>HG996512.1:5676666-8515000 GCA_905340225.1 Abrostola tripartita
TTTGACCATAAATAAGGTAAAATGCAAAGCCAGTAAGTTATCCGAAATAAATTTCAAAAGTAATTAAACAGACAAAGGCGCCATTTTCAAAAACAAATTAGTCATTTTAATTAATTTCTTTGTAAATAAACTCGGACAGTTCGGAGATAAATGATAATTGTTGTTGGCAACATTTTTGACGTATGTTTAACCAGTGTTGCTAGCATAAATATTTACGAAGTGATATTATTTTAAATTAAAACGGGAAAGCCAAAAAGAATATGGATGAATTATTGTGAAAAAGATAATTATTTTAAATTATAAACAAACACTTGAACTTAACTTATAAATATGTTATCGAACTGATTAAAAATGTATTATATATATAATAATTATTCTTGTGTCATTAATTTACTTTAAGTTATATATAAGTAAAGAGGCATAAGATATACATTTTTTTTTCTTAATGCTATTTAAAGGACTAAATCAATAATTACCTACGTTTTTACATTTTAACATTTTGACTTATCGATAAATGGTGTTGTACTTCAATTTCTTATATCCGTTTTCATAACTAACTACCGATCTTTTACCCCTACTCTACCTTTTCCTTTGCAAGATACGAGTAGTGATGTTCTTTGATGGAACTATTGACATAGCAGTACCCTACTAGATTCAAGAAGCCATATTACCAGTCATTTAATTAGCTGCCACTAGTAATATCAAAAGGATCGTAATATCAATCACTAACCGAGAAGCCTTTTAAGGGAAGGCGGTTTCAAAGAATATTTTCCACTTTTATTATAATTAAGTTTAGCGTGATTTCTATAGTAATCTAATTGCGAGTTTTAGTAATTATTTTTGGAGAACATCGGGGGTAGTATTGAATAAAAAAATTGAAGCTAAACACGCTTCTTCTTCTTCTTATCGTATGGTTGATGAACAACCTGGTGTCAGAGTTTAAACCGCCTGTAGGCTTCTGACATGGCTTTACACACCGTTGAAAAATCTCTTAGGTAAGCTAAACACGCTAAAAATGGTTTTCAAACCAATTTTTTGATAAATTTTCATAATTATTTTTTTTACTTTAAATTTTTATAAGTTGTTGACCGTATTGCATGAATTAAAATCAAACCGCTTGATGGATAGGTAGAATTTTCATATTTACTAGCTACAATCCTGACTGACATAATTACGCATACACCACGAGTTGGCGATTTTAGACGATTCAATTTAGTCCATCACGATATTTCCTTCACCGGTGTGCGACAAGAGATATCTAACAATATTATACCTAGTTACTTACTACCTATTATTAATACTATACGTATATACTAGCAATATAGATATAGCTTTGTTTATAAAGCGATATCTTAAAAAAGGTTCCAATCGAATCAAAATCATTTATTAGAACAGTATTGAGTTTACAATATTAAAGGCAGAATTAATATTGTAAACTCAATACTGTTCCAATAAATGATTTTGACTTGATTTGAAACAAAGTTTGCTTGCTTCGGAAGGCACGTTAAGCTTTTGGTCCTGCGTCTGATCTCTCAACGTTCGTGTCGGTCTACCTTAATTTAAAAAATAATTTTGCTTGGTGCCTGGCCCACTAACAGTTAGATTCGAATCCGTAACATCACACACCGCATCACTACGACATTTTGGTTCAAAACCTAAACAAATGAAAATTCGTCCTATTGATTCCCCTCTCCGAAGTCCGTAAAGTGCAGCGCGGCGGGGCTATTATGTGTTGTTATAATTAAAGGAGTGTTGCGATCAATCAGCGTTAATTGGCTGGGCACACTGAGACAGACGAGTACAGTTTACAGAAAAATGTTTGAAAGATACTCCGTGGTTTCTGTTTGGATATTTTTACAGTAATTTTTAGCATTTTGTCGCAGAAAAGGGGTGTAGGAATAGGTATCCTGATGAAGGAGACCAATTCTACCTACCCCTTTGGTTATCATAGGCGTGATCGATTACTAGGGTTCCATAACTCGAAAGGAAAATCGAAATCAATATCTGATCACTTGTTTTCCATCTGTCTGTCAACTCCTTTTTAAAAATAGACCAACAATCACAAGTTTTTACACGTTAATTTTATTTAAAAAAAAATCGTCGACAGTACATGAAATAGCACATACACAAACATCCAGACTCGAGACAAACATCTGCGGATCACCCAAATTTTTGTCCCGTGCGGGAATAGAACCGGCAGTCCTTGACGCAGCAGTCCACTTATCCAATGCGCCAATCAGGTAGACAGAAGTTACAGTTATGTAGAGGATTTTTTTCCAGTTTTTAACGTAGTGTGTAAGAAACCGAAAATAGCTTCTAGCTGTAGGATTAGCTTTTCTTTATAATACCTAAGTCAAAGCCCAGTTGCTTAACCCTCAAATTCCAAAAACACAATTCCCAATCCCGTTTTATCCAATAGCTAACAGATAATGATTTTAAGTTCAATATTGGCTTAATGCAATCCAAATAACCCCAGCTTCAGCTCAAAACTAAATGACCAATTCGTAATATTTCCACTAGAATATTATTCGGCAATCTCACAGAAATAATCCCAATTTCTCTGCCGACCGTACGTCCAATGGACTTTAATACGAATCTCCCAGTACAGTTAGCAGAACAATCGAACCATTTCGCTCGTTCTATAATCAGTAGCCAGGTGTGGCAGCGTGCCAAATAATTGCCACCTATGGCATTTGGAATGGCAACAGTAGTCAAGTTACCAAGCTATGGGGTGGCGAAGTGGCAGAATGTAGGTGGAAATTATTAGACGAATATTGCGCTGTTTATTTGCGAACGTATACGTTTGACGTCGTTGCGGTTCGTTCACATACTTTGTTGAAATGAATTTTGAAATTGAAATGTGATAGGGAAGTCTAGCCTTGCTTGCAAGTCGACTTTCATGTCAATCACTGGCATGTGTCTGGCAGTGCCGCTTATAGTGGCAATTCTGCCAGTCTTATTACAAGCTAGGCCTAGTGTAGATTTTGGTGTTTACTCTGAACTATGTTTGTGGGACTGTACGATTTACTTTAAGACAAGGTATTATGTATAATTATTTTCATGTGTATTTATTATTTTTATTACCTTTCCTCTTGACATTTGATGCCTAATATTGTTATTTTGCCTTCTCTTACGGCACAATGTTTCAGTAGAAGATTTGTGTATATTAAGTACTTACTTGCTAAGTAAGTTATTGTTTTTTTTTAATGTTTCTGTAGCAATATGTATATTTATTGCAATTAATTTTTTCCCGATATGTTAATAGATAGTTATCATTTCCCAAAATCCATGTTGTATCTATACGAAATTCCATGAAAATCGATTCAGTGGTTTTACTGAAATCACTACAGACAGACATACTCACATAATATAAGTATACGAACAGGAATATACCACTGTAACACGAAACGTGAACATTATGTCAAGATGCACACAATAGAATACTTCAATCTTCACACAATTCTGACGTATTAAAAATCATACAATTTTCAGTATATTTTCATACTGTTACTGTCACTTACTTCGCGCTGGATCCGAATAGTGTCAGTAGTGCACTGCCAAGGTAGTGCACGCCGTATTTATCCTTATGCGCAGGTAATAGAGAAGGATTTCCGTTGAATAGATCTTGTAGTTGTGTTCTCAGAGTTGTAATATAAGAACTGGTATTAAAAATTAAGTTCTAGTCATATTTTTATGGTGGCTTAGAATTAAAAAAAAAACTTACATCGTCTATAGATGATTATGTCTGTTCAAAGACTAATTAGGTACTAATTACTAGGTACTACTACTAATTACAAGCTCTTGTGAACCATCAATTCTAGTGAAATTGCGTGATTTAAGAATTTCATTTCTAAGTAGAAGCACCGGAAAGAAACTCCAGAAATTACTTATAAGAATTAAATAAATAATATTATTAACTACAAGTTATTAGATACCAATGGTTGTACCTAAATGGGTATATATTTTGTTATCACACTAATATAATAAAGGTAAAAGTTTGTGAGTGTGCTTGTGCGTTTGTATGTTTATTACCTCTTCACGATCAAACGGCTTGACCGATTTTGCTAAAATTTGGTACGGAGGTAGCTGACACCCTGGATTAACACATAGGCTTTATCCCGTAAAAATGTAGCGCGTAACACCGCTGGCCGCAGCTAGTATACCTATTATGATATCCTAATAGTTGTAAAGTATATTATGCAATTCATTGTTAATTACATTGACCCTAAATTTAAAATTATGGTTTAGGCTCTTGCCGGCACGGTTTTCGTGAGAAATTAAATTTTCTTTGATGCCACCTTGAATAAAGTATACTTATAATCTTAACAATTTTTATTCCAGCCTGTATAAAAAAAACATTGTGATAATGTAAGTTAAAGATTATTCTCCTAATCTTATCTGAAGGGCTTTGTTAGATATTTGTTGAAAAGCTTTAGTTTATAAATCTATTCACAAAAACAGCAAAAAGTTCTTATTCGCGTTTAAAATATTATTTTTGTTGTTACTTGAGTATAGGTAAACTGAATGCTTAAAAAAACATGAACAAGCATAATCTGCTCAAAGCGTATTTATTATTAAAAACTATTTTTTTACACCGTCTATAAAAGTACGAAACATTGAGAATAACAACATTAAGGGCCTGTTTCACCATCTACAAGTAAAGTGTTAAATACTTACTTCTTGATTAACGCTAATCGGCGAGTAAAAGTTACGAGTATCTTCTATCGTATCTTACAGGCCAGTTTATCCTCTGATGAATGCTACTCAGATATTGTGATATTCGTATGAGTAGTTACGGGCAGCTTTAAGTGGTGGTTAGTCTACTTTACACTTTACTTGTCGATGGTGAAACAGGCCCTAAGTTGTAGTTACTTATATTACAAGGTAAAGTCACCTATGTTTTACGAATTAGGATAAGATAGCTTTGTTTTTATTTTTTTACTAGGTGGACAAATAAGAAGCATTCGAACAAGTTAACTTATTTTGTATGTTGTTGACATACAAAAGAGCAAGTTTACGAAACAAAATGTTTAAATGTTTAAGATGAATATTATTATATAATTGATTTAGGCCCAAACAGAAAATCAGCGCTGCAGCTATCCAGCAGCGGCATTATGCTGTATTGAGGACCTGTTTTGATCCGCACTTCCTTGTTATTTTTAATTTTTATTATTTTTTTGTTAAAATTTATTGTGTTTGGTCTAAAAAACTTTTACTTGTCTTGTCTAAACAAATATTTGATGCCAATGCCTGAAAAAAACAATACAATTATTTTATTGTAATATTGAAAGTAAACTATCATCTGAATGTGAAAACATATTTTTATACCTGGCTACACCAGACATCTCTCTGCGGTAACCATATATCTCAAGAATATGAAAGACATTCTCATTACTGTCACTTTCTTGATAGCCACACGTGGCTAAAGCATCCGGACAAATGTTCAAGATTAGGGTCACGCTGGAATTTCATTAATAGCCCCCAATATAACCGTTTAGGGTAGTTTTATTTGTTTTTGCTACCCCCCCGTTTAATAGTCGCTATGATATATGTGTTCTGTTATTAGACATTATCACTGCAATTTACGGTAGTAATAAATCAACTATATTAATAATAATCAGTTATTTCGTAATATTTATAATTTTACGGGTTTTCCTCAATTACATGTAAAATCACCATGTCGACGCAATATCGTTTTTATAAGGTTACTCTTTGAAAAGTAAGTTACCGGCAATCTGTATAATTCAAGGTACCTAACTGATTATATGTTAATATTTCTGGAGCTCTCTGCTGGTTTGTGATTTCAGACTTATCCAAATTTAATTATCCAATAATGAATTAAATCACAGAAATTATAGATTATGTTAATTATAAATGTTCAGTATTTAATCCCTTGGTATACCATATTTTATTATGAGACTAATTAATGATGGCATATCATGTGTTCCAATATTGTGACGTCAATAATATAGTGGCCAAACAAACGGATTATCGTGGACTTAAATATTAGTGCCCGAGCTGATAATTTATTATACGGTATTAAATAGACATGTGGGATCAATTTATTCGTCCCGTTTGTTAATTTATGGTAAATTTTTCGGGTAATGAAATAGAGTATTTTGTAGGTTTTTCTCGGCTAATATTTTATACGTTTAAAATTAAATGTAAATTAGGTTAGTTTATACTATAGGACCTACATATTCGTTTAGGGTCTTGTTATTCACTAACTTTAATAGTAGGCACTAACCTGACGTTATATTATTGTGATTTACTGTCGTTTATTAAAAAATCCTTTACTTACCTCTAGGGGTCTTCATCAGTCCTTCAATTTTGAACAGAATCACTCCAAAAAATACTAATCTTAGCCAAAGAAGACTATCAAACATACGGGTACACCGGTACAAAAAAACATAGACATTTAAGTGCCTTTCAAAAAATCACTTACAACTTTTTACGCGGTTTTATGCTCGCTCATCACAAAAATTACAAACAAAACAAAGATATACCTTCACATGATAATTTAAAACACCTTAATATCACACGTCGATGTTCACTGAGCCGTCGAAATAACATTGATTCCTCCTGACAGGAAACCAATAAGTCTGCTGTAATTTGTTCTGCGGTCATCACGTGATGTTTCGCAAATAAAATAATGTGAGATGGATATTAATTTCTGTGATCAAAGCAACGTCAGTTGTAGTTAGGCTTGTTTACGACGGAGTTTGCGTGGCTTTTTGTGATTAGTTTATTTGCTGTATTTTTTTCCCTTACACAATGCTGAAGTGGTTTGCATTGTTTTTTTTTATTATTAAAAGTGTTCGTGGTTAGCAAAACAAATATGGCTTTAGACTAGTTTTATCGATTTTCATGCTTATGACATTGTAACTTATTTAATCCACTGTTATTTTCTCAATATGACAATATTTAATGGATAAGTTATCAATAAGTCTGTTGTAATTTGTTCTGCGGTCATCGCGTGATGTTTCGCAAATAAAATAATGTGAGATTGATATTAATTTCTGTGATCAAAGCAACGTCAGTTGTAGTTAGGCTTGTTTACGGCGGAGTGTGCGTGTCTATTTGTTATAAGTTTTTTTGTAGTAATATATTATTAATCTTAACAGAGTGTGGTTTGAATATTTTGTTATTTTTAGAGTACCTATCGTGAGTGTCGTGGTCAGAGTAAATATGGTTTTTGACGTGTGATTCTTAATCCATGTTTTAGAGTAAGCAATAATTATTGTTACAAGGAAAAAAGAGTATATTTTTCCAAATAATAAACTCGTTGAATTCATCATCAAAAACCTCGAGTAATATTTTAACAGATACGTTTTTAACGTATCTTAATCGTCAGATCACGTATACGTCCTTTAAAAATTTTGTCCCCGGGGTAGTCGAGGGCGGAATAGTAATGCCTCCCTGGAAAGATACATGTATTGGTGTCGCGGCGTAAAATATCGGGGCAGTAAAACACAGATGGGGTTGGTTGCGTAATATGGAACGTCTTGCGTTTACGACACACCGACGAATGTAATTAACGATCAGGTTCAGCTCAAAAAGGCGTTCTTTTCCGGCCGATATTATGGTTGCCTAAGGTCGGCTAGTAGATAATCCTTTAAGTTAAAGTCCGCCATTGCACATCTCTTCTTCTTCTTGTCGTATGGTTGATGAACAATCTGATGTCAGAGTTTATACCGCTTGTTGGCTTCCGACATGGCTTTATACACCGGCACTTTGCGCACACATGCAGAAGGCTAATGTGCAATGTATAAGATCTCGTATTATAATTAGTTATCAATTACAAAAAACGGTGAAGGAAAACATCGTGAGGAAACCGGTACACCTGAGAGATATTTCAACGGTGTGTAAAGCCATGTCAGAGGCCTATAGACGGTTTAAACTCTGACACCAGTTTGTTCATCAACCATACGATAAGAAGAAGAGGAAGACCTTTGTCCCAAGGTACATAACTGGTGACATGTGACTGTACAGTCATATAATATTACAAATCTGTATCTACTCGTATTAGTACGGATTACAGGGGTCATATTGTTTTTCCGTAACCTTACTTGGTCTAAAAATATACATCATAAAGTTATATTTTTGTAAATAAATGCTATAAATAATTGTATCTACAACTAGCAATCTTTTTGCAGACGGCTTTTTTAAGATAACCTTTGACTTGTTTACCTTCAATGAGTCCGTTATTTACCTTTATCTTTTAGTTAATCTTTGCGTAAAGCTTTCTCGTAGGCGTAATTCTCACAAACAGATTATTGTTTAAATTTAGACGTTTTTTTTTGTTAAAGAATGACGTCAGTACTTAACAAATTTAACATAGCTTACGTAAAAATACTTAAATTCGAATTCCTGACAGTGACTGTGTACTTGAAATGAGCTAAATTTTTATAATAACGTTTTATTTTTAGGAATGAGCTTTGAAATAACTATTTTTTATAATTTCTTTATTTTTATTATCATTTTTTATTACCTCAAGGGGTAAGCAGGACTTTTATGTTGCACTTACAATTCTCACGAGTTTTTAATATTTATCGGGAACTATATTCTACACAGATGGGCACTGGGCAGCAGCGTCTTCTGTATCTTTCCAGCTATACCCAATACCCAAACCGCTTGCTTCGTTCAACAGTGGACGCGTTCCAGCTGATGATGATAATATTCATCTCTTTGGCTGATAAAATATCACAGAAAATCTCAGTAACACATTGTTTAACTCATGAAAATCAAACCAAAGACCGTAGCTTGGCAGTTAAGCGCCTACAAAACCAAAGAGCTTTGTGATACATTCTAATTAAAGATCATTCAAATATATGCATAATGAAAACCTTGATTCTCGCTCAGAATGTTACCCCTTATAATACACAAACCACAGGGCTCTTACCATGAACTCTTAAAGCAGAACGTTTACTGTTACGGAAGCGAGACGCCACTCTACATTGCACGTAGCGGCGTCTCGCTTCCACAACAGTAAACGTCCTGGTTTAAAAGTTCACGGTAAGGGGCCTGTACATGCCAAAATTAGAAACGAAAGGGGATGAAACCCACCCCCGTACATTAAAATTTAATTATACTCTATTTGCGAGACTATATTCACGCGTTATACGTAATAAGACATACCAGAAGAAGGGTAATGAAAATTTGAATGCATCATATATTATATTTAATAAAGCTCGCAATTACGTCGTATGATTTATGTGCTTCCTTTGAAATGATCTTTATTGCCATACTTACCCAGATTTTCTGACAGTAGTAAGGTTTGCACTGGATTTGGCATTTACGAATCGCAAGGGCCGAAGGCAGAAAAAATACCAAATCTTTTTTCGATCACGAAAAAAACATAAGGTCTGGTAAAAGTAGGTAACGGAGCAGTTTCTTTTTTGTATACGGCTTCACAAAGCTAGGAAATATGTAAGCAAGTATATTAGAAAATACACAAAATGGTAATTCATACGGCAAAAAAATTAAAATTTTACATATTTTTTTTACAAAAATCGTGTCTTTATTCAACAACGAATTCCCAGCAAAAAAGGCAATAATAAACAAAAAAAACCTGTATATTGTTTTTAAATTACGCCCTACATTTTCCAACTAACTTTCAGTTCTTTGAACTGAGCAATAAACATTAAATCAACGAGAAGCAAATAGCAATCGAAATAGCAATAAATAATAATTGCTATCCAAATCATTATTGCTATGCTATCTACAATCTTTATTGGTATCTATAAATACAGTGTAGATTGATCGCAATTAGGCCGGCGCCAGGACAGTCTTGCTCTCCGTTGAAATCGTTGTCACACTCGTCGACTAAATTTATTGTTATTGGCCTGATAGACAAACAACGTTTTGTTTAGTTTTGTTTGACGAGCTTTTGTTGTTGTCTGAAAATTGTCGTTGGTTAACGATTGGTACTTAGGTACATTATGACAAAACCATTGATGTAGATGGTATATTACTGACGTACCATCTACGAACGAAATTGTGTTTAAAGAAACATGTACAGTCAGTGTCATAAGTAGCTGAACATTTAATTTTTTTAACATACCAATAATTAAAGAACATCTTCGTATATACTAAAAAGTTTTATATAATCTCAGATCATCATTTGGACGTTTCTATAATTCGAAACGGTAACTTGAATTTATGTTTGTTTCTTTCAATTGACGACGACGTTTGACAACCCGATTGGTGCAGTGGCTAAGCGATTAGACTGCTGCGCTATTCGCATATATATATCCGCAGATATTTGTCCCGAGTCTGAGTGTTTGGGTATGTGATATTACATGTTTGTGAAACGCACCCACGATACAGAAGAAATTCCTAGTGTGGGGCGACGTTTAAAAAAAAATCACATAATGTTTCTGAACATGTTAAGCTACTTATGATGCTGACTGTACATTCTTATTCATAAACTACGATCATACTGCTAAACCCCGTATTAAGTGTATTAAAATCTCTATTCTTTGATATGCGAACGAAAGTGACAAGTATAATTTAATCCTTGGTTTAAAATTGTAATTATTTATGAATGAGGGGTTAGGTTTTAGGTCATATTACTTTTTACTTTGTGGGTGCAAGTAGCGAGCCTCCCCGAGTGCTACCTAAGTCCGTCGCGCACCCTGGCACCATGGCGGTCCTCGCTACCATCCTTGTTGACTGGACCATCCACACTAAGGGGTGACCTGCTTCCATATGACGTTTAGCTCATGACGATACGAAGAAGAATAAGACAATTTAGGGCTTAAAGAATTTTATTTCTCAATTTATGAAGATTCATATTCAACCTAGACGATTATCAATGTGACTTTTGTGTCATTATGTTCTTGATTGACTGCCTCATTGGTCTAGTGGTCACTAAGCGCGACTACTGAGCTTGAGGTCCTGGGTTCGGAACCTAGGTCGGGCAAAGTGTTACTGGGTTTTTCCATTAGGTCATGGTCATTGTCTCTGTAGCATCACGGAGTTTTGATTTGTGTCCGGCTGATGGCAGCGGTCTCACCCCCTTTTACATAAGGACGTACAACATAACTAGCAAAATGCGGCTTTACTATAGGTACATCTCTGCCTACCCCTTCGGAGACTACAGGCGTGATGTTATGTTATGTTTAATATTCTTATTGTTTTTAATATCACTGATTAACGATGAATGTCGTAATGAAACCTGGCTGAAACTAATTAAATACACAAACGTTTCTACGTAAAAATACTGCGTCTCATAAAAATGTTGTAAACAGCGCTGTTACTAACAGTCTTGGTGTTTCAATAAACTTGTTTACTCTACAATAATTAACTTGTAGGAACGACAGCAAGGAAATACATGAAGACCTGTAATTAAAAATTGTTTTAGTGAAGCAAGTTAGTTGAGATTTTTCTTAGAAGTTATGTTTTATGTTTTTATTCTTGCAATACTCAACTTCTTATTAGATCGTTGCTAAGACTGAGTAAGTGCCGAACGGGTTAATCAATCAAGGTTAAGCTGCGCTTTCTGAGGTAGATTTCTCGATGGGTGGCTAATGCCCATATTTTTTTTTACCGATACCACACTCGTGCCTCGGATAACACGCTAAGCCCGTAAAAACGGCATTCGCGCAGTGGCTAAGCGATTACACATTTCCGCTATGGGTTGCGGATTTGGTTCCTGCACGCGAAAATTAATTTCTGTGATCCGCAGATGTGTGTGTTTGTGTAAGTGATATTTCATGTTTGTAAAACGTACCTACGATACAGGAGAAATTCCTAGTGTGGGCAACGTTAACTTGCTTCAAAATTTATTTATATGCTCAAAATTTGAAGATTTTTTTGCTCACTGTACCTTGTTCAGGACTCAATCGCTCCAGCAACCAGTAGAGCAACCAGTAGCACAACCAGTAGCAGTTGTTTACAGCAACATGATATCCAATTACCAACGAGTTTATAGATTGAATAATTGGTGTTGTCAACTGTATACAGGGTGTAAGGAATAATGTGACTATGATACCCATTCAAATTGGGATATTAATTACTAACTATTGCATTTGGTTTCCCTCGCGTTAGTGTGAATTTTTAGCACTGATAGCTGAGGTTTATGACCATTGGACTGCCACGTCAAAGGTCACAAGCTCAATCTCCGGTACGCACCAATGTCTTTTCAAATTCAAGGCTAAGGAAAACATCATGAGGAAACCGGCACACCTGAGAGATTCTTCGACGGTGTGTAAAGCAATGTCAGAGACCTACAGGCGGTTTAATTCTGACACCAGGCTGTTCATCAACCATACGATAAGAAGTTTAAATTTTAGTATATAAAAAAATTGTATATATAAAAAAAACTCTCAATACATTATTGATCGAAGCTCAACACACTACTAAAGTTTCTAATAATAATTATAATGTAAACATGATTTGAATGACACGTAGCGCCATCTACTGACCTAAAGCAATTGTGACCGTCAAAAGTTATTGTACTTTCCCACGAGAACAATACTTTTTACGGGACCCTATGCCTATTACTGTACTCCTGACAACGTATACCTATGCAAAATTTCATGCTGATCGGTTCACTGGTTTAGGCGTGATCGTTAACAAACAAACATACAAACTTCCTTTCGCATTTATATAAATTAGGATTAGGATATATGTATGTGTCATAATCATTTCTAATTAGGAAGTTTAATTAATTCAGTTAAGGTAATACTGCACGCTTCACAATGAGTGAGTTTCTGTTAATTAATCGGCATAACATTCACAAACGCGGTCCTATTTTGTAATTGTTTGACTAGTGGCCACTCAGACATTGTATAATATGTCCTTGTTAATGTTTGATTAATTAGATACCATGACAGTATGAAATAACTGTATTATCTACGTATGAAAGGTAATTTGTCTGTAGCCGTTGTTTGTTTATGGTGCTTTATCATGGTATAATATAAGTACAGGTATTCTGGCTAATTTTATTGATTTATTTAAAAAAAAAGGTCTGCCCACTTGAACTTTGTCTTGTACTGTTGGTGCGTTTTACAAACATGAAATACCTATCACATACAAAACCACTCAGACTCGGGACAAACATCTGCGGATCGCACAATTTTTGTCCCGTGCGGGAATCGAACTCGTAACCCATAGCGCAGTGGTCCAATCACTTAGCCACAGCGCCAATCGGGAAGTCAAAATTACTAACGGACGGAGACGGAGCGAATCTGCGATTCAGTATCGTACTTCTATGAATAACGCCATCTATTATTCAGTATGAGAACTAAACCGTAAAAAATCTACATAATTGATAGAAATTTATTAACTATTACCATCTGGTTTCCTAAATTTGTTTAAATCAAAAAGACTTATCTAAAAAAGCTACTACTTATCTTATTTAAAGTGATTAATTCCCAAGCTAAGGAATAATTCTCTAAAAAAACCTTAATTTTTAGTCTTCATAAAATAACTATTACTTTAATTCTCTTACCAGAGAAATATAAGAAGCGAAAACACTGAAATATCATCCAGATATAATCCTTAAATAAATAATAGCTAGAACGAAGCAGCGTTTGACCTAAATCATCGCTCAAGCATATTCTGCTCTGCTCAAAGTTTTTAGAGCGTTTTAAATGGGTCTAACCGAGCATAGTAAGACCTGTTTCATGTTATTATGAAATTTAGATGAGTTGCGTATTTTGTATGCTGTCTTTAAAGTATTTTAATATTCAACTGCCTCGTCGATCCAACGGTTGCACAGTGCACTGCTGAGTGCTAGGTCTCACGCTTGATTCCCAGGTCGGGAAAAGTTTTAATAGAGTTTTCCATATGGTAATTTCCAGTTGGATCACGGAGTCTAGGTTTGTGCACGGTTAGTGGCAATGTGTCTCTATTGCATTGGAACGTTAGTACAACATATCTGGCGAAACGTTGGTATAATATACTACCATTTCGAGATTCACAGGCGCAATGCTATCATACTTATATTATAAAGGCAAAGGTGGGGCTCGTAGCTATGCGGCTACCCGGCAGATCAGTCGATCCGCGAGGTTAAGCCGTGCTCGCCGCGGTCAGTCTTGTGATGGGTGACCGTTTTCACATGTCGAGACCCCACCGTGCTTCGGAAGGCACGTAAAGCTGTTGGTCCTGCGCCTGATCTCTCTCTGGTCGTGTCGGTCTACCGTGCCATCGGATTATGAGAGTGAGGGAATAGGGAGTGCACCTGTGTCTGCGCGCATACTTGTGCACTATAATATCTCCTGCGCAGATGGCTAGTCTCAGCAGACGCCGTGACCGAAATTCGGTCAGGAGGACATTATTATTATTATTATTAAGGCGAACGTTTGTGAGTGTGTTTTTGTGTTTGTTACTTCTTCACGCTTATACGGCTGGACCGATTATAATCAAATTTGGTAAGGAGATAGCTGAGACCCTGGATTACATAGGCTACTTTTATCCCGAAAAATGTAGCGGGTAACACCGCGGGCAGCTAGTATTTTATAATATTCGCCGTAAACAGTCCCCTTGTTAACAACAAACCTCTTTTCGTGAATAACATTGTTTTAAGTTGAGCTTGTTCAAAGCGTGGAGCTTGTGGCAATCGGATTCCTTTGCAGTGAGTAGTGTCGAGAATACTAGAAAATACGTTTATACAGTAATATTTTAGTTAAACTAGCTTGTTTAGTAACCTTTTGTTATGTGCAGATAAATAATGTAAATAACTGTCATATTAAATAGAAACGTAGATTAATTTGCATTAATTTATACTATAAATATATAATATTATCAAGCTGAAGAGTTTGTTCGTTTTCTTGAACGCGCTAATCTCAGAAACTACTGGTCCGATTTAAAAAAATATTTCAGTTTAGATAGCTCATTTATCGAGGAAGGCTATAAAACATTTGAAATCCACGCGGGCGTAGTTGCGGGTGGAAGCTGGAGGAATATTGAACAAATCGTGTTATAGAAGAGCGGAGACTCCTAATACAGGCATTACTTGCTTAATTGGAGGGTTCGATCAAAGTTGTGTAACCATTCAAAACATATTTTCTGGTTCATCATCATCAGCTGGAAGACGTCCACTGCTGGACAAAGGCCTTCGCCTTAGAACGCCAGAGTGGCCTTCCCCTTAGAACGCAACAACTTGCCATTTGCATCCACCGTTGGCATTTTGAACACATGTATGGTATGGTATGGTATGGTCTTTATTTAAACATTAACATTGTGGTACAACACAACATGTGATAAAACATTGGACCGCATTATAGACGTGTTTTAAAGGGAATCTTTGCTAGTTTTTAATCCTTCTTATTTCATAATATGTAGCATAGTTATAGTTTTATCAAAAAAGATATGATTAAACAAATCTTTGTTTTCTTTGTATTGGCATGAGCTGCGACGATCCGATTGGCGCAGTGGCTAAGCGGTTGCGGGTTCGATTGCCGCACGGAACAAAACTTGTGCGATCCGCAGATGTTTGTCGCGTTAGGATGAGTAATACTGATAATACATTCAAAGAAAGACTGTTTTCTTCTGATTGTTGAAGATGCTATAATTTTTTTGATTCAAATATTAATTTATCCATTATAGTTACTAAAGTTAACTTATTTTGTACTTAATATAGGTATAATAAATCTAACTTGTGATTTAAGTACCTAATCCCACCTTTTACTGCAAAACGCCACACAATAATAAACCTAATGGCGGTCTAAAAAAATCCCTTTACACTCTTAAAGTAAGGTTTTATCGTCCCCATGAGTCGTCCAAGGCGGGCTCTCCCGTAAATAACCTAAACCGCCGTTATTTAGAAGAAATATTTAGTTAAATGTTTTGTCGGTAAATCTTCATTAGTTTTACGGCGCGGCGCTCTGTTGTTCGTAAGTCATAGAGTTACCAACTTGTTTATGGTAAAAGTTTGGGAGTTCGTGTCTTCCGCAAGGGTACAAGTCGGTATAATGTTAGAAGTGTTAGTATACTTTAGTAATACACAATGTCGCAAAGAGATATTACGTTTGTGACGTCATTGATACCAGTTTTTTACAATGAAGGTACCTCTATAATGTCGTCCTAGCCGAAATTCTGCCACGGCAGACAATCTGCCAGATGAGCCAGTTACGCGAGAAATATTATAGTGTACAAAGTGAGTGCTCTCACATAACGGTCACCCATCATAATTCTGACCGCGGTGGAAACCGCTTAGCCTTGCATATCTACTGATTTATGCGGTAGATACGAGATTTTTCATAAATACATAACATAATATCACGCCTGTATTCCCCAAAGGGGTATGCAGAGGTGCACATATAGTACACATTTAGCCAGTTATGTTATAAGTCTTGTCCCAATTTCTAATGTAATAGGAG
The DNA here is from genome assembly GCA_905340225.1 of Abrostola tripartita. Classification (NCBI taxonomy): domain Eukaryota; kingdom Metazoa; phylum Arthropoda; class Insecta; order Lepidoptera; family Noctuidae; genus Abrostola; species Abrostola tripartita. The sequence goes on from HG996512.1 coordinate 5,692,995, forward strand.
GCGAGCCTATTGCCAACAACCGGGCACAACTCCAGACTCCGTGCTACTACTGAGATTTACAAAATAGAAAAATCCTGTAACACGTTTGCCGCAGGATTCAAACCCAGGACCTTATGCTTAGCAGTTGTACCTACCAACCACTAGACAAAACAGGCTGATACAAAATCCCACCCCAAAACAGTTGTCAAGTTTCAGTAATAACATTTATTTTAAATATCAACTAAGGCGGGTTGCACAACATCGTAAAACCGGATTACACCCGGTTATTATAACTAGGATTACGGTGACAGCTCATATTCTTGTAGTTAAGCCATTTTGACTTGACGCGGTTATATTTTGGTGAGGTAAGTAACTGTATGACGTCAGTTAGGTTAACTGGCTTTTTGACCGTGTTTTTGTGGTTATCTAGTGCTTGATCTGCTGGGTAGTTTGTTGCGCCGTTTCTTCTACCCAGCTATAGAACTAGGAACGGTGACGGGCGGGCGTTTTGGGGGCTGTCTTGATGTAATTTGACATGCAAACAGTACTTTTTTTTGAAGTCCATTTTGAATAAATCATTTTTATCTTTAATCTTTATCTAATGTTGCTGAACTAGTTGATAAGATAGTAGATTCGGACCGAAGCAAGTATTAATGTGACTTATTCAATATATCGTGCTTAGATACTCATCGACAATAGTGAGAACGGTGACGGTAAACATCGCGATAAAACATTACGATCGCAGTGAGCAAATATGATGAAAAAATTGCTTGTACCTTTTCGTATGAGCAACTTTCCCACAGCTGGGCAAAGGCCTCTTGCATTTGCCCAACCGTGGGATAGTTAATATAGAGACCATAACGTTTAATATACATAGTTCTTTAAAAACAGAACACAGGGATGCAAGTAGAGAGCCTCCCCGAGTGCTACCTAAGTCCGTCGCGCACCCTGACACCATGGCGGTCCTCGCTACCATCCTTGTTGACTGGACCAGCTACACCACGGGGTGACCTGCTTCAATGACGCTATGACTGTTATACAGCTTAAACAAGCCTTCATATTTGTTTCCCAGTTTTATAGCTAAGAGGAAAACGCAAGTTTACCACAAAATCTTTGCTAGTCACAGAATAAGACCGCAAACGCTTGCAGAATACCCCATAACGCCAAATTTCATCCAAATCGACCATAATTTAGTTCCAACGTCTCCATATTCTTCAACGATCTCAAACGCTGTATATTGATCATAACATTGTCATGTATTTGCATACGTGCCGTACTCAAATAACCATTAAGAAATCCTAGCGAACGACAAACTTGCGACGTTTTAATGAAATTTTCCTCGGAAATCCTCCAAATTCCATCGTGTTCCTTAAATGCTTTTAATATATTATTAGGATTGTTTACCGACTTGCCGAAATGAGTATGACTTGGGTATTTGTGTTAAATTATGTGTGCGAAGTGAAACATTGATTTGATGAAACATGTAATGTCCATTTAGGCCCAGTGTTCCCCGATGCAATGGCAGAATTTCTAGACTCTTGAGTGATATGCAGTCGGGCGATTTGTTTATTATTATGACGTTTTACTTGAAAAACAAGTTTGTAATTTGTCCTTATAAATATAATAGTATTGTTTCTGTATTATTACACTAGACAGGATAGCACAATTATTGTGCCCACTTCTGTACATGCTAAAACATCCATTACCTTTTAGCAGTGTAGTGACCCACAATTATAATGTTGCATTGCTATTAATATTATTGTGTCTGCTTCGTGTACAGTCTTACAACATATTTACCGTCAACATAATTAAATTGTCTAATATTATTATCGCGACAGTAACTCAGTCTGTTAATCATTCCTTCGTCCAATGAGTCATAGGACTCACGATAAATTATAACCTATTGTGTCAGTTTTGTGGACATTTAAGTTATATATAGAATAAGGCAAAGGATACTCTTTATTCCTAGAAACTGTGATATAATCTTCAACGCAGATAAAGTCGGGGCAGAGACTAGTATATCATAAATTTCTTCCCCACTTACAGTCATCTGTGTCATACGCAGATAACTTAATAAAGATTCCATGTTTAGGGTCTCTAACGAGAAAGTCATACGGTTTAAATGAAAAGTGAAAGCGGGTACAGTCAGACAACTGATAGATAAAGAAATAACATTTAACAACTATTAATGACAACTTTATCTTTGAAAATAAACTAATATTTGCGGATTGTATCGTGCTTCATTTATTACTTTTCCACGCTTTAAAATTGGTTATCTAACTATTTATTATAACTCACTGTGTATTCGAATCGAATACGTTTCGAATCTTTTGTCAAAGATAGTTGGAAAACTCATTTAATTTGAATTCAATAAAGACTATGATAACTTGAAACAAAATAGTATTAGGTAAAAGTCTGTTAATTAAATCATAGCAACTAAACAACTGAGCCGATCGCGATTCTATCTAAAATGGTGATAATTTGCACTTTAGAGAAAGACATGGGCTACTTTTATCCCGAAAAAAAATCGGTAAAACTTTTCACTTGGACGAAACCACAAGAACAGGCTAATTTATAAGTTTAAAAAAGTTATATTTGTTGTAAAATATTCGTGCAATAGATGGACAAGTCTGCATTTTCCCGAATTCTTCAAACAAAAGCAGACGCAGAATGCCAAATAGAGATGAAATTGCCTAACTTCTAATTCAGCCATTTGGAAAATTGGAGGAATTCAAACTTTACTCATGCGTAATATAATCTAGGGTAATGTTTACTTATCCTTGCGAATTATGTTGGAATAACATTATTCTGCGTATCATCACGGGTGTATAATGAACGGGTATATGAGAGCTACCTCAGCAAGATGTCATCACATTTAGGGAAATGTCTACATGACTACCAGCCTCCTTACCATAAACTCTTAAGTAGGACAGTTCACGATGTGGAAGCGAGACGCCGCTACGTACAGCGTAATGCGGCGTCTCGCTTCCACAACGAAAAAAAATGAAAAGGGGATGATTAGTGCAGTGCACTGCTGCGCTAAAGATTGCGTTTGCGTTTGTGCGATCCGCAGATGTTTGTCCAAGTCTGGGTGTTGGTGTATGTGATATTTCATGTTTGTGGAACGCACCCATGATACAGGAGAAATTCGTAGTGTGGGGCGACGTTTTTTGTTTTTAAAATAGGGTTAATTAAAAAATATAACTTTTTAGATCTAGAGGTTGCAACAAGCGACTGCTGAGTGTGAGGTTCGATTCCCGAGCTGAACGGTGTTATTTGATTTTTTTTCAATATCATTCTAGATTTGAGCCCGGTTGATGGCGATAGGCCGTCCCCAATGACATTGGGACCGTAAGCATAACTGGCAAAATGTGGCTGGACCACCTGCCCAATTGGAGAATGAAGGAGTAATGTTATGTCTAATACTGTTATTAACCCAACATATCTTCACTTGGACCAAACTTCGTGTCCTGTTGATTCAATTTACCCCGACCTTTAGCAGCCCGGGTCCTAACCCTCTACGCTTTGTATTTCTTTTTATCCCGGTCATTAAACCATTGTAGGGTTAAAATCGTAGCCGGTAATACCCTTTAGTATTTGATGCGCTCTTTGTATCTTTGACTGATACAAAGATGAACCATATTTTTTCCATGAAGTAATAGGTATATTAACCGGATTTTGTGAATATTTTGGGGTTTTTAAGAGTAATTTGACTGTATTTTCGTTTTTAACATTGCACACTTAAGTTTTAAGATTTAAAAAAAAAAAAACGTCGCCCCACACTAGGAATTTCTCCTGTATCGTGGGTGCGTTTCACAAACATCTAATATCACATACACAAACACCCAGACTCGGGACAAACATCTATGGATCGCACAAATTTTTGTCCCGTGTGGGAATCGAACCGGCAACCCTTAGCGCAGCAGTCCAATCGCTTAGCCGCTCCAATCAGGTCGTCAAATGTTTGTAATATGTAATTAAGTATATTATGTTACTTACATATCTGACATATTATAGGTAGGTGGTCCTTTTAGTGAACCCTTGTTGTTATCTGACAACAATTGTAAGATATAGGGTGGTCCAATTGTAATCTTGAACACGTCAAACGTGTTGGCTATACTCGTACTAAGATGGAAACTAACTTGAAACTACATTCAGATGTTATTGAAACTTGAAGATATGAAGGGGACTATTTTCAAAATGTAATTTAGAGGTAGGCAGGTATAGCCTTTTCACACGATACGATTTTACAAATGTTGTCGAGATTGGACACTTGGACAGTCGAATTGTGTCGTGTGTAGAAAATGAAAATTGGCGATTTAGTTGTGAAAATATGAAAGGGGAACTTGGATCGTTATCCAATTCAGTCGCTTATCCGATCAGTAGAAGAATTGTATCATGAGGAAGGGGCGTTGGAGTATCTATAACTGAAAACAGTACGCTATTTGAAATTTACCCATTATGATTATAAATACCGTCTTAGAAAATAAACAACATACTGTAAAGTGTTGACAAAACATAAAATTTGAAGTTTTCTCAAAAAATATTTTCAACAGCTGTAAAAAATGTCTACTAACGAAACTGGAAGCGTTAAATTCGAATCCTATAAATAACTTCCCTAACATCACAACAACTGTGAAATAACGACATTGGACATTCCTGCTCATCCAAAAATTTAACTTAATAAACCCATTGGGTATCCGGAACACAATCAAGATATATTTCTAACAAAATTCCAGAAAAAATAAACAATAACAAATGCGCGGGAACACACAAAACGTCTTTGACGGGCGGCCATATTTCGTTTTGTTTTTTTTTACCGACAGGCGTCAATGGCACCTCATTATTATTCCACAAAATAATCGAATAATGGATCGATTTTACGTAGCCGATTATCTCAGTTTCGGGGAACGATCGCTAGATTATACGAGAAATGAACGGGCTCTTTGTCGAGAGGAATCTGGACCAAAAGATCGAGAACACCTGGCGTGAGTCGTTTGAAGTTATTAGTGGTGGGACTATGGTGTTGTTGATTTTTATCGATATCGTTATGTTAAATTACGGACACGTGACTTTTGAACGTAATATATTTTTTAATATTGTTTCTTTTTATTTTCATTAATCCGGTGACGTTTTATATAAATACCCCTTACAGCTAAAAGGGTCTAGACTTGTACTTTTATTGCTCTCATATTCGTATCTTGTTAAATCTTCTTTGCATTTAATTCTCATAAATATCGTATGATCTATCCAACTATGAGATTTTATTGGATAATATTAAAGCAAATGGTTTACACTAATTGAGAACTCTTGGTAGCGCAATATATTTACTCTTACGATATTAATCTGAGTTCGTTGAAAATGTGATTAAATTATGTACAGTTCATATTAAATTATTGGCTTTAAGAACAGAGATTTTAATGTGCATTAAAAGTCTTTGATTGTGTTAAATCAAACAGATAAATTATATTTATTATTGTGATCGCAATATTGCCATCGATAGCTACTAATTGACAAAAATCAAAAAAGTGTCGTATCTGCCTTGTTGGACAAGTGGTCGGTAAGCGCGAGTGCTGAGTATGAGATCCTAGGTTCGAATGATCGGGCAAAGTATTACTGGGTTTTTCTATTAGGTAATTCTCAGTAGCAGCACGGAGTCTGGATTTGTGCCCGGTTACTGGCAATGGCATCGTGGCGTTCTACCGGGAGGTCTTTGTTCAACAGTCTTTCGACTGATCATGATGATGATGAATGGCAATAGGCTCGCCCTATATTACATTGGGACCTATAACATAACTGTAAATATATAGGTGCAATATAAATTATCTGCACCTCTGCCTATCCCTTCGGGAAATACAGACGTGTAATGTATGTATGACTGTATGTATGTTGTAAGTTTTTAGGCAACTAAAAACAGAGTTATCGATATCGACATAACAATCCTAATTCACTCCCCCCTCACTATTAATAGACCGTAAGGTCATAAAATTGTACTACAAAAGCATTCCTGCCACGACGCTTAATTCTGAATAGGCGCACATATGCACAAAATATCGTGGGGTATACAGAGTTAGTCCAAATGGAAGGGTCTTAGACAATAACGTAGCCCGGAACACAATACATTTGATGTATGTCACTAACCCGTTTATCCGTTTGGGTAGGTTCAGTTCCCGGTAGGGGAAATTGAGGTCATAGACATATTCTATTGTTTATAAAACAAAAGAATGCAGGGTGTAGAAACTAGCTCAGTCTAGTTAGATTCTTAAGTCGTTCAGATAAGGTCTACATTTCTGTGCGAAAATGTGTCTTTATTCGCCAATTTAGTGGCGGTATTGTTTTTGTGATATGCCGTTTGTGTGTTTGATATATTTGTTAACCCAAGGTATAAGATAAATCATTGTTTAACGCATGATTAACTTCCTTAATCTCCCGCAGGTATTCTTATCCTTAAAACTGTTAATGATGTCATTAATGTCAGGCAGCTGGGCGCAAGGATTAGTTTTTAGTGTTTAGATTATGATTACTCTTTTTAACGTAATGCGTCATCGCGCTTTATAAAATGAAGATATTTTCTGACGTCTTTTAACCATGTTATGAAGCAGAGAGTAATGTAACATGTAATTAGTCTACTTACGCCTGCAATTGGGTAACATCAAGGATAATGTTAATGATTAATTAACTAAGATTATTGTTAGTTCTATTATATAGTTTTTAAACAATTATACCATAGCATCACGTCTTTATTACCCAAAGAGGTAGGCTACACCCACATTTAAGATAAGTTATAGGTCCCAATGTTATAGGGTCGAGCCTATTGTTATGAACCGAGCACCAATCCATACTGTGCTCTTACAGAGAATTGCCTAGTGAAAAAACAAAACAACACTTTTACCATTACCCCACACTTGCCCCACTCTAGGAATTTGTCCTGTATCGTGGGTGCGTTTCACAAACATAAAATATCACAAACACCCAGACTCGGGAAAAAACATCTGCGGAATGCACAAATTTTTGTCCCGTGCGGGGATCGAACCAGCAACCCTTAGCGCAGCAGTTCAATCGCTTAGCCGCTGCGCCAATCAGGTCGGCAAATTGCCTTACACAATGCACATGGCTTTATACAACGTTAAAAAATCTCACAGGCTAAAAATTTACTACGCTCAATATTAACCCAAAACCACATCCATTCACTTTAAATCTTGAAAAATTCCCAACGTGGGTGTTTTTAAAAAACTGCTAAAATAAGAAGTTTGGCTTGCGGGCTATTTGTAAGACCGTTGAAAATCACGTTCGTGCTAACCCTCCTTTGTGGATAGCGTGAGTATTCTTGTTAATCCTTTATTTAGGGCTAACCGAATTTTGAAGTTGCGGTCGGATATTGTGTTTAATTTTTGAAATAATATCTTGCTAAATATCTGCTATATTTAATTTTAAATACAGTCGTAGTCTTTAAAAAATCTGAAACAATAGTTTTAATTCTAACGACCTAAAGGGCGCAGTGGCTAAGCGATTAGACTGCTGCGTTAAGGATTGCGGGTACGTACTCCTACGGGCCAAAATTTTGTGCAATCCACATATTTTTGATTGTCCCGAGTCTGGGTGTTCGTGAATGTGATATTTCATGTTTCTGAAACGATACAGGATGATGCCCCTACCATACAGGAGAAATTCCTAGTGTGGGGCGAAATATTGAAAAAAAATCATAATTTTATATGCTGCATTTTTTTTATCTTCATTTGTGTACGGGTCTCGTTCTTGACGTAGCAATAAATATTGTTTTATTTAATTTTCTTCGCGCATTCAAACTGTATAATTTCTTGCTACAATACATCTATTTGACACCACAGTTTTTTAAGACGCTGTTCTACAACCATCTTTAATTAAATTAATCCTTTATTTAAATGTACGGAATAATGCCTGCGGGTAAGCAGGGGAGGTAATAAATAAACCCATATAACGAACCATCCCTTGAGTTTAAATTAAAAATAAACCTCATTGTTATCATAAAGAAGAATCGAATACATCACTACTATCAAGATAAACACACTGAGGTTGCGTTGCCTGAGATTACGTAATTGTGACGTCATACACAAAATGCAGTTCTCATTGCATACATCTAAAAATGTTTTTTTATGTTCTATCTTTAGGAACCATCGTATCTTACCGTAAGCTCCTTGCCTAGTTTTTTGCTCAATGGACTACTTGTCTATGGCTGACTTAATGCCTTTGTGATTTTATTTATAAAACAACCTTAATAAATAATCCGAGATTTATTTTGGTTAATTGGTTACCCATCAGAGAGTAGACCGCAGGAAGTTAACTTCTAGCTAACGCTAGTATACTTCGCAGATACACCGATGTGTACGATAGCTATTTGCTAAAATATGGTGGTAGGATGCAACAGTTACGTCATCGTCTGCCGGAAGACGTCCACTGTTGAGCAAAGGCCTCCCCTAAAGAAACCTTGGTTTATTCATTCAAAACAAAAAGCAGAAATTATTCATAAAAACTTCTTATTAAGCTCTATTCGACGTAGGAATAAGCAGGAATTGAACAACAGGTTTGCGTAGCCGGTAAAACAGGAAAAATACATTTTTTTTTTAAATCACGCGTAGAAATATGGCAATTAAAATCTGGCGCAACGTAGCCTCAATATGTTTCCTTTATTGATATTCAATCTATTCGGAGGGTAGGTAGCAATTAAAAATATATTTTTGTATTTTTATTTTGGACGCTGGACAGGCAAATTGGTTTTCGAGGTAGGTATTCGTAATTGTTCACACATTAACATATTGGTATGTGATTATAAGATGTAAGGTTTTGTTTGGAATGATCTGGGATTGTGTTAAGCACTCCTGTTTTATAACAACATTAATTACGCCTGTATACCCCTGAGGATATGCAGAGCTGTCTTTTTACATCGCCAAAAAAATACTAGTACTGTAATGTAATATGGGCTTCGGTCACAATTTATAGTTCCTACCAACATTTTTTTAAACGGTATTAATATTGTCCAGTCTTAAAAGATGCTGCTAAATACTGGTAGGTATTCTAATCGGTTTCATTTTTTAATCAAGATAATTATCTTTGCCTTACTATTTGCCGGGTTCGATACTCGCACGGGATAAAAATTTGTGCGATCCGCAGTTGCTTGTCCCGATAAGTGTTTGTGTATGCGGTATTTCATGTTAGTGAACAGCACTCACGACACAGGAGAAAGTCCTAGTGTGATGCGACGCGACGTTATTATTAGAAACAAGTGAATAAAACCCAGAATAGGGCCGGACAGCTAAAATATTTCTTCGTAGTATAAACCTTTGACCCTCAGCAATCATTATACTCGTAGCTACTGATCATAAGTTCCTCGCCGGTTCTACACAATATTGAAGGGTTCCTATGATTACATTTAAGTTTCCGTTGCCAGGGAGCGCGATAACTTCGCGTTGCATAGCCTTGACTCAATTTCATTGAGGTTGATTGAGCCATTATTATACAAATTGAGTCGCTTTTAGTTGCGGTTAAATGGCGGGTTTGAAGCTGCTTTAAGCAAATACTGTTTAAGTATTTGTTGATACAAGAGCTGGTTTAGGTAGGTATTTATAAAGAAATATGTAGATACGTAATGATCTTAGATTTAAACTTTACAGCGAACAAAAACTTAATTGAAGAGAAAAATACTAGATAATGCGAATGAAAACAATGTCGGATGTTAAGCATCGGACTTACTTATTACTGTGTTTTAACGAGTTTAATTAATTAATTAATTAAAAAGTTTATATTACAAATGAAAACTTAAAATTAATGTATAACATTTGTATGTATAGATAACTAGATAGAAGTAAAATATTTGTATATGGTCATTTAAAAATGACAAGACGTGCTCAAATCTATGTTGTACTAGAACATTCTCTGTAATACAACATTTTAAGTAAATAAATATTTAAATTTTAATATTATTTGATTTCTGCAGAAACGAATTTTAGTGAATTACGCAATTTTTTTATCAACATCTGGAAATTCAAGACAAAACGTCATCTTACTGTTAGACAAAGTTTTCATTAAAAATAAAATTAATCACACATTTTTTCTGAATTGTATGTAAATAACATATGCGGCCCGCGATCGGATTTTACGATTATAGCGCGATCGTGTGGCAATCGGTTGCTCGTCGCTGTTACGTCATAACTGTACGAGGATTTAATATTAATCGGGAAATCAGGGAGATTTGTACGAGCATGGCCTAATCGGCTATAGGCATAACTGACGCGCTGAATTGGAAACGATTAGGAGAAATGGCGCTGAAAACAGCACGTTGCCAGCCTATATATTTTAGTCCCTACCTAGGATCTATATCTATGTGATGTATGATTAAATGATCAGATGATCTGGTCATCTGATCTTTAAATTTAAGCAACTCTTGTTGGTGTTAGAACTTTGCTAGGTGATCGTTTTCTACACATCACCTGATCTGCGGGATTACTATGAGCTTGCATTGCAGATGATTTTCAGTTGAGGAAGCGAGACGCCACACTACACATAGCGGTGTCTCGCTTCCACAGCTAAAAATACCATAGTTAAGCAACGCTTCTAGTAAGTTCGTTCAGCACTAGTGCAGCAAAGATCTGCGTAGTTGCAACTTGCAAAGTCTTCGTTGCGATGCAGCCATGACCGAATTTCGTCAGAAGGACACATGAAAATTCTCCGACAAAAATAATAAAACCGTTATAGTAATAATAACCAATTTTGATAGTCCATTAAGCTGACAGGCCGGTGTTTATATATCAATTTAACCCGTTTAAAAACTTCGTTAAAACCAATTTGGTTTAATTTTGTGAGGGCAGCTTTAACAGGAAACGACGTCAGTTACAATCTGCTACATTGCTATACTTTAAAACCTGGCAAAATGCCAGATTGGTGCTTTAATAAAAGTTGCCATGTACCGTCCCACGAATAAATATGCCAGATTTTTTTAAATCCCCCTTTTTTGCGGACGTGTCAAGTCTTGTTTCTCTCATTAAGTCGCACGATTGCCAGCTTCTTTTTAATAGCAGTTGATCCGTGTTAGGATGGACGATGAATACAACTCCTCTACCGGGAAAGCGAATCGCAAGTCGACTAACCAAGTGTATGGATGGCAAAATGCTTGCTAGCTATTACATAATACAAACGAATATCGCTTACACCGGCTGATCTCAACTGACACTAGCTAACGCCGGAGATATTATAGTCCATAAGTTTGTGCAAACAGATGCACTCTCTATTCTGTCACTCTCATAGTCCGATGGGACGGCAAACGGCCGGAGAGAGATCAGGTGTAGTACCAATAGATTATCGAGCCTTCCATAGCACGGCAATGTGACAAACGGTCACCCATCACAAGACTGACCGCGGTGAGCGCTGCTTAACCTCGCAGATCGACTGATCTACGCTATTGTTTGTCCAAGTCCAGTATGCCAACGCACTCTTGCTACAGACCGCGCAGCTATAGGGCCTATAGCGTAGGTATATAAATATTTTGTATTGGGACAAAGTATTGCCTCGTTGGTCTCGGTAGCAACCACCTAGTATATCCAGTTCCTAGTACCTACGACCATATTTCGCCAATAATATATTACGTTCCAATTTAATAGGGCGAGCTTATCGCCATCAACCGGGAACAAATCCAGAGTCCGCGCTGCTTATGACATTTACCTAACGAAAAAGCCTAGAAACACTTTTAGCTAGACCTGCGATTCGAATTCGGGATCTAATGCTCAGAATTCGGGCATAGCTTAAAGCAAAATTCACTAAACAAAATCCATTTTCTTGTATGAAAATTACCCTATGATCGGAGCTTGTTCCTTTCTTGTAGACGAGGCCCCTGCCCTGCAGTGGGACAGTTATACACTATTTAATTGACGAGTTAAAGGCAAGCTCACAGCACCTACTTCACTGCCGCCACGCTTCGCCGAATACTTAAACTAAGTGACGCTTTAGGGCACAAAATATATAAAAACATTACGCACCTTGTCGAAGCGTAACTTGGACAAAAATTATGCCCGACAGCCTACAGTAATCATTAAAATAATATCCCTTGCTCGCTACTATATCATTTTAGCCCAATATTTCTTCAGTGCGCAATTTCAATAAAATAACGACTATACAGCGTGATTATATGATATTATATGCGTGATACTATGTCGGACTGTAAGATTGGAGGTTCGATTGGTTTTTTTAAGTGATCGGTGTTTAATAAAAGACTGGTAGGTTTTTTTGAGTGTTGTAATTCGATGAGTATCTGCAAATAAGTTATTTTGGCGTGTTGATTGCTGCTTATAGTTTGTTGATGTAGTGGTTTGCAAATATTTGCATAATAATACGAGGAGAGAAGGTATTTCACGCCACTTTTTACCATCCCACAGAAGCTGTTTTTATTTGGTGTTTTTACACTTTAATATCTGGATGACAGACGCTCAAAGTAGAGAAGGATGGCAGAGGAAAAGGGAGGTCTATACCCAGCAGTGGGTGATTCCCGGCTAAAATGATGATGATGATGATGACACTTACACAAGCATTCGTGGTGTGTTTTAATATTAATATAGTAGCGCATTGCTCCTATATTGGAAAGACTTGAAAGTTTTAATCGCCGTAGACATTTTCTGGCCTGACATAACATGACGATAACTATGTGTCATCTCTTACCGTAATAGTCTACTCATACTTGTGCTTACATCACGCCTTAAATAAACTATACACCAATATTCTCCTCTTCAATGGCGAGCGTTTACTCGGGCTCTCATTGGGTCCTCTCGTCTTTACAACATCGCTCCTTACGAGCGTCATAAGGGAAACAGGCCTCATAATCTTAATCCTTACATCACACAAGTGAAGATGATTGCCATAGAACTAAACTTTCTTTTGTTTTTGTTGACAGCATCGATTGAGTCCCTGCACGCGCCGACAGGGGGCGGTGTGGAGCTGCCCTGTGACGTCACGCCCGCTTTACCTGACGATCGGATGGGGCTCGTCATCTGGTATAAGCAAGGCCACGAGTCACCTATTTATACGTGAGTATGATGATTATTTTAATAAAAATAGATAGTACAACAACAAATTAAAGAAAGCCAGGCGAGACAATTCAACAAAAATATTGCATTATTGACCATTATTTTACACTTGGAGCAGGAAGAATTAACAGATATTTTGATTATGATTTTAAAAATATCATCATCAGCTGGAAGACACCCACTGTTGAACAAATGCCTCCCCCTAAGGTGGGGTGTTTATCCCCACGCTTGGCAAGCGGCTTGGTGATTGCAGTATTGATGGTGAAGTTACAGAAGTCGCTGCTGCCCATCTTCTGGATTTTCCCTTAGTCGTCTCTTACGACACCCACGGGAGGAGAGGGGGTGGTCAATTTTAGGCCGGATACCATACGTCAGGCTTAAACACATATCGTACCTATGATATTTTATAATTTCCGACAAACTGCTGTACCTTAACTTTAGCAAATTAAATATACGTACATTATATAATATCCCAGTGTACTCCGAAGGGGTTGGCAGAGGTTTATAGGAATACATTTCGCCAGTTATGTCAAAGGTCCCAATGTAAAAAGGTGAATCATTGAAACCCAATCAAAACTATTTTTAATTACATATCAGACAACTCGAATCGTTACTTAAAAGTATAGACGTTAACGTTTCTCTCATACGGATAGCAGAAGAGTGCTAAGTAAAACAACATCTCAATACATCTCAATCAAGCACCGCAGTCGAGATTGGTGTAATTGTATTCGATATAAGTCGATAGATTTGAAGTGAGATGAGCGTGCTCGCATGTCAGATTGGAGTAGGTACTTGATTCTGACATAAGACCTGTCGTGGGACTTTTTGATTAGTCATTATTTTGTTGATGATGAAATTAGTATAAATATGAGTCTCGTCTTTGTCGAGTAGGTATACAAAATAATGTTTGGTGTACTTATTACGACGTGTATGGCCCAGTTAATGGCAATAGGCTCACCACCAAATTATATCATAACTGGTAAAAAAAATAAAAAAAAGTTAAAAAAAAATACATGCAGACGAACATAGAACCTCCTCCTTTTTTGAAGTCGGTTAAAAATGGTGGTATTTGTTGAAAGACAAAAGTCATTTATGTGCATACAGACATACTTACCGTTAAAATATTGTAACTAAATACGAGTTTTACTCAAAGAGCCGAAGATAATTCTTCCCCAACATCCTTAGTTCTTCAAGTCCCCCATAATTAAATTACTTTCCCGACCCATACAAAGCAAGAAACCTAAAAAGGTCTCAAACATAATTAATTTGTGACTTTATATCTGGATACCATCAAAATTAGACGCGCCTCCCTCCATCTCAGATTGTCACGCCACAGATTAATGAGCAGAAGACTCACTTTATTTAAAAAGGTATGCGGAATCTATGAATATGGTTTGGGAACGCGACACTAGCGTATAAAAGTCCATGTCAATTTTTAGTCTCGTAAATAAAAAAACCTACAAAAACATTATTATGTGATATTACTTAACATAACAATAAGCACAAAATAACATGCAAATAAGCATAATTATATCGTTTCTTAGGGTCCATAGGATACAAGATTTTGTCAAAATCGATTCAGTTATTTCCTTATGGTAAGATAACGAACAGGCAGAAATAGTAACGTGACATTTATACTAAGGGTTTGTACTTGTCCATAAATCACGTGATGTGTTTAGCACCTATATAAACACCCCCCCCCCCTCCTCCGGTGATACTTGGTGAGGTTTTAGACTATTCCCTCGCCTACGCGTAGTACGTGTAGGGTTTTATTTCAAGCCTCACGTTATTAATGGACGACCCCTAAGTATATAAGGATAAACTCAACGTTGATCGGACTTGTCTTACTGTATTTTTGTGTGGTAACGATAGCTGTTGGTTGACGACAAGATGAATACCAATTACTAGCGACGGCCTCACTACTGATTGGTAGCATCGTAGTACGCGGGTAGTGCTACTAAGGGAGGTCTGTAAACACAGACACACCTATTTACTTTAAAAATGTGGGGTACCGCGTATCAATCTTGATCACATGTTAAAGGTATAGAATATTGTATTTTTCACATCTTTAAGTGTCAATAATGTAATTCAATTCGTGTCAGAGTATAGAGTTTGGGGGTTTTATAATACTCAATTCTTAGTTTCTACTTAGGTTTATAACAGAATATAGAGTACATTCGGGCTTTAATATGGGGCTACAGACTATAAAGCTGAGCAAAAAATTGTAGAGTATTATATACCTACTAACAAACATGAATAAATACCAATTAATAATACATTTTTTTATCAGAAAAAGATCACGTATAAAAAAATTATTCAACATTTCCATTTAAACCATTTATTTTGCCACACACAGTAAACACATAACATTACACATAATATAGCATCATAATATGACATGTGTGGCAAGGGACCCAGCTCAGTATTTGCTGTGCGAAGGGCACAGCACTGATTTTCAGCTGGTCCCTCGTGCATGTGATGAGAGTAGAATGACATAGCAACCTTAGACTATAAAATAATATAGACGAAGCGTCAGGAACAAGCAAAGTGAAGCATAAAAAGAGGTGCCGGTTTGTGTTGTACACGCGAATTACACACACATAGACAGGCAAGAGGTGCCGAAACGTTCAGTGTCACGCAGACCGCTAGAATTGTCAGTGCCGTTTTATGTACAAAAATAAAACTAAAATGCCGTCGTGTGTCGTTAAACAATGTAAAAGCAATAGCACAGCTCATAAAAAGGCCAATGGAGTGACTTTCCACAAGTAAGTAATGAATTTGAATCGTATTTGTATGATTTTATAATAAGCAATCGGAACATGATTAGGTGACGTGGAACATCTGTGTTGCATGGTAATAAATTGTAAGTTTCCCAAAAAACAGGGTAAATTTCCAAATAGGTGTGATTCCTGGTGGCTGCTATGCTTTTTTGCTTTTTAGATTTCCAAGAGACTTAGAACGATAAAGTGAGTGGATTAATATTATAAGAAAAAACAGAAATGACGTTAATTGGACCCCGACATTATATTCGGTCGTTTGTAGCAATCATTTCGACGAAAATTATTTGAAATTATCAAAATGTGAATGAGATAAATGATTTACGTTTTTTCTGAATATTATATACATCTTTTAAAAACTATAAATATATCGTTTTATTTACTGTAACCTTTCTTATTCGGTAGTATTTGACAAAGTAATATAATATAACGCTGTCAATAATAAATTCAATAACACGCGTAATATGTTGAAAAGAATTCATTGTTTTTCAGGGTAAAAAGATTTTATCTGGCAACATTCCTTTGCTGTCAAAGTCACTCACACATATTCACGACCATGCTTCACTTCAATGTTCCGTGAGGCTTTGTCTATATTATTTTATAGTCTAAGATAGCAACGTTAAGCGCACCAGCTAAATGACTGGACGGCTGCTTGGGGGTTTCAAATTCTGCAGCAAAATGTAGCCTATTGTAAGCAAATTAAAAAAATTAAAAAATACGTCTGCCATGACAAAAAATGAACTAAAAAGTAAAAAACAAGTTCCATCGCAGTCAGGGTACCTCTTAGATAAGGCAGTGTCCCACAGAATGGTCCCCCGACTGCGATGGAACTTGTTTTTTACCTTTTAGTTTGTTTTTTGTCATGGCAGTCGTGTTTTTTAATTATATTTTTATTTGTTTCATTTTTTTATAGCCTATGTTACTCGCGATAGTGTAAGGATTCTAACGTCACTCCATACATCAAAATCGGTTCAGGCATTCAGAAGTTATGGTGGAGTAAAGAAACTCACATACATACATGAACCCTGAAAACATTACACTCCTTTTTTGTGCAGTCGTATAAAAAGTCAATTTTACAACAATTTTTTTTAAAGAAACAGTAAAATGATCTAAAATATTCCACTGATTGCGGTATCCTACAACGACAACGGAAAACAAAAATAATCCACGAGTGTGAACTACAAATCGATTAATATGTTAAGACGTTGAAAATATAGAATTTCAATAATCATACCATCGAGTTACCCAGTCATGTGATCAGCTTATGATACGTGTTATAATACCGGCTTGCCCCGGTTTGCCCGGACGTGCATCAAAAACGCCGCAACATTTCATGCTTGCCGAAGCGATTAGTTCTTTTAGAGATGCGTGCGTTTTCACAGTGATACGATACTTTTGACGGTACGCACATTTGTCATGAGATTCGTAAGTTAGAGATAGATGGTTAGTTCGGCTGGGCATTGTCCGCACTTAGCCCCTTGAATGGGCCATTGTGCGTGATGGGTTTCTTTCTTCTTCTCCAGCCATCCCAGCTCGTCCCAGAAAGCGAGCAGTTAGCGATAATCTGTAATATTCGTATGCGCATGGTTGCACAAATATTTTTCGATTTCAATAACGGTAGGTATCTAAAGGCATATACGCTTGTTCAAAACATTAATTGTGGCACATCGTGGAGAAACCTGGATTTAATTATCTGAAATCACCAGCAGTGAGCTAGCGTGGTAATCAATGCTTAATCCTTCTCTATAGAAAGCCTAGTTTGCCCTGCAGTGGGACATTATAGGCTGTTATAATTATTATATTAGTTGACGTGCCATAAGCGACAACGGGAACAGTTCCCATCTGTGTTTAAGACAATGTTTAAATAGCCGCTGCATTGAAAGCTTTATCCTGTGTTGTGTCGCACTTAGAATATGTTTATACGCTTTAATCTTCATAGGCCGCGAGGCGCAATCAAAGAATGATTCATCTCTCTTTCTGGTAAATTTGATGGTTGTCAAGAATTTTTTTTAATAGCATTTGAATGTGATGTTTGAAGAATGGTCACGTTGTCTAAAATAGGTAATTAGTTAAGCATTGTTATTTCTCTCAAGAACTAAAAATGATTTGATATCATTCTTATATCAGAACTGTGCTAATGTCTTGTTAAAAATATATATAACATAACATCACAGGTAGGCAGAGGTGCGCGTATGCGAGGCGAGCCTATTGCCATCAACCAGGCACAAATTCAGACTCCGTGCTGCTACTGAGAACTACCTAATGAAAAAACCCAGTAACAGTTTGCCCGACCCAAATTTGAACCCAGGACCTCGCGCTTAGCGACCACTAGACCAAAGAGGCAGCCAATGTTTTGTTACTACGTAAAATTTATATAAATCTCGGCTTCTGTGCTCATGGTAACCCAAAACTCAAAAATATATCATCATCATCACCACAGCCTATTGCAGTCCACTGCTGGACGTAGGCATACTATATATACCTTTCCCTCTAATGATACTAACCTTCCTTCTTAGACAAGTGGCAAAACGCTTGACGAATAGAAATCTTTCTTTCTTATCGTATGGTTGATGAACAACCTGGTGTCAGAGTTTAAACCGCCTATAGGCCTCTGACATGGCTTTACACACCATTGAAAAATCTCTCAGGAGTGCTGGTTTCCTCACGATGTTATCCTTCACCGTTTTTAGCACTGATAACTAATTTATAATACGCACATGAATTCTAAAAGACATTGGTGCGTGCCGGGGTTTGAACTTGCGACCTTTGACTTGGCAGTCCAACGGTCATACCACTCGGCTATCAGTGCTATATTAATAGAAATAGAATAGAATGATAAATGTATGGGGATGACATCGTCTTATCAGACTGCCGCACTCACAACACCCATATCTCAGTGCTGATCATAAGTCCAGTCCATTCATCCCACACCGATTTCATCACCTTCTACAATCCTCGCCAATTGGACCGAAATATATTCCTAATCCGACCCTCCGATCAAAGCTAATATTAGCGAATTATCGACGATCACACTATCGGCATTTCAGTCCAGGAGAAGCTTATTTAATCCTTGAGAGATAGTTGACGCAATTCCTGCGAAGAATATTAGTGACGGTTATTGATTTTGGGAATTAGGGATATATAATAAAAGGGGATTAATAGAAGATAGTTGCTAGATGTTATAGAGACCATTGCTATTATAAAAACTGTCTTGTGGTTCTCGCTGTAGGTATATTCTTTCATCCTCGTTGTAGCGTGAGTGATTTAGACGGTCCAGTCAACAAGGATGGTAGCGAGGACCGAATTGGTGCCAGGGTGCGCGCGACGGACTTAGGTAGCACTCGGGGAGGCTCGCTACTGGCTTAGAGGACTGTGGATTGCGAAGTCCAGGGTTAGAATCTCGCGTCGAGAACTAAAAAAGTAACTAGGTTTTTTGACAATAATTTCTAGGAAATATCGCAATGGACCGACAGCATAAGATTTCCTTCTTCATATACCTAAAGTTGATCTACCTGCCATACCAAATCTCACTCAATCTTAATATGCCAAGAAAGGCGAACATTGTACCTATAAATTGTTTGCTGCTTATTTTACGAGTAGGTATATATTTTACAAGTCAAGAGATAACACCAAAAACTAAGCCGATAACTTCAGTCCTGTAGTTCCTGTGTACAGCTTTATATGTCCCATAAAAGGAACTTTGGGGTGCCCCATAAAAACAAATTGAAAATTGAGAGGACGCGATCAAAGTTTATACATTAAAACAATACAGATTACTTTTTGTTTGTTCCTGTCGCGTCGGCTAATGTACAGTTATGTGTGGGAGTATCACGCTGGTATAGCTGTGTAGTCGGCAGAACGCCTGGGAACTCTCTTAGTAGAAAAATTAGGTATGTTTGCAGTTTGGTTAAAAAGAAACTTCTTCTGTAATGCTTCTTTTTCTTATCGTATGGTTGATGAACAACCTGCCCACTTACCCTGAACTCTTAAAGCAGGACAGTTTAACATGTGGAAGCGAGACGCCGCACACAACACGTAGCGGCGCGCGGCGTCTCGTTTCCACATGTTAAACTGTCCTGCTTGTGTCAGAGTTTGAACCGCCTGTAGGCCTCTGACATGGCTTTACACACGTTTGAAAAATCTGTCAGGTGTGCCGGTTTCCTCACGATGTTTTCCTTCACCGTTTTTAGTAACTGATAACTAATTTATAGTACATGAATTCGAAAAGACTTTGGTGCGTTTTGGGGTTGGAACTCGCCATCTTTCGCTTGGCAGTCCAACGGTCATTCCACTCGGCCATCAGGACTATGTTCGTAGTTTGGTTAAAGGTTAAAGTAAACTAAATGAAACTCCTATGTAAAGCTTAAATGTTTTTTTTAGGCCTAAGGTGGAGTAGCTTAGGCCAAAATAAACATTTCACGGATTACTAGTTTCTGTCAACCCCTCTAGACAATAAACGTGGTCTTACATAATTCCTTCTTAATGATGACATAGTTTTTAGAGTAATTCTACTTTATCGTTTGCTGTATTAAAATAACGCTTAGGTACTGTAAATAGTGAATAAACATTAAATGGACAGCACAAAATACAATAAATCGAAACACACCATATCGACACCCGTATATTCCGCTCCATTTTAATTACGCTTTACCGAACTCTAAAAAGCTGATAACAAACTCGAGTAGCGCCGCGGCAAACACCAGTCAACATTAATCCTTTTAATCTGTCAATTTGAATCCCCCTGTATACGATGTCAACCGTTTCCTGCCTGTCATAGAGACGTTTTGTTTTTTTTAATCGCAGGCTTACTCGTGATCACGGGATTTGGGTGAGAATGACCGAGCTCGCGTTTGAGGGTTAACGAACGTTAGATAATTGGTTGTGGTATGTGAACATTAGGCGGGTTAAAAGGATGGGTTAGTTTCCACTATTGTAATGGGTTGTAAGGTGATACAGCTCTATTATTTATGAATGAGTGCTTGCTTGGTATTGTAAGATGATTTTCAAACAAGTAAGTACAGTAGAGCGGCCATTTTGTATGATTGATATAGTATTTTACGCACGCCTGTATTCTTGAAATAGTAGGTAATAGTGATGATATTGCAAGCCCTAATTTGGTACAAAGATAGACATCATAATTATGAATTTATATAATTGTTGGTGACTCCAAGTAAATCATAAATAGAAAAAATTGATTTTTCTTTATCTTGTATGTAATCTTTTCGTCCGACAAGCAATGCAAGAATCTTTATTTCTTTCGTTTAGAGGCTAGTCAAACACTAACCACTTTTTTACATTAAAAAATATGTTCAAACTCAATATTTTTCATCAAAAATTCAAATGAATTTTGCCGTTATTACAGTGTTACACCAGGAATTATTTGCTAAAGAAAACCATAAAATGAAGTGTCGAAATGGAGAGTCTCAAACTATTTTAAAGTTGGGAAAATCTTTATGTGGAAACTGCCATGTCGTACATACACAATATTAATAGCATGAACGTTTTTAGTACTTTGAAATACTCGAGAAGAAACAGTTTAAGAAAAATCCGTAGCGGAAAAATACTTTAGAACTCCTTCAAACTTTTTAGTTGGCTAACTTTTTGAAGAACGTTTGTGTGTGCTCATTACTCGCTCAGTTTTAATGGCTACTAATAAAGTTTTATTTGGAGTAAGGAAAATAAACAAACCTTAGAAAAATTTCGTTTAAGTGGATTTGTATTACGATGCAAAGCACATCATGAGTTTTCGCATGTTAACTCGCCGGCGACCATGTTAAATATTTGTATCGCAAACTATACAGTGCTTCTGGCAGATACGGAGGCAATTTTTTGTTGTTTTTATGAAAATAAAACGTCACCCCGCTCTAGTAAAATCTTTTGTATCGTGGGCGAGTTTAACAAACATGAAATGTCACATACACAATCACCCAAACTTGGGACAAACATCTGCGGATCACATAATTTTTTGTCCCATACGAAAATCGAACCCGGGATCCCGAAGTGCAGCAGTCGAATCGCTTAGCTGCCGCGCCAATTAGGTCGTCAAATATTCATTTTCCATAAAAATATTTTACTTGATCGCTAGCGAGTTTATGTGAGAAAAGGCATGATTAGGATCCTGATCAGAGATGTTCTGGAGAACTAAACGGACTAAAATGCATAAAGAAAGTGGTAAGTCAATAAGACGAACGGGAAATGTGGAAATGTGTCGTAGCCAATAGAAATCCATAATTTATGCCTGACCCTCTCAATAAATTAGGTGCTATAATTTCCTTGCAATCATATGAGTTATCAATGAAAATTTTTATCTAAGACAACTCTGTCTGAAAACTGTGCCACATACACGCAAAAATAACTGCTATAAAATTATAGGACACCTACTTACTACTTTAAAGAATACGTGCGTGATACTTACACACACAAAAATAACAATAACATAATCTTTTAATCCAAAAATACCAACGTCAGCCATATTGAACATAAACTACAAAATATACAGCGTTATAAATAAATAACTAATAAACACTAATTTAACATAATGAACTGTTAAAATTTATATTCACTACGTTTGAGTTTAAATGCTTTTAATAATTTATTTAACTATTCTCTTGAATATTTTATCGTTGGTTTTAAGCAGTTCGACTGTTTGGGATCATGATACGAATAAAAATATCTTTATCTTACGTTACGGAGCGCGATTATATTAAAACTTGAACAACAAAATTTTAAGATTAATTCTGTATGAAATTCGTTTATACTGTATAATGGCTAAAATATCTAATATTTCTAATATATCAAAAATTTTGATTTTTTTACACCACCCATGGCTTTTCAATATTAATGAGACTGGTCGGCTACTTGTAAAGAGTAATGACACGGCTCTTAAAGAATTTCTTAAAAAAATAGATCTTTGTAAGAGCTAGTGGAATAAAATATATTATGAAGTTTTATAAAACTACTACGACTAATTATAATTATTCTATCATATTCTAAGCATTTTACAAAATATGACACATCAACATAATATTTATGTGGTAAAAATCAGAGTGACGACAACTAATTAGCAGTTTACAATGGCGTCGCGTCGTCTACACACTGAACTCCGGTATAGTGTCAAAATTAATAGCATATCATTTGACATGTGTCACATCACTCCATATCAACCAAAGAAATAAAAAATCAAGGTATGGCGCGTAGCGTCGCGTATGCTAACTCTATTTTAATTTCCCTGACATTATCATAATTATTTTACGGTCATCTCTGTGTCTACATAACTTACTGAGTATACATACGTCGGCCTGTTTGTAGTCAATATGCTGATAACCGAATAGTCACTTAACTATTTTACTAGCAGTTATTTAACACGTTACGTTTAACGTTATAACGTTTACCTGCTGTTAACATTTTTGTGTAGGTGTAATTATTACCAAGGTTTTTGTAATGTCCCTGTATATGGTCGTGAGTGGCTTGGTTTTCATGAAATATCGGTAACAAAAGATTTTTTCAACCTTTTAGTTGCAACGCACCCATTTCATATAATTTATACTTTGCTAACATGCCAGCTAAAATTATTTCTGAGCACACCTTCGTCCGCGGGAAAAATTATTCTCAGTATCAGCAGACAAAAGCCTATGCTATGTTTTCCTTAGATATCTAGCTATCCCAACAATAAATATCATGTAAATCAGTAATTTTTTTTGGCGTATTTTTTACCAAACAAACAACATTTTCGCATTAATAAATTTACAAGAAAAATATTATGTGTATTTTTTTTTAATTATAAATAAATATAACATCACGCCTGTATTCCCCAAAGAGGTTGGCAGAGGTGTATACTGTACACTCATACTCTTCCAGTTATAAGTAACATTGCTATTAAAAATATTTCCAAACAAAAATCTGTTTATCTACTTACAAAACTCACTTCAGATTTAAAAGAGCTAACAATCAAGATTTTCATCTAAGCTTGCAGCAAAAAAACAAATCGTTACACAGACTAAAAAGTAATATCATCTTCTGACCTTAGTTTATTAAAACTTAGATTGGTCTGCGTACTGTTTGAGATCTGTTTCAGCTACACTGTCTACTGTTATTACTTTTAATACAAGTTTGAAGATTTTATTCTTTCTTTTGCCTCTGAAGTATGTGGCTGGAAAGATTCTATGCGTAGGAATAAAAAATCAAAAGTAATATTGTATATAAATAGCTATAGTTGTAAGGAGGTTGTACGTAATAAATTGTGGTGTCGCAGAAGAAGAGTGAGATTGAATTAATTCTAGAGAATTTATATCACTGCATGTATTTATCTATATACATATAAATGAATTGCTGTTCGTTAGTCTCGCTAAAACTGGAGAACGGCTGGACCGATTTGACTAATTTTGATCTTTAAATATTCGTGGAAGTGCAGAGAAGGATTAAATGGTGAGAAAGCGGTACGAAGTTCGCCGGGTTAGTTAATAAATAATTATTAAATAAATATAATTAATTATGTAAAATTTGCACGCCGAAGTTAAAGGTAGAATAAGAGATCTATGTATAATTGTATATTATATCTTTACGAACCTTCTGTACCTACCTTATTTATGCAGATAAATATTTGTTTTTTATTATTTTTATCGTTGTTGGGTTAAGATCAAGGACAGTATTCTCCTTCGTCGCTGGAGTAGTCGAATTAGACAGACTGCCTTTGGTCTAGTGGTCGCAAAGCGCAGCTTCAAAGCGTAAGTTTCTAAGTTCGATTCCCGGGTCAGTATTATAAGGCTTTTCCATTAGTTACCTAATTGTCGGTAGCACGGAGTCTGGAATTGTGCTGTTGTTGGCAATTTTTACTCGGTTTGTTTGTTAGTAACTACCGTTTGACGATATTACATAAACCTTAATAGTTAAGTTAATTTAAGTTAAATTAGTTTTAGGCAACACAAATTCTTAAGTGTTTAAAATAAGAAGGCCTTTTTTCTATTTTTTTTATTATATTTGCTGATGACGATAACGAGAGGGGTCTTATGTGGCGGGACAAAACTAATGGCAATAGGCTCTCACCCTATTACATTGGGACCTGTAACATTACTGGCGAAGTTTCTAATACTATGTATCTGTCTACAGGCTGGATACTCGTGAAGGCGTGACGTCACACTGGGCGGACTCGACTCTCGGAGTAAGAGCCACTTTCAGAAGTGACTCTAGGCCTGCTGTACTGATAATCAACAAGTTAAGGTAAGCAGAGATACAAAATGATTTATTCTAATTAGAGTAATTATGACTGCCTCGCTGGTCAACTGGTCGCTAAGTGTGACTACTGAGCATGAGGTCCTGGGTTCCAATCCCGGGTCGAGCAAAGTACAAAGTGCAAGTTCTCAGCAGCAGTACGGAGTCTGGATTTGTGCCGGACGGTGCAAGACTCAAAGCTTGCATTTTGCAATCAATAGACCAATGGGAATTCTTTAGTCAGTTCTAGAATGACCAAGATAGTACGAAGGGCATTGAACCAAACTTTACAAATTATTATTATAGCACTGATAGCCGAGTGGTATGACCATTGGACTGCCAATTCAAAGGTCGCAAGTTATAACCCCAGCACGCATCAATGTCATTTCGAATTCATGTGCGTATTATAAATAAATTATCAGTTGCTAAAAACGGTGAAGGGAAACATCGTAAGGAAACCCGCACAACTGAGAGATTTTTCAACATGTCAGAGGCCTACAGGCGGTTTAAACTCTGACACCAGGTTGTTCATCAACCAAACGATAAGAAGAAGATTATTTCGGTAACCAATTGTACCTTACTATATCTAAGTGGATTCAAATCGATATATTTATTATTGTTTACCAACTTAATAAATGACATCAATGTAACTCTACACGCAGCATCGTGTTTCCTTGTCCCCTGATTAGAATGGAAACCTGTTTGTTAATAGAAGAGAATCGAAGTATAAACAATATTGCCTTTGTTTTATTAGTGATTTATTTGGTGTAGGTATTAATTACTTTCTGGCGATAATAAAGGAAGAATACACTTCCCTTTCGTCGTACGGAAAGGGAGTTGTTTAAGGCAATTAACCTAGCGTGGGCTCATTGAATAGCAAAAGGCAAGCTACCTATTTGAAAAGGAACGTCGCCCCACGCGATTAATTTCTCCTGTATCGTGGGTGCGTTTCACAAACATGTAATATCACATACACAAACACCCAGACTCGGGACAAATATCTTCGGATCACAAATTTTTTTGTCCCGTGCGGGAATGGAACCCGAAACTCTTAGAGTTCATTTCTTTGATTAGGCATCTCTACACCCACATTGTGCCACATAAATCTCATGCAATCATTGTAAATCTCACGTAAAAGGTGGCGAGCCTATTGTCATTAATTTCCATAAACCGCCAACACGACATATATTTTTTCCGCCGCCATTTTGTCAAATAGTTTCCTACAAATATAACAAAATAAAACATTGTCATTGCATAACAACAATTTTATCTGTAACATTTCAAGAGATGCTAATATCAAAAACTGCCGTTACGCGAAGGACATAAAATGATACATCCAGCAATATAAAATTTATTTTTATCGATACTTTTGCGTATCGATATAAAATGGATTGCTGTAGTATGCCCCGGATTTTATATCTCGCTGTCGGTACGTTCCGATTAGTTACGTCAATTTATTGCTTCAAAATGGTTTAGAAAATTTATTGAATCGATATATGATATCGAGATACGACTCGATGACAGTGTAATCGATGCAATCGGTCTCTTTTATATAATTCTCATTTGTGGTATCGATTGGGTGTTACTATTTAAAAAAAGTGAGGTCGTATCATGGGAAAAGGGTGTCAGTTGAGGCTTCACGCTCCAATTCGTGGGGGATAGGCAGTGATAAATGGTTTTTTCGGTGACCGAGATTTGGGACCTTTTTTTGGAAGCGTTACTAAATATATTTATTATTTATCAATCAAGTTTGATAGATTTTCAGGCTTCTGACTACTTAGTTATATCATGTAACTACTGTCTCATCTAAATATGGCTGTCAGGGCCCATATATTAATCTGTTGGCATAATTATAGAATGGAATAGAATAGAATATAATATATTATTATATTCCTACTACCTCGTTGGTCTAGTGTTAACTAAGCACGACTGCTAAGCATGAGGTCCTGGGTTCGAATCCCGGGTCGAGCAAAGTGTCATTGGGTATTTCATTAGGAAATATTCAGAGGCAGCAGGGAGTCTGGATTTGTACCCGGTTTATGGCATTAGGCTCGCCCTCTATTACCTTAGGACCAAGTGTTACTGGATTTTTCCAGTAACTATGCTTAAGTAAGACTGCTTAAGTACCACTGCTTTGAAGAAGACCTAGAGGTCTAGAGTACCAAGAATTTTCAACTTAAAACTCATAAGATCTATTTTTTTCAGACCTGAAGACAGCGGCCAGTATAGATGTCGAGTGGACTTCATAAAGTCTCCTACAAAGAACACCAGACTCAACCTCACCGTACTCAGTAAGTTATTCATCTTTTTATGGTCCTACCCTCATCCCAGGCATAGTTAGAAGCTACCCTCATCTTGGCAAATACCGGGAATGGAACTTCTAAACCTACGACCTAAGAGAATTGCAAACATAGTGATTATCACCGTATTGGTTTTTTTTTGTATAAGTCTCAACTTTTTCCTGGCTTTTTTTTCCTTATTTTCTCAGGAAAAGATTCTCTATCAGAACAGCACTCTCACTATTGGTCAGAACTTAGATGCTAACATAATAGTTGAAGATGCGTTACTTAATATATATAAATACTAGCTGCGCCTAGCGGTGTTACCCGCTACATTTACGGGATAAAAAGCCTATGTGTTCCTATGTTGCCTATGTGTGTAATCCTGGGTGTCAGCTACCTCCATACAAAATTTTAGCAAAATTGGTTCGGTTTGAGCGTGAAGAGCTAACAAACATACAAGCATACAAAATCTTTATAATAATAGTGTGATTCTATAGCTAAATACGTATTTCAAAGTCCTATAGACAATATATATGTACCTACAGCCCTCTTACCATGAGCTCTTAAAACAGGACAGTTTACCATGTGGAAGCGGGACGCCGCATTACACAGCACGTAGCGGCGTCTCGCTTCCACATGGTAAACTGTCCTGCTTTAAGAGCTCATGGTTAAGGGGCTGATTCGACATTTATATCGGGCCTAATTTTAAACCGACTTTTATAAAGGAGGTTATATTACATCAATGTCCCAGTAGAACCAATCTGAGTAGCAGTGTGTTATCAATCATGATCTAACGTTTCCATATCGTTTTGATGCTATACATCCACTTGTTTCCAGTTCCTCCTGAACGGCTGATAATCCTGAACCATGAGGGTAACGAGCTCCGAGGAGGTATTGTGGGACCCTACGATGAAGGAACAGAAGTCAACCTCACCTGCATCGCTGTTGGAGGTAAGGACCTTAATTATACTGGACCTAAACAAGCTCTATACACCCCCTATATAAAAACAACATCACGCCTATATTCCCCGAAGGGGTAACAGAGGTGTAGGTACAAAGGTAGGTAAGAACACTAATGTACACCCACATTTCGCCACTTATGTTTTTTTGTTAAACTTCGACCCACACTAGGAATTTTTCCTGTATCGTGGGTGCGTTTCACAAACATGAAATATCACATACACAAACACCCAGACGCAGGACAAACATCTGCGGATTGCAAAAATGTTTGTCCCGTGCGGGAATCGAACCCGCAATCCTTAGCGCAGCAGTCCGATCGCTTAGCCACTGCATCAAGGCGAGCCTATTGTAATCAACCGTGCATAAAGCCAGACTCCGTGCTTCTACTGAGAATTTCCTATTGTAGAAACTCAGTAACACTTTGCCCGACCCGGGATTCAAAGCCAGGACCTCGTGCTCAGCAGTCACGCTTAGCGTACACTAAATACTGATATTGTAATAATTACAACGAAACAGATGGCTGTTGACATCACACTTTAACTGTTAGTTCAATTCTTCATCTAGCAATATCAAAAACATTTTCAAATACAAATATTTCTGCGAACATTACGCAAGCATCGAAAATGTTCCATTATATACCGTTAGCACGTCACCTCTTGAGTGTGACGTCAAACACAGGTTGCATGTTCTCATGGCTTCAGAAATAATACGATGTTGAGCACACGCCTCGTCATTTAAAGCGTGTAATACGCTATTTTAGGGGAAGGTAAAAAAATGTTAGGGCTGTGCCTAGGTGAGACGAAAAAAATATTTAAATTTTTTTACTGTCTTGTTGGTCCTAGTTTTAAATCCCGGATCGGAATAGGTGTTACTGGGTTTTTCCACTAGGCAATTCTCAGTAGCAACACGGGGGCACTGAGTCTGGATTTGTGCCTGGTTGTTGCAATAGGCTTGCCCCCTATTACATTGAGACGTAAAACTTAACTGGCAAAATGTCGGTATAACATACACCTCTGCCTACCCATTCGCGGAATACAGACGAATGATAATTATGATGTTATGTTATTCCAGCTTAAGTTACGCCTATTTTCCACAAGAGTAGACAGAGATCATGGATTTTCATGTGCTAGTGATCTTCCATACTCATCTTGCTATGTAATTAATCCTATTTAAATGCACTAACTATGACAGAAGTCAAAAACAACGGAAAACGGTCCAATAGGAATTTATGCGCCAGGTGACTATTTAAAAAGATTTATCCCGAAGAAAGATTATAAAACCCCCTAACCCCTTTTCATAACTTACCGACGACGTTAGAACCTAACTAGAAACCTTCACTAAGGTCTCACTAAGGTCTAGTGTAGCTACCTCTTTACTAGTGTAAACTGTGCGAAAATGAAAAAAAAATGGAGTTAAAAGTCTTACCCTTTCGACCTTATGGCCTAACCAAAACTCCTTAAGTAGATTCATGATGTAACTTTTTGTCAACTTATCAGTGATTTGGCACATGACTTAGCAACTGCCACACGTCTGGCTGCGGCAGAATACTGCAGCAACCTGTATCAAGCGTCACCCTTGGGTATTCCGGGCTTTTACGAAAAATGTCCGATCCACGCTCCAGATACCATTGTGGTTCAAATTAGAAGCTATAGCGGGTTTTGAACCTTGAAGTTCTTTTTTTAATAAACGCCCCACACTAGGATTTTTTCCTGTATCGTAGGTACGTTTTACAAACATGAAATATGACATATTATGCAAATCCCGGACTCGGGACAAACATCTGAGAATCGCATAATTTTTTGTCCCGTGTGGGAATCGAACCCGCAACCCTTAGCGCAGCAGTTCAGTCGCTTAGCCACTGCGCCAACTATGTCTTTAGTTATTATTATACTTTGTAAAACATACACAGCTATTTGGCACACATCGAGATTTCTCCGAGCCTCGCAGAACGCCTAAATATACGCCTATTGGTCCTGTGTCTCAACTATTTGACGTCCTATCAAATTAGAAGCACCTCTGCGTTTTCCTGTTCACCGATCCAAGACCTAACCGCTGTTAGGATTGCCTAACCTCATAGATGAATTAATAATAGCGTTGATTATATACGACTACGAACTCTTCTCTTTTGGGCACAAATCATACAATCCCAGACTTTCTTTTTTCTCAAAAACCATTTCATTTCTTCTTTTGAAAGACTAGCTCCTAAGTTTCTGCTATCGCTTGTACCTTACCCCACCAATGCCCTTATTTGACAAGGGTACACCGCACCCTATTGTTTTACACGATTTTTTTATTCACTCAACCCCTTCACAGCTTCACACAATGTAAAGTATACAATTATATGTCTACTCTTTTGTGGGCGCTATATAATTATGTTTCTTTCGCTATAAAAACGTTGAGGATTTACGGAGAACGGTTTGTTATATGCGTTTGTTGAGAGGTATATTTTTGGTCAAAATACTTTTTTAAAAGGTAGTGAGAATCTACCTTTTCATACCTAACACCATCATTCGTTACCGAAAATCGTGGACATGTAACTGTTCAGGCATATTCGAACAGACACTTCAATGTCAGTGGTGTCTTAGAGTAGAAAATCCATAATGACTAACAAGGAATTATGATAAAAAGATCTAAGACATAACGCAATCATCACCTTGAGTTACTGTATGCGTATGGCTATGTATGCGCTAGGCACAGACTAAGCAAGGACTTGGCACAGGTTATATCCGGACTGGACACGGATTAGGTACAGAACACTAGACACGGGTTAGACACAGACTAACCACGGGCTTGATATTGTTTAGTTCCGGACTGGACACGGATTAGGCACAGATTAATCACAAACTAGACACGGTTTAGGCAGGGTTAGTGTCAAATACATCAAATATTTGAAATGTACATAATCATAATTGTTTGTCATACAGGTCGACCAATTGCCAGGGTATCCTGGTGGAAGGCGCACGCTCTCCTGGCTAACTCCGAAGCCAGGGCCACCGTCTCCTTCAGGCTCCAGAGGTCGGACTACGGCACTGACGTCACTTGCCAGGTCAAGTATTCGGATTATGGTCAATAAAAAAGTAACTATTTATGACTGTAAGAACAGCTGTGTTCAGGTAAAAGGATTCCTTATTGAATAATTAAATGCTTTTTGATCAGAAATTGATGATGAAAATGATCAAAAACGAAAAAAAAATGAAAATTTATTTAAGGGATAAAATAAACTGCTAAGTAGTGGGTAATTTAATTGCAACTTAAAGAGGTGAAATATGCTCTAAGACCTTTCCAATATTATAATAATAATTTATTTCTCTAAACAGTACACTAGTTTAGTTACAAAAATCAATAGTTTAAATTAGAGGCTTCGATAATAAACGAAGGATTAACCTTTTTTATTTTGTTCACAGGCAGTAACGGATCCTTTAATAGCGCCAGTCTCCGAGAACATATCCATTGACGTCAATCGTAAGTCACTATCCACTTAGTTTAAAAGATAGCGAGCAATGTATACTAATATCAAATTCTCTTGTTTTACGTAAACGAAACGAAACAGTGTGTGTGTTTGTGTATGTGATATTCCATGTTTTTTAAACGTACCCACGATACAGAAGAAATTCCTAGTGTTCGGTGACGTTTTTTTTTTAAAACAGCGCACAAATTTTATTTTTCCAAGTTTTATACTAGGTATTTGTTAAAAATTTCATACTTTAGGTCATTTTTGCTTCTGCGTGTCTATAGAAATACTACGGAACTTACAAAGGGAGCGTCAAGCGTCACTTCAAGTTCCAAAGTCAAGTTCCAAACAAAGTCTTACTTAGAATCAACGTACGGCAACTTAAGTCTAACTTTGTTAAGTAGACGGGCGCTTATTAGACATTAATTAAACTTTACTCGAACTCAGTTCAGGTTGAGTGTAAGAGTATCTTATTGAAGTGTTGGTAGCATAGTTTTCAGTGTCTAAGTAGGGTTTCTCTTACCGTTATATATGCTAACTTACTAAGTTTCAGTTATGGTTTTATGTTTAGAATTACAAGGCCTTTGCCAACATCATTTTACTCCCCGACGGAAAAAGAGGGGTGTTATAAGTTTGTCTGCTATGTGTGTCTGTCTGTGGCACCGTAGCTCTGAAACGGGTGAACCGATTTGGATGCGGTTTTTTTTTATTTGAAAGCAGGTTTTCCAGCAGTGGTTCTCAACATATCTCATGTTGTATCAAAATCGGTTCATATTGCTGTTAGTCGTAAAGAGTTTTAACTACAAAACCTTGATTGAGACACTAAATAATCCGACAAAAATGTGTAGGTCACTTTTATTACATATAACTTCTATTAATTTACTCCCAACATCGCTATCCTAATACAATAGTGTGGTTCTTATGTAACTTATATGTATTTAACACATTTTACTGTATATAAACAGTATTCTTAGTATTATTTATCAACATACAACCACGCTGTAGATCCTTAAGCAGTAGGTGGATTTGAAGGCTTCGTAGCTACGTGGCTACCGCGCGGATCAGACGATCTCCGAGGTTAAGCCGCCCTCGCCGCAGTCTGTCTTATGATGTCCGTTTTCACATGTCGAGACCACTCCGTGCTATGGAAGGCACGTTTAGCCGTTGGTTCTGCGCCTGATCTTTCTCCGGTCATGTCGGTCTACCGTCCCATCGGACTATGAGAGTGAGGGAATAAGGAGTGCACCTATGTTTGCGCGCATACTTGCGCACTATAATAATATGTCCTACGTAGTTAGCTAGTCTCTGCTGAGATACTCGTAAGCCGCAGTGACCGGAATTCGATCAGGAGGACATTATGTGGATTTATATTGTTAACCAGGAGCCAGAGATTCTGCCAATTTATTGTACTACACTAAGACGTCGCCCTAACAAATCTATTACAACTTTCAACAAAGTAATTAACCTAAAAAAAATGTTACCTAAAATTTCAATTCGTTTAGTCAAACCACTTTCATATCCACAGCTCACATGTCCAAATCGATACAATAACATACGTCTAAATATCGAGGAGATAATCCCATCACGTTAGAGAGAGACAGAGGTTATTCCTGTGGGAAAGAAAGGGATAGAGCAGCTGGTTTATGCAAGTCACGGACAAAAATATATAATCTGTATCGGTAATGATACGTCAATCAGTGTACGGGGTAACAAGTAACAACATGATGGGAGCAGAAATGAGGTTCTCATAAATAGGATAATATGATGATCATTCAATCCTTGTTTATTTGTAAAGTTGTTACCCTGCTGTGGGACAGATATAAGCTGGTATTAATATATTTTACCCGACTACCAAGGAAGGGTTATGTTTTTATAAGTAACATACGACGACGGCTGTCTCGTTGGTCTAGTGCAGTGATTCCCAAAGTGGTCCAGGTGGACCCCCAGGGGTCCACGGGAGCCTTGCTGGGGGTCTACGTAGGCGTCAATAAAAAATGGGGGTCCATAAGATGTTAATAGGGGTCCACGAAAATTTATCTGCATATAGTTTTTATAAGGGCCTACCTATATTGTTTTAAGTACCTAACTAAGCAGATAACATTTTAATCTGGCAAGCGACTCTTACTTGTCCAAACTTGCGTATTCGATATTACAATTTCGTGTACAGACTTGCAAAGCGCAATCCGTCCGACAATGCTTAGTGCTTGTTTAGACATGATCTTGATCAAGACTATAAATACTCGATGCCAAAGGCATGCTCATTTATTTGTTTCCGGAATTTCGAAAAAGAAGGTGTGAGAAAATTTATATTAGTGTTCCTAGTGCCGGAGAAAAGTAAGTACGTACCTTTTTTTTGTTGTACCTAGTTCTTAAGTATTTTGTTTCGTGTACTGGTCGGTTGATAACAAATGCTTGTATACAATGTGTCCTAGGGATAAGTGACCGCCCGGCGTATTTAGAATATTTGTACAAAATTAAATTAAGTAAAGACGCGTGACGTGCTGCAGTTTTT
Source organism: Abrostola tripartita (assembly GCA_905340225.1). Classification (NCBI taxonomy): domain Eukaryota; kingdom Metazoa; phylum Arthropoda; class Insecta; order Lepidoptera; family Noctuidae; genus Abrostola; species Abrostola tripartita. The sequence goes on from HG996512.1 coordinate 5,727,209, forward strand.
TTACGATATTTCCTAAGTTTGTTCATCTTTTTCCATTATTTTTGTTTACTGACTAGCCGACATCATAATTTATCAATTAAAATCATTAGACAAAACTAAAATGTAGTAAAAAAATTACTTATATAAAATCACTAAGGCCGCTAAGTCACAAATGTAAATATAATTATTAATGATTTCGTACAAATATTCAAAAAACGCCGGGCGGTCTTATCGCTCGGACACATTGTATATAGCTAACTTAGTAACTTACAGATATTTTAATTGTCCTCTTTCGATTTGAAGACAAACACAGCACGTTTTATTCAATTGTTTTTTCACGAGAGGACTGCCTCTCTAAAAAGGCCGAAAAATCAATATTGCAGAGCAATTACTGTTTTATAAAACTACTAGCGCGTGAACTCATTGATTTAATGAAATTTTAGTTATTGTTTTTATGGTCACTTTTTTGGTCAATTTGGGATTTCGACTTTTATTTTTTCCTACACAAATATGATCAATATTCGATACTGAGTAAACTAATTTTTATTTCTACTATTAAAAAATTGTGGTAAATTAGGTATTTAACATTGATATCGCTTCGTGAAAAAGTCTGTACTTGTCTTAGCGGTTTATTAGTTGGTCCCTTTACAAGCCGTAATACTTTTTCAATATAATGATAATCATAATAATATAAAGCTGACAAAGGCTGCATTGTGCTACCTATATTCAAATAAAAACTTGGTTACTATAACATTTTTTTTTACAGGGAAGGTAACTGATACAAAACATGGCTACAGCAAAGAAAAAATGTCGACAATACAGTGTCGATTATTTGAAATATGGTTTTGTTCCATCAGAGGCAGATAAACACTTGCCCATGTGCCTAATATGCAATAAAGTTTTAAGCAATGACTCTATGAAACCATCAAAGCTCGAAGATCATCTAAAAAGGTGTCATACTGATAAAATGGGTAAAGATTTAAAATATTTTCAAACATTGAAGGAAAAATATGAAAAGAGACCCACCATGCACAGCATGTTCGCTTCAACATCTCAAAGTAACGATGATGGCTTGCGGGCATCTTACAATATCTCATTACTAATAGCAAAATCTGGAAAACCGCACACTATCGGAGAACAATTAATTTTACCCGCTGTTGAAGAGGTTTTAAAAACTGTTTTGCACAAATCTCCATTTGACGTACTAAAAAGAATTCCATTAAGTAACAATACTGTACAAAGACGCATTGATGAAATGAGCTCTGACATCGAAAGTTTTTTGTGCAATCATCTGCAAAAAAGTCATTTTTCTATACAACTGGACGAGTCAACGTTACCCGGTAATGAAGCATTATTATTAGCATATGTCCGATTTATCATGGAGGAAGAAATTCACGAAGAATTGCTATTTGCCAGAACTTTGGAGACTGACACTAAAGGCGAATCAATATTTAATGTCCTGAGTAATTTTTTTACGGAAAAATCGATTCCATTTACAAACATTATTTCAGTGGCAACAGACGGAGCTCCTGCAATGGTAGGGCGATATCGTGGGTTTATAAGTCATCTCAAAAGAATTATACCAGGACTTACAGCTATTCATTGCGTAATCCACCGACAACATCTTGTGGCGAAACATTTAAGTGACAGGTTGAACCAATCTCTTCATTTTATAATAAACGGTGTCAACAAAATTAGAAGCAATGCATTGAATACGCGTTTATTTGCTCAATTGTGCGACGAAAATGACGAAGACTTCCAACGACTGCTCTTACATACTGAAGTACGCTGGTTGTCGAAAGGTGCATGCTTAACGAGATTTTACTCTGTTTTCGATTCCGTATTAGAGTTCTTAGAAAGTAGAGATCCAGATTTAAAAGAAAACTTGATCAAATTCAAAGGAGACATTGCGTATTTGACAGATTTGTTTAAAAAATTTAATGATATTAACTTGCAGTTACAAGGGGACAGCCTGAATTTAATAAAAACAAAGGGGATAATTTCGGCTTTTCTTGGGAAATTGAAATTTATGAAGCAAAACATTAGTCGGCGCGAATTATCTCAATTTCCAAACTTGTCGCAGGTAGAAACTATTGATGAGGATATCCATACCTACAGTCAACATTTAAGTGCCCTGCATGATGACTTCAAAACCAGGTTTGAAGATATGCTGACGATGGATATACCACCATGGATCGTAAATCCATTTGATGAAACTGAAGTGGCCAATGTATTATTACAAGAGGAGCTGCTTGAGCTAAGCACCAATGAGGAGCTGAAGGTGAAATTTAGAAAAGGCTACCAAACATTTTGGCTGCAAGCAGAAATACACGAAAAATATCCTGGACTGTGGGAAATCGCAAGGAAATTTTTGATAGCTTTTCCCTCATCATACCTTGTCGAAAGAAGTTTTAGTGCCGTTACAAACCTCTTAACAAAAAAAAGGAGCAAACTAAACATCACAGAGCGGGGGGATTTGCGGTTATTGCTCACAAAAATAAAGCCAAACATTGATCGTTTGCTGACACTCCATCAAATACATCCTTCCCATTAATTAAAATTATGTCCACAACCTATAAGTATTACCTTATTATTATTTTTTTGTAATTCTTTTCTTTTAATTAATAAAATGTTATAAAATGTACCATTTTTCGTTTTTATTTAAAATTTAAAATTTTAACCTATCAGAATATAGGGACGGAACTCAGAAGCGACACAATTTTTATTTTTTGTCGACTTTAACAATGTGGTAGGAATGTAGCAGCAGGGGGTCCACCGACACCAGTTTAATTTTGAAAGTGGTGCACGAGAAAAATAAGTTTGGGAACTACTGGTCTAGTGCTTCCTAAGCGTGATTGCTGAGCCTGACGCCCTGGGTTCGAATCCCGGGTCAGGCAGTGTTCCTGGCTTTTCCTTTAGGTAATTCTCAGTAGCAGCACGTTGTGTTCCCCGAAGTGGTAGGCAGAGTTGTAGAATACTCCCACACTTCGCCAGTTATGTCATTAACCCCAATGATAAATACGGGCGAACCTATTGTCATAAACCAGGCACAAATCCAGACTCCGTGCTGCTACTAAGAATTACTTAATGTAAAATCCTAATAACATTTTTCCTATCCCGGATTCGAACCCAGGACCTCATGCTCAGCAGTGGCGCTTGGCGACCACTATACCCTATTCATCTCGGCGTGAGAAAGTATGTAAACAAAGAAAACAAAGTTTCTCAAACTTTTATTTCCATTTTTTTTTAATATTATTATGGACAATGGACTGTCTTATTGTGATATGAATTAAATGAAACTACTAAATAAAGGGAGGTCTTTGCCTTGCAGTGGGAAAATGTAGGCTAAATAAATAAATTATAAATAAAATAAATAAAGATTTATTCTGAAGCAGAAGAGCATAAATAAAACATGCGAATCAGTTAATTGCTTTGTATTAAATTTCCAAATTAACAATTTTTCCATTTACTCCAATTTTAACTAGAATCGACAAGAAACTCCATATTTGCTGCAGTTGGTGTAGCAGTAGTAACACAACAACATTTGAAGCTTCTATGGTGAAATTGTATGATTCCTATGAATCAGATAATTCTGATTCAGACGAACTGTCACCAACTTGAATTAATTATGAATCGGTCAACAACTTCATCTATGATGCCATCAATTTTTTTTTTTGCCATCAAGAAACGTAACAAAAACAACAAATCTAACAAGAAATTATAAAGAATTTAACGAAAATATCCGGAGACAGTACTGTCGTATCAACAGGGTGATAGATAGTAAAGATGGCGGGTGTAACTCGATGGATTTCAAAACGTCATCGATCAATGTAAGATGTTGCCATTAACTGTACTTCATAATTTGGTAGTATAACAATGCGCTCATAGTTTGAGAAACACGATTATTTTAGGGTTTTTTACATGTAAACTATTTATGAAGGAATTTTTTAAAAGGAAGAAAATAATCACAGGGATGTTTGATGAGAAAATTCATATTATTATGAAAAGATTGTATAAATTATCTATGCTTATTATTAAAATATATAATTGCAAAGTCGTTGGCATGTTATTTTGTTTTATATTTTCATAAATATTGTCACGTTTTAATCGTGACCTTTAAAATACCCATTTTATGGTTTGTTTACAAACTTTCTCACGCCGAGATGAATAGGGTATAGATAATGACGCAGTCTATACGGGTTTTAAAGGCGAATTTGCACACTTCTTTATACCCGGATGCAAAATTATCTTTTACGAGTTCACGTCAAATAAGACCTATTTTGGTATTACTCAATTCCCTTAAATATAAAGAGAAAAGACATTAACAACCAACTGAGTATATATACATATAATTTTTAAAGACGGAAGAAAGTACTTTACCTCTGCTGTTTTATCATTACGGCGGTATGGCTCGATAGGACGGGTACAAAGATGTACTTAAATGACGCTGGAGTATAATATGATTTTATACTAATTACAGGTACACCTCTGCCTACCTTTTCGAAGAATACAGGCATGATGTTATGTTTTAATTGATTTTTTAATAAACGAGTAGTAAATTCTGTATATACAATTTTCATGTTATTTTATGTTAGCATATTATAGAGCATTATAATCACTACATAGTATAAAACAAAGTCGCTTTCTCTGTCCCTATATCCCTATGTATGCTTAAATCATTAAAACTACGCAACGGATTTTGATGCGTATTTTTTTAATAGATAGAGTGATTGAAGAGGAAGGTTTATATGTATAATAACATCCATTAAATAGTGGAGAAATACTTATAGGTAATATATATTTTATACCCGTGCGAAGCCGGAGCGGGCCGCTAGTTGTGTATAAGATAATGTATCATGCAAATACTATATGTATATACTTATATAATGCAAATAAACACTTTCACTAGTCACAATTTGACCTATAATAGGTATAGCAGATATACATTTAAACTAACCCTCTGTTGCACTTCTACGTGTGTGAAATATTCTCAAAAGGAACCCCAGAGGTATATTCTCCTAATTATCGTATGGTTGATGAACAACCTGGTGTCAGACTTTAAAGACTGTAGGCCCCTGACATGGTTTTACACACCGTTGAAAAATCTCTTACGTGTGCCGGTTTCCTTCACTGTTTTTAGCAACTGACCTAATTTGTAGTACGCACATGAATGCGAAAAGACATTGGTGCGTGCCGGGGTTTGATCTTACGACCTTTGACTTGGCAGGCCAACGGTAATACCACTCGGCTATCACTGCTCTAAGCTATCAACAAATCTCTAACAAAAATATAAAACCCATTTCCCTTAAAAACGCAATGCAAACTCTAAAATTACATCGTATCTGACAAACCATTAAAACTCTATATTACCGCAAAAATCGTGATCCTTAATCACCGGAATCCCCGAAATCGGCAGCTGGCGATATAATCACGCCATATATAACTCCAGAGATAATCTGAAGAACTCTAATTGACAGCTTGATATTCTTTTGTAAGCGAGTTTACCGACAACGATGTCACTAGTATGGATAAGCTATCGATTTTTAAACCTTTGCCCTCTTATTTGTAAACAAGGATCATACCGGCATTAATTAAACCCCGTATTAAGTCTATTGACATCTCTATTATTTGATATGCAAACGACAGTGACAGGTATAATTTAATCCTCGGTTTAAAATAGAATTTTTTTTATAAATAAGGGGGTGAAGTGTTAATGTTGACAAAAATAAAATGTTGCGTAACATCACGCCTTTATTCTTGTGGTAAGCAGAGACGCAATAGTACATCCGTAGTTTGCCAGTTATGATAAAGATCCCGCCTAATATAATAGGGGACGAACCTATTGTCATATGACGGGCTCATATCCTGACTCCGTGCACCCACAGAGAGTAACCTTGACGACCTGATTGGCGCAGTGGCTAAGCGATTAGACTGCTGCGCTAAGGATTACGGGTTCGATTCCCACACGGGGCAAAAATTTGTGCGATCCACATTTGATTGTCCCGAGTCTGGGTGTTTGTGTATGTAATGTTTTATGTTTGTGCAACGCACCTACGATACAGAAGAAATTAACAGTGTGGGGCGACGTTTTTAAAAAAAAACCTACATGAACATCTTGATAATACTATTCCGAGAATCCAACCTCAGACCTCACATATAGCATTTACGCTTTGCGAACACTAGACCAACGAGTCAATCGCTCACGATTAAGACGTTTTATAAATTACCATTATTAAGTTTACCTACCAGTAAACTTCCACACACCATGTGCAAAATATTAAAAAGACAAGTGTTACTCAATCACATGCGACAGGCACATAAACAACTTTAACAAGATAATATTTAACTTTACATAATCGTCGTCGTATCTTTTTAACAATCATTTACCTATTACCAAACATCTTCAGGCAATATTTAATTCTCTGTGAAACGTGAATTATTAAATTATTACTTAACAGAAAGAAGATATGCGCAAATTATATATGAACAAGATATCCCCAGTCTTTGCATTTGTGTGATGTTTCATGTTTGTGAAACGCACCCACGATACAGGAGTAATACCTAGAGTGGAGCGACGTCAAAAAACCTAACAACTCTTACACCTCAATTTATCTATCCAGTGCATCTGCCACAAGTTTCTAAAATAAATAACGTGAAGTTTTCAATAACGTGGGTCAGCTGACGTTATTTTTGACAATATTTGTACCAAAAACAGTCATAGAACTTCGCGTTTGCATATTAGATTTTTGTTCGTCGCGTTAACTCCAGGCTTCGTGATCGTAGCCATAGAAATAACAAACGTTTTCGATTGTGAGTTAACTAACTCATGTTCATCACAGAAATCGAATCTTTTTCTTAACGTACGGTTGATGAACAACCTGGTGTCAGAATTGAAACCGACTGTAGGCCTCTGACATGGCTTAACACACCGTTGAAAAATGTCTCAGGTGTGCCGGTTTTTTACGATATTTTCCTTCACCGTTTTTAGCAAGTGATCTTATTAATAGTACGCACATGAATTCGAAAAGACATTAGTGTGTTTGAACTTGCGACCATTGACTTGGCAGTCCAACGGTCATACCACTCGGCTATCACTGCTAAACATCAAATAACACTCCAAGAATAAGGTACACTTCATCTTGGATATAAAACATATCTCTTTGGTAATACTATTCTTACTTAAATTTGTTCGCAAAGATAAAGATACAGTTAGATATACGATATATAAAAGAAAATGGCGGCGCGGGCGGTCTCAATTCCGCAAAATTAACTCCCGTCGTGTACCCATATTGCATTTTAATGATAATCTCAATGTGTTTCATAGCTTATCTTCATATTATGTCGTATATTTACTTGAGAATAAGGATAAAGCGTACCATATATATTTTGTAGGAACTTTATTTATTTATGTCGTGGTGGCCTAGTGGTTGACATACCAGATTTCTATGCACGAGGTTGCAGGTTCAAACCCAGGCAAGTATCAATGTGACTTTTTCAATGTCATAAATACTTTCTTAGATATTCTAAGACACCACTGACTAACGGTGACGGAAAACATCGTAAGGAAACCTGTATTTTATTATCTGAAATCGCCAACCTGCAATGAGCTAGCGTGGTGATCAGTGCTCAATCCTTCTCTATAAGAGACGAGGCCTTTGCCCTGCAGTTATATTATTATTATTTATTTATTCTTTATACAAGAATGTACAAGTTCTTTTTGTCTCTAACCGACTATTACATGTATTTTACGACTTTGAAGTCAGACTGTTTCATTGGTCAAGTGGTCGGTAAGCGTGACTGCTGAGCATAAGGTCCTGGTTTCGAATCTTGGGTTGGGTATTATTAGCTTTCATCATCATCATCAGCAAGAAGACGTCCACTGTTGAACAAAGGCCTCCCTCTTAGGAGGTGGGGGGGTTTCCATAATACCCACGCTTGGCAAGCGGCTTGGTGATCGCAGTATTGTAGTCAATTTACAGAAGACGCTGCTGCCCATCTTCTGGATTTTCCCTTAGTCGCTTCTCACGTCACCCACGGAAGGTAAGGGGCTGGTCGATTCTAGGCCGGATACCACACGGCACTTACTTATTAGGTGTATATGGGGTTATTTACAGTAGTAGCACAAATCTGGATTTGTGCCCGGTTAATGATAAATAAGCACGCCCCCTATTATATTGGGCCATATAACTTAAGTGGCGAATTGTGAATGTGAAATACAGGCAAGTAGATATTTTTTGTACAAACATGTCCAAAAATTATCTACTTAAAACACTCCTGACTGCCTCGTTGGTCTAGTGGCCGCTAAGCGCGACTGCTGAGCAAGAGGGTTCAAATCCCGGATCGGGCAAAGTGTTACAGAGTTTTCCATTACGTAATACCCAGTAGCAGCACGGAGTCTGGATTTGTGCCCAGTTGATGGCAATAGGCTCGCCCCCTATTACATTGAGACTTAGGTACAACATAACTGGCGAAATGTGGGTGTACTATATGTTCACCTCTGCCTACCCCTTCGGGGAATACAGGCGTGATGTTATGTTAATGTTAATGTAAAACACTCCTAACTTAATTAACAAATTATTAATCAACCCTCAATTAACACGAACGAAATATAAATGTTGAAACAAACTTTTATATTCCCAATCAACGCGGAAGTCACTTTGAGGAACCCTCAATTTATTTAACATCAAATGCGTCAAACATTTACCCATCTAATTCGCGTCCTTTGTAGCCGTCATTTAGCCGTATCAAAACAAACTTATTAAGCAAACTTAATAGAGTTGGAAATGGCGGGAGCCTGTCAACCGATAAATGAACAAGATGAAAATTCATCCCTTAGATCTTAAAGTTTATCTGTCATAATGATGAAATATGGCGTCTTCCGGGCCAGCCTTGCCTTGTCATGAAACTTAGTTTGACTTGTAACATATTTCATCTAAGAAACTGTTCTGTTATAACACAATGTAACCCTTTGTTCGTAGAAAGTATTTCAACAATAATAAGAGATTGCCGTATAAGGTTTTATCGCACTGTTTTAATTTACGAAAGTAGCTGACAACACCCTGACAACAAAGAGACAGCACACTGAGAACTCTCCAACATTTTTTTAGTTTTATATTCTTTACTAAACTGCTGAACATATTTGGATGGATTTATACACACATTCCAGGAAACCCACGAGGTCTTGCGTGTTTTTAAACATATCATATCTATATTATTCTTTAAGTATAAATTCTAAGCCCGGTTGATGGCAATAGGCTCGCCCCCTATTACATTGGGACCTAAACATAACTGGCAAAATGTGGGTGTACTAAATACACCTCTGTCTACCCCGTCCGGGAATACAGGCGTGTGTTATTTCAAGTTATTAATTAGTACCTTGAATATAATATGGTGTAGCTGTACTCTATAGAATAAACCAAATGAAATACCTTAAAAAATATCTCTTGGCTCCAATATTCATTTGTTTTTAAAGTCGAAACGCTGTGGTTTTAAAAACTATAAATCTTTGGATTCTATTTCACTTACGTACGGAATCGAGAAGGATTAATGTTAGGTACATAGCTTAAAACTGTTTGCACAGTTCACGGATTTGTGTGTTTGGGAATGAAAATTTAATTTTAAAGGTTTTTAACGATCATTTGTATTTCATACGTGAGGAGGGGTTGCTTCAGCTTTACTTGACGCACACGTAAATGTTAAAAATGGTGATACCAATTTTGTGTTCTTCCAGCAGCTTTAAGAACGAAAATGTTTTGTTTTCTACTTGCAGCCCTCATAACGTTGATAACCGGACTATTTATGCCGTGAAACACCGCTTCATAATAATAATAATAACAGCCTATAACTGTCCCACTGCAGGGCAAAGGCCTCTTCTCGTATAGAGAAGAGATTGAGCATTGATCACCACGCTAGCTCACTGCGGGTTGGCGATTTCAGATAATTAAATCCAGGTTTCCTTACGATGTTTTCCGTCACCGTCAGTCAGTGGTGTCTTAGAATATCTAAGAAAGTATTTATGACATTGAAAAAGTCACATTGATACTTGCCTGGGTTTGAACCTGCAACCTCGTGCATAGAAATCCGGTATGTCAACCACTAGGCCACCACGGCTTCATAATTTTACGTATGTATCGTTAACAGACTGTTTGAAGCAACCCGCCCTTAGTAAAGGAATCTTATTGTTGGTGAACTTTTAAAAAGAAATGCTGTTCCTTAAATTAAGCCCATGTATTTAAAACAATATTGCATGATATTAAAACATTATTTTATTCGAAACTAGCGGCCCGCTCCGGCTTCGCACGGGTATAAAATATATTATTATTATTATTTAGCCATGATCGTCCCACTGCAGGGCAAAGGCCTGCCTTTCCTTCCTCCATTCCTCTCGGTTGTGAGCTGCATATATATAATATAAAATATATGTATTTCTAACCTATTTAATGGATGTTATTATGCATATAAACCTTCCTCTTCAATCACTCTATCTAAAAAAACCGCATCAAAATCCGTTGCGTAGTTTTAAAGATTTAAGCATAGGGACAGAGAAAGCGACTTTGTTTTATACTATGTAGTGATGTATTGTTGTTATGGACAAAGTCGCGGGCAAAAGCTAGTTATTTAAACAAAATTTCTCACAATAAAAGAACGGTTACGAACGCTCTTTTAATAAAAACACCTTATAAAATTGAATTCGATCAAATCATGGTACTTAAAAACAATACGCTCGAAATTTCGCACTTACAGAATATTTCTCACACTAGCTTTGATTTTTGAATTCGTTTTAATACAGCCTGCAATTTATTTTCAACCTTATTACTACAGCATACAGTTAATTTTACCCGTTCGTGATTTTCTTTTTTAACAAGCGTCCTACTGCAAATGTCATTGGAATTTGAACTTAATGAAGATTGACATAGAGTGCATTTTGCGTTGTAAAGTGTTTGTGTATAAATTAATGGCATTTTTACATGGGATCCGTAGCTTTTAAAAATCAATTTTGTTTACTGCATGCAAAATGGTTTAATCTCTCACGGCCGTTTCGTAATTGATACAATTATTGAATACTCTTTTGTATGGAATTTGTATGTGATATCGCGATTTTTTACGTATTATTTTTACGGCAATAACATATCTACCATCACGCATGTATATCCCTAAGAGGTAGCGAGACTGATGGTCTAGTGGTCGCAATATTCCATTTTTAGATTTTCGCCTAAAACATAGCTGGCGAAGTATAGGTGGGCTATACACCTCTGCCTTGCTCCTCGCGGTTCTTATACAAGCGTGATAGTATGGGTATGTTATTTCTACTTTGGAAAAAAAGGTTCTTTTTTTAAGAGTTTTTAATCAACCCTACGGTACCCAAAAAAGGGTTAGAACAACAAAAAACACAGCTTAATTGTCTTAAGTGGTCTAAATAATAAAAAGGGATCGGATTCTTTTGAATTGTAGTTAAGTTAGCCCATTGTTGCCCCACAAGTGGGCTATTGTTGTAGCCCACAATGAATTTACGAAACGGTCTTTCAAAAGTGGGCAAAAAAATGTTTTTAATAACATGGTTTTATTTATGTTTGCTTGTGTTAGGTAATTAATTAACGCGAAAATAGCTTTAATACATAAAATCACGCTTGAAATTGTCGAATGGGTAAGCAGAGGTTCTTTCTTTCGATCTTTATTTTGAGTCTATATTTATTACTTAACCGCACAATAAGGAGAAAATCATTAAAATCAATCAGGATTCTGTAAAATGAATCGAGTATGATTCTGCTATTACGTAACTTTACGTCATATTTTAACGCTATTCGGTCACTTTGTATTCGTCTTTGGATAATCTATGTGAATGGTAGTAAGTTAGCATATACGGAGCTTTTGAATAAAAGTAGAGTAATTTCTGTAGATTTTATTCAAAAATAAATGTTTTTAAAGTAAAGGTTTTACCATACAGTTCAATTTTTTTGATTTATTAAAAGATATAAGAGTAAAAAAATAGAGAATATTAAGTACTTACTGATAGCCGAGTGGTATGACCGTAGGACTACCAAGTCAAAGGTCGCAAGTTCAAACCCCGGTACGCACCAATGTCTTTTCGAATTCATGTGCGTATTATAATGTGCGTAGTTATCAGTTGCTAAAAACGGTGAAGGAAAACATCGTGAGGAAACCGGCACACCTGAAAGATTTTTCAACGGTGTGTAAAGCCATGTCAGAGGCCTACAGACGGTTTAAACTCTGACACCAGGTTGTTCATCAACCATACGATAAGAAGAAGCTCTGCTGGACTTTTATCCCGATATAACTCATAGTAATACCTTTATTAAAGTGATCGATTGTTATTTGACAAGCGTATGCTAATTCGGTTGCATCGGAGCTCAGAAAGGATAATGGAATCCATTTTTAATTGAATAATGTCATTAAATTTCAATTTAGTTGACTCGGCAAGAGATGTTCCTTGTAGGGAGCTTAATCAATTTTAAATTACTGTGAAGTGTGAAGGTTATTGGCTACTGGTTTAATATTAATCTTTTAATAAAAGCACACGGACCTAGTCTAGAAATACTATATTGAAGTATTCGGACTTTACCCATATTACTATTAATTCGTAATTCTTATAAACTATGTATATAGTCTCTATGAATATGAGACCCTCTCATAGTCAAAGTGATCATACTGTAATTTTCAACCATCATTTATACTCGATACCAATACCAGGTATTAAAAATGAGCTTGAAAGTAACTGTTCCAATATACCTGTTCCTTTTGTCCACAGTTCGACCTCTTTGGGTGCGTCTCCAAGGCGGCAAGCGGCCTCTAGTGGCCGGTCAGAGCACCGAGCTGGTCTGCCAGGCTGTTGGAGCCAGGCCCAAGCCGACCATATCCTGGTGGAAGGGAGGGACCAGGTTGAAGACTGTGAGGGAAACGGTTAGTGGTTGCTTATTTTTATCATCATCAGCCGGAAGACGTCCACTGTTAAACAAAGGCTTCCCATTAACGGGGGAGGGTTGCCATAATCCCCACGTTTGCCAAGTGGCTTGGGGGTCGCAGTATTGTTAGTGAAGTTACAGACGCTGGACTCCAGGACGCCAGGACGACCAAGAATTCAGGACGCTGGATTGTCTATAGTCGCCTCCTACGATACCCACGGGAAGAAATGGGAAAGTGCTATTTGGGCCCGGCACTCATCATTATCATCTTTATCACTCATACAGCTTTGTCATACCAAGCATAATACAGCAGCGATGGTGCAAAGTGAACTTTCAAACTATCTCGCGTACGCGTTGCTAAATATACCTCCTTATATAAAACAAATATATTTGCATGATAACACTATCGCAACAGTGCAGTGAACTTCCCTGGGTAGAGTTGTTTGTATTGCATCAAATTTCACGCCAGATGGCCGGTCGAAACGATTAACAGCTAGTGATGTACTTAGTTGAAATTTCGGCCAATTTGACGGATTTGGAAACTGTCATTAAAAGTGTTACTGGGTTTTTTCATTAGGTGATTCTCAGTAGCAGTACAGAATTTGGATATGTGCCCGGTTGATGACAATAGGCTCGCCCCCTAATACTTTGGGACCTATAACATAACTGGCGAAATTTGGGAGTACTATAGATGCATCTCTGCCTACCCGTTCAGGGAAAACAGGCGTGACGTTATGTTTTATGTGTACAATGTAACTTAATGCTTTTTTTTAAATAAAAAAAAACTAGATTCCTAAGTAAAAAATATATACAAACAGAAATAACAATACATCCTCTGTTTCATGCAAGTATTTCGTACTCAAACCCGGATTTAGTTTACCAAGCCAAAAAACAACACAATATTTATTTAGGTAGCTTCGCGTATAGAATCTACATAACGCGAAAACCCAATTTAGGTTTTCCGTAAATTGAGTTTCGGCCAATGGTCCCGACTGATGGCCGAATGCCGAATGCCAAAAGCCGAATACCATGAGATTTGACCATCCCTGAATGAATAGACTCTTACGTCTGAAAACATTGTTTAGTAAACAATATGGTGATCTGATTTCTTTTCCTTTTGTTAGTTTTCCTTTTAAAGATTGAGCGTCCACTTAATTAAAGTGGTCTACATTGTTTCTTTGAATTGTTTTGTAATGAAAAGGAAAATGTTTAATTAAAGATTTATCGGGATTGTTCTGAATTTGGATGTATTTTTTATTAAGTGCCCTAGACTTCCGATTAGGATGGATTTTGCGGTTTAGCCTCGTCGTAATCCTACGTTTTCTTACCTTTTATCTTTTGTCGATTCCATTATTAGTGGTTTTTATATTTAGGATTTCTTAAAATTACCATTATGCGAATCCGTCTGCAGTTTTTGTCGCGCTATGCATGCATTTTGATAAATAACATTCGTCGATGTATTTCTCTAATTATATTGCTTCCTTTTTTGATAAACGCAAGTATAAATATATAAATATCCATAAGTATAATAAAGGAATACAAAAATTCTGATAATGTAAATACGCTGATCTTTTCTGAGTGTACAAATTTTAAAAATAATGTCCATATAAACTATAAGGGGTTAATTACGTCCTCTATCTTACCTCGGCTCCCAAATTCCTGCTTAATATTATTATAGGTAAAAATCGCCGACCTCAACGCCATCTCTTATCAACAAACATCACTAAAACAAAACCAAAACTCTCTAATAGATGTCGCTACAGTTCCATCACGATACCCCCTTCAACTCGAACCTAATTACCCTTAGCATTACGACCATCTAGATTGACGTGGACAGCACAATGGTGGGCTGTCATTATCCAAGAGTTGTATATTGAAACTTTAAGGGCGGTATCAAGCATCGGTAATGGGTGGTTTGATGGGAATCGATTGATTCAAAGGTAGGGTTGTCATTTTTCTTTTTTTTGTTTACCAAGATTAAGGACTAGATAAGGTTTAAGTTTGATGGTTGTGCATATCAGTATTTGTGATGTCACATCGGTTTTTTATCGGCACATTTTTGATAACTTACAATTTAAGAACTGCAGACTGTTTCATGTATTACGAAGTCTATTGCTCTTTCGGACATACTATTTTTATTTAATCTTTCTCGCCTTATTCTATGAGAACATTTAACTTCTTATTCAAAGCTAAACTTTGATCTTTAAGGTAAAAAAGTAATTCTTAACATTTAAATTATGCTTAAAAATTACATAATAAAGTCCTAAATTATTTGAATGAAAATGCTACCAATTTTTGCAAGCATTGTGACAACCCTAGCAATAAATAGGAACTCTATTGTTAACATTCTATGACTAGCAATTAGTTGCCTTTCAGTTGTATTTCCTGAAACTATAAATATCTTAGACGTCTAGTATTTTGCCGTCTCATTTCTCTAGACTTTTGCTGTCTCACGAATGGCCTGCGATTACAATTACACTGGCTTTCCTTTATACTCCTACGCAATTTCGTCGACATTTCTTTCTGGGGAGGTCGTAAAAATGTACTAAAGTGCTAGATAGGTGTCAAAAGGATGGACGGAAACATTATTTTGGGCGGAAATTGTTGGCTAATATTGGATAATACCGTCAGCAAGTTTGCGAAATCTTTGAAAAAGGGTCATGGAACTATTTAATTATTGGTCTTTAGGCTATATTGTGCTTAACAGACATCGAAATATCACAATCAAGATCAACATTTTGAACTTAGTTCCTTACCGGTTTTTCTTCCTTGGAATATAATGTTTGGAGATTTAATTCCTTCTTTATGGCAATCTGCCCAGCGATCCTTAGCAGTGCAAGTTCACTGCGTTATTTGTAGCCTCAACTTCATCTTTACAATTTGCAGGAGATTCAATATATTCAGCATGTGAAAGGAAGAGATCTTCTTAACTGACGGCGCCGACTTCAACTTCGCTGAAGTAAAGTGAAGTGAATGAAAGTATTTTTCACTTTTGAGTTCGTGTTTTTTTAAAGGCGGTTTTCATTCTTTTTTATTTTTTTTACGTGCTGGATATATACTGCACTGCTAAACTGCACATATTACTTTTTGTCCTCAATTCAACCTATTTTTTCACCAGACTTCAACGGACGGCAACGTCACCAGTAGCATCCTGACCTTCGTCCCAACCATAGAGGATGCTGGGCGGGTCCTGTCCTGCAGGGCAGTGCAGCCAAGCCTGCCCCACTCCACCCATGAAGATGGTTGGAAAATGGAGATACAACGTAAGTGTATTCGAGGCCCATAGCTGGATAAAGAGTAATATTCACCTCCATCACCAGGAACACTATCATCATCAGCCTATCTAAGTTCACTGCTTAACATAGGGCTGACCTATGCCACGCCACTGAAAACAGAAACATATTAGTTTTTATTTGTAAATTCCAAACCCTCTTCCTCTCTCCATATTTTGGTGTGCCTGACAAGATCAGATCAGATTAGTGATCTGTTTATTTTATTTGGTACACTTTCTCAACTCAATATTTCATTGCGCTCCATAAAAAACGTGGTGTGTGCCCGATAAAAGGCATGCTGCTGACTCATTAAATGCGTTTTGAGACGGTGTAAGTGCATCGGGAAGTGAGCCATCAACATTTTTATCTATTTTTTTCGCAACAATGTTGTGATCGACTTCCAGTCTTACCAAATGCTGCTTGATACCAGTATTTTACATATTTCTCAGTCTCACGTCCATAATCCAGTAAGAATAACACGATATCTTTTAGTTAGACTAGTTGTCAGATTTCTGGCAGTGCCATACTAATACATGAGCTAAAAATAGATTACATAAACCCACTTCATAATTCTACACACTTATTTTCTATCTTCCACAGATCTGCCGGTTGCCAAATTGGAGCTTGGCGCTAACTTGGATGCCAGTAAAGTGGTCGAGGGTTCTGATGTGTATCTGGACTGCAATGTGCGAGCAAACCCGTGGCATAATCATGTTTATTTCACGCATAATGTAAGTAGAACTTTAATTATTTTTATAACTAAGAGTTGTATTGGAATCTCCCATCGTAAGACGGGGTAATTTATTTGAGGTTTTCATCGTGCGTTTCGAAATGTAAGTTGCCTGTGGCTGGAAAAATTCCCGTACATGGTATAGCCTCAAGAATTCATAGTCTTTCTTCTTGTTCGATAATTTTGACTAAAGAATGCATTTCGTATCAAACATCTAGAATTGAATTCGAATTTAAAATAAAGCAATAGATTGATTATTAAAATTAAATATAACTTTTAATACACTTGTATGATAAAGATCTAAAGTTTTTTCTCATTAGAAAGTACAACAATATTGTTTTCCTTTTGTTATCACAGGAACAACTTTCAGTACTTGAGCAGTTGTTTCTTAGTTCCAGGAGAAGCGTGGAAATTAAAATTGCAAGTCTTCCGCAGTCTGCTAAAATACCTGGCTTCACTTGACTCCTTAAGTCTGAGCAGTACCTATAATTGGACGACCTGTCTGGCGCAATGGCTAAGCGATTGGACTGCTGGGCTAAGGGTTGCGGGTTCGAGTCCCGCACGGGACAAAAAATTGTGCGATCCGCTGGTATTTGCCCCGATTTTGGGTGTTTGTGTATGTGATATTACATGTTTGTGAAACGCACCCACGATAGGTTACCTACTGCTTTGTTTATTGTACCTCCTAATTTTCTGACATAATCACTGACTGTTCTCTATTAAATTGATCAACTATCATGCCATGACACACATGACGTTACCTTCAAATTTCTTTCACCAGGGTATAGTCGTGAAGCCAGGTCCAGGCGTTCTCCTGGCCAACCAGAGCCTGGTGCTGCAGAAGGTGTCAAGGAAGGCAGCTGGGGCTTACGTGTGCTCAGCTAGGAACAACCTGGGGGAAGGTTCCAGTGAGAGCCTCGTTCTGGATGTAAAGTGTGAGTTGACTTGATTTTAATGTCCAGAACCATATTTATAAACAACTAGCTTTTGCCTGCGGCTTCATCATCATCGTCATCATGAAAATTAGGTTGCTCGCGTAAATTATTGTTGGTCAGTATTTTATATACACTTATATATAGCTTTTCCCGTCGCTTCGCCCGCTTTAAATATTTTAACCCCGTAGAGGGTTGAATTAAAAAGATAAGCAAGCAATCAAAATTAAACTTTTTACATGCCAAATTTTATCGAAATCCGTCCAGCGGCTTGAAAGTGTAACAGACAGACAGAGTTACTTTCACATATATAATATTAGTATGGATAAAGAAAGTGTTATTTACTATGAAATAAAACCTCTATGTCTCTCCCAACTTGCTCCAACAGATACACCATAATTTATATCTTAAAACTTGGCATAAAGTATAAGTTTCCACGCCGCGACCTCTCCGTGATTAATATTTCACCCGAGCTTCGCAAGTTATATTGATTTCTCAACTTCGCGTTTATGTTTTAGATACAATACCGAATTTGTTGTACTATTAATATCTGAAGGAAGACGTGTAATTTTTTTCTTTTGTTCTCTTTGAACCTTTTCATACTTTTTACCCCGGATAGGGTGAAAAGGTATTTTAGGTTGCCTCGTTGATCTAATGGTTGTAAAGCGTGACTGCCGAGCCAAAGTCCTGGGTTCGATCCCAGGGTCAGGCAAAGTGTTGTTGGGTTTTTCCGTATGTATGTAATTCTCAAAAGCAGCACAGAGTCTGGTGTATTTGACCTGGTTTAACGGATGTGTGTACCTTGCAAATAGTCTTAATGAGGTCAATTATCAAAAACAAAGCTTTGTAGTTACACATAATATTATGTTGTAGATACTAGATTGGTATCGTAGTAGTACAATAAATGTTACTGATAAGAGTGCTTTGTTAGTTACTTCATGCACTTTGTTTGCAATGAGCCAAATAGTGTTAGTATCTTTATTCGGAAAATAGAATGTATAACTCTATTTTCATGACGTTGTGGTCAAACTTAGAGGGGAACTTTTAAAAGGGTCTCTACTTCTGAAGCTAAAGATTTTGAAAAAGTTGGATTTTTGCCTTACAACAATCATTCTGGTAGTTATCTGTTTAAGGATCGTCCTAGATCCATAGTAATACATACATACGGGGTGGGCAGTGACCACAAATTTCCATTTGCTACGATCCTGGCTTCTTTCACCTCGTTGATTGGGTCCAATTCCAGAACATTATTTTCAGTCCTAACCCTACCAATATTTCTAATGATGATTCTTCTTGTACAGTCGTCCCAACATGCCAGTCGACACAGCCAGTAGTGGTGAGAGCGGCCAGAGGAGAAGTCATCGACATCGACTGTGAGCTGGATGCTAATCCAAAGGTAACGAATTATAATCATGCTATATTTTCCAAAAAATTACGATAATCTATAAATATATTATTTTACGATTTATTAATAAATTTTTTAAGGAACCTTAAATTATCTTAGATCTGGGATTTGAACTCATCCTCCGATTCGTGGCGACTGCTCGGCGATTTATACCTTCCAATCTTATACTTTTATACTCTGTCTTGTGTTCTTCCATTCATCATCATTATCAGTCAAAAGACGTCCACTGTTGAACATAGGCCTCCCCGTTTCAGCGGGGGGGGGGGGGGGGAGGTTGCCATAATCCCCACGCTTGGCAAGCGGCTTGGAGATCGCAGTATTGGTGGTGGAGTTACAGAAGACGCTGCTGCCCATCTTCTGAATTTTCCATTAGTTGCCTCTTACGACACCCACGGGAGGAAAGGGGGTGGTCAATTCTAGGCCGGATACCACACGGCACGGTTTTTCAATTAGGTTATTCTTAATTAGCAAGGGCTCGGCCCCTATTACATAAAACCTCATGTAAAGGGTATTATGTGGATGTGCAATTAATAAATTTTTGCTTACCCATTAGAGCACTGATAGCCGAGTCGTATGACCGTTGGACTGCTAAGTCAAAGGTCGCAAGTTCAAAACCCGGCACGCACTAATGTCTTTTCGAATTCATGTGCGTACTATAAATTAGTTATAAGTTGCTAAAAACGGTGAAGGAAAACATCGTGAGGCACATCGGCACACCTGAGAGATTTTTCAACGGGGTGTAAAGTCATGTCAGAGGCCTACGGGCGGTTTAAACTCTGACACCAGGTTGTTCATCAACCATACGATAAGAAGAAGCCTACCCATCCGTAGAATAAGGACAGTTACTATTTAAAAAAAACTGTCGCTTTACAACACAGCATACTTTCTTATCAAGTTATCAATAAACTTTATAACAAGGAACAACATTACTAAAATTCCTTTCCATTCATATATTTCCAAGGAAATATCATCCAAATACTTTAATATTTACTCCGAAATCTCACAAAAGATTACTTTAGAAGATATTTAAGAGGGGAACTTCGATTCAAGGGCATTTTATGAGCATTATGTAATTATTACAATGCCTTTTATGTGTTACTTTATCCGCAAAATGCCCTGACCTTGGAAGTTTATTCATCCAGCTAACTCGTGTTGGTATAACAATGAAAGTCGAAGTAGGTTAGCTTTGAATAACGGAACGATATTTTAAATAGGAAGAAGTACAAGGTTTTGATATTATTTAACACTAGCTTTTGCTCGCGACTTCACTCGAGTTAATTTAGATTGTTGGTTAGTATTATATTATGCCGTGTGGTACCCGGCCTAGAATTGACCACCCCCTTTCCTCCCGTGGGTGTCGTAAGAGGCGACTAAGGGAAAATCTAGAAGATCGGCAGCAGCGTCTTCTGCGATCTGCTTCCAATACTGCGATCCCCATACCGCTTGCCAAGCGTGGGAATTATGGCACCCCCCCCCCCTTCTTAGGGGGAGGCCTTGTTCAACAGTGGACGTGTTACCGCTGATGATGATATATAATATTCTTATATATAGCTTTTACCCGTGGTTTCACCCCTATTTAAAACACTGAGGATTGATTTTTTTTTAAGTACCTTACGTGCTTCTCGAGTCTTAAACTTTCAACATGCCAAATTTCATCAAAATCCGTCCAGCGGTTTCGTAGTGCAGGTGTAACAGACAGATAAACAGAGTTCCTTTCACATTTATAATATTAGTATGCAAGTATAGATGTTGCGCATGCTAGGCTCTAAATTAATAAAGAAAATTTGAAATGGACACAAGCGGATTCACCCCTGCGACCTTTAGACTAAGCTACTGTGTCATCCAGCTTGTGTCCCCAGGCGCAGTTGGAAGAGCTGCCCCGTGGAACAGCGAAGGTCGCAGGTTTTAGTCTCGTTCGTGTCCAAAAGTTTTCATATTTCCTTTATTAATTTGAAAGATAGAAGGGAGGGAGGATAGATACCTTAATGCTGAGGAAATAATATTAAAATCCTTTTAACCGAATTTTGGTTATGGCGACCAATTTTAACTAAAACTAGCGAACTATGGCGAAGATATGAATGGATAACTTATTTATTATTATTTATTTTATCCATGATCGTCCCACTGCAGGGCAAATTCCTCCCTTTCCTTCCTCCATTACATTTATTATTATATTTAAAAAAGAATGTCAGCAATTTATTCTGTGTCTTGGGTCTGTTTCACAATCATAAAATATCACGCACACATACACCCAGACCCGGGTCAAACATCTGTAGTTCGCACAAATTTTTGCCGAATGGTAATCGAACCGCAACCCTTAGCGCAGCAGTCCAGTTGCTTAGCCACTGCGCCAATCAAGTCGTTAGTTAAAACAAGGGCATCAACTTTATATCCGATTTCCAAAATTCTTTCACTAGAATAGACCTTCAGGATTGACAAAGACAACTATAATCCCGGAAAAGACGGTAAAAAAAAATCCACACAAGTGAAGCTGCAGTCAGAGATTAGTAACTGATATTATAATAATGACTGAATAATGATGAACTTATCCTTTTCACCAACAAAAGGAAGTTACCAGAACTCCAACTACCAAAGTTATTTAATACCAAACTCTCCCTATCAACTCAAGTAAAATATCTGGGCGTTATACTTGATAGTAAACTAAACTGGGCGAGTCACATCATGGAAAAAACAAAGAAGGCCTGCATAACGTTCTACCAGTGTAAGAGACTAGTTGGTAAAAGATGGGGTCTCAACCCGAAGATAACACTTTGGCTGTACACTGCAGTTATCAGACCCTCTCTGACCTACGGGTCAGTGGTATGGTGGCCCAGAACACAACTTACCACAGTAAAAATGAAACTCCAAAGCCTGCAACGCCTTGCAAGCATTGCAGCGTCAGGATGCATGAGAACCACTCCATCAGCCGCTCTAGAGTACCTGCTAAACCTGAAACCTCTACACCTTGTCATACAAGAGGAGGCACAGGCGGCAGCACTCAGACTGAGAGCCAACGGACTATGGAAACAAAACATATCGACAACGCACTCAACCGTCTTGAAGGACATCCTCAAGGAGGTTCCACTCCTTGAGGCGCCTATAGACAGAACGATGTGTCATCATGTTTTCGATAGAAGATACAATATCCAACTTACAGCAGAAATGCAGGATAACTCTGGCACAGGTGAAGTTAGGATATATACAGATGGCTCCAAAACCTCACAGGGAACCGGAGCGGGAGTCTTCTCGAACGACCTTAACATTAAAATCTCGACCACCCTAGGTAAACTTAATACTATATTCCAAGCAGAATGTATAGGCATCACCAAAGCAGCACAGGCGGTTGCAGCCAGAGACGTCAGAGGCTACAATATTAAAATTGTGTCAGACAGTGCATCCGTCCTTCAAGCTCTACAAAACAATACCATAACTTCTGTCCTAGTACTGGAATGTCACGACGCACTCCAGTCCATCGCAGACACAAACAGTGTAACTCTGCAATGGATTAAAGGACATAGCAACTCACTGGGCAATGACGCAGCCGACGAGCTGGCTAAAAGGGGATCAAGGACGACGGTATATGGACCGGAACCACTACTGCCGTTACCCCTGGGACAAGTCAGATCTTGGCTGCGGCTGAAAACAGAACAAAACCACCAAACAGAATGGAGGAACGGTGTAGGATGCAGGCAGACAAAGAATGCAATTCCGGTACTTTCGAAAAAGTTTGCCCGCAACCTCACCAGACTAAACAGGGACGAAATCCGTATAGTACTAGGTACAATAACCGGACACTGCCCTCTGAACAAACACCTTTTTACCATAGGTGTGACGGACAGCCCTCTATGCAGAGGCTGCATGGAGGCAGAAGAAACGCCACAGCACGTACTCATGGAGTGCGGAAGTGTGGACGACCAACGGGCACGCATTCTCCAGCGTCCAGCATCGCTACCGGAAGCTTGTAGCAGCCTGAAAAGGCTGCTCGCATTCTGGGACGAGCTGGGATGGCTGGAGTAGAAGAAAGAAACCCATCACGCACAATGGCCCATTCAAGCGGCTAAGTGCGGATAATGCCCAGCCAAACTAACTAACTAACTATAATAATGACTGCCTCATTGGTCTAGAAGCGCGACTGCTGTGCATGAGGTCATCATCATCATCATCAGCCAAAAGACATCCACTATTGAACATAGGCCTCCCCGTTTAAGCGGGGGGGTTGCCATAATCCCCACGCTTGGCAAGCGGCTTGGGGATCGCAGTATTGGTGGTGAAGTTACAGAAGACGCTGCTGCCCATCTTCTGGATTTTCCCTTAGTCGCCTCTTACGACACCCACGGGAGGAAAGGGGGTGGTCGATTCTAGGCCGGATACCACACGGCAGGAGCAGGAGCATGAGGTCCTGGGTTCGAATCCCAGATTGGGCAAAATGTTACTGAATTTTTCTATTAGGTAATGCTCAATAGCAGCATGGATTCTGGCTTTGTGCCCGTTGATGGCAACAGGCTCGCCGCCTATTACATTGGGACCTAAAACATAACTGGCGGAACTTGGGTGTACTATACAGTCTATACTATACACCTCTGCCTACCCTGTCGGGGAATACAGGCGTGATGTTTATGTGCGTTTCGCATTGAATATTCACATTCATTCTTCAACCAAAAATAAGTAACATAAAATAAAAGAATCGAAATCAGCCTATATCCTGCGAATTTCATTAAATATTTTTAATATTCACCGTACGGACGCTTCATCGGAATTTGATTATTCATCGTTCGCGCAATTAGAAATCTGGAATTCCATATTCGACATACTGCAATCTGATTGGTTCAATGATAAGAGACTCGATTTCAGTTGACGATAATGAAATACCATTTTTTTCCATCATTCAATCTGTAATGTCTTTGATTAATATATCTTCGAAAATGTTGTATTTTCAGCGAGGTATAAATCTATAATCCTGTAACAACTTTTGTTTCTATAGACTACTATGGTAGGCCATTAGGCTTAACATTTCATTTTCGTATAATAGAAAGAAAGAAAGAAAGAGAAAGAAAGAAAGAAAGAAAGAAAGAAATATTTATTTGCATAGAACACAGGTGGTACCAGATTTAACAATGGTGCATAGTTCAAGCTATATCCTGCCCGTTTTAGGCATGCAAATATTTATTTATAATTATATAAAGCAATCAAAATAGTTGCTATTAAGAATATTCCATACAAAATATCCACGTAACCAATATATACTATTGTTTTAATAAATTTTACAAATAATCATATGATACGTATTTATAATGTCGCATAAATTCTTTTATCGTATAAAAATGTAATAATAATAATAACAGCCTATAACTGTCCCACTGCAGGGCAAAGGCCTCTTCTCGTATAGAGAAGGATTGAGCACTGATCACCACGCTAGCTCACTGCGGGTTGGCGATTTCAGATAATTAAATCCAGGTTTCCTTACGATGTTTTCCGTCACCGTCAGTCAGTGGTGTCTTAGAATATCTAAGAAAGTATTTATGACATTGAAAAAGTTACATTGATACTTGCCTGGGTTTGAACCTGCAACCTCGTGCATAGAAATCCGGTATGTCAACCACTAGGCCACCACGAATTTATAAAAATGTATGCGACATAAAACATACGTATCATAAATACACTTATCTTCTAAAGTACTGTTATTAAATTTATAGTCATAGGTGGTATATTACTTTACGGATCGGATTCTTATGCACTGTGGTGAAAATCTAACTACCATACAACGTGGCAAGATCGTATCCAGACAAATGCCAGTCAATGTGACTTTAAAACATTTTCATGTACATACATACATACATAAAGTCACGCCTATTTCCACGAGGGGTAGGCAGAGACCACGGATTTCCATTTGCTACGATCCTGACATACTTCTTTCGCCTCATTCACTCGCATCACATTCCTCATACACGCTCGTCGGTTAAGGGTACTCCTCACTTGACCCTTTTGTAGAACATCTCCGATCTGGTCCAGGTATGTTCGCCGTGGTCTTCCCCTTCCCGATATTCCGCTAACATTCGCCTATATATTTGCTTTGTCACTCTTCTTTCATCCATCCTTTCTACATGCCCAAACCATCTAAGCATATTCTTCTCGATTTTTGTAACACATTTTCATGTACTTGTTTAGTTATCGTAAAACAAAACTGACTAATAATCGTGTCCAATGGCAGTAACCCTTTACAATATAAGACTGATATAATGAGTGTAAGTACTTACTCCTTATTACTTTGGAGAAGCTTAATGCTGCCCAAAACGCTTATTTTAAAAATTCAGTTCACTTTTTTACCATAGTAGGCCACGAGTATTGCTGAATTAAAATACTGTTTCAATATATCGGACAAATAAAAGTTTCAATATTATAACAAGCATACATATTTATGAGTGTGTTGTGCGCTTAATATTTATTTAAGAGCTTGTAACTGAATACTATCGGATTATTTTGTTGGTTATTTGTTACTGCAAAATACATACAATCACGCTTTGAATCCCCAAAGGCGTAGAAGAACAAGAAATAATTTTATTTGTCAGAATATAGTACAATTAAGCTGTATATAATTTGTATAGTTTCATATATTTTTATTTTTTTTTAAATATTCTACCATTTCTGGTGTACAAATATTTAAATCTAATAGTTAGGTACTCTTATAAATTCTTATCGCTAAGGTAATCATTTACAGAATAGTAACACTTGTTTAATAGTTAGTCAAATAATCTACGTTTAAACATGTGTACATTTAGAGCTTTTATACAATTAAGGCAGAGGTGTTCTTCTTTATTAGGAGTCCAAACACCCATTTCCCCTCATTATAAGTTCTATGGCAGCAAATCGATTGCCATTTATTAAGCCCACACACGCATTTCGAATTTACCATTATATTTACCACTAGCTTCCGCCCGCGACTTCACCCGCGTGGATTTCGAATGTTTTATAGCCTATAACCTTCTTCGACAAATGGGCTATCTAACATTGAAATATTTTTCAAACCGGACCAGTAGTTCCTGAGATTAGCGCGTTCAAGCAAACAAACAAACTCTTTGACTTTATAATTATAAGTATAGATTAAACGTTAAAAATAGAAAGGCAAATAAGATAATGTTTCTATTTGGTTTCAATTGAAGAGTCTGTTTATGTTTCAAAATGTTAAACATAGGTATTAAACGTGGATGAAACACAAACTGACTTACACAGTTGTACAACATGAAGACTGTCTTGAAAGGGAGACATGACAGACGGATGACAGAGTTGTACTAATACACTGAAATAAGTCACAAGATTTGTAGATGAATACTGCCGTGTATCGTCGATCTTTGACCTGTTTGGCGCAGTGGCTAAGCGATTGGACTGCTGCGCTAGGGGTTGCGGGTTCGATTCCCGCATGGGGCAAAAATTTGTGCGAACCGCAGATGTTTGTCCCGAGTCTGGGTGTTTGCGAAACGCACCCACGACACAGGAGAAATTCTTTGTGTAGAGCGACGTTTTTTTTTCTTAATTCTTTATCAGTGGTTTTCTAAAATAATTGTAAAAACTTGACATAAATAATAATATAAATGTACTAGTAACTTCAATATTTAGCGACCGAGAATAAGTCCCATTTAGGTGCGTACTGCCGTGTGTCTGGCCCAATTCTTTGTCAGTGGTACCTCAAAATAACTGCAAGTACTTGACATTGAAGCAATCCTATAGCAGCATATCCTCATATCCCATAACAGCATGTTTATCATTCAAGAAGTAAATACAAAGTCGTAACAGGCCTATATAAATCGTACATATCGGATTTTGAACAAACGCCACCGGCCGGGTTGCTCGTGGCCCCTAAAGAGCAACCTCATGAATAACATAATACCACATCAGCGAGGCTATATTACCTGCATTCCCGTATATTTTACCCCAGATTTTGTTTTGTGTACCCTCGCTTTGTTGCCAGAAAATGGGGTAATATGGCATTAAATGAAATACTTTGTAGTCAAGCAATTTTGGAAACGTTCGCCTGTTCGTAAGGTTTCAACCTGCGATTCACGTAATATTAATCTGGTTTCACTCTCGTGAGTGACGTTTCAATTCTGTTCCAAACAAATGAATGTGACTGTAGCTAGACCTTCAGACCGGAACTACGTTTCGAAGGTAATGGAATTGGTATGCCGGTTTTATCAAGCATGTTTTGAAGACTTTGAAGGTTTCGAAGACTGAAAGCTTATTCAGTAACAGTTCTTGTTCGTAAAATGGTTCTTTATTCACAGATACTAGCCTAGAAATCAGGCTTATGATACTTTCTGAAGATTATCTTTATATTGTGTGTCCATTACTGGAGTTGTCGTTAAGGTTTGCAAATCTGTCTCTACCTTCAGAACTATGCAATAAATGTTCTGTATTGACAATTCGCATCTACTCTAATGTTCCTCAACCCTTAAGATAAGATAAGATAAACTTTATTTGCCAGAATATGGTAAAGTAATTCGTCACTCTTTAGCTTTTCTTGCCTTTTTAGGGTACAAATAGTGTCTTTTAAAGTATTGAATCTCATAGATATAGGCTCGCCCCCTATTACATTGGGACCTATAAGAAAACTATCAAAATGTGGGTGTACTATATATGCACCTCTGCCTACCCCTTCGGGGAATACAGGCGTGATGTTGTTATGTTAAATCTCATAGAGGAAATGAGGCTAATTTTGTCAGTCCCAATCTAGCATCAGCCATTACCGTGATTTTAACACTTCAAAAATGAATCTCGAGAATTTAAAATTACACATTAATTACCGAACAGGATTTGATACGGAATCCAGATTGTAATAATCAACAGTTTGCTATCGTATCGCAATAACTGGACCAAAATGTATATCCGACGTAAATAGGACACCGAACTCGCTGCCACCAATTAATATCGGGTGTCGAAACGGGCTGCGTAACCCCCGCTTTGTATTGAAATTACTGGTAAAATACAGATTATAGGTTGTAGCTCATTTATACCGCACAGCTCCCGCACAGCAGAAAAATGAGAATTCAAATATGGACTTAAGCTCGTATTCTTTAGATACACTCTTCAGTGACAGCATAAAAAAGCCAGCCGCGTTGTAACTGTACAGCGTTAATGTAAAATGTATCTACGGCGTACAAGATTAAGCTCATATTTGAATGCTCATTATTCTGCTGTACGGGAGCAGTGCGATATAGATGAGCTACGACCTTTACATGGCTTCCGTGCAATTTGTGAGAAAGACAACTGTCAATAATAAGTCAGGAGTATTGCCCAGAAGGTAGAGGTGCGATGTTGATCCATATTTCGCCAGTTCTGGAGCACATTCTAAATCGAAATCAAATAATAACATTTAAGACGGTTGAACTAGAGTTGCATTAACATAACATCACCCTGTATTTCCCGAACCGATAGGCAGTGGTGTATTGTACACCCACATTTCGCCAGTTATGGTAAAGGTCCCAATGTAATAGGGGCGAGCCTATTGCCATCAACCGGGCACAAATCCAGTTATAAAAATTCGAGCTGCACGATTCCAAAATTACATTTCTATTGAGAAGAGAAACTCCCAAGATCATTCTTCTGAAAACTCATTAAAATATTGGTTGATAACACTAGTAATAACTTCATTAAAAATCTAACAACCAGAAACTACAGAAGTATTACTTCATTTACCATTGAGATGTCAAAAGTTTAACCCTTTCTTCTACCCAGATAAAGCACTAGAAAAGGGTGACGGGCGGGTGTTTTGGGGGCTGTCTTGATGTAATTTGACGTTCAATTTTTTTTTTATCTTTAACTATGAGGTATGGAGCACCGTGGTTTACCAGGCACATCCTCCCTTTTCGTTGATACGATAGAAAGACGTGTTATATTATATGGTTTTGTCCACAGGAGCCTATGTCCTACCACTGGTGGTTCAACAGTTCAGCTCACAGCAGACACGAGCTGACCACGTCGCCGATGACGACTGTGCCGAACATGCCAGGTAAATACAAAACTAGATATGACCAGTTTAGGAATAGTAAGTGTGGTAACAATGTAATGAAAGTAAGTTTAGAAATGAACACTTGTGTGACATAATCGTATCAATTAGAGATATCTGGGTTCCGCAACTGGGAAACAGTTATGACTTTATGTATGTATGAATCCACCAAAACATAATCATATTGGTTTTTTTCTTATTGTAGTATCAGGATACCAAATTACGTATCGATCAGACCTGTGGAAGTTGCTCACAACCATTAATAACCTAGAAAAGACCTAGATGACCTTCAAACGGCTGAAAAGATATTCTTCCACACACGATAAACTTATAACCCCTCTTTTTAACCCCTGACGCAAAAAGAGGGTTGTTATAAGTTTGACCACACACGTCAAACTTATAACACCCATTCTGTGTATCTGTATATTGCATCGTAGCTCCTAAACTAATGGACCGATAATGATGCAATTTTTTTAGTTTGGAAGCTGACATGATCGAGTTGGTTTTAGCTATAACTTATGTTGTGTCAGGGGTTACTTAATTTTTTAAAGTTTAATGCGTTTAGAGTTATTATTTTACAATGTTATTGCATCGAGGGTTATAAAGGGTTTTATATGAAACATTGTTATAGGTACCTACATATACATGGTGAATACCTCATCAGACTACGGCTGGGTGCAGTGCTCTGGGACCAATTCTGTGGGACGTCAGACAAAGCCTTGCCTCTTCCATATACTACCAGCTGGTGAGTACTGTACACTCAGCAACAAGAGTCTGGCATTATTATAACATTGCAACAATATTTAAGCAATCTAGCAATATTCGGCGATTTCATTGGCGCAGTGGCTAAGCGCTTAGACTGCTGCACTAAGGATTGCAGGTTCGATTCCCGCACGGGGTAAAAATTTGTGCGATCCACATTTGACTGTCCCGAGTCTGGGTGTTTGTGTATGTGATGTTACATGTTTGTAAAACGCACCCACGATGCAGGAGAAATTGATAGTGTGGGGCGCGGCTTGTTTAAAAAAAAATGTCAGCCTGTGTCATATATAAACTAATGTCAATGGTCTTTTCACAGACAAGCCGTCCACTCCGAAAGCCTGTGAGATCACCAACGTGACGTATGACTCCCTAACCCTGAACTGCACACCGGGACACGACGGAGGCATCCGCCAGTCATTCCTTTTGGAAGTAAGTTAACCGACCTATCTATACTTCTAAACTAATTTATCACACTTCACACAAATATTATAAAAGCGAAAGTTTGTGTGTGTGCTTGTATGTTTGTTACTTCTTCACGCTCAAACGGCTGGAACAATTTTGATAAAATTTGGTATGGAAGTAGCTGACATCCTGGATTAACACAAAGGCTGCTTTTTATCATGATAAAATGTAGCGGGTAACACCGCGGGGCGCGGCTAGTTAACACGTAAACTGCAACTAGGATACGCCACTGACGGTCACTGGAGACCCCTGTAGCGACTGAAGGGTTACGTACGATAACTCATCCAAAGGCTAACCTGAAAATGGTTATCTTTCTCGCTTATAGACTGATTCTAGCTTTATAGTGTTGAACCTTTTGTGTAGCAAGTGTTAACTACACAAACTAACCCGCGGCCTCTCGCTAGTGAAGGTGACTTGCCTCACTAGCCCCCACTAACGTGGGTTCGATTCCTGCAAGGGAAAGTTTCCGAGTCTGGGTATTTGTGTATGTGATATTTCATGTTTGTAAAACGCACCCTATAAGTGAAATTCCTAGTGCGGGGTGGCGTTAAAAAAATTGTATGCCTACTAAAATAACATAATGATATTAGAAAAGTCACATAGATACTCACCAAAGTAATCACTGACAACCGCATATAAATGTATCACGTAATCTACCACATTTAATGAATATAAAGCTATTTATTTTATAGATAATACACAGATATTATATAAAATATAATACTAAAACATTTAGAAAAGTCTAGAATAAACATTTCTCCAAATAACCCAGTTCGAATAGATCACGTCGCCGATTGTGTTAAAGATATCCTAAGGGCCCAATACGTCATGTTACTGTCACTTAGCCCTGAAAAATAAATCTCGATACACATAAATATTTTCTCACAGAAAATGCTTCGATATTATGATAGTGGGCATTTTATTTATAGCTGTACTCGTCTGGTTAGTAAAGATCGAATAAGCTTAGATTAAGTGGCAATGAGCTGGCAATGTTAGACATTGAAGGGATCACTTATGGAGTCTACTATCAGCTCTTATTACGATCCATGAGCGGCTACCTTGCAGATCAGACTATCTGCTAGGTTTAACTGTGCTTGACGCGATCAGTCTTTTGATGGGCGACCGTTTTTACATGTCGAGACCCCTCCGTCATTTGGAAGGCACGTGAAGGCGTTGGTTCTTCGCCAGATCTCTCGCCGGTCGTGTTGTCTACCGTCCCGTCGGACTATGAGAGTAAGGGAATAGGGAGTGCACATGGGTTGCGCGCATACTTGTGCTTTATAATATCTCCTGCGTAGTTGGTTGGCCTCGTCTGAGACAGGCCGCCGTGACCGAAATTCGGTCAGGAGAACATTATAACGATCCATTTCAAAAACTATAGAAAACCGAGTTGTTAATTTTTACCTATGAAAACGTCACTAAAGCGATCGAACGAATCGATATAGATACAATTGTAATTTGTTTGCAATTAAATTTAGGATCCGAAACTTAACTATTGAATAGGTATCGCTACACAAAAAGGTAATACTAGGCATATACCCTGCATTTATATAGATTCAACCGCCTTATCACATAGCAAAACACTAGACGAATATAAATAGAATAGAATGGTCAACGGACTTGCTATAATGTTACTTCAATGTAATCTATGAAATACATATTATGTCACCCAATCCAATACACTTGTCATAATAATCTCTTCGACTAGCGTTTTACTATTTGTCTAAAGAGGGCAGTTGAAAACATAATTTTTTGCTCGACTTGGCGGGGGCACTCCCGTGCCCCCAGATTTTAGCATAATGAAACGTGTAACGCGATAGTTTCAATATACATGATAATTATTAATTAGTCGACCGACTGCATGAGGTCCTGGGTTCGAATCCCGGGTCGGGCTAAGTGTTACTGGGTTTTTCTATTAGCTCCATCTCAGTAGCAGCACGGAGTCTGGATTTGTGACCGGTTAATGGCAATTTACTCGCCTTTTATTAAATTGGCGAAATGTGAGTGCACTATATGTACACCTCTGCCTACCCCCTTCGGGGAATACAGGCGTGATTGATTTCATGGATCTATAATATTATTTGATTTTCTCTACAAAACAATTTCTTATCTTATATTTTTCGCTTCATCGACGCTATTATGAAAGGTATCAATAGGCTTCAACGTGCCATGTTACTGTCACTCGTCAAATAAACTCCTAACAATACCTTTAAAATTATATGTTTACTAATAAATTTAATTTCAAAATGTTTTTATGTCATGCTAGTTAAGATAAAGAGATAGAAGTTTCTTAATATCTATACTATAATATAATATTATAAAGCTGAAGAGTTTGTTTGCTTGAACGCGCTAATCTCAGGAACTACTGGTCCTATTTCAAAAATTCTTTCAGTTATAGATAGCCCATCGAGGAACATAAAACATTCGAAATCCGCGCGAGCGAAGTCGCGGGCGGAAGCTAGTACTTTATATGAAAAAAACTTAATTTGATGATGTTTAGAATTAATTCTTGATACTAGCATCTGCCTGTAACTTCGTCTGCTGGTATCGAACTGATACCAGTCGTGCTATTCTAAAGACGTCACTTACGAACTCACTTCTAAATCCGCGGTGAGATTCGACTCTACCGCTACTAAGTGTTGACGGAATTACGACGATACACGCGGAGTGAGAATGAAAATTAGATTATTGACTTTTATCTATAGAATTTGGTATTCTGAATCATTTGATTCGTAAAATTCTTGTCATTTGGGAAGATTATCAGTCGAGATATGTACGAAATGATGTTTGTGTTTCAGAATAGCATAGCAGTTGTTCAGCCATATCATTTAAAAATAAAGCATGATTTGATCCAGATTATAAACTACTTGTTTGCCAAATTTCATCAAAATCCGTTCAGCGGTTCTAACGCTACTGAAGTAACATAATTTTCGCGAACCAAAGTCAGTCTTTTAAATTCCTGTCTTCCTATGTCTACGTCATAAGTTCTTGTTTGCAGATATTCGACATGGCAACAGGGTTACTTCTCCGCAACATGAGCAGTGATGACCCTGAGTTCGAAGTGTCAGGGTTGTCAGCCAGCAACTCTCTCGCTGTGTCGGTGAGGGCCTTTAATAGGAAAGGCTTCAGTGAGGCCCTGACTCTCACTTCAAGTTTGCTGAAATACCCTCAAAGGCATACAGGTTTGTCCTATACTGCTGTCTGTCTACTTACCTTCTTTGCATAATTGACAACAAATTAATTCAAAGAATCAGCATTGCCAATCAACGTGGCAATGCTGCCAGTCTTCTGGGCACGTTACCTTTTGACAACGATGAGGAAGAATACTTTGATTCCGTTTTTGTTTTATGTTTAGTTTTTAAGGCAATAAAATGTACTTTTCTCTAACTGCACTATAATTTAGTTTCGCAAACAGTTCTAAAACAATCTTGACTTGCGGCGAGACTTAAAAAGAACCTCCAAAATTCCTCTCAAAATCAAAATGTCTCTCTTCAAAATTTTCTCTTTATTTAAAAATCATGATAAAGTTAACATTTGGTATAATATCCTAAAAAAACATAAAAATAGTATCACGCCTGTGTTCCCCGAAGGGGTAATAAGGTACATTTTTCTGGTTGTATTATAGGTACGTCCCAATGTAATAAGGGGCAAGTCTATTGCCATCGACTTGGCACAAAATCCAGACTCCGTGTTGCTACAGAGAATTACCTAATGAAAAAACCCGGTAATACTTTGCCCGACCCGGGATTCTAACCAGGACCTCATGTTCAGCAGTCGCGTTTAGCAACCACTAGACAAAGGAGGCAATCCAAAAACACCCAGATAACATTTCTTTGACTTTTTAGCCTTTAAAATAGGTGTCAACTTTGACATAACTGCATCGAAACTGAATCGTGACGTAATGTAATTTTTAAGCCAAGATAGCTTTTATTAACCTTACACTCTTCAACTTCTTGATGAGAGAAAATACATGAATGATATGAGACAGTTCTGCCCACAGCCCAAGTACCAGTGAAGGTGGAGTTAACGACAGTTCTCATCATCGTGCTGGGAGCTGTAGGCCTCATCGCGGCCATGACAGGAGTATCAGCTGTCGTCTTCTGCTGCAAATACTGCAACAAGAGAGAGAGTGAGTGACATCTCTACTTATTCATTATAGGAATTACATACCTACCTCACGTATGTCTGTGCTTAGAGCTTCGTCGGCAGCACAGGTCCATCGATAAAAGTTAAGCTGTGCTTACTGAGGCCGGCCGGTGGATGGGCGACCATTCTGGATTATATACTCCTCTGTGCCTCAAAAAGCATGATAAGCCTTCGAGATGAATTTTGGCTAAATAAAAATTAATTAAAATTCGAAAATGCTAACTGTAAAAAAATATTCAATAATATGAGAGAGAGAGAGCATTAAATTCGGTTGAAATGGGTTTGTTCAAACTTTTTTTTCTTAATTTTTTTAAGGGTCCTTTACATTTAAATTCATGGCAAACCCATAGCATTTTTGTTGTTACAAAAAACTATTTTCGCCACAAATTATCGTAGATCCTTTATTACTTAAGTTATCAGCATTGTTCAGAAGCAATTTTCTTGGTTTTAGATAAACACGAGAAGGATAAAAGGCAGCAAGATGAAACATCAAACATACCGTTAACTGGTACCAAAGAATCGGAGAGTGTCGATAGTTTGGGTGAGTTCTAAACTGAGTTACCACTTCCGAAGTATTCCTCTTTGACCTACATATTGTTCGTGATTCGAATTCAAAACGAATGATTGAAAAACAGTCAATACCATACATATAGGATATGTAGCTTTGCTTATTCCACACCATTACGAAACTTTTTTTTCTATAGGATTTTCCAAAGAGCCTTAGACATTTTTAAACAATGAAAACTAACTTTATATTTAATTCAAGTTAAGCATCTAATTCTAGCGGTATAGTTGATAATACATCCCAGCTCACAGGAATCACAACAGGAATATACGCCAGTATTACACAGTCCATTTATACCTGTACGGTGCTCTAAGCCATCCTGACCGGTCTTAAGATACGCTTCAGAGGGAACGGGCAAAAGCTAGACAAATTAATTACTAATCCCACCTTCTACTGACAGTGTTCTGAATATTTAATTGAAATATGACTAGAGCTGAGCGCATTCGTATTTATTCTGGTCCTTAGATACGAAAATTGGTCCTTCAATTTAGAGGTTATGTCAGTTGTTTTTAGCAATGGTCAATTAAGAAAATGTTTTACAACAATATTTATTTTTCATCGCGGCTCAGCCCACGTACAATTCCTCGTAATATAAGAACAACACAAATTAAAATAATGGCTTGTAATTGTAGACCGAAAACATTTCAACAAAACATCAAATTCATTCAACCAAATAAATTCTACTTGAAAACCAACAAAAAACAGAAAGGGAACACTAAAGAGAATTTATTATCTTTTCTTCACAGATAAAAACCCCGATATTATACCGCTAGACGGGAAAATAAGCGACAGCTGTTCAAATAAATCTTCTACAACCGACTACAGCTCTATACGACCGCTCATATCGAAGACGACGGATAAATACGACATGTCGTCCAATTGCGACCGCTTTTACGACCACAACATCGATCCTTGCAACCAATACATCCAAGTACGGCCAATGGAATACAGGCGGCCAACGTACGCGCCAACATTACAGATGCCAAATCTTGGTCCTAGTATACAGAGTTTGGGACCAATGAGTAGTTTGCATATGCCGAATGTTGGACCAAATGATTGTCACAGACAGCCTTATGACAAAGTGTATGAGGATTGGCTGAAGTATAAGAATGCTTTGCCGTTGAATACTAGTGGTTTGGTAAGTATTGACAATTATATTTAGTGAATAGAAATCATGACCAAGAATTTCAGTTGTTGATAATTATTTGCAGATGGAGACGTAGGTACTTAGATATTTTTCTTGTATTTACTAAACTTGCTTAAATTACTTAAATATTTTTACCCGATCGCTCCAAATAAAGGTCTTAAAAAATTTATTTATAACTATGTAGCGCGATTTATGTGAAAGTTACGGGTTTAGCCTTTTGTGGAAATGGTCACGAGCTCGATTCCCACGCAAGACAGTTTTTAGTTTATCCGTGGTTTGTTCGGAATTTGGACAAATATCTTGTCAATACATGGAGAAATTCCTAATGAACAGCAACGTATTCTACAAACTTAAACTTTCATAATCATATTTTACCTTAATCTTATAATATATGTATGTATATATATATATATCTATTAAACTAACATAACATTAAACTAATGTATCTATTTCAGCTGCCTGCAGAACAGCTCCTGCCGCCGGAGCTGTACGCGACGCCTCCGCCCCCCTCCCTCTACAGCAACCCCAACAGAAACCCACTGAACCTCACTCAAATGCCGGAGCTAGAGCCACGGTACCATCTAGAACCACGGTCCTTAGCAATGGACTCCAGAAGTTGTTCAAACTCGCCCCCAGTGAGATTCAACCCGGAGAATAATAGTGTTTACTACAGTAAAAGCGTTCTGGATAGAACCACTAATACTTTACCACATTTGAAGCCTAGAATAAATGGTAAGTTGCTATTGTTGTATCGAAGGACCAGTTATTGGAACTCGAGTAAAGTGATTTTCGCAGATACATTTTGTCTTTATTGTCTGAATGTAGCCCCACTCTCATTATTATGTAGGCAAGAGATCATAGTTTTAGGAGCTTACGAAATTATTATACAATTTTTAAATTACTTCTTCACTCATTCTAGGTGTTTGCATAAATTAGGGTTGGCAATCACAATCATACTTTTGCCAGTTTTAAGAAGTAAGTTATGAGGTTTCTTTTGAAAACTGGTTTGACCTTTCCCTTAAAACAAGAAGTAAAATCGGTCTTAAAACCGGATTTACGTCTCTGACTTGTCCCTCGAATTCAAATAAATCTTCTATTGTCTTTATCTGGGAAATACGATTTAGCATCTAAAATACAATATCATTTTCCGTGTATCATATTTTATGGGAACGTTGTAAAATCTGACTAATGGAAATCTGGTTCCAATTGCATCGATGCACTATTGCTACCTCCATTTCCGAGCTATGTTATACCTGGAATTTGGGATTTTCTGGAAGAAATGGATAACATTTTCATTTTGCTTTCAAATAAGATTCAGCATTATTTGTAGTTATTACTTTTATTTCTAATCTGTCTTAGTTTTATATAGTTAAAATGACCTTGTCTTATAGTGGATTTTTATTTATTAATTGTGAATGTGAACTTTCACTTTTAGAGTGAAAACTCACTTTGGTCTTTTAATCTACTTCGTCTACTAAATCCGAAAAATTATACAAGCTTAGTATTAATTCTACATGTAGAACGCAGGTCCATTTTGTTTTCGAGATGCATACAAATACTCCCTTAAAATAACAAACTTATTTTACTATAATAAAACATTAATTAAATGGCATATATACTGCCGCTATCTCTATTGGCAGGTATACTGTCACTATGTCAAAGAAAAGAGATGTCAATAAACAAAAGAGGTGGTTAACTATGACGTTTCATCGTTTGTATGAGTAATGATGTCATCGTGATTACTATTATTAATGAAGCTTTTTTCTTCCAGGCAATTCACCAACACAGATGCCAATGTCCAGTGATCCAAAAAGTGTGACAAAACCTACAGACCTAGAACACGCTAAAGTTACTAAAGAGTGTGATTAAGAACAATATTGAAGGTCTTCAAATTAGACTTAAATTCAGACATAGACTGAAGTATGGCTAGATTTAAAGCCTGGACGTTTAAAGTGTTAAAAGTGTACATTTAATGTGATATTCGGTAAAAATCGTTTTGAATATTTGGACCCGTCCGTCGTGTTTTTTTTTAAGATTTTGTTTTCTTCACTAAAATTCTGATTTTGACAAAAGTGTGGTTTAATAGATTTATTTCGACAAAAATGTGCTAAAAATTATTTTTTACTAAATCAAGTTATTATGCCAATTTATTTATTTTCAAAAATCATTTTTAAATTATTATATTATATTATATGTAAACGATAAATGTCAATTTAATAGAACGAAATATAGTATGTATAAAATAGTTTTACATCTTCCGAAAGATGTATAAGACTGAATTTGTGTATTACACACACATTTAGATGAACAATAATAGTGTGAAATTGTAACTAAACTACATTATCATTAGACAAACGTAATTTACAGTTAATTCAAGCAATTTTGAATTCTATTCTGAATACAATAAAAGCAAAAACAATACCAACTTTTTTCTGCATCTTTCATCTGTCTTGACACTGTAATAGAAATCAAAATTGGTTGAACGAACTGTAAGGTCTTAAATGGAGAATATTATTTTGATTGGAATTTAAGTACAGTAGTACCTAAATTAAAATTATTGTTTTGATATTACTATTAGTCAGTTGTTAAATTATTTGCAAAATTATACTTACATAATTTGTATAAGTTTTTATAGATGTTTTTTAAGGTTGATAAAGGAAGGACAATTTGTAGGTAGAATAAAAATGTTGTAACTGTACATAGTGTATATAATTTAAGTATGTTTACGAAGAGTTGCCATACTAGTAAAATAACAATATATTATCTCATTATAATATACCTAATTACTGTCACAATCGAGCTTTTATGTTACGAATAATTATTTAACTTTATGTTTAATAAAAAGGGATGTATAACGTTGGAGAATTATAAGGAGAAATCACTTAAAAAGTGAATGTTAAAAATTGTATTGCATGTTAAAATCTTAGAGTTGATTAAAATCGGATAGTGAAAGATTATGCTCGTGGAAGAAAAGATATGTTGTTTAAATGTAAATTATATAAAACATATATTATTCATTAATGTGATAAAACTACGCGATTGCCTTTTCTGTTTACGACATTATTTTTGGCATGATTACCAAAAGATATAACAAAAAGGTATGTTATACTCTGGCCTAATGACTTTGTTTGCAAACTGATACACTCACTTGAGTTGCATCACCGTATTTATCTTTATTTGTAAAAAAGATATGATTGAGAGATGGATAAAAAAAGATAAGTTTACATTTAAATAGTTTTAATTATTTTAATTTATTTGAGTTAAAAGAAACCAAAATTGATTGCAAACTAGATTTACATTAGCTTTTTATTTTAAGTGTAAAATGTAGTACCATGACTTAGATTTTATAGACATTTTTTAAATTGCAGTCGCTAAAAAGTAAGCTGTAGTTACCATTAAAACTTTGAATTTGTATGATTTCTTTTTGTAACTCATCAATATATAATATTATATAAAAGCAATTCACAATAAGTGTAATTTATTTTCTTATGTAGGTATTTTTATCTTTTTTTGTTAAAACTATATTTTTAAATTAAAAAATACTTACATAGCAATTTTAGCGACTGTACGCCTTAGTATTTCATCATTTCTCTGATTAACCAGTTAATAGTATTTTGTATTTGAACATTTTAAAGTGATTATTTTGTTTCATGTGATGTAAAATTCATTTGGAAATAATAAATGTGAGTTTATAATAATGCTTTGTTTTAATTAACTCCGATATCCATAATTACCAATTCTAAAACTATGTTACTACCGTATTCAAATGTGCCTAAATTAAATAATATACGTTTTAGATTACAGTAAATCTAATCCTAGTTTGCGAATATTTTAATTAAACAATGACATAATGAACACGAGGCTTACCAACAAAAACTATAACCTCGAGATTGCGCGAATAAATTCTAGCAATAGTCAACTTATGACAACAGTGACTTTTTATAAAGTCATATTTATTTTTCTTAGTTATTCTAAAGCACCACTGAGGCATTGATTAATGGTAAAGGAACCTGATGAAAACTCAATTTAATGGTTTGAAAAGCCGTTGCTTTTTCCTTCTCTGTACATCTTTAAATTGCAGGCTAATGAGGTAGGTATTGTAACATTCGCATTGCCCTAACCACTAAATGTACGAAAGTACCTAACTGTCTGTCTGGTGCGGCTAAACTTATCTAAGTACTTACCTATTAAATTGATGACGTATGATGATTTATTTAGATATAACTCACTCCTTTGGGTGGACTTAAGTTTATTTCGTCTGATTGATAAAACTAAATGAATACATAATCATTTTCTTGAACTATAGTAATGTCAGTAAATGTGGACTGAATATAGCGCAGTGATATATTTTTTAATTTTAAACAAAGACATGTTCGCTGAATGTTCGCTATGTTTATTAGGTTTATCTTTTTTCTTAAAAAGTAATAACATAGCCAGAACAGATAACTTACGAGCTCGTTAACTAATAAGTAAGCATTTCTTATTATTTTGTCGTCTACAAAATTACATTCAAAATGAATTTAGAAAACTTTCTTAGAATCTTATTATACCTTTAATAAGTTGTTTTAAAAGGGATCGGTCCTTATGTCCAAACAATGAAAAGTTAATATCTTTCTGATAACTTTTTCTTTTGGGTTATAAAAGAAAAGTATTAAAGACGACAAAATTGGAACTTTATCGTTTCGCCTGTGTACCTACCTAGTTATTTTTGGAACAGGAAGATTATGTCGTTGTAATAATAATAATTTATTTGGCTCATAATACGTAGCCAAAAGGTAGGTAATAGGATCGGGTATATAAATAAGCACTAGGATGTAAGTTCGAATTCTTGCAATAAAAATAAGATTTACCAATGGCATTTTCACTTGTCATATTGGTGCGCGAAGCAGACACAATAGTAAAAAAATCGCTATGCCCCATATGTCGTCATTGCACTGTGAAAGGGCTAAATATCCATAAAATTTATAAATGCAAATTTTATCTGATAGGCTAGTTTTCCATTAAAGGCATTTTTTCGATCGTCAGAATTTTTTTATCAATTTGAGTTTTTGACACAATTTAATATGAAACTGTCAAATCGTCAAACTTCGAATACAGATTGAATTTCGGCCCTAAATAAATTTGAGGTTATAGGAGGCATGTTCAA
This sequence comes from Abrostola tripartita, assembly GCA_905340225.1. Taxonomy (NCBI): domain Eukaryota; kingdom Metazoa; phylum Arthropoda; class Insecta; order Lepidoptera; family Noctuidae; genus Abrostola; species Abrostola tripartita. The sequence continues at coordinate 5,768,672 of HG996512.1, forward strand.
AGACATTATAAAAAATGATAAACATGCCGTTCTACTTCCCGTTACTACTTACGTTGCCGTCTCTGAAGAACAAATAGAATAGAATTTATTTATTTGCTTGAAATATTGTATACAGATCTTGAGAATATATAACATACGTTTTTCATACTTCGCCTACTAATTTCAGCTTGCAAATTAATTGATTATATCAACATCAAATATTGTTTATATAATAATATAATCATATCTTATTATCTAATTTAAAATTACATTTTAACTTTCAATAACTCAATTATATGCAAGATTATACAATGTCGAACAGGGACAGTCATTATTAGGTATACAAATGTTGCTTATTTAAGTTGTATATCTTATAACCTCTCCTACAAAAAAAGTCTAAAAAAAATTTGACCTATCCAAAGTCGGTTAAAAAAAGTATATTTGTACACTCATCCTATTTCTGTCAGCGGTGTAAGCAGGCGTATAAGTCACGTATTAAATGTTGACTTCAATCAGGGCTGGTCAATATTATGTTTGGTAGTTCCCATGGCGAGTATGGGGAACCCAAACATGTTCTATTGTTTGTAAGTTATATGGGATCTATGGAGATATGGTCTGTTAGCTTTATTGGGGAAATCAATTAGTGGAGTTACCTTAGAGGCTGACCTATATTTATCCATTTGTTTCTTTTCATTTGAAATGAACTCTTTGAATGTCTCGTCTAATGGTCACACATTGACGACCTGATTGGCGCAGTGGCTAAGCGATTGGACTGCTCCGCTAAGGGTTACGGGTTCGATTCCCGCAAGGGATAAAAATTTGTGCGATCCGCAGATGTTTGTCCCGTGTCTGGGTGTTTGTGTTTGTGATATTTCATGTTTGTGAAACGCACCTACGATACAGGAGAAATTAATAGCGTGGGGCGACTTTTAAAAAAGAAAATTGCATCTGCTGAGCATGAAGTCCTGTGTTCGATCCCCGGGTCAAGAGAAGTATTATAAGGATTTTACATACTAGCCGCAAGCAGTCTGGATTTGTGCCCTATTAGATGGCAATAGATCTGCCTCCTTTGGACATTTATACAACAATATTTGGAACTATGACATAGTGTGTAGTTGTACCGAAATGCACTTCTATCTACAAATTACAGACGTGATCTTTTGTTTACGTAAGCTATTCTACATTGAATAATTTTGTAAATACTGGACGAAAAGATATCATTTTTAATAAAAAAAAAAAACTTGTTATGGACCTAAAAGGATCGGTAAATTTTTATTTGGAACCCTGACTCCTGAGCTAGGTGAGACCTGTATTACATGACATGACATGAAAATATTATTTACTTTTAGAGAAAATCACATTGAAACAAACTACCCTTTTAGTTGTCTCCTAGATCGGAGAGAAAAACTGATATATTATGTTTTCCCTCCGAGAACATTTTACGAGATGAAAACATCGAGAGTTACGTCGTTCTATATCTTAGCAAGTCGATCGAATTTCTATGTGGGTTCATATCGATTATCATTTTCAAAAGATGAGTTCTCGATTTAGAAATTGATTTATATCGATTTGTGTGAAAGAGGCGAAAGAAGTAAGTCAGGATCGTAGCAAATCGAAATCCGTAGTCTCTACCTACCACTGGGAAACAGGCGTGACTGTATGTATGTATGTGTGAAACAATGGACGCGAGTGAATGAGGCAAAGGAAGTATGCCAAGATCGTAACAAAAAGAGATCCGTCTTCTTCTTCGTATGCATGAGCTATGGCTATAGAAACCGGTCATTCTCATGCCGTGTAGAGATTGGTCAGTCAACAAAGATGGTAGCGAGGTTGAATATCTAGGGAGCACCGGACTTAGGTACAATCACACGTGGAGGCACTCTACTTACAACCTACCCCTTTGGTCAGTCATGACTCTGTTATGTATGTGTGAAAACAGATTAAGAAACGACGGTTCGCATTTAAAACAGAATTCCTTCTCCTCAGGAAAGAAAGTGGTGATGAACCCAGTATGGGGTCGTTGAATAGCAATAGGCTCTTCACCTTATTACATAAGACCTACGATAAACAACGGAATGAAACCATGAGAAACCATGACGTGTGGACTTCTGCTAAAGGAAAACACCTTTGCTAAATATTCTAAGAAATATTATTATATTTGACGACCTGATTGGCGCAGTGGCTAAGCGATTGGACTGCTGCGCTAAGGGCGGGCTTGCGGGTTCGATTCCCGCATGGGACAAAAATTGTGCGATCCGCAGATGTTTGTCCCGAGTCTGGGTGTTTGTGTATGTGATATTTCATGTTTGTGAAACGCACTCTCGATACAGGAGGAATTCCTAGGGTGGGGCGACGTTTAAAAAAAAAGAAATACAGACGAATGATGCGCACACCTCTGCAAAACACTTTATACATACCTACAATCTACATAGGTACATATATGAACCCTAAAAACATTACAATCATTTTATTGGCAATTTTGTAATAATTAAAAATAAATTGCCGTCAATTTAGGCGCGAAATATCGCGGCCATTTTTAAAATCGTTATGATTTCGTTCCGTTTATTTTCTGAATATCTCAATTTTTAAAAATTCCATATTAACGATCGCTTTTTGTTTTATAACGTTTTAACAGTTGGGCCTGCGGCGTAGTTTACTAAATCGTCTTTGTATTTGGTTTGTGATTTATCGATAAAGATTAGTGAAATGTAGTTCTCGAGATATAAATCAGAGCACTAAAGGTAATCGATTTGAAACTGTATCGATTTGGATAAGTACCTAAGTTGTGAGTTGTGTCGACGTTTATAAAAATTCTTCTTACGTTCGATAATAATTATGTTGTGTATATCTATTATAAGTATTAAAAAATGTAATATCGATGATTTATAGATTTTTACAGTTGCGGGCAACCGGTGGATGCAAACGGCAAGTTGTCGGTCATTGTGGCGTTCTAAGGGGGAGGCCTTTGTCCAGCAGTGGACGTCTTCCGGCTGATGATGATGATGATGATAGATTTTTAGACACACTAAGTAAAATAGAAAAAGTGTAGTTGGAGTAGGTACTGATTTTATTTACGGCGAGAGAGTGGACACGGAGAGTATTTCCAAAAAAAAGGCCGAGGGTATGATAGCCAAAATATTTAAAACCCTTTGCTGGTGACTTCAAAATAACCATGTATTAAGAAATGAAATAATTTTTTTTTTCTTTATTTTTGCAAATGGGTTATGCAGAAATAAAAAATCATTTCATATCATAAGGCCTAGGGTGTAAGGTATTTTGACCTGCAATGGGTCATTATAACACCATTAAACAGGCGTAATTAGACCTTATATTATATTGTAAAAGAGCTCGTTACGTGATAACCCAACCACTTGAAGCTGATCCACACCCACATAATTTGATCCTAATAAATTGAACTCAATCAGTGTTGGTACTTAAAGTACCAGAATTTTGACCGTAAAATGGTTTTGAACTTGAAATTCGCAGCCCAGCAATGTTGATGGTGGTTTGGGACCATTTTATAGTCATTTACTGGGATTACGGGCCCATTCGAATTAATTACTAGGGTGTTGAAGATAATGACGGCAAATTTCAGTGCTACGATTTTACTTAAAATTTGTAGTTCGTGGTAAGATTTTGTGTAAAGTGAACTTACCATCACCTTTTAGAGCGATTATGTTCTGTAGTATACATGGGTACTTTAATAATATCATAATCTGGCTCGACTCATACATCACAAGTGTAGGCTAAATCGGGGGCCAGTTAACAGTTTTTTTTTTAAACGTTGTCCCACTCTAGGAATTTATATATCGTGGGTGCGTTTCACAAAGATGAAATATCACATTCACAAACACCGAGACTCGGGACAAACATTTGTAAATCGCACAATTTTTTATGCCGTGCGGGAATCGAACCCGCATCCCCTAGCGCCGCAGTCCAATCGCTTAACCACTGCGCCAATCAGGTCGTCAGTCAAGATTTAACTATTCAACACTTTACTTGCCGATGGTGACCAGGCCCTTACCGCCGAACTCAGAGACATTTAATGATTACTTAAACTGTCACTAAGTAAAGGTTTTATTTGTAAATTCTTTACTTGTTGTCAGTGTCAGTTTAAGTAATCATTAACGTCTCTGAGTGCGGCGGTTACACATAATTCACATTCAATAACTTCCCAGTTCCTAGATCTAAGGTACAATTTGTATTCTGAAACCACTGGTCACTACTTCACTGTAGCGTATGTAAATTGCCTGTTTATTCTCCAATTTGTACCGCACTCGGTTGTGGTTAGAACGGACTGCCTTACAAATGATAGCGTACATTGTAGGCATATTATAAACTGGACTGAACACTGATTGTTTAGAATAAATTGTCTTAAAAGAAATTGGTAATGAATTAAATATAATGTACCTTGTAGATAGCCTCTTTGGCCTAGTGTTAAAAAAGTGTGACTGCTAAACATGAGGTCTTCGGTTCGATTGCCAGGTCAAGTAAAGTGCTCTCAGTTTTGTTCAGTAGCAGCAAGAAGTTAGAATTTATGCCGGTGTGATGGCAATACATAACATAACTTGTAAAAATATAATTTAAAAAAAATTACGATTGCCATGTCAAAAAACGAACTTAAAAGTAAAAAACAAGTTCCATCGCAGTCGGGGTACCTCTTAGATAAGACTGTATTCTACAGAACGGTCTCGAACGGTGGTGTAAGGATTCTAACGACATACATCAGTACAGGCATTCAGAAGTCCTGGTGGAATAATGAAACTCACATATATACAAACATAACTCGAAAACATTACCAGTGGTAGCACCAATAGTGTTCTGAATAATATATCTACTGATCATATTATGTGTACTGTGCAAAAACATTGGGGTAAAATGTTGAAAAGTCCATTAATATACTCAAGAAATTAATGTCCTTGTGTTTATGTTTTTGTATTTGAATAACGTTTTATTTAATTTTATTTTATGTTCTGTTTGTTTATCATATAAATAGTGTATATGGGTTGTAAGGTCTGAAATAAATGTTTTTATTATTATATTATTACTACACTCCCTGTTTTAGGCGGTCGAGTTAAAATGTGGATGAACTACACCTACCCCCATCGGGGAATACAGGAGATACTTTGAGGAATTGAGAAATTTTAATTAAGAGGACAGAAAAAAGTAGTCGAATCTCGTAAAAATTTACGAACTTTCTACTAATTAACCGTGTTAATACATTCCAACAAACAAAGTTAAATTAACACGAAACGTCACAACACCATAAAAGTTTATCACACAAGAATAACACCAGAAATAGGAAAAAAACATTAGATCCTGTTATCACAGCAACTAATGTAGCTACAAAGATCCGGGGAGAAAACCTCTAGGTAGGGGCGAACGGGGATAAAGGGTAGATAAGATTATCAAGGGTTATTTATAAAACCGACTTGCGTTAGAACTGAAATTTGGGTTGCCATGGAAGGAAAAAGTACCATTCGAACTTTTAATGCAGAACTAAGTAATTAATTTTCTAACAGCTTTAATTGGTAATTATTGATGTTTTTTTAAATCTATTCTTATAATTTATAGTTACCTACTCCTGCCCCCGTACCAAACTTTTAGAGCAGGATATTTTCTGCACGTAGCAGTCGCTTTCACAACTGAAAATAGCCTGGTTTTAGAGTTCAAGGGAAGGGGCCCACGGGGGCCTGGTTTTTAGAGGCAATCAGAAACGACTTTTCACGATACTAAGAAACTCATTTTACTTTTAATTTCGCACCTAAATCGATAGCTTATTGCAGTAACGTTCTAAGGGGAAGGTCTTTGTCCAGCAGTGGACGTCTTCCGCCTGATCATGAGGATGATGATGATTGCAGTCTGTAATTCACACCGTTATATAATAGGTTTGCCACACACTTACACAAATAGTTGTGTTTCTCTCATGTTCAAAAATCCAGACATTATTGCAAGTAATATTTATTTCTGTAAACTCTTCTACGATACTGAGAAACTAAAACTGAGTTTCGAATTTCTACCAAAATAAAAAAGTAGATCTACCATGTTGCTGTCACTGGCAACACTGCGAGTAGTTAATGTCGGTACACTTTTGTCCCGTGTAATCTGATGCGGTTTTATCTGTATCATGTTAATTTGGTTCTCTTCTCTAATGGTTGCGACAAGTAAGGGCTCACTGTGATTGGTTAAGGGCATCCATTGTTCCTTAGTCCTCGTTGGTCCTCATTTTCATGAGGTCTTGACTTCGAATCCTGAGTCGAGCTAAGTATTATTGAGTATTTTCATTAGGTAATTTTCAGTAGCAGCACGAATTCTGGAGTTGTACTCGATTGATGGACTTATGTCATGACAGGCAAAATGTGGGTGTATCTGTGCCAATCCCTTCGGAGAATTCAGGCGTGATGTTATTTTTTGTTAGACCTCATTGGTGGAGTAAATGACAAATGATTTTATTTCTGCAAATAGGTTTTAAAAAACACTTTTACACGTTTTTTTTTTTTTAATCTAGTTAGATAGCGTCGGCATTTCCTAACTGACTATCTCTGAAACTCAGGGGTCAAGGTCTCTTTTAAAGTCCAGACAAGTTCAATAAATTATGTGAGAACAATGTAGGTGGTCTGAGTATGTAGTAGTCTGAAGTAGTAAAAGATGGCTAAGGAAAGAGTGGATTTAAGTTCGATATCCCGAACGGACAGTCACCATTCATAGGATACAAAAATCCAAATCAAATTAAGTCAAGTAGGGTTAAAATGGCTGCTTTAGTTGAAACATGTAAAGATTATTCTTATTATGAATTATAATTATAGTGAATTCACAAAATGTCCACAAATTGACAAATCATCATAGGACTTCCGTAAGTTTCTCTCACTATCACCAAATATCGAATGTATTAATTTTCATCTCGTTTTGCAAGCTGCATCAAGTGTGACTAAGTTTTTTATTTCCAGAATCTTAAGAATTAGAATCTAAGAAGCCTGTTAGCAAATATTTCGTTAACCAACCTATAAGAAACTGGATGAGTCTCTCTTTCATAACAATAGATAATCCTAATAATACCATCTTAAACTCGACCTCTGAGGATTTCAATTCAGTGGACCCCGAGACCTCGGGACCCCATAAAGAGTTAGTTTTATTTACTTAGACCACAATAAAATGGATGCTCACCTACCCTCGTCTGTACGCTGGCAAGAATTAATGGACCAGAACGGGTCCTTACTGCGGAGGTATACACCTTCTTATGGTATATTAAAAGTAAAGACGACCCGATTGGCGGAGTGGCTAAGCGATTGGACTGCTGTGCTAAGGGTTGCGGGTTCCGGGATCCGCAGATGTTTGTCCCGAGTCTGGGTGTTTATGTATATGATATCGTCAGTAATGGCTAATGATAAGCTTGCCCACTAATACATTAGACCTAAGAAATAACTGTCAAAATGTGGGTGCACTTTTCAAGTGTTCCCTGCGGTGTGTTTTGCATTTCACGTTACAATAGCAAGACTGATGCAAATTCTTTTAACTGCGAAAGTAGCACATATGTTAATAAACCTACAATTCCCAGAGATTAAAGAAGACTTGAGACATGTCAAAAAAAGATAAAACCTAGGTATCTTCCACATTAAATGATTAATCTTATTGCTACCAACATACATCCAAGATACGCCAACAGAAATAACAGTCATACTCTAACAAAAACGCGTCAAGAGGACAAAACTAGTGCAAACTTATATCATCACAAGTCTGTAAAGCCCTCAAGCGGAGATAAGATCCTCTCCCTCCCTTCCCCAACTTCCCCACCATCCCTCTCACCCCTATTTTCCCTCCAACGATGTAAAACTTCCGCGACACAGCACAGCTCCGGTTACAAGCACATTTTTTCATATTCTCTCAGCACGTTGGTTTATGGTGAAATATGATGCTTTGTGTGGACAGCAAATGTCATTTTGCATTCTTGTTTAAAATATTATGAGTTTCCAGATCGATCCTCGCACTGTGGTAGTTTTAACAACAATTTAAAACCAACTTTGCTCTAGTGGTCGTAACTCGCAACTGCAAAGCTTGAGGTAGTGGGTTTGATTCCCAAAGTGTTGTATATTGTGTGTATTGGGTTTTTCCATGGGGTAATTCTCAGTAGCAGTCTGGATTTGTACCCGGTTGATGGCAATAGGCTCGCCCCCTATTACATTGGGACCTATAACATAGCTGGCGAAATGTAGGTGTGCCTACTTCACACCTCTGCTCACCCCTTCGGGGAGTACAGGCGTGATTAAAACTACTGACCGTTGGTCTAGTGGTCGTAAAACCCAACTTCAGAGCTTGAGGTCCTGAGTTTGTAATCCAAAGTGTATTGAGTTTTTTCATTGGGTAATTCTTAGATTTAATCAAAAGGGTAGTTCATAGTAACAGCACGGCGCCTGGATTTGTGCCTGATTAATGAAAATAGGTTTGCCCCCTACTGCGTTGGGACCTAAAACATAACTGGTGAGATGTGAGTGTACTCTACACATTTGTCTACAAACATACAACAAGTGCAACTGGCATCTAAACGTTCCATAAGCACTTGTAATTGGTTTATATGAAGAAAAAAAAATGAATTTTAAAATAGACGAGGACTTGTTTTGTTAAAAAAACTGTTTAAAAAGAAAAATCAAATTAATATAGGTCTTTTAAGCATTGAAGTATTAATTCTCATGGCTGCAGACTGGTATGATGCCTAAAATACTCGAAGCATTTGCCACTAATTTTTAGAAAAGTGTGTTTAATTGTAATCCAGTATTTGTTAGACGTCTCGTGCGAACACTCGATACCATATGTGCCACATAAGAGCGAAGTTAATAAGGCGTCATGTCAATAAGCACACCGACACTAGACTACTTCAGGCGACCTTTGAAATGAAGCAAATAAACGACAAATTCTAACAACCACTACTCTTGGAACTCGAAGATTTTACGAATTGTAGTCACTTTTAAATAATTATGTACGTAATCACACTTAAAACGAATATTATTAAGGCGAAAGTTTGTGAGTGTGTTTGTATGTTTGTTACCTCTTCACGCTCAAACGGCTGGACCGATTTAGCTAAAATTGGGTATGGAAGTGGCTGTCACCCTGGATTAACACATAGGCCACTTTTTATCCCGAAAAATTGTAGCCGGTAACACCGCGGGCCGCAGCTACTATACATTTACCTACTAAATTCAAAACCCTAAGTGTGATATCGTAATAAATACTCATTTGAGTGAGGATCTCCTTACCACTTTGTTGTTACACATGACATAATTACACGGTAAGTCACGCGTTTATATCATTAACAGTATACTACGCTTGATAAAATTATAATATGTAACACGTATATTTTCGTTACTTGAAATATTACTGAAATTTTATTTAAAACATTAGGTATTTGGTTTCTATGCCTACCTATTTACCTCGTAATGTTGTACGGGTTTTATTTACCTTTTTTGAATACTTTTGTGTTGTTGGTTCAATCCCCGTGTAGGAAAGAAGTTTGTCTGGTCGTTCGGCCTTATGATATTTTACGATTTTAGAAGTTTTATTGAAACAATTACTATCGTAAACCCTTACATTTTTAATTAAGCTGTAAATTACATATGTTATGTATTGGATTTCACTTTCCATCAAACCAAATAGAAGTGAAATAAAAGTGAGTTCGATAACACTTAGTAGCGCCCTGGTTGACATCGAGCGGGCATTGGGACATTCACTCATCTCATTATAACTATATTGCAAACAAAATTAATTTTAAAATGATTTTGCATTTATATGACGTGTCAATTACAAAGAAAACTAAATCATTATATTTTTTTTGTTTATGTGAAGGTGTTTATATATTATAATCACGCCTGTAATCTCTGAAAGGTAGGCAGAAAATTATAACGTGACGACCTAAAGTTTGATTAATAGAACCGTAGGTTTATGCACGCAAACGCGGTTGAAGTGCTAGAATCTTAGGTTTAGTTCCTATGTTGGGCAGCTTAGCAGGATAACAAACAAACAATAAACAATCAAACGAACATTTTGTTTTTTTTTACTTTAAAAAAAAAACGTCGCCCCTCACCAGGAATTTCTCTTGTATCGTGGGTGCGCTTCACAAACATGAAATATCACATAAACAAACACCAAGACTCGGGACAATTAAATGTGGATTGCACAAATTCTTACCCCGTACGGAAATCGAACCCGCGACCGCAGGCAGTGTAATCGCTTAGCCACTGCGCTAATCAGGTCGTCGAACTTATAACCAGCCCCTATACAATGAACTTTGCAGGACATTTTCCGATGTAGAAGCGAGACGCCGCTACGTGCAATGTAGTGTGACGTCTCGCTTTCACAACGGAAACTGTCCTGCTTTAAGAGTTCATGGTAAGGAGCAGTCAAGAGATTTGATCCTTGACTGTGACATATTAAACCCAGCAACACTTCTACCTACTCCTTCGGGGAAAACAGCCGTAATGTTACCACATAAAAGGTCGTAAGTCCCATGTTTTACATCAAAACACTAAGTTATTAAACTTTTTCTTCAAATTCCCTTGAGTGTTGCCAACTTGAAAGTAATAAATATGTTAGCTGGAGCGCTTGTCAACTTATACGCCGGTCATTTTTCATTCAGAGAACATTATATAATAACGCCACTTTTTACTACACCATATATTATATTGTGTTTCATTTAGAGATGGTATAGGTACATAGGTTACAAGGGCGACTGCCAAACGTAAGGACTTGGGTTTGTACCTACGTCTAATAATAATTGTAACCCTAATTCAAATAATTGTGATTCAAATAATTGTTATAAATTAACTACTTAGGTATTATTGTGCATGCCCGTAATGAGGGTGAAACATGTCCTGTGCTATAACTTAATTATAACATCGTGTGTACCCACCATGCATCAGGCAAAAAAATATTTTATTATTTTTAAAAAATGTCTAATTTACATTGGGTTTACGCATTTTGGAAGTTTCTTTTATCACAGGTATACTAAAGCTTATGCAAAAAATCACACTAATATTATAAAGTCGAAAGTTTGTGAGTGTGTTTATTACTTCTGCACGCTTAAACGGCTGCACCAATTTTGATAAAATTTAGTATGGAGGTAGCTGACACCCTGGATTAACACATAGACTTCTTTTTATCTTGAAAAAATAGTAAAAGATAAAGTAGATACCTATGTAGGCAAAAGTCTAGGTAAATGCTCCATAAACAAGAAAAGATTAAGAAAAGATATCTTAAACAACAAGTACAAAAACATTCATGGAATAAAAAGACATGCAATTTAGTTAAGTAGTTCTCGAGTTATAAACACACAGACAGACAGAGCGACGACGCGTCATATAACATGTATGTAAGGTGTGGATGTGTGTGCATCCTGACTTATAATATATTAGCAGATATGCGCAGCAAGTGTCATTTATGGTTCGTAAGAAATATACAACGTGGATGACGCAGTTAGGGTTGTCACGATCAGGTAATCTATTTTTTTATAATAATAATAATATATCTCATCTGAGAGTAGCCAACTACGCAGGAGATATTATGATGCACAAGTGTGCGCGCAAACACAGGTGCACTCCCTATTCCCTCACTTTCATAGCCCGATGGGACGGTAGACCGACACGACCGGAGAGAGATCAGGCGCAACACCAACGGCTTAACGTGCTGTTTGCGCGCATACTTGTGCACTATAATACCTATCTCTTGCGTAGTTGGATAGTCTTAGATGAGATTGGCCGCCGTAACTGAAATTCGGTCAGGAGAACTTCATTCATATATGGAAGTTTAAACTCTTAGAAACGTAAAAGCTAAAAGTGTTGAATATCTCATATTATTAAATGTTATATCACAAATCATTACTGATCAAAAGAAATGTCAAATATTCTCTGACTTGTCTAATAAATAAAGCCCAACCCTAGCTTTTGGAGTCACGGACCGCGACACCGTGAAACTGAAGTTAAAATCACAAAAAGTGAAGTTGAAATTTAATTTCAACCGTCCGCGACCGGCGTACAAAACGCTTCTCTGGAAAGAATTTGTTGAAAATTGCATTTCAACTACCTAAATAATATATAAAGGACTAAACACTTAGTACAAATTGTTTTTCATTTACAAAATGTAGGTACGTATTTCAAACTCAGTCAAAATAGTGTTTGTGACATAAACTGAATTTTAATTTACTTATTTGTAGCAGACATAGTTATTGTTGTCATCACAAATGTATTATGTTTTTAAAAATCTTTTCTTTTGTCTAATTTAGAAGACTTTTGTGAGGCGCACATAAGCTGTTTTTAATAGTAACAATCTTATATGTTATTAAGTATTTATTAGTTTAAAGTAGATTAACTTTAAACTTCTTCTTAACGCATAGTTGATGAAATACCTCGTGTCAAAGTTTAAGCCGCCTGTAGGCCTCTGAGGTGTACCGGTCTGATCTCTCAGGTGTGCCGGTTTCCTCACAATGTTTTCCTTCACCGTTATTTGCAACTGATAACTAATTTATAATTCGAAAGACATTATTGCGTACCGGTGTTTGAATTTGCTACCTTTGACTTGGCAGTCCAATGGTCATATGACTCGGCTATCATGGCTACAACGTGAGAAGTATGGTATCTATTAATAAGGTCACACATTTTAGGGTGTCCTTAATAATTATGACGTGATTGGTGCAGTGGCTAAGCGCTTGGATGGCTGCGCTAGGGTTGCGAGTTCGATTCCCACACGGGACAAAAGTTTGTGTGATCCGCAGACGTTTGTCCCGAGTCTGAGTGTGCGATTTTTCGTGTTTGTGACGATACAGAAAGGAGAGGAGAAATTCCTAGGATTGGGAATTAATAAAAAAAATACTTACCACTTTATATACCATACTCATATACTATACAATATTTGTATAAGACTAAACGTCTACATTACGTTAGTAATCGGACACAGTAATGTCTTCGCCATCAATCGCCAATCAGTTCTCAGGATATTAGGCACGTTCGATTTCCTCCGGTCCTACACGGTCGGGAAATTGCTGGATGTTGTCACCTTTACGATTTGGTTAAAGTAATCAATTGTGCTAGTATTAGCCTCGGAAATACGTGAGAAGATTGGGTTGAATTTTCTACTTACCTTTTGACAGGTTAAAATTCTTCTCTCCTTAATCGTTGACCGCATAATTATTGCCTACAAATAACTGCTATACGTTTAGTCCCGGTATCAAACTAGTGACTACAAAGGCAAAAGTTTGTGTGTGTTTGTTACCTCTTCGCGCTCAAACGGCTGGACCGATTTTGATACAATTTGGTATCGAGGTATCTGACACCCTGGATAAACACATACGCTTTTTATCCCGAAAAAATGTAGTGGGTAACACAGCGGGGCGCAGCAAGTTAAATAAAAAATAAAATGACATTTAAAATTGTAAAATAGTTTACATCAATGATCAACTTCAAATGCTTTTAAGGAAGTTCCATTAGTAGAACTATTAAGGGTTTGTAATTTTGTCCTAAATTTGTTTTTCCCTAACTATCAATCGGCGCTATTATTTGATTTTCCCCAGCAAAAAAGTATCGCTGCACATTGTCTCTACCGTACACAAACAGGACCGCCATAAAATATTTTAAAAACTTGTGTAAACATAAATGAAACACCGTTATAACAATAACACAAACGGCCATTCACGGGAAACGAAATATAACCAGTCTTACAAAATGGCCTCCCTAACTTAAATAGAATTTTATTTTTCGAACTGTATCCACTAAAACTAAGCATCAACATACTTGCTAACGTGTTTCTAGCTTCCTTGTTTCATCCCGCTGAAATTTCAACCCTAAACCTGCTGACGTGGGTCGAAATTTGTGGGTCGAGTTTACTCATGGATAATGCACTCAGTACATTACATTTTATTATGGATTGAAAACTTGGCATTTGTTTCCATATGCTAACAACCATTTGTTTGAACGTGTTTTGTGCAAAAGTTAGCTGTTTATTGTTCTGTCCCATTTAAATGTGTATTTATTTAGGCTAAATAACGGCAATAAAGGATTTTATATTTACAATGGCCCGCACCGTGTGCCCGCTGGATAAGAAAAGGTTGATTCTATGAAAAGGTACAAATAAAAGGCTAATGGCGGCGTGATGAGGCCTTTTTCGAAATTTGTAAAAATAATTTAAAATATGTTTTGCTTAAATATGGTTTTAAGAGAAGTAGAAGTCAGTTTTCACGGTTTTTTTGGAATTTCTATAGCTATCATCGCCGTTCATTGTTATTTAATCGTCTCTTTTCATAATAAAATAACACACATTATCTTCTACAGAACTTTTAGCATACAAACAACTCGTTTGGTTATGTTTTTGAACTTTTGACGTAAGCAAAGTTCAAATGCATTTTTACTTAATAATATTTTTCGTAATTTTACTTTTTGCTCACAAGTTCTATTTTAATCCACAAAACGTTAATCATCTTTATAATGACATTGAAAGATTAAAAAGAACCCTTCTTTAATTTCAATTTTGTCATCACCCAAAATGTTAAAATTGAAAAATCTGTTTTCTGAATTCGAGTATACATTTTCAAGCAAACCGGATTTTATTTTCCGTACGTCCAAAGCTTTTAGGGTGTTCGCATTTGTGATACCGTGACCTGACTATGTCAGTACCCTGGGGATGTTCGCGGAAGTAAAAAATGGAACTGTGTCACAGATTCAGACATATGTTGGGAAGATTATACAGAGAACTACTTATACGATGTTTTAATATTTAGTGTTGTATGTACAGGGGATTTTTATCTTATGTTATATACAAGTATAACATAAGATAAAAATCCCCCGGTAATCTTATATCTACTGGTATAAACGTTCAGTACTTAAAAAAAAAGGAAGATGTATACAACAGAAAAAGACATGACATTTTGGAAATGATGCATACATTTTTCATGTATATTGTGTCCTTGAATAATTAATCTATATTTGTACTTCTAATGAAGCACTGCCCTTTTCTTTTAAACAACACTTTACCTTACAGCTGAGAATGTTACATATAGCTCAAGTTAATGTCTTATCTGAGGTTTGAGCTATATTTTAGAGTGCAGAACACAGAACAGAAGATTACCTCAACGTGCCGATATGCTAACTTGTATACACTATCCCTTAGGTATTAATATTAAAATCAACACTAAAATAGGTATATAAACAGTTTTGCCGCACAAAACCTTGAGAGCCATTGACATCAGTATACATATATCTATTACCCATAGCAACAATAATTGTATTTCTGTAAGCTTTAGTACAATACCAAACTCGTTCAAGCAAACAGAAAAAGAAGTTTAAATTACCAGCGCTTAGTAAAGCACAAGACGTTTGATCGATCGACTTACTCTGTGACTAGCTATCTGCTAATCGGAATACTTGTCTTCGTGGGATGAAATTAGTTTCCAATAAAAGTGTGTTTTTTACAGCAGCGTTTGAGGGTTAAGACGGGATGAAATGAAAAATGGCCGCCCATTATCTAAGTCAATCGTACGTCGATTCCCAGGGTTAGATATCTTTTTCTTTTAAACGTGGATTCAAATGGTTTTACGACGTCAGATAGTGATGTCACAGTCAAGTATTTCTAGATTTTAAATGAAAGTGTCTGGTGTGGATCGGATGGTAATCGATGGTTCTTCGACAAAAAATATATATCACGCCCGTAATCCGGCGGTAGGCAGAGGTGTGGGTTTGTAAATGGATGTCTTAACGTATTCTTGGCTTGTTCCCAATTATTTGGGGTCGGCGCATTGCGTATTTTTCTGATATTTATCACTTCTGCCACACTTATGATATGTTTTACTTGTAACTTTTGTAAGTGCTGTCCATACTATTTACTTGTAACATACCACCATTAGTAATATCTACTTAAATCATGTGTGAATTGTATTAATTGTGTCCTTTGTATACTAATTGGTGCAGTGGCTTGAAAGTGATTGTCAGCTAGAGTCATCGCAAGAACCAGATCGCGATCCACCAACATTTTTTTTAATGTCGCCCCCACTAGGAATTTTTCCTGTACGTGGGTGCGTTTAACAAATATGAATTATCACATACACAAACACCCAGATTCGGAACAAACATCTGCGGATCGCACAAATTTTTAACCCGTGCGGGAATCGAACCCGCAACCCCTAGCGCAGCAGTCCAGTCGTTTAACCATTGCACTGCAATCAGGTCATCAATTTGTTTCAGGTTTGAGCATTTATGCAAAACATAACTTCGTCATATGTATGTATTTATATAAGTACATGCACTCATTTCGTATTGCTCAGCCTAAGATTCGAACACAGGACCTCATGCTTACCAGTCGCAGTAAGTGACGACTAGGCAACCGAGGCAGTCAAATAAGATATTGCCGAAAATACTCAACAATGAGATATCAAGGGCTGTGCATAGTGATGAATGACATTGACGTTTTGAATGAGAATGAATTAGCCTATATTAATTTAAACACAGCCCTAGATTTAAATCCAAGACTGTAGGTACCTAATGTGCATAAAATTAACTGCATAATAACTCGCCAGAAAACGAAAAAAAACAAGCTGTAAAGCTAAGTTAAAATTCTAAAGAAAATAAACCGGTTGAAATATTTTACACAAACTTATGGCTTGACCAAAGATAGTGTGAGCAAACTTCATTAAATTATAACTTCTTGAGGAATTGTCCGCTAGCAAGTATCAAGATTTTCTTTTAAACTAATTTTCTCCGTACCAGCGTAAACAATTAGTTTTCTGGCAGAGAACAGATTGCAATATAAATTATACTGTGAATGTTTTTATTGTAAGAAGATTTACATTGTAAATACTTTATTGTATGGGGGAGAAGTCAATAATAATTGTAGGATTTTAGGGGATCACTTCGGTGTACATTCAGACCATGTCGGTTAAGCAAAAATAAGAGAAGAAAAATTGGTTACAATTGATAATAAGTCACCCTAAATGCAGGCATAAAAAACGCACACACACAACACAAAATAAAAAACCTATACAATAAAACCTTTTTCTGTAGCTGACTGTACATACAGGTATACCGTATAATCGGATTACCGGGGCGTGCGATCATTATGGCAAATGTTTGCCAAAATTCAAGGAAATGCCAGGATGAAAAATTATTTACCATTGGCAGCTTTGTTAAAAGATTTACGGCATATTGTCCAAATAAAATATAGCACCTCAAAAGTATGTGAATACCACATTGTATTTAATAAGTTCTTGCTCAAACATGCATGGAAAAGTTAAGAAAACATGCATCTTACGTATTACACCATGTAGCAACATGGATTTTGGATCCGTGTCCGGTGATTGGCTCGCCTCATTTTACAAGGGACCTATAAAATAACTGGAGAAAAAAAAACTGGTACCATGAACTCTTAGAGCAGGACAGTTTACGATGTGTAAGCGAGACGCCGCTACGTGCAGTGTAATGCTGCGTCACGCTTTCACAACGTAAACTGCCCTGCTTTAAGAGTTCATGGTAAGCGGGCTGGAGACCTCTATGACAGGTTTTCATTACCTACCACAGGCTCCAAAGATCCCCATCAAAGTTTGTTCTCTTAGCTAAGTGTCCTTACTATTCTGATTTAACATTTGGTTAGTGGTGAGAAATAAACGATTAATATTATAGTATACGTACCAACTTTTCGCCAGTGATGTGTACCTCTGCTTACCCTATCGAGAACGCAGGCGTATATTACGTTAGTATGTCAAAGTAAGTTACCATTTTGGTTACAACAATACTAATTATATTATTATGTTCTGTTTAACTACAACCAATCTGATTGTTATAGACAAAAATATATTTTTTTCAAATCTTTATTAGTTTAATAACGATAGGGTTTTATCACGCAGTGATAATGTCACCCCAATAGAAACACAAATTGTAAAATAACGTAAATTAATCTTTTCGCATAGCTTATAGCAACTTTGGCCAGCCTATAAAGCCCCCTCGCCTCCTCCGATGAGGGACGGGCGAGTATGCTGCTACATAGGCCAAAAGAATATTGTTTAATTCCTAACATATGGCATTCAGTAGCACAAGTACGTACATACATACTAAAGCCTAGATCACACAATAGTTTTAACCTCAAACAAGTTCTGTATTTAGTTCCCAATTCAGATACACTGTAGTGCAGTATCGAGCTATATCCTAGCCTTACACGTCAGTGCAATTATCTGATACAAGCTCCGTAGTGGGGCGATCACGCGGAATAATTCCGCTGTATACATTAATGTGCACTGCAGTGTATAGGCTCTGACTTGTGGTACAAATCGTGTGTAATACTGGGTAGATTAATATGAGTTGAAGTGTAATTATTACACATGAATAATGTATGTTAGTACAATGTCTTGGATGTATACAGATAGAAAGCTG
Organism: Abrostola tripartita; assembly: GCA_905340225.1. Classification (NCBI taxonomy): domain Eukaryota; kingdom Metazoa; phylum Arthropoda; class Insecta; order Lepidoptera; family Noctuidae; genus Abrostola; species Abrostola tripartita. The sequence goes on from HG996512.1 coordinate 5,787,040, forward strand.
TGTACCGTTGGCTATTATTACCAATATGATCATTATTATCATGCAATTTGAGGTGTATATATATTGCAGTATTCTTACCCCCATATTGATAAAAAAAGACAATTTTAAATTAAATTAAGGATTAAATTCTACCATATTTATTTTATTTTTTATTTTATTTTTTACTAGCGGCCCGCTCCGGCTTCGCACGGGTATAAAATATATATTTTAAGTATTTCTACACTATTTAATGGATGTTATTATACATATAAACCTTCCTCTTTAATCATTCTATCTGTTAAAAAAAACCGCATCAAAATCCGTTGCGTAGTTTTAAAGATTTAAGCATACATAGGGATATAGGGACAGAGAAAGCGACTTTGTTTTATACTATGTAGTGATTTTCTTCAATAGGTACAGATACAGATAACAGATTAATATAGTACAAAAAAAATATCTTAACAGCAAACAGTGAGTAAACCTGAAATCCAATTACAACTGTACACAACACTTAAAATAAACAATGCTTCGTTTTTACTGAAATAAGGGTTATCCTTATGAGTAATTTAAAGTTAAGTATGTACATAGTGGATGCAGAAACAAAAAGATTTTTTTTTTCTTTTTACACTGTGGTTTGCATATCAATGAATAGAGATGTCAATAGATTTAATACGGGTTTAAAATAATGCTGGTATGGCCTCGTTTAAAATTTAAATAATGTATGTATGTATATTAAAATCACACAAAAATAAACAAACTAATAATAATTTCATACACACGTGGAATACGCTTGTGTTCTTCAAACAGGTAGACAGAGAACTACAATAACCCATAGTTATCCTCATCATAAGCCGGAAGACGTCCACTGTTGAACAAAGTCCTCCCCATTAAAGGGGGAGGGGGGTGTTGCCATAATCCCTACGTTTGGCGTCTCGGGGATCGCAGTATTGGTGGTGAAGTTACAGAAGACGCTGCTGCCCATCTTCTGGAATTCCCTAGTCGCCTCCTACGACACCCACGCGTCGAAATGTGTACTATTCAGGCCCGGCACCAACCTCTACTCTAGATAACAATTATCTCTACCGTAATTCGTTAGACAGCTAAATTCATGATAAAGTCGTAGTCCATGGTTCTAGTAAATGTATACGGACCCCTCAAGCTTCAAAACAACTGAAAACACAACATTTTCATATTTATCTCATTTGTAGGATAATATAATGGCCCATGGGCCAAATGTACAGTCAGGTGCAAGTGGTAGGTAAAACTTATAGAAATGCAAATGTGAAACAAAGAAAGTACCAGTCGGCGCCGTAAGTAATTTAATAACTGGGTAATTTTTATACCACGCTTTTTTAGTAAAACAGAATATTGAAAAAAAGTATTATGTTGGGAGCATTGAAAATAATATCTATGGGAATACAATTCCCTTCTGACGTCGGGGACACAAGTCGTATGAAACAAGAAAACGATTAAGGCGCAATAAAATTATTGAAATAGGCTGACCACCTATTTACATCGGGTTTATGACAAGCTGCAAAATGTAGGTTATAGAATAAAGAAGTATAGATTGATAAAGGAGAACCCCTCTGCCTTCTTCGACTCATGATAATGCTGAAATTGAAACTTTTGCTTACCCTTGGGAATACTATACGAGCTGTGATAATAGTACGCTGATAGTTTTAATATCCCAAAAACTCCATCAGAAGTTTACAGAAAAAACTCTAATGTACACAGAACATACATTTATAAATTCAATTTAAAATATCATGTATTTTTTCTTCCTAATACCTACCTCTATTTTTATCCACATATTTTTTACACGACTGTACAATGGTCAACAAATCCAAGATTACATAGCCAAATGTCTCCGTAATATTTCTGTCCGGAGATGTAATGAACAGAAATAGACAGGCCAGCTTATATTCTGAGGAATTCGGGAATATCAACCGTAGCTTGGGAATACTTCTGCGCTTGTATAGTTAATGAGACAACGGCGGTGTGTGGGTTCGTGGTCCAGTTGTTGCTATGCTATGCGATATACAAACTATATTTTTTGAAATGAAAGAGTCTTTTACAAATTTTGAAAGTATGAATGCTATTAATTGTTAATAATAATAGTTTGACAACCCTTATGCTTTTGGCATATTAGTCTTTGTGACTCTCGATTGCTATGGAGGGAAGTGGGAACTAAATTTATATTCCTACTCCCCATAAGCCTATCCTTTCATGTTTTATTTCGTTGCAGGTCAAGACAGACGAGTTATTTTTCTGTGACGTCTCGAGCTTCATTGCCTCGATGGTTCTTAATGGTTATCATTGTAGATCCTGGCCTACAGGAGTTGCAATTATGGGCACAAGTAATGGACTTGTCCCGAAAAAACGTCCATCCTATTGGCACAATAATTAGTGGTAAGGCGATGTTTAATATCAAAAACATTTGACGATTTTTCATATATTCTTGTATTACTCGAAAATTATTAGTCACCATAGCTATCTCTTCGCTTCATCAGTACTCTGTGACCCTTAAATAGATAATTCTGTATCGCCCTCAATGTAGATTTTAGACCAGAAGCCGTGGCCCAATTTACATTACGGTTCTCTCCTTGAGGTATTAATTAGACCAGCTATAGAGCGCATAAGATATTGTGGGTTTATTTTGACTTCTGACTATGGTAATTAGAACTACAACACGGGAATTAACGCGACCACAATTTTTTAATTTTTGCTTGACGTTTCGACCGAGTTGCATCAGTTGTGGTCACAAGCAGACTGTTGTGACCACGGCCGATGCAACGGACTATGGTTCTTACTTCTGGACTTCTTCTTCTTTGTCCTGGCATTCTAGTTACTACGCCACGCACGAGACGTGTATGACACGTCATTATAGACTATTTGCTTTTTCTTTTTATTGACTAGTTAATGAGTAGTAATTGTTTTGATAAGTTTGTTTATAAGTACCTACATCGTTTAAGCAAATAAATGCTTTCTATCTTTCTTACTCTATGTTGCTGACAACTGACACAAAACGCACTCCTTCATGAACCGTCAGGTTCTTTTCCAGTTTTTTTTCTGCTTATAATCTCTCAATGCAAGGCCTACCAGAGTGAGCTAGCGAGACAGACATGATAATTGGATCCTGTAGATGGCGCTGCTTTTCCGGTCAGGACGAGGTCTGCCGAGTACGCTAATTATAATAATAATCTTTGGGGCTTATAATGGGCAAAAGGTAGGATTTAAATATATGGATTGTATAGTCGAATTACATCATCGCCATACATTTATCAATCCATTCGATTTCTTTTTTCAAGCGTTTTAATGTACTACAGTAAAAAGTACCTAAAATCTTGCCATCTCCGCCACTTTCGCTTGCTTTACTCTTGGTCTTATTTATACTCAAAAGTCCGTAGTCCGTAGTACCCCACTTCACGTCCGGGTGTAATCCGTGCTCCCGGTGTCCGTTCGGCATCCTAAATTGAAGAGTAACCTTTACCAGGTTTGTTTTGAATAATAGACTATAGAATTAGAACCTGGAATGAAAGTAAGTTGTCTTTATTTCTGATACATGATCAAAAACGTACCTACTAAGATCATGTACGTAAGAAGGTACCTACTTGCCTTACTCCTCAAGATAAAACAAAAAAAATTGCAGATCGCTTTGTACGAAGTTTGCAGAGCGCCTTGTAGTGTCATGTTCACTCAATTATCCGCCATATTGAATTTAGCGTGACGTAATATAGCCTATACACGGGCTAACTAACAACTGACTAATACACAAACAGCGAAGTCGAATCCAACTCTGAAAACACGAAAGCATTATCATATATATATGAGATATATTTCAGGACCTTACGCGACAGTGGCGCCAACTGACTTATTGACACAACTTGGCGCAGTGGCTAAGCAATTGGACTGCTGCGCTTAGGGTTGCAGGTTCGATTCCCGCACGGGACAATAATTTGTGCGATCCGCAGATGTTTGTCCTGAGGTTGGGTGTTTGTGTATGTGATATTTCATGTTTGTGAAACGCACCTACGATACAGGAGAAATTCCAAGAGTGGGGAGAGGTTTTAAAAAAAAACTGGTGGGCACAAAAACGGTTGGTCATTTGTCCTAAGGAAGCAGGTCACCCCGTGGTGTAGCTGGTCCAGTCAACAAGGATGGTAGCGAGGACCGCCATGGTGCCAGAGTGCGACGGACTTAGGTAGCACTCGGGGAGGATCGCTACTTGCAGCCCACTACAACAGAATATAATGTTTAACTGCTTTCCGATATAACTCCAAACTCCTGTCAGTTGTGCTTTTCACACCTGCCGGTGGCGATTATTGCAATGTACCTCAGGGGTGGTTCGTTATCGCGCTGTATGGGTCCCTGGTGGACTCGTCCATATTCGAACCCGATATAATGACCGTTATTTGAATTTCAACGAGTACGGTAATGGAAATTTTGATAGGGTATTTTATTTTCAGCTTTAATGTTATTCTTTTTTTAATTTCAATCACCTTTATAAGTAAGCTATGTTGTTACATTACTGCATTCATCATAGTCTGTCCAAGTGTCCACCTACACCTATGTATTAGCCATTCAACGGGCTCTCAAGCTTCGCTGTATATAAGGTATCTGCCATGTAGTGTACAAATACAGGCAAATCTTATGACAAATAATATAAAACAATTCTGCGAACGTGTTGATAGAAGTGTATAGTACTCCCATATTTTGCCAGTTAAATGTCCCAATGAAATAGAGGGAACACTATTTGCCATTAAGGTGGCACACAAAAGAAAACAGATGAAAAAGCAATAATACATTGCTCGACCCGTAAATCGAACCTAGGACCTCTAGCTTGGCAGTCGCACTTGCAAACCCACAAGGCAGTCTATATAATGTACATATATAGTATAATTCATCATCGTGCTCATTGAACAGGTATACAGCAAGCTATATTTATAGACCGACTTCAAAAAAAGGAGGAGATTCTCAATTGGTCGGGATCTTTTTTATTTTTTATGTATATTTCCTCATTACTAAGTCATTTATGAACCAATTTGAAAAATTTTTTTTTTCATATGATTGGGTTTACTTTCCGATTGGTCCCCTAGAAATTTTTAGATCAATATTACACATTACAAAAAAATCTAACCAGTTTTAAACAAAGCCAAGTGCAAAAGTTAGTCTTACATACCTACATGTTAAGGTATCAAATTGTTAGAACACGAAAACCGCCCCTTAGGGTGATTTCAAAACTATAGGAACACGGTGAGGTAATTAGACTAACGTCCCAAGGGTGGTTTTATGAAATACGTGTGGAAACGTGTGGGTAAAGGTCATAGCACACATATCAACATAATACCAAATTTATCGACATAGCCGACAGGGTTAGCAAGCTGCAGTGGCAGTGGGCAGGTCACATCTGTCGCAGAACCGACAACCGTTGGGGAAAACGTGTTCAGGAGTGGAGACCACGACTCGGAACGTAGTGTAGGACGTCCTCCAGCTAGGTGGGGCGACGATATACGCAAAATGGCTGGCAGCGGTTGGAAGTGGAAGGCCGATCGAGCTCAGTGGCGTGAAATAGGAGAGGCTTATGTCCAGCAGTGGACTGAGATAGGCTGATGATGATGATGATGACGCATATGAAATCGGAAAGGGATCGTCGCTGTATCGCCTTTCACCTCGAACAGGCGTCAACCTAACGTAAGCACGTAACCTACGGCACGGCTACGGCTAGGCAATGCAGCGCTTACGGCTCACCGGTTCAAGCTTGTCCCGAGGCGCTGCGATTAAGTTACGATTCCGATTAGTGTGCGTTGCAGTAGGGAGTTTCATACAAAGAATACTGCACGGCTTGAGTTGATACGGTGACGATCCTATTCCGGGTTGATATGTGTGCTATGACCTTTAAACGTATCGTTGCTGCATGCAGAGGTATTTTCATACTGTATATTGTGGAGTTTTGTGCTACCAGTCTTTAGGTAGCTACCTACCTATTTACATTCAAAATTATTTCTAATGTTTTTAGTAGGTATGTATAATTGTGTTATGTAAGAGTATTTTTAAAGGCACCAGTGTATCTACCATAACTTGGGTAAATAAGTAAGTTAAGTTTTCGGTAAATTTAAAATTATTTCCAATGTATTAGACAAGTTTAAGAGTATTTTTTAAGACATGCACTGTTTCTTACCCGTGTATTTGTCTACCATGAGATACAAAAATATAAAAAAAAATAATAAAATAAAAAATATTTATTTTTATCTCATACATAAAAATAATCAATTTTTATTTTATTATTATTTTTGTTAATATATTACCCGCAACCTTTAACGCAGCAGTACTGGACTGCTGCGCTAAGGGTTGCGGGTTCAATTACCGCACGGGGCAAAAATTTGTCTCAAGTCTGGGTGTTGTGTAAGTGACATTAAATGTTTGTGAAACGCACCTACGATATAGGCGGAATTCCAAGTTTGATGTTTAAAAATAAAAGATTTTATAAGTAGGTTGTATATAGTAAATGAAGCTTTGTATTTAATCAAGCTTAAGACTGGTTATTAATTTGTTTGGTAAGTTGAACAACCTACAAATCTAATGTACATATATAGAACTAAAATTTGCCCTGAAAAACAACGGGTCTCGGTCAGTAATAGCTCATGTCCTTTCTTGGAATTTCAGCTTACTATGTACCAAATTTTATTAAAAACGTATCAGCACTCGTCTTCTTCATACCGCATGGTTAATAAACAACCTGGTGTCAGAGTTTAAACTGCCTAATACCTCTGACATGGCTTTACACATCGTTGAAAAATCTCTCAGGTGTGCCGGTTTCCTCACGATGTTTTCCTTTACCGTTTTTAGCAACTGATAACTAATTTATTGCTAAGTATTAGCAGTTAGCCATAAAATGTATCAGACAGACAGAGTTACTTTCGCAATAAAATATTATTAAGTAGGTAAGTTTAAAATACATCGTACAAATCCAATTTAATAAATTAGTTTCCGCGTGAAATTTCAACGCGCAAATTATGCCAGACATCATTCATTTCAGTCTAAGTACGATCTGCTTTCTTCTTTAAAAAGGAAAAGAAAAGATAAATAAGGAAGTAAGAGCTGGGATGGGCTGGAAGCGTCGTAGCGTTAAAGTTTTAATATTAGCTAGCTCGTATGTAACTACGAGGTAAGGCAAATATGTCTGTTTTAATGAAGTGATTGTTGTAATTTTTAACTTATCTATAGAGAGGCGCCCGTTCACCCGCGCTTATACGATAAGTAGTCGTTGCAAAAGCACGCGCTTCCCGCCTATTATTAAGTATTATTACTTAATTGGCGGAATGTGAGTGTACTATTTAAACATAATAATAATAACATCACGCCTGTATACCCCGAAGGGGTAGGCAGAGGTGAACATATAGTACACCCACATTTCGCCAGTTATGTTGTAAGTCCCAATGTAATAGGGGGCGAGCCTATTGCCATCAACCGGGCACAAATCCAGACTCCGTGCTGCCACTGAGAATTACCTAATGGAAAACTCAGTAACACTTTGCCCGACCCGGGATTTGAACCCAGGACCTCTTGCTCAGCAGTCGCGCTTAGCGACTACTAGACCAACGAGGCAGTCAGAATCAGGATAATGAGTAGCTTATTTAAAGGCAGTCCTACTATTTAAACACCTCCGTCTATCCCTTACAGGAATTCAGGCGTGATGTAGAGGTAAGCAAATCAATTTTATTTATTTATTGATTATTTATTTTGATTAGGTACATGCAATATCCCTAACAATAAAATAACTGGGTATCTTACAACTCAGACCGCGATTTACACACAGACAATAGCTACTCTAATACTATTACTGCAACATTGTATTGAAACTAGACGCCGCAAATTTACATGATATTAAAATTTTAAATGCGTATACTCAGAGAATTCATTGAAAAATGTATATCTATTTTATGTCAATAAAAATTATTATTATTATTATTATTTCCTTTATTTAAAACATTTTTCTTATAAATTACATTTTTTAAATAATAATATCTATATAAAAAAAATACAATATTTAAAAATATAAAAAATAGAGGCCAACCAGCAGCGGAAACAGGGTCCAAGCTACCGGTGGTTAGGGCTCCAGAGAGAGGAACCTCCTTACAAGGCGTGCCGTGTCGAGGAGTACCGCTTTCTGCATCAAGCCCTTGACCCAACCGCCTAACGTGAGTCTCTTCAGGTGTTGGTCGAGACTCTTGGCCGAAACGACTATCGGTACAATGATTGCTGAGTCCACCCCCCAAATGTCGACAACCTCGTGCGCCAGATCAAGTTATTTAATTTGCTTTATTATTATACTGGCTTTTGACAGCCTTGTCTTTGCCTTGACAATAGCTATACCTACATAACTACTGTTACTGCAACATTGTTTAGACTAGATGCTGCAAATATACGAGAAATTAAAATATACAGTGCATAAAGTACCAAGTTTTGTAACGACTTTGCCTGTAAGTATTTTGGTTTCAATGTTCCATAAATTTTAAGTTTTAACTCCAACTATGCTGCACCCTTTGTGATAAGCTAGAGCGGACAAGCCCACCACTCGTGCTCATCTTCTTAAGTCAGGATCTGCAAATCGAGGCAACGAAGCTCGAAGGGTCCCAGAGAAATGACACAACTGTCTTGAAACCCGCAACGAAATTAATCATAAAAGGATTTATAGGAGGAGTAGGAATATACTAACCCTTAGTGATAGTGTAATTAATAATGAGTAGGTATCTAAATTGATAAAATAAATTGAAAAGGACAAGAGCGGTGCTCGGACCTGCTAACTTCTACTAAAGGGAACTTCTTTAAAAGGGAAATTCGATGGGTGCGAGCAGGGACACGGTAGCTTAATCGGCAGAACTGCGCCACGGATCGGCGAAGGTCGAGGGTCCTGCTAGTGTAAACCATTTTTCAAATTTCCTTTTAATTTAGATTCAAGCTTAGCATGGGCAATATGCTAAAATGACACCAAAGTTCATATGTGTAGGTATGTCATATAAATTCGTGAAGCATTTGGCATACAGACGCAGATCAAAAATTCATCTCCTTAATCGCATAGCGATTTTTACAGGGATTATCTTATTAAGGATCTTCATAATGATTTTGAAATCATACCAACAAGATAGCTAAGTTGAAACCAGACACAACAAAGTCTAGACTTCAGATAGACATTAGCCCATAAGGTCTGGATATAATAGGGCCTTTGAGTACAGTCGCAGCCCGAATGATGTGTCGAAATGAAAATGTTGAAACTGTTTACTGATAGTATACCTACACTATAGAAACTGATTTTGACGATCTCATAGGCGAAGTGACTAAGCAATCGGCCTGCTGCGCTATGGGTTGCGGGCTTGACTCCCGCACGAGTTAAAAGTGTATGTGATATTTCATGTTTGTGAAACGCACCCACGATATTACATAAAATCCTAGTGGGGGGTGACGTACGACGTCTTCACACTATATTAATATCATAAAGGTGAAAGTTTATGTGTTTGCTATGTATGATTGTAACCTCTTCACGTTCAAACGGCTGGACCGATTTTGCTAAAATTCGGTATGGAGGTAGCTGACACCCTGGATTAGCATATTGGCTTTTTATCCCGAAAAAATGTAGCAGGTAACACCGCGGGGCACACCTAGTTTTAAATAAAATCATCCCTTTTTTCCTATTTCTTTCTTCTACTGATGTTATGTTGTACTTTACTATTTTCAACTAAATAAGTAGGTAGGTACGCAAAATGGCTGGCAGCGATTGGAAGCGGAAGGCCGAAGATCGAGCTCAGTGGTGTGCCATAGCAGAGGCTTATGTCTAGCAGTGGACTGAGATAGGCTGATGATGGTGATGATGAATTAGGTAGGTAGTTAGGTACTAACTAACTAACTGGGATAACTTAAACCTAATTAGGACAATGGGAGCTCAATCAATTATATTTTCACCTTTGTAAATAGTGTTACCAATTAGTGAATATATGTGGTTAATTATCAAGATGATCAGTTAAAATGGTTTATTAGTGACACGTTACTGCTATTTCCGGCTCCGTAGGAAATTAGTTGCTAGAAAATATGTTTATATAACTGAATATTATTTATTTGAAGGTTGTTTTTATATAAAAGCTATAGGTATTATTTTTCGGAAGGAATAACATAATATCACTTGCCAACAACTTAGCTTGAAACATATATCTGCTAAACAAACAAAGATTTGTTTCTTACAGGAAACAGGAATCAAACCCGCAACCCAGGCACTACCACCTAGCCCAAAAACAAATATTTGCGGTTCACACAAAAAATTGACTCTTACAGGAATCAAACCCACAACCTTTATCCTCCAACCACGTCTTAAAACAACCCAAAATCAATCCACCGGCGACCACAAACAGTTTTACGGCCAACCGCAAACGGCACATCCGCTAAGCCTGTACCGGCCAGTTCCGGTTAGTTTTGTGCAGTTCCGTGAGATCCGTGAGTTCCGCATCAGTATCGGTACCGCGGTCACGTTCCGCTGCGGTGGAAGTACCGGAAGTACCCTCTAGGGATCAATAAATTTGAACTATTTGCGGTAGTATTGCATCGCTCATTTTTAGGCTTCCGTACCCAAAGTGTGAAACGGGACCCTATTACTAAGACTCCGCTGTCCGTCCGTCTGTCACCAGGAATGTATATCTTAAAATTATCACAGACGATGTATTTCTGTTTCTGCTATAAAAACAAATACTAAAAAACAGAATAAAATAATTATTTAAAATGGCTCCCATACAACATACGTGATATTTTTGCCGTTTTTATAGATAATGGTACGGAACCCTTTGTGCGCGAGGCCGACTCGGACTTGGCCGGTTTTATGGCAACTGTTATCGTGTTTGTATTAAAAAATATTATATGTTTGTAACCATTTAAGTTATATTTAATAGCCCTATTTTATCGGTAAATGGTTTTAATTTGACCAACTTTATGTCGGAAATCTATGAGTTAACGTCTCTGTAACATAACATCACCCCCATAATGTACACACCACACCACATCCCCGCTGTGCTTCACTTTGGTGGAATTAACCAGCCCGCTATGCCACTCGTCTACGCACATCTCGTGTTGTCTCCACTTTGGTGGAAAACGGGCATAAGAAAAACCTACGTTCTATGCCTACCCCGCTAGAAAACAATAATGAATGTTCTGTAAGTTCTGCTTCCTGTTACTTCTTCTTATTGTATGGTTGATGAACAACCTGGTGTCAGAGCATAAACCGCCCGCAGGCCTCTGACATGGCTTTTCACACCGTTGAAAAATCTCTCAAGAGTGCCGGTTTCCTCACGATGTTTTCCTTCACCGTTTTTAGCAACTGATAACTATTTTATAGCACGCACATGAATTCGAAAAGATATTGGTGCATGGTGGAGGTGTGTGTTTGAACTTGCGACCTTTGACTTGATTGTCCAACGTTCATACCACTCGGCTATAACTGCTGTGTGTAGCCACACACTTGCTTCGTGTTACTTATAATAACTCAGTTATTCACGTAGATCTTTCCTAACTTCCTTTCATATTCAACATGGCGTCCTAAGCTATAGTAACTAAGTAGCAAAAACAGCAAAACTAAGTTAGTTTAGTTCCTCGTTCCAAGCTTTAGTCTAGTTTGCTATAATAATTGTATAAAACTGGTACTGTATGCAAAAGCTTCACACAGAGGTTTTATTACTAAGTCTCGACTTTAGAGGGGCCAAAATTGCTGGATTAGTAGAATCATATTAGGATACGAAAGGGGGGGATTGAGGAGCTCGTAGCTACGTGGCTACTACGTAGATCAATCAATCTGTGAGGTTAAGCCGTGCTTGCCGCGGTCACGCTTGTGATGGGTGACCGTTTTCTCATGTCGAGACCCTTTTGCTTCACGTTAAGCCGTTGGTCCTGCGCCTGCTCTCTCTCCAGTCGTGTACCGTCCTGTCGGACTATGAGAGTGTTGGAATAGGGAGTGTACCTGTGTTTGCACTATAATATTTCCTGCGTAGTTGGTTAGTCTCAGGTGAGACAGCCTGCCGCGCCGTGACCGAAACCATTAAACATTATTTGTATAATAATATGAAATATATTGTAAAGTCGCAGAATTAGTATTCTAATACATTCCTATCAAGGAATTTACTCATTACACTAAATAAGAATTGAATATGATTCAGCATTTTAATGAATTTTTAACGGACAGCTGGCAATTCAGGATTTGATTTAACCATAGAATATCCTAATATGACCATTTTAGCTCTACTGGTTCATGAATTGGGTCGACAATTATAAATTAATTAGGTAATTACAATTAAATATAATATCGTCTAAAAAGATATGATTTATAAACATTATTAAAATGCCAAGTCTCTATCAATACGTAGGTGTGCCAAGTCTCATTCATTCACTTGGTTTTCCAGAATTTTAATTATCTCTGACTTTTAATAAGTATCTGACATTTATCGCTTCGGCAAGTTAGATATAATATAATTAATTTCATATTACGGTATACGTGAATTTATATTAAAATATTTTCTACACGACAATTGTAAAAATGCAATACACTTTGCCCGACCCGGAATTCGAACCCAGGACCTCATGTCCTGCAGTCGCTTAGCGACCACTAGACCAACCAAGCACTATTTAGTAATAGGTATAATAACCTTTTAAAAGTTCATCGAAGTATAATGATTTCAGACTCCTAATTAAATTAACCCGACATTGAAATCAAACAATGTCTAATAATAACATTGCTTTTAACTATCTTTAAACATCTACCAAACATTCCGAACCCTTTTTAAGACGCATTAAAACACAAAATCCCAAAAAGAAACCACAATGTACCCAAAACGGAAAAAATAAAATGGCATTATCTAAAAAACAAAGTATTATCCCCAAAACCTTATTTTCAGGATGTACCTAACCACTTACTCCTTCAACCGGTAGACGGTAGGTCCCAAAACCAAATGCCCTTTGAAATAAAACACTGCTTACAGGAAAAAGACATTAAAGTACCCAAGGTCATGCTTCAAACGAGTTTGGGTAACATTTTATCGACAGAAACTTTACCATTGTGGTACGAAGTTGGTACCAAAAGTTGGTACCGAAAGTTGGTACCGCGTATTTTAACGAAATTAGTGCGCAACCCTAGGGGATGTTTTGTGGGGCCTGTTAGGGGTTACTGTTGACAACTGGTGTGGTTATGGAAGTGGTTTAAACTTAGGAATTAACCATCTCCAATTCTCATGTGAATGATAACATTTGGATTGTAAATTAATCAGCTTTATCTAAGTTGGAGTGGTTGAGGTTACAGACCGGATTTGTAACCTCAGGGTCTTAGCTTCAAATCCAGAAAAGTTTTGTATCGACAATTCTTAGTTATTTGGCACGCATGTAGCACTGATAGCCGAGTGGTATGACCGTTGGACTGCCAAGCCAAAGATCGCAAGTTCAAACCCCGGCACGCACCAATGTCTGTTCGAATTAATACGCACATTATAAATTAGTTATCAATTGCTTAAAATGGTGGAGGAAAACATCGTGAGGAAACCAGCACACCTGCGAGATTATTTAACGGTGTGAAAAGCCATGTCAGTAGCCTACAGGCGGTTTAAACTCTGACACCAGGTTGTTCATCAACTATACGATAAGAAGAAGTTAAAGTATGAAAAAGTGAAATACCAGCATGAGGATAATACCTTAATTATTATTGCATGATTACTAATCGACAATTAATTACCAAACGGCTTTCGAAATTCGCTAAATCTCTCAACTAGAAACCAGGTATTTAGCTGACCCAAGATAACTAAATAAATTGCCAGTTTCAAAACAATATACAACTATACAGATGGGCCGACACCTGCTCAGTGAAGTCTAAATTAAACATTAACCTTTGAAAGTTTATATTACTTGCGACGAAACAACTAGGACGAGCAAAATTTGGAATGAAAATCTACGATTTTGAGTAAGACTTGCGCACCTGGTACCGGTAGAAGTTACCTATAGTGTGAAAATGAATGATTTAGAATATAAATTAATTTAGTCTGCTTTGAACGGGTAAGAATTCTCTTCTGAAGCTGAGGAAGCGAATTGAAAAAGATTATGATCCTGGTGTGATTCTGGTGACTGCCAATGAGCTAAGCTCTTATTACATCAGGATTGGAACCTATAACATAACTGGCGATACATTTCGCCAGTTATGTTATAGGTTCCAATCCTATATGGTGTAGATACTATACACCTGTGCCTACCACTACGAGGGATATTGGCGTGATGTTATGAAGTTATAACATAACTAACGTTTAAAAAAAACCAGACGGGACAAACATCTACGGATCACACAAATTTTTGTCCCGTGCAGGGATCCCGCAACCCTTAGCGCATTGTCCAATCGCTTAGCCACTGCGCCATACAGGTCGTCGTTTTGTTATGTTAATTGACTTAATAATGAGCTTGCCACAGTGCATATGTTTTTACTTTGTATGTTTCCTTCAGATTTTTATCGGGCTAAGAAAATGTTACAGCGGATATCACGCGCCTTGGTGTGGAAATAGCCCACGCTTGTGCAGTCGCCAGCAAAAGTTTGTAAACACGAAATTCAAATAAAATATTCTCCGAAAGTTGTAGTAAAATGAATTAAATGTTACGTAATACTACCGGTGTGGGAAGGTGAGAGGAATAAAGTGGCAACACTTAAAATGTGGGAAAAAAGTGTTTAGAAGAATTATGATGTTCTTTTTGCATCTAAATCACTAAAAGATTATTCTGAAGCTAATGATATCGGCTCGATGTTTACTATGATTTAAAATACAATATTAATGGTAACTTCTTAATTGACAATTTACAAAACATTGACAATTTTACGGAATATTTTTGCAGAAATAATCTTTTATAATTCTTTAAGTGTAAACATCATATTGTAAGCGACTGTACCCCGGAAGTTAGCTGGAAAAAACACGTCTTACATAAAGAAAAATGTTGTTACAAAAACGAAAGGATGTCTGATGCAAGGATCTATGTAAAATTCCACCTGCTGAATGCCCCATTGGCCCTTTCAACTGCACACTGACTTATACAAAGCATCAAATGCCGCTGTAATCTTAGCCAAGTACTGGGCACAAAAACATTAACCATTTTTAACCGACAAAAAAAGGAGAAGGTTCTCAATTCGTTGGGTTTTTTTTATGTACGTTTCCTCATAACTCATTCATTTATGAACCGATTTGAATTTTTTTTATACCGTCTATACGAAAATAAGAAGAATGTAAAATTGAAATGCTAACCGATGCTGTACCAATTGTATTCAGACGTTAATAACAAAATATACGACATCCAAGGTTTTGGTATGCGTCTGGGAGTATTTTTAATGATTATGGTAGGGAAATATGCTACGAACAATTTGTAGTCCGATTTGCCCCCTATTACAAGGGACTTAGGTACTAACTATGCTTATTTAACTCGATGCGTTGGCCTATAGAAAACAGCGAGATGAAAAAGTGTAGTTAGTGCCATTATGGCACTTTTTGTGAGCGATGAGCGGCGAAACGAGTGTAAAAAAATCCATGATACAAGAAAAATCCTCCACTACGCTTGTAACAATTAATAATTCTTCGAAACAAACATTTGTTTAAATAACATCGTTATCCAAACTGTCTTGAAATTCAAAGTTACTGGGTTCCGTGATTTACTCCTGTGATTATAATCTATTAACTAAACGCTACTAAACTATTAATCTGAGGTCCTTAATCATTAGATCCGCAGACTGTCCTAACCTGACAGTATACTATTTCATGCTTTCTCTTGCTATCTCTGTCACACGTGTCATTTGTCACTGTAGTAGTGTATTAATTGAATCGTGTCAAAATCTTAGACTTTGTGATGCTACTGAGAACTACCAAATGCATAAACCTTGCTCGACCTAGGAATCAAACCTAAGACCTCATGCTTATCAATACGTAAACATTATACCAATTAGTCGAAAAAATAACAAAAGCTTTCTTAATTACTTTTTATCTAGGTAGCAATCAAATTTAAAATCTTCATTTCTACCTCCAACAACTAAAAGAAAATCGTTTTTACTAAACATAATACCAGAAAACACTAGACAAAAATAAAATAAAAGAGAAAAAATCCAAAACATCATTATACAACTTTCACATTTTCTAATTTTCGAAATAAACAGGGCCAAAGATAATAAGGAAAAGATAAAAGAAACCGCATTATTACTGAAAACGGAATATAGTCGCGGAGTCCGCGACCGATGTGACGCGATAAGGCAGATTTATGGAGCTAGATGAATACATGCAAGACTATTTGTGGAGCAAAGAATTACCGTTGAATATTATTTTGTGCAGCTGTACTTTGATTACAATTTTAAACGGTTTTTGTTGATTCAAGTGCGATTAAATTGCGCATTATAATTATTCTTATTAGCTTATACTCTGGTCTGGTTTCTCGTTCTGAAGGTTAGTTAGGCAGTCGCTCTATATATAATACTGGTATCCAACTGCATCCAGAAAGACTGCAAACTAAACCCAAGTTTAGACAGATGATGAGGACTACTACCTTATACCTGTGTTACTGCGTGGTTTAGGCCACTTCAACAGAGAAGGAACAAGCATTGATCACCACGTTTGCAAGTTACCGATTATGGAAAAACTCGATAACGCTTTGACCGTCCCGAGTTAGTGGAAGTAATATAACAACTAAAGGTATAATAACATAGTTAATGAAAGACAAAACAACCTACTAAATGTTAATTAAATCAAAATGTTGTATTTCTGTACTGATTTAATGGTTTTAAACGTTGGAAATAAATAATTTGATTTGATCATCACAAACATAAAAGACTTTTTAAAACTCAACATTGCTGTCTCCTAGAGTACACCGCGTTGGCGGCACACCCCTTAATTTAAAACTCGGAGTGCTTTGTTTAGAAACCAGTACATTAACACTTCATTACACTCAGACAATATAGCCAAATACATTTTCTGATAATAATGTTTTATTTTCAAATGCATTGAATTGTTAGTTACCGTGTAATATCTACATTTTACCTTAGTTAAGGTAAAGACAAAGTCGAAAGCAAAAAGTCACTCGCAGAGTATCCAAACCACGGTTGCATCTAAAAACTCATTATTTTGGTTAAAAAGTTAATAACTGCGATCTTTATAAAAAATATATTTATACTAAAACGTGAAATATACTCATAAAGCGCTTTAGCGGGCTTGTGTAATGAGCTAGACGGGTTTTAGCACTATTTTCTGTTTAGCTTTTACATGCAGTATTTTAATTACAAAGTTCCAGTATATACACCAACCCGTATATATGTATATGTAAATACGCTAGTTTTTATATGGTGGGTAACATAAAACTATCAGTCCACAACTGATGGACTTAAAACTGATACTAATTCATCTAAGTATGTGCTGTTGAGGAATTCTTTAGTTTCCAGCCAATCTTGGGAGCAGAATCGGTTCATACTTATCATAAAAACGCATAGTATTTGAAGCTAAACTTCATGTAAAATCACCTCCTTAGGATAAGAGCTAGGTGGTTCAATCAGCTTTCAAGATTTGACTTAAACAAACGAATATTGTAATTACGGTAATAGCCATGTCTAAGTATGCAAGGTCAAACCCCGGCACGCACCAATGTCTTTTCGAATTCATGTGCGTACGATAAATTCTTTATCCGTTGCTAAAAACGGTGAAGGAAAACATCATGAGGACACCAATAGGTACACCTGTGAGATTTTTCAACAGTGTGTAAATTCATGTCAGTGGCCTACAGGCGGTTTCAACTCTGTCACCAGGTCGTTCATTAACCATACGATAAGAAAAAAAAAATTGGTTCGTATCCTATTTTGTTTAAAACATACTTACCTATCCTTCTTGTAAACTAGATCACATGCATACAATGTACACCTCTACCAACGACATAATATTAGTAGGTGTGACGGATGTGTAACAAGCAGATCGTAGTGATTAACGATGACATGCGTTGATAAAACATGGCTGCATCAATAGTCGTGACACCGGTGTAGCTCGGCCGACAGCTGATAAAATATATTATAGTATCTAGTATAGTTCAACACACTAATATAATAAATTCGATAGTTTGGGAGTGTGTTTTTGTGTTCGTATGTTTGTTACACCTTCACGCTTAAACCGCTGGATAGATTTTGGTTAAATTTGGTATGGAGGTAGCTGGCACCCTGGATTAACACAGAGGCTACTTTTTACCCCGTAAAAATGTAGCGGGTAACACCGCTGGGCGCAGCTAGTGGGTAATAAACATAACGTAATGTCTGTATTAGTAATACCAAAGTTATCGACATAGCCCACAGGATTGGCAAGCTGAAGTGGCAGTGGGCAGGTCACATCTGTCGCAGAACCGACAACCGTTGGGGAAAACGTATTCTGGAGTGGAGACCACGACTCGGTAAACGTAGTGTAGGACGTCCTCCAGCTAGGTGGGGCGACGATATACGCAAAATGGCTGGCAGCGGTTGGAAGTGGAAGGCCGAAGATGGAGCTCAGTGGCGTGACATAGGAGAGGCCTATGTCCAGCAGTGGACTGAGATAGGCTGATAATGATGATGATGATGAATGCCTGTATTCCCCGAAGGAGTAGGCCTAGGCATTGGCCAGTTATGTTATAGGTCCCAATGTAATAGGGACAGGCCTATATTAATCAACCGGGCACAAATCCAGACTCCGTACTGCTACTGAGAATTACCTAATGTAAAAACCCAGTAATACATTGTCCGACCGGAGATTCGAACCTAGGACCGTTCCGCTTAGCAACCACTAGACGAATGAGGCAGTCATACAGCATGATAATTACTTAAAATTATGTTTTATTTCGCAGTTGAATATACTTGCAACGTTACTTGCAACCGTCAAGTTTATTTTTATCTTGAAAACTATATTTAACAACATCTTTAAAACAGTATTAATATCTGTGGTATAAGAGTTTCACAAGGCTATCTTTTTTCTGACGCGACAAAGGTGGAATGGTGTCTCCTATTATTTTGCGTTCGATACAAAGTCATGGTGCTACGAAGAATATTCGGAATAAGTAATATTAAATATTTGTCTTGTACAAAGCCGTTCCTCGTTGGTCTAGTGGTCGCCAAGCGCGACTGCTGAGCAAGAGGTCCTGGGTTCAAATCCCGGGGCGGGCAAAGTGTTACTGAGTTTTCCATTAGGTAATTCTCAGTAGCAGCACGGAGTCTGGATTTGTGCCCGGTTGATGGCAATAGGCTCGCCCCCTATTACATTGGGACTTACAACATAACTGGCGAAATGTGGGTGTACTATATGTTCAACTCTGCCTACCCTTTCGGGGAATACAGGCGTGATGTTATGTTATGTTTTTGACTTGTACAAAGCCGTTTAGTAGACACTGTTTTAGTCAATATTTACTTAGAGAAATTAAGGAAGTAGGTTATTATTGTCGCATTAGGTTAGCTTGTACAGACAATTGTATCTGGTATTACAAAAAAAATTACAAATAACATTGGAAAAGTCACATTGGTACCTTATATATCTTAAGCATAGGTCCGTAGACCCGGCGACAACACTATTATAATATTATTAAAAACCAAAAGAATATTATGCTACTTGATACTGGACGGGATATAAAAACACATTACAAAGCTGTAGCTGGAGAAAGGTCATCATGATCTTACCCTTTCTTTTTATATTGGGGTCGATTTCCAGTCTTTGTAAATGTAGCTATAAACATAGGAAATATTTATTCTAATTAGACTAATTGTTAGTACTTTGTTAACGTCAAATTACATCAAGACAGCCCCCAAAAAGTCCGCCCGTCACCGCTCCCTAATGCTATAGCTGGGTACAAGAAACGGCGCAACAAACTACCCAGCAGCACAATCTATCTGTAGGTTTGTCTGTAGGTGCTAGCTGACCCAGAGAACTTCTTACCGCCTTCTCACCATTTAAAGGTTTAAATTGTGAGAAGATACCTGGACTTCAAAAAATATTTCAAAGATATTTGCCAAATCGGCCCAGCTATTCTCAAGTTACGGCGTGACCAAAAGAAACAGAGATTCATTGATTCATTCACAGATAGCGAGACCTCTACAACCCAATTACAGGGAAATACGACATCTGGTTTAGTAAGACGTGTTATTGGACTGGAGACTTCCTGTATGCTATCAAAAACCTACTAAAGACAGACATACGCACGGGTGGGTCTATACTCTATAGCCAGAATTTCACTAACATCTGCAAAGAGTTTAGCTGGTTATGGTATTCAAGATGGTTTAGCCAATTTTGTTCAACAACCTTCAACCGCATCCAAACATTTCACAGTTCGGTGTTAGATTTGCGTCAAATAACGCGGATTCCGATCTGTATCAGACATTGGTATTCCAATAAAATGCTTTATTCGTACCTACACTGGTACAAACCGATATTTAGCAAGAGTATCTGCTTCGAATATCTTCGAGATTTGTGGTTAGAAATGTGAGACATTTTTGTTGTTTGTATCGGTTTTCTGTACTTGTTTCATGAATCTTGTAGTGGCGGAGATCGCTTGCAATTTAACGTTGTCGAGTAAAGAGTTTTGATTTATGAGGTGTTGTGATTTGAATGTAGTGTCAAATAGATACATAAACATTACACTCTTTTTTGTGAACATTCGTGTATTTTTTTTCTAATAAAATTTATGCATTTATGCAGCATCTGGCTATGTCTTCGTCTGCGTGGAACTCGGTAAAATAAAGATAAAAATAATTTAATAAAAATCATATACTTCGCGCCTGTATTCCCCAAAGGGGTAGGCAGAGGTGTACCTATAGTACAACAACATTTTGTCAGTTATGTTATAAGGCCCAATGTAATAGGGGCGAACCTATTGCCATCAACCGGGCACAAATCCAAAATCAGTTCTATTACTGAGAATTACCTAATGAAAACACCCAATAACAGTTGCCCGACCCAGGATTTGAACCCAGGACCTCGTGTTCGGCAGTGTCTCAGTGTGCCTATCATAACGAAACTTCATATGGAGATAGCTTAAATCTTAGGAAAAAGCATATGAAAGTTTATATCATAGTAACAACGTGATGTCGCCTTGCGGTCGAAGCCGCGTGCTAAGCTTAGCTTATGCAATACAAAAACGAACAGTTTGAAACTTTGTCAGTGGAAACTGTGATCTCCGTGGTAGAGATATAAACGATACTAGCTCCGCCCCGCTGTGTTACCAGCTACAGTTTATTGAATAAAAAATAAGCCTATGTACCCATTAATTCAGGGTGTCAGCTACCTCCATACCAAATTTCAGCAAAATTGGTGTAGCCGTTTGAGCGTGAAGATGTAACAAACATACAAACACACTCACGAAATTTAGCCTTCATAATATTAGTGTGATGAAGTGTGATTATCATAAACTCAAGCTGACGATCTCTTGTTTAAACTCCTTACTTTGCTCTAGTAGTGTTGTTTATACTTACATCAATCTCCTTGTAAGATATAGAAGCATGTATTACCACGCCCATAATGTTTAAGGGACTTGGCAGACGTGTTCTATTTATTAGGTCTATACAACCGCATTTTACCCATTGTATATGCCATGTCTATAATGGATTTAACTTTTCTTATGACATACTTTGTCCCCAGTAAAGTAGCGAGCCTCCCCGAGTGCTACCTAAGTCCGTCGCGCACCCTAGCCCCATGGCGGTCCTCGCTACCATCCTTGTTGACTGGACCAGCTACACCACGGGGTGACTGCTTCCATCCATAATTAGCTCATGCATACACAAAGAATAACAGTAAAAATAAGAATGAATCATAAAAACGAGATCAAATTTCACAATACCGTCAAACAAATTTAAACCTCTTAAAATCAATTCACTGGACTCGAACCCGCGTCAATCAATCAACGCTAACAACCCATTAACATTACATCTGGTTATAATGTTCAGACAACGCACTCGATATGAAATGTAAATACTCTACTATACGTAGGACTGGACATTTTGTCTGACTGTACGTAGTTTGGTATTAATTAGATGAATTGCACAATAAAGTTCAATCAATATTATATTAAAAAGTCATTTCCAATTCCACGATTTAATAGGCGCAGTGGGCAAGCGATTGGACTGCTGCGCTAGGGACTGCGGGATCGATACCCGCGCGGGACAAAAATTTGTGTGATCCGCAGATGTTTGTCCCGAGTCTGTGTGTATGTGATATTTCATGTTCGTTAAAGGCACCCACGACACAGGAGAAATCCTTACTTTGGGGCGACTTAAAAAAAAACTGGCTGGTTAAACTCTGACACCAGGTTGTTCATCAACCATACGATAAGAAGAAGAATCTAATCTTTTAGTTATCCTTTTACTTTCTTTGCCTACCTATGTGCCGAGAGCTACAATCTAAGTTTTCAAAGTCATGTTATGCTATGGCCTATACATAATATTTATTGAAGGACCGTACTATATGATAATCAAAACTATTTACCCAAAGTCTGGAACAAATATTATATCAAAAGCGAATTACTACGAACATTCGAATAAACTTCAATTATCCGCAAAACATATCCGATTCGTCATTCAGTAAAATAAAGACAATTTATCGTATGAATTAAGCACAAAGGGATTCCAATTTGATATAGTTGATTAACGAAATACTCTCATTAACCTCGACATTATTAGACAATTAATGCATAATTAAATAAAGGACATATTACATTAATTTAATGAGGTCGGCTACGGTGGTGTAGTGGGTATCAGATCAGATTCAAATACGTCAGATTACAGGTTCAAAACGGGCAAGTATCAAGCGACTTTTTAACGGCCTACGTCCAGCTGTGGACTGCAATAGGCTGATGCGATGATGATGTACTTTTCAGTATATTTTAAGGCAGCTAAATAATGTTAACACATAGTGTTACAACCTCGATTTAATTTTTTTAATTGCCATCACGCTGTAAGCAAGCGAAGCGACAATTTAAAAAAAAAAAACGTCGCCCCCCATTAGGTATTTCACTTGTATCGTGGGTGCGTTTCACTAACATGATATTTAAATACACAAACGCCAAGACTCGGGACAAAAATTTGTGCGATCCGCAGATTTTTGTGCAGGAATCGAACCAGCAACTCTTAACGCAGCAATCCAATCGCTTAGCCGCGGCGCCGATCGTCAATGTTCGTTTCTTTCAAAAAACCCTTATAAACACCGTTTGTTCTCATGTATATTTTTCTGTATTCTGGACATAGACCTATGTATTCAAGAATGCACGACTTTCGGACACAAACAGAGCTCTTGAACAAAAGCTTGTGATGCGCCATTATCGCGACCCTTACAGACTAGAACTACCAAAGTTAGTCCTATTATACTATCCTACTTTTGTTAAATCACTCAATCACGAAAAAACGGTTGAACAGGTAGGTAATTATAACAGCACATATTATTTGAAGTTACCTTGATTAACACGTAGACTCCAAATTTTGACAGACAGATTGTGCTGCTGGGTGTGTAGCACCGTTTCTTCTACCCAGTTTATAGCACTTGGAAATAGTAACGGGCGGGCGTTTTGGCTTCTGTCTTGATGTAATTTTACGTTTAAAATTTATATTTTGAATAAATGATTTTTATCTTTTAAATAAACTACTCATTATCCTGATTCTGACTGCCTCGTTGGTCTAGTGATCGCTAAGCGCAACTGCTGAGCAAGAGGTCCTGGGTTCAAATCCCGGGTCGGGCAAAGTGTTTCTGAGTTTTCTATTAGGTAATTCTCAGTAGCAGCAGGATTTGTGCCCGGTTGATGGCAATAGGCTCGCCCCTATTATATTGGGACTTACAACATAATTGGCGAAATGGCGAGCGAATTGGCGAGGTGTAGGTACTATATGTACACCTCTGCCTACCCCTTCAGGGAATACAGGCGTGATGTTATGTTACTCATTATCCTGAAAAAGACGGGTTGATTTTTTTACGATAGCATTTCTCAGTGAACTCAGTCGTTTCTCACATTGTTCTCACTTTCTTAACCCTCCAATGGTAAGAGAGATACTATACAAATATAATGTTTAGATGTACAAGCTTTTAACCCTCTCAAGATTACAAATAAACAGTATGGTAATCGTAATTAACTTTACTCTGACTCACGATATCGCTCGCTAATTTTAAACAGATACTCGTTTTAACCCCTTTAAACTGTACTCCTTTGTAGTAGGCAAGTAAACACGCACAGTCGTACCGATGAGAGTAAAATGGCTTATTTTTTCTTGACAATAATAATGAACAAGCGTTAACTGTCCCACTGCAGGGCAAAGCCCTTTTCTCGTTTAGAGAAGAGCATTGATTGCCACGTTAGCTCACTGCGGGTTGGGGATTTGAGACAAATAAATCCAAGTTGCCTCACGATGTATTGTATTCCGTGTTGATGTTCAGTGGTGGTTTTAATAATATTTAAAAAGTCACATTGATACAACCTGCACCCTTATGCATACAAATCCGGTCTATCAACCATTAGGCCAGCGCGCCTTTTTTTACCTGTTTTAAATAATATCCAATATTGTGTCCCATTGCACGTTAGGGGAAAGGCCTTGTAGTATTTCTATTCGCAGAGAATCACATTTTACAAATTATGAACTTGTTTTCAGAATGAGGAAAACATAATCAACCGTTTGTCGTCTACGTCCTGGGTTCGATTCCTTGGGCAGATAAAGTTCTATTGTTTTGTATTTTATTGTCTAGTTTAATCCTCAGAAGCAGCACGGTGCTTGAATTCGTGCTCGGTTAATGGAAATAGGCTGGCCTACTATTACATGGTAACTATAAGATAACTGGCGAAATGTAGGTCCTGTACACTAACGCCAACACACAGGCGTAGATAATGTTATAATAATGACAATTCAAATTTTACTTCCTTAGATTAACTTCTGCATTATAATACAATGTATTTGCTGTACAATGTGTGTATATCTGTTAATTCCTTTTTAAGCATACATTTTGCTTCAAATTATCACCATCAATGTGTAAAAACGTTAAGTAAGCTCAAGCTACAAGCTAAATCTACGCTAAAATTCGAAAATAACGGGGATTATAAACCTAAAAAAGCTGCAACGTGTCTGCTAACAGCTTTGTAATATTGTTCACGAAACGTGCTACTGAAACAGAAGCCCGACGTGATTGTGCTGGTATAGGTACCTTTTGTACAATACATATAGGTTTGTACAATAAGGAAGGCCCAGACTGTACACGCACATTGTTTATACATATACATTTCCTCTTAATACATTGTTGACAAAATATTTTTGTATAAGAACATTTAAGAGGGTAAGTACTTACTACTTTTTTCTGGACGCTATTTATTTAACAAAAACAATTTACATTATAAGTATATACACTCGATTTTTTTATACTACCTACATTAAAAATAATAATTAAATATATACAACCAAAAACATCAAAAAATTATGCATCGAAATATTCCTCCTCATCACTGTCGACTGGTAGAGTGCCCAAAAGGCTGGCGGCATTGCCACGTTGAATGGTGTTTTTCTTAGATTTAATTTTTTTTTTTTGTTAATTTTAAGAGTACCATTATTATTGCATTGCATTGCAGAAACACGAAACCGTTTCATAATAAAACTCTTTAAACTAAAAAAAGTACATATCAATATTGACCCAAAAGCAAAGAATTGATACAAAAATTTTGAGTTCATTATCGGCGAAGATATTGATAAACAACACACACACACACACACACACGCACACACAAACATCGAATTGAGTTAGAATTATTAGAGTATCTCAGTCCTTTTATACGTCGGTTACGTCGTTTAACACGAATCCTAAATAGTTTCAAACCATTTAACAAGCCCTTTTAACCATAAACAGATTGAAAAAAATCGCTTAAGTACCTCTCATTATGTACAAAACACTGGCCGTAGGCTAGTACGAACAGCGATGTATAATTTAAATCAATAAAACATGTACGCCGGCTACTATAGAGAAGAGTTGCAAATTAATGTTTAATAATGCTCCTTGCTGTGTGTAGGGTGACCGTAGTTTCTAAAATATTTCCAGGACATTACGCCGCTTGAATTCTTAAATAGGTAAGAGGTGACGTGGGACCTAATAACACGCTGCCCAACCCCGGAACCCAGTCCAAAATCTCAAACTTAGCAGTGGCGCTTTGTAACCACTAGACCAACGTGGCAGTCTCCATCATAGAAGTGGCCTAACAGGTAATTCCGACGCGAACTAGATGACTTCTTTAATATTTATAATTAAAATGTTTCATTTCTATTGTAATTCCATGGTATACATATTATGTAACACAGATTAAAAACAATAAATACGAAAATATTTACAGAAAATAAATCTTTTACAATGGGCCATCTTATCGCGTTCAGGCCATCCCTTCAAACCTGCATTCCCACAAAACGGCCTACACTACTAGAGAATCCATTATACATGTAAGGTCATTCGGCTGCGCTTGCCATTTGGTTTATGAGAGCACGTTGTTGACATCGTCCATTTGAAAGACGTATGGCCAGTCGGCCATTGTGCCCGGAATCTGCTATTGAATAATCTTTGAATAGAAGAACTATGTATATGGATAGATTTTATGAAGATTTTCGTTATTGGTTGGATGGTAGATTGGATTTTTATTGAAAACTTTTGTACGGCAATTTTATAGCAAAAAAAAAGTTTATTCAGAGACTTGTGTATAATAATCTAATAATACATTAATTAATTGAAATGAAACGATTATTTATTGTTGTTTATGAAAAAGATTTTATTGAACCAACTAAAACATAAAAATACATATTAGCGGGGCTATTTAAGTCATCAGAATAGCACTAAAATGTATATTTAATTAACTAAGATGACTATTTTAAAAAGCCCAGTCATACTATGTAACGTTGTTTGTCATAAGTGACTTTATTAATAGTATAAATATTGAAAAAGAATATATGGAAATAATAAATAAATATATAGTAAATAGATAAATCATTGAAATAAGATATAACAAAACTTAAAATACCTACAAATTAAAATATGTAGGTATTAAAATTGTCCGTTCACATCTATTCGAATACAAATGAAGAATTTAGTCCTTTAAACACGCAAGTACTGGTCACCCTACAATAATGATGGCATACCAAGCTCATAAAAAGGATTGATGATGCTTTAAGCATTGAAAAATTATCAGTGTGTTCCGAGCATGATACTAAGAACTCGCAACAGTCTGGTTTTGACAGAGTATGTGAAATTCATGAGTTTTATTTCACACTTAGCAATTTATTACACGCTAAACACTATACTTAGAGGAAGGCTTCGCTTTGTTAAGTTGCGCTTAACTTAATGTTGCATGGTTAACCATTCAAGTTGTTTAATATTTGTGAATAACAACCATCTGATAAAATATAGCAGTTGGCTCGTTTTTTATGACATGTGACTTATTACACTAATGTATTGTGATAGTAGACGACCCAATAGGCGCTGTGGCTAACCAATTGGACTGCTGCGCTTCGGGTTGGGGGTTCGGTTCCTGCATGGGACAAAAAATTGTGTGATCCGCAAATGTTTTTCCCGAGTCTGGATATTATTTATTATTCAATGTTTGTGAATTGCACTCACGATACAGGAGACATTGCTAGCGTAGTAATAAAGTCGTATATCTTTTCTTACAACTTCAGTTAGGCAGACAATATAAATATTATCACCTTTATATAAATATCCATATAGACGTGATTATATTGACTTCCTCGTTGGTCTGGTCGGTAAGCGCGACCGCTGAGCACGAGGACCTGGGTTCGAATCCCGGGTCGGGAAAAGTGTTACTGGGTTAATCCATCAGGTGATTCTTAGTAGAAGCACGGAGTCTCGATACGTGTTTGGTTGATGGCAATAGGCTCGCCCCCTATTGCATTTAGACGTATAACCTAACTGGCGAAATGTGGGTGCCCTATGCACCTCTGCCTACCCCTTCGGAGAATTTAGGCGTGGTGTTTTGTTATGTTTTATGTTTGTGTGTAAATTTATAGATATTTTGCTTTTTTGATTTCTTGATTTGACTTGATCAGAAATTTAATATCACCGAAGTAATGACTTCGAACATTCCCATGAAAAAATATGTAACGCACTATTCAAAAAACGTGACAACAGTAAAAAAGGTTACATTTGAACACTATTATAGCAATTAGGTCCAGCGTAACGGCCAAACACAAACCAAAACAGAATCTAATTACAATCATAAAATCTTACACCCATAATAGTACTGTCAACAAAAAAGTTGTTAAAATTTTAAACATACCAACATTAAAGACGATTTTATACATAATGAATCCTTAAATATTATCGGAATATTTGGACTTATAGTTTGAAACTATAACTTAAATAATTAATGTATATTTCTTTTAATTACTTGAACGATCCCAGTCGGCTTGTTTTTTTCCGACATCTGCATAAATAATAATAAATTTTATTTATTGAAGTAACTATGACTCATATTTGTTAGTAACAATTTTGACTTAATAACTATGTTAGTAGGTACATACATATAAAGGACAAATACAAAAAGAATCTTAACCTAAGAAATTGCCTGCACCAAATCACCACTGCAGGCCTATCACCGAAGTGGAAAGTCTGCAGCAGCGGCTCATATACAGGCAGTCGAGTCTACTCGCGATACAGCATAGTAAGGTGTTGGGGCTGTCCCGCACACGGCGCACCAGCGACGCGCATCTTTTCCGCATTGTAGCATAGAAGCAGTCGATGCGGGCCGCAGCAAACATCCCTGATGCGCTGCAGTATGGAGGCAGCCCCATTAACACCCGGAACGCGTTATTATATTGTATACGAAGGGCGCTGTACGATTTCAGAGTATATGCAGCCCACAGACTGCACGTGTAAAAAGAGGTGCAATATGCACGGAATAAAGTTAGCTTCACTGGTGTAGTGCAACGAGCGAACCTGCGAGCAATTATATTAGCTCGAACCGACAGCGCCCTTCTTTCCCTCTCAATGTCTTCATCGTCCTTCAGGTCAGCGGTCAATATATGTCCAAGGTATTTAAATTTATATGTCCTCTCCAGTGCTGTACCATTCAACCTGACCGGAGGTATGGTTTTTGGACATCGACCACCGGCCTCAAAGACCATGACTACACTGTTCTTATCATTCTAGACTAATCCGTGATTTTTTGCATAATCTTTACAGATAGCCAACAACTTTCTTAGCCCACATACTGATCTGAAATCATCGTCATGTATCAACCAATTTACAGAAAACATTAATGAATTATATACACAAACCTTCCTTATAAACCACTTTATCCATTGGTGAAAAACGTATGAAAATCTGTTCGGTAGTTTTATAGATTATCGCGTTCATACAGACAGACAGACGCTGCGGGGGACTACTCTTATATTTTGTAGTGATAACATTTTTTAACTTGTTAAACTGTTGGTGACTGTTCAATTACTGTTTTAATCGGATACTTAAACCAAGCGTAGAATATGCAATATAGTAGCCATATTGCTCCGAACTAGCTAACATGTATTGGACCAGTAACTTATATTGCCACGCCGAGGGCAACGAGACGGCTCGAGTTTGAAACTGGGAGCGAAACTGAGAGGGTTTGGTTAGAGGTCGGGAATCGGGATCAGTACTACTATTTCATTTCTAGGCCTTCATTTGGGTTATCGTCTTCCCAGGGATATGCCAAATAAGTGTTGCATGGAGCGGTTCCAGAGTTAGTCTTTTTAGAGGTCCCGGGACTTCCCTTGTTCGTGCAGATGGTGACCACCAGGGTGGTTTTAGTGAGGTAGAAATCCCACACTCCTCGGTTCCTACCCCACAGGGGCCGGGTGCCTTTTGAAGTTTTCCTTAAGAATAAGGCCTTCGTTTGAGTAACTACTGTTTCAGGCAAGCATAACTCATCAAAATCATAATCCGCCTTACTTATAAAAATTGTCAGTGTAGAACAATTGATTAAATTATACCTGTCACTGTCGTTTGCATGTCAAAAAATAGAGATGTCAATAGACATAAGAAGTGGTTATCTTATAACACATTTTAGCATCGTTTATACGTAAGAGGGTATGAATAAAATGCCAAGTGCAATGCAAGTCTCAAAACGCAATTCTTTTACCGCAAAAAGTTGTGAGATCTAAATTATGTTGTCGGACTGAGAGCGGTCACTGATAATTCAGACTTCTAGCTTAATCCACAACGAAGTCGAAAATGGATTGAATAGCTTCGAGAAAAGGATGATAACAGCTGTGCTTTTGCTCGACTTAGTAGGGGTACTGCCGTGCCCCAGATAATAACATGATGACAACATACCTGTATTCAGATGTCTCTATTACTTAGGTAATTATCAGTAGCTGCAAGAAGTCCAAATTTTTGCCCCATTAATGGTAATAGACTCGCTCCCTATCACATTGGGACCTAAACATAACTGGCTAAATGTCGTTGTTCTATACACCGCTGCCTACACCTTCGGGGAATACAGGCGTAATGTTATCACTCTTGTGTGTTTGTAAGTTTGTTACTTCTTCACGATCAAATGGCTGGGTCGATTCTGATAAAATTTAGTATAGAGGTAGCCGACACCCTGATTAACACATAGGTTTTTTATCCCGAAAACAAATGTAGTGAATAACACCGCGAGGCGCAGCAGTTGTCAAAATAAAATCG
This sequence comes from Abrostola tripartita, assembly GCA_905340225.1. Lineage (NCBI taxonomy): Eukaryota > Metazoa > Arthropoda > Insecta > Lepidoptera > Noctuidae > Abrostola > Abrostola tripartita. The sequence continues at coordinate 5,817,720 of HG996512.1, forward strand.
CAACAAAACAGAATAAAACCCATAAAAGTGTAACAATTAATTGCCAATGGGGTTCTTGAATATTCTCTAGAGATACAAGGATCCATTTTAATACAATTTCGCAAGACAAATGGCTTGACGCGGAGAAAAATTGCAACACTCGTTACACCGATGGTTTCATTAATTTCTGACACCCCATTTTCACACCCTGGCAACATTTCGGATAGGGCGGCGAAGATTGATCATTATCGTCATGTACAGTTACTGTTTTAGTTTGAAATTTATGGATTCCGCTGCGCAAATGTCTTACTTTTAACGGATATAAAGTATTATCTCTTTATTTACTTCTTCTTCTATCGTATGGTTGATGAACAACCTGGTGTCAGAGTTTAAACCGCCTGTAGGCCTCTGACACATCGTTGAAAAATCTCTCCGGTATACCGGTTTCCTCACGATGTTTTCCTTCAACGCAACGGCAAACTAATTTATAGTACGCATATGAATTCGAAAAGACATTGGTGCGTGCCGTGGTTTGAACTTACGACCTTTGATTTGACAGTCCAACGGTCATACTAATCGGTTAACAGTGCTCCTAAACTGTTTTCCTCTTATTTACCGTTTATTATTATTTACTGGTCCCACAGCGACACCAGGCACCGGCTCGTAAATAAGAGCTCCTTTTGTGTCCAAAACTGTGTATTCCGAAATAAACACGGTATATAAAAAAAAATATTCCCCGAAGTGGTAGGCAGAAGCAAGTACACCCAAATTTCAGCAGTTATGTTATAGGTCCCAAACTCCCGATGTAATAGGAGGCGAGCCTATTGCAATTCACCAGACACAAATCTAAACACAGCGATACTACTGACAATTACCTAATGAAAATAATGTCAATGGGACCAATCGGGAAGTACATCCATTCACATGAAAAAATAATTTTTCAAAATGGGACATAAATGGCGGAGTTATACGGAAACATACATATAAAAGATTTTGACGAATTGATGACATCCTCCTTTTTTTGGAGTCGGTTAAAAACCTCATAATCTACTCGTATCTTCTTTGACCCGAAAATCGAACTCAGGTTCTCACTCAGCAGTCGTGCTTTAAACACTAAGCTAACGAGGTGGTACATGTTTGATACATTTTTTAAGACTTTGAAGATCGGTAGAGCCTTAAAGATGATGTCTTATTTAATTTTTAAGACTATATGCATTTCAGTATTCAATATACTAACTTTAGGGTAAAATAAAAAACCTAGTAAATAGTTTTACTCTCGAACAAGCCGTGATAGTGAACGACGTAACTCGTAATATATTTTGATTTACCGAGCGACCGATAACATCGTAACTTTTTCTACGATACAACTTCAAGTTACAAGATATAGCGGTGCAACTTAGATAAGTATAACTTAGTTTTACCTTATGTTGAACCAGACCATTGGTTTATAGACTAGATTTATTGTATGCTAGCAAAGATGCTTAAACTATGGCATTGTGACATATTCATGGTTAAACTATGGCATTGTGCTATGGGGTAGCAGTGTTGATGTAGCGAGATTATTTATATTACAAAAAAAGTGCGTTAGAATCCTGGCAAATATAACAGACCCCATGGAGAGTTGCAGACCATCTTTCATTAAATTTAGACTTCTCACACTAACCAGCATTTATATCCTAGAGACTTGTAAATAATCTGGCCATACCAACCTTAAAATTAGCTTTATTTCACTCAGGACCACTAGCAATGTGCGTAAAAATATATAATAAAATTCCCAACAGGATAAAATCAGTAGAATACGAAAATAAATTTGTAAACGAACTACATAAATATTTAAGATTAAAATGCTATTATAGTTTAAAAGAATTCTTGGCTGAAAATTAACAAAACAATAGCATGATATTTAGGTATATATTTTAAGTATATGTATACATATAAAAATACTACAAATTGTTTGCAGTGCCCTAACAGGGTTCATGTTTGTAACCTTACTCTGTTTGTTATACTTACCATCTCTTTACAACATGTTGCAATGAATAAATGAATATGAATAATATAAATATGAATATGCTGTTAGGACAGTCCAGTTAGGAGAACATCGTGAGGAAACCGGCACACCTGAGAGATTTTTCAACGGTGTGTAAAGCCATGTCAGAGGCCTACAGGCGGTTTAAACTCTGACACCAGGTTGTTTAGCAACCATACGATAAGAAGAAGAAGAAGTCTAGCATAAATATGAGTTTTTCAATGTCAATAATATTTTACCTTTTAGTGTCTAGTTATTTTAAGGGTCTATTCATCTTCTGTCTGATATAATGGCCCTCTGTCATCCCCTTAAGACATACGGGGGTAATGAATTCTTTTCTGACATACACATAAACTCATCACTTGTTTGTCATGTAAAAAACCGATCGTTGATCTAGCGGTCGCTAAGCGCGACTGCTGAGCATGGGGTCCTGGGTTCGAATCCCCGGTGGGGCAAAGTGGCACTGGATTTTTCTATTGGGTATTTCTTAGTAGCAGCACGGAGTCGAAATGTGAGTGCGGTTGATGGCAATAGGCTCACCCCCTATTACCTTGGAACCTATAACATAACTGGTGGAATGCGGGTGTACTATAATGTGCACCTCTTCCTACCCCTTCGGGGAATATACGCGTGATGTTATGTTATGTGGGCAAAAAACCAAAACCGATCTACCAATTACCGACCATCCATACAAGTTCTACCAACTAGGTACACTACAGTATAAAAACTGCCAAAAACAATTCCAATAAATAAAAACACTTCTGAATTACGCCCGAAGCTTCTAATATAATGGTCCGAACCATTACTCTTTTTGATAGATTTTAGGGCAATTTATTATGTATTTGGCCATAAGCCGACTATTTTCCGATATTTGAGTATTTTTTATCATTAGATATGACGCCATTTCCGTCCGATTCACTTCCGGACAAATATAATAATATATTTATGAGGTTAGGTTGGTACTGCGATGTGCCTATTTTATTTTGTCCAATTTATTTCTGTTTTGTGGATAAAATTAGGTTGTAATTGATATGTAGTTACGTTGGAGGATTTGTCGTTTATATTGTGTCCATTGTATAATATTTTTTTCGTCATCTTTTAATATAAGACTGCCTCGTTGGTCTAGTGGTCGCTAAGCGCGATTGTGAGCACGAGGTCCTGGTTCGAATCCTGGGTCAGGCAAAGTGTTACTGGGTTTTTCCATTAGGTATATCTCAGTAGCAGCACGGAGTCTGGGTTTGTGCCGGGTAATGGCAATAGGCTCGCTCTCTATTACATTGGGACCTATAACATAACTGGCGAATTGTGGGCGTACGTACTATACACCTCTGTCTACCCCTTCGGGGAATATATTATGCTTAATGTTATGTTATGTTCTTATAATATAATTACTAGTTGTCGTTGTGGTCTAAAAGTTTAGTAGGGTGCAAGTAGAGAGCCGCCCCGAGTGCTACCTAAGTCCGTCGCGCACCCTGGCACCATGGCGGTCCTCGCTACCATCCTTGTTGACTGGACCAGCTACACCACGGGGTGACCTGCTTCCAAGTGACATAGCTCATGAAGATAAGACGATGAAGAAGTGGTAGGTATTCTTTACTACTGACTGACTGCTAGGAATACTAGCGTGATGAACACACAGAAGTAGCGTTAACGAAGAATACGAGGCACACACTATGGGCTTTTTAAATCCTATACATTCTTAAATATTAGCGCAATCACAACTTAAAAAGAACATTTATCCACAGGCAACGTCCCACACAAAGGTTGGCGAGTAAGAAGCTACTCAAGCGACGCTATTAGAATTCCAAGCCACGATAGCATCTCAATACGTGTGCGGGAAAGTAAGCACTTCAAAATAAATAAAAAACTGGTCACATACTAAGTGCTTAGGACCTCCAAGATATATATTTTTGGGGGTCTTCCATTTTAGGATTAAGTGACCAAAAAGGGGGACTCAATTGCTGAATTTAAAAAACTATAGGGGTCCCAATTGCTTCAAGATTTTCTAAGCACCTGTCACAATGCACGTCCAATTCATTATAGTTAACTAGTCAATCTGTATGTTTCCTTATACCCGCTAAACCGCTTTATCGATTTTGATGGACTTCAGTATTGAAACACCCCTTGGAAGAGACATAGACGTTTTTCCTGAAAATGTTACCGGGAAAATTCCAGGCACTAGAATTACAAGTACAAGTCAAATTTTCAAAACTCCCTGATTAAAAGATGTGAGAAGTATTTACCATTAAAAAGAAAGTTATCATTTCCTTGCTCCTAAAGAATAGAAACTAATGCTACCTAAGTCCCACATAGCAATGAAATTCATAATAAAAACGCCCTCAAATTGTGGTCTAAGTCCCACACAAAAGTAAGCGAGAGATGCTAGTTTATGCGATAAATGCTATTAGAATTCTGTGCAAACACAACTGTATTTCAACGGCCCATCTCGGTACGTGGGCAGGGTCTGAATCACTCGAAGATGAAAGGGATTATAGCTTAGGGTTTTATACCGAAACCCTTAAATTTGAGTTATCGGAAGGGTCAACTACCAAGCCTCAAGCACCGTTAACACGAAACATCTAGAAGAAAAATTCATGAGGTCTAAGTTATAGAAATGGAGTTACTGGGAAATATTTTCAGATCCTAAAACTAGATAAATTAGATTCTAACAGCTAGTGCTTTTAAATTGCCATTAATTGAAGATTAAGTAAGCAATCTTGAGCATTACCAATACCAATAATTGTTAATCACATATTCGGGTCACCAAAGATAGATAGATTAATGCTCTGTCATTGGAACACAACCTTTATACCTATCTTTTTTTATTATACTAAATTATTTTTTATTATTTAGAAAAAATAATGTTTTTTAATCAATGGAAATAAAATTATTTTAATATTTTAAAAAAGGAAAAAGAAAGATGTAAAGAAAAAGATTTTTTTTTGCCACATGATGCACACACATAAAATAAAAAATTCAAACACAGAAAGTAAAACCAAAATTAATAATAAAAAATAAACCACGGCTGTGATTACTGCTCACTGGCAACACCAGTCAGTAAGCAGCAACAAACCAAAATATATTTTATTAAAATAATAATTAGAGTTTAAAAGAGAAAGTGCGTGTGCGTATGTGCTAAAATTCGGACATCACTACACACTGGGAACTTTATAGATAAGAACCTTATAAAAAACTGTGTAAAGGTCCAACCTCTGCCTACCGCTTCGAGGATACGCCTAAATAGAAGAGATTTTATTAATCCCAAAATCTAACTGCTCCCACAACATTTCCGCGCACAAAATAGACAAAAAGTAACAGAAAAATACCCAACAAACGTATCAACATACGACACGGGCTGGGTGCCGTAAATAACGCGTTGGTGCCAATACGCAATATTGCGCCACCGGACGGTATTCACGTAAAATGTTATTAGATATCACTATGTAGGTTTCATATTGATAAATCGGAATGTCGCTTTTTAGGGTTGAAATCACTGTGATCAATCACGTATCTATTTGTTACAGAACTGGGTGTTTGTGCTTGTATTTATCACGCTTCCTCTCTCCAAAAGAAGTAGATGTGTGCCTTTTATCAGGAGTCGACACCATCGTGTACTTATAAATACCCTGTCGCTCAAGAATTAGGTTATTAAAGTGAACGCGCCGTCGACAGCCGCGAAATTCAATTTTGGGTTATTTGCTCATCACCGCTCCTTAACACTTCTTGGGAAAGCAATAACTGAAATTGCGGCAACAAGACGCCTTGCACACGCGTTTTAATTTATAATATAACAACCTATAACTGTCCCACTGCAGGGCAAAGGCCTCTTCTCGTATAGAGAAGGAGCATTGATCACCATGCGAGCTCACTGTGGGTTAGCGATTAGCGATTTCAAATTATTAAATCCAGGTTTCCTCACGATGTTTGCGGTCACAGTTAGTGAGTGGTCTCTGAGAATATCTAAGAAAGTATTTATGACATTGAAAAAGTTACATTGATACTTGCCTGGGTTTAAACCTGCAACATTGTATACATTAGATGTAACATCCAAGGGGTATATATTTGGTCCGAGTTGTATACAAATCCGGTATGTCAACCACCAACTATGCCGTTCTGTTTTAATTGTTTTTGCTTAAATCACAAATTCAGGGAATTATCTGTCATATCCTACAATAGCTACCGCTTCTAGTCCTACATTGTCCACCGCAACAATCCTCATTATAGACAGTATATCCATAATACCGTCCACTCGAGTGGGTCTAACCTGCACGTGTGGCTGATTAATAGTTTCCTGGTTAGATTGCGGCTTACATAATTATGTGCAATCGATCACTGGCCGGAACAACGCCGACTATCGCGCCACAATCGTACGAAGCTACAATACCGTATCAAAAGTCATTTTAATTTTATCAACTCGTATTGTAAACTTTTTATAAGGCTAGCAAAACGCCGTAGCTTCCATAACCAAATTTCTATTAATTTATAAAAAAAATCTGTTGGTTTTCACCCGCTGGATTGATCTAAAGATTGCCTGAAAATTTTATCATAGTTGTTCCGTCCGTTTTGGAGTCCATAGGGAACATTCATACACATATTGAATTTTATATAATATATATCGGAGTGTCTCGTTGATTGAGAATGCTCCCTTTATAAACATAAAAACGCTATATGTACTTCGTTTTCCCATGGATTTTATTAATTTTTCCAGTTTTCGGGTTCTTTTTAAACCCATTCTCAGATTTCAATGAATTTCAACAGTAATAACGCCGCTCGAAGCTCAATCCTTCTCTCTAGGTGTAGCACATCAATAACCCTATTCGGCTTCATCATCATCATCAGCCGGAAGACGTCCATTGTTGAACAAAGGCCTCCCCCTTACATAAGGGGGAGTTGCTATAATCCCCACGGCAAGCGGCTTGGGAATCGCAGTATTGGTGGTGAACTTACAGAAGACGTTGCTGCCTTCTTCTGGATTTTCTCTTAGTCGCCTATTACGACACCCACGGGAGGAAAGGGGATGGTCAATTCTATTCCTATTCCGCTTATTCTAATATAAAACTCATTTAGGAATCTACTCTAAAAGGGTTTCTTGGCACGTAGTTTAGTATACGTATACACATGCATCCATAAGGTACCTAGGTTCGGTTCCGTAGTAAGACAAAGTCCGCATACAGCTTGAGTGCAGATGTTTGCTCAAGCTTTTGATGTTTAGCTAAGGATTTGTGACGTCATAGCTAGGAGGGCAGTATACAGTGGTATGTATAGTGCAATGTATGTATATATCTAGAAGATAGATGGATTGTAGAAACTTCTTGAGTAAATCTTACCTCACAAAATTATTTCGAATAAAAACCGGGCATTAAAATTCCATGCTCGCCTTTATTTATTTACCTGATAAAATATATACATGAACCAATTTTTTTAGGTGTGGGAAATGCGTAAAGCTTACCCCGCCGCTGGGACACGAAGGGCTTATGTAGGAAACCGTCATTATTTTAAAACCTAATTACACTTTGCCCGAAATTGAACCCATGACTTCGCGTTTAAGAGTCACGCTTTACAGTTATACCAACGAAGCATCTATAAAGAATTCTGAATCAATTATTCACAAGTGAGTGCATCCAATAATGCCAGCTTCATAGCAAAAGTGCTTGTTTGGAGTGGCTATTTAGGATTACGTGTTTCTGAGCGCCAAGCGACGCCATTTTTATTATTCACGATTCGTAAAAAAAAGCTGCACGTACGGTTTGCTTGGTACGAGTTAGAAGCGACAGCGGTTGTTAAATATATAATAAAAAATAATAGAAAAATATTGGGATCTCGCTTGCATATTAATCCATCTTGCTGGAGAATCTTGTCATCTCTAAAACCTTTTACCTAGTCTTTTTCCAACTAATTGGAGACCGGATTCTCATTTTAATCCGGTCTGCTCTATAGGGACACTAGTATTCTACTTGAAACGGCTATCTATCGGCTCCCTGCAACACAATTGCAAGGCAAAACCATTATCCTTAGCAAGAGAACTCTGAAAATAACCCCTTAATTAAAAATAGCACCAAAGTTCTCCAGCTCAACCATTGCCTTTCAACCAGGACACCGACGCGTCAGCAACAGGTCAAAGCCGCACAAATAAGCTCATAACTTCTATAAAACCAACGCGACGGCAATAGTTTAGCCCCACAAAATCGCGTAAACTCCCAACTTAACCCTTAAAATCATAAGTCACGCTGCATGCACAAGCGCAAGCTGCAAGGCATACTAAATGCAGTTTTTGGCGCAGCCCGATCTAACCTGCGACCGTCTCAATTACAAATTGGCTTCACCGTGAATCCAGCTATGGATATAAAGGATAAAATACAAGTCTGTATACATTCAATTCTTTCCTTCATTTTACAATGAGATCGGTCGCTGGATTTTATATTGGAATTTTCTTTGCTTTGAATTCGTAGATTATTATTTGGTATTGTTTGATTTAAGTTTAGTAATATTAAATTGAAAACTTCCATGTTAACTGTCATAATTTTATAAGCTGTCAAAACGCTATTCCTTGTATGTAAATAGGAACCTGTGACGTAACTTTTTTAATTCAATTGACATACTATTTATTGGTTTCAAAGCAAATAAAAATCTAGTTTTACAGTTAATTTACAGTTGACAAAATTAATATTCTTACTCCTCCTATATATTCTTTTATGAATAATTTCGTTGCGGGTTCCAAGACAGTCGAGTCATTTCTCTGGGACGCCTCGAGCTTCATTGCCTCGATGGTTCTTAATGGTTAATTATCATTGTAGATTCTGGCCTCAGATCCTGGCTTACAGGAGTTGCAATGACGGCATTGAGTGGTGGGCTTGTCCCGTAAAAAAAATGGTAATTTAAAGTTTACAGGAGTTTTAGTAGTAAATATTTTTTTTACAGAAGTAGTGTCTTGGAATTATTGATTAATGGTGTCATCTACCCTATCGTACATAATAAAAAAAATTGACTCGCTCTTAATAACATACCTATGGAAATTCTGAGAAAATGTTGATTTGTAATAGCCCGCCACTGCTACCCCCTTTAAAGAAAGCAGGTATTATGGTATACATTCCTATCTATAACAGTAATACCAGCCTATAACTGCCCCTCTGCAATATTAAAGGCCTCTTCTCAAACAAAGAAAGAACAATCAAATATAACTACGCTTGCACAATGCGGGCTGATTGAATTTTGTTAGAAATGTGATTCAAAGTTGTTACAACCGCTCCACAAACGCAAATGCATTGCTTTAAACCCCTACAATGCACATGCTTAACCCTTCAAAACCAAAGCAAATGTGGTTAACCCTCTAAGCGTAGAATTCTCCTTCAAACCGCATGCTTACCACAACAATAGTTTACAAAACTCTGGATCATACGTCTTCGAATGAATGTACAAACAGGTTATTTTTGTGACAAAACCGCTATTTTTCATAAGTATGATCTCGAATATAATCTCTACTGCTTTTGCACGTTTGTTACGCGGTATATGGCATAAGCTGAAGCGATTTTAATTGGTTCTTTTTTACTTTTTTCTTTGCGATTATGTCTAAGAGCATAGAATGGATTATGAATCACTTCATTTGGACGGTGACGACGTCGTCGAGTTAGTGTCATCGTGCCCGTGTGTGCGACCGCTAGTTCCTGACGCTGTTTGCCCGCTCATAAATAGATCGTCAACATTTTTTACTCTTCATACCGCGTAACGTATTGCTTCTCACAATGAAAACCTGTGCAGTATGTAGTACGGTTGTCAGTGATGGTCCGCAGTGTTCCAATTGCAATAAACAGTTGGATTTCGCTTGTTCAGGAATGACTGAAGCCGGATGGCGAAGGTTAGGTGCAGACAGAAGAGCTAAGTGGAATTGCCCGTCATGCAAGACGTCATTAACTACCAAAGCTTCCGCGCTTAGTCCTGTACCACAACCTTTAAGCATCCCGGATACTAGGCGCACACCAGAACTAGTAATCTCACCAGAACCGGAGCAAACTTTGAAATTACCACCTACGCCGTCTCCAGTGCCTGTAACTGTGTCTGAACATTGCACAACAAAAGCAGCGTCACTGGATGCCATTCTACAAGAAATTTTGAAGATGCAGCCGCATATTGCAAGCTTACCAAAACTCATAACAGATGTTAACGAAATCAAGCAAGACCTGTCTATCTTGAAAAAAACATTCGAGGACACTAGCAACAAGGTAAAAGATCTTGATGCAAGGGTATGTACGATCGAGGATAAGATCGTTGATATTTCTCACTTACAGGACGTTATAAACACATTGCAGAGTGATGTAACCAAATTGAATTTTCAACTCACTGCTCACGAAAGTAGATCTAGACTTAACAATGTGGAGATCAAGGGAGTACCTTATAAGAAGGATGAAAATCTCTTTACGATCCTGGATGACATCGGACGTCAAGTAAAATACAATTGTCCTAAATCGCTTATAAACCATATCTCAAGAGTTCCTATGTATAACTCGAATGAGAAAAACATCATCATCGGATTTACTAACAGATATGTGAAGGAAGAATTTACGGCAGCTGCCCGTGCAGAGAAACTCACAGCGACAGACATTGGATTCCAGAACACTTCGCAGCGTATATTTATAAATGATCATCTAAGCCCGGAACAAAAAAAGCTGTTAACCAAAGTCAAAAGTGTCGCCAAGGACAAAAGTTATGAATTCGTTTGGGTCAAACATGGCAAAATTCATTTACGTAAAAATATTAATAGCAAACCATTTATCGTACGAAAAGAAGGAGATTTAAACAAAATTTCTTAAATTGTTACTTACCAACGCATTTATTTCATAATTGTTCATTTAATATTTGTTATAATACTCGTAAAACTTTTCATTACCAATCTATGTTAAATTCATACTCAAGGTTCAGCACCTCTGACTTACGAATCGCCACAAAAAATCTTCATTGTTTAGTGTCAGCTTCTGTTCAGGTTGAGGACTGCGTAAGCATCGCCATACCTATCTCGCTCATACTTGTGCCTCTAACGCCCTATTTCACACTCACTCACTCGCGAAATTACTTGAATGCAGTAAACAATCAGCGCCGCCGCCGCCAACTTTTTTTAATATCACCCACATATCACCGATTAATAATTTATCATAAAAGTTTCAATGTTATTAGTTTAATGTATTATGTTAATACAATGATTAATTATAAGAATGTGCATACAGCTATAGATATTTGGTTTATAAATGGCTAATAATAACGTAATGAGATTCCATAATTTAAACATTTATTATCAAAACGTCCGGGGTTTACGCACCAAAACAATTGAGTTCTATCGCAATCTAAGCCTAAGTGCGTACGATATCGTAGTTCTAACTGAGACTTGGCTATTGCCCAGTGTTCGGGATAGTGAATTGTTTGATTGTCGATACGTCGTTTGGCGTCGAGATAGGAATTATGAACAAACTGGTCAGACACGAGGTGGTGGTGTCCTCATCGCCGTGCGTAAAGAACTAGCTGTCGAACTCCAGCCGTCATATAACTCGACTGCCGAGGATTTGTGGATATCAATACAAGGTAATAAGCATGACAGATCACTACCTAGTGCAGGCTTGTATATATGCGTAATATATCTGTGTAAAGAAAACTTTGGACTGTCTTTCTCAGATCAGTTGACCAACTTTATGTGTAAACTCGATGATATTATTTTAAGTAAACCTAATGAGCGGTATTTAATTATTGGTGATTTTAATATGAGTGAAATACTTTGGTCACCGATGTTTAATTCTCATTTGTGCCCTAGTAATATGCGTCGAGCTCACGAGCATCTTTTTGTTGATATGGTCGATACCTACGGTCTGAAACAATATAACGGGATTGTGAATCGATATGGAAAGTTACTAGACCTAGTATTGAGTAATAGCGTGATTAGAGTATCGGAGTGCGAAGAACCATTGGTTCCTATTGACCCGTATCATTGTGCGTTAACTATACATATATCATTTCCTAAGCCGAACTACTGGAAACGTGCCCCGGTAACCAAATTTATTTTCAGTAAAGCAGATTACGTAAAAATCAATGACGCAATTCGAAAAATGGACTGGGAACAAACATTCCGCAATAAATGTATGGATGCTGCTTTGGATGGATTTTACTCATATATAAATGAATTAATAGCCGAATTTGTCCCGTCTAAACCTTGCAATACAAATGACTACCCTATATGGTACTCCCTCCCACTAATTAAATCAATCAAAGAAAAATATAAATTTCACAAAAAGTTTAAAATATATGGCAATCTATCGGACAAAGCAAGTTATGAACTTTTAAGAGATAGGGTGAGGAAGTTGGAATCAGAATGTTATTCTACTTATTTAGCTTCCGTGGAGAACTCAATTGCTAGCAACCCTAAACATTTTTGGCACTTCGTTAAATCTAGATCCAAATCGTCTTGTATTCCAGGTATTATTAAATATGGTAACATTGTAGCTAACACTGGGGTAGATATATGTAATGTATTTTCCAACTATTTCCATTCCACGTTCCTACCAACCACTGGTTCTATCTCTTATGATCACTGCATTTTCAATGAATGTATTTCAGACATAGGTTCTATATCGATTAGTGAAAATGAAATAATAAGATTATTAAAGTCTTTAGATTTAAACAAATCGTCTGGGCCCGATAAAATTCCATCACTCTTTCTGGTCAATTGCGCGAGCTCAATTTCTATACCTATTTGTCTATTATTTAAAAAATCTTTGAACGAATGTGTCATGCCTGCTATGTGGAAATCCGCCTACATTACTCCCATACATAAAAAGGGTGCAAAAGATGATGTGACTAATTACCGGCCTATCTCTAAATTATGTTTGATCGCGAAAATTTTCGAGAAAATTATTCACAAGCAAGTTTACTCGGCGCTTAAAAACACCATAAATGAATTTCAACACGGTTTTGTTAAGGGGCGATCGACGGTATCGAATCTTATACTCTTGGACGACTTTATAACTGATAATATGAGCAGAGGAAACCAGGTCGACGTCATTTACACAGATTACAGTAAATGCTTCGACAGAATAGATCATAATACGCTTATTCGCAAATTACAGCTTGCTGGAATCAAAGGCAACCTACTCAGATGGTTCTCATCTTATATATGTAACAGGTCCCAAGCGGTAGCTATCAATAACTACGTTTCCAGCTGGGTAATGATCCCCAGCGGCGTGCCTCAAGGCTCATTGTTGGGGCCCTTGCTTTTCGTAATATTTGTAAATGACATTGGCCAATGTTTTCACTCTGCTAAACTTCTTTGTTATGCTGATGATATGAAAATATTCCTCCCTATATCATCAATATCTGATGTTCGGGTACTCCAGGCTGACTTAGACAGACTAAATACATATTGTATAAATAATAAGCTTGATCTTAACCCGGCTAAATGCTATGTTGTCACATACACCAGGAAGGTAAATATCACACATTCCGAATATGCATTGCAGGGACATAGATTGACCCGTCATCATTTCATGCGTGACCTGGGCGTTCACTATGATTCGAAGTTATTGTTTGAAGAACATATTAATTACATCGTAAAAAAAGCATCCCAAACCCTTGGCTTTGTAATGCGTATGTCGGTTAACTTCACCGAGGCCAAAACATTTAAAATACTTTACTGCACTTTCGTGCGTAGTTTGTTAGAGTATGGCAGTCAGGTATGGAATCCACGATACGAGGTGTATAATAAACGCATTGAAAATATTCAAAAACGATTTATTAAATATATGTGTTATCGCATAAAATTTATGTATACGTCTGATGATTATTTTAAACTTTGCTCGAAATTTCATTTTCTACCTCTAGCTAAACGCAGAGAGATAGCGGATATTATATATATTCTTAAAATTATATCAGGTTCTGTGGACTGTCCTGAGCTTCTTTCTAAGATAGGTTTCAATACTCCGGGCAAAATTATGCGGCACAATGTACCTATTTCTCTTAATATAGTTAACACTAATTATAGGCAAAATTCATTTCTATGGCGAGCGTCTCAGTCTCTCAACTTGGCATGCAAATTAAACAACACTTTAGACATATTTAATTCAAATATACCTTCAGTCAGAAGGTGGTTGAGCCGAGAGTTCTTTGATTCACATTAATAGTATCATTATGTAACTTGCTGCCCACATACGGCACTTAAACAATCTAAACAAACGTTTGTACGTGAGGACCTGTAATTGGCTTTATGTTTTATATAATGTTTTTATAACTATTGTTATCAGCTGTTGGTTCTCCATAAGAATAAATAAATAAATAAATAAATAAATAAATAAATAAATAAATAAATAAGAGATGACGAACGTAGAAAAGGCTTGATAAATAATAAAAGGTGGCATAGCAATAGGCTAAATAAGGTGACTGTCAAAGTATGGTCTCATTTATTCTACACATCATGGACTTCTGTATCTAAATCTATTTATATTTGCTTAAATGCAATCAATCCTTTCAAGTAATTTAATCTAAGACTGTTAAAAAAAAAACTTGGGCACTGATTTTTAGTCATTTTTAACCGACTTCAAAAAAAGGAGAAGGTTCTCAATTCGTCGGGATCTTTTTTTTTATTATTCTGTATTTAAAACTATAAGAGCACAATTCTAAATCCAAAATGATTTAAGTTATTTATTACTTTTTAGACAGACTTTTTTTGAAAGGGGTTGCATCTTGGACCACACAAAGAAAGTTGCCAACGGGGTCAAGTGTTGCGCTTTATGGCTTTATAACATTAAGTGGCGCTTCTGACTATGTTTTATAATAAATACTTAGGCAAGTATTCAGATTGAAGGATATTCAGAAAATACACAACCCTGCCTCGTTGGTCTAGTGGTCACTAAGCGCGACTGCAGTGCATTAGGCCCTGGGTTCGAATGGCGGGTCTGGCAAAGTGTTACTGGGTGTTTTCATTAGGTAATTTTCAGTAGCCGCACGGAGTGTGGATTTGGTACAAATCCGTTGCCGTGTGGTATGTGGTTATAAGAGGCGGCTAAGGGAAAATTCAGAAGATGGGCAGCAGCGTCTTCTGTTACTTGACCACCAATACTGCGATTCCCAAGCTGCTTGCCAAGCGTGGGTATAATGGCAACCCCCCCCCCCCCTCCGAAGGAGGACGCCTTTGTTCAACAGTGGACGTCTTCCGGCTGATGATGATGATGTATGGCAATAGGCTCGCTACCTATTACGTTGGGACTTATAACGTAACTGGCGAAATGTGGTTATACACCCCTGCCTACCCCTTCGGGGAATACAGGCGTGATGTTATGTTATATTTTTCTTTTACAGTCATACGCCTTAAAGTGTGTCTTTCTTATCTATGAACTTCTTCTCTTTCGTGACTGCGTTAAATGAAATATCACATACACAAACACCCAGACTCGGGACAAACATTTGCGAATCACAATTTTTATTAACCCGTGCGGGAATCGAATCCGCAACCGTCCAATTGCTTAGCCACTGCGCCAATCAATCAATTCTAAAATGTATACTAACAAATATATAACAAAGAACACAACAACTCAACACGAGTTATATATTGTAAGTGGTTATGTATTGCAGTCTTACTTTCGTGTTGATTCAAATTCTTTTAGTCATTTCTTATAAACGCTTTTTCATCAAAATACTTTAACTAATGTTGGTACAACTGCTACCGGAAACTGTCAAACGTTCAGCGCAAACTCACTTATTTGGAAATAGTAGTCATATTTCCGTTTCCGTCGCACCGGAAATGACATTCAAAGACGCGGGCGATGTATATCCGGGTAGATATTTCAAAATGTGTTTTGCAAATTTCTTGGCCTTACTGTGTTATAAGGTGATTGCTAAGGAAATGTTACTTAATTCCTTTAGCTATGAAATATTTTTCTAGTGATAACCCACACCAAAGAAATATCATCACGCCTCTATAAAGAGAAGAAATGTTGGCAGAAGTGTATCAGCCGGGAAACGTTCACTATTGGACTATGGCCTTTCCCTTGGGGTTGCCATAATCCCCACTTGGCAAGCGGCTTGGTGATCGCAGTGTTGGTGGTGAAGTTACAGAAGACGCTGCTGCCCATCTTCTGGATTTTCAGATTTTCAGGCACAAATTTAGATTACGTGGTGCTGCTGAGATGTTGCCAAATGAAAAAATCCCAATAACACTTTGCCTGGGAATCGTACCCTGAACCCCACGCTCAGCAGTCACGCTATGCGACCACTAGACCTACGAGGCACTCAATGAAATACGAGAATTATGATATTTTTAAAGAAACACAAAATTCTAATGACGACCTTATTGACGCAGTGACTGCTGGGGTATGGGTTGCGGGTTCGATTCCCGCACGGGACAAAAAATTGTGCGATCCGCAGATGTTAGTCTCGAGTCTAGGTGTTCGTGTATGTGATATTTCATGTTTGTGGAGCGCACCCACAGTACAGGAGAAATTCCGATGTGGGGCGACGTTTATTAAATAATACATATATTACGGTCCTCGGTAGTTGAACTTAGTACCTTAAAGATAAACCCTTAGTATTAGTATTTTGGAAAAGTTACATTCAAAATTTTTGTTTGTAGCAAAAGGTTGGTACCGAAAACTTGTAACAGCATTTTCCGGAAAACTGTAAGCCGTACTGTGCAAATTAAAAACAAAAGAAAAACCGTTTCCGAACCATTGGCTGAAAATCGGAAAAGAAAACTTCCGATCAGAATAATAATTGAAGCCAGTGCTTTTAGGCTTTTCAAGCTTTTATACTAGTACTATGCTATTTAAGTATGATGTATAATATACCTAAGTTTTGCTTGTTTGCATGTATGAGTTTTTTTACATATAGCAAAAAAAAATCCAGATAGTGAATAGGCAGCCCCACGTTGGGCGCCAATATATATATTTTTTCAGATTCACAAGATTTATCTTTGAATACATTTACGCGTCTGAATCTCGTGTTTCTCTTATGGTTTAGTTAGAACCCTATTTATTTGACTAGTGCCAGTAGAGATTGGCCACCATGACCGGAATCGTGTCCGGACATTAAACTTATGTGCTGCCATGTGTGTGTCCTACAGGCGGTTTAAACTCTGACACCAGGTTGTTCATAGACCATACAATAAGAAGATCATTTTTTTTTTTAATTTTATTAACAAAATGCAGCGCGATATTTTTAAAGGGTTAATAATTATTATATTTTTAATGTAGTTTTATAGCTTTAACAGGTTACCTTTTACAAACTTTCACAGTCAAAACACTGAGTCAAAACTAGAACTATAAACACCACATCACATTAAGAGTCATGTTCGCCGGACACTTTATGTGACTCCATTACACTCCGCGCAGTCGGTTAAACTTTGAACATAAGCGTGAACCGTGCCGTGGACGGGTAGTTAAAACTATTCAACACTGTAAGTGCTCCCGGCTTCACCTGCAAACTTATTAGATAGCAGAGATAGCTTTCGTACGGTTTAGTAGGGAAATTTGTTTGAAATATTAAAATTGTATGGCTTATTTGTTGTAATAGCTTATGTAAGTATTTAACCTGCAATTTTTTTCTGAGTTTTGTCATTATTTAGGTCCTTTTGAAGTCAAGTTTTTTAACCGACTTCAACAAAGAAAGAGACTTAATTTGAATATGTTCAACTATATCTTTGCTAATAGTAGATAAACCGATAGTGATTAATATTTTTCTGAGATTGTCACTTGTTAATTTTGTAATCTGATTAAATCGGAGATAAAGAAAGGAAAACAATTGAAGATGTTGTAAGAAGTTGTTAATAAGTGTTTTCTTTTCAAATTAAAATAATTATATAAAGATGTTTGCAAAAAAATAACATACCTAAAGTACTTTGTAATAAACAGAAATATAATACATCGAAAACGTTACATTACGAGAATTACAAGCATTGTTTATTTTATTTTTTTTTAAACGTCGCCCCACACTAGGTATTTCTCCTGTATCGTGGGTGCGTTTCACAAACATGAAATATCACATACACAAACACCCAGACTCGGGACAAACAAATGTGGATCGCACAAAGTTTTGCCCCGTGCGGGAATCGAACCCGCAACCCTTGGCGCAGCAGTCTAATCGCTTAGCCACTACGCCAATCAGGTGCATTTACAATATTTTAATAGTATTAGGTCATTGGGTTGAACACACAGCATAGTACGTTATGAATCCGATTCCTAGATCCAAGGACCACACAAAGCTTAACATTTTAAGCTCAAAACATTTTTCACTTTCCTTGTAGCATAAAACACGCTGCGCTCTTGCCGACTCAAATTTCCCGAGTTCGCTCAACGAGTTTTTAAAGGAAAATTGTTTTGTTTTCCTTGTATTTGAGTTCTAAGTGATGTTTTATACATAAATAGATTTAAAGTTACACGCTACTTTTTTTTGAGTCTAATAAAATGTACACGACGTAAATCTTCAAAGATATTTTGGAGTAAAAAAAATGCTGACATGTTTTGTATCTTTTTACTTTTGTGTGTAATGCGTATTATTTAATTACTTGCAAAGTCAATACGTATCCAAAATCCGTACTACTGAGAATTACCTAACGGACAAAATCAATAACATTCGCTCGACCTGGGAATCGAAGCCAGGTCCACGCAGCAGTCGTGCTTTGTAACCACTAGACCATCGAGGCTGTTTATAAAGACACACTGACTATAAACAATAGTATGTAGGTAGGTACCTATGCCATCAATTCGGTTTAAGGAATTTATTTCCTAAAGGAACATCTTATCACCCTTAAGACGACTTAACTAATTAAAAATCGAATTACCATCAAGACGGCTCACACGCTTGAATGTAACACTTTGAAACTATTAGTTCAATTCTACTAATCTTCAAAGTTTACTGAAATTCAGTTCAAAATCGTGAAACGTGTTCGTGGATAATCCGATCAGTTCAATACCTACATATATGTACATACGGCTTATGTGTATGTACAATTTATTATATAGCTAATGAACTAAGATAATATTTTTATATAATAAGTACATTATCTATCTATACAAGTATAATATATCTCAGTAGCAGCACGGAGTCTGGATTTGTGCCCGATTGATGGCAATAGGCTCGCCCCCTATTACATTGGGACTTACAACATAACTGGCGGAATGTGGGTGTACTATATGTTCAACTCTGCCTACCCCTTCGGGGAATACAGGCGTGATGTTATGTATGTATGTATGTATGTACAAGTATAATTTTGCTCCTGACCGAATTTCGGTCACGTTGGCCTGTCACAGCTGAGACAAGCTAACTACACAGGTGATATTATAATGCATAAGAATGCGCGCAAATACAGGTACACCCCCTGTTCCCTCACTCTCATAGCCCGATGGGACAGTAGGCTGGCACTACCGGAGAAAGATCAGGCGCAGGACCAACGGCTTATCGTGCCATCCGAAGCACGATGGGGTCGCGACTTGTTAATACGGTCATCCGTCACAAGACTAAGCGCGGCGAGCTCGGCTTAACCTCGCAGATCGTCTGATCTGCGCCGTAGCCACGTAGCTACGAGCTCTTGTACGACAGTACAACACTTCTTATTGTATGGTTGATAAACAACCTGATGTCAGAGTTTAAACCGCCTGTAGGCCTCTGACATGGATTTACACACCGTTGAAAATTCTTACAGGTGTGCCGGTTTCCTCACGACGTTTACCTTCACCGTTTTTAGCAACTGATAACTAATGTATAGTGCGAACATGATTTCGAAAAGACTTTTGTGCCGGGGTTTAAGCTTGCGACCTTTGACTTGGCAGTCCAACGGTCATACCACTCGGCTATCACTAATACAGAACGACACAAATTTATTAAAAGCATGAAAAACATTATGTTTAACCGCGGCCTAAATTTTTTTCATACCATAGTTACTTTAGGTTTGACACGAAAAGCCATTTGTTAATTAAAAATATGTCAGTAATATTATTTTAATATTTCGTGGCGTTACGCACGAGCATGGCGTTTTTAATTATTAATATTATGTGGAGTAGATTCTTTTAATCCCATACATGATTTATTCAAATGCATTTATACAAAAATATACAACAACACCGATATTTCCTGTAGATCAGAGAGGTACATAGTAGGGATGTTACGGAGCTTCGATTTCGATTCCGGAATATCGGAACTTCCGATGGTCTTTACACTTTCGGTTTCGAATGTTTTCAATCGGATGACCTATCGGAGCTTATTAAAATAACATCATCATCAGCCGAAAGACGTCCACTGCTGCACAAAGACCTCCCCCTTTAGAACGCCACAATGAACGACAACTTGCCATTTGCATCCATCAAGAAGAATCATCTTCCATCAAATTACTAAATAATATTATTTGTTGTGTCCAATTCTAATTGTTTTTTATTTGATATACAACTGTCTTTAACAATCCTACCGATTTTGACTCCGGTTTCGGTTCCAATTCTGAAAAAATAAGTTCTAAACATTCGATTCCGGTTCCAATAACCACTTTTGTATCATCCCTAGTCATTGTTTGTAGGACTCATAGCTATGCAGCTACCCGGCAGATCAGTCGATCCGCGAGGTTAAGCCGTGCTCGCCGCGGTCAGTCTTGTGATGGGTGACCGTTTTCACATGTCGAGACCCCACCGTGCTTCGGAAGGCACGTAAAGCTGTTGGTCCTGCGCCTGATCTCTCTCTGGTCGTGTCGGTCTACCGTCCCATTGGATTATGAGAGTGAGGGAATAGGGAGCGCACCTGTGTCTGCGCGCATACTTGTGCACTATAATATCTCCTGCGCAGATGGCTAGTCTCAGCTGAGACAGGCCGCCGTGACCGAAATTCGGTCAGGAGGACATTATTATTAGTCATTGTACATCCACATTTCGTCAATATACCTAATAGGTCCCAACCCAATGTAATAATGCGTAAGAAGGTGGCGTCAATAATACGCAGAGTAACGGGAAGCACCAACAGCATCCTGAAGGTATTTGCGGAGAGGCTGGATGGGCCGGCCATAGATAGGTTTATCAAGATGCATGTTACACATGGACCTTGATAAATCTCCCTGTGGTAGCTATTTTAATCCCTATTTTTATTATATTCTAATGTTTACTAACACAGTTCTTAAGCAATTGGACTAACACACTATGAGCCCTATTGTTGCTTGAAAATAAAAGATATTTTTTTTTATTCATTTTTTAATAGGGGGTAAGCCTATTTCATTTAAGCAAGCACAACTTCAGACTTTTTGCCACTGGGAATTTGATAATAATCGGAAACACAAAAT
Organism: Abrostola tripartita; assembly: GCA_905340225.1. NCBI lineage: Eukaryota > Metazoa > Arthropoda > Insecta > Lepidoptera > Noctuidae > Abrostola > Abrostola tripartita. The sequence goes on from HG996512.1 coordinate 5,839,001, forward strand.
CACTTCGCTCGAGCTGGGATTCAGATCCAGAACCTGATGTTCAGCATATAACATCACTAACAAAATGTGGGTGTACTATACACCCCTGGCTACCCCTTCGGGGAATACTGGCGTGATGTTATGATAAGATAATACAAATGAATCATAATCTAAGTTATCACAATTATTGCCAAAACACAAATCGGAATATAATTTGGCACAGATATGATTGTTGAACAGTAGATATAATCACGCTCTGCACTTGGAGGGGTGCCAGACGTCCCACTGCTCTAATGCACCAGTAATTCTAACCCTCAATGTAAGGTAATGCCAAACCAGGAATCAGGTCGTTTGTATTTTATTGAGTTGAGTTCTAGTTGACAATTTACATTCATACATACATATAGTCACGCCTCTTGCCCAGAGAGGTAGGCAGAGACCACGGATTTCTATTTGCTACGAACTTGGCGTACATTTTTTTATTGTTTTCAGTGGGAAACCTTCAAAAGGCACCCGCCCCTATAAAGTAAGTAAGGACCGGGGAGGGTAAGATTTCCACCTCACTAAAACCACCCGCCGGGACCTCCAAAAAGACCAACTCCGTAACTTCCCCATACACGCTCGTTTGTTAAGGGTTTCGTAACCTAGGACCCTAGACAAGTAATAATAGAAAAAGAAGAAATCATTTATTCAGAGCCAAGTACAATAAACCAAGCCGCTTGCCAAGCGTGGGGATTATGGCTACCCCCCCTCCTTTAAGGGGGAGGCTTTTGTCCAACAGTGGACGTCTTCCGGCTGATGATGAAGTACAATAAGATGTTTAATTCACCTGTCAAACTGCAGAGCAGATTGACGGCAGAATTGGTTTAACACAAATTTATCTTATTTCATAAAACTATTTATTTGTTAACGTTCATCTGATTTAAAAGTACATATTTTAGTTTTCTTTTTAATGATATTTTAATTATCATGTTGTTGTTATTCTTTCTGACTGCCTTGTTGGTCTAGTGGTCGCTAAGCGCGACTGCTGAGCAAGAGGTCCCGGGTTCAAATCCCGGGTCGGGCAAAGTGTTACTGAGTTTTCCAATAGGTAATTCTCAGTAACAGCACGGAGTCTGGATCTGTGCCCGGTTGATGGCAATAGGCTCGCCCCCTATTACATTGGGACTTACAACATAACTGGCGAAATGTGGGTGTAATACATGTACCTACACCTCTGCCTACCCCTTCGGGGAATACAGGCGTGATGTTATGTTATATTATTCTTTCTTACCGCCGAACTCAGAGACATTTAATGACTACTTAAATTATCACTAAGTAAAGATTTCACAAAGAAAACCTTTACTTAATGACAATTTAAGTAGTCATTAAATGTCTCTGAGTCAGTTTAAGAAATCATTAACGTCTCTAACTGCAGCGGTTAACCAATTAAGTTTACTATAAATTGTTACGATCAAATATTTGTTGTGCAAGTGCAAGACCAAGGCAATGTCAATCAAATGTATTTTTCACTCTATTCGCTTTTTTTCGTTAAGCATTTGGCCATTGTCTGGGTCCCTATACTCTTATCAATAGGCTAGGAATATTCCAACCTACTGACTAGGACGTCTACGATCTGAGCACTGCTCACGATATAGAGTTTATAACTTCACGTAAGTTTAGCTTCGATGGTAGCTACCTTAACTTTCTATTACTTGACTTGAGTTCCGTTGGAGGAAGTTTTCTAGTTTTAATAATAGTTGCTATGGCTTCGAAAAGGTAGCTTTAAAACCATTTGAGAACTAATAAATAGGTAGGTAGGGTACTTTAATATTGTATATGTTGTCTTCTTCTTATCGTGTTGTTGATGAACTATCTTGTGTCAGACTTTAAACCACCTGTAGGCCTCTGACATTGTTTCACACACCGTTGAAAAATCTCTCAGGTGTGCCGGTTTCCTCACGATGTTTTCCATCATCGTTTTTAGCAACTGATAACTAATATAGTACGCACAAGAACGGTGTGTAAAGCCATGTCAGAGGCCTACAGGCGGTTTAAACTCTGACACTAGGTTGTTCATCAACCATACGATAAGAAGAAGAAGAAGAAGTGCATTGGGTTTGAATTTGCGACCTTTGACTTGGCAGTCCAACGGTCATACCACTCGGCTATCATTACACACACACCTTAACATAACAATTTGCAGCCTTCACCCGATATAGGGTTTCTGCAGATAATACTTCTGCAGGAACCCTATATCGGGTGAAGGCCTCCCCTTAGGAATATTAGTATCACAACATAATTAATTATACACCTCAAATACATACGGAAGACGCGATTAATAAAATAAACACACATTAATATTAATTCACCATCATTTGTCCCTGTCGGTTAGGATGGGATGGGCTGACACATGGGGCAAACAGAACCATAAGTAACCAAGTTGTTTTGTTATGTTATACACGATTTAGATTGGATGGGATCATCCCTTTTGGTTTTGAGACCAGTCTTAGATGCGACAGTTTTTTTTTTTAAACGTCGCCCCACACTACGATTTTCTCATGTATCGTAGGAGCGTTTGACAAACATGAAATATCACATACACAAACACCCAGCCTCGGGACAATCAAATGTGGATTGCACAAATTTATGCCCCGTGCGGGAATCGAACCCGCAACCCTTAGCGCAGCAGTCTTATCGCCTAGCCACTGCGCCAATCAGGTCGTCGAACAGTACAGTTGATCCTTTTTTCGATTAAAATGTTGGTTCGAATCCCGAATCGGGCAAAGTGTTACTGGGTATTCCATTCGCTAATTTTCAGTAGCAGCACGGAGTCTGGATTTGTGTCCGGTTGATGGCAATAAAGTCGCCTCCGATTACATTGGAACCTAAAACAAAACTGACGAAATTTTAGAAGCATTGCTTAAGATCTCGGAATTTAGGAAATAATTCGCATTTAGAGGAATTTCTCGTCGTAATGTCATCGTTGTAGCCCTAAATATCACCCTTAAATATGACCATGAACTTTAGCACACTGTGTACATATGTATTACTATGTATTAGTGTCATACATGGATATATAGTGATACGTATCGCCGGAGAAACGCGTAAAATAAAATTTATGCAAAATATAAAAAACGTCGCGGCACATCCCACTAACTGCGCCGTAGTGTAGTAAATATTTTGTCGCTCGGATACCTTTTTCCGACACGGCTTTTATGTTATGTTTAGCTACCAAAATGGGGTAAGTCTGAAATTCTAAAACATAAACATAACATACCATCGCGCCTGTATTCCCCGAAGGGGTAGGCAGAGGTGCACATATAGTGCTCCCACATTTCGCCAGTTATGTTTTTAGCTCTAATCCTCGAAAAGGCAGGCATAGTGGCTGGCTCGTCCCACCAAAACTCCCAAGTCATAGCCTAGCAAGACAGCCTATTTCATTGCTCTCTTTAGCTTTGTCTAAAGAATATCAATATACACATAAAATCACTCAAACAAACCTATATATTAATAAATATCTGTCGCCAAAATCTGAGCATTCTAACACTCTTTTTCAACTTCACGTTGTGACGTGTTTTAATACACTAGTACCAGCACACGCAAAACGAGAAAATTCCCATCGCATTCAAAAAATATCCGCGAAAATGTTTTTACCTTTTAATAAACCAACAGAATAACTCGTGTGAAATCAATCGACGTTTGTGAAAAACTTGACTTATACCATGATGTTATACGTAAAAATTGGTACTTACGCAACATACGATATTAAATTAAAAACGGCACTTCTTGATATGTCACACTATATTAGATGACACGAGGAAATAGGACGCCATGTCGTATTTATACGTGAAAAATAGAAAAAGACACTGAACTCTGCTTACGAGTTCAGTCTTAACGCTTTGTAACATATTTACATAAAAATATGACATCACGCTTGTTCCCTGAAGGGGTGAGTAAAGGTGTGTATCACACCCACAATACATTCTAATATAATAGAATCGTCATCAACCGGGCACAAATCCAGACTCCGTTCTACTGAGAATTACCTAATGGTAAAATCCAGTCATACTTTGTTTCATCTGTAAATCAGCCAGCAATCAGCAGTCGCGCTCTGCAGCCACTAGACCTACGATGCAGCAACAAAAAACCAGAAAAAAATATTTGATTGTATGTATGGGATAATCTCCACAACTATCCAACCGAATTCCAAAATTCGTTCACCAATATTTAGAATGGATCTTTAGGGTGAAAATAGGATATTTTAACTCAGAAAAAGACGATTTTTTCATCGCAGACGAAGTCGTAAGCAATTTCTAGATATATATTACAGCATTGGAAGTATAATTAATATTTTGACGACCTGATTGGCGCAATGGCTAAGCGATTGGACTGCTGCGCTTAGGGCTGCGGATTCGATTCCCGCACGGGACAAAAATTTGTGTGATCCGTAGATGATATCGTATAGAAAAAAGAAATAAACTTATTTTATTTTTATTTGAGTTATACCATTTTGCCTTTCGCCTTATTTACTCTCCGTGTATTTTACGACCCGCTCTCGCACGATCGACAGCTGACGTTGGTATATTACCTGGTAGGCTGGGCTTTACTGCCTTTTGCACTTTCACCCTGTTTCTTAATGAGAAACTGAACTGGGATAAGCTGATTACTATACAGATTACCATCAGGCGAATTGTTGGCAAGCGCAACCCTATTTAGTCTAGAAAAAAATCGCGACCATTGAGTCCTGATGAGTGATGATATTTAAATCATTCCTTAGTAATAAAATAATTTATTACCATATTTTTAAAAAAAAAACTTCGCCCCACACTAGGAATTTCTCCTGTGTCGTGGGTGCGTTTCACAAACATTAAATATCACATACACAACACCCAGACTCGGGACAATCAAATGTGGATCGCACAAATTTTTGCGGGAATCGAACCCGAAACCTTTAGCGCAGCAGTCTAATCGCTTAGCCACTACGCCAATTAGGTCGTCAAATTGTGTTTGTATCACATAATGTTATTTAAATTTACTTTGTTAATTACAAGAATGTTTTACTTATAATAGGATTGCGTACCTTGGATTTCGTTACCCTAGATTTGTCTCTCTAAGAACCTGGTGACTTATAGATGGTGGAGGCTAATAAATAAACCTTTAGTCCTAATGATGATACCTCAGTTAGGCAGGCCTCCGTGACCGGAATTCGGTCAAAAGAAGTCCGCCTCTGTACATTTTTTTTTAATTTGTGCATAAAGTATAAATAAATAAAATAAAAGAAACATTTTTTTTAATAATATCTCCTGCGCTGGATAGACTCAGCTAAGATTGGCTACTGTCGAATTTCGGTCAGAAGGACAATATTATAAGTTTACTTAAAACATAGACCAAGTAATTTCGCAGATAAGTCATGATATCCTATCCCCGTTTGAATACGACTGGAGTTACTATCGCCATCTTACGACCAATCAATGTTAAGTATTACTAACATTGACGCAATCTCTTACAATGTAATGAGTCGTATAGTACCGAATCTTATAGTATAATGAGTTGAACAAGATTGTACAGAACAGTGATTAAAAACCTGTGTCGAATATTGTTTTAGAAAAAAAAATGGATGGACCTATTGCTTGGAATGGTAAGCAGTGAAATGTAATCAAGCCTGACTATGAATGCTATTAAAAAAAATGTATTTGATAAGACAACAACACTGCCCAACACGGGAATCGAACCCAGGACCTAAGGCTAAACAGTCGACCAACAAGAAAAAAAACTCAAACTCAATATTGAGTTAAGGTCGACTATGTAAACATAAGCTAATACCAAAATAATTGCAATACCAAAACATATATTATAAAAATTAACTGTATAAAATGACATTAAATGTGCATTAAATTCAAAGATCTTAACCAACCTAAGCTAACCTCACACATAAACCGCTACAAACCCATGTCAAGTAGTCAACTCAAATTTGATATCAAAGAACATTAACATCTCAATGTAAATCCAAATGTTTGTTACCCCTGGTTAAACATAATGTCCAAGCGAATCCGTGTAATTAGGTTAAGTGCAGTCACCAGTGTCTCAGAGATGGGAAACATTTGTGGGCTGACTATTTGATGTCATGCCAGAATTATGGTAAGCGATGCAGGCGTTATTTTATTGGTACCGTGCGTTTGTGACCTCTGAAAAAAGAGATTTATCAACCTTCTTTGTTGTCCTGCCCCTTTACCACGAACTCTTAAAACAAGACAGTTTACGGTGTGAAAGCGAGACGCCGCTACGTGAAGTGTAATGCGGCGTCTCGCTTCCACAACGTTAACCGTCTTGTTTTAAGCATAAAATAATATAATTGTTTAATAACTGCTATATTAAACTAACACCTTTTCTAGGGCTTTACCTTCCATTGTTCAGCTATCGATTATTTTCCGATGAAATTATTCTTTCTGCACTTATATTGCATAAGAACTACTCAAGATCACAAAATCATCTCTACTCGCAATATGTTTATTAAGAGGTAGTTACTTACTAATTGTTATCTTCACAACTTTCCTACAGAATAATCCGAAAATGAATTGATTATTCATTATTTTTTATACATATTAACATAAAATCCAGACTCCGTGCTTCTACTGAGAAATAACTTATCGAAAAAACCAAAAACACTGCCCGAGAATCGAACCCAGGACCTTACGCTGAGCATTCACGCTTTCCGACTACAAGACCAACGAGGTTAGCAAGTGTGCAACAATTTTTATCCGACTGCGCCAGAAGGAGGGTTACATTTTTATCATAGTCATAATGTATTTATTTCATATAGGCTACAAAAGAGCACTTACAAAACGTCAAACTAGTTGCACGGTTCCAAAAAGTCGTTTCTATGGAAAAGAACCGGCAAGAAACACCATAGTTACTCTTTTAAAAAGATGTTGTAGGAATGTTTAACAATCATTTCAAGTATGAGAGAATAATGAGCTACACAACATACCTAAAATGAGAATATGAGTAGCGTAGTAGTTACGTGTTTCCTACATGGTGCCTGTAAATAAAATCATTCATGCTCCTAACATGCTGCTATATAAGACACCACCACACTTTATCTTTTAAGCACAATACTCTTCCTAACTCTTGTTTTAAGTAATACGTTTCTGTATCTGTCGAGATAACAGCGCAAATCCTGCCCCGCATGGAATCCGTCTCGTAATAATCTAGCCAATTAATAAAAGTATCCCTGTCACTTATAGTTAGCGCGTTGTGTGGAAAGATTGCAGCTTCAGATAGTAAGATAGATACAAGAAGAAAGCAAGAAATCAGAAGATAGATTCAAAAGTACCTAACATTCTTAACCCCCGCAAAAAGTGTTAGTTTGTTTGTAGCATTGCAGCTCCGTAACGGATGCACCGATTTTGATCTAGTTTTTTTCGTTTGAAAGGTAACTAGATCGAGTGTTTTTAGCTATTATTAAAAAAATATAGTCAGCTGTTTTAATATCATCAGCTCTTTTCTACTAATTGATACAGTTGTCGCACACACTGTCTATATGCAATAACATCTCCTGCCAGCTTATTAGGATTCTTAGCAATCTTACCGCCGCACACGTTAATGATTACTTAAACTGACACTAAGTGAAGATAGTGATAGTTTAAGTAATTATTCAATGTCTCTGAGTTCGGTGGTTAGTGATATCATTAATCTCAGTTAATGACAGAATCGAAAGGTCTACGAGTATGTTCATTTTTTGAAACGCATCTGAAGGGTTGACTTCATAAGCACCGGATCCAACATGACTGGACAACAATGTTCATTGTCCATACAACATTTTGCCCCCAATCCCACGAAGTATTGTGCGGGTTAAAAATTCAAATGGTTGACCGATATCGACCGCGTCATAATTTAACCCTTTAAATGCGTGAACGTGTTGTTTTGACAGTTTATTTGCTGGTGAACAACCCTCTGATTAATTGTTCACAAATTGGACATAGTATTTGGATTTTTTTGATGGCATTTCGTTTCAGTGGGGTACTTTTTAATATGGTTGTCCTTTTATCGGTTTTTGTTGGAATAAAACGATTGCCTTTATCTTTCTTGGCAATGATATTTCAAAAAGTACAGATATGTTACTAGCTTCCTTATTTATAAGTTAGGTTCTAGTAGTAGTAGTAGTGTGACAGCATGTCCACCTAGCTGCTAGAATAAGATGTGTCCTGAGTTAGTAGTGCATGTCATAAAAAGCTGCGCCCCACTGTGCTACCCACTACATTTTTTTCGAATAAAAAGTAGTATGTGTTAATCCTGGGTGTCAGCTAACTCTATGCCAAAATTTTGCGAAATCGGTCCAGCCGTTTGAGCTTGAAGAGGTAAAAAACACACACACAAACTTTCGCCTTAATAATATTAGTGTGACTGGTTTTGAAACAAATTGCTTTTTCTGTATCTAATTATTTACTCAGCCCCAAATTCTAAGTTGATACTGAATCTAAGGCTAAGTCTACACTTACTGTGTGTAGTACAGTGTACACACGAGTAATTTATAGCCCCCAAAGTGCGTGAGCCTATAATTCTTTACGTAGGCTATATATTGATTGTTACTGTCGTACAAAGAGTAATCGTACTTGATATTGCGAGGTTTAGCTACGAAAAGACAAATAATAAGAGACATATTTTAAGAGAAGTTACAAAACATTACGCATATATTCCCGAAGGGGTAGGCAGAGGTATGTCTATAGTACACCACCATTTCTCCAGTTATGTTATAGGTCCCTAATTAATAGGGGGCGAGCCTATTGCAAATCCAGACTCCGTGCTGCTACTGAGAATTACCTAATGATTAAATAATATAACAAAAAAAATAAAAATCTTAAAGGAAAACATCGTGATGAAACCGCCACACGTGAGAGATTTTTTTTTAAATCTCTCACCGCCTACAGGCGGTTCAAACTCTGACACCAGGTTGTTCATCAACCATACGATAAGAAGATCTAGCTAACAGTGATTTCTATTCCTAGGATACAAAACTGTTATCTTTAGCAATCGTTCTCAACTTAAGGTTGCTACAAAACGCAAAAGAAAGTAAAATAATAAAGTTGCCATTATTAAAATGAAATTAAACTCGGAACAAAAGTTTTCCCATTTATTCTCCCCAGACTTTAGGGTAGCCACAATAAAAATTACTTCTTTAATTTATTGAACCAGATGCTGCATATTTAACTTGAGGTAAGAACTTATTTTCTTTTATTTTGTTGAGAGTAAAGTAGCTATATTACTTGTAGCTACTGGTCAGGATCTGTTTGCGAGGTTAAGCAGCACTTGCCGGGGTAAGTACTAGGATGGCCATTTTTTTTAAATAAAACCTTCGCCCCTCTCTAGTAATTTCTCCTGTATTGTGTGTGCGTTTCACAAACATGTAATATAACGTACACAAGCACCCAACTTCAGACAAACACCTGCGGATCACACAATTTTTTGTCCCGTGCAGGAATCCAACCCGCAACCCCGAGCGCAACTCCAATCGCTTAGCCAATGCGCCAATAAGGTCGACATTTTCTAAATTGAGACCACTCTGTAGGGGTCACGGAATATGATTAAATTCTTTTCCATCACTAGGACCAGTTTGGGCCCGGTAACAGAGAACATTTTATCGCTCAGCAATGCTAAGTTTCATGCAATAGATGGTAACCTATTTAGTAATAGGCTAGCCACTTATTATTACTTAGATACTATATTAATTGCTACTAATCAAATTATAATTTTAATATTATAAATAACTGAAGTGCAGTCGTAGAAACTTCTGAAACTATCAAATCTTCGGAGATTTCAGGCACGACTAATATTTATACAATAATACAATATGTATTTAATCAAAATAATATAAGAGAAACGACACCAATGTTGCTTACTGCGCAAAACCAACTTGAACGTTGTTTTTTCACATTAAAAGCAAAGTAGAAATTGAATTTTCGCATCGTTCACATAGCTGTATTCTTGGCAAACATCTATGCCACGGATGTACTAAGATTTCAAACAGAATAATAATATATTTTGTCTTTAATTTAACTAGATATTGGATGTGTGTTATTGCGGAAAAATTTCAAAATCTTACTTGATTTCATAGAATTTTTTCATTTTTATAGCATATATATTCATTATAGCTGTAAAGGTATAACACTGAGTTGGTAATCATAGATTCCAACAGATAATACCTGACGTCACCCTTAAGACGTAAATACTAAAAGGGAACTTGAAATTCGATGGATGCGAGCAGCGACACGGTGGCTCAGTTGGTTAGAGCAGCGCCACGGATCGGCGAAGGTCGCGGGTTCGCATCCCGCTCGTGTCCATCATTTTTCAAATTTCCTTTATCAATTTAGATTCATAGAAGATTAAAAATTTAAATAAGCTTTTATCTCCGTATAACATATTGTACACTGAACACATTTTCTAGAAAATCCTTAGACTATGTTATTTAGCTTTAATTTATTTTCTGTCTTTTTTTTATTTTCTGTCTTGTTATAGGAAGTGAGATTATTAGCAATACAGTCAGTGGTATAAGAGTAACGAATAAAATACAGCCAGCATAATGTAGCTGAAATAATAGAATTAAATAGACCACTGAGACTGATAACAAGAAATTACAGCTACTTTGTTGATTGTAGATACTGTAGTCAAATTGAAACTTGCCTAGATTTAGAAACGCAACCTCTAGGACCCTTCACCAAGCATGTTCACTTATTGTTAAAGAATACCGCATCCAAAATCCAAATATATTTTCAACAAACCTGATCGCTATCGGCAAGACCGTCAGTTGTTTGTGAGATATGGTTCCATCTGACACCCAGTCTATGATTTATAGTGCTATCTAAACCCTCGTTGATGTGGAAAGGTGACCAATCATAACATATTGTGTATTACATATAGGTATTACATTTTGTGAGCAGTAAATAGTCATTTACATACTTACTTGCAATTTAAGGCTTGTAATCCTACGAAGATAATCTAACGTTCGTCTCTAAAGTCCTTTAGGGACAGCGACATGATAGCTCAGTTGGCAGAGCTGTGCCACGGACCAGCGAAGGTTCCAGGTTCGAGTGCCGCTTATGTCTATAATTTAGTCTAATTTCCATGATTAATTTAGGTCCTAATAGAAAAATCCAGCATTTACCAGCAAAATATATTAATATTTAGATACAATGCTAAAATATAACTCAAGTTTTTCATCTTCTGCATTACCTCTAAAGCCTGAGTACTTTGATTCACAGTTATCAACCAAATGTAGGTGTGTAACATAATACCTACCTCTTCAGAGGATATATTATCCCACAACCTCAGTCCCTAACTTTCAACTTAAACAAAGCGTCCAAAACACATACAAAGCAAAATACAATAAAGTGTTCATTGCTGAAGTTTAAATCAAAAACATTGAAGAGACATTGAAAGCAATTACAGTTCATGCAATCAAAGTTAGAGGACTTAATGCTACATTGTTTGTGGGACGGTGCCAAAGAAGCGATTCACAAATCCAATTAATCGAAATGCAAATAATATTGAGGATTGTGTTTCTGGAATAACTGGCAACTAAATAGACTACGGGAAGTACTCTTGGCTAAGTAACAGCCGATGGATCGATCGAAGCTTAGAATACAACAAACCAGTTTCCGTAAACGCACAATTTTGAAGCAACACCAACTATTCCAAAATGGAGTAATTGCCTAATTAAAGATTTAACATTTAGTCCAAATAGAGCGCGCGTATCAATCAATCGTTGGAACGTATTACACGCAGCGCATTTAATTTGATTATGCAGTGTAGCTTAGTGCCAATGAGCAAAACTGCAGTCGGAATAATATAAACACATGTTAAGATTACATTTCAGTTGTTCAAATGGTTACAGTGCACGAAAATGAAAAATGGCTTAACGCTAGGCCTGTAGATCGAGGTTAAGCTGTGTTTGCTGGAATCTTTGATGATGGGTGACCGAATTCCACCCGTGGGTTGCCTTCTAGACTTAATAGTTGTATTTATTTATTCCGCAGCTAATGCAATTTAGTTGAACCAGTAAAATGCTCTACAAAAATTGTGGCAAGAAAATAAACACCGAAAAATATATCAGTTCTTAGCCGAACTCTTGTATTAAAAAGATACAAAGCAATCAATATCTTCGAAGAAACTAAGAATATTCCGAATTGCCAATCGTCAAGGAGTTTTCAAGACTAGTTACAAGTTTAATCGAATCGCAGAAAACTTCTTATTACTAGCCAAGATGAGAGGTACTCTGAGCATCTTAGAAATGCAACAAGAAATCTTGGGACGAGATGAAAAAATATCTTTAGATTTAGAGAAATACGTTAAAAAAATTTTACAGTAAAATATATTCCTTACAGAATGCATTAAACTAGAAAAAATTGAGTATCAATAATATTATATTTTTCACTTTAAACTGTTTTTAATAAATGGCTAAAATTGTCACTAGTCTCTCGTATACGCGATAGTCTTAGATTCGTACCCAGGATGCCAGATAAGGATATAAATAATAGTTTCTTTTGATGTAACTGCCATTAAGCGTCAAAAAAGCTGGTGCGGTAATTTCAATACTAAACACTTTATTGCATTCCATAATAGTGGACAACATAGGTGGACTTATAATATATTACAGATCATTATGGACCCTGTCAGGCACAGCAAAAGCGGAGAGAGGAAGATTTCAATACATAAAACCTCATTTCACAAAATGAGTTTCATTTCAACTCTGGCATAAAACGAAAATATATAAATTAAAGACTGTAAAAAAGACGAATTGTTCATGTCATTATAATGTCAAGAAAGCAAAATTTTCCTATGTGATTCTACGTAATTTTAAATCAACTTGTCGAAACAACGAAAATCTTACGTACTGCAGTTTTATTGGAAAATGACTTAACTATCAAAATATTTGGTTAGTATCAAGATTATTATTTTTGTTAACATGCCCAAAATACCCATGATTCTCAAGGGATGTTTGGTCACCCATCCCGTTCAAGTGAAGAAAGTCTCAATTGATAGGGGCTAAGCCCGTGGCCATTTATTCGGCTCCAACCTAAGAGCAAGGATTTTTACAAAACAAATCATTGTTTTGCTTTATTACCATGCCAAAATCTTCGCTTCAGTACTTTTTAAAGTCGATGTAAGCCTGATGTAAGTGTGACTCTTCACATAATTATAATTTGGGTACTATTCATTACCATACCATTTTACCAAAGAATACTAATGAATTCAAAGAGAGATTCTATTCAACTTTCAAATATTGTTATATTATTATGAAGACGTATCAAAGAAATAACGGTCTAAAAGGTTCACAGATCACAAAAAACTGTAATTTTTAAAAATTCGTAGTTTTTTAATTATTAATATAGTACTTAAAGTCATAATCATGATTTTAGTTAAAGGTGTAGGCCGTGCATTAGGTTTGAGAGTACAATTATTTTTAACTAAAGTGTGTGTATAAAAGGAAGATATTATTTAAGCTCCAAGTCTCCACAATATGTCATAGTAGGATTACCAGATTAGTCAATATCAAATGATAGACTTATACACTACGTTACAGAAGAAGTTAATATTAATAAAGAGATCACTAAAGTACATACAGAGATAGCTATAGAATAGCTTATAGCTACAGAAAATAACTAAGATGAATAGAATACAAATATTTTGCTTACAGAAGAGGCGAGAAGATTGTTGAGATGGGCAAAACCATTGTTGAAGCAAGAAACAAAGATAAAGATGGAGAAACGAAAATACTTTTCAAAAAGTCAAATAACACTATATTCACACATTCTAGAACATGTTCAGGCGCATCACAGTTATATACAAGAAGCGGCATATTACAAATAAAAAAAAACTTAGAAAATAATCACTGTTATTACATGGACAGGGGGAAACTTAAAAGGGATTTGAGTATGGAGACTGATGTTTGTATGCTGAGGAGATATTACAGAACTAAGAGAAACAAAATGTCCAACCAGGCCAGCTCAGCAAAGTCTAGATACTCTACGTTAGTAGACACTGAAGTGGAAACAATAGAGGAGTTTCCTGATACGAGTGCTTGCGGCGATAATGAAGCTACTGATTCAAAAAACCCACCGTTAGACATAGCATCACTGATGATAGACAATTTAAAAGAGCTTCTCAATCAATGGATTAAGAAACATTTACTAGAGAACAAAAACACAAAACAAAAAATTGATACCGTCCTGGACACTTTGATTGAAAAGTTGGATGCAAAGAAAACCCTAGCATCATCATCTGGTTCAACATATGTATTACATAAGGAAGCAACTACTCAAGAAGTGAAAAATAAGAAAGTCGCCACTGCGTCCATCACGTGTCAATACTGCAAACATAAAGCTCGGAATCTTAAAATTGGATCCTCAAGCAATATAAGCCAAAAGGAATCTTCATCTATAGCTATTCCTTTTCAATACAATGACATTAGAATCATTTCAACTTTGAGTATTCCCAGAAGTTTTCACAAACGTGGCATAGAAGAAAAGTCTAATCAAAATAATTCGTGGGTTAAAATGAAAAAAATCAAACATAAAAATATAATACTATCTATTGACAAATCAAATAAATTTATTGAATCTTCAAGCTTTGATCTAGTCACGATATCAACAAAATCTCTGACAAAAAGATGTACAAACTATGACACAAATGTTAAAAAGAAAAAGCGTCATATCGTGTTTTTTCCAAAACCATTTTACAAAAGTGCAACAGATACTTCGAGCAATACAAATGCTGAGCATGTTAAGATATGTAGAAACAATATAAATATAAATAAAAACCAATTTGATGAAATGCCAAGTCTTTTAAAAAGTCTTTATGAAAATGATCCGGTAATCAGTACTAACATCGACAAAAATATTCAATTTGATACAAAATATGATAATTCTACAATGACTGATAAAACTTCAAATGAAATAATTAACACACACAATAGTACAATAATAACTGATACTACTGAAAATATTTTTGGTAATACCTTACAAGAAAGAGCGGAAAGCGAACCTATTGCTGCATTTGAATTTATCGATCAAGATATTGAATTTCCAAATATTAAAAAATCTAAAGTTTCGAATGTTGCCGACCATGAACGAGCAAAAATTAATAATAGCTTTAAGAAGACTTCTAATCGAGGTAAAATTAACAAACGCAGACGACCATTAGGAAAGACAATATCACCAACATGTAAAGGATACAAATTTCAAAGTTTCCATAACAAACAATTTACGTTTCTTTACAAGAAGGCAAAAAATAATAAATCACAGGGAAAAGAATTCATAAAACATTGTCACAACTTATGGCAATACTTTTCTCAATATGACGGAGACAAAAATATTAAATTGGACGTTTGTATAAATGTGTTCCCAACTTACGAAAGTAAAACCAAAGATGTATGTACGGATATAAGCAATTCGGCAATGGGTATTTATGACATTAATGGCGGACCTACTTTATTATATAATGTACAACCAACTGATTTAGAAACACCTACTAATCAAACACAAATGAACATTGATGAAGAATCGTTAAAAGAACCTGAAGAAAATTATAACAGTTCTTGTGAATTCACTCCTGAAATAATTCCTATACTTGATGGAGCTGTTAGTCAAACTAAATACATTTTTAAAATCAATTCAAGAGAGAAAGAGGATAGTAACTCTAAACAAAATAGTTTTATGGAACGAAGTACTATAACGAGTGAACTAGAAATTGTACAAGAAATTAGTGAACTTAGAGCAGTTATAAAGGATTTGGCAGCAGCAGCTGAGAAATTTGTAAGTGAACATCTTAAAAGAGAATCTACTAAATCGAACGCAGAAACCACCATTTCACAAAACGCAAGTATTAACTTTACATCCAGTTCCAAATGTGAAGCAGTTATCAATCTTAGAAACCCATCGAAAGCTGTACAATATTCAAAGGATTTTGCACAAAACCAGAAATTGTTATCTGGCTTAAAAATAACCAAGGAACCGAAAAGAAAAGAAGTTTTTGATTATTATAATAGGCTTGCAAAGAAAAGCACGTCATATCGAATTATAGACAGTGAGTCTGTGCTTAAAGTCACTGACATGACATCAAAAGCTAACGAATTCCATGAATTCAGGGTAACTGATGAAGCATTGACGTGCTCTTTACCAAAATCCAGATCATTATTTGAAATGACTTCAGAACAAAGGCATAAACGAAAGCTAATTGCTTTATTTTGTGACGGCTATGGAAAAAGCCCCCCTCGCATTTATGATATGTACCAACCTACATCTACTGTATCTAAAGACAAAGAATATAAAAAATGGTTTGGTTGGGGCAAAAAACGAGGGGATCGTGATGGACAGCATAGCAAAAAAAAAGAGTGTATTTGTAAAACTTCTGTTCATTCCAATGATTCTTGCGCTGTACCAATATTACCTGATATCGTCGATTATGGATATTCTTCAACAGTATGTTTTCCTGAAGAAGACGCTCTGGAAGGAATGGATGAAGAGCAGTCGACAAACGATGAGATCAGGAAATGTTGCAAGGAACGTAGGGGAATGGGTTTTGGTGAAGGCTGTGTATACTGTATGTTATTATGGATTCCAGTCCTCATTATTGCATGTTTGTTTTATGGATATGTTTTAAAAGACAAAGTGAAATTCCCCGATGAAAAGAAAGTTATTGGACGTCAAGGACCAATAAGGCCTTTAGATCGACGTAATAGATCAATACTTTATGTAAAACTATCTGATTTAGGATTTTAATACGTTGTATTATTTTATGTTACACATTTATATTCTTAAATAAAAACCTATCTTTAACTTGAAAGCTTTCATTTAGCATGAACGAGTAGAAAAGTTAAATTTTAACAAACTTTGATCTACTATTACCTGTGCTTTATTTCGAATTTGTTTCAGATATTCAGAAGTAATTCCTAATCAAAATGGAAACTACAAAAGAATCGTTCACGAAAAAAGGAAGAAGACCAAAATCAGCAACAAGATATCCGAAAAGAATGCCCACATATGTAGTAGCCTTTGCAGTACAAGAAACTCACGACGACCCTGCAAACCTACCAATTCCCAACAAGCGAAGCCTTGAAAACAGTGCATCTTGTGCCAAATCCATCTCACCTGCTGAGTCTACTAATTCAGCTAAAACTTTTACTATTACTCCAACAGAAACGCTTTCTCATGTACTCAATATACCTACTATAAGCGAAGTGAAAATAGATATCATGGATGATAACCAATGTGGAGATATTGATAAGAAGTCCCCTCAAATGAGCAGCTACATCGTAGTTGATAATTCTATGGCGGACGAACAGCCTGAAATAATATTTAATGCATCAAAACACATCAAAAGATACAAAGACAATAACAAATTTCTTAGGAAGAAGCCGAAGAAAAACAAACGCGTTATTAAGTTTAAAAATATACATTTTAAATATAAAAATCCAAAAAGCAGTATTTCTAGACGACTAGAGAAGTATTACGAGAAAGCGAAAATGAATTCCCCCAACTCTGAACAAATTCAGAAACAAATTTGTTCTAACGGCCTATCGAAAGTTGTTTGCAAATCGCGGGACCTAAAAAAAGTTTTAGCTAAAGCAAACTTACTAGACGACTCAGACCGAATATCTCTTTATGACGGCTTTTGTGCCAATGAATATGATGATGGTACGCCCAATTCTTCGCCATCAACTACGAAAAAGTCCTTTATAAGTTACGCTAGCCAGAACACTTTAATCCGTAAAAGCTCTTCATCATCGAGAAACGAAGACTTTTATAGCATAAAAACCGTAAACTCCGTTATCCAAGTGTCGTCAGAGGTATTACCTTATAAAACTGATGTTATAAATGTCGCTGTAGCAGTAGCTTTTAACTCATCTAAACCAAGTAACGATCAAAATGACAGTAGAATTAATAGTAATGAAATATTCATGCATACTGAAAACTTAACAAGTGAGGAAACATTTTTACTTCCTAATGTAGATCTTACGTCTGGAACACCATCTCATGAAAACGCAAAAGTCAACTATAGTCAATTAACACCTATAACTTTAAATGAAAAAGACCTGAGCAGTGATACTCTTACCGGTTATGATAAGAAATCTATTGTGGGGGTATGTAGTGAGGACGATACATTTGTGATCGCAAGGACTAGTTCTGATTTTAATAAATCAAGCATTGATTCTGAATTCACTTTAACATCAAACTCGGACACAATAATACGTTCAGAAAGTTTGCAACCCAATTTACTCAGTAAGGAAGATTTCACATTTGATGATTATTCTAACAGAACCACTATATCAGAAACTGTTAAAACTCTTGGATTTTATCCTGGAATGGCACCCTCTACCAGCTATGATGCAAACTATGATAATGGTATGAATGACGTAATAGTAACCGAGAATTTGATGACAAGTTTTCCCATAAACGCCAAAAATATTGGTGATTTACCTACAGAAGTAAAAAATGACTTATCAAAAAGTGTTTTGAAAAAATCTTTTGATGTGGAAAAGTTCGCATGGCTTCAAAGAAATATTCAATTACCAAATGATATTGTTATAAAAGCTGAATTAAAAGAAACAGACCAAGGACAAAGAAAAACCTGTTCTGAAGGAGTAAGAAATAATTATCCTAAAGATTTTTCTGAGATGTGGGAACGTCTGACTTTAGTATTGGATTTGGCTGTGAGGAGATTGGAAGAAACTTTAGCAGAAAAGATAATGAAAGAGCTGAAGAAATCATTAGAAATCTTTAATCAGCCCGAATGTAGAGCGCCAAAATTAGAAATAAAAGGTACTGAGATCCCACAAGTCAAACATAAGCACACTGACGTAAAAATGTCGCACAAAGAGGTATCGGTAATAGAAGATTATCTTAAAGCAGATATAGACGAATGCCTGCAATGCGACCTGGTACAGAACCAAGTTATAGATCAGTTGATGCTTAAACTGAGTGTGGAAGGGCCGAAACCTTTGTCAACATCAACCGTGTCCTTGAAAAAACTGAAGAAGCCAGAAATTGTAAAAGATTACTTTGAAATATTGAAGCCACCTGTGGTCGAGAGTGCCTTAGTAGAGGTGGGGAGAGGTGACACAATAACGGTTTCAACTGCCACTGCTGAATTACGAAGTGAAGAGTGCCATGGGTTCCAACGTATCAAATTACTTTTCTCTGGTCCCATGACGTTTCTCAGAGAGAATGTGTTCGTTATAACCAGTGTTCCTACGTTCTTTATTGTTTTATTATGTCTGTACGGTATTATTGTTATCATTATTAAACCTTGGTAATTTCGGTGAGTGAGACAAGTTTTTTCATTTTTTATGAATCAGCTAGCATCTTGTAAGTTTGGCAGAAGTGGACTGTATATTGGAGGAGTAGCTGGTTCAATGGTATACCAGTACAATATTGTCGGTTTTATACCTGTGTGGTGTTAGCAGATTTCAGTGAAGTGAGAGGTATTTATACATACTTTTAATTAATAGTCTCACTATTCCATAGTCCATACCAACCAACTATGAATAATAACAATCAAATAAATTTCAAATAAATAGTGTTTTTATTGCAAATTAAATTGGTCTTCCCGAAACATCATAACAATATTAAGCTTTCATACAGTTTACAAAAATATGATGACTATATGCCAAAGCAATAACATACAGTCGCTCTATGATAAAAGCTTTAAATAAAATTGATAATACTAATGGTAATTAAATTACGGGCCAATTTTCATTTTTGATCTAATTCAAGTGCATTCAAAACACAGTATCTAGTTCTACTCTAGAGTCTAGTTTTAATGATTTAATGTCAAAATATAACATTAAACTGGACTAAAATTGAAGATTTTAATACTGAACTCTTGATAAAATATAAACACTACAACAAGTTCAGCAAAATATTGAATACTGTGAATAATAAACTTAAAATAATATTATAATTGAATGCTCTTTTAGGAGCGTCTTGTAAAATGTGACTTTTGAGGGATGATTCGATTCGTAGAAATAGTTTATTTATCACAAATCATGGTAGAGGACTAACTGAAAGATAAAAGCATTAAAAATATTTTTTACGAAAAACTAACAAAAAAAAACAGTAACACGTTCATCATTTCAGTTTTAAATATTTTAGTCCCCCAATAAATTGAAGTTGATATTTCTCAAGTTTTCGTTAATTGTTAACTTAATTGGTACTTTTCTGATATTTCCAGCCTTCTAGCTCATTGTCCTTGATCCAATATGAGATGTCCAGATCGGTCTACCGTGAAGATCGGACGGATTCTCCGAGTCCTGTTAAAAAAAGAATAATTATAGTTTAGTATCTAATTATATTGTTTCACTATAGATCAGATTCAGTTTTAAAGATGTAGGGCTAAAAATCAGCTAAAGATAAGCATACTTTTCCGCGGTCTATCTTTCGATGGGTGACACTTAACACGAGAAGTGGCACGACAAATTCGTTAGGCAATTGATCTTGCACGAGGTCTCAGGTCGCGTCCGTTTGTCTCATCGGTTTGTTGTCAGTCAGCCCCCTTACCAAGAACTCTTACTCTTGAACGCAAGACGCTGTACTACACTGCACGAACTGGCGGCGCGGCGTCTCGCTTCCACAACGGAAAATGTCCTGCTTTAAAAGTTCATGGTAAGGGCTGCACTATAGTACCTCCTGCGTTACCGAAATTCGTTTGAGGGATTATTAGTATGTTATTATTCGTGATACAGCTATTCGGGGAAGATATAAAGTACCTAAGTAGAACTTGTGACATCGACTTTTAACTCTTACCTTAGTTTGGCACTCTTCCTCCTTGTTCCGTCAGCGATGGCAACTGCTTGAGCAACCACAGGCCCGTCGTCTGTGACCTCCTAGAAATTCATACCGTCTTATCATTCTGTTTACATATTTTTTTTAATATTATACTAGAGGTCGCCCTGAGGACAAAATTTGATCATAGCTATGTGATAAATTGTAGCTTTCTGCGCTTCTTCTCCGTATAGAATTTAATGTATCAAGTCCCTTCGAACGCGCAATATTCCTAAAAAAGGATCCGATGATTTCGCTTCACTTTAAAGATTATTTCTTTTCCCAAATAGCCAGTACAATAGTTTTCAAAGTCATTAAATATTTTAAGTAGATAGTCTTGGACCTAAATGGCTATTAAGCTCATCGAATGAAGAAAAGCCATATAGCTTGAGCTACATACAAAAAGTCATACATGTATCATTGTCTTTAAGGGTATAGTCAGAGACCCAAGATTTCTATGTGCTACGTTCCTGGCGCTTCTTTTACCTGATCCACTCTTATGCATATCTACCTTCTTTAATTATACAGACTCAACGTTTAAATACTTATTATAAGGAATTGTGGCTTTACACTAAGACAACCCTACAAATTCTTTCTTTTTTACAAATCTTATGGGAATGTTTAGTATTACCTCTATAGCTGTTTCTGTAGTAGTTCTTGGCCCTGGTGCTGCCTGCACTTTCGGTACTGGGAAGGGGGCGCCATATTGTGAAAACACTCGAGGTTGGGTTCTGTAAAACATCAACATTTTCTTATTTAAAAAAATCTTAAAATATTTTTAAGGTTTTTCTTAAATAAAATTCGCCTCTCACTTCAATTTGGTACTAATACGGTGCGATTCTAAGTCATAAAATATCACAAACACAGAAATTCTTATTCCGGATGAATATTTGCGATTTACAATTAGGTATTAGTTTCATGCGTGAATTGAGTCCGCAACACTGCGTGCTAAACCAATCACGTAGCCATTGGGCCAATAAGGCATTCAAATGATATATTGGTGTGCTAGTAGTAGATGGACTGGATCAATAACTTAAATACATCGCATAATTTTTAAATTTATGAGATTTTGCTAAGCGAATAAAAATTTAGCCTTATATACCAAGCCCTAGCAATCCAATACTGAGGCCTAAAAAGCCAACTTATAGCATCCTTATCTTTTTCCGCACTGAATAGTTTCAAAACTCGTATTTCTTTTTTAGCTTTTTCTGTAAAACGAACCCTTTTTAATTTGAGTTGGTCGTTTGCTAATTGGCGGACAGAAAAAAAGGATATGACCCAATTAGGGAACACCGAGGATTTAAATATAAATTATTATCTACTTAAAAACCCGTGTTACAATTTTTGACAGAATCTATTAAGTACAGTCAGCATCATAAGTAGCTTAACATGTTAAGAAACCTTATGTCAAATAACTGAAAGGGAACAAACATCGATTCAAGTTTTTGTTTAAATTTATAGAAACGTCTTAGAATATTAAATACTTTTTACTATATAAGAAGTTGTTATTTAATTATTGGTATGTTAAAAAATTAAATGTTTAGCTACTTTTTCCGTCTTACTTCTAGGTCGTACAGTCGGACGTTTCAATTTTTTTTTTATAACCCTTTTTTCCATTAGGTAATTCTCAGTAGCAGTACAGTTTTAATATTTGTGCCTTTTAATGGCAATAGGCTCGCACCAGACAGGGTAACACTTTGCCCGACCCAGAATACGTAACCAGGACCTCTCATGCTTAGCGACCGCTGGACCAACGAGGCGGTCCTAGCATAATCGTTTGTTTTTTTAATAAAAATTCGCAGCTTCGCAAAGTTTCCTTTACTAAGTAAACCGTTTCATACAATTTCGCCGTACCCACTAATGATGACGTTATTAAACACGCCGAAACAACTAATTAACTATGTACGGGACGTAATAAATTAAAATACATCAATATTCCGCCATGAAATAGGGTAATGCCACTATTGTTGCGCCAAAATTTACATTTACTGTGGTACGTGACCGTCAGGTTAAGTTAGGCGCACACCTTGCGATTTTTTGTCGCACGACTTTGCCTTTACTTTCGTTTTTAATCTGACAAAATTATAGCCAATCTCTGGGGTTTTTTTCAATGGAATTCTATACGCACGCGTATTGTATATTTTTTTTTTTATTCTAAATGTGTCACTTGAATTCAAAGATTCAGTAAGTAATTTTTATATTGACGTATTTAATTCCCTTATAAAATAAATTTTTAAATATCTAACTTTTTACAGCTGCATTATTACCTACTCGCTTAATATCAATTTCTTTATAATAATTCTCTATTTTTTTTTATTCACTTAACAAACTACAACTTTTGACACACCGACAAAACAGAAAATCTTTAATAAAATCGCACGTCTGAACTCCCTCTTATAAACATTAAAATTCTAAAGGGACATCTACTAACCTTGCTCCAAAAGCCGTTGCAACTGCCGTAGCTGTTCTGCCGTCGTCTTGGCCATCACCCTCTTGATCCTGAGGTTCTTCCAAATCATTGCCTTGCTGGTTCACATCCAGACCACTTTGGAGAGCATCTGGACTCTGTCTTTGTGGTTGGAACTGACCTTGCTGTTGGAATTGAGCTTGTTGTTGGAATCGGCTCAGATCCTGACCAGGATAGCTGATCAACTGAGCTTGGATGAAGCCGGGTTGAGCTTGAAGCTGTGGTTGGAATTGATTCGCTGGTTGCTGGAGCACATACGGTTGCTGGTACAATTGAGTTTGGTAAGTGTTGTCATTAGTTTCTACATCCTGATTTTCTTGGTCGGCTTGGGGCTGGAACTGGCCTGGTCGGGGCTGGAATTGGGCTGGCTGGGGTTGAAATTGACCTGGCTGCTGAGGTTGAGGCTGTAACTGAACTACTTGTGGTTCAAATTGACCTGGATGCTGTGGTTGGGGTTGAAATTGAACCGCTTGCGTTCCAAATTGGCCTGGCTGCTGTGGTTGAGGTTGAAATTGAACTGCTTGCGGTTCAAACTGGCCTGGCTGCTGCGGTTGAGGTCGATATTGGACCGTCTGAGGTTGAAATTGGCTTGACTGTTGTGGTTGAGGTTGAAATTGAACTGCTTGCGGTTCTAATGGACTTAATTGTTGAGGCTGAGGTTGGTATTGAACCGTCTGGAGTTGAAACTGGCCTGGCTGCTGTGGTTGAGGTTGAAATTGAACTACTTGCGGTTCTAATAAACCTGGTTGTTGAGGTTGAGGTTGGTATTGGGCCGTCTGAAGTTGAAACTGACCTGGCTGCTGTGGTTGAGGTTGGAATTGAACTGCTTGCGGTTCTAATGGACTTGATTGTTGAGGTTGTGGTTGGTATTGGACTGTCTGAGGTTGAAACTGGCCTGGCTGCTGTGGTTGAGGTTGAAATTGAACAGCTTGCGGTTCTAATGGACCTGGCTGCTGTGGTTGAGGTTGCAACTGAACTGTCTGGGGTTGGTATTGTCCTTGCTGTGGTTGAGGTTGAAACTGCGCCGGTTGCAATTGGTTAGCACCCTGGGGCTGTAAGACTATAGGTTGAGCCGAAAACTGAGGTTGAAGGATAGCGTTTGCTGTTTGGTATTGCGGCACTGGTTCAGCGTTTGGCTGACCGTACAATGCCTGAGGCTGGATGGCTTCTCCAGATGGTACCGCGACAGCCCCAGCCTGGAACTGGGGCTGTGGTTGATAGACGTTGGCAGGCTGAATTTGGGCCTGAGGACGCTCAGCAACCAACAGAGCAGGACTCTGGTAGCCTTGCTGTTGAAGTTGTTGCTGAGCTAGCACCGACGGGAGCGCTGCGAAGTGTGTTTGAGCATTGTATCCTGCCACTTGCTTCTGCGACTGAACTGGTTGGAGATACAAAGGAGATTGAAGCTGTCTGAATTGCTGCAGAGGAACAAACTGAGGCTGCAACTGTAGCTGAGCGAGCGAACTAAGGAACAGTTCACCAGGGTATTCCTGTATCTTCTGTTTAGCTACTTCTACAGACACTTTCGCATCTTTAGCATCATCTAACACTTCGCCTTTATTCAGACTAATTTCTGTTGTCGATACTTGAGTCGTAGCTTCAGTTGTGGGTGCTTCTGTGGTTGTTGTTGTTCGTGGGGCAAACTGGGCAGGCACTTGGGGTCTCGGTAATCTGTTTCCGTTGTTTTGAGCCTCTAACTGTTTTTGCCTCTCAAATTCACGATACCGCTGTTGCTGCTGCTGATACTGCAAATTAATAAAGTTTTGAGATATTACTACTTGGACTTGCGTTTTACGAGAAAAGTCTTTATATGGATGAAGTTATGACGGTAATAAATTGTGGTCCTGGAATGAACATTCTAATTTATTTTAGTATTTTAGCATATAATTTTTAAGCGCTTTAAGTTACTAAACAGTGATCTATACACCAAATAAATATATTAATATTATGAATACAGACCAAATTTTTTTCTCACATGGATTTTTAAGTTTCCTACGACCATCAATTTATACCCAAAACATAAACAAATTATATTTCTTATAAGTACAATGCCTGGTCTTTTGAAGGTCTGCAGTCAAAGTACGCGATTAAGTATACATCATGGCAAAAATATACTTTTTCCATTGCTTCTTCCGTCTTCCATGCAACTCAACACCATGAAAAAATGTTCACTTACCTGTGTCTGTTTAAAACTCTGATCTAAGTTCTTGATATCAGAATTGAAAGCAGGTCCCACATTTTGCTTTCCATTGACGGGCGAACGCTGGAAGAACGGTGTCTCCTCTTGGGCAGGCAAGCCTTGGACGGAGACGTCTTCTTCAGGGGTCCCATACTCCACGTTTGGAGAGCCAGGGTTGCGAGGGTCTAGGGGTAAATTGGGAGGAAGGTATTGTGCGGGCTGCTGAAATATAATTATATTACTCAATATAAATTGCGGTTTGGTTCATGATTTCTGATAAAAATAGAATAAATATTAGCTTGTCTCATTGGAATTGTGGAATTGTGGAATCTTCGGAAATTATCGCAAGGAATAAAACTCCAGCTCTTTTAGGTATCATTAAGATACAAACTGATTCCACGTACGCTACGTGCGCTACGCAACCAAGGACCAGTCTTTGTCTACCAATATCGTCTTGCATTCAATAATATACACATATCAAAACAATGAGTTGACGTTTTCGGGGGCTGTCTTAAGTATGAGGATCAAAAAGTTGAATACTTTTTTATCTAAACTTCTGGCGTGGGTAGTCGGTTAGGGATAATATCTACTATATCAAACATATATCTATACTAAGACAGAATAGTCCAAACGGTTAGAAAGCTAGGTACCTGTTCCTGACCCCTCTGTGGCAGTTCGAAGGCTGGCCCAGTAGGCCTCCATCCGCTGGGCGCGTAGGGCGCGGGGGGTTCCGCTAGCGCCCCACTCACTAGCAACGATATCACAGCCAACAATTCCTGAAAAATCAACTGATTAAATAATATGATGATGGTTAATTGTTTTCGCAAACCACAACGCATTCATAAGAGAAACTATAGAATTTCGCTTCTGTTAAATTAAGAGCATTTTCCATTTTTAACCTACTTAATAAAAGTGGAGTTTGTTCGGCGCGTATTATTTTACAATTCATTTTTTAAAGTCACCTCTGTTTCCTAGAGGAATAGGCAGAGACCACGGATTTCCATTTGCTACGATCCTGGCGTACTTATTTTGCCTCATTCACTCGCATCACATTCCTCATACACGGTCGCCGGTTAGAGGGCTTTTCGTTATTTAATGAAGTACATTTTTATTGTTTAACCTACGTCGTCGGGTTTGCGGTTTGCGAAAAGGTGAGTTCGATTGCCGGTCAAACCCGAGTGTGAGTTAGCCGGGTTTGGGCGTTTGTATAATGTGGTAATGCAGGTATATTAAGAGTTATTTAGGCAGGCTAACCCGGCCTACATACTATAGAACATATAGCCTACTAGCTTTTGCCCTCGGCTACGCTCGCGTTAACCCCTATTCAAACCTTTTAGAGGGTTGAATAAAAAATGTAGCCTATGTCCTATCTCGGGTCTTAAACTTTCTACATGCCAAAGTTCATCAAAATCCGTTCAGCGGTTTAGACGTGAGGACGTAACAGACAGACAGACAGAGTTACTTTCACATTTATAATATTAGTATGGATACAGTGTGTAACGAAAAAGGTATATATATCCAAAAAGGGGCAAATAGTACATCTGGTATACCATATAGAATCCCTTTACATAATCAGCTCAAAATAACAACATTTTATGCTACCTATCGTATGTTTACTGCATTCAAATCATATAAAATGTGTCATCGCTCTACGCACTTCGTACAGCGTAGACTAGCGCGTACTGACGCGCAGAGAAACGAGCAAGTGATCTTAAAAATATTGACTAACGTATTCTTTGTTTATGATTTGAATTTAGTAAACATATTATACCTCCCCCTTCTAAAAGGGGGAAGCCTTCGTTAAACAGTGGGCGTCTTCCGGCTGATGATGATGATGAAATATATTATGATACCAATTTTTTTGTGTTCATTATTTTGAGCTAAAAATAATTGGTTTCTATCCCAGATGTACTCCTCGCCCCCCCTTTTAGATAGTGATACCCTATCCCCTGTTACACCCTATATACTATAATGATTATAAAATCACACCACTTTCCCAGACGGATAGACAGACACCACACAATTCTTATGATAAAATCCTTGCGTAATCGCTTCGTCTTTTCACTTCCATCATATTCCTACACATTGTCTAAGGGTGGATTGCTTCAGGTTGACTTGACGCACACGTAAATGTTAAAAATGGCAATACTATTTTTTTCCTCCGGGTTTTTTTTTCCATTAAAAAACGCTTCATGTTTTACGAACGTTAAACATCTTCTGCAATCGTTATTTTTTGACGTACGTAAGTAACGTTAACAGACTGTTTGAAGCAACCCGCCCTAAATCATTTATTTGCACAAGTAACTAAAAGTATAACAACAAATAATATTAGATGAAACCACAGCCACCTAAAAGTTACAAGGTTTAATCGACCAAAAACCTACAAATTAGATATTCTCTTAACAAAATCTTCACAATATTTGTCTGCCGGACGACTTAACCCTAATTACTGTGATTAACCCGGTTAATAACGGTTCGTATCGACGGACCCCTGGCCCTAAGTAAGGGATGCAAATTAAAATTGAAACAATAAAGGACACACCACAAAGGCAACTTTTTGGTAATAGAGGGTTTTACGCTAATAATAGAATTTTGGGTGCAAAAATATTTTGATACGAGATTATGTTTTGTCTTTTATATTTAGCGAAATTATCACATAAGTTTGGGTCCAATTATAATTTTAGATGTTAGATAATCTTTGGTCATTTTATATATTTAGTTTATGTAGACCAAAATATAAGAATATGGCACTAGGTATTTCTATATCTTTACACTTTTTCAATTCCAAGGGATATAGGTTTTGCGCCTATTAATATCAGTCTACTTGTATGCGGCAAATCCTCACATGGCACAACGTAAATCATCTTATAAACGAAAAACCTCCTATGACTTATGAAGTAAACCCTTAAAAATTTGCACCCAAAAATTCCGAAAAATAATCCAGAACTATACACAAAACTAAAGAAATTTAGTTCATTATATCACACACAAACACATACACACACAAATAAACACTTTAAAAAAGGAACGTGTGATCACCTTCATTTTCGTCGACTTTCGTTCGTTATGCGTCGCCTGCGCATCGCTTTTATAGACAATAGTGTTTGCGCATTGGCATTCGATGCGCGCGCAATATCGACCTTACATACTTAGGGATGGCACGTAAGCATACAAGGTGAGCAGGGCTCCTGGTGACTAACAGCTTAAGTAAACAGATTTTATGCTAATTTAAATTATGATTGTGAAGTATCTTATAGGGTTCGAATCACATTTCGCCAGTTATGTTACAGCTATGCTATACTGAAACACTAACATCATCTCGCACGTCACCTCACTACGCGCTAGTGTTGTCGATCAACAATATACTACATTAAGGATCAAGAACAAAATCATATCGCATTAGAGTCCGAGAAAGCAAGCACTGCGCGTCTTAATGTTGGCTATGATTGAAGCATACTAACATCAATTATGACCACATAATTATATGTGCTCTTATTTCTCGGGCCGTTTTTGATCGGTAATTTAGTACATTGTTGATCGAAGGCTATTGTCGAATCTCACCGCGGATTTAGAAGTGAGTTCGTAATATATCTTTAAAAAAGCACGGCAGATCCCAATGTAATATGTGGTAAGCAATCAACAACATCATCAGCAAGCATCAACAGTGCACAAATCTAGACTCCGTGCTGCTACTTTTACATTTTGTCCGACTTGTAAATTAAACCCAAGTCTTCATGGTAGGCGGTCGCGTTTTGCAACCACTAGAAAAACAAGGCAGTCAAATTTTATAATTTCCTTTTTTTGGAACATGCCTTCCACTTGTGTCCATCATTGTAACTCCTGTAAGCCAGGATCACAATGATAACCATTAAGAACCGTCGAGGCAATGAAGCTTAAGATAACCCAGAGAAATTACTTGACTGTCTTAGAACCCGCAACGAAATTAATCAGAAATTATGGTTCAAAAATTGAAGGTTTCCGCAATTCTCAGTGCAGCTGAATATTGGAATCGTGTCCCATAAATTTATGTTACCGGCACCCCTGAGAGATTTTTCAACGGTGTGTAAAGCCATGTCAGAGGCCTATAGGCGGCTTAAACTCTGACACCAGGACCTGGCCAGGTTGTCCATCAACCATACGATATGAAGAAGACTATATGTACTGGAACTACACGAGGGTCGATGGGTCGATCCTGATCCCCATAAGGCTGCCTCATTGGTGTCGTGGTCTCAAAATACGTGGGCTGAGCGTGATTGCTCCGCAGCGTCTTTGTTTAATACGACCGGAGAGAGATTAGTGGCAGGACCAACAGCTTAACTTGTTATCGACTCGATCTCGAATTGATCTGGCGCAGGACCAACGACCTAACGCTTTCGAGACTCAGAGAGGTCTAGACGTGCAAAAAACGGTCACCCATCCTAAAAATGACCTCATCAAACACTGCTTAACCTCGCAACTATGTAGCTTTTTATGTACATATGTATTCAGGTGACAACGAACGTTTATCAGTAAGATCTGCTAATAGTTTCCGTGCGATGGGAATCTTTTTGTTTATTAATGAATTTTGTAAAAAACACTCATTGTACCGTCAATCATGGTTGAATAAGTCGGCGTATGCGCAGGCCATGTGGCCATAACTTGAGACTCGTGTACATTAGTGAACGGACACAAAAACTTTTTTTTATGTAAAGATGATTAATTTAGCATAGGCATGCTAAAATGTCATCAAAAGTCATATCATTTGGGTTGGTAATCGTTTCAATTGGATTCAATTTCGTTGGTAATATCGATTTATAGCTGTAAAGGTATAGCACTGAATTGGTAATCACAGATTCCAAGAGAATACATAACGTCACTCTTAAGACGTAAATACGAAAAGGGAATTTGAAATTCGATGGCTGCGAGCAGCGACACGGTAGCTTATTTAGTAAAAGCTGTGACACGAATTGGCGAAGGTGGGTTTGAATTCTGCTCGTATCCATCATTTTTCAAATTTTCTTTATTACCTACTGTAAAATCATAATTTAACTAATTCTCCAGCATCATCAGAAATCGTTTTACGCTCATTACACACTATCTTGTTTATTTTGAAACGCCTTCTTAACGTTTTTCTATTGTATCATAGTCACTATTGTATCGTACAATTATGAAATAACCAAAACATTATCCGTAATCCGTAATCCGTGTGATGTTGTTTATTAGCTGTAGATAATTATGTAGTGTTTGAAATTGTATAAGTGCTAAGTACTTAAAAGTAGTAGTTTTTTTAAATAAAAACGTCGCCCCACACTTGGAATTTCTCCTGTATCGTGGGTGCGTTTCACAAACATGAAATATCACATACACAAACACCCAGACTCGCGACAAACATCTGCGGATCGCACAAATTTTTATCCCGTGCGGGAATCGAACCCTTAACGCAGCAGTCCAATCGCTTAGCCACTGCGCCAATCTGGTCGTCAATAATTTCACTAAGTTAGTACTTAGTGAAATTATTTATGACTAACTGCGCCCCGCGGTTTTACTCGCTACATTTTTTCAGGATAAACAGTAGCCCTGACATGGCTTTACACACTGTTGAAAAATCTCTCAGGTATGCTAGTTTTTTACGAAGTTTTCCTTCACCGTTTTTAGCAACTGATAACTAATTTACATGAACAATGCACATGAATTCGTAAAGACATTGGTACGTTAAATCGTGCGACCTTTGACTTGGCAGTCCACCGGTCATACCACTCGGCTATCAAAGCAGCACAAATTCATGTAACAACTTTAATGTAGCAAATTTTGGCAAATAAATCTTATCATATTTAAGAACTCTATACAGTGCTAAGCATTCCGATCAACACCAAATATATTAATTCCAGTATTTCGCAAAGAAGCAGGTCATGCACTCGGTTTTTCAGCTTCCCACTAGCTAGCATTTCAGTAAAATACCTAGGTATTGGAACTTTCTTAACGGCCTTTAAATTTTTCGGTACTCCAACGTGAAAATATTAAGCCTATGAGGTTGTT
Organism: Abrostola tripartita; assembly: GCA_905340225.1. Lineage (NCBI taxonomy): Eukaryota > Metazoa > Arthropoda > Insecta > Lepidoptera > Noctuidae > Abrostola > Abrostola tripartita. The sequence goes on from HG996512.1 coordinate 5,870,436, forward strand.
TTTTAATTTATATACCATACAGGACATGTAAAGGCAGTAAAATACGTTTCGTATCCGTTTAAAAAATGGTTCTCAGTCCGTCCGAGTCTTGCTGTGTCTGTGATATTTCATGTTTGTGAAATGACCCACGATACAGGACAAATTCTATGTGGGGCAATGATATTTAAAAAGAAAAATAAATGATTAACGAACGGTCACCTATCAAAGGGCAGACCTCAACAAGTGCCGCTTTACCTCACAAAACTCCTGACCAATATATGTATATGTAGCTTCATGTCTTGAACAACATAACATCTTTTAGCATTCCGCATTCCTCGCGCGCTATGAAAACCCTTCGTGAGTAGAATCACGTTCCGCATAAGACCTGCATTTTGACATCGTTTTTTATTATGTCATATCACTGTAATTACTGCCGGTGTTGTGTGCTAGAATTTATAAGGTAGTATTAGCGCATGCGTAGTAGCGTAGTAGGTCTGACTTTTGACGCGATTGTGGGTGTAGGCAGTGTGAATTCACTTCTACTTAATTAAGAAAGTAACGCCTAAACTTGGATATTATTTATTAAATAAGCAAGTTAGATTTTTTTTAATCGTCGCCCCACACTAATAATTACTCTTATATCGTGGGTGCGTTCCCAAACCTGAAATATCACATACGCAAACACCACCCAGACACGGGACAAACATCTGCGGATCACACAATTTTTTGTCGAATCCATACGAACCCGCAACCGTTAGCGTAGCAGTCCAATCGCTTAGCCACTGCGCCAATCATGACGTTGGAGAGATTTCATTCGTTTTAAGTAACCAAGCACAAACATCTTAAGGCAAATATCCGTGGATTTCCCAAATATTTATCGAGTGGGAATTGAACCCGCTATCCTTAGCGCACCGGTTTGTCCGAAACTAACTACTAAAAATCCAAGCCAGATTTAAAAAAAGATACGCCTTAAACATATAACCTCCTCATTTTTAGTCGGTTAAAAACAAACTCATATATTATCACAGCTTATCAAATTTTTTTGGCCATCTTTCATCTTCACGGACGCTCATATCCGTCCAAAGAGTATTTATTAAATTTTCATTTAACATAAGCGAGCCAATGATATTAAAATAAAGTACAGATATGTTACTAGCGCGCTCATTTTGAAGGCTAGAACAGGGGACAATTGTAGTCTTGGGTAGTACAATTGTTTTCCGATTTGACATAAGACTAGTACAGTTCGGACTCAGAGTTCGGAACACTATTCTCGTTCATTTTGTTACCATATGACGTATCTATACTTTTTGTCATATCATTGAAGCGAGCTAAGCTAAGAGAAAATATTAAAATGTGAACTGGCTACGATCCAAGCGAATCCATTGTACTATTTGGCGGGCACGCTGCATTGTAAACAGAATAAGGTTTGTCCACATGTTTTATACGGCCAATATTGGCTATAATGTTTGGTCAAATGTTTGCTATAAAATGTTATTGGTTGGATATTGATCATTTTTTTAAATCATAGACGATATTATTGTAGGTAACCTGCCTATCATCATCATCTACATCATATATTATGTCATTACTGACCGGAGATTTATAAAATATGCAAATGTAATAAATTCATATAATTTGTTTAGAATAACGAGTAATAATAATAACAGCCTATAACTGTCCCACTGCAGGGCAAAGGCCTCTTCTCGTATAGAGAAGGATTGAGCATTGATCACCACGCTAGCTCACTGCGGGTTGGCGATTTCAGATAATTAAATCCAGGTTTCCTTACGATGTTTTCCGTCACCGTTAGTCAGTGGTGTCTTAGAATATCTAAGAAAGTATTTATGACATTGAAAAAGTCACATTGATACTTGCCTGGGTTTGAACCTGCAACCTCGTGCATAGAAATCCGGTATGTCAACCACTAGGCCACCACGACCTACAAGTACTATACAACAAGTAATACATTTATTCTTTTTTATAAATTTTATATTTGCACACCATATGTTATGGTAGAATATATGGGCACACTCATACTATTTTTAAGACAATACTTTGCATACCTATATTCTAGCAAATAAATTAATTTGAATTTGAATCATCAGCCGGAAGACGTCCACTGTTGGAGTTATCGTTCAGCGTGGAAGGACACGATGAACAACGATAACTTGTCATTTGCATGTTGAAAGGAAATAGGAATATTAGACGTTTTCGTGTAAACTATTATTGAATTATTTCTATCTATACTTAATATTATTATATTTATTTATAAACCAAATAACACTTTAGTATTATAATATAATAAAATATAGTATGTTTATATGTAAGAACTCATATCTACGAAACTATCCCTCCTTTTTCCATGCCACCGCACACTTTCGCGCCTATAATATTAGTAAGATAGCATACAAACCAAATAGAATCTTATCCATCAATATTATTACACCGTGTGGTAGATAGAGATCTTGATCTGTCCGCTAACACCCTGCGATCTGCTACGGATTACGGCCGATGGCGCCAATCCGTCTCAAAGCCCTGTTGATTAGCCAATACTGAGTGATTGGCTGATAGCAAACAACACTACAGTCTCAACCACGTATTCCAACGTAAACTCGCTTGTAACCACGTAACGAATTTCGAGACTAGCTGACTTCTGAGACTAGCTAACGACGCAGGAGATATTATAGTGCACAAGTATGCGCGCAGACACAGGTGCACCCCCTATTCCCTTACTCTCATAGTCCGATGGGACGGTAGACCGACACAACCGGAGAAGGATCAGGCGCAGAACCAACGGCTTAACGTACCTTCCGAAGCACGGGGCACAAGTATGCACGCAAACACAGGTGCACTCCATATTCCCGCACTCTAATAATCCGATGGGACGGGAGGACACGACCGGAGAGAGATCAGGCGCAGGACCAACATCTTACCGTGCCTTCCAAAGCACGGATCCCCACGTAACCGCAAGAGGCGCTGTTTATTTTGCAATACAAATATTTTACGTGCTAGCTATCGAGTTTACGTGAAAACTCATGGTAAAGGTACTGGACAAAGCTTTTCATACTTAGTTTAGATTTAGCGTCAATTCCATTGATTGAATTCAGCAGAGGTTTATTACTTGGAGATGGTAATACCCCTTTGCAATTTTTAACGTAGTGAATAGATGGACTGGGAATGAATGTTGTGAGAGTGAAGTAAGCGATTGAAGTAAATATGTAATTATATCGTTGCTCATAGGCATAGAAAGATTTTTTAATTCAAATGTCACAAGTCAGACAACCTATATGGTATCTACTTACATGGGTTTAAAAAGTCTGTTTCTTTAAATCTTATCATGTCAATCTATAGTCATACAAAAACACCTATTTAAAAAAAAGCGGAAAATAATTAAAAAGAACGAGCTTTGTTATAAGCGTCGATAAAATCACATTAGTAAATCCTTTCATATTCTTCATTAGTTAACTAACACACATAGATAAATAATAACTGTGAGCGTATAGCGCGTTTAAAACCTGCTTTTAAATACATACTTAGTTTAGATTTAGCGTCAATTCCATTGATTGAATTCAGCAGAGGTTTATTACTTGGAGATGGTTATACGCCTTTGCAATTTTTAACGTAGTGAATAGAGAGAGAGTGAAGTAGGCAATTGAAGTATATATGTAATTATCGTTGCTAATGGCCATCTTAAAACTCTGTGTAACCCTTTGAGTACGCATATGACATAAGTTTTTAGACTTCTGCGGTGTGTACTGTCTGTCAACCCGTGACCACGGCCTTTGCAAGTCGGCCGAAACGTCGGGAAAAATAGGTATTTATACCGTTAATTATTTTGTCTTCTGTAATTCCGATAGTGGAAAAATTGACAGCCAGTATAAACAGCCAGGTACGTTAAGTTAACTTTAACAATAGCTTTAACCAGCGAAGTTTGGGCGGTTACGGTTACTGTTATAGTTATGACGCCATCTAACAAATTGTCAAATGGTGCAACGCATTTTTTAACCGCTACTTTAACATGTTTGTTAATGTTAAAGTAAGTTGGTGCAACCCAGCCTTAGTGTTGTTTAGGCGCCATACAACCAACGATGCGATAACATACTAATTTTTACAACTAAACGAATAAATAACTTTCAATTTTCATCCACCAATGAATCAGTTAAGAATATTAGTATTCACGAACACCCTCGTGAACATTTGGCAATGTCACCCGTTTGAATACCAACTCTCAGCCAAGTACTTTGCATGGCTTGATGGTCAAGATATTTAAGGAAAATTAACTAGGAACATTGTCTGTTAAGGTTATAGGCCCAATACAAGATCGACCTTATCATAATCTTCTTCGGAAATCTCTTCATGGTTCAAACTTGAGGAAATGAAATTATTTAAGGATTTTAGTTTTATCAGTGACAGGATGCGCTAGGCGGTTCATATTTTGAATTTGCGGGAATCGAGCCCGCAACCTTAAGCGCAGCAATCCAATCGCTTAGTCACTGCGCCAATCAGGTCGTCAAACATGATACATGCCATAGATATTATTACGCCTGTATTCCCCGAAAGCGTACGCAGAAGTGTGCTGTCACATGTGTTCAAATCGCCAGTAATTTTATTAGTCTTATGTAATAGGAGAAAAGCTTAACATTTACAAAACAGAATAATCTAGGCATTGCAAAACTTAATAAATCAATCGAAGATTTCCAGTATTGGCCAACACCTGGCCAACCCTCCCAACATTGGCCCAACAAACATCTGTGTTATAGCCAACATTGGCTAATGGTCCTAAAGTCACCGATCTAAATATCACCACGTTCTCATGTAGAACTAGCCGAATCTAAGGGTTGTGTTTAAAATATTCTATTTTTACATCGTAAGGGTGTGTTATGAATTTCGAAAGACGGTTTAGGATGCCATTTTTCAGTACCTACCACAGGTCTTCAGTGCTGGCCACAAGGTTCGGCATAAGATATTACAATATGATATTTATACGAGAATCTCTTACGTTATGGCTTGTGTGGAGTGGCTTGTTGTTTGTTGGTATCCGGCCTAGAATTGACCACCCCCTTTCCTCCCGTGGGTGTCGTAAAAGGCGACTAAGGGAAAATCCAGAAGATGGGTAGAGATGAAGATGGGATATACCTATAGGATATAGCTAAATTGTAATATTATATTATTTCAAATGGTCGTGGTAGCCTTGTGGATTAAGGACCGGATTCGTGTGCAGCAATGCGGGATTGTAGGTTCGTATCCAGGCCAATTAGAAAGTTTGTTTTTAATTTAAACGTTACAATTCAGACAAACTATAATAGTATCTACTCATAAGTGTTAAACAAATCTGTTTATTCAGGTCAATCAATAACTATGCAAAACCTTTAAATCACCTATTTTAAAAGTCTGTAATAATAACAACGAAGGTTTCTTATAAGCATTAGTAAATCATAACATTAATCAACTAGCACATAGAGTTACGGTGCCACAGATAGATAGACGTAGCGATCAAACCTATAACACCCCTCTTTTTGCATCAGGGGTTTAAAAAGAAAATGCCATTTGGAACTTACTTTTAAACACAACTTCTCTCACTAACTGTCGCCATCTAAAGGGCCGAGAGACCATTGCTCAAGACAACGTGAAAATATGTACACACGCAAAATTTAACACACAATAGGATGTTACAATACCCATACTACAGCAATTAAATTCGCGAATCTCGTACGTTTATGTAATCAAGTGGTTTTTTTCTATTAACCATGGACGCAGTCCGTTCACGCGGCGATATTGACCCGAACGAGACCCGCATTCTAATCAGGTGACCCCGACTGCTACAAAAGGCCCACTCAACGCCACAACATTGTCAAGAACATTGTTTTTAAGGCTTTTGGGCTTAATTAGTTTGCTTTAAGTGTTTTATTTACGTATTTTTCTATGGTAGGTTAAACAGAGATGTGCTTCTGGATACTTAGGGTCTGTTTCTCCATCTACAAGTGAAGTGTCAATTAGACTAACCGCCACTTAAAGTCACCTGTCACTACTCATACGAATTTCACAATATCTGGGTAGCATTATTCAGGAGATAAACTGGCCTGTAGCTAAGATACGATAGAAGATATTCGTAACTTTTACTTAGCAATTAGCGTTAATCAAAAAGTAACTATTCAGCACTTTACTTGTAGATGATGAAACAGGCCCTTACACTCACTTTCATGTAATCCAGGATTCAGATTCAGGATTCAGTAGCGAGCCTCCCCGAGTGCTACCTAAGTCCGTCGCGCACCCTGGCCCCATGGCGGTCCTCGCTACCATCCTTGTTGACTGGACCAGCTACACCACGGGGTGACCTGCTGCCATGTGACTCATTACGTAGCCATGTCTCATGCTAATACAAAGAACCTTCTAACCCATATCATTCCAAAAAACATGTAATACTTACAACAAGGACTTGCTAAAGGATAGTATGTTCTATATATCGTGAGAAAAAGTCCTCTTTTATCAATGGCGTTTTAAAGCTAACCCTAAAATAAAACGATAATAATACAGGTCTCAGTTTATTTCGGTTTCCATTCGGTTCGTTTTAGTCATCATCGCCAATCGCGTTTGGTGCAGCATCCTCATTTTTCGTGTCATCTGGGACTGGTCTAGACCACACCCCCTCCACTTCTTCAACTTTCTCCTGGCCGGTCAGAAACGCGAAGAATTTGTCTTCTTTTGTTCTGAAACAAATGTCACGAACAAGAAAGTAAAATGACCAGTAATATGTCTCTTCTTATAAGTTTTAATTTCCTCATATTCATACTTAAGGAAAATTATTTTCTCTAATTTCAACAGAACTGATAAAATCGTTAATGTTCCTAAGAAACAGAAATACAAGAGAAATTTATAGTAATATTTTAATCGTGTGTCTTTAGACAGTAAAAGAAAACGCCCTTTTAGTGTTTGAAATATTGATTATTTTATATAATCATCTACCGTCCCATCGGACTATGAGAGTGCGGGAATAGGGAGTGCACCTGTGTTTGCGCGCATACTTGTGCACTATAATATCCCCTGCGTAGTTGGCTAGTCTCAGGCTCAGATAGGCCGACGTGACCGAAATTCGGTCAGGAGAACATTATTATTCATTATTATTACTTTAAAATAATTTTAATATTAAAGTAAACCCAGAAAATAACACTACTCACTGTACGACTGTACTTACGTATGCTTACGTTAACACACACTCAGTCTAAGAGACCATTTAAGTAAGACTTGGCATTGATGCCCATTGGTCATTGTTGACATCATCATAAGAATTGCACACTCAAGTCATGTCTACGCCGGATCCGCAGCGTGAAAAATAATTTATCCTGCCCTTGCCTACATAAATTCTGTTGAACTCTCAATTCGTTACGATTGTTAAAATGGGATGGTAATGCGACGCATAGAACAGAATGGGATGTCATTTATTATCAGGAAATTATAGTATTTTACAGTTCTTCAGGGGTCGTCCAGTCGTGATGTTTTGCACCTCTGCCTATCGCTACGAGGAAAACAGGCATGACTGCATTCGCCGAAGGGGTAGGCAGAGGTGCACATTTACACCCATATTTTGCCAGTTATGATAAAGGTCCCAATGTAATAGGGGGCGAGCCTATGTCCCTTAACCAATCACAAATCCAGACTCCGTGCTGCTACTCAGAATTACCTAATGGAAAAACCCAGTAACACTTTGCCCGACCCGGGATTCGAAACCAAGACCTCATGCTCAGCTGTCACGCTTAGCGACCACTAGACCAACAAAGCAGTCTCTATAATATAAAACATTAAAATCCGTTGACTTGGATCTAATATGCGCTGCATTAAGGTCATAGCACACATATTAACTCGGAAAGGGATCGTCACCGTATCAACTCGAGCCGTGCAGTATTCTACGTACACTAATCGGAATCTACGACCTGATTGGCGCAGTGGCTAAGCGATTAGACTGCTGCGCTAAGGGTTGCGGGTTCGATTCCCGCGCGGGGCAAAAATTTGTGAGATCCACATTTGAGTGTCCCGAGTCTGGATGTTTGTGTATGTGATATTTCATGTTTGTGAAACGCACCCACGATACAGGAGAAATTACTAGTGTGGGGCGACGTTTTTTAAAAAAAAAAAAAATCGTAACGTAATCGCCTCGCCTCGGGTTGACGCCTGTCCCCCCTAGACAAGTGGCAAAACGCTTGACGAATAGAAATCAAATAGAATGATAAATGCATGGGGATGACATAATGTTTCGACTATGTTATCGATGACATGTGTCAGCCCCATATATTTTTAATTTTATTCCATTTCTATTCGTCAAGCGTTTTGCCACTTGTCTAGAGGGACTGCTTGCGGCGCGGCGAAAGGCGATACGGTGCCGAGCTGCCGATCCCGTTCCGAGTTGATATGTGTGCTGTGTCCTTTAAATTACTTACTCGTGGACTTCTCTGTCGTCTTCCGGTTCAACAGCCTGAAATATTAAAAACATAAGCCTTTTACACTTTTGTATGAAGAATAAATCAATAAAAGGAGACTTTTTTTGGACCCACTAACAATTTGTTACGTCTGTATCGTGGGTGCGTTTCACAAACATGAAATATCATATACACAAACACCCAGACTCGGGACAAACATCTGCGGATCACACAAATTTCTGTCCCGTGCGGGAATCGAACCCGCAGCTCTTAGCGCAGCAGTCCAATTGCTTAGCCACTGCGCCAATCGGTCGTCTAAAAAAATGAATACATTTTAATGTTGGCTTGACGTTTCGATCGGGTTGCACCGGCCGTGGTCGTAATCCAGTGCCTTAATTTCTTATTTTTTTATTAATTTGATTTTTTAAATGTTAGTAAATATGATCAGAATTCTGAACCACACAAACTTTTTCTTATAAGGTACCTGAAGGCTGGTAATCTCGCTGTCCGTATTCACGAGGAGGTCGGCAAGGTACTGTGTGACGTGGTCTGCCCTGTCCACGACATCAATTTCTTCGCTGTGAGTCGGTGGTCTTTTCTTCACATCCTCAGTCACGATATCTACGTGAGGTGCCTTTGGAGGAGCTAGAAAGATGGTGAAAAATTAAATTATTATTAAATATAAAAAAAAGTCGATTAAAAATATTGATGAAGGAGGCAAATTCCTGGCTACCTTTGAGAAGAGTAAATAAAATAAACGCTGGAGTCAAGGTTTTTTTTTTAATCCAGACAGGTAGGTAGCACTGAGTAGCAGTGACAATCAAAATCGGTGGAGCTATAGTGGTCGTAGCCGTGTGGTATCCAGCCTAGAATTGACCACCTCCTTTCCTCCCGTAAGTGTCGTAAGAGGCGACTAAGGGAAAATTCAGAAGATGGGCAGCAGCGTCTTCTGTAACTTGACCACCAATACTGCGATCCCCAAGCCGCTTGCCAAACGTGGGGATTATAGCAACGGGGAGGACCTTTGTTCAGCAGTGGACATCTATCGGCTGATGATGATATAGTGGTCACATTCACACAATTTCCTAGATTCCTTGCAATTTCAGTAATTCCTATACAAATAACATTTAAAAGCTTCAATTTATTACTTAAAATAATATACAATGAGATTAATTCCGTTCTAAGCAGCAACAAGACCGCCACTTGCACTATTTTTAGTTTTTTAATATTTCTTGTCGTGCAATAAAGAATATTACACACATAACATCACGCCTGAATTGCCCAAAGGGGTAGGCAGAGGTGCATAATACACCCACATTTCGACAGTTATGTTATAGGCCCCAATGTGATAGGGGGCGAGCCTATTGCCATCATCATCAGCCCGTTGCAGTCCACTGCTGGACGTACGCTTCACCCAATGTATGCCACAAAGCCATCAACCGGGCACATTTCCAGACTCCGTACTGCTACTGAGAATTACCAACCAATCTTATAGCACTGTGCCCGACCCGGTATTCGATCCCAGGACCTTGTGCGACCATAGCGTCCACTACAGACGGTATTTCAGACAGGGAAACATTACCTGCATTAGCTTTCTCATCCATTTTCCGCGGTGCATCGTATTTTCCATACTCATTCTTCTTCTTCATGTTCTGGAAGTGGTCGTGGCTGTACAGCTGCTCCGTCAAGTCTGGTCTCATTTCGTTATCATTAAACAACCTCTTGTAGTGTATCGTTCGAAACTGTAAAGTAATAAACAACATGATATAACGCCTGTATTGTATAGCAGAGGTCTGCCCCCCCTAGACAAGTGGCAAAACGCTTGACGAAAAACCGAATAGAATGAAAAATATGGGTTTGACATATTATGTCATCGACATCATAATCGAAATATTATGTCATCCCCATACATTTATCGTTTTGCCACTTGCATATGAGGGAGTACACCCATATTTCGCCAGTTATAAGTCCCAATGTAATAAGGAACTAGCCTACCAATAACCAGGTATCCAGAACTCGTGTAACTACAGAGAATTACTCATAAACCTAGTGAAAAAACCCAATATCACTACCCAACCCGGAAATCGGATCCAGCCCAGAATCGAATACGCGTATTTCATCTTTTCGGTGACTTAATGCTTTATTAGGCCAACTTAACCTATAAACAATGAAACATCTTAAAATAAACACTAGAGTCTATTGACAATCACACTAATAGTATAAAGGCGAGAGTTTGTGAGTGTGTTTGTATGTTTGTTACCTCTTCAAGCATAAACGGTTGGACCGATTTTGCTAAAATTTGGTATGGAGGTAGCTGACACCCTGGATTAACACATAGGCTATCGTGAACAATGTAGCGGATAACACCGCAGGGCGCAGCTAGTATAATTATAACAGTGTTTTATGTAAGGAAGGGCGTAAGTTCTCTTGTGGTACGTGTATAATACAAGCACTGATAGCCGAGTGGTATGACCGGTGGACTGCTAAGTCAAAGGTCGCAAGTTCAAACCCCGGCACGCACCAACGTCTTTTCGAATTCATGTGCGTATTATAAATTAGTTATCAGTTGCTAAAACGGTGAAGGAAAACATCGTGAGGAAACCGGCACACCTGAGAGATTTTTCAGCGGTGTGTTAAGCCATGTCAGAGGCCTACAGGCGGTTTAAACTCCGACACCAGGTTGTTCATCAACCATACGATAAGAAGAAGCAGACGTGTATACAGAATAAGTGTATTCAAGTTTAGCTTTTCGTCTTTTATTCCTATTTCAGCGAAGTAAATAAGCCTCATATATTTCTAAGCAAGATCCCGTCAATCATGGTAATGTACTGAAGTCCTGTGAGTAATGTCTACACTTAGCTATTATTTGCAGACAAGGCTATCAACGGAGAGATTCATTGAATCCCACTCATTCACTCAGTATTCAAGTGTATCTAATTCTATATCATATGAATGTGCTATTGTTTACTCGTGTTGTTGTTACAATACAAATTATTTTGATTGCCTGAAGTTGGCATTTTGAAAGTTGTCGCAGTTAACAAAGAGTTTAAACATAATATATCATCCCGTCTAGATACCCCGTGTTAAGAGTTTTTTTTTAATGAAAAACGTCGCCTAGGAATTTCTCCTGTGTTGTGAGTGCGTTTCACAAACATGAAATATCACATACACGAACACCCAGACTCGGGACAAACATCTGCGGTTCGCACAAATTTTTGCCCCGAGCGGGAATCGAACCCTTAGCGCAACAGTCCAATCGCTTAGCCACTGCGCCAATCTGTCGTCGTTTGGAGAACGTCACTTTTTACTTAGATCTAATATCATTGAAAACACCCATAATTTAACAGTTATGTTATAGATCCAAACGTAATCTGAGCCGAGTCGATCGCACTAACTGGGAACAAATCCAGAGTTCACGCTACTACTGAGAATTACCTAATGGAAAAACCCACCACTTTTCCCGACCCGGGAATCGACGCACCTCACGCTCAACCTAATGGAAAAACTCGAAAACACGCCTGACCCTGGATTCGAGCCCAAGACCTCGTGTTCAGCAGTCGCAATTTGCGACCACTGGACCAACGAGGCAGACAGAACTCACACCAAACTTCTCCTCATTCTAATATTATTATAGATAACCAACTTACGTGTAAATTATTATCATCTGTAGGCTTGGTTTGAACAAGGGTACACCTCAGAACAGTGGCGACTACCAGTATGGACAACTGTGGAAAACAAATATTAATATTAATTGTGAGATGGCCTTCACTTTCAAAACATCGCTTAGAAAACTTTTAATAATTAAAAAATATTATTAGAAATTATTGTTAGAAATAATATCATTATTATTCAATATAATGAATTCACAATGATTAATATAATTACCGAATGCAAATAGGCGATTTTATACTGTTTTTTTATGTTACGCGTAGATACGGTTTCAGCCTTACAGCTAGTGATAAATAATGGGGTGTGATTTCGTTTGGATTCAAATCAGTTTGTCAAAATGATTTTCATAACAACCTGTGTGTGAAATCCGAGCATTATATACTTAATTATCAAAATATTTTTATTGGTAGCATCTTAAAATTGAATGGTGAGATAAAATAATACTTTTTTTTTTTACTGACTTTAAGTTGGTTTGGTGTTTATTTTTTATTATCGTTATTAAAGCATTACAGGTAAACTTATTGTATACTATGGTCCACAAGACTGTATTAAACAGTTTGTCTGTGGACTCTGATGATTCTCACTGTTTGGTTGGCTGTTCGCTACCTGAGTATCTATGCTCAGAGGTATACGCCAATAGTAAAGTGATTTTGATAATTCATTATTTGTTTGAAAGAAACTTAGACGAAGCCTTTTCAACTTTGATTTTAAATTTGGAACTAAAAATTTAACGTAGGCTACCTCATTCTTAGTTTGAAAAGTACGATAAAAAGCACACTGAACGCATCTGATTAAAAAAAGTTTTCTAGAAGACCGCCAACTAAACAATAAACACAGTTTTTTTCTTTTAAATCAAAAATAAATAAAATTGAGGAATTAGGTGTCTTCAAGTCAATTATAAATTAAAAGAGTAGAGAATATTCAATTATATCCAAAGATTTCGTTTTCAAAAAAAAATACAATATGAGTAAGGAAAAGAGTATACCCCATCGACACAAAATTATATGAATAACCTTTAATAAGTATTTAACAACACCGATTTAAAAAAAAATTTAATCACATAACTTTTTATTTCACAAAAACTGAACTTTCATCAAAAACCGTTGAAACCTCAGATTTATTTTAAAATAATTAAAAACATATTTTTTTATAAAAAAAGGGCAAAGGTAATCAAGACTCACCATTATGACTATGATTTGAACTTAACGGTTGTAAGAAGTCTAGAGGTCGCTAGGACATCACCGCACTACTGCGCCTGCGCCGACCAACATGAACCACACCTACCGGAGAGCGAGATGAATAAACAATATTCGGATAAGGATAGATGTAGATGCTGCGACTTTTAGTCGCGACTCACTTTCACGCGCGACTTGTCTACGGCACAACTTTAAAACGACTTTTTTTTTTAATAAAAGCCCTGGTGCCCTTCTCTGTTGTTAAGGCTATCTTCGTATAAAAAATATCGATTATTATCATTGATTTAATAGTTCTCATTGTGATTAAGTAACAAAGAGACTGACAGAGATGGGTACTTTGAAATGATGATAAAAATATATTTATTGCTCTAAACATGGTAGAAAAGATGTTACAGAAATGATTTTTTTGTGCCACATATTTAGGTTCCTATCACCATCAACCTGTCACATAGCCAGACTGACACTCCGTACTGCTACTGAGAATGGAAAAACACACACACCAGTAACACTTTGCCAAATCCGGGATTCAAACCCAGAACGTTATACTCAGCAGTCGCGCTTAGCGACCACTAGACCAACGAGGCAGTCAGATTTATAATAAAAACGATAATACCAGCCTTTCATTGTCTCTTCCAGAGCCTTTTTTTGTATCGGCATTAGCTAAATTATCATTTGGAAGCACCGTGGTGTAGCTGGTCCAGTCAACAAGGATGGTAGCGAGGACCGCCATGGTGCGAGGGTGCGCGACGGACTTAGGTAGCACTCTGGGAGGGTCTCTACCTGCACCCTACAAACGTTCGAAACAAAGAAATTAATAAACAAAATTATTAATTTAAATATTTTCTAACAAAGCCTTGATTTAACAAACGAGCTTATTCCGATTTATCACAGTTAAGCAAAATATTCTTTGTATTCTACAGAGGATTCACTTATGCAATTTAATTTTTCGTGACAAAAAAAGTTTGACGTAGCACCGAAGGTAAAAAAATATATTTTGGTTCTTACCTGTACTAAAAAACATAACCGTTCTTCTGGCGCAGTCGGGTAAAATAACAATGGTCGAGCTGTTCACTAACTGGATTTGCATGCACTGCATTTGATTGTAAGTTAAATTCTCGGTAAGTTACCATAGTAATTTCTATGAGACTGCCTCGCTGGTCTAGTGGTCGCTATGCGCGACTGCATGACCATGAGGTCCTGGGTTCAAATCCCGGGTCGGTCAAAGTGCTACTGGGTTTTTCTATTAGGTAATTGTCAGTAGCAGTACGGAGTCTGGATTTGTGCCCGGTTGATAGCAATAGGCTCGCACCCTATTACATTGGGACCAAAAACAGAATTGGCGAAATGTGGGATTACCATACACCTCTGCCTACCACTTCGGGGAATACAGGCGTGATCTTATATGGTTATGTTATGTAGATTAATCTATACCGACTTGAAAATATTCGCACCTCAATTGCGATTTTCCAGTTGCAAAATTTCCCATCACACGATTATTTAGTCGCACCATCTGCATTTAACTTTACGCAGTGTTGATGTATTACTCATATAGTTTACATGGAAAATTATATTGTTTGAGGTGTATGACATAACACCTTTCTTAAATAATCTCCACTGACATCAATAATAATAAATAATAATCTTGAGTGAAACGACAGAATCAAAAGGTAATGAATGAGTCAAACAAGCAATGATTCTGTTATCAAATAACACGGAGCTATCCATTCATCTTCGGCCTTTGCGTCTATCGATGATTAGTGCAGTGTCATGTAGTGTCAAGGGGTAGGTACGTTTAGTGGCTAGTGGCTACATAACCAAATTCTAGATTGAAAACATGCTAAATATTATTGAACGAGCCTATTCTGAGCTATTAAGGGTAAAAATCCAGACTCCATAGATACTGCTGAAAATTTGGTACCAAATAAATACCAACACACTTTGCGGCAACCGGGAGTCGAACCCAGGAGCTCACGCTTTGCTAACTAAAGCAACGAGGCAGACAAAAATTGTGTTTTTGACGTCTAACGTTTAGGTTTGCAATTTGATATTTAATGTATTGATTTCACCGAAACAGAACAATAATTTAGTAGCAAGATCTTGTTATTTTATAACATCACGCCTGTATTCCCTGAAGGAGTAGGCAGAGGAGTATCTATAGTACACCCACATTTCGCCAGTACGTCCCTGATGTAAAAGGTCGAGAGCCTATTGACATCAACCGGGCCTAAATCCAGACGCTGTGCTGCTACTGAGAATTACCTAATGGAATAACCCAATAAAACTTTGCCCGGGATTCGAGCCCAGGACCTCATGCTCAGCAGTCGCGCTTTGCAACCACTAGATCAACGAGGCTGTCGATATCAATATCTTATAAATACTAACTACATATGTACATAACGTGAAAACATTGTCTAACTATAGCTCATATTGTGTATCCAACGAAACAAAATACCAGTGTTAGTAGGTTATCTCCCTACGGAAGCTGTGTGTATGCAAAACAATTGGTTATCAGCTTTCTACGAATGACATACAATCAATGTGTGTGCAATATTATTAACAACACAAACGTTAGTTTAAATTAGTTGTTGTGTTAATTATGGACTTTGATTAAATTATTTAGTTCTAATAGCAATATTATTGAGCGTGACGACTATGATTCCTGGGTTTCCAGGAGGGTTTCTCGTTTCGGAAATTTTCAGATTTCCAGTAGCAGCACGGTGTCTGGATTTCTGCCCGGTTAATACTTCTTACTATCTTTTTGTGGAGTAACAGGAAGGGGAACTCGACGAACATACTTGGAACAGATCGGAGATGTTCTGTGTGCTGTGATGGAAATCATCGTAAGAAAACCGGCACACCTGAGAGATTTTTGTGTGTGCAACGGTGTGTAAAGCCATGTCAGAGGCCCAGGTACAGGCGGCTTAAACTCTGACACCAGGTTGTTCATCAACCATACGATAAGAAGAAGAAGACTTGTTATAATAAATAATGATGTTATGTTTTAATTGCCGACCCTATTAGCTCAGTGGCTACGTGATTGTACCAGCTAGCAAGTTCGATTTCACACGGGAAAAAATATTTGTGTTCTGTAAATGTTTGTCCCTATTCTGGAAGCCTATGTAGATATTTTATGTATGTAAAATGCACTCACGGCAGGAGAAATTCCCATTGTACTAAAAGATGAATGAAAACGCATTCATACATTCTTCTCACAGTACTTCATACATACCATACATGCGCAAACAAATCGAAGTGTGGTTTTGTAAAAGGCGACAATAAGGGTATATAATTATCATAACAATATACCTATAGTATGTAAATAATCCTTTTAAAAAACAAGCTGCTCTAAATGTAGCGGTTTCGATTCCAGCACGGGACAAAAATTTGTGTAGTCCGCAGATGTTTGTGTATGTGATATTTCATGCTTGTGAAACGCACCCACGATAGCGTAGAAATTCAGTTTGGGGTGACTTTTTTCTTATTAATCAATGTTTTAACAAAACTTTTATACAGTCCTTTTAACCGAATTTACCATCTATTGCATAGGAATCATAAGAAAAGAAAGCTGGTTTTCGAACACACATACAAAAAAACAATACAAAAAGTTTCTACAATTATGTTTATTTAACCAAACTATAAATAATATAAATATTCATTTTATCTTAACGAGATTCCGACGCCGCACACTCCACTGAAAAACACTCCATTGTCGGCTGAAAAAGTCAACTAAATCACATTTAGCCGAAGGCCGAATACTTTACATCAATCAAAAAACAAAGATACTTTCTTTCTTAATTTCTTTCCTTTACCTTCATTAGTGACCTTACAGATTCCGTAATTAGGCGTTAAATAAAACAGTTTATCACTATCAGCATCATAGTAAATTACATTGTTGTAATTATCAAAGACTGGTCTGACAGGGGAGCCGCTACCAAAGGCACCAATATCTGTCAGTCTGCCCGTTCTGTAGTCAATTTTATACAGCCCCCTGTTCTCTCTCTGCACAAAATATGCATTATCTTGTATATCCGTCGTCAGAGAATATATAATTCTCGAAAAAATCGTGGCTTTGGTGTCACCCTTTTTTAATTTGTACACAGTGAAATTGCTCATAAAGTAAATATCATCTTTCTTATCCACAATAAAGTCATCGATGTTATAATCTTTCAATGCTGCGATTGTTTTGGATTGCTTCTTCTCAAAAGTGTAGAGTCCTTTTGTCATGAATACTGTGTAATATATTTTGTCCTTAAACTGCATATGCCAGATAGTTTTATCGAAGAGTCCAAATCGAGACGTCTCATTAATCCGTGGATTATATTTGTAGATCCCATTTGCCCCGCCAATGTAAACTTCTCTCGTGACTTGATCGACCGTCCGGGCGAACGAGAATTGAATATCCGGGATAAACAAGAACCTTATGTCGTCTAAATCAAATGCAACTGTGTGATCCGAAAGGGGCGCGTCTTCGTAGTGAAAATAAACTACGTTGGCAACCCTGTCAACGGCTAATTGGCCGGATATTGGATAGTTTTGAAATATTAAAGCCTTAGAATAGCAAATGCTGTCGAAGCAAGCGTGACAATGGCTTTTGCCGGATATTACAGTCGTTAATGCCGAGAGGCCGAATAGGATTATAAGATATTTCATTTTCGTTCTGAAAGAAAAATAAGCTTTATTGAGTAGGCTTGTCGGTATTTATTTTTTACGTGAATCGTTTGGAATTTAAGAACGAATATTTTTTGAGTGGTATTTAATCAATTTTCATCCTTACTTAGTGAATAAATATAATAATCAAAGAAATTGTAGGGTAAAGGCCTCTTTTATTAGGTAGGTACAAATTAACGAAAGAGCAGTAATCACCACACAAGCTCATTGCGGGTTTGAAATCCAGATTTTCAGGTCAGTTTTTTTTTCACCGTTAGTCAGTGGCGACTAGCCAATTATATTTGACATTGAAAATGTCGCATTGGTAGGTACTGGGATTTGAACCTGTAACTTTGTGAATCTGGTTGTCCGACCTGAAGGACCTTGAGAGCCTCAAATAAAATTACGGACAGATACCGAACCGAAATTGAGTTATTTCTACAATATTATTGTACCATAAAGGAAAAGAAAACAGGAAATTGATCGAGATTTTATCAGTTTTATTTTTTTATAGAAAATTCGAACCGTTAACTTTCTGGTAATTTGAAAAAATCAGTATTCGTATTTTTTGTTTACATTCATACATATTCATACAATCACACCTGTAAACTTCGGAGGGGTAGGTAAGTGTATTCTCTCTCATTAGAAATATCATTTACATTTCTTTTATTTTTATTAACTTTTCTTTGACTCCCGTCTATTGAGATCTATAGAAATTAGAAAGCTCTTACAAATCCTGTCCTTACTATCATTACTTCATCATCACATCAGCCTATTGCAGTGCTGAACGTTGGACATAGGCCTCCTCCAGGGTACACCACAAGGCTCGCTCTCCCGTTTTCATCACTACCAGCTACACTCCTCATCATCATCAGCCGGAAGACGTCCACTGTTGGACAAAGGCCTCCCCCTTAGAACGCCACAATGAACGACAACTTGCCATTTGCTACACTCTTCCAGTCATCATTATTAATTAATTACCACGAATATATACATGGGTACTAACTGACATAGACTGCCCAATTGGTCTTGTGGTCGCTCAACGCGACTGCTGAGCACGAGGTCCTGGATTCGGATTTCGAGTCGGGAAAAGTGTTACTGGGTTTTTCCATAAGGTAACTGTCACTAACAACACGGTTGATGGCGATAGGCTCGTCCCTTATTGCATTAAGACCTTTATCATAACTAGTAGAATTGTGTAGTTCACGAACGAACTATTTCGGAAGACCGCTCCCGCAGATCGACTACGCGAACTAGTTCTCGGATCTCTCGCTTTTAAGCGCTTTAGTTCGATTGATGCGCGTCAAAAGTTAGGGTATAAATATAAAATGTAACAAAAGATCGAACGAATGAGCGAGCGATCTGCCTTCCTTTGATCCGAGCTGGGAGCTGACGAACTAGAAGAGCGAACTAGTTCGTTTAGGAGTCGCGAACTAGACTGAGCGATCTCAGTCGCGAACTACTATGCGCAAGTCTACTGGTAAAATGTGGGTGTACTATATGTGCACCTCTGTCTACCCCTTCAGAGAGTACAGGCGTGATGTTACGTTCTGTTTTAGATACTAACTAGTTTGCTTAGAGAATTATCGCAGAATATAAATAACAAAAGCTACTACTTACAAAAACACACAATCATATTAAATCTGTTTCACTGTATTTTTGGCAACACTTTTGACTTTTCCGGGTTTTTCACAATCAACTAAAAAGTCTACAACCAAGTTATCACAGTAAACGTACCAATTCTGTAAAGTTCTTGTAATAAGTGATAAACATATTTGTCCGACTATCGTGCCGATATTAAGAAATATTATGACGCGTCACTTGAATATTGGCGCAAGTGAAAATTATAAACATTTATTTGATACCTGCCACATTTTTTCGGGGTAAAAAGTAGCCTGTGTTAATTCAGGGTGTCAGCTACCTCCATAACATTTTTTCTCAAAATTGGTCCAGCCGTTTGAGCGTGAAGAAGTAACAAACATTCAAACACACTTACGGTTGTAAGTGTGTTTCGCCTTTGTAATATTAGATAGATAGATTAGAATATACTTTATTGCACACCAAGAAACGAATAATACAGTATAACCTTAAAACTAGAATAACAGTGCAAGTGGTGGTCTTATTGCTAAAAGCAATTTCTTCCAGACAACCATTAATGGAAAACTAGACTAGATATTAGTGTGATGGTTTTAGGATAACGGGTAGCCAGCTACTATCTACTGGTGGGCTTATCACCACATTTGGCTATTACCAATTTAGTTCACGTTCCCTTACTGAAATGACTTGTAAAAGTGTTTATAACAACTCCTTACAGTAAATAAACTTTCTTTTAATAGCTACATTCGTTACTCCCTCAAAATACGGCATCGAATCTTAAAAGGTACCTACCTAAGCTAGTTTTTTTTTACAATGTTTATACTGTAAGTAAATACATACAAAAAATCATAATTCATTTAGGGTGCTGATAAAGGAGAACACTTGTTTTACTTTACTTACTTAAATTAAACCTACAGCTTTTGTGTTGGCCTATAAGTGTGATTTTAATAGTACTTATGTATATTTATAACAAATTCACACACGCCCTTATCCTTCTGGACCGTATAATTGCTCATTTTACGTAACGAGACCTCAACATGATCTCTGATACGAGCGAACTGGCCTTTGACAGACATGTCATCTTGGACCTCTCTGGTCAGGGTGTCAACGCTCTGTGATATCAACAGCATAAAACATTACCCTACTGGGGCAGTCGGGTAACGTCGGCTACACCAGTCCCCCTAGACAAGTGGCAAAACGCTTGACGAATCGAATAAAAAAATATGGGTTTGACATTTGTCGTCGATATCATAATCGAAACATTATGTCTTCCCTATAAATTTATCATTCTGTTCGATTTCTATTCATATAGCGTTTTGCCACTTGTTTAGGGGGGCTGGAATGATAATATTAAAGTTCTCCTGACCGAATTTCGATCACGGCGGCCTGTCTCAGCTGAGACTAGCCAACTACGCAGGAGATATTATAGTGCACAAGTATGCGCGCAAACACAGGTGCACCCCCTATTCCCTCATTCTCATAATCCGATGGGACGGTAGACCGACACGATCAGAGAGAGATCAGGCGCAGGACCAACGGCTTACCGTGCCTTCCGAAGCACGGAGGGGTCTCACCATGTGAAAAAATTACCCATCACAATACTATTTTATTTTTCTTATGTTCTTGTTATACTAAAGAAATCCTATTTTCTCAAAGGGTTTAGGCATAGGACTCAAATATTATCATTGCGGGCCGGTAAATGCCTGCCTAACAGTTAACTCATAAAGCTAATACCCTCGTTATAATTGGACGCAGTTGGGATAAAACTACGGAGTATAATTGATAACCCGTGACCTAGACATTAAGATTAATTTAATTGTTGTTATGACGACGTACAAAATTTTCCAGGATCATCCTAACGTGTTAAATGTAAACCATACCGTAAAATTAAATAAAAATTCTTTTTTATCTTCTTCATATTATCACACTAATATTATAAAGGCCAACTTTGTGAGTGTGTTTGTATATTTGTTACCTCTTCACGCTCAAACGGCTGGACCAATTTAGCTACAATTTTGTATGGAGGTAGCTGGAACCCTGGATTAACACAGCTATTTATCCTGAAAAAATGTAGCGGGCAACAAGGCGGAACGCAGCTAAAAAAAATATATAATTAAAAAACTCGGTAATTTATAAACGTTTAATGTAAAACACTTTGAGCGTTACAACATTATAGCAAGATAAAATATAATAGAAACATTCAAAACTAAACGAATACATTCTACGGAAGAAAAATCTTAAAATTACAAACGTATAGACAACTCTCATAAACTCTGGAAGAATTATAACACAGATATTATGGAAGATAAAAATTTATACATGGGGTAACACCATGGAAGTTATTTACCCTGGAGTAGGCGAAATCGATGAAAATTACCCCACGTAAAAAGGCCGATATGCAAAGAAGAGGCTTTAAACTTACCCCTCGCTTGGTACTTGTCACCAGTTGGGACTATAATGAAATTTACTCAATGTTTACCCCCACTTTACCATTACCCCCGCCTCTTGTAGAAACCTCTGGATATTACCACCTTTCGTACACATCACTAACTCTATTCAATAGAGCATCACTTACATGTCAATAAACTTTAGCCGTAATAAACAGGCAACACTGAGCCAATTTTATTCAAAATGACTAATTTTGAAGTCTAATATATCAGATACTTTTTTCAGTAATTTACAGCCATTTAAATGGTAGTAAAATATGCTACAAAACTTAAATATATTTTTGATTAGAGCTAATATAACAAGTATCGATCAAAAACTTGAACCTTTATCTATCATTTTGGAAGTTCTGCCACACTTTTGGGTCCGTTTAGACACTTTGTCAATTCCCCCCCCCCCCCCCCCCAATCACATCTTCTCTTTTAACATAATAAATTCAACCCCAAAATGGCCCGATGGTCAGAGGGACTAATGTTTTTTGGCCAATGGGATTGCAGCAATAGGGATAGACATTTCTTCATACATGAAGACGTTAATGAAGCAATAAGCCGATGTTAGAAAAATCCCTTTTCAAAATAATAGTCGTCACACATGCAACCCTAACAGCCACTTAATATGACAATACAATAAGCTAATTAAAGAATACGAGCTCTTTTATAGGTAGAGGTATGTTTTTTTATGATATACATTAATGTACGAAATTACATTTTTATGCTTTAGTTTGAGTTCAGACGAAGAGTTTAAAGCGTGTCTTCTACCTGCGGTTATAAAACGTAACGGTTTGTTGGTTGTTTAATAACTAAGCCTTTAGACATTGCATTCGCATATTGGAATATAAAAAGCGTTGACGATGAGTCATCCCTGGTTTTTAACCTTTTGGTCTCCAGAATGGTCCTCTTTGAAATAATTAAAGAAAATATGGGCACAAAATATGATAATAATGCTATTGATTTGTTGTGCCTTTAGAAAATTACCATAATTCACGGAATTGAAGAGGTTAAGTATAAATACTTAGATGTCAAAATAAAAACCGCTAAAATAGAATCGCGCGTTCAACCCTCCCGGTCTGAACTCAACCTTATTACAATTTTTATATAGTTTACCATATTTTAAGTCTTTACAATAAAATGCAACTTGTCATGTAAGATTAAAACACCTGTCACCCTAAATATAATTTATAAAAATACAACATTATGTTATAATCAGTCCTTTTATAGTATCCAATCCACAAATGATTTTGCTGAATCATTCCAACGAGTATTACTAAAATTAAATGCTCAATGTTAATAACAATTAGCATTTCGTATATAGGCCGAAAATCTACTGTAAAAAATCTAAAACATTAGAAAAATCTAGTAAATTAATTATAAAAAAAATCATTAATAAAAAGTTTTAATGTAGCATTTATATTTCAACGAAAAATTCGTTAAATACAATCTCAAATACTAATAAAATCATGAATAATTAAAATTGTAATATGTACGTAATCAGAAGCTACCATTTTCAGTAATTAAAATCGTTTGATAGGTATAATATAAGAGAAAACCGCAATATATTACAGTATATACCCAACAGCATGATCACACTAGACACTGTGTCAAGAATTCTCAACTTATAGTACAAGAAGCGACACCGTGTCTGAAGATGGAAAACGGACTCAAATTAAATTTCTGTGTACTATTGAAGCGCGAAACTATCTTCATCTCTTTTGTTCTTATGAGTATTTCGCATCGTTCGTTCTCTGTCTCTTAGTACAAGCAAGTGTACAATTTGGACAATAATTTACTACTATTAAAATGTCTTTAATTCTACCATTGCATAATAACTTTTTACAGTACAAAGAAGGAACGACCGATCATAACGCTTGCTCACTGCGTATGACTACACTAGGCAAAATCTCGTAAAACATAGTTTCAGTATAGCTGTCAAAATTGACATTTATTTGTATAGCTAAAATGTCAATTTGAATATTTAGCAGAAGAATACTGAAATAAAATACTACATTGCCGTGCAAGTTACATCAAGATATTTTTCATATTCGTGAGATAGATTGAGTGAACTGGAACAGAGTGCAATTGACATAAGATAATGATTTAAAACCTTATTCAAGGGTTGTATGTAAACTACTAAACCATTAGATCAAATAGGAATGGGAAACGTGAAAAAGGAATGGAGAAGAATTCGACCTACGTTTTAGGCGATTCTTCTCAGAGTTAGTGACGTCTCGAGCATTTAAATGATGAGTTAAGTGTATTTAGTAATGTTAACGATAACTTTGCCATTTTTACTACTTATATAAACGTAGTTAGTTCAATGTTGCTCATATTTTGGTTTTGTATTTACTATTTTTAATGTCGAGACGTCACTTCTATGAACGGGTTTTTATGTTACCCTGGCGAAATGTAATACTATACACCTCTGCCTACACCTTCGGGGAATACAGGCGTGATGTTATATAAAAATTCGACATATATCTTAATAAGCGACTTAGCTCAACTTAAAGAAAACTCACAATTTCCCTTGCCTCGCATCCATTGCGGGTCAAAATCAGTCTCATAGTTTCGTATTCGAACAAAATCGTCAATGGATTGGATACTATACTACACCCAGGTTCGCTTACACCGTCGTTCCGTCCATATAGTGTGGATGGGGGCGATCGAGTGTTCATGTAGAGTCAGCAACCACGGCTTAAGGCTTCGCTTCTGGCTGAAAAATGGATAATTAGTCGCATGTCAATTAGTTGATCTAACTACTTTCTTCTACAATACTTATGAGATATAAAAACAATATTAATTGTAGTTACTGAGACGATAATAGTATCTTTACAATGATAAATATATAAAACCAGGATACACACTCAGCGATTCAAACCGGCCACAACAAATGAACGCAAAATATGAGAATTGTGAGGTCATATAATTTAGTCTACCGCCACTCGCGAGAATGAGCGGACAAAAGAAATGCCTCTGTGATGGTCATATTTTTTTTTTTTGCTTTTCGTAGGTTGCATTTAAAAAACGACTTTATGCAGAGGTTATAAGTTATATAACCGCGAAATATTAAAGACTTGTGTCCTTTAGTTGTGCTCTTTAATTTGATTTATCCGTACGCCAGTATTAGCTGCGATATTTGCAAGGAACTGTGCATCTTGGTTTTACGTCAATGGAGAAATGGCATAAAATTTTAAATGAATTTGAAAATGATGAAATGAATCGGATTTATCTCGTGTTCAATTTGAATTTATGCTTAGCATGGGAAACATGCTAAAATGATATTAAATATCTTGTAACTAACTGTTTTATAATGAGTAAATGTTGCCAAGTTTAAATTAAAATTTTCCTTCTTACAACACCTTTAGAAATTAAGTAATTGTGATTACAGCCTAATTACAGATAATAATATACCTAAGTCAAAAATCTTTAAATCTACATTAAATATTACCGCATGGGCCAAATAAGACTGAACATATTGCACCAATCAGATGTAGTACAGGCAGATTTCTCAGTGTCATCTATTATTGAGAAGGAGTAAACTGGTTGCGCAGGCGCACGGTCATTCTAGAACAGTTTAACTAACTGTTGAATCGACGCGCAGATAGGTATCGATATTTCTAAAGTGTTAAACCATAAAATAATATTTTTAACTATATAAACGTAAGGTCTATTAAAATTAATGTTTTTTTTAAATATGTAAACAAATCTATCACGTATTAGGTTCGTGACCCCGCCGCATTTCCAGCTTAAGAATAAGGGCACCGTTTAGGTCCGAAACTAGTCGTGTATTCCCGGATAAACATGTTAGTCAGTGATATGTCAAAAAATGTAGATACGTCATAACAAAATAAACGAGAAGGCTGTTCCGAGCTGCAAACATATATAATTATACAAGTTGACAAAGACGTAAAGTGAATAGCGTAATTATAACAATATGAGTAAAATAATACTCAATACTTTATTGCATTCCAGAATAGTACATAGGTGGACTTATATATTACAGATCATTATGGACCCAAAATAATAAACATGGGTTTGACACTTACGCGCGCATGTCAAGTTTCAATAAGGCTAGCCAGCCACTGCTAGAAAAAATAACCTAATCGGGACATTTTAGTCTTCAAAATGAGCGCGCTAGTAACATCATCGTCAGCCGGAAGACGGCCACTGATAAACCAAGATTTCCATATTACCCACGCTTGGCAAGCGGCTTGGGGTTCACAGTATTGGTGGTCAAGTTACAGAAGACACTGCTGCCCATCTTCTGGATTTTCCCTTAGTCGCCTCTTACGACACCCACGGGAAGAAATGGTGGTCAATTCTAGACCGGGTACCACCCGGCACATGCTAGTAACATAACTGTACTTATTTGAAATATCATTGATTTTAGTTCAACAAGTGAAGTGTATAATGCGCGTCATATAAATAACAAGTATCAATATATAATACGTACAGTGCACTCCTTTTCCTCAGGCTTCTTATTTGCCATTGTCTCTGGATTATATTCGTTTTCGAGGCCGAAGTGCTGAAACAATAGAGTATTCAATATTAAAAAAAATTGACAATCGGCTTCTTATTTTTTTTTTGTGTCGCCTTCACGAATGTTTCATGATGTCCTCAGTCTTCAAGACTCCTAAGTCTTATTCTATCAAAATACTTCAGATGAGGAGAAAAGATTTTAGTCCTTGCAAATAAGTTCCAGATCTCAATTCAATCAATGATGTTAATTTGATTATTATTTTAAAATATGTCGTGCGATTGGCTGAATAACAAAATTCTTAAACAAACCTTCAAGATATCCTTATTAGACAAATGGTCGCCCGGTCCCGTCTGTACAAAATGGCGGAGCATATTCCCGCCCTTTTCGACCAACACAGCGCCGCCGGTCTGCACCCAATCACCTTTTAGATCTCCGCCGAGGCCTACCATAGACACAAAATAAAGAAAAATAAACCTCTAATATGTCCGGGTTCGGTAAACGATCGGCCGGTCCCATTTGCACGAAGTGATGGGACAGTTTCCCGCCTTTTCTGACCAATAATGCGCCGCCATTTTGTAATCCGTCGCCGATTAGGTCGGAATCCAGACCTGTTATGCACTGCCATGTTATTACTTTAGCTTTACTTATTATTTGCTACTAAACTGGTGAATTATGTAACTATGTGCAACATGTGAGCTTGTTTGGATGATTATGAGCAAGTACAGAAATTAACTATCTTACTAAAAGTCTTTAGGTCAAAATTCTAGACGCAAACCAGACGTGATAATTTATTGTTACGTAAAATTAAATTCAATCAAAATTAAGCCGCATACTTAAGTTTATAAAGAAATTCGTTAAATTCTTTATACGCCCACATTTTGTAATATAAAAATAAATAGGTACATTATGAATATTTTACTTTTTAAATCTACTAGATACTTACATTGCTTGTTATCACTTTCTAATCTAAGTTTCTATAAAGTTCAGTGTCACAATCGGCAACGGATGTACTAAAATAGCTACGTCTCTAATACTAAACCACATGTTTCGATATTACAAATCGGAATACAAAAATCTCAAATACGTATAACTTAAATTCAATCCTCAATGTCTTAAACGTCAAATTTTGACATTTTCGTCATGCTACCAAGTTTTGACGTTTAACACACTGAACCTACATTCTAGACTTATTCCGAAATACGATTGGTTTTTCAGTATTACTATTAGTACATTTAATGTCAACTACATATTGACAGATTGTCAATTTGACAGATAAACTGACCCATGCCACGCCCCTTAAAGATGGCGTCCCGCGATTGTTTCCAGAACAGTGATGTGATGATTGTAAGGACGTTGAAACGCTTGAAGCCCAGCATTTGGTATGTGGATATGTCGTCCACGTAATACAGATCTGAAACATACATAAATAATGATAAATATTTTGACAATTTGATTAACACTACGGCCATTTAAAGATGTGGGTTCAAAATCTTTATTAAAATTTAAACGCGAAAGTAGTATACTTGTTATTTTTTCGAGTCTAAACCACTGAACCGATCGTCATGAAATTTTGCTTATACAATACAATATGACAATATTCTTTATGCACACCATTAATCAGAGATTATAAAATGTAACTATACATTGTAAGAAGTACAGGAAAGGAAATATACCTTTCATCTAGAAACAAAGTACTCTATTACCCTATTAGTCTAGCTTTTTCGGACTGAACAAGTCACTTATAAGAACCAATGGGAAAATATTTGTGTTCTGTTAAGAAAGTTATATATAACTGATATTGTACCTCCATCAAAGAACTTTCCATTGACGAAGTCCTTGGACCCTGCTTCCTCCACACCGACGCCAATGAGCTTTATATTGTGCTTGCTTAGTACTGGAGCAATTTCACCCAACTGGAAATTATAATAATACCTTTTAAAAAAAAAAATATGAAAAATCTTTACTAATAGTTTGCAACTTGATTTTGCCTGCGTGGTGAAATTTTGTCAAGTGTTTTTCGGGATTCAATGGCGAAGCAGATACAGCACGAAGAAATAGCTTGGTAAGATCATCACAAGGGTAAATTTGCGATCTCTGCCTACTTTGGGATTAGCGGAACTTTAGGTACATCTGACTAGGTATTTTATAAATTACCTTTTTCTTAAAATAAAACAATGTCACCCCTCACTAGGATTTTCTCCTGTATCGTTATCATTCTATTCGTCAGGCGTTTTGCTACTTGTCTAGGGGGCAGATCGGCTACCTATCCTACCTACCTATCCTCAATATACAAGACCGATTCTATAAAGTCTTCCATGCGTGCACAGCGGTCGTTAATTTTGACATTATGCAATACCGTGTTAATATAATCAATAGAAATATACTAAAACAGTAGGTCACCAATTTATCTGTAAAACACACGCATGTTTCACGATCATTGTTATCGAATCCGAGAATAAAAATGTTTATCAATCAATCTTTCATACTTATCGATTATGATAAATTACGTATTAGACGATTAAAGTACTGAATAGTTCTGATACTACTCTTTGATAAGCTTCTCTGTTCATATTGAGACTTGCGCAAATACTAGATATTGAAAGAAACTATATTTTATGGATTTTATCATGGTAGGCAGGCCTCCCACCAGGTGGACCGACGTTATCATCCAACCGGTCAATACAAATAGCAAGTTGCCGTTCATTGTGGCGTTCTAAGCGGGTTGCCTTTGTTCAACACTGTACATCTTCCGGATGATGATGATCGCGGTGGTCTGAGTACGTACACTACCGCGGTATAATCCGTGACCATGAATCCTGTGAAGGACTTAAAACGACGATAAAGTCCATAATATATTATACATATACAGACTAGTGTGCTAGTTTCGGCCCTAGTTTTAGTAAAAGAATTAACATATTCAAAGATATTCCTAATTACGTCAGTAATATACTACCTACAGCTATGATTTGCCACTTGTCCCATGATAAGCTAAAATAAATGTTAGGATACAAAAGGATAGGTGAACTATGATCTCCTTGCTTGCTCTCTGGCGATTTCAGACCATAAAGACTAGATTGTCAGACATTAAATCTTGTAAAAATAAACTGATATTCCTTACCTCTTTGGCCCAGAGTCTGCACAGCATGCATCCCCAGCGGCGGAAGAATATAATGGCGACATTCTGATCCTCCCAGAAACTCTTTAACTCAACCGTCTGAAACAGAACAAATTAGCAAACATTTTCAGCATGTAGATTGTAGATTAAAATAGTATGGTGTGCTACACTAAGACTATATTATGCAATAGAGTACCTTATCTTATATAAAATAAATCTATTTAGACTTGAATCCCTATCTGAACTAAGACATCCTGAAAGGCAATACCTACCACACATATAAGACCCCTTCTATTGCCAAATTTAGTGTTATAACTTATGTAAGTGTTATCCATATTATTTACCATATATTCCAGTTATACTCACGTGTGTATTCGGGAATGCCCGACTAGTTTCGAACTCGAACGGAACCCTTATTCATGAGCTGGTTACGTGGCAGATCAGCAAGCCGAACTGAGTTTGGTTTGAGTATAGCCAGAATATATAGTAAATAATAAGAAAGAGTTATCATCTTTGGATCTACAATACTACACTTTGCTCTGCCTACACTTCAGGTAATTAGAGGCTTGATTGTAAATATGAACATTATTACTTGAAAAAGAAATGTAATGTTATTTTTATAACTGCAGTGCAAAAACACTGCAGACAGATAACCTGTTAACTTTTTTAATTGTTGTAGAGATAATAATTCTCATACTATTGTTTTTATTCTACTTTCCAATGCCCTTTTTGACCCTTCCTCTAACCAGTGGGTACCAGTAGCAATAACATAATAATAATTTTTATTTCACTCTTATAGTACAGTCAGCAACATAAGTAACTGAACATAAAAATTTTTAAACATACCTTTAGGTGACAAACAATTCCCTACATAGTAAAAAGTCTAAAGATTCTCAGATCATTTGGATGCTCCTATAATTTGAAACAATCATTAGTATTGATTTTTATTCCTTTCAATTATCTGACACTAGCTTTTGGCCGCGATAACTGTTATTTAAACCCCTAAGAGGTTTGAATTAAAAAAAAAAGCCTAGCTTATGTCCTTTCTTGGGATTTAAACTTTCTACATGCTAAATTTCATCAAAATCCGCCTAGCGGTTAAGATGTGCAGACATAACAGACAGAGTCACTTTTACATTTATAATATTAGTATGGATGGTTAAGGTTTTTTGACATGTTAGGCTATTTATGCTGCTGACTGTACAACACATTCTTAAATAAATTAAGAATGACATAATTGCATCCATGGGTTAACAGCTGTATGGTAGCATATTGACAGGAGGTCTGCAAAGACTGAAACTAAGTCATGCTTAACCCTTTCAGCGCCAGCGCGGTCAACAAGTAGCTATAAAACAGTAGTTTTTCTATTGTGACTGCCTATGGCAGTCTATGTGTTTATTATGGGAGCTAGTGGTTCTTATAATATGTGACTTACACTATCTCAAACTTGTATTCCGTAGCCTTTAAAAGCTAATAACTATGTTAATTGTAGCTATATATTTTCTTTTAGTTCAGACAAAAAGTTTTTTAGTTTCCAGCGTAACAATTACAAAACATAATTAAAAATAAGCAGATTGAAGTTACGCAGCACTATATAAAATGCAGCTTTAGAATTCCAATTTATTCTAAATTCATATTTTTTTATTCTTTGTAAAGCTTAATAATAATATAATATTAATTTGCCTCAGAAAAATCGCTGTCTACTGCGATGTTGAATACTGTACTTTACAATATGCACATTCTTATAAACCAGTCAAAGCAGTATGGCAGTATTATAGTACATACAACACTGGCGCGTAATAAACTGATGCTAACTCATGCAAACAATGAGCTCATTTATATCAGTCAGTCAGAGTATAAAAAATTATGTTCCTTGTCTATAGCAATTAAAAGTAGGTACACTAAGTACGCACTACTGGATAATTAACAACAATTCATTCCAAGTAACTGGAGTTTACATTAATTTCGGTGCGAAACACAGTGACCAAGCCGGTAACAAGCCTACATCATTATGAATCGCGCATATAATAATAACAGTTTGTCATCTTACGTAAAGATTGTTACTTTAAGGATCATCATCATCATCATTTCAGCCCGGTATCACCCACTGCTGGGTATAGGCACTTTAAGGATAATACTACTTAACTATCAAACATTTTTCTGTAAGCTGAACATACTTTTTACTCGGCGTTAAAAAAAGTTATGAAAAGTTACGGTAAAAGACGTAAAAGAGAAATGATTCAAGTGATATTACATACCTCACCGCTAGCGATGCTTTTTACTTTTTGCGATCCAATCTCCGTGATATTTGTAGACATTTTTGATTTTTGACTGCTAAATACTTTAATTTCGCGAAAACTCAAATAACTAGTTCTTGACGCAGCGACGTGAACAACATGAATGAAATGAATATTTAATTTCCTTGACAGCTGACATAAAAACATACTTTGAGTTTTGCGAATATTCGAGATTGTCAATTTGTGTTTGTAACCACAGAATATCAATAATTCACGAACTCAAAATTAATTAATATCTTTTCTTCTAATAACTGATGAGAAACTAGCCAGGAACTAGAACATACAAGCATGATGAGTTATATTTATCGACGTGTGGTTGTATATACGAATTTGCACAGTTCTAATACCTATCAAAACTTGAGTGTCTGCCAAAAAGACTTTCTGACGATCTACGTTAGACGACTCTTTAGACTTTTCATTAGAATCATTGATAAGAATTCAGAATATTTTTTGATAATTTAAAAGTTTTTGTGGGACGACCAAGGAAGAAATAAATAAATAAATAGGTGTTTATAAAAAAATCTCTTTTGCTTTTACTTTTGACAAGTCAATAATCAGGGGTCCCCAATAAGTTAAAATATGTAAGTAAGTCTGAGGGCAGTGCCCTCGCCAAGTCGAGCAAAAAAGCGGCACGGCTGTACCATCCTTTTCTCGAAGCAGTTTAGGCCATTTTCGACCCCTTAATTTACATAACGTCTCCTGTATATCCTAATATGTATAGTAGACCAGTATTTTGCATAATTAAATAGTCATGTTATAAGTCTGATATAAGTAAATGGGGCGAATCTATAGCCATTATACGGAGTTCTAATAAAGACTCCGTGCTTCTACCATGGAGAAAGAAGGGATTGAACCGTCCTCTATCCCTTTACGTAATAATGACAACGAAATGGCTGAAAACGATAAATAAGAACCCATAAGTTGACGCCGCTGATATGTATGTATTAGTCCCTAGTACAGCCGGCCCGGGGCCGAGCTCTAGCTTTTAAAACAGTCCCTAAATAATGAATCAGATCCAGCAGTCCCTTGTTGTTTTTGCAAGTTAGGCAGCGATGCACCGAGTCGAGGTTCGAGTCCCACAGGGGGCGCCCTCGGTAGCATCGCTTAAAGTCTTAATTAGTAGTTAGCCTGGTTGGAGGCTCCAGAAGTCTCGCCTTTATCCGGCTACGCAAAATAAGACCCCCCTCGGGGTCGTCGGCATTAATCCATATCGAAAAAAAAAAAAATGTATGTATTACAACAACTTATTATTATTTATTTAACAAAACTTAGTACAGCGTTCAGCCACTCACACAAAGTTAAAACTACATTTAGTACAAGATTCAAGATACATTTTTAAAACATTGCAGATTTATTTACTATAGTCTGTGTGCACAATTTGTTATTCCACAGATAATCAATGAACCAAATGAACGAATGAATTAAAAATGAAAGAATGAACTTCTTAGGTTATCATTAAATATGAAAAAGTTTTTAAAACATCGAATTTAAGGGAAATAATCGATTAAGAGGATAATTAGTTGATACTACTGATACTACGAATAAATCATTATAATGTTATTTTATGTCATATTTATTTATTTAGACGTTCAATTAGCGTGCTTCATCATCATCATCAGCCGGAAAACGTTCTTGCTTGGTTGTGATTATGAGTGAAAGAGTATGTTGCGATACACCGTACTAGTTCACCGGTGATCCGTGATCAATTATCATCAATTATAGTAAAAAAAATATGAAGTATATCAATTGTAAAAATAAAACACACACGAATAAAGACTGAACAATGAGAATCAATTAATTAGTGATGCTGCCGTAATTGGTTTATTATAAATATAAGTAGTTCATTAGTCGTGTTAGGGAAACCGAGCTTATCAAAATAATTCTAAGTGAATATTTTCCTTGTCCGTTAAATTCATTTATTATAACATTATTGCAATAGTGAGATTCAAAGTGCCTGCGTAATTCAAAGTGTCTGTAATCACCGATGGGGTAGGCAGACGTGACTTTTTTGGTCCATTAATTATTACCAGGACGCTGCGCATTACAAATCCGCATTTTGTCACTTTATATGAAGCATTGCACATTGGAGATAATAATTATAATGCGGCAAATTATAAGTATAATGTTCCAGTAAGGTAAGCACTGCTGTCTGCTGCCTACCTCTATGAGCACTAGGTACTCATACGATATTGATAATAATTTGACGATCCGATTGACACAGTGTCCAAACGATGGGACTGCTGCACTAAGGGTTGTGCTGCTGCAGTAAGTGATAGATTTACCAAAAATATGAAAACATGATATCTTGTTAGAATCGATACTCACGATGTTTTATATCGAGTTAAATAGGAATGTAGATGTTCCGCATTGCGCATCCCTACTTCTATTCGTCTGCCTTGATTGCTTGTCACCGCGTGTTTTACCGGTTCGAAAACTTTATCATTTGTCCATAAATCAGGTGAGTTTTTAATTTTTTATCATTATTTAGTGAATTTCAGCTACTTTTCTGTGCGCCCATGCAAGATTTGCTGATTTATATATTGTGATGAATAGTTGCATGACCTTGTACATTCAAGGCATTACGATTGATTTTTTGTTACGTGTATTAGTCAGATTTAAGCGTTTATATTGCGTTGTTTGGCTTTTTCTGTGGGTAAAACTTGTTAACTATTCACTGTGCCTGTAGGTTGTTGTATTTGCAAGATAAATTCAATACTGTTGTTGAATGATTGAAGTAGGTGGACACTTATTAGATTCATGTACAGTTTTGCTAGGTTGTAGCGTCTAGTCTGCCCAACTAAATGTACCCCGGGGTTAAAGTCCAACGTATTCAATAATTTCTTACTTACTTTATCTTTATAAAAATAAACTGACAGCCAGACAACACGTTAATTTTAATAATTATGAACTATAGAAATCTTTCTTTAGTCAACACTTTCCTTGTATAAAAAAAAAGTTCTTCGGTTCACATTAGTAGTATTATAGGTTTTATTAAGTTGTCTATTAGTCACTGGTTACCATGAGGAAAAGTATGTCACATTTTATTAGGTCACAGGTAGATTATCATTCTATTACTTGATGGCAAATTATGATAGTGTGTAAACATTAAATGTAGGCAAATAATAGACATTACAGTAATGTTTAGGCAGTAAGATTGTGCTTACAGTTAGGTATAAGGTATGATTTCAAGGAAGATCCATGGTTTAAGAAGTACTGCAGTGAAAATACTTATGTCTTATAGCAGGAAGTGCTCAGAGCATTTCTCTCTTATTTTCCCAGATTTGTGGAATCTTTATTCTATACATATAATTAATTAAATTATATATAAAGTAATAAAAATTACAGTATTGCAATATTAATATTAAAATACAAGGAACACAGTTCTCCTGCACTTGGTAAAGAGGATTAAATAAATAAGTAATATGGGGTTGTTTTCTTAATTAGATAAGACATAGAACTCTTATCAGTTACAATATTTTTCTCTTTGTAAAACATACTCTATTATTCATAAATATTTCAATTTTAAACCATGGATTAAATTATACCTGTCACTTACCTAAAGATTTAAGTTAATACATGTATTATCCTTGTTTATGAGTGAGGGGGATAGATTATAGTTAAAACACACAGTTAAATGCCTCAGTACATTGTTATGAGTTAATCTAATCAACATGAGTGTCCCTCACTGCTAAGTGTAAACCATGCTTACATTGCCACCCATTGTCTATGGTATTTTATTTATTTAACTATAATTACAACAAGTGGAAGAGTGAAAGGGAGGCCTTTGCCCTGCAGTGGGACAATACAGGCTGAGAAAAAAAAATTACAACAACTTATCTAACTTACTATCTTTATGGTACTTATTGTGACTACTTATAAGTTGTACTACATGACACTGCTTAAATCATCTGTAATAGATGCTAAAACAAAAGATGTGTATCTGATGCAATATGGGTGTGAGATCGCTCAGATTGCAAACCTCTGCTTAACCCAGGATAAAATAAAAGTGTTATTAATATGATATACATACTTTTACATAACATAACATGTAAAAGTATGTATATCACATTAATAACACTTTTATTTGATTTACATACTTTTAACTTAACTTTATAGCCATGCTCTTGACAGCTTAGTGAACAATTTGATTATAATCTAGTTTTCTTCAAGTCTGACAGTAAACTTAATGTTAAGTTTTTACTAAGCTACTGTACTGTCATCTGCATTACATCCTACTACCACATAGGATTGCAGGCACTGGTTTATAAAATAACTTTATCATCAGCTTTTAGTTGACCCACTGTATGGCATAAGCATACTTGAAAACAACTGTTTCCTCTTTTGGTTTGTATCCAGGTTTTTCCCTGTTCAGCAGGAATATTGTTGACATTTTGCTTGAGCTTTCTCTAGATCATTGACACGAAAAGAAGCCAAAAAAAACAGGGGTCTCTGAATCCCCTTGGCTGCCACTCTGTTAGTGCCTGTTAGTGGAAAGCTCTGATAGCCGAGTGGTATGACCGTAAGACTGCCAAGTTAAAGGTCGCAAATTCAAACCCCGGCACGCACCAATGTCTTTTCAAATTCATGTGCATATTATAAATTAGTTATCAGTTGCTAAGAACGGTGAAGGAAAACATCGTGAGGAAACCGGCACACGTGAGAGATTTTTACGGTGTGTAAAGCCATGTCAGGCGCTTAGAGGCGGTTTAAACTCTGACACCAGGTTGTTCATCAACCATACGATAAGGAGTAAGAAATGCCTTACTCCACCTGCCATCAGCAAACATATACAAACAGCCTGTCCAACTCCAAAAAATATATCTTGTTTCCAGTCACCTGCCTTCATTTTGGTCCCCCAGACTTTTTCCAAACAGTTATCTCATATTATCTCAAACTATTCATCAGAATAGCATATGCTACAATAAAATACTAGCCTATAAGCATGGTGATAGAAGGGTGTGCCAAATATTTATGTATTGTTACTCGGGAGGCTATTTAATTAATTAAACAGTATGGACTAAAACAATAAATTATCAACATGCATTACTATCACAAACACTAATTATATTTGCTGCCATC
Organism: Abrostola tripartita; assembly: GCA_905340225.1. Classification (NCBI taxonomy): domain Eukaryota; kingdom Metazoa; phylum Arthropoda; class Insecta; order Lepidoptera; family Noctuidae; genus Abrostola; species Abrostola tripartita. Next base: position 5,907,343 of record HG996512.1, read on the forward strand.
TGTTAATGAGTCACAGTACCTACCAGTGAAGGTTTGCATGGAGAATAGTAGCTATACCACAGCTATACGGCTATACCATAAATTATGTCATTTTCAATTTTATATTTTTTTTTACAAGACTTGAGTTTGAGACAACCCTGGTGACTATACTAGCCCCATAGTTAAATTCAAAGGAATTTTACTTAACCGTACCATTCAATACATACATACATGTTACAACGTAAATGTTAATTGAAGATATATTGAAGATATTTTTGCTATAAAAATCTGTATCTCAAAGCATTTTAGTCTCAAATCTATATTTTATACCTATTAGGTATTTATTTTATTACTACTTATGTATTTATTCTCATATTTCTCATTGTTTCTGTAAGTAATTCATAAGTAGGTCTATATTTACCGCCTATGTTATGGTATGCAAAAATACGATTAAAACAACAAACTAGAAATCTTGAATTCATCACAAATTACAATTCAATCTTAGACGCGAAACTAAATATTTTTATATTTATATATTTTTTATCGATATCGGTTTGGTATGTTGAACGGCTGACCCAATTTTAATGGAATTTAGTATAGAGATAGCTTAACCACTGGAGATTGACGTAGAATAATTTTACTCTAGATAAACTGCGTTAACATTTTCTGCGCAAACGTAGTCGCCAATACTAAAAGCAGTCTTCTTTTTATTGACACGATGTAATTGTCACATGGTAGCAGGTCCAGTCAACAAGGATGGTAGCGAGGACCGCCATGGGGCCAGGGTGCGCGACGGACTTAGGTAGCACTCGGGGAGGCTCGCTACTTGCACCCCAGTATACTAGTAGTATATTAAACCAGATGAGATTAGATTGTAGGGTGCTAATAATAATGTAATGCTCCATAAACGTTATAGATTGTGCTTGTGCCAGATTAATTGTTAGATTAGATAACATTTATTATCTGAATTACGTACATTAAAGTTATTATCAACTTCATGTGTGTATCGTACGAAGGCTTGCCATATGCCAATTTTGATACTTGTTCGTTCACCTGTCTGTTGAGCTATAGATCAAACACACGATAAAGTTTCCCCTAGCATATTACCGTCAAAACTGCACGCCGTTTGAGTTTACAGTCGGTGCAATCAACTGCAGAAAACCTGCATCCAACTGCATTTTGCAGCTTTAGATGATACTGACATCTACAGATTAAGAAAGCCTGACTTATTAAGCATAAACAGGACCAAAAGACGCTCAAGCAAGGTTATTCGGTAGACTGAGTGGTCTAACGAATGACCTTGCTTGGGCGCTTTGGGCGATCGTAAACAATTCAACGGAATCGTAAATAATTTATACAGTCCTATTATTAAATTAACATCAAAACCTGCATTTGGCAGCTTGAGATGATACTGACATCTACATAATATAGATTAAGATTAAGAAAGCCCGACTTTTCATGCGAAAACACAGCCAAAAAACGCCCTAATCAAGGTCGTTCGTAAGACCGCTCGGTCTACCGCATAACCTTGCTTGGGCGCTTACTTTGGACGATCGTAAACAATTCAACGGCATTATAAATAATGTATACAGTACAGTCCCATTATTAAATTATTTCCTCATGCATTCCCATTTAATTGTTAATCTTAAACAAATGGAATAAAGATCTAAATCGATTGCATCGTATAATCGTGTCTTTTATGTGAAGAGGTTCGTAGCTTGTGTTTTCTTGGAAAGCTCTTTGATCAAGACATAGTGAGATCATCTTGTATTGATTTAAAGAGACATTCCTGTGTCGGAAATAGAATAGAATTCATTCTGAATAATAGAAGATCTAGGTTTTATGTCGTAAGACGTAAAAATTTCTTCGTAAGTTTGGTGGATTATAAACTGATTAAATCAAGGATATTATCCTCATTACTCTGTTTAAAATATAGTTTCAATATACGTATCGTAGAGCAAGAAACAGCAGTGATAGCCGAGTGGTATGACCGTTGGACTGCCAAGTCAAAGGTCGAAATTTCAAACCCCGGCTTGCACTTATGTCTTTTCGAATTCATGTGCGTATTGTACATTAGTTATCAACTGCTACAAACGGTGAAGGAAAACATCGTGATGGACCCGGCACACCTGAAAGAATTACCAATGGTGTGTAAAGCCATGTTAGAGGTCTACAGGCGGTCTAAAATCTGACGTTGTTCATCTACCATAGGATTAAAATAAGAGCGAGAAAGAGTGATGTGCCTAGTTGGTCCTGCAATGCAAGCTCATAGTATGACACCTGCCCCTTACTATGAACTCTTAAAGCAGGTCATTTTCAGTTGTGGAAGAGTTCATGGAACGGGGTCTGGTGCCTCTCTTGGCGCCTATTTGCCGTCCCATCGCGAACTATTAGAGTAAGGAATTAGGGATTGCACATGTGCACTGTAATGTTTCATGCACGGACTGGAGTCTATTGACATTGGCCGCTATGTCCAAAATTGTGTCAGAAAGACAGTATTTTAGAAATTTTTAAGCAACCAGAATTACCTATTTCGGGTACATGGATAGAATGATCTATTAATACGTGAAGCGAAAAGTAGGGTACGTTTTTACGAAAATTACGCGGACGGAAGAGTATGAAATTTTTTAGGCACAGTTAAAGTTTACATGGAAGAGGACTGCAGTAAGCTAATATCTTTGTATACATACATACAGTATAGTAAATTAACCAGCGTTAAGGCGACTTGGATTATAAAAGACGATAAATGATTGACTCAAGTGACGACCAATGCGAACAGTCTCTGAATGATGAAAATACTTTTGTTTTCATCAATCATCATCATCAGCCGTAAGGCGTCCACTGTTGAACGAAGGCCTCCTCCTTTTAGAAGGGGGGTGTTGCCATAATCCCCACGCTTGGCAAGCGGCTTGGGGATCGCAGTGTTGGTGCACGGGAGGAAAGGGGGTGGTCAATTCTAGGCCGGATACCACACGGCACATTCTAAGCCGGATACCACACGGCAACTTTTGTTTTACATATAGATAATTAAATAGTATTAAGCTTAATCTACCTAAGTGACTTCCCGCCATGACATTTCACTGGGGCAAAATAATAATGTGCTAGGAAACTACTGAGAAATAAATTGCTATTCCACATTATGTTAAAAAACCCGGTCAATTTACTTTCTCATGAATTTTTTACTTCTTTGTCTATTGTTTTTGTCGTCATTTTTCTCTGCCTAATTAAGTAAAAGTTAACTAACAATATGATTACTCTTTGCCACTCACTTGTCTCTGGTTTTTAACCCCCGACGGAAAAAGTGGGGTGTTATAAGTTTGATCGCTATGTGTGTCTGTCCGTCTGTGGCACCGTAGCTCTGAAACGGGTGAACCAATTTGGATGCGGTTTTTTTTAATAGAAAGGAAATTTTCCAGCGATTTTTCTTAGATATGTTATATTAAAATCGGTTCAGCCATTTAAAAGATATAGGTGATGAAAGTGGGGATGACCAATCGAATAGTTTCATATATAACAAAATGGGGTATCAAAAGAAAGGGCATGATGTGTACATTAATAAAAATTAAATTATATCGAAATCGGTTCAGCCATTTACAAGGTATGGGGTAAAAGTGGGGATGTCCAATCGAATATTCTCATATATACTAAAGTGTGGTATCAAATGAAAGGGCATAATGTGAATATTACAAAAAAAAATAGTTACATCAAAATCGGTTTGCCATTTACAAGGTAATAGTGATCATTAACAACTGGATATTTTCAAATATACCCAAGTAGGGTATCAAATGAAAGGGCATGATGTGTATATTACAAAAACAAGACTTTAATTTAAGTTTAAAAAATTTTAAATAAAAATTAAATTTAAAAACCCCCAACGCAAAAAAGTAAAGCCATCATTTAAAAAGTCAAAAATAACACCTATCATTGAGCCATCAATTCCGATCGAGTAACACCTATTTAAGACAATGTCGCGGCGGGGTACCGCCTTAGTAAGTCCCTGTCCCTATTTTAACTATTTAGTTATTGCTTAAAACTTTTACCTTTAAGATATACTAATGCAACTGTTCATTTATTTGCACGAATTCTGATAACGAAACACATGCAGGAATCTAACCTACAACGCCAAAAAGTGGTAACACCACTCGACTATTGAGAGTTGCCAATAATGTCTAACTTTATAGACTAAATGACCGTTATAAAGAAATTATTCCGCTTATTTAATTCCTATGTATTTTATTGCTTATTATGTTCAATAAAATGTAAGAACATTGATACCAATTAGACTTCTGATTTGCAAATGGAAATAGCCGTGAAGACAGAGATAAGTTTAACGCTTATTTTCTCTATACGATGAACTGAAATTAATATGAAAATAATTCAACTCTTTTTTCATTTCACGGTATCTCAAGTAGAAAAGTGTCTTTGCAAATAAACTCCTTGCATTTCGTCTCGCCTTTTACAATCGTGTAAAATGATGTTGTTTTTTTTAAAGTAACAAAGCATTTATGCTTTCATTCAATTTGTATTTTCAATATGACATTGGTCTTCCAAACACTCTTTATCAGAAAGTCATCCAAATTATGTATCATTTGAGATTATAAGAATAATATGTAATAAAGAATCTGTATACTATTGTGGACGTCATGTCATCGCTAAAGATACATTAAAAAAAACAATAAAAAGTTTAATGTAATCTCTGCCCCAAGTCATTTTTTTTTTCTAGATGTTACCAGAATAAAATAAGTACCCAAATCTGAATCCGGTCGTTAACCTCGATGAGACGGAATATTAATGACGACCCGACTGACGCAGTGGCTAACTGATTAGGCTGCAGTGAAGTTTCGGTTCGAAGGTGTGTTCGATCCCTGACGATGACAAATATTTCTGAAATCAAAACAGTCACATTTACATATACGTTGTCAGAGGTACAGAAAATGGCAAGGGGTACTTTTCATCCAGAAAAAGTATTGTTCTCGCGGGAAAGAAGTGAGAAAGAACATTAACTTTCAATGGTCACAATTTATTTAGGAAGCTAGATGGCGCTGCGTGTTATCGACTCATGTTTGAATTATATTATTTGAAACTTAAGTACGTAATGTGTTAACATTGTTTATTACAACTGGCTTGATGTTAAACCTCAAACGCGAGCGTAGCCGCGGGAAAAACCTAGTTCTTCATACATGTCTTATACTTCCTCAAGCATCCTAGCTTTTCCCAAGAAACCATAATATAATACATAATTATGAGCAAACATCATTAATCATTATACCTATTAATTAATACTAGAATCAATTTCAATATCATTTTGATTAGTTCAAGAAACATTTTGATAACATCAAACTGAAAACCTACTTACGTAAATGTCATCTTCATGAAATTTCCTAAAAACCATAGTGTGTACGAAATGGTACAGTAATTTAAGTGGCGTGTCGGGTTCTCAAAACAATCGTGACAAATCCACTATCAAGGTCGTCCCATGATGATGAATCATTAATAAAAAACTTTCGTGACGTCAATAATCCGGCTGGGAGACCAGAATACGTACTACATAAAATTATTATGAGCTGTAAGAGCGATTCCCTGTATCTTGGTCCTTGTCACAAATACCAGCGTCGCAACAAGAGTAAAAGAGAACGCTATTTTGCACGCGATCTGACGATACCGCGAATGAAATAGCGCTATTATCAATAAGCGCGCCAAAACACTAGCGCAGTACTACATATTGCCTTCCATAGACTATACAACTCAGTATTCATTCGAACGCAAAGCGAAGGGGACGTGTGAACAAAGTTCCAGCATAACATTTTATGTTGCCTTGTCTGTTCTAAACTGTGATATTATTTCTAAGTTATTTAACGGTGAGTACAGTGAAACAATGTAGGTTAATTAAAAACTATAATGATGCTAACAATGTGACATATTATATTATAGTGTTTATGGTTATAGCACGTACATTTGTTGAACACTATTCGATCGTGGAGGCAAACCAAGGTGATTTAGTCATTAGCACCGTGTTTTTATATATTACAAAAAGTTAAAACTGTCTGCTTACAAACCATAAACAATATTTTAGTTAACGCTTATTTTTAATTGGTGATTCGTTTGTCGCGCCGTGTTCGACTTATGTACGATTACTATCTTATATAAAGGGGTCAATAACATACTTTTAATTAATTGGAATGGCATCTATGTAGACGCAGTCGTTTATCATGAAATGTATTCAAATATCGTCTGAAGGTTTATTTTTCCCTCAAATTGTTTGTGATAGATGAAAGAACTTGTTTCTTTTTTTATTTTCTCTTGTAAGTACTTGTTTCCGACTTTTTTTACGGCTAGTACAAATATGACTAATTCATATAAGACTGTGTAATGTCGTCTTTAATTCTGCCTATAGCTTTAATGACGCATCGGAATTCTAATCATAATGCGGTGAATCAATCAATATTCACTACCTGATTCAAACCTTTGAACATAAGGCCTTTGATTATGGTCTAGTGGTCGCCTGGTAGTCGAAATTCGACCATAATTGTACATACATTTAAGGTTTGCTTTTTCCTGCACTACTTTTCTACTAAACTTAAAATTTTGCCAAATCAAAACTTCGTACGCGCAATTTTAAAATTCTTTAAATAGGTTCCAACATTTTTGTGAACGTTTAAATTCTGTCATTTCAAGTGTGTATTCCTATTGGGATGGCATTATTACCCTATAACCTCAATTGACTTGGAATGAAGTTAAAATAAGTGCAGGAATTAGGAAATTTATTCTGCTAAACAGGCGCACTGTTTAACAAACTTTTGAATGAATGTTGATAGCATTTTTTCCTTGTGTTACACTTTAAACGAGGAAGAATTGACATAAACAATCCTACGGGCCAGTGCTACTGTAGTACACTATGTCGATTTAAATTTTACGCTATTAATCTAATGCTCAGTTGTGGGTTATTCGCGTAGTTTTGGGCTACAGATTAGGTTAATTCTCGAGTTTGTTTGTGCCACAAATTAGGATAATTCTCGTGTTCTGTATCATTTTTGCCAAAAAATTTGAGCTAGGTTCTTCAAAATATGGTCCTGCTATCATAAAACTCTCGTATAATAACAAAACTGGTATAGATTGCCAAGTATTTAGTTTTTTTTACCGTGGCATTTTTCCGTCTATGTCTAGTGCACATCGTTCAGAATAGAAACTAGTTGATAATAAATATTTTTTTCTAGATGCCTGAAATGAAGTCTTGCCAAGAATAGATTTCAGCAGGATTAATTATTGCAAGAACTACTGGTGGCAGCTATGCTATGTAGAATTCACTATTAAAATGACCTGTGGATTTAATTTAGTATGCAATGATATATCAAAAAGTATAGATACGTCATATGCTAACAAAATGAACGAGAAAAGTGTTCCGAACTGCACTAGTCTTAAATGTCAAATCGGGCAACAATAATTATACTTCCAAAGACTACAATTGTCCCCTTATTTAGTCTTCAAAATGCGCGCGGTAGTAACATATCTGTACTTTTTTTAAATATCATTGTTTGTATGTATTTTAAGGGGTTAATAAAATACGACTATTTAATAGCCACATTTTTCACTTTAAATATTTTGCCTTCTGTATAATAAATACTCTTTACTCGATGTATGCGGATCAAAATAATTCAATCTACCTGATCCGCACGATCTAAGTCACCAATTTGATAATTGAGCAGCATTAAAAAAAATTCTAGGGTGAATTCCCATAGATCTCTGGAACGAATGGTACTGACAAATATAGGGAAATCAATAGGAAAAAAAACGTCGCGTCTCACTAGGACTTTCTCCTTTATCGTGGGTGCGTTTCACAAACAAACACCTAGACTCGTACAAACATAAATGTTTCTGTATAGATAGTTATATCTTCAACCGCCAACGTATTGCTGCTGATGTAAAAAGTGCTTCAAAAACAAGTTGTAATGTTTAATCAAGTGTTCTGCACACGAATGATAAAGAATTAATTATAATTAAATACCGTAACTGTCACAATGTCACTGTTTTGATCCAATAAGGCAATTTACTTTCGAAACTTGCTATCATTAAAAATTAATGTGACAGGATGACATTTTACTTTTCAAAAAAAAAATACGTTGGGTGCGTTACAGAAACATGAAATATCATTACACCCAAGCACGGACAAACATCTGCAGATAACACTATTTTTTGTTCCGAGCGGGAGTCGAAACCGCAACTCCAAACGCAGCAGTCCAATCGCTTAGCCACTGCGCCAATCAGATCGAAATTTATAATGTAATTTTTTTTTTTTTATTGTACGCTACGAAAACTACTGAACCGATCGTAATGAGTTTTATATGACCTTTTAAAAAGCCTTACTTCATCGGACGTCTTCCCGACTAGCCAGGAGTCCTGCCCAACTCCACTTTAGCTGTGACTTGAGTCGTGTTGCCAACGTCGTAGAGTCGTAGATATATGTATAATTATATAATCGTATTTATGTCTGAATTCTTTGGTTCCAGCTAACATGTCGATCCACATCAAGGACTCCGATGACCTGAAGACCAGGCTGGCCGAGGCTGGCGAGAAGCTGGTGGTGATCGACTTCATGGCCACTTGGTGCGGGCCCTGCAAGATGATCGGGCCCAAACTAGACGAGATGGCCTCGGAGATGGCCGACTCTATCGTCGTTCTTAAGGTAAACACATAAATACCATATGGACTAAATGAAAAAAATGGCCGTCACGGAAAGCCCGGCAGATGTAGAATATCAAAGAGCATAGTGTACGGAATCACGGCACACTTTGCCGTCACGGCATTCAAGTCTATTTTACTGCCAAGGCGCGCCAATAGATGTTTCACACCAAAAACAGACTGCGTCCTTGGTCTGTGGTCGCAAAACGTACAGCTGGGCACGAGGTTTTGGGTTCGATTCCTGTGTTGAGCAAAGTATTTATGGGGCTATTGGTTATTCTCTGCTCGGAGATTGCTTTTTTGTTAGGTAAATGGCAATAGGTCTTGCCCTATTACCATGGGACTGATAACATAACTGACGAAATGCGGGTGTACTATACAGCTCTGTCTACCGCTTGGTGTTATGTATGTATGTCAATGGTCGTAGGCAGATACCTAATACTAAATTCGTATATGAATCATTTTCATTACATAAATACCAAGTAATATTTCTTCAATCAGCTAATGAAACAAACAGGAAAATGTATTTTGAACTGCCTCGCTGGTCTAGTGGTCGCTAAGCCTGACTATTAAGCATGAGGTCCTGTCTTCGAATCCCGTTTCGGGCAAAGTGTTACTGGGTTTTTCCATTAGGTAATTCCAGTAGCAGCACGGAGTCTGGATTTGTGGCCCGGTTAATGGCAATAGGCTCGCCCCCTATTACATTGAGAATTAAAACATAACTGGCGGAATATGGGTGTACAATATGTGCACCTCTGGCTAACCCTTCGGGGAAAACAGGCGTGATGTAATATAATTCAAACTGGAATACGTCGCCCCACACTAGGAATTTCTCCTGTGTCGAGAGTGCGTTTCACAAACATAAAATATCACATACACAAACACGCGGTTTTCACCATCACACTAATATTAAGGCGAAAGTTTGTGAGTGTGTTTGTATGTTTGTTACCCCTTCACGATCAAACGGCTGGACGGATTTTGCTAAAATTTGGTATGGAGGTAGCTGCCACCCTAGATTAACTCATAGGCTATTTATCCTGAAAAAATGTAGCGGATAACACCGTGTGGCTTAGTAAGTTATAGTTCTAACCTTGTGAGGATCCGTTCCTAAGTAACGGCCGGCACAAACATACCACAACTATGTTATTATTTCAAGGACTCGCTCAATACTGCGGTGTTTTTATACTGCACCTGTGAAGATATAATGCGACATTATAACAACTGTTTCTATAATATACTATTATACTACATCGTTTATAAGTATGCCAGGATCGTAGCAAGTGGAAATCCGTGGTCTCTGCGTACCCCTCTGGGAAACAGGCGTGATTTTATGTATAGCTTAAAGGTTCGGATTGCCTTGGTCTAGTGATCGCAAATCGTGACTGTTGAGCTTGAGGTCCTAGGTTCTCTTGTTTCGAGTAATTCGCAGTAGTATAGAATTCGGATTTAAATCCTCGTGGCTTACCTACTCTCCAAATAAATTTCAATTCTAATACAAGGCCAATAAAAGAATTAATATTAATTTAACCAGAAATAATATTGATTCAGTTTTCTTAATTCTTTATTGTACACAAAACATATGATTGCATATAACAATACGAAATATAATTGTTAGCGACGACTAGAACGTACAAATAAGTTTAGAATAAATAAGTGCTGTATAACAAACGTAGAAATAAGTTTAAGGTAGTAAGTGCAGTATATAGTTTATAAGGGTTTTTTCTTACATTTATAAGTAGACTATTAGAATTAACTAATTAAGACTTATTAGAGTAGGTTAGAATGAGGAATAAGGTTTCGTAATAAACAATTAGAATTGGTTGTGTTTCGATATAGAGGGCGCCACATGTAGGTTGGCATTAAAAGATCAGGTACGAAGGAACTTTACCATAACGAGAGCCGTTATAAGTTGTTTGTAAATTTTATGTAGAAAACGGCATATTTTATTAAGGAAAGTTTATGTAATTTAGTAGAATAAGTAAGAATCTATCATAGAAAAATAAGATTATCATTGTAAGGTGTGCCAAACTCCAGAAAGTTCCAGAAATAGTTTTGCTAAAGGAGAAAAAGAGACAAAAGGTAAAAGAAAGAGATGCAAACATACTGAAAGCGGATTGGCCAGTCATAAGAGTTCAAGGTCACGCGCGATTAAATCTGATCGCTGATTGGTCGATCAATATCGGGAAAATAGTATAAAAAGAGGCGACTTTTTGCGGTTTGGCATTCCGGAACCAGCAGTAGTAATAAGAAGAAGAAAAGGAAGAAATAAAAGGAAGCACTCTGAAGAAAAGGTGTTTTACTCAAGTCAAGAGACCCGAAGCTCTGCTCCAGTGACATTCGACCGTCCCCCTCGTCGGCGTTTTATACTGGCATTCCCACCGGCGCACAATATAAGTGTTTAAGCGCGCAACATTCTTTTGGTCCTTCGAGCCGGATCTGGGTTCGGTGCCAGAAATGCCTACTACAAGGTCGGATTCGTCACGCTCGAAAACTACGGGAGAAGCTACGTCGTCCGACTGGAGTATGAATACGCCCAGTGACAGTGCAAGTACATCCGCGTCAAGCCGTGCGACGCTCACTGCGGGACAATCCACTACGGGATCGCATAGAAAATCACCCGCATCTCAACAAAGGAGTACTACAGCTGGCGGTGGATCAACGACGACGCAGCGGGATACCGCACTACGTGCGCCCCCTGCACGCACCACCGGGGAAGGAATCAAAAGTGTAGAATCCGCACAACAAGAAGGAAGTCGTTCAACGCTGCCAGTGTCGGATAGAAGCAAAATGGAAGGGTTACGTCGTCAGGAAGAAAGTACGACTAAAGACGCTTCACCGATCACAGAAGGGAAAAATACGCAGCAGATAATGAAGCCTCCGACTAAGAAGCCGACCCGCGAGATGGACACGCAGTCCGCCCGCTCGTCGCATAGGAAGAGAGCAGAAGCGCAAGCAAGAATGACAGTTGCATTACGAGAACTCGAAATTGCAGAAGCGAAGTCAAGAGTTGCTCAAGCGGAACTAGAACTCATAGCTGCCGAGTCTGAAGATGAAGACGGAGCTGGCGAAGAGATCTACGAAAGGACACAAGAAGTGGAACAATGGCTCATCCAAACTGGTGTGAAGCCGAACGAAGAGCAAAAACCAAGTCGAAAGGAAAATAAGAGTGAAATTCAAGAGTTAGCTGAAGCCATATTCAAGCTATCAGAAAGAACACAAGAAGCGACTGCACCAAGGCACATCGAACTCCCATACTTCAGCGGAAGCAGTGAAGGGTGGCTAGCCTTCAAGAGATCATTCGAAGATACAGCCAAGAGTTACAGCAATACACAGAACCTGGCACGTCTAAGAAGATCACTACAAGGAAGAGCCAAAGAAGCGGTTCAAAGTCTACTGTTTACTGCTGAAGACCCGCAAGAAATTTTAAAAGGATTGGAAGCGAGGTTCGGGAGGCCCGGAGCAATCGCACTGGCTGAATTAGAAAAGCTGAAGAGTATGCCAAAGGTGGGTGAATACCCGAGTGACATATGCGTATTCGCTAGTAAAGTGCGAAATGCAGTCGCAACCATCAAGGCGCTGAAGAAACCACAATACCTGAGCTCACCAGAAACCATGAAGGCAATTATAGAGAAGATGCCGTCGTCAATGAAGTTTCGCTGGTTTGCTTACCACAGAAGCAGAAGGGAAGAAGACATCTCGGAACTGCTCCTCATCGAAGCGTTCCTAGAGATTGAAGCTGACATGTGTGGAGACTTCGCGCCGCCTGAAGTGCCTTTAGAATCAAAGAAGTACCCTAGATCATATGAGTCGTCAGGGGATCGGAAGAAGCCTATCAAGAGACAAGTGACCAACATCCAAGAAGCAACGCAAGAGAAGTGGAAGATGTGTCCCATGTGCCAAGAAGAGCACTTCTTACTACAATGCAACAAATTTAAAGAAGCCGATATAGATGAAAAGTGGAACCTGGTGAAGAAGGCGAAAATCTGCTTCAAGTGCATTCGCCTGAAACATTCAAGACTAAACTGCAAGGCGCCTACCTGCAAGAAGTGTGGAAGGTGGCACCATACGATGCTACACTCCGATAGACCACCTGCACCCGCTGAACAAATGGAAGAAAAGAAGACTTGTTGCTACACCATGGAACAAGATGAAGACACATTTGAAGAAAAGGTCGCCTCTATCCACAACACCAGGGGAGAAGAAAGGGCCTACTTGAAGATGGTGCCCGTCGATCTATACGGACCGAAAGGACACGCTCGTGTACTAGCATTGTTGGATGAAGGATCAACTATCACACTGTTGGACTCAACGATAGCCAAGAAGATTGGAGCTGAAGGAAAACAAGAAACGCTCACTATAGAAACAATCGGTGGCAAGGAATTCAAGAAGAGTGGATCACAGAAGATCAAATTGAAAATAAAGGGAGCCTTCAAAAAGGATAAGAAGACGATAGAAGCAAGGACCATCGACAATCTACGGCTGTCAGATCAAGAAGTTCAACAGGACACTTTGAAGAATTGCAAGCATCTTGAAGGCATCAAGGAACAGCTTCTCTACACAAGGGAGAAACCTAAGTTGCTGATAGGCCAAGACAACTGGGGACTCATCGTGACGAGAAGGATAAGGAAAGGGAAAAATACCGAACCAGTGGCGTCTCTCACAAGCCTGGGATGGGTACTTCACGGAAGCGACTCAAGTGTAAATACTGTGGTCAACTTCATAAATCACGGAGAATCTCCTGCTGAAGAGGAGAACATAGAAGAAGTCGTTCGAAATCACTTTTCTCTAGAATCAATGGGAATCAAACCCCAGCTGCCGAGCAACGACAGTGACAGAAGAGCCTTAGAAATTCTAGAGAAGAATACGAAGAGGTTAGAAAACGGGCAATTCGAAGCGGGCCTCTTGTGGAGAAAAGACAATGAGGTATTGCCCAATAACTACAATCAAGCATTTCGACGACTAGTCAACGTGGAAAAGAAGCTGGATAAGGATGTACAGTTAAAGGAATCATATGAGAAGCAAATCCAAACACTATTAGAAAAAGGATACGCCGAGAAGGCCCCCAGTCGCAAGATAGAAGGAAGAACTTTCTACTTACCTCACTTTGCTGTGATACACCCAGTCAAGAAGAAGCCAAGGATAGTATTTGACGCAGCAGCGAAATTCGAAGGAAGAAGTCTCAACGACGTCTTACTGCCAGGACCTGACCTATTGCAGTCACTGTTTGGTGTATTATTACGCTTCAGAGAAGGGCCAGTAGCGGTTATGGCGGACATTCAGGATATGTTTCTGCGAATCAAAATAAGAGAAGACGACCGAGACAGCTTGAGGTTCTTGTGGCGAGGTGCAGAAAGGAACAGGAAGCCCGAAGAATTCAGAATGACTTCAGTCATCTTCGGTGCAGCCTCGTCACCAGCAACAGCCATCTACGTGATGAACAAAAACGCAGAAGACTTCAAAGAAAAGTATCCTGAAGCCGTGAAAGCGATCAACAGAAACCACTACATGGATGATTACCTGCAAAGTTTCACGTCAGCGTCAGAAGCAAAGAGAATAGCAACAGAAGTAGATGAAATCCACAAGAAGGCGGGCTTCTACTTCAAGGGCTGGGCCAGCAACCATCCAGACATATGTGAGCAGTCTGAAGACAACAACAAAGGAGAGTCTTTACAACTCACGAAAGAAGAAAAGACACTGGGGCTGCGGTGGATAGTGAAGCGGGATCAACTAGCGTTCAACGTCGGACTACGCAACACGTCGGAAGAACTGTTGCAAGGAAGGAAAACTCCGACAAAAAGAGAAATAACGAGCGCTGTCATGTCGACGTTTGACCCGTTGGGATTTGCAACTCCAGTCCTTATCCAAGGCAAGAAGCTAATACAAGACATCTGGCGATCGAAGATAGACTGGGATGAAAAGATCAAAGAGGAACAGAAGGAAACCTGGCTTAAATATTTGAAAGAAGTGCTCGACTTAACTAAAGTGAAGATTCCAAGATGCATCTCACCCAACAACGTGGAAGGACAGTTACACACGTTCACTGATGCAAGCGAAGAGGCCTACGCAGCTGCCATCTATTGGAGGACAGTTGAACCTGGGGGAAGAGTTCACATAAGCTTCATAGCTGGAAAAGCCAGAGTGACACCTACGAAGCCAGTATCTGTCCCGAGGTTGGAACTACAAGCGGCGCTACTAGGAAGCCGGTTGGCAGCGACGATTGAACGCGAAATGAACCTCAAAATAACGAAGAAGACCTACTGGACCGACTCCAGTACTGTACTGCAGTGGATACAGGCGGACCCGAGAAGATTTAAGACATTCGTAGCCCACCGTCTAGCAGAAATCGAAGAACTTACCAAGCCAAACGACTGGAGATGGGTACCGACCAAGGAAAACCCAGCGGACGATGCTACGAGAGGAACGCCGACTGAATTCGACCACAGCGCGAGATGGTTCAGAGGTCCAGGGTTCTTACGCGAACCAGAAGGAAAGTGGCCTATAAGAAGCTTCAAGCAAGAAGAAACGATGTTGGAAGAAAAGACCAAGCATAAAGTGGCAACAGTGAGAATCACCGAAAAACCTTTCATCAACGTAGAAAGATTCTCACGTTGGGAACGGCTGCTCCACACCATGACCAGAGTAATCACTTTCGTGGAGATCCTGAAGAAGCGAACTCACCGGTCAGTCAACATCGTGAAGCGCAAAGACGTCACTTGGAAACCATACCAAAATGAAAACAAGAAGCGAGAAGCCAGAGCTACCATTGAAAACAAAGAGAGAAAAATGTTCATCCCGGTAGAAGAAGAGCACCTAAGAAGAGCAGAAGAGATCTTAATCAAAGTGAGCCAGAGTTGCAGCTTCTCAAAGGAAATAAGACAGCTGAAGGAAGAAAAGCCACTGGAAAATTCCAGTCGCCTAAAGAAGATCGACATTTATATGAACGAAGAAGGGATCATCAAGCTACGAAGTAGAACGAACAAGTTCAAAGGAAGGGAAACAAATCTTGTCATCTTGGACGGGAAAGAGAAGATCACCCGACTCATCATAGAGTATTATCATAGAAGGTTCCTTCATGGCAACACCGCAACAGTCATGAATGAAATTCGCCAGAAGTATTGGATCCTAGGCTTGAGAACAACACTGAAGGCGCTCATACACAAGTGTCAATGGTGCAAGACGAAGAAAGGTTCACCAGCAATTCCGCCCATGGGAGATCTGCCAGGGGAAAGACTGCAGCATCATCAGCACCCATTCACGTGCGCAGCAGTCGATTACTTTGGGCCAATGCAAGTAACCATTGGAAGAAGAGTCGAAAAGCGCTGGGGAGCCCTGTTCACCTGCCTGACCACGAGAGCAGTACACCTGGAGTTAGTGAATTCTCTCAGCACTAGCTCAATGATAATGGCACTTCGTCGAATGTCGGCGCGAAGAGGAACCCCGAAGATAATCTTCAGTGACAACGGTACAAACTTCATCGGGGCGAATAGAGAACTGGAAGAGGCTGCACGAGAAAAAGGCATTAAGTGGAAGTTCATACCACCCGGCAGTCCTAACATGGGTGGTGCCTGGGAGAGACTCGTAAGATCAGTCAAGACGGCATTATCAGCAGTTCTTCACGAGAGAAACCCACCAGAAGAAGTTCTCCACACGTTGATGACAGAAGTTGAACACGTCGTCAACTCAAGACCACTCACCCCCGTCAGCATGGATCCAGAAGACGAAGAGAGCCTGACACCCAATCACTTCTTGTTGGGTAGATCCTGCGGAGCGATGGCGCCGGGAGAGTTCAGCGACAGCGAGCTGATCGGCAAACCCAGCTGGAGAACAGTGCAACGATTGGCAGATCACTTCTGGCAAAGATGGATCAAAGAATATTTGCCACTGCTGATGCCAAGGAAAATCGAAGGGCGAGAAACGACTGACCCTAAAGAAGGCGACATAGTACTGATAGTCGACGCGACCCTACCACGCAACTCATGGCCCCGCGGCGAAGTCATCAAGACGTATCCAGGACCAGATGGAAGAACCAGGATCCTGGACGTGCGGACATCAGGAGGAGTGCTACGGCGACCCACTCGGCGAGTTGTCGTGCTGGTGCCTGCATCGTCGTCGCGTCAAGAAGATGGAGTGCTACGCACTGCTGGGGAGAATGTTAGCGACGACTAGAACGTACAAATAAGTTTAGAATAAATAAGTGCTGTATAACAAACGTAGAAATAAGTTTAAGGTAGTAAGTGCAGTATATAGTTTATAAGGGTTTTTTCTTACATTTATAAGTAGACTATTAGAATTAACTAATTAAGACTTATTAGAGTAGGTTAGAATGAGGAATAAGGTTTCGTAATAAACAATTAGAATTGGTTGTGTTTCGATATAGAGGGCGCCACATGTAGGTTGGCATTAAAAGATCAGGTACGAAGGAACTTTACCATAACGAGAGCCGTTATAAGTTGTTTGTAAATTTTATGTAGAAAACGGCATATTTTATTAAGGAAAGTTTATGTAATTTAGTAGAATAAGTAAGAATCTATCATAGAAAAATAAGATTATCATTGTAAGGTGTGCCAAACTCCAGAAAGTTCCAGAAATAGTTTTGCTAAAGGAGAAAAAGAGACAAAAGGTAAAAGAAAGAGATGCAAACATACTGAAAGCGGATTGGCCAGTCATAAGAGTTCAAGGTCACGCGCGATTAAATCTGATCGCTGATTGGTCGATCAATATCGGGAAAATAGTATAAAAAGAGGCGACTTTTTGCGGTTTGGCATTCCGGAACCAGCAGTAGTAATAAGAAGAAGAAAAGGAAGAAATAAAAGGAAGCACTCTGAAGAAAAGGTGTTTTACTCAAGTCAAGAGACCCGAAGCTCTGCTCCAGTGACATTCGACCGTCCCCCTCGTCGGCGTTTTATACTGGCATTCCCACCGGCGCACAATATAAGTGTTTAAGCGCGCAACAATAATGTATAGAGGCGAGCTTATCTCAGAATTGAGTTTTCTTACAGCAAACCTTAGAGTAGTTGAGAGATTTAGCATAAGAGGATTAAAAAAGTGTACAACCGAAATGGATAAAAACAAAATAATGCGATATTACAGGTACTTATCATAAAAAATACAAATACTTACTAAAAATAATACATACATAAATATATATACACAAATATACTATGTAAACAAACTAAAATACAATACATATACAATGTAGCGGGTAAAATACATAGTTTAAAAAAAAATGCTGTCAATCTTTTGATCTCAGTTATTTCCTCCCAATGGACACATGATATTGAAATAATTTGACGTCAGTGTTAAGTTTAAGAGACCGAAACTTTACAATTCCAATCCAATTTGTCGGAATTAAATTGGAGGGTGAGCCCACTGGTTATGGTCATCGGCTCCTCACTATTACATAGGACCTAAAACATAACTGGTAACATGATAAACAAATTATAGGTATTATTTGAATACAAAAAGAACATTATCATTGAGTTAAAAATACATTTTAATTATGTACATTATTTATCGGAATTCGACATATTTGACCACACACTTCCCGTGTTTTATCGAATAACCAGACAGGCAGCAATTTGTGGCCTAACTATATTATAGGTGCATATTATAACATATAACATCACGCCTGTAATCACCGAAAGGGTAGGCAGAGCTGCACATATAATGCACCCTTGTGATGTGCACCTCACATATGCATAATATAAATAATATAAAACCAAGCATAAATAACAGTAGGCGAAATAGCAATATACTTTGCTAAAATATTTTGTACCATCAAATAGCAACAACAATAGATAACAGTTATTTGAAGTCGGTTAAAATCGTTATCACTTGACTCTGCGACTGTTATTTCTAGAGAACACTTATATTTAACCACTACACTTGCAGTTCAAATAGAAGTAATATTATCATTGCGTATCTGTTTATCTGATAAGACTGTTTAACGGTGTATTAGTTACTTCGAACGTTTAAGTTGCTTGGTCATGCTCATGCCACAGAATATGAAATTCAGAAGACTCATATACAATGTAAATTGGAACGGAATTGGGACCATGTTTTATTCGAAACTGTAAATCAAATTAAATCCATTTGTTTACTGAAATGTGGTTATATTACACCGTAGACTTAATGGTGACGCTTACAATTAACTAAACCTTTTGCACACTTATTTGGGGTCACCTTATCATCATCTTAGCTGTGGCACTAGGCACTGTTCCTAGTTATATGTATATCTGAAATACAAACTACCCATCTGTTAATCGGCGTTTCCTTCCCATGCGCTGTCATATTTACGCCCGAATAACACTCGCCGTATCAGAGAAGTTGCTTTCATAATAGTGTAAGATTTCTGTAATTCCATATTCTGTGGTTTTACTATAGTATGGGGCCGTGAGGTCACTGGTTGCGCAATATTACGTAACGACTTATGACGTCACCCATGATACAACTTGGAAGACTATTAAATTGTTAGGATTTACTTAATATGGGAAATTAGAGCGTTTTGTTTGAGTTTTCACTTAACATAAGTAGCCATTGTGATGACTCGTGTACCTAGATTTTTATGTATTTTATTTACTCCGTTTTAAGCATGTTTTTAAGTTGCCATACAGTATAAAATATTTGTGATGCTTCGTTGCAAATACGCGATTATATTCTTAATAAATATTACGCTTCTATTGCGTCAACATGAACTGGGTATTCAATAGGAATAGCTTATGTATAAAGAGTAACCAGACAAAAGAAAAGAAAATATAATTTTAGTATTTCTCAGTTTAAATGAAATTTTTACCCGATTTTAGATGTTAGAATTGTTTTCTATGAGAAAGTTAGTATTTGGGATAAGTGGCTCTATAACTAATGACATCACGCCAGTATTCCGAAGGGATATGTAGAGGTGTAGGTATAGTAGGTACACCCACATTTCGCCAGTTATGTTATAGGTCCCAATATAATAGGGGGGTAAAAAAATCTATTGCCGTTAACCGGGCCCAAATCCAGTCTCGGTGGATTGATAATAATCACTTATAGAAAAGCCTAATAACGACTTAGGATTTGAAGTCAAGACGCATACGCCTCAGTCGCGCTGTGCAATCGCTAAACCAACGAGGCATTCGCCGGGAACATGGCGATTGGTTAGGTAACTATTATAAGAATTATTATCGCATAAAATGAGATATATGTATGCCTTATGTAGGCTTAACATAGCGATCTATTTATACGTATAACTTAACATCATTTATAAACCTACCTATGTTTTACAAATAAACAATTTGATTTGATTGTGTCTACTTAACGCACGATCAGTGTTAAAACAAAAACACACTGACGCTAAGATAAATAGAGTATTGAACAAGATCTGAATTTAATTTAAGCTTCTTAGAAAAAGTGTACCCGATCGCTGCCAGCATAGATAACCAATGATGCGTCTGTCGCACGAAACAGTCTGTTTGGTTGACCGAGACGTCACCTAGAGTAAAAAATAATATCATTGTTGTTCGTTATTGTTATTACAAACCCCTTAGACAAGTGGGAAAACGCTTGACGAATAGAAAGAAAAATGTGTGGGGCTGACACATGTCATCTTTAGTCGAAACATGATGTCATCCCCATACATTTATCATTATATTCGATTTATTCGTCAATCGTTTTGCCACTTGTCTAGGGGGGCTGGCCTATCTTAGCAATTGAACTTACGTTGTAATAACTGATAGTTGTGTTGTGAGATAAATAGTTTAATAATAGCTATTTGTAAATAAGCTGTTCTATTACTGTGTAGGCAATTGCCTCGTTAGACTAGTGGACGCGATACACGTCCTGGGTTCAGTTCCCTGGTCGAACACTGTCATGATTATTTATGCATTAGTTAATTCTTTGTAGCGGCACGGAATCTGGATCTGTGATCGGTTGATGGCAATAGGCTCGCCTCTGTAACTACCCCTTCGGAAAAAAGAGGCGTTATGTTATTATGTTGATAAAAATTAGCTTCTGTAGTTTTTATGTCAAACCTGTTTCTAAAAGGGATACGAAGACTTGCAGCGGGATTATTATAAGATATTTTTTATATTATTGCACTAATTAAATGATTTTCTTTGAATTCCAGGTCGATGTTGACGAGTGTGAGGACATCGCGACCGAGTACAACATCAACACCATGCCCACCTTCGTCTTCGTGAAGAGCAGCAAGAAAATCGAGGAATTCTCCGGAGCTAACGTGGACAAACTGAGAAACACTATCATCAAGCTGAAGTAGTACGGGAGAGGGTTCTGTACGCTAGCCGCCATGCCCTCACGGACGAAGCAGCATTTAACAGCATTTGGCAAAATTATACCTCTATTTATGTACCAAATCGGCATGTTTAGTTGCTGGTTGACTAAAATATACCTGTGTACGTAATGACGACTAAGATCCGTTGCTTGCGGACGCTTTCTGCCCCAATTTTATGTCCGTTTTCGCCTTAAATCTTCAGCAACTTGTTTCGAGTTCATTGTTACGCTTTTCCGTTGAGGGTATTTACGAGCAGCTGATGATAGCACCACACTAGCATAATATAATTTTTCAACCGACAGAAGGATCACAATTATTTTTGTTTAAATTTGATACAAGATGTATTTTTGTAATGCAAGTGTCTTAGCACTGTGTGTGCCTGTTTGTCACGTTTCTGCCTTGGTTATGCGTACAAACTCATATATTTTCGTGTTATTTGCCGTGTAATTTTCATTATATGTATGTTACAGAGTATTGTTACTTCAATAAAATATTGTCTAAAACATTTCGTGTTTACTTTACCTCATATGAATAATAACAATTATATTAATGAGCTTATCTGGTTAACGTACGAGGAAAATTAAGTAAATGAGAAATATATGTAGTTTTTCGCAAAATTAACGCCATTATTTCAGTAAATTTTTAATATTACTTACCTACAAGGCTAAAATATAATCACAGAATCTAACAGAATTCATGATATGCCATAAATATAGTAGGTATTTTTACAGAAGCTATAGTAAGCTTAAATTATTCAGTGTTGTGAAATTTTTTGCAACTGGTTACCTACCTACTTTATCAATTCATAACATGACTCGAAAAACTACTATAATTATTATAAGCCCGTACTGCTAGACAAAGGCCACCCTTTTCCTCTTTCCATTTGTCTCTGTCTACAGCATCCAGTATACTATTGTAGTCTTTCGTGTACCGCTACTTGACACGAGTCTTTGAAATAGGAATCCGGTTCGTCACGCACGCCGGCCCTCCATCTTTTTCTCGGCCTGCCGCGAAGTTTTTTTAGAATACTAATAATACCTACTATCTTTATTTATTGTGAGTGACAATTTTTTAATTACAAGATAGTGGCTGTATTTTTCAGTACTCTAGGCATTAGGGATCATTACTCATTCATCATCATCAACCAGAAGACGTCCACTGCTGGACAATGGCCTCCCTCTTAGAACGCCACAATGAACGACAACTTGGCATCCACCGGTTGCCCGCAACTATGACGATATTTTCGGTCCACCTGATGGGAGGCCTGCCAACGCTGCGTCTTCCGGTTCGAGGTCGCCACTCGTGAACCTTTCTTCCCCAGCGGTTGTCGGTTCTTCAAGCGATATGGCCTGCCCCTTGCCACTTCAACTTGCATATGCTTTAGGCTATGTCTGTGACCCTAGTTCTTTGGCGAATTTCCGTATGCCGGATCCTGTCGCGCATTAAAACTGCGAGCATAGCTCTCTCCATAGCTCGTTGAGTGACTGTGAGCTCTCCAAAACATTACTCATTGCCTATACTTAACTAAATACATCATTAACCTAATTATAAAGTGCATATAAGGTAAAAAAAAACAGTGGCTATAGTAGAGAGTAAACCCTGCAGTAGAGTTAAAAATAAGTTAATTTAAAGTTAACCACAAACAATACAAAACTGCAGCAAAACAATAATAAATACTGCTTATACAGTCAACATTGATAAATGTATTACAAAATCCAAGTATGGAAGGCTTTATCTAACTGCCTACATCATAACAACGAAATAGCTATTTACATATGTAGTTATAAATACTATAAAAATATACGACAATGTAGTTTATGCCAAATATTCTTGCATTAGAATACTAAATCAACGTATGAATAAATGCAGTGAACAGACAATATTCTGTATTTTACATAACGTTTTAAAACGATTATAATAAGAGTCAGTCAGACATAAAGACCGGCAGATTAAAAGATTTCTAAAACACTAAAATTAGCTGTATTTTCTTAAGAATAAAGTGCAAAATTGAGCACCGATAGACGTGCGAAATAGTCTTTATTGATTTTAATTTATATTATATAATATTTTTTCTAAGACCTTTAGCGCTGTCTGTCCCAAAATTGTTACAGTTCGTGCTTAGTTATTTATTAACTTGAATACATATTATTTTACATTAGTTTATTCACAATAAATAAAAAGAAAATATGTTAAAATTAATTGCAACAAACCTTATTTTAATATTTTATGTAATTGTTGAAGTTTTATGTAGTTATTTATCCAGCTTCCTAAATATGGCATTTATTCCAATAATAGTCAGATTTATCGAGCGTCATTATTATTTTTAGGTTCATTTTGCACGGAATTTAACAGGATAAACTGAATGGCAAATGAATACAATGCAGACAATAATTGACATATTAATTTTTATCTTTATTCAATTAGATTTGTATTATTTAATCATGTAATGTAACCAAATATGTATAATCTCCAAATAAAAGGGAAAAAATATTGTAGACACAATCTTCTAACATAGCTACCGTGAACAAGCATGGCCAAAACATGCTACAAATATTAAAACCTCATGTAAAAGTCTCAGTGTAGCATTAGCTACCTTCAAACGTGGTAATAAGGAACGCAGGGTTTAGTAAATTAAACTCAGAACTGAAAGAAAACAACATACACTGATTACAACCAAATTTATTCAACCTAAAATAGCAAAAATCTTAATTACAAAATAAACTTATAATGAAAATGCTCTGTACAGTACAAAACAATTCACTAACGGCCGATTTTCTAACACTTTGTAAACCATCGGAACCAGTATTACATTTTGACAAAAAAACTGTCAAAACATCCTATCCTTTGAATAAAAGTTTTAAGGCCTCTTTCACCATCAACAAGTAAAGTGTTGAATAATTACTTCGGCATATAAAAGTTACGATCTATCGTATCTTAGTAGCAGGCCAGCTTATCCGCTGATTAATGCTACTCAGATATTGTGAAATTCGTATGAGTAGTTACGGGTGACTTTAAGTGGCGGTCAGTCTACTTGACACTTTACTTGTCGATGGTTAAACAAGCCCCTAAGTAGGATACATCTCGCAATTATAAAACACAGTTTCTGTCTAGTATATTAAAAGTCAAATACAACAGGTATTATGTCAAAAACACAGAATACTGAACAGAAACTGTGATTTGAATTTACGGGAACTGACCTACAGGTGATTCAAAAGTCGGCCTCCAACGACTTAAAAACAGTCGGTCCTAAACTCATTAACGACTTAACCCTACATTAAATATAATTATCTAGCTTGTCTATGTACACCGTCCAAACCTGTAACAAGGAAAAGTATTCTTTATTTTTTTTTCATTTTACCCATCTTTATAAAAAAGGCGATTTTTTATGAATATCTGCGATTAAATCCATATAAATAGATTTTAAAATAATGTTTGTTATTTCTTCACGTTAAAACTACAGAACGGATTCTGATAAAACATAACAATAATATAGCTTATACGTCACAATAACACATAGGCTATAGTGATACTAGCTTTTCTTCACTATTTCGCCTGCATTAACGGAAATTTAGCACAGGGAGTATAGTATGATTTTAGAATAGAACTAATATAATTTGATATTCCTACTCCCACATGTCTTTTATAATAAATTTCGTTGCGAGTTCCAAGACAGTCGAGTCGTTTCTGGTTTATGATAGTTCTTAATGGTTATCATTGCTGATCCTGGCTTTCAGGAGTTACAATGATGTGGCTGTGGGACCTGCCCCGGTAGTAAGGTATGATAAAAAATATCAGTATAAAACTGTCTCATTAGTCTAGTGATCGCTAAGCGCGACTGCTGAGCATGTGTTCCTGGGATTTGAATTCCGGGTCGGGCAAAGTGTCATTGGGTTTTCCATTAGGTCATTCTAAGTAGCAGCACGGAGTCTGTTGTTTTGGTTGATGGCAATAGGCTCGCCCATTATTACACCTATAACACAACGGCGAAATGTGGGTGTACAGGCGTGATGTTATGTTATAACAGTATAAGTTCAACCTACTAGTCCCTCCTCTTCTTGCCGTGCTGGTCGTGTCGGTCGTGATGGTCCCTCTTCCGCCCCGACTTGTCGGCGCGCTTGGCCTCACTCAGAAACCGGTCCAGACCGAACGGGTCGAAATCCGCGTCCGGCTGGCTGCTGCGGGGCTGCTGTGGAAATTATTCTTATTAGATAAGCAATTATAATGTGTGAGTTTGTACACTCATGACTCAGACAAAGTGTAGTGTTTAATACGATATAATACAAAAAACACATGAACAAACTGTCTTCCCTTTAATTAGAAACTAAGATTAAGTTATTGAACTAATTCTTAGTACATATTATGATAATTTAGCAGTTTAGGTTAAAATCAAGTTACTCATTAGCCTTAAGGCTAGATTGTAATAATAATAAAGTTTATTTCAAGGCAGTTTATAACAATTTAATAAAATGTATGTGATTCTGAAGCTCCTAAATACTTCGCATATGTACTAGTAAAAACGGGCTGATTTCGGATACTTACGGTAACATAATTAATTAATTATATTAGACATAAACCAATTCAAGTGTAATCTATTGTAATAATAAAGAGGTAATGTTTGTTTGTATGCAATCTGTAGTCTGCAAAACAATTTATCTGATTTCCAAAATTAAATTTAGAATGGACCTTTAGGGTTGACATAGGCCATTTTAATCCCGGAAGAACGAAATAAAAAATACACGCAAGCGGTGGTCCGGGCGAGATTCTAGTGATACTAGTGATATTTCATACATTACTTGAACGTTTTAGGCATTGTATAAAATACCAGATTATACAGATTGCCGGCAACATAATATATAATAATACTTACGGGTTCATCTCTAGGCGCGGGCGCATCTTTCTCGAACTGCACAGGGCCCGCACGAGTGTTGCTGCTACTCGTGCCCGCGAATTCTTTGTCAGCCACAAATCTAATAAGAAAAGATGGCTGGCATTATTTACAGAAAACTTAAATAAACATGCCAAGAATGGCTGCATGCATTTTGCAATGTTTTTACAAATATAATTAATGGTTTACTCCATGTATACACAAAACTTGTTTGACAAACCATTATAAGAGTGATATTAAGGGGCTCGTGGCTACCATCAGTCGATCTGCAGGGTTAAGCCGTGCTCGCCGCGGTCAGTCTTGTGATGGGTGACCGTTTTCACATATCGAGACCGATTTCACGCCTGATCTCTCTCCGGTCGTGTCGGTCTACCGTCCCATTGGACTACAAGAGTGATCAGGGAGTGCACCTATGTTTGCGCGCATACTTGTGCACTATTATATCTCCTGCGGCTAGTCTCAGCTGAGATACACAACCGTGACCGAAATTCGGTTAGGAGAACATTATTACTATTATAAAGCCTTCTATACCAACCTGCGCGTATTAACAATAGCATCGATGTCCCCGCCGTAGTTGTCCTTGTCCGCGTTCCGCGAGGGTCGGTAGATGTGCGCGCCCACGTTGTCCTGGTTACGCCACGGCTTGTCGTACACGTTGTACGCTTCGTCGTCACCGTAGCCTGGAAAAAAGTTAAATTCACGTTCAAGGGGTCATGAGGTACAATAGGCTCGCCCTCTATTACGTTGGGACCTAAAACATAACTGGTGAAATGTGGGTGTACTCGCGCGCGACGGACACATCACAAAACAACCAACCACGCGTTAGAATATTGTAACTTGTGCAGAATGTGAGAATATATTATAGTTTTACATTCGAATAACTTGTTTTGTTGTATCTCTCACCAGAGGCGGATTGCAAGCACACGGCACCATAGGCAAGCACCCGTCACCCTATATCCTCTTCATCTCCTATCACCTCTATGTTTAGTCGATGTTTTTTTCT
Organism: Abrostola tripartita; assembly: GCA_905340225.1. Classification (NCBI taxonomy): domain Eukaryota; kingdom Metazoa; phylum Arthropoda; class Insecta; order Lepidoptera; family Noctuidae; genus Abrostola; species Abrostola tripartita. The sequence goes on from HG996512.1 coordinate 5,934,154, forward strand.
ACTATAAAATATTTTTAGAAACAAATTAAAAAAAAAAAAATTGTACTCTTAGCGCCCCTAGGTGCGTGCCTAGTTTGCCTTTGGGTTAATACGGCACTGTCTCCATCCAGGGCCGGATGAACCATGTCGGGGCCCCTAGGCAATGCACATCTCAGAGCCCTATTACCATTTATTATTATTATTTCAAGCCTTCTCGAAGGCGAAAGCTAGTTGTAGTACAAATATGAAAACTAAGCAGTAATTATCATTAATGGTCTGTTACACCAATCTTAAAGTTAGGTTAAAGAAAATATAAAAATGCAAGTATCTCGTGGCGCGGGGCCCCTGCCGATGCGGGACCCCTAGGCAGTTGCCTAATGGATAATCCGACCCTGTCTCCAATACTTACTATAAACAATAAATAGGTGAATCAGTCGTGTCAATACATACCACTGTCCATTCCTTTACTGTTGTTGAAGAGTCTTTGGTCGAACATCGCCTCGCTTCCCTGCGTGGTCTTGGCCGGCAGTCCGAGCGCGATCTGCTCTGATATGTCTCGTTCACGGTCCTTTACCAGCTTCGATCTGGAAATCATATTAAATACAGAGATAGTAAGTTTGTATTAAAAATATAAACCTTAATATTGTCACCAAACGTATATAAATATGCAAGATTGAAAAGGACTGTCGTACATATATTATTACGGTAATGGTTTGATAACATAAATAAAACATCTACATAACAGCTGTCCTACAAATAATGTTAGGGAATTACCTCTGTATGGCGGTAATATTGTTTTTCGTAAAGAGACAAGTTTCTATTTAACCTTTTGTCCGCCAAGACTTGTATAGGAGAGAAATGTTTCCGTGCTCTCCACGCCATAACTTTATTATCAGTCAATATCTTGTCAATTAGTCTTGTGTGATATAATAACAAACAATAATCGAAATAAATGTTACGATTAGATATTGCCTTTTAATTGAAAACTTTGTTTTCTGTGTATGGCCGGGGCGCTCAATAGGTTAAAGAGCTTTTTTTTTGATAAAACGTCGCTCTACACTAGGATTTTCTCCCGTATCGTGGGTGCGTTTCACAAACATCCGGACTCGGGACAAATATCTGCGGATCGCACAAATTTTTGTCCCGTACGGGAATCGCACCCTACTGCACCAATCGGGCCGTAAATTTTTAACATCCCAGCAGGTATACCTCTTATCCGGAGCAGCTCTAGCCAAGTTCCTGTCCCGCTGCCTCTCCTTATGTCTGTCAGCTCTCAGCTTATCCCTCTCTGCCACTGTCAGCCCACTCTCATCCACCTCATTGGTCTCCGGTTCTTCTTCAGGTGCTCGAATACCTGAAATTGTTGCTCTGATTGAGATATTGAAGAAAACCTGTTTTATGTGAGGAATGTAGACTGGGTAAATCGTTCTAGTAACACTTAACACTAATATTATAAATACGAAAGTTTGTAAGTGTGTTTGTATGTTTGTCACCTCTTCACGCGTAAACGGCTGGACCGATTTTGATAAAATTTGGCATGAAGGTAGCTGACACCCTGGATTAACAGATAGGCTATTTTTTATTCCGAAAAATGGAGCGGGTAACACTGTGGGGCGCAGCTAGTTCTATCATAATACATAGACTCACCAGCTCTATGATCTCTGGCTCTTTGCGCCAACATCCTCAAATGCTCTTCCTTCTTCTCCTTCTCCCTCTGCGCTAATCTCCTCTCAAGCTGCGCGCGCGCCTCTACCGCCTCTCTGGCCTTCCGGTCAGCTATGTACAGGGCTTCGGCGAGTTTCGAGAAGTTCTCGTTGATGTGGACTTGCTGAAGACCTCGACCGTCGGCAGCTAGACGCTTGTCCAGAGGAATCGTGTATCCTGGAAATGAAGAATAATTGTTAGCCTATTGTTAACACAATTTTGTAACATTTTGACTGTGTGGCTATTTCAATTACCCACATAAAACCGCGATGCGATGCGATACGACGCCGCATCACAGGAACTTGCTTGCTGCAACTCGCAGATATTTGCGATGCGTTGCGAATTCTCAGTTATGTGTGGGAGCTCTTAATGCGGTATATTATATACTGCCTTATTTTAAGGGTCGTCAGAGTAATTTTAGAGCAAGAGGTCCTAATTTCGATTACCGAAAATTGATATTGCTTGATCACTGGGCCATTTTCAGTAACTGCACTTTAATGAGCCGACAATATCGCAGAGATCGTGGGACGAACCTGGATATGGACACAGGCATGGGACCGCAGCGAATCACATAGCTCAAGGCAGGCCTATACCCGTCAGAGGGATATTATCCCTTTCCATGTCAAGTTTACAGAACAGTATACGAAGGGCCTGTTTCACCATCGACAAGTAAAGTGTCAAGTAGACTAACCGCCACTTAAAGTCACCCGTAACTACTCATACGAATTTCACAATATCTGAGTAGCATTAATCAGGGGATAAACGTGCCTGTTATCAAGGTACGATAGTAGATACTCGGAACATTTACTTGCCGATGAAAAATCTATACTAACTATTCAACATTTTACTTGTAGATGGCGAAACAGGCCCTGAGAGTTAAACTATAGTTTGCTTCGCGGGCAGTCAGTGTACGGCTTGCGACTTATTTTTTGCGAATAAGTCCTAAACTAGTCGACTATACACGAATATACATGCGGATAAAATTGATATATTCTGGTCAATAATACAGTGTTGAAGGCTATGGCTGAATGAATGATATAGCTTAAATATCCAGACCCTTGGCGTTCTTCCAGTGCGACACACAGGGCGGCACCTTCCAGTCGCGCTGCTGCTTGACGGACACGCGGCGCGGGGGGGAGTGCAGCACGGGCGCGGGAGGGGAGGGCGCGGCGCGGGGGATCTTCTTGTTGATCTGGAAGCGGGGCGGCTCCATGGGGTCCGCCTGGGCCTCAACCATCCTAAGGAAATAACACTTCCAATACAGTATAACCAAGCTTGGTGAATAAGGCAAGGCAGCTGCCTTGCCTGCTTGTAATTTAAAAATGTTAACATAATCTCGCCAAGTCGAGCATAAAAGCGGCACGGCCGTACCATCCTTTTCTCGTAGCAGTTCAGGGCATTTTCGACCCCCTATAACTGTGTTGTAAATAAAACTAGAAGCCTGAATTTTCAGTAACCAATCAGGCATTATATGAACACGGTATATTTCAAATTTCATTCAATTTGAACTAGTAGTTTAAGAATGATAACTAGTCAAAGTTTGTATTGTCCCAAACATACATTCCAATGGACCTGTCAGCGTGGAAGATATCTGACATGCTGAGACAAAGATAGTCAGATGAATTGAACTGTCTCATGAAGGACTAGATTTGGCAGCCCTTAAGACAGAGAAGTGGAAAGAGAGTAGGGGGGGAAGTAGAGAGGGGGCCTTTGCCTTGCATATACATAACCTCCGACTTTTTATTTGAAGTCTATTGAAGTTCTTTTTTTAATCTTATTTACTTTATTTCACTCAAGTGACTATGCCAAACTCATAGGAAATTATATAAGTATATCTAGCCCTACTTAACAAATTCAAACTTCAGCATTCTCTCCATAATCTTTCATTCATACATCATCATCAGCCAGAAGAAGTCCACTGCTCGACAAAGGCCTTCCCCTTAGAACGCCACAATGAACGACAACTTGCTATTTGCATCCACCGGTAATTTATTAAATACATTACATACATTCATACATAATTTAACACAATCAAATATGCCCTTGCATGCTCAAGATGTTGGTTTTCCCAAAAAAACATTAAGTTGCCCATTGTAAAGATTTATGTCACATATTAACTGACTCCTTAACTAGGTACTGGTCACATCCCATCAATAAATGTACAAGATCTTCTGGCTTCTCCAACCCAAATTTATATGACTTTTGGTGCCACTTTAGCATGTTGCCCATACTAAGCTTGAATCGAAATTGATAAAGGAAATTTGAAATATGATTGACACGAGCGGGACTTGAACCCGCAATCTTCGCCGTACCGTGGCGCTGGACAAGCTTCACATAGTGGTGATGCTCTATTTCAAACTAAATGATACAACTTATTCAGTAGAAGGTAGCCAGACCACAATCTAAGAGCTTTGACAAGTAAATCCCAGGTTATGCTGACCCCGTCAATAAAATATAAAATATGAAATTCATCAGATCACACCTAAACACCAAATATGAAACTGGCACAAACCTGATAACTCTCTGCTTAGCCCCTGAGTTGAACTGTCCGCCTTGCTGTGCTGGTGTGTACCTAATGTACTGGGCTGGAGCCTGCAAATGTGGGGTACTATCAGCGCGATTGACAATGATATGCTCTTCTCATATAGAGAAGATTGAAGAATACATTAATGGTGTTTAAGAATTTATTAGTCTTTTAATCCATGTAAAAAGACAGATTAATTTATGATCCCCTGCCACAGCTAGGAAGTCGTAAAAGGCGATTATTTGTAACAAATGAATCCAAGAAGATAATGGAACAGATTTTGTGATCCTGTTCTTTTTCATAAAAATGTAATTTTGTGACTCCCAATCTAGGGTATTCACACTTCATGACTAAAATTAAGTCAATAATGTGCACTTCATGTCTGTAAACACCTCCTCAATGTTGCAGAAAATAAATTAAACCAACAATAAAGTACCTACATATAAGTGCACAATTAGTGTGCACATACACATTCATAGTCTGATGGGATCATTCCATTGGATCATCATCCCAGTCTCTATGTCTAGAGAGGGTTGGTATCACTACTTAGGTATCAAAGAACTTCAACTCACAGCTTTAGGGGCAGCTTTGACAGGCAGAGCGGCAGAAATCTTTGCATTAGTCAGCTTTTCCAGTGCCTGTCTTGTTTTCTCTGTGATATCCTGTATGTCATCATCATCAGGCTTTTGTAATGTAGGGTCATCTTCTGCTAGGACCTCGGATGGTAGGAGGTCTGTTAGTTTTGAGTATATTATCTGAAAAAGAGAAACCATGTTTTACACTAGAAATTAGGTTTACAATGATGTTTAAAAGTTGTGTAACAATTTAAGTGTACAATAAAGCACATTACACTATAGTCTATCATAAATATTTAGACAACATTATTATTTAGGGAATTTATACATTTGTTAAACACAGGTAAGAAAATTCTAACCAATTTATTTAATTTGTCTCTAAACCCCAAATTCTTCAATCATTTACACCATAGACATATTAATACCCAACTTAAAATGGATAGACATAAGACAATAAATATAATCTCAGAATCTCACCTTATCAGCACTATGTCCTTGTCTAGCGATGGCTGAGTATTTAACATGTCCAGACTCATCAAGCTGGACAGCAAGGGCATTGGATGTGCTCTCCTTGCCTCTCGCGCCCATACCCAGGGGGTACTGAGCCACATGGATCTCTGGGAAGGCACCACCATCTGCAACAGAGAAAGGCAAGCAACAGATATAGATAGATAGATTTATCTTTACTATTCACCGAATATAAACATATACAGGCATATTTGAAGTTGTACATGCACAATAATGTCTGCTTTTATTTAATGTGATGGAAGCTGGATCGCCACATTTCCACAATAACTCCTAGTTTGATAAAGGGCCTACAAAATGAGGCATAGTGCTGAAACCTGTGTTGTTTACAAGTTTAATTCTGGTGTTAAAGCTTGTAGGAAGACAAAACCACCCTTATTTATCACTATTAAAAGCACTATTAGGCAGTAGCGATAACAAGTAAGATCAGACCTCCAAAATCTTCTTCAGCTCTGGGTATCCAGCCTTTTCTCTGTCCATAAGGAGGGACACTGGTCTGTGACACCACCAAGGCACTGCCAACGCGTTTCGCCTTCCGCTCATCATCGCGGTCCCACACTTGCTGTGTAGGCGCGGGTAACAAGCTGGAAACAGAGGGCACATGATAAGCAACCTAAAGTAAAGCATATAACTTTTGAAAACAATAAGTTTTTGATAGGTTATTGTGGTGTATCACACTTATTCACGAGTTATGAACCATATATTAACTGATGAAGAAAAAAACTCATTTTAAATTCGTTTAAATTGCGAAATTTTGAATGTCCATGCAGTATTTACTTTATCCAACAACACAATTTTTATTGATATTTTTAACAAAACTTTTATATTTTATTTACACAACGCCGAGATTAAAAATTGTTATGATGTCCATTGAAAGAGGATTTCATATTTAAAAACAATATACTGGAAATAAATAAAATTTAACACAACGCACCTCGACAGCGACGCCATTTTCTTTGATGACTTTTTCAGATTTCGTTCAAAAACATTTACGTTTCATTTGGTACGCAGCGCGCCGTCATTCACCGTGGAGGATATGAAAATAAAAAAATCGTTTGTCAACGATAGTAGTGAATAATTTTTATAAACATTTTGTTCAGCTGCTTTTTTCAATTCAAGCATTTTATTTTTGTAAAGATATTTAAGTTTATTTAAGTTTAGAGTTGTTTTTAAACGAAAATATGTAAAGTTTTTAAATTAATTCAAATGCTTAAGACTAAGTTTATGCCACATTCTGCCAATATATTTGTTGTGAACAAAATATGCAAATATCCATAATTATTCTTAATAAACAAATACTTATAATAACATTGTAATTGCATATTGTTTCTAATTACAATAGCACTTTATTAGATTACGTGGATATTTATAATATAGCTATAAAAAAATGGTGGAGAAACTGTCAAATTCGTATTTAAATGAAGTAGGCTGCGAACGTCCCCCTTTTATAACCTCAAAAATGCGCGAGAAGTATTAACATTCTGATGGTGAAGTGAGCTAATTTTATTATTTAATTGGTGTTTAAGTGAACGGATTACCACAATGCCTTCTAAGAAAAGAAAATACAATGCAAGGTTTCCTGCAGTAAGTTGAAAACGTTTATAAACAGTCGCAACAAAGAGAAATTTGGTTTTGTTTTCGTCAATAATTTTAGGAGATTGGTGATATCATGACATTGTTTGTTTGTAGGGGCGAATCAAGAAGATTATGCAGACTGACGAGGAAGTGGGGAAAGTTGCCCAAGCTGTGCCAATCATAATCTATATCCTTTTTAAATAACACTCTAATATTATTGTATTGTGTCATTAAAAAACACGTAAGATGTATTTACATTAGTCCAACGATCATTTATGATTGTAGGTTTTATTTGCTCTATACTCGGCAGTAATATTAGCACAGATTCATCCTATTTACATTGGCTATATGAATTTTTTGGGTATTATTCTTTGAGTTTTATATAAGATCTCACTAAGTAGTTTTGGTTATTGTTTGTTTGTTTTATGATGGCCTGAATGCAAGGTTTATGATGTTGAAGCACCTTCTTAAAAGCTGAAGTTAAAGGTCTAACTTTTGATTAATATATCCTCAAAATAAACATACCTCTATACAAAAATCTTGTTAGATTATTTTCATGGAAAGAGATTTCTAATGCACATTCTTTAAAGTAATACAAATGACTTAAACTTTTCTTACTTTGACTTAGTTTATTTATTATACTTTGTGTTATTATAACAGAATTATGCATTATTTATTATGGGTATAAATGGAAACTTAGAACTAAGCAGTCGACTTAAATGTGCTTTTTATGGACCTTTGAATAATAAGAAGGTTTGGATTTGATCCAATACATGAAAGATAACAAATTAAAGTGGTCTTCTCATTCATGGGTATACGAAAACATAGTTTTTACCAGCAGAAAAGCAATGCAGATTTAAGTCTTGTTCTATTTCATGCCTTTAAACCAGATGCTCCAGAAGTCTTTTTAAAGAGACTTTTGAAAAAAAGCAAGCAATAATATTATTATAATTCTATTCTTTCAATTCCTGTCATTGCATATTCTGTTGTGTCTGTGGTCATAGCATTGCATGTGTCCTTTAATTATAATTAAGCCCAATTATTATCTTTTTAGACAAATATTGGAGAAATGTGTCTATGAAATAATAAAGATATCCTAAAATGCATGGCATTTCATGACCTTTCTATGTTTTAATGACTTTAGATTTAGCACCTAGTATTTATGTTTGTAGACCTATAAATGGTTTTCATGAGCAATTTTTTATAACTTTGACTTTGGTAAGAATTTGGCGTCTTGCCAGAAACAAAAATATGTAATGATGTACAATGGAGACAATAAAATGTGTTTATATTAAGGAAGATTCACAGACACCTTGCCAAAAGCTTTTTTTACCTAAATCATCCATTATTTATCTTGTTGTAAAAATATTATGGTGTTTGTGTATTTGGATGTTTATTATTCAATAATCCCTGAGAACAGCTGAATGGGTTTGGATGAAATATTGCACAGAGATAGGACTTGCCCTGAGATAAGACATAATATGATAATATTTATACCAAAATAAAGATAACCAAATGTAATATCTAGTATTGTATGCCATGGGTTGTATTGCTTGTCACACCTTAGTAAAAGGAAATCAGACAAAATTGATATTCTTGTGCATCTCTCATAATATTCAACAAAATATTTACTTTTATTATTTGAATACAGTTCATGATAAGAATAATTTGCATTCATTTATTTATAAATATAATATATTCGTAATAGATTGTTATGTTAATTTTGCTATTTAGAATTATCAATTTAATTTAATTGTTCTTAAAGTGTTACTAATATATAATAATGAAGAAGGTTTATATTTTTTATCAAAGAAGTTTTTATTTAAAATTTGGGTTACACTTTGTAAACTCTTCAATTGTATCTATAATCCAGACAAGAATAATATACCTAACAATTTAATCTTATTCTATGAAATTAAAGCATTTTTACAAGTTATCGGGTACAGGCAATTAACTGTATGACCTAAATCCAAATGAAACTAGGTCACAAAGAGTTTACAATCTGCCTAGTTAATCTTGAAATGCTAAGTGGTTCGTGAAGCTAACTGAAGAGACTGCATTCAAAGTATTTCAAAGCTGCATGACCTGCTTTAGCGACCTATTGACCCAGATCTATAGAAATGTACGTAAAAATATCGCTTTGAAGGTTCGTCATGACGTCCTGCTTATCAGAGATATACTAACGATACCGCGGTTCAAAAAATCATAACCAAAAGGCTCTTACGAAATTGGTTAACTGTTTAAGACAGAGATAATCTTAGTTATAAGGCTCGCGTTCCAGAAAATAAAAATTTTAAATTTTGGCATTACTAAAATACTATTAAGGTGGTCGGACGTGCACATTTGAAGGATCAATTGATTTGCCGTGCAGCACGCACACAACAGTGATAGCCGAGTGGTATGGCCGTTGGACTGCTAAGTCAAAGGTGGCAAGTTCAAACCCCAGCAATGTCTTTTCGAATTCATGTGCGTACTATAAATTAGTTATCAGTTGCTTAAAAGGTGAAGGAAAACCGAGTGAAAAACCGGCACACCTGAGAGTTTTTCAACGGTGTGTATAGCTATATATGTCAGAGCCTCAGAGGCCTACAGGTGGTTTTTAACTCTGACACTAGGTTGTTCATCAACTATACGATCAGAAGATTTCCCGTACTGTACATACAGTTTTGGCAAAATCCACAGGCCGCTGTTTCGAGGTTGGAAAGTAAAAACGAATTCGGCGATAGTTACAATATTCGGTCAGTAGTGACGAGGTCTTCCCTGAATACGAATGAGATAATTCTAGATTTATGTCTTAAAATGGATTAAGAAAATTTGTAATAATTATCTAAATAAGCGTTCTTCGTCATTTGCAACAGTGGGCATTAAAAGAGCCTCCACAAGTGACGGTACTTTAATCGTGCGGCGCACCCTGGTCAAGTGGACATTCGGTCTCATTCCTAACCTGCTGACTGACGGCTGACGAATCTCCGACGCCGGCCAGTCAGTCTCGCTAACACCCTGCTGACTATATAATCTTTTTACCACGGCATGAGCTATTCTTGTAAAGCTGTTAATATGACAGAAGGCGTACGGCTTTTGTGTTCCTCACGACCTTATAGGCAATTAATTTCCGTTAAACGGGATGCCATTATTATAATCACGTCAATTATGATCTCCAGTGAAATCACTGAAGGTATTAATGACGTCAGCAAACTGTTTACTTGTAGTTTTATCTTGATATTTTTATCATATCGGAATAATTTACGGTCGTGCACTGAATACATCTTGTTAAGGCGGATGCTGTTGCCAATCTGTTAGATAAAATCACTCAAAAGCGGCTAAAAATAGCCTGGTATAGTCATGGGTGGACTGTGATAGCCCCAGTTAACGGCTATTATTGTATTTTTGTGTGTATATGGATTTAATGGGAGCTTATTTTCGTTTGGGACGCATGACTACCGCGCTAATAAGTATTTCGGCAAGGTCAAGTTGAGTTCGGTCGCTGTGGACGGAACTTGGTTAGGGCAGGACATGAATTTAGCTTTACCGTACTGGTGGAAAGCTATTTTGTTAAGAACGCGTGGAGACCATCGACTTGAAATCTTGTTGACTTGCTCACTAGTTATGATCTGCAACTTTATTCGCGTCGCATTTCGTCTTGCTAGCATAAAAAGTAGTTGATATCTTACTTCAAGGTTCAAACTTAATTAATAAGAAATTTGGACCGGGTTGTCAGCAAATGTTGTGTAGTGCTTTCTTTTCGTTATGTTTGTAAATAAGTAGAAAAGAAACAGGCACTTTGCTAATAATCAGCCATATTGTGAATGTAAATGTTATATTTAACATCTCTTTATGGCAGTCTACTTACTTATACATATTTATCTAAATAATATGAATAGACGGGTCATGACTGCCTCGTTGGGCCCGTGGTCGCTAAGCGCGACTGCTGAGCATGAGGTCCTGGGTTCAAATCCCGGGCCGGGCAAGTGTTATTGGGTTTTTCATTAGGTAATTCTCAGTAGCTGCACGGAGTCAGGATTTTTGCCCGGTTGATGGCTATAGGCTCGCCCCCTATTACATTGGGAAATAACTGGCGAAATGTGGGTGTACTATATGTACTGCTCTGCCTACCCCTTTGGGAAATACGGGCGTGATGTTGTGTTATGTAGGCGGGTCATGTCTATTTAGAATGTTTTTGGAAGGCGCAAATTTTTTTTTTTTCAGAAAGCTGAGATGATTATCTTAATTTCTTGATGTTTCTACACTAACACAGGATCAAAATGTTTCATTTTTGTTTTACGGATTAAATAGTAATATGCTACATAATATCCAAGTGTGCCACGTAGGATAGGCATTATAATAAGTAATCTGAGGTATTATCTACTTGCATGCCCCACAAAGGATGTCTATTTGCATTGTGACATCATCGCGAAAAAGGAAGTGTGCCTGACGTGTGTGCATTTAGTTCAGTCTTGCATGTATTTACATCAGTAGGTATAATTTGAGATGGCGGCATATTGTTGTTACCACAAAAGGGCTTATTAGCTGACCTTATGACGCTCTTGGCCGAGATCCATATTGTTTTGTCTCGGTAAGAAAGGTAATATAATATAGCACATAGATGTTCTGAAAATAATTACGATTGGCTCGAATGTCTTCAGATCATATTGGTATTGTTTCTGGGTGTATTTACTTCTGTTGCAAAGGTTTATTAAGTTATAGCTCTCAGAAAATGTGCTATTGTCATCTACAGCCTGACTTTACCAGCTACTGGGTATAGGTCTCTCTTTTTTTGTGCCTATCTCAACTGTGTAATCTAAGTATTCTTCCAATAATATTGCAGTCACATAGAATAAGACACACAGATGTTGTTAATCATTGTGTGTCAAATGTGACATTCTAACTGAAAAACTGAATTGATAGAGAGATATATCTTCAATTGCAGTTTTTTTTTAATAATTTTCTTCAGAGCTTCCAAAAAAGACCCAAAATCTCTAAAATTCCATAAAGAAGAGTAATATTATGAACTATTATACGATACATTGTACAGTATTAAGTGTAGTCTCGTAGTTCAACTGCACACAATTAAAATTACTTGATGCACTGATGACACTAATTGGCTGCATACCATAGGGCATAGACCAAGTGAATTAACTACGTTGCATACTGCGCGTCAGAGAGTGCGTTTGGTCGCATTCATCGCAAGTACATCATTTCTTAGGTCGTTCATAACTGCTTGGTAAAAGTATCAGCCTCCTTACCATGAACTCTTAAAGCAAGACATTTTCCGTTTTGGAAGCTAATATACGCTTACATTGGGAGAGGCCTATGTCCAGCAGTGGACTGCAACGGGCTGATGATGATGATGAAGCGGGACGCCGCATTATACTGCACGTAGCGGCGTCTCGCTTCTACAGTTCCACAGAGTTCATGGCAAGGGGGCTGAAACTGACATTGGCAGAAGCCAAAAGATTTTTCTTAGTATTTCGTAGCTCATATCGATACAAAATGTTGCCAAAACTCCTAGAACATCACTCAAGAATTTTATAAGAATTGCCTCCATAGTTTGAAAAATATGGAGCATGTTCACGTTCTCAAATTCAGGTACTTAGTTTGGAAACGGACATTTCGTAAATCATGTATGAATATGTTTTAGAGGCGACGATTAAAAAAAAAACTTAAGGCACAGATCTGTCCATAGCTCTCATAGATACACATATCGATTCCTTATTCGATACGAATAACGGCAAAAAAATAAGAATTACTATTTATTTATTCATGATTTTCATAGAAACATATTAAACTTGTAGATTGCTCGAGATTATTCACTATTTCGTCATAAACAGTACATTATCTAGACGCTACTTAACTCTTAATCGTGCGTTACTTGTACTTGGCTCGTTATGAGGTAATTATAGACCTACTTAATATTATAAATGATGAAGATTGTTTATCCATTTGGATGCTTGTTGACCATCCACTTTTGATTGGGATACAATTTGATCATCTAGGACCTAACTTAATAAAGAACTTAGCTCATGTGATGTAGTTAACGACATAGGATCCTAATTAATAGGACATAGGGTTCCCGTAAGATAAGGGAAGCAGCGGGCTTAATTGTCTTGTCAAGTTACTACATAGAGTGCAAATAGAGTCACCACGAGTAAAACATAAGTACTTAAATCCAGTGAACCCTGGGCGGTCGATTACCATGGTTGCCGCGTCTTGATCTGTTTCCGTGTGACCATAAGCTCAAATCAAGGTCAAAAGCTAATAGATTTACTGCTGTCAGGACAAATTTATGTACCCACATAAATTTGTCCTGTCCTCTCCATTTAATATTTCAAGTTTGTAAAATACATCGAGTGTGGGGCAAGGTTTTGAAAATAAAATAGAGATATAATATTTATTTTTATCAGACGTCCTAACGGTCAATGAGTCATATGAACTTCATTGGACGCATGGAGCGGTACCTATACGGATGATACAATTAGTCATATGAACCAGAATAGGACTCGCGATTACATTCAATCTACATCGAATTTAGTTGAAGATGAGACACGCCACCGCTGCCTTTTACGAAACAGAGTCCAATACACATTTTATGTTTTGAATTCTTCCTGAATGTATTTTTTTAGGTTTTGAAAGGCGTTTTGCTGAGATTCTCACTTCATTAAAATATTTTTTGGCTCGATATTAAGTTGTGTCTAGGGAAGCTATGATGAAGGATAGCAAACTTTTAGTATTTTGGATTTCGTATTTCTGTAGCGTTAAGAATTGGAACCCTACCTAAAGGACTGGTGTCAAGTGGCGGTAGACAGTGACATGTCGAAACAGGGAAGTGTACTTAATTATTATTATCAGCCCTGCATAGGTCAGTACGGTCTGTTAATAATAATTAATTAGTAATCACGGGGTCACTTTTTAACCATCTTTCAATTCTGTTTCCCCTATGCATTTATACTGGATCAGATAACCGTCATGTTAAGATGAGGATGAGATGAGAAGTAATAATTGAGTTATGTCCATTAGACTCGACTCAGACCTAAATGATTGCTTGATAATTCTTTAAATCTCTCTAGCTATGAGTAGTACGAATATGTTATTTTCGGGAGGTGTGATCGGAAATACCCAAAACATGACAAGTGCACTAACCTGGGAATCTTCATGGCCAACTTAGTATTAGACAATGTTTTATCAAGTGTACGAAGTGTTGGTATTTATAAAAAAGTGTTTGTTTTTATCGCGTGGTTTGTCCGTTGATAGGTGCTACAAACTATACTTACAAACTGGTGATGAATGATAAGTAGAGATAGTTCATATTTAAATTTTGCCAACAATTATTCTAAAATGTTAACTATGATTACCTTGGCAAATAAGGCCGTTTAGACATCAATGTATTTATTAAACTTTTGAATTCCAAAGCTCTTTATTTTAAAGTTTTATTTGCATGACCCTAATTTACAGGACAGTGGAGAAAGTAGGCAAATCATATTACTTAAATGTTGAAAAACCATTTCTTTGCTTAAAATATCCCTTTAAATATGTGTTCAACCACAAGATATACTTAACTCAGTACTATTATGTCCAACACCGCGCACATTGGAGCTCTTTGTGGAGTCTTTACTCAGCAAAGCGATGCAGGTGACGGTGGCCCGCAGTGCCAAGACCCTGAGCCCTTCGCATGTCAAGCAGTGCATCCTCGCAGAGTCCAAATTTGACTTCCTTAGAGACCTGGTGAGTTGGGAAATATGGTGTACAATGTAGCATGGAACAACCTTCAAGTGACCTGTATCATAAAAATACGATGACTGACGTACGACGTGCTAAAAGTTTGTTCCATCGTCGATGGGGCAAACACTGGTAAAACACTGGACAAAGGTACATACATATAAATAAATACGTTGTATTTTAATTAATTAAATAAATATAGGCCATCTTGTTTTTGATAGTGCCAAATGTATAGTTCCCGTCACGTAAAAAGAACGCTGAGCGATATATTGCATGATCGTTATATGTAGGTACTTTACTAGTTACGTAACACTTTGGATTAGACAGGAATTCAAAAAATTAACTCAACGTTCAGCGTTCTTTTTACGCGACGAGAACTATACATTTGGCACTATCAAGAACAAGATGCCCACAAAATCGTGGTCTTCTGACTAAATATGACAAACAAACAATATTTTCCTTAGTTTTAACTTGTTTAATTTACTACCTACTGGGCTACACACCGACACGTGATTCACAAAAACACGTGAAGCACCCCCGGTCGCCTAAATTTCAACATCTTTAACTCGTTTTATTTACTACTGGGCTTACACCGACACGTGATACACAAAAACACGTGAAGCTCCCCCCAATTTTCAACACAATCTTTAGAAACATTCGAACAAAGGGTGAGTACTTAAAAATAAAAGTTTAAAAAAGTACACTCGTTCTCTTTTGTTTCCTCTTTCCTAGTTTTGAATTGCAAAATTCAATTCCAAACAAGTTTGTATTCAAATAAACGTTTCTCAATTTATGGGGTACCTACGGTTTGTTACTAACTTATGGAGCTTTGTATACGACTTTTGCAATGAATGACTGTATGTTCGTCAAAGTATTAGTCCTTAATTAAAGCTTATTGCTATGGGGCTTAGTTACAAATTAGTAGTGAGTTGCAGTAACTACGAAAAAACTTGAAATACATTTTTTTATGCCACATTGACTTACCTGAATTTAGGTCCGAAACTTATGCAGTAAGAAAATATTTCAAATATAAGAAAATATTTCATAACAAAACTCTGATCGTGGCACAGAAAAACGGTTTATTGCTTGTTTATTAAAATTATTATATTTTATAATTTTCAGGTCAAAAACATCCCAGATGTTTCGGCGGCCGAAGAGAAGGAAATGATGAGTGCAGAAAGCTCGCCGAATTCTTCTAGGTATGTACTAAGCATTTGATTTGAACTGTTTCAAGACACTAATCAGTTGCGGGAATCATCTACAACGTCCACTGCCACTGTAGATCGAGCCTAAAGGGGTCGGCAATTTATCAGACTCGATTCCAAATTAATCAGTTGTGTCGGCTCCGGTGTATCGTGAGGAACATCATCAATGAAAACATAAATCGTTTTACTATACACGAAAAAGATTTTGTGAAGTTCATGTATTTTAGCCAACATTAAATTTTAATCATCATCATCATTTCAGCCCGGTATCACCCACTGCTGGGTATAGGCCACCCTTTTATTATTATTATTTTATTTATTTATTTATTATTAATAAAAGGTACACAGTAACGTATATGACATACAACAAAGTCCAACAAAACTATACACATAGTTTGTCTGTTGGATCTCCGTAACTAAGGTTCAACATATTTATTAGTATTATAGTTATTAGTTATATGTATTTCTTAATTAAATCTTTTAATCTATATTGTATTATAACTAATACAGTAATACCACTACAACTATTAATAATATATGTAGTAGAAGTATATGTAAATCGTAGTTAGTTAAGATAAAGGCAATCAGGCTTTTTCTCTGCCAATCCTCTCCATCTTGAGCGCCTCTTGTCCAGGTGTTCGTGGCGAATTTATTTATATCGTCAACCCAACGTTTGGCCGTCCTTGGCTTCTTTGACCCAACCTTGGCCACCATTCAGTCAAAGCCAAACTCCATCGGCCATCTTCCCGTCTAAATTTTAATATCAATTTATTTTTCCAGATTTTCAGACATGACTGTACCGCCCCGAAGAATAGCAAGGGAAGACTCAAACAGTTCGAGCAGCTGCGACGTCAAAGTAGTGTCAGTCCAACCGCCCAAGGACCCCCTCAAACGAGCACAGTCGTCAGAAACCGAACTACCCGCAAAAACCGTAAAAACAGAAACCGTAACATCAACCTCACTAGACACAGCCATAGACCTATCCAAGAAGAGCACAGACGATAGACCGGTTGTTACCGCAAACTTTTATCAAGAAACGTTATTAACAGATGAAGTGCCGCATAGAAGTGTTATTAAACTTAACCCTACGTATACAAGTCCGCAGCCCTCCACAAGTTATACGCCAGATCCTTTAAAAATAGACGTTGTCCCATTACCAGCGGTTATTGAAAAACCTATAGTAGCGCCTAGAACACCTATCACCCCTGTAACACCCATCCTTAATATAGATTTTACTAAAAACTTTGCTAACCCAGAGATAAAGCTGCTGGACACAACAGCTATTAACGTAGGCATACCTAAAAAAGATAGTGTAAGGCAAGTCCATAGACAAAACTCTAGAACAGCGAAGCCGGAAGTGAAAAAAATCGAAATTAAGCCCGTTCAATTGCATCCGGTCGACATAGACAGTTTGAATTCAGGCAACCTACAGATAGATGAAGACTATGATACCTGAGTATGTTTGTAAGTTTGTTTTTGTTTTTACGTTTTTTTTTCGCGCGGCATTTGTTGTCCGTATTCGATGTTCAAACGTTATTCTCCTGTATTCAAAGTTCCATGACTATGGACACGGAATAGTTAACGCATGGAGTGGTCATATTAGTTATCATTTGTAAAGTTTGCAGGAGGGGACGAATTTCATTGGACAATAACGTAGATAAGATAAGCTTCTTATTGTTATGGTTGTAACAGAAATGTAAATATTCAAAGTAGTAAAAGGTAACTTTATTTATTGCTTTTCTTTTGTACATGAATTATTGAATAAATTTAATAGTCTTAGATCCTACACTCTTTACACTGATATAACTTACATGACGTTTATTTCATGAATTAACTAGAATAACTGCAATAGGTTATTGTATACAGAAGTCATTAAATTAATTATATTTTACGTACCTCGTGCGAATTTCCTATCTTAAATTTTACGTCGTTCAGTTGCAATATCGAATATGTATAATTATAATTAATTATACAAATACCATAATGGATTTGAAATTAATTATTTATTAGCATTCGGATAATAAATGTCGCGGCCGAGTCATGTTGTTTACCAATTTAGAATATTGAATGGTAAGTTTTCAATGTAAATTGTTTGTTTTTTTTTATTGCTGATGTTTGTAAGGTATTTGTGAATGTTTTATGGCATATTTAGAAGCGCCTGAAAACAAATTATGAATTGTGCTAGTATTGCCAGAAAAATAATTCTTACTCAAGAGTTGCCAGTAACTAAATCCTAAATCGATAAATAATGGGTGGGCTGTTTTTGAGTGAGCATTTCTTTTTTTTATACGTATAGCACTAGTTAGACTGTTTGTTTATTTATGTTGTCAGTCGACTTGTCTATGATTTTAGGAACCACTGTTGTAAACATAAGTTGCTAAAAAATCATGTTAAAGAATTGCCTTTGCAGGTAAAAGTGTAACGAGGTAACATTGCTACAAAGCCTTGTGCTTCGTTTTTTAGGGATGTTTATATTGAGCTATTTTGTGCCTGTATTAAATTTAAGCTGATCAATACACATGGTAAATAACATACATACATCACTACTGTAGTCCTCAGAGGGATAAGCAGAGGTGTTCCACTTTATCTGTACAACCAAATTTTTCCGCCCATCATTTAAGTCCCTATGTAATAGACAATGAGCCTATTGCCATTAATCGAACTCAAAAATGGGATAATATGTCAAAAACATTAACAAATACCACATTTGTTTGTATGCGTGAGTATATAATTTTGTTTTAAACGTAAGAATGAGATTGTTTATTTTAGAATCACATTATGTCTAACGTATATGTTCCATTGTAATATTATGTGAGTTTGATATAAAACGATGACATTAATGATGGACTGTTATGTAAGTTATGTGTAGTTAAGTGGAATCGTTTGGTCGGCAGCGGTATTTACCGTTTATATTGTTGAGCGCTGGAAAAGCAAATGTAAATAAAGAAATAAATGCTATGATGAATTTTATTCGTAATCTTGTTTATTTTACCCTCAGTTTATGTAGGTAATTGCGTCAAAATTATCGGCCTAGCCTTTTCCCTGCTATATTGCAGTGGGCTCCAGTTTCGCCAAAACCAGCTGGATACTATGTATTGTACATAGTGTCTGCTTATCTGACATCCAGCCTTAATGATTGTCTATGAATGACAACTGGCTTGCCGTTTTTTTTTCAAATTGTCTACACTATATTTGCTCCTTGTACCCGTCGCTCAGGCTTTAAATCACACATGGTGAATGTGTGTAATTTATTTGTTCAAAGCATGAACTTAGAATTATTGAACTATATTCTGAAAATTAATTATTCTTTCTTTCTCTATTAGCTTTAAAATTGTCATACGCTTGGGCACTACGTCAATGCTGTAGTTGAATCTTTTGCAGATAGATAGAAATGTGCACAGAGTAATTAGTGAATGGAGAGGGCTATTAGAAGTACTTAGGTACCTATGTTATTAGACATTTCGTTTATACGTACCCATACCTCAGTACCTATAATCAGTACCCAATAGTAGCGTATGTCATAATAAAAGATTTTGCCCGTCTGTTGGTTGTCTGGCCAGTCAGGTCATCTCTCATGCTAGCTCATACTTCATATTCAACATCATCGGCCGGAAGACGTCCACTGCTGGACCAAGGCCTCCCCCTTAGAACGCCACAATTACACATACATACAATACTTCATATTACAGTGTATTAAACACTTAGCAGCCAGTGCTGTTAAGATAAGATGCAATATAGGCTTCACCAATAAATCCTAATGGGAACTTACACAACACTTTATAACGCTACTTACATCATCGTCGCGTGCAATGCTACTAGTATCTCGGAGGCTCACGCAAAGCATTTCACTTTTATAGATATACCCAACTCGTATGTAGATAATTCAATACGATACGCTTATGTAGGTACATCATTTGACTAATATACGGGAAATTTGACCTCCAATGAGATTGAAGTTGTGCACTCATACCAATAGGCTATGTTTAACATTTTTCAATACTTAAACCTTTCAATGAAACCTTATCAAAGGCCTTTCTGAGTTTATGCTATCTATCTTTGGTTTATATATCTTTGGTGATGGCAAATAAATATACTGATTCTAAAAACTGATGTATAATTTAAATAAAATTATAGCTTAGTATTTGGCATTATCATAACGAAATGTAGGCGTACGTGCACCTCTGCCAACTCCTTCAGGGAATACAGTTGTGGTGTTTCGCTGTTTTTTTGGGATTGTTTGAAATAAAATCAGAAGATTTGTCATCATGTACAAAAATATTTCATTTTAATGTCGTTATTTTAAATTAAATTATTGTTACTAAACAATAACAAGTACTTAATTACTGCTTATAAATACAAAAATTTTGAATTTCCCTCATTAATCTAAGTTTTACATAATTCAGGATTAATAAAGCCAAATGTTTGTAATAAAATCATTGAATTTGGGATTACAAAAAATTGATAGGTTGTTGTGAAGTATGTTTAATTTTATCCAGCCTCTAAAGAATGGCCTAGTAGATTTTACTTTGTATCTAAATGGTAGTCCATCTAACAAGTTTTACAGTAACAAATATAACCTTTTTTTTAGTTTAGCATCCAGAGAAAAAAATATTGTTTTTGGCAACAATGCTTTAAAATTTCATCAGTACCTATAAAAAGGAGTAAAACATATTTAAAAACATGTATCATATTAGTTATTTTTTGTACTATGTTTCTATGTGTGATGTTGAGAAAATTAACATTTTTATTATTTTATTATTATCATTTGTTCTCTGGTAGTCTAGGCAAGAAATGGGAACAAAGCAAAGATTACCAATATTCCATGATTTTGGCCACATTTTTTTTATTCTATAAACAGAATGCCAACTTTGCGAAAAAAAATGTACTTTAGATTTCAGACATCTACAATTTTGAGATTCAGTAATCATATCATTAACCAATGAAAAAAAAAAAACTAAAATAACATCTTATTATCTATGGAAGTAACAAAATGGACACATTTATACCTACATAACAGTCTGTTGTCGTACTATCACTTAAAGCTATAATATAACATAATATAAGATCCCGTAGTCGAAGTATGGTTTGATTGCTTGAGGAACTTATGAAGAAGAAACAATCTTTTTTTTGTTTTCTGTAAGCGCCACTTTAATTTGGGATAATATGTACGTTTGGCGCTCTCCGGGCAGTCAGACTTATTACTTAAGACTTAATTATGGCAACACAATATTTGTTAAAATGAAATCTTAAAATGTTTATATAAGTGCCATAAAATATTATTTTGTAACGTTATTATTTTTATTCATGTTTGCAATCTAGGACAAATGGGTTTTAGATTTTAAGTCACAGGTCTGTCCTGAACAATAAATTCCCAATAAGTTCACCAAGCAAAAATTATATTTATTATATTATAATGTCGATATAAATTAGGATATTGTATTAATACTGATTACATTTACTTATAAAATGGTAATTGATGGCATTTATGTACATCATAGTGGCATGGAATATAATTTAGTTAATAAACAAAACGAAAATGTATTAGACCCGCATTTTATATGCAATATCAAAACTAAATATATAATACAACCAAACAACTAAAATCTAAAATAAATTAATTCTAAAATCGCCTGAAGGTACTATTTAAAACTATTATGCAAAATAGATATAAATATTTTCTTAAAGAAATCATTATTTTAATTCTAAATAAAACTATTACTACTGAGCACCCTATTTTTACATAACGGTAAGGCACATTATTGGGTATATAAGAACATTGTGTTACATTATGATAATTACAAATTTTTGGGAGACCAAAATATTTTGTATGAAACAATATCTTGATCAATATAAACGTATTTGTTAACTTTTGAGTTGGAAAACAGTGTCCAAATATTTTAAACATATGTCATTAAAAGGAACATACTCTAAAAGGAAGACTGAGTAACATAATTACAGATAATCTTAACTTTAATCATAATGTTACAAAATATTACAACACTACAGTTTAATATAAATTAATTATAACTAATAACTACGCGAAACTAAGGAAAGTTTGGAATGTTAAATGAGTTGGCAGTCTTTGTAGATAAGATAGTTTATTTCAATGCAAGAATGGTACACTGGACCTGTATTATGACGTCATGCCATGTTTTAACAACAGTACTGATGCAAAATATAAACTTCGCCAAATAACACATGAATATGTAATACCTTTTGATCTATAATAATACCATCCAGAATATTATGTTTGTAAGTTTGGTACGTACATACGTAGTGAAAGACCAGTTAGGTGGGGCAACGATATGCGCAAAATGGTTGGCAGCGGTTGGAAGCGGAAGGCCGAAGATCGAGCCCAGTGGCGTGACATAGGAGAGGCTTATATCCAGCTTATATGCAGCAGCAGATGGTGATGAAGTTTGGTAAATTTTTGCATGATGAGCGGTTGGGAATTCAATACATCGGTTGCCAGTCCAGCACTGTTTACCTTATATTTTCATTTGTATAATACAGAACAACATACATCATAGGCTATTCAGCTAAACTCATTGCCCTCATACAAACTCTCACACACCTCCAACAATCTCAGTACAGGGCTTATGTTGTATGGGAACAAAGATTTCGACACCAGCCGACTGATCTGCAACCTCAATCTAATTAGAACCCTCATTGTGTCATCCAGACCTCTGGTGCCACCTGAATCTGATTGCTGACAGGTCTCCAAAAACTTTGGCCAGTTTCTTCTGACATACTTTAAAAATCTTAGCAAATATAACAAGAAACATGTCTCATTACTCACTAAATAATCCAGTAATACGTCACTATCATGGGACACAACTTTCAGGAACTCAATAAATGATGATATAGGGTTCAACATTGGTATTAAATCTGGATACATGGAATTTCTGTACACAATACCAACAGTAATATCAAGAGTGCACACCATGGATTCTATCAGATAATCATCTTGTTCACTGAACAAATGGATTAGCATTTTTGTAAATGGTGTTTCTGGATGGAATTCAAGGCTGTTTCTAATGAAAACATCTAGCTTTTTGAGAACATCGCGAATCGATCGCTCTACAATCTGCATGTCTTGTATCGCGTTATAATCTGAAGAATCTATTGAGCTGTCTGATGAATCACACCTCATCTCTTTTACAGTGACAGCAACGGATTTTAGAACTAATAATGACATTCTCTGAAGCATTGTTTTGTCAACTTCCCCTCTTGACTGTTCAGAATCATCATGTTCATCCTCCCCATAACTCTGGTCTACAAGTTGAATAGAGGATGACAAAGGAGCAATTTCTGGTCCTAAGGAATAGTCCCTCAGTATTGTGCATTCATGTCCTAGGAATCCAAAACTACTTCTACTAGTCTGAACACTAACATCACTTAGTAATCTGAAGTCTTTCACAAACCTCACAATAGAGTGAGCTAGGCAGCATATCTCTTCAGGAAGAATGTCCTGTAGTGCTAAAGTGGAACCATAACACAGGACTTCATTGAACAAACTTAGTAAATGAGTATATATTAGACTTGGCATGACTGTATTTCTTAACAAATCAACAAAACTCTGCAAATCAGCATAAAATGGTTTTGTGTCTATAACAGAGAGATTCGCTTTTACACTTATTATATTCTCCCATAGTGAGAAAAATGTTAATATACAGTTTTCAGCATTAGCTAAATTCAGGTACCTTAGTAGAAGGAGCTTCATATTTTTGACAAGCACCGGCCAGTGATGCTCTAGTGTTTTTATTGTTAAGCATTTGATATGTGATGTGTCAAAAGACTCAGAGTCTGTCAGAATGACTGTAATGCATCCATGCTCATTGACTCTTTCTATCCTTGACTGTGGTGGTTCAGGGGACTCAGCTTGTTCCATCTCTCTCTGTTCACTAGATGATAACTTTAATACTGGCTCATTTAGCTTAAAGGATGCTGGTCTTTCCTGTTCCGAGGATGTTGAGGGTGCGCTGTGTGTTTGTAGATTTGAGAATGCATTATGTAAGTTACTGTTGGAGCTTGAAGGCATTTCATTACTGCTGTAGCCCACACTCATCCTAAATGGATTATCTTCCTGCACATGCATATTTCCTGTTGAATTAATATAACTACTGTCTTCTAACGGATGCTGTTCCACATCCTTCCACTCCACTATCCTCTTTATTACATCTAGACTGAAGTTTATTTTTTGTACTGTGATCCTATTGATTCTATCAAACAGGTAAATGTTTTCAGTAATTTGCTGAAGCCAATTCTCATCTACAGTATCCTTAGAGACTATTAGAAAACTAGCTAGTACTCTACAGGCTACAAATGTTATAAATTTACTTTTATGATCTGCCAATTCCACAACTTCTGTTATCCAATCATGCCTATTCCTAACAAATATGTCACAAGCTTGCATTATTTTGGAACATATAGTACCTGTACCATTTTGCTTTAAATATATATCAAACATAAGTTGCATTGTAGATAAATATGTCAGGGAACATGTTAGCGGCCAAGAAACAATATTTAGTTGTCTGTCAAAGAGTTGTGAAACTGCCCTCTCATCAAACCTACATAAGCACTGACCAACAAGGGCATCCTGTAGTATCCTAAGCTCAGCAAGAAGTTTGTCATCATCAGAGTTCCAATGTGGTGCCGAGTTGGAGCAAGAGGGTATGATTTCTACATTAGTATCACTAGGGAGTCTCAGGAGACTGGAACAGTCAACGGCATCCTCACAAACGGTGCCGCTGTCCGGCGACTCACCATTCCTGGACGGAAACTCCTCAGATGTTTCAGCAGGAGTTGTCTCAGAGTCGAATATATCAGTGAGGACATCCTCCGTGGATCTGTCACTACCATCGTCGATATCCGGTGCGTCGATTCGCTGTTTCTTTTTCACAGGTTGATCTGAGGCCATACCTTCATCTGACTGTGGTCCACAAAGGTGCCCCCTTAAAACCATTAACACAAGTCCTGGTTCGCAGCCGAAACTATAATATGCGTTGTTCGCGCACCACAATTGCTATTATATAGAGACGATCATCGTTCTGGAAACAAAAAGGTGAATATGAATGCATGACCTTTCCGTTTTGCTACTCAATTACGCGGGCGACAAAGCCTTCTAATATTTGTACGATTACGACATAGCACGTTGCAACAAACATAAATAAATCACTATTTAGCATGTAAACAAACATATTCAAGTAGGATTGTACACTATAAAACCATTTACAATAGATATTCAATGAACTTTCCAAAATATTTTGATGTCACACATACCATTGATAAATCGAGGTTGTTTCCAAGCTTATTAATACTTGTGGTATCCATAAATTTTATATAACCATTCACTGCAATCCAGTAATACACAATAACAAACAGTTTTAAGTGATATTTCGTCGAAAATTATATAATTATTTCAATTACAACTCGTCGAAAAGAACATCGACTCCATTACGTACAAATGACGCTCTATCAATGAAGATACTTTTTACATTGGAATTTAATTGATTATGTTAGATAAAATCCATTATTCCTTTAGTATTATACAAATTAAATTAAAATATACTTTTTTTTGTTTCATAATACACTTTTATGAACCTAAATCGATATAAATTTATATTCAATGACTGAATTGTATAATATTTTTAAGTATTTCTGACTCTACATCCGGTAGAGACGTTGCCAGTCTGACGACTTCTGTATTTAGCAAACAGTAGCACATTTTTGAGTTGATTTTTGCTTTTTAGTAAAATTAAATTTTGCATGTGGTTCGATACCGATATTGGTATAACATTTAATTCGTTTATTTTTTATATTATTATGTATGATACATTGAAGAATGTAGTATATTCTCATGTAACGATGAACAATGGCAAGATTTCAGTTAAGAAGATTGAAATAATTGATGTAGTCTCTTAAAATATATTCATGGCTTATTGCTATCAAAATGAAGTAAATATAGTATATTTGTTGACCTATAAATTTATAACCATTTTAAAAATAACTCCTTAATATTTTCTGTCCAAAATAAATAAGATAGTATTTTTTACTGTACCAACACTACCAGTGTCCCGAGTAAAATGTCTGCTTCGAAAGGATCGAAAAATAATTTATACAAAATGATTTAGTAGCCATAGTCAAAATCAAATTAACTTAACGGAATATCCAGGTGAATATCATAAAGCTGGTGTCCGGGAGTATTATAAAAGTTATTAAGATGACTCATCTATGTGTTTTTGCATAACAATCGATAGAAAAAATATAGGTTAAAATCTCAGTGGTATTGTGTTCGGTTCGGAGTGATATAAAAATATATTGAGAATAGATATGTATCAACGGGATGTTATATTAGCTGCATGCAAGTATATGTTATTATTTATTTATAGTCGCGATGCGGAAATCGCATCGATATGTCATGGTGATCATTATTCTTTTTTTGGTATAAAAATGTACATAAAAGTTCAATTGTAAGGGATTGCGAAAGCGCTCCAGTATTGTGTGACACCCGCAACCTTGCAATGAGCGAATAGAAAGCAGTTGTCGCCTTTTGATATGTTAGACAATAGAAAAAATCGTGTTTAATTTCCTGTTGACCCTAGGCAAGATCGTTTGTGGGTAGCAGCCGCGAATGCGGCGACGGTGCCATAACTGTGACTTATTTTCAACTAGATTATAATGCAAGCTAGTTTATTTTCCTGCTGCATTTCAAATGCAAGCTCTATTGAACTTTTATGTGAGTCATTTTTTATAATAAGATTTCTTTTAATATCAACATCTCAATGACTTTCGCGTCGAGAGTTATATTACTCCCTAGCATTATTGAATTATATTATATATATATAGCTTTCAGTATTCTATTTATCGGACTTCTTATGACCATCCATTAGAACCTGGCAAGGTTGTAAGGTATTCATGATGTAAATGTAAAAAAATATAAACAATTTGTAAATCGAATATTGTTTTCTAAGGCATCTTATCAGGAAGATAGCAGCATCAAAGTACTGGCCATACACAAATATTTTTTCAGATAACACTATTATGATATAAAGCTCACACTATTTCTTTAAAGTAGGGTAATATTAATACACATAAAAAAACTGTTTCTATTATAAAATACTCCTATGAAACTATTTTTAAGACCACTGACCTTCTGAGATACAAGTTGTGAATTTGTTAACTGAATTGCGGCTCTCTTTTAATAATTCGCCAGACAAAAATATTGTTACAATCATTTCTGTCAGTGGACATAAAATAAGATAGCTGAACCAGAATTATATTTTTTAAATAAATTATTAAGCCTACAATTTATAAAAAATAATTAGGAACAGGTATAATCAATATACATCCAACACAAAACCTCTTTTTCAGATGCTGAAGGCCATAGATACAATGGAACACATTTATGAGACAAATAAAACAATAAGCTGCATGCCTTAAATTGTTTTTAAAGTAGATTTTTTACATGAATCTCGTAGGACATAGTGTTAGTGTAATATGAAGTGATTGTCGCAGTGTTGACATTAAAGTGAGTGATCAATGGTTGATGGTGTGAACGGATCCAACATGTCTGACGAGGAGGACTCTTCGCCCGATCGGGCACTGGGACCTACCAATAATGTACCAGGTAATCATTCTATTTATTGTTTATTTTCTGTATGTGTTTGCAGCTTGTGTTTATTAGCCAATTGTTTTATACAACATTAATCCCCTTATTTATAAATGATGTTTAAACATTTAAACTTAAACTCCTCTTAAGTGCATCTCTATTCTTTGCATAAAAAAGTAATGCCAGGTATTTTTCAATAAATTATTCAAAATTATATAATTTACTGTTCATCCAGAAGACTCCAGTCAATCAGTGCCCTCTCAAGCAAGCAAACCCAATAGTAAAAATATTGGCTGCAGTCCTCATTGGTTCTTGAACTTAACTTCAGAACAAGAATCATAAACAACATGGCCACAAACCTACTACTATTACCTATACTATTCTTCGCAAGCCCACTTTCAAAAACCAATAACATAGAATCATATCATTGTTAAATCTAGCTTTATTTGAAGTCTGTAGCAGATAGTGAAACTATAACCAGCTGTTTTAAATATCTAACATGATGTAGTGCTTAATGCTGGCAAGTTGCAAGCAATGCAATTTGGTTCCAAGTCTATTTAAATATTTCTACACTTCTAAATTCAACATAAAGAAAGTGGCATCTGACTTGCAAGATCCCTGTTTTTCATCCTTTTTCTTGCCTTTATTTCTCATTGCTCAAAGCTCTTTGGCACATGGTGGTAGGTTTGACCCAGTCCCACTGCAAGTACTTTCTTTGTTCTCATCAGTAGTTCTATTTTAGGAACAAGTATTTTGCTTCCAAATCGGCCACTCAACTGTGTTCATTAGCAATTTAGGCGATATTTAACTTAAAAAACATATCACTTATTCGTCAGATTCGACCACCATATTAAACATAATCATTCACAGATTTCCTCAAATTACTGCTAGGCGTAGTCTCTTTCTTACTTTGCAATTCTTGATTTGAGCTGATCAAGTCCAGGTATTTCCTGGATTTGCAAGTCTTTATTTGGGAGAGTTTCTCTTCGTGTTATCCCCGTAAGATGAAAGAGTAGGCGATTCAGCAGAACCAGTGCAAATCCGAAACGCCCTTTGACCCTGCTGTAAGCTTTGAATATGGGGCGCGCTATTTTTCCATACGCGAGTATATCAATGTTGTTATCTTTTACAAGACGGAATTTCCTCACCTTTAACAGGCGTAACCAGTCGCACTGTATTTTTTTTTACTTCTAGAAATTTACAGAAGGTACTTCATCTTTAATGTTATCTGTAAACTCTGTTCGAAGCAGTAAAATAAACAGTCTACAACCACAAAATACGGTCTCAAAATTAGATGAATCAAAACATTTTCGTTACCTGCATCAATAAAACCATTGTGTCTTCCCTAAAACTACTATCAAAACAACATTGATTACATTATCTGTTTATTTGTACAACAGATTTAAATCGCAGTGAGACATCTTATCTATCACAATAAGGAATAAATAACGTTAATTTTATTGCGTTATGTCGGTATGACATGAATCATGATCCACAGAAGCGGTAATAGTAAAACAAAGACGATGTTGCGATCAAATGATGAATGAAACCCATCAACAAAATATATAACAAGCTGCCGCATGCCGTCCGCGTGGAGATTAAAAATGAGGCTTTCTCGGTACAAGTGCAATCTATGACCGTTGTCAAGCTTCGAGCTACCTACACATTATAAACTTTAACAGAATCGGTTTAGTGCTGATGAGATACCAAACAGACAAACAAGAGTTTTGTTTATGTTAAGTATAAGATTATCTTGTTAGTAGCGTATTTCCTTTTAATAAATCCAGCCCAGTCATATTTCCTTTAGAGAAGTTCAGTATTTTCCATAAAACGGTTTTATTTATATCTGCTTATTTCTGATGTCTATCGTCACGCCTGGTACACGTCGACCGTGTTCTCCGAAGAGGTAGGCCAAAGACACTAAGTACCGTGTAAGGGGGGTGAGCCTATGTTATTTTTCGGGCATTAGGCATAATAACATACACAGCTATCTTGGGTCAAGGAATTCTCTAACAAAACACACTGTCTATCCGAGGGATCGAATACAAATCATACGCAAATCACGCTTACTATTATGGAATTGTAATCATTTATAATGTCGTATTATAATGAAAGAGGAAATGACGTGAAAGAGGAATGAGTGCGAAGGGAAGGGAAAATTAATGAAGGCGTCATTTTTTATTTAGAATGATCTAGAAAGCTTCCTTCAACGTGATGTTCATTTACGAAAGCGTTTATCCTTGTAAACTAATGAACATAAAACAATTGAAAAATGATCTTAGTAACATTGTATACATTTACATAAATATAAGTTCTGCTAGTTTATACTGAGACTGATAATGTGTTTTGTTTTTAAAATAAACGCCAAGCTTGGGTGCGTGCTTGTGTCCATGTCCAATTTCTTATTAATATATCAAAGGTTTTCTCATATCTTGAGGGCTCTGCAAACATGTCACTCGGTAAACAACTCCCGCAAGTCGTAAGACTGAACGTTTCAAACATTTCTAGCCAATCAGAAGTTTTCGTTGTTCTAGAGATGATTGGAGTGCGGAAAATAAATTACTTTTACATTAGTATCTATATGAGTGAATGTGGATGTACCTAATTACAAAAATTGAGAGGAATATGCTTAGATGGTTTGGGCATGTAGAAAGGATGGATGAAAGAAGAGTGACAAAGCAAATATATGAGGCGAATGTTAGTGGAATAGCGGGAAGGGGAAGACCATGGCGAACATACCTGGACCAGATCGGAGATGTTCTACAAAAGGGTCAAGTGAGAAGTACCCTTAACTGACGAGCGTGTATGAGGAATGTGATGCGAGTGAATGAGACTAAAGAAGTAGGTATGTCGGGATCGTAGCAAATTTAAATCCGTGGTCTCTGCCTTCCCCTCGTGGAAATAGGCGTGACTTTATGTATGTATGTAGTATCTATATTTCACTCTTGTGTTACTTACTAACAAATTAAATAACTTGGAAGACTTTTCTAGGTATCTTATGCCAATAACAACGAGTTATGGAGATATGCGTCATATGATCCTACGTGATCTAGAATACAAAATAGACAATTACTTAGATGAAAACGCCAGAACGATGTGTAAATCATATGACAGCTATTTATTATAGCACTCATAATTAGAATTTTTTTCCCATAATTACCTATGTACTTCATTATAATAACAGGGTATGGATCATATCTTAGTGCCGTTTTCCACCAAACCGAAGACGTGAGGAGACGAGATGTGTTTATAACTTACAAGCAACCAATACAATTTCTTTATTTACACGTTCGTCTCCGCTCAGCTTCAGTGGAAACGGTTGAGCAGAGCGGAGAAGATATGTGCGGTGTTTCCATACAAAATACGTCGCACTAGCGGGATAGAGCGCTGCGGGGACGAGAAGACCAGCCCCTTTAGATGAGTGGTAAAACGCTTCACGAATAGAATTGAATAGAATGATAAATGTATGGCGATGACATAATGTTTCGACTATGTTATCGATGTCATAATTATGTCAAACCCTATGTTAATTTTTCGTTTCTATTCGATTTCTGGGCTGTACAGTGTACACACCACACCACATTTCCGCTTAGCTCCGCTTTGAAGGAAATAACCTGCCCGCTATCTCGTCGCGGCTTCGCTTTGGTGGGAAATGCCCCTAAAGATGTACCTGTACGTTTAATGTGAAATATATGCGTACAAGTTGCGCCCCGTGGTGTAACCCGCTACATTTTTCGAGATAAAAAAGTAACCTATGTGTTAATTCAGGGTGTCAGCTTCAGCTCCACCTCCATACCAAATTTTAGCAAAATCGGTCTAGCCATTTAAGCGCGAAGAGTTAACAAACATACAAACACACAATCTTTCGCCTATATAATATTTGTGTGATTTACATACATGAAGTCACGCTTTTTTCTGAAGGGGTAGGTTATACCACGTATTTCTATTTGCTAAAATCCTGGCCTTTTCGCCTCGTTTACTATCACATTCCATATTCATACTCGTCGGTTTAGGGTACTCCTAAACTAGCCCTTTTCAATTCAACTCTGATCTGGTCAAAATATCTTCGTCGGGGAAAGGGAAAGGGAAGACCCCTTTTCATATATATTTCATTGGAATATTTCTATACCTACCTTTAATTAATAAAAGATGGCCGCTGTAGTCATGAGTTGTACCTTTGGTTTCTATCCGCTAAGGAACATGCTAAATATTAGTGTCATCTCATCATCTGGTATATATTTATACAAAACCTTGATGTCTGCGAGTATGATATTTCATCCTAAGTAAAAGGCACCGACTAGACGAGAGAAATTTCTAGTGAACACCAATATCATTTATTTTTGTTACGATATAACAGTTGTTATATCGTAATTGCATTGGACAGGGTTTTGTGAAAAATAATGTGGAGGCCTTTAATGCGTAGCCTGTTCAGTGTCCCACTCCAGCAGTGGGACACCGAACAGGCTACTTAAAAAACGAAAAAATAACAGTTGTTAGCTTCAATAATGAATTACATTTTTTAATATGTTATTTACTAAACAACAATTTGCGAGGGTCGAAACTCGAAACCTTTGAACCTCCCTATTCGTTGATGGGGATTAAAGTAGATATTTAACGGTGCGTGATTTATCTGTACGAGTACATCGCTGTGAGTTTATTTATGCTTATGTCAGAAGTAATTCCCAGATGCTAGTCTCTGGATAGTGATGCCTCCAGGACTTGCATTCCCAATAGCATAGCACTTAACGCAAGGTTTAATTATTTTTAAATCCTGCTTGATCCAAAACATAATGTAAGCATAGTTCTAGACTATAGATACAAAATGTTTGCCAATTAAGAATACCTAATTATGTCTTTTTCCTTCATGAATTTAATTTGATGCGTGATGTTGTTATAAAATTAGTACATAGGATTAAACCTACACTTAGTAAGATCTTCATTGCAGAACATTTTCGCTGGCGGTTAGCTATCCAGCGAAAATTATTATGTATCTAGACTTATTTCTGCATCTTGTATATAAGATCTCACACAGATCGTACGAGTGAAAAATTGATCCGTTACTAATTCGCGCCAATATTACCCAGACTCCTGTCAGTACTATTTTTTTAATTCACACTTATCCCAAGGCTGAGGTATTCACTCATACAGCCAATTATCTAACTGAACATTGTAAACTAATTAACATTGCAGGCGTAACTGATTCATTGTGTTACTATGTGCGTTTATGATGTACACGTATATATTATTGTTCTTTTTAGTGATAGGATGTCCTTTTAATTTAGCCATGTGGTTTCCTGTTTGATTGTTTGAGTAATGAGGTTTTAAGTGTTATACACCGGGACGGTGGTAGTTCGTCGACATTTTAATTGATGTTTTAAATTATTTAAATACGCGGCTCGCCATGGGACCGTGTCTAATATTTTTTTCGACGCTGAATTTCACTTTCGCAAAATAGTAGCAGAATGGTATTATTCCGTAAAAAGTTTTATTTTCGCTACTACCGCACATGCGTCATATTGGCGTGGAATGACGCTTGAAACAGAAAAGCATTTTGGTTTGGTTTGCATCCAAATTGGCATTTTACCCTTCGTGGAGTAAAACCTTTTTGGGACGCCGCCAATTCGGTCATATTGGCCTTCTACTGTTACTCCTATTTAATAGTTGAAATTAGGGTAAACATCCATTTATGTCATATAAATGGATGTTTGAAAGTGACCGTCACCTTAAACGATTTCTTCCACCCTAAAATCATTTTATCTTCATATTGGTATGACCATTTCAATAAAATGATCATAATTCAGGGCTTGATAGGTCTCTTATGACAAGTCTACTGAATTCTTCTTAGAATCCGTTATAGAAATACAATATTATACGGCTGGACTTAAAATAGGTACGTAAACCTTCAGATAATTTGCTTTATATTTCGCAGATCAAAAAATGTCGGTATCAAATAAATTAAAACTTATGTGTAAATAAGATTAAGTTTACATGTCATTAAAATACGAATTTTAGAAATTATGTAGATACGTACTTTCAATAGACTCCAGTCTTTTAATCGCACGCTTGTCACAGATCGGCGCTAATAAACCAATTCCCAACAGTTGAGTCGGATTAGTTCGGGAAGTGAAGTGTCAACCCTCAAGTGTTGCACTATTGATTAGTATGACCCCTCTAGTAACAGGAATAAGCACAAGGAGTCGCGAACGCCTGTCGCTGCTCACCCGACTGGAAAGTTTTAGTAGTAGTTTTCGCCACGGAACGAACGGTTTACAATATACATCGACATCCTCTTATGAAATATCGGAACTGTTAATGCTTTTAAAGGCCCCAACGCTACGATGGATTGCTTCGATTAATTGTTATGATCGGACGCTAAGAGCTATACACTGAAGATCAATGATACGATATTTAAGACTACATAGGTTTTTGATGCGATTTCCAATAACGATGGTGACATACACTAGCCGTTACGATTGATCTGAGACGAGTGACGACGAATCGTACGAATATAGGTCCTACAGTAGGGAAATTCCTCTTTCTCCATCCAAACCTGAGCACATTCAACTAACTAAGTTCTTGTTATGGTACGCATGAGATGTGTATCATATAAGTAGCACTTCATAGTTGCTACTAGAGAAATTAAGAGAAAGGCGTGCCGGAATCTGTAATACTTTTGTCTAATTTAGCAGTTCAGAATACAACGTAACTATATCCTTCATTCGTGCCTATGTTTTGAACTCAAATTCATTCCAGCAATCACTCCTGCAGTATTCGAAGATATAGGCGAAG
Organism: Abrostola tripartita; assembly: GCA_905340225.1. Taxonomy (NCBI): domain Eukaryota; kingdom Metazoa; phylum Arthropoda; class Insecta; order Lepidoptera; family Noctuidae; genus Abrostola; species Abrostola tripartita. The sequence goes on from HG996512.1 coordinate 5,968,354, forward strand.
GTCTTCCATATGAGACTTTTATACACCCATTTTTCTCTGCTTATTACAAGTGTTATGTCTCAGGTGGTGAACCTATTATTTATTCATAAAGCCTATACCTGGTTTATCGCCTCTTACGATTCGCTTTTCCTGCAACTGTAATGGTATTCTTAAACCATTTTCATCACAATCACGGCCCTTTATTAAATGTATTTTCCATACATGCCTTTATGCTGTGTTCAGAAACATATCGTACAAGCCACGGGTTTATCGCAATCTAGTATGTTTACAAGATAATCAAAGGAGCACCTATCAAAGTCACCTTTGTATTTCAGTCCACTTAGCAGTGGTAATTTGAAAACAATTTTCTTGTCAGCGATCATCGAAGTTAAAGTAACTTCTAGTTGAATTGTTGTATAGAATTAATTAATTATCAGTCCTCTTTGTATCGGTATAAGCTGAATCAGCTACGTAGAATTTTTTCAGTCAACAATGATGGTAGCGAGGTGGACCGCCATGGTGCCAGGTTGGGCGACGGACTTAGATAGCACTCGGGAAGGCTCGCTACAATACTCTACATGCATGCAAGGTTCTGACTTAGGACCGATTCTATTCATGAACTTATTTATCGTACGTTATGTGATATTTTAGGTACAGTAATAATATAATAAGAACAAAGTCCCAGATTAAACTCTCTTTGCTTCTTTACAAAATATATTTGTCTACCTTCAATATTCCCACATAACTACAAGCCTGTATCTTATGGTAACGAAAGTAATAAGTACCTACCTATATATTTCTTATTTTGTTTTCCATTCTTTCACTTGTTTTCCTGTAACGTGGGCGTACACTTGACTTGAGCATTACTTAAGAGTTCGATTCTTTTACCTTGTCACAAAATATTTCTATGGCTTCCTATAGATATAAATTATCTTTAAGAAATTGGTTTAAACTTCAAAGTAGAAGGAATTGCGTAGGCAGCCCCGTGTTGGTACAACGTGATTTGTGGCAAAGTTTTTTTTTGAAGTTGGAAAGTACTTTTTTATTGAGGTTTCATGTCCCCTATAAATAACAAAAACGTTTTCCCCTATTACACGGTGAATGTAGCTGTGTATCCATAACTGTCTATCATCCCATGGCGGAAAACAGGCGAAATGTATTACAATTGTTGCGATTACGGTGCGTAAAAGTGGCTTGTAGATTGCAGATCATACAGTGACAGTCATAGTCTGGTACGTTCCTGTTTACAGCTAAGTTACGATTCCTCGACGTTCGATAACTCTGTCTTTTCTTTAAAGGTTTAAGTACATGTTTTCTGTTTAGATAGTTGACGCTTCGGAAGCTAAAGTATCATGCCTGTCGCGCGATCTACAGTCAACAGTAGCTAGCTTTTGACTAAGACGCACGAAGTATCAATTCTGTTAATTCCGGTAGAAAATGTCTTGCAAAATGCATCCAAATTTCTGTAACTTAAAAAAAAAAACGTTTTTTAGCCTTAGATTTATTGGTAATATTAAAAATGTACAATTTAGCTAAAACACCCACGTATACCTATCATTTTATACAATAAATAGTATGTACTTAATTAATACTTTATCCTTTTTACGTTTGAATAATTTTCCTCTATTTTTCTACTTCCTTACTCTTTAAGTGTATTTACCTCATTTTTTTTATAAATCTCTTACTGATTTATTGGCTTTTTATTTCCTTCTAACATCAAAATCATTATCTTTTTTTCCATCATAATTATGGAAATGAATTTATTATAGGTAATTCGATTTTTATAATTATATGTGAACATGTAGGTATGTTTATATATTTCCTACTTCGTATTTTCCTATTTACAATGTCATGAGTTATGGAAACATGTTACTAGGATTCAATTATAATAGAGAACATAAAAACAACGCAAAATATGTAACTTACATCACGCTCGGTTTTCTGTAGCACGCGGTACACGGTAAGGAGAAAATGATTTTAGCAATATCCTTTTCTTATTTTTACCCGAATACGCGGCAGCTAAGGACAGGGTCATTCTTTTTAAGCATCTGAGTACGTATGAATATTATGTAAACATCTATAGGTACGTAATATACAGGATTATTTAAACAGTTAAATCGTCCTAAAGGCTAAATTAATGTTGATCAATAAGGTGGATAGTCTGTCTTGTTGGTCTAATGGTCGCAGAGAGCGACTGCTGATCGTGAGTTCCTGGTTTTGATTTCCGGGTCGGTTTATAGGGTTTTTCGATTCGGTAATAGTCAGTAGCAGCACCTACGGAGTTTACATGTAATCTTACGCCCGGTTAATGGGAATAGGCTCACCCTCTATTTAGATACATTGGGACTAATAACATGACTGACATAGGTCTACAACACATACAACACTGGCTACCTATTAATTAATGACTAATTTATCACGCAAGTACGAATACATTAGTGATTACTGTCTAGTGTTATCAAGTACTAATGATCTAAACCTTTTTATTTTTGTGCTGGGGCAATCCTCTTGGACTTCCTCCGTCCTGAGGCGGGCGGAGAGGTATGCAGGGCTCTTGCTGGCTAAAACCCCAGGGTATCCTCCTAACTACCTTAGGTCGAGGGACGCGGGATCTATGTTCGCTGCACCGCACCCCTCGACATTTCCCGACCCGAACGGGGCCCGCTGCTTCATGGTGGGTCCCGCTCAACTCGTACGGCCCATGTGCCGCACGTGTCTTCCCGGTCTGCGCGCACGAAACACCAACGCACGCCGCCTACTCGGGTCTATCTTGTCAAGCTACGAATTGCCCCTAGTTTGACGCCCGTAGGCTGGGATGATCTTAACCTGACTTATTTGTTTCCAGTGCTGGGCATCAAACGTCTCAAGCAGATTGAGACGATGTTCATATCGCGGCGGCTGCAGGCTCCCCGGACCCACGGCCTCAGTGTTGAGACCCTGGTGGATATGCTGCTGGTGCTGTACGACGAGTGCTGTAACAGCAGTCTGAGGAGAGAGAAGGCGGTCGCTGATTTTATATCTTATGGTGAGTGTCGTAGAGTTCAAGTTTGTTTAAAGTTCGTGGGTGATTAATTTAAAGCGAAGTCAATTACGAGCGAGATAAGTTATTTTTTAACGGAAAGATGAAATTGTTTCTTAATTTATTTAATTACAATACGATACTCTTTATTGCCCACCATTACATAGATTTTATAGAAAGAATCAAATTAGAATTATTTTAGAATAATATTAGTTCAGTACATACGTAAAGATCTTGGACAACCAACCGATAATTAAGCGCTCTGTTCGAGTTCGGAATTTACTTAGATCTTAAGACAACTTCAATCCAGAACAGAATAACTTAGAATGCTCGTATAATAAGTCTAGTTTAAGTAAGAAAATAATATCTTAACACATGACTGCAAAACGAAAGTTCGCAGTACATATCCCTTGTCTACCCAACACGTCGCGATGTGTCGTCGGCGGCTTAGGTATATGTTTTTTGTTTGCCAGTTGAGAACATTGTCGTTCCCATTTCTAACCATTGTGTGAACGATGGCACTTGTGGTCAATTGAGTTCTTAAATCAATTGAATAATGCACGCCGATCTTATGTTATAATTAAGGACATAGCCGGAAGGACGGGCTTTGGAAATAGAATTGTTTCATAAACAAACATGTTTTGATTTATAAAGATGGTTAGCGTTTTTATTCTCTAGCAGAAGATTTTAGGAGATAGTGACACCACAAATGCGTAACAAAATATCCAGTTACCTATGGTTAGTTGAAAACGCGAGAAAAGTTAATATTCAAGTTGAGTTATTAAAGTTTTAGTTATCTTAAGTCATTATTAACTTAGAGATCACTTTAACCTACTAAATTATTCCTGAATCATTCACGAGACTCAAAAGGAAAGAGAGAGACCTAAAATCTCTGGCGAATGGGCATTTATGTAGCGATCTATTGATTGAAATATTTATAGCACAGCCGCCTACACGTGTCTACCCTGGGTAGTTAGTAACAACGGGGGTAGGGCGTCAGTCGTGTCGCGGGGTCTGCCGCTAACGGTTCCCTCTTGAAGACCTTAAACATCTTGGTCCGGAATGAGGATAATGAAGCATTACCATCACCTTACCTTTGATTGGACCCAAATAAGAGAACAAATCATAACGCCTTTTTACTTCAGATATGAAGCATGACTATTTTAGCCTTGAATAAATGCTTCCATCTCACCAATCCTGGTAATCTGAAGAAATCTAGAAGTTCTGAATGGTTTGCAGTGAAACCTGTGGCGACGGCGTTGAAGAGGCTGCGTTTGGCTCGCGATGACTTCGAGCTGGTCAAAGTTATTGGGCGCGGGGCGTTTGGAGAGGTGTGCGTCGTTCGAGCGTCGTTCATGCAGGTATTGTGACATTGGCATTATTTTGAAGCTAGAAATAGAAACTGATTGGTGGAAAATAAAAAAAAAAATACAATTTCTTTTTTGGGATATTATAATGTCGAAAATCTTTAACTTTTTTCGACGATTCAAAACTGACACGCCGTAATTGTTACTATTAGTTAATTAAAATTATAATAACTGGCAGTACATATTGCGGTTAAAAAAATTGCCCTAGTGGTTCAGGGCGTTTAAGTGTTTATCCGTGGGGTAAGAGGTTCGAGTCCCACAGGTTTCGTAATTTTTATTAGGCTAGTTATTAATAACGTTTTTCAAAAATTACAACTTCTTGCTGAGCTTTAGTAGCAGAACAATCCAAATCAACAAGTTTAATTCAATTCATGCAATTTTCTTGCTGCTTTTGGGCTGTCTTGACGTATTTTTTTTTTAAAAACCTCGCCCCACAGTAGGATTTTCTCCTGTATCGTGGGTGCGTTTCACAAACATGAAATATCACATACACAAACACCCAGACTCGGGACAAACATTAGCGGATCGCACAAATTTTTACCCTGTGCGGGGATCGAACCCGCAACCTTTAGCGCAGCAGTCCAATCGCTTAGCCATTGCGCCAATCAGGTCGTCTATTTGACGCGCAAAAAGTACTTTTTTAAGTCTATTTTGATTAAATAAAGTTTATCTTTATCTTTTAGTGTAATTAACAATGTTAAGACAAAGATGGACGTACATTTGTTTTATTTCGTTGCTGAAGTAAGTACTACCAGGCTGAGAGTCTTAAGTGTATAAGACCTTCCCTAGTGTTCAAGCTGTTAACAAATCAAACGTTACAATACCTTTAGTTATAATGTGGGTTACAAACAAAGATTAACTTTGGCATGATTTAACGAAAGAAAAATAGTTAAAGTTAAACGTATAGTTTACTTAGGTATCAAAAAACTTCCTGCAAACTATCTGAATTTAATAAAATTAAAATATTTAAGTGCATTAAACACGTGTGGGTTTTGGTGATAGCACAATTTTTTATAGTTCAATATGTTTTTCCTACATTAAGGTGAAAAAATAACTGGTGTAGTGTGAACCCAACTTAACTAGCTCCTTCATTATAGGGTACAGATGGCGGCGGCAACATGGCGGCTGCGAGCGCGGGCACCACCGGCACCGGGGAGCGGGTGTACGCCATGAAGATACTCAACAAGTGGGAGATGCTTAAGGTAAGATTATCATTTTTTTTTAAACGTCGCCCCACATTAGGAATTTCTCCTGTATCGTGGGTGCGTTTCACGAACTTGTAAAATCACATACTCGGACATAATAACTGCGGATCAAACATATTTTCGTCCCGTGCGGGAATCGAGCCTGCAACCCTTAGCGCAGCAGTCCAATCGCTTAGCCACTGCACCAATCGGGTTCAATATTGAACATTAATCATAATTCTAAACACAGATTGGGTTACTTGATAGTTTGTGGCACCGTTTCGTCTTCCCGCTTTAACACTAGGAAGCAGTGAAGGGTTTTTAGGGGCTGTCTGGACGTTGTGAAGTGTCTGAAGTTAGCCGATTAGCTGCGCAATGGATCTTTTATAAACGAAATTGTTTACTGCGCAGCTAATCGGCTGACTTCATCACCGCTAGGATACGTCGGCCATACTGTATGTATGACGATCAGAAAGTACTGTTATAATTAATAACCTATGTTGATTAAATGGTTTTAATGATTAGAAACTATATTTTTTATCGGTTTTATTATTATTATGTAAGAATCCTTTACAGGATTCTCAATCACGGGTATACAATACAGATTTACGACCCCATAATTTATACACTTATAATATAGTATTTATACCGCTCGGTACAACGACGCTTGAGGAGGCCTGCTGATAATCTCATCAGGCCTCCTCATAATAGCCTCATGATGTCTTTAGGTTGTGTCTGTGTCATGTCAAGACATTAGAAATTCATTTTATTTTAAAGGTTAATCTTTCAGCAATATTTTCTCGTAATCTAGGTGCAGAGCAACTTGTTTTATTTAATTTCTTATTACTAGCTCTACTTTGGCAGCTTTTAACCTGCCTGTATTCAGACCTGTTTAAATTTCCATTACCTAACGGAAATATTATTATATTATCAGAGGGCGGAGACGGCATGTTTCCAAGAGGAGCGCGATGTCCTCGTGTTCGGGGATAGACGATGGATCACCAACCTGCACTATGCCTTCCAAGACGAACACAACTTGGTGAGTACTATAATTATTATTAATTTATTTCATTTACATGGAAGACTTCAAGCTAAAATTAACAGAATAGTAAGAGAGTTAATCGAGGGTGCCAGCTACATCCATACCAAATTTTATCGAAATCGGTCCAGCCGTTTGAGCTTGAAGAGGTAACAAACATTTCGCCTTTATAATACCAGTTAGACCATATGTTCAACTTCCCGTCATCATCATTCGTCACAAAAATAAAGTCGACTTGAGTGCAAAAGAAATGTGTTTCTGTATCTTTTTCTATATTAATAATTCTTCTCTTCTAGTACCTGGTGATGGACTACTACTGCGGCGGGGACCTACTCACTCTCCTGTCGAAGTTCGAAGACCGGCTGCCCGAAGACATGGCCAAGTTCTACATCGCTGAGATGGTGCTGGCCATACAGAGTGTGCACGAGCTGCGATATGTACACAGGTAGGTTTGTTGTAGGTTTGAGGAAAAGACTTTGTTCAGCCGAAGATTTTGGCTCTTTTGTATTCTCAGGTAATTCATTCAAGTAGTTGAATTTAAAAAAAAAATATGCAAAAATTTCTATATTATTTAATTTTCGGGATAAATAGCCTATGTGTTAATAGCCAGGTTCTCAGCTACCTCCATACCAAATTTTATTAAAATTGGTCCAGCAATTTAATGGTGAAGAAATAACAAACATACTAACACTCACATACTTTCGCATTTATAATAATAGTGATGACTGTAAAAATCACAACGTAAAATGATACTTTAAAGTTTATAATGGTTCCCGTATTTGTCCACAGAGACATAAAGCCGGACAACGTGTTGTTGGACGCGAGCGGTCACATCAGACTGGCAGACTTCGGGTCTTGTCTGCGGCTCGGGGACGATGGCAAGGTATGTAGTACTACATGCAACTGAGAATATATAGACTTTAAACTGAAAATAAAAATAGATTCACGACATGTGAGTACTGCTTAAAAAAGACTTTGTCTATGGGCTCTTGCGTTAGATGTGGCTATCACAGAGCATGTAAGGTTTTTGGGGTATTCTTCATCATCAGCCAAAAGTTGTGGGGTGTTGCCATAATGCCCACGCTTGGCAAGAGCTTGGGGATCGCAGTATTGTTGGTCAAGTCACAGAAGACGCTGCTGCCCATCTTCTGAATTTTCCCTTAGTCGCTGCTTACGACACCCACGGGAGGAAAGGGCGGGTCAGTTCTAGGCCGGATACCTCACGTCACGATGGGGGTAGATTTTGGTTATTATTTCCAATAGAATAAGATATTCCGAAGGACTAAAATACATAAAAATACTAAAAGAATATTACTAATACTATAGTCATCATCATAACATCATGCCTATATTCTCCGAAGAGGTAGGCCCTATAGTACACCCTCTTTTCGCCAGTTATGTTATAGTTCCCAATGTAATAGGGGGCGAGTCTATTGCCATCAACTGGGCACAAATCCAGACTCAACTATAGTGATGGAGAACTTAAATTTTTGCTTGTGATGAATTAGTTTTACAGTGGCTATTTCTGAATAAAAAGCAGCCTATGTTGACCCCCAAGATAAAAACTAACGCAGAGAGACTTCCGTATTAATTTTATTAGTACAGATTTGGATTTTGTTTTATTTACAGGTACAAAGTAACGTGGCAGTAGGCACGCCGGATTACATATCACCAGAAATATTGCGGGTAACTATAACGTTTTATTTATTTGCTTGTACCACAATGTACTCTTTAGTTGTTCACATCGTGTTCATACAACTTAAAGACTTTTTGATAATATAATCTTGATTAAAAAAGTACCCTTTGGAGTTTCTTGCCGGTTCTTCTCCATAGGAATGACATTATCGAACCGAGCAATTAGTAAATTGACGATTCAAAAATGCTTATAATTTACGTGAAATAAAACATTTTTAATTTGAATTTATTTTTGTTCCTTTTTTATATCGTCATGGTCGTTTAAAAATGTTGATGAACAATAAATGTTTGCCGTCGTTGATATTACATTTTAAATTGCAGGCCATGGAAGATGGGCAAGGGAGATATGGACCAGAGTGTGATTGGTGGTCTTTGGGTAAGTTTAAATAATATTATAGTCTGACTTTATTGATCGCGACAGGTTTAATGATAGCAATCTTACACTTATACTACTATAAGTATGAATATTTTATACCAAAATTCCTTAAATTTGTATAATAAAAATTGAGTTTCGACGTATTCGCGCACTACACGACACCAGCTAATAAGGGCACCGTTTGAGTACGTGACATCCTACATTCCTGTATACACTAGTGAGTACAAACAAAAAATAGTAATTAATAAGTATATAATGTTATTAGGTGTGTGCATGTACGAGATGTTGTTCGGTGAGACGCCGTTCTACGCGGAGTCCCTGGTGGAGACGTACGGCAAGATCATGAACCACGCGCGCTCCTTCCACTGCCCACCACCCGACGAGCACGCCGCGCAGGTAACACACACATATAAAACACATACTATATATTGCAGTTTCTTGCCGGTTCTTCTCCATAGGAATAACATTTTTGGAACTGTGCAACTAGCATCTTAACGTTTCATGCGCGCCTGTTATTGGTTTACATGAAATAAAAGCATTTTGAATTTGAATACATACACATACCGCTAACAAATAACTTTGTATACACAATGTAAACCGAACTAAATGATAAAGTACTAAGTAATGCCCGCGACTTGGTCCAGGTGGACCGAAGAAGTACATAATATAAAGGATAATTTCAATGCGTCTCTTTCGGGGATTCACCCTTAATCCATACCAAATGGCATCAAAATCGATCCAGCGGTTAAGCCGTGAAAGCGTAACAGACAACTACTTTTATAAGTATGGATTGATAAGCTATTCAGTATAAAGATTTCAAAAGAAATTCAGTGATTTTATATAAAATACATCGAATTAAATGAAAGCAATATGTTACTACCGAACGACGAATAAAACTTTTAATTAATTAATAATAATATGTTTTTTTATATTACAGGTGTCAGAAGAGGCGAAGGATTTAATCCGCAGACTGATATGCTCGTCGGAAAGTAGATTAGGAAAAAATGGACTGCAGGACTTTAAGGTGACAAATATGTATTTATTGCACTAGCTCGTAAGCAACGTATCTGTTATATGTTGGTAGGGTTTCATAATTCTTATCGTTTCGTAACTCTCGTTTCATAATAATATAATATGTAGGTATATATCTGGGTCTATCTGATCTTAGTAGACAGAGCTGTTTTATAGTTGATGAAATCAAAACATCTCTCTGTGTACGGTTTGATTTAAACTATCTTTTTATTAAAATTGTATTAAAACTATCTCGCAACAAATTCATTATCTAAAGCTTTCCTCTCCTATTCTACCTTTACTTATTAGATATAATATGTCCTTTAATATTACAGAATCACCCATGGTTCGCGAATCTGGACTGGGATAATTTGCGTGAGATGCAGGCGCCGTTCGTTCCAGACGTGTCTAGCCCCACAGACACTTCCAACTTCGATGTGGATGACACAGACATTAGGTAACAACCAATACACTTACACACACATGTATCAGAAAACTTATAAAAATATAAATCAATTTGTTGAAATACAACACTTTTCTTTTGTTTGCGGTATATTATTGCTTCATAGAATTAAATGCTTGTTAGCGGAACTATTGGATGTCTGATAATACAGGTGTTATATTTCTTGCAAACTGTTTTTTCATTTTATTTTTCATAAAATAAGCCTCCTGACTTCTCTGAGTATTTATCATTAGTACTCATGGCATTAAATTTGGTCGTACATAAACACTTAAAAATTCAAGTTTCTTAATTTTGAAACATTTTATTTTTATGACATCATATGTGGTTTGGAAGAAGAAAGGAGAGGCCTTTGCCCAGCAGTGGGAAACAAAATAGGCTAGTAAAAAACATCGTATAGAAGTTGATAATGGATTCTCTCTGTGATTGTTGCAGACTGTCGGAGGCCGTGCCCCCCCCCTCGGCGTCCTCGGCCTTCTCGGGCCTGCACCTGCCCTTCGTGGGCTTCACGTTCACGGCGGGCTCGCGCCTGTCCGACCTGGGCGCGCCGCCCGGCCCGCTCAGCCCCGCCAAGAACGCGCCCAGCCAGGTCCCGCACCACTCTATATTCTATACTCTATACTGTGGACATTCTCATGGACTTCCTCTTATCTAGGGGTCTTAGACAAGTGGCACTACGCTTGACGAATTGAATTAAAAATATGAGCAAGACATGTTATAGATTACATAGTCGAAACATTATGACATCCCTATACATTTATCATTCTATTCGTCATGTTTTGCTACTTATCATGCGGTCTAGGGGCAAACAGAGGGGTGTGTCAAACTTACCGGTTAAAATACCAGGGTGTCCTCCTAACTATCTTAGGACGAGGGATGCGGGATCCCGACCTGCCTCTTGACGGCTAGTACCGCTCGCATACCTACAATAGTCTATTGATATCAAACCACTAACTAATGGCGAAGAAAAATATCATGACAGTAACCTAGTGTGATGATCAATTCTCGTAACTTCTCTATATCTTCTCTCTATATAAGAATAGGCCTTTGCCCTGTAATGGGAGAGTCGTAGCCTGTGTTATATGAACAGTTGGTATGTACAGGCCCCGTCCAACGCGGGCGACCGCGCGGCGCTGAAGGCGTTAGAACGAGAGAACGTGCTGCTCGCGCAGACCATCGCCGAGCTGCGCGCGGGGGGCGCGGCTTTAGATGTCGGCAGTGGTAAATACTTGGCTTTTATAGCTACATAAGACACACACCACACTCACTGAAGAACTTAAATAGGGTCCCTTTATAACACAAAGATACACACACAAACACACACACACACCCAAACACACCACAGACAAAAGAACTTACAGTAAGAGTTTCTAATCCTAAATGTTGGATACATTTTTAGACATGAAATTGGTTCCCTACATAGATCGAACCCTTAATTTTTTGGCAAATCAGTCACTGTTATTTATACACTTACGCAACTATATTGTACGCATTCTATTTAAAGGAGTAACCTTTGGAGTTTCTTGCCTGCTCTTCTCCATAGGAATGATATTTTTGTAACCGCGCAACGAGTATCTTAACGTTTTATAAGCGCCTGTAATAGGTTATCATAAAATTAACACCTTTTAAACGTAACTGCCTCAATGGAGTGCCAGTAATATTACTATAATACCCTCACAAATCCCAATCATTTTAGTGCACCATACAATTATTTTAGTCATCAACTTTAGGTAGTAATCTGCTGATTAAGTCGTTATAACAGTAACATTTGTTTACAGAGGAACTAATCCAGCTGAAGGATGAATTGGCAACATTATCGAAGAGGAATTCTGACCTCGAAGCGCAAGTTCGGTGTTACGAACAACTCAATACTGGCATCAGCTCACAGGTACTTTAAAGACCATATCGACATTTGATTGAGTCAGTCAGAAGGAACTCTATGCCCATACAAGAAAAGCCAAATAAAGTCAAGTCTGTATCAAAACAAATCAAATTATTTATTTTTATTTAACGAATTTTAAAACTTTTTTGTCGATTGATGATTTTAAGATGACTTTAGAAGATATAATTATTATAATATGTTTATGTCTCCAGCCAGCGATTGGACTGTAAAAGAGAAAATTATATATGAAAAAACCATGACATGGCAACATTTTTTAAAGTTCATAGTTCAGATAATTTAAAATAAATAACCGAATAATCTTAATAGTTTTATATAATATAAATTATCTATGAAATTAATTTCTGTCACTTGTATTCCCAGGATATGCCAGCGACACCACAGGAAATGGCGACCCGTATCAGAGAAATGGAGGTCATAATCCAAGCTATGAATCTGGAGAAGGAAGAACTAATGAAAGACAAAATGGATTCAGTGGAGAAACTTAGGCTGCAGGTGTGTTTCAATATATTTGATTTATAATTATAGATTTAAAGTTGTTCTTTATTTAGGATAATTGAGGTGCCCCATAATTCTACAGATCTGTAGATTTTTTTCAGTTATAGTGCATTTGTTAACCCAAATATAATTAACTTAGCCAAATATCCAAATCCAAGTAGCCATAACGGATCTAAGTTTCTGTATTTTCAATATACATAGTCGGACATACTTATATAAAAAAAAAAATATTTATGTCGGAGTCATATTTTACTATATTTACTTTCGTGATTGTTTTTGTTATATAATTATGCCGGTTTTACTCACGTGAATATTCGGGAATGCCCGACTAGTTTCGGACTCAAACGGAGCTTATTCAGGAGCAGGTGACTCCTTCAGTAAAATTGAGTAAAACCGGCATATTATATAGTAAATAATATGAAGTTATTGATACAAAACCTACTTTCATAATGGTCTGCTTTGTAAAAACATGTCTCATGCTCTATTACTTATAGGACAAAGAACTAAAAGACGCCTTATCACAACGCAAGCTGGCTATGACTGAGTACAACGAGGTGACTGAACGACTGTCCGAGCTGAGGCAGCAGAAACAGAAGCTGTCGCGGCAGGTATGCGATATTAGACCTTATGGACTTGTTATAAAGATCAAATTTACATTAACCACTATGGGATCAGACTAGTGATCGTTTCTGAATTAGAATTGAATTGACATTCTGTATGTATGCATGAAAAACATTACATACATACAGTTTCTTGAAATGTTGTGTTTGAGTTTTTTGGTAGTTGACTTAAATTTTAATCACACATAAATGTCAGTCAGGTGATTAAGTTTAAGTTAGGTATTCAGAAATTAAAAGCAATGTATTTCGTTTTTGTATTAGCGTCGTTTACTCAGTATATAAAGTCGAACTTGTATTTCTGCAATCTTGGATTTTTCTTTTTGATTTTACCGCCCAGTCCTAAGTGATATTAATAGCGAGCATTCGCCCATTCACAAGGCCCACAGCGTAATCGTCTCCTTTTACTTCTCATTTCCCGGTGACGAAAGGCTATTGTAATTTAATCCGCTTTCCCAAGAAGTTAATGTTAACTCTATGTTGTTGTAGGTCCGCGACAAAGAAGAAGAGTTGGAAGTAGCGATGCAAAAGATCGATGCTCTGCGTCAAGACATCCGGCGCGCTGAGAAGGGGCGGAGAGAACTGGAGGCAAGGCTGGATACTGCCATATCTGAGGCTACTAAGGTGGGCTTAATTTATTATTCATTCATCTTTAGTGAATCAACAAATTAGATATCGTTGCTAATATAACAATACCGCGCAAGTAAAATTTGATAAGTTTTCAGGAGACAGTAAATTTATTATTTGTAACACTACTAAAGTACCAACGACCTGCGCGGTGCTTGATCTATTCGAAAACGCGCTGTGATTGGCTAATTTTGAAATTGTATGTAAACCATAGGATGTGCGCCGAAAAAATCTATTGAATAAAGCAATTAAGTGTAAAACGACATACTTTTCGATTTACGCGGTATTGTTATAAGCGACGATATCATGAGACAGGTTGTGAAGACGTGGAAGATAATATAGATTGGCAAAAGCTAAACTGAACCCTTTGTCCAGCAGTTGGACATTGGTTATGTTAATTAAAAAAATATGCAGTTTCCTAGCTCTGCATATATTTTTCTTTTTCTCTTGAATTCTTAAAAGAGGTAAATTGGGTTTTAGATGTTAAGTGAATGTTCATCTGCGTCACCACCGCTTACCTTACCGCAGGAGCGCAAGCTGCGCGAGGAGTCGGTCCGCTCGTCGCGCGCGGACGGGGGCGCGCCGCCCTGCGCCGCCGCCGACGTGGCGCGCCTGCAGCAGGAGGTCGACACGCTCGAGGTGCGGGCTGCCACACTACACACTACACGCTACACACTACACGCTACACGCTACACATCATCATGTTTCGACTATGTTATAAATGACATATGTCAAACCCATATCTTTTTTATTCTATTCAATTTCTATTCATCAAGCGTATTGCCACTTGTCTAGGGGGCAGCCATCATTATTATAACCTCGGCTGTAATACCAACAATGTAGACTTAAATGTAATTCTAAATCAGTCAAAGATGTCTATCAAGATCAGTCAAAGACAGCAAAATGTTACCCACATTTTGCTGTTAATCTTTGAGAGGTTATAATAATGATGGCTGCCCCCTAGACAAGTGGCAATACGCTTGACGAATAGATTATGTACATTTCATTTGAAAGAAATCTTAATATCGACAAACCCACATGTCATCAAAAAGAAATTAAAATAACAGCACTGCTTGCTCAAGGTGTATAACATATTGCATTCTATTATGTAACTCACAGATAAAATTAAAATCAATTATTTAAGTTGACCATTTTCAGTCGCTTAGTTATCAGGACTAGGTGCCTATCACAAAAATCATTCCAGTAAGAAGAACGAGCAAGATAAAAAATAAACTATCTTTTAGGCATGGTATTTTTTAGTTTTCTCATTTGCCTATTTATTTGTAGATGCAGTACAAAGAATCTTTAGCGCAACAACAAGCGCGGTTCGCGGCGGAAGTGGCCGCGCTTAACGACCAGCTGCAAGAGGGAGATGCTTTGCGCAACGTTCTCAATAGAGAGGTAAGAATAAACAAAATAAACAGACTTTTCTATCATAAACATATTGTGGTTTTCTAAAAAAGTAGGAAAAACCAAACCAAATTGCTATACTATACTAATTGTGTTTCCTATTTAAGGAGGTATGAGTGTCTTATCTCTTGTGCGTCTATTATCTATTCTATCTTATAGTAGAAAGTTAACTGTGACCTATCAATAGCTTTCAACTGTGTTCATCATGCAATTTTCATCCATGACTTAGTATAGAGACAATATTCGAACTGGTTATCTAAAAAAATGTAGTCTAAGAAGGGCAAAAGGGTCAACGAAAAACTATCTACGCACATTAAGATATCTTTTAAACCGTGTCATCTGATAGGTGTTCCACAGGGTTCAATTCACGGAACCACTTTTGTTTATAAATAACCATATAGATTTTAAAACTATATTCCTGTAATATATAAATTAGCTTATTTTTACCATTGTCCCACTCAAGAATCTCAATGCAAACGTTTACATAAACCTTATAAATAAACATTATTTTCCTTATTTCCAGTTGCAAACATCCAAAGAGAAGCTAGAAAGCCGTCGTTTAGAACAACTATCAGACAGTGAGGACAAACAGATGCTGATCAATGAAAACCGGAAGCTGGCCAAGGACCTGGACGCTGTGAATAGCAAAGTCTATAACTTTATATTAACATTTGTAGCCTTAGGTCCTTAATAACCTACCTTACCCTTTCGGTGACATGACTTGTGACGTATTAAAGGGCTAAGAATAAGTTCGACATTTATAAAGATTAGATGTTACAGAAAGTATAAAATTTATTTACTTTAAATTATTGAACGCTACGCGGGTCATATTTAACCCGTGAACAATAAAAAATCAATTTGGTATGCGAAAGTAAGGCAAATGGCAGTGAAAGTATTAAAATATGAGACTAGTACCAATCTGACGTTTTCGAAATTCACTTCACAGCCCTGATTTTCCTTTTTTGGCACCAACGATTTAAAATACGTAGTCAAAAATTATTTAAATTACATAAAATGCCTGTATTGCATATCTATCAAACAAATAATAATATTATTTTAAGAATATAATCAAAATTAAATTTGCACCCATACAGTTACATACAGGTATCTTTACGATAACTTCCATTCTCACCAGCTGGCTGAAAACGGTAGGAGATGGCAATCAGAAAGAAGACAAATGGAGATAGAGTTGGAGGAGTTGAGAGCTAAGAGAGATACAATGCAGCATTGGGAGACACAGGTCAGTGATGTAAGTTTACCCTGCAACCTTATTATTCCTATTATTAAGTCTAAAAGATAATAGAGAAAAAAGAAATCTATAGACCCTGTGATAACCCTTCAAAATGAATCATTGTGATGTACTTAATAACGCCCTGTAAATTAAATCATTCGTAATGTAACCTTACCTTTATTTGGCATGTTTTAACACACTATTTAAAAGGTATTTTAATGACCATTTCCTTAAAACCGATACTTATAGGCAAGTTTTTGAGTCCAGTGTTTTGTGGGCCATATGTGTAGCAAGCATTATTTACATTAGTATATGGACTGATTTGTCTTTCTCTATCTGGTAGAAGTTACCTGGCAAACTTTTACTAGATATATAAATTTGATGCCTTGACAAATTTTCTAAACACACACAGTCAAAAGGACAAATTTATTCTTCAAATTAAATGATCCGATGTATGCGATTAAAAAATCTTACTTCCATTTTTGATATTTGGGTCATTTCTTATGGCTTGATTTCCTCCTACCGGTGGGCAACGACTGTACGCGCATTGATCCGTACGGCTGAGCGGTCGGCGGCGCAGTGAGCGTACTCCTATTGTTCCGTGGAGCGTCAGTCGACCGACGTACGCGGTACGCGACGCTGACGAGCGAGACCGACGCGTAGTGAATAATCTGCCGCTGACGACAGCGTTCGATGCGGTGCTTCATAGAACTAGTGTATATTCGTACGCTCGATCGATGTCAGCGACCGACGTCAGCATAAGAGGAAATCAAGCCTATTGTATATTAAAAGTGCATCCCACTTAGATGTACAATAATTTGACATGCACGTGTTTTTTACCCTTTAGATAGCAGACATCATCCGATGGGTGGCTGACGAGAAGGAAGCCCGTGGCTACCTCCAGGCCCTCGCGACAAAGATGACTGAGGAGTTGGAGTATCTCAAACATGGTGAGCTACACTATCCTTTATTATATTATCAGTCAGAAGAAAAATATTCATGTAACTAGATTCATTATAGCTTTGTAGACAGGAAATGAAAGGATAAGCGTCCGTCTCAACATATTGGAGTTCACTTTCGTTTCACGTTCACAAAAAAAAGACATTTAAATAATCCTCAGAACTTGATTGTCTGTACCGTTCCCTTCATCTTAGGCTACCATAACCTAGCCTTCTTCTTCTTATCGCCTGTTAGCCTGTGATATGGCTTTACACACAGGCTTTACGCACACAATATGTCAGGTGTGCCGGTTTTATCACGATGTTTTCGTTCTCCGTTTTTAGTCACTGATAACTTAGTACGCAAATAAATTCAAAAAGATATTGCGACCTTTGACTTGGCTGTCCAGCGGTCATGCCACTCGGCTTTCACGATTGGACCAACAATGAATGTGTCCTCTACACATAAAAACTATATGAAGTATATTATAATTGTTCCCCAGCGAGTGCGTCCCGCTCGTCGCTAGTGGTCCCCCCGGGGGTGGCCGCGGGCAGCCCGGCCCCGGACGGGCGCGGCGCGGGCGGCGGCTCGGGCGGATGGCGCAACCGGCGCTCGCAGAAGCTGGACAAGATGGAGATCCTCACGCTGCAGTCCTCGCTGCACTCCGAGATCCAGGCCAAGCAGGCCGTCGGCGAGGAGCTCAGCCGCACGCGCGCCGAACTGCTCGCCAGCCAGAGGTAAGGATATACTTCCTGGAGCAACCGGCGCTCGCAGAAGCTGGACAAGATGGAGATCCTCACGCTGCAGTCCTCGCTGCACTCCGAGATCCAGGCCAAGCAGGCCGTCGGCGAGGAGCTCAGCCGCACGCGCGCCGAACTGCTCGCCAGCCAGAGGTAAGGATATACTTCCTGGAGCAACCGGCGCTCGCAGAAGCTGGACAAGATGGAGATCCTCACGCTGCAGTCCTCGCTGCACTCCGAGATCCAGGCCAAGCAGGCCGTCGGCGAGGAGCTCAGCCGCACGCGCGCCGAACTGCTCGCCAGCCAGAGGTAAGGATATACTTCCTGGAGCAACCGGCGCTCGCAGAAGCTGGACAAGATGGAGATCCTCACGCTGCAGTCCTCGCTGCACTCCGAGATCCAGGCCAAGCAGGCCGTCGGCGAGGAGCTCAGCCGCACGCGCGCCGAACTGCTCGCCAGCCAGAGGTAAGGATATACTTCCTGGAGCAACCGGCGCTCGCAGAAGCTGGACAAGATGGAGATCCTCACGCTGCAGTCCTCGCTGCACTCCGAGATCCAGGCCAAGCAGGCCGTCGGCGAGGAGCTCAGCCGCACGCGCGCCGAACTGCTCGCCAGCCAGAGGTAAGGATATACTTGCTATTTATATTATAGATCCTGATGACATAGCGGGAAAAATACCAAATAATATAATCCAACAAAACTATGCTCAACTCTCGAATCACGCTTTGCGCCTAATAGATCACAGAAGCAGTATTTTTGCCCATCGACAGAAAAAGTTTTTAAAATAAAAACCACTTTACAGTTCTTCCTGTAGTTACGTTCCGCCTCGGTGTCGGAGTCCCCCCAAGTAAGCCTACGATATTTTGCCCAAATTTAACTTCGCTATAAACAGCGTGAGTTGGATATATTAATTTTTTAACGGGCATGTTCACAGTTTGTTGACTGTCAAACCGCCGAACTCAGAGACATTTAATGATAACTTAAACTATCACTAAGTAAAGGTTTTCTTTTTGTGAAATCTTTACTTAGTGTCAGTTTAAGTAATCATTAAAGTCTCTGAGTGCGGCGGTTAGACAGACATTGTGTTACTAAACCCATGGACAAATAAACATTTATTCTATGGTATGGTTTTGCATTTGCCATTGAATTTTAAGGAATCTTTCGTACTACTACTACTGCTAAGAACATAATGATATTCCAAATATATTATATCGATATCTTTTTCATTTCATTATAAGCGTTTTTATAATTTTCATATCAGTCTTATCATGACGACGAGACAATCATTCTTGTGTGTGTGGGTCTTGACAGTAATACTCTCACCCGCTTATTCATAAAAAAATTCAATTTTAAACCAAGGATTAAATTATACCTGTCACTGTCGTTTGCATATCAAAGAATAGAGATGTCAATAGACTTAATACGGGGTTTAGTTAGTGCCGGTATGATCCTCGTTTATGAATAAGAGGGTAATTGTTGAGTATTGAGTTCAAATGAATGCAGTTTTTTTAATTCTTTACGGTTCCATCATCATAGGTTTCCGACTCATTTGTTTGTTTCCCCATACAAAATACAGGTAAAATCCCGAAGTTACCATTACTTTTTTTTTAATGTATCATTAAATCGATTACGTTGTAGAACTAATTGACACTTAATGCCTGATTGGCACACTTGATGTGCGCAAGAGTTGCAGTTATGTGTCATCCGCAGTTGATATTTGTCTTGCGTCAGTGCGTTGGACTTTTCCTGTATTTGAAACAACTTACGATACAGTACCAAGGCCTATGTCGCTACCTTACAAGACTATAACATACCTCTAGCATGTAGCATGCACACACCACACTAGATAATGCAAGTTCTAACAAGTAGCTCATCCACAGAGAGCTGCTAGAGACCCGACAGCGGCTGGACTCGCTCGCGCACGACATGAAGCGCAAGGAGCAACACATCCGCGACATGCAGACGAGACTCGACGCGCCGCACCAGCCGGGCAACTCCTGTGAGTATACTCGCATATTGTACCATTACACCACTTATACCACACTAAAGTCTAATATGAGAGTCCGGCGCTGACGTATTGAGATCGTAGCACACATATCACCCCGGAAGGGGATCGTCACCGTATCAACTCGAGTCGTGCAGTCTTTTTTGTATGAAAGCCCCTACTACAAAGCACACTAATCGGAATCGTAACGTAATCGCCTCGTCTCGGGACAAACTCTAACTGGTGAGCCGTAAGCGCGGCGTCGCCTAGCCGTAGTCGAGTCGACGTATCGGAACAGTTGATCCGCTTTGGTTACGTGCTTACGTAAGGTTGACGCCTGTTTGACGGCGAGATGAAAGGCGATACGGTGACGATTCTTTCCGATTTGATATGTGTACTATGACCCTTAAGTGTAATGCGCGTGCGCAGTGCCTGCTATACAACTTAGGAGGATGTTGATTTCATGTTCAAAAGGTTTATATACTTAGGTGTTTTTATTAATTTTATATTAGTTTGAAGTTTTACTTTATACCAGACGCTGCGAAATTTAATTTGAAATGGAAGGCAGTTCGGAAATTAATTGACAGATAATTATTGGGTTACCTTTTGATAATATGAAATTACTGTTGTGCAAAATGTTATGTTTTGATGTTTGTTCCTGGGTTAAAAGACATCTTGTATAATACTGACATACAAATATACACCTTATAGCTCAATGTATATGAGGTTGAATTTTGAATATCATAAAAGAAGTCATTTCTCTCTCTTTTAGTCGGTAAACTTAATGATTGGACTCTCATATAAGATTAATATTCCACATACTTACTCTATTATCTCATCCCTTGCGGGGTAAGCAGAGGTAGACGTATTCATATGTACTTTAGGATGTTTGTTAAGTATGTTACGTATATTAACAGTAAAGCCCTCGTCCGTTAAAAAAAATAGTATGACGCACTTTATTCACGTGTTTGAGAAATAATTTGTTTATTCTCAGGGTGTTTAATAGTAGCGTAAGTGTGGTTTAAGTATAAAAGGGTCTTTTATTAGTTCTTTGATTAGTTTTGTTTGAGTATTTTTAGATTCTCTTTTATGCTTACCCCGATTGGGATGTTCTTTTTACTTGACATAACATTTCGGATATCATTTTACTGGGAGCTGAAAAGAGACAGCTATATACTGAAATAAAGTGAGGAGCTATTGTACAAACTGTCACTTCAAATATGGATTGGGGGCACCAAAGTATGAAAAAAATTTCGTAAAGAGATGTCCTATAGAAGAATAGTAATTTGTAGCTTTGTCTCTTTTTGGTTCCCTATAACAACAAGAAGGATCCAAAGACAATTGTTTTTATATCTTCGTCTTCTGTATATCATCTTAATTCTGTAAAATAACTCTTTGACACAATATAGCATTCTGAAAATACAACAAAAGCACGTATCTGCTATAACATTAAATATATTTCCAGCACAAATCTATATATAAATAAATATGTTTATTTAGTGCACCATTTCTTTTTGTTTTCGTTCCATGTTACCGCACATTCCTACCCAATACACATACGAAACTTATCCGTGACGTCACTATACACGTCGTATACCGCACTTTAACCGTCAACGGAATCTTGGCTCCCACCACAAAGTCCAACGTCGTCCGCGACGAAAAAAACGGAAATAAACGAACGAACTGCAAACGTTATTTATATAACACGATGTGAATATGGACTTTAATTGTGTTGTAATTGGAACTGTGATTTGATATTCCAAAAAAATAATACTGTTTTAAAATTGGTTTTCGAAATTTCAAATTCGGAAATTGACGTTTTATCAATAACGAACATGTATTATCTGTGGCATTTAATGTTTTTTTATTATTATTATGGCGTATAACGCGTTTTTTTTTCTTTTTGTTAAACTATGTATTGTGTATTAATTGTGTACTTTATTGTGCTGTTTATATTTTTCAATGTTAGTTCGGATTTGGTTGAGGAGTAACATACCACTGTTTATAGGCGTAACGTCATGTATATGGGGGGTTGCAATGCTTATGTATCACCATATATACGACTGATACATACTATGCGGATGATTTCTATAGCTACGATTTGGACTTATGGAAAAACATTTCTAATTTTTTTGCATTTACATTTATTTAAAGTAAATGTATTTTACTTGTTTTGAACTATGTTTTTTTCTATATGCGTTCAATACTGATTTTATATAGCATGTATTTAGTTTCTATGAGGCAGCTTATGCAGTGTACATTATTGAAAAATGGTTTCTTCTAGCTTTGATAAATGATTATATTAGTATTTTATTTATCTAAACAATTGAATTTGAAAAAGTATTTCGCAAGGGCAGTTATTTTATTAATAGAGACTGTACCTGAACGAAAGATGGTTATATAACACCAAACTCGTGGCTATAGAATTCAATTCCTATAATATTTAATGAATTTTCAATGTCAAATGAATTTAATTCAACCAAAATTATACAATAATCAAATTTACAGAACCATTAATTTGTTTAGACATCAATTAGTGATCAAAACTATTACGTTGTTCTTAAATAATTTTGTTTACAGTTTTTTTTATTATTTATACATAATCAACTTTACGCTAATTCTTAATTATTATACTATAATCTCGCCAAAGTATATTCATTTCTAGTCTTGGGATATTAGTCTAGTCGAAAATGATGATTGCCAAAGATTTTTTAAATAAATATGTACCTCGACCATTCGAACTAGTCATTACAATCGAATAGGTTTGATAATCATGAATGTGTGTGGGTTTATATACATAATATGTATATTATATATATATATATATAAATAGTGTTGTCAGATGCGTGTCTGTCCAAAATTTGAAAGCTTGTTACTATGCTTACTGCTTTAAAAAAGTGCGGTTAAATAATGCCGGCGTAGATTTAGTTTATTGTAGTCTGAAGTACAGTCGTCATCAAAAATAGAAGATGAAACATTATTATTCAAGACTCAAGTATTATATTTGTGGTCATTTGCAGTATTATATTATATTCATCTTCCATTTACTTCTGTCAACTTGAATAATCTTCTTTCTTCTCATATTTATTTTATTTATATATTTCTCTTAACACCCTTATCATTACAGGTTATACCTAATGCGATAGTGCATATTCATCGCTTTTTTGGGTTTTGACTGATCGTACTAACTGTTAAGTTATTTTCATAACTCCTTTAATCCTGTGTCATTTCCTTAATAAGATGAACGGTACTCTCTCATCTTTTCTGCCATTGGAGAATGTGGTTTAATAAATAGAAGTAAATTCTATTATGAGGTCTGTATTTTACTATTTCGTTGTCAACTGTTTATGTCGATTGCACTAAAATTTAGTTATGCAAAGCTTCCACAATTAAAGGGCTTTTATTATTGGTCTGTAAGTAGGACTGTATATAAAATATATACATTAATGCACATCAATACGATTTTATAGTGATTTTATTATCAATTTTATATGAGACAGTTTAGACACGTTATTTTATTAAATAAAATTCGTTTTTAAATACACCACACACTTAAACTAATGCTATTCGATTGGTAACAAAGATATTAACAGCATAATAAAAGGGATTTTCTTTTATTTATTGCTTAGTTTAAGTTTTCTTGTAGATCAGTTGTAGAATCTCATTCATTTGTTGTTTTTTTATTGTTTCATTTTAAGACCGTCCATAATTCTTAGCACTTCACTCAGCTCATCAAGTGAACCGCAAAAAAAAAAATCTACTACGTAAAGTCAATGAAAAATATCAACATTTTTATGTTGAATTTTACCCACAATTTTGTAATGAACGGTCTTCAAATTGAACTAGTGAATCTCGAAGTTTTTTTTAATTTGCGTTTTATTTATGTTTTAATTTAAGTTATTGTCAGCACATTTATTCTGCATTTAACGTGTCTTTTATGTTTACTGTTAGGTTATTTTATAATTTTCACTCAGTGCATAACTGTACTCTCGAAGCAAACTTTGTACAGTGTTTGTACATAACTTATTAAAAGTTCTGTTGTACTTATTTTTTGTTATTATTTTATACACACTGCGTTTTAAATATGATTGGGTAGAAGAGGGAGTTTCGTAAATCAGTCGCTGCCAACGAAGTAAACACGTAACACACCAAATCAAATTTCCTTTGAAAATTATTCCTTTATATCTAAAAATTTAATAAATATATTGTAGGTTTACTGTAATATACTTTGGAATTCGCTTGATGTTTGCATCTTTTGACAGCGACTGTATGTAGCAGTAGATTCATGTGTGTCATAGAGGATATAATAATACTACAAAAAATTATCTTCATAACTATCCTAAAAAAAACCTTCAACAATTTACCCATTTGGCATTACATTCAAAATTGAACCCAATAACAATACAATTAAAACACAAAGTTGTGCGCAAGCAGCGAGGCAAGGATCGGCAAAATCATCAACGTATTGGAGCGGCAAGGAAGAGAATGGTTCGTTTATTATATTTAGCTAAACATCCTATTTAGAAGTAGACTCATCGTATGTGACCGTGTTAGAGATGGACGAATGCGAATTAAAAAATACGCCTTAATACATAACTTCCATATTTTAAAGTAGGTTAAAAATAATAGGTATTTGGAATGAGCTAATGTCTAGACGCTTCGGTAGCAGCAGTCTAAAAAAAAAATTATTTCCAGATAAATGTGATTGATTCGGAGGATTTTTCGGTTAATTGCTGGCAAGTTTCTGGTAGTAATTAGTTATAACTTTGAATTCATCAATTTACCAATGGCGCTGGAATAGTCACCTAGCGTGTCTGAATCCCTGCAAAATATTAGATAGTACATTATCTTTTGGTCGTGTTTGACCTTTGAAATTTTATTCGCAATCGTCCATACCTAGACTGTGTGTTATTTTGTCCCTGTAACACTATCTGTTGTTATTTTCAATGCGCTTCGCTGTGAATAACGTGTTTATTTCCGAAAATGCTTCATAAAACCCTCTTGGGGCGATTGGTTTAACTTTAACAGTTCAAAAACGTGTTTCGTTATACATCTTACGTAATATTACATGTATATTTTTCTAAATTTATTAACTTGTTCGATAAGCTTCCAGTTTTTTCTTTCCTTCAAAATTCTAACAGGTTAATGGTATTTTCTTTAGTTTTTCGTCTATATTCATTGTGAATACGACAGATATTGTTTATTTTAAAGGTGTAAGTTTTTAGTCTTTGTGCTGCGTACGTAGTTTTCTATCAAGTAGTTTCATTTCGTCTATGTGGCGTTCGTTGTAAATATGAGCAAGTGTCGAGGAAAAATATATTTTGTTTTTACATTAATATCACTGTTTTGTGGGTCCTTTAAACACATAACATACCATTATTTTTTAAGTGCAATATTAAATAATAATTTGTGTTGATTGCTTAATTTTTTGTGTTAAAATATAATATCATAATTTAGAAAAAAAAAACAGGTTATAGTAAGATTTTTAAGTTAATATTAAGGATTTGTTTCGTTTTACGTTCATTAAGGCAGTTTATTGTTAACTTTTGACTCCAAAACAGTGATTTTCGTCAATATTTTAAATTTTTCAAATCAATCTGAAACAATTCTTCTTTTATTGCAAATCGCTTCGCTTTTGCTTGAGCTTGTTGCGGTGGCATGGATGTGAGAAAAATAATTTAAAAACAAAAGAATATTAACGGTTCTAGAACACAATGGTTCATGGTAGCTCTATAAGCATCCATTGCACCATTTCTATACGAAAGAAGTAAAGTTTGAAGTAACAACCGGCAATGTAGGTCGAATTCACGCTACCATGGGCCATTGTGTACAAGAGCCATAACATTCTTGTTTTCCAAACTCCATTCACCACATAACGCCCTAAGCGATTGGTTTTTTTTCCTCTAACACTTGTTTGTATACGCACATAGGTATTTTGACTAATCTGTTTTTTATTGTAAACTTCCTTTGTACAACTTGTTGTTTTTTTTTGTAAACATTTTACGTCAGCACACGAGTTTACATTTACAATTAACTCAATTTAATAAAAATCATTTTATGATAAAAGTTCAGTTTGAATTTAGGTGATTCAATTGTTTTCATCATATCGACAGTTAGGAAATCAACTCTTTACATTAAATTTAATCATAAGTAATGCTAATTAGGTTATAAAAAAAATAGAATCATCCACATAATTTTTATTCATATAAATTATCCCAAGTTACTATATTTAGTAATGTTTGTGCGCAAGCAACAATAACTTGTACTTTCCTACCATTATATAGGCCCTAAATTAAACGTGGACAACACTAGCTCATTACAGTCAGCCATTTTATATGGATCTCCAACATCTAGTATGTGGGGTATGTTTGTAGATGTTCTCGTGTGCTGAAGGGAATAGTTTGTACAGCGTCAATTGTAAGCGTCCATCGTGCATGTCATAGTCCCGGTCTTGCACTGACTAAAATGTGTTCATGTACAGTCGAGCACAAAAATATAGGTTGTCAATGACAGCTGTCAAGCTATGACACGTGACCTAGTTTGTTCTTTCGTGCTGTATATATTTTTAGCACAATGTTATCTTCTGTTCTGTTTGAAGGCCTTTACCTATTAAAGGCCTGGCTGGACTGATTAAAAGTCCGTTTAGTAGTCGAAACTCTCCTAAAAACAACGAGTAAAAACTACGACATTCAAAGTAGAAAAAAAAACACATCTTCCATTACCGCGCGCGTGTTTTTCTAATTTGCAGTTGCTAATTAAAAAGCTAAGTAAAAATCTCAATTGGAAATAAACATAATAAGAACTAAAATGCTTACATTAAAATTTAATAAATTAATAACACATTTGTGCTCGACTATACTTTAAAATATCTAATAGTTGTAACGTTTTAATTACTTTTTTGTGAACGTGGTTTGGGTTGGGATTGGTTTATGTGTTTTATTTCATTATTCCCTTTTACAAAGTTTATCTTTATAATAATATTTTTTATATTTTAATTATATACATTACAATGTTCTACTGTTTTGTTTTTATTGATAAAGAATATTCATCTAATTGACCTCCATTAGATAAATATTTCGAATTGACAGAATGTTGTCCATATAATATTACCTTTAATTGAATAGCAAGGTCTTAGAACATAAGCGATACTCACAGTAACGCGATTAATTACGAATTTTATGATATTCAATCAATATAATAAAACAAAACACTAGAACGTACTTTATCTTACTGTATTTCTGACATATTCTTCAACCTTTTCAGTCTTAGATCGGCCACCGTCACAGATGAGCTACCTAGACCAATTCCTAAAGGAAGCGCCCACGGAGCGACACTACGACAATGTGGCTTCTATCAATGAACAGAAGGTAGGTTTTACACTGGCATGTTACTGTACATATGATATAACTGTGTTTTTGTTATTCGTTCATTACATCTTTTTTTTTTTAAATGTGTTCCAAATTTTGATAAATTAGCTCGTAGGCGGCCTAGACCCTAGTATATAATATATACTCATTATGTCTGTTGTATATTTATGGTACATTTTATTTCTGTAGAAAAAAAATTACGGGTGATTGAAGTTTTACCTAATTATATTTAGTGTTCGTTGTGTCTAATGTTCACACGTTTTGTCTATTCATACAAGTAAAACATTTACATTGCCAAGTTTCAATAACTCGGAATACCTAATATAAGAAATAATTTGAATTTGGCTATAAAATACATTTGGAATGCATTTCAAAGCTTAATTTTGTGACTAATTTTAAGGTGATAGTTTGATTTTATTTATTACACTGTGTTTTCCAATCGCTCTATATATAAATTTATTTTTATAAGTACATAATATAAAGTTGAATAACACTGTAGAACTTATAAAATGCAGTGTAATAATTAAGATAATTTATTTTTGCAAGCTTTTTATTTTTTTTGGCCATTTTGTTTTTGGTTATCTGTTGCTCGTACAGATGTCGCCGCACTACCGTTACAGAAACCAGCATTGTTGCAATGCAAAGGTATTATATGTTTTTATTTATTTGTATTATAATAATATCGACATGAAAGTAATTTTTAAAATTCCTAACTGATGAGATCTCGTTACATACATACAAACACCTGCGCCCCTACCAAAGTGACAAAACGCTTGACGAATAAAAATTGAATAGAATGATAAATGTATGGGGATGATAATGTTTCAATAATGACATATGTAAACTCATTTATTTATCATTCGATTCGATTTCAAGTCAAGCGTATTGCCACTTGGCTAGGGGGGCTGTGCTCCTCTATGGTAACAACATGAATATAGTTTGTTAAAATCGAGAGCTTAAGAGACGTGTATACATATATAAAATCGAGACTGTAGGCCCCGTAGGGGTAAGCAGATATGCTCTTTTAAATCTGGAGCAGTGTATAGACATACAGACCGCTTATTATAAATACCATCTAATGATGTATCATGTCTGGTGGTGGAATTCAAAAACATCGCTTTCTTTCAGTGCTTTAAAAAGTTAATTTTTAAGATCATACTCCCATATAATCGTCTCGTACTAAAACAAAGTCAATAAAAATGTAAGCTTACATTTCTTAGCTTTGATAATTGGTAATATATTTAAAAAAATATCTTGAGATTCCTTGATGATTATACTATATATTTTTTTTTAAATTACATAAAAATTATATTCACGACAATGTATAATGGGACGCACGTGGTCAGAAACTGCGAAGGATGGAGTAGTTTTGAAGAAGAAAGGAGAGGCCTTTGCCCAGCAGTGGGACATAATATAGGCTAATAAAATAAAATAAAAAATGATATTCAACATAGCTGTAAACTACTTAACTTATTGTTTAATATACAATAATTTCGAGTTTATTACATCAAGTCATGGACACAAACGTATTTATAAATTATATTTTCCTTGTTATCATTTTTACAATAGCTAGCTATACTATTTCTGTGATTATCATGTTTTTCCTTCAATATCACTGAACGAATGTGACGGTGCAGTTGATGTACGGGTCCCAACAGTCGGCCGCGTTGAGTGGTTCCGTGGAGCTCCAAGACGAGTTAGAGCCCCGGGCTGCTTCGCCGGCCTCTAGCAAAAGCTCGCCGAGTGAGATGTCTACCGTAAGTTTTTTTTTTTACTTTAAGGAGTTGTTGGATATGGGGTAGGATAAAGGATGGATAAGTAACAGTCCATGTCAAATAATAATAATCTTCATCGATCTAAAGAATTATTGTGTTTATTATATTTATCGTCTGGTCGACTCGTAGAAAATGCCTAATGCATCAAGTCCGCCATTGTCCATGTTTTTTTTTATTTGTGTGCATAAACTATAAATGAATAATGTATAAAATGGTAATTCGAGAGAGACGAATAAATGGTATGATAATGCGAAATCTGGGTTTATACCCACATTTCGCATTATCATACCATTTTTTCGTTTTTCGTATAAAATCGTATATGGTATATAAACCCACATTTCGCATAAGCATTAGTGATAAAGTTTAACATACTCTAACGGCCAAATATAAATGTGGAAAAAGAAAGAAAAATATTGTGAATTGATTGATATAAGTTATTCTTAACACTAGCTAGGAACACTTGGGCATTTGTTATAATGTGGTTGTTTGATGTCCTAGGACCCGTCATTAGGTCCCACAGTGCCAGGCAAGCAGAAGGTCCACCAGTTCTTAGTCAGAACTTTCAGCAGTCCAACGAAATGTAACCACTGTACGTCGCTCATGGTTAGTATATTAACAACATAGTTGAATCAATAATATTATAACTTAGTAAGTAAACAGAAGTAGATGTGTTTCCCATGTAACATTCAATCTTCAAAACGTCACAATATTGTAATGTCACACTATAATAATATTACATGACATGTGACAGAGTCGTGAGGAGGGAGAGTAGGGAGGCCTTTGCCCTGCAGTGGGACATTACAGGCTTGTAATAATAATAATAATAAATGTGGAAGTAGGACGGCGTGGTGTAATTATCAGGAGTGAAAGGGAGACGAGTTGAGTTTAGTGGCTTAAGGAGGGAGCCCTG
This sequence comes from Abrostola tripartita, assembly GCA_905340225.1. Taxonomy (NCBI): domain Eukaryota; kingdom Metazoa; phylum Arthropoda; class Insecta; order Lepidoptera; family Noctuidae; genus Abrostola; species Abrostola tripartita. The sequence goes on from HG996512.1 coordinate 5,998,482, forward strand.
CGTACTTTGGAGGGCACCGGAGGGGTCTCTATGTGACGTCCCCTCCAAATCATCAAGGAGTCTCCAATTTTTTTTAATATGGGCCTTTGTTGCCTCATCAGCCGGGAGACGTCCACTATTGAACAAAGGCTTCCCCCTTATTGGGGAGGGGGGGAGTTGCCATAAACGCAGATTGGCTATATCGCATGTGGTTGTGGTCAGATCGGGCTGACGCGGCAGGGCGTGGTGTGCGAGACGTGCGGGCTGGCCGTGCACACGTGGTGCTGCGCGCGCGTGGCGGCGCGCTGCCCGCTGCCGGCGGAGCGCTCGCGCCGCCCGCTCGGCATCGACCCCGCCAGGGGGCAGGGCACGGCCTACGAGGGATACGTCAAGGTAACACTGTTAACACTGCTTACCTCTCCACTTGTCATTTGTACTCTTTATTACCCCTCCGCTTATCTCCTGTACTTTTTTATACCTCTCCGCTTATCTCACGCTCTATTTCTCTTTATTTTCTATCCACTTATCACTTGCACTCTTTTTAACCTCTTCGCTTATCTCACGCACTCTCTTTTATATCCACTCCATTTATCTCCCGTACTCGTCTTTACCCCCACTTATCTCCCGCCTCTTTCTCCATTTTAATCACCTCTCCGCTTATTCACGCCCCTTTCCCTTTTTTACCTCCCCGCTTCTTTTCCGTACTCTTTCTCTTTTTTTCCTCTGTTTATTCATAGCATATCCCTTTTATACCTTCGCTTTTATCATGAACTCTTTTCCTTCCTTATCTCATTTTCACTCTACTCACCTCCTCTTTAAATTTCTCCCACGCTTTTCCTCTATATTCTACCTTTTTCTTCTCCTAATAAGATAGAAAAGCTCGTTCGGCTAGTCTACTTATTACTATACTAATATCAAAAGGTAAGTACAGGGTTTGTTTCTGTAATGTTTAAGTTATCTCCATACTCTTACTATTCTGTTAATTTTAGTTGTAAGTCTTCCATGTAAATTCATTAAATAATAAATATAATTACCATTATCATGGTCACGTTAGTTATATAAGTGAGAGATTTCAAAACATGAACACTATTAGGTAACTATTCTTAACAAACTTCTTTCGCGTACATAGTTCACTCAAATTTCGTTGGATTTTCCAGTTATGTTAATAGGTCTCTTAGGAAAAGAGGGCGAGCCTTATGCAAACACTTGGGCACAAAATTCCACACGCCGTGGTGCGACTGAGAATTACCTAATGGAAAAACCCAAAAACGCTCACGTTCAACAGTAAATATGAAATGTCTTGTAGCAAACTACCCTACTGCTTTGGTATACCTTTAACTTGTAGACAATCGTCTGCATAGTATCGATCGATGTAATTACTTATTTACGAACGATGCATGCCGACCGGCGCCAGTCGCGTCTATTAGAGGGGCTGTCTATAAATAATGGAATCGTTTCAAATGCTTGCTGTGTCAAAGGTAGGGTAAGGGTGCGATCATTTGCGCTGTGTAATGTAATGCAGCGGGGTTTTAGAAATTGTATAAATTGGGTAGATACAAGAGAAGTTTTTATGGATTGCAAGTTAGTTATAGAGCCTCAAATTGATACTTAAATATGTCTGGAGCACCCTAGGCGGTCAACCTCTTACGCTACCCCGGCGTGACATGTTTCCTGTCTGTTTTTTGCTGTTTATTGTATCTTGTTAGGTAAGAAAATTGAAATAACGTACTAGCTTACCACATTTCCTACATTGTCATATTCCAAAAAGCAGCATATGAACTTTAATTTCTTAGGTTTATCTATCTTAGTTTATCAAGGTCAACTTTCAGTTATAAATAAAAAGATCTGTAGTCTTCAGGTTTTAATACCTTAAAATCCAAAATCAGAAACTACCACATTGTAAAAGTTAAAAGAAAATTTGAATTACTAAACGCGTAAAAAGCAGTTACCTCGACGCGAATCTCTTAAACTCATACAAGTCAATAAAGCTCCCCCTAAAGGCCTCACATGCATAATAAAGACACAAACAACGCCAGCCGCTTTCTAGCCCTGAATTTAAAGTGTCACTCAATAATTCACAAGTTCCCCCTACATCGCTGTAAATAACTCAGCCAATCGATTTTTAATAGGTCATTTTATACGATTGCATTGGACTGGCTCAGTTTACTGTTGGTCTTAGGAGTAGTTGCATTGCTCTTTTGCGCTGTCGAGTTATGGGACTTCAGAATATTCTAGTGTAGTCAGTTGTTAGTTATTCAGCTTAGCTCTCGTTGCGGTAGTCGACTGTGACGAGTAAATTGCAGATTAAACCCTTTTACCATGTCGTATCTTTTGGTTTTTGCCTTTCGCTCAGCTACTGATAGAAGCGTGATTTTGGGAATATTTGGGTCATATTTAATTCCGGAATTCTCTACCATTGGAACAAAGAAGAAACAGTCAATCTGTGTTGTAAAGGCGATAGATACGGCCATCTTACGAGTGCTTCGATTTGGTAACTCTAGAACTTTTAATTCTTGTTTTTTATATGATATACTAGAGAACAATGTTTTTAAGATGTTCTTTCTATTCACAGGTACCAAAACCGGGCGGGGTGAAGAAAGGCTGGATGAGACAGTTTGTAGTCGTGTGCGATTTCAAATTGTTCCTCTATGACATATCACAAGACAGGTTAGTTTATTATCTGTTTTTAGCTAAGTAGGTATGTCAAGAAATCTTTCTTTTAACGAAGTATAATTTAAAAAAAAAAGGATAATTGAGAAATCGATGGTTTTTATTGTTTCCCTTTGTACCGTTATCTTAGATTAGACACGGAAGTATGATCATCCGATTGGATTGTTAAGTCGCCGGGTTCGATTCTCGCACGGGATAAATATTTGTTAGCTTGTTATGTTTTGTTCCGAGTCTCATTTTTGTGGATATGTTATTTTATGTTTATTAAGTGAATCGTGATACAGAACATATTCTTAGTATGCGGCAAGCTTTTTTCTTAAAAAAAAATTAAGACAAGGTATAGGTATAGAACCCAGTTGAGAATTATAAGAACTCTGCTCTTATAATTCTCAACTGGGTTCCTGGGAAATCAGGCGCAGTTATACCGGTCGTAAATACCAACCTTACACGAGTTTTAAACCCCATTAAACCATCGTTCTTCTTTTTTTTTTTTTATAAAAAAACGCCCCTCACTTGGAATTTCTCCTGTATCGTGGGTGTGTTTCACAAACATGAAATATCACATACACAAACACCCAGACTCGAGACAAACATCTGCGCATCAGACAAATTTTTGTCCCGTGCAGGAATCGAAACCGCAACCCCTAGCGCAACAGTCCAATCGCTTAGCCACTGCGCCAATCATCGTGATAGTCTTTACAATAACAACAGTACGTATGTCGGTAGAAACGCGTTGCCCTCCGTGTGCGTGAGCCAGGTGTTGGACATGCGCGACCCGGAGTTCAGCGTCGCGTCCGTCAAGGAGTCTGACGTCATACACGCCAGCAAGCGGGACATACCTTGTATATTTAGGGTAAGTCACTAACTAGGTACATACTTCAGACTTGTTTGTTTGCGTTCTAGAAAGATCTTTACAGGTGAAGCAGGTTTGAATGAGGTGTTGGTGTTTTGTGTTAATACTTTGTGAAGTTTTATATTTATACCTACATAGGTACTTAGCTTGAAGCTATATATACGGATATTAAACGATTATGACATAACATCTTCACATTCGCTCGGCATTTTTAATCATCTTTCATATAGTCATCATCACATTGGTATGAGAACGTAGCTTTATAAATGTTCAGACTTATATTTATTAGATTAGATAGAAATGAAATGTGGACTGTGTAATAATGTACTAACTTATGTACAAAATTAAATTTTAAAAAATCTGTTAGTTTGCGCGTCAAGCACTAATAGCCGAGTGGTATGACCGTTGGACTGCCAAGTCAGTTCCAAGTTCAAATCCCGGCACGCAGCAATGTCTTTTCGAATTCATGTGCGTACTATAAATTAGTTATCAGTTGCTAAAAACGGTGAAGGAAAACATCGTGAGGAAACCGGCACACCTGAGAGATTTTTCAACGGTGTGTAAAGCCATGTCAGAGGCCTACAGGCGGTTTAAACTCTGACACCAGGTTGTTCATCAACCATACGATAAGAAGAAGAAGTTTGCGCGCACCGATATCTTATTGAAAACGGTCGAATTCCTAAATGGTTTTTAATCGATCTGTTTACTGATATCACTTGTTACAGTGTTGAACTAAAGATGACTAAAACGTGACTTTGGTGTAAGATCAGTAACCACTGTTATTATGTTTAGTCATATATATATAGTTAACCCTTATCTCCCTGTATAGATATCAACCTCCCAGCTAGAAGGCGGCAAGCGTTCCCACACGCTGATGTTGGCTGAATCCGAGTCGGAGAAGACCAAATGGGTGGTGGCTCTCAGTGAGTTGCACAGGATACTGAAGAGGAACAACTTGCCTGACAAATGCGTACGTTGATTTTTTTTTCTCAACACCACTATTATTGTGCGCCCAGTGGTGTTACCCGCTACATTTTAACGGGATAAAAGCGTATGTGTTTTTCCAGGGTGTGAGCTACCTCCATACCTAATTTTAGCGAGAATCTTAAGAGGTAACAGACATACAAACACACTCGCAAACTATCGCATATATAAGATTAGTATGATATACCTAGTGTGACGGTGTGGTCTCTTTTATATTCAAAGTTATTCGTGCCAATTCACTCGGAGCAGGTAAATAAAATATTTTACTAGAATCTGCCTGCACCTTCGTCTGCGTGGAAAATATTAGTCAAAATATTTTTGGGATTGAATTTTGTCTACTTGCCTTTGTTTACTCTGAAGGTCCATCCTAAATATTGGTGAAATAATTTTTGAAATCTGATGGCTAGTTTCGAAGATTACCCCCTACACACAAACATACAGATCTTACCTCTTTGTAATATTAGTATGATGGACACTTAAGGCTCCCCTACAGAGGTGCGTTATTATCGGTCGATAATACCGGATGCGTTATTGCGATATCTATTTTAGTACATTATGTATTAGGACGGCTACGAAGTTACACACTGTTGCGATAATAACGACGCAATAGAAGTAGGATGCCTCCCATATCTGATATCCCCCTTCTCATATCTGAATATCGCAGGACCGAGGACCGATATGCGTTCCTCCGTCCTGCGATATTCAGATATGAGTTCTTAGAACATTTGTATTGGGACGCATGCGATCCCACACACAGCTGCGAGATTTTTAGTACTAGTAGTACGTCAAGGACGACATTGGGTATTACCGACAGTTAAGAGCGTTCTTAAAATCAAACAATCCATTGCGGCAGGGGCCAGTAGCCGGTATCTATGATGTACAGTGTGACCAACACAAAAATGGCGAATCTACCCGACATTAGGAATAAAACTGCCAAAAGCAGAAGTATTCGACGATAAAAACGCAGTTGTGTGCAAGGAATGGGGCGCATTACCGCAATAACGCATCCGGTATTATCGACCGATAATACCCAGCCTGTGTGGGGGAGCCTTTAATCAGTGTCAGTTGGTAACCGGCTCCATATCGTGGTGCAGGTGTACAGCGCGTGCGTGCTGCTGGAGTCGGGCGCGGCGGCGGCGGTGCGCAACGCGCTGTGCGCATGCGTGCTGGAGCGCTCGCGCGTGTGTATCGGCGGCGAGGCGGGGCTGGCGCTCGTGGACCTGGAGCGCGCCGAGCTCACGCCGCGCCGCGCGCATGCGCCCGTCTCCACCATCGCCTACGTGCCGCACGAACAGCTACTCGGTCAGTACAACACATACACACATAAAAACACGCACCAACACCCTCATATCGACACACACTTACACGTACACAACTTATTACAATAGAGTTCAAATTTACATAACTCTTCATAGGACAATTAATGTCGAATACTACAACGGTATTTAACCGTTAAATCTGAAAGATTATTCGCATTATCAAGAAAATGATTACTGGAATATTTGGATTCTCTTTCATTGAATATCGTTCTGCAAAACGGAATTTATGCCTTAATGTAATATAATATTAATGTATTATCTATTATAATGTGTTCTAATCTTTCAGTCTAAATTATTATTTGTACTACAACTTGTGAAATTTTTGATAGGATTTTTGTCTTTTGTAAACTGTGTTTGTCTGCGCTCTAACTGTATACCTGTATACCATTATACCTTCCCCTTATCCCACCAATATACCTGTATACCTTCCCCATTACTATGAATGTAAATTAATTACTGATTGTACTTTGTATAAAAAGTTAAGAAAATCTTATTTTTCATTATTGGATGTTGAAATTATGTTAGATTTAGAAGTGACTACGGATTACGAAGATGTCCAAAGATTCGCCGAATACGTCGTTCGATCTCGGTGAATGCCAACGGATTTCATTGCTTTGCAATACAGAGAAATCCTTTGATATTCATCGGGATCGCGCGACGCAGTACAACAGTAACAACATGGACTTCAACAATAACTGGAATTCAACTGTGAAGATCATTTAATTTACGAATGGATCTGTAAGAAGACTTGAATTATTTTGATGTATATTTTGCAAATGAATCTTTTGTGTGCCTATTATTTTCAGAGTTCTATAATTATACCATTTTCTAGCGTGTGATATAGAAAGTGAAGTTTGTAATTAATCATGTTTTACCATGTTTAAAAAGTAATAGTTTTAGTTTATTCATGAGTATATTAAAAAGTTCAGCATATACTGCACATTCTAAGTTGGTCTGACTGAAGTTGACTTTCCGAGACATTCCCGCATGTGCACTGTGCAGTAGGTAACAAAGAGTTAGTGGGAAATAAATTGGGTATAAACGAAATCTTACTATTCTGTTATTATATATTTACGGTATAATATATCAGCGTCAAGCTGTGCAGTGATCAACAAAGAGTTAAAGTGGGAAATAAACTGGGTATATACGATTTCATACTATTCTGTTATTAAGTGAAAAATGAAAAAAAAAAAAAAAAAAGATTAGTGTAGATTATTATAATAACGGTACAGTATATCAGCGTGTTGTTTGGTACAGTGGTGATAGCGGGCCGCGGCCGTCACGTGCGACTGGTACCAATCCGCGCGCTGGAGTGCGCTGAAGTGGAGTGTGTGAAGCTGGCCGAAAGCAAGGGCGCGCTCGCACTCGCCGCAGGACCGCTCGGACACTCCGCGCATGGGTTCGCTGTGCTGTGCAAGCGGCAGGTACGACCACAGGCACATTATGGTTGATCTCGTATAGGAATAAGGGTTGTTATGTGACTTATCAGATTTTTACCCGTTGAGGATTCAATTTTTATTTATTTGGGACAAAAACAGTTAAATTTTACATTTTGACATACATAAATCATTTATTGGATTCAGGAAACGTGAAAAAGGATGAAAGATATGCCTTTTTTATCAATCATAAAGGGTGCGAGATTTCCGCATCTACGTTCTCTTATACGAAATAATAGTGGCATGTGGCCAGCCTTCTAATGGTAGCTTAGAAGGCTGGCAAGTGATCATGATTTTATAGTTTAAAACTAAAAAAGCCTGAAAAATTAACTTTGTGCAGCGAACAGTTTTGTTTGTCCAAACTTGGACACTTTGCACAATATGTCGCGAGCGCATTTGGCCTGTTTTAGTTTATATATTACTTGACTCTTGAGTGTTGCGTGTTGCACAGAACGCGTACGTAGTGAACGTGTACGAGATAACGCGCACAGCAGCGCGGCGCGTGCGCGTGGCCGAGCTGCGCGCTTGCGGCGCCGTGTGCTCCGTGCAGCTGAGCGGCGCGCGCCTGCTGCTGGGCTACCGCGGGGGCTTCGCCGCGCACTCGCTGCCCGACCCGCGTCGCCCGCACCTCGACCAGCCCGCACAGTGTCAGTACCGCATGTCAAGCTATGTTACATAGAGAACGGCGCCGTGTGCTATGTTGAATTTTGCACCTGTGCAGCGCGCACTTACGGGGCTGAGCACAGTTCGTCCAATCAACGCCCAAGTGTAACACTTGAGCACGAATTGTATGTTACCTTTTGACCGCCACGTCAATAACGAAAATCAGTGTTATCCACGCCAAGTGCCAAATTTATTCCTTTATACCTAGAAACGAATATATTCAATAAAAATTTTGTTTGTATATTTATTTGAACTATAAAAAAATCGTGATTTCGACGTGCCATGCCGTCGGTGGTGTTGTGTGCACGGTTTAATTTGACGTGAATAGACGTCCGTAGCGTTCAAAAGGTTACCAGTCCACATGTATTTCCGATAGTCCTCACGTAACATTCCCTATACAGCGCTGGTGCACCCCGAGAACCAGGTGAACCTGTTCCTGTCGCACTCGGGCGCGCGGCCGCTGGGCTGCGCGGCGGTGCCCAACTCGGGCGACACGCTGCTGGTGTTCAACTCGCTCGCGCTGTACGTGGACAGGAACGGACACCGCGCGCGGGACACCGAGCTCATGTACACTGCGCATCCCACGCATCACGGTCAGTACATACTTAGTTTACATAGTTACATGATGTTTTAGGAGTTGTATTCAATTATAATGAATTTTTATTGGTAACAAATTTTATTTTGGATTGATGTCTGTCGCCTAGCTTTTATTTGTCGTGGGTAGGTGACTTTGTTGTTACGTCTTAATTAAAACTCTAGGCTAGGCCGAAATTAGTTACCAAACGAGGTTGTGTTCGTATTTGTTATAATTTCATCCTTTAGGAAAGTTTGTTTTCCATATTTAAGCCTCGATTAACCACTGCAAATGTCAGAACGTGGGATAAACAAAGTTCAGTCTAGACTAAATTTCATTTTTAAGGGGTTAGATTTACATCTAATACGATTATTAGGGATCTATATCTTATCTGTAATTTTGTTTGCAGCAATCAACGACTCCCATTTACTCATATTCACCGCGACGCATATCGACGTATACGACATCGAGACCGGAGACTGGGTGCAGACTATGAATATACGTAAGTATATACTAAGACACCGTACTTGCATCTATGTACCGGTTGAATGAATGAAATAAACAATTGAATTTGTTTCCCCCTTTTATTTTAGCTAACGCTCGACCCCTGGACGAGACGGGATGGATCTGTTGCGTGGGCGGCGGAAGCGGCAACGGTTTCCCCTTCAGTAGCGACGCGGCGCCTTTCATCATCTATCTAAGGCCACTTTTAACGCGTTAGTATTTAAATTATTATTTTATGAAATTTAATAACGCGAAAATGCCTCTCTTAATATAGAACCGATAGAATTCATAAAATTAACTTTAAGTTGAATAAACTCAAACATATAATACTGTAACAGATCCCAGAGCGTCGGACCCCCCGATTAGCGTGGACACGTCGTTATGGGGAACCAAGAGACGGTTCTCGATTAGGGAGCAGTCACATCAAGCGATCGAGGCTCACAATAGACTGTGAGTACATTAATTTATCAGAGTTATTATTACGAAATTATAGCATAAAAATTAAATAAATTATATTATAACTATAAAATTATTACATAATGTGTCTTAATTACCAATATATAATTAAATTATTGTAGCATGTAGCTAAAAGTTTGTATGTGTGTGTATTTTATGTGTATTTTGTAATGTCTTAAATTACTGTAGTTGGTGTAACGCCGTTGTAATAAATAAATAAATAAATGGTATAGGTACATAATAGTAGGCGTCAAAACATGAACCGCGTTTGGGTACAGCATTTATAGTCGTAAGACTGACTTGTTGATCACTGCACATGTGCAATTGTGCACATGATGTTCTTGTGCAGTGGTCAACATAAATCAGTTGTGTCGCTTACTGTACTCGCTTACCTACTGATTGAAGGAAATTGAATTATTTTTCTTTCGTTTCTATCATTATGGAAATAAGAACACGGGTCGTGTTTTAGTATACCACTTACTTAGCGTCCGTGGCCGTGATATATTGAATTCTTGCTCCATGTGGTAACGTACCGACTACCAAGGCCCCCTGCCCCCGCCCAGGTCGGAGCGGCGCTCGCGGCTGATCTCCGCGCCCACGAACTTCGCGCACCTGTCGCACATGGGCCCGGGGGACGGCATCCGCTCGCAGCGCCTGCTGGACCTGCCCACCACCGTGGAGACGGCCGACGAGCACCCGCAGGTACTGTACGACGATACGACGATAAGTCAAGCCCTGTTTAATTCTGCCCAACCCGAGAATCGAACAGGTTTTTAGCTTCGCGTTAGCGACCACTAGACCAACGAAAGAGTCATTATGGGTCAATAAACATCAACTGACAGCTGTCAAACTTACAGTTAAATGTCAATTCTGACAGGTCTGTCAGTTAAATTATTATTATGGCTAGCCTTCCATAAATTGGGGGAAATCATGTGGAATACTCAAACATTGTACTGTGTAATTATGATGCCTTTGATTGATTGTATACATTTTCTTTTTAGATTTACAGCAGCCGAGAGAGCAGTAAACGGACGTCGCCGCTAACGATATCCCACGGCACCGGCTCCTATAACGGTATGGTGGGAAAAACTTTGTTTGAAATCAATGTTCTTCCTTCTGTTTTTTTGTCGATCGTCACTTTTATAGTTCATTGGACGCCACTATTTGTGTATTTGACACTACTAATCAACATATTGACATACTTTCTATGAGCAGTCAAAGCGCTATTATTTTATACATTTTGTATAGCAAAAGCAACCCGTGACATCACTATATGCCAACCCAATCATCTTATTAATTTTAAAGAAAATAAAATACTATTTTTACGGTTAATTTAAAATTCATCGCAAATCGAGCGTTTTTATTGAGAAGTAGTGACTTGGAATTATTAATATTTATTTCAAATAAATAAATATTATTATTATTATTGGTTAATGGTGTCAAATGCCCAATTTGTGATTGGGCATTCGGTGTGATATGTTTGATGATATGAAACAAGTGTATTGACATGATGCCCCTCCCCCCCCCAGGCTCGTGGCGCAGCGGGGCGCGCCTGCAGGCGGGGGACGCGCCCCCCTCCCCGCCCTCCCCGCACCACCACAGACCGATGGACAGGTACATACACACTAACATTCTTTGCTGCTAGAAAAACACCCGTCTCTTAAACTTAACTACTAAATTTGGCTATGTGGTATCCGGCCTAGAATTGACCACCTCGTTTCCTCCCGTGGGTGTCGTAAGAGAAAATCTAAGGGAAAATCCAGAAGATGGGCAGCAGCGTCTTCTGTAATTTGACCACCAATACTGCGATCCCTAAGTCGCTTGCTAAGCGTGGGGATTATGGCACCCCCCCCCCTTCTAAAAGGGGGAGGCCTTTGTTGTCGTTCGGCTGATGATGATGATACAACATTTATAAAGAGGTATATTTTGTTTGTAAAATGTAATCTTGGGAATGGCCACTGTATACTCAACACTCTATTGCGTTCCTTAATAGTACATAGGTGGACTTATAAATAAAACATCATTTTATCGACCCTGTCAGGCACAGCAAAGAAATATGTTATATAGGAAGAACCCACAAAATGTCCCACAAATGTCAAGAAACACTGTACAGAATAATATATTCATTATCATTTCCAGGTCGATAGGCGGCGGGTCTCAGGGCAGCGGCTCCTTACTACTGGAGCGATCCATAACGCCACTCAGTCTTGGTAGCATGAGCTCTCTGCACGATGTACTTAAGGTAACGTTTACAATCAACCATTCCTATATTCTTATTCTTAGGCCTACGTCCAGCAGTGGACTGCAATAGGCTGGTGTGATGTGATCATGTCATTCTTATATACCAAGATCACAGCCAGGAAAATGACCTGCAATGCTAGCTCAAAGTAACCCTACAGATCTGGACGTTGCTAAGATTTTACTCGTACCATTCTCTTCTTCTTATCGTATGGTTGATGAACAACCTGGTGTCAGAGTTTAAACCGCCTGTAGGCCTCTGACATGGCTTTACACTGCGTTGAAAAACTCTCAGGTCTGCCGGTTTCCTCGCGATGTTTTCCTTGCCCGTTTTTAACAAGTGACAACTAATTAATAGTACGCAGATGAATTAGAAAAGACATTGGTGCGTGCCGGGGTTTGAACTTGCGACCTTTGACTTTGCAGTCCAATAGTCATACCACTCGGCTATCAGTGCTGTTATTCTACCATTCTTTGAATCCTGAGAACATTTCCACACTAAATTATATCACAAATGACATCTCTAGATCATATAAACTTATAAAACAGGCAGGTAGTGTGCATTACAGTGTGTTAGCGTTGTTATATCTTGCTTCAGGTGGGCACCGACCTCGGCGATGGTCTCCACTCCGAGGACAGCAGCTGCGGCGCCTCACCGCCGCATCCTCTGGATCCCTGATGGTACGTTTACATATTATTATTTAGAATAACTTCACAGCTTATAATTATAAAAATAATGTTAGTTTAAGCTAGGTATTACGCCAATGACGAAGTAATTTCGATAGCGAAAACGCAGTCATTGATAAAGCCTTTAGCCTCATCTCTCGCATCAAGAGTCCTTTAAGGCTACTTTGCCTAATTAAAGTTACTCGAAATGTGTGCATTTATTTATTCAATTGGTTAAAAACAATCTTCAGCCCACATTAGATTTTTTTTCCTGTATCGTGGGTGCGTTTCAGAGACATGAAAAATCACACACAAACACCCAGACTAGGGGCAATTTTTGATAAAGTGACAAGCTGTATGTTAAGTTAAAAATGTTAAAAAATAGTTAGGTTGAAGATTTATTTTCCTCATTTCCCATGCCTCATTTCCATAAGCTTTTTATAAAATATCTGACGTGACCTTCAACTGGTAATGTTAATTATGCTTAACTAATAAATACCTTTTCAGAAACCAAATGAACTCATCGTGGACTTTAGACATGTCCCGATTCTACGCGTGCTTTTGTTAAAGTTGTACCGTTCGCCGGGGCTGCGGCGCGGGCGATTTTATGCTGTATGTCGTTCCACTAGAGTTCATTACTGTGTGGCGAGCGACGCTTTATATATTATGTGAGCACGATATTGTGTATGAGAGATATTGTGACTAGTTTTTGTTCTAATATATTGGAACATTCTTCAACTAAGAAATAATATTACTAAAATTAGATCGTTAGGTTAACTCTTCGATCTATTATTTATAAAACTTATTCTTTTTTTTTGTTAGTCAGGCAATTATTTACTTTTATGATACTCGTGTACAGATATGACCGTTCAATATGTTTTATATTGATTTCTTCACACTGCCACAGATTATCATAAAATTGTACAACAGAAATGAGGTTGTATACACTTAGTTAAATACCTTTTTTGGTTTCAAGGTAAATTAATATGTTACTGGTAATAATATCTCTTATATACAAAAACGCTGTGATCAAACAAATTAATTATCAACATATTTGGTTCCTAAAAGATATATTATGGAAGATTTATTTTGCATTGTTATCAAATTATTTACAAGAACAATTAATTAATAAATTGTTTTCTGCATGACACTAAATACTAAACCTTCCATTAAACGATAATAACAAATTTAAATAGATATTGTTAAGGTGTGTGCACACTGACAGTATATTAGGAGAAGGAATTAGAAGTATGCAATTAACTTTTTAGTATATATATTATTTATATTAAGTTACTTTATGTAGCCTGTGGCAAAATACGAATAAATATGTATATAAAAAATAATTCTTGAATTTTTTACCACTAGTAGATTTTTTAATTGAATTTTAGAAAAATGATCGTATGAAATTGGTGATTATTTTGTGTTCCAAATTGAATTATTTACTATTAAATTTTTAACCGATTTAAAAAGAGATATGTCACGTCCGTATCGTTTTTAACTATGACTAAACTATTCCTAATATCGTTAGTGTGTTCACAGCTATAGTTATATAGACCCAATGTGGCTTTTAGGTCAATTAGATTCATCCTCTTAACTACGTATTTTGTATCCATCGTAAGGCGTTTCTGATTGGTTGATGTTGATTACTAGAAGCATAGCGTGTTGTGACTGGCTGGTTCAAGAAATATGTTTACATTTATTGGCTAAGCGGTAGATGACAAATATCAAGTTCATCAAGTCATCTTGTTGTTTTTAGTACTGAACTACTCTCATACAACTTTATTTTGTCTATGGACCACAACATAAAGCTCAATAAACTTTTATCGTTTTTTTTATACAAAACAATATAATTTTCACTGAAAGTAGCAATTAAATCGAAAGTACAAACATTTGAAACATTCCACTCAACATTATCTTCGAATAATCAACATCTATCAATAAGAATAATATAATATATATTATAAATAAATAGGTGTAGAACTTTATTAACCAAAATGTATTTAATTGCTTTTATTTAATACTCTATGCGCCATCTTGGTGGCGTAACAGACCGCCGAAGTAAAACCTAAACGGTTTATAAGTTAAAATTATTATTAAAAAAACATGAACAAGTCGTGTGATGTCCTGAAATAAAATAATTGTGACGTAAAATCCATTACGAAGCCAAATACTGTTCTGATTGTGAATATTGTTTAAATCTATCAAAAAAATATAATAAAGTATGTAATAACAATCAATAATCGTAATAAATGTTACGATTACATATTGACTTTTAATAAAATCGTAGCATGGAGGGCACGAAAACTTCGTTTTTATCTATGGCCGTGGCGCTCAAAAGGTTAAATTGTAACTTTTTTATAAAAATCTTAAACCTAAGACATATCTCTTGGACTCAATCAAGATACATTTAAACAATGTTTACGATTCAACTGGACGCTATAACACTGCCATTCCTATACAGGTAGGTAGCAACAGTAGTACCAACGAGATGAGTCACTTATGGTAACCCATCTCATTCCATGTCGTAGTTATGTTACGTCGCGTTATATCGATACTTCTTATAACTTCATATCACAACATTTGTGAAGTTCTATTTAAACTACACTATTCTCACAGACAAGTTGAAAAACGGTCTTCATTTTTCTATTGAATATCACGTTCAATTCTTTCAAGCCAATTTTATTGATAACATTTAAATAGATCATTTTGTTTGGGTTTGACATAAGTGACTTAGATCGTTGTCTTGTTAAATAGAAAAAACACTAGGTTTTGTTACGTGATCGTACCAGTTAAATATGGTTATTATTATCGACAGTTTGGACGGATTATCGCTTGTTATATTGACAGTCGATACATACAATAAATATGCAATTGCGTTTTATTCTTGACTGAATTAACCCCGTCACTAATCGATATACCGATATCGATCATTCATAAAAATGCAATTGATATTTATTGTTAATATAATATTATTTTTAACTTCTCGCTAGACATGTATACTGTATACATACATAAGTTTTGTATATTATAAAATAATAATGTGATTATTTCCAATTTTTAATGAAGTTATAAAATATATTACCAAAATAATCGTCACATTTAATGTTTAAGTTAATTATTTATATACGTGAAGTTAACGATGTTTTAATGCTTGTGTGTTGAATGAAGTTCATAATTTGTATCGTAAAGATGTGTCGATAGATGATTGTTACTACAAACCACGCTGACACAAGTTCAGCGTGGGTTATTTATTCCGGTTTGTACAAAACATGTTACAAGTAACGTGTGGGCGCGTCAATTTTATACCTAAGTCACAAGTTCAATATCTATCAACATGTTTATACTCATAGCGCTAGGCATTAACCCAATATTTGTAAACAAATCTCATAAATATTATGTGATTATTCACCCTTAACAGTAAGCAATATTTTTTTTGTAATAATTGTTAATTTTTTTTAACAATCTAGTCTTTTTTTTGTTTATTTACGACCGTAATGTATTATCGCGACTATAATTCGTCTTCATTATATTTTAAGTATAAATTAGTTTGATTTAGAGCAATGAGATTTTTGTAGGTTAGTTTTTTTGTGTTCGTGTCTATGGTCTGGCTAGCTGCATTGGTTAGGTTAAGTTTGACCAAATTTCAAATTTATTAATACTTAAAAATTGATAAGAATCTCCATATTTTGATTGAGACTAAAGTGTAATCTAAGAGTACTTAGATCTAAATTTTTAAATGTTTTAAAACCTAACCTATTGTGTAGCCTTCTATCGCCAGATGTACGTTTTATTGTTTTTCTCTTTTGTATTTTTTATAATAACATCGACGAAATATAAGTTATCCAAAGATCTTGTATCGAAATGTATTTAAATTCAATAATATCGCAGTAATCATATTCGAAGTGACTGCTCAATGCTTACACTTAACAATTTACTATATAATTATAATCAGTTGTAGTTAGTTCTCGCCTGTAAAGGTAACAAACCCCAAGAAGATATATATATTCGTTCTTCGAAAGAGGAAGGCGTAATTATCGCATTGTGCAGTTATTTAGAATCTGATATTATCGATATTTTTATATTTATTATGTCTAAATTATCTCAATTAAATAAATACTCGTATTCAAGCGCAACAATTAAATTAAATATTTTCCAAAAAATGTATTCAAATGTAACTAAGAGATCTTCGTGTTTCAATGCGAGGATTTATAATAAATGTAATATCAAAGTTAGTATACTACATTTTGATATGAATAGTGTTGTCCACTATATCGATATTATAATAATTTTTAGTTGGAAAAATCTAGTTTTTAATCTGATGTGCACCAGAAAGAACTGAATGTATATTGCTTTTTTATATAATTGTGTATATTAATGTAAACGTATTATGAACAAATTTTGTGTATTGTCTTTGTAACCATGATACTGCTAATTTGTCAAGAAGATAGCTGTTTATTTCTTGCGTTAATGGGGATTTCAAGCTCGATATGATCCATTTCTCCAATATATCAGATAAATTTTGATTTAATCGTGTTTGAATCCTCTCCCACTAAACGAAATAAACAGCAATCTCAAAATCGAAGTATTACAGCAACATTCCGTTCATTTTGTAAACACTTTCAACACAGCTTATCGATAGTTTTAATAACTCGCTAAGTATCCAATTAAACTATCGATAAAGCCACAGGAACATCACTAAACAGCATTTACCTTTGTCAATTGATACTAATAAAATTATTATCGAGAATACTTAAAATAATTGGCGATATATAAACGTAATAATTGTATATCTCTATAAAATTGTTGATCGAGAAATACGCGTTAGGCTAAGATATATAAAAATGTATTTAAAATGATCCCCAACAATACGCAACGGGTTTAGATATGTAGATTTTGCTAAAATTGATATTTAAAAGTGCATTTTATATTATGAAAATTACGCTTGTATTATTGAGAATTGTATTGGTTTGACACATTCACAGTTGTAAAGTTCGGCAAATTATTTCGACTGCAATTCTCATATTTGGTATGTACACTATCTAGCTAACTGCTATCTGAACGTCAACTGATATTTAAGCTCTCTTTTCTGTTCATTATTAGGATACTTTACTTTCATACCGAAAATTGATTGGTTTAAGATACCTAAAAACCAACCAATATTGCAAAGATTATGACCCCATTTTTTGAAAAAATATAGTCTATCCCTCTTATTATAAACGAAGATCATACCGGCATTAACTAAACCCCGTATTAAGTCTATTGACATCTCTGTTATTTGATATGCAAACGACAGTGACAGGTACAATTAAATCCTTGGTTTAAAATTATATTATTTTATGAATAGGGTATGTATATGATTGGCAGAAAAGAGAGCTAACGAATATTATAAACTCACACATTATCACCCTAAGCCCTTTGCGGCGATTCTACACATCCAGGCATTTAGACCTCTAGGCAATTCTCACAATATCCTATATTGACTATGTTTTGAATGAAGTTTTATAAAGTATTAGCCATCCAACTTTGTATTCAGCTACTGTTCTATAACTATGTTATAATTTCATTGTAAATCTAAATTATTGTCTAATATTATATTGCAAGTGAATTATCTCAATACTTAATTATTTTATGTAAATATATCTGAATAAAGAAACATTTCAATGAAACTTGTTCTTTTTTTGTATCTTATCTCTCAAAGTTCGCATCGAAGGATGGTATTAGGAATATTATTTATAACTAGATGTGCCCGCGACTCCGTCCGCGTGGAAATTCGGAAACAGCAAAAGTATTTTTAAATTGTTTTTAATATATTAGCATTAGCTAAGATTGAGCGAATTCGATTTAGTAGTTTTTACGCCATGCCATACTATTTTATTACATGTATAGCTGTTGCCCGCGACTTCGTCCGCGTGTATTTCGGATAAAGCACCAGTAGTAAATTGAACTTTTAACAGAAAAAAATACCTACCAGGCAGGCTTTTTTAAGTAGGTTAAAAATCTTTAAACCACTTATTTAACTATGAATACTTTCCGGTATTTAAAAAAAACCGCAAAAATTGAACGGTTATTACGGAAGTTACAGAAAGTCTATTGAAAATAATATATAACTGAAGAAGAGAACATAAATAAATCCGTTTTGTGCGTTTCTGAGTTCCTGTACATTAAAACTACTGTAGAAAAAAAAATACCAAGGATAAAAGACAACCGTGACGACCTGATTGGCGCAGTGGCTAAGAGATTGGTTGTGGGTTCGATTCCCGCAAAAAAAGTGTGATCCGTAGATGTTTGTCCCGAGTCTGGGTGTTTGTGTAAGTGAAATTTCAAGTTTGTGAAACGCACGCACGATACAGGAGAAATTCCTAGTGTGGGGCGACGTTTTAGAAACCTATACAATACAACCCATTTCTATTATTTTGGATATTTTGTCTGTGTGTCGGTTTATTCGTAATTAAGTTAAAATAGGGAATCATTGCAGTTGACTCTTATAAAAAATATTGTTATAAAACATACGACAACGACACGCTTGTATTCAGCGAAGGCGTAGGCAGAGGTGCACATATTGTACCTACTCCCACAATTTCGCTAGGTTTGGTGTAGATCCCAATGTATCAGTATCTCAACAGACAAAATATATAGAGAACTCGTGACCTAAGAGTAAGCGTCGTACGATTGTGTGTGCGTGTAAGAAGCAGCTAAGTATTCGTAAGATTAAAGGCTACTTTAAGACTGCGTGAGTCAATGGTAATGGTTGATGTTGATGGTCATGGCGAAGCATAAGGCCTTACCTACACTCAGCCGAAATCGTTATACACAGGATAGAAAATCTATCTTGCTGCTAGAATGTCCGCCTCAATGATGTTACAGCTGAAGATGCCTTTGAGCTAGAAGTCGTTAAATTACTTTGACAGATATAAGTTCCGGAGAACCGTATGTGTTACTTGCTGCGAGAATTACAATTGTCTATGAGGTAATGAGAAAAAATCTATATCTATACATATTATAAAATCGTAAACGACCCGTGTCTGTACATTCAATTTTAAAAAAGAAAATCCATTTATACCGCCGTACCCATACTGGCGCGGCGAGATTTGGAAGTTTTATTTCATCTATGTATATCTTATATACCGATTTCTTTTTGTTTTTATAAAATAGATATTAAAGTGTACTTTTTGAATATTGGAGTTTGATAACGATATATCTATGTGGAATACAATATATTTATATATTTTATTAATACACTTGAACGATTATACTAACGATTAAACACGTTATTGTGGCTAATTTATAAAAGATAGATATATACTATTGAGGACTTTTTTGTAGATCTTTTAGAGACCATCATTTTTGTAATACATACTTTTGGTGTATGATCGACGTATGCGAGGATAAGAGCTCGAAAGCGCATTTTCATCCGACTTGCTTCAAATTTATCGTTACTGCTCAGCTCCTATGTGTTTTAGCGTTATGTTATATAGCCTATAACCTGCCCAGGCGTATGGATTACAATCGTACCAAGTTTGGTTAAAATCCCTTCAGTAGTCTTTGACCCATGCGTGCACATACAGACAGACAGACAGACAGACAGACAGACAGACCGACAAAAAATTTACTAATTGCATTTTTGGCATCAGTATCGATCACCAGTTATCCTCCAATAATAATTTTGAATATATATTCAATGTACAGAATTGACCTCTCTACAGTTTTATTATAAGTATAGATATAGATATATTATTTCCGTCAGACTGTCTTGTTGGTTTGGTAATTGTTACGCACGACTACTGATCGCGCGGAATGATGAGATCCCGGGTTCGAATCCCGGCTCGGGCAAAGTTACTAGGTTTTTCTAATAGGTAACCTCAGTATAATTAATTGCCAGGATCGTAGCAAATGGAAATCCGTGGTCCCTGCCTACCCCTTTGGGAAAAAAAATTATATATTATGTAATTTTCGAATGGAAATGGGTACTTGAGTAAATAAAACACATATTTACAAATACAATTTTATTCAGCAAGTCACTAGGTCAATAGTTAATATAAACGCAACACTTAAAACAATCTTAAGTCTTTGTACAAGGCAATTTTCATGTTAACAATATCGACAGCGCCTCGGGACACGATAACTGACAGTAAACTCAAGACTTCTTTTATTATCAACACGCCATGCATTGTGATGGTACACACCAATATTGCAGTTTCCAATAATCATAAGTCATAGATAAATAAGTCCTACAATGAAAAAGCACATTGGTACTTATCTGGGTATGAAAAAACGGCTTTATTATCTTAGATAGTACCGACCAAATCTTTTTCGTTGTATCAGAATGCAATATGATTCAAGTAGTTTCACAGACGTCGAACTAAGTAACAGCCCACCGCGTGCGATACCGAAACCCTGCATTTTAACAAAGACAACAACTTGGAAATATTCGAAAT
This sequence comes from Abrostola tripartita, assembly GCA_905340225.1. Classification (NCBI taxonomy): domain Eukaryota; kingdom Metazoa; phylum Arthropoda; class Insecta; order Lepidoptera; family Noctuidae; genus Abrostola; species Abrostola tripartita. The sequence goes on from HG996512.1 coordinate 6,019,259, forward strand.
TATATCGAAACTCCGTCCGTGACTTTTACCCTGTCCAGTTGTAGAATACGGTAGGCCGAATTTAGATACTCTCTTTTCCAAACAAAACAATGTTCATGTTTGATACTATTTTCACACTTCTTTTATTTCAGAATAAAATAGCCAACTCATGAACTTGATATTTTTACAAGGGTTGTTTACTGTCAGTCACCCCCCCTTCTCAACTCAACCCCCCCAACAATCCGTTAGTTACAGTTACAATTTGACTAACCCTAATGTTTCGTGTATTAAAAAAACATGTAAAATATATAAAATATAAGCGAACAGATAATTTGAGTATTGCAACACATATTAATATAATATTATGTTAGTTGTATGCAACTTTTAGCATTGCGCAAGTGACAGATACCATTAGTAGTGTATATGTCGATAAATATTGTTACGATTTGTCTCATCTTATATAAATGCAGAAACACAGTTACAAATATTATCGTACATCTTGCTTTATTCAAAATACGAAAGGAGATGTTTCATTTTTGTATGGGACTCCAGAGACAGAATATTTTTCCTCAATTCGTGGTATATTTTCTTCTTTTTCGATTAGTGTACAAAATATGGCCGAAAATGAAACATCTCCTCTAGCGTTAAAGATAAACTTGTTGTTATACAAAGAAAGAAAATCGATTTAATATAAATGCCATAATCAACAAATCTACATAATTAAACTTGTCACAAGAAAGTAATTACGAATGCTAAAAGTAGCACACATAGTATACATAATACATAAATAATCTCAATAAGTACGTAGATTGATACTTTTAATAATATTGAGCGTAAAATTCGATAACTCGGTTAGAGGAATGTGATTTGGGCTGTGTTTCGAGAAAAGTTAGATTACTGCGAATATATAGTAATAACAGAATGTTAAAAATAACTTATTCTGACACTGTCAATAAGGCATTATGTTGCCTCGATAGAAAAAAAAAAGTAAATGTTCCTTATAGGTACATAGTTCTCGATTGTTTCACTTAAAAGTTAGCAATACCCTCTCTTTTCCCGATACACAGCTAAACATGTATAATAAAAAAATCCTTGTATTATTTCTCATGATTTCGTAATTCTCATTTCCATCCAATTTCACTTTTAAACTCTCTGCAAAAAATAAAAATAAAACAATTGACGGCCTTGTTTATAAATTATTAATTTTACTTCGAGTGGTGAGAAAATAAAAAGATTTAGGTAAGAAATTTACACCTGGCTTAAACATAAACACAACACAAAAATAAACACTAACCAAGATAAATAATCCCAAAGTTAAAATTATTAATTTATAGACACAGTACGCAATAAATACAAGTTATGTAAAAATAAGATATAATACTTTAGTGAACATTTATAAGTCGCATGATTATCACCTAAATAATTGTAATTACGCTAAATTTGGTGCACAAACTAAACACTCGTGATTGGATAAATGCAAATTGATTTAATGACAGAGTTTGTAGCAATTGTGATCGGATCCTTGTTATTTACTCTTAAATGGCGGATTGATTTAGTTATTATGGCAAGTCTCAATGTTACACTGGTCTGACTGTCTGTCTGCTGTCTGTCCGCAGATATTTGTGCGTGCCGGAGTTTGAACTATTTTGAGTTTGATGGCCGATACTTCTAAATACTACTTTCTTCTGCCAAATCGAATAGGCCTGTCTTAGCCATATGTTTAGCTAGCCTGTCTCATGTATAGGGTATTTTCTAGTCTTCAACAGACATGAAGAATCACCAGTTTAGAACATACCGATCACCATTGCTAGCTTTATAAAACTCCATACTACACAGTGAGATTACAACCACTAATGAAACAACAAATGCATAATTGAGCTCTCAGGAGTTTACCAAAGATTCGGATTAACCCAACAAACCGAAAAACATAGGAATACATTTAAAACGATGAGAATTTTAAAATTGTGAAGTAATAATTTAATTATTTTAAAGTAAGATGGAAGATAGTTTTAGTTTGTATTATGTTAAATAAACTATATGGTTTGGATTTTGCGTTTCACTTCTGTAGTGCAAATGCAAATTTGACGTATATTAAAACACAGTACAGCCTAGTCTCTTAATTGTTACATATAGTCATCATTTTCATACTTTTGGATATAACATCTTCGAGACCAGAACTGCGAGTTTAAAAATACGACAAACTTTATTCGTTTCCATAAAAATTTCTTGTTTGTTTATCAGAAGAAACGCAACGCCATTTTCGTATTATTTTCATTGATATTAATTAATTGAAAAACAAGACTTAATCATAAAACATCACTTACCTACAAATAAATTTTGAATTCAATTAACACATACAATACTAGATTTTAAGTTGATTTTTAATGTAATTCTGAGTACATCAAACATGACAACATTCCAGTCAAAACCTAATAAAATGATGAAATTAGTGAAGCTTATTACTTAATTACATCTCATAATTATTTATGCGAATATTATATTTTTTATGTACGACTGATTTTACGGGATCAACTGCGTTGCAATGGACATTCCGAGATATAAGGAATTATAAATAGCCTTTTATTTTAACGGAAAATATCCAGTGGCTCTGTTAAATTGGTATAGTTTCCGTCACGTAAAAAGAACGCTGTGCGACTGTGTTCACTCAGAAATAGTCGCTTCCTATGGTATTAGGCTATTGGTTTATATTATAAGTGTAATTGTTTTATTTTATTTCTTATATAATTATATTTAGTTTAGTGTTACGTAACTAGTACAGTACCTATTATCTATATATATTATTCATTATAGATACTTAACTAGTTACATAACACTTTGGAATAGACTGGAATTTAAAAAAATTAGTTAACGGTCAGCGTTGTTTTTACGCGACGGGAACTATAGCAATTTAGCAACATAACGGTAGGTTATATTGATAAATTGAATAACCATTTTTAAATCCGTTATGAGTGTTGGTACCTAAGTACGTCCGACGCACCGTAGGCGGTCACCCTCGGCTACGATCCTTATTGACTGGACCATCCACACCACGGCATGAACTATTACCTATGAACCCCTTAAACCAGTCGTACACCAACGACTAAGTGATATAATGGTATTACTCGACTCTACATACAAACATTACTTTACTTTCTGTTACGTGTTAGGCCGGCCGAATTCAGAGGACTTGTAATAACATATTGCCACCCTAATCATATATGTCGTAGAGTAGTATTAAAGATACTAAAAGGGAACTTGAAATTCGATGGATGCAAGCAGCGACACGGTGCTCAGTTGGTTAGAGCAGCGCCACGGATCGGCGAAGGTCGCGGGGTCGCGGGTTTAGTATTAAAGATGTTGATTATTATTAATCTGTGTACCACTTCACTAAACACTCATAATACGTAAGCAAAGTTGGCGAAATGTAGGTACGTTACATTTTTTCCTACTTCCGGGAAACAGACGCGCGATGTTTACTTTTTTTTAAACTTCGCCCCCACACCAGTAATTTGTCCTGTATTGTTATGCAATGTTTTCTACCACTTTCAGAGCAAGTTTTAATTAATACAGACAGACAGTTCTATCACACGAAGTCCGTTTGGCTCTCGCTGAAGATGCAACGTTTACTGATAAACGCGCGTGTGCTCTTCTAGTAACACACACTAACACAATGTGCATGCTTGACAACATCATCGAAGTCAAGGCCTTCGTGAGATAGAACGTCATCTTTAAATTGAAATTGATTTAATCTAAAAGACCGCGACTTGCACTGTTTTTAGTTTTAAGGTTTTCCTGTATACTGTGTTTCTTGCTGTGCAATAAAGAATATCTATCTATCTGAGCAACTGATTGCCGCAGTGGCTAAGCGATTGAACTGCTGCGTCCCGAGTCTGAGTGTATGTGGTATTTCATGTTTGTGAAATGCACCCACAATGCAGGAGAAATTTACAAAGTTTAAAAAAAAAAAAAATCTTATTATTTTCAGCAAGACATTGTTAAGGTGGCAATAAGATAAAAACTTCAATTGAATCCAGTTCAAGTCCATATCCCAACAAATAAGTAGTAAGCTCATATCTCAGACACCCATTATATGTCGAACTGAACTCATTTGACCACCAATCTGAACTAGTGACCTCAACTAGGTCAGCCCATCTCCTAAATTAAGACCTACATAGGGTCATAGACTTCAAACTCTAAATATTTGACCTCTAAGGTCAGAAATATCGAAAACGTTAGCTAATTTGGGTTTAATTTTGTGGGTAGTCGTTTTTACAAGAAATTTCCAACTTTATCATTATCTATTTACAACAATAAAGGATATATAATTATAATTAGATATTCTTTGCACTCTCATTAACCCTTTAACCGCCCAAGTAGTTGATCCGATTTATATTTTTGTGTCTATTCCGTCAGTCGTATTTATACAAGAAAATACCCTTTCTTGAATGTATCGTATTGCATGGCAATAGGTTTGCTACTAAACTAAATAAAACAAACATATTAGAAGGGCTACCTCTTTGAATAAAGACAGAGGTTTTAAATGTTTAATGGCAATACCTAATAAACTTTACCGGACCCGGGAATTGAACCTAGGAAGACACGCTCAGCAGTCGCGACTAGGTCAACAAGGCAGTACATCATTGTATTTATCTATCGGGTTATAGTTGGAAAGTTCAAGTAAGAGCGGCAGTAGTTCGCCCCCCTGTGCACCTAGTCGGCCTTCCTGGGCCTTCGCTTGCGGACCTCGGCTCGCTCGGTGCAGTCCGCGGGCGCTCCGCTGTCCCCGCCGCCCTCCGCCGGCTTGTCCTTCTCCTCGTCTGACGTCTGTGGACGAACAATACTTAAGTTGTGGCAAAACACATAGTAAATTCTTCTTTTATTTATTATTAGATAAGTTTTTTATCTTCTTATCGTATGGTTGAAGAACAACCTGGTGTCAGAGTTTAAACCGCCTGCAGGCCTTTGACATGGCTTTACACACCGTTGAGAAATCTCTCAGATGTGCCGTTTTCCTCACGATGTTTTCCTAAACCGTTTTTAGCAAGTGTCGACTAATTTATAGTACGCACATAAATTCGAAAAGTCATTGGTGCGTACCGTAAATCCTAAGATCACCAAAAATAATACTTCAGATAATTCAAATTAAAACCGTTTTTAAGCCATATAAACCAATTACAGGATCTTACGAAAGATGATGCTAATCGCACGGTCCCAAAACTGTCATTCTCATAGAGAAGGAAGGACAAGAAACTCTAAAGGTAAAAGTTATAAATAAATTGATACGACCATGATTATCAAGGTCCAAGTGCGAGGAAGATGGGACCTTGCTATGGACAAAGTTATGTTCATCATCATCATCAGCCAAAGACGTCCACTGTTGAACATAGGCCTCCCCGTTTAAGCGGGGGGGTTTGCCATAATCCCCACGCTTGGCAAGCGGCTTGGGGATCGCAGTATTGGTGGTGGAGTTACAGAAGACGCTGCTGCCCATCTTCTGAATTTTCCCTTAGTCGCCTCTTACGACACCCGCGGGAGGAAAGGGGGTGGTCAATTCTAGGCCGAATACCACACGGCACAAAGATAAGTCAATAGTAAGTAACTCACGTCACTGGGCGAGTTCTTCTCAGCATCACTGTTGTTGGCGTTCTCGTCGTCGTCCACTATGTCGTCGTTAATCAGCTCCTACAACAAATATCATGATAAATTATCAACATCTAGTAATTCTACCGAGATTATAAATATTAGGATGTTGACTACTACAGGCGCTGCGTTAACGTCGACACTTGTCTTGTGTCGAATATAAGTTACCAATTAATATTTACACACATACATACATAAAGTCACGCCTATTTCCCGGAGGGGTAGGCAGAGACCACGGATTTCCATTTGCTACGATCCTGCCATACTTCTTTAGTCTCATTCACTCGCATCACATTCCTCATACACGCTCGTCAGTTAAGGGTCACTTGACCCTTTTGTAGAACATTTGTGATTTGGTCCGAGTATAATTATACGATTGGACTGGACGGTATACCGACACGACCGGAGAGATCAGGCGCAGGACCAATGGCTTAACGTGCCTTCCGAAGCACGGTGGGGTCTCGACATGTGAAAACGGTCACCCATCACAAGACTGACCGCGGCGAGCACGGCTTAACCTCTCAGGTAACCGACTGATCAAATTTCCTGACATACCTGGTCATCATCAGACTTCTCCTTCGCATCCTGGTCTCCTCGCGCGCGCTTGTCCAGCTCCTTCTGTGAGATGAACACCTTGTCTCCGCGGCGCGGCGGGTACAGCAGGTCGATGATGCAGACTAGGATCTGGAAGGTGAGTGTAGAACGTTACTAATAGATACTTGGTTAGCTCTAAGAAGAGTTTAACTGGACATTTAGTGAGAGTAAAAATGAGTCGTCGAGAGCGTTTAGTGGACATTCTCCAGCTGATGATGATGAAAGCCAAGAGTTGTACAGGGGTTCTTATACTAGGTATCTAAGTTGATTGCCTTATTAGCTCAATTAACAAGTATTTTATTTGTCGACAATGTTTGTTCTTATACCTTAAAGCCTTTAAAACGCCCCCATTATTATATTGATTATTACCTAAATTTAAAGTAGGAGATTGATTTGTGCGTAAATTTTTATAATAATAATAATTTATTTCAGGTAAAGAATCCATAATTTGTTAGTAGTACTTATAACTATGTTAGTAATCTTATTATTAAAAAACATTATTTTATATTAAAAATTACGGGGCGAGATGCATGAATGGAATTCCAGTGTTTAACCACCGGACAATCTTATGTAGGTATGCTAAAAGTATTTTTGTATTTTACTTGTGTTAGATGTAACACGAGAAACAAACAAATACGCGATTTCCACTATATGCGCAAAAGACATAAATCCCAATTAAGCTAGGCTTACACATGAACCAATAGTATTAGCGTAACAAAGAAATTCTTTAGTAAGAGTTTAACGGAATGTGGCATTATACAATGTTATCGACGACGATCATACGATGTTAATATAAAACCATATTAGATGCCATAAAAACAATAGACATTTCTATAAACACCATTGTATGACGTATATAGCAGATAGAAAATCCTATTATTACTTGTGTAGTATTGCCGTGTGGTATCCGGCCTAGAATTGACCACCCCTTTCCACCCGCGGGTGTCGTAAGAGGCGACTAAGGGAAAATCCAGAAGATGGGCAGCAGCGTCTTCTGTAACTTGACCACCAACACTGCGATCCCCAAACCACTTGCCAAGCGTAGGGATAATGACAAACCCCCCTTTAAAGGAGGAGGCTTTTGTTCAACAGTGGACGTCTTTCGGCTGATGATGATGATGAAATTGTTGTATAATACAAATAATTCTGGACTTTCTATAGAGACATGTCAAAGAAGTCTTAATAAAATAAGTTTCCTGGATCTAAATCTGTTAGATTCCTTTTCTGTTAGATCCAGGAGACTAATTTCATTAGTCTGCATCGGATAAGTAGCAACTATTTAATTAAAGAAATATGGTTAGTTTCTTCTTCTGGATGAGAAGAAGCCTTTATCTTGCAGTGGGACAGTTATGTTGATATGATATTATTGCTTCTAATCAATTTATTAAGGCAAGAGTACCTTTTGTCACATATTGCTAAATAAAAAATAAAATAAACAAAATAAATAAATAAATATTGCGCGCTCGGAGTGTGAGATTTGCCAGTTAAAATTTATATGTATAAGAAGTAGAGAATGATCGATTTTTAAGGTGAGATTTTTTTAACTAAAAAACAAAACGTCACCCTCTAAGAATTTCTCCTGTGGGTGCGTTTCACAAACATGAAATATCTCAAACACAAACGCCCAGACTCAAGACAAACATCAGCGGTTCACACAAATTTTTACCTCGTGCGGAAATCGAACCCTCAACCTTTAGCGCAGCAGTCCAATCGCTTAGCCACTGTGCCAATCAGGTCGTAAATTTGGCAGTTAAAGTTTAGTTGGAGAATGCTTTTTTACGGTCAAATTTCGGTCACAGTGCGACCACAAGTAAATGTTCTGTGTGTCCAGTACTAACCAGTCCCAGCAAAGCTCCAATGAAGATGGTGGCCACCGCGAAGATCAGGTAGGAGCCCCACGTGGGCAGGCCGTACGTCTGCATCAACATGTTGTGGACACTCTGGAATATACAACCACACTAATATTATAAAGGCGAAGGGTGTGAGTGTGTGTTTGTTATTTCTTCACGCTCAAACGGCTGGACCAATTTTAATAATATTTGGTACGGAAGTAGCTGAGACCCTGGATTAACACAGACTACTTTTAATCTCGAAAAAACGTAGCGGGTAATTTAGTAAAATATAAATGGTAAATGGTATCTAACTAATCGCTGGTCGCTTTTTTGTTAATTTTTGTTGTGTTGTTCTAGTCGTCAAAATTTCAGCTATTGATTTTTTTTATCGCCCCTAGTAATGTCTATTTTAACAAAAGAAAAATGCTTCAATACAAAAACGTTAAGGTCAACTAAATCTACAATAGGCTGGCTTCTTAAAACACTGGTATCTGTAACTGGCAAAATTTGGGTGTAGTTTACACCCCTGCCTGCCCCTTTGGGAAATTCAAGCATGAACGTTTACGGCAAGAATGAAATTTGATGTGTGTGAGCAGCGACACGATAGCTCAGTTGGCAGAACAGCCCCCTCATCATGAACTCTTAACGCAGGACAGTTTATGCTGTGGAAGCGAGATGCTGCATTAATGTCATTAAAACATAGCAGCGTCTCGCTTCCACATGGTAAACTGTGGGGGGGGGGGGAAGGGGGCTGCGCCACGGATCGGCGAAGGTCGCGGGTTTAAGTACCACGTGTGTCCATAATTCTTTAAATTCCCTAAATCAATTTACATGCATGAACGTGTTTTACTACAATTGCATCTCTCATACCCTAAGTGCTTGGCTCAGCTTGAAGAACTCAGCTACCAGCGTCATCTGTATGGAGTGGGGCGCCTTCCACGAGGGTACAGGGTCCGTCTGCTTCCAGCGCTGGTCTTCTACGTAGCCCAGCATCGACTCCACGTCGCGTGGGCCCTTGTACTGGCGGAATTCACCGTCAATCACACTGAGGACAAATGTAAGGAACATTTGTCAAAATTAAGATTAGTTTAATGGAAATATGATTTAGTAAAAAAAATTGTAAATCTTTTGATCTCAGTTAGTTCCTCCCAATGGACACATCATATTGAAATCATATGGCGCTAGTGTTAAGTTTCGGAGTCCGAAACTTCACAATTCCAATCCAATTTGGCCGGAATTAATTTGGAGAGTAATCCCACTGATCGTGTGCGTGTCTAGCATTTTTAGCAAGTTAAATGTGTTACTTACTGGAATATAGTGGGCAGAGCAGTCACCACGAACCGGCCACTGAGGCCGGGGGACTTGGTGACGTCGACGCCCGCCGTGCGCACGCCCAGCGCCTTGCGCGTCGCGCGCGCCGACAGCTCCTGCCACGCCGGGGACAGCGCGTTGCAAGCGGGGCACCATGGCGCGTAGCTGGCCGATCACACACTTATTAAAGCAGTTACTAGTAATACATAGTAATCTCTAAAACGGCTGGACCGATTTTGACGAGACTTTCAATAGCAGACAGATGGCTGATGTGCTTAGCAGTTAGATAATAAAGTATTCAATAAGCTACGTATAATTTCAAAAATATGGATTCGGCCGTTTCGCGGTAAAAAAAGAAGAACGCAGGCTTCAACTAGTCCTATAAAATGTATGTCTTGGTACTGCTAATATTCTTATAAAAATTAAACAATGCGATGGCAAGAAGATACGCGGAAAGCCGGAAACCAGTGTCTGAGTTCAATTTTTAGCAATCCGGTGTTTATTATTTGAAATGATGAAACTGAGGATGTGATAACACGAGAATAGCCTAAAAATGGTTCAAAAATTACTTAATTATTCGTACAGCGTAGAGCAAGTAGATACGTCTAAACAACATTCGACCTGTTATTCCTGTCGAATGTTAATCAACATATCTGTTAGAGCACATATCAATAATATCACCAACAAACCGGTACCTTTCCAAACATTTTACTCTTAACTGAGTCAACATACATACTTTATACCTACCTCAATGGATAGTTTGCTCAGCCGACTATCAAAACAGCGGTGACTGGGTAAACACAGCCAATCGACGTAACTGTGAGGCGACGTTATCGATCGAAGGTTCACTTCGATACCTACTTGAGACCAAGACATATTGTCTTGCGTACTGCGTAATAATTGAACTCGAACGAATTTAACTCTTAAAAAAACATCATGGTAAAACTACACTATGCCTGTACTCCCAGAAGGCACAGGGCTATAGCTGAACCCACTGCCATGTTATAGGAGGCGAGCCTATTGCCATTAACCGGGAAAAAATCCAAACGTGCTGGTACTGAGAATTACCTTATTAAAAAGCCCAGTAACACTTTTCGCGACGCGAGAATTAAATCTATGACTCACGCTTAGCAGCCACGCTCTGCGACCTTTCCGTCTGTCTATTTGTTTACGATTAAACCACTTATTAACCGATCGTTATGTATGTAATTAGTTATGGACATAGGCAGAACTCTAGGAAAGGATATAGACTCCATTTTATCCTGAACAAGACGCGGAAAAATCTTCTACTTGGAAAAAGAGTAAGTATGACATGGCTTTTCTATATTTAGAGTTTAGACCTTAATCAGTTTAAAAGTTTTGTAGATTATTACACAACGTAAGTATGCTCGACTGCCATCAATACGTCAGATATAAATATAAATTGTATTTACAAGTTCTGTTTACAAAGTAATCTTTTTATTGCTTAGTAAATACTAAATACCGTTGAAGATAATAAAGTCAAGTGTATAGGGTAATTTGGAGTCAACTAATGTTCTTCAGAACACATTGTCAGCCTGTACCATCGTAGCATTAGTTCATAGTTGACAAAATACATATAACTACGGTCGGCGTGTGTATGATAAAAATAAGTTGGTACGTGTTTTAACGTGACATGACATCATTATAACTACCAAAATAAATATTGATGACTATCGGATGCTACCTGAATGAAATAAAAGCGAAATAGAGGACCTCCTCGAAAATATTCTAGCTAAAAAGCAATATTCTATAGGTGTAAGGTTAAAGGGATAGAATTACACTGATTCAAAACGTGTATCTAGCGAGTTTTGTTCAGTCGATGTTTTTTTTCAGTAGTTTTCAGCCCAGAAATTTATGAGCACTCAAAAGACATGTGTAATAGAACATAGTCTATAAATCTAACTAGAGCCTTCTAGATTTAACGCAGATGAGTAAACGACTGCACTTGCGTATGACGTCATTATATCGTAATTGTTTGGTTACTTGGCTGGGTATTGTATTATCTGTTGTTGTTGTAGACAGGTACAAACGAGCGATGAAATAGGCGACATATTTGAGATAAACTTAACTAAAACGCCTCATTAACTTAAGCGTTGTTGTCATTTATGTGTTTTTAATTACAGAAATGTGTCAAGTTCTATAAACTAATAGGTATTTATTTGATTAGTGAGTTAGAGAGAAGTCAATTCTTCTTCTTATCGTATGGTTGTGGTTGATGGACAACCTGGTGTCAGAGTTTAAACCGCCTGTAGGCCTGTGACATGGCTTTACACACCGTTGAAATCTCTCAGTTGTGCTGGTTTCATCACGATGTTTTCAATTAAGAGAAGTCAATAAGTCGATATCTTTATGTCTGTGGTCACATCTGTTTCCCTGACCGTAGGTAAAGGATCACGGTGTCATTCGATAAGATGTTGCCACACCCATTTCGCCTTATTTAATCTCCTAGCAACTTTATACCAAAAATGACCTTAACTTGTATGGTTATAATGTCAAAATGTGGCATTTGGGATACGATACTACACCAAAAATTAAAACTTTAAAATAACGAAAATACCTCAGCAGATTTTTATTAAGAATAAGTTTTAGTACACCCAATAAATCCTATTAACCTTAGACAAGAGACCTCTCAAATAAATGGGTTTAACGATCCAAAAACGCACAGTATTACTGAGAGGCAGTCGCGAGCCAACTTCAGACAGGCATTAGACTCGACCTGGCTTAGTGCCTAGACGACGCCTAGACGGTCGCATAGCAAAATAATACGGAATAGACAGGCGAACAATGAATGAACATTGGTAATCTTACAGGGCATAGCTAATACCCGCCAGATTTGTCCATTTTACTCAAATCTATGTTACGGGCGGGTGATTCGAGGGAAATTACTAGTGTAGGAAAACGTTTTCCTTAAAAACAAAAACGTAGACTTTTAATATCCTGGTAAACAAACTTTCGAGATAATAATGCGAGCGAATTCCTTGCAGGTCCTATTATCTATTAATATTGTACATAGATGTGAATGTTTGTTGCTGAACCACGCAAAACGGCGGATTTTGAAGTAAGGAAGCAAACAGATACAGCCTCCTTAGCATGAACTCTTAAAGCAGGACATTTCCCATTGTGGAAGCAAGACGCGCACTACACTGCACGTAGCGGCGCGCGAAGGCGCAGAGTCTCGCTTCCAAAATGTCCTGCATCGGAAATTGTTCTGCTTCAAGAGTTCATAGTACGGGGGCTGATCTCGTTAATTATACTTTTTATCCTGGCTTAACGAATGTTATCGATAAATGAACTTCTTCATAGTACGTTTTAAAGTCCACGCGGACCAAGTCGCGGGCATATACTAGTATTCAGTACTATTATTTATATTCTGTGCTAGTGTAAGATAAAAGTTAATAAAAGCTTGAAGCTAAGATTTACTGTATTGTGAAGGACGTTCAAGGATATTCTTGCAGTATTGTCAAGTCTAGACAGAATTGGCGTGCGTCATGCTAACACGACAGGTCGAATCTCACTGACGCAGTAGCGAGCGCACCGCCAAAAAACTAATTTAAATAGCACAGTCCAATTAACGCAATTTTTTGTCCATTAAACAATAATAACAGTTGAGACTAGTTTTTATTTGTCGATGGAGTGTGATTATTTTCTATGGCAATGAGAAAAATTAGGTATGAGATATAATATTGTAATGATTTGTATCACTTACGCGAATATTGAGACTCACTTTGAAATGAAAGTGATAAAATCCGTAAACATTGTTTTATTTCAGTGAGTTATAATGTATATAGGTATTTGTATAAGCTGAGTTAGACTTGTTTAGGGACATGTATCTTCATAAAAATCAATTCATAATGATATTTATCTGCAGAGTACTGTAGCAAGAAAATTACAAATTACATTACAAAAACAAGATACTAACGGACATTTTTGTATCATTAGGATTTGTTTGCCTATAGCCTTTCCATGTTCATATCTATATATGCATAGCAAATAAGTAAATAACAGGTCATTGACTTCTCAGTTATGTGTTGTATTTGTTCAAGGTATGGAAAACAAGATTGTTATTAGTAGGCTAACTAAAATTTTGGTGTAAGATGTGCCCAGTGTTTAATTTAAATATGTTTTGTGGCAGTTGCGGGTTTCGATTCCCGCACGGGACCAAAATTTGTGCGATCCGCAGATATTTTTCCGAGGCTTGGTGTTTGTATATGTGATATTACATGTTTGTGAAACGCACCCAAGATACAGGAGAAGTACCGAGCGTAGGGCGACGTATAAAAAAAACAAAATTTCATTTGATCATAAATCATGGTACAGAGGATGTCAAGTACATAGCAATAATGTAACATTGTAATAAATACATTTCATCAAACTTCATTGCCCACAGAAATAACAGAGAAAGAAATAATATTGAGTGATAAATGCAATTACATTTCTACAATAACAACTATCAGCAATATCCTTTTCTTATATTATTATTAATTAATTCTGTTACAAGGTTTTATCCCAGAAGCTAGTATAGGCAGCCAGATTAATTACATATTTAGCGGAGTGGTTAAAAGCTTAATCTATCTAACTCTTATTCTAAATTTTTTTTTTGTAGCAAATTAGCAATCTTATCAATGTTTACAATACATATTAGTGTGGTACACTATAACTGTAGTAATTTAAGAAATATATAAATAAAGATATATGGCAACCTCCCCCCTTCTAAAACGGGGAGGCCTTTGTTCAACAGTGGATGTCCTCTAGCTGATGATGATGATAATTATATAAATATAGATTTTATATGCCAATAGGAACCTGTGACATCACTATTCACAAACTTAAAAATGTATTGGGTTTTTAGGGCTAAATTAAGCTTTTTTTTAGAGCAGTAGCGGTACCCAATTTTATGAACTTAAACATGTAGGTAGGATATTATATTTTTATGGACTTTATTGGGACTTAATAAGGAAGAATGAAAGATCTTCAAAAAAGATATAAAACCTGCTGTAGTCGTTTAAAACCATGTTGTGATATTTAAAAAAGCTAATCACACAATAATTCAATCTGTAAGCATCAGATAGGTGTAGTATATGCATTTGTATGACTAATAGTATTGAAAATTAACATTAATGTATGGCTGAGTGATGTAATCCCATTCAGAGTAGACGGATACTTTCAAAATGCAGATTGACTCATGTTATGTGGCCCAAATTGGTTGTTGCCTGTTTGTATGTAATTTTAGTATTGTATGAGAGTTTTCTCTAGAAGCTTTATATTGATTGTATGAAAGTTGAAAGAAATTGGCTTAGTATAATTCTTGTTTGATTACCTATTTATTCACAATGAGTTTAAAATTAGGAATTATTTAATATTGGCATGTACTTTTGAAATAGAAAATTTAAGTATGTATGTACTTAAAGAGAGATGAATAAGCTTATAAACAAACCAATACATGATTCTAATTAGAAACATATTAGAATTTTGTCTTGAGTTAGGTCCACATAAGGTATATTTATAATCTTGAAAAATATTGGATTTCCTGAAAATACAAATTCCGTCATGGGTGGTCTAAGACAAAATGGAAGCTGTTTTTCACACGAAATATGCGGAAGTCTAACAGACAAGACATGTAGCAACAATAGACAATGCGTCACCAGCGTCACGGTTTTCAAAACGGTTCTTTTACATAGACCTTATCGACCTTGTAGTGGTTATTGAACTCGAAACGAGTGGGTTGTTCCTCTCGAAAATTACTCCATAAACAAACATGTTTCTCAGTAATCAAGAATTTAAAATGACTAACAAAGCTTTTGCTTACAATTTCAAGGCTTATTTCAACAACCAACACCATAATTCACACCTAAAATAGCAAGAAAAAATCTGACACGTTCCAATATATTGGTCAAAACCGGCTATTAAAAGAAATACTTACAACTCGACCATCCATTCTCCTTCAAGAATTTCTCTCCAATTGTCTTCATCTAACTCGCGATTGGCACTCACAAAACTAGTAAAACAACATAATACAAATGAGAAATAAAGGAAAAAATGTAAAAATTGGGGAACCGTGTGTACGCGCGCCATGTTTAATTTTGCTGTAATGTTACCAATTTTCAAAGTGTTATTTTACTACCAAAATCATTAAAGTGTTGTCAGTGAGGTCCCAAAAATTGAATACGGTAGATTTAATATTTTGATAAATATTTTTTTATCTATCTAAACAATAAATTTTGGATTTATAGAACTATTAAAAGTATTATAATAAATACGATTAAAACATTTACACAACAAATGTGTAATTGCTCCGTGCCGCTGCTGCCATCTACTAGTGGTTTGAATAATACAACAATAAAATTGCTATATGTCTCTACTAGATGTCGTTAGTCGTACAAAATGAAGTCTTTACACTTTAAATCCGCCTAGAGAAAATAGTGTTTTATTTTTAAATCGAGTATGTAGGTAGGTTATTTTTATAAATTGATTTATAAGTAACTTAATTTATTACGTATTCCTACCTACATAAATCATGGCAATGGACTAGCCTACTTTTGGCTTATTGTGAGTAGGTATTTTGACCTCCACCTAGCCCTTTGGAGAACACAGGCGTAAAGATAAATTGTTAATACTTATTTTGATAATGAAATTCTGTTAGACCATTTCAATAATGTCCTCAAAAATCGTCCAATAAATAAATATTTTTTTACATAAATACCTACCTACCTAATCTGAATTTAGGTAGTTTATGAGAGTTTCAGACATTTTTGAACGGCACTTGAGAGAAAATAGTCCTACAATAATACCGAAGCTAGCTATAGTAGCTATTCAGGATAACGATAGACGTGTACCATGTCAGTAAAGTCGGTATCAACTCTCGGCTTTGTTTCGGCTGTGTTTGTAAAAATAAAAATAAAATTAATTGCATTGGGTTGGGATTCGAGCCAAAGACCCCACGCTCTGCAGTCACGCTTAGCGTCCACTAGACCAACGAGGCAGAATAATATGTTTATTAGTTTAAAATGTTGAAAGCCAGTGCTCCGTAGTATCGACGTGTGGTGTCCTGTGTCGATGTCGTACTGCTAGGGCTTCGTCTACTATCGACCGGCAATACGACCTCTGTTCACGATTGTAGTTGACTGGTCACCTAACGTGGAAAATAATAAATATTACGAAGTAGTTACTTTATTACTATTTAGGTAATTAAAATGTGTAATTAGATGACCTGATTGGCGCTGTGGCTAAGCGATTGGACAGCGAAAGGGTTCGATCTCCGCAAGGGACATTTTGTGTAATCCGCAGATGTTTTTCTCGAGTCTGGGCGTTTGTGTATTTGGTATTAAATGTTTGTGAAACGCACCCACGATATAGGAGAAATTCCTAGTGTAGGGCAAAGTTATTTTTTAAGGAAAATAATATAATTATATCGGTACTAAATGCCTGCCCTGTTGGTCAGGTCGTCGCAAGAGTTTTTTGGTGCCATTAGGGATTTTTTTCAGTAGCAGTACCTACACTGTTGGATTTGTGCCCGGCTAATGGGTAAACTCGTTCCCTGTTATACGGAAGCTGTTACCAAGTACCAACTGACATTTGGGTGCATTTTTCACATCTACTTACCGCTTCAAAGAATAGGATCGATTTTATAGTTTATGTATTTGAAATATGTTGCAACTTGCAAGACCTTTACAACTAGAATACCTACAAATCAAATGTGTCTTATATAAATAAAAGAACATATTAATGTCTAAAATTTAACGTAACGCATTTAAATAAATAAATAGATATCGATCAAATCCTCTGTGACAGTTGTCAAATATCAAAATATTTTACGCGCGCTTTTTTGTGGTCCACTGTCTATGGTCAGGGCTGGCTAGATTGAAATGAGTTTAAGAGGGTAATTAATTTGTTTAAATTAATATTATCATTAGTATGAAATGAAACACTCCGTGAAGCATATTTAAAATCGGAGATTGATTTGAAATAGTTTATGTAAGATATCTTTAAACGACAAGTACCTACCTACGAGATCCAGGCCAACTAAATGAGCTTTCTTGTTAGGATCAAAGGAAAATATGAAAATCCGTGGAATAAAACAATGTAGCTGGATTAAGACGTAAGAAAATCTACTATAATATCTAGTAATTACGCTGCTTATTTTCGTCAGCAAATGATTCGCATGTATTGACAACATCGAACAGGTATTAACTTCTTACATAACATAAAAATCCTTTTACTAGATTTGAAGAAGTACCAACCCTAGCAGCTGCCCTAGTTTCATTCGAAATTTGAACGCTGCCGTCGTGTCTATGAGCGTTTTATTTTTTCAATTTACAAATATCGAACGAATGGAAGCTTCAAATCGGTTGTTTATTTTCATAAGTATAATGGCATTGTTTGTGGACAAGATTATTTCGTATCTCGATCAATATGGCGTATTTATTTTTATTTTCGAGTGTTTGATACGTAACAGCGGAGTTTTTGTCGATGACTGTGCATTTCTTACTGGTCTACCGGGACTTGATGTGTGTGATAATTTTTTGTCACAAATATCTTTTCCTTTAACATCGCTATTGTGAATTGTGTGGGACTAAGTTGTTCATTTTTGAAATATGTTTTTAATTGTAGTTATTTTCTACATTTACATTTTATCTATCCATCCAGCATTTCGTCTTGGTAGGACTAAATATACCGAAGACCCTGTCATCGCCGAGAGCAAGCCGAGCAAGTCGTAAGAGGTGAGGTATTGGTTTTGGGTGTTAAGAAATTTGGATCAGGTGGTTCTTTGGCAAAATCTCTATCAATGCCCTGTCCTCTCATGGTCCTTAGGCAATATTACAGGGGTGATTCTACATACCTATACAGTTTGTTTTGTATTTAGGCCTTAAAAACTGTGTTTCTTCTTAAAACAAATGTGAGTCTTGACCGTCAAACAAGGAGTCTTCGCTGCCGTTAGTAGACTTTATTGTAGCTCTTCTTGACCCCACAATTCGATCCAAAATCTGAGTATTTGACCCCAACGATACTATTTAATCCTTGTGTGGGCCAAGTTATAAAACTAAGCAGTAATTCACTAGAACCAATATAAAACGTTGATAACCGAAGCTATTTCAACATTCGTCTGCCGTTATAAAACAATTTGATCTGATCGGGCGCAGTCACGGGATTATCATTGTGTGGTCTGTGACGTCATCTTAGATGCGTATGCGCAGGTCACTAAGAAGTTTTCGATGTTTGATGATCATGATTGAAGTTTGGTCAGCAAGTTGTAGATCTGGTTTAACTGTTTCTCTGCATTGAGACGAATGTGACTTAATTCTCAGAAGATTTAATAGTTTAGGTAGGTTTAGATCTTTGGAGAAATTAGTCCTTTGAAGTTAAATTTCAATGTAGGTATTTGTCTGATAAATTAAAAAAAAAAACGTCGCCCCACATTAGGACTTCCTCCTGTATCGTGGGTGCATTTCAAAAAAAAATTTTTAGTTTCACACACAAACATCTGCGGATTTAATTTTTATGGTCCTGTGTAGGAAGCGAACCCGCAACTCTTAGTGCAAAGATCCAATCGCCTTAACCACTGCGCCAGTCAGGTCGTCAAATTATGATGGGTCCAACGTCTAATCCTGTATAAGGATCTAAAATAGAATACACGCTTTTGAAATGTTACGTTACCCTGTTCAATCCTCATCGTAATGAGGTAGGTAGTAACGTAAGTTATAAGTTACAAGATCAATTACATTTTCAGTGTGCAACTGTCTTCTTCAGTAGGATATTAGGTACATTATTTACAATATCAAAACAATTCAAGCAACAACGAATAATTAATTATTATGATTTGAAACATTCCATGCGTGCCGTGTGGTATCCGGCCTAGAATTGACCACCCCCTTTCCTCCCGTGGGTGTCGTAAGAGGCGACTAAGGGAAAATCCAGAAGATGGACAGCAGCGTCTTCTGTAACTTGATCACCAACACTGCGATCCCCAAGCCGCAGCAGTGGACTTCTTCCGGTTGATGATGATGATGATGATGACACTTACTATAATATTTACAATATCAAAACAATTCAAGCAACAACGAATACTTAATTATTATGATTTGAAAACAAAACATTCCATACTAAAAATATTTAAAAATCGAAAAAGGCTGTTCCACAAACAAATGAAACTAATCCTACCAGCCAGTTGTAGGTACCTTGTACATTATTTGATGTTCGAAATTCTAATCATAATTTTTGTTGAAAATCTACAATCAAACATTAAGCCATTTCGTCGACGTACCTTCGTATCGGAACTGTCAAACTTCAACGGAAATGTGACACGTTTGTCAGATTTTTTGTCACTACACGATGTAGAGGATGATATTGGGTGTTGTAAACTAAAGACTAAACTTTTCCCTACGTACAAGTAGGTATGCTTCTCAGCCAATAACCGCTGGTCTAGAATTAGTCAACGTTAAAAGAACGTTTTTTTTTGCGTCCTGTGCCAACCAAAGACTTGACTTGATTTTATGTATTAATCAGTCTGAAATTAAGAAAATGTATCAATTTTTTATTTCCATAATCGACACAAAATGGAACTGCCTGTTTACATAAATAAGTTGCTGAAGCATGTGCTATATCCACTTCCCATATTTAAGGGTAAATCCAAATCAACGCCAGTCTGGCAACACCACTCAAGTTTTTCAAGTAACCGCAGTTGTCAAATTAGACGGTGTGTTCGATATTTAACACTTTGACACTGGCAGCTAATCCTCCCGGTCACTCCTCTTTTTGTAGATGGTCTCAAGTGTCATGGCCGCCGACGAATAATCCTTTTAAACGCGCGCTCTTATTAAATAACCTGTGTCATATTTCTGTTCTTATATGTTCACATTTAATGTAAAAAATGTAATCGGAAACTATAAGTATTTTGGGTTAATTTTGGTATAGAACGCTTTGACAACCATTTCTGATACGATAAACGTAGGGGCTGTTTGTTGACTTTCTGAGCTACATCACAATATAAGGCCAGTATTCCCCAAATGAGTATAAGCAGAGGCGACTGTACAGTACAGCCAGTAATGGTATAGGTCCCAATGTAATCCAGAATCCAGGCTCCATGCTGCTACTGAGAATTACCTAATGGGAGAACCTAATAAAACTTTGCCCGCCCCGGTAATCGAACCCAGGAGGCAGAACCTCAAGTTCAGCTATTGCGCTTTGCGACCAACGAGGCAGTCAAGCCTTCTAAATTCGTTACTCAAAAAAAGAAAATGGTTAAACGGAAAGAGGCTAGAAATGAAAAATAAATACCTACCGTTGGAACTTTGCAAGAAAAATAAAAAATACAAGATTTAAATTTCGACCTGATAATAAGAGAAGACTTGACATTTCACACGAATCTATCAGAAATAGTTTTTGACTAGTCATACGTAATATTGTATAGGCATCGTCCATCCGTGTCAAAAGTAAAAATGGCTACCCAAGTAGTCCATTGTGGTGTTTATTGCCAAATCATTGATCGACGATAAATATGTGGATCATTCACACGGATCGCGACAGGTGGCAGCACTTGCGTTGTGTCACTCATAGATCGAATCTGATCTATTGAATTAGATTCTTTCTTTGAAAATATTTGAGTTGCGCGTTGTGTTTGGTTCCGTATAGAATTCAATCTGCCCTACGGCTTTATGTTAATTTCCAGTAATAACTTGGTTTATAATAAACGTGATATCAATAATTTAGTTCTTGATATAATGATACCTACTTGGTTTTCATAGGTTTTAATTTTAAGTCAAGTTTTATTTACCATATGCATTCTCTGTCATCAATGATTATTTCGGCTGTAGTACATTGTACCAACATTAAGCGAGACTAAGTAGCGTCATAGGTAGCGTCATAGGTAGCGTCTATTCATTTTATGTAATTACCATTTTGTTTGCATGGAATGGTTTGAAATAACATTATCTTTACATTTAGAATGCTCATATTTCGCTTCTGTGCAATCAGTTTTTATTTTCTATTTCATTTATACGTAACAAATGATCTGTCAATCTGCCAGGACCTCATTACGGTACCCTAAAACTAGACAGTAACCAACGACAAATATTTTATAGGCGTTCGCGTTGTTTTTTTGAAATTTAAATTTGGAAGCCCCAGGTTCAGTGTGGCCAACCAAAATGCGTTTGTCGTGTAATCCCCCCGGGATATGGATTATTTCTTTTTTTCAATCAATTATAATTTTTTTGAAACATTGTCCTTTGCGTGGGATATTGGGACGTGGGCACAAGTATTATATACGGTGTATTAATTTTCTATTAGGCATTGTTGCGACCAGACGCTTTGTTGGATGATACGTCAGAATCCAATTATTATGTTGCTATTTAGTCTAAAAAATTGATTGGGTAAATTATGTGTCAAACTCGCCGAAAGTACAGACACTACTATCTACCCGCATATTGCCAGAAAGCAAAATAGTATAGAAGACAGGAGGCAACCCTAGGCCTAGGACTAGGCGGTGCCTACCCCCACAAAGCACTGAATAAATCGTCTGCAATAGATGATTATGTCTCAGAATAACTAAAAAAACATCTTCCATCACAAATAAGGTACCTAATTTGCGTTTGCAGTACTCAACTTGGAGCAATTGCCTAACTGAATTCACAATCCAGTAACTAGTAGTCTGCCCTTCGGTAAATACTGGTGGCTTTATGTATAAATATACCCCTGGATGTGATCCTGCATCGAAATTCGCGTTATGGTAGACTATAAACACGTCCATTCTCTACCAAATCATCGCTTTCTCAAGTAATTTCCTCCAGTCCGTCTTGAAGACGCTAAGCTTTCATCCCAAACCTACCTATCCATTAATATTTCCATAGTATTAATGTTGCTCAGTAATCCTGGGAGTGAGTCTTGTGTGGCCGTTCTGTTGGCTCCCCTGGGACGAGTGTAGTGTTACGTTGCTTTTGTTATGTTGGTAGTTACTGGTTGGGGAATTCGTGTTCAGTTCTGGCAACTGTAATTAATGGAGTTGGGTAAATGGAAATTATTTAGTGCAAGGCAATATTAAAAAAAAAATTCTGTTGTTTTCTGGTTTCCCAATTCGACTGTTTTTAGCTGACTTTAAAAAAGGAGGAGGTAATGCATGTATTCGAGCGTATGTTGTATGTATTTTGAGCAATACTTCACCGATAATGAATTTTTCTAAATAATTCCGTCCCGTGTTTTCGTGAAGAGCAAGACTTACAAACATTCGTTTTCTTAGTCTCTGTTTATCTGTTAGGTACATAAGTTTCATGTCTGTGTCAGACGTATCTAAGTAACAGAACCAACAAGCACTGCTTAACACCATTGATCGATTGTGCTCCGTTAGCTATGTTGCTACGCGGCCCTCGATCCAGTTAGAATCTACCATAACAGGCAATATAAAATAAAACCCTTACATAAATCGTTTGCAGTGTAACTGGCCATAACGACAAAAGAATATAAAAATCTCGCATTTCAAAGTTGGAACAAGCAACTTTAAACTTAGAATTTTAAAATATATCAGTAAAGACCGTTACCGTAAAAGCTTAGATCTCTAAAAAAAATATCTATGGTTAAAAAGCGGCGATGGATTAAGCAGCATGCTCCATTGCCGATTATAATTTTCGCTCGAATAGAATCGGCATTCCCTTTTTAAAGGCTATGGTACATTCACGGGTCTGCCTGCATTTTGTAGCTAAAATATTACAAACGCGTTTTGTCGTTTTTTTGCTATTAAATGTGGAATGGTATAATGCTTCCCTTATTTTCGTACTGAAAAATATATTCCTCTTCGTTTGTGGAGTACGTATGTTGTTAAAGTCTGTTCCCCAGAGGGGAGGGAGGACTATGAATTTGCTTTGCTACGATCCTGACATAGGTACTTTGGCCAGAACGAGCCTAAATTAAGTAGATTTGGAAACTTTTGGAGAATCCTCAGTCAAGCAGTGCAATTTAAGATAAAAGGTTAACGAAAAATATGAAAATAGATGGATTACTTACATTATATAGGTACATACACAGTATGTATGTTTGAAAGACATACATATGTACATACCAATGGACAACGTTACCAATAAACACACTCGCAAGTTAGAAGCATCTTCGCGAATCTTTTTTTGCATCCAGCCAGGTGGGTTCCGAATGGTTTTTAATTGGGACGTTTGTATACAATGCCGCAACCCTTGAAGAAATTGTTAAAGAATGTGTGACAATGGCACTAGTGTCACACCAGTGGGAGGTCGCTGATCTGCGCAGGGGCAACCATTTTTTACTCCTTACGGTAGCATTATGTAGGTACTGATATGTAATGTGATCTCAGGTATCATGGTGCATTCTATTTTGTTTAATTAGGCGGTATGTGCATACGCCTTTGAGATATCTCGTTATTCTTATGAATGAATTACGAATAATGAAAAAAAAAATGCTGACTAAAGGGAGAGAGATTACTATATTACTTGGTGTGTATCTAGGTAAAGGACCTGCAAAAAAATAAGACAAAATAATTAATAGGTAATAGTAGTAGGTAAATAGCAATTTCATTTGCTGGTGTAATACTAATTAAAAAGTTAATAAAATAAATTCTTTCCATAAATATTTTATTATCTGTCTTCATGAAATACGGGTATATCCTGTCCAAAACTATTTACGATACAAATAACATCCGTTTTATTATATTTGAACACGTTAAAAGCTGTTCCGACCGATTAATCCCGAAAGGAACCTGTAACTAAAGCAATTATACAAAAAATCTATCCTAAATAAATCCAGAACTATAAAAAACAACAGTGACCTTCCGATCGGTCAGGAAACGAACGCATTCAAAAAAATGCGACGAAAAAAACTATAAAACCCATAATTCACAATTAAAAACAGCTACTGGTCATGGGCAAAAGTATACATAATAAATTTCTTCCTTAAAAAGGTCGAATGAAAAGGGCAGGATACAGCCACAAAGGCGGGACAACGTCGGCCTGAGCCAGAAAAAAATAAAGTTGTTTATGGTCATTTTGCCGCCAACGCTCGGCGTGATTTAAATTTAGAATTAAAACTTTTTAAAGCGAGGTAGCGATGTGTAAGTTTAATTTTATATTCTGTCCAGCATTTTGTTATGAAGCTTTATTTTGTGTGTCACGGCTGTTTCCAGAAGGGGTAGCTAGAGTGCGCCTACTCGTTGCACAATTTAGTCTGATTAGCCCCCTTAGACAAGTGGTAAAACGGTTGACGAATAGAAATCGAATAGAATGAAAAATGTATGGGATTGACATTTGTCATCGATATCATAGTCGAAACATTATGTCATCCCCATACATTTATCATTCTATTCGTCAAGCGTTTTGCCACTTGTCTAAGGGGGTAGTTGAGAGAACCTCAGCGGCAACGAAATTCGAAAGTGTAAATTAACTAATCAGTTATAGTCATACTTAATTCTACCGTTTATACATATTGTCATGAAATCAGAAAAAGGTTATTCAGTAACTGTTAACGATCGGATCAAGATGTTATCTCAGTCTAAACAAACAGTCGCAACTTCGCAAGTGTTACACATGTCTTGACGTAGGTACAACTAACAATCAATATGTTTCTCATATTTATTTAGCTTCAAGTAACCAAACAGTGATTGATAGGGGCTGGCTCCAAAAATCACAAATAAATACACCTGTGCATACATAAAAAAAATATTACAAAAGTTCATTCATGGAAAACGGAACTGACAAATCACGGACAATAGACGTGACGGCCCGTAGACAAATTCTCACGTTTTTTCTAACACCATTGATGACCACGACGGTAGCAAAATTTATGATGTCTAGGTGCGAAAAGGTTGTGAATGGAGGTTAAATATGGATTTGAAGTATGAATAGTTGGTAAATTATTCCAGAGATGTTCTTCACTAACTGTAATGATAATGTCTGATTATAAATAACACAATTGCGGTGTTATTTATAGAAGTAAGTAAGATATCACTAGATAAATTTTCTAACGTAAATGTAATTTTGCCTTAATTAATGGTTTATTAATAACAGACGCATTTGAGTGCATAATTTTAGCTGGTATTTAGCCAACTAAGATCTTTACGGGTGCTGTCAGCTATTTATCAATATTAGCACCAGAACAAAGAGAGAGCTCACTCATTTTAAGTAAGTACTTACTTTTTATAGTTAGAAAGTTATTAACCGTTTCCTTTGTAATGTTTTAAGAGGTAGCTGCAAAATTCAATGCGAGACGATATCGTAGTAATAAATATTTAAAACTTATGCATAGTTAATAATGATTATAGAGTATTATTGTTTTCAGTGCATAGTATTGAACTACCATATTTGACGATCCGAATAGCGCACTGGCTTGTAGTGTACGGTCTTTTGCGAAAGGGTCGCGTACTCGATCCCCGCACCGCCCAATTATTTTAACCGCAATTTGTTTAGAGTTTTGGCGTACCTAAGCTGTTTTTTATTGCTATGGTATTGTCATGATACTACAGAAATTTATTAGTACCTATGAGAAGTTTATACTATCGAAATAAAAACGACAAACTTATCAAGCCTTTGACAGTTAATCAAGCTCGTATCTGAACGCATCCTTAAATGTTTTTTTAATGAAAACCATCTTTATTTGAAGAGTACAATTGAACGCAGTTTTCTTTCAAAGGAGTTCCGTTGTGTACCATAGACAATTGATAGAGCCGCGTGCTGGCCACGCGTCGGCGCCAAGTGGCGCAAATTGAGTGCTCCAATTACAGTGTCGGGTAGACAATATACAGGATGGTGTTTCTTTAATCTTCACTTATTGGCCTGGCCTAAGCGTTTTTAATTTTGCTTGCATCTCACTCCTTATTACTACGCATACATATACTAACCCGCCGTTTTCTCAGAGAACCGAGTCTAAAGATTTCCCTTTGCTACGATCTTCGCCTTATTCACTTTCATCATTCATACACACTCTTAGCTTCACGTAACTTGTATACTTAAATCCAGCTTCTATTCTCGCCACACCCTGTAACATATCTCAAAAACTTTTCCCAACCCCCGCTATATTTGCGATGCGCACGTGACTTTAAATGGCGTCGTTCGAAAATCGAATAAATCAAGAGGATTGGTGGGTAATCGCGCGCCAAAACATCCGTTATGCACGACCACTGGAGGCCAGAGGTGTTGCCATGGTGGAAATTTAATGTAAATAGAGGGTAGTTGGAAACTTGTACCGACTACTGCTAATTGGCGTATAATTGACTTTTTCTGTGTACTTTTTTACGCTTAACTGGCACGCTTTGCGACCACTAGACCAAAGAATCTTGGGTTTGATTCCCGGGTCAACAAAAGTGTTGTTAAGCTTTCTTTTCATAAGCTAATTCTTCGTAGCAGCTTAGCGCTAAGCTACGATATTTAAGAAATACTTTTAAACACATAAACTGCCTCTCATAACATACACCTTACTAAACATCTCCCAAAAAATATTCAACATTTATATTCAAATGATTAATTATCATATTGATAAATTCAATCTAGATACGAAGTCTTGTATTTGGCGGATTGACAAGCCGTGTTGTAGGGGGCAACTATATTATTAATGTATCTTTTGACATATTTCAAACATGTCTGAGATTGTGTCTGTATAAACATGTTTAATTATACTTTAGGTAGGTTTGTTCGTTAGATTGTGCGTTGTATATCGCTTGGATTGTTGATCGTTGTATGTCGTTTGCTGTTAGAGAACTCAATTTTGAGTTAAGCTCGATCTTTCTTGTAATAATATCTTTATGTATTTTATTGTGTGCAATAATACATTAAGAATTAAGAATTGGATTATGCGTCGATTGAAAAAGCTGAAATTTTTTAACTAGTTACTTTTTTATTGGTGTAAAAGACTAGCTGAAGTTACCTTGTTCAATTTTATATGACTTTTGGTGCCATTTTAGCATGTTACCCATGCTAAGCTTGAATCTAAATTGATAAAGGAAATTTGAAAAATGATGGGCACGAGTGGGATTTGAACCCGCGACCTTCGCCGATCCGTGGCGCTGCTCTAAGAAACTGAGCCACCGTGTCGCTGCTCGCATCCATTTTGTTCTAGATAATAATTTTAAATAAGTACCGTTAAAACGGGATGTATCGAAACTCAAGGATACATAGAAACTAAACTTTGAAACTGATTTTATAGTAAATGAGTATAGATTGTTACCATTAAAGACCCTTTACTTTAAATTGTATTATAGATAACAGCCTAGAGTCGTTCTTGAACTTCTTCAACTAACTGTAGGTAATAATTTAACGTTAAAATCAGTTCTAAAGTGATGTTTTTATTCACCTAGTTTTACGGTATAAGAACTTATCTTTTAATATTTAATCTTTTACATAATATTTGTTTTGTATAAAACTCATCTCCCCTCGCTTTGATTTCTTCAGTAACTTAGGTGCGATTCACATAAATATTTGTCCCGTACGTGGATTGAACATGCAACCGTTACCACAGCAGTCAAATCGCTAAGCCACCTCGCCTATCAGGTCATCAAAATACATTTTCATTAATTAGATAGTGTAGACGGTAGACAAGGTTGAGACCTCAATATTTCATATATTTGAATACTGTTTTCTAAACTTAGTTTTAAGATATATGTATATATATTTTTTTAAAACGTCGCCCCACTCTATGTATTTCGCCTGTATCGTGGGTGCGTTTCATAAACATGAAATATCACATACACATACACAGACTCGGGACAAACATCTGCGGATTGCACACGGCACACTAATTTTTGTCCCGTGCGGGAATCGAACCCGTAACCCTTAGCGCAGCAGTCCAATCGCTTAGCCACTGCGCCAATCAGGTCATCATATCAAGCATTATCTTTGCCGCATCGTTTAATGGTAACGATATATGTATTTACCATGAGATACAAAAGTAAGAGTTACCTTTGGAGTGTCTTGCCGGTTCTTCTCCATAGCAGCATAGGAATGACATTTTTGGAAACGTGCAACTAGCATCATGACGCATAAGCGCCTGTTATTTGTTTATATGAAATAAAATCATTTTGAATTTGAATTTATATTAGTTACGTGAAAGTTTTAAAAACGCGGGTCAGCTGGAAGTGTTAATGATAATATTTGAATCGGAAAAACTGACAAAAAAGTCTTTACACAAATTGTGTAGATCAAACATATCTTAACATCAAGCGTGTATTCCCCGAAGGGGTAGGCAGAGGCGTACCTATAGTACACCCACAGTTATGATATAAGTCTACAGATTTTAGGTACTTCATCTCGTTAATTCCAGAATTTGTTCGCGTAGCCTTAGAAATAACCAACGATTTCAATAGTAAGTTAAAAACACAATAACGCATGGTAGACAGAAGTTTCTCAATTCAATTGATTAAAGTAGCCCCTATAGACAAGTCACATCCCTATGTTACTCAAGTTTAGGGTTCATCCCATCCTCATCCTTTATCAGCTATAACAAATTAAATTGGAAGTAACCTGTTTTATGCTTACACCAATCATTTCATCAAAGATAAAAAGGGGGCGGTAAATTGAAAAGTCGAATTCCGTATAATCGAATGATCAATATGAACCCACATCAAAGAAATTTATCAATTTAATTCGGGAAATCGACTAAAAATTACGTAGCGAGCAAAATTGGCGCCTCCCTCGAACATGGAAATGTCATTTGGATATTGTTTTCGCGCGCTTTTCTTTCGATAGCGATACAGGCTTAAACAAAACTTAGTTAGATTTTTGGTAGTTTTTTTCTTTTCTGATGTAGTTTTAGGGATTGTTTAACTGTTTGAAGATGTAGTGCGTTTAATTAGATAACGTTTTGGATCACTCAGATTATGTATCTACCTATTGTGTCGCAGTACATTTAGGACAAATATTATAAGGTACTTTGAGTTATAATTATAAGAAAAATTTCTAATACAAACATTATGACGTTTACCAATAAAATAATTATCTTTATAATAACATTTATGTGAATGTGTTACTAAAATCAATATGTTTCATTGTTAAAGAGAAAATTACAGAAGTTCCAACTTTACATTAAAATAATGACATGAGTATCTAAAGATTATCATCTATCTCGTCTTAGTTTATGACCTTAGATCTCAGAAGTTTCGAATAAAATGAAGTTGAATTTAACAAATCAAAACTACCAAAGATTTCCCGTTCTAAATTCAAAGTGTTCGTCGTCGCGTTCGTTAAAGCGTTACGATTCGATTTGACGCCATGTTAGATGGAACCGCGTCCGAAAAGTAAATTTATTGCATTATTCCCGCGCCGGTAGGTACCCTCGGTTCTGTCTTTGATCTAAAATTTTCCCTTTTTTTCGCAAAACGGTTACTGATTGCTTTTTATGTCATCGAGATTTTTATAATTCAAATTTTCGTGAGCGGTCCGATTGAGAAATTGGACGAATTAACCTGCTTGGAATTGATTTGGTTTCAGTTTTAGTTTTATGGTATTTTGTTTGAGGATATTTTTCTTCTGCGTTATAGTAAAGGCTACCAATTGGTAACGTTTGTGTTTCAATTAACTCACTGCTTTAATCATTAGCTGCACATGACTGGCACAAAAAAGAGAGACCTATGCCACTTATGTAAGGTTTTCTTCTTCTTCTTATTACAGACGTGGTGGACTATGTCCCAGCTGCTCGATTGCCCCACGTGCCCTTTCCCAGCTCTGGGTGCACTGGGTGACCTAGACAAAACGCATCAGAAGCCGCTGTAGACTGTGCCACTTACCAGGCGCAAAAAAGAAGTCCATCAGCAAGGACACTTAGCCTCGATGTTCTCCGTGTGGGAAGATACTTCTATGCCCTTCAATGGTCACCTAAACTTCATAGTCTAAACCGCACAAATCGCGGCCGCAATAAACTAAAAGAAGTACAACAAATAATTATTCAACACTCAAAACCGCTCCCCAAAAATAATTTCGCGTGTAATATAGAGAGAAAAAAGCTTAAATCCCTCTTCATGCCTATCGAGGCAGAAGAAACACTTCCTTCGCCAAATGTCCGATTGAAACCACCCCCGCTGTACTACCCTAGTCCTTACATGTTAAAGAATCCATAAATAATAGAGTTGACGTGCGTACGGATTGTGTTACCGAATCACCCCACCCCATGTAAATAGCGATTCTTGTCTATGCCTAATGCCTCTATTGTCTGTGGTACGGATTTATTATTCATTCTCCTTACATCTGACGCTTATTAGTTTTATATTGGTTATTCTGTAATACGATACTTGCGATTTAAAGGATGTCATGGGTCATGTTTCTGGTTTAATTGATGCTCTGATTGGTCAAGCTGATATTAAATCAATAATTGAGTAGCCTTGTCTATTTTTGTTGACTGCCTCGTTGGTCTAGTGGTCACTAAGCGCGACTGCTGAGCAAGAGGTCCTGGGTTCAAATCCCTGGTCGGGCAAAATGTTACTGAGTTTTCCATTAGGTAATTCTCAGTAGCAGCACGGAGTCTGGATTTGTGCCCGGTTGATGGCAATAGGCTCGCCCCCTATTACATTGGGACTTACAACATAACTGGCGAAATGTGGGTGTACTATATGTTCACCTCTGCCTACCCCTTCGGGCAATACAGGCGTGATGTTATGTTAGGATGTATGTCTATTTTTGTAAGGTGTAACTGGAAGCAGTCTTGCTGTCTTGTTGCGACGAATTATTATTTTTTCTTTCTTTTACACTTTTGTTAGGCCTGTAACCTTATTTCGGGCCTATGGTAGAATGTAGTCATGAATGAATATAATAGGTGGCAGCCCTGTTGGCAATAGGGCTGCCACCAATTACATTGGACTTATACTTCTTCCTACCCCTTATGAAGATCAAAGCAAGAAAAACAAATGAAGATATTCCCACTATACTAAGTGCACAACTATGCGCGTAAACACAGGACTGATCGGCTGATCTGCGCGGTAGCCTACGTGGCTAACAGGTACCTACCTATACTGCCGACTCACTGAAGAGAAACTTGGGCTCTATATTGGTCTTAAGTCTAACGAGATGCGGTTTAATATCATTGATCTAGTGGTTGCCCGATTGTTAGGTTTAATCTTAGGTGGGGTAAAGTAAAATTCTATCAAGAGTAAGTCTTCAAACTATCTGCACAGTATACAACAACATAACATAAAATCACGCCTGTATTCCCCGAAGGGGTAGGCAGGGGTGCACATATAGTACACCCATATTTCGCCAGTTATGTTTTAGGTCCCAATGTAATGGGGACGAGCCTATTGCCAAAAACCGGCCACAAATCCAGACTCCGTGCTGCTACTGAGAATTATAGGAAAACTCAGTAACACTTTGCCCGACCCGAGATTAGAACCCAGGACGCATAGGATATAGACGAGCGCAATAGTTGCTGTATTTCTACCAAGAGACGTTGCGTTTCAACAAGTTTCTAACTTACTATCCGTTTGTAATTACTATGGCAACGAGCACTAAGCCTTTTTGTAAAAGTCAGAAAACGCGACGTTCTATGGCAGTTTTCTCGGTAAAAATATTGTCTAAAGACTCACATTAGGAAAAACTTTACGTTATTTACTTTATCTTTTAAAACTGGAATGTTCGTCACAGTTTCTTCAGCAATTTTCATTTAATATATTTCTTGTTTTAGTATTTTAGGGGCTTCCAGTTACACCCGTTAAATGACGAGTTGCGTTTTCTATCGCATGTGACTAACCGCCGAACTCGAGAGATATTCAATGATTACTTACATAATAATAAAGTCACGCCTATTTCCACGAGGGGTAGGCAGAGACCACGGATTTCCATTTGCTACGATCCTGACATACTTCTTTCGCCTCATTCACTCGCATCACATTCCTCATACACGCTCGTCGGTTAAGGGTACTCCTAAGTAAAGGTTTTCTTTGTGCAATCTTTACTTAGAATAGAATAGTTTATTTGCTTAGAATGTAGGTATTACAATATGATATTTGTTACATGTTAAAAATCCTTGTAGTGCCAGTTTAAGTAATTATATTAACGTCTCTGAGTGCGGCGGTTAAGACTTTCTGGCGAAATGTGAGTCTTCAATTCCATGGCTCTATCTTTTTGTAAAGTACGGGCACGTCGATATTTAAACACATCTACGATTCTTCTAAGTTAATGTAACAATCTTCTTTTCGTATGTTTGATGAACAACCTGGTGTCAGAGTTTAAACCGCCTGTAGGCTTTACACACCGTTAAAAAATCTCTCAGGCGTGCCGGTTTCCTCACGATGTTTCCCTTCACCGTTTTTACCGTGTCGCTTTTTTTATTTTATTTTTTTGGTAAATTTTTGTGTCATTTACAAAACGAAAGAATAGGTAACTGTTTGCATATGTGGATATTTTTTATATCGGTGTCTGTGTGTAACCTTAGAGATGAAAAACACGCATGAATAATTCTCTAAACAAATAATTATAATGCAACATTCATGTCACGATTATATTTTCATGTGACCTTTCCATTACAAATGGCGGGAGCCTCGACCTTTTGATTCGTTGTTTAGTAACGTTTTAATTCGATTAGCTACCTACATATTACTATCAAGGGCACTTGAGGTACCTCCTTGTTACTTCTTGTGTAAAGCTTGAAAGTTTGGTGGGTCATCATAGGCTGTACATTTTTGTTAAGATACCTACCTAATATTATAAGCTGAAGAGTTTGTTTGTTTGGTTGAACGCGCTTATTTCAGGAACTACTGTTCGAAGAGTTTTTTTTTATTTTTGTCGGATAGTCCATTTTTCAAGAAAGGCTAGGCTTTAAAACATTCAAAATCCACGCGGACGATGTCGCGGGCGGGAGCCAGTCATTAATTGTGACAAATAAAAACGTCTAATGTAATGATGATGAAGTATTCGGTAGAGTTATAGCAATGGATAGCCCCATTTTGACGGACAGTGTAAGTCTCAAATGTAAAAGTGGGCGAGTCTAACGCCATTGTTTGGAAATACATAATCAATGTCGTGATTAGGCGTTGTCTTGCCTTTTGTGGGCTCTATAAACGGCAATGAGACCACCACGTACGGGACTTATAACAAGCAGAGAAATGTGGGTGTATCGTTTCCAATAAAACAGACACACAGTTGTCAAAAACTTAATTAACCACTTTCCGCGCCAAAGTGCCAGCTCACCATAGACAATACAAACCGGGCGTTTGAATTTCGAAATGTCAGTGAATAGGTCATTTGTTTGAATTGCATACCATAGAGGCTAGAGCACTCGAGTGGCGCCATGCCGTCGTTTATAAAACACGCGCTATGACACCTACTTGTCCGCCTCTTGATAAACAATTGATATTAAGTTTTCAAGTTGGTTTAGAACTATATTAAATTTTTGTTTAATGAAAGGGATGTAGTTGCGGTATCGAAATTATGAGTTGTTGACGTTTTTCTAATTCGTATGGGATCCCTTTTCTTTTCGGTTTTAAAGTTTTACATTGGCAAAGGCACTTGAGCAATATGACTGGATAGTTAGAACTATATACTATAGCCTGATGGACGAAGGACCTGAAAAAGGTAGCTGGGTCGGACAAGATGCGGAAGGCGGAGGACCAGGTGTTGTGGCGCATCTTGGGAGAAGCTTATATCCAGCAGTGGACCGCGATAGGCTGAGAGATGAGTTTAACCTATATAAAGTCGTACGTGTTTACGCTATTGTTTTCCATAAAAAGGGTGCGCATGAGTATGGTATGGCAAGAGCAAGTCTTGGACCACCTATTGAGGTTTTCAAACGTTTTCCTATTAGGAATTATTCTTCAACAGTTGTTTAAAACCGTTTTATGAGAATAAGTAGCAGGTATGTAACATTGCACTCTATACCTTTTAGAAATAATATCATGAACATTTGCAATAATACACAAAAGGCTTGTTACATCTTTACCAAATTGTATTGACACCATTTATAGACAGCTGGCAACATTCTCATGCCGGTAGCTTCACAAACTAATGTGCTCAATATTGTGAGCTGGCAACACTACGCCGCCGCTCAGATTAGACGGATCGCACATATTGACTCTGATTGACCGGTCTGCGATGACATCTGGTCTTACACAATTGTCGTAAAAACATGACGTCACGCCTGTATTACCAGAAGGCAGAAGTGTATAGTACAACCACATTTAGCCAGTTATGTTATAAGTAGGTCCTAATAAACGAACGAGCCCATTGCCATTACACGTGGTACGACTAAAAATTAAGTACTGGAAAAATAATATTAACATAGGGCTTAGAAATTTTTAGTGGTCAAGTGTGGCTTTATAGACTCCTGTCAAAGACTTGCCTTCTTTTCAGGCCTAAAAGAGGTTTTAATAACATCATCACACTAAGAATTTCTCCTGTATCGTGGGTGCGTTTCACAGACATGAAATATTACATACACAAACACCCAGACTCGGGACAAACAAATGCGGATTATACAAATTTTTGTTTCGTGCGGGAATCGACCTCCAACCCTTAGCGCAGCAGTCCAATTGCTTAGCTACTGCGAAAATTAGGTCGTCAACTTGTAACTTACAGTTTTTATGGACGTTGCCAAAATAATAAGTAGGCCGTTTATATGTAACTATATTTCAATCATTTTTGTACAATTTTGTATTAAGAGCGCACGTTAGTACGCTCGTCCTCTCTGCCTAGCCCCTTGACGTAATACGTTAGCAGAGTTCAGCGGCCCCTCCTATAGGGTGGCTCTATGTTTGAAGAGGTGGCTTAGAAATACTTTCTAGAGTCAAATGGACAATACGTACTACACTTTAAATGGACTAACTTATCAAGACCGCAGAGACAATCCAAGGTCTTTGTGTTTTCAGTTATTTCTGAATATGGTGAAAGTAGAGAGCCTCTACGAGTGACGATACTTAAGTACGTCCGGCATACCCCTGACGGTCAACCTCGCTACCATCCTTGTTGACTGACCAATCTCTACACCACGGCATGACCTATTCCATGTGGCTATTGGCTCATGCCGATACGAAGAAGACTGATAATATGTCTAAATGATTGCAATAGAAAGGTTACACCAATCATTTTCTTTCAACTGTTATTTTATTACTATAGACAGCATAAAAAATATACAATCGGAAATTCTATTCTAAATTTTATTGTAAAATTATTCAAAGAATTGCATTTAGCAATTAGTACGTCAAACGAAACATTTATATGAAAAAAAAAATGTATATACTTTGACCATAATTTGCAAGGATGATTAAGTGACCTTATTTTTATTGTTTTGACCTTGTACAAATTAATGACTAAAATTGACGTATTTCATTATTTTATAGATTTAAAATTAGACGTGATTATTATCTGAATTTTTAATATCAAAACTGTTGTTTTAAGTTCTATTTTGAATATAAATACTAATTATTAATAATTTAAATACTAAACAGTACGCGTTCTGAATATTTAAGAATATATTTGTGCAGTTCAAGGAAATTTGTCGCGTCACAAGCCTAACAAAGGAATTTTCCGATCAGTCATGTTTTCTCTATGTATAACTAACGTTACAGGCTTTAAATCATTCGAATAGATACATTTCTTGGAAAACCAGCATAATATACCTAATATATGTAGCCTAGACGGGTGCTTGTATCTTTGGACCTTAACATTTTTCAGCGATCTTATAGCGACTGCATATTGATAGCCGAGTGGTACGACCGTTGGATTACCAAGTCAAAGGTCGCAAGTTAAAACCCCAGCACGCACCAATGTCTTTTCGATTCATGTGCGTATTATAAATTAATTATCAGTTGCTAAAACGGTGAAGAAAAACATCGTGAGGAAACCGGAAAACTTGAGAGATTTTTCAACGTGTAAAGCCATGTCAGAGGCCTATAGGTGGTTTATGCTTTGTCATCAATATCTAACCTTCAAAATCATTATCTTGGTTAAAAAAGCTAGGCTACAAAGGAGCACTTACAGAACGTCAAAACTAGTTGCTCGGTTCCAAAATGTCGTTTCTACGGAGAAGAATCGGCAAGAAACTCCATAGTTACTCTTTTGTGAAAAGTAAGACTAATTGTAACTCGTAAATTGTAGTCCGACTTTCAGGTTTCTGACTACCTGTAACAACTGTCAAATTCTTCCATACTTTCATTTAGAGTCCGTGCTACTACTGAGAATTACCTTAAACCCAAATAACTTTACCCGACCCGGGATTCGAACCCAGGACCACGTGCTCAGCAGTTGGACTTAGCAACCACTAACGAGCGAATACAAGCCAGACGTAACGTTTTTTTTTGATTTTTTAAATTTTTATCCATAATATCTTGTTTAAACACTCTTCATCTAGCCTTGTAACCTAACCTCAAAATCATTATTAACATCGATATTGGCTGGAAATTCAGTGTTGATCGATTGTCGTTATATAACGGTGTATATATACAAGTGGGTATGTATATACGTAGCTATATATTCAGGCGACGGAGTGAGAGTGCGCTTGGACGCTCTTCTTGTAATATATAGCTTGGAGTCGCATTCTGAACTCAATTGACGCTTTGATTTCGGTTAGAGGATTTTTTTACGTTGTTGCTATATTTTTAGTCAGTGTTTTTCTTGGCGGTGTATGAACTTATCTATCGTTAATAAGTATACATAGTTACCTACTTAGTTTCGTTAATCATAGGTAACACGTAAAAATTCACTACGAATATTGTTGAGATTGTACGTATAAACTTTTAA
Source organism: Abrostola tripartita (assembly GCA_905340225.1). NCBI lineage: Eukaryota > Metazoa > Arthropoda > Insecta > Lepidoptera > Noctuidae > Abrostola > Abrostola tripartita. Next base: position 6,056,286 of record HG996512.1, read on the forward strand.
ATTAACTAAATTAAGGACAGTAAAATATTCTTAGGTGGATTGGTAGTTATTTACGATAATGCAGCGTAAAACACTGTAAAAGAGCAGGTGGGAATTTAACAACTATTAATATGTTGACCAAAACCGCGTCTCATTGTGTATGACGAAAGTAAGGGAGTACTTTGCGCATCGGTGCTTTTTTTAATACAGCCGTGTTTATTTGCAAGCCTACTACATAAACTACATAAAAAAAGCGTATTAAAAGATAAACTTTTCTTCGTAATTTCAGTTTTCTAGTACACGTGGTTAAACACGCCACAAAAGACTTCATAATAATATGAACTATTGCTATGTGTGTGTGTGTAACACCTTACATAAAATGTACGTAGGTACATATTTGTGAATTAATTCCTTGATCAATCTTGAGTAGGTATCTACGCAGCATCTGGGATATGTAGCGCGATATTTGTAAAAAACATCATTTAAGCTTTGCAAATACAGTTAAAAACATAAAAAATCTGCTAAATCATAATTTCCTCATTAAAATTAAGTCCAAAAATTGTGTTATTAAAATAGACTTTTTATTTTCCTTTACGACATTATTTAGTCCGCTATTCAAAAACATCTCATTTTACTAGGTGCCTGTAATGATTATAACCGCAATAACAATAAATCAAATGTATTTTATAGCTTACTATTATTACAGAAAATAAAAAATAATGAAAAGCAAACGAATTGCAGAATGTGACGTGTTACGCGCAGCAGCCGGGGTGGAGGGGTGAGGCGTGCGGGCAGACGATAAGCGGCTTAACTCCGCACCCGGCTGCGACACCACTATACGAAAAACCAACAGGAGGGAGCGGGAAAGCATTATATTACTATATACAGCTGCAAACATTACTGCGTACGCTCGACGCGGGGCGTTCTTATTCCAAACGTCGTAAGTCCCGTTCCCGCTATTCCATTTTGACGTTTAATGTCAAAATGACAAGTGTCATTCTCGTGCGCGCCATCTTGGTAGGTTACCCATTCGGGGTTACTGGTATAAAATAAAAATACATTTTCCAGGGAATATCTACGTGGGTACAAGTAAAGTTTGCGTTGGTAACGTATAGCTATGTGTGTCGCACAATTCAACGGGCCCGTCTAAACAGCTAATTTTAAAGAAGTCCAACAGAGATTGTTGACGGACGAATTTCGACGACATTGCGTTGACATTTTGTGTATGACAGTAGTTTTTTTAATGTTTCTCTCGATGTCACTTGGGAGTTTATGAAAAAAAGTATTTTTTTCAACCTTGCCTTTCATCTTTCATGGAAGTTTGGTTGCGTCTAATGAAAATAGATGCCTTTATCTTTAGGTTTAAAGTTCGGGATTTCCGATTTTGATCAATGTATTCTTCGTTTGGTTTGTAGTATGGTATGTCTACAAAACAAAATATTATTGTAAGTACAGTGAGGTTTTACTTTACATAAACACGAGTCGTATACGGCATTCTCTGGCTTTTTATTAGAATAGGAAGCGAAGATGACAAGTAGAAGGTAAGTAGGTACCCTAGCAGCATCGTCGCCAAGTACCTTCTACTTTAAGAGCTCCAAGTCGTAGGTTTGATCCTCTCGAAGATGTTCAAATTGTGTAACATGACAAGAGCCCGCTCTATTTTTAGGAGTAAGTACATACCTCCGTGTATTTGGCAGCCTAGGTAGTTTATTTATCAGATATGTACACAAAATTGGGTACAAGCCCAAGCTGATTTTTAATCTAAGAGATCACTTGTAATTTTGGTGCTTGATAAAATATGGTAGGTATTAGGCTCGCAATTACATCGGACGACTAACTGGCGAAATACCTAAGTGTACGGTATCTTCTTTTCGTAGCTATTGTTGATGAACAACTGGTGTCAGAGTTTAAACCTACTGTAGGCCTCTGATATGGCTGGCATTACAGTTTACACGTAGTTGAAAAATCTCTCAGGTGTGCCGATTTCCACCCGATGTTTTCTTTCACCGTTTTAAGCAACTGATAACTAATTTATAGTACCTACCTACGCGCATTAATTCGAAAAGATATTGGTGGGTGCCGGGATATGAACTTTTATTTAGAAATCTTAGAATTGTAAGATAATTCAATAGTTGAACAAAATAATGTATTTTTTTAACTTTTGATTATCACCTAAAGTTTGTAAGTTTCATATCCAAGAAGTTATTGTCGGCAGTCGTGCCTGCAAAGATCAATGTAATTAAGTACCAGTTGATTATTGAATCAATTAAAGTAATAATATCTTACAATGTGTATTATACATTGTAGGTCTAAGTACCTAATATTGCAATAATCGTTGCAATTAAACATGTAAATAAAAGCCCCGTTACTCTCTACATAAAACGTAGGGCCTGTTTCACCATCTACAAGTAAAGTGTTGAATAGTTACTTCTTGATTAACGCAAATCGGCAAGTAAAAGTTACGAGTATCTTCTATCGTATCTTAGTTACAGGCCAGTTTATTCCCTGATTAATGCTACTCAGGTATTGTGAGATTCTTATGAGTACGGGTGACTTTGTGGCGGTTAGTCTACTTGTCACTTTATCTATCGATGGTGAAACAGGCCTTACGTCTATCAAATTTTCTGCACAAACACCTGTGTCCTAAGGGTATTTACAGGCATGATGTTACATAGGTACAATACAATTAAATTATGCCCAAAATTGACGCAACGCGTAAGGACGTACCAATTACGTTAATTAGAGGTGTCGTGTCGGACTCGTGTCGTTCTTGGGTGACGTCGTGCGTGGTTAGAGATGTGTAATACTGCGCTACGCCGTGCAATTGCGCTAACTTAATTCACTGCGCCGGATGAGCCACCTCACTTCTTTAACCTGTGTTGGCAAAGCGCAATTTATACTTATAACGTTTTACTTTACAAAATGAATAGAAATTTATAGTAGGATTTGTTTACATTTTGCTATTCCACGGTGCAATTTTAAGCCCACTGACCCGGCGCGTAAATACGGGTTACATTTCGCTATAACACGGCCCACGGCAAAATTTTGAGTTAGCCCACTTAGCCAGTGCGCTTAAATTACCGAGTTAACGCAGGATATTTATATGTTACCCATCTCTACGTTGTAGCCTTTGTAGGACGTCCGTGTAACCGAGGGCTTCAGTCGTCGAACTCAGATCGTGTTACAGCCGACCACATCGTATTCGAAGCACCGCACCGGGCCGCAGGACCGAGTTCCATTTCATTTGTCAATAAGTACTTAACTATAAATTGTTTTTGTTTACCTTTGTAACTATACCTACCTAACGAACGGCAGGCCGAGAGGAAGATGGCGTGAATAACTGGACTCCTACCTAAAACACGGCGTTGAGTGGCAGACAGCGGCAAGTGGTAGGAGAGAAGGGACCTTTGTCTTACAGTGGGACAGTACGGGCTGATTAGATCTAATAATATCTATCAACTATAACAATATACCATCTTCATTCGTTTCTGCGTGTCACAAAGAGCACGTTCGCTGGTCCTGCGCCTGATCTCTCGCTACGTCGGCTTGCAGTCCCATCAGACTGAGTGTAAGAGAATAGAGAATGCATTAAGTTACATTGCATTAAAATATCTTCTACTGTCTTTAATTATAACTTCCACTGCCACATAATGTCCTCCTGACCGAATTTCGTTAGGAGGACATTATGTGGTAGTTTACAATAGTAACTCCTTGCCTGCCTTGATTGGGGCAGTGACTAATTGTTTGGTCTGCTACGATTGTACGGTTGGGGTGTGATGGCCCGTTATTCCAGCAGGTCTAAAATCTGAGTGTTATACCTAATGCATAAATATGTCTGTAAAACGTTAGTTTAGACTGTCTATAAATACAAAAATTTACTATCTTTGTGCTTCTAGCTTTACCCTCGAGTAGAACAGCAAGCTATAGACACTATCAGCTTGGTTTCCTCTCCAGAGGATTAGCATAAAGACGGGTAGAGAAAAAGAAGCTATGCAGCAGTAAGGGTGTATAGCTAGTTTATAGTAGGTACTATAATTCACATTGGGTTATGTGTAGAGGGTGTATGAGGTTTATTTGCCACTAAAAGTGCCCATATGACACTGCTAAATTCAATCGTTTGTAATAGTCGCAAAGGCCTAAATTGGAGGGTGTAGGTATTATGTAGCATCAATAAAGATGTTTGTCTGTATGTAAAAGGTTGGTAAACTTCTAAACTCTGCATCTATTCTATAAGTTCTTACATTTATTATTTAGGATAGATCTTCAGGGTAGACATAGGCTTTTATCACGGAGAAGAAGAAGCGGGCTGAGTCTTATAATTTAAAATCTATGCTATGTAGATCACCGTGGGCTTATAATATGGTAAACATGTCTTCTTCTTTGATTTAAGAGCTATGCTCTTGTAAAAGTGCGTCGTAAAATCGTTTGTATATTGACAGTAGCAGCTCATTGAACTGCTTCTACTCATAGAAGCTACCCATAGAAGTAGGAATATACAAACATGCCTAAAAGAAGCCTGCAGCTTTGTAATCCTTAAATAGGTTAGTTTTTAAATGGAACCACCATTAGACTACACATAGCACTTTTTTTAAACACCTAAGCCCTACAGGTAGATATAAATTACATACATACCTACATACATAAAATCACGCCTATTTCCACGAGGGGTAGGCAGAAACCACGGTGTTTCCTCAAACACGCTCGTCGGTTAAGGGTACTCCTCACTAGACCCTTTTGTAGAACATGTCCGATCTGGTCCAAGTAAGGAGATGTATAATTGTATAATTATAATCTTGTAGGTATTTACGGGCATTTAATGACAATATTGATAGAATAGACATGAGACGCTCAAGGTAGAGAGGATTGGCAGAGAAAAAGGGAGGCCTATACCCAGCTGTGGGTGATACCGGGCTGATATGATGATGATTGGTAGCATGTCTGTAAAGCAGGATAGTCTACGCTTAATAGAAACTCAATGCTTGTTTACTCTTAGAATTCTAAGATAATCCATGCTAATATTATAAATGTGAAAGTGACTCTGTCTGTCTGTTACATCTTCACGTCTTAACCGCTGCACGGTTTTTGATGAAATTTGGCATGCAGAAAGTTTAAGACCCAAGAAAGGACTTTACTTTTTTTTTAATTCTCTCTATGGGGTTTAAACAGGGTTTACCGCGGGCATAAGCTATATGTATAATACTAACCAACAATCTAAATTAACGCGAGCGAAGCCGTGAATATTTAATAAGTTAATTATACTACTTTACTAGGTTCCTAATGTCTGCTTATCAGTCGCTTCTTGAAGAATACTGATATCCAGCTGAATATAGTTACACAGGAAACCGACTTCATTAAAGTTGGGTAATGGTGAGGCTAACATGATAATTATGTCTGTGTTCTATTTTTATTTTATTGCTATTATAATTACACGACAATTTTCCTCCTGAGTTATTATTTTTAATAACTGAGATGTACCTACGTAGACTTCTGCAATTCTGCATGGAAGAGTCTCCATGTATAATTAGTTAGCATTGAAGTAAGCAGACTGTGTTGCTACTAATGTTAACAAAACAACCCTTATACGACCTTAGACTGGCCTGCTGGTCTAGTGGTTAGTGACCCTGACTGAAAAACTAAGATCGTGGGTTCGATTCTCACCCACTACAATTTATTTCTTGCCCTATGTAGTTTAACAGAAAGAAATACATGCTATCCTTATCAATCATAGACCCCGTAAGCGTGGAGCAAGAAATTTTTTAAGTTAAAATAAGAATCTGCAATATTCCATAATAGTTTTCATTACCTCATCTTTATTTGGTTTGCTCGTTCTCTTTTGTACAGATTTTGTTTGATCTCGGGTACACTAAATCTTCTCAAAGTATTTGGATAAACAATAAAACACTAGAAATGTATTTTATATGCATATATTCGGATTCAATATTTCAATAGCTATCAGTAAATAATTAATACAACTTAACTTAAAAAAAATACACTGACTCTTCATCGAACGGTACACGTGTGTACTTAACTAACTTAGCTATGTTCAAGCTTAATATTTACTATAAATTACAATTTCATTACATTTAAATACTACAAAGTAGGGAGTTTTTGTATTTCGCCGCTGGTATCCCTTAAACATCGATATTTATAAAATTGTCTATGGTAAATTAAAAAAGGTGAAATATTTATTTTAAAATTAATTATTTCGTTTCTTTTATTTACCAATTGTGGATTACAATAATAAAGGTATGAACGTATTGATATTATTTTTTAACGAAGTTAAGTATTGCATTTTATGAGTGGAGTGCTCATAATAAAATAAGTACCAACTGTTACCATTAAAATGTCGATGGTTAAGCAATACCATTCGCGCGGTACTTGCCACTAATAGACACATTAGCGACACGATTCTTGCACAAAACACTCATTTAATTTGTAAAATAATATAAATTAACTAATAATCTCATTAAATTACTCCATCATTGTGATTTTAGTAAAACTCGACCACTCGATATCGAGCAATAAACATTTTATAATAAAAATCGCCATTTTTGTCGGCATCTGTCATGGGTGCCAATTATTAATTTTATTGCCGCCATCTTTATTTAAGAATTTATTTTATGTACAAAAAGGCCTCCCCGCTTATTTCTTCAGCAAAATATATTGAAACATCGTAAACTATCAACTGAAATGTATGCATTACATTACGAATTTTATTTGTAAATAATTTTAATATTCTTTCGCAAAATCTAAAAGTTCTTCAACGAATAATAAATTAAAATGTTTTCTATTTCACAATAAAATATAAACCTAAATACAAGATGGCGACGAACACTTAAATTTTGTTTTTCGAATTAAATTAATTGTATAATTTATGGCAGGGTTGTCACTGGTCTAAAAAGTAATAAAAAAATTACGATCGCTTAAAACTAGACAATAATAACTCACATATACATTCGGAGCACACACATATACAAAATAAAACTCTTAACGTACAATTTATATACAATAGAATTATGTAGCGTTACTTATATTAAAAGTAAATTTCTTCGTATAATAAAAGAAGTAGTTTTTCCGTCGGACTATCCACTTTCTAAGGTTTTATTTTCATACCTAAATATAAATGTGTGGATGTAAAAAAACTCAGCCAAACAATACAAGTTTTTTGTCTTAATTGTAAAAGATATACTATCTATAGTAATTGATGAGTTTTCCGTTATTTTATTATTTACGTTTTAATATAAGTAACGGCTGAATTTTTCGTTAATTTAGCGAATTCCGTCACTAAATATAGCCTAAAGTTAACTCGTTTCAAATATAATAAGTGATATGATTCAGGGTGTTTTTTACAAAGACGCAAGAAAGAATGCAAGTTAAATGAAAATGCACACATCTAGCTTTTTTCTTTTTAGCTTTGAACGCTCCTAATGAATTTTGATAAAAATTTGTTTTTCCTAAAAGATTTTACTGATTTTGTTAAATTTTTATAATTATAAATATTTTCTATTGTTATTTTTATTTATTTTGGCGTTCATATGTTATAAACGAAAATAATCTTTAACAACGTGTCCTTCGATACACACAGTTAGGCCTCTCGATAAAGTATTCGTTGAAAATCGTTCATTAAAATTAAATAAGAGCGTTGGATGAAAAATTAATTTCTGTAATTTTGTAAATTTTAATTTAAACAAGACACGACTTCATATTTAGTAGAATATTTCGATGTTTACCTATATATATATATATATATAAATTTGCTATCTCTTTTTTAATAAATAACTTTGAAGATAAAATTATACATATTTCTCATTTTACAAAAGCTTCTTAATATGACGCCAGTTCTTGTTCAAAATATTCATTTACAATATAGTAACGCATTCTACAATTTAAGTAAATATAAACAGATTGAAGAAAGTTTGTATGTTTTGTTTAAATAAATTAATATAAAGATTTTATTGATATGTACTAACATCGTATTTTGATAAATTTTCACATTTCTATGCACTAAGTAAAAGTAAAATAAAAATATAGTAAAATGTAAAATAAAAAATGAAAATTATAAAAAAATACGAGTGATTGTAAGTTTTAAATAAAAAATGTGGATGTAAATCAGACTTTAGCACAGAATTATCCGTCGGACATTTTTTACTTAAAACCTCAAAAAAAAATTTTTGTCGGAAAAAAAGTGTCCCAAAAACTTACAAACATCCCACAATCTGTTCTCACACACCCACTATACAAAACATATGTACAACTACAAATAAAGGACTAGATGTACTAAACCATATTAATACCGTACTTTTCAGGCGCAAAATAACTGTTCCCCGTATTTGAAAAGTTCGTAATTTGTGACGCCTGTAACATGCTTAAATGTGGCGAGTTTTGGGACTGGTTTTCTGGGGACTCGGGCCCTGAAGATAGGATGTTGTGGTGCGAGGCCCAGGCCCCTGGCGGGGATGGGTTACCGAAGGAAACTTGGTTGTACAGCTGGTTGCCGTTGGCGGTCAGGTTGTGACCGTGGTGGCTGCCGTGCGTCTGGTTCACGGACGAGCCGTTGAAATACTCCATCTGTAAGAGATTGTGGTTAAGACTTCTTGTTTTTTGGCGGTCAGTAGTGGTTTTAGTACTTTTGACTCCTGGTGATCCCTATATACTTTAGAGTTAATACTATATTAATTTGTTTGCACCAGCGTTATGGCTAGCCTAGAAATGTTAGAGAGGTAACCCTCATGCGTAAACAGACAACGTGAGATTATTTGCCAAAATGTTATGGTAGTATCCAAAGTTTAAATTTCTTGAAAATGTATGTAACTAATTAATTTCTAGTTAATGATGAATAAATTAATAACTGGGTATATAAAACCGCAGTATCTAAATTGATTTCTGGTATTTATTACATTAATTTGAAGATTGATTAGAACAAAAAATTAAAATTATAGAAACTGTTTTTTAGATTTCTAAAATATAAACATTTCTCTTTAAAAACTGGAGATTAAACAAAAATACACGATTATGTCATAAATTACTGAGTTTATTATGATATTTAAGTTAATCAGTATATCAAATGATTGATTGTATTAAAAAAAAATACTCGTCAGCGATAATTAATTGCAAGATTTATATCAAATGGTAAATTGAATTCATTCATTACCCGATTCCGTTGTCTATAGTTATAGGAATTATTTTAAATCAACTAAGTATTTATCTTTTACATAGATTTTTATCGAAATGATAACAATGGAAATATTAGTCGCCAAGGAGACATAATTAAAGGTTTATAAAACATTATGTTTGACTTAGTAATGTAATTAATGCAAACGTATTTTTATTACAATATTATCTCTTTCTATTATAAATATACATGATAGAAGAAGAATTGCTTTACAAAACTACTAACACTGCAATTCGCGATCTAGCTGCATCGGATTCATTTCGGATGCCTTTCAATTACAACTTTATAAAAATGTTTTAATGTGTAGGTATGTTAAACTGTTGAAAGCTCACCTGACTAGGATAATACGGCGAGTTATACGCGCTTTGTCCGTAGCCCTGATGGTGATGCGAGGTGGAGTAACTCCGGATGTAGTCCGAACTGCCCGGCCAGTGGAAACTGTTGTAACTGTCCGGGTGGTACACGTTGCCCGGCCCGTTAATACTCTGAGGAGTGATAGGAGGCGACGGAGTGGTCATTATCGAGGAGTTGGACCCCAAAGGAGTAAGATTCCCCGTCAATCGGGAGCTGTACTGGTCCTTCACCAAGTTGCTCCCGAATTTTTCGGTGTAATCCAACTTGCTGGCGTAGTCCAGCCTCTTCGGACTGCTGTACAGCTCCTGTTTCGGAGTGACCCCGTAACCATGAATGTTAGACACAGGTTCTGAAGGCGACGACTCTTTACCACTTATTCTGAGCTCGTTAGAATTGTAATGGGATAAGGACGTTAGACTATTATTTTTGTTCAAAGGGGAGCTTTCGTAGTTGGATCCTGCCGACTCCTTCTTGCAGATGACGTTGATAGGAGGGCTGACCGACGTCGTGGGGGTAATGGGGAGGTTTGGGGAGGAAGTGGTGATGCTAGAGTTTTGTGTGGTAGGTACGTTTGAAGAGCTGGTGAGCGATTTAGATGTGGTGATCTTGGCTGAACTCGTGGAAGCCTTGATGGTGCTATTGGAGACGGTAGTCTTCGAGCTGGAAGAGGATTTACTGGATATCTGCGTGTTAGTCTGCTGCTGAAGCTGCTGCCGGCATTTCGCTCTTCGGTTTTTGAACCAAACCTGGTAACAATGAGGAAAAATATGAATTTCTGAGTGAAAATCAATTGAATTTTATCGCTGAAATAAATGAAAATTCTTGACATTTTATTGCTGTTATGAAATACAATATTAAAAAGAAAGGAAACATAAACAAATAACGTTGGTTGGTTGGCCAGATTTGGAACGATAGATAGTTCCTAATCACGGCATTTGTCTTTCTTACGTTGTTTGATAAAACCAAACACATCCCATAACAGTCGTCATTCAACTGAAGCGTGGCTAAATAACCTGTATACATTACTGAGAACAAACGTTTACCCAATAACATTTAACCTAATAAATTGTAACAATATTTAACTAACAAATTGTAAGTGCCAACCCTAAAACTTGCTTCCAGCAACCGTTAATGTGAGCTACTATTTGTTCTCGCTGCATCGCGCGCGTAGCAATTACTTCGCGCGTTCTCGCCTGCAGTTTGCACATCGGATTATGAGTGATTTATAACGATACGACGTGAGTTTTGCGCCAATAGTAGGGGGTTTTATTTCGATTTTTTGTGTTTTTGCGCGTAGCGTATTTTTATGTGGCATAGAATTATTTTAAAGCGATAATTTATTGTTGGATTTATTTATTTTCTATACTAAATATAAACATAACATAACGCCTGTATTCCCCGAAGGGGTAGGCAGAGGTGTACATATAGTACACCCACATTTCGCCAGTTATTTTGTAAGTCCTAATGCAATAGGGGGCGAGCCTATTGCCATCAACCGGGCACAAATCCAGACTCCGTGCTGCTACTGAGAATTACTTAATGGAAAATTTTGTTACACTTTGTTTCTTTACCTTCACATATTTACGTGAAACTGAAAACTTTAACTGGCAATAGATATCACTACATAGTATAAAACAAAGTCGCTTTCTCCGTCCCTATATCCCTATGTATGCTTAAATCTTTAAAACTACGCAACGGATTTTGATGCGGCTTTTTTTAATAGATAGAGTGATTAAAGAGGAAGGTTTATATGTATAATAACATCCATTAAATAGTGGAGAAATTCTTATAATATATATTTTATACCCGTGCGAAGCCGGAGCGGGCCGCTAGTTTCCAATAATTTGAAAAAGGGCGTCGAGTTAAATTAGGCTTTATTTTGGATGTAAATACCAAAAATGTAAATCTTTAGTGGCTTAGAAAGAATCTGTTACATATCTTCATTACAAAACCTTTATACCTTGTTCAAAACACCTCTGTAACATGGTTAATGATGGCAGACTTTTTAGACTACACTAACAACGATAAGTTTCCTCTCGAAGCTACAAAGAAATTTCGAAGCAATAAAACATCGGTTTCACAATGTCCATACGAAATTGCAAGCAGAAGAATCGCACTAGATTATTCTGCTCCACAAAAACAGTAGCAAATGGATAATAAAAGGTACGTCGGTGAAGTAGACAGGGGACGTGCCTCGCAGTGTGCACCCCGGATTAGAACCCCCTACCCCCAACTAATAATGAGTTAATAACGTTTTTTGTGAAAAGAGCAAAGAGCGCGACAGATGTGGATGCTAATTGTTGTCGGTGCTATGAGCTTAGATTGTACGGTAATCAAGCGGCCGGTCGAGAGCATGACGTGTGGCTAGGAAAATAGGTTAAAAAAATATAAAGCACGGGTAAATGGGGACACAATACAAGTAAACAAAGAGTAAGAGAAAACCATAAGACAAATTAAGTTATCTGGAAGTAACTGCAACCTGATTGGCGCAGTGGCTAAGCGATTGGACTGCTGCGCTAGGGGTTGTGGGTTCGATTCCCGCACGGGACAAAAATTTGTGTGATCCACAGATGTTTGTCCCGAGTCTGGGTGTTTGTGTATGTGATATTTCATGTTTGTGAAACGCACCCACGATACAGGAGAAATTCCTAGTGTGGGGCGACGTTTTTATTAAAATGAAAAAAAAAAAAAATTGCTTTGGCAACTAAACTAAACTAAGTATTTTACTGTTGCAAAATAAAAAGAATATTTTGTAACAAAAATTTAAACACATACTAGTCGTAATTTTGATTCCTACCTATTTTTTATTAAATGTAAACCTCTTGATTGTCACTAACTGTTTAATATACCGTAGTTAATAGTTTCTACTAGACGCATCATATACCAGTCAAAAGGCATGAAAAATGAAGCCCTAAAATGTAAAAAAGTAGTAAAAAAAAGTGATATTCATTAGTACAGCAAAAATATTAGGCCATACTTTACACGGAGACTTTATTTAATCACAAATACTGGCCCTTTTGATCTCGTTATCATTTTGATCTGGACATGCCAATTACGACGTATGTTTACTAATGATACCAGATTCATTCAAGGGGACTTCTAACGGACAGTTTACAGTTACACAGAACTTATGATGTCTGATGGGTATAGATACACTGGTACACTCAGCGGCACAAAATGTGGCCCAAACATATGTATATTTTTTGGCTACTGAGAAAACGTAAAATTTATGTTTTACGTTTTTAATGAAATTATTACTGATCTGTGGGGAACCAAAAACCTAATTTAGAAAAATAGTGTAATCTAGTATGTAAGAGTGAACTATAATTCTGATGAACCATTATAATATGTAGCCATATAAGTTTGGGACATTCCGCGCCGGTGAGTGTAGATAAGGTTAAAGCTGTCTGCCTGTAACGATTTAAAGGGTCCAGATTTGACTAGATTTGGAAGTGGAATTAAGGGTTAAATAATAGATTGATTTTTAAGTTTGGGTAACTATTGGTTTAGTTTCTGAACGTGACTGCAGGTAAAGTCAGCAGCGAGTTGGTTAAAAGTTGGAAAACTTAAAAGTCAAATAATCGAAATAAAAACTTATTAAATTAAGTGTTGTTTAGAGTTATTAGTGTTTTCTTCATACAGAAAGAAGTTCAAAGAAACTAGATAGGCCTTTGATGTGCACTGGGATTTTGTTGGCTTTTAATAATAATACAAATAAAGTTGTAGCTTCAAAAGAGAGTCTATTTAAAAAAAGATCATAGTTATTATAAAGTTTTTCTTATGCATCAAATTCTTCCAAAAATAGTACGTGCAAAAGCTAAAATATTTTGCTTTTTTGCCGCTGACTGTACAATGAATCACAATTGACACTCTACTAAAACACATTCGATTTTTAAATTACCCGTTATACCGCCATTTATAACGGATTCCTTAAAAGTTAAAAGCTTTATAAGTACTCAACAACTCCGCGACGCAAAACAATCGAATAATTTGATTTTCAAATTTCAAAATCGGAACGTAATTCGATTGGTCGCGTTAATGCTCTATCCGTGTTGATATAAATTGAATGTTTGAACGAATTAGAAATCAGTCGAGCGTTGGCATCGGACTACTGTGGTTCGAGAATTTAATAACTTTATTTTTTAATGGCGTTTTGGGTGGCGCACATTATGATGGATTATATTCACGTATTAGATGCGCTATCTCGAGTTAATTGAAACTTAATAATCGTCGGATTTTCTCCGCTTGCTTGATAAGACTGATCGTAGTTTTATAATGTATTAACTAGATTATGATTATGAGTCGTGGAGGTGGGATTCGTAGTTTAGATTAAAATATTGTTATATGTGACTTAAGTATAAAATTCAAGGAATTTAATGTAGATAAATGCACAGCCAATAAAAGGACATCTCTGGATCTCTACCTTCCCTTTGGGTAACATAGGTGATCCAGTGGTCGATTCGACAGTAATTATGGTAGGTACACTTTTCCATACAAACTTGAACTAAGTAGGTATGTTAATTTACACAGTCCTCTGTGTGCACAATGCTTCAAAAGACGTACCACTAAAACCAGCGCTGTGTTGTGTCCCACCACACAACCAGCGCGAAGCTGATTGGCACCCCGTTATCACGCATCTCATATACCATGTTAACATCTTAAGTTACCAATTCTGATGTAGCATAGTTAGCTTTTTATAATAATAAGAAAAAAAGAAGTTATTTCTTTACTAAATCTTCTCTTAACCTAATACCCAGCCTTCCTAGACAAGTGACAAAATGATTGAGTTTAACATAATTATGTCATCGATAACATAATGTCATCGCCATACATATAGGTATCATTCTATTCGATTTCTATTCGTCAAGCGTTTTGCCACTTGTCTAGAGGGGCAGATGTTCTACAAGTGAAACCCACCTGAACTCTACTCTCGGGCAGGTTGATCTTCAGCGCCACCTCCTCCCTCATGAAGATGTCCGGGTACCTGGTCTTGCCGAACAGTGCTTCTAACACGTCGAGCTGCGCCCGCGTGAATGTCGTCCGTTCTCTGCGTTGCTTCCGGGGATTTACGCCTGTGGACAAACAGTTCATTAGACTTGGTAGTATGTTAACCCTCCTAACATATAATACATTGGGTTTGTCTTACATTGAAGTTAACCCTTTTCGTTTGTGAAGAAATTGTTGCGTCTATTTGTGGACAGTAGCAGCAGTGGCTAAAGTATTAAGATTCATATCTATTTGTATAGAAAGATGAAAACAGATAAGAATTGAGGACTTCAGCACTATGTGAATTATGAAAACATCATCCATGGGGCATTAACCCATGGATAGCCTCGAGAAACTTAACTTTTATATCTTAATGAAATTAACACATAAAAATCATAAAATCAAAGGTGTAAAACTCAATACTGATAGAAATAAACGTTTGATAGATCGTTAAGAGGAGACGGACGTCGATATAGACACTGTCAATTATAATGGTAATATAGAACCTGTTTAAAGTCGCCAAATATTAGAATTGCCTCCTTACAATTAACTCTTAAAGCAGGACTGGTTCCGTTGTGAAAGCGAGATGCAACAGTACACTGTTCGTTATGTCTCGCTTTCACAACGGAAAATATCCTACTTTAAGAGTTCATGGTAAGGGGGCTTCACTTATGTGAAGTAAGTTGGCACAAGGCGTAATACAGTTACTGCTGTAGAATGCATCGCAGAGCGCATATACGATACTCCGCTGGGCTTGTGCCTGATCTCTTCAATCAAACCGATTTGCCGTTCTAACAGACTGAGTGTGATGGAGTAGGAAGTGCAGTGTGTGCTTTTGTGCACACAATAAATATTTTTTATATTTTTTAAAAAAAAACGTCGCTCTACACTAAGAATTTCTCCTGTATCGTGGGTGCGTTTCACAAACATGAAATATCACATACACAGACACCCAGACTCGGGACAAATAACTGCGGATCGCACAATTTTTTGTCCCGTACGGGAATCGAACCCGCAACCCTTAGCGCAGCAGTCCAATCGCTTAGCCACTGCGCCAATCGGGTCGTCAAATAAATTGTGTTCTAATTATGTCTCCTGCGAAGTTGGCGTATGGCTAGTCTCAGTTGAAATTGGTCGCCCTGTACGAAATTAAGTCAGATAGATATTATTTTCACCTCATTGTATTTAGCAGATATACCGGCAAAGAGCATTGTGAAGCACTATTTTGCCTACATTTTTGAATTAATGAGGCTTTCTATTGCTTCAGAATCAGCTTTTGTCCAGCTTGATGTCTGATTTGATCCTGGTCGTTAAGAAATAGGAAGATGCAGCAGCGAATATCATTGATACCTTTTACGAGCTCGTTAAGCTACCTAAATAGTGGTTCTGAAGATTATACAAAACATATTTGCTCAAGGATTGTTGTTTAAGTATCTAAGCAAATCCGTTTTGTTCATTAAAACATTATTACCCGTCAGTCATTAGTTTCAAACATTTTAGAATTAAATACATTTCGTGGTATCATAATTTTACGACAGATTTTATTGCTAGAATTAATTTTATAACAAATCTCCGAATCTTATAAGTTATGCAACAAAACAAATTATTTATATGATATTTTATGTCTCAAACGATATCAATAAAAAGTCATAAAACTTTTCTACCTATTTGTATTCATAGATTGGTTTCATAGTGTTGAGCTGGTACCGGGTATTGCAATTACTATTATTTTTATAATCTGTATCTACTAAAATAGAGATTAGGCGAGTGTCTTGGCACAAACTTAATTAGTCATAAAAACAGACTAATTTTATAGGTATGTAATAGTTTGTATTTTTTAGTACACATTAAAGTGAATGATGCTTTATTTTTTATTCTCTGCCTATCTTTGTAGCTAGCTTTTCTCCGTCTCCGCCTCGAAATCTTAAGTAACTTTTGTCTGCCCAATGACACCTATGCTTTGCTATTATTGTTAAAATTAAGTAACGAAGGTTTATTATTTTCTTCTAGCGTGGCGTGGGTGTGAATTATTTAAAAATTGACGGAGTCCACACAGATGCCGCTTAATCCGTTTATAATATAAAATCAGTTCAATATGTTAATAATAAACAGTGACAGAACGACTGCCAATCAAAGAGAACAAATATTGTGAAGCATCTAACTTTCATAATTAAAACTATAAACAAAAACACCCACACACACTATATATCCAATTATCTAATGTCCCAAAATTTACTACCGACTAATCGATCAAAGTAATCGCTGGATTAACCTCACTCGATTATCGAGTCGCATCACTATGCCCAGTGGTTTTTCCGTAAACTATGAATATTAATATGGCTGACATTAATTGTTCCACTCATCATAATTTTATGATAAAACCGGCTTCCGTTCTATCGCTTTCTTTGATCTTCTATCAATCAACGTTCACGCCAAATTGTTTATGGTGTGGATACAATTATGGTAGATATTAAATGTTATGGTTATTTGAAGCAAGAATGTTTAAGCATTGAAAAATATATTAAATATGTAAATAGAGGTTGAAGTGATCTTTTGCTTATAAATGAGCTCAAAGAATGTAACCCTATATACGAGTTTTTTGTATTCTTACATTTCTGACGGATACTACCTATAGATAGGTTAGCTTATTGAAAAAAGATAGAAACTGACTAAGTAGGTATAATTACATTTAATGGTCTACTTTCAAATCTAGTCAAGAAGAGTCTAGAAATGTAACTAAGATAACTCACTCTCTAAACACTTTATATCTTAAATCTTTCGACAATAGAACCTCAGCAATAACCACCAAATGTGTTTCAAAACTACTAATCCCAACAAGACATTCCATAACCGAAAATAAAGAATCAGTCTATGTTCTTGTCTATGGCAAACAAAAGCGCGCGCTCGAGCTCGCGACACGCAGTCTGTCTTTAACCATTCAAGAGAGAACATGTAGAATAACATGCTTCAAAGTAATTTATCACTGAACTTTTAAACTAACAACTGTTAGATATAATTTGGAGTTGACTGATGTTGGTTGGTTAATGATTTTTAATGTCTATGAGGATTACAAGGGATTAGTGGACGAATGACCTGCTTTATTTGTTTGTCCTACGTGAGTAATGGCGGATAAATTCCTTTAGTTTGTTGTGTGACATATTTTCTAGTTTATTCTTTATGATTTCGGGTACTTGTTTTCTTTTTACAGAAACGTTACACGTAAAATTCCACGTGTTTTTGTTGTTATAGAGTTCACTGGGTTGTTAAGTAAGGCATCATAAATCAGAAGTCATTTTATAATTATTATTTTTTTCTTTAAAAAAACCGTCGCCCCACGTGGGTGCGTTTCACAAACATGAAATATCACATACACAAACACCCAGACTCGGGACAATCATATGTGGATCGCACAAATTTTTGCCCCGTGCGAGAATCGAACCCGCAACCCTTAGCACAGCAGTCTAATCGCTTAGCCACTACGCCAATCAGGTCGTCTATTTATAATATTATAATTAATAATTTTTATTGTAGATTAGTTATCATAAGTTGCAAATTGCCGTAATGAAAGTCTTACCAGTATCACACTCATTGCAAGCGTCTGAAAGTGGAACAACTAGTCTACCATGTTCAGCCTAATGATCTAGATTGGCAAACTCGTAATTCTTGGAAGGGTACTCATTTGACAGATGCATTTGGTAACCAGAATTGAAAATCATTTTGTTATAACTTCGTTCGTAAAAAATGATTCTAAATTTGACTGTCTTTTTGTATGTAGGCCGTATAAATCAGCGATAATTTATTTAAACTTGCATATTTAAAAGGGCTATGTTCTAATTTCAACCTGAATTGTTCAGGTTGAAATTAGAACATAGCCCTTTTATAGTAGCCCATAGTTCGTTTTTTAAAGTGACTAAACAGCCAGCGTCTTACATTTCAAATCCTTCGTTTCTAAATGGAACGCAGAATTTCAAATGCAAGATGGCGCCAAGCTTTCACGTAATTCTCAACAAGCTTTAATATACCGCTTTATATGACAGACAGTGGTTGAATTAGAACAAGATATTCTAGACCTAATGGTGCAATAACCTCATAGTTCCTGTTTTACAAGATGTCATAATGCTTGGACCGTAGCTAGCATCTAAGTTACTGGAAACATGGCACGGTTTTGTTGGAGGCGAATGTATTATTGAATTTAGCTGATTGCATTATGTCTCATTTATACGGAAACTATCGTTATATCTGGTATTACTAGGATATTTCTTAATACTAGAACCTTGTTTGTGTAGTTTCATCCCCGTTTCGTTTAAACTGGATAAAAGAGTCAAAAGTTTTGAGAATTTAGAACTCTAACCATGTCTGATGCATGACAATTCGACGACCTGATTGGCGCAGTGGCTAAACGATTGGACTGCTGCGCTTAGGGTTGCGGGTTCGAAGCCCGCACGGACAAAAATTTATGTGACCCGCAGATGTTTGTCCCGAGTCTGGGTGTTTGTGCATGTGATATTTCGTGTTTGTGAAACACACCCACGATACAGGAGATGTTCCTTGTGAGGAGCGACGTTTTTAAAAATCAATTTTCAAATTCAAACCATAATTAAAATGTTTAATTAAATACATAAAAGTGCATAATATCAAAATTCAATGATCACATGAATCGAGCTACACCGCCAATTCGTCGAAGCACTGAATAGCGCTGCATCGGATTAAAAATATAAAATAATACAATATCCATTTTGAAACGGACTCACGATACCCCATTGTGTGTATCCAAACAAACATTTCATACAAAATCTGTCACATGTTGAAAAGTGAAAATGTATTCGAATAGCCGTCTCTTTTACACGTATGGAATAGGCGAGTTAGAGGAAGATGGATAGATTTCAATTGTCATTTGACAATAGGCCGAACGCTAATCCCGGTGACATGGCGGGGTATTTGGGGTTCCGTAGCTATAGTCCACAGAGTAATATAATAATACAGAACCTATAGACAGTTTTTGGGAGCAGCGCACGTGTGTCCACGATATACATCATTTGCTCTCGTTTTGAACAAATGTAATAAATACGGGACATGCACAAAGTATGGGCTTATAAAATGGGTTACGAGAGAATTGGATAACGATCGGAGACCAATACAATTCTCATTATAGGTTTAAATAGTTTAAAATTAATTTACCAGTGAAATTTACGTAACTTTAATCCACAACCGCTTGAGTCCCGTGTGTTATATCCAATATTTTTATATTTTCATATAATATATACTATTTTTGCCATCAAATCCTCGAAACTAGACTGAAACAGTGTCGAAACTTAGAAGATTTACCCTACTGGCAGGGAACTGAATTCATCACACTAATATCATAAAGACTATAGTTTGTTTGATACTACTTCGCGCTCACGGACCTGTACCAATTTTGACAAAATTTAGTATGGAGGTAGCTGACAACCTGGATTAACACAGAGGGGTATTAATACTATTTATCTCGAAAAAGTTTACCTAGCGGGTATCACCGCGGGGCTCAGCTAGACACTGATATAATCTTATTTTAGAAGACAGTAAACAAGAAGATATACTCAAATGAAAACCAAATCACGTACAACATTCTAAAACCCTGTAACTTTTGTAAAGATATTTCCTTACCTACAAATTATTAAAAAAGCATCTTATTAAACAAGCACATATTCTAATCTTCATTTTAATCGGTCCATCGGTTGTTAGTTAGTGACACATTTTCACAAATCGATGGTATCTTATAATCTCGAATAGGAAGCTGCTGCTTTACTAATGGTAAATTCGTGTAGGAGTCCTATTACTAAGCTTCTGAATCTGATAATATTGCCTTATTCAAATGAAAATTAAGCTTTAGTTTTTCAAGCGGTCGAATTGCTAGAACATGCCTTAAAAAGGTTTTTAGAAACTGAGGTCTGATAAAATTTGGGTTGCTAGTTGATTTGAAATGACTTGACTCTTTGTAAAATCAAGTATCAATCAAGTAAATTCACAAAATAAACGAGAAGCTCTTTCCGAGTAAAAGTGCAGAAATCTTTGCAATTCTCACAAAGAATCTCTAAAAAATAACACCAGAACACACAACCACATAAAATAAATTGTGGAGCTAATTTGCTGAGTACATAAAGGGGGACAAACACATTATTTTCCCGTTTTTCACGGCGTTTGACCCCGCACCCCCTCTCTGGGGTACCCTAATGACGTGTAAAATACTTTTAAGGGTACCAACACAGCTGCAAGAGATTAAAATGACATCCCCGGACAAGATCAATAGAATAAAAGTTGTTTTAGATTTGATTTTTTAGGGTAATGGTCAGCTACTGTATAGTTTTCGGTTTTCAATTTAAATTTAAATAAGAAACAAGTTAATCGGAGTTTTGGTAAATTGATTTTTTAATTCATGTTTTTTCTTAATTTGAAATTACTTTTAATCAGCAATATGGAAATTATATCGTTTTATTTTTTTCCACTAAATGAAATGGAGTAAAATATTAACATATTACTTAAAAATAACAAAACGAAAATAATGGTTGTACATTCAAAGCCTTTCTCTTAAAATGGCGGGATCGTCAACTGTCACTTTGACATTTCGGAGGGGTCTTTAATGGGCGCGTTCGGATTTAAAGCGGATTGTTATTTTAGAGGAGATTCTTGTCGAGGGTAAGTTGCCAAACATCCTATTTGATTAGATGTGGCGGAAGGTTTGTACGGACAATGTTTGTTACTTACAATACAATTAATTTAATAGGAATGCGTCAATAAACTATCAAAACGCCTGAGAACGCAAACTTTTCATAAAAAAAAAAATACATTTATTCAAGAATAAGATAATTATTTGTTACACAATGATTGATTGATGAGATAATAAACGATAATTTGTTATCTCATCTTTTATTTTAGCTTTAAAAATTAAACTGTAATCCTTCTAGCAACGATTCAAAGATCTTTCTTGTAACGAAAAATTATAAATTCGAAAAATAACAAAAGTATGATTTGATAAAAAACTTTGGGTGCGTTCGCTCAAATCGTTTCGAAGATTCCGGAGAGTATTCTTGTGTTATTGCCGTTAGTGTAAAGGCCGTAAAGTTAAGCCTTTATTGGGTAACACCTAGCTTTCGTAGATCAACAATGTTATTATAAGAATAAGTTTAGTGTTTGTGTACAGGTGTACACGCGTCGATAAGAAATCGAACAACAGAAGTCAAATTGTTTATGAATGTCAAAAAAGTTTGAAGGAATCCACGAGTCTACAATTTATATTTTAACTTACATACATATAACATTTCCCGTTATATAATAAGTACCAACACCCACTGAAACGGGGGTTGCCAGCCTATAAATCATGTTAACACATAAATTGCGCTGGCAACACTGCCCTAGGGGTGCGAAACATGACAAGTTGTGATAGATTACCAACAAGAAAATAGGGTCTAACATAAAGTGTTGGATTTTAGACCGTATATGCGTAGAAATAAGAGTCACAATTTATGTTAATGTGGACAGTATGCAATGAGTTATTTTATTACCATGATAATGTAGCAGCCCTACTGTAGGGGTGTGCTAACCGAATTGTCGGCGAATTGAAATATATCTAATAAATTATCGTCTATTTGTTACAGTTCAAAGTAGGGGTTGGAAATGGTAAATATCCTAAATGGATGATAGTTTATATTACTGCAATACACAATAATAATGTTCTCCTGACTGAGTCTCGACATGTGAAAACGGTAACCCATCATAAGGCTGACCGCGGTGAGGTTTAACCACGCTGATCGACTGATCTGCGAGGTAGCTACATAGCTACGAGTCCCTCGCTGCTAAACATAGATTACTGGCCTCGATAGTAACATTTAAAAAAATGTTAACCTAACTTAAGAATTTCTTATAATATCGTGGGTTAACACATAAAATATCACATATTATGTACAAAAATACCCAGATTTGGAACTGAAGAAACTATAAGAATTACACAAATATTTAATCCTGTGCGTGCATAGAACACAGCTCCACAGTCAAATATTTTAGCCATTGTGTCATCGGGCCGCTTCATTATTCGACACCCGATAAGTGAGGACGGACTCTTCCTCGTCTACCTACCCTTTACAGCTTACAAGGATGATATTATACAATTATTCATATCTGTGCAAACATCAAACTCTTGCATTTAACAATCGTTGCATTATTTTTTTCTGTAATTAATTTATATCATACTAACAAAGATTGTAATCAGAAAATTAGTATAATTAATGAAACCGCTAACAACATTACATTAAGACTAGACAGGGAGGTCCGATATACCTTCCTCTGTCTTGCGTAGAGGATTAACTTATCTGGCAACGCCACGATAAACATGTTAGAGTGGCCTGCCGAGATAAGTGGGGGTTTGATTCTCCGTTACAATTTATTTCTTTAATGACTGAGCGATGTGGGGGAGTTTGTTTTGTTCGATCTTACGAACTAGTGGTGCGGTTAATTGTTTTAATGGACTTCGAAGTGAATGGAAAAAGGTATTTTTAATATTTTAGGGGAATATAATCTTTCATTCTGCTAAAAGCGTTGGGTTGACGACATAAATAAATTCGCTACGAACACCTGGACAAGAGACGCTCAAGATAGAGAGGATTGGCAGAGAAAAGGGGAGGCCTATACCCAGCAGTGGGTGATACCGGGCTGAAATGATGACGATGAATCTTGATTTATTTTTAATAAGGTTTCTTTTCTCTTGCTATATATTTTGACTTGATTCACGGCGATATGGTGGAGAAATAAGCATGTACTGATACTGTCTATCAAGTATAATTATTATTATGACTACCATTGCACCTGTATTCCCTGAAAAGATAGGCAGAGATGTCCTGTTAGACGTATATTTCGGAATAAGGAGCAAGCCAATTTTTTAAAATAATAATTAAAACATTTCTCTCGTATAATGTCCATGGGACTGAGGGAGGGCTGCGTCCAGCAGTGGACTGCAAAAGGCTGATGTGATGTGATGATTGTCCATGTATAATGTATATCATAGCAAACATTGAAGCGAACCAGATTGAAGTTTTGATGCCACTGTTTTAATTAATAGAATACTTTGGCTTAAATATTAAAATTTAATTTCTCACCAAACATGAGAAAGTACTCCGGTATCACATATCAAGTCATCCACTTAATTATGTATTAAATTATTCAGTGCGAATTGCTGTGCCAACAGATAAATAGCGGGCGCGTGTCCGACACGTGCACACTCTACGCCTGCTGAGTTACGACTGATGATTTTAACGACCATAGATAATGAGTTTTACGAATTCGAAATTTAAAGAAAATATTTTTACGACTGATAGTGAGTAAGGGTTTTTGTAGGTTGTTTATGGAAAACTATGAACAAAAAATGATTTATGAAATCCAATATCTATACGTAGTTATTGGTACTTTTTGTAAAATTAAATTAACTTAGAGGCTACAACTATCATCTAATATAGGTAATACTTTATAAGTATTTGCTTCAGTAATATATTATCTAAGGCTTCTTTTAGTTATTTATTAATAACCAGGAAGATGCGGCATACTTTAATTGAGCAAAAAATCCCATTACAATTATTGGTCCTTCCATCCGCAACCTAGCTACGAAAGGACCAGTTTCTAAGTGCCGCAAATTGAAGCCGCCCTCTAACCGACACCACCAATAAATGTTTAAACAATAATTCAATTAGCGACATGCGCACCCCGTGTAAACACTTGGAGCTACGTCACGCAGCACGTGCCGTCTAGTAGGTGCCACTGAAGTGTGAACGATAAGGCTGAGCGCTGTTATAGTCGCGTTAGACAACAGCCTGTATACTGGCTAAATTTGTCTTAAAAACTATAAGTTTAGGTTTTCAGACTTTTCAGTATATACCGTAATTATATTTTATGACGTTACAAAAATAGAAGGTACATGTATAGGTATAAAGGATGATACATTCACACAACACCTCAATAAGTAATTTAGTTGTTTGTGGGTGATTTATAATCTCATTTAAGCACAATAATTAAAAGAAATGAGAGTTTATACCTGATATAATTATGCCTTATTGTTAAGAAAACCACATGCGTAAAAAGTATGTTAATGCACAAACTTAAAGTAAGATAAATGTGTAATTAAAAAGTCATGAAAGAGAAAATCTATAAAAAGTAATAAAAGCAATGCAATAGTCTTTCCACAGGTTTTAAGGCACATGTACTTGTGGTGAACAGCAAAATGAGATAGACTTGATTGAGAACACTCCTTACCCCTTCGGGGTTTACAGGTGTGGTTGTAAGTACCTACCTAATGTTAAACTTTTCTTCTTTGGGTTATGGCAAATAGCATGGACTGTGTTACATGGAGATAGGACTCTGAATTGATACTAGCTGATGCCCGCAACTTCGTCCGCGTGGATTTCGGATAGAAATGATGTACTCTTTTTGGGCCAGAAACACTCAGGCGTTCTAAGTTAACTGTACCAAAGATTCTACCATCTTGTGACAGACAGATTATGCTGCGTGGAAGTTTGTTGCGCAGTTTCTTCTTCCCAGCTATAGCATTAGGAAGTGACGGGCGGGCGTTTTGGGGGCTGCCTTATTATGACATTCAAGATTTCTTTAATAATCTAAGTATTCTACATTTTTTTCGTTTGGCCAGTAGGCTTACTCTTGATTTCAATTCGGACCAAATAGCATTGGAATTGTAAAATAGTCTTAAACTTTACACTGACGCTAAATTGTTACAATATTATGTGTCCATTGGGACTTTGAGGAACTTACTGAGATCAAAAGATTGACAGCATTTATTTTCAATAAAAGAAAAATCATGTTTCCGTTAAATCAATATTAATTTTGTAGTAATGTAATTGAAAATGTAGGCCACTAGGCTTGCCTTAAGGTCTCCAGCCAGGAATTTGGGAATGCTCATGCCGTGGTGTCGGGACAATGATTGAAGTTGGTGGAGAGATGTATTGAAAAGGGGTTGAAAAACAAAAGAACTTGGTGAACTTACTCCAACTCCATGGTTTTTCATATTGATCTGGGGATGAAGGAAAAATATATATTATCTTCTTGTAAATGGGTAGTTAGGAGTTAATTGTATAGTTTAAGACGGTAGGTTAGTTTACAGAAATGATTACCGAAACAATATATTTACTTTATAAAATATGAAAGTGTAAGTTAACGATTAGTATTTAATTGTAAATAAGATATATTTTAGAGAAATTAGGTTTCGTTTATTAATTTATTAAACATAGATGTTTACGTACTAAGTTAACTTTTATTATCACACGGTGGTTAAAAGAACAATAATTATCTGAGACTACTAGGATTGACAATATTCAATATTTAATAAACAAATATTACTAAAACGACTTTTCTACAATAAAATAACATCACGCCTGTTTTCCCCAAAGAATGGGCAGAGGTGTATAGTACACCCACATTTCAGTAATTATGTTTTAGGTCCTAGGTATTTTCTATAGTGATTTTATCAAACAAGAGGCGAACACCCAAATATTTGCCCAAACACATCTAGCTAACTTAAAAAAACATTGCAACTTCCACTTCACGCCCTCCCATCCTTATTCCCTCGCCCTCACAATGCACTTGCCAAAAAACACAAACAATCACTAAAAACAGTTTTCTGAGCAAACAAAGTGTTGACTTTACAATTAGCGGCAGGGTTGGGGGTACAAAAGACCCCCGAGTGTCGGGTGTATCACTTTGCCTATTAAGGGTTAGCTCGAGGCATTGGAGTGCTTTTTACAGTCACGTACTGAAATAATAAATGAAGAGCGAGGCGAGGGTTAATATTTTCGTCACAAGCATTTGATGGCATGTTGGTCTGGGCACTAAGCGAGACTGCTAGCATGAGGAATTGGGTTCGAACCTCGGGCCAGGCAAAGGAACTCCTTTAGGTACATCTCAGTAGCAGCATGGAGTCTGGATTTGTGCCTGGTTAATGGCAGTAGGCTCGCTCCTTCTGTTCTTGCGGACCAAAGACTTAAATAACCCAGTTGAATATCTACTAGCGGCTCTAATTACTCGATAATATAAATTAGATATTAGAAGGCATCGTTATTTTAAAATATTCTAAAAATATAGCAATTATATCTGGCAATATTCGTTCAGAAACTCTGTAGTAGTGATTCATTAATTGCTTCGTGAAATGTCAGCTGTGTGTGTCATTATCATTTTACTAATACGTAGGCGTGAATAAAAAAATATTTGGTCATCAATAAACAAAATGACTAAATAATATTGTCTTCCGTTCTGCCCGTTCATTCATTTAGACGTCATTGCAATCAAATGTATATTTAGGGTTATTATTAAATAATAATATTTTTTCGTTCTAATTTAATATTAATTGTTGATTAGTTGTTTATATATTGCTTAAGTTCCTGGTTACTGTTAGGCCTACGGTACTGTTTGAAATATTTGAAGAGAAATAAAAAAATGATTGTTATTAGGATAGTTAAAAACATATTTTTTCTTTTTTATTGATTGATTGTTAATTGTTAATTATACCTATTACCTACAAAATATTTTTAAAAGAGTAACTATGGAGTTTCTTGCCGGTTCTTCTCCATAGAAACGACTTTTTGGAACCGAACTAGTTTTGACGTTTTGTAAGTGCTCTTTTGTAGCTTATATGAAATAATAACATTATGACTAATGTGAAGACTGGGAAATCACATCGGATCGCAATAGGTTATGAAATTGGAAACTATTTAGATTATTAACTGACTAGATAGAACTATTAACTGGTTCCTGTAATATAGTTATTACTAGCGCAGGAGTCAGGAAATACTGTAAATGTATGTAAAAGAAATGAGTCAATAATATGACAAATTGACGAACTGATTGGCGCAACGGCTAAGCGAATGGACTGCTGCGCTAAAAGTTGCGGGTTCGATTCCCGCACGGGACAAAAATTTGTGCGATCCACAGATGTTTGTCCCGAGTCTGGGTGTTTGTGTATGTGATATTTCATGTTTGTCAAACGCACCCACGATACAGGAGAAATTACTAGTGTGGGGCAACGTTTCTTAAAAAAAAAAAACAAAACAAGCTTTTTTAAGCTGTTTACTGATGAATACAGTACATACACCTCTGGGCCTCTCTAAACTAAATCTTAAGTTCTTAATTTATAACAACTATCTGTCACACTATTCTTAAAACAGCTAACATAACAAACACAATGGGCGATTTCTTTTAAATTATGCAAAATACTAGACAATGGAGGGTTAAATCAGGCGGAAGAAACCCGTAGGTTGTCGCGACAAATGAATTAACCCTCAAACGCGGCGGGGGCCCGAGAGACCCGACCGTGAAAAACCCGCGTGTTGATTTTCACACGGTTTCGTTTAGTGTTTTTCTTCTCATGCATTAAAGATGATTGCTGCAGAAGGAGGATTGATTTGTGAAATCTGAATTGATTGATGTTTGTTTTTTTTTTTGGTTTTGCAATTGTTTTTTTGTTTAAAAGACTAGGTAATTGGATTTAGGGTTTTCAAGTTCATATAAATAGCGATTTTCAACAATATTATAGAATAATTTTACTAGCTAAGCGATTGGACTGCTGTGCTAAGGGTTGCGGGTTCGATTCCCGCACGGGCCTAAATATATGATCGCAGATGTTTGTCCCGAGTCTGGGTGTTTGTGTATGTTATAATTCATGTTTGTGGAAAGCAAACATGATACAGGAGAAATTCGTAGTCCGGGGCGACGTTTTCCAAAAAAGAAAAAAAAAACCTTGTTTACTTTTTTCTTTTACTTTTAAACAACGACTTTAAACCTCTAAAAACAGCAGTTTTTATTAATCTTAACAGACTACCATCAACCGCGGTTTACTCACAAAGTTATCTAAGAACTCCCTTATCAAGAGGTAGCAAAATTTTTTTACACGTCATTTCAGTAAAATGACACGCGCGATAGCAACTGACGGTGACAGGAGCATCGCATTAACTTAAAATAAAAAGGTTGGATGAAAAATGGGATTGGGTTCCGTAATGTATGGCGGCTATTACTCATCATTAGTGCGAGTGAATAACACGATTATTGTAAGACGTATTATTCTAGCTACTTATTTGTTTAAGTTTTATTGTTTTATAAAGGAAATATAGAACACGTACAGCCAAGGGATATTGAAAGTACCTTTTTGGAGAAAAATAGGTTAATATGCTTTTAAGGCATACCTATCTTGTTGAATTTGTTTTGTGTTTTTCTGTATTTTAGTATTTATGCATATTTTGCGAATTGTTGGCACTTGGGTAGTTGAAGGGTTACTTATGTTAGAGTCATGTATCTGGCAGGGTAGAATTTGTTGTGTCTGTTGGTTTTGTAAAATATGTACGTCGTGGTGTTCATCAACTCGTTTATCAATTAGAAGACATCATCAACATAATTTATCTGGGCGTAGACACTGACTCCTGTAACACCGGTTATAAACCAAGCACAGGTGTCAGGGTTTCACATATTATAATTGTACTTACATATTTTTGTGTCAATAATTTTGATTTTTATTATTTACTCTCAGCCACTGTTGGGCCTTCTATATTTTCTGTAATTTTTTTCTGTTCTAAACGTTCGTTTTACGATTGTTTTCTGTTTCTTTGGAAATACACACTCAACGCGTTTTTTTTCGTAGTTATTTATTACTTACGTGTTACCTAGTCTAAGAGGTTAATAGAACTGTGATTATCAGACTCTACAATTACAATTTTATCTCCTTTGCATGCTATAATTTTTATATCAAAATCAACAAAAGAAACAGATTATTTTTTATAAATTTGTCTTACTAATTGCTTGTTCAATTTTATAAATCGTTATTTAACGTTAAATAACTGTTTGAATTTTTCACCGCACACTATTGACAGAACCCTAAAAAAAAAACAAAACAAACATGGCTGCGGCAAGATGGCGGCGCGTCAAAGGGCCGCCGCCCGCCGGTAGCCGCTCGCCGCATCGGAATTCATAAATGATAAATTTAATATAATTTATTACTCTTAGTCCGTAATTGGAGCTGATGATATGTGACCAAGCACCATTTTGGTGTGACAATATTTTTTTATAGGAGTAGGACGGTAGTAAAGTTTTATAGCTATATGTTAATTCTAGATTATCTTACCTTGTAACAAAATGTGCTTATAGACGAAAATATCAATGTTTTATGTGAATGTTTGAATAATTTCTGAATATGATAACCACAGGCCTTGAATAAAAACCTGTATGAAGGAATCGGAATTAAAGTTTTAAAATTATATAGGTTTTGTAACGTGCATGGAACGTCCAGTATTAAAATTATCGTCTACACTAAACACGATTATAAAAATACATTTTACGTGCGAGTGACGAAAGCTATCTAAGGTCTTCAAAGTTAATACGTGCAATAAAAACAAAATTATTCAAAAGAATAAACATTTCAACATCTCTAATAGATGGTAATTAATCAACTAATCACCGAGCGGTAATCAGAAATAAATATCAAGAAAAACACCTGACTGGCTGCGGCATAGATATAAGTCTGTGTCAGAAAGTGGCGTTGATTGGCGGCGAACTAAGTGTACCCTGACTATAAGCGGTTTGATCACAGCTTTTTAAATAATCACACGAAATAACAAATTAGTTTTACGCAATGCAAGCATTAATTAACCTTTGGCAGTTTATGATATAAGTCTGCCACGTAGGTCTTGTGGTCGCTCGACTACTCAGATAGTCCTAGGTTCGATTCTCGGGTCGAGCAAAGTTAGTTAAGTTTCTTTAAAAAAAAAACGTCGCCCCACACTAGGAATTCCTCCAGTGCCGTAGGTGCGTTTCACAAATGAAATATCACATATACAAACACCTAGACTCGGAACAAACATATACGGGTCGCACAAGTTTTTGCCCCGTACGGGAATCGAACCCGCAACCCTTAGCGCAGCAGTCCAATCGCTTAGCCACTGCGCAAATAAGTTATTGGGTGTTTTCATGTAATTCTCAGTAACAACACGGAGTCTGGATTTGTGCCCAGTTGATGGCAATAGGCTCGCCCTCCTTTTTTTACTGGACAAATCTTCTTGGACTTTTACCGTCTTGGGGTGAACGAAGCGGTATGACGGCTAAAACTACACGTGTACTTCTAGCCACCTTACTCGAGGGGCGTGTGATCTGCGTACACTGCACCGGATCCCTCATCTTCTTATCGTATGGTTGATGAACAACCTGGTGTCAGAGTTTAAACCGCCTGTAGGCCTCTGACATGGCTTTGAAAAATCTCTCAGGTTTGCCGGTTTCCTCACAATGTTTCTTCACCGTTTTTAGCCTGATTTCGAAAAGACATTAGTGCGTGCCGGGGTTTGAACTTGCGATCTTTGACTTAAAATCTGTATCCCTCATGACAAGAATAGATCCGCTCCCTAATACAGTGACCTGTGACTAGCGAAATGTGTGGGTGTACTAAAAGCTTTACCTTCAGACAGCGATATTACAAAGTCTGTATTTATCGTTGCGGTGTCATCCTCTCTTTATATGTTCCTTAAGAAGTTGGGTTATATAAAATATGATAGTTAATTTAACTGGTCTTGGCGACACCGCTGTGACCTCGATCTGAGTGTGAAGGACCTTTGGTCGCGCCTCCGTTTGTAAGCCTCCAAAATGCCTATGTTGTGTAGGCTTCTCTTTGTCGGTGTGAATGTCGACTCTGCATTGTAGTGCGTTCTATTTTATACTCTTTGTAAATCATTCCTGCGTTTTGTATTATTAGGTGCTTTTTAAAATAAGAAGGGGTAAGCAGAGGTGGACCTATACGTAGTAGAATACCCACATTTCGCCAGATATGTTTTAGGTCCCAATATAATAGGGGGTGAGCGTATTGCCATCAACCGGGTATTAATCCAGACTCCGGCCGTACTTAGAATTACCTAATTAAAATACCCAATAACACTTTGCTCGACCCGGGTTTTGAACTTAGGACCTCATGATTAGCAGTCGCGCTTAGCAACCACTAGAACAACGAGACAGTCAACTTATTATATTAGATCTAAGTTTTAAATAGACGATCAATCATATTTTTACGCGACTGCGCCAGGAGGGTTATGTTTTTTATTTATAATCCTAGGTAGCGGTTAAGCTGTTTGCCTAATTTTATCAACAAATTTTTTACGCATTTAATTTTTATGTAAATAGATTTTTCACATAAGATTTTATTTTAGTGATCCTTCTTACGGTAAACAGTTTTAATAAGATATATTCCCGAATAATCCTAACGACCGTTTAAAATTAAAAGCTTAACCGTTAAAAAACCGCCTTTAAATGAACAATCTCCTTAATTCTTGTAGGGCTTCAGCGCTACAGCTAACAGGCAGAATGGCCATATCGATTGTAACACTAGACCACTCAATTCGGTATCTGCTGGCGATAATAATACGTGCCAAAGAGTACCTACTGGCAGTACTTCCATAATATCACGCCGAAGTATGTATTCCCTGAGAGGGTAGCCAGAGGTGTACCTACACCTACATTTCGCCAGATATGTTCTAGGTCCCAACTCGCAATATAATAGGGGGCGAGCCTATTGCCATCAAATAGGCATCATCAATAACATTTAAATAGCCTTTTTCGTCTAGAGGACGCTGAGAGCAGATGCTGGGTTCGAGTCTTGGGTTTGGCAAAGGTGTTACAGGATTTCCTCACCTGTTAGGTAATTCTCAGTAGCAGCAAGGAGTCTGGATTTGTGCCCGGTTGGTGGCATTGGTCTTGACCCCTTCAACTTAACTGGTGAAATGGGGATTCTACACACAACTGCCTACCCATGTTCTTGTTTGGATAAACACATTAAACGATAACCAAATAAAGAAAGAAAGATAACAAAAAAAGAAAAATAAATAATTAATAAAATGAAAAGATGAAAAAGGTAATGGAGCGAACCAAATAGCCTCCTTCTTTTTAAAAGACGGTTTTGAAAGATTTCTATTAAATTAAGTACTTACCTACGTATTTGCAATCTTTATCAAACTGAACTTTGACATTATTAAAGAAAAAATCATATCTGCCTTGAGTATGTTAATCAATTTAATCTTAAGACATTAATTAAATTGTATTAAGTGATATTGAATGCATTATACGTATCGGTGGCTGACAAAAAATATGAGCGATCGGTAATCATTTGAGTACAGTATCGTGTGGACATAGAGTGAGGTTATTGGTTCTATTCCTAGGTTGGTCAATGTTTTATTAAGTTTTTTTTTAGCTTAGGATATTCGCTGAGTTGAGCATGAGGTCTAAGGTTCGAATCCTGGGTCGGAAAAAATGTTACGGGGTCTTTCTCAGTATATGTCAGTAGCAACACGGAGTCTGGATTTGTGCCCGGTTGATGGCAATAGGATCGCTCCCTATTACAATGGGACTTATAACATAGCTGGCGGTAAAATGTGGGTGTACCATACACTTCTGTCTACACCTTCGGGGAATACAGGCGTGATAGAAGTATAGTAGTATAATCCATCCATACTAATATTATAAATGTAAAAGTAACTCTGTCTGTCTGTTACATCTTCACGTCTAAACCGCAGGTCAGATTTTTTTGAAATTTGGCATTAAGAAAGTTTAAGACCAAAGAAAGGACATACGCTACTATTTTTTATTTCAACCCTCTAAGGGGTTAACGCGGGTGAAGCTGCAGGCAAAAGCTATATAAAGGTATCATCATCATCAGCCGGAAAACGTCCACTGCTGGACAAAGGAACCCTTAGAACAAGAAGACAACTTAATAATAACGAACAATCTTAATTAACGCGAGCGAAGCCGCGGGCAAAGGCTAGTAGGTGTATATTGATAAGTATAGTCTTGTCACTAGAGTCACATACATTTATAAAGTACCCTTGTCGTATTGATTAAAGAAACCTTTGAAGCGGTGTAATCCTGTCCCTGCTGTCTGCGTGTTTGTTGTTGTATCACACTGTTGTCTTACGAGGTCAGTACATCTCTAGGGGCTTGTTATGTGGAAATAATGGACATAAATATTAACAATGAATTGCTGGAGAAATCACAATTGTGTGTTAAACTTTTGTGTTTTTTAAAAACGTTTGAATACCTCAGTAAGTTTTTTGGTTTATGATCGGGCTCATCATCATCATCATCATCAGCCTGAAAACGTCCACTGTTGAACGAAGGCCTCCCCCTTTTACAAGGGGGGAAGTTGCCATAATCCCCACGCTTGGCAAGCGGCTTGGGGATCGCAGTGTTGGTGGTCAAGTCACAGAAGACGCTGCTGCCCATCTTCTGGATTTTCCCTTAGTCGCCTCTTACGACACCCACGGGAGGAAAGGGGGTGGTCAATTCTAGGCCGGATACCACACGGCCGCAGTGATCGGGCTCAGTGGCGTGCTATAGGAGAGGCCTACGTCCAGCAGTGGACTTAAATGGGCTGATAATTAAATTGATGAGCTCGATTTGTTTATGTAGCTATATAGTTTTGTTGCAAGTAAACCTAGCTATGGAATTTTATTATATTTTTATTGAAATTCTTATTGTTACATTTTTTATGTATTATTCTACATTGTTCTTGTTATGAATAGTGTAATTGTTTAACCGTTCTATTCAAATAAATAAATAAATAATGATAATTATTGAGTTTTTTTTAATTTAGTGCTTAGTTGATAGAAATAGGCTTGCCTTCTACAACATATGAACTAGCGTTCCTCTATGGGAAACACAGGTTTTAACTATGTCATTTTTGAGAGATTAAAATTTTTTTTTTGCGTTTTGTAAGCATTTGAACATTTTATTTTTAAGTTAGCAACAATAAATTAATTCTATATGTGTAGCTCATGTCAGACTATGCTAAACAGACTACTGTCCTTCGATCCACAAAGTTTCTTAATAGTAATTAAATGTTATGAAACATGATAATAAGGAAAAACGTACCTAACTACCTACCTATTTCCAAATTTAGCGTTATCTAAAGATAAACGGACGATAATTCTCTAAAAATGCTACGCATACCTCAATCATTCATTCCTTGAGTTTCAAATAAATACATTTATTCAATAAACAGATAAATATCAACTAGATAACAATAAGCATTATTCTATATCCGGCTTCCGTAAGGGATAGAAAAAAAAAACAAATTAATTATGGCCGCTAGAAGATTAAAAAAGCAACTGGCCATAAAATCCTAAGGGATGCCAATAAAAAGCGATACAATGAAAAAAATATTTCAAAAAACGAATGCTCAGCTGCCACCATTACGCTGAACGCATCTATTGAAGGACAGAGAAAGCTATAAAAAGTATGCGGTATGAAAGAGAGGGATGTATGGATTAAAATTGGAAGTTGGATTAATTTTATTGGAGTATTAAAAGTGTATGGCGTTTATTAGGTCAGTAGCCGGTAACTATGTAAACAGATTTTATTGATTTTTTTTATTATTGAATTAAAGATACTTCGTACGGAATATTAATTAGTGTAATGCTATGTAATCACATTAAATAACACAAGTCAATTAAATTGCTACAATGTTTCTACTCTTTCTTGTGCTTCGTGTTTAAAAGACACTTAATATCGGTACTTACGCTCAGAATAAAATTAATATTTTCTGTAGTTTACTTAGTATAGCTATGTGTTACTATTTCTATAAAACCCGATGTTCATTAAAGCTAAAAGCTTAATTTACTACTATGTAGATAGGTATTTTCAAAACTTAAATATAGATCTTATAATCTAATTACTTACAGTAATAATATCAAAGCGTTTGATTGAGTTGAAATACATAATAATGATACTTATCATATGTACCTATTTTATCATATTTGGCCTTTGCCAAACCTATGCCAAATCATAAATTAAATGAATTAAATTAACTAAAGGTTATCATTAAAAAATATTAAATAAGTTGATTAATTAATTTTATTAAGGCCGAAATTGGTGTTTGAATTTAAGTACTAAATGTTTCAATGTTACCAACATCAAAAAATACAAAAAAAACTATTGATATTTATTACACAAATTCACGAGATAATTTTAAGTGACGAACGAAACCATATTTTTTACTAAAATTAAAGATGGCTCCCTAAACCCACACGCTAAAAATATCGCCGAATATTTCCTGGAACAACCCTTTTCGGGATTAAGGTCCCATTTTTTTATAAATCGACACTACCTTACAGTATGCGGCGTACTTTTTAAAATCCTTTTACTTATTTTACTCGAGTTATTTATCTAAAAATATGGGCCTTGTTGCGTTTTGACAAAAAGTTTCTAAGGAATGGTACGAAGAAAGAGATTCCTGTTTTTTGCTTCTGTAATCCGTCAGATTTGAGATATCTGTCGAGTCAATCATTTCGTCGTTAGATTATAATAGTGTATGCAATCACGCCTGTAATTCCCGAAAGGGTAGGCAGACGTGTTCATTATCAGGGTCTATAACTCTACGACAATTTAGCACTCATTGTAATTTGGAATATCTATTGCCACGAGCCTACACTGGATTCTTTCCTTTCAATCGATCCCTGGCAAAACAATTTTTATTAAGTATAGTAGTACTTATAATCCTTAATGATTATTACGATGTATTGTAATACGTAAGTAAACGAAAATGTGTGTCCGGATGGTGTAATTCTGTAGTTTTCGTTCAAACTCTGGGAATTCGGCGTTAGTGTGTTTTCAAGAACATGCTGTTAGGACTTTAATAATGTTTTATCTGGCTACGGTTTACATTTTTTCAGATATTCGTCTGAAAATAATGATTTGAAGTAGGTACCCAATAAATATACCACAGTTCTTTTTACAATTATTTAGAGTTGCCAGTATCAAAACGTTACTTCTAAGAGACGAAGGGAAGCTAATCCGGATTCTGAGATCCCTCCCTTTTGAATTAAAAATGTCGGCGTACCATTTTCTTTTTTTGAAAATTTAATCTCTGTTGTGATTGGTCAGTTTTGAATGGATTGTTTTTTGTTGTAATTTGGAACATCTTACAGTAGATACCTATTTATTTTTATGTTAAAACAGACGTTATTTCAAATCTTTGTTTTCTTTTGAGAACCTAATATTTTAAATCCCAATTATTTTTATGTTTTTAGAGATTTTCTACGCAAAATGTACCTGCACTAACATGCCTATCACAAAAGCTGCTTTTAATAAAAAACATTTGCCATTTCAGTCATTAGAAGGATTGAACGATACAAATGTTTCGTCCGAGTCTGGGTGTTAAAACAAGTCAGTGAAACTAAGAAGAATTTCTCCTAAAAGTTCCTCTCCTGAACTTTTACGAGAAATTCTTCTAAAAATCCGATTTTTAACCTTTTGACCGCCAGGGGCTTATATAGAAAACTTTTTTATTCTCTCCACGCCATGATTTTATTAGAAGACAATATCTAATCGTAACATTTATTACAGATATTGTTTGTTATTACATTGCACAAATGTTACCATTAGGTTGGTCTTCTATTCAGAGGTATGGTGTAGAGAGCACGGAAACGTTTGTCTTCTATACAAGACGATGGCGCTCAAAGGGTTAACTGGTCTAGCAATGCATTTACCGTAAATAATATGTAAACATCCACATGGAGATAGAAAAGCCAAAATAACCGTGTTGGACAACATCACAAAGAGCGTACACTTCCCTACTGACACAAATCTCCACATCTACCCACACACAGAAAACTCGTTCTAAAAACGTTTACAATCAACCTAAAAAGGGTCTAAAAACACAACACGCTAAATGTTGCCAGCATCAAAACTCAAACTTGCTACTAATTAAAGCGAACTAACAAGCGACTTCCCGTTTCTCCCACATTTCGGGGGTAGCGTGGCAACACAGGGGGTGGGGATAAGCGGCTTATGGGGGAGAGAGGGCCTGTTTTGATTATTTCGCAAGGATGTCTTCTTGGTACGTAAATTATGCAACGTTCCTTCTCTTGTTGTTTTGGCGATGGTTCTGCTTGACAAGATGTAGTTGTTTATATATCAGGCATTTGTGATTCCCGTTAGATATTCTATTAAGTATTGTGCTTAGACGTTTAGATTTGTACATTGAAAGGTTCCTTTAGCAGTTTATTGGTGATCAGGCGAGGATAAACTGACTTAAATTATAATGCGAAACATCGAGCAGAAGACAGAACCATTGATCGATATTAGAATCTATACAATTCTGGAGATAGCGATTTAATTCATAGGTGATTAAGGACTTACAGAGAAGCAAAAAGAAACCTTACAAGTTATATATAAATGACTATTGGATATGCAATAGACTGAAGCTATTCGAAAGAAAACTCAAGAATTTTAAAAAAGAGTAGAAAGTACCATGTCTGTGAGTTCGAAGACTGACCTGTAGTTAAGCCAAGCAGTTATGGCAACAAGCAAAATAAATTATAGAAATTTGCATTTCCAAAGAATGGTTTACAAAAATTACGAAAACAGAAGCCAAATAAAAATGTCGATTGACCCGGAATATTTATACACGTATTGTCTACTAGTACAAATTGTGACCATTAATATGACAAATTGAGTAGGTATTGCTATATGTAAACTAAGTTTAACCAATCATAAATTCCCATATTTTATGGCTGGCTTTCGAATTGCTGGGTATCTGAATGATCTAGGGCTTGTTGAGGTATTGTTGGGTTTGAGGTACAGTTCCTAACACTTCGATATTACGGTGATAAAAATATGTGAAGCATTGTTAGATGATTGATTAATGAAGTGATTTGGGAAAGTGATTATTTGGTTAAAATTAAATCTATGATGGTTTGGAGCTTTGATTATATATACATATGTCTAGATGGAGTGTCAAGAACTCAAGACCCTGACGGCGTCGGGATTTATTAGCGCTAATTCCTCACAATTGGCGCTAAAAACCTACCCTACAGCTTTTTGGCGCCAACAGTGTCAATTGTGTTGTCAATGGAGAAGCTTGTTTTTCTATCATAAAATAACGTACTTACTTAATAAAAATGGCGAAATGAGCTGTTAAGGTGTGTAGAAATTACAGAGGCCGATTGAATATTAATAAGTATCCTATCACCCGTATAATAAATAAATTATATACTTGTGTAAAACGTAGCTGTCACGCACTCATGCAAAAAAAAACAATTGGCACGTTGATTTTTGTTACAATGTAGCGCCAGACTCCATCTAGGTTTGGAGTATATTTTTCTTTGGGTATTTTTCCGCTTTTACAGTAAGAACAAACAGTTGAAACCATGGACTAATAAAACAGAATGAGCACCTATCTCATTAATAATACCACTCGGGCATGTAAAAGACCTCGCATTAAATTACAACTTGAAATCCCGAGTGAAATTCGTTGCGTTGCGCGTCGCCATCTTGGAAATCATGTCATCCCACAAATTTGTTTTCCCTCCATCTTTTCTTTTTCTTTTTTATTGTCATTTGTTTGTGGTTTCCATTTTTACTTTTTAAATAATGTACAACATGAAACAGCCAGTGGTTTAAAAGATATGGCACTTTGTGACATGGATTTAAAAGTCCGCTAAAACCTTTGCTTTATTCAAATCGACTCAGTTCCAACAGATTTTTTTATCCTTATTTTTTATAATTCTAGCACGCCAGCAATTACCAAACCGGAATCGTAGAAACAAAATGTTTAACTATTAATACTACCAACATTGGCTATAATCCTGAAATGTTAAGCCTAGTACATAACATCATTATTTTCGGTAGCCACACATAATCCTGGTTGTTATGAGTTTCTAAGAATTCGTAAACACTGGAATTATGCTACGCTTAAAAAGAGATAGAAACATTTGGTTTAGTTAGAATGTTAACGTTTTAAGTCTTACCTTGAGGAAATCCAACAGCTTCTAATCCGTGCGGCGTCAGGCCGAACGGGCCCAATCCTCCGAGCGGGCCCGGGCCCATCCCCATGTGGTGCGCGCTCGAGTGGTGAGCGTAGGGATTCTGCGCGAGCGGGGACGGCTGCTTCAAGTAATGGAAGTAGTGATGCAACGGCGTCGCAGAATGGGCCTGCGGGGCTGCCGGCCCGCCAGCCGACGGGCCCGTCGCCGACGCCGAATTCGTCAGCAACGCCATTTTGGATTTTTACTTTTTTTTGACGCAAATGTATTTAGTCACCGCATTAACCTCTTCCTTGTGTGTATTGACATTTTTGCGGTTTGGTTAATGCGTTGACGTTATTTTCGTGATGGTGACATTTTTTGGTATCTGTAACAAAGAATGGTTTTATTAATGATACAATAAATTGTGTATCGTTAAGCTTGATGATGACTATACATCAAATAACAAACGACAAAAAAACACAATCATGAGATTTTTTTATAAACATAGTTAGTCATCATTACTACCGTACCTGCGTGAGCAAAACTGGCAATTATTTCCTAAAACGAAAATTCAATTGAATACAAGATAAATTGGAATATGATGGCAGTCAATGTATCTTCAATTTTCTCGCGCAACTGAACATTAAACGCAACAATTATTTACGGCTCATACATTCATAATAAACAACTCACGCATGTCTATTTCAATTATCAGCCATGCCGATTGATTTTTTGCTGCAAACTACATTACAATTACCCTTCACAAAGGTACTTTTTCACGTTATTACAACACTAAAAACGTTAAGTCAAACACGTGGAACGCCTTCCAAATTTGATATTTGAATGAGCGCCAAGCGTTCCATTCGTCACGATTCGGGTGTTCGCATTTCGAAATTCAAAAGTATATTTTTTTGGGTTCATTGAAAAATGTTTGAGCTCAACTGACTCGGTTCTCGCTTTAGTAGTTTGCAAAAAGTCTATCTTAAGGGTGTGTTCACCTAGAAGATTTTTTTGCAAATATCAATTGCATATCAGTTTTCTGAGCTGATTAATTTTATCTTCTTATAAAGTAAAAAGTGAGTTCCCTCACGCGAGTGCAGAAAAAGTAATATGGAAAAATCATCTCGATATACAATATTTTATTTGTCACAATCAGGCATGTAAATTATCAGGCCTTTTTTCTCTAAAAGGGTAGAAAGAGACGTACTTTTTTACATCTCGATTTGCCAGATAGTTGTGGACATTTTCAAACAGTAAAAAGTATGCTGACATGTCGTGCAAGAAGTTAAGAAAGGCACTAACAGCGCCAAAACCCGTCCAGGGGCTGGGAGTTGGTTGATAGCTAAAGTAGCTATTGCAACTGCATTATAATTTTCGTTTATAGACAGATGAACAAAATAAAAACGCAAATGCAGTAGTTAAGTTACCTATTAACAATCCTATAATAGAGATAGAGACTCTGCTATATCATGACGAATCGACCAAAGTTATGAATAAAATTATTTTAAAAATAGAACGAAACTCTATAGCCACTCACATAAAGGGTGCATCACCATCATTGCTACAGGCATTCAATAGAGGCATAAATTAGTACCAATCTTGGTCCAAAGAACGCAGCCTTTTGAATTAAGAACGCAGTGAAAATAGTTCATACACTCGTGAAGCTACGAAAAAAAATTGCATTGACTGCACTCGCTTTGTGTAGGATATTTCTTTTATTTTTTTTGTAGTGTTGGCAAAGGTGTAGTAGGTACATGTTTACTGACATTTTGTCACGTTTATTTTTTTTCTGGCTGTTACCTGAGGTGCCTTTGCCAAATTGAGGGGGCTATCACGTGTTGCTTTTGTGTTGAGAAAAAAATTGACGAGCCGTATCAAAGTGATGACATTAGATGAAAAAGTATAGAGTATGATATGTGTATGGATGGAAAAAAATGCTGGTTTTTGTTAGTTGATGGTATCTTCTTAAATTAATCAGGGAAATTTTTCGGATGGTGAAATATCTACAGCTAAAAGCGTAGAATAACTTAAGCAAATATTAAAATTCTTAAAAGGAAAAAGACGTAATGTATGCCACGATTTCTCCGCAATACTTTTTGATTCCTTTCGTATTTTAAAAGGACTAAACCAAAGGAAAGTTTCTTCTTTAGTTAAACATACAAAAATGTTTC
Organism: Abrostola tripartita; assembly: GCA_905340225.1. Classification (NCBI taxonomy): domain Eukaryota; kingdom Metazoa; phylum Arthropoda; class Insecta; order Lepidoptera; family Noctuidae; genus Abrostola; species Abrostola tripartita. The sequence goes on from HG996512.1 coordinate 6,097,736, forward strand.
CCTTGTTTTTCACTTCAACATCCAAAAATCACCAAATGACATCAAGCAGTATTGATATCAAGCTGTAGTGGTATCTTATAATTCATCAGTGCTTACTTGCTTTGAGAATGCATTTGAACGGTCTTAGAATTCGAAGGCCAGCCAAAAAACCAGTTCCATATTTACATAGTAAAAGTAATTGCAAAAAAGAAACATTGTCACTTTCAGTGGTTCTCAGAAACCGCACTGTTCGTGCCACGAAATCTATCAACAAAAGATTATCCTAAAACCCTGAGATACCATCTAAACGAACCGAAGATATGCCATTCTAAATGTAACTTTATAACATACACACATAGTATAAATTTCTACAGCTAGGCCGTTTTTAGAAAAGGATTTCCGCTTAAATGAAACGTAAGAGTTTTGCCGGCAAAACCCTTAAAAGGTGTTCAATTGTATAACTTAATGTAGATTTGGTTGAAGACTTTCAAGTCTCCAAAGTCGGTGGTTTTGAAGAGTATTCGCGTCAACGATTTTTTGACAATTACCGAAATCTGAAAGTAAGATCGCAGTTTTTGTGTTCGCAGAAATTTTCTGTAAGGTAACAATAGTGTGACGGTTCAACAAAAAATTGGTTCTTCAAAAATACATTTGAACGTGTTTAATGACGTAAAAAACATGCATTTTCATTTTCCATAGAAGTTTTTCCTTACAATACCTATTTTACAAATCTGCAGCGAAATATGAAGTTTATGCCATTGCAACAAAAAAATTACACATCAACCATAATAATCAATCTTTTCACAGTTGATCGAAATAAAATAACAAAGACATCTTTGAAAAACACGGCGTCGATCTCCATAAATCTATTTGTCAAAGCGCAATGAACGCCATAAATAATAACATTGTAAACGCCGTCCATATTGTGTGAAGGAAAACAAACATTCGCGCCCTCTTTCTGTTTGCACAGTTGGCAACACTGGCTGTCACTGTCACTGTGACAAATTGAGAAAGCGAGCGCAAATAGGGGTCAAAAGTCAGAGATGTTTTGGAAAAAAATGCAATATATTAGCTATTTTTTAATGTGTCGTTAGGTAAAATGTTAAGTTTATTTCTTCATCGTCAATAGAGGCAGCTTTCGTCGCCTTTGTATTTAATATTATATGCAAATTTTAACACATTTGTTTGTCTGATATTTAAAGTCACTGTACGTTCGTTTAAGACGCATACTTAAGCATTTTGTTGCAATCATAATTATTATACATTTTCCCTTTTTCTCAATATTTAAAGTTAAATGGAGTAGTTACCGTTCTTGAATAGCACTTCTACTGGAGCAAGTATTTCTTTCCATCTATAAAATTCATTTCCAAGAAATTCAGAAACGTTAAATCTCGCTAGTATACTTTTATAGTCGATATTCAAGTAACGTAGACAGGTAGACTCACTATTTCTTAAATGAATATTGAATTTCGAATTTAATTTGACATCAGTCGGGTTCTCATCGATAAATACATAAAAGAGGCTTTATTTTACACCATAATATTAATAAGTAACATAATTATAAGCTTTAAAAAGCCCCAAAAGTGATATTTTTCTGACAACGTTAGGATATCTATGATCACACTTCTATTCCCCGAAAGTATAGTTTGGTGACTAGTACACCCACATTTCACCAGTTTTGTTAAAGGTTTGTTCCATTTTGGGCCACCCTATTGCAAGACAGAGAATTAATAAATTGAAAAACCTAATAACCAGGAAATCGAACCCAAGCATTCCTGCTCAGCAGTCGCACTGTGCGATCTAGATCAACGAGACAGCAATACCAATGTGAATCACTAAACATATTTAGATAAAATTTCTTCACCCGCATACAAGCTGAAGCAAACCACACCATGTTTTGACAAAGACATAAATGCGCGGCGTGATAATTGCCCACCAGGGGCCGCCATTGTGACAAATTTCGCGCATCAGAACACACTATTAACTATTTCTATGGCAGACATGTATTTTTTTTCTCAGTAACCATTTGTCGTCATCACAAAGGTTCTTTCGGCACTTTTTATGTGGTCTGGCCGCGTGAATAGATTGTATCTATATTCTATATTATTTCCATTTTCAAATCTAGCGGTTTTGGAAATTTAAGTTTGGAAACCGGTTGGTTGGTAGCGTATCCGTTTTTTATTTAGTGTTGCCATAATTACATGTTTGTTTTTGAGGTAATAACGTGACTGCCTCATATAAGGTGTAGGAATTATTCGGATTTTCTTCATAGCATGCGTAGAGGCTAATTTCGATATTTTGCTTGATAAATTTGCCACTGTTAGGCTGATCATATTAATGGTTTAAGTAAAAATATATTGTCATTGATGATGATGAATCAGGAGCTGATCGAACAGCTTATCAAAACAGATGACGCAAAACCATTGGCCTTATGAAAAAAGTTTTCTTCATTCGCCATTGTCAAATTGTTTTACTAACAAAACTGCTGTATTTAACTAATGCATTTCTATGTATGTAGGATTCGATTTTGCGGAGTTTTTCGAATACACACTAGAAGATTAAAAGCTGCAAGCGAATTTATAACAAAATCAAACAAATACAAAATGGAAAGGTAAAATATTTCGTATCGAATAGATTATAAAATTTAAATAATGGTAAAAAATGGAATGCCTATCGTTCCTAATATAGGTATTTTTTACGTTCCCATAGTTGGTAGAACTATTTGTTTATCATCCTGTATCTCTCATTACTAGGATATATTTAACAAGCAACAATATATTATACTTTGTAAAACAGGTAAACAAACTTACGTATAAATCCAACAACACATTTGAACCCAAAAATATTTTAATTTGACGTTCACATTTAGGAAATGTTACGGTAGCCTCAAATATTTATCCCATGTTCCCAAACAGAAAAAAAATGTTATTGGACATGCGTGTTAGGATGGAGGCACAAACGTCTCCTATTGTCAAACATGACAGTTGCTAAACATTCCATATTCGAATGCATCTTTGGAATTGAAACGTCTATATCCAATTTTAAATTGTTGGGATCTATACCGACATTTTTGTGAAAAGGTTGGACTATTTGATGTGCAAATTGACGTGCTATTAAGTTGGGTATTCAGAATTCTCCTTTTTCGTATTGGCATGAGCCTAATTGTCACATGGAAGCAGGTCACCCCGTGGTGTAGATGGTTCAGTCAACAAGGATGGAGCGAAGACCGTCATGGGGCCAGGGTACGCACGACGGATTTAGGTAGCACTCGTAAAGGTTGCCTACTTTCGTTTAAAATGGATGATGGGTATTTATATCTTAATTAACCTATTTTTAATTTCTTTATATCTTAAACAACTGCAGAAGAAAGAAATGGTAGTACGGAAGGTAAAATGGAACAGTTAATGCTACTGAAGCCTAGATAGCGATCAACCTATCTTTTTAAATGCCGAGATTAAATTGGAATTCATACATGCTATTTACATCGTTTATAGATTTTAGGCGATAATCATTCTGTATTGATATTTCTATATCTCAAAGTGCTACTAGCGATACGCAGATAGTACTTTGATTTTATCTGTTTTCGCGATAAATATTATTTTTGTAACAGATTCTCCGTTAAGATCCGATTCATTGATGGTATTTTATCAACTGCTGTGTGTTACTGTTTATCTTATCTTAATTTTAACCTGTAAGTGCTGTTCAGGGTTTTACGTAGACACATGGTTTGATATGAAGACAGTTAATATTTTCAAGCAATTGTACCTACAGCTGGATATTTGTGGTCTATAATTTAGTCATCTTTTTTTCAATTCCCTGTATGCAAATTTTGGTAAAAGCAGAACCATTGAAAAGCGCTTGTACTGCCTTACAATGCTTATGGTATCAAGAAATTTTAATTTCTTATTACGAAGTAAATGATAAGGTAAATTAAAAAGGTAAAGTAACTCTCAGATAAAGTTTTTTTTTTCTAAAATTCCCTTCCTCTGTCCACTGACTAATTTCAGGAAACATGCCAATTATGAAACTATTACTTTTTAAGCTTTACGGAACATCAGCAAAAAAATCCTACAACCATTAAATCACAAACCAAATCCACAAACATTCATAAAATTGAATCTCCTAAATAGAGCAATTCCCCAGGGTAGCCACAGAAAATAATTAGTAGCACAGTGGTTTAAATATAATATGCGCCGGACAAAAACTGAAAGCAAATCATTTGAACCGCTTGGGACGAAACTTGATACACTCATTACTCGCTTGATGGTATGGCAGGGATGAGGGATGAGGGTGGAAAGAGTCTTTTATATTTGTGTTTTATGAGAGTTTAAGTCGCGATGAATGATTGAATTCGTATAAATGCTAATGCATATTGTTGTATTTGTTTGGTTAATAGTTTAGTTTTAGAATTTTGCTCTTAGAAGTTGGTAGACACTAATTATGCATTTGTGCATTGCCACCCACAACAAAAGTGGGTTTATAACGATTATCACGAACCTGATAATACTTTCACTTGTGGTGAAATAACCAGGATCACCAAGTGTGGTCATGATTCTAAAAATAATTTATCTTACTAATCTAAAGTGATATGGCAGGTAGAACGCTAATGTAACAAACAGATTTTTTGAAGTTAGGTGTGCTCTTTTGCAGCCTATACGAAATAAAACCTTTTAGGCTATGATCATCAATATTGACTACTCAGATTTAAACATTTCACAAGCTAAGAGCGCCTCTACAAACAAAATTTTCCCTCATTTACCGAGATTAACATCATAATTCATTTTATCAAATAAACATGTGCATTTAATAACAGTGGAAACCGCATCGGGCATATTTTCAACAAAAACTGCTACCGCGGCTATCTCTGTAATTGCGGGCGCAGCCCCAGGGGGCGGAGTCCCTGGGGTGCCGGTAATGGCGCGTGTTAGCAAATAGCGCTGTAGCCTACTGTGCTATGAGAGGCACTCGGATTTTTTGCGTTTTTACTACAAGGGCGTGGTCTCGATAATTTGATGTTTTCAAAATGTGGTGTTAATGTATCCTTTTTGGTTTTGAAATCAATTTGTGAGGTTCATTGGTTGATGCAGAGAATACAAGCTGTGTAAAAAAGTTGGGTTGATTATTTTTTAGATCTGGCGTATGGCAATATAGCGTATCCTCTTCTTGTGTAAATTGCACGTTCCTTCTTTATTAGGATGAAGCTTTTAAGTACCCTAAAGTTAGACAGCTGCTGATTCTTAGATACGCATGACTTCAGAGTTCAGAATCATCAAAGCTGATTAGCTGTGTAAGTAGAATGCAATATTCTGAATAAACTGCCCTTCAGAAGGTTTTCGAAGTTATTAATAATTTGTTACCAAGATCCTTATGCAAAATATTTATAACTGGAAGATACTTAAATAACATACCTACCTACACTGTAAGACACGCCAGTTTTATTGAGGTAGGCAGTGACAAAGGAATTTTATTTGCTACGATCTTAAAATACCCACATCTCATTCATAAATAACAACAAAATCAAATTACTAAGCATGTGAACAGCAATGTCAATCTGTCACCCCAGTATCATACACAATTTTACCCCAAACTCCATACAAAGCGATCCATGGCTAATAATACTTGCATTACCATGATTGCAATCTCAATACCGTAAGGTTTCACATTAAATTCATGGTATCAATACGTTTCATATTTTCTCTTTGTAATTTTTGGCGGGAGAACAATATGCACGTGGCGGCCATTGTGTTCGCAACCAATGTTGCCAATTGATTATATTAATTTTCTGGAGTGCTTAAGGGAGCGTTCGTAGATAATTTAGTGATGTGATTTTATTCCTCTTGTTTTTGTTGTACCTATATCTAGCGGTAAGATAAAGTTTTAATTTACCTATAAACTTATTGTAGTAAAACTGGTATTTTTATATCCAACATATTTAATAGTCTTTGATGCAGTATTAGGATCTAAATTATAGATGGGCAAAACAACATAGTTACTGTAAGTAATGAGTATAAATTAATAGTAAATTTCTGAGAATGTTACTAAGATTTTAAAGTCATTTTACAGGATTGTCTTGAGGTTCGCTAGATCTGCTTAGTATTGTCACACAAGAGAGTTTTTTTAGCACCCTAAATATTATGTTTTTATTATAATAGACAAAAGCTGTCAATTTTTATAGCGCTGCTAAAGAGGCTTCTGAAATAAGGTTTACTGTTTTCGAAAAGTTTAAAGCTAAAGTGATCTTCATCAATAACATAACCCCACAAGTAAGGTTAATTAATTAGGAGATTTTTTAAGCTATTTATGTTCTTCAATATCTCCTACGTCTGTTGCAATCCACGACGGTTTAACCAAACAAATCGCATCTGCCAAACTGACAGCTTAACGAAGTGTCAAACAGACAGTGACAGCTAATTCTACGGATTACGCTTCATCATTAGTTAAGAAATCATCAAAGTAATAAATTACAGATATTAGTCAATATCTCATTATGTTTTTACGCGAATTAATCACTGTACTCTGTAATAATAAAACCTGTAATCAATATATCGATACTTTGAAGAATTTCGTTTTCAGGAATTAGGCAATTAGCTTCTACGTATTGGGTACATATAGTCAATAAGTGTAATTACTGTTTACTTAATCGAATATTTTGTTCGATTTCTGGGAACTCTTTCTTGAGTATCTCAAAAAATTGTGTAAAGAGAAATCTTTTTTCGCTTTAAGTAATTGTATTAGGATTGGTCGATTCATTTTCTTGGAAAATACGGTAAGCAGTTGTACCTAACTTAATGGCTAACCGAATTTATTATAATTTAATTAACATATCTTTAACTACTTACTAACTTACAAATTTTTGTTATTGATGTTTATTAAGAACCTTAAGTAAAGCATTACTTTCGGATAAACGTTATTGTTTGGAAATATTATTCTTTTTAAATACCTAATGAACTGCCTCGTTGGTATAGTGGCTGCTAAGCGCGACTGCTGAGCACGAGGTCCTGGGTTTGAATTCCGGGTCGTGTAAAGTGTTAATAGGTTATTCCAATGGGTAATTCTCAGTAACAGCACGGAATCTGGATTTGTGCCCGGTTGATGGCAATAGGCTCGCCACCTATTATATTAAGGGCCTATAATAACATAACTGGCGAAATGGGTGTACTATAGTGTACCTACACCTCTGCCTACCTCTATGGGGAATACAGGCGTGATGTTATGTTGTTTGGGAATATTCAATTAGGGTGCCTATTCCAAAAATCTATAGCCATCTTTTAACCTAGATATCTTAACTTACGCAAGGCACCGTCAAACATTTATTCAGTCTGAACAAATATTATCAGTACTGCCAACCGCACGGACACCAATAGACCAGTATTTTACCTATATTATTACAAATAGATAGTTATGTTGGTATTTTGTGTAAACATTGCTTGCGTTGACCTCTATTCAAAATAAGAGCTATTTCAGGTGCTATCTTTACCAACTTCATCATGAGTGAACCACTGAACCGATAATAGTGAAATCTTTAATTGTTTAAACTAGTAATTTTTTGACTTTTCATCTGGAAAAGATACCTATGATACCTGGAAGAGGCTTTTTTTTGTCATGAATTATCTTTTAAATCGGAGTTCTATTCCAATTTTTCTGTGAAGTGGTGAGTGAGCTTACAAGCGGAAATTCGTAAATTATTGATCTGATGATGAGATGAGTGGGTACGTATCTAAACTCGTGACAAGCTTGTGATGAACTCATGATAAGGGGCAGTTACCATGAATTCTTAAAGCAGGACAATTTACTTTGTGGAATCGAGACGTCCCATTACACTGCACGTAGCGGTGCACGGTGCCTCGCTTCCACATCTTAAACTGTTGGTAAGAGGGCTGGTTAGATTTCTGGGCCGACTAGATAACTAGGTACCTTATTATGTGCCGGCCAGTAGGTACCTAGCTAAGAAGGTACTAGGTATACCAAACTTCCACTAAACAAAAGAAAAATTAGAACTGTCTTCTGCTTGCTTCTGGAAAGTTGTTACTACGTAAACGCAAACGAACTGTAACAGTTACGTTATTAAGCTCCCTGTCATAAGAGGCTGTAAGTAATCCATCAAAACGTCAGCCACTGTTCGCGTCCTGTCTTTGTATTCAGTCAATAAACTCGTATACTATATCATAATCCATAAATCACAAACACGCAATCAAATAGCCTATCATATTTCATAGCAAAACCTATTTCTAAGTAGCAAAAAAACTCCCGACATTGGCAACACAAACACAATTACAGTATAACCCCGCCATGTGTAGTCCACACAAGTTATTACGACCTATCGAACTAAATATAGCTATGGAATTTGGTCGGGTAAACAAACTTGGAACGGCGTAAATCGATAGTCGTGAGCGAGCGAGACAGCGCCACTATTTATACGAGGTAGAAAAAGATAGATACAGCAGGGTGTTGTAAGGCGTGGTTACTCCGAAAGTACAGTAATGAGAGTAAGCGAGACGGGTATAGGTTTCTCGTTTCGTTGGAAATGAATGCTGTAAAGAAAAAGGTTTTATTTGAAACCTAGATTGTAAATAAAACATGTGCGTTATGAGCTTACAGAACTGTTTCTGGAGTCTTGTTTGTTATTGGAAAATGCTTTGTGGCGTATTATTATGATTTATGATACGTTAAATGTTGCTGAAAGGAAAGCGATACTTTTATTGGGATGAAAAAGGTACGCGAAGTAACACTTAACTTTATAACATAGATTTTTCATCTGGGATCAGTTTTTACACATTTTTATTTTTAACGAAAATAGGGTGCATACTCTACCTAAATAATTTCAATTTTCTGAAAGGAATTGGCTGGTATTATGGCCCATATTTTAAGTTAGGATCCCACTCTACCTACCAAAAGAAAGTTTCGATGTTTTATGAAGTAGGTACCAACTTACTATTGACAATCATTCTAGCTACGAAGAACTCAAAAGCAACAAAAATATGTTTCATCTTTAACGGTACCTCATAGGAATTTGAACCAAGAATAAAATAAAAAATAGGTTCCTAATACAAAAACAGAATCAATAGTACCTAAGTTCACACTTACAACAAAACTTTTTACCACAATACCTTAACAATTTTAGATTGGCAATCCGATTCATGCGTACCAACACGCACATTCTAATTAATGCATCCTCTACGTGACTTGAAAATCGAACAAAGTTAATTTATAGTGTACGTTTTGTGCATGAATGACTGTACGTGATTGCAACAAATAGTTTAGTTGTATTGTGTAGTAGCGATATAAAAAACCCATGTTTATTTTGCAGCGTGTGTGGTAGGTGGAATATATAAACGAATTTGAAATAGCATAAAAATGTCTATGGTGCTTATAATCACGAGGTACTTTCATGTTTTAGATAATCCTATTTTTAACTGACTTCATTAGTTTGTTCTAAAGAAGATAGATATTGTTTTTGCATGGTTTAAATCATATTTAATAGGTACTTAGTGATTGCAATTTATTTAGGTTCCTATTAACGAGCAAGCATAGCTTTATATTTTGATCAATAATCCAAGTGAGTCGTCTTACACTACGGAAAAGTTTAGTTTTACTGAAAGTAAGCGTCGCTTACGCTGGTTCTTAAGAAACGACAATATCCTATATAGAAACAGAAATTATCTAAGACGTCTCACACTACAAACTGACCAAACGATCGCCAAACAGCGTCCTAAAATTGCTCTTAATTTTTCAGAAACGGTCACCCTAAAAACGACCGCATCTAGTGGCGCTTAACCTCATAGACCGAATAATTCGAAACGCCACTCGGCCACTCCATAAAATTACACACACATTGGCCAAGCTAGTCAAACGACTATAATTATTACTTTTACACATTACAGTAAAATGACGGGTGTTGGTTTTTTTTAAGGGGCGTCCCATCACCCTATCCACGGGCTAGTCATTGTCAAATTAGCTATTTACTACATAAGGCATTATGTGCTCGCACATCTGCCTGCGTAAAAAAAGTTGATTGTTTATGGTCGTCAAAATGGCGGGCGTTATTGTTTAGGTTTAATATAAATTCTACCCTTTATAACAGCGAATACAATTTAAAATGACACTGCACAGCTTTATTTTGGAAATAATTATTATTTATAATGGTCCTTTGTGTATTCATTTATGTTTTTATTCTATTGTTTAGGGAGATTGATGTTTGTACGATAACTTTTATTAAGTCAGTACGTAAGTGTTTTTCGATAGGTCCATTAGGAAATTCTCAGCAGCAGTCAATGCACAATAGGTTCAACTCCTTGGACGGGTAAAGTGTTACTGGGTTTTCTCCAGTATAGGTATTGTTCTCAATAGCTTTACGCAGTCTGGATTTGCGCACGGTTGCAGCAATAGGCTCGCCCCTTATAACATTGGGATCTGAGATTGGGATACTTAACTAGCGACATATAGGCGTAGAGTCTACACACCTCCGCCTACCCCTGAGTAGAGACCTTACCGCCGCACTCAGAGATGATAATGATTACTTAAACTGACACTAAGTAAAGATTTCACAAAGAAAACCTTTACTTAGTGATAGTTTAAGTAATCATTAAATGTCTCTGAGTACGGCGGTAAGCCTTGCAGTGGGACGGTTATTTCATCTTGCCTATTTTATAATACTTAGGAATTACAACTGGTTCCGGAAAACCTATCCCTTAATCTTAGTATCTTAGTCCCAAAGTAGAACTGACAGCCGAGTGGTATAACCGTTGGACTGCCAAGTCAAAGGTCGCAAGTTAAAATCCCAACACGCACCAATGTCTTTTCGAATTCATGTGCGTACTATAAATAGTATTTATTTATTTATTAAATACCTATGTACCTAAGTTATCAGTTGTTAAAAACGGTTAAGGAAAACATCGTGAGGAAACCGGCACACTGGAGAGATTTTTTAACGGTGTGTAAAGTCATGTCAGAGACCTACAGGCTGTTTAAACTCTGACACCAGGTTGTTCATCAACCATATGATAAGAAGAAGAAGTCCCTGAGTTATTCATGAATGGCTGCCATTGTAGACCATACAAATGATATTGTAAACAAAAATACATGTAACCATTGTGTGGGCCGGTTCTAAGCCAACATTCACGCTCGCCTAATTGGGAGCCAGGCAGTGACGCAGCGGAATTCTTTGTTGCTACTGTGTTACGCAGCAACTTGTTAACGATATGTTTTTAAAGGAGTTTTTGTATGAGGTACGGTTCAAACAGAAAATTTATTTTACAGTTATATTTGTAGTTTAACGCGAGCTGTAATTTTAGTAATCTTACTAGAAAATGTACGCAAGATTAGGTTACCAGGCTGCAAGAAGATAAGAATATTATTTAACCGGAATTATCACATTCATTATAGCTTTAACCCGCGATTTCGCACGCGTGGAAACTTCAACGTACTTTTTCCGGTTAAAAAGTATCCTAGCCTATGAGACAATGAAGGTTCATTCTAACGATTGTTGTAGAAATTTTTGAAATCAAATGGATAGTTTCAAGCATTACGATTAGAAACATAAAAATTACCTCTTAACAACGTTAATATAGAAGTAGGTAGGTACATATAGATTTCTATGCAATTAAAGGTACCTACATATGTTACAGTTACCAAAATAATAGTCACAAAGGACAAAACTTAATAAAAATATCACTATTTTTATGCTTCGTATAGAGCTGACACTACATGCACAGACACACGTACACACAGTTAAACGGTTAATTTCAATATAATCACTTTATCGCTGTACGTATGGTCGACAATTGCTTAATCGAAAAGCGATTTTTAATTTAGTAGGTTTAAAGCATGAGAACACTGCAAGCTTGATGCTATACGTAGCTTGCTATCTTTGTAATAATGGACGGTAGTTGCAGAATCATCATCATCATCATCAGCAGCCGGAAGACGTCCACTGCTGGACAATGGCCTCCCCCTTAGAACGCCACAAAGAACGACAACTTGCTATTTGCATCCACCGGTTGCCCGCAACTTTGCAGAATAATAAGTGTGAATAGTGGCATTTTTCACAAAGGTATTGAATTTGTAATCAGGTATTTATTCTGTTATAAAACTGGGCTAGCATATTTTAATGTGCAATAGCAGTGTGCTTTCGATAAAATCCAATGATAAGTCAATACGAAAATCGTCTACCGAAAGTAATTTCTTATAAAGTAAGATCTTCAGATAAAATATACATTACAGAATACCTCCTCTTTTTACTCGACTGCCCAAAAAAAGGAGTGTAATGCTTTCAGGGTTCATATACATATGTATGTAAGTGAGTTTCTTTATTCCACCATAACTTCTGAATGCCTGAACCGATTTTGATGGAAGGAGTGTCGTTAGAATTCTTACACTATCGCTGGCTATAAAAAATGAAACAAATAAAACCTATATTTTTATTTTTTGCAATATATTATAATTTATAATAATAAATATATTTTATATAAGATAAAAACGACAGCACCAAGCATTAAAATTTTAAAGGAACTCAACGGAGACGAAGTTAATGAAGGCTTCGTCTCCGAAAACAACAAATTCGTGATTTGTTTCTTTCGTTAAGACTTATCATTACAATATTGATTCATAATTATTATTTTCAGCTCTATCAAGTGTTATTTTACTAGGAAAAACCAGTCAAACAAATAATAAATGAGCATTTAATCAATCGACCTTATCAACCTAGTATTTAAACTATAAAAAAATATATTTTCTATTAAATAAACAACAAATAAGGTAGACTAACAGATAAGAAATTTCAAATTGTATTTTAATACAAAGACTAGCTTTATATTTCTAATATTTTATAGCCTATAGCCATCCGGGATAAATGGACTAGGTATCCAACACAAAAATATTTTTCAATTGAAACCAGTAGTTCCTGAGATCAGCGCGTTCAACCAAACAAACGAATTCTTTAGCTTTATAATACCTATTATAAATAGAACTAGTACATATAGAAGTATAAATATATTAATATCATAGCATATCTATACCTGGAACACAACTTTATGCGTTAAAACTAAATTAGCTATGTAAGCATATAGGAGAATCGTGATCCAATCAAATCTTAATATGGCGCCTTGGCATTGAATGTAGGACCTACAAATCTATGAGAACGGCTGCACAGTTCACATCTCACTCACGGTATGGTAGATGAGAACCGTAGAGAATGAGTGAGTGAATGACTGTATGAATTACTCACACATTCAGCTATCAATTTGTTTATGATTCATGCGTATCTACAGCTTAGATATTTGATAGAAGCCTGCGTATTTAGCCTGAGTAGGTTTCATCGTCTCAAGACATTAAAATTTGGTAATTACTTCATTTGTATAACATTGGGACTTCAATTTACCAGCCGAAATCTGTCCTCTGCCTACCTCTTCGGGTAATACAGGCTGTTTTATTTTCCAAGCAAACCCGCGCGCGTATGTAGTAACTATTATCATTAGGAAACGAGTATTGGAATATAATTTAATGTCACCGTGCAGCGTTCAATCATGATACCCTATCAGCTGATAGTGTTGGCATTATCTTGCTTTTAAACAGTTTCAACTTATTACGCGACCTCCTTGCTTTGACGGTTATTAAGTTAGGTAGCATGTTCACTGAAAATGGGTAAGCAGGGTACACAAAGGTTAGGTAGGGCTAAGATATGATCCTCTTCTTATCGTATGGTTGATAAGTCTGCTGCCCATCTTCTGGATTTTCCCTTAGTCGCCTCTTAAGACACCCACGGGAGGAAGGGGGATGGTCAATTCTAGGCCGGATACCACTCGGCAGAAAGAGAGTTTAAACAAAGGAAATAAAATAAATCACAAATTCTTTACGTAAAATTTTTGATACTGAGTTAAAAACGCCGTACGCAACAGCTGGTAAACGTACTGGTAAATAGGTACCCATAAACTTGTAGATACGTGTAATAAACAGTTTGGGTACCTAAACCGAACCTTATTAGTTCTCCCAGTAAAAACTTCCGTGATCAATATCTGAGATTTCTCAGAAATATATCGATGTATAAACAGTTATCATTTACGATTACGTGTTGATATGATACACGATAATTTGCGCATATTAGGAACCTAGCAAATTAGTATACCTACTGTTTTTTTAACAACAACAATTTGAATTTAAGAGGTTACAGGTTTAAAAGGTAAAGAAAAGAGAAAAGAAACTTTTGTCACTTACAAACCAATATAGGCACAAAAGGTTTTATAAATAAACAAATCTGGCCAAAAAATCTAAGTCTTTTTAATCCTCAGTAGACTCAGCTTGCAATTTCTTCTGTTCGTTATGTCCCAATGTAATAGGGGGCGAGCCTATTGCCATCACACAGGCACAATTCTAGACTCCGTGCTGCTGGGAATTACCGAATGATAAACACAAAAACACTTTGCCCGAACCAGGATACGAACCCAGGACCTGATGCTCAGCAGTCTCGCTTAGCGACCACTAGATTAACGAGGCAGTGTCTAACTGGTGAGCTAATTAAAACCCACCTTCAAATACGTAACGTATGATCTAATGTCGGGTGTCATAACAATTGGAAGCACAATAAAATATGTAATCATAAACCAATCTAATCGTAGATAATTATAGATAAGATTGTTATCAATAGACTTTTCATGTAACCGAGTTAGTGGCAATAAACGGTATATAATATTTAGTTTTTCACCACGCATGCGCGGTATGTTTTCACTGATATATAATTGCAGTAAGTTTTCACTGATAAATACTTGATTGTTAAATTATATAAATAAACTGCCTCGTTTGTCTAGTGGTCGCTAAGCGCGACTGCTGAGCAAGAGGTCCTGGGTAAAAATCCCGGGTCGGGCAAAGTGTTACTGAGTTTTCCATTAGGTAATTCTCAGTAGCAGCACGGAGTCTGGATTTGTGCCCGGTTGATGGCAATAGGCTCGCCCCCTATTACATTGGGACTTACAACATAATTGGCGAAATGTGGGCGTGATGTTATGTTATGTTATGTTTATAAATAAAACGCGTCTATTAAAGTAATTCGTTAATATTACCTTAAATTTGGTTTCTAAACTCATCACTAGGACAGTAGATATATTATTTCTAGATTTATGTTTTTATCTAAAGCCTAATGAAAATATAAATCTTAAATGAATTAATCTAGCACTTATCCTTGCTTCTAAGTACTAATAATCGGAAAAGCCTACACAATAGGTATTGCTCCTAACTAAGATTGTTGTCTCTTTCTGTTACAAGCATTATCCAAAAAGTTTCAGTGGCCGTTTGACGTTCGAAATTATCCTGACTATATGACCTGTCTCTTTGTTTGACCACGTTTTGACATGAGACTTAATCTTTGGTAAAATGTGCGCACAAGTCACACACACATGCATGATCTTATCATCATCAGCCCGTTGCAGTCCACGGGCTGATGATGATGATGATCTTATAACACATAGTAAATAGTTATCAAACAGAGAAAAAGAACAATATAATAATTCCAGTATAGAAATAAGTGACTATCGACTTCAATGTGTACCTAGATTGTAGGTATCTCATCTTCTACCCAAAGATACCTAGGTAGCACGTAAGTTATTTTTCTTTAATTACCAATACCAGTGTCTTCTTAGTAATTCTGAACATACAAGAGAAATAGGCGATTTGAGAACCTCCTTATTTTAAGTCGGTTAATAAAAGCTTTAGATATAAAAGCTGACACATAAAAATCACAGAGTAAGATAAAAATAATATGTATACAGACCATTAACGTATTTAATGCACTAATACCGGTAATCACAGACAAAACTCAAATCCGTTCAAAAAATACATCGACAATATAAACTAATAATCTAAATTCCACAAAATAAGTTATAATCTGGCAATATTGAAGAATTACGCGTGTTACTTGAATTATAAAAATAAATCGAATCAGTTATATTTTTTTATCTGTAATTACCGAAAATTCGTGATAACAGAAGCGATATGGAATGTAATGTATCTACAGATAACATCAGACATGTCAGGATGTAGATAGCAGGTGAATTGATGATTTATTTTCGCTAATCTAATTACGAAATAAAATCCAATGTTAATTTGATTAGGTATTGGACTTGTTAATCACGTGATTAGGTAAATCATTCATGTTTATTTTTCTGGGATTTTGATAGTTTTTATTATCTATGGACTGCCTCGTTGGTTTAGTGGCTAAGCGGGGCCAAGAGCACAAGGTTCTAGGTTCAAATCGATCTGGCAAAGTGTTAGTTTTTCCATTAGGTAATTCTCAGTAGCAGCACAGAGTCTGAACTTGTGCGCGGTGGATGGCAATAGGCTCGCCCGTTCCCGTCACGTAAAAAGAACGCTGAGCAGTTAACTGTCAGCGACTGTTTGCATTGCATTGTCGGATATAGTCGCTTCGTATGGTCCTAGGCTATTGTGGTTTATAATTAAATGTGATTGTTATATTGTAGAATCATTATAATTTCTTTACTAGTTACGTAACACTTTGGAAAAGGCAGGAATTCAAAATTTTTGTCAGCGCTCAGCGTTCTTCTTATCAAAGTTTTTCAGCAAACCTATCGGTATGTATTTTGTGTAGCTACAAGTAACACGGAGTCGTATATTATTCACGATCATTAGAACTTCTATATATTTACCGCAATTCTGAAACGCTATCACTTTCAACAATATTTGTAATACTATTGTTCTAAATTACCAAATACAATTTCGACAGTATTTGTTAAAGTAACGATGTCATTATTCTGTAAGCTCGGTTTGTTTAATTACACAAATATTCTGAATTAATTACCGTGGCACAAATGATTGGCAGTTATCTAACGTATCATTAGTTTTGGCGCCATGTTTCTACCTAATTAGCGTTGTGTAGGGACGTGTTGGCGCCAATTCTGTGCTGGCGGGAAAATGATTTTATTCTATATGTTTAATGGCTGCTAAACTTTTTTATTGTTGATTGTAGTTTTCTTTTAATTTTCAGCCAGGCTTATTAACGATTTTTTTTGCGCAGTTTCTTTCATGGAAAAACTAAGTTTACACGGGGTTTTTGAGTTTCTGGAGGCTGGAGGCTCTCGCGTAAAATGAGTTTTGTAAAACGCATAATGTAGGTACGGGGCGATGTGAATTTTACTATAGGCACAATTACAGGACATTGACGTCACCATCCTATTGTGCAATCTCAGTCTAAGAATACAATTTCAAATTCTTATAACTTATATGACATTTTGTCATTCTTGCATGTTGCCCATGCTAAGCTTAAATCTAAATTGATAAAGGAAATTTGAAAAATGATGGACACGAGCAGGACTTGAACCTATTAAGTTAGTGTTTAGTGACTACGCCCATTTTCAGAATTCATAAACAGAATTCACAGTCAACCTCCCTATTGTGTGTTTCATTTAACTCAATTCGCACCAAATTATATTTGTATCTATCTATAACTTGCACAACTTCAATCGCTTATATCCATCACATCATTAGGACATAATGATGCAAACACAGATATTTTTAATCATCATAATCTCGTATTATCAACGGTAAATCAACCCTTTACGGTGTAATCGGTCATTAGATTCAAAGCGCAGCAAATGGCCAATTAGCAGGCGTTTTGTTTGCTGTCTAACAAACAGGGTTGCATCCCCCGCAACGTTTGATGAAACGGCTAATTAAATGGACAACCATGGATGATAAAATGGTTGTGATATTTAAAGGAAAATAGTAGTTTAGGGGACGGGTTTAGAACGGATTTAATCATTTTTGTAAAATCACACTAATATTATAAAGACAAGAGTTTGTGAGTGTGTTTGTATGTTTGTTACCTCTTCAAACTCAAACGGCTGGACCGATTTTGTTAAAATTTGGTATGGAGGTAGCCGACACCCTGGATTAACATATATGCTACTTTTTACCCCGAAAAAATGTAGTGGGTAACTCCGCGGGGCACAGGTAGTACCTAATATCTAAAACAACATTTAATTATAAGTCTATAATGTAAACCTACACAATTTATTTTGAACGATTAACCAATTGCATAGTAGGACTACGCGTACTGTACGTATTTAGTATTTAAGTTTCTAGTTTAACTGTGCAACTCTTGAAACCACAGACAAACTGTTTAAACGGTTTAGTGGGACATAATAATACAATTTTTTTATGGCAGGGTAAAGGAGTTGTAACGAAGAACCCACTTATCTACTCTTATAAAGGTACTATAATCGGCCCGGTGGAAATGTTCCAGTGTCTTTTCCAGGATTATAATAGCTATAGCCACGTTCATCCTGAAGGTACATTCTAAATATTGGTGAATGAATTTTGGAAATCCCATCCCATAGCGCAGCAGTCCAGCCGCGTAGCCACTACGCCAATCAGGTCATCAAAGTTGGCAATATTTTTGGTCTTCTTCTTATCGTATGGTTGATGAAAAACCTGGTGTCAGAGTTTAAACGGCCTGTAGGCCTCTGACATGGCTTTACACACTGTTGAAAAACTCTTAGGCGTGCCGGTTACCTCACGATGTTTTAGCAACGGATAACTAATTTATAATACGCGCATGAATTCGAAAAGACATTGGCGCGAGCAATATTTTGAGTTACGTTTTTAAACGTAACAGTACATAAAGACACGCCTATTTCCACGAGGGGTAGGCAGAGACCACGGATTTCCATTTGCTACGATCCTGACATACTTCTTTCGCCTCATTCACTCGCATCACATTCCTCATACACGCTCGTCGGTTAAGGGTACTTCTCACTTGGCTAGGTATAGTAGGCATTTATCTACGTATATATAAAAACGAGTTACAAAATAGTCTAGCATCTATCTAAGTATCTACATCTTAAGTAGGTATTCATAAAATGTGTAAACTTCACCCCGGTGACTTGGGCAACTCAAAATGGTAATAAATCGAGTGGGCGTGGCTTGCCGCGTCACGCCCCGCGAGGGATGAGCAACCCTCGGTACCCGGCACTATAGGTACCAGTGCCCCGGCACTATAGGTACCGGCACTCCGGCATACGGCGACGCACTATGAATACGAAACTTATTGTTGGGAACTGGGAAGAGAGTTATGTGGCAATTGTTTGGAGGTTTTTTCCCTTTTTTTGTCATTTTTTGGGTTTGTTTCTTTGTTTGCCTATATATTTAAATAATATATATTTTTTTATATAAACATATGCTTCCTTAGTTACAAAAATGTACACCGTTGAACAATAAACTAAATTATACCTGTCACTGTTCTTTGCATGTTAAATAATAGAGACGGCAGTAGACTTAATACGGGGTTTAGTTAATGATCCTCCTTTATGGATAAAAGGAAGCGTGTTTGTAGGTGGTTAAGATAAGAAAGGTATTTAGCATCGTTTATAAATTAGAGGGAGGGAAAACGAGAAGTCCGAACATAAGGACCATTGCTTGATTTCTATCTCAACAAGTGTAATTTATTTATAAGCCCGGATAATACATCTTACACCCGGATATACGCTATCAACCACCCGGATTAAACAATAATATTTATGTAGATATAATATCTCATCATCATTATCAGCCTATCTTAGTCCACTGCTGGACATAGGCCTCTCCTATGGCACGCCACTGAGCCCGATATTCGGCCTTCCGCTTCCAACCGCTGCCAGCCATTTTGCGTACATCGTCGCCCCACCTAGGTGGAGGACGTCCTACACTACGTTTACCGAGTCGTGGTCTCCACTCCAGAACACGTTTTACCCAACGGTTGTCGGTTCTGCGACAGATGTGACCTGCCCACTGCCACTTCAGCTTGCTAATCCTGTGGGCTATGTCGATAACTTTGGTTCTCTGTCGGATAACTTCATTTCTGATCCTATCCTTCAGAGACACTCCCAACATAGCCCTTTCCATAGCTCGCTGAGCGGCTTTAAATGGGTGGATCAGTCGCACCGTCAGTGTCCACGTCTTGGTTCAGCCTATGTCCATCAAATCATATCATTTTCTTTAGAACAAGTATATTTTTTTTATACACAGCAATTGCAAAACCAAGCAATATTTGGTTGCTGTCAACGGGAAAGAAA
This sequence comes from Abrostola tripartita, assembly GCA_905340225.1. Classification (NCBI taxonomy): domain Eukaryota; kingdom Metazoa; phylum Arthropoda; class Insecta; order Lepidoptera; family Noctuidae; genus Abrostola; species Abrostola tripartita. Next base: position 6,117,766 of record HG996512.1, read on the forward strand.
TTCATCATCACGCGTGTCTATCAGATTAGTCACAGAAAGCTGTAAAAGAAAGATAACCCACAAATTTCATGATCATACGCATCTACGATACATATCATCTCATGTATGAAAAATGATATTGTCAAGTCTATAAGTTAGCTACGGTTTGTAGCCTAGTGATTGACGACTTGGATGTGTATCACAAGATTGCAAGTCCAAACTCAAGCAATTTGACTTCTTTCGTGTTATTTATTGTAAACTTTTTACTCTAGAAACCAATTCTAAGATAAAATCGACTAACGGTAAAGAAAATCTTTGTGATGAGCACTGAATTTACTGAAATTGCCAACTCTTAGTGAGCTAGCGTGGTGCATAAAAAGGTCCAGCCTTCTGTATGAGAAGTGGCCTTTGTCCTGCAGTGGGACAGTAATAGGTATTCTGGTATTATTATTTTAGTTAATAATAATAATAAATTTATTTGATTGTTTACAAGGACCAGATTAAGTGATGGATACAATAGCACAGAAGTGTAGTACTAAAATCTAGTAAGCGGGTTAAGCTCTGTACTCCTATATAGGCTACTGAGTAACCTGTGTTTAGGAGAAACAGGATCGGTTATATCGATATATTTGCCGATCAGCTGCATCAAAACCTATCTACAAATAAAGAACCTCGTTCTTAGAAGTCGGTACAAAAACCAAATCAAAAAACCTATTATTAATTTCAAATACTTTTTTATTCAGCACATCAACAGATTAAATTCGTTCCAACAATAGAGGTGCACCCTCGCCCGTATCCCCGATTGTTGCCACACGCGAAAATGAATTATTATAGAGTTGCCAACGGGGGCGGGGTGGTGTAATCGCAGGGGGCGTAGGGCCGTACCGGATATTGGTCATATAAATTAATTAGTAGGAAGACGAAGGAAATGGTAATTTAGAGTAGTTGTGCCCATATTTATGGTTTGGAATGATTTAGGTTATGCGCTTGTAGGTAATTGATAAGATAAATTTGGTAGAATAATTTACAATATTTTAGTAAAATTTAACAAAAACACGTTTTAAACTGGGTATTTTCTATGTGTTTCATACAGTAATGAAACAATGTTCAATAGCAAGAATAGCGATTAAAATGCGATAAAATTTATAAAAATGTAATCATTTCAAAGAAAATAATTGATAACTAAACGATTTTAATAACCTGTCAAATATTGAACACAAATTATTTTAGGTATACTTAAATAAATAGTTCCATATTTAAATAAAATCGTTAAAAATATAATAAAAATTTAAATCTCGAATTTGCAATGACACATCACTAAAAAAACCTCGCAAGAGACGAAAAAATGTTATACACGCGCTTCTCGAATCTAATTTAAATTCAAATCAAATAAATAACACATTTGTTCGCATCTAACTTTAAAGGCGAGAATGTAACTATTAGATAAAAATAAATCAACACTCGGAACTAGACTGAGATTAAATACGTACATTTTTCACGTAAAATACGGAAAAAAAGGTTTAATTTTATTCAAAGTTACACCGCTTATTCGTTACTGCGTTTTTTTTATTATAATTCATCACGCGATCGTTTCCATTATTGTTGTATACTGGCCACTAATGCCCCAGGTTTATTGAATTGTATTTTTAAAAGAGTGTATTTTAAAATTACCTACTATGTTTCATTTTGAGGCACATATTTTTAAAAGATATCGTTTTTTAATTTTTATTTGATTATACATTTTATTTTCCAAAGAATTGTGTGAAAAAGTACAGATTTTGGATGTAAGCATGTTTTATATTCAATTTCAATGCAGTTTTCTATAGTAAACAAATTCCGAAATATTAGGTAATGTTTTTCAAATTTCTTAACCCTATCCTGCGTGAGCTATTTATTTTATTAATACACAATAATAAAAATTATTATTTTGTTATTAAGTAGTAATACGAATAAGTGTCCAGGCTTTTTACTTTTCTTTTGTTACTGTTCAACTGATAAGGGTTTTTATGTTTGACACTAACTAAATAGGTTTTTACTACCAACATGTTTATGCAACTGAATGGATCTTATTTCGTAATTCCTAATGTTTTATAGATCCGCGTGTTATCGAGACATGTTATCGTTGTACTGACATTGTAGATAGGCCTAAACTGGCACGCGACGTAAGTCCATCTTCTCACGTTTTACTGTTTTTTTATATTTTTTTCTTAATTTTTTACCATTTCCGATAAACAAAGCGGTAAATCTAGAGGTTATTGAAAGGTTAAAGTAATGTATGAACGTATGAGAATTGTTGTTACTATAAACTGGGGTAATCTTTTTGTTTTGCGTGTAAGCGCACCTTTTTTTAATCAACGGGGGTACATGAAAAACAATGCCGACACAATATTCCCTTTAGGTGTTAAGTCACATTTTTGAGGTTAATGACACGCAAGTAAAATCTATAATTAGGTAATTAATGAAACTCCTGAATTATTTTTTTATCGTAAAAACACTTGACATGACAGCAATATCCGACTGTATAACAAGAACAAACCTAAAAACAGGAAAAAGTAAATAAAAACTTACCTATTTACGTCAAAATCCAAACTTTCAACTGTTTACGAACGCACTGAGTGTGAAACTTGATAATGCACTCGACAAAAATAATAAAAAAAAACGTTAATTATCCGCGATCGATCACTCGGCACGAACAAGCCACGACTGAGACGCTGTATCTACAATTATCTTATCAAACAACACGTTAATCAAACGTTTATTACGATCGTAGTCCAAAAAAATCTATTTCGTTGTGTACTTAGGCCTTTTTGGTAGTAAAAACACTGCACTTCGGATAGTCTTGTAGCGATGCGTCGACGCGAGCGCTGGCGTGGTCTGTGCCAGACTGCCGCATCGAGTCGCCCCTCGCGTCCCACACCCCACCCCCGGCTCATTTTTCAGGTAAAAAAAACGGGAAAAACACAGATAACATTTCTGTTTATTATCTATTTGGCGACAGTTTTTAGTTACCTACCTGTTTGCGACGTGTACTGGCTGAATGCTGGTGGTCTTGGGCTGCATTGTTTCCTCATTTTATGGTTCTTTTGTTTTGTGGGCGTTGCTTAAGTTTGGCGCCAACCAGGCACGTGCTCGTATTGTCTCACTCAATTATTTACCGAGTAAATAATTTGTTAATGGAATTTATTAATGAACCCTAATTGGAATATTTATCTAGTCATTTCGCGAAGTTAAATAGTCATTAATATCTGTGCTAGTTGACTATAAGCTTGGTTTTAGTAAGTTTAAGCTACTGAGTTTTTTGACTAACAACAATAATTTTCGTAATTTATGTCAATATAATTATGACAACATTTTGCTTAAGGAAGATTACTGTTAATTATTCATGACATCAATTATATTTTAAAACTACCCAATTCGAAGGCGGCGTCATTAAAAGGGTTAACAAAAATAACTGAATGACAAATAAGTACAATAACTTCGATATAACCATTAATTATGTTATTAACTGTCATGGTTAGCAGAATAAATCCAAAATAAAAATTTAATATTTGTTAAAAATTTATCATTGTCGGTTACAGGTTAATACAATATCTGGATTTAAAATTCTTCATATTTTAAATGAGATAAAAATTTCTTAATAAAATATAATAGCAGTCTAAGTTTCAATACCTTTTCTACGTACTGAAAAATCAATAAAAAAGAATAAAAAATGGTCTAAGTATTTGTCATAGGTGTCGTAGACCAGAAAAAACCTTCACAATTAGCCACACTTTCTCAAACAATGGGATTAAACACCATTATTCGAAGTATCTTCACACAAAGTCATTGTTTTCAATTATTCTTCAGTAATAATTGTTAGTAGCCATCGTCAGCTTACCATAATCCATCCTTAGGTTAGAACAGTAATGGCGCGCAAATAGCTTTTTTTTTTCTTCACTAAAAAGGTTGGATTATAAAATACTCAAAATTGTCAGTGGCCAGTGTTCATTTAAAAAGATTACATTAATCTTTAATGTTTTCGAGAAGTGATATATTTCGTTCTCACGATTAGTTTGGAGTTTGGAATTTATATTTATTTGCTGACACGATAACAATTAATATTTCTGTCAGCTATAGAAAGTACATAGATAGAAATATTACTTTTATTGTATGCATGTCTTATCATTGTTACTAGGATAATATACCTAAGTATTTAATGTATTACGTCGCGCTTAGTATGACACCCACTTGTAAAACCGGGATCGAACCTGTTTCTCCTAAACACAGGTTAGTCAGTAGCCTATATAGGAGTACAGAGCTTAACCCGCTTACTAGATTTTTGTATTACACTTCTGTGCTATTGTATCCATTTACTCTGGTCCTTGTAAACAATGTAATAAATTTATTATTATTAGAATATGCCTACTTCATTTGTACACCTTAATTCAATAGGGACCTATATATTTGGAAAGTTCAAATCAAAAATTATTGTGATGTTATTATTTCCATATTACTACCTCGTTGGGCCAGTGGTTGTAAGCACATCTGCTGAGCTAGAGGTCCTGGTATCGGTTCCTAGGTCGAGTAAAGTGCGGTACTAACAGTTCTCAGTAGCAGCACTATCTGGATTAATGTTTGGTTAACGGAATGTCCTACACGCTTCTGCCTACCACTTATAGGCGATATTACATTTTATTTTGCATTTAAGCAGTGATAGCCGAGTGGTATGACCGATGGACTGCCAAGATAAAGGACGCAAGTTCAAACCTCGGCACGCACCAATATCATTTCGAATTTATGTGCGTACTATTAATTAGTTATCAGTTGCTAAAAACGGTGAAGAAAAACATAGTGAGGAAACCGGCACACCTAAAAGATTTTTCGACGGTGTGTAAAGCCATGTCAGAGGCCTACAGGCGGTTTAAACTCTGACACCAGGTTGTTCATCAACCATACGATAAGAAGAAGAAGAAGAACATTTAATTTGATCCATTATTATTTTGGGCATTGCTTTTAATGTTATTACTTTGTATAACATTCATAATTAGCGTTAATTTAATAATTATGAACTATTAATGTCAATACTAGTGCGTTGATATCGTTCGTACTAAGACGTAACGGCCTACGCGCTACGAACCTAAATGGTCTACGAACAATACATCACATCAAGCTTCTATTAATCACAATATAACAACGCTATTATGTCTTAAGTGGGTCAGTAGCTAATATAGCTACGTTTAATATGGGCTCAATCTAAGTATTATTTATATAAATTTAATTTGTTTTAAGTTTAAATTGATAAAGGAAATTTGAAAAATAATCGGCACGAGCATGACTTGAAACCGCGACCTTCACCGTACCGTGGCACAGCTCTACCCAACTGAGCTATCGTGTCACTCTTTGTTTTAAGTTCTTAATAAAAAAAATGATTTTATTTCTTTCTTTTGTTTTAACTGCCTCGTTGGTCTAGTGGTCGCTAAGCGCGTCTGCTGAGCACGAGGTCCTGGGTTCGAATACCGGGTCCGGTAAAGTGTGATGGGTTTTCCATTAGGTAATTCTCAGTAGCAGCACGGAGTCTGGGCCTGGTTGGTGGCAATAGCGTCGCCCCCATACTACTACGTGTACCTCTACTATGCCGGTACTATGTGTACCTCTGCCTACTCCTTCGGGGAATACAGGCGTGATATTATGATGATAATAATGAACTAAATTAAGTGCTAAAATTCTGACATATTGTTCTTTGGATAAGCACGATTCTAGCCTTATAAAAAGCCGTTTTGTCGTTACCAAGTTAAAAAAACAAAAACTTCCAAATCGGGCCTCACAGATCGCCTTCCTAATTGATATAGCTATCGTAAATTAACATATGGCGGCTACTGGACGTAACTATATCGTTAAAGGATTAGGTTATAAAATAGACAGTAAAAGCATAGATTAAATCTACTTGTATAGTCTGTGGTGAGCGGTGAAGGCGATGGAATGCAACCTCATTGGTTATTAGCTGATACTGGTTTAGTATTCTGTGAGGATCTTTAATTTTTGCTTAGGCTCTGTGCTACCACTGAATTACCTAAAAACCAAAATAACATTTTGTCCGACCCGAGAATCGGACCCCACGCTCAGAAGTCGCGGTTTGTGACTAGTAGACCAACTAGGCAGCCATGTTTTCACACCTATTGCAGTCCACTGCTGGACGTAGGCCTGCCCCAGGGTACGCCACAAGGCCCGCTCTCCCGTTTTCACCATCCAGTCATTACCAGCTACCCTCCTCAAGTCATCGGTCCATCTGGCCTGACGGTCCATCATGTTTTTGTAAAAATAAATATTCAAATAGTCATAAAATGTTCATAAAATTAATTATTTTATCAAATAACTTGGTAACTTAGAAAGTAGTTTTCACTACAAATACATTCATTACTGGCCACTGACCAAATTCAAATTTCGAACACCGGTGCCTACTCAAATGTCATAAGATTCACACCTGTCTAAAAAGACTTAAGATTATAAATTTTGCTATAGGAATTTAATCTTTGTAAAGATGTGTTATGGTTGCTTTTGCTTTGGACGATTTGATAGTAACTACGTTTTAATTTCAAAAGGGGATGTTAAATGCCATTGGTTTTGTCCAACTAATGAGGAAAGTTTTGTATGGATACGACTTTAATGAAACATAATATTATCTTAGTAAGTTTTTGGTTTTCTGGTGTAAATTATGTCTAGTAAAGTTATTCATTAGATATAAGTAAACGTATTTATAAATTAAATTGTTTTATTTTATTCGGTTTTATGGTCAATTCAAGGCGGGCAAAGCGGCTATTTTTCTTTTTTTTGTCCATTTTTTACCTTAGTAGATGTCTACGTATTTCTTAGTAAAAGGGATTAAACCTCTGCTTACCATCGTTTAATACAAGTATAGTGTAATGATAAACATAAAAACCTATAATTACGAAAGTTTGGTCAATTTGACAAACTGATAGTGATATCAGACCCATCCGTTTGATACAGATGATAAGAGAGATAGAATGCTGAAACAATGATAATATTGAGGTTTACATGGTGAACGAAGTATCTCAATATTATGTAAACAATATAAATAACATTGTTTCTATCACACTCATATTATAACGGCGAAAGTTTGTGAGTGTGTTTGTATGTTTCTTACCTCTTCACGCTCAAACGGCTGGACGGATTTTGCTAAAATTTGGTATGGAGGTGGCTGACACCCTTGGTTAACACATAAGCTACTCGCCCCTATTGATCTTATAACATAACTGGCGTAACGTCAGTGTTCTAAGTGTTATATATATCCTAGCATATTGATTTGTACACGTGCGTGATGTTATGTCTTATGAGGTAATTCTGTTGCTTAGATATTTCAATATAAATTAAAAATACCAAATAAATATTACTTAGATTTCGATCCATATTAAGTCGTTCCTGCGCGATCGGCAATCGGCTTGCACCCAAAGTGTTCCACGTTTAAATATGATATTTTTTTTCTAGTTTTCAGTGCGTAGCGTCGCGCGGCGACCCATACAGTCTATATTTATGTGTTGCCGCGTAATTTATTTATTCACCGCACTATAACAGTCGGTATTGGACTTGGTTTTATGACATGTAAAACAGGGAGTAAGGAAAGGTCTTCGCATTCAAATGCGCTTTCAAAATATTTGTTACTAAAAGGTTTATATACAGCTACACTCGAAACCTAAAATATGGCTCAAGTTTGTGAGATTTTGAGTACTATTTACTTACATAATGAATTATTTTTTATAAAATACTTCCGTCCCTTAGCCAATTTCGTGAAATTTATACAATTCCTTGCTTTGCTAATAGCCAGGCAAAAGGCTTGGTAATGCAATAATAATGTAGAATTTAATAAAAAAATTGCAAAGCTTATCTAACAGTGTAGTACCTACCTAGATACCTGAAATAAAACTTCATTTAACACCTACTATTTAGTTCAGCATTTAATGTTATTATCACACTTATACAATATAAATCTGTTGTTATTATTATGACCCATACAACGTTTTCAATTCGTATATCTTTTACTTTTAAATAAACCCAAGGAACCTCCATTAAATAATACCTCTATGGCACTTAAGCTTTGCGGAGGTCCGAAGTTCTGTTAATGCTTTATTTAGTATTTTACTCCAGAGTGTTATGTTATTTATATATTAAAAATAGCAATATAAACTTCCACTTAAAAGGAATACCCATAGGTAGGTACCTATGGGTACCTACTCCAGTTATAAGGCTTGTATACTTCGGCATGTATAAAATAATATTTACAAACTCACATTACCCAACCATTTGGCGACTAAGGGCGGGTTGCTTCAAACAGTCTGTTAACCTAAATTGATAAAGGAAATTTGAAAAATGCTGGACACGAGCAGGACTTGAACCTGCGACCTTCGCCGTACCGTGGCGCTGCTCTAACCAACTGAGCCACCGTGTCGCTGCTCGCACCCATCGAATTTCAAGTTCCCTTTTAGTATTTACGTCTTAAGGGTGACGTCAGGTATTATCTGTTGGAATCTATGATTACCAACTCAGTGTTATACCTTTACAGCTATAAATCACTGAAACGATAATACCAACCCAAATTTATATGACATTTTGTGTCATTTTTGCATGTTGCCCATGCTAAGCTTAAATCTAAATTGATAAACTCTGTTAACGTTACAGGGCCTCAAGTCTGTTATTACAATAGTGTCAGAATGGTCTGTCATTGATTACATAATTGTTGATTTTGACAAGTTTGGTAATCTGCTAACATAATGGCGTCATTATGACTTTCCAGCGGTCAACCACTGATACTCCATTGAAAGAAATGGCATAGAATGGTAATCTCGTAGATAATGACAAATGAATGACTGACTTACATATAACACTTGACTTGTATAAAACACTAATAAGTAATATCTAAAAATATACTATATAAATGAAATCTGGCATAAATAAAGTAGTGGTAGTTTTTCGAAAATCATTTCTCTAACGGGTTTTATAATGATGTCAATACGACAATGTCATTATGACACAATTCTATTACGAGACCATTGATCGCCATTAAGAATTTAGCAGATTACTTGAGAACTTTTAGCAAAATGACAATGGGATGGGAATGGGATCGTGTTGGAATGACGAATTTATAAAAATTGCAAACTTGGGGCCCAGATGTTTAACGTAAGTTAAATATGAAGCGTTGTTACATAACATAAATAACCCGGTTATCAACTTTATTAGGGCTGCAAGTAGAAAACAAAACATTTGAGTGATTCAGCTGCTAGAAGAAAACAAAATTGGTATCGCCATTTTTAACATTTACGTGTGCGTTAAGTGTAGCTGAACCCCGCCTAAGGATGACAATAGACTATAAGCGCCGCACTCAGAGACGTTAATGATTACTTAAACCGACACTAAGTAAAGATTTCAAAAACCTCTACTTAGTGGCAGTTTAGGTAATCATTAAATGTGCCTGAGTTCGGCAGTAAGAGGAACACCTCTTACTGCCGAACTCAGGCACATTTAGGCAGGCAAGAATCAAACTTGCAACCTGTACCATGTAGCGATGGCTCGCCACCCATCCAAGGGCAAACCTCAGCGAGCGCTGCTTGACCTCTACACTGTACGCCTCTTAGCTTATGTTTAAGCTAAGAGGCGTTTTAGCATTGCTTATAAGTAAGAGGGCTAATTAGCGCAGTGTCTAGTTGGCGCTCATGAGCGTACGTAGCTTCTTGTACAGTGTAGAGGTCAAGCAGCGCCCGCTGAGGTTTGCCCTTGGATGGCTGGCGAGCCATCGCTACATGTACCGATGCGGCGGTGGAAGCCGGCGATTGGACTGTTGCGCGATCTGGTTGGTAAGTTCGATTCCCGTAAAGGCAGAAAATTATGTAATCCGCAGATGTTTGTGCTGAGTCTGGGTGTGTGTGTATGTGATATATCATGTTTGTGAAACGCACCCACGATACATGAGACATTCGTAGAGTAAAATATCTTCAAGGCAAATGTAAATCACATGGTTTAGTAAGACGAAGTGGTGTATATCAATAATCACACCCTTATCCCAAAGTGATAAGCAGGCAGCGGTGCGCAAAAAACGATTAAAATAATATTTGATTTCTAACTTCCCAATTAAAAGTTAATTTAACAAATATACCTACTGATTAAATATTATAATTTTATCTAATTTATCACTCGGTAAAAAACCTTATTAATCACTAATAAGATATTTGATTAATGTTAGCCAAGTCGATATCACACGTTAATTAGTCGCCAATCATTTCTCAATTCTCAATTGACAGTCGATATAAGCACCGCTTTGACATTGTATTAACTGCAAATAACTAGGTCACACAAATAGGTAATTAGAAGCATTAAAGCTCTAGAAAAATATTTAGATATTAGTTTCGAAATGAACAGAAAAAAAACTTAAACGACCATAGACAATTTTATTATAAGTAGGCTCCTCTATAATATCATTCCAGTGCCTAGCGGTCGCTAAGCGCAACTGCTGAGCATGAGGTCCTGGGTACGCATCCCGGGTCGGGCAAAGTGTAACTGGGTTTTTCCATCAGGTTTTCTCAGTAGCAGTACGGACTCTAGACTTGCCCAGAGTGAACATTGGGACCTATAACATAACTGGCGAAATGTAAGGTGTACTATACACCCCAGCCTACCCCTTTGGGGTATACAGAGATATATATGTTATACTAAATATTTAGGTTGGTATACATTTTAATTTTAAAGCCTATATCCCTACTCCCATTGCAGGAAAATAATCCTCCATTCTTGTACAAATCACAGAAGTATAGACACATAATCATGGCCGCCAAATTGTTTTTAAATGTTCAGGCTGCTGACTAATTCAAAATTAGAACGCGCCTGCCAGTGCGAGCCCCTACGATTGACCTGTAAAATGGCTTCCGACGCGTTTACGTAATGAAACGCGAATCGCGTTACAATTCACCTACAGGTAGAAATAAATTAAATTGAACCTAATGTTAGATTAATTAGTGGTGATATTGTCTTAATTAACACGTTTTGCTTCATTATTATGTTTATAGCTATCAAATCGCTGATCGGTAATACACGTTCTCTTTTTTTGTTATACGTCGCTCCACACTAGGCATTTCTCCTGTATCATGAGTACGTTTAACAAGCATGAAATATCATATACACAAACTCTCAGACTCGGGACAAACTTTGCACAAATTATTGTCCCATGACGAAATCGAAGCCGCAATCCTTAGCGCAGCAGTTTAAAAGGCTTAGCCATCGCGCTAAACAGGTCATCAGATCATAGTTCTATTCATTGGAATTCCGAAAAATAATCTACGAATTTTGACCAATGATTACTATACAATAAAATAACTTAGGGTCTTATTCACACACGGATTATTATCAAAATACTAAATTTTCTACTAACCTCGACGTTCCAATTGACTTGACCGTGTTCTCAAAGACTCATAATAATCGTACATAAAATTCGCAAGAGTAAAATCACGAACAAAGCAATACCTCCAAAACACATGTTCGGTACAAAACACGCTCAATCTCTGTCGGTCCCGCGACGGGCGAGGCGTGAAGACAATTAAACAAGTTCTTTGACAAACACATTGACCTATTACCTATGGGGTCACGGACCGTATTTTTCATAAAATTTTGACATAATTATAAATATCATTATGACCATAACGTTGGGATGAGGTCACACAGACAGCGAGGTGATTTGAGTGATGAGTGTCCAAAATGTTTGTGGGTTATTTTATTTTGTAACCTCATCAGTTTCAGTTTGGTATATTATAATAATAATTATTATTAAATTCTATAAAACTGTTCAAAAAGGTAGGTATCAATTTGTTTAATATTTTATTTGCAGGTACCCCATAGAATTGCATATCTAGTAAGGTAGGATTGGCATACCTACAAGAAAACATCTAGTAAATACAACGCTGATTATAATAGAATAATTAACTGATCACTAGATGTTCCCTATTTCAAATACACATACATTTGTATTATTTTTGTCTTTAACAGCACTGATAGCCGAGTGGTATGACCGTTGGACTGCCAAGTCAAAGGTCGCAAGTTCAAATCCCGGCACGCACCAATGTCTTTTCGAATTCATGTGCGTAATAAAAATTAGTTATCAGTTGCTAAAAACGGTGACGGAAAACACCGTGAGGAAACCGGCATACCTGAGAGATTTTTCAACGGTGTGTAAAGCCATGTCAGAGGCCTACAGGCGGTTTAAACTCTGACACCAGGTTGTTCATCAACCATACGATAAGAAGAAGATTTTTGTCTTAGCTTCAATAATTGATACTTCATCATCTATTGCATAGAAAAATATGTATTGGTAACACACATTTTAAAGTAGGTTAAACACGACAAGAATTAAAAAATCGCTAACCATCGCACCTTGCTTTATGACCCAGTACGGCACAACCTAACTAACACACGAAAACTATAAAAAAGCCGCCTCGAACGTTCTCGCGACCTTAAACACACCAAACAGAACCTACCAATCCATTGCTAGGTCAACAAGAAACTAAACATAACATTACCAAACAAAACGCGCGATGTGTGATAAACTATTAATAACCGTTGAGCAACGCATTCGAATTATAAAGTTCAATAATGGAATCTCGCCGCCCGGAAACGTATAAAAAGCGCGGCAAAACTTTTTCAAACTCCGAACGTTGAATGGATCGTCATTTTTTACCTCGGTTAGGGATGTCGCAGTGAAAAATGATATAATTTATATCGTTTGGTAGCGGCTACCCGTTTTGTTCGATAAAATACAAGTAAAAAAAATTGTAAAAATATGTATATATTATAATATTTTTTACTCTTTTTACTACTAATTTAAAATGTTTCCTTATCAACGCGCGGCGCGATGCGACAAAAGATTTAGTGAAGTTCTCTTTTTAGAACAATTTTATCGATATCGATTTTTATATTTTCACTTTTACCGTTGCTCGTAAAGGTAACTAGACTTTAAGACCTTTCAATGAATCGTAAATAAAATAACACGCTGACGCAACTATCGGTTTCTATAACCTAATTGTAAATTACGTAGATATCAATCACTTGTTTTTATTGCCTCCTGTAAACCGCTATTAATTGGATCTTAATTTATTTGCGTATAAATTACGTTTCAATAATAAAACTAGTTGGTAAACGAGGTGGTATGATCTTATTAACGTGTTTAATTACTCATAAAAGTTGAGGTACACACCTATGTCTTTTTGCGAGCTTTAATGGTGACATAGATACCTATATTACTAATGGTTGGTACACATTTTCTTGTTGGCTAGACTAGTATTTGTTGCTTTTCTTCACTTTTGAATTACGAGAAGAATCTGGTTTCTTGTATAATATACTAGACGTGTTTCGTTGATTTAACAAAAACAACTTGTCGATAAATCCCATCCCTCACGCACACACACAAACAAAGAAACAACACAAATCAAAGCGCGCGCGTCGTACGAGCGAGAATGAAATATTCAAATTTGGAAGCTGATTCCGTTTATGGCTACTTAATTTGGGTGATTCGATTTGAATATTTAAAAAAGGTACGAAGGAAAAAAATGTACGGCCATAGACATTCCGTGAGCGAGTGGACACGGAGGTTTTAATGTAGCAGATTTTAGGTTATTTATGTTCTGTGAGCGGTGTGTATGATCGGTGAGGTTAAGTTGTGGTGATTGAGGTCTGAATTCGGATGGGTAGTTTGAAGATGAAATGTAGGTTTCGTTCTAAGAATAAGGGTAAAGCGTAGCTTGACGGTGAGATTTAAAGGACTTCTGTATTTATAGAAGGGTATAGGATTAGGTTGCAGATTTGCGCCTGAGTTGTTTGTTAGCTATGCCATTTAACTCCTAATTCACTGTGTAGAACGACAAAATAATCCGTAAATTAGTAAAATTGAGTCGTTTTGCTTTTTTCATTACAAGGTGGCTTCAAGGATTACAGTGTTACCGTTAGTTTTATTTAATTACTTGACGTTTATGTGTTGCCATATTTACGCTTATTAATGTTGAAGTTTTATGATAATTAAGTTATGATTTTTATTGTGTTGCCAGGATTCGTGTTAAGTGGGTCAACAGTGGCGTATTTTGCGTGTAGATGTGTCTTATAAAGATATAAAATATTGTTAATTTAAACAACAAATGAAAACCGAATGCGATGACAAAACGTTTTTTTAGCGTCAAAGGTATTTTATTAAGCGTAGGCGAATCACTGTAGGGCAAAGGCCTCTCTTTACGTCTTGCTTGTTTAAAACGCCTACAATTAATAATTAGAAATAATTTATTTATTATAAGGCACACCAACAAATTATTTACAAATGAGGTTCTATTTTTTAATCTATACATAATTTAAATAATAATAATAGGTTACTAAAATATTTTGAAGGTGCCTATAAATATGATATTATTTTAAACAACACCTATAGGTAGATACATCACTATGCTTTTGTACATATACTACAATTGCTCGGTGCATTTTTTTTTTTAAATTTGGCTTATTTAGGAGCCCCTCCCTAAAATTATCGATAAAAATAAGCGATTACAAATGGCAGACAAAAGTCCGGTATAATATCCCGTATCCAAACAATATGAATTGAACGTAGAAAAGTAAACCGCAATCAAATTTTGCTAAGACATCGTTTCACTCATGATTGTAAACGAGAATTCTTGCACGAGTCCTATGTACAGCCCCCGTCAGCTCCTAGCCGGTTACCTATCATTCACTTCCCGAACTAGGCTTAAATACGAACCAGCCCCCTTACCATGAACTCTTAAAGCAGGACATTTATTGTAGTGGAAGCGAGACGCCGCTACGTAGAGTGCAGTGTGGCATCTCGCATACTCAACGGAAAACGTCATGTTTTAGTATTCATGGTAAGGAAGCTGGAGATATTGAGGGTGACAAAAACCTGTATTTGCGTCCATGACCTTTGTTCATGGAATTTTTGTCAAAATTCAGAGATCTGAGTGATTTATCCGACGGTAGAGGCGTTAAAGAGACTTGAATTCAGTCTGTCGGTTGAGATTTTGAACAAGGTTTTGTAATTGAGTATCTAAATGGATTCTTGTAAATGAAGTCATGACACCGTAGTCTTGTTTGTCAATAGTGAGGTATAGTCACTATTTTCTGTACGATACCTCTGATAGGTACGCCGTATATCTCTTAGATAGCGTCGAAACTAGTGAGTAATGAGTGTCCAAAGAAATCTGGCTACACAGAATGTGAGCTTGAAATACCACACCTTAATCTGCTTCTTCGGTAATAGACTTGAGTGATTTAACTATAAAGGTATATAATACATGACTGCCTCGTTGTTCTAGTGGTCGTTAAGCGTGACTGGTGAGCATCGGTCCTAGGTTCGAATCCTAGGTCAGGCAAACAAACATACAAAAGAATCCAGAGTACTTTACACCAAAGAGTCATCAAGCAAACGTCAGAAGGATCATATCAACCAAATCTCCTAGTTTCTGCCTATCTCTTCACGTTCAAGTCAGCTGGGGATTATCTTCAGTGATGCCAAGCTGCAGTATTACCAGTTTACCGAGTACTAACACGTGATTGGCGGGTAAAAATGACTGAATGGAGCATCGGGTCACGTCAGATCAAGTCCACTAAAATCATTTTTGATTTTGGTTACAATTCTGCGAGGTTACGTCGAATGAGGTACTTTTCCTATAGGTTTTAGAATACACATTACACATGTATTAGAATTCTATAGTACTTAATATAATAAAACTGAAGAGTTCATTTGTCTGTTCGGTTAAACGCGCTAATCTCAAGAACTACTGGTTCGAATTAAATTTCTTTTTTTTGTGTTGAATAGTCCATTTATCGAGGAAGGCTGGGTTATAAAACATTCGAAATCCATGCGAACGAAGTCGCAGGCTGTTTCAGCCTAGTTATAAATATAATTATCCCTGTATTTCCCGAAGGGTAGGTAGCTTACCTATTATTCTTCATTATAATATTTCACCTTACTAAGGTCTATAAACACCAATCTTCTGTCGCTTATCAGACCTGGCTCGAGGCTCAAACAGTCTCGCCTTTTTGTCCGGTGACGCCAAATAGGTCTTATTTGGCGTCACCGGACAAAAAGGCGAGAAGGCCTCTCGGGGTCGCTGGCATAAAACATGTCCCGAAAAAAAAATCGATTATCAGAAGTTGACAAGCCTAAGTACCTACTTATTACTACCTATTCATCGAAGGAAACCGAACCAGGTCTGTCGCCTCCTACCCTGTTTCAGCGCTGGAAAGGGAGTTGTATTTATAATGCATCTCCCCATATATACGGTTCGAACTCTTAGGTCAGACAATGGCTCTGGTAAGATTCTTCTAGGATTTGACGGACTATTTGGAGTCGAAAGCCTTCGACACGAAACATAAGTACCATACAGCCCTCAGCGAAATGCAGTGAGTGAACGATGCAATCGAAGTATATTAAAAAATATACGTATCAGATCGTCCCCTATCTTGGGACTTTTAACGAAATAATATGAATGTGCAACAACACACCTCTGACCACCCCTAAGGAACACAGACATAATGACACACGTATGTACATACTTCATCAAGATTATAAGTATATTTTATTCTTCCATAAAAGAAAATCACAGTCTAATAACTCGCATCAACCGTCCACAGGCCTTACCTTGTTTCAACTAACAAAATCTTAGGAATAAGTAGCCGACTATGTTTATTACACCCAATATTTCAAAGTTAAACCACCATCGGATGACGCCATGTATTTTGCCATAAGTCGACGGGATCAGCAAGAGATAGTGTTGTGCCCGCTCATAAAATATCGACAAGTATCGACAAATCGATGCGTGCAATTGATATTGCTTAAGTAGTTGGGTTGTGGAATTTGAATGATACTGTTTAGCGTGGTATATTTATAGAATTAAAAAAGATAGGGGATCAATTGCAAAAACAATCTACTTGAATAAAACAATTGGTATTTTTTTTGCTTACTCATTGAAACTCATTTGTTTTCAAGATAATCAAATCAAACTGGAAAAATAGTCTTGCTTTTCATCATCATCTATAAATTGCTATAATTAATGCATTAATCATTAATATGATGAGATCAACTAAATTACAAAGTCAAAACAGAATATCCGAATACCTACTCTTAAATATTCTTAACAGGATTGCCCAGTAGGCAGTAAGTGATGTTTAAAACATGATAAATATTCAAGGCAATCACATCGTTTATACGACCACTCGCGTCGGCGGACGCAGGGCGAATGAGCAAAAAAGCGCGCGAGACGTTCATCTGACATTCAACGCTGGGTGGGGCCTACCGCTTCCCGCCTTCCCAAACGAGCACCACCATTGGCTCATTTAAAAATCGATTCCATTTTATAAATATGTAACCACTTTCATTTCCCGCGCATTCGAACTGTAACAAAGCACAAACCGCGTGAACAAACTCTCGCCCTTATTTTGACAGTTGAAGAATTCAAATTCTAAATTCGAACAACTAGTGTTGGGACGTTTGTTATCGATGAACAGTCAATTGTTTTACCGACATGTCTTTGTGGTCTCTTTTGTTTTATTTAAAGGAGAACAGGCCCAAGATGTTTTTTTGTTGTTGATATTATTTTTATTGTAGGTTCGTGTAGGTAGGTTGGTCGTACAAACAAGAATACGTAGGTGGGTGAAATTGTATCGGTAATAAATAATGGTGTATTTATGATTTATGACGAAACAGGGGAGGGGTTGGGATAAAGATTATAGTGGTTTTGTCGGAGCATTTAATAGTAATGATCTTCAGTAACTATGCATACGTTTCAAGATTATTTAAGATGGAGGCCAAATTAGGATACCGTCTTAATCTTAGGTATTTCGTGTTTTGTTATTCCATTAATATAAATTACCTTAGTAGTCTAGTCGCTGCGTCTCCTCTCGATTCGATTCCCGTGCAGGGTACATTCTCGAATCTCGCAGCATGAACGTGTCCGTTATAACAATAGCCTCACCCCATTACAAGGGAGCCTAATACCGTAATCGGCAAACTGTGGGGCGTACAATAGAACACTACCTACACTTTGGGCATTGTAAGGCGTGAAGATGAGTGTATTTTAATAGTGTAGTTAGCGTTTGGCTTCCTTTGCTGAGTCTCGGATCGATTCCCGAACGGGTATTTTTATGCCTAATTCCGCTTAGGTACCTAGGGACCTATAATATTTTATTATAATTCTATTTTTCAATAAGAGTCTGTGATTTTGAAATCTGTAATTTAATAATTTAACATTTCCAAGTTAATTTTGGTTATAAAAAAGATTTTAGCAGAAGGCATTGAAAATGCCATGCACAATCAATGCACACTGCTCATGAATACATTGAGATTTCAACTTGATTCCATGGAGAATTAAAGAAGAGTATGTAAAGAAATGATAGAAGGGGTAGAAAGAGGTGTAGGAATAGAGCAGTATACCCACATCTCCCCAATTGTTGCAGGTACTAATTCACAAATCCAGACTCCGTGCTGCTACTAAGAATTTCCTAATAGAAAAACCCAATGATTTTATTTCTTCGCCACATAGGTAAACTGACAGAATATATTTTTTTAAACATACTAACTCGTGCATTAAGAATAAACAAATGAACATTTAACTTGGCTAACATAAATAACGAAAATGAAAAAAATTAAGAGTCAAGAAAAAAAAAACGAATTCAAAATTGGAACTACTAACTACCAACCAAATAAAAATATACAAATTAATTAAGAACCTCCTTCTTTTTTGTGAAGTGGGTTAAAAAGTCAGCCGCTACATTGTAATAAGTCGAATTTACAATTGAAATTTTTTCGGGACGAGCCCACCACTCGTGCCCATCATTGTGACTCCTGTTAGCCAGGATCTACAATGATAACTATCAAAAACCATCAAGGCAATGAAGCTCGAGGCGTCACGGAGAAATGACTCGACTGTCTTGGAACCCGCAACGAAATTAATCATAAAAGAATATATAGGAGGAGTAGGAATAAAAATTTAGTTCATCATAAAGACTAGTATGCCAAAAGCATAATACGGGATCCACAACTGAGATAAGCCCAGTCGCCAAGCAAAATGGGTAAAAAAAAATGTAAAATATAATTGGAACTACAAATTACCAAGCTAAGTCACCGGCCATATTGTTTATACATTCCGAGAGCCACTAATAAGACAACCATTATTATAATGAGTGGCCCCAGGACACTGTTTAATTAAATGGCGCGTCCCGCTCTTTATCGTAATTTTCTCTGATTTTTGATTAGCCTAAATGGCGGGGATAATTGTTGTTCCATATTTCTGTGAGTTTTATGTAAATTCCGAATAACTAAGTACCAATTGCGAGTTGGGCGCAGTTGATAAGTGATTGGGATGCTGTTGTCAGGGCTACAAGTTGACATCAATTTGATCTTCTTCTTCTCATCGTATGGTTGATGAACAACCTGGTGTCAGAGTTTAAACCGCCTGTAGGCCTCTGACATGGCTTTACACACCGTTGAAAAATCTCTCAGGTGTGCCGGTTTCCTCACGATGTTTTCCTTCACCGTTTTTGGCAACTGATAACTAATTTATAGTCCGCACATGAATTCGAAAAGACATTGGTGCGTGCCGGGGTTTGAACTTGCGACCTTTGACTTGGCAGTCCATCGGTCATACCACTCAGCTATCACTGCTTTATAAATTTGATTGGACATTAAATAAATTGGTGTGGATACTACACTCGGGCAATATAATCTGGCATGTTTACTGACGCCAGCGTAGATGACTTCTACGCAGTTATACGTAAAAATGTTGCGTCGGTGGTGTGACGAGTACGGGGGAGCTCGAATAGCGTCCTTAGAATGATTGGCGAGAGAACTGATACTGTTATGACCCCTTAGACAAGGGGCAAAACGCTTGACGAATAGAAATGGAATAGAATGAGAAATGTATGGAAATGACACATGTCATCGATAACCGTCTATAATTCCGTAAATAATTCTATTCGTCAAGCGTTTTGCCACTTGTCTAAGAGGTCTGCTCGGTAGGTTCACTGAACTCCATGTGTTGCGGGACCGATGAGCCTACTGTGCAAATACAATAATTTTATTTACTAACATTTTACAATATATTATATTAAGTTACATAGAGGATTAAGCAAATTTTGAATTGTAGCTCTAAATTTCAGTTGTCTTATAACTTAGTTTGTTATATTTTATTTTTAGTTTTAAGATTTACATTAATTTTGCCTGTTGTGTCAGATTATTTCGCATGATGTGATGTCCTGTAATTAAAGAAACACAAGGTATCTAATCTAATTGTACTACTATATATACTTATAGCAAGTAAGGTGTATTCTTTGTTGGAGTTCCAAATAAATAAATAAATTAGCTATAAGCAATTACTTGTTACTAACAAGCTTGCCTTCCTTGACTTTTGCTGTCTGAAATATATTATTTTAATTTTATTTATTAACTGCCCCAGTTTACTTTCAAACTTAATGATAACAAAGATGGTAAATCTAAGGTAGATATGTAGCTAACTGTACCTTACTAAACAATATTCCACGCCAAGACTTGGTTCTCTATCATAGACGCATTTTAAATAGGTATGTAAAGTAAGTGGGTATAAAAGACGAATAAAAAAAATTGACATACTAATTCCCAGACAAATATTTCAGTACTTAATACATTGATCTTTGTTTCGGATCACCTTACCTAATGCATATAATGTCTCGCGCGTGAATCGAACCCTTAACTACCTTATTCAACAACCCTACAAACTGCACAATTGGCGAATACCGCAAAATATAACCTATCAAAATACCTAACAGTGATGTTAGTTTTACGTTATAAAAATGCCTCTTTCACCAACCAAAAACTATAATAGGTGATTTTAGTTTTAACTGCATATCAATATCACAGCCAAAGAATGCCTCTTTGATCACGATATAAGTAGACAAGTTGTGCGTATTTTAAAAACCATTGACAGGTGGCGTCCTGTCGGTAGCTATAGTGATGCCCTCTGGAGGCACTCGGAGCCCTGCGGCCGCGAAATGGCCGCACAAAGCACTGTTATGAATATTACATTTCACCCCTCACTTGATACTTCTAGGGATGGGGTAAGGTTTATCGATAACAGGAATTAGGAGATAATAACGATATTTTTTGTATGAAGGTAAGGCTAAATAGAATTGCCGATGGCGCCAGAAAATAAATAAGTACCTAATAATACCGTAAATAGGCCAGTAAATAAAATAAGTAGGTATACTTAATAATACTTAGGTACCTGCCTACTTATAAAGTTATTAGTTCTAGCCATCAAACAGACCAATCTCTTCACACCTTTTTCAACTACAACTCAATCAATAGATTACCTAATAATCAAAACGGCGATATCGGAGCGGTATCACCGTCGGACTGCCAAGTCAAAAGTCGCAAACTCAAACTCCGGCACGCACGGTCAATGTTTTTTCGAAGTCATGTCAGTTAATTAGTAATCAGTTGCTACAAACGGTGAGGGAAAACATCGTGAGGAAATGGACACACCTGAGTGATTTTTCAACGGTGTGTAAAGCCATGTCAGAGGCCTACAGGCGGTTTAAACTCCGACACCAGGTTGTTCATCAACCATACGATAATAAGAAGAACGTAATGACGCGAGAAGTAAAAGTTACCATATTACCCATCATTTAGTAATCCCTTCGGTAGTACTCACATAATCTGCGCATAAAATCCCTATAACGACCTGATTGGCGTAGTAACCAAGCGATTGTATTTCTGCGTAGGGCTCGCCTGTCCGATACCCGCACGAAATAAAAATTTGTGCGGTCCGCAGATGTTTGTCCCGAGTATGGGTGCTTGTGTAAGTGATATTTCATGTTTGTGAAAAGCCCTTACGATACAGAAGAATTCCATAGGCTGTAGCGACGATTTAAAAAAAAAACTACACAAAACATATCGATAAAAAACGCCTAATTTAAAAAATCACTACAACACTAGCGCTTCCCTCCGAAATAGTACTCTCGGCAATTACGCGACGGGTTGCCGGCAATACTAGTGCTGCCCCGCTAGCCCGGCCACATGCACACTTACTTCAAGTACTGCGGAGCAATTTCACGCTCGCATTGCAGGGGTATCAGCAGAAATAGGTTGGAATTGCAGCTTTATGTCCAAGAGATTTGGGCTGCAATCTGAAGATGCAACAAATGTTTATAATTGGTATCCCGGGCTTTTTGTTACATTGTTTGGGTAAAGTGCGTTATGTTGTTTTTGATACAGTAATTATGATGTTGTATGACGGTTAATGAAGGTGAATTAAAGCTTAAAACTTTGTACGGTCTACTTATTATTTACCAAAATTTAAAAAGCCAGTGATCAAGATTTGTTTTAACTACATAATTGTGCGCGCAACTCACTTCGACTTAATTCTTTATAATTAGTTCTTGTTACTTATATCACTTTACTAGCTGCGCCCCGCGGTGTTACCTGCAACATTTTTTCGGGATAAAAAGTAGCCTATGTTTTAATCCAGGGTGTCAGTTACGTCCATACTAAATTTTAGCAAAATCGGTCGAGCCGTTTGAGCTTGAAGAGGTAACAAACATACAAACGCACGAACACACTCACAAACTTTCACCTTATAATATTAGTGCAATTTGTTGGTTTTGATACTCAAGCACGTCCGGCGCACCCTGGCCGGTCAACCTCGCTACCATCCTTGTTGACTGACCAATCTCTACACCACGGCCTACTCCATGTGGCTATCGGCTCATGCCAATAAGAAGAAGTTCTTGTTGATAAAGCATGTCTGACTGCTATCAATAATTATAATAAGATACTTGATGCCACCCGCTCGTGACCATCACAAATTCTAATTTCCTTTTTATCAATTTAGAAGCATTATAATGTTCAAATACCCTCATAACAAATTCCAATTCCTACTACCTGGGAATCGAACCGTAGACCTCACACTCAACAGAGCGACCACACTACTATTCACGATTATTTATTTACACAAGTGTATTTATGTGTAATCCACAATTTAGATATGGCTGTTAACCTACCTAACAACAAACATCCTAATAAATCCAACTAACTAACAACAGGTATAGATACGCAAGAATGAGTCTTGTATCCTTCGTCCGTTACGCAAAGGTCGTACAACAAGGTCGCAGGTATTACAAAAAATGCAAGAAATATATTAAAACCACAGAGCAGTACACAAATGGAAGGATACGTTAAGACTAGTGACTACGCGAGAGACGAAACTATCCGTTACAATTGATACAAATACCCACTTCGGTTAAAAGCATACCTAATTACCTACCCACATTTTAATAAACAATTGCACATATGAAAAAATATTATAACACCGCGCCTGTATTTCCCGAAAGGTAGGCAGAGCTGAGTTCACCCACATTTTGCCAGTTATGTTAAAGGTCCCAATGGCGAGCCTGTTACCATCCACCGAGCACAAATCCACTCCGTGCTGACTCCGTGCTGCTACTGAAAATTATCTAATGGAAAAACGCATTAACATGGGTTACGAACCCAGGTTCATAATTATTAGAACTAGCATTAAACCTTATTTGCCTTTACTTTAGTAGGTACAATGTCTATAAATTAAATTTTGAATGCAGTCACGGTAGAATATTACACAAATACGGACACGGTTTGAGAAACCTTAGCCGCCTTCATCAGCAAGAGAAGACTATACTTTACAAATCCTTTGTCACCAGCACGGACTTGCTCCTTCACCGCACTGTCAAGCCGAAAACGTGTGAAACGGCCATTAGATTGAAATAAAACTATTTTGTATTCGATATTCAATACAACAACCTTTTTTAAGTTAATTCGGAACGCGACGTATTTCCGGCCGTAAAACGTGGCCAACACAAAAGATATCCTACAATGTATGCCACAGATTATAATAGACACAGAAGGCTCACTAGCGTAGGCACAAATTTTTCTTACAACTCAGCAGTGATACCCGAGTGGTATGACCGTTGGACTGCCAAGTCAAACGTCGCAAGTTCAAACCCGCACCAATGTCTTTTCGAATTCAAGTGTAAGTTATAGTTATCAGTTTCTAAAAACGGTGAAGGAAAACATCGTGAGGAAACCGGCACACCTGAGAGATTTTTCAACGGTGTGTAAAGCCATGTCAGAGGCCTACAGGCGGTTAAAACCCTGACACCAGGTTGTTCATCAACCATACGATAAGACAAGACTCCATTTGAATATTAGCCATTTTAGAAAGCGGTTTTGATTTTGATTTCTATTGCAATAGTGACATGAGAAAATATTTCACCTGCAATAAATATTTGATGTATTATACTCTTTACGGTCTACGGAATAAAAGTCAAATCTGAATGACTAAACTGCAAATAGGTTAATTAAAAGATCCAAAGGGAGTTAAGCTAGCCTTGCAATACTGAAATAGAGAGCTTTAATCCAAAGCAAAAAATATGTTGACCTTTCTGGAGTGAATTTGCTGATAGACCCAACTATATTGTAATGTAGCTTTCATATTTTGTTCACTTTAATGAATTGTTAGCAATGGACCTTCTATCTGTTTAACTGTATGGTGGCACATTATGAGCCATATTATAGAAAATGAAGAGGTCGACAAATGTTTGATTTATTGTTATAGGAAGGTTTCTTTTCTTTGTCCCTTAAAATATAAAAATGTCGATTAAAATCCAAATTTTGCGAAAAGTTACTTTGTAAATAATAATATTATTTTGACCGAATATCGGTCTCGGCGGCCTATCTCATCTGAGACTAGCCAACTACGCAAGAGGTTGTAGTGCACAAGTATGCACGCAAACACAGGTGCACTCCCTATTCCCTCACTCTCATAGTCCGATTCGACACGGCTTGTAAACTACTGTCACACCTAAAGCGTTCATATAACCAATATGTTGAGAGAGTAACTGGCAAGTGAAAATCAGTATGCATAAGATTTATTTATTTTAAATCCGTTAATATTCATTGTACTCGAAACGTCAGAACTGCTTTCTACCCTTATTGACTACGTCCAGGAAACTCCTGGAACAAAGAAATAATGGTATCAAACTCTTAAAGCAGGACAGTTTACGTTGTGGAAGCAAGGCGCCGCATTACACTACACGTAGCTGCGTCTCGCTTCCACATCTTAAACTGTCCTGCTTTAAGAGTTTATGGTACGGAGGCTGGTCTTATAAAAACTGGAAACTACCAATATTAATAGGCTATAGTTTTGTTCTTATATTCTAAGGACATTAGCCCTTTTAGTCGACTTAGCTTGCCCCCTTACCATGAACTCTTAAAGCAGGACAGTTTACGTTGTGGAAGCGAGACGCCGCATCACACTTCACGTAGCGGCGTCTCGCTTTCACGTCGTAAACTGACCTATTTTGAGAGTTCATGGTAAGTGGCCTATTTCATCATCTACAAGTAAAGTGTTGAACAGTTACTTCTTGATTAACGCTAATCGGCAAGTAAAAGTTACGAGTATCTTCTATCGTATCTTAATTACAGGCCAGTTTATCCACTCATTAATGCTAGTCAGATATTGTGTAATTCGTATGAGTAGTTACGTGCGACTTTAAGTGGCGGTTAGCTTACTTAACACTTTACTTGTAGATGGTTAAACAGGCTCTTAGAGTAACATGCTTTTACATAACTGTAACTATATGAGATTAACTTATTTAATGAGATCTAAAGTGGCTAGCTAGACCGAACTTTGTATTTTCGGTAGTGAAGTAATTCGGTATTAATATTGAAGGTCGTACCCAACAACGTTCTTGAGGTCTGGCGACTCGCAAAGGTTGTTGTGTCCCAGCCCGAGGCCCCGCTCGAACGCGTGGAACATCAACGGCGCGTCCGAGGACGTCCGAGACGCCGCCACTCTCTCGTGCAGCTGATTATAAACAAATTAAAAGGCACAAAGGAAGTAATTAGAACTAAGAATTTAGAATTACATAAAATACATAACATCACGCCTCTATTCCCTGAAGGAGTAGGCAGACGTGTATAAATAGGTACACCCACATTTCGCCAGTGGTGTTAGGTATATGTAAGTCCCAATTTAATATGGAGCAAGCTTATACCAGTAACTGGGCACAAATGCAGATTCCGTGCTGCTACTCAGAATTACCTGATCGAGAAACACAATAACAATTTGCCCGACCCGGGAATAGAACCCAGGATCCCAAGCTCTGCACTCAGCGACCACGAGACCAACGAGGCCACCCAATTTGGACCTTAGATATAGATACCTAATATAAATGGTCCAGTCTAGTTATTTTTCTAGGAACTATCATTTGAGTTTTAAAAGAGGTTCTGATGATTTTAATGTCATCATAAAAAATATCAACCAAAGCCTGTGAAGAATAACGGATCAATGCCAAGCAAAACTTAAAGAACACAAGGGCACAAATTTTGAATTCGCAAATTCGGTAAAAAATCTAAAACAACCCACAATAACCAGTGTCGATCCTGGCACAGTAGAAAATGGATGATTTGCAATATTTGATTCAAATCCGGATGACCTGATTGGGGCAGTGGCTATGCAATTGGACTGCTCTGCTAAGGGTTGCGTTTCTTCCCCCATGAAACTAATAATTGTGTGATCCACAAATGTTAATCCCGAGTCTGGGTGTTTGTGTAGGTGATATTTCATGTTTTTGAAACGCACCCACGATACAGGAGAAAGTCCAAGTGCGGGGCATCGGTCGCATCGTTAATAACGGACTAACCTTGACGGCCAGGCTGTATGGCACGATCTTGTCTCCCTTGGAGTGCAGCATCAGTATGGGCACGTTGGGCACGCGCGACAGGTACTGGTCCGTCGTGAACGCGTACTCCGAGGACACGGTGAAGGGCTTCACGAACGTGTCCTTGTAGTACGGGAGCCAGGATACCAGCTGAGAGAAATAACACCAACTCTTGTATCATATAAAAAAGACTGCCTATAAGTAAAGGTCTTACTACAGAGAATCGTGAGGAAACCGGCACACTGGAGAGATTTTCCAACAGTGTGTAATGCCATGTCAGAGGCCTACAGGCGGTTTAAACTCTGACACCAGGTTGTTTATCAACCATACGATAAGAAAGAATACTACACAGAAGGAACGAGCAATAATCGCCCTATGGTTAACTGCGGATTGGCCATTTCGGATTATTAACTGCAGGTTTCTGTGGAGACTTCGTTGTCGTACAGCTCGTAAGTTAAGGCTTGTGCCCGGCGCGTTAGCTCATAATTAAAAGCTTTGTATAATCTGTAACTTTCACAGATTTCCGAATAAACTGTAAATTGCAACTGGATGACGGTAAATAATTACAATTTTACTTATAACGGGCGTGTTTAATGAGTTTTAATTTTAAGTTAACCACTTCTTAAGTTTCTATTCTTTGACATGCCAACGACAATATGTCTCCCGCTTGCTATGGAGGGAAGTGGGAACTAAACTTTTATTCCTACTTATGCTATATATTCTTTTATGATTAATTTCGTTGCGGGTTCCAAGACAGTCGAGTCATTTCTCTGGGACGCCTCGAGCTTCATTGCCTCGATGGTTCATAATGGTTATCATTGTAGATCCTGGCTTACAGGAGTCACAATGATGGGCACCAGTGGTGGGCTAGTCCCATATAAAAAAAAATGCCAACGACAGTGACAGGTATAATTTAGTCTTGACAATTTTTTATAGGTAGGAGGATTATACCTCCGCACGTATATATGCACGCTACATAACATGAGGATTAAGTTTCAACTTCAACCCATAATACCTTAGAGAAGGGATGGCTCTCGATCTCATCCATGAGGTTGTTGAAGGGAGCTTCGAGCACCAGCGCGTCGGGGTACGGCAGCTGTGGGCGACCCTGGTCGCGGCACAGGTCTTCCAGATTGGCGGTCATGTTGGCTGCTACAGCAGTACCTATGGGTCACATGTGATGTTAGTCTTAGTTACTACTCACGAGCTGAAGATGACAGCAGGACCAAACTGCTCACTGATCGCTGCTGAGAAAGGTCGCTCAGGATAGACGACAGAAGAAAAAGAAGAAATTGTTGGAGGAGGGCTTTGCCAAGAGGCACACGTAAACATTAGATATTTTGTAAATTTTGAAGATACTAGCGGCCCGCTCCGGCTTCGCACGGGTATAAAATATATAAGTATTTCTCCACTATTTTATGGATGTTATTATACATATAAACCTTCGTCTTCAATCACTCTATCTATTAAAAAAAACCGCATCAAAATCCGTTGCGTAGTTTTAAAGATTTAAGCGTACATAAGGATATAGGGACAGAGAAAGCGATTTTGTTTTATACTATGTAGTGATAGTGATACAATATGTAAATAGTATTTTCTTTTTTTAATTTTATGGTTAGATATCTTGTTCCGGAATTTTAATTTTAATTATTTGTTGGCGAGAATTAGATTATATTTAGAGGGTTCAAGCATGTAGAAGAATTAATACAGGATTTTTGTGCGATGAGTCCATTTAACGCTATTTCTACCGTTCTATTTTAATATTTGTAAATGAGAGCATTTTTTTTCTTTTAAAAAACATCGCCCCACACTAGGACTTTCTCTGAAATCTTAAATATCACATACACAAATACCCAGACTCGGGACAATCAAATGTGGATCGCACAAAGTTTTGCCCCGTGCGGGAATCGAACCCGCAACCCTTAGCACAGCAGTCTAATCGCTTAGCCACTGCACCAATCAGGTCGTCAATTGTGTAGGTTTTCCTTTTTTTTTACTCATTTTTCTATACGTGTCTGACGGTTTGAGTATTTCATGCGGCCTACCCAAATGTCCTTCAGATGGTACAAGACGGGGCATCTATAAGGACGGGTCGACTCAAACTCGCCGTGGTTCTTTCCTAAAAATACCTCTTCTCAGACCACCTACACTGATCTCACATAAATTATTAAACTTATCTGGACTTTGAAAGAGACCTTGACCCCTGAGTTTGTTTCGGTATTTCTTCTCAGAGGTAGTCAGTTAGGAAATGCCGATGCCATCTAACTAGTTTAAAAAAAATTACGTGTAAAAGGCTTTTGTTAAATCTATTTGCAGAAATAAAATCATTTATCATTACCTCACTTTTGCACATGGCAATATTGGTTAGTGCCTTGTTTTTATTTTCACTTAGGTACTCATATTATGTTTTGGCTTCACTATTTCAAAATCCGGTCCTTGTTACTGCAAGGCAGTTGGCAACCAATATAGTTTTGGCCCAGAAAGATCACAGATCCAGTCTTACTAAGGCGTATCACCTAGTAACTTGTGGAGGTCAGATAGGCAATTGCTCCATGCAGAATACCGGTATCCAGCTGCTAAAACTGGAAGTCGACCCCAAAAATTTGGAAAAGGCAAGTGGATGATGATAACTTACCTAGTGAGTGTCCCCATATGACGACTGTGGGCCTGTTCTTCTTGTCCAAGGTCTCCAAGAGCCAGGAGTACACCGCCAGGGCGTCTTCCACGACTCCTCGCTCCGTGGGTCTCACATGAGTGGAGTCCCCGTATCCTAGCAACAGGAACGACAATTATAACACTCAAAATGACGACCTGATTGGCGCAGTGGCTAAGCGATTAGACTGCTGCGCTATGGGTTGTGGGTTCGATTCCTGCACGGGGCAAATATATGTGCGATCCACATTTCATTGTCCCGAGTCTGGGTGTTTGTGTATGTGATATTTCATGTTTGTGTAACGCACCCACGATACAGGAGAAATTCCTAATGTGGGGTTTAAAAAAAAATAATATATATAATAGAAGACACAGTTCCGGTTAAATATCGATGACTTAAATGTCATATTCTGACATTTAAGAACTTGAATTTGATGACACAGGGTTGAAGTGGCCCTAACTGCATTTTAGTAGGTTTTAGACGATCAACTTCAAATTCGATTTTTTTTATTTCATGTAAGTAGGTAATCTAATTAGACGCGTTTATGAAAAGTCAATATCGTTAAACGGTTCCAAAATGTCATCCCTATTGAGAAGAGCCGGTAAGAAACTTCAAAGGTTATCCTTATAATAGGTACCTATCTACATTCCGAGGTAGCCTTTTTTACCTATATCACGTAACGGACACAGTTACTGTATTAAGCATAAGGGGTTATAGCTATGTGGCTACCATGCAGATGAGGCTGCGAGGTTAAGCCGTGCTCGCCGCGGTCAGTTTTGTGATGGGTGACCGTTTTCACATGTCGAGACCCCTCCGTGCTTTGTGCACGTTAAGCTATTGGTCCTGCGCCTGATCTCTCTCCGGTCGTGTCGGTCTACCGTCCCATCGGACTATGAGAGTGAGGGAATAGGGAGTGCTCCTGTGTTTGCGCGCATACTTGTGCACTATAATATCTCCTGCGTAGTTGGCTAGTCTCAACTGAGATAAGCTGCTGTGACCGAAATTTTTCAACCTAACAAAACAACATAGCCAGGTTCCTAGTAACAGCAACAGTTAGTAGGTAGTTGGTCTAAAATAATTAACATACATAATCAAATCATTTGAACATTTTCAACTACACAGAAAATTAATTGAACACATAAAATATTAATAACATACCCTCATAATCAGCTAACAAATTGAATGTGAAATTATTTCGTTACTATTTAAAATATTTCATGCACATTTCTCCGATATTACAAAATTACAGCGCAATAATTAAATGTAGTTTTCAGATTGTACGAACCATGAATATAAAAACAGAAGTTCAATTTTGTATAATGTACGATAATCCTTTTAACCGACTTATAAAAGGAGGTTGTTCTCATTTGTCTGTACATCTATGTATTATTATGGATTATGTTTAAAGCCTGTTCAAAGAATTTCGCTAACAGGACTTTATTATACTTTTTTGGAAAGACAAGATAAGAGTTGATATAATCTTTCGGGATGGTTCCATGTAACGGTGAAGATATAGGAAGGTTACCTACTCTAATAAACACATTATTTACATTAAAGTCACAAATAAGATAAATTATATTTTTCCAAGATTTTATTTGCAATCGAACTTCAAGTATTCTATTACTTTATATTGTGCAACTAAAAATGCCCTAGATAAACGATTTTTAGTTACGTATTTCCTGACATGACCGCACAAAATTCCAACTTAACCTTCTGTAATGCGTCTGTATGATGTTAATAACAGTATAAAAATACACTGAAAATGTAATAATTAATAATTATACGTACCTCGGTAGTCAAATGTAATCACATGGAAATTCAATTCTTGGAATACTTTATACATTTGTAGTCGATGCGGTGAAGCGCGGTGGTTCGAATTGCCTGAAATAATTAAATAAGGATTTGAGATTTCAACGAAGTTAGTATGCTCTGCTTCAAATTGTATGTAATTACAGTTATCGAGCTGCGCCTGATGCTTTTGTTATGTTTATGGTTTAATGAAAATTCATTGCTAAGCAAAAACAAGTAGGCGCCACGGCGATCAGTATTAATTGCTACTCACCTCTAAAATACATTATCTTTTCGTTTACCTGTTATATTATAAATAAAATAATATTTAAGGACTTGATAGAATTTATATAATTATTTAAGTCTTATACGGTCTAAACAAACACTTTAAAACCCAATGAAAGGGTAATAATACCCCTTAAAGATTGTAAGATTTCTTGGGTAGATGATTAAGTATTTACTCGGCTTAAGGTTTTAGGGTAAACAAGTAAATTTCCTAAAAGCATGACATTTCCCATTGAGTGCCGGGCCAGAATAGTACCTTCCCATTTAGTCACGTGGCTGTCATAGGTGGCGACGAAAGGAAAATCCAGAGGACGGGCGGCAGCAGTGTCTTCTATTACTTCACCACCAATACTGCGATCTCTAAACCTTTGCTAAGCGTGGGGATTATGGCAACCTCCATCCCCTGAAGGGAGGCTATTTGTTCAACAGTGGACGTCTTCCATGATGATGATTACAGTGCATTTATATCACTTACCATGGCAATACAGTATGACCGTATTCTGAGTTCGTTTCAGCTCTTCATGTAAGCGAGTGTCAACGGAGATGTAGTCTCGGATCACAAACACGTCGCGGAACATGGAACAAGGCACTATATGCCATGCACCTGTCAATACAATGTTTATATAGATTTTTTACGACAGCGCATTTATTTATAATTTAAATTAAATATATATAATTCTTCTCCTGTAGGTGAGGTTGTCACCGAACTCCGCCTTTACAGCTGGACCGGTTTGGATGAAATTTTATGTATATATTTCAATGGGTTCCTGGATGCTTTGAAAACATAATGAATCCGGTAGGTGCTCTTTAGCAGAACGACGTATGCCGTCCGCTAGTATAATTATATTTTTTTAAATCAAATGGTGCGGCGGCATCTTAACTAATTCTGGGCAAACACACCGAAGAAATCTCAAAGAGAGATCTTGGGTTTAGTCATATACTTATATTACGTGTAAACTAAAAGCATTGTAAATTGCCTGAGCTGTTCTTTGAAGGTAAATCCAACAGCAGACGCGTCCTGGCAGTCGCCTCTACGCTCTACAATACACTACATCTGTAGATAGGTAGGTACCTACATAACTAGTATAACTACATACCTAACAACAATTACGACGTAGGTACAAAAAAGCACCATCTATCTTACGTAAAACGTGTATTTATTGCTCCTAACAAAAATAATAACAATTTATTTAATTAAGTAGTTCCTAATACAATTACCAAGTTTGATGTGACAACGGTCTACCGTCGACTGGAACTCGATGTTGAAGTTTCTTCCTCCGACGATGTTACAGCTCGAAGGGTTTTCATAGTCTAAGTTTCTTGGGTAATTTACTGCAAGGGTATTTTGACATTTAGAAATAGCCTGTTACGTTTATTTTGTTTGTTAAAGATTTACAAAACGCCTGTAATAAATGGTAAAGCAAACAGGACAAACCATATTTGCTATAAATATTTATTAAGGCGCTAGAATTTAATATTATCATTTCAGTCCTTACATGGATACTGCGATACGGAGAACCGTAATGGAGCATCATAACTTACTTTTAATCTTCTTCCTAGGTTGGACAGTTACATTTCGGTCACCCAAAACGTCCTTAATTTGTATTTAGTTTTCCAACATTTATACTTACGTAACTAACTAGTTTCTTCGTAATCGACAAGACAACTCATAAGACTTTATTAGTTGTCTACAAGTCCTTGGCTCGTAGCAACGTGGCTACCGCGCAGATCAGTCGATTTGAGAGGTTAAGCCATGCTCACCGCGGTCAATCATGTAATGGGTGACCGTTTTCTCATGTCGAGAGTTCGACACCCCTCCGTGCTTCGGAAGGCACGTTAAGCTGTTGGTCCTGCGCCTGATTTCTCTCCAGTCATGTCGGTCTAACGTCCCATCGGACTATGAGAGTGAGGGAATAGGGAGTGCACCTGTGTTAGCGCGCATACTTGTGCACTATAATATCTCCTGCGTAATTGGCTAGTTTCAGATGAGATCGGCCGCCGTGACCGAAATTCGGTCAGGAGAACATTTGTTATTTACAAGTCCCTATACTTACTGCAATTAGAGAACACCATTTTCCTCTGCACGGACTTGCTGTATTTGAACACAAGAGGCAATACCGCCACCTGGACTACCAGGATACTCGCAGTTAATGAGGCGCCGGTCAATAATATCGTCCTGGGGAAATTAATTCTTACTTAATTCTACAGTACAGTCACATAAACATAACATCACGCCTGTACTTCCCGAAGGGGTAGGCAGAGGTGTATAGTACATCCACATTTTGCCAGTTATGTTATAGGTCCTAATGTAATCGGGGGCGAGCGTATTGCCATTAACCGGGCACAAATCCAGATTCCGTGCTGCTACTGAGAATTACATGATGGAAAAACCCAGTAACACTTTGCCCGCCTCTGGATTGGAACCCAGGACCTCATGCTCAGCAGTAGCGTTTTCAACCACTAGACCAACGAGGCAGTATATGTGAACCTCTGCTTTGATAAAATAAGAAGGTACTTCACAAGAACAAAGACACTGATTGCTCATTGGCTAATCAACTTATTCACTTGCAAAAGCTTCTTCTCAATATCGTATGGTTATTGGTTGATGAACAACCTGGTGTCAGAGTTTAAGCCGCCTGTAGGCCTCTGACATGGCTTTACACACCGTTGAAAAATTTCTCAGGTGTGCCGGTTTCCTCACGACGTTTTCCTTCACCGTTTTTAGCAACTGATAACTAATGAATTCGGAAAGACATTGATGCGTGCCGGGGTTGAACTTGCGACCTTTGACTTGGCGGTCCAATGGTCATACCACTCGGCTATCAGTACTTGCAAAAGCTTGTAATATTATCAACTTACCCGATTACCATTTTGATAAGGAGACAATTTATATAATTTCTTAACTTTTATATTATATTTATATTTTTGTCTACGATGTGTTTCAAACATTTTACGATTTTTATAAATTGATATTTTATTTAATAATTATTTTAAAAAAACATTTTGGTTTCAGACAAGTGTCATTGCCGAATTTTTTGACATTTCTAATACACAACATGGAGTGGCAAATTATAGTTTTAAATATGACCATAGATTTTGAACAGGTTAAACTAAAACTTTATAAATTATCATCATCATCAGCCGGAAGACGTCCACTGTTGAACAAAGGCCTCCCCTTAAAAGGGGGTGGTTGCCATAATCCCCACGCTTGGCAAGCGGCTTAGGGATCGCGTTATTGTTGGTCAAGTTACAGCAGACGCTGCTGCCCATCTGAATTTTCCCTTAGTCGCCTCTTACGACACCCACGGGAGGAAAGGTGGTGGTCAATTCTAGGCCGGATACCACACGGCAACTTATAACTTATACTTAACATCAATTTTTGCATACAGTAATTGACATGGAAGCTAAAAAATTTGCACACCAGTCATCTGAAAGAATATATCTGAACTAATTTGTCAGCTTATTGTATCTACTATTCTTGCAAATAAATATTTCTTCTTACTTATTAACTCTACCTTTTGGAGTCCATCTGTCAACTCAACAGCATCATCATCGGCCGGAAGACGTCCCCTTAGAACATACTTACCAACATAAAATTACGCCGACGATCCCAGAAGAGAAAACAGAGGTGTCTTAACCCTGCCAAAAATCAGGGCCACACATGAGCTTTTAGTACCATTTATAACACATTTCTAGTAACGAAAATAATTCAATCTTAATCCTTCAGCACGAATAGACGAAATAAAACACCGGTTTAATAAATAATGTATTTATTGAGGTTCAACTTAATAAATTAATAAAACGATAAAAATTGGTATAAAACACACGCGTACAAGATTCAGTGATACAAACAGTATAGATCTACCATACTAACACTAGAACCTTTTAATAACATCGTCGAGAAAGAGTGTGGGTTGGTTGCACAATCTTACGTTAACGTCAAACGTCAGTTAAAACTAGAAACGGATTTACATTGGACAGCTTTTTGATTTTGTCTAACTTTAGATTACGCCGAGAGTTCAGCCAATTGTGCGTATGTTATATTCTACAGCTATAAAATATTTTTCTTTCTTTATGTCTCTAGTTAAAAATGTTTAGGTTGGTTGCACAAACTTACGTTAAAGTCAAACGTCAGGTAAAACCAGAAACAGATTCAGTTAGATTTTTGCTTCCGTCTTACTTTAGATTAAATTATGAATCTCAGATGGGCAAATACTAAGCTTGGATATAAATATCTTTGGTAATATAATGCCTAGTTCGCGCTTAGCACTGAGTTTTATGAATTAAGTATGTTGGTCCGGGTCTGTAAATCGACTTACAATTTAGAGATTTAGTGCCTTTTAAGGATAAAATTAATAACATATATTTTTCAGAGCATTTACTAGCAATGGACTACGGTATTTTTCCCTGGCGACTTTAATACTACTTTTTTCGGTATAAAAAGTAGCCTTGAAGTATAATCCAATTTATTTTAAATTTTTAATTCTATCAAAACAGGTTTTGCAGTTTCGTCGTAAAGTTCAACAAACATACAAATAGACAAGATATTTTTGCGTTGATTTGTTTAGAATATTAAACTCTGTGAGCACTTTTTATTTGGTTTTTAATAAGAAATCTTTAGAGACATAAAAAAGATAAGGGTTTTGAAAATACCCTTTCGATACCTAAGCTTTTACTAAAATATATGTAACTTTATTATTAGTAATATCAATTCCTCAGATAATTATGTAATACTATATTGTAGGTATTTTGTGACCATTATTATTACGCTAGAATAAGGCTGCATTTTTGTATTATGTAGATGTACTTGAGAATTATAAAAATATAATTATAGGCCAAAATTTGATTGTGATGTAAGTACTAATTATATCTAAATTATTAAGCCATACATTTGTGAAAACGAATTTGTCAAAAAGAGGAAAAATACGAACATTAATTTACACCGTTTAATTAGTGAGTCAACATCGAAAACAACGACGGAAAACATCGCGAGGAAACCTGAATTTAAGTAAGTATCTGAAATCGCCAACTTGCAGTGAGCTAGCGTGGTGATCAACGTCCAATTCTTCTGTATACGAGAAGAGGCCTTTGCCCTGCAGTGGGACATCATAATCTGGTATCTTATCTTAAACATAACATCACGCCTGTATTCCCCAAAGGGGTAGGCAGAGGTGTACATATAGTACACCCACATTTCGCCAGTTATGTTGTAAGTCCCAATGTAATAGGGGGCGAGCCTATTGCCATCAACCGGGCACAAATCCAGACTCCGTGCTGCTACTGGGAACTAAAACCTAATGGAAAACTCAATAACACTTTGCCGACCCGGGATTTGAACCCAGGAGCTTTTGCTCAGCAGTCGCGCTTAGCGACCACTAGACCAAAGAGGCAGTCTTATCTTAAAGACATGTGAAGTGTAAATTATCAACGAGTATGTATGAAGTGTGTTCTTCTTATCGCATGGTTGATGAACAACCTGGTGTCAGAGTTTAAACCGCCTGTAGGCCTCTGACATGGCTTTACACACCGCTGAAAAATCTATCAGGTTTGCCGGTTTCCTCACGATGTTTTCACGAAGGTGTTACAAGTGAATGGTGGGAACAAGGTATGCCAGGATTGTAGCGAATGGAAGGCATTTGCACACTTTTACACCATAGTATTTCTTGTATCTCAGATGAGAATGGTCGTGAAAAACTTTGTTCGTTTTTAGAAATATTGAATTGACATTTACGTATGTTTCAGATAATTTAATTAGGAACGTAATTAGCACTCATCCGGTCGTTCTAGCTAGTGTTAAGTATAATTAAGTTGTATCTTACAGCCTGAGACAATGCTTGAAGCTTGAGTGATGCTTTAATTATGTTGAGTGACGAATTCCCTAAAAGAGAAATATTGTAATTAGTATATTTAATGAATATGGAATCTATGAATTACATAATATTCAGCAGTCTGCCAAAGGATATTTCTGTCCTGCATCGTGAAGATTGGGAGAATATTCGGCGTTTTAGAGCTGAATATTTGGCTTCTATCTTCGGGCATACTGCATACACTAAGGAGGACGAATACTCGGCGTTCCTAGCTTAAATCAAAGCGGATATTCGGTCTCTCTAGGATCTCGACTCTAAAGTTAGGCCGAATATACAGCGCTTTGAGGTAAAGGTAGGCCAAATATTCGGCATATCTTTAGTTAGGCCGAATATTCAACACTCCGGTATCCAGGAAAATGTGGCTGCGCTTAACATTCTAGATACTCAATTAAATAATAAGTGTGTTTCAATTTATTACTATGTAAAGTAATTTTAGACTGCCACCGTTTTATTTTCACGTGTGCACTCACCCTATAACCTCGGGCAGGTCCTTGGCGGTGCAGATCCACTTGTGTCCTAGGTTCTCGGCCTTGTCGTACGCGTGCAGTCTAATGGTCGCGTCCCCTGCACTCCGGGACTGCTGCACTGATCTGTATAACTGGATATTACATACAATATTAATGGTCATAGTCATTTATTAAAAATTTAAATTTTATGTATAGGTTAAAAAAATCTATAGTAAAAGACCGGGGTTAAAATGCAGATTGTTAACATATTTGCATTCTTATATAATTAGACAGTAGTTAGAGTTTACATTTTATTTTTAAAAAAATCGTCTCGCCTATGTATTTGAGAAACAGAAGTGAATTTTAATTTTTTTTAGCCTACGGTAGGCGAAATGTCTAACTCTAATTCATGTCTTACGCTTCGTGTAATAATAAGGGTGTAATCTTATTATAAATACTAGCTTCCACCCGCGACTTCACACGCGTGGATTTCGAATGTTTTACAGCCTATAGTCTTCCTCGATAAATATCTAACACTGAAACAATTTTTCAAATCGGACTTGCGACTAGCGCGTTCAAGCAAACAAAAAAATTCTTCAGCTTTATAATATTAAAAATAATTATATTATTATAATATAGTATAGATAAGGTTCTTTTTTTTCTCGGCCTGTATCGTCCCACTGCAGGGCAAAAGCCTCCCGTTCATTCTTGAACTTTTTATGGTCCTAACCTGCTTAAAATATATAAGACGGCAGCTGTCACTTATCTACATAATAATACAAATAACTTACTCTCAAGCCCACAATGAAGGGCACGATGACGTCATCCTTGGCGTGCAGTATGAGTACAGGCAGGGAGCGGACCTTGCCGAGGTACTCGTCGGACTTGAAGGTTTGCTCGTCGTTGGCGCGGAAGGGGGCCACGAACGTCGACTCGTAGTACGGGAGCCACGTCACCAGCTGCAGACATTGTTATTTTATCATCATCAGCCGTATTAAGTCCACTGTTGAACAAAGGCCTCCCCCTTAATAGGGGGGGCCATATTCCCCACGCTTGGCAAGCGGCTTGGTGATCGCAGTGTTGGTGGTCAAGTTACAGAAGACACTGCTGCCCATCTTCTCGATTTTCCCTTAGTCGCCTCTTACGACACCCGCGGGAGGAGAGGGGTCAATTCTAGGCCGGATACCACACGGCACGGCGGTTGTTTATTATTATTATTAAAATGGCAAGTTGTAGTTCATTGTGGCGTTCTAAGGGGGAGGCCTTCGTCCAGCAGTGGGCGTCTTCCGACTGATGATGATGATGATTATTATTAAAGCATTACAGGTAAACTATTTAAACAGTTTGTCTGTGGACTCCGATGATTCGCACTGTTTAAACTATTATTTTAAATAACATATTGCAATGATAATGTCAATACAATGAGGGATACCGTATTTATGCTCATCAGTTTAGTTATGTCTATGTTAAACTAACTGCGCCCCGCGGTGTCACCCGCAACATTTTTTCGGGATAAAAAGTAGCCTATGTATTAATCCAGGGTGTCAGCTACCTCCATACCAAATTTTAGCAATATCGGTCCAGCCATTTGAGCGTGAAGCAGTAACAAACATAAAAACACACAAACGTACTAACACACTCACAAACTTTCACCTTTATTGAGAGAATAATAAATAAATATTATTATTATTATTAATTAAAAATAACCATACCACCTATGTTACAATTTTTTTTGGAGTAATTTCACACTAATATGCTAAAATTTGGTATGGAGGTAGCTGGCATCTTGGATCATCCCGAAAAAACACCGCGCAACTAGTATAATATGAATCCCTGTTTCCCTTGGTCACGCAACTTGATAACGGCTGAACCGATTTGGCTAATTTTGGTTTTGAAATATTTGTTGAAGTCCAGGGAAGGTTTATATGGTGAGAAGGTGGTACGAAGTACGCCCGATCAGCAACTTATTTATAAAGTTCCTTCCAACTTAACGAAATAATTATTATTCTTCTACTATATTAACTTTCGTTAGTGTTATCCATATTATT
This sequence comes from Abrostola tripartita, assembly GCA_905340225.1. NCBI lineage: Eukaryota > Metazoa > Arthropoda > Insecta > Lepidoptera > Noctuidae > Abrostola > Abrostola tripartita. Next base: position 6,157,586 of record HG996512.1, read on the forward strand.
TACTATGGGTAAACCTATTCCGGTTATACTCACGTGTGGCTAAGCAACTGGACTGCTGCGTTTAAGGTTGCGGGTTCGATTCCCGCACGGGACAATATTTTGTGCGATCCGCAGATGTTTGTCCCGAGTCTGGGTGTTTGTGTATGTGATATTTCATGTTTGTGAAACGCACCCACGATACAGGAGAAATTCCTTGTGTGGGGCGACGTTTTTTGTTTTAAACAAAAAAATATGCCCAACTAGTTTCGATCTCTAACGGAGCTCTTATTCATGAGCTGGTTACGCGGCAGAGTCGCGAGCCGAACTGCGCGCGCAGCGCCCTGTATCCCGCTGCGCACGCGACGATGTTGGTGGTAGCGCGGGGTGTTGTCGTGCGTCTTCGTCGCTGTTCGTGTGCTCGTCGTGAAGTTGAGCGTTGGTACATACCGTGCTAACTGTGTCGCACTCAAGACTTGCAACCCTGTTGTATGAAGTCCTCCTGAGGGTCAGTTTCCAGGCAGGTGGCAGTGTCCAAACCTTCTCATGAATAAGGGCTCCGTTCGAGTTCGAAACTAGTCGAGCATTCCGGAATACACTCGTGAGTATAACCGGAATATATAGTCAACAATTATAACTCTTACCTTAGACAGCGGGTGTTTGGCTACTTCATCAGCCAGGTTGTTGAACGGCGCCTCAAGTATCAGTCCGTTGGGGAGCGGCAGAGGTGTGGGCCGGTCTAGGAGCGTCACCGACAGCTCCTGCAGGTTACCTAGCAGGTGCGACGATATAGCTGTGCCTGGAAAACAAACATACGTTGATCCTTCGTTCGTTTCTTGTTTACCTTTATTTTACACTAGCTGCGCCCTGCGGTGATACCCGCAAAATTGTCGAGATTTAAAGTACACAAACTATGTGTTAATCCAGGGTGTCAGCGACCTCCATACGAAATTTTAGCAAATCAGTCTAGCCGTTTGAGCGTGAAAATGTAACAAACATACGAACATACAAACACAAAAACTCTCTAAAACTTTCTCCTTTATAATATCAGTGTGAATTCTATGTATAACAAGAGACAACCCTGACGTGACTGACGTGATGAGATGGACTTCTTTATGAATAATTGTTTGTTGATAGCATGTAAGAGCAAAATATGAAGAGGTGTTTGCGGCTTAAAAAATTACACGTTATCACCAGAGAGGGGGGGGGGGGGGGGGTTAAAAATAGCTAAAAATATCCTGTGATTAATAATTTTATTTGTAGATGCTTGATAATAGCAATTTTCGTCACCGTTCAACCCGGTACGCACCAATGTCTTTTCGAATTCAGGTGCGTATTATGAATTAGTTAACAGTTCCTAAAAATGGTGAAGGAAAACATCGTAAGAAAACCGGCACACCTGAGAGTTTTTTAACGTCAGAGGCCTACAGGCAGTTTAAACTCTGGCACCAGTTTGTTCAAAAACCATACGATATGTAGAAGAAGCCTTCTTTAAAATAAAAGAAATAAATAAAGCTCACCCAGAGAATGTCCCCATACGAAGATCTTGCTGGAGCTGGTCAGCATTGACTGTAGCCACTCGTACACGACGAGCGAGTCTTCTACCACGCCGGCCTCGCTTGGCCTCAGGTTGGTTGAGTCGCCGTAACCTGTGCATAAAAATACAGACGGTTTATTCATCATACATATACAATAATATTCTCCTGGCCGAATTTCGGTAATGGCGGCCTGTCTGATTTGAGACTAGCCAACTGCGCAGGAGATATTATAGTGCACAAGTATTCGCGCATACACAGGTGCACTCCCTATTCCCTTACTCTCATAGTCCGATGGGACAGTAAGACACGACCAGAGAGAGATCAGGCGCAGGACCAACGGCTTGACATGTCTTCCGAAACTCGGATCGATAAAAATATTACCTTGTCGTATCTAGAGACTAGATCCACTAGAATAGAACTATAAATAGATTTTTTCACAAGTTGCCTACAAGCATTTTTTATAAAAACTCACCTCTATAATCGAACGTTATAGTATGAAATTCCATTTTCTGGAAAAACTTGTACAGCTGGATCCTGTGCGACGCTGCGCGGGAGTTTGAATTGCCTGGAATTATAATATTGAAGTTTATTACACTGATTCATTAGTTGTTTTCTGGTTAACATATTGGATTATGTATCCGTAAAGTCTGGAATCATGGTCAGTTAATGGCAACGGGTTCTACGTTGGTCAATCGTGCTACAAGAGTCTTGCTACGAGGATCAGTAATGCTACGAGGAGTCATGCTACGCAGGTCAATATTGCTACAAAAATTATTTTTTTGCTAAAAAGGTCATTCTTGCGACGAGGGTCCACCACGTTACGAGTGACAATCATTCTACGAGGGTCAGTCATGCTACGCAGGTCAATATTGTTACGAAGGTCATTCTTGCTACAAGGGTCATTCTTGCTACGAGGGCTCATCATGCTACGGGGGTCAATCTTGCTACGAAGGTCAGTCATGCTATGCAGGTCAAAAGTGCTACGAGGGTAAGTCTGGCGACGAAGGTCGGCCATGCTACGCAAGTCAATATTGCTGCGAGGTTCAGTCTTCCTACGAAGGTCTGTTATGCTACGCAGTTCAATATTGCTACGAAGGTTAATCTTGCCACAAGGGTCATTCTTGCTACGAGGGTCTACTTGCTACGAGGATCAGACTTGCTACGAGGTTCACAATAAAATCATGACCTAGAGAGATAAAAAAGACATGACATGTGTTTACCATGACAGTACAGGACGATAGGTGTCTTCGACTTGGCTAGTTCTTCATCCAGAATCTTATTCAGTTCTTCCTTATCCGTGTTCCCTTCGAAACTGCCTTTTAGTCTTTCGTACACTGTCTTTGGTAAGATGTGCCATATCCCTGGAAAATAAGAATACAATATCTTCTGTAATACCTTTCGTAAGTGTTATCCATATTATTTACTTTGTATTCCGGTTATACTAGTCGAGTTCGAAACTAGTCGGGCATTTTCGGATACACACGTTAGTATAACCGGAATATAGTAAACAATTCCTTCTTTTTATCGTATGGTTGTTGAACATGTTTAGATAAAAACCTCTTTTGCGGTGGTCCAGTTTTATACCGGAAAACATGCGTTAGTTTTTTCACACGGGATAAATTTGTGCGTAGATGCTTGTAATGTATAAATTATAAGGTCGTAAATTGTTGAAGACTACATAATATATTTTACTGATTCTTTTGTTATTGTAATTGAATTGTAATTGTTTTCCTGTTTAGACAAATTCCATCTTGTATAAGGTAAATGGGTAGTTGAAATACTAGCGGTAATCCTGCAATTGCTGGCTTGGTTTTATTCATTGCAACATATTCTTGCTTCCTTTTATAAGACGCACGCATTTATTCTAGAAACTATAATACATATACTAGTTTCTAGAAAATTTGTTATATTTTCAAGTTTAAATTATATTTATAAATAGTTTTAAGGTTCAATGTTGTTTATATTTGCATGTCATTATGCTAAAACATAGCGTGCCATATTTAAGATCCAAATCTACTACCTATGTTTAACAAATAAATTTGATTTGATTTGACGCATGACGATTTAGCTAACAAGCATCGACGCTAGAACTTAGTACGTCAGAATGGAGGTAGGTAAGTGTGTCGTCTTACCTATCTTAACCCTGCACTTGTCGACTTTGGAGTTGTACTCGATGCTAAGGTTGCGGGCTCCGTCGATGCCGGACGCCGAGGGCTCCTCGAAATCCGTGTTCGGCGGCCATTGTACTACAACAAACAAAAAACGATTAATATGTAGTCTGCCTCGTTGCCCAGAGGTCGCTAAGCGCGACTGCTAAGCTCGAGCTCGAGCTCCAGCCCCCCTGGCCAAGTGGCAAAACTCTTGACGAATAGAAATCGAATAGAATGAAAAATATATGGGTTTGACGGTTTTACATATTATGTAATAATATCTAATCTAATAACATAGTCGAAACATTTTATCATCCCCATATATTTATCACTAGCTTCCACCCGCGACTTCGCCCGCGTGGATTTCGAATGTTTTATAGCCTTCCTCGATAAATGAACTATCTAACACTGAAAGAGATTTTTCAAATCGGAAAATAGTTCCTGAGATTAGCGCGTTCAAGCAAAAAAACAAACCAACTCTTCAGCTTTATAATATAGAATAATAATATAGTAAAGATTCTACTAGCTGCTCCCCGCGGTGTTAGTGTTAGCCCAGGGTGTCAGGGTGTCCAGCCGTGTGAGCGTCAAGGGGTAACAAACATACAAACACACTCACTAACTTTCACCTTTATAATATTAGTATGATTCAATTTCTATTCGTCAAGCTTTTGCCACTTGGCTAGGAGGGTTAGGTTCCTAGGTCGGGCGAAGTTTTATAGGGGTTTTCCATGAGGTAATTAACATAGCAGGTAGGTAAATCGTGAAGGGTCTTTACTTTACTCGGAATGCCATCAAAATATATTGTGAAAAATATCATAATATATGTGCGTTGGTGTCGTGATGGCCTAGTGTTTGACATACCAGATTTGTATGCACAAGGTTGCAGATTCAAACCCAGGCAAGTATCAATGTGACTTGTTCAATGTCATAAATATTTTCTTAGATATTTTAAGACATCACAGACTAACGGTGACGGAAACATCGTGAGGAAACCTGGATTTAATTATCTGAAATCGCCAACCCGCAGTGAGATAGCGTGATGATCAATGCTCAATCATTTTCTATAGGAGAAGAGGCCTTTGCCCGGCAGTGGGACGGTTATAGGCTAATATTATTTTATATGTAGCTATGTAGACGAAATTGTATTACTTAACGATACCTAATCACATTATTGAATCTCTTTGCAACATCAAATGCGTCATTCTCGAATATGTAATTACATTTTTGTTAATCAATTAACATATTAATCGATAATTTAAAATTACAATGTTTATAAGTCCTTAACATGTTACACACTGCTACACAGCTGTTTTACCGTCTATTATTTAATGGTTACGTGACTTTGTGATGTAATTAGCGATAATGTTTTAATAAATAATTAAATATTAAAGTCTGTGTCGCAGTGGTCTGTGATTAATAGAACAGATTTCTATGCACAAGCTTGAAAGATCAAACTCAACTAAAACTAAGCACTAACTTTTTTAATCAATATTTCGCATAATCAAATTTCTAAGACCACAGCCTAATAGTGAAAAAGTAGATTCTAGATTTACAAACCAGCAGAGAGCAAGTGTGGTGATCAATGGTCATTCTTCTCTTTATGAGAAGTGGCATTGAGACAGTTATAGGTTGTTATTATCAATAAGTAATTAATTAATTATCAACTCACAAATCAAAACAATGAATACATAGGTAAATAAATTTAAATGTATCCAAACAAACATTAGCTTTATATTTGTACAGTATTTTATATAATTTTGCCGTGTGGTATCCGGCCTAGAATTGACCACCCCCTCTCCTCCCGTGGGTGTCGTAAGAGGCGACTAAGGGAAAATTCAGAAGATGGGCAGCATCGTCTTCTGTAACTTGACCACCAACACTGCGATTCCCAAGCCGCTTGCCAAGCGTGGGGATTATGGCACCCCCCCCCCCCATTCTAAAAGAGGGAGGCTTTTGTTTAACAGTGGACGTCTTCCGGCTGATGATGATGATGATTTTATATACAAATATAATTTTAGATAATGTTTACAAGTAATTAAACTTGAATAACCTACGTTTTAATGATTATTTGTGTAATTAACGATGTTATTGCCTAACTTTGTGTAGTTAATTGTTTTTGTTAATTGTTGTTAGTGTAAAAAATATTTTCAACACAATGTATATTATTAAGAAATTAATGAGTTATGAATAGTAACCTAACTTTAAAATCGCGTTGCATGATGATATATTAAAGTACGACGACTACTAACGAGCACATGTATTTAATTTTAGCTTGACGTTTCGACCGAGTTGCATCGGCCGTGACCACAAGCAAATGTGGTCATAACAGCAGCCCCCTTAGACAAGTGACAAAACGCTTGACGAATAGAATGAAAAATGTATGGGGTTGACATAATTATGTCATCGATAACATAGTCGAAACATTATGTCATCCCCATACATTTATCAATTTCTATATCCACATGTATTCGATTTCTATTTGTCAAGCGTTTTGCCACTTGTCTAGGGAGCTAGGTCTACTTGTGACCACGGCCGGTGCAACTCGGTCCAACCGTCAAGCTAACATTAAAAACTTGTGTTCGCGTTAATTCCCGTGTGTAGTTTGATGATTAGTAACCTGTCTTAAAGGAAAATAAACATAATCATCATCATCATCAGCCAACAAACGTCCACTGTTGAACATAGGCCTCCCCGTTTAGGCGGGGGGTTTGCCATAATCCCCACGCTTGGCAAGCGGCTTGGGGATCGCAGTATTGGTGGTGGAGTTACAGGAGGAGAAGACGCTGCTGCCCATATTCTGAATTTTCCCTTAGTCGCCTCTTACAACACCCACGGGAGGAAAGGGGGTGGTCAATTCTAGGCCGGATACCACACGGCACTATACATAATATTACATTTTTGGTCTACCTTGTTTTCCATCACCTGGTGCCCGTACCGTCATGAGTATTTTCCCTTCAATCCTTCGATACACGACTCCATTCTTACTCATGCCTTATAGAAAAACTGACCACCGATTAGCGCAGTGGCTAAGCGATTGGACTGCTGCGCTAAGGGTTGAGGGTTCGATTCCCGCAATGGACGAAAATTTGTGTGATCCACAGACGTTTGTCTCTTGGGGTGTTTGTGTATGTAATATTTCATGTTTGTGGAACGGACCCACGATACAGGAGAAATTCCTAGTTTGGGGCGACGATTTTTTAATAAGAAATAAAATAAAAATAAAGTAGGGCTACACAAGCAAAACCTGAGGGAATGATACATGCCAAGTGGATTTGACACCCCAATTAGTGCAGTGTCTGGCTGATTGGTTGGCTGCACTTAGGGTAGCTGGTTTGATAACAGTAAGATGACAGATATAATAATCATCACCATCATCAGCCAGAAGACGTTCACTGTTGAACAAAGGCCTCCCCCTTTAAATGGGGGGTTTTGTCATAATGATCTTATATTGATGACATATTATTATATATGTCTGTTATTAAACAACCCAACACATTGTGTTTCACAAATATTTAAACAGTTTTTTTATGCATGATATATTTTACATATGTAAAACACACAAATTATTATGTTTTTGGTGTACTTTCAGTGTGAAGATTTAGATAAATGTAGAGTATTATAAGGAAACTTACCAAAGTTGGCGAAAACAAGGTTTCTTCTGAATGCTTTTGAGTATTTAAAGATGAGCGGTACTACGGCTACATGAAACACGAAGATACCAGCTGATATAGAGGCACCCAAGAAAAGCACCCTGGAATCAAAACGTAATAAGATTATTCAATAATGATATCCCACTTGATTTCACACATAAACAAATATAAAATAGGGTCCTTCATTTTCTTATATAGTTTAGCTCAGCTTTGAACGGTGAAACAATCACAAAATGGGGTTAAAGTGATATGGGAGTACTTTGATATATTAACATGAGGTATACATCTTTGCTACCTTTGGAGACAAAAGGTTGAAAGTCCTAACAGAGATGTATGTAGGTTCAGCTTCAGACTCAAATGTGAATTACAAGATGTTAGTTATCATATTTATAATAAATGACTAGCTTTGTTAATGAACTAAGACAGTGTCATGCATATAAATCACAATCATTTTTACACAAATTATTGTGTTACCTAGGAAACTACATAGGCTTGTAAATTGTATTAATTAATTACTATCAGTAAGGTACAGACTTAATTAATGATAGTACAATCTTTTAACCCTAATAGTGGGATTAGTGACAGTACTTATTAAGATAAAAATTATTAGCAACTGATAATAAAATTATTACTCAAACAAAGAGAAAAATAAATCATGATTGCTGTGTCTGCTTTGTTAAAGTAATGAAAGAATCATATTTATTTTTAATCTTTTTTCAATTCTTAACTTTATAGAGACTTTTAAACTACTGAGACTTTATTTATAAATATATTAAAACTGTTATTTTAGATATAAACTACAATTTGAAATATTGAAGGTATCTGAAATAATAATCTCACAACATGGGTATAACAGCTATATATCGTAATATAACGTGTAAAGAGTCGTGACTCATAATTAACAGTTAGAGCTTATAAAAAGAGGCACTAGACTGGCTGTATAAGACTTTCCAGGTCATGCTTTCACTTAAAAAAAAAATTTGCGCTGAAAAATTAAGAATGTATTTTTTACACTAATCAGAATAGGATTTAAGTCTTACGTCTCTACACTTACAATTAAAAATAGAATTAAAAGTTATTACTTACACGGCGGAGTAAAGAGGCACACATATCAACAGTCCTTTGTATTCTACCATGGTTAGTTTAAAAAAATACAATTAAGGAGCTAATTAATTAATAAGAAAACAACGACTAAACCACACACAAACTGTTAATAAATTAATAACAAAAATAAATACTCAATCGGATACGTGCGTCTACACCAGGTTTTATGACAGAATAAAATAAATAATGAATGAAACAAGTGGTCGGACTAGACTAACTTATTTTTTATAAACAAATTATATGTTTTGTAATTAAATAATTGGTTATCGGTCAATAATTACAAATGAATGTAAATCATGAATCGAACCTTCGAACTTTTGACGACATTTGATTTGACAAGACGCAACGTCATATTCGTAACACTTCCATGACGTTGACATTTTCGTTTAGGAATATAGGAAATATTTTAAGTTAGGAATACTTACTTTGATTTTGGATAATTTTGTATTTACAATAATAATGGGGATTTTTAGTTGATCAGTGATTAATAACTAGTGCATGTGTGTTTAGCTACAGTCCGTTATTATATTTGACTAAACGATTATTTCACTTAATCTTTGAGACTTATTTTCATTTTAATAGAAGTATAAATAATTTGGGACGTGAATTAGTACACCAATATATAGTCAAGTTCGATAACATTGAACGTTTTCCGGCGCTTGTATGCTGATATTTTCAATTAAGTCAAATATTCCTAACAGAGGCATACTTAATGACTCGACGTTCCTATCTTTGGTAAGGAGAAGTGATGATTCTTCACATATTCTTGCCAACTGAAGATATCCTTTTTCAAACCCTAAAGTCAATTTCTTGAAGGATCTATTAAACTGGTAGGTTTGGAAAGAAATACAGAGGTAAGAGGTAATGGACATAATGGTGAACACAAAGGATTATTTAAGGCCTATCCTCTTTTTTTATATTATAACATCGTAGAGTCTGGCCTATCGCAATAATAAAATTAAATAAACAATTTTAACGACCATTTATTTTCAAACTACTTATGTTTCTTTTGTTTTATTGGTTTCGTTTTTATATAAATAATACGTGTCATATTCTTTTTCCGTATAATTTTCATTAACGGTCGCTTCTTCCTGGGAGGTTCAACAACTTCACCAGTTAATTTGTCGTACACTTCCAGAACTGGGTTCGTGTGACATTTTACTTCCAGAATTTCTTTGGTGATAATTTCGTTTTTGATTTTGGCAGCTTTCATAATGTTTTCAATTGTTGGCGCCCAGAAATGATATTTGCCGTACACCGTTGCGTAACTAGCAACAATATTACCGACAAGTCGAGCTTCATAAGTGATTTCAATGAGCATAATAGTTTTGGTAGCAGATAACCTTGTCACCACTGTTTGTTTTGGCTGGATATTGATGAATCCATTTTTAGTCTCACCAATAAGCATGTTAACTGATCGCGTACTTTCGTTTCTCCATTTATTCACGTATTTATAACGTCCGACTCCGAAATCGAGGCTTATATTGTAGAAAATGTTCTCTCCTGGCACTCCAGCTTTCGACCATGTGGAACTTACTGTGTTTTCTATAACTTTATACATGATTCTCGTAGATGTTATATTATTAGGAGTAAGGTTCATATGTTCGTGTGTGTCTAAGACTACATTTTTGTTTAAGACGTCCATAACTCGAGCCGATTTAACTTTTATTCGTCTTTTTACGGCTTCCCATTCGTGTAGTTTAAATGTTTCGCCGTTTGGTGTCGGGTCCTTCAGATATATGTCATCGGGTGATTTTCCTAACTCCTTCTCTATTCCTTTGTTCAGATTTTCATAGGATACATTGAAGAGTCTCAATTCTTTTTGTGTTGCAACGTCTGCGTTGTTTCCAATGTATGTTATATTGATTTTACTTATACTTGAGTGAACTGTTACATTAATCGCCATTTCACAGTTGACTAGCATTGGTGAAACAAATAGAATAAGAACAGATACATTTATTTTCACGTAGGTTTCTTTCATATTCTTAAATTCGATCTTCGATCTTTTTAAACTTCGGAGGTGAAATTTTGATCTGAAAAAGTAGCTGTATGCACTTTTTTAACCACTAACTTATATCATAAATCAAATCAAAGTTTGCCTTTTATACACTTCTAGTCACCGATAAAACTAGGATTTTTATTTGCACAGCGTGTATATAATACGGTAATGTATTAAGTGGTCTATCTAATATGGTAGTAGTATATCCTAGAAAACTTTAATCCCAATACATAAAATAGATAATTATATAAATTGTTTATGTTAATTACAATCTTTATTTGCACTTGACCTTATTATCATGTAATGCGTAATTTATCGATGAGTAGGAAATAATTTACAATATGATTGAAAAAAAATATGTAAAAATACTTTGTCTGTGTGTTTAGAACGATTCTCAATTAATTAGATTTTTTTACGTAGATTCCTATTTCCTACATAATTGATAAAAAATTCCACATCATCTGAAAGTATTAGATTCTCCATAACATAAATTACTATGGCTACCTGGAATTTGGATCGCGTAGCCAATAATTAGATCCTCTTTCCATGGATCAAAACTTATGTTTTTGGCACTAATCTATATCTAAACTGTAGGTGATTTTAGACCAGCTAACGGTAGATCTTGAAGGCAGGTAAGGGGAAAATAAAAGGTACGTGTACAATATACCTAAGTATTAGGTAAGTGGAAGCTTTAGAGTAAACATTCATCATCATCATCATCAGCCCAACATCGTGAGGAAACCGGCATACCTGAGAGATTTTTCAACGGTGTGTAAAGCCATGTCAGAGGCCGACAGGGCGACAGGTTTAAACTCTGACACCAGGTTGTTCATCAACCATACGATAAGAAGAAGATCAGCCCGTTGCAGTCCACTGCTGGACATAGGCCTCCCAATGTACGCCACAAAGCCCAACAAACAAAATAAACATTATAGGTCCCTAAGTACCTTATGTCAAACCTAATAAAGAAGTCGTGTCCAGTACCTAAGGTAGCCAAAATAAAGGCGAGGCATAATAAATTATTACTAATCACAAACAGCGAAGCTCCAACAAAGAATAAAGCAACATTCTCAACCCAACTTACAGGTATAGAAGTTTTCAGCGCCTCAACAACTCGTTCGTTTGTGATGATGCCTGTAATACTTAAATTGCTAAAAAAAACAAGCAAGTACACAACATTGAAGTAAGTCAAGAAATATTATCAATGAACAATAAAGATTCATGGTCATGTCAAACGAATTCTCAGAGCTATCAGTAGTATGAGTGCCATTCATTAAACTAACAAATAAGTAAAATGAGTTTAAAATTATTTATTTTAGTGATTTTAGTGGAAATAGTGACAGCTAGAATAACAGTCAACGTGGATATAGACGAAGACAATACTGTTTCGATAACACATTCCGGAGTCGAAGTCAACCTCATTACTCATGAAGATATTGAAGCATTTAACATCCAAGATGACGTTTTATATCATGCAGTCAGACTGCACTTAGGTGGACGACCAAAGGACGTGTACCTGAAAAGTCCAACGCCATGGGGCGATCTGTACAAGACATACAGATGGGAACAAGTGTCAAAGGTTTTATCGATAAAATCAGCAAGAGTTAAGAGCATCACTAAGCACCCAGTCGTCCTACTATCGCAGGACTCGGAGAACGTGTCGAATAAGACAACGAAAGCGAACACAGGCATCAGCCACACAATAGAAAACACCCTAACCACCAGCTGGTCCAAAGAAAAAGAAATAACTGTGTCCCAGGAAATACAATACGAATTCAACGTAGGTTTCTCCAGAATATCCGGGACCACGGGTTTTTCATTCACTAATACTTGGGGGGTCAGTGAAGAGAAGTCGAAAACCGAAATCATTGGAGTGACTAGTGCTGTGGAAACTGAATTGCAGCCTGGACAGGCCGTAACAGCAGTCTTGTCGGCTAGTGCCGGTTTTTTGGAAATAGAAGTTGTGTACAAAGCAGCATTAAGGGGTAATCTAGCAGTGAATTTTAAAAGAGGACATCGTGGCCATCATTTTTGGGGCCCATTGGTTGCAGATGTGATGGAGACAGGCGGTATTAGCAATGAAATAACGACAAAAGAAACTATTAAGTTTGGTTTTCATGTCGATGCTTCATTAAAAGTGTATGACAAGAAGTCTGGACTACCGGTTTAGAGGATTGAGAAATAAATTGAGCTCTTAAACAGCGTCTATCGACTTGATGCTGTGTGGATATGACCCTGACACCAATTCGTAGATCTTGTACTGTTTTTTGTGCCCCAACAATTTTGTTAATTTACTGGTGGTTAGTGGTTAATTTACCTTAACTTAATTCCGCAAATGTACTTAATTGCTGACATTGATTTATTTATAACATCGCTGTTCAAGAAGCCCTTATATTTTGAAGTGTATAATTGCTAATAGAGTTTCAGAAAAAATATAGTACCTATTTAATTTTTTATTTTATTAATGCATATTCCATGTTCGGACCATATTACGTAGTAAGTAGATACCAGTAATGCATGTGTGTACCTTTCTGCCCTTACCATGAACTCTTAAAGCAGGACAGTTTAAGATGTGGAAGCGAGACACCGCTACGGGCAGTGTAATGTGGCGTCTCGCTTTGACAACGTGGGCAGAAATGTACACACATCCATTACTGGTATCTACTTACTAAGTAATATGGTTCGAACATGGAATCTGCATTAATAAAATAAAAAACTAAATACTATATTTTTTCGGATCAAAAGAAACACGTCTAATAAGATCTAATTGTTTTCCCTTCTTGGTGTTTAGCGTATCTTTTTAACCGTATAAATTTATCTGGTCCATTATTTTATAAACAAAGCTGTGTGATATTGAAAAACAATGTATAATTTCTAATACGAGTACATACGAGTACGTACATACAAGATGCAAACAACTAGCAAAATAATAATACGTTTCGACTATATAATCTATGTCTTAGTCAATCCCGTATTTTTTTCATTCTATTCGATTTCTGTTGGACTTGCGATTTGCCACTTGTCTAGGGCCCAGGTACAGATTTCTTTTTCAACAGCAGTTTAACATTGAAAATAAACGATTAAAGGTCGTAAGTCCATTGTTGTAGATAGTTAATGTAGGCCTACGATACTTATGCAACATTACGTAATTGCGGCTCATCTTACATTAGCCATTATTCAGTTGAACGTGTCAACTGTCAACCATTCATTTGACGACCTAGAGTTTAACAGGGTTTGGTTGCACCAAGGTAGGTTTAAGCTGATTATAACTAAGGTTTAAGACTTTTTTTTTTTTCGGGACTAGCCCACCACTCGTGCCCATCATTGTGACTCCTGTAAGCCAGGATCTACAATGATAACCATTGAGAACCATCGAGGCAATGAAGCTCGAGGCGTCCCAGAGAAATGACTCGACTGTCTTGGAACCCGCAACGAAATTAATCATAAAAGAATATATAGGAGGAGTAGGAATAAATGTTTAGTACCCACTTCCCTCCATAGCAAGCGGGAGACATAAAGAGTAATATGCCAAAAGCATAATAAGGGATCCACAACTGAGATAAGCCCAGTCGCCAAGAACCACGGGTAACAAAGTTAAAAGTTAAAGTTAAGTAAGGTTTAAGACTGTGAAACTATTTCAAAAGATTATGTTTTGATAAGCTTTACTTGTCTCCCGCTTACATGGAGGATAGTGGGAACTAAATTAATATTCCTGCTCCTCCTTTCCTTCCTTCTCTTTTCTTTCCTTTTCCTTCTTTTCTTTTCTTTTTCTTCTTCTTTTCCTTCCTTTTCTTCCCTCCTCCGGTTCCAAGACAGTCGAGTCATTTCTCTGGGACACCTCGAGCTTCATTTCCTCGATGGTTCTCAATGGTTATCATTGTAGATCCTGGCTTACAGGAGTCACAATGATGGGCGCTAGTGGTGGGCTAGTCCGGTAAAAAAAAGCTTGACTTTTACCAACGAGCTCACATCAGCGAGAAAAGTGTGAAAAAAGAAAATGGAGGCCTTTGTAATACATAACACCAAAACATCACGCCTGTATTTTCTGAAGGGGAAGGCAGCGGTGCCGACATTTCGTTAGTTATGTTATAGGTCCCAATGTACCTATTGCCAACAACCGGGCACAAGTCCAGAACGTGCTGCTAGCCTGCTACTAAAAATTACATACCTAATGAAAAAATCCACTAACAAGAAACACTTTGGCCTATCTAGGGATTCGAACTTAGGACCCCATGCTCAGCAGTCTATCGAATACTACCGAAAACCTATGGACCAGTGACATCTCTCATTGCCCCTTTAGGGATAATAGTCGCATAAGCATGCCCCGTTTAAATCAAAGCTTACACACAAAGCGTTACCTAACTCAACGTGCAACAGATTGTCATTTGTGCGCGTCACACAATTCGATCTATTGTCTGTTAATATCTCAGTAATCAAGACCGCGTCCTTGCCCTTAATTGATTACCCCCTTTTGTCCGAGTCGTGATAATACGGCTACAGTTTAACACGTCTCGTAGACAATTAAATGATTCCGGTTAGGAGAGAATGCTTCAGTAATTACGGTTCCGTTGTGTTTTGGCTTTTGTTTAGCTTCGGGTTTGTTAATACCAGTTTGGACCTCCTACACTGCTCTTATAAAACCTTTTGGACTTAAAGCTTGCATCCCTGAATTCGTTTCGGCATTTTGTCTGAAAGGTCATGTTATGCGCAGCCGCAATCTAGTTTCAATGTTTTGAAGACCTGTTTGGCGCAGCGGCTAAGCGATTGGACTGCGGGGTTCGATTCACACTCTACACAGAACAAAAATTTGTGTGATGCGCAGATATTTGTCTCGAGTCCGTATGTTTGCGTATGTGATATTTTATCCCAAGATACAGGAAAAAATCCTAGGAGAGAAGACGCTTTTTTTTTCTTTAAATATTTGGCGTTAATTAAAAAGTGAGCTACAAAGGTACCTACTGAAAGTTATACTTATTATGAATTCCTAATTAATTAATTATAAGATTTCGTCATGTGGAGTAACTTTGTAATTGTACTGCTGCACTGTTGCGGGTTCGATTCCTGCATGGGACAAATGTAAGTGTGACTCACAACTATTTGGCCCGAGTCTGAACATTACAAAAAATTACATTTTACTCATAGTAGTTTAGTTATTTCATGACTAATTATAACATATAGCAATTACCACAAGTAACTGTAAATGACACAAAGAGAAAACGAAGTCCAAGAACATGGCATTGCAATTTTTTTTCAGTTTAAATTGGTTTATAAACAACATATTACAATAATATACTGACATATTCACATTTAAATTGGCATTGCAATTGTTACATTTGTACTTGGCTGGATTTGAACCCCTTCCTTCTGCATTGAATCCTGCACCAACACTTATGCCAACACGACAAAGCTTCACTATATTTATCTAACTTACCTATATACCAAAGTCCTGTTCCCAAAATATCTCCATTACTTATATTTAAACCCATAATAAATGTAATTTGCATTTCTCACGACTTTGTACTCGTGGCTAATAAACGTACAGACAGCAACAAAAGTAGTTAAACATTCTAGTAAACAAACTATTGGCATGCATGTAGAATGCCTGCAGGTGTGTACCTCAGTACGTCCGGCGCTCCCTGGGCGGTCAACGTCGCTACCATCTTTGACTGACCAATCTCTACAACACGGCATGAGTATGTCCTGTCCCTTTACATGAAGTCTTAAAACAGGGCAGTTTACATTGTGTAAGCGAGACGCCGAATTAAACTGCACATAGCAGCGTCTCGCTTCCACTATAAACTGTCCTGTTTTAAGAGTTCATGGTAAGGGCTCCGTGTCCTTTAACGTAGCTCATACTAATACAAAGAAGAAAAAAAACATACCAGGAATTAAAAAAACATTTTAAAGCATAGTTGATCATCCTCAGTTCCTTACTTGGACTTCCCGACTCAAATACTTCACATCACGAAAACATGTTTAGTGTTGTAGGTGGGTGTAATATAATGTCCTCCTGACCGAATTTCGGTCACGGCGGCCTGTCTCATCTGAGACTAGTCATCTGCGCAGGAGATATTATAGTGCACAAGTATGCGCGCAGACACAGGTGCACTCACTATTCCCTCACCCTCATAATCCGATGGGACGGTAGACCGACACGACCGGAGAGAGATCAGGCGCAGGACCAACGGCTTCTGAAGCACGGTGGGGTCTCAACTTATGAAAAACGGTCACCCATCGCAAGACTGACCGCGGCGAGCACGGCTTAACCTCGCAAATCGCCGGGTAGCCGCATAGCTACGAGCCCCAGAGTGGGTGTAACAGTGTACTGACCCAACCAAACAGTGAGCATGCTAGACTTCTATATAAATTAGTTAAGTTCAGTCTGAAGGCTAGGACATAAGTACTGTTTGTGTTTTAATAGATATATAGTATAGTCTTGTTTAGTAGTATGTAAGTTTAAAAAACTAGGATTGCAGCGTCGCTTCTCATGTGAATCGTTGTCCTATAAATAGAACAAATAAAATAGAACTGCATTTGACAGACATAGTTAGAGACACAAAAAGAAAAATGTCTTGCACGTATTATTAAACATTTTTAATAAGTAATTAGATTAAAAACAAAACCAAAGGTGTGCCAGTAGAGCCCCCACGAGTGACGATATTTAAGTACGTCCGGCGCACCCTGGACGGTCAACCTCGCTACCATCCTTGTTGACTGACCAATCTCTAAACCACGGCATGACCAATCCCAGCCTTTTTTTTTACGGGACTAGCCCACCACTCGTGCCATCATTGTGACTCCTGTAAGCCAGGATCTACAATGATAACCATTGAGAACCATCGAGGCAATGAAGCTAGAGGCATCCCAGAGAAATGACTCGACTGTCTTGGAACCCGCAACGAAATTAATCATAAAAGAATATATAGGAGGAGTAGGAATAAATGTTTAGTTCCCACCTATCCCAGCCTATTGGCTCTTGCCGATACGAAGTAAAACACTAAAAAACAAATAATTATATTAAAATTGGGCTGTTTAAGCATCGAACTGTTCCTCCCAGATTCCTGTTCATCGCTGTCGAATAGCAAGGTGCATAAGACTGGTAGTAGGTATTTTTCTTTCCATTACTTGACATTTATGACGAACTGTTTAACACAGTGGTTAAGCGACTGGCCGGTTGCGGGTTCGCTTACCACACGGGGCAAAAATTTTGTGCGATCCGCTGATGTTTATTCCGTGTCTGGGTGTTTGTGTATATGATATTTCATATTTGTGAAGCGCACCCACGAAATAAGAGAAGTTCTTAGTGTGGGGGGACGTTTTATAGAAACAATATCAACTTTAACCTTTTGTCCGCCACGACCACAGGCCCCGCGTTCAGCCATTTTTCCTTTATGTGCACTGTGTCCATCAACAATACGTACGCTCCCCCCTGCCGCCACTTTACACCCGCTTAATGTTGCTAGGTTAGGAACGGCAGTTACTACTTCTGGGGTAAATGACGATGTTTTGGGTATTGTTATTTTATGATTTCTATAAGAGGTTATTATATATATTTAATTTAAAAAAGATATATTATAATGCAATAGTTTGGAATTCTACCAATAAACATGATATGACATTACACCTGTATTTTTCTCAAATGGGTATTCTTATAAACTGTATTTCTTAAAGGCATTAGGTATCTAGTATACCCGCATTTCGTAATTTATGTTATAGGTCCTGGGACCAATAGGACAAATAAATGTAGGTGAGGTCAATACATTAAATAATATTAATAGCTTAATGCATATACGGAGTGCAGTCGCGTAATAGGGGGCGAGCCTATTGGCATGGGCTAGATACAATTCTAGACTCCGTATTGCTATCCAATGACAGTGCTCAAACTGGTAATCAAACTCAACACCTAACGCACACAAAAACATAGTTCGTTCTCCTTTTAGAAAATTGTGCAAAAATAAGTTAATAAAAAATCGTGGGGTAAACTCTCAACCAAATACTTGCAACACTGACAAAATGGCCGCTTGGTTTTATTTAACAATCACTACAATTAAAATTATTCAATATTTAAATAAAAGGACATATTTATGTGAAATGTACAAATTAAATATAATCCTAACATATTTTTGTATAATTCCGTCCGCAGTTTTGCACATTTGCATTACGCAGCTCGGCATAATTGAATTAAATGTGCAGCGTGTAAAACGTTCCAGCGATGCGCGCGATCTTTGTGAACTAAATGTCAAATCGTTCAATTACCCTACTTCGGCGTAATTGGTGTGGTGTCATTTTTGTGTGCGTTCACGGCTTCTGGTTTGTTCTGTATTCTGAGGCCACGACTTGTATAAAAGACAAACGTTTTCGCGCTCTCCACGCCATAACTTCATTATTAGTCAATATCTTGTCAATCAGTCTTGTGTAATGTAATAACAAACAATAATCGTAATAAATGTTACGAATATATATTGACTCTTAATAAAATCGTAGCGTGGAGGGCACGAAAACTTTTCTATCTATGGCCAAAAGGATAAGCTCCTTTTGTGACCGACTGTACAAGCTAGAGCGCCAGCGACTGATTTTGGTTGCGACAGAAACATAAATGTGGATGAGCTTTGGTTAATCGAATGTTAGATTATACTCAAATCAGGCACTACGTCATAGCCAAACAGAATATCGTTCTAATATTCCAGAAGGGATTTAGTTGCTTATTGCCAAAATTACATCAGAAGAACTGATACAAAATTATCAGTTCTTCTGGGTAAGGTACTAACTAACAAATAAAACAGAACATCACGCCTGTATTCCCCGAAGGGGTTGAAGTGTGCCCCTTGGTAGGTGGCGGTGTACAGTAACACTCTCATTTCGCCAGTTATATTATAGGTCCCAATCCCAATGTTATAGGGGGCGAGCCTACTGCCATCAACCGGGCTCAAAGCTCCGTGCTGTTACTGAGAATTACCTAATGAAAAAAGCCAATAAAACTTTCCCCGACCCGGGATTTGAACCTAGGACCTCATGCTCAGCAGGCGCGCTTAGCAATCACTAGGCCAACGAGGCAGTCATAATCAACCAAAGAAATACAACCAAACATTCATGGAAACAAGTCAGGCCGTGATGCTGATATAGGATGGTCAAAAAGAATGGAGGACAGCTAAACGCTACATTCTTCAGCAAAGGGATTTTGTGTCTAGGAGTCACAAAATCCCTTTGCTGAAGAATGTAGCGTTTTATAATCATCCTACATAGTATTCATGGCGATGCTGCCAGTCTTTTGGTCAAGTTACCAGTTGACATCGATGGGGGTGAATACTATGATGCTTTTTATCTATTATTTTTAATTTATGTTAGTTTTAAAAGTAAATAATTTTAAAATATGTAACTTGTGAATAAATAAATGAATATCATCCTACATTAAGTTTCAAAGGGCCCTTCTTTAAGGAGCAAACAACACTGGAGCAAAAGCTTATAAAAACGAAGCAATTAATTAGATGTGATTTCGCACACATAGTACCTACATATGTCAAAAGAGTGATAGAAGCTTTTCATAAAAAAATGCCCGAATTCCTTTGAAATAGTCTACGGGAGAGAAATCGTGGACAAAAGCTAGTATTACCAACAAGGATCAAACCGACTGCAATACTCTTGCACATACAATAGCTACTAAACTACAAATCCCTAATGTGATGCAGCGTGAAGATACAATGTTACAAGATCTGGATCACTAAGTGTCGTCACACGCTCATATCGATACACAATGAATTTATATACCAATATACGTGGACACCTCTCAAATTGTCTTCGCGACTCTATTACAAGCTGTTAGAATTGAATTTTGAATGGCTTATGAGATTCTGCGTGTATATATAAGTTGGTATATAGGAAAGCATTGTAGAGATTACTTGTATAAATACTTGGAGAGTTTAGGATGTAACCATTCGAAGATCAGCTCGTTTGGAGTCGAGTCTTGATTAAAGGGTAGGTTTAGAAATAAGGTTTGATTGAAGATTCTTTTGAAACAGATAATTCAAAATCAAATTCTATGGGGTCGGTTGAGAAACTTTCAATTCTATAAAATTTTAGGGTTTGATGTAAAATATACCCTAAATCATAATTTCGATCCTATAAAATGGTTTCCTTAAGCATATCATAATTTTTGGGTTATAAGACATGCATCAAGAGATTTGTTAACCTGAATACAAGTATTCGTGAATCATCATCATCATCATCATCATCAGCCGGAAGACGTCCACTGCTGGACAAAGGCCTCCCCCTTAGAACGCCATAATGAAAAATATATTATTATTCCCGTATTCGTGAATATCATTCCAAAACTATATAATTTTTTCGATTACAAACAAAAGGGAAATATAATAATTATGTAAAATCTTAAAATAACGTTAACGTAAAACAATGTTACTAATCAACATTTCTATAACAAAATCTAGGCATAAATGATACTGTAATTACTCACTACATCAATATTTGGTGCTTGGAAAAAGTACATGATTTGCTTGTAATTTTCGAAATTTTCTTATTTCAGATATTTCTGGAGGTTATATTCACATCACAAATCGTAAGAATGAAGGTTAGTTATCACACGTAAATAGTTTAATACTAATATTTTTAGGATCATTGGTTAGTTTGTAATATTGTTGCTGATAGAATAAATTTACCCAGTTTTTTCATGAGGTAATTCTCAGTAGCAGTGCAGAGTCTGGATTTGTGCCCGGTTGATGGCAATAGGCTCGCCCCCTACAACATAGGGACCTATAACATAACTGGCGAAATGTGCACCTCTGCCTACCCCTTCGGAAAAACTGGGGTGTTGTTATGTTAGAAATTATTAAATCACCTAATTTAAGCTTTTTTGGTAAAAGATGTGGTACTTTGTCAATTCTACAGTTAAACAAAGGCCCCTTCTCAATGTTAATTAGGTTTACTAATCGCGTTTTAAATCATTTGTTTCAGGCGTTTATACCTCTCATATGTATCGTGTCCATGTGTCTTGCTGAACCTCCCGTTGGGTAAGTATTTAGATACTTCAAATTCTTTTAATAAATCTACAGCTTTTAAAATTATAATAAGTAAAATCATAGTAATATCCCTATTACAACAAAAATGCTTTCCAAAATCAATTACAGACCATTCCAGATAATTTCATCTATTTTTAAAACAAAATGGAAAACCTTTTCAATCTTGCTAATGAACTATAACAACAAACAAATCAACTTCTAGTAAGGTAATCTGACTAACATTTCAATTCACAGTGACGGCTACCCATCAGCCCGCGCCAGCCATCATCATGACCACGATCATGACCACGACCAGGGTCTAGACTTCCAAAGATCTCTCTCCCAAGAGTACGGACCTCCTGCTAGGTCATTCGGGACCTCCCGCAATTCTCTATCAACCGAATACGGACCTCCTAACGCTAGAACAGCGAACCCAAGGTCTGGACCTTCACAGAGTTACGGACCCCCAAACCTACGAAGCGGACCGTCTCAAGAATATGGGGTCCCTAGCGGTAAAAGCCAGGTTTCGTCTTCCCGAAGCTTGTCAACTGAATATGGAGTCCCTGATGCTCATAGCGAACCCTCAGCTGAATACGGTCTTCCGAACGCCCGCAGTGGTCCTTCCCAGCAATATGGCGCTCCAGCGTCGAGCCGAAAGGGTCTGTCCCAAGAGTACGGAGCCCCGTCTTACAAATCTGATGTCTCAGCAAAGACCCCATTTTCTCAATACGGAGCTCCTGAATTTCGTTCACCTCCTTCCGAAGAATATGGAGTACCGTCTCAAAGGAACTTTGGAGGACGCACGCCTTCTAAGAAATATGGAGCGCCAACATCCCGTAACTCTCCCTTCGCCCCTAACTCATTGTCCCAAGAGTATGGAGTGCCTTCTGCCCGCAAATCTGATGCCCACAGCCATGGCCCCAGTCCCAAAAGCAAACCCAAGTCTTTCTCCAGCAGTTCAGCCCGTTCTTTCAAACCGCAGGCAGAAGGTCGTTCTTTCAAATCTACTGAGTCATCCCATTCCGCTTTTGGTTCTCGTTCCTTATCAAACAGCTACCTCGCACCCAGTGCAAGGAATTCTGGCTCTTATTCCCAAGAGGCGAAGGCTCCTTCTCAGTCGTACGGAGCTCCTGCCCAGCGTGATCTGTCAGACACCTATGGAGTGCCGAGTGCGAAGGGTTTGGACCAGGAGTACGGTGCACCTTCGAGCCGCGCTGCTGATCACAAGACTAGTGCCATTGCCTCGTCGTATTCTGCTGCTTCTGCCAGGTACGTTCTCATTGTTTCATGACCCAAGAAACAGTACCATCTTTACATACAATGAAATATCACCAATATTCTCCATCTGTCTCCAGGTCTTCTCCATCAGACTCTTACGGCGTCCCTTCAGTCCGGGACTCCATGCCCTCTGACCAGTACGGAGTGCCCGACCAGTACAGCGACCTCTCCAGCCAAGGATACTCGTATGCCAGGGATGCTCTTAATGAACTACTCAACCAGGTATAAATATTTTAAAAAATCTTTTCAATTTTTCCAAAGATTTATAAAAGTACCAGTCCTGTATGCAACCGTCTAATTTGAGCAGTAATTTTATTCATAAGGTACTTAAATGAAAATGAAAAGGTTAAATGGGTTATAAAAATAAATTGATTCAATATCGTACCTCAACCATTATCTACGCGAATGATACTTAGGCGTTAGGACCGGTGATACGATTATCAAAACAAAGTCAAAAAACAATAAGCTCCTGTATTAAATTAAAAGCTTTTGTTTTATTTCTCTTCATTGACAATTACAAGAATTTAAACACCCAGTAGATCAGCTCTCTCTGTCTTTTAATCCCATATGGTGATGAGATCAGGTCTGAGGTTCCTTATTTTTCTCCTCCACTTCGCTCTGTCCAGAATAACGTGTTCATAATTCTTCTCTTATTTTCAGGAGCCAGCTAACTACGACTTCGCGTACAAAGTGAACGACTACGAGTCCGGCAGCGACTTCGGCCACAAGGAGTCCAGACAGGACAACAGGGCTGAGGGCACCTACTTCGTTGTACTACCCGATGGCACTAAACAGGTAAATTTCCATCTTACCTATAATACTAAACATTTCTTCGTCTATTTTCCTACACACTACACACAAGTTTGCGTACACACTTGTACAAAAACACGTATTTGGCTAATCTAAAAAACTGAAGTTGGTATTATTGTTCCAATGCGCCTGCTGAGCAGTAGGTCCTGGGTTCGAATCCCGGGTCGGGCAAAGTGTTACTGGGTTTTTCCATTAGGTAATTCTCAGTAGCAACACGGAGTCTGAATGTGTGACTGGTTGATAGCAATAGGCTCGCCCCCTATTACATTGGGACCTATAACATAACCAGCGAATCGTGGGTGTACTATATGTGCAGCTCTGCCTTCAGGGAATACAGGCGTAATGTTATGTTTTTTTCCAGGTGGTTGAATACGAAGCTGACGAGCGCGGCTTTAAGCCAAGGATCTCAGTGGAGCCAGCAGAGTTAGGACGCTCAGGAGGATACGACGACAACGCCGCTGACCTCGCCAAGTCCGGAGATGGTTATTGATGACGAAATAGAGTTGATTTTGCAATAGGGAAATGAGACGTAGTGTCACCTGTCCCATGGTCATATATAAGAATCATTGTTATCTTTTTTGAATCGTTTATAAAAAGTAAAACTTTATTTACTTAGCTATATTTCTTTTCGAATTTAAGGATCGAAACAATATTTTAGATTTCAATTTATTATCTCTGCAAATCATACGACTAATTAAAATACGGTCTTAACCTTTATATTATTGTGAAGGGTTAAGTTCCATCTTTATTCCAGTATCGGTTAACTATCACAATAAAATTATGTTATGGATTCTAAGGTATTTCACGGAACATGTATGATTACATACATCTCATTTCTTAAATTTCATCGAATATCTTTGCGATAAAAAGACCAGGCTATGTCAAAGGAACGATATCTGTAAAATACTCAATAATTTATTTAATATTGTAGCAAATGTAAAAATTTATAAAAAAATATAATGAAAATGTACCTCATAGTTTTAAGATGCTTGTGATGTAGAGTTTTAGTGCAAAATATAAATACTTTTGTGATACATGACTATTTCATTCATCTTCATGATACCAAAGAATACCTGAAAGATGTACCTACCTGAGAGATTTATCAACGGTGTGTAAAGCCATGTCAGAGGCCTACAGGCGGTTTTAACTCTGACACCAGGTTGTTCATCAACCATACGATAAGAAGATTGTACAATAAATGTAGCAAGAATCAAGATATTTACAATCGAGCCTGTAATTCCTAAAGTGGTAGGCAGAAGTGTTCCTCTTTATCAGGACTCTATACAAATACATTTAGCTGTACTGTAATACCAAGATCCTCGTTATTTTATTTATTTCTATTTGAGTCATCTAACACCTGTTAGAGTGAAAACGTACAATTAGGTTTTAGGCTTCATCATCATCTACATCCCGACTTCACCCACTGGTATGGGGTATAGGCCTCTCTTTTAGTGTGTCATTCTCCATATCTTTTTGCCAACCTCATCCAGGTTCCTCCTCGCTGCCCATCTCGCTGCCATCTTGTATGTAATTCTAAAAGCAGGAAATATTTAAATAAAAACAACATACCATGTGCTTATCAGTTGTTTCCAAAAATAGTGAATTATACCTTCGATGTTATGATTCGTTTATATTTTAAATAAAGAAGACAAGTACGTGAGTGAAATTATTTTCCATAAATCATATTGAGAGAGACATGGATGAAAAATCAACAACAACGACGAGGACGACTAGGACGTATAGTACTTCAGTTAGAGTACTTATGAGCGTGTAACTTCTTTAGTTCGCTCCTTCTTCTTCTTCCTATCGACATAAACCAATAGCCACATGAAATAGGTCATGCCGTTTAGAGATTGGTCAGTCAACAAAGAATGGTACACAAGAAAACAAACGGTGCAACAGTGTTACGACGCTTGACTGTCCAGGGTGCACCGGACGTACTTAAGTATTGTCACCCGTGGAGGTTCGCCACTTGCACCCCAAGGTCGCTATATTTAATAAAGAGCGTACATTAGCGTGGTATCTGGAGTTAGCGCCTTGGTTTGTCAGGGGAGTAAAAGGTACCAGCTTTAAGAGGCGGTCTACGAGTTCCTAATACTGAACTAAATCAGCTGAGGAATTAGATTTTGTGAAATTTGGCTCCCAAACAACTCAACATCCAAAACTAAAGCGCCACAAATTAAATGATTAGACATGTTTATTCAGGATCTTGTTTAAAATACATATATGTTATAGGAACAGTCAATTTATGTGGGGATGCGGCCTGCTATTGGTATAATAAACTGCAGAAAAGATTACTTTAGATATCTCGACTACACAGTCATTATGTGTACTTTATAGGTACTCAGTGATTGTGGAACTTGGAGCGAAGCTGTTAAGCGCACATGTACTGATACTTACATACTATAATGTAGGTACTTAGTAAGATTAGAAGGATAGTAGTAAGTATAGGATATTAGTAAGTGTAGGATTGGAATCGTAGCTTCCTACTATTTCAATCCTACATTATGCTACAAACAGAGCTAGTAAGCACAACGTACCCAAAACATTAAACTTTTAACGACCGATTGGCGCATTGGCTAACCGATTGGACTGCTGAGCTAAGGATTACGGGGGTTCGATTCTCGCACATGACTAAAATTCGTGCGATCCGCAGATATTTGTCCTAAATCTGGGTGTTTGTGATCGTGATATTTTATGTTTGTGAAACGCACCCACGATTTAGGAGAAATACCTAGTGTGGGGCAAATTACTTTTAAAAAAAAGGTAAAAGAAAAAAATATTAATATTAAGAGAAATGTTTTCTTCTTACCCAAGATTCTTAACACTGACGATGAATGGAGAAATCGCTCAAGCCACCCTGGTCAAGTCACTTTGCACGATGATGCTGAAAATGTTCCCCTAGGAAATTTTCACTTTGGTAATAAGAAATTTATGCAAACCGTTCATAAACGAAGGGTTCTATTTAAACAAACTTAGTATATTGGTTCATTATTTTTTTAATCCAAAAATTATTTTGGTAACTAATTCAAACAAAAAATGACTTTATGAGAATGCTCTTTTAAACTATTGCGTCGACTTTATCATCGCAAATAAGTAAAGCGAAGTGATTATAGTATTATTTTTCATTTTGAGTTTGATTTTGAAGGCGGTTTGTTTATGTATAAGTCATCGAGTCTAGAATTTCAAAAAACATTCTTAGATTTTTTTTTTCGCGGGAATCGAACCCGCAACCCTTAGCGCAGCAGTCCAATCGCTTAGCCACTCCGCCAATCAGGTCGTCAACGTCAACAAGATTACTTATATTTATGAAGCAGAAGCTAAGTTTATTTTTTTTTCTTTGCTGTAGGTACTGTCTCTGCGTACTGTTGCGACATTGACACAAATATAACATGACGTCGACGCATGCCCTAAGTGTCAAACCATAGCAATTAGCTAATTAGTTATTGTAAATCCAGTGTAAGGTCAAGTTGCAATGCAGTGCGTAGTATTAGGAAGTCTGTGTCGTGGGTATATCCTTGAGTGACATATTGGTTGGCTAAGACATCTGTGGAGTCGTGTTAAGTTTATTTTTTTTGTTAGGTTTAAACTTTGAGTGAGTCTAGAGGTATATTGATGTAGTGCAGTCTGCCCATAACTATGCATCAAGTAAAGGATTCGAAACGTCATTTAAGAGGATTCTAGTAAAACGATCATTAATTTTAAGAGCTGAAAAGAAAGTGAGCACTTTTGATATAAAAATTTTTAGGTCACTTGCCTGGATTTTGATCAGCAACCTGGTACAAATGTTTAATGATTTCTTCTTGAAAACCAGCTGTAGAAAAGAAGACCACAAATCGTTTAAATTGCAGTGTTATATAAAATATTTAAATACAAGCACCTGCCCGCTAAATAGAAGCCTATGTTCTACCCCAAAGTAATGCTACCTCCGTACTACATTATAAATACCTACCTATAACTACTAATAAACACCACCAATAGACACAGAAACAGGTACTGATTTACTTTCTTATTCAACATTTGATGAAGGATTTCTATTTTCCTACTATACAATATAATAATAATAATAATAATAGCCTATAACTGTCCCACTGCAGGGCAAAGGCCTCTTCTCGTATAGAGAAGGATTGAGCACTGATCACCACGCTATCTCACTGCGGGTTGGCGATTTCAGATAATTAAATCCAGGTTTCCTTACGATGTTTTCCGTCACCGTCAGTCAGTGGTGTCTTAGAATATCTAAGAAAGCCTGGGTTTGAACCTGCAACCTCGTGCATAGAAATCCGGTATGTCAACCACTAGGCCACCACCTATACAATACATTAAAAAAACATGCTCCTTCTTAAATTATTATATTATAATATGGCGAGCCTAACCCATTTATCAGTTCAAGGGAGGAGGCTAAGCCCAGCAGTGGGTTACATAAACGCTGATGATGATATTGATACCCATTCATTGTGCCCACTACAAAAAATATTTTAAACTAAGTCTACTCCACGCCATCTTAAGCCCCAAAACTCGGTACACCTTGAAAGCTCATCTTTTATGTGTCTAATGAGCGACAATATTTCATCCCCTACCTTTTGGAGACGCGTCGTATAAAAGCTAGATACAATAGCTACAGAGTATCATTCCAACTAGTTGCATCTTACTAGCGTCTCTATTTCTTTTACGTTATCTACAAAATGAAGGTACCTATTTCATTTTATGCTTTGTTTCGTTTAAAATCAGTTTTTCGGAATTTGGATTGCAGTGAAATCTTTGGTGTTTCTTAGTTAAAATCGTCGGTATTTTGAATAATAATCCATAAGTTTCAACAATTTCTTTTGTATATTTTGTGAGGTCATAATTTTCCGAACTGATGAAATTTTCTTTTGATTTGCTGTTAACTACACTCATTTATCATATCACAATACATTAGACTGATCCAATCTGAAGTACTTATTATATCAAATTGACGTCAATTGACGACCTGATTGGCGCAGTGGCTAAGCGATTGGACTGCTGCGCTAGGGGTTGTGGGTTCGATTCCCGCACGGGACAAAAATTTGTGTGATCCACAGATGTTTGTCCCGAGTCTGGGTGTTTGTGTATGTGATATTTCATGTTTGTGAAACGCACCCACGATACAGGAGAAATTCCTAGTGTGGGGCGACGTTTTTTTAAAAAAAAAAAAAAAAAATTATATTATTTTCGTAAATATCTTCTCTGTATTACTCTTCTCATCTTTCAGACTATCTTCGCTGCTGTGTTCTTGGTTGCGTTTGCTGCTGCCGAGCCCCCGCCTTCTAATAGGTGACTTATATCTTTATCTTTAACTTACGTATCATTTCTATAAGGTTAAGATCGAAATTAAATTTTTAGGCGCGGCTAATAATCTTAACTAGATTTATTTCATTTTATTCGCAAGACAAAGATACAAACAAAATGGCGGTGTGAGCGTGGTTTTCGAAAGACGAGTTATTTAAAATTGATAGTTAGCAAGCTATTTTTGATTTTAAGGGTTTATTCTGTTTAAAATAAACCGACAATTTGAAAGCAATTCTTCATCTTACATTCATTTGCCACGACCCCATAAACTACGTTTTTTATACGTTTTCCATGTTTAGTTTAAAAAATGCATAAAGTTTTTAGTCCAATCAACTTTCAAATCTCTTCTGAAGCTCATAGTCTCATCATTATCCTCATTTACAGTTACTTACCCCCGCCATCTGGCCGTGGAGCGGGCTACCCTCAAGGTGCCGCCAACCAGAACTTCGGACCTCAGATAGTCGCCGCACGGTCCTTAGACGGACCTCAGGGACACGCGGGTCATGGAGCTCACGGTGGGCACGGACCTCAGGCTAATGGATTTGGAAGGTAGAATACATACGTATAACAAATAACACATTGTTGTGTGTTAAATATCCCTATGAGTTTTTTGCAAGTTCAGCCTAATTCTACATGGACTACTAATTGCTAGCCTGATCTTACACAAATATAATCCCACGGGCCATTTGGTGTCTGCACATTTGCACTTATTCTCAAACTTGGCAAGGATCGCACTTATCCGTGGATGCACTTCTCTTGAACCTCCTTGTTAATAAACGGAATGTAATTTTTTTAACGTCTATATATTATGACTAGCCAACGCAGGAAATATTTTAGTGTACAAGTATGCGCGCAAACACAGGTGCACTCCCTATTCCCTAACTCCATAGTCCGGTGGGACGGAAGACCGACACTACCGAAAAGGAATCAGGCGCAGGATCAACGGCTTAACGTGCCTTTCGAAAACGGATACGGATGCCAGATAACATTACACAGCTCCTATGCTATAACACTATCACCTCTCTTACTATATCATATATTCGTTATACAACTACAAGTTTGTACCTCCTGGTTTTCAGGTCGGGTCCTCAGGATCACGGGTCCGGTGCTCACGGCAGGCTGGTCGGCGAGGAGTCAGCTGGCTACGATCACAGCGCCGCCTCCTTTGCCAGGAATGCTCTAGAGGAGATCAATGCTGTAAGTGATTTTTAAGGTTATATTGTTGTAGGAGCATCATAATAAATATTGCATTTTCCCTACTAAGTACCTATATGATGAAAAAATCATTAGATTTTCATAAGTCGCCCACTCTTTACTAATTTGGAAGTAATATGGGTCAACAAACTCTCCAGCAGACTATTCCTTAATAATAACACGACCTATCTATTACATTATAGTGTTATTTACTATAAATAAAAACATAATGCAATGACAAAAAAAATGAATATGGGAAGGCGTTTATCGTTGACAACAGTCTATACACCCATATTCCGCAGTTCATCAAAGATGCAATGTCCCGTGGCGATCCTATTGCCATTTATCCAACCCACAAGCCTACTGTGAACAACAAAATATAAAAATCTGATTGTCTGAACTACTTTTTTTCAGGAGCCAGCAAACTACAACTTCGGTTACATGGTCAACGACTACCATGAGGGCACAGACTTCGGTCACCACGAAGAGAGACAAGAGGAGCGCGCACAGGGAGAGTACCACGTTGTACTCCCTGATGGGAGGAAGCAGGTGAGAAGAAGAAAGAAGGGAGAATAATTCTTCTCCATATTTTAAAATAATACAGCAGTAGATTTCTTCTTTAACTTTTGCCTTTTGTTATGGCCGTAAACTTGTTTGCACAAATAGAAGGCAGCTTTGATTCACTCGAGTGAATTAGTGATATTCGGTTGGGAAAACTAGGAACGGAATTTTATATTAAACTGAAAGATACACTTCTAAGTACCTATACAGTTATGACTCATACAAGTACGAGTATTTGCTTATTTATTAACTAACATATGGTACAGCTAAATATTAAATATTGAATAATGTATTAGCAAGTTTACTACCAGAGTTGATAAGAATATGATGATTTATAATAAATATACTATCCTTGCAGACTGTGAGCTACGAAGCTGATGAGCGCGGCTTCAAGCCCCAAATCTCCTACCAGGACTCCGAAGACTTGGGACGCTCTGGCTACGACAGCAACGCCAACAATTTCCGCAGCGGCAACCATGGCAATGGGAACGGCTACTCCGGCAACCAAGACGGTGGCTTCTCCAGCCACGGCAAGCAAGACGGTGGATACTCTGGCCACGGCAACCAGGACGGTGAATACTCCAGCCACGGTAACCAAGATGGCGGTTATGCCGGCCACGGCAACCAAGATGGCGGTTTCTCGGGACGCAGTAACCAAGGCAAAGGCTACTCCGGCCACGGTAACCATGGTGATAACGCCCGCTCCAACGGTTATTAACTCAACATTAACCACCTTATAGATTTAATTCTCTTGATTGATTTGTATTTATTAAGTTTTTTTTGACATAGCCATTGGCGCGAGATTTGTATTTTTTTTTTTCATTTAATAAAGCAAGGAATGAAGTTTTCAATAAGAATTTTCTATTTATTTTAAGGACTCTGGAAAATTTTGTTTAGCAAAATTATATATTAATATAGTGTCAGAAATCTGTGCAACAGATGTTGCCACTTTTCACAGTTCCAATTGAATAAATAGTTGATCAGCCTATTGACATTTATCAGTCCTAACAACAACAGCCTATAACTGCCTATAACTATCCCAAGAGGGGCTTTATCACAGGGGGTACACACGTGCAGATATCAAACCTGCAATCGTAAGCGCAAAGCCCAATCTCTTAGCCACGAATTCTACAGTCATTTAATCACTGCTAATCTTCATCAAGCACATATCTAGTACTCAGCTAATTAGCACAAACATTCAAGGACAGCGGCGCGTTTCATTCGAACTATTAAATATTTACTCATTATCCGCGCTATAGCTGATTAAAATAGTTTGTTTATTCTTAAATTTGCTTCCTCTTGTAATTGATGATTCATTAATATAGTACTGACTGCCTCATTGATCCAGTGGTTGCCAAGCGCGACTGCTGAGCATGAGGTCTTGGGTTTAAATCCCGGGAAAGGTGTTACTCGGTTTTTCCACATAATTCTCAGTAGCACGGAGTCTGGATTTGTGCCGGGTTAATGGCAATAGGCTCGCTACTTTTAACATCGGGACCAATAACATAACTGGCGAAATGTGGGTGCAAGTACCTACTATACACCTCTGCCAACCCCTTTGAGGAGTACAGGCGTGATGTCATGTTTATGTATGTTTGTTATTGAGAACGTACACTATGTACGGTAACTACATAGAACATTAGCGCAAAATGGTTTTCTGATAAAACCATGAAAACTGAAAGGAATAGTATCTCTTATAGGATAAAGATTATTTTGTAAAGAGTTGGTACGTATACGACCAATATTTGGAACTATAGGAAATGGCGAACACGATTCAAATGAGCCGAGTATATACAAATTCAAATTTAATTCTAATTTATTTATTTGCAAGAATAGCTAGATAGGTTCCAGGAATATAGGTTTGATTGCATCAAGCCAATGAGGTATATTATAATAGGTATACAAGTAGTAGGTAAACAAGTATAGTCTTAAAATATATAGTATGAGTGTCCCTATATATTTTACCATAACATATGGTGTGCAAATATGAAATTTATAAACACTAAGCATAAATGTATTAATTGTTAATTTAAACAAATTATATGAATTTATTACATTTGCATTTATAAATCTCCGATGATATTAGATCAATATTGTAGTTGCTAGAGTATTATTAGTAGATATATATTTCTTGGATCATATGTAGAGTATTATTTAACTTCGTAGAAACATTTTTCCTTCAGCCATAGTATTAACTTCTTAAATAAATTCAAAGGTAAATCTTTAAATTCATTTGGTAACCTTAATAGCATTAACATAAGATTTTCTTTTATACAATTCGAGCCTACATTGTGGAAAACAGAGTTTATATTTATTTCTAGGACTCCTATATCTCCAACATTTCTAAGTTTTGTGTTATAAATAAATACCGGGTGACGTAGCCAGTGTTTTTTTGAGAAAAGCGGTATTTTGAAGATTTCGTGTAAAAAAGCGGGGTTTTTTTCGTCGTAAGCGGGACATAGTAAAATAATGGGCAAGGTGCGATTTTTCAAATGCCAGGTAATTTTTATCAGTAGAATAAATTTTAGGTTTTTCACGCATCCGCCGCCGTCGCCAAAAAGCGGGACTGAGCCTGTCCGCCCGGGGCATTTAATTTTGGTTTAAAAATTGGGACATCCTGCCAAAATTGCGACATCTGGCAACGCTGATTCCGGTTGACGGATGGGAATTTCATTCTTAATACCAGGTATTAATAAAGAGATTTTAACACATTAACACATATTTTAAACTAACGTAAGCTTACCTAACGATCTAATCCTGCTACGTCCACTGTGCTTCAACGGCACTTTCGATCTCCAACTACATACTTACATCAAACGACAATTTAACTCAACTTCTAATAAGACAAATACAAGATTAATCGTAATGTACCTACGCGAATCATATCCCTCCTAGGATCACAAAACAAATAGATCTTGGCCTTCATAACGATCCTAACAATAATCCACATTAAAAATTGCCCAATTCAATATCAATCAAATCTCGTTCAGTCAATATTTGTAGTCGTCATAATGATCAAGGCCTAATTTATTGTTTGATTAATTTTGAGTATAAAAACAGAATTTAATTTGGGTAGAGCATCAGTCAACTGATTTGTCTAATAGATCTCTTATCAACATGAAGGTAATATCTAAAGATTTATCTGCATTTTATCAACCCTAAAAAAGTGTTCTAAAAATCTTATAATTTTCTTTCTTTTGTTCATCAATTTCTGACGATGAAAATGACGAATAAGCATTCGTCATTATTTTAAGTTGTCTGTTTAAACAATATAATTATTACTACTTATTGTCTGTAATGTTTAAAACACTACATTATTACTACTGATGTAAACTCAAATATTACCAACTAATTTGATTCAAGCTTCTAGATTTTCTGATAGTATTTTACAATTCAATAGATATTAAATTACATAATAATTCTGAACATACATACATGTAAGTCTGTTCTTGTTTAATCCAGGTCATCATCGCTGTTGTCTTCGCCCTCGGCTCAGTCTCCGCGCTGGGATCCGGCCCCTACCTGCCCAGTGGATGGAAGCCCGAAGGTCCTAGCTTCTACTTACCTTCTGAGGTAGCTGTGAGTATCATTTCTCATTTGATCAGTAGTCAAACTAAACTGGATATATGAAAAAACAATCATAGAAAAGATTACTTAAATTGAATACCACATTTGATTCGTTTGTGATTAGCAATTTAGAGGTCAAGTAATTTACGTATAACATTACCAAAAACTTGTTTTAAAATGGTATGAACTTTCTCCAAATAACTTAATCAAATTCTTTAGTTCAAACATCATCATCATCATCATCAGCCAAAAGACGTCCACTGTTGAACATAGGCCTCCTCGTTTAAGCGGGGGGTGTTGCCATAATCCCCACGCTTGGCAAGCGGCTTGGGGATCGCAGTATTGGTGGTGGAGTTACAGAAGACGCTGCTGCCCATCTACTGAATTTTCCCTTAGTCGCCTCTTACGACACCCACGGGAGGAAAGGGGGTAGTCAATTCTAGGCCGGATACCACACGGCCAGTAACCACTACGGCCAGTAGTTCAAACAATCATCTCTAATTATTTCATAACATTCCACAGAAACCATCAGACAGTCCCCTCAAAGAGAATCTGTTCCAAGAAACCGAAGCTTCTGGCTCTGAGGCTCTCAGAGAATATGGCCCACCGAAACTGGACGAGGTCATACAGGTCCTGCCCGGCCAGGGACTGCCTGATGTGGCCACTGAACAGACCTTCCTGGTTGAATCTAAGGTCAATCAAGAGCTGGTCGCCGTTGAAGAAGTTGTAGCCGTTGAAGGTAGGGTAATAGCAAGATTATGCTTTTAATAACGTTTTTTTCATAAAAATATAACGCCTGTATTCCCCAAAAAAGTAAAAATAAGTGTTATAGTGCACCCTATGATAGATCCCACTATAAGAGTGGAAAACCCTATTCAAATCAACCAAGCACAAATTCTGTCTCCAGTGCTTATAATTCTCAATACCACTTGGCCCAACCCGGAAATCAAATGCAATACCGCAAGGACAAATGCGATTACGAAATTAATCTTGACAAATACTTCTATTATACCAGTGTTTAACTTACAGCAAACACAGAACAAATCACCGCCATCTCTGAAGAAGCTACTTCTACTGAATCTCAACTTGCTGAAATAGTAGAAGAACAAACAACCGAACTACTTGCAGAAGCACAGCCTACCTTCGAAACTAAGCCTTTGGAAGTAGTAGCCGAGATTGTTGAACGAACTGAAACAGAACAAGTAACTGCCACAGAAGAATCCGCACAAGAAGAATCAGTCACACCCACTGCTTCTTACATCCAAGAAGAGATTGTTGTTTCTACTGTTTCTCAAGAAGTAGTTAACATTCCAGAAGAAATTGTTTTGCCCACTGCTGCTGTTAACGAAGAGATTGTGATCCCTACGGCTGTAGTAGAGGAAATAGTTGAAGAGAAAGTGGCAGAAAGAGTGAACAATATTGCTGAGGCTTTGGTGAACCTGGAGAAAGATGTTAAGGCTGAGGTAAGAATTATTCGTGGATACGTTTTGTTATTATGAATTGCGTCACCCATAAGACGTTAATACTAAAAGGGAACTTGAAATTCAATGAGTCAGCGACACGATAGCTCAGTTGCCAGAGCTGCGCTACGGATCGGCTAAGGTCGCGGGTTCGTCCCTCTTGTGTTCATCATTTTTCAAATTTCCTTTGGCAGTAGTTTATTAACAGACGAAATAGACGGTTCTATTTATTAATATTTTTCTTTCTTTTCAGACTCTCGAAGGTGTCGTCGAAATTAAACAGATCTCAGGGTAAGTATTATGTAATTTCACACTCTGCAGTTGGATAGTTAACACTTCTAAACTAAATAGCGATGGCTTACTAAAATTCTTATAGTATTTACACAGTTTTACATTATTTTTCTTCGTCGTATCGACATGAGCCAATTGCCACATGGAAATGGTTCATGCCGTGGTGTAGAGATTGGTCAGTCAACAAGGATGGTAGCGAGGTTGACCGGCCAGGGTGCGCCGGACGTACTTAAGTATCGTCACTCGTAGTGGCTGTCTACTTGCACTTTTACATTTATCTTACCATACCATTTAATAGAAATAAGCTATTGGAAGCTTCTCCTCTCTACGGAACACATCATCTATTATAGTACAAATACCATCTTTAACTTCTAAATCAAAACCGCATCCTACTTCTTCTTCATCAATCAATATTTCTAATTGTATATTCCAGATCCTTGGAACAGGCCCCCGAAGGTTTCTTGGAGTACGGGCCCCCCGGCTTCAGGGAATACGGACCCCCCAAAGAGGGAGACCTCGCCAGATCTGCTGCTGTTGAGGTAATAGCAATATCATATCCAATCACGTTATAATTTCAATTTCATTCAATTTCAACGAATTAATAAAAAATTGAATAAATGAATTTTGACAAAAAGAATTTTTATTAATTCGTTTTGTCAAAACTCAGCACAACTTATCACATTCAATCTATGACAAGTTAAGACTATTTTCTTACAGTTGGCGCCTACCAGTGCTTTTGAGAACAACGAAGTTAGAAGGAGGCGTTTTTCTCCCAAATTCAGGTAAAAAAACTATCTATTTATACATATTTCAGTATATTAAAAATAATAAAGAAATGACATCATCCTCATAGACTACTCTCGCACTTTTACCAATTCGAAACTAAAATGAAGTACCTGATTATGACCAAAAAAAAATAATTCTGTGTTTAAAGTCATCCTGTAGTTCCATACCAAATGTTAGCAAAATCGGTCCAGCCGTTTGAGCGTGAAAAGGTAACAAACATACAAACACGCTCACACACTTTTGTCTTTATAATATTAGTGTGATTATAACTTGTAATTTGCAGCTCGATTAGCCCTTCTCATTAATATAATCAATGTCTATTATTGTACAAAACAACATACTTAGTACGTGTTATTCAATTAATCATTTTTCATTTCAGGGCTACTAAGAAACACTAAGGTAACAATCTTCAGGCGTAACGCAACCGGCTAAAAATGCTTCAAACATGGACTTTGAACACTAGGGCTATTTCATAAAAAAGCAAAAAAAAAATATGTCAAATTTTGGCGGCAATCCACCATTTTCTTTTTGTTTTATCAAGGTGTTAGGATGATTGATTTCAATGGCCATTCGTTGGTTATTGTAAATTATTAAAAATACTGTAATGTGATAATAATTGAATAAATAAATGTATATTAACAAAATACGTGCTATGATTTTATTAATTGTCTGTTCCCTTGTGTTTAGTGAGGTACCATAAACTACTACGCCATATTATAATCTACATTCCTATTTTCACATTATGTTATATATTTTGTCGAAATGTGCCGCACGAGGCAACACACCAAGCCTTAACTTCGTGAGTTTATATGATACAGTTTATACATTTTGAGATTCATCAAGAAAATATTTGACTTGACACATGTCTCGGTTTTCGCGTAGGTACATACTAAAAATAAGGTTGTATACAAGATATAAAATAACTTAACATACGCCTCGTTTATTATTTCTTGTTTTAAATGAACAATACATAGTAAACTAGAATAATAGCAAGTTATTTGTTTCCATTCGACATCTATGGGTAATTACCCTTTGACTATATAAAAGTATTACCTATAAACACCATGATTTGCGCAATCAAAGATAATGACAGGTTGCCATCTGTTCTTAGAAGACCTATAATAAGTACATAATAGCCTATTAAGTACCAACCTACAAATGACGTCATCACTAGACTTCGAGCCTTAGGGTCTGCGCAAACGTAGACTCTTTTTGTTACCGACACGGCACACAATCACAGGAAACCGTAGTAGCTGTTGTGATTTTGTGGCTAGCACTGATAGCCGAGTGGTATGACCGTTGGAGTGTCAAGTCAAAGATCGCAAGTTTAAACGAGTGTGCGTATTATAAAATAGTTATCAGTTGCTAAAAAACGGTGAAGGAAAACATCGTGAGGAAACCGGCACACCTGAGAGATTTTTCAACGGTGTGTGAAGTCAAGTCAGAGGCCTCCAGGCGGTTTAAACTCTGACACCAGGTTGTTCATCAACCATACGATAAGAAGAATCGATTTTGTGAGCATTACCTAACCTTGTCATAAATATCTGGGTCTTTAAGTTGTTGCCGTGCCGATAGGTACTATGTACCTACTGATACAGACAGCGAAGACTGTACACAGTCTAGTCTACGTCTCATTACATTATGCGTGCACATCGTAATTAACGAGCGGTGAATTTATTAGATAAAACAATTACTTATGTATTCAAGAAACTGGAGCGCACGATGAAGAGACATTGATAATGAATTTATCGACGAATCGTTTGGGTAGAAAATTGTTAGCCCCATTTATTAAAAATCTTTTTATGCCTACGCTACATTACAGCCGAGGGGCTCGTAGCTATGTGGGTTAAGCTGTGCTCTCTGCGGTCAGTCTTTTGATGGGCGACAGTTTTTAAATATGGAGTTTCCTACGTGCTTTAGAAGGCACGTTAAGCAGTTGCTCCTGACTGGTATCTCTCCGGTCGTGTCGGCCTACCGTCCCTACGAACAATGAGAGTGATAATTGTGCTGTATAACATCTCCTGCATAGTTGGTTATGGTAGGAGTTGAGACATCAACGGTCAAATAGAATGCTGAAAGTAGAGAACGATAGAGCGTTTGCTCCACCGACTGGTTAGACTCATCTGAGACATGACCGAGACCGAAACCCGTGACCGAAATTAGGTCAGCACAATATTATTATTTACCCACACCTATAAGATAGGAACATACATATGCTTACTTTTGTTAAAACCCTCTATTCACGTAACCCAATCACGCCATTTAGACTGTATAGTTGTTTGTTTAGATGATAACGTTGATGGTTCTCCGACACTAGTTTCCTTTCGGGAAGAGATGGAGAGTGTTACTCTCCCAGTGCTACCAAATCCTAATGCAATTGTTCTTTTACTTAGGCCTATTGGTCTAAATTGATAAAGGATATTTGAAAAATGATGGACACGAGCGGGACTAGAACCCGCGTTCTTGGCCGTACCGTGGCGCTGCTCTAACCAACTGAGCCATCGTGTCGCTGCTCGCACCCATCGAATTTCAAGTTCCCTTTTAGCGTCAGGTATTATCTGTTGGAAGCTTAGCATAGACAAAATGCTGAAATGACTCCAAAAGTCGTATAGGCCTATTAGTATTTTTGCAAATTTATCGTAAACTTTATGATATAAATACTAAGCTGGTGTGTGTGTTAAAAGTGAAATACTGAAGAAACTAAACGAAATATGAAAATTCATTACATTTATCGGTACTAAGGTTACATTATTAATAATCACCGATAAATGTGTTAAATTTCTTTCTTTTACCTCGACTTCCCGTAATTAATAGTTATGATGCACAATTATAAATAATTTTCAATTAATCACACTTACCGTAAGGCTCTAGACAGACCATACCAAACGTGCAGTCCAATTGCAGTTCAATTGCAGTCGGCGTGCAATAGCGTGAACGTTTGGTTTGCAGTTCTATTGCAGTCGTGTCAACTGCATTCAAACTGCACTTGAACTGCAATTTGCGGTTGGATTGCAGTTGAAATGCAGTCCGTCTGTCTAGAGCCTTAACATATGCACTATGTCAAGATTAAAAAAGCGAGTCGTCTACATATTCGTACTTTCGCATTCTATCATGTCCCTGTAGACTACAAACATGAATAAATCATGTTGATTGGACATTTATACGTAATCGGCCGTGTCCTTAAACAACACAGTCTGGGAAACCCCGATGGGATTCATCCCGGTAAACTTCGCAGGTTAATGTGTGTAAACTATTCCTGTCACGTCGCTCTACGTGTATTCGTCACCGTTTGTAACCGACTTCAAAAAAAGGAGGGGGTTCTCAATTTGGTTGTATGTTTTTTTGTTACCTCTTAACTCCGTCATTTATGAACCGATATATTATGAAAGAAAAAAATCTTTATTTTATTAGTAGGTACTTATTATGAGAATTGTCTCATATGTTATTTATTGCAAATATGTGTACATTTTGATTTTACATGTCAATTGTGTGTTTGAGAAATGCCACAGAATTTATAATGAATAAAATATCATATAACATAATTTAAATAGTCATCAAATGTGTAATAGCATTTTTCTATAACGTTTGGAGTTGTCTCTATCTGCGGAGCTGTATTAAAAAAGCGAACGCATAGGTTTTGGCACGGGCTTCAACTTCGCTTAAGTAAAGTGAATAAAATGGGTGTTATATCTTGAGTTCGTGTTTGTGAAGGCGGTTTTCTTTTTTTACAACGGTAAAAAAAAATTCTCAGTAGTAAAATGTGATATCGAAAAAAACCTCAGGTTTCCAATGTGGCTTGTATTTTATTAACATTGTTACCAGTAAAGCAATTACCGTAATTTAAACCACTATTTAGAATACCGTTTTAATTATTGACATAGACCGATGTTCTTTTTTTAAACATCGCCCCACACTAGGAATTGCTCCTGTATCGTGGGTGCGTTTCACAGACATGCAATACCCAAACACACAAACACCTAGACTAGGGACAAATATCTGCGGACCGCACAATTTTTTGTCTATCCCGCAACCCTTAGCACAGCAATGCAATTGCTTAGCCACTGCGCCAATTGGGTCGTCAATTTTTACCCTACTCTCGCGTGTTTGGAAGGTCTGGGAGAATTAGCATGTGATATTAAATAAAAGTACATTTTCGATCATGACACATAATTTATTAAATATTTTGAATATACTTTTTTAATTTCACTAATCATCACATTTAGGTGAATAGTTAAATAAAGCTATTAGGAAACAATTATAAAACGTACACACACAAACAAACAATAATATTCTATTGATAATACTGATGAAGACTGACTTAGTTATACCCATTTTAACACGTCATTACGTCATGTAGCGCGTGCGCAACGGTTACAAACATTTAAAAATAACTTAAACCATAAATGAGATAAAACTAATTTAAACCTATTTTA
Source organism: Abrostola tripartita (assembly GCA_905340225.1). Classification (NCBI taxonomy): domain Eukaryota; kingdom Metazoa; phylum Arthropoda; class Insecta; order Lepidoptera; family Noctuidae; genus Abrostola; species Abrostola tripartita. Next base: position 6,198,702 of record HG996512.1, read on the forward strand.
TTGTACGTAGATAAAACATTGGAATTAATACAAATCAGACTCAAGCGAGTAAATATCGGTAAGTATGTTTAAAATGATCTTAACACCTAAAGCCAACAAACAAATAGATACTAGTAACATACAATAATTACACAGTCATATTTACCGTCTCAGTAAATACAATCTCAGTTTTCTCAAAATACAATTTAAAAATAAACACTATTACATTATTAATGTCAAAAGCTTTTCCGCCATTTTTTATAACTAATAGCGGGTTGCTCCAAAGTCTGTTAATTAAAAAAACGTTATATGTCAAAAAATAACGATAGCATGTTTAACGTACGTGAAACGTGAAGCGTTCTTTAATGGCATAAACAGCCGGTTGTCAACGATATTAGGGCTGTGAGTTGAAAACAAAATTAGTCCTTATTCTCATTTTTAACATTAATGTGTGAGTAAAATGAGGCTGAAACAACCCGCTCTAAATCTTGCGTTAATCTAGTCTATGGTATAAGAAATAAAGAAAACAAATAATGGTTCTAGTTAACAATTCGTTCAAACGAATTTGACCTCAATTACATTAGTAATAAGATTCATGAAAGCTCCATTAAAACTTGTTATTGAAATTTTTGAATTTTAACCTGTCATGTCATTTGAGTGACGTTTATATACCTATAAATTCGATTGATTAAAGTGTAGGTTCTTAAATATATCTGTAAGTATAGTTATTATAATAAAAATACCTTAAAGTTGATTTATTAGGAACTTAATACATTATAATAAGTTAAAGTCAGTACTAGCTTTTGCCCGCGGCTTCGCTCGCGTTAATTTAGATTGTTGTTTAGTATTATATATAGGTATAAAGCTTTTGCCCGAAGCTTCGCCCGTGTTAACCATATTTAAACCCCTTGAAGGGTTGAAGCCTATGTCTTTTCTCGGGTTTTAATCTTTCTACATGCCAAATTTCATCAAAATCCGTCCAGCGGTTTAGTCGTGAAGGTGTAACAGACAGACAAAGTTACTTTCACATTTATAATATTTGTACGATTTTACCTAGAAAGCAATCCAGCTGTTTCTATAATAACATACCGAGATAATAAATAAAATTATAATACAAACTTAATAAATTACTTATGTCTTTCGATAAGTTCGAATGCACTATTAAACAGACAGCAAAATCTCATTAACAGCGTGTTAATTTGGATAAATGATTTCCCTTTCACTAAGAGAAGTAAACAGTAGGTACTTATGTAATTTTATAAACCAAATGACTAAGGCAATGACATATACACAGACACATTCATAAAAACACTAACAAATATTATTATGTACGAATAAGCCAAAAAACTTATTTTCATAAATTGACTAGCAATAACTGCGGAATACCATTTCACGACACGAGATCCCTTTCCCCTTCCGACTCGTAACCATAGATTCTCATAGGTTAAAAATATTCGAATACATTCCATTCAAATGTATGATAATTTTGACATTAGAATTACATTTCATTTATCGGACATTTTTAACGCACTAGAATCTATAACTTCGAATTTCGAAGCAACCATAGACAAACAACAGTTGACTCCTTGACACATTGTCACAAATAAAAAAGCAACAATAGCTGCTAGACTAGAAGCATAGACACACTGAGATAGCTCCTTTTAAGTATAATAAGCTGCGTATATCGCGTCAAAATAACACAAGTCGTCATTGTTACGAGAAAACTCGCACAAATGCAAGTCCGCACACAATTCCCATAGCTTAAAAATAATAATATACTTCGTCTTTTTCAATAAATAATACCATGTAAGCTCCTAATTCTACACATTTGGTGGACCTTTATCTCATATAGGGGTAGTTTTTCCAAGGCAATTTCCGTCTTCACTGTGATGGCCAGGTAATTACTGTACTTTCTCCATTAACAGCTATTTGGTTACTGGAGCGCTGGGACAAATAAATATTGCAATTTAACAACAGAACATAGCAAGAAAGAGATATTAAAATACAATGACCGGTAAGCGTCACCTCTATACTAGGCTAATGACTATTACCTCACTCTTATCCATATTTAGTAAACATGTTACGTCATAACAAAGTAATATTTATATTAGCAAGATGTGCTATTTACCTCCCGCCAACTTTGCGTGGGCGGAACAACAAATAGGTGACCAGAAGCTATTTAAAATTATTATCACTATACACTAACACTATCATCGTTTGTAAAACGCACCCACGATAATGGAGAAATTTTTAAATCCTACTTTTTTCAAATAATACATCCTACATTAGCTGTAGGAGTAAAGAACAATGAAATAACCCAATAGTGCAAGTAGAGATAGAGAGCCTCCCCGAGTGCGACCCGTCCGTCGCGCACCCTGGCACCATGGCGGTCCTCGCTACCATCCTTGTTGACTGGACCAGTTACACCACGAGGTGACCTGCTACGAATACGGAGCAGGTCAGGGCAGATAGCTTTATGTCCAAATACATAAATCTCGATTGTCCCTTACAAAATTCATCATCATCATCATCAGCCGGAAGACGTCCACTGTTAAACGAAGGCCTCCCCCTTTTAGAAGGGGGGAGGTTGCCATAATTCCCACGCTTGGCAAGCGGCTTGGGGATCGCAGTGTTGGTGGTCAAGTTACAGAAGACGCTGCTGCCCATCTTCTGGATTTTCCCTTAGTCGCCTCTTACGACACCCACGGGAGGAAAGGGGGTGGTCAATTCAAGGCCGGATACCACACGGCAAATACAATTACAATATTGCCTAGAGAAAAATATGGCAAATATTTAAATAATGAAAACATACCTCTGATTCTGTCCGTTCCCTTTCATATTCTAGAGCATTGACTAAACAGAGATGACGGAATAGCCTGTAACCGTTACAGGGTGCAAGAGCAGAGGTTGATGGCTTCGGCTTTCGGTGATGAGCCCAGTTCGGTCCATGGTCACAGGGCTGTTTCGTAGAAGCGTACTATACAAAAGAATAACAATTTAGGTATAGATGATCTTAATAAACATAAATGCGTTAATAAGCACTAGCAATCACATGAAGAAATAATTAGATTTTTTTAACAATTTCTTAAATAATTAACAATCATTTATATCATGTCATGTTTACACAACATGGTGCTGGAAACTCAAGTGTCAAGAACTGCGAAATGTGTGAAATTGCGTACATGCATACATACATGAACCCTGAAAACATTACACTCCTTTTTTTGGGCAGTCATGTAAAAATAGATCGCATTATGAGGTCGTAGAAAGCGTTAGTCGTTCTTTTCAGCAAATAATCTAGAATAGCTTCTGTTCCAAGTATCACTAACCTTCTGACTGCGTTCCGCTATCGAATCTCCGTTATCTTCCGAAATGTATTTTTTAGCTTTCTTGTCAACAAAGACTTTAATGCCTTCTTCGGGCTCTACTTGTATTGTTGGAGGGTCCTGCGCATTTGAGCTGTAAGGATAATTATTTTATGTATTGCTTGTTAAAATTTATATGGAAATGAGATACTTGAATTGGATCTTGAAGTCGAATCCTGATTGCGTGGAATAAGGAATGGACAGGAATCGCAAGTGTTGCCCAACTGAAATAATAGTTGGAAAATTATGCAGAGACCTTTTTATTTATTTATAAATAGGTACAAGGTAAGTTTTATGATGTAAGACAGTGTCCACCAACCAGCACTGATAGCCGAGTGGTATGACCGTAGGACTGCCAAGTCAAAGGTCGCAAGTTCAAACCCCGGCACGCACCAATGTCTTTTCGAATTCATGTGCGTATTTTAGCTTAGTTATCAGTTGCTAAAAATGGTGAAGGAAAACATCGTGAGGAAACCGGCACACCTGAGAGATTTTTCAACGGTGTGTAAAGCCATGTCATAGGCCTAGAGGCGGTTTAAACTCTGACACCAGGTTTTTCATCAACCATACGATAAGAAGAAGATGATCAAAGAAGCGCTTTAAAGTTATTATGCCTAGTGCTCGCCAAGTGCGACTATTGAGCGCGAGAGTTCGATTCCCGGGTCGAGCACTGTTACTGAATTTCTCAATTACAATTACGGAGTCTGCTATGACTCGTCCCTTATAACATAACTGGCGAAATGTGGATGTACTACATACTTGTCTATGTTTGATGAGTTCTCTTTGTGGTCTTCTTCCATTCTCTTGAGAGGGATTACTCTCCAGGGATTGTTCTGTCTCTGTTCCGCAGCCTCCGGGTTGTAGTCCACGACCCAGTTGTAGTCTAGACTTACGAAGCCTCTGCTATCATTGGGGCACGTGCTGTAAACAAACGAGAATTTGTTATACCTACAAGTAGACTTACTGGACAGAGCTTCCTATTGGATAGTTCAAACCATTACCCAAAAAAATATAATAAAAATAAAATAAAAAACACGACTGCCGTGACAAAAAACGAACTAAAAAGTAAAAAACAAGTTCCATCGCAGTCGGGGACCGTCCTGTGGAACACCGTTTTTTGTCATGGCAGTCGTGTTTTATATTTTTTTCGTGTTTTTTCTTTTTTTAATTATGTTTTTGATTTGTTTCATTTTTTTATAGCCTATGTTACTCGCGATAGTGTAAGGATTTTCTAAGAAGTTTCTAACGACAATCTATACATAATAATCGGTTAGGCATATAGGCGTATAGGCATTCAGAAGTTATGGTGGAATAAAGAAACTCACATACATGAACCCTGAAAACATTACACTCCTTTTTTGGGCAGTCCTGTAATAATTCCAAAACCCTACTTCTCTAAAAATGCTTGTTTAGCCCAAATCCCTATACATTTTAATTTAACTGTAAAATGCGATTTTTATTTGCTGTGAAATCAATAAATAGTAAGTCAATTGAGTCTCCGAACTAGTGATGTCACAGGTTCCAATTGCCATACAAAATCTATGGTTAAATAGCGTTTTGACAGCTCATAAAAAGTATGTCAATTGATTGGTGGTGTCAAGTACCCAATTAATTGCGACAAAACATTTTTATGAATGCCATATTGGTTTCTTATGGATGAATGCAGGGTATTTTCTAGTCGCGTCAGACTGAAAAGATAATCAGTGGCATAAGAATGCTGATGTTCTATGTATGAAAAACAATCCTATACACGTCCAAGGAATGTAAGTATACATGGCATAGATCTTACAATGAATATAGAACAGGGTTCAAGCGCGGATCCACCGTTGTGGGCACGATTGGAATGCACACAACCATAATAGACTTGTGACGTCACAATTTCACGGTCTATGTGGTCCATTGGCTGATGATATTAAATCCAAAGCCTTAATAAAATAAAAGATTCAGTAATTTAGTCTGTATAATTAGAGTTATGCAAACAAAAACCAATCTACAAGTTGAGCGATTTATATGATTGAGTTCTTACTCCGACTCGCACTTGGCCGATTTCCAGGTGGCAGTGACCACAACCTTTTTAAGTGCTGGATCCGCGCCTGACAGGGTTCGGAAGTACACTTAATTTACATCTGCTTAAATACAGAGCCGTGTGGTATCCGGCCTAGAATTGACCACCCCCTTTCCTCCCGTGGGTGTCGTAAGAGGCGACTAAGGGAAAACTCAGAAGATGGGCAGCAGCGTCTTCTGTAACTTGACCACCAACACTGCGATCCCCAAGCCGCTTGCCAAGCGTGGGGATTATGGCAACACCCCCCTTCTAAAAGGAGGAGGCCTTCGTTCAACAGTGGACGCCTTACGGCTGATGATGAAATACATAATTACAAAAAGGTTTTGTCACATTTCGCTGACGGAGCCTGAACCACGTTCACTAAATCAGTATTCCGTGTATTAAGCCTCTTTTCTATAGCGGTCTTCTCTGGCTCAAGCTAGTCTAGGTTTTTCTCGCGGAGCCTTAAATATTTTCGAAATTAAAAGTAGTCTTTACTCCTTATAACAATAAGAATTAATATTGCCGCGCTCAGCACAGCGATCGCTTCGTCTGACTTTGTGGAATCAATTAAATACTCAAAATCAAATACTTATATGCCCTGAATGCTCTAGGTGAGGGAGCACCTTTAGGATTCAGCATCATCATCAGCCGGAAGACGTCCACTATTGAACAAAGGCCTCCCCTTTAGGAGGAGGTGGGATGCCATAATCCCCACGCTTGGCAAGCGGCTTGGGGACCGCAATATTGGTGGTCAAGTTACAGAAGACGCTGCTGCCCATCTTCTGGATTTTCCCTTACTCGCCTCTTACACACCTACGCGAGGAAAGGGGGTGGTCAATTCTACGCCGGATACCACCTTTAGGGCTGTTCCTAAAAGGTACAATCGAAATAAGGGAAATCCACCCATATAACCTTAGTGTTGTAGATACAGTTCGAATGTATTCAACGGTGAATTCCCGCAGTAAAGTCCAGGCGATAAGGCCTTATCAACCGTATTTATAGGCCAAGGGCCGCGAAGGTCAGTTACTTAGGGAAAGATTAGATATTCCCTCGATCTAGGGTAGCTAGGAAGACATCCTGGGGTTTAGCTGGTCGGAGTCCGGCATACCCCTCCGCCCGTCCCAGGACAAAGGAAGTCCATATTATTTTCCCAAGTAAAAAAACCGTCCAAGTGTGAGTCGGACTAGCGCAAGAAGGCTTCCGATAAAAAAAACACGTTTGTTGTATGGTAGCCCCATTAAATATCCATTTTATTCTGTTTTTAATATTTGTAGTTAAGGCGGCAACAGAAATACATCGTCAGTGAAAATTTCAACTGTCTTACTATCACGGTTTCATGAGATACAGCCTGGTGACAGACGGACAGACGGACGGACGGACGGACAGGGGACAGCGGATCGTTTTCTTTAAATTGACACTAGAAGTCTTCAGTATCGTGGGTTCACAAACGCGAAGTATATCACAGAATCTTTTGCCTCGTGCAGCGTCCAATTGCTGAAACACTGCGTCAATCAGCCCCCTTACCATGAACTCTTAAAGCAGGACAGTTTACCATGTGGAAGCGGGACGCCGCTACGTGCATTGTAATGCGGCGTCTCGCCTCGTCGACCTCGGGGCAGGTCGTCAATTTAAAGATGGATAAATATATAATTTGCTTCATTCTACGCCATATTAACACAACTTATTTACATCATCGTTAATAATATCTACCCATTTAGTTGGTACAAGCTACAAGCTGATTATTATTTTTATAGGTAAATATTTAGACAGGTTTTTTCTCAATATCTTTTTAAACGTTCCATCGCCAGAATGAACGGACGTATTTTTTTCTTTTATTTCTAAGGTGACATTTAATATATACACAAAGTCATGTCGTTACAAAGGGACGACCTGATGGGCGCAGTGGCTAAGTGATTAGACTGCTGCGCTAAGGATTACGGGTTGAAAATTTGAGCGATCCACATTTGATTGTCCTGAGTCTGGGTGTTCGTGTATTTGATATTTAATGCCTAGTGTGGGGCGACGTTTTTATAAAAAAAATGCTTGCGTACCAACTTTTAGTTTCTTTTGATACAATTTTCATATTCTGGAAATACCAATTCTTTCTGCATTTGGCCTTTAGCATAATTTGATGCATTCCTTTCAATTAACTGAGACTTAGTTTAGCAATTTTATGCAACTTTGTAATTTCTAGATTAGATAGATTCTAGGCTATTTGTACGCAAAGAAATAATTACAATTAATTATATTATGTAATCACTAGTTTTCGTCCGCTATTCATCCGCATGGATTTTGGATATTTTGTAGCCGCCTTGCTAGATAAATAAACTATCAAACACAAAAAGAATTTTTCAATTCGAACCAGCAGTTCCTGAGATTAGCGCGTTCAACCAAACAAACTCTTTAGCTTTAAAATATTATTATAGGTTTAAATAAGTAGGTATTTCATTGGCCTCGCCAGATTTTTCCAAAGAGTATGTCTACTGACTAATCCTAGGTTTAGAAGATTAAAGCGCGACTACCAACCTAAGAGAATTTCAGTTGGTAAGCAAAGATAATCTCGCCGGCAAGTCGTTTTAGTTTATTTTCAGTAACTTATATAGCTGATTTTATAGCTAACGCCGAAATGCGTGTTTACGGCAAAAAAATCCGCCCATACCTATAATACGATATAGGTACGATACAATAAACATTAAATATTTTATATTCAAAGCATTATTGATTTCAATCTCACTCAAGTACAAACCTTTTTAAACAGTAAAAAAGAAGAAAACAAGTTATGACGTAGATTCGTGCCAAATTTAAAAGTGTTCTTATTGTGCACAATCTTTTCCCGCCAATTCACTCAAACACAAATAAACGAAACTATAATTTTATAACCACGTAATTTAAATATATATTTTCGTTATTAATTAACAATAAAATAATAATATTTAGCAGTGACAAGCGCGTCGGACACTGAATAGTATTCTGAGAATTCACAACTCGCGTGTCGAATAATAGGCTGAAAACTAGAGATGTGTTGCATTGCCCTGCGCCGCGTGATTGCGCTAACTGACTACTGAGTTCACTGCACTGATGTCGTAGTGTGTTAGCGCACATCGTAAGTTAACTTAAATCTTACATTTCAGTTCTGTTTCTAAATTGTTTTAAACTCGGGGAATTATAAAAGAAGTTATTTTTACACAAGTCGTTAAGAGTTTAATTTCAAAATTTACCTAGTAACATATAAATACATTTTATTCGGTTATAATTTGACAGCTCCGGCTTATTTACTTACAAAATGAACAAAAATAGTGAGGATATTTGGGTTACATTTTTGACACGCTTTGAATTAACTCACTGTGCCAGCGCAGTAAACTGCGCTTGAGTTACTGTGTTCCCGAAGTTTTGGTAAGTTACCCATCACTAGTGTAAACAAAAAGCATGTATGTTTTATGCATAAAGCGCCTCGCGTTAAAGTGAGACAGATAAACTGTTCCGTTGCCAACCAATCACATTCATTTTCACTCGGTAATTTCCGGAAGTAGCCGAAGTAGGTCGTCATTTTAAAATGCAATGCATGTTAATCAGTGTGTACGACATGCATGATTATTGAATGTCATGATGACGTCACAAATGCAAATAAAATAATAAGAAAATACCATATACAGTCAAGACTTATCAGGCGACTGCTGAGCATAAGGTCCCCGGTTCGAGTCCCGGGTCGGACAAAGGGTTATTCGGTTTTTTCTTTTGGTAATTTTCTGTAGCAGCACGGAGTCTGGGTTCGTGCCTGGTTGAAGACAATAGATTCGCGGCTCGCCCCATTTTACATTGGGACGTACAACATAACTGGCGAAATGTGGGTGTACTATTTGTGCTCTTCTGCCCTTAGAGGAGGCCAGTGTAAGAATTTGTTATGTTATGTTACAATGGTCTGAAATACAGTTTAGTATTTCACACACCTTCCTGTGTCGTTAGCCCAGTCTACACCTAATAGCCACGGTCATATCAGTTTGCCGTCTCATCGTATTATAAGTTTGTGGAAATATACGGTGCCTCTGCCTGTGTTACGTTAGCGCTTAAAAAAAGTTGCCCCACTCTAGGAATTTCTCCTGTATCGTGGGTGCGTTTCACAAACATGAAATATCACATACACAAACACCCAGACTCAGGACAAACATCTGCAGTCCACACACATTTTGCCCGTTGCGGAAATCAAACCCGCAAGTCCTTTCGTAGTAGTCTAATCGCTTAGCCATTACACCAATCAGGTCGTCGAACTTACACTACTATTTTTACTGGGTGACTGGTCTCCGATGAGTAAGGCCGCCGTGACCAAAAGTTAATTTAAATTGGAAACTATCAAAATATCGGCGATACCGTCGGTTAGGTTAGGTTAGGTTAGGAATGCTTTTGTAAGAAGATTTCTGGACGATCAAATATTTTGCGAACAATAATTACGCCTGTAACATTGGATCCAATAATTCCAGTGATCAATAATAACGAGATAATGTAGTATCTGATGTATATCTACAAGTTAGTGCTTTAATATTCGATTGGAACTGTTAGTCGTCGTCGTCTGTCGTGTTTTTTATCACGATTAGCCAGACTGACCTTGTCCTTTGTTTAGGATTCGATACGTACGAGAATTAAATGTCAAATGTACTGACACAAGATTCGTTAAAAATCGAGTTGTCACACAACATTTTAAGACGCCAAATTGCTCATTAAATGTTATAAACTAGCTGCGCTCTGTGGTGTTTACCGCTACATTTTTAGCATGTGTTAATCCAGGGTGATAGCTACCTCCATACCAAGCAAAATTGATGCAGCCATTTGAGCGTGAAGTAGTAAAAGACACACGCACAAACTTTCGTCTTTATCATATTAGTGTGACAGACATAATGATACCAAAGTATTTATGTTATATAATAAGATATATGATGATATATAAATAGGTATTAGTTTTACGTGGGTGGGTGCATGTTTAGGCCATGACTAAGCATAGTTAAGTAAGCATTAATCATTGACTCTCCAGGGTTGGCAAAGATTAGGTAATAAAAAAAACTAAAATACAAATCAGTTACGTAAGAACACGCGCGCAGCGTCCAGCGCTGGCGCGCGGCGTCATCATTTGTGTCCCTTATGGACTTGACTGTTTACTTTATGACTCAGCAATGTATATATATAAAATAAAAATTAGGTCAGAAATTGACTTATTTACATAATATAGATACCTAATGAGCTCCTATAGGCGGAGGAAGAGATGATCAATTAATGATTTAAAAATACAAATATAAACTAAAGGTGACATGTCTTAGTAAAAATGCAATAAAATAATTGTGACTGAACATCGTAGTTTGACATCATCGTGTGCCAACGCACCCAGAAATCGCTACAACGTTAGATCATAATCCTTATTCGTTGGCCAAAAACAATCTCCACGAATCAGTAGGAGTGCCAGAAGATGAGTGGTCCAGTTTGATAGGTTGTGAGAAGAAATAGAGGCGCACTCAGAATCTCATGACGAGAGAGATTTGAGCGAGAATTGCCGACCCGGTTTTGGCAGGACATCCCACTTTTCAAGCCAATTTGAATGTTTCGAGATGCTGACATCGGTGTTAATTTTATAAGAAAACTTTGAAAATTGATTGACACCAGCGTGATTTGAACCCATGATTTCACGACCTTCCGTAGCGACTGCATTTCTAACTGCGGCTACCGTGTCGTTGCCCGCGTCTTAAAACAATTTCTCTTTAACCGACTTCAAAAAGAAGGAGGATATTACGTTCGTCTGGTTCAAAAATATTCTGGCGTAGGTACTGGTTTTGACTCTTAGCATAGGAGTTAATCCTCTAAGATTCAAAATGAGTTAAAAATCTTCCTTGAACTTTGTTACCAAGTCCTTATGTCATTGAGTCATGGCAGGAAACACGTGTCACGAGCAACAGTCTTATCAATACCGGCGAAAACCCAGCAGATAATGAATAACATGGCCAAACAACAGTTTTTACGATAAAACTAACAAGAGAATTAATAAAGCGTTCAGTAATGGAACTTTGAAGAACGCTGTTGCATTTAAACTTTTTTATAGTAAATAAAAAAGTAAATGATGATTTCTTTACTACAGCTGACAGAAAAAACACCGTAACTAAATCAGGCGGTAATTTCTGTTTGAACAAACTTTCAGTTAGTATCAATGTTTTGAAATCAAAGTGTCACAAGGCTAAGGCCCGGCTAAGCAACGTGCACTGGTGCGGCGGCACTGGTGGCCAGGAAACTTCTTCGCCATCCCCACATATAAGCGCATACCAGCTTTGGGTGATCTACATTCAGCACACGCTGAGTTAGCGACCTTGTCGGTATTGCATATCTTCAATTACTTGTCAGGAAAACATCGTGAGGAAACCGGCACACCTGAGATTTTTCAACGGTATGTAAAGCCATGTCAGAGGCCTACAGGCGGTTTAAACTCTGACGCCAGGTCCATCAACCATACGATAAGAAGAAGATGATTTCGCAGGAATTGTCCTACAAAAATAAGTTTCATCAAAAAAAGAAAGCTCTTTCGAAGCAAAGTTCTTTTGAATTATGTGGGAACAAGTGAGAATTGTTAAGTTTTGTCTTAGTAAGCACGTTAAATAACCAAAACAAAATCCGGATCTAAATACGTCATCGAATTTCGGAAACATAATGACTTACCACGTTAGTATTTTACGAGACATCTTGGCCATAATTGGCGCGGCCAGTCAATTAAATCGCGGTTCCGTATATCAGCCAATAAGGCACTATTGACGTCATAAATTAGATGGTTTTCCGTACCGAAATGACGCGCGAATTCGTCTAGGGATTTTGCGATAACCGTGACGAGAATTAGAACAAATTAATACATCCGGTGATCCTCGAAGTATGCGTCATCGATTACAATGGCAGAGTTCTTATAAATTCCTATTGAAACATTTATCTTAATCAAATATGTGGGTTGGCTCATCATCGGGAATTTCTGTTGCAATGTTGGTAACATCTGTTGGAGTACGTGTTTGTATCCCAGCTGGGTTATGGGTAAACCCGTAATCTGGAGTCCTTGCGAGTTATCAACACTTCGTCAATAAGGGCCATTTTATAATGTTCGATTGGCACCGTTCTCACACACACAAGTATGATTATTTGCGTGTTTCTCTAATAGAAGTGAATACACTGAATTACTGTGTTAGTGAATATTTTGAATCTATAACGACTCTATTATTAGAATGACGCTTCATAATAGAGCCGTTATAGATCATACGATTATGACGTCAAAATTGCTTGAATTAACATAATTATTTTATCTCAGTAAATACAAGTCAACGACCGGGGGCTCGTCGCTCACGTGACACGTCATTGCGCCATTTAATAAAACAAAATAAAAACAAAAAGATTTTGCTATCGATAAAACATCGCTGCTAACTGACTACAGCCCCCGTACCAAGAACTCTTAAAGCAGGACATTTTCGTTGGTGGAAGCGAGACGCCACAATACACTGCACGTAACGGCGTCTCGCTTCTACAAGGGAAAATATCCCGCTGTAGAGTTCCTGGTAAGGGCCCAGAGACAAGAATGCTACATTGATGGGAAGGGATACCAGAACGTATGGCTTGATTTATTATTCATTCTTAACGAATTTAGGGAATGCAGTGAGGTTTCCTGCTCTCCTGTCGCTTCGAGAAATATAATCACGCCATCTATAAATGGGTGGGCAGTTTCATCAACACCGTCATTCTACAGTTGCAAATTTTATTTGGAACTGTGCCTTTTAATTGTTTGCTATGCTATTCTGAAACACTAACATGATCTCGCACGTCAACCTCCAGCAATGGATGGAACACGCCTTTTGTCAGTTAAATCGACCGACGTGTTTAGCGCGAATTTTAGAAGTGAGTTCGTAAGTGTCTTTAGAATAGCACGACTGTTCATGTTTCAATGGAATTTACACTATCTTGTGAAGTAGTATACAATACACCTCTACATTATCCTTGGAAGAATAGAAGCGTGAGGACTCATTATTCTAGCAGGTTATGTAAAAAGCGTACACACTATGAGTCATAATAGATACAGCACGGTTAAAAACTATATACCTAATACAATGTGAAGCAAATAGATTGCAAATGTATGAATGAAATACTTGTGACTCATACTGTAACACATCCAAGGGCAATGACTGACTGAGCGGAACAATGCGGAGGAGCGTTCGGAAAAACCGCGCAAATACGCGTAGGACGCGCGGTTTTTTGGCTGTTAACTTGGCAGCTGGAAGACGTCCACTGTTGAACAAAGGCCTCGCTTTAGATTGCCACAATGAACGACAACCTGCCATTTGCATCCACCGGTTGCCTGCAACTCATACGATATCGTCGGTCCACCTGGTGGGAGGCCTGCCAACGCGAGTCAGTACTCGTAAAACATGAGTCATCTAGCACTCAGACACAGTAGTGGTTGCATGGGATTTTACCCCGGATTTATATGCACAATGTTATAGTTTAAGTGAAGGAAAATAACTGTGTTTATTACTTCTTTATGCTCAAACGGTTGGATCAATTTTGATTAAATTTGTTATGGAGGTAGCTGGCACCCTGGATTAACATATGGGCTACTTTTTATCCCGAAAAAAATGTAGCAGGTGACACCGCGGGGCGCAGCTAGTCAGTAATAAAGACGACAATGCTATGAGCTACAAATGTCGTATAAGCGCGCGTCTTACCGTAGATCTGATGCGCTCAATCGAGATGTAGCCTTAGTTTATCACTGACTGCGTTACAATTTACATAATGGTTACATAATTCAAATGTCAGTAGCTTAGTGTTTATCCTCGATGACCTCAAAATGCGGAAACATGTAAATATTTACGTTAAATTACGTAAGATGAGACCGGTTTTAATTATAGTAAATTATTTAATCAATACAACTCTGCACTGTATTTTTAATTTAGTTTATATGCGTGTAAAAGCTTTGTACGCCCAATACTGGGCCCAACGTGTTACAGAAATTATTTAAATATTTCAGTTTTCTGTTGAGTTCATGCATTTCACCGTATCATATTCAAAGATATACTGATAATGACTGACTGATAAAGTCTTAAGTGTTACAAAAGTAATTCTGCCGTCTTTGTTAAAAAGGGCACAACTAATATTTTGTAAATATTGAGAAAATACGGCATAATTATTTTTTTTGCAGTTATGCCCTTTAACCGTTTTCTATTTCTGTTTACTTTGTTGCTAAAAATACACAAAAAAATCAGGCAGATAGGCATTTTTTCCTGATTCCAAATATTTAGTTATCTCAATTTCGAAAAAAAATGTTAGTTGTGCCCTTTTTAATTAAGACGGCAGTATTGTCAACATATAATATAAATTCCTGCTAAGGTGAGGATAAGGTCCAGATGTATATTATCTTGACATTTCGTCATTGTCCATCAAAATGAAACTAAGGCAGCTTAGCTGACAAATGACCCTAATTTGAAACTTAAACCTGTTCATCTTTTGGGCGCCACCATGTATGGAAAATGGGCGGTGTCCTCTCAACCACAGAGCGACATAAATAATAATTAATAACGAATGACTTAATTACATTGTTTCGCGTATCAACGCATGTGGCTTAAGTACTTTGCCTACTAATTACTAATTAGTTTTAAAACATTTTGGCGCCTGCTCTTGCGGACAACAGACCACCAACTTAGTTTGATTTATAGTTGGGGCTCACATAACTTATAGTTAGACCATTCCCAGTTTGGGACAAATTAATTGGCTTTTGCTTGGCGACAGGTTAAGATTGGAAGTATAGTTATATTATTACAGGTCTACGAAAGGCGTAAAAGGACTGTCTGTCTCGCAGCTTTTGATTTCATGACGATTGCTCATTACCATCGGCATAGGCCTCTATTATTTATGTCAACTTTGGTCTTACAGACGATGTTAGTGTCACGTGGAGGTAGGCACTTCTTGTGTTTAAATAACCTAATTTTTAAGCAACAAGGTCATTCAACTCTACACGGTATACAAGACCCTTACCATGAACTCTTAAAGCAGGACATTTTCTGTTGTACGCGCCGCTACGTGCAGTGAATTGTGGTGACAAACCAGCCCCCCTGGTTTGTCAATGCTTAGTTTATTTAAAAGCTGTTAAGTGGTAACTTGAATGGGCTAACTTACAACGTGTAGTTGGCCTTCGGAGGACCAAAATATCGTGGTGTGGGCAAACCCTTAGCCAGTACGTAGAGCAAACATTTTGTGTTCACAGACACATTTTTGTCGACTGATTGTATGTTAGCTCACTGACGTTCACTTCAGAATACGTTAGTGTCTCAAACGTTTTCAATGAGTAGGCAAGTAGATCAACGGGTTTTCCGCGATGAAATTGATTAAAGGTAAGGTATGACTAACTGTCTCGTTGGTCTAGTGGTCGCTAAACGCGACTGCTGAGCACGAGGTCCTGGGTTCGAATCCCGGGTCGGGCTACCTAAGTGTTACTGGGTTTTTTTCATTAGGTAATTCTCAGTAGTAGCACGGAGTCTGGATTTGTGCCCGGTTAATGGCAATAGGCTCGCCCCCTATTACATTGGGACCCAAAAACATAACTGGCGAAATGTGGGAGTACTATATGTGCACCTCTGCCTACCCCTTCGGGGAATACAGGCGTGATGTTACGTATGTATGTATGTATGTCTAACCTACTCCAAATTTTGAACCTCCTTACAAAACATATACAAAATCATCCAGCGGTTTCCCCAAAATAACCGTAATGACTATCGTTTCTGAGTCACACATGCTAGCAGGCCTACCTTATACAACTGAAGACTTCCAATAAATGTACATCCATTTCTCGGTATCGCAATTCATTCGATGACGTCGATGACCAATCCATTCAAAACTGAACTTAAAAACGTCATCCCGTTTCAAATTTTGACATTTGAGTCATGTTCCTGATACAGTTATTCATCGTTTTTGTTTCACAAGGTCCTCCTGACCGGTCACGGCGGTCTTAGCTGAGACTAGCCGACTACGCAGGAAATACTATAGTGCACAAGTATGCGCGCTAACACATTCCCTTACTCTCATAGTCCGACACGACCTGAGAGAGATCAGGCGCAGGACCAACGACTTAATGTGGCTTTCTAAGCACGGAAATATGCATCTTATAGTGAGTCATATATTGCGACTATTTTAACTCTGTATGGTCAAATTAATAACAATTGGTTTGCGATTAATATCGATTATATAGGACTAGAGGTGCCACACGATTCGAACCTCGTTAATTTTAGGAAGTACTGCTGTACCTACTACTAGTATCGTTATAAATTATACCCTATGTACTATTGTGATGTACCTACGTAATTACGTAAAAGATTTTTTTTTTTAAACATCACCCCACTTTAGTAATTTCTCCTGTATTGTGGGTGCGTTTCACAAACATGTATCGCACACACAAACACCCAGATTCGGGACAACATCTGTGGATCACACAATTTTTTGTCCCGTGCGGGAATCGAACCCGCATCCCCTAGCGCAGCAGTCCAATCGCTTAACCACTGCGCCTATCAGGTCATCAAATATAATAATAAAGTGTCATCAAAATCCATCCAGTAGTTTTTGCGTCATCCTTCATCCCCACACACTCTCGCGTTTATTATATTTGTAGGACAGGCTAGGACGTATGATGAGATGTTAAATGTGGGTGTGTTGACTAGGGTTGCCAACATTTCTTTAGACAAATGCATTTTTCAAACTAAGCAATAAAAAATATAGTACAGTAAAAAAAAATTGTATCTGGAAAATCTCTCTCTATCGAATGGTGGGGGACATTGGTTGTTATCTATCTTCTTCTTCATTCTTCTCTTATATATATTACTATAAAGCTGAAGAGTTTGTTTGTTTGTTTGCTTGAACGCGCTAATCTCAGGAACTACTGGTCCGATTTGAATAAATCTTTCAGTGTTTGATAGCCCATTTATCGAGTAAGGCTAGGCTATAATACATTCGAAATCCATGCGGGCGAACTTGCGGGCGAAAACTAGTGGGAAATCTATGTCGTGGGAAAAAGACTCTTTCTCTGGTTTAAGCATACACGCTATCGCATTAGTCAAAAGATTACTAAAGGCAAGTTCATAAATTAATAAGAAAATAATGGTTAGATTTCAATTTATATTTCTTCAACAACCGCAAACCCGAAATATAGTAAAATATTATTTGTAGTACGGTTGGTAGCCCTAGTGTCGACCCGTAATAAACGAGAATACCTTTGCCTATCCTACAAGGATTACAGGCGTGATTTTATGTATTTCTTACTTACTTTTTAACCGACTTCAAAAAAAGGAGGAGGTTCTCAATCGTCGGGATCTTTTTTTTTTCTTTTTTTTATGTATGTGCCCTCATAACTCAGTCATTTATGAACCGATTAGAATTTTTTAATTAATTTTTTTTTTAGCTCAAGAGCCTACGTGACTTGCGAGACAGTGTGAGTTGAAAATCTTCAATAGCTCCTACTGCTATACGCTGTTTTAACATTATGAAGAACTAATCCTCATTATAATTGACGATCTGGTCATTGGCTATGCGATTGGACTGCTGCGCTAAGGTTTTGTGGGTTCGATTCCCACACCTCACGGGACAAATTTTTTTTTTTTTTAAACGTCATCCCACACTAGGAGTTTTCCTGTGTCGTGGGTGCGTTTCACAAACATGAATTATCACATACACAATCAACTAGAGAACTCGGGATAAACATCTGCGGTTCGCACAAATTTTCGCCCTGTGCGGGAATCGAACCCGCAACCCTTAGCGCAGCAGTCCAATCGCTTAGCCACTGCGCCAATCAGTTCGTCACATCTCAGTGTGTGTGTCTGACAAGAAGCTGAGCGACACCAATTTACTAGACTCCTTATTGATTTCTTTGTAATCACTCGCAAATAGATCACTTGGACTTGGAACTAGCAATTGGGTATTCTGTATGGACCATGGAAAATACGTTCAATGAACAAACGGTCCATTCATTCCGTTTGCGTACTTAACTTAATCATTATTGCGATAGTAAGTGCAGTTACGAGAATTACAATAGAAGTCTTGCTCACTGGTGACTTGCTCGGTGATTCATATTCCAACAAGTGAATTTTTAAAGCATAAATAACAATGCCGTTATATCACTTGACAATCTTTTCCTGGTGACTGGGCACCGAAAAAACCTATGATTTCTTTAATACAGCCCACCTTCTGGTTACGGTAACGGGTCGTTCAAACATTTTACTAACAATTTCCTTCCTACTTCAATGCTATGATACAATATTAATCGCAGTTATTATTTAAAAAAAAATATCTATAATTATTTTAATAGGCCTCTGCAGTTGGACCTTGTAGGGGTATTTAATTTTTATTTTAATACAAATTAAAGTTCCCGACATGCTGCGGTTAAATAATGCGGATAAAATTTCTCACTCACACAATTACTAACGTATTAGTATCGTCTCGTATAGTCTCGTATATATTTATTATTTACCTGCTAGGAAAAAGTTTTTAATAGGAAATTGACCAACATTTTTTCTTTTTGGGACCTATCTAACCATGGAAAAAATTAACTGTTAAAACACACTTATTCGAAACGTTCGAAATTATTGATTAAATTATGCAGCGGCCGGCGAGTACCAGAAACGAATAATTTTGTTCTAACGGCAATCCCCCTCCCGGCTCTTATCTTTTACACACATTGCCGGCTGCGTATTAGGTAGTGTATAGAATACCTAGGCAAAGTATAAAATAAATAATATTTCATACGTTACCTAAACGTTTTAGGCATTCTTTAAATTGTCATTGTATAGTATACCGGATTATATATACATCATTGCCGGTAATATATACATCATTAGGTACTTATATCCGTATATTTATAAAAAAACAATAATTAATTCCTCTAAATGGTAGGCTAGGGTCAACTTATGAATGACACAGGGGTTACCCCTTGGCCAAATCAGGCAGCTTTTAATACCCAGAAATCTTTCTGATCCTTGTGAAAAAACCCAAGAACTCTCTTCATCCGGCTTGGTAATCAATATTAACCACATTATACTGACACTGGACCTTTCATCTACAGTTTTTATCTAGAAAACAATTAATACTCAGTGTGACAACTTTCTGGTATCTAAAATTCCCATGCAAGAGTTATCTTCGTACTCTTTCTAGTATATTCCGCACACAGAGTGTGAGAATTAGAATTATCAATTTTTTTACGGAGGAACCGAAAAATATTTAAGGAATGGATTTATTAATACAACCTCAAATTCCGACCCTAGTTGAAGTACACTTCAATGTTGACTCTTATGGCACCCAACGACTGGGGACTATCATTAGAGAAAATAAAAATGCGGGTAAGATCATCACAGAATTTACAAGTAAAAAAACCAGCTGAAAACCTTCCTAATTAAAACCTCATTAGTAGAAGAAGTAGGTATGTACATACAACATCTATATGAATGTATGAGAAAATGAGAGTGAAAACATTGTGAGTCTTTGAAATGAAAAGTTATTGTAATTGACAGTGACTTATTCTGAAGTAGAGTGTAGCCGGCTTTGAAAAGTGAACACAATCAATGTAAGACTGTCGGTATTGTAAGAAATAATCGCGAAACGGTCACAGTAACTGAAAACTAATAGAATACAGATGCAAGGAGTTGTATTTTTTTTTGTAGTCTTCAGCTGTAGCTAAGTAAACGTACTTATTTACGTTTGGTTTGAGCAGAAACTCGGAAAGATAATATCAAGATATGACAGAAAGAAAAATATTAGATAAGACAGAAGTCAAATCAGTCCAAAGTTAAGATTTCCGTCCGTTGCCTGACGTGCACTGCAGTGCAATCGTTATAGAGTTCAAAAATCATGTCTTACAAAAAGTATTTGAAAATTGATATCAAATTAGAAAAATGCCAAATCAACCTGCAAGACAATTTTATCCACGTACGTTTTCAATAAGCATTTTAATTTTACTTTTATCTGCCAAATGTCACATTTTGTTTGCCTCAATAATTTAATATCACTGATATCAATTATGAAACTACAGATTAAAATGTTGCTACTAAATTGCATTTACAACAAAGCAGAAATATTTGACCCAAAAACCCTAAAGGCTCAACAATAAAATAAACTTTTCAAATTCAAACAAACACACAGCCCGACATTTTTAAAAACAGTTTCAATGTTTACCGGAACTCAAGTCAAATGCAACGGAAGTGACATGCCACAGATAAAATATAAACAAAACACCTCAATACAAATTCCATTGCTACGCTACATTTGTAAAGTAATAATCACTTAACAATATAATCAAGAATGAGTCATATTTGCACATGTGTGATGAAATAATGGGTATTCTAAGATAGTACTTACATTAAGAATATAGCGGCGACCGCCACCAAATTCGAAACGACACTAAAGTAATCCATGTTGCCAATCCGAAGGCTTTTCACTCAATGTATGTTACGCCATGTACCCCCAGTATTTATACCATGCATCTTATAAAAAATGGAAATACTTTCATGAAACAATTATTATTTATCAGTAAAAGTCAATTTTCATTCAGTCTTCCGAATTATAATAATAATAACATAATTAACGTCTTATCACTTTGTTGAGACCGCGCTTAATCAGACGCGACATGAAAGGTCGTTACAAACGTATAAGAAAAACACCACAACAACGTTATTTTCTCTTTGATGTTAAACCATAAATATGTAATTTTTAACCGCACATAATCAACTATCGAACTCGAAATATTGCCTTAAACTGTTAATATCTTTAAGGCACGTTAGGAATATTTCGCGGTGTCTGTTTTAGAGACACGAATCTTATTAATGCCCAGACGTGCGTACCAGACAGATGCCTCCCAACTTTATCATTTAGTAGTTGAGACTCATCTGCATTTATAAGGCAGTTAAAAACTAATTTACTCCACCCTCCAGTCATCAACGGAATTTCCATTTCATCGGAGGAAACCTGAAGCTTTTTAACGCCTTTGATTAAAAAAAGTCTAGATAAAAATTAAATACTTCCAAAATCATGTCTTTGGATTGACGTCATACCGTCCTTATGCTACTTTTTTATGTTTGGACCTACCTGTTAAAACGTTATCGTAGGTATAGGGGAATAATCAGAGTGGGAAAAGGTATTTTAATTTTGTACATAATGATTTAGTGTCGTTGTGGCTTAGCGGTTGACAGGCCGGATTAGAATACACAAGGTTAGAGTTTCAAACCGAAAAAAAATTTCGATGTTTTAATCAATGCTCAATCCTTCTTTACATATGAAGAGGCTCTTGCCCTGCAGTGGGACAGTTATGATATGATTAATTATCTCTACGAGGTACTACCCATCAGAATCTAATTAGTTTTAAATTTATAAGGTATTTTGGTTTTCTTTTAATTGTTTTTTTTAATTAATCTTTTTAGGTACACTGCGTACATAACATCTTTTTTGTACACCAAACGTTCTGTCAGATATCAATGATTTTATTGACACAATTTATAAGCAAATTGAAAAAAATGGTTGCTTTTTTGTCAATTTGGACATGGAATTTTTATTGGCAATTGTGTGGAGCGTCCGATAGATATTATCATGTTATGGAACACGGTTAGAGCTAAATAATAATAAAAAAGAGGGTTTTTATCATTCCTGGCATCGGATTTTTAATTAAATGTTTCGTGGAAAGTCAGGATAACGACTTTTTATAGCAATAGGCCCCAATTACAGCAATAAATCAAAAATAAACTTGCAATTAGACCAAATTCCATTTATTTTGAACCAAATCTATACATACTTATAATGTCCTCCTGACCGAATTTCGGTCACGGCGGCCTGTCTCAGCTGATACTAGCCATCTGCGCAGGAGATATTATAGTGCACAAGTATGCGCGCAAACACAGGTGCACTCACTATTTCCTCACTCTCATAATCCGATGGGTCAGTAGACCGACACGATCGGAGAGAGATCAGGCGCAGGACCAACGGCTTAACGTGCCTTCCGAAGCACGGTGGGGTCTTGACATGTGAAAACGGTCACCCATCACAAGACTGACCGCGGCGAGCACGGCTTAACCTCGCAGATCGACCTGATCTGCCGGGTAGCCGCATAGCTACGAGCCCCATATAATCAAACAGTAACGAAGTCAAAACTTTACATTGAAGATATTATTTTTTTTTAATGCAATATGGTGTCTGAACGATTCTGATGACAAAAATATGATCATTAATAAGAACTTTAGTGGCAGGTTCGTATTTGCTATTTCATAATATTGAAATTCAGACGGCGGAACTGCAATATGCGTAATAAACTCATGTTTCAGTCTTCGCAATAATCATTATTAATGGAGGTCATACAATTACTTCATATTAAAATAGTAATTATTAGTTACCTAGAAGGCGGCTGTATATATTATGTATCAAAGCGTCACCAGTGTGGATCTACCATGAGTTACAATATAGTATACACCATGTATTTTTTTTTATAAAAATTATAATGATAGATTTCGTAAAAAGTAAACGAGAAACGTCGGTAGGTACTGAGAAATGTCGTATACTTACCTAAGTACGAGCTGATAACATAAGAAAATATATCAAGATACTTGATTAATTAATATGAGTTAACCAATAGCTAGCAAACATTTACATACATACATACATAAAGTCACGCCTATTTCCACGAGGGGTAGGCAGAGACCACGGATTTCCATTTGCTACGATCCTGACATACTTCTTTCGCCTCATAAACTCGCAAACAAACAACAAACAAACATTTACCTTGGTTTATTCCCGCAAATCACTATTTTATAATATTTTGATTTTGGCTATTTCGTGTGCACCCTGCGCTGTCCCAACAGGCACTAATTTTCTCAGAAAATAGCTTTGACGCTTGAAGCAATTTTTTACCGGCGCTGGCGACGCCGTCGCCCCACGCTCCATTTAGACTGGATCGATTGGATCTAATCAACTACCAGAAAAGTGCAAAATCATCCGCGGCTGTGACGATTTCTTCAACAAAAACAAGTACATCGCCTTAGATACATTAAGAAAAGTGTGAAGCATAGAAAAGCGCCATCTATTTTGTCTATGAAACATGAAAAACTTTTAGTACAAGTTATACATAATAGATGTCCCTATTGCCTTCTATTATTAGTAGGTAAAGAATAACTGTAGGTAATTACTGTTTTAAAAAACTTTAACAAAATAGTAACATACCTTTATTACATCAATATTTTATTGCAAAAAGATGCAGGGCAGAATTCTATCATTTAGGATAATTTTCCAACTACATACCTATTGGCTCAGTGGCCAAGTGATCGGCCAAGATTAATTTTGCATGGGATTAGTAGGTACCCCGTGCAGAACAAATATTTAAGTACGTACCTAAAGTATTAATTAGTAAATTAAATAAGGCTTGGAAAACGCCCCTGATGAGCTAAAAACAGCTTTGGTTCTTTTCCATTCGGTAAACAGACAGCTTTGCCCATCTGAACACCTACGCAGTCGCCGGTCTGACTAACGAGACTGTTAATTATCTTACATCTTAGTTACACTTTAATTAATAATAATAATTAATATTCTCTGACCGAATTTCGGTCACCGCGGCCTGTATTATCTGAGACTGGCAAACTATACAAGAGATATTATAATGCACAAGTATACGCGTAAACAAGAGTGAGTCCTATGGGACACTTCAGACGGAGAGAATTAAGGCATAATTAATAATATTAATAATTATCGAATACGCTTATTTTGATGTTCAAGTATATACAATTAAAATGTTGTAACTAAGCGCTTTCCAAGTAGGTAACGTCCCTCTTCGATATGGTAATGAACAATTACCATAACAATTATTCATAGCCAAAAACGTATTGCCGAAAATGAGCTGTTTACCAAAATTAATAAATTAACATAATTCCGTCAAACTTCATGACATCACGATTTGCATAGTTTATGTCTGGGTATCTCTGGTCGTAGAGATAACTTGGATTAGGGGAAGTACATAGCCCGGCCGCTTAAGGGCCTAGAACAACAGCGTCTCGGGTTTTGGTTGTTCATTGGTCTCTACGCGAGTGGTGATGCTGGGTAATTTGTGGAAAGACCCTGGACCCTGGTACTGCTGGATATTTTTTTTTTTTTTTTTTTTTCTTCTTGTGGCTGCTGGATATTAGTCCTGTATGTTTTAAAATCCCTTGCCCCGCCATGACACCTTACATCAGAAAAATAAGTAACAAGTTGGTAGCCCTGATAAGTGTTATAATCTTCGTTCAAATAATTAAATATTTAAAGTACCATGATCATGAGTGGTTGTTATTATTTTAAAACAGTTTTAAATAATTTAGCTTTTTCTTCTATCTATTTAGAATGGCTGAATTGTATTATTCCTTGGACTGTTTATAAATTTTGTTCGAAGGTTGCCTACATTGACTGTCATATTAGTGTTACCACTGTTTAAAAGTTCCCATAAATAAGGAATAAAAATAATTCATTTGTTAAACAATAAACACGTCAATAGAGAAAACATTGAAAAATATTCTTTCCATGTTAGGGCTAATATTACAAATGCCTAGACTATAAAAAGAATTACTTGCAACCACGCATAAAAAATTAAGGCGCATTTTTGTATAAACTACAACTTTATTGGTATTTATAAAGAGCGCAATTGTCAAATTGATATGATACAACAATTGACACATTATTAGTCACGTCGCTAAAGATGAGTGTATCTACCTACTTTAAACAACATCTAAACCTATACATTTGAAATCCCATGACTAACCTTTCAACGAAATGAAAATTTGGAATTTATGTTAGCCTCTAGTGAATGTTATTAGTAAAACTTATGAAATCCACGATAATTTATAATAAAATAAATTAATTTAAACAATTTATAATGCGTTTGTTTTGGTAGTTTTATGGCAACCCAGTAATCTCACGTCATTCCATTTTCCAATCAGTTCGTACTTCGTAGTTCGGTACTAATCGGTGCGTCTTGCTTGTTTGTTTTGTTTACGTTTTATTTTTATTAAAAACATTTCTAACGCCGCCGTCCTTTGTTTACATTTGTACTCTAATTAACACGAGAAACTTTAAGTGTCGTGCGTACCTGTGATAACTTATATAATGTAAATGTTTCGCAAATTAGCATGAGTTTAGTCATCATTCGGTGATTTTATAGTTTTAGTTGTCTGTTTTTGTGATATTTTGTCGTGAATTTAGCAACATTCGACTACTTCCGCATTAACCATCACTGGACAGAGGTTAGTGCTTTGCTTTTTTGTGATGTTTTCCGGTAATTGTTTATGTTAAAACGTTGACTAAGAAGTTCCTGTTTTTACCTTTTTTGTATTCTGTCAGTGCATTTTTTCTGGCGGCTCGGATGACCTCGATGCGAGATAATAAAAGTTTACTTTTCTGTTATGGTGATTACGATCTCGAGCTGACCGAATTTCTTTATTCTCGTTACATAGTGGGTACCTTTCTGTTGAAATAATTTGCAATAATAATAAACAAGTTGAAATTTCTAACCTGACTTTGTTAAATGTTAATAAAGTATTAAGTGAAGAGATATTTAACTTTATTCATCATATCTCAATCAATCAATAATAATAAGTAGTGCAAATATAAGTTTATAGTTAATGAATGAATAGTAATTTTGTACCACAGAAATTTACTGTCTAAACTTGAGGAACAATTGAACAGTGTTTTAATTTATTTATAATCACCGTGATTCAATCACTTATTATTTTAATTATTGATTGACAGTATTGAAAAGGTTAACTTAAATTCAAAAGAGGTACCATACCTAATTATATAATCTCTTGGCCAGGTAATCAGTAAATACATAACCTGTCACTCGCTGGAGTACAAACTATCTCAATATAAAACTTTTTTGCAATTGGTTCAGTAGTTTAGTTGTGTTGACAAACAAACAGTCGGACATACAATACTATAATCACATTTGTTATACTATGGAACGAACGAAAGTATACAATCATGTTGTTTATCCTAATTTCTTTTGAAAAAATTGCGATCAAACTTTGAAACAAATTGAATCTTGTAAATTGAGGTTATCCAAATTTATTCATAGTCATTCATAAAAATGTTACACCTAACATTAGCCAAACAAATGAATTAACAATTTATTTTACCAATTTTTATTTCTATTACTTGACCATTCTCAACATTGTTATACTTTTTTGAATTTCATGTTATTTAATACTCCATTTTGGGAACTAATTTAAATGCAAGTGTAGAGCTGACATAACATTTAAGTTATAATTTCAACATTCTATCTAATTTCGCTCCTAAAAAGAAAATAACTGTAAAATTATACATTGCAAACATAATCATTCCTTATTTGGTATGTTATATTTGCATTATATTATATTAGAGATGCGCCCAATTGCGCCATTTACAAATTATTCGGCATTCGGCCATAGTTCGTATTTTTCTATGATTGGATTCGGCTCAACATCAAGAATGTAAAATAATAACTTAATTTAAACACGAGTACCTAGCTTACAGTTTAAGCTGCATAATTATCATACTTTACTTTAGTTCCTAGACGTTTTTAAATCAATATATTCGCTATGCGAACATCAATAATTTTATATCATAAAAATCACAAATAATTAAAACATATCATTATAACCATGCGGCATATTCTTAATTGCAACGTCGGCCGAAATTCGACCCTTTTAAAATCAGCTATCTATTCGGCACATTTTAATCAAACCTTCGGCCGCAATTCGTGAGAACATTAGCATCTCTACATTTTATCATACAAAATGCTATTCAAACTCTGATTGGCCAACCCTCCTTATTTGTCCGAGTTCGTTGCGTGGGTGTCTGAAACATGTCCCACACTGCATCCTTTGCAACATCTGTCTTGTTTTGTTGTTTATTGTAACAATGCATGGGAAGAAATATTGCAATGACCTTCCGAGGTGGTACAGTATACAAACTGTCAATGTAGTTAACTTTTTTTTATCTTCCCACTGCGTAAACCAATGCTGTTCGTCCGGCCTCAGTGATTTTCTGATTAGAAATTCTCAGTAGCCAGGGTACATTTTAGCATAAAATTCTTTCGTAGGTACCTAATCATTATTCCAATATATCTCAAAGGGATTAACTGTAATTAATTATCACATAATGATAGACTATCTTTACCGTGTGGCCTGTAGAATAGTTGCGATCCCATTGCCACCTTAGCACAAGACAATTCCTCATGTTGCCTGTATTCGATCTGAATTTGGACCCGAATAAATTGTATTTAAAGGGTCATATTAGAGCCTTTTATATTGTGCCCCATCCCTAGTTAGTGCCCAATAAACTGCCGTCCACTCGTTCTAGTTTTCGCGCAATGTAGGAATGCAATATCGCTATTCAAGTACCTAAAGTTTTTTTTTTACAATACGTAACTTGAAAGTGTTGGTCGATAAAGTTTTATTAGTTCTAGAATGCGTCATGCACGTCGTAATCACATAACATAAAATAACATCACGCCTGTATTCCTTAGAGAGGTAGATAAAGGTGTACAATGCATCTACATATTGCTAGTTATGTTATACGTCCCAATGTAATAGGGGGCGAGCTTATTGCCATTAACCGGCTACCTCCTGGCTGAGAATTCCGCATAAGCCAGGGTACGCCACAAGGCCCGCTCTCCCGTCCTCGCCACCCAGTCACTACCAGTTACCTGTAATAGTAGGGCGGCTGAAAACTGAGGCGGTTTACTATGGCTACTCTTCATGGGGGTTTCTCCCATAGTCACCACGCTGGGCAGGCGGGTTGGCAACCGCAATATGGTGCGGTCTATACACTTTGCCTGACCTGAGAATCGAACCCAAGACCTCACGCTCTGCGGCCACTAGACCAACGAGGCAGTGTAATAACATAACACTAGTATTTACGTCTCTCCTAAGGGCATGGACACAACTTTCTATGAGTAGCGTGCATTATACAACCGTTTACTTAGATCTCGCTAGTGTACACTTTACTTGGAGATTTCTATTGGAAATGTTTCAGTAGAGTAGTTGATCTACGCATAACTTGTCACGTTATTTAGTTAAGTATTTGTATAGCTATGATGTCGACTACTTAGTCCGTGGGCTTAGTCTCCTATTTAATTCTGACCAAATCGCATTGGAATTCTAAAGTATCTTGCTCTTATTCTTGACACTGGCGCCAAATTTATTTATTTTATTAAAAAAAAACGTCGCCCCACACTAGGAATTTCTCCTGTATCGTGGGTGCGTTTCACAAACATGAAATATAACATACACAAACAACCAGACTCGGGACAAATATATGCGGTTCGAACAAATTTTTGCACCGTGCGGGAATCGAACCCGCAACCCTTGGCGCAGCAGACCAATCGCTTAGCCACTGCGCCAATCAGGTCGTCAAATCATTCATTCATCGTCAATCATTAACATGTGTCCATTGGGAGGAACTAACTGAGATCAAAAGATTGAAAGCACTTTTTTTAAACTGCATAATTTTTCCCTAAAATCAATGTTAATTTTGAATTGGCCTTGTATTAGAATTGAAATTAAATTCGAGAGTAGGCCACCTGCACATGACAAATATTTTGGTAATCCTGACACTATTTACTGCAATTATAGACTGCCATTAACCGGGTACAAATACAGACTCCGAGCTACGGAGTAATCTAATAACGATACCCGACCCGGGATTCGAACGCAGGACCTCATGCTCAGCAGTCGTGCTTAGCAACCACTAGACAACGAGGCAGTCAACATTTAAAGATAAACAAAAAACTTGTTTCTATACAAACCGTACCTATTACCTACTTATAAACAATTACAAGTAAATACATGCCACCTGTCACTTTCCATACTATCCGGCTGGTTTATATTGAACATTCGTGATGTTAATTAGCTTTGCTAATTATTAAATTACCGTTGTATTTTGTAGGTAGGTATTGCTACTGTGTTTTGGTAATAAATACTGTTTATATTTAGCTAGTGGTAGACTATAGAATGATCTCTAAGGTTTAGTCAAGCTTGTGTTGTATGGGATATTTTCGACTATCATCATCAACCTATCTCCGTCCACTGCTGGACATAGGCCTCTCCTATTGCACGCCACTGAGCTCGATCTTTAGCACTCCGTTTCCAACCGCTGCCAGCCATTTTGCGTTTATAGGATTTTGTACATACACATCAATTCTCGCCAAGATTCTACCATTCCTAACATACTCTTTCACTACATTTTAAGAATTAATCAGGGTAGGATCTTGCATGGATACAATTTTAATCTAACCTACAACTCTGATACACGGTCGTAAGTTCAAGTCCCGCTCGTGTCCATCATTTTTCAAATTTCCTTTATCAATTTAGATTCGAGCTTAGCATGGGCAACATGCTAAAATGACACCAAAAGTCATTTAAACTCGGATACAATCAAAACCTTTGGAACGTCAACAAAGAATCAAATGAAATTCAAAGAGTATAATGTAACCCAGCATTCTTCGTTATGGAAACGTTCCTAACATAAAAAGCAAAACACGAATAAACTCCATAAAGACGCCGTTTAGAGACAATTTGAATAAAATTTTAATTACTCTGTATAATTAAATATAAATGAATAGATACGTTTATTAGTCCATACGATATTTAGTTGTTTACCATACGCAAACCATTAGTAAAGCATTACTTTCCATACTTGACTGGAAATACTAGAAAACAATCAACATACCATACCATCATAAGCAAGTACGTTGAAGTGTAATTTACATCTTAAATAAGTAATAATAGCGGAGAATCTTGCCTATAGTAGGTATTAAAGTAGATGATAACAAACATACAGTCTTTCTCTTAATTTTTTTTATGACATTTCCACCTTTTTCCACTCCATCAAAATTTTTCTTTAACGGAAAAATACACGTTAATTTCAGCCTACACTTTTATTTAAATTTCAATTCACTTTGAACTAAGGAAAACTTTTTAAAAAGATGATTTGAGGTTTAGAAAGATAACCTGCCAAAGTGACGTTACTTCGTTTGTTCGGAGTATTACTTGGTAGGGTTTAATCACGTACCATCTTCGGGTCTTTAACCGATTTTCGAATTAATGTGATGGTACGAATCGCACAAATTTTCGGTCAGAAACTTCGGAATTACATTTTTCGGACCTACAGTATTATCACAGTCATGTATACTGCAATATTATCGTCTTTTTATGGGAACAAGCCCGCCACTTTAAAACCAAAAATCCTGTGAAGCTTGAGGTGTCCCTAAGAAATGATTTGACTGGCTTGAAATCCGCAGCGAAACTAATCAGAAAGGAAAATAGGAGTAGGACTCCAAAAATTATCTTTTTGTCTCATAATATCATTAACAACACATATTATTTACATTTATATCTGCCGTATGCGTATATGCTTCCTTGTCTAAGATCTAAGTCAGTATTTCTGCTCCGTAGAGTCTATAATTAACGAAATTGGGTCCCGACGCATCCTGCAGCCGCGTCCCAGTTTCACACATGTTTAAGATATCAAATCGTTCTCAATTGAGCCCTGTTCGTTTAGTTTCGTGTGAGAAATAAATTGACGCAAGTGGACATTAAGCTGTGTCTCAGTTTTATTGTCAAAAGTTGATGCAGCTAGCTATATTTATGTAACTAAAAAGTACTTTATTGTAGCTTTAATAAATAAATAAAAAGGAAGGCGTAAGTTTCAACTGTAGATTATATTGCGTCTTCATAAGGCAGGAAGAAAGTTAGCTGAAAAAGAACCACGCTTTAACATCTTAAAAAGGCACCTTACTGCTGAACGCACTGTATTGTTTCTGCATTGGAATAAACATTAATTCATACTGGCTTTTAAATGTAAAAACTTGTATAATTGGAACCAGAAATAACCAGATGAACCAAGGTAAGCAAAAGTATGAATTTCAACATCCACAACACGAAATAAGGCACGTTAGACCTTACGCTGCTTTACGTCAGACTGTTACTATGAAGAAAACGCCTCAGTTTAAGCTTCCTTTATTTTCCTGGTTCATTTTTATGTTAATAACAGCAGTCTAGGTTTTATTGTAATTATTAAAGACATCATCATCATCATCAGCCTGTCTCGGACATTAACTAATGAAGGTAGTCATAAATCTCTTTCTTATATGGTTGGAGCGACAATGGATTATATTTTTATGTTGTGATAATTATCTGCCGCTATAAATTTTCATTTTAATACAAAAATAACAATTTGAAATTAAAGATCGGCAACCTTTTTTCTGAGTGTTTTATTTTGGGGACATTATTATTTATATTTTTTGTTTTATATTTTTCGATTTTCGAAAGCATTTAAGCCTAATAAATCTGCCAAAGACTATCTTTGCAACCATAATAAATAACTTAAACTAAAATCATACAAGAAGCAAGTAAATTGTAAGCTAAGGCATTAATGTATTCAGCCAATACCCAATAGTTACGTTTTGCGATGTTAGCATAAATTTAAATTTAAACTGGTCACGTTCTGCGGACGATTGGCGTTCGAACAAATTGTTCTTCGTGCTTCCTTCATGTCTTAATTATTTGTTTTATAAAAAGTTGCTGCTGTTCCGCGCAGTGAAATGAACTATTTAGTGCTGGTTTTTAATGGATTTTGCTAATTTGTAATGTAGAGGTGTTTGGTAGCTTTCTCACTTGTATTTTTTTGGATTTTAAATGGTAGCCAAAACTTTCAGGTAGTATTAAACACTGTAAACGAATAGCATAAAGTTTTGACTCTAAAAGAACATGCAACAACTGTAGCGAATGGAAATCCATGGTCTCAGCTTTCCTTCAGGTAAAAACGGGTGACGTGATGTATACATACAATATTAAAAGCACAAAAAGTCGTCCATCTTGGTAAACTATAAAAAATCAAAGACGAGTTTATTTCCAAACAATTCGATAATAGCTTTTTTTGCATAACAAACTGTTAAGTAATGACGTACCTCGTTTTTAAATCTACTTGACACTTCACAGCCTAAAATATCGATCATCACGTTAAACTCGTAAACCGTACAGTCTAGACGTACCATGATGTCATCGTATAATTGCCCGTGCGCAGATAAATAGAGATCCTGTCATAATCCCAATATAAAGTGCAAGCAGCTTTCACTCTTAAAACTATGTGCTTAAAGATTAAATTAGATTAAGTTGTGGGCGTTAGAAAGTTAAAATTGTAAAGTCTAGAAGATCAGAGGTATTATCTTGACGTAATGATGGATAAGTTGTAAGTTGTTTTGAAGCTAATAGTCATTTGCTCCAAGTCTGTTTTAGCCTTAGGGTCTACTTATTTTTTTGGAATCTCGTAAGTTGATTATAATTGGCACAGAGACTGCAACCATTTTTAAGTAAAGAGAGGCCCTTTTTACTTAAATATGGTTAGAGTCGGGCAGTGGATAATAATGATGAAGTTAGACTACACCATCACAGACCAGGCATCAACTCACATTAAATGTGAGTTGATGCTTAACTTGATGATTAACTTAAATTTTAAGTTAATATAATCAACCGTGGTGTTGATGAAAATAGACTTTAAAATATTGACTATCCTAATTGCTTTATGAGTTCAATTTCAGTTGACGACCTGGTTGGCGCAGTGGCTAAGCGATTGGACTGCTGCGCTAGGGGTTGTGGGTTCGATTCCCGCACGGGACAAAAAATTGTGTGATCCACAGATGTTTGTCCCGAGTCTGGGTGTTTGTGTATGTGATATTTCATGTTTGTGAAACGCACCCACGATACAGGAGAAATTCCTAGTGTGGGGCGACGTTTTTTAACAAAAAAAAAAAACCATTTTGTCTTTAACCGCTGGATCTTGTTGTTCTGATGAAAAAATCCTTTATGTTAAACCACACAACATATTATAACACAACACGTATCATAATTTAATTGTCTTTATTTTTGTATGTGGCTACATTATTATATTGGGTGTATACCTGTAAAAATGATGTATGTATGATAAATAAATAACATGGCAAGTCCTGAAATTGAAGAAGTCCTTTCAGAATGGCGCTCACGATGTTGAAGAAAATAAATTTTCCCTTTTGCTGTAGAGAATTTTAAGTGACGTTGAACAAAACTATTGGTTTTATTACGTATGCTTACCGTGGTATTGAGGCCTCACAACTTTAGATAAATAAACAAGCGATGCATTGATTTACATGACTTTGGCATAATTTCAAAAGCTATCTTATCGACAGTAGTCTTGTCTGGTATTTGCTGTAGCATCTGGTCACCGAGACTGAATCAAACACAGAATGTGAAGCTATTTTTAGCGTATATAGTATTTCAACTATGTTATGTGTGATTTGAGACTAGTATGTAAGGTTTGCTCTTTTAAGTTTGTTCTTTCTTGCTTATTATTTTGATACAACATTGTTTTTGTAATTAGCCGACTGATGCTTTAGGGTCTAACCCAAATCAGATGAGTCTCATATAACCAAATCAGTCTCGTGTATTTTTTTAAACTGCGCCCCGCACTGTGAATTTCTCCTGTTTCGTGAATGCGTTTCACAAACATGAAACATCACATACACAAACACCTAGACTCAGAAAACATCTGCAGGTAACACAAATTTTTGGCCCGTTCAGAAATCGACCCTTAGCTCAGCAGTCTAATCGATAAGCTACTGCGCCGATCAGGTTGTCAAAATATGATACGATTCTACTGTCTGGTGAACTGTAAGGCGTCTTTATATAATGTAATGGTTTCAGGAACTGACTGATCAAGTCTTCCTTGAAACAGGAGTAGGTACTGAGATATCACACATAATTTTAATTACTACCAATCCTCACAAAAAACCCATATCACAAAACTCAAAAACATTCATTATCGCTATGCAAAACTTTACCGAGCTTATCAAGCTGGTATGCATGGAATGTGTTTGGTTTCAGATAACCTTTGCAAAAAGGCTGTAAGTATTTTAATCCAAAGCAAATTTGCGTCATCTATGTTGTTTTTTCTTCAAGTATTAGTTTAGATTAAGTTTCTCTAATGTTTGTCCAACTAATTGGAGATTGCAGGTTTTTGTTAGCTTTGTAGATAAAAGGCTTCTGCTGCTTTTATTCCATCATCACCGATTAAACGTCTCAACGAACGCTCTAAGAGAAAGAGTCTTGGGGTAACACCGCGGCATCCATTTACAGTGTGTAATACTACATCACACTTTGTATTCCTCTAAAGGGCCTAATTGGTAGTTTAACACAAAACTTTTACCTAAATATGAATTCCGACTTTAGTACATAAAAAAATCCTATTACCTTTTACCGGACAAAGGTCTAAACATCGAGCTCCTGAGAATGTGATAAGAGACATCAATAACACTGCCTGACTTGAATGTAAACCTCAAATCTTTTTGCCTGTTTACTCTACATGAGAATATAAGCATGTTTAATGATTCGGAAGTACCTACTTTACATTAAATAAATGACGGTAGTCTTGAAAAATGGGTGCCCCAAATTCAGTAGACAAATGTGCCATTGTCTTTAGAACTTAGTGATTTACTCCGACTTTTCGAAAGCCGTTGTTGATAATTAAGTGCCAACGATTAGGCAATGAGTAATTATCGACTGCCTACATTATTTTTTATAGTAATAATATCGGCATGCTAGAAGCATTTGGTGACCTTTCCTCTTTTAGAATAAAACAATATCTGTTGATATGCTTGGCTTTTTGTACAATCGTCAACTTTCTATGCATTTTGTACGGTCATGTAAGAGTTTGAATGATTATTTAATTACTTATTTGACAAGCATCTTGTATAACATACATAGAGCATTTTTTTCGTTATCAAATCTTTTAAGTTTCTTCCTTGATAAAGCAGAACATGTACATACATCTCAGGGGCTTTTTAGTGGTCAAGATGTTTTGAGCCTCATTCTACTTTAGTGCAAACCGTGACACACGAAGAGAAACAGTACGGAACTGTTTCTCTTCGTGTGTCACTTTACCCAAACCTGGTTTACCTGTCTTATATTTATATAATTTATTTAACTCTAACTTGACTACATCAATCAGTCAGACGTCGGCATGCTTCTCGGAATAAACAATAGTTATTTCTTTGCCGTAAATCTATTTCCAGCGATGAAAATATCTTTCAATGCGTAACGTTAAACTGTAGGTAATGAAATAACGTTTGCCAAATGCATTGCGTTAGATAATCTGTGTTTCTTAATATTTTTTGTTAAAATGGACTGCCATTATTTGTTTTTTTTTCTTGTCTATGGCTTGCGTCCTGTCACTTTGTGGTCGTAGATCATGTTACTGGCTGAACGTAACACTTTTGTAAGTTTTTTAATAGACAAAACATACTATACTTACATAAATATACACTAAGTTTAAACTAACTAATTAGGAATTATCAAGTGTAAACAATTCTTACAATCTCTCATCTGACACCCTTGCATTTGTTGCCATGATTCCCACTTCTTTGAATAAATGCATTAACTTACAATTTATCCTTGATTCTTTAAGTATCTTGCACCATACAGTAACTGGAAATTTCACAGAAATATTTTTCGGTAAAATCAGGTTGGGATTACCAAAAAACTTTGTATCGGTTCACCGTTATAGATTTCAATTACCGACTGTAACAATAACAACGATTTGTGTTACTAAGATAAGTTTTTGTTGCAAATGCAATTGGTAGCTTCATGTCAGTTGACGTCACAAGACAGCGACAGCCTCGGATGCTCTTTTTTTATTGTATTGCACGACAATTCCGTAGACATGCTGGCCGAATCGAATCGTAACGTTTTTCCCAGGCTGAATAAAGTTATTTCCACGGTCAATCATTTTTTCGTAATCCGAATGCTGCCTGATAAAAATACAATGGCGAGAATCCATTATTTTATAAAATAAAAATACACAATAATACAATAATTCTGGGAAGTTCAACAGTGAATAATTGCTTGTTAGTATGTTGCTAATTGCTAGTGTCAATGAAGAAACTAGGTTGCTTATTGTGTGGTATACTCTACGATAGCTGCAGCGATGAATCAGCCCGGCTTATAGACTAAAATAATAACCCTCCTTCTGGCGCAGTCGGGTAAATATAAAACCCATACTTAACTCCACACTGTTGTGGGACTTATTCGATAAGAAAAATATAAAATAGAGATAAAGTTCTCAAGCTAAACCTTTTAATTTTCTTTAATAAGGACTCATAAGGAGTAAGTCATCTTAGTTTTTTACAGGCTTATTGTTACCGTTAATTTAAATCTGGCAGTTATTTACATGGAATTCAAACAGACTGACGATTAATACGTGACTTGTCGAATCGAATGGCTTTGAGCCAAGTTACCGAGCTAGTTGATATCCTTCCTAGGAAAGAAGCAAGGCTTCTTATTACTGCCGAATGAACATCGAATTCAATTATTATTGCCTTATGCGCAAAACAACCGTATAAAGCCGGACTTAATGGCAATGGCAATATCTACCAGTCAACTTTAGGGTAATGCAGAAACAAATAGAGGTAGATACACTCAGATACACTTATTGTTTTTAATAAACATGGAAGCAGGTGACACCGTGGTGTAGACAGTCCAGTCAACAAGGATGGGCGCCATGGTGCCAGGGTGCGCGACGGACCTTTTGACCGACAGAACATTAACGAATCGGCGACCCCTTTACGCCAGGCTACAAATGAAACGTCGTCTTTTGACGGCTTTAGCCGACGGTTGCGTGTGGGGCACGTTTTTATTTGTCGGCTATATCCGACCGTGGCGTTAAAAAGGTTAGATGTCACATAATCTCAGAGTGTTATACCAAAGTATTTTAATGCCATGCAAACTTAACGCCACTGAAATAGGCACTAAACATTTCTGCTAACCATTTACCTACCAGCCCACATTATAAACTGTTATTGAGTGGCGTGACGTCACCATTGATTTACAATTGAAATGCAGTTCCATGAACATTTCGATTAGAATAGCTACGGATGTAACATCGTGTGGCTGCAAGTCCTTGTAAAAAGTAATTAGTAACTTTCCTGAGATTTCTTCAATGAAGATCCTTAAGGTAGTCTGCGAAATTCTTCGTTCATGGATTATTATTTCTGCCTATAACACAACTGGCGAAATGTAACTGTACTATTCACCTCTGTCTTCCCCTTCGAGAAATACAGGCGTCATATAAAGTTATGTTGTTTTATGTGTTAACTATTATTTATTCTATGGCGTGCTCTATTTAATTAAAGTGTCAGTATAACCTAGAGTCGCAAGTCAGAGCGAAATAACACCTATGTCTATCAATCTTTAATATTTATCATACAATGTATCGATAAAAATTTCAGATAGACAGCAATTCTCCGTAACAATTGTCATAAGTATTCTATGACAATTATCGACGACGCCCACTTTAAGCCATAGACTTCACCGAAAGCCAACATTATCATTGTGATTTATAGGACCTAATAGGGGTCTATTAGTTATGACAATAATGATTATGTGGGTCAGTCTCGCGTGAGAACAAAGCGTAGAACAATACTACATAAAGCATCTCATTGAGACACTTTCATTGTTCCTAATTCCTGATTCACTTTCGTTCTGTCTCGCAGTTATGAATACTAAAAGGACAATGTACAGCGATGTTGCAGAAGGTTCAATTTTAATAAAACTGTTGATTGAGGTGCGACCAGTCATTGCCGTACATTCAGTCGCGAGCACACATGAGTATTCTACGCTCTGAAATTTAAATGATTCCAAGGAAAGAACCATTTCATTACGAACAATATAAAAATCTGCTAGTGCTTAGCTAACATGCGTAATTTTTTCTTGCGTGGTTCACCACACCTACCTAAGTACCTAACTTTTTCTGCTTCACCGAACAAGCTAGTGATACCAATAAACTCATCTAAAGCTTATACAAAATAACGATAAGCAATGACCCCTTGCAACAAGCTTCGAGCATGCGCCGTACGAACGTTCGCAGCGATCATGACACATCTCTTGAGTTCCACGCGCGTCTGGCCGCAGCATTAAATATTTTATGTCTTTATTTATCGTTCGCACGGTATGTAGGTTATAATAAAGTGCACAAGGATGGGAACTCGTGAAAAATACAATGTATACTGCACTGCAATACAAATACAGTTATCAGTAACCTTTTGTGATGACGCGTAACGGTCTAAAAACTTTATAGTCAAAACGCTTCGAAAGATAGGTAACTAATTTGGTAGTACCCAAGTACCTTATTATTATTAGTGGCTACAATTCTTGAACTTGTACTTAATACGTTCGACCGAAATGATTAAAGTGATAATAATTAAAGTTATTTGACCATTATTTTGCGAATTACCTTTATCAATTTGGATTAAAGTGTACTTTGTTGCAATTTGACTCAATGATACATCAAATTCACGGAACTGCATACCTAAGACTGTAGGACTTATCTTTCCATCACACATGATGTAGACTAGACTGTACCCTTTTATAAACGAACACTGAACAGTTGTATTAATTAAAACTACTTCAATTTATCTGCACTGTCAGTCAACCAATCGAGTAACTAACTGCGAAACATATTTGATTATATTTAGAGCTTTATACTTATGTATTAAGGTGGATATTATCTTGGCAAAGCTGAGAATTTCGCAGATAATGACTTGACTGTGCCTCCTTAGATAACGATAGTTTTATGTATATGTAGAGTGGAAAAAACCGGTTCTAAAATATTCAAGAAGCAATATGTATCATTTTGTTTGTGATAAAATGTATTTGGATTAATGTATGATAATAAAATTGTAAGAAAAGCTTCTATTTCTGTGGAGTACGTTGATGAGGCTTCAGATTGATGCCTTTCTTAAACTAAGCATGACATATATGACAGGACACTGAAGCTCAAAAAAGGAGGATTATGCCCAGCAGTAGGTAGGTCACCTGAAAGCTGAGACAAGACCGAAATTATGTTTTAAACTTAAGAAAATTATCGTACTCTTGTACTTAATACAATTTCTGTAATCTCATCATACAATATAATGTCACTTCCCCCTTACTTCCAACAGAGCTGGTCCAATAAAGTGATTATTTAGTTATCGTAAATAAATTCCTATCCTTCAAGATCATCTTTTAGTTAACCCACTGATGAGCATAAACCTTCTCCCTTGAACGTCACTGTGTTCTATTTTAGGTATTAGGCATCCAGGTCTTCCCTGTCCAGCAACAATATCGTCTTTCCACCTGGCTGGAGGTCTGCCGGGAACTCTCCTGAATCCTCAGGGCCACCACTCTTAGGGCCTTACTCCATGTGCCATCACCAAATCTTACCAAGTGGTCTACCTAATTCCACTAAATAAATTCCTTCGCTCACCTAAATTATTATAGGTAGATTACTGTTAAAATCTGCATTCCTATCTGTAATAATGGTATTAGTAATTTAATTTATCTCAGTTATTTATGATCGTAGCCGTTTGGTACTGTTTTAATGACATAATGTTTAGCATTCTGTTGTAGGTTGTAGACGAGATCGTTAGTGCAGACCATTATCGGATCATTATGGCCTGTATTGTAATGTAACTGTTGCATACCCAATTACCTACCTCATTCCATCGTGCTGGAACCGTCTTAACTTCTTCAGCCGCGGATTTTCTTCTTCTTCTTTGGCATGAGCCAATAGCCACATGGTATAGGTCATGCCGTGGTATAGAGATTGGTTAACAATGATGGTAGCGAGGTTGACCGTCCAGGGTGCGTACGACGTTCTTAAATATCGTCACTCGTGGAGGCTCTCTCCTTGCACCCCATTGGATTGGATGTTTAAACGGACTTATAGGTACTATACAACTTAAAAATACTTACGTTTATTGATTTCACTTAATTTTGCGTTAACTGACCGTAATAAGAAGTTCGTAACCACAAATGGATATTCATACAACTTAATGATTAATGGAGGAATCTAAAATATTCCCAGAATGGGAAATGTTACCATATATGAATCACAAGATGTTATGATAATACAAATAAAGCGTTGTTCTCATGAATATTCTTCACACATGTGTTTCCTAGATATCCGTTTGTTTAATTAATGGATCATAATGAGCATAGAGGAAGTTTATATTGACTAGAATTCCCCCGAGACTGCGACTGGTGTCTACTACAAATTTACAATGCATCACACATTCTTTTATTGAGAATATCATATCCATTTTTTTTAATGCATGAGAAGTTGGCAAATTTCTCCTAAACGACTAAACCGATTTCGATTTAATGCTGTTTGACATATTCTGGGAAGATATTTGTCACTTTCACATCCTTGTATAATTCTCCTTAGGGGATTCTTTATTTATTTATATAAATAACTTCCTAATCTTGATCTTGTTGTAAGTATATTCACGTAAATTTTAACAAGAAAACTGTAACGCCTTTGTTTTACAGCACTGATGGACCAAAAAGGCTTTGACAGATAGATGGAAATCGAAGTGATCCTGTCAGGGTTCCGTTTGACCTATTGAGGTACGGAACCCACGGACACATTTACAAAGATAAAGTGCAAAATAGGCTGGGATTCTAGTTCACTAAAGTTTAACACCAGATGCATTATCGATGTTTCTAGAATTCAATGAATGGCATTATAACAGACAACGGTACACATAAAGTCTGAATTATGTCAGTGTTATAAAACTTATACGACCGGCCAGGTTCCTAGAACATCTCGGTAGGAATGCTAACGTAAACAGACGTTTATGCAGAACAGGAATCGTTTCCGAGAATCGGGTTGCGGTGCAATCGATTTAAATCGATACCTGATATGTTTGGGTGTGGAGTTGGTTCTGTTGTTCCGTATATGGGTGCACAGGTTTTATGATCAGGTGTCATTGTTACAAGATATCTTAATGTGCTGTTTTTCGTACCGAAAGTACAGTTTGCTGTCTCAAAAGACTACAAAATATGCCTAAATGGTTGTCAAGCTGTCAGTATTTTTCTAAGTGCATCATCAACAAATCATAAGCAATCTGCATCCTAAATGTGGTAATTTTGACATCATTTCAGATACGGTACCGATATTTTTTTTTCGTTTGTCATCATCATCATCATCAGCCGGAAGACGTCCACTGCTATTGCACAGCAATTTAAAAAAATTACTGGTTATTGAACATGTTATCTGTTAACAAAATGTTCAGACTTTTGGTCATTCCTGGTAAATAAAGTAAATAAGATGGCGGGACGAGCTTGACTCCTATAAGGCCACATGGACTACTGCAAGTCACAACCGGGAGGAATGGAGGAAGGAAAGGGAGGCCTTTGCCCTGCAGTGGGATGACCATGACTGAAATAATAATAATGATATGTTGGAATGCTTGTATTTGACAATTTGCAGGCAATTATTGATTTAAATAGACATGTGATATGTTTATTCTTTGTCAACGGAATTTGATATCCGAATTTAAAT
Source organism: Abrostola tripartita (assembly GCA_905340225.1). NCBI lineage: Eukaryota > Metazoa > Arthropoda > Insecta > Lepidoptera > Noctuidae > Abrostola > Abrostola tripartita. The sequence continues at coordinate 6,240,513 of HG996512.1, forward strand.
AAAGACAGTAAAGAAATCTTAGAACTATTTGTATTGAACTTGGGACGGTTTATTATTTGTAGCTCATACATTCATGAGTTTTAAAATTTTAAATCTATTTCTTTTATAATCCTAAATCAAGGTTATGTAAGGATAAGTGCCTAATATTAGTTAGATTAGTTTTAGTCTGTGAAGTTAGTTTTAAAGCGAATATAAAATTATTATAAAGCGATTTTGTATGTTAATACTGTCGGCATTGCGATAAATTTTTTAATGCGTACGGTACCAATTTTTTAGCGTAGGTAAATCACTGCTTAAATATTCTTAGTAAACGTTTCTTCTCTTTACAAAGACAGTTAAACATGCCTACGCGATCGTATTGTAAACCAGGTCAAGGGAAAAACAACTAGAGCTGTGTATATCATTGTCATTATCATGAAATAAAATTTAAACCAAAGCGATAAATAACTTTCTTTCCTCTCTAGTTACTTTAAGGATAATTATTAAAATAAAGCGATGGATCCCTTTATTGGTGCTTTCATCTCTGAAAATGATGAAGTTTTCTTTTGAGTGAAGCTTGTATATAATCAGGCCTTTCCCGAAGGGATGGACGGAAATGTTCTCCTTTATCAGAAATCTATATAAGCACATTTTGCTGCTCAAGAGCCGAGCCTATTGCCATTAACCGGGCCTCGTTTGTCGCCAAATATGTCTTTAAATACCACGAACAGTAAAAAATCTGTGGCTGCGGCATTACAGTCAAAGTGGTAAGACTGGGATTTTCTGGAAAAGAAGAGAGAATTCTATTCTTAATCACACTAATATTATAAAGGCGAAAGTTTGTGAGTGTTCGTATGTTTGTTACCTGTTCACGCTTAAAGGGATGGATCGATTTTGATACATTTTTATCCCGTAAAAATGTAACAGGTAACACCGCGGGGCGCAGCTAGTACTTCTATAAACTCTTAACTTATTACGGCAACAAAACAAACGAGTACCTAAGTACCTGCGTATAATTTAAGTATTAGACACATTTACGCATATAACGGCTCCATTGTATCAATATTACAGCGACGCATGTATAATGTATAAATTGTCCAAATTGACCATATTGTGATCGGCGCACACTTTCTAATGTACTGTAGCGGTGTGCCCTAAGTTAGAAGGGAAGGCGGTTGACCGTTTTTTCATCCATCGAAGGGTCTGGAAAGCTAGGATCCTTGACCCAACAACCAGTATTAGGGTTGCAAGAACATGAGTTCCTTCCTAAGTGTTAGTATCCAATTGTTCGACAGGCTTATTGAAAATCCATTAAAGATTTCATTCTAGGAAAAGCAACAACGGCAGTGCCTCCCTAAGTTATAGAATCGAATTGTTCGTCAGGCTCATTCCAGGCCATGTTACAATCTTGCAGACTAGCTAACTAGTTACCCTTAAAATTGTCCGATTAATGCCCATTTCAACAGATGACAAATCGAAGCTTCTGTATTCCTAAGTCAAATTACAGAGCCTCTTGGTCCTTGGTTGGTTAAGTGAGGTGTATGTATCACACAGTGGCCAAAAATACTAATAAACATCATCGTCTATAACTCTTTTGACTTATACCATGATATGCCATTGAATAGAGTGACTCAGCGATATTTTAACTATTGTTCGACGGAGAACTCGGTCTACCTTCGTTCTGTTGTATCATTGGTTATTTTCTTCGTCTAATATATTGCTGTAGGTACTATGTATATGATCTGCACATACTTTAGGTACTACTAGGTCCATATAGAGAGCGTCCACAAGTGATGATACCTACGTACGACCCACGCAACCTGGGCAGTCACCCTCGCGACCATCCTTGTTGAATGGATAATGTGAACCACGGCATGATCTTATTTTATTTGACATTAAGCTCTTGATGATTAAAATAATATGTAACGGGTCAACAAGCCTCTTGCCATTAGTTCGGTATAATATTGAGAATTCTAACAGACCAACCCAATAATCTATTGATAGATCTAATTATCGCATATCGCAAGACCTAAAAGCAACTTGGGAAAATCATAGAATTCCAATTTACTATAAGACAAGCCAATGAAATGTAGTAAACGTAGTTACATCATGAAATTTCCATCGGAAATCAGTAAATTATCTCATGGGATTATTAATCCTGATAAGATCGTACTGGCAGCTGATAACGACACCGTGTGCTTTACTGGCATTGCTCTAGTTCCGTAATGTTAACAGAATCGCTGGCCTAGTAGGTAAAGATTACATATTGAACGAAGGATGCCATAATATGGGTCGAAGTTAAGCTTGTCTTGAGAACTGAGAAGATCGCTTTAAACCTGAAGCTGAAAACCAACGCTCATAGAATAAAGAGTAAATGTAGAATAAGTCTGGTTTACGCTATACCTAAAACATACCTCAGTTGTAAACTAAATCTTTGTTTATTACCGTCAGATCGATATTGTGGCGTTGGCAGGACAATGTTTAAAAAAGAATTTATACAAATGACGCTCCTAAAATCTCAAATTTAGTTCAGTATACACGTGCATTGTTTGCTTATAAGTGCAGCATCTCATTCTTAACAATGCCAATTTCTAAAGAGCAGGAAGCTCGGCATTACGGCGGATCTCCTCAATTTTTCGGAACAACACGAACACTAGTGACGCGGACGTGCCAATAAAACCTGTTTCGTCTTGTTTATGTCCAGTAATGACCTTCACACATGTTTCCTCGTTCAAAGTATCGAAATTCTTGGTTACTATACTAGGAAGATAAATAGGATACAAGTTATCAGTTACTTCCAAAAATTTTGGAATTGGACTTATTTCCACTGATTCTCATAATCGAAATTGTCAAATCAGGCCCTCAAAGTAGTCCTGCAGGTGTTTAGTTATCATACGTTTTATTTTCTTTCAGGCAAGGCATACAATATTGTTTCTACCGCACGTTTGCTTATGGTCACACAGTTAATGATCTACGTCGTTTTCTATCCGACTTATGGTTTTATCGTCCCTTAAGTACCCAACAGTGTCAAAACTCGACAAGAACACTGAGGTCAAAGTTCGCGTCACGTTAACTAATGACCCGGGTAATGCCCTCACTTAAGCGGCTTTTCCCCATTTCTGATCATTCATAAACAGTGGTCATTCAGACTGGCATACGCTATCTATGCCACGAATCTCGTAAACTGATTTACTATCGCTGAAGCGCCTAATTAATTTCTTAACACTTGTTTTATGAGCTCTAAATAAGATTTACGAGGTCGATGACCTGCTGTTATAACCCGGATTGCAAACATTGAGGATTCGACCGTTTATTGTAGTTAATGTGATTGATGAATGCAATTATTCAGACTTAAAGTCGTCATCGATAGCTGTTGTGCATAAAACTCCTTTTGAACACCGGTGTTCTTTTGTTCTGAAATTATTATTTCTGGATCTCTTTGGCAAGCGTTGCTATTTCATCCAGTGATCCACCTCTTTGGTCATCTTTATTCAAAGTTCTTGTTTTGCATCAATGCTATAATATAGAGAATCTCTGTGTGGTGACCGACCTGTATCTTATCTGATCGAAGGCAATTTTGACAATAAATAAGCGATTTTTAGTTATTAACAAATCAAAACTGCATAAAAATTATGTCATTATAAACTTCAGCTATGTAATCTCAATAATTTAGTATCACCAATATCTAATCTGATTCGCGAATTTTACAATACTTATGACGTTATTTTTTGTGAAACGATGACTTTTTATAAACATGCCGTTATAAAATATCAGATACAAAATCCGGAACAAATGATAGTAATAAAAATAGGTAGAAAATAATTGATAACAAGTTTCTTGCAAAAGATATTGGTTTTATATTCGATTTATACGTCCATAACTGGGCTGATGAAATGTCAATATGATTGCCTAGAAATGTCATAGTTTGCTTAAAAACCATCTTATGCAAGACAGTGTTTGTTTTTTGTAGTTTCGCTTCGCTTACATTTGGGAAAAAAGCACAATATCAGTTTTTACTGAATTTCTTCGACTTTTGTTTGTGCTATTGTTAGAGTTTCTTACTCTTGGATTTACTTATCGTTGAAGTGGCTAGATAAAATGTTATAAGACTGAAAAGACAATCTATTTTATCCAAGTGCTGGCTGTAATCTTGGAAGGGATATTCGAGATTCAGTTGTAACCGGCTACTTGTAGTCTTATATAATGATAAGAAATTATACAAACAGACGGATATAGATCCTCCTCCTTTTTTATCGATTAAAAATAATAGATCCTTAAGTAAACATTCTTATGAAGATGACTAAATGGGAAGACGAAGAGGTAAAATAGGTGAATACCAAATAATAAAATGTCTGAATAATAATTTGATCATCAATACCGATTGGCTAAATGGGATTGGCGGCTGTGGTTTTAGTTTTAATTGCTTACCGTATGTTGCAGCTCAAGACTATATAACTTTTTGCCACTCTGAAGTCCGTTAAATCCTTAAAATCATACTTAAGAGCCATTTCACATTTTTACGCAGTTTTCTAAGATTTCGGACGCCTAATTTACCACCTTAGGTAGTATTAGGGAATTTATATATAAATGTTAAATGTAGACCAATCTTTCGCATTGACACATAAGCTAATAGATTTATAAAAAATAACTTAATTGCTATATGGTGATCAATCTCCCGCAACACGTTTTCTGAAAAATCATCGCAGAGTCAATTTCGGGCTCCAAATTCTATCATTTACATTCACAAATTTAAACGATAAAAATACAGTAAGCATTAGGCATATATTTTTATTGAAACTTACGGTGCCACATTTTCGATTAATAACACTTTTAATTGATAAAAAAAAATAAAACTGAAACCTATTTTCACGGTTTATACTGTAATTTTAACGCGACTTTTTGGTTTGAATAAATTTATATTTTCATTTAAAAATCATGTCATAATAAACTATGCTCTTTAAGAAATCTAATAATAAAGAGATTTTTAAAATTCCTTTTTTTAATTAAAAATTATATCTTTTTCAATATCACTCCAAATCACAATAAATTACGATGCACCAACGTTGCAAGATCAGTCGGGCCCGAGCGCCCAAAGAGGCGGGATCTGTGTCACTTTTTTCTCATTTTAAATTACGAAAATTCGTATTGAAAACGCATGTTTATACTACGACCACAACGTTTTCATTTTCTATATATTATTTTCATTCGGTTTTGTTTCTTATCAAGTAAAGTATATTATTTTATTAGTTAAGATATTTTATTAGATTAATATTCAGCTACTTTAATCCTGACTGAATTATTTTTTTGTCCGCGACTTGGTCCACTTGGATTTTTTCTACGCATGAAAAGTAGCTTGTGGGCTTTATTATGTTAATCCGGGTTATAAACTATCTATGTGCAATTTTTTTTCTATATCCTTTTAACCGTTTTTGTGTAATTGAGTAATAATCCTCCAAAAATACAATCTAATACATTTATTATTAAAATAAATTTTACAAAACATGATATATTTATATTTGGTGATTATATTATTATTGTAGAAATTATAATTTGTCTAAATAAATTAGTAATGAAACAAAAATATTTTCATAAATCTTGAATAAGAAACATTGTCGTAACGATCAAGATTTTTATGTCCGTCTCAAAACTCGCGCTACACTGTTTGCATTGTTTTTGTGTGGGTGTGCTACACACACATGACAAATTTGACAGAATTCGAACGTCACAATTTTGTGAAATGGCTCTTAATATACTACACAACAATCAGAAACAAACTTACCTAGACTAGAACCCAACGTGCGCAAATACATGAATTATTAACTGACGTAAGTTTAGATTGTTCCACAATACATCGTTGGCCTTTAATCCTCGGGGTAGGCAGATCCCAAAGGTGTTCTTCTTTACCAGGAGTTTCCCACATTTCGTCGCTCAACATAGGTGTCATGCAAATAGGTGGCGAGCCTGTGACCATTTATCAGGCCCATACCGAATCATTACGACGAATATATCCATCGACAATATACCAGGCGACTTGCGAATAATTACAAAAGAGGTCTCTACTCGATTAAGTTTTGTTTATCTTTTTTGTATGCTTTCGTAACGCGGTAGAACCGGCTCTCTCGATATGGATCGTTGGATGTGGGCTCAGTACGTTCACAGTTCACTTTAAAGTTCTGTACTGTGGTTTTTGTGTTATTTAGGGTCAGTGCAGACTGGCAGACGGGGCGGCAGAGGATTTTAAATTACCTTTCCCATCGAAGCAAGGTATATACCTATTGAAATTCACGCGCGCTTTTAGAAAACTGCGATGCTCCTAGGTCGATCACCTAACATTGGAATGTATACCTTATACCGATTTGATAAGTATTCAATTCAATTGATCAATTTAAAATCCTCTGCCGTCCCTGCCGCTAGTCTGCGTAGACCGTTACAGTTCACTTTATTATGTTTCGTACTGTGGTTTTGTGATTTTTAATGTTCTTTGGTTGGTAAGAGTTTTGATCCGAACTGCGGGATTTGGTAATGGACTTGTGTGGTTTCTAGGAATTATTTTCGGTTACATGTCGAAAGTTAGTTAATGGTCAGCGATCAGGGAATTTATTTTGTAATATTAATGTACAGAAATAGTTTTGATCAAGTATCTTTAAAAACACTAACTTTTACTCCTTACAAATGAGTGCAAGAACATTATCATCATTGAAGCTAGAAAGAAATAACATAGCATCGCGCCTGTATTCCCCGAAAGTGTAGGCAGAGGTGTGCAGTACACCCACATATTGCCAGTTATGTTGTACCTAAGTCCCAATGTGCACGGGCACAAGTCCAAAGTCCTTGTTGCTACTGAGAAATACCTAATGGGAAAACCAGTAACACTTTTCCCAACCCGGGATTCGAACCCACGACCTTATGCTCAGCAGTCGCGCTTAGCGACCAACACACAAAGAAAATTGATTTTGAGAATTTTGTTTTTTCTGAAATAGTCTACACGAGGTGTTTAACAAATGTATTTGGATATTCGCAATTTGTAAAAAAACCACAAAATATAGTTTCCCGGAACTAGATCTTAAAAGCTCGTAATCGTAGCGACATTGAGACCGAATCATTTTGAATTTATCATGAAGTTAATTATATTGTCCAATTATAATTTATTAGCCAATTAATCTTTTTGTATATTACATAACGCCCTTACCCAAACTTGATATTTTTAATTTGTCCCATACTATATTTCTTTTTATGACTTCCGGATCTTGGAGTAAATTGCAAGATGGCAATACTGATGCGAACGACTTCCCACATCTTAATGTCGTGTGTCATTGAGGTATGCGTTGAGTTTCGTAATGTGTGCCTAGTGCCTACTAACCGTACTTTACGATGTGTATATTGCCAGATTTCATCATTATGTCAGATGGAAGATATCGTTTGGTTTGAAGTCAAAGCCTCATACAAATCGCTATTACGGTTTAAAAATCATTTATTTCTCAAGATTACAATCACTTCGAGGAGAAATAAACAAAATAATTTTTATAGTTACAATTCACGGAGTGCGTAAACAAATAGACGGTACATATACAAAAATGAAGTACAAATTTTTCAACTAATTAAGCAGGTAGATTTCAATAAGTTTGTCTTGTCGATTTACGTCTATGTTGTTGAGCAGGTGTAAGGGACGGTTTACATGGTGACAAATTTGCATTAGAAATTTTAAACATAAACAAGATAATTATTTTATGGTAATGCCTTTGAAAATGTGATCTTTTACTAATCTTTTATAAATTGTTATTGTTTAACTGAGAATACGTTTTATACTAAAACAAGTTTCGTGAGTGTTATCCTTATTATTTACTATATACGTCGGTGTTCAGCTCGCGACTCTGCTGCGTAACCAGGTCATGAATAAGGGCTCCGTTTGAGTTCGAAACTAGTCGGGCATTCCCGAAAACACAGTGAGTAAAACCGGCGTATACAGTAAATAATACGTTTTTTGTATTTTTATTCCTTGATTCTGAATGTTGTCGCTAAGGGGAAACTCCTTACTTGCATATCAAACTATACTAAGTAGATTGATAATAGGTATAAGAAAAAAAAAGTGTTAATGAAGTTTAAGTGACAGCACATGACCTTAGCTGCCTCTCTCTATCCCAATAAAAGCGTGAAGTTAAACGTACTTATGTGTACAGCTACCCACTTTATAATGACGTGTATCATTCGAACATGCGCTTGAGTTTCGTAAGATGTTTGTCTACATCAACCATGCACGATTGTGATGGAACAGGGTTGTAAGATGCAAAAATGATTATCACGTGATATTATTATGACAGATCCCTTGCTCTTCCGGTATAGGTATCGCATAACGGGCACATCATGTGAGCCCGATGAATTGCATTGTATTGTATGGGTCATCCTTCTGGAACTAAGGACTTGAAATAAGCGGCGAAATTTGAAGCAGATGTTTTTATTTATTTATCAAAACCTTAAAACTATCATCACTTATGTTTCACTTATGAAACACTCAGTACAAGCCTTTTGTATAAGTAAATCATAATTATAATATATATACAATCACGCTTGAATCTACTGAAGAAATAGACAGAGGTGTTTTCTTTTATCTGGAGTCTATACACTCAGATTTGGGCGCTCATACCTTCATATATTAGGTAGTGAGCCTGCAGGTTTATAATAACCTGTATATAGTTGTTTGTTAGTATCTATAGCGGTAATAAATCAGAAGTAATCAAAACACCAGGTTGTGCTCCATATTTCGCGTTCTCATAACCCTACAAAAGCCGCCTTCGCAAAACATTCACATAAACATTACGTTACATACGTCTTACACAACATTGACCCACAAATAGCCACGCTTGGTGACGTCACAGCCATAGTAATTAATTTAGCGATAGATCATAGCTGAGAATTGACCTTAATTTGAATATGGTGGGTGATTGGGCGTGAACCGTGCGTTGGTTGTCGGTAAGGTTAAGTGTATGTTCTGATTCTTGACTTGACTGGCTGCTTTATCCCTCCTGTATGAAGAAAGGGTGGATAGTGTTGCACCCGCTTAGAGCCAGGCAAATATCAATGTAATTGAATTGGAAGGGCTAGAACGAAATAAATAGAATGAAAAATGTATGTATGGTATGTATGGGGATGACACATGGCACTTGTCTAAGGGATCAGAATGGAAATGTTCTGCAGAAAGGCCAGGTTAGAAGAGAAAGTGATGAGAGTAAATGAGATAAAATTTATTTGCCAGAATATGGCACAGTCAAGTTGTTGATGAGGTGAAAAGAGCAGAATCGTGGTAAATGTAAATACTTAGTCTCTACATACAAGTGCTGTGATGTATGTATGTAAGAAAGGTGAACTTTAAACTATTAATCATAAAAAAATTCTAAAGTTATAGTTATTTTTAAAAGTAAAAAAAAATTGTGAAAATCAAAAGAACTTAACCCAAGACTTCATGCAGACACGGAAGCGGTTAACTTAATGTGCACAAAACCCGTAAAGTAAAGCCAAACTATACAATTTATCCCAAACAATAATAAACAAACTCACGCGCAGTTTAACAAGCATTTAACTAAATTGGCATCGTCAGTTTCAACGGTAATCGATGTTGAAGAGACCATTAAATCATACTTGAGATGCGCACGGACAGACAGACAACTGTAATCCAGTGAGTGATTGACTGCTCAAGATCGACAGATGGTTAGCGATATGTTGCGAAAATATCGTAAATTTTAATACAATATGTTTAAAGATGAGAAGAATGGCAGAGGAAAAAGAAGGCCTAGCAGCGGGTGACGCCGGGCTGAAATAATGATGACGTTTTAAAATACTGTTACTTGTAGATAAATGTTTTGTTTGTAAAATTCTATTGACAATTGTCTTTTTGCTGGAAAAAGGCTTCCATTCGCTCATATAGCTCGTAAGGCGTGAGCGCACCATGGTCAGTCAAGCTAAAAACTTGCAGACTTTGGGTCATCGCAGACCAAGAGGAAGAATCATCGCGCGGTCTCAGGCATGCTCGCGTATTCGAAATAATATATAGAAATAATCCGCGACCTCGAGGCTGCGCGAGTATTTTTTGTCATGTTCAAACATGTATGCACTTTATAGCAATAGTTTTAAAGTATATTTTCGATTGACTTAAAAAAATCCTCACCTCTGCGCTCCTTTTGGTCTGCGCTGACCCTTTGTCAGGTTAATCATTTTCAAATGCATAAGCTATTGTAGACTTTATTACTTGTATAGCTCATGTCGAAACGATGGAAGATGAACTCTGATTGTCTGATACTGTATCCCACAGTCAAAAACAAAACCACATAGGCAATACTGAATCTAGGAATATTTCCTTACCATGAGTATGTATAACAGATATTTTTACAAACAAATCATGCACGAAAACTGGAATTCATAACACAATCTCATTCGTTGACTCCTTTGTGGTGAAAGGAGCCAATTTTTCTTCTACAGCTACTAGGAAAAGATGAGGACACAACAGTAATCAGATTCCAAACTGTCTCTATATTCTATAAACTTGACAATGCAAACATTATCTGGACACCACTAGAATCAACAAGTGCTGAGCGTGCTAGCCTTAACATGGGTCTACCGTCATCCATTTTAGGTAATATCGGTGTGAAGTAAAACAGACGTGTTGGTGTCATTCGTGAATTGACAGGCGAATCACGTAGTGTAGGGTTACAAGTTTTATAGCGGCAGCGGGTAGAGAAAGAAAGTGGTTAAACATATTTTTGACGGTATTTAAAAACTGATTTAACGATTTTCGTAAACATACTTTTTTGTTTCAAATAGACGAATGAAGAACATAATATTTCAAATATTGCTGCCAAATCTTTCCCACTTCCCAGTGTTATAGTAGCTAAGATAACTCAATATGTGAAGAAAAAGTCCACGCGGGAGTCTAAAACTATACAATAAACTGAACCTATATTTATAAACTTTTTTACATTATATTTTTTTTTATGTGATGACGATGATGATAGTACAGAGAATGCCTTCACATACGCAGCCTTTCGAAGTATTTTGCCATACCATTGATTCTTCTTTCAGATTGATTTGAAATAGTAATAAACAACATTCTAACACGCGTGTACAACGTTGACTCTTTTGCTATGTGCTCTACCCGCTACCTCCTGCTCCTCAACCACGTCGTCTAAAGTAAACCGACGTGACAAACAAGTGACGCGAGGACAATACCGTGTTTGCACATAAAACACGCCATTTACATTGCTAAGCGACTAAGATGGTAATATCGTTAGCCGTGCCAAATATTGGTACCTTTTGACGGTGCTCAGAAGGTTTGTTGTCATTACGTCATCGAATCTTACGTCAGTGTTGGTGCCTAGCATAATTTTTGGGCCTCCTATGGTATGTCTTGTACTCTGATTGTTGTATACCATTGCACGTCGAAGTAAGCCGCCTAAATTAATAAATACTGATCCAAACACAGATTTAATAGTTTTAGATGAAGTCTGAATTTATCTTAATATAGTTTCGTAATATAGCTGGGACTGCTTTATTATGGTAAGATTCAGAAAGAAAATATACACCGGCTTCTTGCACATGGAATAAACAAGGTTGAAATAGTCCAAGAGTACATTCAAAACCACAATAAAAAAAAAAACAATAATCTTGTTCCACCATTTCTCTTTAATTAGAATTTTATTCTCTCCACCTTTAATATAATTTCCAATAATCCTAGATAGAAAACTTGAATGAAAACCTTATCGACAATAAGCTATCAACAATGAGCACTTATCGCTTTCGATTTCAAAACACCTAAGATTGCACTCTGAATGAAAACTGTATTGCCACAGATTAGGTTGGGCACAGAAGGCCAAGTCTGCAGGTCACGATAAATAAATTTCATTTATAGCCACCGAGAGTAAAAGTAAAGCGACAATACCAATACCATACACTACTAAGTACTCATATGTAATGTTAATGTCTATATATCATTATATATCAACATGTTCAAAAAACGAGCAGTAATTATATAGAATCCCCCTAACGACGTTCCCCTTTACAGCGAAATATGTCCAGCTTTAAGTTTACGGTAAGGGGGCAGGCTTGGTCTCTGCGTTCTGGCGATTTTAGGCCGTTAAGCCTAAGGTTCTAGTTCCTAAGGTGTCTTTAAATAACTTAGAAAATAAATAAAATATGACATTTGAATGCAATTTTCTATACCGTTGGGCTAGCGTTAGCAAAATAGTTACAGCGAAACTACGTTCGAAATGTGTGTGAACCTTCTTTATTTCATGTTTTATGGTGTTAACAGTTACCAGAAATATTCCTAACGGTACACGAGTTAATTAACACCTATCAAGTCATAATTATAATTTCGTAAGCTCTATAAACAGTAGTAAAGAGAATTGCTGATAAAATAGGACGGGTTGTGCGTCTATTGTGAAATTGGTTAGTGACTACGCAACTGTCCGTCTGTTTGAAGGTTAGGTCTTACTGTATTTTGTACTACTGTTATATTTACTATGTACTCTGGTTGTACTCACGTTTTGGAGCTAGTAAATAATATGAATGACACTCACGAAAGTACACCGTACCACAGAATAGATAAGAGTTTTGAGTATTAGTTCCGACGTAACTGTGCTATACTTTGTAGTAATCGTAGTACTAAACAGTTGGTGTTCTAAGAATAATCAGTTATTGATGACTTCAACTAACGCTGAGTAAAGGTTTCAAGAAGTAAACTTAGTATTAGTTTAAGCGATCATTAAATGTCGCTGAGTACGGCTGTTAGTGTTTCGACTCAGAATGCAAGAAAGAAATCATTCGTATTGATATGACCTTCGAGTGAAAGGAATGATGAAATTAATTAAAACATACGTATAATAATTACTATGTGAGTTAACTTTGTAATCGAGTCGCTAAATCTATCAGCGTTTTACTCATAAAACTGGTCAATTGCTTGTCGGGTAATAAAATAAAATCTATCTCAAATAAAAATAAATTATTAAGCTACCCTTAACTCCGAGAATAAGGAACTGAGTCTTTACCAAGCAGGAAAATTAATAAAATGATTACTGGTAACAATAGTTGTAAAATACTAACTGTCTTACCATTACGCATCGCTACAACAATTAATTTGTACAACCCTGCAATCAGCTGATGGCAGATACCATCTTACGTTATTGTACAGTCAACAACAAAAATAGTTGAACATTTAAATTTAATTTAATATTGATTGTAGGACAATTTAGTTACATAGTTAAAAGTTTTATAATCTCGGATTATAATTTGGTATCTTATAATTTGAGACTATAACTTGATTGATGTATATTACTTTCCGTAACATAACATGACATCACGCTTGTATTCCCCGAAGGGGTAGGCAGAGGTGTATAGTACACCCACAGTTCGCCAGTTTTGGTTTTAGTCTCCAATGTTATGGGTGGCTAGCTTATTTCCATCAACCGGGAATAAATCCAGACTCCGTGCTGCTACTCAGAATTGCCTAATTAAAAAACGCAGTAGCACTGTACCCGACCGGGGATTCGAACACAAGACCTCATGCTCAGCAATCGCACTAAGCGACCACTAAACCAACGACGCAGTTTTACGCCTTACTTTCCATTGTTTGACATTAACTTTCTTAACTTTTTTAGTTCCTTCTGTTGTTGACTGTACATCCCGCATAAAGTGATAATTGCTCCATTTAGATGTAGGTAGTGCTACAGTGGATGTAGATGGTACGATTTAGAAATTATGTGTCAATCCAATTAGCTAAAAGTTAAAAAATCTTTGGTTATAGCTGGAGGTAAGGTAGGAAATCTAGAGGCGATTGCCGGGAAATACATTTATTATAGTTAATTTAATCATTTATATTTTTATTGTATAGTTTTATATGTCTATAAACTTCGCAATACTTTGGATTTCTTCTTCAGGACTTATAACTTACAAAGAAAAAAAAGTTGCTCAAAAATGACTGAAGATCACCGATGATAGTTTTGCAAATAATGTTTGATTTTACAGAAATTCACGTTTGGGTTAGATGATGCTGCTTTTACACCAGACACGAGAAACCTTTATGGTGTCGTTATCTAACAAACTAATAGTTTCCGCCCGCAGGCTCATCATTTAATGTTTCTGCAACTGTATTGGTTAAATAGCATCCTATGTCCTTGTCTAAAGCTCAAACCGTACTAAATAATATTAAAATCGCTGGATCAGAATCCCTCTTACAACCGATGTTAAAACGTATTTTAACATAAACAAGGGGGCGCAAGTCGAGAAACTCCACGACTGACGATATTTAAGTATGTCCGGCGCACCCTGATTGGTCAACCTCGCTAACATCCTTGTTGACTGACCAATCTCTACACAACGGCATGATCTATTCCTAATAAACACCTAAGTCTATTGACTCCTGTTCTTTGACATGCAAATGACAGTGACAGGTATAATTGTATCAATGGTTAAACATTGTCAATTTTTGTGAAAGAGCATAACTGTAAAAACGTTACACGGGGACATAGTCAAATTACTTTTGCTTTTATAACTAAAGGATGAATACCTACATTATATAAACTCGAGACCACCGGAGTGGTCCAGTTAATTATAGAAAGGAATTCGCCAAAACCGGTACCTTTAATTTAAATACATATTGCTAGTCGACCTTCACACGCCTACATAATGAGTTCGATAGTTTAATTTAATGTATCGATTTTTATCTGATAATGTAATTTGTCGTCTGGCTTTTTTTGCACACTACTGTACCTACAGTTAGGTACAAGCGATTGTATGTATTAAGAGTATAAACACAAGTTCTATTGTTGCATAAACACTATAATACTAGCATTGACCTAAATTATCTTTCCTCTGTTTCTTGGTAACCTTTCCTCTTAAGAGAAACGTCTTTACGGAAAAACTGACAACAAGGTGATTCCGTAATTATTTCTGCAAATGAAGCCTACGAAACACTAGAAATTCATGACATGCAGGGCAATTTTTGTGGTTAAAAAATGTCTTAAATATATCTCGTTTCGGTCTAGTGACAAGTCAAAATAATGTTATACATACAAGACAATCATATAAAAACCTCCTTTTTGAAGTCGGTTAAATAGTGGCATCCTTTTTAACCTATTCAAGACGTTAAACTGGATCAAAACTAGCTTAATATACATTGCTATTTGCTTTTTGGATTCTTATAAACAAAAATAACGAAAAGTCCATAGGGATGAGGGATAGCGGAATTAAATGCAATGCAATTTAAACTTCCTAAGATATTAATAATTGTAGTTATGAACAGAATACGTTTACGGTTAACTTTCCCTTTAAACATAGCTGGCGGCGTCATGCAACTAACTTGACATTTTGACCTCTGCTCACGCGACCAAAATATGACGTGACTGTCTCTAATACATGGTGTCTCGTTACAATCACTCATGTACAGTCGGCAACGAAAATAGCTGTACTTTTACTCCCTTATAAAAATTAGTAATTTATAATAAATAGGTTCGTACTATACATAAAGTCACGCCTGTTTCCCGGATAATTGACGACCTGATTGGCGCAGTGGCTAAGCGATTAGACTGCTGCGCTAAGGGATGCGGGTTCGATTCCCGCACGGGGCATAAATTTGTGCGATCCACATTTGATTGTCCCGAGTCTGGGTGTTTGTGTATGTGATATTTCATGTTTGTGAAACGTACCCACGGTACAGGAAAAATTCCTAGTGTGGGGCGACGTTTTTTTTTAAATAATAATAATAAATTGCCAATTAGCTGAAGTTTATGATTTTAGCTGGAGCTTATGGCCTACTTTTATTGATCTTGATTAGTTTTGAATAATATTACTTTATTCAAGTATTTCAAAATTTCATAATACCCAATTTTTTATTATGAAACTTTTTGAAGGATCCCGCTAGTTAAAAAAATCTTTTATCTAACTAACTAAACAGGTAAGAAAACACCCCACCAACGATGATGCACAAAGCACAGTGGCAAAAAGGTATTCGAGAAATTACTTGACATTT
The DNA here is from genome assembly GCA_905340225.1 of Abrostola tripartita. Taxonomy (NCBI): domain Eukaryota; kingdom Metazoa; phylum Arthropoda; class Insecta; order Lepidoptera; family Noctuidae; genus Abrostola; species Abrostola tripartita. Next base: position 6,256,504 of record HG996512.1, read on the forward strand.
CTACGCGCGATTCAAAGTCTGTCAAACCGGCAATTCGCAAAGACTGATCAAAATCCGACCAATCGATATATCGTGTCTATTTCAATTAAAGCATTGAGCGTGACCCCTCGCGAGGTCGCCTCTATCGCATGTGTAAACATGACGAGTATTTTACGGTGACGTAACAAACGTAGCATGCGCACGCGCTCATTCCCAACGCGATTTATTTCTAATGCGATACAATTTATTAGTTTATTATGGACAAATACAAGACCTTGAAATATTTAGAGTAGATCTTTTTATATTTGTGATTGACATGAATGACTTCAGTATTATGATTGCATATTAGTATCTTTTGTGACCTTGATTTTGACTGGCGAATTGGGTAATACTCGCAGGGTAGGGGTTGTTTTTTGGGTTATTTGTTAGGTGTCTGGTTGGCATGGAAGCCGCCTAACCCACCTCCTCCTCGGGTTACGGCACCTGGTAAAACATTGTTGTTTTTAGGCCGTATCACTTATATACGTATCGCGTAAAATTACGCTGGTTATGGCTTCATTTGTATGGTTATTGAGTGTAAGTGGCTGACTTTAGTAAGGTCTCGCTAAAATACCAGTTAAGTGCAGGCAACTTTCCAGGAGTTATTTCGAGAGATTTGAAAAAAACGCGTTTTTTTAATTTTGTCGGTTTTTATAGGTACATGGTATCCATTCAGAAGCGCTGAAATCTTTTCCAGTGCAGTGACCCACATATTTAGCATTCTTTAACTGTCTGCTTCGCGCTCAGACAAAGTGGTAATTGTCATAGCACACATCAAATCGGAAAGGGATCGTCACCGCATCTCCTCGCCGTCAAACATGCGTCAACCTTACAGAAGCACGTAACCAAAGCGGATCAGCTGCTCCGATACATCGACTCGGCTACGGCTAGGCAAAGCCGCGCTTACGGCTCGCCGGTTCCGAGGCGAGGCGACTACCTTACGATTTCGATTAGTGAGCTTTGCAGTAGGGAGTTTTATACAAAGATACTGCACGGCTCGAGTTGATACGGTGACGATCCCTATCCGGGATGATACATGTGTTAAGACTTTATGTCTCCTTACCCTTCCAAAAGTTATTATATTCCAAAGGTAGAAGAATGGACATGAGACTCTTTTCATTATAAATGTGTTCTATGTAAAGCATTGTATGAGTCTAGTCTAAATTATTATATAATTCGTACCTCAAGTTTAACCTATAACAATTTACGTTGAACTCGAGTGTCCTTAAAGATTAGATACTAATTAGTACTAGGTATATAACTGATCTAATGATTAGTATCGCACTAGTGATGTCAGTAACGTCCGAGTTCGATTCGCACAATGCCATTGCGAATTTCGTGGAATACATTATCAAGTAACATAATCTTTTCGGGTGACTGAATTATCATTGTTATTAATTTGGTTCTAAAATTTAAACTACAGGACATTGTTATATCTAAATTTACGCTACGTAACTAGACTGCAATTAGGTACCTACTTACTGGAATTATTTTAGATAACAATGAGAGAAAAAATAAAAAACCGTTTGCGTTTTCGTCTAAAATTTCATAGCTATTTTGGTGAAATTCTGATAAAGATCTTAAAAAAAAAAAAAAACTTTTATTCCCAGTTCCATTAAGCATTATATTCTTTCGCATCACCAGTGAGCAACGGAATAAAACCTGCGACTTCAGAATATACGAATAATCGAATATTTACAACACTATGTATTACCTAAGACACGGTGTTAGCAGCAAAAAACTGTACTATGGTTGTACCTACTGAGTTACGCAACTCAAGTTCTACCTAATTTCATGGAAAGTGTTTTTCAAGATAATAGATTTATAATGAGTCCGTCATTATTCTTAATCTATTAACTTTTAAAATGGCTGCTGATGTGTGTTTAATCTGCAGTAGCGAATTTAGTGATAAATTGTTTTAATTTTACGGTACTTATCTTATGATAATATTAGATGAATCTGGAAAAAATACTGGACTTATTAGTAGATATCAACAAATTCTACAGTATAGTCACCTACTTACTAGAAGATCACGGACATGCAAACATACATACCGCCGGTCGAATACAGAACCTCCTTTTTTCGAAGTCGGCTAAAAATGCATGTCGTGAACATTTATTAGTTATAAGCAGTGCATAATACGTACCACAAGTTTGTTCTTATATAGCGTAAAGGAAAATCTAAAACCCCAACACAATCTTCAATCGGAAATAGGATCTCACGCACGACGGTCTCCTAATTAATATTTATATGCAATTAAAGGTTCTGCATATCGTAAGAAAAACGGGCGAGAATATAAAATAGAAAATTAAGCCCTCAAGTACATTAGATATAGATAAAAACAAGCATCCAGCTAATTAAGTCGCTATGTATCTTTGCTTTCTATCGGCCGGGCTAATTTTAGACCGAGTGGATGCGCTCGCGCCGATGAAATGTAGGAAGTTGGCATCTGCTGAAGTGCAAGTTATTGTGAGATAAGATTTAACCTTCTTTTGGATAAGGAAATGCTTTTACGTCTTGTTTAGAGATTCTTTTAAAAGGATTTTGTTTCGAAACGTATAATTGTTTGGAGTGGACCTTATGGAAGTATTTCAAAAATACTTTTTTGTTCACTATTAAGCAATTTTTTTGTATGTAGTGAGCCTCCCCGAATGCTACCTAAGTCCGTCGCGCGCACCCTGGCACCATAGCGGTTCTCGCTACCATCCTTGTTGACTGACTTATTAATTTACTATTAAGTAATTGGTTTGCAAGTACGAAAGCTTCCAGAACTGCTGCTCCCACACCATAAGCTGTCAATGTTTCTACAATCCTTGTTGACTGGACCATCTACACCACGGCGTCATCTGTTTCCATGTCGTGACAAAAACAACAGGAAGTTATGAGTATCACGCAATAGTAACGTAATTAGGTCTAAAGGTCAAATATTACGAGACCCGTAGTAGTCGTGTAGTAACAAATTGTAAGATTAACGCCTACGGTGTATAATGACGCGTTTCCTACGACAGTTTTAATGTAACGATGATACGGAACCCTAACCCACGGAAACCTTTCTGGCGCATGCGTAGTGGTCTTTGATGAAACAGCCCTGCTGCTGCAGCATGGTCTTGTAGACCACAAAGATCGAAATTGTAAGTCAAAATTTAGATTCAAGATATGAAAAATAAGATAAAAAGGTGCGCCATTGTTTAAAAACTTATGTAAACTAAAACAAAATTATCAATCGCTAAAAAGCGTAATCTTTAATCGAGGTTAATAAACCGGAAACAGAAGAAAAACAGGATTGAATTCCGATGATTCAGTTCAAGTTTCCTTAAAGAAATATTATAGGTCGTAATTCTGTGTGAATCATCCCTTTGACTTATAGGTCACCACATTAACCTACTGCGCCTATCATCAACTAGTTCTAAGAATATAAAACTACCCACATTCAAATCTCGGCCCAGTTTATTTGGGCCCTAAACAGTATCCGGTGAAACTAGAGCAGCCCCCTTACCATGAACTCTTAAATCAGGACGTTTTTCGTTGAGTGAGCGAGATGCCACACTACACTGCACGTAGCGGCGTCTCGCTTCCACAACGATAAATGCTTTCAGAGTTCATAGTAAGGGGGCAGATAACTTGTGCACTTGTTTTTTGTTGAGCTCCTAACGGCCTATACATGACACGTCATAAATCTAATATCTAGGGCATTTTAAGATAAACGGGACGCTGTCGTCATTAAATATGATACTTTATTAAATAATCTTGCGCACACCCACTAGTTGTGATCTATACGATGGTCAGCAAAAAAATCAAGTGTAATGAAAAAAATACATTTTAAAATTAGGAAAAAATATTGTTTTATTCTGTAAGATGAAAGATAAGAAAATCACGTGACATGAATATTTTTTGCAGTATTCCTTTACAGTTTACATAATAATATTTTTTACCTAATCTTTGTATACCTGAATGTCTTTTATAACTGTCGGTGTATTTGTTAAATAAGTAAAATATGTAAACACTCATATTGTAGGTAGTGTGCATATTTGTGTATTTTTTGCTGATTCTACATCGTGTTATTGACCTATTCGGCTTTGTGTAAAATCATTCGTATCGGCTAAGCTTTTGTGAGTATGATGTCATTGTGTTATGATGATTTAAAGCTTCGTATTTTTTGTAGTTTTGAATATTGGCTTATAATAAAATTAAAGTTGATTTTAGATCTGTGTAGAATATTTTTGCTAAGGCAAGATTCTGAAAGATAAATCAATTTATTCTGTTTTAGGTTTGAAAACTTGCTTTTTTATCAGTAGCATGCCCTGTAGTGGGTGTGTAACTGTGTATTTTAGTGTTGTTATTCAGTTTACATATATTATTTTTTTATATGTATTTTGTCATTAAATTAAAACGTTCGATGTATGTAGAAGGATGTGTTAAATATTTTTCTTTTACCTACATGTCCCAAGGATGACTAAAGTTTTCCATTGCCTTACCTTAAACATTTGTAACCTTTGCTGTTTTATTGATATGATAAACATAAATAGATAGCAGTCGGAAGTGTTAATTGCCTTTCAATCTAAATGACGTCGGCGCATACAAGCTCTACTTTTACTGTTCAGATACAAACACCTGCAACTAATTAACATAATTCATATCAGCTATATCCTCCAACTAGTCCATTTCACAGTTACGTAACTGTATTATATTGCGGACAAAACTTCCTGCCTCCTTATAAGATAAGCCTTGCGCACGCGCCGAATTTAAATTCAAATATCCCTTTCCAGAACGATGATCGCATTGGTGACGTCAGCGATGCGATTGGCAGATACGTCTCCGTGATGTCGTAAGCTTCGCGGTGATTGGCGGAGCGCGATTTGCCGCGATCCTGATTGGTGGAAAATGTCAGGACTGCAGGCGAGGACTGAGGAGCCCATCAATGGAGTCGACGTTAGGGAGCAAGGCAGTGCTTTGAGGTTAGTGTTTACTTTCGTTTTCTTAACGATGCGATGAATGGAAATAACGTCATTCAGTTCCTAATGATATTTACTGCAAATTGGCTTTCTCTAATAGGTTCCAAAGCGCTTTTCTGCAAAGTATCTATCGAATTTGTGAGAATGTATAAGTATTTCTCAGCTCATTGATTAATATTGTAGATAATTCTAACCATATATATGCCAAACCTCTAGCTGCTGTAGACTAAAATATGGAACTTTCGGTTTTATACTTAACTCGAGGAACGCCGGCCAAGTTTATGCCTTCAATAGAAGATGGGTAGTTGTGACAGTTGCAAGGTCTAAAGTTCACTCTATAATTAAAATTTAAAATAAAATATAAACACTGAATTTAAAATAAATTTAATGGTAATAATAGTACAATACTAAGTTCTACCTGCCAGTGAAGCGTTATCTCCAATACAACTTTACCACAACAATAATAAACATCACCTAATTAAAATGGAGTCACTACAAGCATCTGTATCTGGAATGATGACACTTTTTAACACACGAATGACTGACTTTGAGGCCGAGCTCCAGAAGACCACCTCAATTACATCCACTGCCACAGTGAGTAGTTTGGCAGCTGACTTTACTTCTTTTAAGAAATTTGTCATGGAGGCGCTGACATGTGTTCAACACCAAATGGAAGAGTTTGCTCGTGGGCTTGATAATCTGGAGATGCACGGTCGAAGGAAGATGTTGCTGCTGCATGGGATCCCAGAACAAGCCAAAGAGGACACCGCAAAGGCTGTTGCAGATATTGTACGCAGTCAGCTCAAGATGTCAGATTTTGCAGAGGCTGATATCAAGAGGTGCCACAGGATGGGTAGGTTAGCAAGTGCACAGAAACCGCGGCCCATTCTTGTAAAGCTGCATAGTGTCAGTATCCGGGATAGTGTCTGGTTTGCTAAGACCAATCTGAAGGGCTCTGGTGTTACTATCTCAGAGTTTCTGACGAAAAGACGCCACCAGGTTTTTATGTCGGCACGTCAAAGGTTTGGTGTGGCTAGTTGCTGGACGAAACAGGGCTGTATTTATGTACTTGGCCCCGACAATATCCAACACCGAGTCGTGACCATTGGTGATCTCCACAAAATCAAAGACGCGGGGGTTGTGGAGGCGCCTGTATCACCATCGGCTCCAGCAGCGTCACCGCAGCCATCACCAGCGCCGAAGAAATCCAAGCGAGCGGCCGCAAGGAAGTGATCTCCATATCACCAAACATCACCTGGCATCATCGGGGTATCGTTCGTTTATCATGCATTATTTTTATATAGTATACGTCCAATATTTAATAGAATAAACTATTTCCTTAGTAATACCCTTCTCTCTTTAAAAATGAAAAATCATCGTTTTAATGTGCTTGTAAAATTATTATTTCTTTACCCCACAGCTCAGTAATCACTTAATAGGCTGCACTCTGTCAATGTCACATGTCATCGACGTTACGTCAGATGACAATTTGACAAATGTCAGTGTCGGTCGTCCAGAAATAGGCAATATGTATTTAATTTAATTCAATAAGTACAGATACAGATTAACATATAAATTTAGGTTTCTTTTTTTTTTTTCTTTTTCTTTCTTATTGTATATAATTATTGTTTCATGTAAATCTATTTGCGTCAGTTACCTTTTATCTATGTCCTTTATTAACGTCTTGTTTGTATATATCTGAACGATCTATGCCCGGATGATGCCAGAGTGAATTGTACGGTTGTCTGTTGTCTATAGTAACCTTTTATGTAAACGCAACTGGCGGGTGGACAGACCCTTAAATCGAGAAAACAATACAAATTTTCATACATTTGTTATTTATTATATTTATACATTTTTTTTTATTTTTTTATTTAAACTTATATTTTGTTTGCAGTAGTCTTAGCTACTATCTATACTTATAATAAAACTGTAGAGAGGTCAATTCTGTACATTGAATATATTTTCAAAATTATTATTGGAGGATAACTGGTGATCGATACTGATGCCAAAAATGCAATTAGTAAATTTTTTGTCGGTCTGTCTGTCTGTCTGTCTGTCTGTATGTGCACGCATGGGTCAAAAACTACTGAAGGGATTTTAACCAAACTTGGTACGATTGTAGTCCATACGCCTGGGCAGGTTATAGGCTATATAACATAACGCTAAAACACATAGGAGCTGAGCAGTAACGATAAATTTGAAGCAAGTCGGATGAAAATGCGCTTTCGAGCTCTTATCTTCGCATACGTCGATCATACACCAAAAGTATGTATTACAAAAATGATGGTCTCTAAAAGATCTACAAAAAAGTCCTCAATAGTATATATCTATCTTTTATAAATTAGCCACAATAACGTGTTTGATCGTTAGGCATTTCTTCAAAGTGTCTCAACACACGACAACCCGGAGCGTGCATGGAGGGTAGTTTGACAAGATTTCTATAAGCAGCATTGGTTGCACCCGCTATATGTAATATTATAGTAAGCACATGACTTCGAAAAGACATTAGTGTGTGCCGGGATTTGAACTTGCGACATCTGACTTAACAGTCTAACGGTTATACCACTCGGCTATCAGTGCATTAAGTTCCTTGGAATAAGCGCACTTTAGATTTTAAAAATACAGATACGTAGTTTTTAGATATAAGTTTAAAGTAGGTATTATTAAATAATAATAATAATTAGTTTGTTTAGTTTTTTTTGGACAAACATCTACGGATCACACTTTTTTTGCGGGAATCGAACCCACAACCAATCCCTCTACACTGCGCCAATGAGGTCGTCACGGTTGTCTTTTATCCTTGGCATTTTTTTTTTCTACAGCAGTTTCAATGTACAGAAACTCAGAAACGCACAAAACGGATTTATTTATGTTCTCTTCTTCAGTTATATATTATTTTCAATAGACTTTCTGTAACTTCCGTAATTACCGTTCAATTTTTGCGGTTTTTTTTTAAATACCGGAAAGTATTCTTAGTTAAATAAGTGGTTTAAAGATTTTTAACCTACTTAAAAAAGCCTGCCTGGTAGGTATTCTTTTCTGTTAAAAGTTCAATTTACTACTGGTGTTTTATCCGAAATACACGCGGACGAAGTCGCGGGCAACAGCTATACATGTAATAAGATAGTACGGCATGGCGTAAAAACTACTAAATCGAATTCGCTCAATCTTAGCTAATGCTAATATATTAAAAACAATTTAAAAAAACTTTTGCTGTTTCCGAATTTCCACGCGGACGGAGTCGCGGGCACATCTAGTCATTAATATATATATATATATATATTTTTATGTCAAGCTCTGATACAGAAAGCTTTATTTCAGCGTGTAGCAATAATGATAGTTTCACTAGCATGCCCTCATTGGGTGATACTCTAATATCTCATTTCTCTGATGTCCCAAGTAATCTTAATGTAGTCCATATAAATGCCCAAAGTATTCCGGCACACTTCTCTGATATGTTGGCAATCTTTGACTGTAAGGACATCCACGCTATCCTTATCTCTGAGTCCTGGTTGAAACCATGTCTTTCCTCAACCTCCTATTCCCTTCCTGGTTTTAATCTGATAAGAAATGATCGCGTGGTTGGCGGCGGGGGAGGTGTCGCTATATATCTTCGTGCTCACATTCCTTACTCTATAGTCGATATATCGGCACAACCTCCGCCGTCAAGTGCCGGCGAGCATCTTTTCTTAGAAATAAACCTAAATCACTCAAAAGTCCTTCTTGGTGTATACTACTCTCCTTCTTTACGCATTAATTTTTTCTCTTCTTTTGAAAACATTTTAGAAAAACTAAGTCCCACTTACAGTCACATTATTATCATGGGGGATTTCAATACATGTCTTTTGAAACAAGATTCTCGTTCCGCTGCTCTCCTATCCACCGTTCACTCTAATAATCTATCTGTTCTTCCTTTAAGTGCCACTCACCATTTTCCTAATTCAACTCCTTCCCTTCTTGACCTTATCTTTGTTTCATCTACCGAACACGTTGCTAAGCACGGGCAATGTTCAGCCGACTCTTTTTCTTACCACGACCTAATCTACCTTTCTTACAAAATTCGCCCACCAAAAGCCAAACCTAAAATTCTCCTGCAACGTAATTTTGGTGGTATGAAGGAAGACGAACTGCGCAAGGACGCCAGCAACATTGACTGGAATTCACTTATTATATCAAACTGTATTAACGTTAAGCTTGACATGTTTGTGACTCAACTTATCGGACTATACGACACACACGCTCCAGTGCGGGCTGTTAAAATCAAGCATTACCCGTCACCCTGGCTTACAGACACAATTAAGTCACTCATGCACAAGAAAGCAGTAGCTAAAACTAAGTACAAGCACCGGTCAACTTCTGAAAATTGGGTCAGCTACGTAGCCATCCGCAATCACTGCAATCTGGTGTGTAGGGACGCCCAACGCCACTATATCCACAATTCTGTTGAAAATGGAGATCCAGCAAAGGTCTGGAAATTTCTTAGAACTATGGGAATTGGAGAAAAACGTGTAAATACTAGCTCAAGCCATCTTGACATCAATTTATTAAATAATCATTTCTCTTCTTCGTCCAATTGTAATGGGACCATTAAAGCCAAAACATTAAGTTATCTTTCATCTCTTCCAGTTCCCAATTACTCCCCATTTGTTTTCAATCAATTCTCCGCTTGTGATGTTAAGAAGAGTATACTGTCAATCACTTCCAATGCAGTCGGCTCTGACTGCGTTAGCCGGAAAATGATACTGCCTGTCCTGGATGAACTCCTCCCGGTCATTCGCCACATCCTTAACTTTTCCATATCCAGTGGTGTCTTTCCATCGGCATGGAAAGATGCACAAATAACCCCTATTCCTAAGAAGTCCAATCCCACATCTTTCTCTGAATATCGTCCCATATCTATTTTACCTTTCCTCTCTAAAGTCCTGGAACGCCTCGTCCACAACCAGATCAATACATTCCTCTGTAAGAATAACCTCCTCAATCCTTTCCAATCCGGATTCCGTCCAGGGCACAGTACCACCACGGCCCTAGTTAAAATCAGTGATGACATTAGATTAGGCATGGAAAACAGTAACCTCACGGTGCTTACCTTACTTGATTTTAGCAATGCTTTTAACACCGTGGATTTTGAGATCTTGCTAGCCGTGCTTAACTCTCTTAACATATCTCCATCGGCGATTGACTGGTTTCGTAATTACCTGTCTGGTCGCCGACAACGGATCCGCATTGAAGATACTTTCTCTTCCTGGTGCAATACTTCTGTTGGCGTACCACAGGGTGGCGTCTTGTCTCCTCTACTATTCGCATTGTTCATCAATTCCATCTCAAGTGAACTTCATTCTTCCTACCACCTCTACGCAGATGACCTGCAAATTTATGCACAAGCTCGTTTGGAAGAGTTGCCGGCGGCTATTACTTCAGTAAATAATGACTTAGCTAAAATACACAAATGGAGTTTAGCATACGGATTGAAGGTGAACCCGTCTAAGACCCAGGTTATTGTTGTCGGCAATCAAATGACCTGTAAGATTGACTGGGGTAGGCTCCCTAAGGTAACTTTCGACGATTTTGCTATTCCTTGGAGTGACAGTGTGAGGAACCTGGGGATATATTTCGACAGGAATTTTTCGTGGGGTCCTCAACTTCAAGAACTTAGCCGGAAAGTGTTTGCATCTGGACGTTCCTTGAAGAGACTCCGTAATTTCCTCCCAACTGCCACCAAAATTGCGCTTGCACAGTCTCTTCTTCACCCTCTACTTGATTACGCTGACGTCAGCTATCTCGATCTCACAGAGGCACAATTTGACAAGCTTGAGCGTCTCCAAAATTTTTGTATTAGATTCGTATTTGGTTTGCGTAAATACGATCACATATCCGAGTTTCGTTCAAGGCTCAAGTGGCTTCCTATACGACTTCGCCGGAATGCTCATATACTCTCCTTACTTTACAGTGTATTATTTAACCCTACGACCCCCTACTATCTTAAAGAACGTTTTAAGTTCCTTAATGACGCACACACTAGACACTTGAGGTCATCAGAGAACTTAAGACTTGAGATGCCAACGCACTCCACGCGATTTTATGACAAGTCTTTTACAGTCCAGGCTGTACGACTGTGGAACGAATTGCCGGTGCCTATCAGACATGCTCAGTCCTTAGCGAGCTTCAAAAAGTTGGTTAAGGATCATTACCTTGCGCAACCTTAATATATAGAGTATTTATTTGTTCACCTTGTTGATATAATTATATATTATAATTGTGTATGTTTAAGTGTAAATCAGTAGATAACTATGTAAGTAATTTGTATGTTTATGAGTTTTATAATAGTGCGCACCACAGACTACCCTTGTATTAATTTTCATCGCTCCAGTCCATCCTAAGGTTGTCTGGAAGATATCGCTATTAGCGATAAGACCGCCCATTGTACTCTATTTTCTGTTTTTGATTCCTCCTGTAAAATATGTGTAATGGTGTGCAATAAAGAGTATTGTATTGTATAAATCTAGATTTAAATCCTACTTGTTCATGGATAGTAACATGACATAACATCACGCTTGTATTCCACGAAGGGGTTGGCAGAGGTGTATAGTACACCCATATTTCGCCAGCTATGTTATAGGTCCCAAAATAACGGGGCGAGCCTATTGCCATCAACCGGACACAAATCCAGACTCTGTGCTGCTGCTGAGAATTACCTAATAGAATAACCTAGTAACACAGACGAACCATGGATTGTAAGCAAATCATATGACAATTTGTCAAAATTATATTCCCAAATTACTTTATAATTTGATATAATACTTACGTTTTAGGAACTATATTCTGTATATAAGTCTGAAGCATGTCAGGACTTCTAATAACTCAATGCAGTTAGGAAGTGGGTCGGTAAAATTACACTACATTACGTAGCCTGTATTTCTTCCTGCAAAAAAAAAACAAACACTATATATTTTCTTTTACAAACCGCAATGTTTTTGTTGGAAAACATTTTATTTTCCATTGTCTAGATTAGATAATTCGATTATGTATTCTCATACTATTTTAAACGCTAATACGTTGTGATAAGTCTGCGTTTTGTATGGTGTTTGTGCTGCAATCTTGTGCTGTGTGAGGGTAGTCAGCGGAGCGAAAAATTGCTAGTTACCCACACGCATATATTATTGTGGTTTTATTTGGTACATTTGTGTATCAATGATAATAGAATTATATGGTGCAACGGTGCTTAAGTGTGCTTCTAGATCGTAACATACATTTTACAGATTTAAATGATAAATTATTCTGTATACAAGTAGTTCACTACATGATTTCGAAATCACTTGTTGCATTCTGAAAAAGTTACAACTGTCTTGGTCAAAGTGTATTTTAAAGGTCCGAAAGTCAGAGTTAAGGAAAACGTTGATAAAAAAGATGAAAGTGATAAGTAAGATATAAATTCAGATTAACACGTGCATAAGCCGATAAGAACATTTCAAATACATACGTTCACACAAAAACAATACCTATAGTTATATGACATAAAGGTATTATAAAGTTTACATTGATTGTATATCTAAAAATCAAAATAGATTAGATAAGATAAAATGAAGATACAAAATTGTGCTAGATGTAAATACTCTATTTGGTACTTAAACTACAAAACGGGAAATAGCGCGAGCACAAGTTTTTAATTTTGGCTTGACGTTTCGACCGAGTTGCATCTGCCGTGGTCACCAGCACGTTGCACGTCTATTTGGCTCGTTGTAGTACTTCTTAGTGAATATTTAGACGTCCATCTTGACCTGTCAAGACCCCTATGTAGTTTAGGCAGCACTTCGTTCAACTGTCAGTTTTAGTTGGCACACAGATACCAGCATCTTGTCATTGGACGGTCAAAACATTTAAGAACTGATATCTGTCTTGCTTTGACAAGCTTAGAAAACTTGCGATGTTTAAAAGCCGTATATACGGTGAAGAAGCATCAAACGAAAGCTGGTCACTTCTGCCTGGTAAAAAAAAGAAATATTCATTGTTGTTTGGTGTTATGGCAACAACCGTTTTTGTAAAAATTTAAGGCTAGGGACTGGAAAGGGTCGTTAAGATTGTGTCTAAAATAATGGACCTTTCTGCTTTTTGACTAACTGGCTCATAAACAACCTAAAGCTGTAATGAGGGAAGGATAAACCAGCAACAAAGTTTCTTTATTTAATTATAAGCAAGAGGGAGAAAGGTGGGTATACATACCGTGTATTATCCATCCGTCCACAGAACTAAATGAAAACGGTTTCCATCCAGAACAGCTAAACTTCTTGGTAATCTTAATTCAGCACTTCAATGTATTTCACAATTTATAGACGTTTTTGTATATTATGAAAGAAATTGTCATTTACAAAGATAATTTAAGCTTCGTGATTCATATTGTCGTAAAGATCTGAATTTAAATTTCGTGTGAAATGTTTACAAATTTTAGTTCTCCGAAATTTTATCTGCATATGAAACTATTTAAGGAAACTAAATTGATAAAGGAAATTTGAAAAATGATGGACACAAGCGGGATTTGAACCCGCGACCTTCGCCGATCCGTGGCGCTGCTCTAACCAACTGAGCCACCGTGTCGCTGCTCGCATCCATCGAATTTTCAAGTTCCCTTTTAGTATTTACGTCTTAAGGGTGACGTAGCATGGGCAACATGCTAAAATGGCACCAAAAGTCATATATTTAAGGAAATCTTGGAAATCTATATTGACTGCGACATTGGAAGGAAAATCACTTCAAATTAATGCTGTCACTGGAGAAAATCCAGGTGACTAGTTGCTTAAACTGATAGCATGATCAGAAATGTCTACTCCATGAGTCACGAGAGAGAATGCCGATGTAAATCGATATAAATACATCGAATAATATACTAATCCTTTTGATTCTTTTTTGATTAAACCGGTTGACACCCGATGAGATCTCTACTCTATGAAGCACCTTCTGTCTTGTTCCTTTACTTCAATACCTGCTCTTGAGTTATCAACGCGTGTATATACATACTGAAAATAAGAAATAAGTATTTTTACCGAATACATTTTTTTTTGTCTAACTCTGACCTTAATTACGCCGTGCCAAAACTCCATTCAAAAGTTATACATACGTAAAGTCACGCCTATTTCCACGAGGGTAGGCAGAGACCACAGACTTCCATTTGCTACGATTCTGACATACTTTGGGCTCTTTCAAATTTGCCTGCGAAAGTCGTGCGGCTGTCGTACGTTTCATACAAATTGCTAAACGGACGTCTAATATTTGTATGAACCGTACGACAACCGCACGACTATCGCAGGCTACTTTGAAAGAGCCCTTCCTCCGCATCATTCATTAAAAAATCACCTTAGCATCTATTTCAATTCGTGTTAAATAAAAACAATTTCTTATTACAACTAAATAGATAAGGAATACATAATTAATAGTTATCTGAATATTGTATATAGATCAGCACTTGAAGTCATTAAGATATAGATCGCGTTATCTATGTCCCACGGTGTTATGTCATTCGGGTCAATGACACGTTATTATTATGAATAGTAACTTATTGTGAGAAGTCTAGGTGGTTTATGAAATTCGTGAGAATACCTAAGGTGTGCCGTTGATGTGATAATCCTTGAGGATTACAAGTGATGTGAGAACAATTGGCAAAACTGGCTTTTATCAACTTATGTGATTTAAAATCCCTAGGATATAATTTTTGTAGGCGAAATATTGTACTGAAATTTAAATTTTACTTTTCTGAAAAGTGACCACACAAATAGTCTAATAAACATATTTCTATTGCATAAAATAAGTAGTAACCAGAAAAAGCTTCGCATAGTCCACCACGCTTGTGCTCTGAAGTAACTGTGAAGTTACCTTAAATACATTTTTAAACCATTGTTAGCACATCATTAGTAAGTAAGTTTATATATAATTATTATTATTCGGCAATTACTATTGCGATTTACTTCTTTAATTAGAACAATAGCGAATTTAAAACTATATTTTTACAAATTCTAAAAGTAACACAAATCAGCTATTTATTACGTCGATCTTGTAAATATTGTCTTGTTATTGTAATACTACAAGATAAGCAAAGGATGTGTCTCAATACCTCAATCAGTCATTGTATTAGATAAGATAACTTTATCAATTTTCGTTCGACCTCTGAAGAAAGCCGCGATTTAAATGGCCTTAGTCGGCTTCCGCAGTCTTCTGCCAAGCTGCTTTGTCATTATTATTATTAGCCTCGAGTGTCCCACTGCTGGGCTAAGGCCTCCCCACTCTCTTTTCACATCTCCCTGTCACCAGCTGCCAACGACCAGTCTTGCATATGTATACAAGTCGAATTCATCCCGCTATTCTTTATAATTTGAAAGTGTTACTGAGTTTTCCATTAGGTAATTCTCAGTAGCAGCACGGAGTCTGGATCTGTGCCCGGTTAATGGCAATAGGCTCGCCCCCTATTACATTGGGACTCACAACATAACTGGCGAAATGTGGGTGTAATACATGTACACCTCTGCCTACCCCTTCGGGGAATACAGGCGTGATGTTATGTTATGTTATTCCTTGTCATGCATAAATGTTATCTTAAAAGTACCAGGAAAGCATGGTACCAAATACTAAAAGAGAAAGATTTTTACTACGCGATGGGTTATATAGACATTCAAGTATAGTTTGGAATCGGCAATACAACAAAAATGTTTTAAACTTTCTTCAAACCAGGAGGAAATCCTCAATTCTACTGAACTTTGTGAACTTAGGGCCTAGGCCGCACTATGGTTAAACCGCCGCGGTTTTTAACCGAGTGACTAGGCAACTACAAACGGCCGCGCGGGAAAAAACCGCAAGTGCGGCCGCTTACATTCATTTCCTTGTGTCACAAAATCATGCGGTTAAAAACAGCGGCGGTAAAACAGTAGCGCGGCCTGGGGTTAAGGTAAGAATTATACATCAACATATTTGAATTGTCCTGTTTATTTTTAATATACTTATTTCTCAAATTGCCACAAGAGATAAAGTTATGTAAAGAAACAGAAACTGAACCGATTACGTAAGTGACGTTGTTCAAGGTCTGCTAATTATATCAATGATTAACTTAACCATACATCGTTATAAAACAATTACAGCCACGCAATACAAAGAGACCATTACTATGTTTTTGTGGTAATCACAGAAACATTACTAGGAAGTGGTGTACATTGTTTGTGTTTAATGTTTATCTTGGCTTCTGATCTGTTATATCAGCTGTTAGGTAGATCAAAGGGTAGGTTTGTGTATTATCTTCAAATGATCAAACATCTATGGCTAAGTAATTTACCTACTTCGAGTCTAAATCCCGCGGGACTAATGAAAGATTGTAGTTTTGAACCAACTTCAAAAAAGGAGGACGTCCTATTGTGGTTGCTTTTATATTGCACTATCAACTAATGGACTCGACAAATCTAATCTAAAAATAGCTACCTGGTCATTTTCAGTAAAGACTACACTATTATTGAAGCGAAAAAAGTATGCCAGGATCGTAGCAAATGAAAATTCGTGGTCTCTGCCTCCTCCTGGGAAACAGGCGTGACTTTATGTATATATGTATGTACTCAGCTATAAAACGCTCCGTAAAAACATCTGCGGATTGCACAAATTTTTGTCCCGTGCGTGAACCTGCAACCCTTAGCGCAGCAGGCCAATTGCTTGTCAATTAAATCCCTTGAAGGAACATTAAGTTTCCACTTGAATTGATCTGTCAACAATGATTGTGTAACCCTGTCCCCGCTGCACGTGACGCTTCCCTTGTACTGCAGGGCTTCACTCTCCTAACCTTGTGGGAATGCCGCTTATTGGATCTGAGATTCCCTGTGATCATGGACGGGGATTATTGTTATAAGTAATAACACATCAGAGATGCGTAGATACAGATTTCTAAGTAACAATATATTTAAACTTGCAAAAGTCTGGCTAAGTCACAATATAGCTGGTTTGTGGGTTTTTTTCGGTAGGACCTAAACATAATGCGCTATTATTACGATATGGATTAAATCTTACTAGCCCAAGAGCGGGGGATGTCATAAGATGATTTTCCCACCTAAAAAAAAAAAAAAAAAAAAACTAGCGCACATATAAAATCATCAAGATATGCATAAAACTAGAAACCATGAAGATAGTCTTTTACAGACCACGATCAATGAAACTTGATAAGCTTAAAGGTCGGTCAAAATTATAATGTTGATCTGCTTCTTCTTAGCTAATAATGAAACCCCTACTAAAATAACTAGTAGTCGCCCGGTGGTCGCCAGAAATATGACCGTAAATCAATAAATAGGATAAGGCGAAATATTTTGGCAATAGCGGTAATATAGTTACATTATTAAAAACCTTTGCTATAACTTACTAAAGAGGTTTTACGTAACAAGAGTGTAATATCTATCTTCCACACTCAGGTGGATAAACGCTTGTGAGTCTCAACGCTGTTAACGTACCAAACACTTTGAGCCAAAGGCTTTTTTAAATAAATAGAGAATAAAAGGGTAAATATCTCTAAACATCCAATCTCTATCATCCAATCTCGTACTAAACATAAGTGTAGTTATATTTTCGTTAATCAATCCCAAATCCTCAGTGCTCCGTGCACCCAATATTCCTGAAAAGAGGTCCAAAGTTTTCGCTTGACGTATTAATATAGTACCACAATATACTTGAATTTAATATTGCTTCTTGCGGTTATATCAGTGTGGTATACTATTGTTTTTACTTAACATCAACGGACAGCGAGTTCCGTTTTGATTGATGTCCGTCCACACTCCACTTACACTTTTTGCCTAGTACGCAGTTCCGTACATCACTAGGTGTGTAGTGTTTTTTATGCCGTTTCTTTTTACTTGCTATAGTACTAGGAACCAAAGAGGAAGTAATTTAAAAAGTATGCAATTTCTTATTACGTAGGTTTGTTGTCTATCCTCATAGTACAGTCGCGAATACTAACGTTCTTCGGTCATGTAACACGGCGCAATGAAGAGTCAATAATACGCCTAGTTGTCGAGGGCAAAGTAGAAGGCACCAGACTCAGAGAGATCCCCCATGAGGTGGACGGATCAAATAAAGTCCGCCATAGACCCATCCCTGCACAAATGTACACACAAGGCAGCAGTGCGGGAGGAGTGGAGACGCCTGGTGCAGCGAGCCACTGCTAAATAGCGACCACGACCGCTCAGACAAGAGCGATATACGAAGAAGAAGAGGTTTGTTTTGTAGAAATGAAATATCGGTTGAAAGACATCTCGCACGTCCCCTCGTTATGCGCTAGCGTTAAAACTCACCGCGGATTAAAAGTGAGCTCGTAAGTGATGTCTTGAGAATAGACCGGCTGGTAAACAAACACGCGTACTTTGCGAAACACACAAATCTCTATGCTCTATCGTCGAATTTGTGTACCTTATTTTGTTATTTATGACACAGTAGTGCTATTTACTTGTCTTTTTTCATTTTATATTAATACTTTCTCCCTTTCTACTTATCCTTGTTAAGGCCTACCTGGGAGTCCAGATCGTCCCGCCATTTTTGTGTGTCTGCCAAAATGTTAACTACCTTTATGAGAGGTTCATGGGATCAAGCCTCATTTAGCCCCAGCACATATCAATAGTGTGAATCGTTGGCAAATTATAGCTAGCTCTAATTCGAGTAAAACAACAAGCGTTTTCCAACGGAAGCGATAAACTAGGCCTAAATAGTGCGTCCTGGAATGACTAGTTTAGTCCGAACCATCCACTACATTGTACACTGGTAGGTCTGGTAGGCACCAAAACTATTATTTAACTATTACCTCATAGGTTATTATCTCACACAATTGCATATCCTCTTTGCATTCCTCATTGATGGTCAGACAGCGAACTATTGTGCCTGTGAACTCTGGTCATATACGGGTCATAGCGCCCTTATTTTGTTTTTAATAGACTGTTAATATTATCGAATGTGTCTATATATCCGAGGGCTGTAGAACCTTGATAGATTATGATTGTCGTCTAAATATTTGCCTTTGTATTTAGTTAATCAATATCTTGTTGTTTTTCAAATTAATAACACTTTGATTGAATTAAAAAGGATATATAAAAAGTGTTATTCGTTATCATTTATATTACATTTCTTATTTTCTTCTCAATCGAATATTGATATACATATTCAGTTTACGTATTCAGACAAGATATTCAATCAAATGACAAGTTGAATAATACAACGAAATCAATTCAACTGAATTACAATCAATTGCATCCAAGCGATTGCACTAACCGTCCGCATTCATCAAACCGATCGAGATGACAATAATAAAACGTGACAATTTCGACACACCAAACCAGGCCAGCAGTTTCGTAGTTATAAGCGTATAAACGGATGAACATAGGGGATTCGACGGTGACATGGGAACGTATTACAAAATACTGCCACTACGGGACTCTCGCTATATTTATGTGTCAGGAAGTAATTTCTCAGTGACTAGATCAAAGCAGTGTTAGAATAAAATACGAGTATCTTGATTAGGGTTGTCGCGCGTTATATTTTATTGTTATCGAGTCGACAGTTTTATTAAAAACGTGTCATGTCCCTGGGGGCGTATAAGATTGCATTCGGTTTGTATTAGTAAGATGAGAATCAGAATTTTTGTGTCTCATTAGTGAAAGCCATATCTGTCCATTCCCAAGACGTAGTTAGAATTGTACTGCTGCAAAACCCTAATTTCTTAGTATTAAAGTCTCATCTCTTACTCATATGACTGAGTATAGATACTCAACGAAAGTTTTAGAAAACAATACCATTTTATTTTTATGCTTCATGTCATCTCATATAAAAATGATCAATTAAATCCATCCAAACTACGGAGAAATTAACTTGCCCTCGAGTAAAAATAAATTATCTCATAATATAGTTCTTCTTACTAATAGTTGACGAAGGCCAGCCCTACAGTATACAAACAATAATTAAGCTAAATTGATGCAACTATGTGAGGTCGACGAACCGTCAGCTCAAAGCTGTATATTCCTGGTTCCTGTCATAGACAGCTGTGATGCAATATGGTGTCGTTTTGTGCCTATTACCTAGGTTACTCAGGGAGGCATATTTTTTGTTGAAACACTTTTTAGATGAGCCATGTAGGTAGAAAACTGATCTTGCTGTCGTAAACTGACAAGATTTGCGTGATTTTTGTTTTATTATAATTAAGTCTTATATTTGACCTAACTGTTTTAGATAGGATCTGTAATACTTTTACCAATAGCACCTCTGCCAATCCTTATTGAAAGATAAGCGTAATAGTAGTGTTATTTCTGACACTTCTAATTAAACTGTCCTTTATACTTGTAGTTACTGATTGCATGTCTAAACACGTGATTGGATTCGCTTGAGAAATCACGATATTCTAAACCAGCAGGCCACGCCTAAGCTACAAACTGATTGTCTAATTGATCACTGATTAAAATTAACATTACTCAAAATTGATTTTCATTTAAATCTGATTAAGCGGTTTTGTATAATGTAATCAATGAATCGCTTAAGCATGATTACCTACTCGATTAGATTAAAGTCAGTGTGAGTTAAAAATGGCTGTGACACAGAAAAACTTTTAATTGTTCTGATAAATATTATATCATTTATGTATAACAAAGCATTATATTTTCCAATCGACATTTCCTGGCTTTTGTCTAACTTTGATAATAAAACAATTGTTATATATTATTGTCACAGGACCTAGATTTGTTTTTATTTCCTTAATTTAAAAGAATTTCCTTCTTTTCATGTCAGATCTGTCGCTATAATAATTTGATACTATGGTGATATTACTGAAACCAATTGTTGTCATTGTCAATAATGTCGGATAAGTTATATTTGAACTTTTGAGTTGATCTTTAGAGAGGTGCAAGAGTGACTACTCTTGACATATCATACGATAACTATTTTATCAATTTAAAGGCCTGTAACTAAGTCAAATCACACATGCCTTTGTAAAAATGTAGGCATTTTCAAATAACAAATGTCGCATCTGTTCACCATAGATAATCTTTGCGCTAGTCCGCTAGGTGTGACGAGGGTATGATGGTGCATGTTTGTGTGTTTTACTCGTATTTTATACGGAATAGCGTCTAATTTTATATTAGCGAATCGCGGCGAATGATTCATTCATGAGCTGTAGATGTATACGTGGGAATAATTCGGCAGCTTAGGGTTATTTTAGTTTTGTTTTGAAGTTAGTTTGGTATTATAGGGTTGGTTTGTTAGTGTAACGGCTGGGAATAGTTTTTTATATTTATAAGATTTTAATTCCGTTGCTTATCTTGTAGCATTTGTAGATATTGCTTTGTTGTTTGACTGTGCGCGAAGCAGACACAATAGTTATACAATCGCCATGCACCATATGTGGATCACTGCACTGGGAAAGGGTTAATGATATTGAAAATAACATGAATTGTAACTATAGACTTCACTACGGAAATAAACATTTGCCTTCAGCATGATACACCTTCTATGATGCACCTAGTCTCCGGGGATAACGACGGAGGTGTGATTGTGCATAGTCTAACAGAACTACACCAGTGGTCACCATACCCTTAACCCTTTCACTGTCCAGGGTACTACATATGGTACACAGCGATTGTTTAACTATTATGTCTACTTAGCGGACAGTCAACTTATTAAAAAAGCTCTCGTAAATTACTAATTAAAATCCCCCTGGCTCCGGTTAACTTTAATCAATCCAGATCTGTATAATTTTATTTTATTCTATCTAGATAATTTATAGGCTGTAGGTTTTTTTCGAGGTTTCCTTATTCCAGTAAGTTCCTCATACCGATTTTAAATCAGAAAAACCACAGCAAAACCCACCTCAATCATAGAATTCTTAAAACAATAATTAGTTTGGTTAATTTGGTTTTGATCGGGAAAATCACTGCTTTACACACTCACTTGACGTCTGACCATACAGCCATTTATTTCAATAGAACATAATAAATAACTGTCTTTATATTCATAGGGGCAATATAGAATCCCATTGTTGTCTATGTATTCATGAGAGATGCATGAGTCAGTTAATTTATTTATAAGTGAAGGGATTGAACATTAATGAGTTATAGCAATATTAACATAATTATCAGACCACAATAATATTAACACAACATAGCTATCAATTGTGTTACGACAATACATGAGAGGCCTGTGTCCAGCAGTGGACTGCAACGGGCTGATGATGATGATGATGATGTTGGTGATGATCATGATACATAAGTAACCTTTGCCTCAATTATATAACAAAAAACATAAACATTAAGTTGTGAATGATATTCTCGTTTATGTAATATTTTTAAAACAATAATTTCATCTTTTTATATTTAAGGAGCTCGAAGCCTGGTAGCTCTACGTCCCATCGGATTTCTGTAAGCACTGATAGCCGAGTGGTATGACCGATGGACTGCCAAGTCAGAGGACGCAAGGCCAACCCATGCACCAATGTCATTTCAAATTCATGTGCGTTTTATAATTTACCTATCAGTTCTATAAACGGTGAAGGATAAATCGTGAGGAAACCAGCACACCTGAGAGATTTTTCATGTTAGAAGCCTACAGGTTGTTTAAACTCTGACACCAGATTGTTCTGATACCACTGTAGGCGCAGACTTGTGCACTATAAGATATCGTGTGTAACTTGCTAGTCTTCATTAAAATGTGGCGGAAATTTTCCAAATTTAGTCAGCAGAATATTATTATTATTATTACAATACGATAGAGATAGATTTATCGATTTTGTGTGGATCCCCCAAACAAAACTGTTCCAGATAACAATAGCTATCAGTTCGATTACACAATTTGTATGAATTAAAGCGACATGCAATTTCCATTGTCCTATTACCCGATTGGATGGGCTCTTCAATGAGGCACTCTGTTAGATTGTTCTGGATTGCATCAATGTGTTCTACAAATTTCAATGTAACTCATTGGTTCTAATGTTGCGTGATGTTATGACGTCACTGGCTCATTGACATGTTTGTGATGGTCACGCAGGCATGTTATGACAGGCCATTGTGGTGCCAAGCTAGAAGACACAAAGAAATATGTGAGATAGCGCACTTTTGGAGAAAACACTAGAAAATTGACAGGACACGGAATAAGCTTTACGCTAAATAGCCATCGGTGAAGGCCGAGGGTATAAAATAATGGAGACTGCTTCAATGAAAAGCTTAACTCAGTACTTAAGTAGTAGGTTACTAGACGTTAAGAGTGCTGGAGTGCCTAAGATACCACAGTATCAGGAATTTTTTTTTTCGTGTAAACCTACTTATAATGCCACGATCATTGCAGCAACTCGCATATGGTAGCGTGTTAATAATGAATTTGTAAATTCTGGATAACAAATATTAATTCTTACAATTGCATAGTTGTGAATGGTACAGCTAACGATTGTGTAGAGATCAAACTCCCAAGAAAACAAAGTGTGAATTACATCACAATATAATTATACACCTCTTGCTTAACAACCAATTTTAGGTTTCACTTTCAAAAGTTTTCCTCGACAATTTAATAATTTTCTGAGTCATGGAGAAAGTGCATGCTAATCCAAGCGGAAACCACTGGATTGACGCCTTAGTCTGAATAAAATATATCTTAATCACCTCAAATTGGTGCGTTTACCTAATACGTAAGATGATGTAAGCAACCGGTGTAAAATATTACGAGCTGTATTCCCTGAAGAGGACCGCAGAGGTGTATTGTAAATACACATTTCGCCAGTTACGTTATAGGTCCCAATGTAATAGGGGGTGAGCCTGTCGCGATCTGATCACCTTCCAAAACTACTAGTCAGTAGGCCAAAAATATTTGTGTAATTTTTGTCGCATTCTGGGCCGTTTAGCTCAAAGTATAAAAGCATAGCTCGGATACAATAGATTTTAGCATTGTTAATATTAACTACCAATCCTAAGCAATGTTGCTAATAAACAAAAGGCTTTTCGAACGCATTGCTAACGAAGCCAAAGTGTGTAAATTAAAATCTGTTTTAAACGTTTAATCATTGATCATTCAACCTAATACCAAAGACAAGTGTGATAAGTCAGGCACTGTCCTTCCAAAATTCTATTCTATCTCCTTGTTATAAGGTTTAAAATACCTTGTTAGTTCAAGTGACAGTAAACACTGAGTCACAACGAGATAACAGTACCACAAACAATGAGATATGTCAGTGACATGACAAAAACACTGTTACTGGGTCATGATCTTGAGCTGTGGAACTATGCTAATCACTGGCACATTTAAATGATTTGTGTAAATGCTTGCGAGAGTGCGCCTGCGACTGTAGCAAAGAATACGTAGTTATAAAAAGATTTTTAATTTATTTCGAGTCTTTTAGGTGTCGTTGCTCTCTCTATTATTTTTTTCCGTATTCCGTCCGTGTTTTGTTTTAATGAAATTATCTCAAGTATAAGCACTTTGTCCCTGGATAAATATCTATACAAATAATTGAAAAGTTTAATAGCTGCTGAAAAGTTTGTTTGGTTGAACGCGCTAATCTCAGGAATTCCTATTGCGAATTAATAAATATTTTTGTGATGGATTATTTATTGAAAAAGGAAGAATTTATGTACATGTATAATACGAGTAGGTACGTCCAATAGGCTTTGGCCAAATCGATCTTTTCCCTCATTCGGGTGCGTTGCACGATAATGCAATCTATTAGCCCCAGTTTCTTTATCAGCGTAATTAATGAATCTGCCGTATGCAAGCCGGCATTATCAGTGTCCAATAGACGCAATTCATTAAATAGGTGAATATGATTTGCATGTATTATCGGCTTTGAACTTAAGTAGTTAAGTGTCTTATCTGTTTGCCAAATTCACCATTTAAGACAGAAGTTTTGTAAGATCCCCCTGATCGCACCATCAACTCTAAATTTTGTATAGGAAGTTGCGTTATTTTACTGTAAAATCTTTCGTGAGTGTTATCCATATTATTTATTCCGGTTTTAATCACGTGTGTATTCGGGGTTGCCCGACGTTCTGTAGTCCGAGCTTTCGGCTCTGCCGCGTAACCAGCTTATGAATAAGGGCTCCGTTCGAGTTGGAAACTAGTCCGGCCGGAAACATGCCCGAATACACTCGTGAGTAAAACCGGCGTATATAATTAATAATAAAGTGGCGTAATGTATGACGGTCCAAAGGTTGTCTGGAAGAGATCAACTGGTGCGATTGCCCAGTGAAGATAGATTTTTGCAACGATCCTAAAAATGTATCCTTTTTCTCTCTCATCGCATTGTTCTTCAATACAAATGATACCGCTGACCAAGTATCCATCATGTTCATAACTCCATTAACAAATCCCCTTGAGACAAAATATCATGGGTGTTATCAAGTCTCAGTCTTCACTTCGTGTAAATGATCTAGACACGTTCCGACCGAAAAGCGGCCATCTGGATGGCTTAGTCGTTAGGCTCCATCAAGTCCTGGAGGGTGCAGGTGGTAATACAGGATGGGCAGGACAGAAGATCCGCCATTTCTTGCGACAGTTCACACTTCACCACACCCACATTCTCACAGTTTATAAGTGAACCAAAAAGTTTAGAAGAAACTTAGACGTGATCTACTTACATGACTCTATAGCTAAATGCGGTTATCTTATCTGCACTAGATGGGTATGCAAACGATTGCTGGCATGTAACATAAACAGCTCAATTTACTTCTCGGCAAATTCCATGGGACGTTCCAGTTATCTTCAAGGCCTATTACGTCTCCAATTTTGTCAAGATAGAATATGGTCCCAATAGAATGCCATACATATAAATAATGGTCAAAACTCTTTGTAAACTTCTCCTTTTTAGTCAGAGTGTTCGTCTGGTCCATTCCCTTTTAGCTTAATTATAAGTATTATCACTTATACCTAAGTATTGATAATACATATTTTATTAAATGGATCTTGTCGTGATCTGGCGACACACTTTAGACTACTTTAGAGTTTTTGTTTTTTTTAAAAAAAACGTCGCCCCACACTAGGAATTTCTCCTGTATCGTAGGTGCGTTTCACAAACATGAAATATCACATACACTAACACCCAGACTCGGGACAATCAAATGTGGATCGCACAAATTATTGCCCCATGCGGGAATCGAACCCGCAACCTTTAGCGCGGCAGTCTAATCGCTTAGCCACTGCGCCAATTAGGTCGTCACAAAATCTTACAATTCTCTTGCGTTTTCTTATTTCTTGATAAGTACAATAACCCTGTAGGTATACACGCATAGGTATCTACTCATTTATGAGGTCACGTTGTTCTGTTTACTATGAAAATCCATTTGCTTCGAACCTGGCATTATTTCGCCTAATTCACTATCACTAATATAATAATAATGTCTTTATTTCTCCTCACAAACAAGACCTCAACATACAATTTAACATTTGCAAACATAAAATATACATTTTTTCAGTCTAGTGTATGTGAGAAGCTGGTATCTATTATAGGTTTGCACCTGTATTACAGATCACCAGGTCCTCACCTCACGGTACAGGTATGGAATAACAAGTAAATTAAGTAGGATTACGTATGGAGGGATTTGTTGTAGCTTATACAGTTGAAAGGAGACAAGACTTAAAAACTAACATAACCGTAATATGCCCCTTTTAGATTAAGTGTGTTTAAGTGTGTGTATGTACGTTTAATATTCTTCATACATGCTCATTCTTTATATCTGTCTAATATTATGAATGAAAGCGATATCGTACTTCAATAGTTACATGACTAAATTATAATAGTACTTTAATAGTTGCGTTTTAGTATAATCGCCTCATGATAGCTATTATAAACATATTTGGGAAGCCTACACGCATTTATTGTGATTTCTGTACTGTAATTAGCATCTTTAGAAATGATGTTGAACAAATGGAGATAGAATGTAAGATCCCAGAGGCAGAGCTGTGTAGTACCTATACCAATATCTGTACCAGTTATATCAAAAGTACTTCTGGGCGAGCTCATTGCCATTAACGGAGCTCAAATCTAAACTTCGTGCTTCTAAAATTAACTGAATGGCAAAATCCAATAACACTGCTCGATCCAAAAATCGAAGCCTGGACCTCATGCTTAGCACTTATGCCTGCGTTAACTAGATCAACAAATCAGTCATTAAGGTATTTATTTGAATAATAAAAAAAAACCCGACGAATTGAGAACCTCCTCCTTTTTTTGAAGTCGGTTAAAAATGAGTATAAAGTGCATACGACCAAAAATACATTTATCCATAGCCGACATAATTATACAAATAGCAAATCCCCAACCCGTTTACGCTTGCGGCCACTGAGGCTAAACGATAAAACCTCTAACGTTACGGCCACCTGACACCCAGGTTGCGAGCAACACGACACCGGCGCTATACTGGATACGGTTACAACTCACTGATCGCGAATAGATTGTGTTACTGCGAATATTGAGATCTTTATGACTGTCTGATTGTGAATGGACCGATAATAGGTGTAGTAGATGAATGACTACCTGATTGGTGCAGTGGCTAAGCGATTGGACTGCTGCGCTAAGGGTTGCGGGTTCGCGCACGGGACAAAAAAATTTACGACCCGCAGATGTTTGTCCCGAGTCTGGGTGCTTGTGTATGTGATATTTCATATTTGGGAAACGCTCTTACTATACAAGAGAAATTACCAGTGACGGGAAACATTTTTAGAAAAAATCGTCGACCAGTTTACGTATGTTTAATAAATTAAAGTATTAGGCAATTGACACAGAGGCTTCTCATTTGCTTTTCATCATTAGATCATTTTAGCATCTTTCTTCCAAGTCAGAATTATCCTCGAGGGTTTACACCCTCGAAGGGTGTACCTATGTATGTATGTACAACTAAATTTCGTCACGCAAAGTTCTAGGTGGCGAATCTATTGCTTTTATCGAGTCGATTTATTGTATTTTCAGTTTCAATCAAAATAGTAGTTGGTTTTCGCATTGCCAGTAAAAATGGGCCAAGGTTTTCGTAGTTCATATATCAGAAGCGTGCAATTGGGTGCAATTTATTGCTAGACTGAAGATCTTCAATAAGTGGTCGCAACTGGTTACTATTACTGCCAATTTATAGGTGATTATTGGAATTGACGCAAACACGGGCTGTCGATATATTTAAAGTACATATAGCGTGAATATTTAGACTGTCTCGTTGCCTAGTGGGCGCTTAGCGCGACTTCTGAGCACGAGGTCCAGGGCTCGAATCTCGGGTCGGGCAAAGTTTGTCCATTAGGCAATTCTCAGTAGCACGGAGTCTGGATTTGTGCCCGATTGATGGCAACAGGCTCGCCCCCTACATTGGGACCTATAACATAACTGGCGAAATGTGGGTGTACTATAGGTACAACTCAGCCTACCCCTTCGGGGAATACAGGCGTGATGTTTTGTTATTTAGACTTGGCTATAGGCTATTATGGTCTTGCAAGTATAGTCGGGTGAAGCAGTTAAATACACTTTTAGGAACCTAAAGGGCCACGGAAGAAAAATGTATTTACATACCTATTTGTAATAAAAATACCTAAGATTAGCCAGTGAAGTGGTGTTATTAGGGGCAATTAGAAAAAATAACTTAATACCTACTGTTTATATAATTAAATTAATTAACTAACTACATAAAACAGGCCTCAAAAACATCCATCAACTTATAACTTAACAGAGTTTTATTCTCATTTTAAAGAAATTGTTTTTAAATCCCAAAAAAAATGCATCCGAGCTATGTTCGGTTTACAAACAACTGACAGCTGTAAAACCTATTTCATAACACATAAAATTTTAAGTCTGCCCTCCCTATTTATCTACGAAGTAGCTTGTTTTGTTAAAAGTAATCCAAATATATTCAATAAATTATCAGATATTACAGTACGCAATAGACGCGACAACAATAGATTATGTATAGTAAGATCTAACACAGCATTGATGCATAACAGTATTTTTTGTTTGGCACCAGTTGTATTTAACAAAATCCCCAAAGATATTAAAGAGTTCCCCATTTTAAAATTTAAAATCCAACTTAAAAGATTTCTTATAGCCAAGTGTTACTACAGCTTATCAGAATTTTTGAATGACCATTTTTAAAAAAATAATAAAAAATATATTGAAAAACTAATTATGTGTATGAGTGAACGAAAAATGTAATGTTGAATTAAAATTAAAATACTTTGTAGATAGGTACTACATATTATGTATCTTTTTAATAAGTTTGTTTATTTGTTAGTAAATTTTATTTTTTAAATTGAGGTGCTGTGCACCACCTATAATTTTTGTACGCCATTGATGGCAAAACATGTAGATACCAGATTTTACTGCATAACACCATGTACTTGTACATTTACTCATGTTTTCACAAAATAAAACATCTTTATCTTTATCTTTATCTTTATCTCATCTTTTTTTCCTATATTTTAATAAGGATCTATTTAGTACCGTTTAATCCGCACCTGACACAAATACCACAGACATCCTTCTCATCTTCCACCAACACGTCCCGACCACTTCCATACAAACCACACACCGTCCAAAAAAAACCCAAAACAAAAATACTATATTTACAAAACGACACGTGGGTTTGTCTGTGTCTATTCCCGTCAACAACCATAAAATTAACCAAAACAACCGAAAATAAACCTTAATGTCTAACAAATAAGTTTCATGTAAACCGCAGAATAAATTTGACTCACCCATCTTTAGTCAAGTTGGTGTCAACATGGCTGTAGGATTATAGACCTTATTGTAAACGATTAAGGTTGTGTCTATATATAGATTTAATACCGGGATCCCGTTAATGCGACAGACGGATAACATTAAACTTTGTTTAGTGATTGATGAGGAACAGAAAGGGATTCGAACCTGGGACTCGTCATTGTAATCTCTGAGGTTGATTGCTTAGTCATCTTTTGTTGATTCTAGTTTATACTGAAATATTAAAGGACGAGGTATTTTTCGATCACCATACTAAACTAGTATAGTAGAGGTAAAAAGATAGATCTCTCGTTATTGTACACCAAAGATAGAAATAGAAGCACAATCTAAGAATAATGCCCAATAACAAAAACATTTTAGGTCGTATTTTTGGTTATTAAACCCTAAAGAAACCTAGAATTTAAATAATTAATCATGTAGCCTATCCTCTTCAAATGAATGCTAGGTTAGCAAGATGATCGATGACTTGAGGAGGGTAGCTGGTAGTGACTGGTTGGCGAAAACGGGAGAGCGGGCCTTGTGGCGTACCCTGGGGGAGGCCTACGTGGACTGCAATAGGCTGATGTGATGAAGCAAAAATGACGATGTATTTCGACGTAAGAGCTTTACAAGCGGTCAAAACTCTAGCTACTTGTTGCTTAATATTAGCAGTATGCGAGAATGCATTACACAATCGACAACACAGTCGTCAGCCAATAAACCTGTCAAGACAATCTTACTGTGTGGCGCCAATAAGTGCATGCCAAGGCGTCATCTAGAACCACAGGTCTGCATTAGCTATGAGGAAAACTATTGACAAGAGCACTGAACCAGGGTAATGGTTCATTTGGCGCGTAATCTTGTGTCCCTTAATATAAAACAAATAATCCTAAGCTGCAATCTTAAAGTACTTCGAACAAGACATATGAACACAAATCGTTTGGTACAAGTGTGACAAAACTAACCTGTACAATGATGTCTGGATATTATGGCAGTTGATATGAGAATTGAGGAATTTACAGTGGATGTAAAGCTAAGCTTCATAGAAGACTAGAGCTGGAAGAGAAAAAAAATTTAACTAATAGGCACTGCCAGTAGGCAGCAGAATAATTAGTAGTGTATCTGAAATACCCTATGACCAGTTATCTGTACTTTCCCTACGGTAATCGACCCCAAGACGCACCTGCACCCATTTATGCACCGAAATTAATTAACAAACTTGATGCAGATAGATGTCTTCCAATAATTTCTACACACGAACCAGTTACGATTGCTTGATAGGTAATGTAAAATTAAACTTATAGCAAGAAACAAAACTAGAACCTTAAAATTAAATACCGAGAAAAATAATAATTGCTTCAGATAACTTATAATCCCATCGTTATCTGAAGTCAAAGAAGAATCTCAGGTCACCATAAACTGCATGTTGCAACTTCTTTTTCATCGCAGCGCTTGAGTGGTTTTTGTTTACAAAAGTGAGGGTAATAAAAGCGTGTCTAACGCAGAAAGTGCTAGTGCACTGCGCTGGCGCCGTCCGCACTCTAAATAGATCGTTGGGTTACGGCTCATCAATGTCATATGCAGTTACAGCATTGAGAAGGTACCAGCAATATTTTAATAGATTTCAAGAAACTGCATCATACAAATTTTAAACTATGAGTTGAAGTGTATGTTTGTATCGTAGCTTTTAGAAATCTGTTGACCTGTTGACCTGTTGTCTCTGTCTGTAACTCTAAAAAACAAGCGTGAATTTATGTGTTTAAGTAAGTGTTTCTGCAAATGTATTGCAGAATTTTAACTATAAAAGTGATTCCAGGGCCCTTACCATGAATTCTTAAAGCAGGACATTTTTCGTTGTGGAAGCAAGACGCCTTATGAGTTCATGGTAATGGGGCTATTTTATATGCCTATTTATATCTGAATTCCGAATAAGTTACTAAATCTAAGTCTTCAGAAAATTAATGTTACGCTATGTGACATGATAAATATCTCTCGTATTTTTAAATCGTTAGCACTTAATTAGGCTAGGCTCAAAAAATTTGGAGGAATCGTTTCTTTTTCAGGCGTCAATACTCATAATTGACTCATTGACATTTGAGAGTGCAAAATAGCTGCATCTTAAGTGAGCAATGTTGCCCTAACCACAGTGAGAATATAATATGCACGTGCGTGGAGTGCGCCGACCACTTAAAATAGATTGCCGCTTCCTTCCGAGACCACCATGTATTGTTCACATCCTAAGCACCATTTTGCATAAGTAACTTTAGTTAAGTAGCTTTTTTGTAAACGCGACCAACGTTGTTATATAATGACATGTAAAACGATTCTTTACTTCCTATTTGCATTGCTCACTGCAGAGTACAGGTATTAGTTTTTCTAACCGGTAAGTGGGTAGAATATAGAATTTTCCTCTCTTATATTTTCCTTTTTTAATGGACAATATTTGAATTAAATGAAATCCTAATTATCTAGGAAATACCAAGCTTTATTGACTCAGAAGTCAGTTGTTTTCTGTTCTATAATATAAATTGTAGAACTTGCTGCTTAGTTCCTCAAAGAATAGTACCAGAATTTTAGGATTAGTTCTATGTCCTAACTGATTTCCTATAAAGCTGAGAAATCCTCTGATAAAAAGAATAAATTATCATTGATCATCAGATTTACCCCTGCATATGTTAAGTTTACGTAGAATATAATATCCATACACACATGAAATAACGCCGGTTCGACACAATATTCCAGGTTTGCGACAATATGTCATACCTCTTTTGCCTGACTATTGAAGTTTCATAAAATATATCTTATTATGATGTCGCTGCATATTGCGCCGACATATAAATAACAGATATTTATGACCCATGACAGAATTTTACGGCCCACCTGGGTTATAGAGGTCAGATGTTAGACGCTACATGTAAAGGTACTTAAAGTTTCGTAAGGATGTACGAAATGGCAACACTGTTCTCAAGTTTCTAAGCTTGAAGGCTGTTCATCACATAGTGCGAAACCTTTGGAAATACTTCCTAACTCTATGCACAAAAATATGCCTCATAATACATAAACCTACACAAACGCAGTTTTTTTTTTCTCCTTTTATATCAAGTGAAAAGCACAAAAAACAAGCAATGTGCTCTCCATATCGCATAACAAGCAAAGTGTGATAATTAACCCTGCATCGCGAAGGGTTGGCCGCAAAACGAATGATGCGTAAACGCACGCGCGGACCGCGGCCGCCGACCGGCGCGCGCGCCGCTTAAAATAGATCGTCACTTGTCTTCCTTCCTTCTGACCCCGTATTATAAATGCAAGAAATGCTGAGAAACTCATCCATAGTAAATTAAAAAAGGTAATTTCGTATGATTATTATTACTAACCTAATATTTCTCAAGTACCATCGATTTTGCTAGTGAGATCCAGTTAATCAGTTGTTAAGACCATACCTGATTTCTTACTGACCGTGATCCATAGATCGTTTCTTATGCCGCACTATGTTATAAAAAAACTAGGTCCAATGCAAACATACACAAATATGGTCCCAGATCTAAATGGTTACGCTAATTAGGATTCTTAACTACGTTTATGTCACCTTTAATGAACCTATACCTAAATAAATACGAGTAGAATATCATCACGCCTATCTTTCCTAAAAGGATAGATAAAGATGTGAACAGACTTGACATTTCCATTTTAAATGGAAATCATTTGCCATATTGTTTATTTTTAAAATATGTATCCTAATTGAAAGAGTTTTGTTCCGATTCAATCGACAGATAAAATATAGTTGTATCGTATACTATTTTAAATATTATAGTCAGACACTTAAAATAGTAAATTTAGGACTAACAGGTTAGTTAGTAGATAGTTCAATAATAGGGCTAGCAACCCTATTACGGAAACAAAACGCAACATAACCTAAATAAAATCACAAAAATCGACTCTCGTATTTCAGTAAATCAAAGATAAAATAATACTATATCTAACTAATTTATTAATAGTTATAATTCTTAGCACTTCTTATTGTGATTCAACAACCCAGTCGGAATCGTTCAATAGGTAGGAACCTCCTTGAGCCAGCCATATGGCTCCGCAATAAACACTGTTTTATGTCCAGTAATTAACTTCGCTATAAGAAACACTAACATCTCGCATCTTTTGTATTCGCATATCTTACTGCAGACGATAAAGTTGTTATGAGAAGAACTTACTAAACGTAAAGGTTTCATTTTGAAAAATATTTTTTTAATTAGGGCTGGCCTAAACTTTTTGGAATTCTATATATTTTTGGGATAGTATTAAAAGCAAAGATGTCAATACCAAATACTGCATCTGAATAATTAGAAAATATAGAAATTAAAGCGGGTTAAAAGATTGTAAATGAGAGCTGTATATAAATCTCTAATTGAAAGATGGATTCTTATTAAAGGAATTACACAATAAGGAATTCCTATCAAATATTTCAACTTAGTATATAAAGCTTTATTATAACACTTCGTTGCTAATTACAATGGCCCATTAATTAAAAGTCATTGTTAGTTGCTCCCTAGCGAATTCTAATCGACTGGACACAATTATACCGTTGTATACCTAATTAATAAACTTCCTATATTTATTGTAATATAGTATTAGGTTATTAAATTCTTGGTTATCGACAATTTTTAATCGGACCCTTATGGACCTATAATATGCTCAATTGTTCAGCAGTCGCGCTGAAACAACTTGCCTAACAAGGCAGTCAGCTTCTAGTTTACATAAAAAAATATACTCAAAAACATAGAACCTCCTTTTTGAAGTCGGTTAAAAAATAACATCTTAATACGACTGTATTTCCCAAAGGGGTACACCCCTACCTTTTGCCATTTATGTTTTAAGTCCCAATATATTATGAGGCAAGGCTATTACCAATAACTGGGTACAAATCCAGACTGCGTGCAGCTACTGAGAATTTACTGAGGGAAACATAACACTGCCCACCCGGGAGTCGAGGCAGTCTGCTTTTACTTGACACGTAATCAAGGCTCAATTAACAATCAATCTTGGAAGTGGATTGTACGGAACTCCATTTTCAGCATACATATATCATTGCAGAATAAATGATTACGATAGTCGGTCGCAAATATATTTTTTACTCTTAATTTTAAGTACTTCCGAGTCGTCTTGAAGGTTGTCGAAGGCTTAATAAAGTTGTTTGTACAATACATGATTGATTAAGGCCATAATATCATAATATTACTACGATGTTATCAGTTTCTCGCCTCTCTCTCTCTGTCTCAACTCAACTCACTTTTTCTCACTTAATCTCTCGCGTCGAAATGCACTAAAAAATATATTATGTCGTAGAAAAATACGCCAGTCAGCAGTTTATTAGCGAGATCGAGTTACTACCTCCTAGGGTGTGCTACACACATTATTGTCTCTTGACTTTTGTGTATTCTACTAAGGTGACATACCTCCGTTTTTTATTAGGATTCCACGTGATTCTTATAAACTTGGACATGAAACAAAGTTCAAGGTCGCTTGTCATTGTAAAAAGCGATAGCCAGGATCCAGCTGATGCCAGGCACCAACGTGATTTAAGAAACTAGAATTTATGTTTTGTTTTATTAAACCTTAACTTGTATTTTCTCATTCCAGGGTGGCGTCGAATACTCCGCATCTGGTGAGCCTCGGCACCGGCCGGCTTAGCACAGCGGTCACTCTACATCCCATAAAGCAAGGTTGGTTACTTGTTTATTGAAAACCTGCATGTCTCACTGCCCGACTAATGCCCTCACTGCCCCCAATTGCGCTGCTGAAAACCAAGAGCAAAGAAAGTAGCGACAGGTGTTTGCTCTTTCAGTGTGCCATAGACCAGTCAATCATAAAATAAGTTCAAGTTATACAAGAACTAGTAAGGTGCCTGACTGACGTCTCTCGACATGACAATTCAATTAATTAACATAATTTTAATTCTCATACTTTATAAAATTAACGTTTTTTGCTGAAACGGGCAGAATGATGTTTTCAGAGACGGAATAATGTGTCCAAAGACATATTTTTTTAGTTTTGCATATCAAGGATGGTGCTGGTCTTGTCAATTTTAATCTTTTCTCAATTCCAGGTCGTGTGACAATAGGCTCGGACCCAACATGCGACATCTACGTCGTAGGCACGGGAGTGGCGAGCGTGCACTGTCGCGTCGAAAACTCGCACGGGGTAGTGACCCTGTACCCCCTCAGTGGCAGTACGCTGCTCGACGGGCTGCCAGTTGACAAGCCCACGCGACTGTCGCAAGGTGTGTGTACACTATGTTATATAATACTCGCAGGGAGTAGTGACGCTAATAATATGTGTCAGGAATCATTATCTCCAAAAATGCTTTTCAATGCAACGTTCATCAGTTGCGTCTAGATAGCAATTAATAAATGAAACCAACCAGAAAAAATAACATAAATACTTAGGTAACAGTAACGCTAAACTTAAAAAAAATACCTGGGTAATTTTTATGGCGTTTTTTTAAAGCCTAAGGGCCTGTTTCACCATTATTAAGTAAAGTGTTAAGTAGACTAATTACTATTAAAGTAACCCGTAACTACACATACGAATTTCACAATACCTAAGTAGCATTAATCAGGGGATAAACTGGCCTGTAACTAACATACGATAGAAGATATATACTCGTAACATTTACTTGCCGATTATCGTTAATCAAGAAGTAACTATTGAACACTTTACTTGTAGATTGTAAAACAAGCCCTTACTGTGGAACATAGTGGCGCCATCTAGTTAAAAAAACCGATCCCTGAAAACTATATCTTTGATCAATCGACTCTAATATATTGCCTCATGCCTGTTGTCTCCAGGAAGCATGCTGACGATAGGTCGCTCCAACTACCTCCGTTTCAACCACCCCGCTGAAGCCAAGCTGATGAAGTCGGTGCTGCCCTCCGCGCACGTGTCCATGGCCCCTGTGCAGTTCCAGCCCAACGACCAGTGTCTTACCAGTAAGTTCTTCTATAATGCCAGTAATTAATACCATCATTCACCGAGTTTCTTAATCAATTTAATTAAATCAACTCAAGAATGAAGAGACATTTTCATGGATATTTTTTTTAGTAAGATGACCTTAACGTCTCTCAATCTTTAATTTATTACTCACATAATATGGTATGCAGTCACTAAGTGTACCTATTATATCATATTTAGAAAAATATTTTAAAACATTATACTATTTTGCTGTTGACTTTCCTTGAACTATCAAGAAACTGCTTATTTACATAAATATGAAGGACTTTGAAATTTGTAATGAAATCACTGAAATGGAATTCATTGGACGGTGTCACAGACAATTACTTGTTATTGGCTGACAACTCTAGTCCAATCACGAGAAAATGTCGGTGTTGCCAACTTCTTGTAAATCTACCAATTTAGGAGAAAAATCGAATTTTGCTATAAAACTTATCACTATTCTTTTTTATTCACTTATAATTATAATTAGGAAGAATTGGTATATATTACAGACAAAATATCAACAAGTGCATACCAGTGACCCGATGACCAATTAACCTTTAATCTCTGTTTTACTTTTCACCATTTTTTTTTACATTTATTAAAATATTCTTGTTTAATTTCAGCTTACGTCAATCACCACTCCGAAAGTTACCAGAACACCAGCATTCAGAAGATATACAAAGACAACTCATTAACGCATTTAGACCAAGAACTAGATATGACGCTCAGAGAAATGTCTAAGAAAAAACCTCCTGTCGCACCCAAAAAGCCCTACAGAGACCTAGACCAATCAGACTCAAATTCAGACCAGGAATCCAGGCCGAAAATGACAGGAATAATGGCTAAAGTATCAAAATTCGAGTATTACGCTAAGCAACAGAAAATTGGAAGGTCGCAGTTTTACACGACGAATGAAAACGAAATATCGCCTAAAGTGTTCAGTTCTAACTCTCTCACAGTCAACACCCCAGCGAAAGACGTTTTAGGAGGCAAGACTCTACCGAACTACATGAACAAAATGAAGAACGTCTTAATCAACGAGAACAACGCTGTCGACCCCAAAAACTGTTCTTACGCCAACGTAGCGATACGACACAAAACAAAAATAGACGACATAGTAAAAAACTTCAGCGAACCAACTAAAGACAATAAGTTACCGAAGAAAGTGAATAACGACCAGCAAAACGACAATATTTACGGCAAAATCAATGTTGACAGGAAACCGGACGAAAAACCCAGTTTAAACGGGCTGGAACCGGTTAAAACTTGTTTGGAAACCGGTAAAAACCAGTTGGAACCGGGTAAAAATAATTTGGAGTCGTACAATTCAAATGTGATAGACAGAAGTGATGTTTATGGCAAGATCTGTGATAGGAACGTGAATATATCGAAAGGAGTTTGTTTGCCGTCGCCTGCATACGATAGGAATCCACAGTATTCACCGGTTTACGCCAATGGCCTTTATGACCGGAGTATAGAAGCTGAGACTAGGAGACTAAGGGTATGTACTTATTTTCTAATTATATACCTACATACACATAGTCAGGCATGTATTCTTCGAAGTAGTAGGCAAAGATGCTTTCCTTTAATGTGCGGTGAAACCCGTACGGACAATAGGCTTGCCACCTCAAATAGTATAATGAGCAGCGTAATGTGGGTGTATACTGCATGCCTACTGCATAATTTCTGCTAGAAAAACCATTATGGGCCTGATTGTATGTTTGTTTATTTTATTTATTTTTGTAGTTTAAAACTTTGACTGCCATGCCGCAGACACAATTGATTTTTTATTGTTCGCTTCAACTTAATCTGTTTATCAATTTCTAATTCTGTACTGCGTGGCGTTTAAAGACTATCGTATGCGTAAATGGACCTGAAATTTCGGCCGACAACTTTAGAAAAAAAGTAGATATTTGGTATCAAAAGTTTTGCTGCTAACCGTACTTACTAAAATAGCTTGAATATTACACTTATCTATGACGAACAAACACAGACAGACACACAATATTACACAAATAAGATAAGATAGTTAGATATTCTTTATTTACGGTAATGATTCGTATTCCATAATTATTATATCGTACGACCTTCATGATAATATGTACACGTCCTTTACAAGGTAGTCTTGTATCTGTAAGCCCGTGAACGTTGACTGTTATCTACATGTTAAAGACTTTAATTTAGGCGACAACGGATTCTTTTGAACGTTAAGTAAGCACGGAACAAATGATTACTACTCAAAATACGTGATGGAACCAGGATGTGCTGCCAAAGAGGCGTGGAGACTGGCACAAACACAGAGAGGCCTATACCCACTGACCCAGCAGTAGGGAAAGTTGGACTGCGGATGATGATGATAGTATTTTAGACGACATGATGGGCGCATTGATTGGACTGCAGGGCTAAAGGTTGCTGGCTCGATTTCCGCACGGGACAAAAATTTGTGCGATCACAGATGTGTATGTGACATTTCATGTTTGTCAAACGCAACCACGATATAGAAGATTTTCCAGTGGGGCAACGATTTTTTAGATGAGTAAAATATATCCAATTTGAATAACAATAAATACGATAAACTTTCCGCTATATTGTGACGTAACAGCTGTAAAAATTGGCCAAATTCTCAACACCATCATCTAGAGCCTTCTATATCCTAATGTTGGATTGGTCACATACTCTTTAAAACTAATTTAAAGCTCTACAGATTTAAGAATACTAAGATATAGCCATTATTGTAGTAAAAAACATGTTGGTAAGCCTAAGCAAGGACAATCACATAGTTACGAGGACTCTGGTAAATCTAAAAACTTCATCACACTCCAAACCAATGACTTTAATGAGATAAATAACATTATAATAATCATATTATACATAAAATACAAATATTTACATCCGTCCCTCATCACTTTGTCTTCACGTAATTTTGTAATGAAATGAACTTCAGTTTATGATTTTGTATGATGAGAGATTCTCACTAATATTCTTCACGTGTTCATCATAATCACGTGTCGGTGTACATTGTGTTTGAATGAGTATTATCACGGTGTAACTTGTTGAGACGTACTGTGATAACGTTGTCGATATGTACCTAAGCATAAGACTACATGCCGTGTGGTATCCGGCCTAGCATCGACCACCCCCTTCCCTCCCGTGGCTGTTGTAAAAGGCGACTAAGGGAAAATCCAGAAGATGGATAGCAGCGTCTTCTGTAACTTCACCACCAATATTGCGATCCCCAAACCGCTTGCTAAGCGTGGTATCATAGCAAACCATCCCTTATCTGAAAGGGAGGTCTTTGTTCAACTGTGGACGTCTTCCAGCTTGGCCCTTAGAACGCCACAATGAACGACAACTTGCCATTTGCATCCACTGGTTGCCCGCAACACAACTACGGGCGAGTAAAAACTAACGATTTTACTGACGACGCAAAAACTGTGTATGA
Organism: Abrostola tripartita; assembly: GCA_905340225.1. Classification (NCBI taxonomy): domain Eukaryota; kingdom Metazoa; phylum Arthropoda; class Insecta; order Lepidoptera; family Noctuidae; genus Abrostola; species Abrostola tripartita. Next base: position 6,296,597 of record HG996512.1, read on the forward strand.
CTGTCTTAAAAAAGGAAAATAAGTACGTTTATGCATTTGCAATTTGCATGCATTGGATAGATAAAACAGTTATGGATTTATTATACCTCAAAAGTAAGTATAGTTTATCCTTACAGATAATTTTGCTTTATTCCAACATTAATGACCCCGATTAGATAAATAGATTAAGAACTAAATCCTTCCTGCTGGTAGCCTGGAAGGTTAATGTTTCTGAATGATATACTTACTTATATTTTACTTGCGCATATAAAATTTATGATTCTATGGGACGACACACGTTAATAAAAATGTCAGTTCTAATCGCAGTCAGGTTTAATCTCACCTATAACCGCGAAGGGTAGACAAACAAGTGTTATTTTTATCAGGAGCCCATACACCGAAACAACGCCTCTCTAAGGCGGCAATGTCCCGGCACCCGTCGCCGCCCCGCCCCTTCCCTCTCGCCCGTGCCTCGTCCGGAGTATTCCGGGCGCGCCCAAGCCCCGTCCGCCCTGTATGTTTTGCGTCGCAACGTTTCTATACATTTCGTATGAAAGTCAATCAAAATGGCAATTGTCAGTGCCCCATGCAATATGTGGCGACAAGCAAATCTGTGGCCATCAATCAGGCCTCAACCAGCCAATTTTAGTAATGACTTAATCACATTGTCTTATCGGATTATACGGCAGGGAGTGTGGTCTTTACATGCGAAAATAACACATTACAAGTCTATCAACATTAGTGAGTAAGAGAGTACATATAATTAAAGTATTGACAAGTATAGATACTGTAATATGGTGTGTTAATGGACAACTGAAACGGGAAACATAATCTATGTATCATCAAGCTATGTACTTACGTATATCCGTCAAGAATCCAAAGATCAGGTATGCAGATGGGATGAGTGTGTGAAAATCCTCGGTCACTGCCTACATGCCTGTGTAATAAGTGTGACTTTATCTAGGTATGTTAATAAATACCCGTATTTTAGTAGATACATATATTAATTAGTAAACAAGAATGTTATCAGTAGCAATGCTAATATTGTAAATAGTTTATGAATGTTAAGTCTTGTGTACAGATGTAACGTTATTTTCTGTTTGTTTCATTTTTGCGAAAGATTCGTAAAGATAAAGTAGAAATACATATATACTACGTACTTTTTGTTATTATACGTTGAGAGGTAATATGCCAGGATTTTTACTATTGCATAAGAGCTAAATCAGTATAAACTGTACACCAGTGTTGCCAGTTAATATGCAAAGACTTTTACCATTGCATACGGCTAAACATGTATAAACTGAACCTTCTAGAATAAATAATATAGGAAATAATATCACGTCTATATTCCTAGAAGGTGTAGGAGATGTATAGTACGAACACATTTCGACAGTTTATTAAATTATATAAGTTCTGATATATGACCTATATTGTGTTAGTTGCCATTAACCGAGCACTAATTCAGACTTAAATTTGACGACCTGATTGGTGTGAGTTGCTAAGTAAATGCCTGCCGCGCTTAGGGTAGCCAGTTTAATATCCGCACGGGACAAAAATTGTGTGATATTTCAAGTTTGCGAAACGCACGCACGATACAAAAAAAATCCTAGTGTGGGGCGACGATTTTAAGGACAAACTCTGAGCTATTGTTAAGAATTACCTAATGGAAAAACTCATTATCACTGTTCCTACCCGGAAAACATACCCAGAAGTTCACGCTCAGGACTCAGCCGCACTTTACAACCACAAGACTAATGAGGCAGTCATTGAAAATTGATGTATGAACCTAGACTAAAACTATAGTAGGTACCTTTAATTCTACGAGAATATTTTTTAAATCGCCCCGCCCTAGGAATTTCTCCTGTGTCGTGGGTACCTTTCACAAATATGAAATATCAGACACACAAACACCTAGACTCGGGACAATCAAATGTGGATCGCACAAGTTTTTGAATCGAACCCGCAACCCTTAGCGCAGCAGTCAAATCGCTTAGCCACTACGCCAATCAGGTCGTAGATTGTTATATATATAACTAGCAATCGTTTGAATATGTATTCAAGAATTGCTAGTTATATACGGAACACAATTATAATGTTTGTTATCAAAAAATCGCGTAATCTCTCAAGATAGTCGGAGCGTTATAATTGAAATTAAAGAAACAATAGCGCTATCATGTGATAACAGTTTGCGTGGCGATACGAAACACTGCGGAATCGCACTGCGACGAATATAGTGTAACTTGTAATATACTTGAAGAAATAACTTAATAAATCTAATTATTTATTGCAATTTATTAAATTTTCCATCAAGTGTGTATAAGTCTTAATGTGGTTTAGGGAGTGCAAAGTGAATTTTAAATCACACAAAAAAGAAATATTAGTTTTTTAATTTAAAAGAAAGTGCCATTTGTAAGGAACAGTGTCTTAAAGCTCGGAAAAGTGTAAAAATATTCATTTTGGGGGTCAATTGTCTTTTAATCAATATAAATAATAATTATGGTTTTTTAGTAATATTAAATTTTTATTTTCATGTCTCTCTGTCTATATCCAAAGTGTTATTGTGAAACAGCAGCCTTTAGTTTATTTAGAATTATAAAATGTAAAAACTTGTTGAATTTCAGTGATTTATCACTTTACTCTAGACTAGAGAGATCCTTCTGTAGATAGTACTTTTAACCAGACCTACCCAAAGTCCTTCAAATGATTTTATAATATTAACAAAATCAATTTACTATTGTTTAATATTTCAAAACTAAACAGAAAAAATACCATCCCCTTCCCTTTTTTCTTTATAAACTAAACAAACCACTTTATTATTTCCCAGGTTCAGGTAACAGTAGCTATTACACTACAAACGAAAGCAAATCTTAAAATATAATGATTCTATTAATATTCGATCTCGATATAATTAAAATTTATTTCAAACTATTCCTAATTGCAGACTTACTTTCATACAAATCATCTGATTAATCAAACAAAAATAAATACAAGAAAGTATATCTATAAATCTTACTAATATCACTGCTAAACGAAATTGAACTTTACTTCTATAGAGTTAAAAGTCTTTTCAACTATGTAAATATTAATGACATTTGATATAATCTATCAATGCCGGCTTGTTTTACAACTTTCAATTTTTAGACTCAAATCCTGTCAGTATTGTGACGCGAGCTGTTTGTGGTTAACTGGGTAGGCAGAGAGGGTAATGAATCAAGTATCGAAGGGCATTAGTGTTATGTGAATATTTGATAAAAGTGCTAGTGTTTTTGAAATATTGTTTCATGAAAAGTGTTTTGAATTGAAGTGATTACATCAGCAGTGTATCTAATATAACAAATAATAAAGAGCACGAAGTTCAAATAGAAACAAACTCTTCAAAAATGGGCGTAAAAAACAAAAAGCAGCCAACACACAAGCGTCTACTAAAACTGTTCGTGAACAATCTAAAGAAAAACACTTCAGCGCTAAAAGAGCTAAAACTCTCGATCGACATAACGCACAACCGAACAAACGATTACGAGAAAATAATCGATATCTCGAATTCCGTCAACGAAAAACTCGATGTCGTACATAAAATACGAAACGACATCAAAATATACAAAACAATAAACACTATTCTCACTAATCACTATATAAAAGTAACCAGAGACCACGAAAACTGTATCGGAACAAAGATTTTAAAACTAGAAGGTCAAATCAAACAGTCTTACGACGATTTGAAATTAGAACTGACAAAGATGGCCGCCGTCAGGGTTGCCAGTCAGAATATTTCGTCGCCGATACAGAACAGTAACGTTATTCTTGTGGGTAATGATTTGAAGTGTAATCAGTTTAACCAGCTGTATGCGAAGAACGAAATGTATAATAGTATTATTAGGAAGATTGACAAGCTGTTCTGTGGAATGGTGAGTGCTAAAACAGTGACATATAAATTCGTTATACGGAACAGACATTTGTGTCATCCACAGATGCTTGTCCCGAGATTGTGTATGTTATATTTCATGTAACTTATATGCGTCCATAATGCAGTATTGTGCATACAATTCCAGTATATGGTGATGTTTTTTAAGGCTTTATTTATTTGTGGGGTGTCTGTTCTATTATTTTCCATATTTCAGAATATTAATAAAAACTATACAAAAATTATTTCTGCTCATTGCTTTGTTCGAGTAACTTTCAATCTTGCAAGCAATATCATGCAATACAGACTAATTATAAAATTAATTAAGCTATCAACTAATAACGTAAATACCTTAACTAAGAAATAGGTGCGTGGTTTTCCTGAATGGAAGCGTAATTAATGACTGGTACAGATGATAAACAAAAATAGACAACGTTTTTTTATTACGTTCATTTAAAATAAGTCTAAAAAGTTATAACTGGCACTGTTTTAGGAAGATGTGGACGGTGTCAGGTTCTGTACCTGGTTGATGGCAATAGGTTTGTTCCCTATTCATTTATTTCCTATTAGGTACATTGGGACCTGTAACATAACTGGCGAATTGTGGATGTACTTTACAGTCACTTCAGCTTACCCCTTCGGGCAATACAGGCGTGATATTATGTTATGCGTTACACACTACTTAGTTTGGAATCTGTTATTTACTTATTTTTAAAGGGCCACACATTTACAAGAATTATAATGACTTTTGGTGTCATGTTGCCAATGCTAAGTTTATTTATCAATTTAGAAGAAATATGTACATAGTCATATTACCTCTTGTTTCATTACAATAAGCGACTATATTTCACGTCAAAATCTCATCTCACGTTTTAATCAGTGAGCGTCCTCAAACGTCTCGTATCGTACTCAAACAAAGCAGCCTATTAACTTCGTGATTCCATTGTTCCAGGCGTACCAGGACAGAATAAAAGAAGAAGAACAGAAAGAAGCAGAGACGGCCCGTTTGGAGGAGATACTGAGCATGTGCGCCGAGTACGAGAGACAGATTGCGTCAGGTGAGAAGACCATCAATATTCTATTCACCTGGGAATGACGCAGCTAGAGGACTAGATACAGACTCATTTAAATTAAATATATTATTATCAATAGCCCGTACTGTCCACTAAAGGGCAAAGGCGTCTCTTCCCGTCCCAAAAAAAACTCTATACCCCAAAATATTGGACAAATGCTTTTGTAAACGCACTTTTTACCAGTCGATATGAAAGTCATCACACTTATCACATCCCACTAATTATAAAGGCGAAAGTTTGTGAGTGTGTTTTTATGTTTGTTACCTCTTCATGCTAAAACGGCTGGACCGATTTTGATGAAATTTGGTATGGAGGTAGCTGACACCCTGGATTAACACATCGGCTACTTTTAATCTCGAAAAATGTAGCGGGTAATACCGCAGGGCGGAGCTAGTTTTATATAAGCTATAAAAGGCACTTCGAAAACATTATAACTAGCGACACCGCTCTTTATGCGTGATTCACTTGATCGTTATCACATTTAGGGGTTTCCTCCAAACTTTCCCCTTGACCTCAAACCTTCACAATTCAAGGTCTCAAAAACATTCGTCGACCGTATAAAGTTACTCGTAATATCCGTTTCTAGGCTCGCATTACCTGTGAGTCATAGACGACATTTCTAAACGGAAACATTGGTATTTGTTAGTAGCGGTATTGCTCTTGTATTTTACATACACGGAGACGTGTTTCCTCAGGGTTTAGGATTCCGGTAAAGCAGATAAAGCCTCCCTGGGACCACGTATAAAAAAACAAGGTTTAGGTATAGACCACAGTTTTTCAGTTAGCCTACGGTTCTAGCATAGGTACTACTTAACCTTCCCTCTTAGTCTCTACCATTGTCACTCTACGGTATTCTTGACCAGACTTTCTCGAAAATTACATACATGGTGATTGACCTGATTGGCGCAGCGGCCAAACGAATGGACTGCTGCGCTAAGGGCTGCGGGCTCGAGTCTCGCACGCGACAAAAATTTGTGCGATCCGCAGATGCTTGTCCCCATCTGAGTGTTTAAAAAAAAATTAGCAGTGAATGGCAGCCGCCGACATGTTTTAATTCGGGGGGGTCGTAACATTTTGTTCAATTCTTTTTCTATTGCAACGTTTATCTAAAGTTCTATCAAAAACCTATTTTGTTTATTTTTATGTAACCCTCTCTGGAAAATAATTCCTCCATCGCTAACGTGAAAACTACTTCTCTTCTTGTCTTCGCCCTTTGTTTGTTCTCAGCAATTGATTTTACTGCGTAACTGTGGAATTCGGTTGGCAGAAAGGATACCTTATTATCCATTGTCATTGTTTTAGGCATCCCAATGACTCCAACAGAGAAGAGGCCACACAACAAGATCATCACAAACGGCTCACTCCCGCGCAGCGTCGCTCTCAACAACCCTAACTTTGTTCAGACCAGCGAAGGTTATTACAAGTAAGTTGCCTCTTATATGTTTGTTGCAATTAGGACCTTAATTATGAAACGTTAGTGGTTAATTTGCTTTGTTGCTGTCAAGCTCTGATGGGCGGTATCTTGATAACTTCAGGTTCTGGGTATATTTAAAGTATTTCAATTTTTACTTGTAATTTATATGAGCTTGAATTAATTTATGTATGTTTCCAATGCTTTAAAGACACGAATTATCAATATTATTTCTCTTTTCTATTCCAGGTTCGAAACTAGTCAAAACAAACACTCACCTATGAGCCAATCTCTACCAATACAAAGGAATCTCTCGAGCTACGAAAACTTTGACTACTCCACCTCCCCCACAGAACTCACGCCTGAAGTCATCATCAACCAAAACAACTACGAAAACATAGGCAGGATGGATGAAATAGGGATTCCAGTGTACGACAACCCCTCTCACAGAATGCACGATTTGTCTAGTCCGATTATGATAAGGAAACTTCACAACCAAAGCGGGGACCGTGGCCCCAACCTCTCATCCCCTATAGGAAGTCCTTACGAGAACGTTTACTATAGAAACAATGTATACGGCAACCTCAAACCTAAATCTCCAAACACCCAAAGCCCTAGATCAAGAATTAAGACGTCGTTCGCCCACAAAAACCTCCCATCCCCGCAGTATTTCATATTCCCCACTCCACCGCCTGTAGATAACTCAAAAAAACCTAACTTCGAACCTAAGAATGAGCAAGCAAACGACACAGACAAACCAAAGTTCGATGGTATAGAAAAACAATTGAGTCTCGAAGAAGAAATACCTATGATAGACGATGACCTAACAAATGATTTAGAATTCAGATATTCCAAAGTTGTAAATGAAAGCAAAACAGAAGATTCCCCAGAAAAGAGTCCAGAAGTAATATTGACTAAAAACCAAAGCTTTGACGACATGAAGAAAGAACTGATGGCAGACATTCCAGAGTTAGAAGAGTTTGAGAAAGACTTAAAAGAGAATAAAAGAGATAAAATAATTAAGGATATATCGGAGGACATCAAGAAGATTGATATAGAAGCTGATTCTATTGACAGTGCGGTGCTAGATGATAGTGTGGATGAATTGAAGGGGAAATACGAGAAATTAAAAGAAAATAGAAAGAAATTGGTGACTGAAATACATGAAATTAAGTGCAAGATGTCTGAGATCCGATCGCAAGAAGATGATATCTTGAGAGAGGTAAGATACAAATTTTTTTACGTAAAAAGAAGTCTACAACATTGTAACAATTTTTTTATTATAAATCATTGTAATCTATGCTGTCATAACTCATGGGAATATAAGAAAGAAGTAATATATGGAGCAAGATTGTAACGTAATATTAATTTATTTATTCAAAGTAGTTATTAATTAAATAAAAGCTTGTAAAAGACCAATTGACGACCTGATTGGCGCAGTGGCTAAGCGATTAGACTGCTGCGCTAAGGGTTGCGGGTTCGATTCCCGCACGGGGCAAAAATTTGTGCGATCCACATTTTTTTGTTCCGAGTCTGGGTGTTTGTGTATGTGATATTTCATGTTTGTAAAACGTACCCACGATACAGGAGAAATTCCTAGTGTGGGGCGACGTTTTTTTAAAAAAAAAATTGATGAATTCAAATTATTAATCATTTGCAGTTGGAAATGGAAAAAGCTCTTATCAAAGGAGAATACGATTCTGAAATCGCAATATTAAACATAGAACAGAAGAAAAAAGCAGACTTAGTGGACAATGCGAAGAAGATCGAAGAAGAAATTCGGCAGCTGAAAGAGAAACAAGAGGCAAGACAGAACGAGATGAGAGATAGAGTGGAAATCGCTACACTGAAAGTTGAAAGGTACAAACTCCAACTTTCTAATAAAACAATCATACACTTCAATAAGTCTTAAGCCCGCCCGTTTATCATCTTGCATGCGTGTGCAAAAATGATATACTGTATCAGCAACATCATCTCATCAAAGTAATATATCAACCACAAACTAGTGTATTTACATATTTATTTATATATTTTGTTAAAAACAACTTGAATTAGTACTTATTTTCTGACTTCTGAACAAATATTTTATTGTTAGCACGAACCTTTTATCAACCTTTTTTCATTACTCTAATACCCCCATTATATTTGTAGAATAGAAAAAGATCTTAAAGATAACACGGCCACGCTTGAAGAGCTGCAGAACGCACAGGACATACTGGACAACGAGACCAAGATATTTGAGGACCTGGAGTTCCAACATCTTGAGGAAGAGTCAGAATTGTGAGTATCTCTTATTGCTTTAATCATCATCATCATTATCAGTCTACCTTAGACTGTCCACTGCTAGACATTGTTTTAATGAGAAATATAAATGACGTTAATCCGAAAACTCCTACAAAAGCAATATAAAGTGCTCATTTAATTATCATTTTAAGAACGACCTAAGAACTCCGATTCTAGATTCCTACACCACTATGTATCTACCTTACCGTATCGCCACGATGATTTATTTGCAACCAAATATCACCTAAACGTAATTAGGTTTAAAAAATATGTAGGTTCTTTAATTGATCTATAATTTTTCTAATTTAGTTAATTTGATAATTTTGTTCGATAGGTTGTCGCACAGAGAAGACGTGCAAAACGAAGTAATCCTACTAACAAAGAAGATTGAAGCGCAAAAAACGCGGATACTAACACTAAAGTCGGAAGCTAACAACAATCTAACATCGGCGTTAGACGAAACGAAAATACTGCACGCTGAATATGTAAGGTTACTCAACGTAGTCGAAGAACTAACTGGCAAAGTACAAGCCGTAGAAAAAGATCTTAAACCTATCGTAGTTAAACTGAATGATATTGAAAGAACACAGTCTCCAGATAGTGCGTTCTATACGGATCAAACTAGAGCCAAGTCCGGAGAGTTCGGTTACTCCCCGCAAAGCTCCGATAGCGATGACATCGATCTCAAAATGTCCACCTTCGAAGATCACACCAAACATTTGAAAGACAAATTCAACTCTATAGACCAAATGTCGCAGTCTATGACCGTGGATATAGAAAGAAGAGTGATAAACGACATTGTTGATACTGATGAACGATACAGTGAGAGTCCGTCGAAATCTTCAACTTCTTCCAAAGAAAAGAAAGGGTTTTGGGAAAGAAACTTCGATTCTTTGAAACGAAAGAGTAAGAAGCAGAAATCGCCAGAAAAGGTCGACATTATGTCGCAGAGTTTGAACGAGAACTTCTTCTATAACGATTCCATCGAAGCTGAAGTCAGTCTAGATAAGTTTAACAGTTTGAGGCATTCTAAGAAAAAGGAAAAGAATGGAGGACCCATTAAAAGCAATTCATCCTCAAAAATCCCAACCTTCGCAGCATTAGGAAAGATCATGAAGAAAGACTCCTTCGGAAAGAAATCAAGAGAAAACAGCATCAAAAGCGACGAATCAGACAAAGAAAATAACTCCAAAAACCGTTACATAAAAAACACAAAATGTATGAACGCCGACAACAAATACGTTAAAGCCAAATCCCTATCGCCTGACAAGAAAGAAGAAGATATACAAGAAGAGACAGAAGACACAGAACAGAAGCTGAGAGTGACCTTTGAGAAGACTACACACAAAGAGAACTTGACGGAGTCTGTGCAGGTGGCTAAAATTCTGCACAGGAAGAGTTGTGGAGACGAGCCAAGCGTGAAGGAGTTTCAGAAGATTACTGATACGAATAAGATACCGTCTCAAGACGATATCGATCGGATCTCGAAGGTGACCATTGACGCGCCCATACTGCCCAGCGATACGGACATGAACTCCTTGGGGAAGAGGACACTGGATAGTCTTATGGAAGTGGAGAGGAAGAGGCTTGAAATGTTGGAAGAACAAGGTAGGACTAGCTATCTTCTGTATTTATAAAAATGAATCCCTGTTTCCCTTGGTCACGGTATAACTTAAGAACGGCTGGACCGATTTGGCTAATTAGGTTGGTTTTGTAATATTTCTGGAAGGTTTAAATGGTAAGAAGGCGAAGGTACGAAGTTTACCGAGTTAGCTATATAAAATAATATGCGTACAACTACTGCCAAAGGCCTCTTCTTGTAATGCAAGTTTATTTTCTGTTTCATATTTTACATGCGTCGCCCCGCGGTGTTACCTGATACATTTTTCGGGATAAAAAGTAGCCTAGCGTGTTAATCCAGGGTGTCAGCTACCTCCATTTAAGCGTGAACAAGTAGCAAACATAAAAACACACAAACTTTCGCCGTTATAATATTAGTGTGATGTGATTTGACGACCTTATTGGGGCAGTGGCTAAGCGATTGGACTGGTGCGCTAAGCGTTGCGGGTTCGATTCCCGCACGGGACAAAAATTTGTGCGATTCACAGGTACTTGTCCCGAGTCTGGGTGTTTGTGTATGTGATATTACATGTTTGTGAAACGCACCCACGATACACGAGAAATTTCTAGTGTGGGGCGACACCTTATTTAAAAAAAAATACAATGTTCTAAAATGTTTTTTTTTTTTTTTTTAAATCGTCGCCCCACACTAGGAATGACTCCTGTATCGTGGGTGCGTTTCACAAACATGAAATATCACATACACAAACACCCAGACTCGGGACAATCAAATGTGGATCGCACAAATTTTTGCCCCGTGCGGGAATCGAACCCGCAACCCTTAGCGCAGCAGTCTAATCGCTTAGCCACTGCGCCAATCAGGTCGTGGTTTTGCTATATGGTATTGGTTTACACCTAACTTGAATATCAAACCCAAAACACAATTCCTATAGATTATTTCTAGGGTATATTAAAACAATATTCTAACAGTATATTAAAACACCTAATTCTCATTATCGTTTTAGGATGCCAAGTAATAGAAAATGAGCGTGAAAAAATATCCGAGTTAAAACGTCGCGTACAAGACGAGACAAAGAAACTATGGGATCAGAAGTACCGCTCAGAACAGACGAAGTCGATGGAGAACCAGTGTCACAGTCTACCCCCTGAGCTGGTGCCGCGAGATGATAAGAGCTACGACAGGAGTGTGATGGAAGATTCTAGTCTTTTGGACGACAGCTTCATGGCCAATTCCAGTATTTTTGAAGAGAGGTAAGCTTTCTTAGTTTTTTTTAAATGTCATTTTTACCTGACTGCCAAGGAAGGGTTATGTTTTTACTGCAATATTGTCAGGGATATTTACAGTCCTGGGACAGAGAGTTATCCGGGACTTTTACCGGCTAATCTATAGTATTCTCCTAACTACCTTAGGTCGAAGGACTCGAGATTTGCGAACACTGCACCGCATCGCTCGACAAAATATTATGTCGCCTAATTGGATAATTGAGCCTAAGAGTTTTCTTTTTAAACGTCGCCCCCCATTAGGAATTTCTCCTGTATCGTGGGTGCGTTTCACAAACATGAAATATCACATACAGAAACACCCAAAGTCGGGACAAACATCTGCTTATTTTAGTCTAGAAACTAGACAGTCGGTAACTAAATTGATCACACACTGATCATTTTTAATATCATCATCATCATCAGCCGGAAGGCGTCCACTGTTGAACAAAGGCCTCCCCCTTAGGAGGGGGGGGGCATAATCCCCACGCGGCTTGGGGATCGCAGTATTGGTGGTCAAGTTACAGAAGACGCTGCTGCCCATCTTCCGGATTTTCCCTTATTGGCCTCTTACGACACCCACGGGAAGAGAGGGGTGATCTATTCTAGGCCGGATACCACACGGCACATAATATTCATCAGGAAACTATTGAAATACCGACTTTAATAAAAACAGGCCAATAAAAACCACCTGAATGACTATTACCAGGAAAATAAAACACTTGGCAACTTACTCATTCACTTACAAGCTGTGAATCACAAACTTACTGATAACTTATCGCCGCGCGCAGTTATAGCCGAGCGTTGGTGTCGCGCGGTCGTGTCGCTCCCGTCTCGTGACGTGTAAACGACGTAAAATCCGTGACGATATTTCGACGGAATAGTATATATGTTTATACGTCTAAATACTGCGTTTTAGAGTTTTGTCGGACTTGAGTGTTAGGGAATAGAGAGGGCGTCTGTTTGCGCACACTTGTGCACTATAATATTACCTAGGTAGGCCTGTCTCAGATGAGGTAATCCGTTTACACAGGAGGACATTAATTAAATATTTTTTAACTAAACTGTAGAATCTAAACTTGTCAATCGGTGTATAGTGTGCTATCGTGAAACTTAGTTATGAAGTATTTTGTTATTATTACAACGAGATAAAAAGCTATCTATAAATCCCTGTGGTTAATTAAAACTCAGTACCTATGTATATAAAATCACTTGATTACCACTAAATAGGTCAGTGTACTGAAAGAAAGCCTGTGCTTATTATTGTTAAGACGATTATTACTGAAATTCATTTATAAATAAAACAACATTTTGTTACCAGATGACACATTTAATAAATAAAGCATTCTCATTCTCATATTTGTAGCAATTTCATTTACAATCAACAAGCATTCTCATTCGGGGCACCTTAACTTGGAATAAATACTACGTAAAATATTGTTACCTTTTTTTTTGATAGACAAGTAATATACTTAGTCCACGGACCAAATTTAAAATTGATTACTCTCAAGCTCATTTTCCGTGAGTAACTTCATTTTGACGAGACGTCCAACTTTTCCCTTATAAAAATTCTCGATTGTGGTAGCTACACACTACAACTTTTGAGCGTTAAACCGGAATACGTACCACGCAATTTATTGGACAGTGAGGCTGATCAATTAAATAAATAAACTAAACGACAGTAAAAAAATCAGATAGATATCATTTTTGAAGACCACGTTATTGATATATGTTGGAAGGATCAAAAGGTCATCAAACATTATTTCTAAGTAGCTAGAAATTGTACCTGTCAGTGTCGTTTGCATTTCTATCATGAAAATAGAGATGTCAATGGACTTAACACGGGTTTAAGTTGATACAGGTAATATCCTCGTTTATGAATACGAGTGTACAAGTCTATTAGGAAAGTTTCCAACGATATAGTGATTCTAACATTGTTATAAGCATCTCTGAGACGTAAATCGTCGTACACGCTTTTTATTGGTTTGTAATGTCTGGTCAATTAAAACAAATCAATAAATAAATATATAATAAAAAAAAATACAAAAACAGGTAGCCACAATTATATGTGAAACCCTGACACCTGTGCTAGGTTTATAACCGGTGTTACTGGAGTCAGATATAATACCATATATGTATATGCTCAGATATAATCAATTTTAACCCTTTCCCAGTCCGATGAGCCTTATACATGTCGATTGTTTACCTATTGTGTCTGCTACGCGGACAGTCAAAGTGTTAACTCATACAATAATAATAATAATAACAGCCTATAACTGTCCCACTGCAGGGCAAAGGCCTCTTCTCGTATAGAGAAGGATTGAACACTGATCACCACGCTAGCTCACTGCGGGTTGGCGATTTCAGATAATGAAATCCAGGTTTCCTTACGATGTTTTCCGTCACCGTCGGTCAGTGGTGTCTTAGAATATCTAAGAAAGTATTTATGACATTGAAAAAGTCACATTGATACTTGCCTGGGTTTGAACCTGCAACCTCGTGCATAGAAATCCGGTATGTCAACCACTAGGCCACCACGACTATAACTCATACAATACTTAATCATAATACTCTTACATACAGTATAACCTGTACAACATCCATTAAACTACAGAGCCGTGACGATTCAACGTTACCGCGATAAGAAGGGAAAACATTACTGCCTCAAGTTACTCGTGTTAAGAAAACATAGTGAGTCAATGCGCCGCCATTGTTATAATCTCATGTAAAACTTATGCAAAATAACGGAGAGTGTGTTTTGTTTTAGGTTTCCGCTTCGTTATATTATTGAGCATGACAATTTTTGTATATCATTCGTCTAAAAAAGAGAAATTTTGTGAAACACACCTAAAACTTAGAGATACTTTCGTTCTAATCTCACTGAGTCATTTATGTCCCCTAGAAGCAAAAAAAACATAATTATTTACCCGACTGCCAAGGAATGGTTATGTTTTTTTACTGGGTAAATCCATAAGGTAAATCTTCCGTCTAGTAGGCGGACGTAGGGAACTCTTCCTCTTATCATAATAAAACCTTAGGATGTCTTTCCGACTACTTCTTCTTTTCGGGTAAATGGTTTTCATTCTATATGATCAGCCCAATACATAGCCCAATCGCTTGCTCTTAGATTAGCCTCAAGTAAGTCTTCTGATGTTGCGCTCATTGGACATCTAGGGCAGACCAGCAGGTGGATCATAGTTTGGGGGACCGCAGACGCACCTCCGATTTTAACCGCTACATAGCATTTCCCCTACAGGGCTATCCCATCGTTAGCTGTACTGAAACCTAAGTTTACGATACTCATTGTCTTATGACTTTATATATGGTGTTTTTTCCATACCCACTATTAGAATCAAAATACAGGTAGGACCCATTAGTTTTAACTTTTGGGCTTAACTAACTTATGGGCACAAGTGGTGGGCTTGTCCCGCAAATGTCTTTCTTTCTGTGCTTCCTTTATATATTTGTTTATCTTATCAACTGGTCACAAAGAGAATACACATAATTGTACACGGTTGTCAGTGTCCCCCAATTTATATTCATTGTTTTGATGTTTCTATGACATCACTATCACTAACGGTTCATGATATCATTGTTGATTGATCATGATATGGTCTAATTTATCATACGGAACAATTCATGTTTGTTATTATACGCGAATCAGAACAATGCTATACACACTTGGCATTTTTAGTTCTTTTTTATAGGCAAATCATGGATATTTTACAACTATTTACAACTTAAGTGCAACACAAATTATATGTACGAAAAACAATATGTACAGACCTAATCCCCATCGATGTCAACCGGTAACATGCTCAAAAGACTGGCAGCATTGACACGTTGAATGGCAATGCTGATTCTTCGGCCGTAAAATGAGCCAGCCCTTTGGCAGGCAAATCTATTAGGAACTTACAAACTAACTATAAAGTAGCAAGTTATTCAAAACTAACTACAACCAGAATATAGAATTTGTAGATATTATTATCAATTCAAAACCTTTTTATTACATTCTAAACGTCAATGTCTTCAATCTCTCTCTGACTATCAACACTAATCGACTTCATTAATGAATATGTTAATCGAATACAAATCCGAGAATCGAATAAACATGCCATGCGTATTACCAACAATCTTTCACCGGCTTACATTTGTTGAGAATTCTATAAATCAGTTGAAATAAAGAAACATTTACATATTTATTAGTAAACCAATATATTGTAACATATCAAAACAATACGATTTATTCGTTTTAAAATCGATTGTACATTTGCCAAGTATTTGTTTTACTATAGAAAAGGCATGTGTATTGCCTTTGGTATTACTCATTCAGTCGATATCGATGTACGAAAAATATTTTTCAAAATGAACTTGTAGTTTTTATTATTATATAGGATTTATTACTTAGTGGGTATTCGGAATCTTTAGTAGTCTTCATGAATTCATTAGTTTTTAATAGCTGCAATGGCGGCAAAACGGTGCACAATTCATGCAAAATATTTTTTGTTTCGATTCGTTGTTCGGTCATGCTATTCCTATATTTATTGAGTGGGTCTGTCATTTCTCCATAGTCATACATTGTTAGAAGACTATACTCTCGCCCCTTGAATCATCCTACCTCCCCCTTAGGAAAGGGCGGTGAAGGGGGGGGGGGCATAATTCCCGGCTTGAGGATCGCAGTATTGGTGGTGAAATTACAGAAGTCGCTGCTGCCCATCTTCTGGATTTTCCCTTAGTCGTCTCTTACGACACCCACGAGAGGAAAAGTGGTGGTCAATTCTGGCCGGATACCACTCGGCACTCGGCGGTCCCCTAGAACACAGACGTTGTATAAACAAATATTGAAGTGCACGTAGGCCGACAAACATTCGAGCATTATGTACAGTCAGCATCATAAGTAGCTGAACATTTAATTTTATAAACATACCATTAATTGAAGAACAACTTCTTATATAGTAAAAAGTCTTAAATATTCTCAGATCATAGTTTGGCCGCTCATATAATTTGAAACAAAAACTTGAATTTGTGTTTGTTTCTTTCCATTATTTGACATGAGGTTTCTTAATATGTTAATCTACTTATGATGCTGACTGTACACAGACAATTTATCTAGATCGTGTCGCCCGACTCGCCCAGTTGCCTATTTCCCGTATTATCTATGTCAATAGGTTCATGATATGGCGCCGCTTGATAGCAAATCTATGTAGAGATACAGCCAACTGATAACGTTATATTCAAGTGATTTAGCTGACGAATATCTTACTTTATATAGGTATCGCATTGACCACTTAACTAAAAGGCTGGCGGAGGTCTAATATCACAAACTATTGTCTCTTCTTATTGTATGGTTGATGAACAACCTGGTGTTAGAGTTTAAACTGCCTGTAGGCCTTTGACCTGGCTTTACACACCGTTCAAAATTCTCTCAGGCATGCTGGTTTCCTCCCGATGTCTTCCTTCACCGTTTTTAGCAACTGATAACTAATTTAAAAAAAACACATGTATTCGAAAAGACATTGGTGCGTGCCGGGGTTTGAACTTGCGAGCTTTGACTTGGCAGTCCAACGGTCATACCACTCGGCTATCAGTACTTACAAACTATATTATGCATACATTGCATACTATTTCAGTGTTAACTTAGACTATTGATTTAACTGGCTACATAATTAGAAAGAATTACAATACTTTCAATACTACAGACGTTTTACGTAAAAAAAAAACGGCACCTAATTTTTTTTAAAGTCGGAAAAATCCGCAAAAATATATGTTAAAATAATATGCAACTGTAGAGTACCTATGCCTGAATTTTTACCAAACTTAAGGTTTTTTAAGAATGCGTGAAATTTTCAATTATTTGTTTATCACAAATTAATTAACGTCTCCTCGGCCACTAGGAAACGATACAAGTTTCTCGATTTCAGTTTGTATTTTCTCTGGGTAACGTAATTTCTCCTCATTTTAGAAGTGGTAAACAACTTAAAAATAAAGGTAAATATTTATGGGCATATATTTATGTATTTCCTAATTTCATCGAAATTCGTACCTAACAGTATAACCAAAGGATCTTAAGTTTCACAATATTCTTCCTAATGATAACTAATGTCCCACCTCTGGCCTATCAACAATCCTAACTGCGCTCGGTATGCGACACTGACGCGTATTAAGGACGGCCATAGACAATCAATTATGTACAGCGTGATTCATTTTCAACAACTTCATATTTGATTGACTTATTTATATAAAGCCAGGTTCATCATTAGCTGTTAGTAATTCCAATGCTGGGCTTCCTACTTTGAACACCACTGTTTCCTGTTTCGGACCTCTTGTATTCAGGTTAGGTGGCAAAACCGAAGAGTGTGTATGATAAGCGTTGAATGAGTGTAGAAGTCGATATGTAATGCTAGGTTCTTAGCGAATGGAAATCCGCGGTCTTTGCCTTCCCCTCTGGGATACAGGTGTTATTTATAATATATATATTATATAATATGTATAATAAGCCTACTAAGTGATATTTGTAACATTGCAAAAGTTTACGTCTTTGTTCCCAAAAAGACAGACAGACCCACTTCTAAGTATTCCTATCGGAAAGGAAGCTGTTAAGTATTTCACACATAATTCAGCAAATAACTCACATCTCTCAGTAGCTACTTATGCCTTCAAAAGCGCTCTGCTTTCTTTAGATCTCAATAATAATATAATATTTCCAAGAACACCGGTACATCGATAATGATCTCCATATCCGTTGGTATAGATAATTTCCTTAACTAATAAAACGTCTCACAGCTTACTAGAAATAAACAAAGCAGTTCTGGTTTAAAAAAGTACATACAAACTGCACGCTCTTATTAAAAGAATATTAGGGATTTCGATTAATCATTGATAAGATTTCTCTACTCTACGTATTACTTTCTATTAGGTACAGCTTTCGTAATGAGCATAAAACAAGCATTTTCCTTGTTTTATTTACCCGAGCGACGCAAAGTAGCTTTTAAAAATCTCGACTAGCCCAGATCCTCTCGATCATGGCTCGCAATTGTAAAAAGTCGCCTTTTTACGTTACAAATTCTAGACTATGGCACTTGTTTTTTTCTTTTCAGTTTTATAGCCGTCGGGTTTTTTTTCTTTTAATTTAAATGCACACATTGTCGTAGCAAGTTACGCATTTTTCTATGTAGAAGTTGGCAAGCGAACAAGGATGGAAATGAGGAAGACCACCCATGGTTTCCTCAGACGTACATACTTAACTATCGTCACTTATTAAGACGCTCTATTTACATTTTAGTATATACTTTTAAGTTATTTTGTACCTATACTCACCAACGCCAAAAACTGACTTGAAGAAAAGCAGTAGGTTCAAGATTATCAATTTAACCTCCTCCTTTTTGAAGCCGGTTAATAATAATTCTTCTGGAACGTCGATACTTAAATACAGTCCCCAAATTACGCAAAATTAAAAGTAATTAATGCATCCTTTCTTAGAATTGGCTAATTCACGTCCACTGCTATCGTTATCAGTTAACGATTCTGTCATCGTGCTTTCTGCTGTCCACCCTAATCTTGTAAACGTCATGATAACGGTAAGACCAAAAACAACAAATTTATGCCCGATAAGAATACTCTTATTTATTTTTGCACTCATTTAAAATCTAGAAATAAAACGTTTTAAAATCGTGATATGTCTCTTTATAACGTGAAAAACGACTTTGTTGATACACAGAAAACGAGAAAACCAAAATTATAAGTATCAGTTTAAACTTTAAACCCCGAAATAGAAATAGCAGCGTGCCGTACAAAAATAGGTTTATGTGAAAACTGTCAGTCCAATTACCGTAAACAAAACATGTCTGTCTGTCTTAATTAATTGTTGAATTTTGTAATTTGATGATACGAGCTATAATCAGTAGATTTTAAATGCTTTAACAGTAGACCTCTGTATTTTAAATTCCTTACTTGTTACTCATGTTTGGATTATTTTTGTAGTACCTACTACTAGTGTTCTCTACAGGGCAAAGGTTCTCCTCATTTAAAGAAGAAATGATTAATGAAGTTATAAAAATAAGAAAAAGAAATAATCTGTAAATTAAAACACCATGGCCTGTGACTTCGTCCACGTGAAAACTAAACCGTCTTTTACGGGATTTCCTTCTCTAGTTCAAACTATATCTAAAACTAATTTGATTGCGAACGGTTCAGCGTTTTAGTCGTTATGAGCTAACAAGCAGACTTACAAACTTTCTTTTGCATTTATATTAATAGTAGGAAATAGAGTAAACATCAATATTTTATTCAAAACAGATGAAATGTCGTTATTTATTCGCTTCATTTAAGTATCTTCAAAAATTAAAAATATTATTCTCCTTGAGTTTTATAACGTCATAACTCAAAACATGCTGTATACACAGTGTGTCAATGCATATTATAAACTTCCCTGCAGCCAATTGAGTACAACAGATGTTTTCGTTCGCGCGACTCCACGCATTCACTGCGCTATTAGGAAGTCGGTACTATAGAGCGACTCTACGACCGATACAGCACAGTAAATGACTGTGCTAAAACATTGTATTTAGTGAAATGAGCTATTCTTATCGGTTATAAAGTGTAGAATAGTGCTGTGTATAATCTGAGTGACGGAAATAAGACAGGCTTGCGAGAGTGACGATTGATAGTGTAGTGATGTTATGAGTTATGTCTGGAAATATTTAACGTGTGGTAAATGTTTAAGATAGTTTGTGTAACGGTCTTCATTAATCTAAATATTTTTGGATGAATCAGGCGAAAGAAGTATGCCAAGATCGTAGGAAATGGAAATCCGTGGTCTCTGCCTACCCCTCTAGGAAATAGGCGTGACTTTATGTATGTATTTTTGGATGAATGTGTTTCGTGCAGGGGCAGAGATTAGGCAGAGTTCTGGTCATACTTGAATAAATCTTTAGGGTAGGTTTGTTCAACGGTATTTTGTTAAACTGCGTTTTTTTTTTAGATTTGGTAGATAGATACGTATACGAGACATACGATAGTAGGCAGATTGTGAGATATATCTAAGCCTTCCATCTCATTTGATACGTTTTAGCCTTAATCTAGCTGGTACACTGGTCACTATTAGCTATTCTGTGGTAAACATTTTTTTTTACTTAAACCTAGGACTCTTAGGTCAGATAATCGCTTTCGCTACTAGATCAATAAGGCGGTTAGAAACGTAATTAGTATTCTCATGTACACTTACCCAGTAAAGAATATAACGCTACCACTGTCGATGCATATGCATAGAATGTTACTTTCATTTTTCACACTTTATTTTAATTCGATGAAAAACCAACAGCTACAAAAATGGAATAGGTAATTACAATATGCATCAAAAAATATTTAACATCATAATAAGTTCTAAAAGATTTATTTTTTATTTTTGCTTGGTCTGTATATACTAAGCAAGTAGTGTTTGCAAATGCAATGATTCATTAACATGACATAATTAAGTAATTATTTATATTTAAACGGGTATTCTTGTATAATCACTTAACATTACTTAATTAACTTACTTTCTTCTTGCAATATTTTTCTTTATATATACGAAATTAAGATCATTAAATTCCAACATACTGAAAATTGTTACTTAATAAAGAGTGTGATTGTAGTCAAATATCGGATTCATTATCGCATTCCTGCTGTCTAAATGTTTTTTATTCCCAATCCGTTCTCACCTGGATGATTATACCACTTGTGCCAAAGTCTAGACAGAAGCTGTAATGTGACAGATTGCTAGAGATGCTGACCGCAAGTTTTCTACTTAAATATTTGTATGACCTACAGAATATTAGATTTGTTCTGAGTCTGGGTCATTGTGTATAGTTGTATATTTATGTATGTAAACACAATTACGACATAAGAAAAAATTCTAGTAGGTATAGCAACGTTTAATTTAAAAACATTGACTGTTAATCAGTGACTAAACAAATTAAAGAATGTTTTTAAACTAAATACTAATTTAGTGATTTTTTTAATTTTGAGTAAGAACGCCTTTGTACATCTTTATGTTTAAAAAAACGTTGCCTTGTGTAGGTATAATTAAGAACTAAAAAATTACGTATTGAGATAAGACCGACCTTAGATGTTAATACTTCCTCTTATAATTAAAAGATTATCCAATTGACACGAACTTATATCCTCCTAACAACCACCATCTGATCTGATAGGTCACTCAACCTAATTAATACGTAACAAATGAGTTTAACACGAGCATAATTAAAATTAATTATATCCGACCGCACATGCTTAAAATACTCGAGCATAATTAATAACAGTCAAGCGCAGGAATGGTGAGAGCGACACCATACTTATTTTGTCTTTAATGTGTGTTAGGAGAGTGATAAAGAAGTGGAAAAACGATATTCTATACTGCAAAACAGTAATATATTAATGGACATACTGATTAAAATAAAATAATATAAAAGGGTTACTTAGCCTAACATTTTGTGAGTGTGTATTTTGGATTAGATTAAAGTTCTGCACAAAGCAAATGGAATAAATTCTTGTTTAAATGAGCAGTTGAAGTTCAGTGTTTCAAAATGTCTAAAACCAAGGATAAAGATCGCAAGTGCACCCTGTTATGTTGGTAAGTATGAGAAACAGTAAGACCTCTTTTGTCGTTGAATTTTTCGTAAAACTTAAAAGTACGTTTCATACAAATTGCTAAACGGACGTCTAATATTTGTATGAACCGTACGACCGCACGACTATCGCAAACAACTTTGAAAGAGCCCTAATAAGTCAAAAGTAATGCATACCCTTAAAACTCAAACAATAAAAGTAAACAACACAACAGAAAGACAATAAGAAGTTTTCAAAGTTTTAATCCTGAAGATTTTAATCTTTTGCAATGCAATTTAATTACGACGTCAGACTGATTGACGGTCAAGGGGCTTGCCCCTGGTTTGCACAAAGACCTTTGTAGATCCAAAGGTCTTTGGGCATTATGCATATCATGTTAACATGATGAGATGCATATCAGGGTTACGAATCATTACTATATCTCTTAGATAGTATATGATGACTAATAAAACAATAATGTTACCTACATATATTCTACGTGCAGTCTTAAGACAACCAATATCTTATAAGATAGGAACTGTAATTAAACGAATGTATTAAGACGTCATACATATATCTATTTATATAAAAATGAATTGCTGTCCATTAGTCTCGCTAAAACTCTAGAACGGCTGGACCGATTTAGCTAATTTTGGTGTTGAAATATTTGTAGAAGGCGAGGGAAGGTTTAAATGGGAACATGAGAAGGCGGTACGAAGTTCGCCGGGTTAGCTAGTATTATTATAAAAACATTACAATTTATACTTATGGATGAACACGTATAGCCTTCTTTATTTGGGGCCAAGCTATGTTTAAGATAAACACAGAGGTTCTTAATAGCTTAATAGTAATATAAATATTGTTATTTCTTTCACCTTGAAAAATGATTGTCATTATCCATAAGGCTAGTATAATGAGCTATTCCACGAATAAATATCTTGTAAAATATCATATTCAATTGCCTTTTAGTATATTGCTAAGTTAACTCAATATTATAATATTCTGTTCAATTACTAAGTTAATTAAATATGTTATTATTACTGTAACTTAAAAGGCAATGTTTTACTGCCGTTTAAAAAGGCTGTTCGTTTTCCAGTATCTTAATAAAGACAATAAACTGTAAACATGAAAACCTTTTAGTATGTCTTCCCATTACATTCTCCAACACCACTATATCAATATTGATAATTATCTCGATCAAGATCAACCAAATGAACGCGTGTCCACTGTAATATTATAATGCGTGTCTGACAATATTTTTTATTAAACTATTATGTTTTTGTTACAGTTCTGGGCTCATGTCATCGTCCATCGAAGAGGTGAGTGTCTTCCATTGTCTTATTATTAGTAAACACTACTTTCATAATGTTAATATGTATGTATCTTACTAGTAATAATATAACCGAAACCCGAAGACCAATCGTCTTATACCTTAACACAAAATACACCGTAAATGACGGTAACGTTCCAAATTCATGTTGTTTTTCTTCAAGACAAAATAACAGCGTTTTTAAGCTACCATGTGTAAGTCGTGTCGGTAAGAGAAAATCATGACAGCTTAGAAATATCAAGTAATAAACAAACTACCAAAGCCCGTTAAATTATTTCTGTTAGCAACATCATAGAAAAGAGCTTTGTAAACCTATATCGTCACGTTTTAAATTTCCATTCTAATTTCAAACTAACAAGAACTAGCACAATGCATTGGAAATTAAAATATACGCTCAAAATTACGCCATTTTCTGTTAGTGTTTTTCTTTTTACGCATCTGAAAACTTGCAGCTGTTTGTCTTGTCGTGTC
Organism: Abrostola tripartita; assembly: GCA_905340225.1. NCBI lineage: Eukaryota > Metazoa > Arthropoda > Insecta > Lepidoptera > Noctuidae > Abrostola > Abrostola tripartita. Next base: position 6,320,470 of record HG996512.1, read on the forward strand.
AAGTGGCCATCGCTGGAAACAGTTTTTTGTTAGTTTTGAACGGGCACCACGATATTACACAATAGTAAATACATCGGCCAACACTAAATTTATGTATTTGGTGCGTTCCATTGACATGGAGTATTAAATTCACAATCTTCCTTGGAGTTCGGAACAAACATTGCAGATCACAACTATTTGTCCAATATTGGAACCAATTTTTCCGTAGACTTTGACTGGAATTTAGGAGCGAGAACGAATGGCGCTATTCTAAAGTTATATGTAGTTTGTCAGCGTTAGTCGACAGCTAACTGCTGTTACGCACTGGCAAGCGGTCAACACCATCTGTTTACAGCGACCATTATATATTACGTATATTTGCGCAGTAGGTCGCTGTGTCAACTAACTTTTCAGTGTACGCAAGCTGTGTGTGTTTCCCTGTGAACGTCGCTTTGTTTTAGAAACGTAGAGCTTCTCAAAAATAATGGTGAAGTCGTAATTTTAACACGCTGCTACAGTTTATCATCATCATAGAGCCCAACTTCATCAACTTCAAAGTCCTTCTGCTTCACGTTTTTGTGCAAACTCGCTTCTCACATCAGCCTATTACAGTCCACTGCTGGACGTAGGCCTACTCCAGGGTACGCCACAAGGCCCGCTCTTCCGTTTTCGCCACTAATTTACTACCACACCAGAAATAGTAGGGTGGCCGGGAACTGAGGGCCGATTTCTTTGGCTAAATGGCTACTATTCATGAAGGGTTCTGCCCAAACTCGCTTCTGCGCAAGCTTTATCCAGATTTGATTTTTTAAAATATGGTAAAGAAACCTACAGAACATAAAATCAACCTTCCTGATAGTATCAGGTTTTCAAATCGTGTAAAGTCTACCAAAAGCTAAACCAAAACTTTGACTCTACCATAAATAAACGCATCCTGTTTCCTAAAACGGACATTGTCGTTTCGAATGTCACAGGAAAACGCACGCCGTATTGAATAAAAATCCTTAATTCATCTCCTTTTAGAGTTGCCAGTGTATTAATAGGGACATCAAAGCTAGCATTAGTTCTGTTGAGAGTATAATGAAGGAAGCTGTAATTTAGCCCATCCTGTGTGGCTTGTAAGGGAAACACTCGTTTGTCTTCCTAGAGTCAGGTGGCTATATTTATGTTGTTTTATTTCTAGATGCTTTGGACTTAGCGAAGAGATTTAAAAGGATACGATATTTCCCATTTTTTGTATTATTTTTTTGTGCTGGCCACTCAGTTGCGGGTACTTACCAAATTGTGAGAAGCTAAAAAGGTTTTAAAGCATTAGATTATTAGCAACGTGTATGCAAATTAAAATCTTATATTATTGAAACTTAATATTTAATTCTTTGTAGATCAGTCGTCGGTTTAAAAAAGGTTTGTTCTAGAAGAAATTTAAACGCGTTCCATAAACTTCAGAGTGGATTTGTTATTGGTATTTTATATTAAACTGTTTTTTTGTCTTAAAATGCAGTAGCTGCGATAACTATCTAAACAGCTTATACCGTTCGCTACATTCATACGTAATCTCTGTCGTCTGGCCTCCAAAAGTGTCCAAACACTAGGCCAGTTTTAGATGATCGGCTAAATAAAAAACTAGTCTATTAATATCTCATGTGTCTTATGTCTAATTTCTCGCCCGCCTCTCTTTTCACACTGAGACATTTAACATATGTGTTGTCATTTTAATGGCGAGTAATATTTATGTTTGTCTATGACAATTTTGTACATATTATATTTAGATAATAGCCCTCTTACCATGAACTCTTAAAGCAGGACAGTTTAAGATGTGGAATCGAGAGTAATGCGGCGTCTCGTTTCATGAACGTTTGTTCATGGTAAGGGGGCTGCTTATTTTATTTGTAATAAAAATAAAAACAAAAATACAGTCGAATTGTGAACCTCCTCCTTTTATGAAGTCGGTTAATGATTCATCGTCCATTTCCCTTATAACCCGCATCATCATAATTATCATTCCATAGGTCACAAACCTTAGACGTTTGAATGTTCATAGACCGTTGAGTGGACGATCACCTTACAAATTATTGCCCCCCACGCAAAGCCTTTGTTCTGTCTAAATATATTTCGTAGGATTTTCAAAGATTCAGTCTGTTTTATTACATCGTGTTTTATAGTCCAACTCTGTATGTGGGTAGTTGAAAGACCGCAAAAATGTTTGCAACACATGTATTGCGGTTGTTTCTCGATCCGTCTGTATTAACGCTTGTTTTCGCATGAATTATTTATTACAAAAAAACAATCGTTGCCTATAATTTCTAGATAGATATTTTTTTCGTTGGTAGTTTAATTTTGACAAAAATCGGTCATCTGGGTGCCAAGTATTACATAACACATAAATATACCAACTGTGATGCAGATAAATTATTTGTAAAGTTCCAAAGTCACGGCCATAGACAATTTAAAATCCACATTTTTTACTTGAATGTAATCCAAACTTATTTATACATCACAACTCCTTTGATCGCAGACAAAATCTACAACAACGAGTGACTTCCTCCAATCATTCATTATATTTAAATAAAGAATAAGATTTTAAAATTTCGTAAAATGATTATGCTTTCCGTCTTTTTATAAGTTTGGCAACACTAAACGGTGTAAGTGGCTTTTGATTGCTTATTATTCAAATATTTTATGGACCCGCCAACTGATGTTATAGTTTTGACGTAACATTTGCATAAAGATTAAGATTTTTGAAATAAGCGTAATTTAATATACATAGTATCAAAAACATAGTTGCAATTCTATTGACAAGCTGTCATAGATAAAACTTATATAAAAAAGAAGATAATTGTAAACAAAGAAATATTTATTGCATGACTTAATAATACGTTATCAGTAATTATCGGTGTTTATCAATCATTATCTACCTTTAAATTACTTTTGTGTTCCGTAAACCGCACTAGTAACATCTGTCCGAGTTTTAGGGCTTGCCAAACATATATTTTTGTGCCAGGCCGTTAAAATCAAATCCAAATGCTTCTGTTTACGACTTGTGCCAGTGAAGGTTAAAAAAAAGAAAAATGCACGAAATAACCGTAAGTTCTGTTGTTTATGGTTTGAAAACTAAATTATTGTTGAATAAATTATTCGTCCGTGATTTTTATAATGCTGGTGCTCGAATTTAAAAAAATATGTGTCATTGTTGCGACGTATTGCAAGTCCCAAGTTCTTGTTTAATATGTTTTTGAAGTTAATTAATATCAATAAGTTCCTATACTCTAGCAAATTAATCAAATAATTTGTATGAATTTGTCAAAAACTGAAGATCTTATCGCACTATGTGAATAGTTTCTCAAAAAAATACCAAACATTTTCTAATTTTAGATAACACTCGCGCACACAACTGTTATTCTTTTATAGCTACGTAAAAGTATGTATCAGGTACGTGTTGTATACCATCAAAAACATAAAAAACTTTCTAGCTTGTTATATGAATATAATTATATATTTTAAATTCTAGAATACCTCTCACTGATAGACTCACATAAGTGCAACACTATAAAAATGTCAGTGAAGGCGTCACTTTCTTTGTAAAACTATGAAATCTGACAGATTTTGTATTAAGTAATATTAGTTGCATCTTTGGTCACCCACTATCCGTGCGTCTGTGCCTCACCATAATTCAATCTATTTCTATTGAAGCTGAAGAGTTTGTTTGGTTGAAAGCGCTAATCTCAGGAACTACTGGTTCGAATTAAAAAATCTTTTTGTGTTGGCTAGTCCTTTTATCGAGAAAGACTTAGGCTATACAACATTACGCTACGACTAATAGAAGATAAAAAATTAAAACTCATGAAATTCGAAATCCAGGCGGTCGAAGTCGCAGGTGGAAGCTAGTTAATCAATAAACCAGATAATCTGTGGTGAGTAGACATAATAGGTGGGGTCCAGCAAAAATTATTGAATGCAGAATTGATCTCATCTGTCTATTATGTGCCGCTCCTAGGATAATTAATTTGGTTAATTAACTAATGCATCGCTTATTGTGAAAAGATTGCATGCTGCCGACTGTATTCTCCATACATATACTTATATTCTTACAAAGCTTCGATAATAATATTATTTTGCAGTTACGAAAGAAAAAGTCTGGTTGGTAGTCGATTCTAGGATTTTTTTTCTAACTGTCAAATCAGAAGTTAATTTACCTACTGCATCATCATGATCATGACAGACGCCGTTTTCCCTCCACTAAAAATAAAAAACGAACAAAAAATCTTCCTGTCCAAAATACCCCATCCATCTATTTTCCTTCGATTATTTCTGCTATTAATTCCCATCAAACTGCGTAGGAAACGCACTAGACCGCAGCCGGAATCATTAAAAAGCCATACTTCACTGTCAAACTATAATGAGTTGAAATATCTGCGTCATGTAAACAGATATCAAATAAAGTGTCCGCAAATAAATTGTTTACTAAACAGACGCATTGGCACTGGACACAAAAATATCGTATTTTAAAAGTATCAGCCCCCTTACCAAGAACTCTTAAAGCAGGACAGTTTACGTTGAATAAGCGAGACAACGCAATACACTGCACGTAGCGACGTCTCGCTTCCACACCGTGAACTGTCCTGCTTTAAGAGATCATGGTAAGGGGGCAGATATAAAGAAAATATGTAGCTAAGATTTTGACTGCCACGTTGGTTTAGAGGTCACCGTTCCACTGTTCAGCTTGAATTCCTCTTGAGGTTGTTAAGCAACCATACGTTATGCTTAAAATGGAGCATAGTTACATTATGTATTTTCATTAGGTTATACTTAGTAACAGTTACATAGTAACAGTTCTCCTCTTCTTAGTAATAGTTCACAGAATCATAACTTGCACTCGGTTGGCAATGGGCTCGGCACCTATTCCATTGTGACCTATAACAGATCTAGCGTAATGGAAGTGTACTATACACCTCTGCTTACCCCTTTGGGGAATACCTGCGTGGTGTTATGTTATGTATAAGTAAGAATATTTAAAACTTACTTGTATTCTAACAGTGAACACAACAGTATAGCTATTAAAACTATTTTCTCAATTTTCATTGCGGAAACGAAAAACGACGGACGATTGAAGTCAGTTATTTATTCTATACTGTCACATTTAATTTTCTTTCATCCCATTTCACCGAAATATCCGAACGGTCCCAATATAAACTCACCTTTAAAAATCTCACGATCATCCGAACTTCGTAATTAAAGTCCTTAATGCCTGTGTATAACCGGTTGTAAATAATAAAACGTTAATTCACACTCTATCCCGCCCACTGATCGAGAAAACTAAAATAAACACTTTTAATTTTGTCTTCCTAAGTTTCTAACTCTAGTACGACGGACGTAGGCCGCATGACCGCGCGAGCCGTGGAACAAGGGCGAGCCAGTTTAAAAAATAAAAACGTTACAGTCGATGCTTGAGCGGTGCGCGGGAAAGTTTGACGTTTTGATTTTTATTGATGACTTTTTTACCGGGAACGTTTAAAAGTGCAGTGTTTTTTTGTGATGTGCAGTGAAACAGAAATTTTAATCTACCTTAAAATATAAATAGTTATTTGGTTGAATCTTATTCTCTTATCGGTACAGTACCTATCCACAAATAAATATAATATCGTATCTTCGTCAAAACAATTAATAACATTATTAATAATACAATGCGTGTGTTCTGAAACATAATTTATGTTAATTAAATGGAGCGATGTCTTAATAAGCACACATTGTATTAATTATATTATTGAAACTGTGGAAGTTATTTATTGTTTATCGTGTCAGACACTTCATCTATTATTATCAAATGACAGCTTTGTGTATTTGATGGACTCTCTGTGTGGACCTACTAGGAATGGAACATAATTCTTTTTGTATGCAAACTTAATAATAGTGCGTATATAAGTTAAAGGCATACCATAATACTAAACTTTAAATTCTAGCGACCATAAGTATTGCGGTTTTAATGAATACATAGGAAAATTTTATTACTCAATTATAAAAACGTATTATCAATATATCAGCAGAATATCAGACACAAATACTACATTTTCGTATAACATTTCCGACACAAATCTCAATCAGTTTCGTACGCAAATTGAGACGTAACCCAAGAAACGACGTGTAGTCTAACAAACCAACCTAATAAATCACAGTAACAGACACACAAACGTTCAACACAAACATTAAATGCGTCATTGTAACAAAAAAATGCGCAACTGGAAGCTATGATAGAGTGATGAGCTAGTCTTTATGATATTAGGAAGGTCGTCCTATCTCTGAATTATAAATAAACATATTAATAATGTTTAAATTGTTTGTTGAATGAAGGTAGTCGTAGATTTTTTTATACCGGCTGATAAAAGAGACGCTTCTATACAAGCTGCGAAACTTCACGAATGACGATACTAAACTAGGTTCGACGCGCCCTGGTCGGTCAACCACGCTACCATCCTAGTTGACTGGTTTATGAAAGTTCTCTTTTGAAGCCTATTGCCGCAGAATACAGAACAAACCAGAATCCGTGTACGCGCACAATTTTGAAGCAACACCAACTATTCCAAAATGGAGTAGTTGCCTAATTTCCTAAATAGATCGCACGCATCATTGGAACGTTTTACACGCAGCGCATTATATCGATTATGCTGCTTAATGCCAATGTGCAAAACTGCAGTCGAAATTTTATAAAACCATTTTAGGATTACATTTCATATGCACGTGCACGGAAAGGAAAAATGTCTGATCGCGGGGCCTGTGCCTACAGTAGATAAAACAAGCGTTATTTTACAAAGTCCTTTTGATAAACGTATATAAAAATGTACCAATTGACCAAACGTTTATTAAGATTATAAAAATAAAAATTGTTAGCCATCTGTCTTAAGATTGATCCTTAATATTTAGAGGAACATTGTTACTTATGCACTACCATTTTAGATTTAAAATAAACAAAAAACAAGCGTTCAAACCTCGAACGAAGCTAAAACAATACTAACATGAACCCTGTTATAAACATACCTTTCCATTGTATCGTGGGGTACCTACCGAACAAGCACCAAAAGCATACATGCGTCATTCACACAGAAAACAAAACTGAAGTAAACAGCGTCGAAAGTAACAATGGAAACATAACAATATAATGACGTTAATGAATTTGTTGAAAACCCAGATGTTATTAGATGACTGACATATCCTAAGAATGAAAGCTTAATACGTGAAGCGAAATCTTCGGATCCCTTTTTAAGAATATTACGCACACGCGCAGTGAGATTTAGCATCTCACTTCACGAAAGTAATAATTTTATTGGTATTTAAGTCAAATACCTTAGTAATTATAGGTTTATTAAATGTATAATAAGATATTATGTAAGCACTGATAGCCGAGTGGTATGACCGTAGGACTGCCAAGTCAAAGGGCGCAAGTTCAAACCCCGGGACGCACCAATGTCTTTTCGAATTCATGTGTGTATTATAAATTAGTTATCATTTGCTAAAAACGGTGAATTAAAACATCGTGAGGAAACCGGCACATCTGTGAGATTTTTCAACGGTGTTTAAAGCCATTTCAGAGTTCTACAGGTGGTTTAAACTCTGACACCAGGTTCAGAATCTAATAAGAGTATAGCAATTTTTTTATTAAAGCTCCACAACAGAAAAGCAATCACGAAAATGTTTCACACAGCTCTAATATAATAAAGTTAATGGCTGGCAATAAATGTCTTTTTTATTAATTTCAAGGTGAACCTACGTAGGAATTGTATTTAGAAATTGTAGTTTGGAGTAATGATTATTTGGTTTTTGACCTAAAATTCTAAATTTTTTGTAGCCGTGTCAGAAGTTTATATTCTAACTAGCTTATGCCCGCGACTTCGTTCCCGTGGATTTCGATTACAAAACCTGATTTTATTAACATCATCTATCTGCCAGTTAAAGCCCCGTAATAATCTGTCCAGCCGTTTCGCAGATCAGCCGGAACAAACAGACAGACAACAAAAAAATAGCTTGTTGTTATATACTTTCATGTGCATTTAGAAAAACGCTGATATTCTGATATTACAAAATTCCAACTGTATTAAATAGAAGTACAATTTGATTAAAATGTCAGCATTGCGCGTGCTAATTATAATTATAATTAATGTTGATAATTATCAACTTGATCCGCCGTATCATTGATTAATTAACTGATCAAGTGGACTTCCCTAATTTACACAAGGAAGATTATATATTAATGTTAGGTTATATAACGTTTTCTAATTCAACAGTAAGTTATTTCTGAGCTCCGCAGCTTTAACAATGACATTAGTAGCCAAATGGTATGGCTCCGACGTTGCTAATGAAACTATTTATCCAATCCTTTTCGAAAACTTGGTAAAAATAATTAAATGTCCAGTTAATGTGGGTTCTACATAGTTTAAGCGGCTTAGTTTCTTCTTCCATCGACATAGCTATGCTATACAAAAGCATAAGCCGTATATAATGATAAGCCATTTAGCAGGTTTGCCGCGGGACTGACAGCCCAGGGTGCGCCGTAAAAACAATTGAAAATCAACGCTTTTAATTTTAATGCACCTTAAAATAAGGTGATACTAAGTTACAATAAATAAATTGTACTGGCGCATGCGTACTACGTCTTCTTCCTCTTCTAAACGTATTGTTGATGAACAACCTGGTGTCTGAGTTTAAACCGCTTGTAGGCTGATGAAGTCTGACATGGCTTAACACACCGTTGAAGAATCTCTCAAGTGTGCCGGTTTCCTCACGATGTTTTGCTTCACCGTTTTTAGCAACTGATAACCAATTTATAGCACATGAATTCGAAAAGACATTGGTGGTTTGAGCTTGCGACCTTGGCAGGCCACCGTCCTACCACTCGGCTATTACTGCTATCTACTACTGAACGATGAAGAAGAGCAATTGATTGTACGTCAGCCTTGCGGGGTATGTTGCTGGTCATGAACGATGGGTAGATGAATGCTACGTTATGGCTTATTTACCAAACATCTCCAATTTCATTGTAGTAGTCAGTAGGTGTATCATGTGATGTGATCTATTACTCATAATTAGTTAAAATAGTCTGCCTGCGATCCGTTTACGTGGATGAAGAGATACTAATCAAAACTATCATAATGTACCGGGAAAACGAGGTGAATCGAAACTCAAGGGGGATTAGAAACAAAACTTTGGGACAGGTTTTATAATAAAAAGTATGTAGATTGTTACCATTATGTACGGACCCTTTAAATTGTATTATAGACAACAATCTAGATCCTAGAGTCATTGTTGACAATTATCAGTAATAATTTAATGATAAAATCAATTTGTTTTGTTCTAAACCACCCTGTTTACTATAAGTTTTCAGCGAATGCAATGTGGACTTTTAGTGTACTTTTCTAGACGATTTCAGACACTATGCCGCTGGGTTGTTGTATATAACGTGTGCCCTACGAAAATTGTCTGAAGGAAGGGTCTGAAGAATAAAACCCTTTAAAAACTGACACTGACTTTTTGTGTCAGTTTTTTACACATTTTATAATATACTAAAGAGGCCCTATTCAAAATGTTTTGTAATTTGATTACGGCAAGTTCATAGGCTCTTCCTCTTGGCTTAGACTATCATGCTTTGGTATTCTGGAGTAGACTGGAACATGCGATAGACCGTGAATACCGATTCACGGTCTATGGCATGTTCCAGTCTACTTATGAACAGTAATTTCTAAGTTCAGGGAATATCTAGCTAGGTGCAAAGTGTATACAGTTTAATGCCGCAGTGTACACAACATTCCGTGAGGTAGATACGGTGCGCCGGCGTGCAAATATTCTTGTAAACAAAGATATGGGCAATAGGTTTTACGACGAGGGAAATATGCGACTGAAAATATTGCGCATGTCTGCTAGAGATGGGAAGTAGCTGGAGTAATCATTCTGCATTCATGTACAGGCACGCTTGTGATCTCTGAAGGATAGACAGAGGTGTTCTCCAATGTCGGGAGTCTATACAAGTATTCACCCACATTTTGCTGCTTATCGTAAATACTAATAAATGTAGTGGGTGGCGATCCATTAAAAGATTAGATTACTAGCTAACCTACATACATAAAGTCTCACTACAGGCCGTTTCCTTTTCTAGAGGGGTAGGCAAAGACCACGGATTTCCATTTGCACAACGATCCTGGCACACACTTTCGCCTCATTCACTCTCATCTCATTCCTCGTTCACATCACACTCGTTCCGTTTAAACAGTTATACATTTAACAACCCGGATAATTGATTGGAATACTACACAAGCAGGTGTGATCCACTACAGGCAAATGCAAATATTAGAATAGCCTACGATTTAGGAAAAATCCTAGCGTTAGCTAAATCTGCAATATCTTTTTTAGCTCTACAGTGTACATAAAACATGCAACATGCACACGAAAATATATCTCAAAGATTTACGAGAAAATTAAACAATCCATTTAGTTTAAACAGCTTTTTATTCAAACACGTTTAAACTGGCCAATTTCAATTTTACATCGCATTGAGTTATATTTTGTACGTAAAACTTTTGGCTAAGAAGCTCTTTCAGCAATGGACTTGAACAAACAAAAAAGATTAATTAATAGAACAAAAAAACTAATTGAAGTTTTATTTTTGTCTGTGGCAATAAATAACTTAATGTCAAGAGCGCGTAATGGCTTTGAATATTACGCAAAACAGCCCCCTTACCATAAACTCTTAATGCAGGACAGTTTAAGATATGGAAGCGAGACGCTGCTACGTGCAGTGTAATGCGGCGTCTCGCTTCCACATATTAAACTGACCTGCTTTAAGAGTTCATGGTAAGGGGGCAGTAGTATGTATATAATAACTCATATAATTATATTATAGTCACGCCTTTTAACTATGAAGGAGTAGGCAGAGTGTTTTGGTGGCCTTTAACCGCTTTTTCATAAGCCCTAATGGTAATGGCGAACCATAAGATTAACTGTTATTATATTATAATTGTAAAATCTACATCGAAGTATGTGCGTATATAAAATAAATAAATAAAATAAAAAGGCTTTTATTCCATGCAACACTTTTCAAAAAAATCCGTAAAAATCATTTTTAAATCTTTAAACTTAACATGTATCATTTGTATTTTTAATAGCTATTAAATTCACATGCAATAATAATAATAAATAACTTTATACTGTTTTTGTTCTTAAACATATTTTTTCAATAAGTGGTTATATAAAACAGGTGCGTATATATTGTATATAAAATACATATCTATGTATACGTAAACCTTGCAAATGTAGTATTAAAATAGATTTTAACGAAAAAATCATTAAGAAAACATACAGACTGTAAACTCTGATAGTCGACGATAATAGTATCAGGAATTTGCGACGTCACACCCCGGTCGTCATAATCCGTTTGTGGGCGTGGCCAATTCTCCGAATAGGGTTGCCATTTAAAAGTGTTTAAAATTGAGTTATGTATTGCCAATTTACATTGCAATAACTCCCTTTGTTTATGATTTACACAATAGATGTGTTGCCTCACATTGTTTTACGTATTTCAAGGCAAAGTGCTGTTTAAAAGTATTTTAGATTTATTTCCTTTTCAATATCCTTCCTAAGCGATATTGTCGCCCAACATGGGGCTAATTATACAAGCCCCATGTTAGACGACAATATCGCTTACTAATAACTATGCAATACTTAGGATCAGTTGATATTTGTTTAAAGTCACTTTATTAAATTAACTGAGAACTTAATCACATGTTTAAACGTAGACAGCATTTGTTTTTCTCATACTTCCTCTTTTTACCCGATGGCTAACGAAGGATTATGTTCGGTACATCTCGGGTACATCCTTAAAATACAGAGAAAGAAGGTCGTATAATAAGGCTGGGTCATTGCCAACCTGTAGATAACGATAGCACAGGTAAACAGCTACATGTCACACGAACTATCAAAAAAACGAAGATATCGCTCACAACTCATAACCGTAAACCGTGTAATAAAATTAAAATAAATTAGGGTGAGCCGCCCAATTGTTGGCCGACCGCCAGATCGCGTTAAATCTGTTGATATAATGATTTATGTTTTGTTGTGTGATTTATAGCCGTTTAGTCACGGCGCCAGGTAAATTATAATCAATAATTAATGAAACTATGGTGGAGAAAAATGACCTGTGTGTGATACATATTGGATTATTAATCTTGAACATGTGATAAATAAAATATTACATATTTTATGATTTCAGTTTAACAAAATTATTAGTCTGAAGATCTGAGGATTTCTTTTGAGTATGACATTTAATCATTTAAAATATAAAGAAATTATTTTATTTAATATGAAACTGAAATACCTGAAGCCTGACTAGTTATAAATACGACTTGCAATTCAGAAAGTGTAACTAAATATCCAAATGCCAATTGTAATTAAATAACCAACAATTGGTGCACCTACCTGAAAGTTAATCAACTCAATTTAAATGAAGACTCTTCATACATAAAACTTACATTTGCTGGATTTGATAAACTGGTGCAAAAACAAAATTTATATGAAACATAAACCCAAGATATTTGCGTGGGTCGGCTACAAATGATTATATTTAGATGCAGCTTTCAAACCAGACGGTGCGTCTGCCCGAAAATTGGTGATTTTACCCTATTGTTTCCGATTTTTGTAAAAAATATAAGCCAATATTGCAGTGGAATTTCTGTTTTTAGCCGAACCATGAAAATGGTTTACCGTGAAAAAAACATTACTTTTTCAGGTGGCTTATAAACGAAATTCAATGTATTTCTTTTGACGAAACATAATTATAATAAGTAGCTTGTCCAAGCTCGCGGTGGACTCAGGCAATGAATTAGCATATCTACCAGATCATTGGGAATATGTCACCAGATTTAAGGATAAATGTTATACAAAATGGAAGAATCATTTTGATGAGATTTCTAGAGAGAAAGGGTTATGGTACAAAGTCATACAAAGTGAACCTCCTCGTATGCCTTGGTTCGATGATGATAAATTAAATAGAAATTATATTAAGTTAGCCTTAAGATTACGTTCTGGACACTTTCCATCAGCAAAATTTGGTTATCTTATGAAAAAAGTCACATCACCCAATTGTGTAGTATGCAATAAACTTGAAGATATACTTCACTTGCTGATGGAATGTGTCAGAAACAAGGGTGAGAGAGAATCATTAATCGAAGAATTTAAACTAAATTATCTAGATGTTGGGTTAGTACAGACAATTTTGGCAAGTCCTAAATCATAGTTAGCAAAAAAGTTAAGTAATTTAGCAAAGATAACTAATTGATGATTCTCACTCATTCAAATTGGTTACATAAGTTAAGTTAGTGTAATTAGAACTAAGAGGGTACGATGGGGTTGGCGTATCCATGTGGATAAAAACCCCGAAATCAATAAATAGAAAAAAAAAAATTGACCATGCCGTGATCTTAATATAAGAAGTATAAAGTCACAGTCTCTTCACAAGTTACAATAGATAATATTATACGATAACCCTGTCGTAACGTTCAAGTTTTGTCCACACAAATAATGCAAAATTACGCTAAATAATCCTTCAAATCCAAAATCCGGTACTATACTTAAACCCTGAACTGCTAGGTGTTAGTATAAACAATATCATAAACACGGGATACATATCGGTCAGCGTAAACATTCCTAATTATGCGTACACAATACACATCCACTGCTGGAAATAGAGCTGAGGAAAATGGATTATGAAGGCAACTGCGGGTTACAGGAAGTACTAACGGCTAGTATAGTAGGGAACGCCTATTCGTTTGTTTTAAGTTTGAATGAGAATTAGGAAAAGGTTTCTTAGAGTACAGATAGACGCTTTAAAGTAAAAAACACATTAGTGATACTGAGTTCTGATGGCTTTTATTTACCATCACGTCTTTCCACTTTCAGGTAGGTATATAAAGTTCAAATGTTGCAAGCTAAAACATCGTAGTTAAAGTTTTATTGAACTGATAAGTAAACAAACAATTTTAATATTTTCTTTTAAGGTTGAGACGTAACAAATCTTCTTTATCCTAAAAATAAGCCTTTAATTTTAAACATCAACGCTGTAACTGTAAAAAATAGTTTTCAGACAAAACAATTATAGCCTCGCTAGTTATTAACTTTTGTTAAGGTAACGTACGTGTTATGTAAGCTAATACAAAATCAATACTCATCGGAAACATAACCTACAAAAAGTCCATCAAACTACAGTTCTGTCACTAAGCTTTGATCTGTCTCCAACTCATCTATCCAAGTTCAATGAACCCTTTATATCTTTATATTTACACATAATATTTCCTGTCTTTTAGCACGTAAATAAGCATTATGAGTGTAAATTATAAGCTCATATCAAAAGAAATCCCTTTCAGACGCTACGAGAATATCTTTCAACGCAATTATAAAAGAATTTGTATCTAAACAAATTAATGTCTGCTTCAACAGCTGTTCACGACAGGTCTATTAAAAACCTAATAAAATATATCTTAGTACCTATTTAGACGATACAGTGACTATATATATCAATGTTTACAAACATAAATGTATGCTGAACTAATCAGTGGAAGTTAAAGTGTAAGTGACACTAGTGAATTATAAAACTATGTCTGTGTGGCTAACGTTAGTGAAGAGTTCGCATTGGGGCCTCGGGTGCAACCAAAAATCTGTGTTTGTAAGTATTTGGGTGGTTTGTCTATAACGGGACCCCTTTTTTCGCATAATATTTTTTGTTCTAATATACTTTGGTATAACTTGGGCGTAACTATTTTGGCCGATTTTTTTTTGGTAAAATAATACTTTGCCATAATTGTTATGTCCATAACTTATAAGAAACCCGGAATAAGTGGCAGAAAGGTGCAAGTAGAGTGCCTTCACGTGTAATAGTACCTTTGTAGGTACGTAAGCGCACCCTGGGCGGTCAACCTCGCTACTATCTTTGTTGATAGTCCAATCTTTACACTATGGCATGAGCATGACCTGATTTCTTAGACATAGCTCATGCCGATACGACGAAGAAGAAGAAGAATGCCAGCAATTGTAATCTATTTTTCAGTATAAAAGCTATGTCTTTTCGTTTGCTATGTGTTGTCTGTCTGTCTCCTGGGGTTTTAGTTATCTCCGTGTCATTTTACTGTTAGAATCGGTACAGTGTAACGAACTGACAAAACGATAAAAATATAAAGTAGATACTATGGGCAAATATTTTTTATTCATTTTACGAATTAGATAAAATTGCCATGCGTTGGAAAGCACATCAAGCCATTGGTTCTGTGCTTGATATCTCTCCGATCCTTTCGGTGTAACGTCCTATATGTTTATGAGTGTAAGAAAATACAGTGCACCTTTTTGCACACACCTATGCACTATATTAGCCTCCTGTCTGCTGCTTGTTGGCTACTCTCAATAGGGTATTTGACACCATTAACAAATAATTCCAAAACACTACTACTGTAAAAATATATATTTTAGCCCTAAAACCCTATAAATGTTCAATTAACGTCAAATCCGATTTTAATTTGCTTTGAAATCAATAAATAGTAAGTCAATTGAGTTTTGCGAACTATTGACGTCACAGGTTCCTATTTCCATACATAATCTATGGAGGAATAGCGTTTAGACAGCTCATAAAAAGTATGTCAATTCATTGGTGGTGTCAAACCCAATCGAAAATGGCCAACGTAACCGAAATTCAGGTAACAGGATATTCAAGAATGACCAGGCGCTTAGACAACGTCAAAATGTAAACGCTAGTTGCACCTTATACGGTGTTATTAAAGTCTATATTCGTTTGTCAACAGCTCCAGGTGAGGAACTCGCGCACCGAGTCCACGGAGGATGACAAGCGGAGTGATGACAGCCGGCCGCTCAGCCATGCCTCGGACTTCAGCAGAGACAATATACGTGAGTACCAAGTCACTAGTGCTATTCTAATGTGACTACCTAGCCTCATCACATCAGCGTATTGCAGTCAACTGTTGGACGTAGGCCTCCCTCAGGGTATACTACAAGACCCGCTCTCCCGTTTTCGCCACCCAGTCATTGCCGGAATAGTAGGGCTGGGAACTGGGGACCGTTTTTTTTGGCTACTCTTCTTGCCCATAATCTCTACCTGAAGCAGGCAGCTTCCACACAATTTGCCTTATGCAGCATGCCAGAGTGTTATATCTAAATATCTGAAGTTATATCGTTATCGGTGCCGTGTGGTATCCGGCCTAGAATTGACCCCCTTTCCTCCCGTGGGTGTCGTAAGAGGCGACTAAGGGAAAATTCAGAGAAAGGGAGGCGGCGTCTTCTGTAATTTCACCACCAACACTGCAATCTCGAAGCCGCTTGCCAAGCGTGGGGACTATGGCAACGGGGAAGCCTATGTTCAACAGTGGACGTCTTTTGGCTGATGATGATGATGATATCGTCGTCCATCTGCACTTGGACTTCTGACAACCTTACCCTCTACCTCTCGCCAGTGTCCCTGAGCAGCGCCCCCCGCCGCAGCCGGCGCGGCGTGGCGCCCTACAGCGAGTCCCAGCGGCCGCTGACCCGCTACCTGCCCGTCGACCGCGATGACTTCGACCTGCGGCGACATGTTGAGTCTGCAGGTTAGTACACAGTACCATGAAATCTTAAAGCATGATATTTTCTGTTGTGGAAGCGAGACTCCAAACTACGCTACACGTAGCGGCGTCTCGCTTTCACAACTAATATGTCCTGCTTTAAAAGTTCATGGTCAGTTCAGGGCCCTGTACTAATTAATATAAAAAAAAACATAAAAAAGTAAACAATTACATTATTCTAATCTATCAAATTATCTACTTCGTTACTTAAGTGGTGCCATAGCTTGACTGCTGATTGTGGGGTCCGGGGTTCAATTCAGCGCCGTGCAGATTTGTGCCTATCAGTTACGGAAAGTTCGCTAGCCCATTGTTGCATTGAAACCTATAACATAACTGGCGTAATGTGGGTGTACTACACACCTCTGCCTACCCCTTCGATGTTTTTATGCTGTCAATCATATCACCCATATTCACAGGCCACCAGATCGAGGTGTGTCCGTACGTGTCGGTGACGCCCACGTCGTGTCGCGGCTACCTGCACAAACTCGGTGCCAAGTTCCACACATGGTCCAAACGGTGAGTCACACACAACTTACATATGTATTACTGTCCCTTCAGTTCTCTTTATAAAAGTGACTATACTAGTGTAAGTTTGTGTTATAATAAAGAGTCTTTAGCTCGTAATTATGATCGCAATTTACAGTGTGCGTTAACACTACGGTTGAAACAGCCGTCCCAAAAGAATATCTTTGTATAATTTACTTATGAATAAGCTCCCTCATATAAAGTGAGTTCTTAGAAGACGGCCTGATTGGCGCAGTGGCTAAGCGATTGGACTGCTGCGCTAAGGGGACAAACATTTGTGCGATCTGCAGATGTTTGTCCCGACTCTGGGTGTTTGTGTATGTGATATTTCATGTTTGTGAAACGCACTTACGATACAGGAAAAATTCCTAGTTTGGGGCGAAGTTTAAAAAAAACCACTGCAGGGTAATCTTTATATATTTCTTAATTTATTTCCTTCACATTTCTCTGTCATATATTCCCTGCAAAAACCCATAATTACTATACTATGTATATATATGTGTGTATGTAGCTGTATTATGTACCTTGTTTTAATACCAAAGTTTTTGTTATGTTCTCAGGTGGTTCGTTTTCGACAGAGAAACGAAAACGTTCGTCTACTACTGGGACAAGAGTGAGAAGAAGCCTAGGGGAGGGGCCTACTTCCAAGTGAGTATTAAAAGCTAAGTTTACTGACAGACAGACACAGCAAATTAGACCTTATTATTATTGTGAGAAGGCAGTGTAATCTGCATAGTATATTATTGTGATTCCTTGGACCCTAGATAATTTAATAGTGTTTAAATTATCTAGGGTAATAATAATGTTTTGGTCCGTTTTAAAAGGGATTAAGTGACATTTAATGCAAATAGAATTTAGAAACCTATTGACTCTGGCAAGATGTGCTAAATTAAATTTTCTTTCCTTATCCAGATCCTTGATAATTAAATCAAAATTTTAATTTGACCTACATCTTACCTTCTTTGATCGCTGCTTACACCACTCTTAACCCAAAAAACCAATATTAACTCCACAGGTAATCGAAGAAGTATACCTAGACCACGGCAACACGTCGAAATCACCGAACCCTCTGACCACATTCATAGTCAAGACGCGGCAACGTCGATACTACCTCATGGCACCGTCCGGGGAAGCTGCGAGGATATGGATCGACGTCATCTTCACCGGGGCACAGGGGTACACCGAATACTTGGAGTGAAATTACTGAGGGTAGTCAGGGAAAAAATGTACTGACGCTATGACGTCATAGAATATTTAGAATCACGTTCCACGTTGTCAACGCTCTGGTTTAGCGTTAAGACGGATTAAGAAGGCTATAAGGCTACTAATTCTTGTAAGTTTATTTTATAGTTTCAGTTCAGTGTCAGTTTTATGGTAACTGTCTAAAGTGACGTTTAGGAGATTGAACCTAAACTATCATTTGAAATTACGTGAATTGTCCTAGTCTGTTATAATAGAATATTACAAAGGTGATCAAGCAGAACTACAGATTCCTTTAGAATATGATTGAAGTCCTCATCAACTGTCGAAACAGTTCCCTCAGCCTTAAAACAAAAATATTTGATCTATAATAAGCTATTCAGCCTGTCATAGGCTGAGGTCCGTACCCTAGTGGGCCTGGGTTTTGGCATCAATCTATCTCAAAATAAGTCCGGTATATATGGGTATAACATACCTACTTCATACAATAATTTTGTGAGTTGCCATATAAAAATCATTAATACTAAATGGTAGTTTTTCCTTCACCACTCTCAAGATTATACTATAGTTTTAATAAATACTATTGCATTTTAAATGGTTTTAAGTAACACCATCTCTGCTTACCCTGTAAAGGAAGGCGTGAATGTATTTTATGTTTTTTATATTTTATTTTCATTGGAATTGAATATAGCAGCTATTTTGATCTATTGGAGGAGAAACTATTACTTTTATTCACGATTTTAATTACATGGTAAGCAGAACTTAAATACGTTTAAATTGTACTATAAAAGTATTAAAAATACTTTCTGATATTGTCCCTAGTGTATCAAATATTGGGGATATTTATTTCTAAAAACATTTTTGCATCAAGAGAAAATTTTCGAAGGAGAGTTAAATAATTCTTGCTCATGTATACTGCCAAAATAATAACATTATTGTTGTATACAAATGACAGAACACCGTCCAATACAATATCGCTGTAACCTGTTTTCATTGTCACAAAGTAAGGTACTTATCGAAATATCAAGAACACAACTCACCAAGTACCGTATATTTTAAGAAAAATATATATTTTATTTTAATTATGTCAATTACTATGAGTATAGTAACATGATGATCAATGGGCGGGCCATTTTGACATAATTTCAGATAAATTGACCTAAAAATGTAGGTACCTTTATGTCAAAAATGTTGCCAAGCTTAAATAATACCATCAAAATATTTTACCATTGAATGAAATTAATATAAAATTTTAATAATTGGTTCTAAGCTTTTAATAGGTATGAAATGTATCTAAAATAAGGCAAAGTGAATCGTATCTAATATAATATACGTCATATTTTTGCATATTCATGAAATATTTTAATACTACACATGTTTTTAATATCTGTCATAAATATTATACCGAAGAGACGCAGTATTTATCTACGCATATATTTTGGTAACTATTTTATAGATGCAATTGAATGTCTCGATTTTAGCTATAAAACTATATCAGCTCTACCCGGTTAGTGTCAGAATTATCTACATAATCTTACATAATACCGGGTATTGTAGATATTTACCTGATAATAACGAACGTGCCAATTATATATTTGTATAAGAACATTATGGCAACTATTTTTTATTACAATATTGGAAGACATTGGTGCCTTGTGTAAGACTGAACATTATACAAAAAATTTATCAAAAATATACTTTCGTAGTATATTAATGCTTGCATGATTATATAGATTATAATAGGTATATAAAATAGAAGTGTGATTTTGAATTTTCGTTTTATTCCAAAAATATATTATGTAAGTATGTTTTAAATGAAATTAAGTGATTTTGTATGTATTAATATATAATTACAACTAGCTTGGATATATTATGTAAAACGAAGGGAATGTCTGAAAATGATTGTCTCATATATTACAATTATTTTTGGGCATTCTAATACATTTACCTAAATTTGCCGAATTTAATTCGCGGGCTTATGTATATTAGCGAAATGTTTTATCTACAAAATGATTTTAACGAAATGAATTGAGGTATTAATGTTATTTTAAAATATTATATCTGCATGATTTTACTACAATTAGATAAAGAATTTCTACAAATGATAGTTTTTGATTCCTACATTATTAAGTGGGCAACACATATTCAAGCTCGCGAATTGTATTGTACTTATGAATTACACTTACGCCATCACCGTTAATTACTAATTAACACTCATTCATCGTAAATAACAGAATCGACGCGAAATCGCTGGAGATTTCTTTTTTGTGGGCAAGTCCTTATAAGAATTGTAAATGGAGAGTGTTTAGATCTTGTAATATTGTGTATGTGATCATTGAGTGCAAATAATGCCAAATGATTGCCACAGTAACATCTATAAAAATCGGTACTTCCATCCCTGTCGGTGCCAAAGGGATTAGAAGCTTATTTGCACGCTTAAATGCAATTATGTTACCGTCTAGTGTATTAAATGAGTTTATCGGCTTATGCATGCCGACTATTTACCGGTAATTTGCTTAGATAAAAATAGCATGAGTAAAATAAAAATGTAATTTTTATTCAGTTGCATTTTTTTCTGGTTATCAAAGCTTTTTAAATATGGCAGCAAAAGGCCGCCTGTACACTTTTAAGTTATTATAATAAACTAATAAAATTATACAAAATTACCGTTATCTTATGACGTAATAATTAAGTACAAAATTGTGATTACTTATCGAATCGTATTACCAGTGTAAAAAACATTTTATAGATTTGCAACATTTTATTTTCTTGCGTAGAGTTAAGGGCTGATACCAATTTTACTTTAGTGTTTAGATAAATAAATCACATTGTATTATTAACCTAATGAATTAAACTTCATTTTAATGTATATTTAGTTTTCTTACCCTTTTTCTAGTACTTGAATGTGTACTATCGTTGGTTAAATGCTCTAAGGTATTATCAAATTCATGCTCAATGCTCATCTTTCTTTACTTTCGAATAATATTACAGAGCCTAGAAAAAAGGTGTACTCCCTACGTAACTCGGAAAAACCATGGATGAAAGAGTAATAAGTCATCTAGGTAAAGATTTATCAAACGTATACATACATGCGTATTGTTATTCCTGAAGGAGTAGCCAGAGGTGAACATAAAGTACACCCACATTTCGCCAATTATGAAATAGGGGGCGAGCTTATTGCTAACAACCGAGCGAAAATGCAGACTCCGTGCTGCTACTGAATATTACCTCATGGAAAAACCCAGTAACACTGCCCGACCTGGGATTTGAACCCTGGACCAAATGCTCAGTAGCCACTAGACCAACGAGGCAGTCCACTCCAGTATTATTTAGCAACTACTATTTAATATCAAGAAAAGGTACTAAAAATTTTAGCGAACTACACTACCAGTTATACATCGCACCTACTATAAATACAGTCTCACATAATTATATGTCGCAGTGAGGTAGAAACCACAAAGTTTCATGGGCTATTCAAACCACATTCCACATGTTTAAGGCCCAGGCCGCACTACGGATAAACCGCCGCGGTTTTTAACTGCATGATCTTGTAACACAAGGAAATGAATGCAAGTGGCCGGCCGCATTGCGGTTTTTTGTGTGAGTTTCCTTGTCACGCGGTTACAAACCGCGGCGGTTTGACTGTAGAAGGGCCTGGACCATAGTTATGGACTTAAGGTACACATTTTCAACTAGAATACAGGAAAATCACTGTTAATTAAAGAGAGAAACAACTAATACAAACCAATAGGAGTTTTTATGACACTCATTGCTTAAATTGTCAGACAATTTGAGGCTAAAGCAGAATTTTTCAATGGTTACACTAAACGCATATTTGACACTAGACTTTGACATCTGAATTTGTGTTCGTTTCGTTCGCACTTCATGGCAATTGGTAAGTGTAGTGAATTAATTTGTGCTGGATTCGTATATTCGCAACAAGGATAAATATAACTGAAGTGTATTACCAGGCGGTCACACTTATCGAGTAATTTTTGAAGTATACACGTGCAAAAAATAAAAGAAATAGTTCGCTATATTAAGTTGGAAGTGATAACCAAAAAAGAAGAAATAATGGAATTTGTCAAGAAAATCCAACAATTCTTCAGCTACTGGTACTTGAGGTACCTTCTGGCGACTGAACTATACATGGTTGATACATGGGAGAAAATCATAGTGCGTATCCTTTTCATAAATTGACATAATTTGTCGAACATTTAATATAAACTGTAAGTACTTAAAAGTTTAGAACCTCTAAATATTCTTTATTATCGGAATTACTAATCAAACGCTTTTATATTTATAGTACCGACTAAAACATTCTGTACAGCCGGTTTACTCAGTAAAACAGCATAGCAACTAGTTTATTTATCTTAATAATACTTATTTGAATATTTTCGTCATGCTTTGCCTATGAAGCAAAACTTCGACTTTTTTTGGCTTTCGTTATAGTCTGTTGGTAAATCTTAAGTTTTTCAAACAGTTGCAAGGGCAAATAGGTTAATTTAATAATGAATATTTATTCAATTGTTCACTAGAACACCTATGATTTGTAATTATTTTAGGTACATAACAATCTATCTATTTATTTTCTATTATATTTGCCTGCTTGACAATCATCATCAGCCTATCTCAGTCCACTGCTGGACAAAGGCCTCTCCTTGATAATCTAGTTAGTTAACTCTTTATTTATATTTATTTTGTGTTAGTGCAACCCAAGCCGAACAAAACAAGGTGACTTTCTCCTTAACTGTAAGGATCAGAGAAAGCTACCTCTCTGCATAAAACCTGTTTATAACTGAAATGCAAGTTCATTGTCCGTTAATGTTATGATACAGAGATTATAAATACATTTATATTTTATATATATTTGATAAATATCTCATTGGTATAATGAAATCGTTATTTTGTATAATTACCTACAGATTTTTTCCATTTGATTGGAATTGTGCTTATTTTATTTTATTATACATATACATGTAATTATTTAATTAATATAGGTCACAAGCAAAGTCAACATATTTTATTTACTTTCTTTCTCTTCATAGTATGATGACAGGCACACTGTCCAGTGTCCACCCATGTTTCATTATTAAAAGATGACTCAGAAGTTATCAAGACAAGATTATACAAGATACTATGTCATTTAGATAAGAGTTACTGTTTAACAGAAATATATATACTTATTATAAAATAATTAACATCATTTTCATATTTTATTATTCATACATAAAATATAAAAACATTTTTGTAAAGACCATTCCAAACAAGTCTAAAACCAAATTTATGCATACCTAATTGTATAATACATTATTTTTCGTTTCTTACACTCTACAGGTGTATTTGACCACAAATTAATAGAACGTTTATAATTTAAGTGAGTTTTAACAATTATTTTCTTAACCCATGACTCAGATATTCTCCTAGGCATCATTTTCAGCCTCTTCTGGTATTTCAACTACTCAATCATCGTGAGTGGCATCTCCCAGCTGCGCAATTCATCATATCAATCCATAGAACATATTACATCTTAAAACTAGAGCAAGCTTAAAATACAATTATTGTCCCTATTATTAAATTATTATATAGATATAATGTTGGGTTTAGAGAATATAAACTGTTTCCTGATTGCAATATGTCTTGCTGCTGATAAAGTTTTGGATAGTTATTTGATTTAATGTCTTTACCTGTCATGAAAATGGTTTGAGGTCCAAAAGATTGTGGCTTTAGAATTAGAAGCTTTTACATACATACATTAAGTCACACCTATTTCTTAGAGGGGTATGCAGAGACTACAGATTTCCAATTGCTATGATCCTGACATACTTCTGTGGCTTCTTCTTTATTCTTCATCAAGTAAGAGATTTAAGATACTGAGTGAGAACAACATGTGGTCTAGTTTATGATCGGCATTCTCACAACATATGGCATTCCTGTGGTATAAACCCATTTTATGGAAAAGTAATGGATAATTCTAACTTCCTTTATAAATTAGAACTGTGTTTCTATTTCACACGCTAGTATTAAAAGTTATTTTTCTAAAATAATAAAAAAATTGCACTTTTAACTTTAATTACTATATTTATGAAGTATGTTTATCTTATTTATCATAAATTAAGTACAATGAGACATCTATGAATGTAAAATGCATTTATCTACTGAGGCACTCATGGTATTTGTTTTTGAATTATAATGAGAATGTATGTTAATTGGTAATGAAAAGTTTATTCATTCCATTATTATAAATGTCACCAAAATGAATGTTGAAATATATGTTTTTATATAAAAATTAAGGTTTATTTTATTTTAGTCTAGAATCATCATTGATCTGATTTGATTGTTCTATAATAATGCTATTTATTATACTAATCTGAATTAATCTTCCATACAGAAGTGATAAATAAAACAATGACATTTCTTTGCAAATTTATTGGATATTTCAAACTTTGAGATAGCTAACACAATAGCCATTAGTATTACGGAATGGCTCTGGGACTTTGAGGGACATTTTCTGTAAATGCGCGAGACCGTTAGTGAACATGCCTTTGGATATATCAGTGGAAACCACTGCTGGGTCTGACAGCCATCCTTCAACCTCCTCGTTCATACAAAACTCCACTTTGAAAAGTATTTTGGTCACAGAGGTTGACTGCAACTCAATTTTGTCAGTCAAAATCTTATCCACATTATTCCTTAACACTTGCAACTCCTTATCCATCACCCATATAAGCAGATATTGTTTTTTTGCAGCCGAAATTGTACATTCAAGAACTAATTTACACATCACTGTATATTGGAAACCAAGATTGAACTCTCTCGTCATAAATTCTATTGTGTAAATAAAATCGTCTGTATGAATATCTTGTAGATTCTTGTGAGAAAATACTGCTTTTTCATTATCATTTTGCTGTATTTTTACTTCTGAGTTGAATAGTTTGACAGTATCTTTGTTTTTGAGGCCCAGCGAAGCTAGGCATCTGTTACAGTGGTACACTTCTCTCTTAGAGTTGAACTTATTAGTCTTATCAGATAATATGCTGTTGTTGACGACGAAAAACGTCAGTCTATATAAAAAATCACTTTTGTTTGGCTTCAATATGCCATTTGTTTGGGAACAGTCTCCGTGACCGTGGCCGTGGCAGAACCACTCCGACATGTCCAAATTAGCTGTCGGCAGTTCCAGAATTCTGTCGAACTTCACACAACTGCCAGAAATCACATTGGAACAATTAGAACACGTCAACTTCAGTTCCTCGCCTACATATACATTCAATTTTAAAACGTTACCTTTGGTAGTATTATCAAAATTATTTGTCGATAACAATTCTTTGTAAAAATTGCCACCATTTTTGGGCTCAGTCAGTATTCTGAATGATATCGTGCTCTTGTCTATCTTGAGACACGACATTGAATTTGGTATGATCTGACAGTATTGTCGAACAGGGATCACGCAGCTGACCTCGCTCTCATCTTCCGAGTAGCAGTCGGAGAGGCTCTCAATCGAGGAGAGGCTGTCCCTTCTCTTATTCTTATCATAATCGTCGTAATAATTGAGGACGATACAATTGGCTTGTATACTTATTTTTAGATTACAATTCTTGGTGAAATCGATTCCAGTTGTAATAAAAACGTTGCAGCTCCTCAGTCTGGAGCGCAGCTCGATGAAAATGTTTTTGATTAACATTTTCCTTATTAACTACACTAGCACTTTACTTATCAATTAGTTCGATATTCTCGATATCTGGTTTGATTCTCTGGACGTGTCCGTTGGTCTCGTAGATGTTGAATATGTTGTCCATCTCCCGGATGGTGAAGGGTAGCGTGGCTCGCTTGTAGTAGTGCGGGATCATGTCGAGGTTGTCGATGACCGTGTCGAGGAGGTGCGACTTCTCCGCATAGATGCCGGGGGCCTCGTGGCGCAGGTAGGTGAAGTGAACGTGCAGGTGGTAGAACGACGGCTGGTAGTGCAGGTACACGCGCAACTGCGACGCGGGAACTTTGTACTTCTCGAAGATCTTTTTCTGGGAACAATTGATAAAGATATTATAGCAGATGAATTAAGATAAACAAATAATGATTTTAGGGACAATAATGGGCTTTTATTTCAACTGTTACACACTACATTAAAATACTATAACCCTTTCCTAGTCCTATGAGCCATATATGGTACATGTCGATTGTTTACCTATTGTGTCTGCTATGCGGACAGTCAGTGTTAAAATAAATGATATATGTATTGGCAACCTAAGAAAGAAAGAAACATTTATTTGCTCAGAGTACAGATGTCACCAGATGGCTAAATGGCAATTTAAGTACAAACCGTTATCTGCCCATACAAGGCATGGAAATGTAAGTAGGTACAAATAAATAATTAGTTACAAAACTAAATTGACTTAGGAATAAGTTCACGCATTTCAGAACCCTGAACTGCAGTTTTTCTAGTGTATATTTTATCATAGGTCTTTTATACATATAAGCTTTTATATTTTACTACGTAGGTACTAGTTAGCTACGCGTCGCATGAACAAATTAGATTATGTGTATATAACACCAGTGGGACTAGGCGACATAAGAGTTTATATTACATTATCCACCTATTATGACTTATACAATAGGTGTTACATAATGTGATTTGTTTAGCCATTCGTCCATTCAATGAAATGAAATTAATTACAGAGTTCACCCGTGACCGGCGGAGTTTTATAAACACGCGATTTACTTTGAATATGATTTCTATGCACCGCAAGTTTCACCTCAGTAGGCACATAATTTAGAGTAGTAGAATGGAGGAAATAATCTGTACAAATTCATATATTCCGATTATTATAAACATAACATTACGCCTATATTCTCCAAACGGAAAGGCAGAGATCTTCTTCTTAGCGTGTCAATAGCAAAAAATATGTGTATATTACTATAATATAGTAAAATATATGTATGTTTACATTAATTATACAATAATCATTATCCTCAGCCCGTTGCAGAAATTATACAATTTATTTATTATCCAAGATTAAATTAGCTTGGCCCAAAATTCAGTGGCCCTAATTCCGCTTGCTTAGGCTGTTGAAAGCTCCTCATTCCAATTCATTCTCGTTTTAAGCAACTGATAGCTAATTTATAATAGGCACATGAATTCGAAAAGGCATTGGCGCGTGCCTAGGTTTATATTGCGACCTTTGACTTGGCAGTCCAACGGTCATACAAGACGGCTATCAGTGCAGCCCCTTAGACAAATGGCAAAACGCTTGACGAATAGAATGAAAAATGTATGGGATTGACGACATATGTCGATCCCATACATTTTTCATTCTATTCGATAACATAGTCAAAACATTATGTCATCTCCATACATTTATCATTTTATTCGATTTCTATTCGTCAAGCGTTTGCCACTTGTCTAAGGGGTAGGTGAGCATGTGACAGGCATGAGGCGCAAGACGGGAGGAGAGCCATTGTCTGCGGAAATAAGCTACATGCACACCGCGAAGGCAGACATGTAAAATAAACACATTTCGAAAGTTATTGGTAGGGCCCAATTTAATAGGGAGCCAGCCTATTGCCATCAACAAGGCAATCAGACACCATGCTATCACTGAAAATTATCTTATATAAAAACCATCAACACTGCATGACCCGGGAATAGAACCCAGGACCTCACGCTCAGCAGTCGTGTTGCGGCCACTAGACCAACGAGACTGACCATCAATAAAAAATTTAAAAACACGACTGCCATCTCAAGACATCGGACTAAAAAAAAGTAAGATATTTGAGATAGCAGTCGTGTTTTTTAATTTCATTTTTTTTATTTGTTTCTTTTTTATATCTTATGATTCTCGCAATGTGTCAAGGATTGTAACGACACCCCATACATAAACCCTGAAACACTCCTTCTTTTGGGAAGTCGTGTAAAAACTACATAATTTACTAGTCAACCATTCCCGTAGCGCATAGAACATCAAAACCGCCACATACCTTCCCCTCGTCCCGGATCCTCTTCAGCAGCGGCAGGTGGGTCCCATCCAGGTCCCGCAAGGACTTGATGCCTCTTCTCCTGACAATGGCCAGCAGGTACAGCGTCTCCTTAGTGGTGCCGTCCCATTTGAGGTCAGGCAGAAGAATGAAGCCGTCCTGCTCACACTTGTTGTCGTATACAACTCTGTCTTGCTCGCTCCTGCCTTCTAAGATGTTGTAGACCCACTGGAAATTGAAAAAAAAACATTGTTATTTAACAGATTGAAAAAAAATCTTTAGTAATAAGAAGCTGTAAGTTTAATTTTTATTTCATTTGTGCTTATTAGTCATTATTGGTAAAATGCACCGATGATAATGTTAATGTCCTCCTGACCGAATTTCGGTCACGGCGGCCTGTCTCAGCTGAGACTAGCCAACTACGCAGGAGAAATTATAGTACACAAGTATGCACGCAAACACAGGTGCAATCCCTATTCCTTTATTATCAAAGTCCGATGAAACAGTAAGACAACTGGACAAAGATCAGGCTCAGGACCAACGGCTTAACGTGCCTACCGAAGCACGATGGGGTCTCAACATGTGAAAACGGGTCCCATCACTGACCAACACAAATAAGGAAATATCTTCATAATAACCTTGTACTGGAATCGAACTTGAAGCTGCTAAAGCAGCGTAATCACCTAAACTTAATAGTTGCTTGAATGGTTTAACTTAATAGTTGCTTGAATGGTTTTTCTTTATAGTATTGCAGGAACGTTTTAAATACTTGAAATAAGTATTACATAAGCTGGTGTACGAGTAGATCAATCTAGACAGATGCCGCGACGCAACTAATCTCATCAAATAGTAAATGAGAGTAAGAACCATTATGTCAGCCATTAGTAAGATGTAAAGGAAAACTATACAAGGCACATACAATATTGCAACGTTATCGCGAGTGACACGACACGTGTTATTGATAGATAGGAATATATCAAGAATCAATGAAACATTATCATACTACTTATATATTATAACTGAACTAATATGTATTGAATACAGGAAATAAATTATAATATAAAATCGCGCTAAAAAACTAAAACTAGTATATATATAACATAGTCAGGGTTTTTATCTCATATAGGCTACAAAAGGGCACTTAAAAAACGTCAAATCAAGTAGCTTGGTTCAAAAGTGTAGTTTCTATGGAGAAGAACCAGCGAGAATCTCCATAGTCACTATTTTAAAAATAGTAGGCATATTTAAGAACTGTGTATATACCGAAACCAAGCCCTCCATAGCAGGCTTATAGAAAAGGAACCAGAGAAGTAAGAACAACCCATCAAATGGCAAATAAAACTATTAGGTGCGCCCCGCGGAGTTACCTGCTCCATTTCGGGATATAAAGTAGCCTATGTGTTAATCCCGGGTGCCAGCTACCTCCATACCAAATTTTATCAAAATCGGTCCAGTGGTTTGGGCGTGAAGAGGTAACAAACATACAAACACACTCACAAACTTTCGCCTTAATAATATTAGTGTGATTTTTTTATGGTTTCTTACCACGCTGGCACTCAACCGGTTAGAATATTACACAAAGCTGGCAGAACAAAATCCATACGTGCTAACTACACAACCAGTATAAAACTATTAACAACGAATATAAATATCCCACACAACCACAAGTGTATTGAACTTTAGACAATCGGAAAAAACAATAATTGCAAAGGCCATTATGTTTTATTGTTTGAGAAATAAAATCAAACATAATGACGACTATTTTTGGGAAGACATCACACTAATATTATAAAGTTAGTGAGTGTGTTTGTATGTTTGTTACCTCTTCAAGCTCAAATGGCGGGACCGATTTTGCTAAAATTTGGTATGGAGTTAGCTGACACGCTGGATTTGCTGCTATTTATCCCGAAAAAATGAAGCGGGGACACCGCGGGGCGCAGCTAGTATTCTTATAAAATCCAGTGATCGATAAGTTAGATTTTTAAAAACTAGCGGTCGTCCTGAGGCCGAAATTTGACCGTTATGATAGCAATTTTAGCTTTCTAATAAAAACTTTAACTACACCAAACCCTCAGACCCCTTTATGCGCGCAACATTCTTAAAAAGGGATCCTACGTTTTCGTTTCACGCATTAATATGTATATAGATATCAAGATTACCTGCAAGTTAAACTGTTCCTTCTCAATATGGGGTAGTGTAAGCTTGTCATACAACTCAGGGGTCTCCAGTACAATATGGACCTCTTGTTGACTAAACTTGGCTATATGCTTCTCTGTAGCAGGATATGTTATCGACGTCTTCACACCTGTAATAAAACAAACAAGTGTATCAGTAAAAAAATGAGGATTTAGTTATTTTCAGTGACTAGACTAGGAAATGGAAATCCGTGGTCTCTGCCTACCCCTCCAGGAAATAGGCGTATTTCCACGTAGTTGCTAAAAACGGTGAAGGAGGAGGTGAAGTATTGTGACACCAGGTTGTTCATCAACCATACGATAAGAAGGAGACTATATTGTTTATGTAATGTAGCTGTACCCTATTATATCTTCCTCACTCGTTACACAAACACAATGGTATTATTTTCTTTCTGTACCAAGTTTTAATAATCTTGTGTTGCGATTGTAAAGACTACATTATATTACAATATAGACATTACCTTTATTTAATGTCTGTGTAATCGAAGATAACGGATTTCCACCCATATTTACTTACATATAAGGTTGAAATTGGGTTAACTATTTACTTTGTAGGGTGAGATGAAAGGGCAGAATCTGAAGGGTGATGAGAGGTACAATGAGTAGTTGCCGACGAAACGAGTATTTTTGTATAGAATACGAAGGCTATCGAATTTCCGGATAGAGTAACTTTGTAAGACGTCTGAATGTCCGATAAATATTAAGGGCAATTACGTGTTGATATTCAACAACTTATTTCATGGTCTCGTGGCTTAGTGACAGCTGCACGAGTCGAACGATTGACAGTGAGCTACAGTTGCCGCGTTCGATGTATGGATGAGCCATCGTTTTTCATTGTGAGACCCCTCCGTATATTGGGATGTTAATGGTTATTGTACCGGTTAGACTGGAATCTGACCCTATTATGGTTGGGAAGAGGTTAGGCAGATAATAAAGTATGTAATTCAACAAAGACTTATTTAAACTGCTGTTATTATGTTTTTAGTAACTTAACAAATATCTTATTATCATAATTATAATATTAATTGAATATAGGGTGAGTGTATTTCACGACAAAACCAACAAAGCTCACATAGTGGTTCATCATCATCAGCCAAAGACGTCCACTGTTGAACATAGGCCTCCCCGTTTAAGCGGGGGGGGTTTGCCATAATCCCCACGCTTGGCAATCGCAGTATTGGTGGTGAAGATACAGAAGACGCTGCTGCCCATCTTCTGAAGTGTCCCTTAGTCGCCTCTTACGACACCCACGGGAGGAAAGGGGGTGGTCAATTCTAGGCCGGATACCACACGGCAATATAGTGGTTAAATTAGTTATAAATAATAATGAAATAAAAACAATATTTGTTTTTTCATACAAATAAGATTTTAATATGATGGGTTTAGCCATAATCTCACAAACACTTAAATAACAAACAAGAAGAATAAATCCACTATCATCTGGTCACTGCATAAGCACAAATTACTCCAAAGTGAAGTTAGTCACGATTGGGTCATCAGAGTTACCATCACTGTCTATCACATCATCATCATCTATTCTTTCCATCTTAATTTCCATTTGAAACTGGAGTGGCTGTTTATGGTGACCTTCCGGTTCCGAATTTTCCATATAATCTTGCAAATTACTTGAAGACATTCTTTTACTTGTGGTTTCCGTAAACAGATCAGTTTGAGTATCATTAACAATACTTAGATCAGTTTGTGTGCCAACTTCTGCAGAAATAAAATCAGTTTGGGTATATTTTGTAGGGTTTGTTATTACCAAATCTGGTAGGTTAACAGTTGGTATAGTCCCTCTTCTCAATCTCCTGACCAAATGATCGGAAACTAAAAAGTGTAATTCGCAGATTTGGTAGCTTTTATGAAGGTTTTTTATACCTTTAGCTATCAAATCAGGCCGTTTAGCTGCTTCAGTCCACTGTTTACATCTGCAAAAGCAAAACATAATGATAAGAACACAATTTGGTGTAATATTTAGCTGTTTTATGCTCAAGAAATTGGTATTCAAAGTACTGTTACTAATGTAATCTAATAACTGGATTAATTTTCAAATATTTAATTTTCTTCAAACAAAAATTTTAATTGAAGCCTAAAAAAGATAACACCTATCGCCGCCGCTGCGACGCTAAAAGGTTAAATAGTCGGAGTTTTGATGGACAATAGAGCCAGCCCACAATAATTACAATAAACATTATTTTAAGTACTTTAGGTGAAGGAATATCGTGAAAGTTAGTGCCAACATTTCCTATAGGACACACTTATGAATTACAAACTAAATAACACACAATAATAAGAATTTATACTAATACTTACAACTTTACATCTCTGGGGAAATGAAAAAATCTTCGTTTTTTTTGGTGTCTGGATGATGATTGACAGCCATACACTGCACAGGTCACAACCATTTTTATAAAAAAAGTAACAAACGTAAAGTACTTCACTATGGGCTAGCGAATCTGCGATCGCGTGTTTGTAGATGTAGGTAGAATCCCGCGTTTTAACCAAATGAAGGGTCAAAATAAGAATACGATCGCGGGATAGGGTTGTATTCGATAAGAGGCAACGATGAAAAGATTTAAACAGGTTTTTATTACCAGGATATTATAAATACAACAAAAACGTATAAAGGTGAGATATATTCGTAGTAGATTTGACATAATATCAGTCAGCCCCCTTACCATGAACTCTTAAAACAGTTTACGTTGAGAAAGCGAGACGCCGCATTACACTGCACGTAGCGGCGTCTCGCTTTCACATCGTATCCTGTTTTAAGAGTTCATGGTAAGGGGGCTTGCTCGTACATACAGATAGTCACCCAATAAAAATTAAGTCCACATGTGAAAATTAAAGATTACAGAAGCCGATCTTAGTCCGAAATAATACGCAATTTTGAGCCAATTAAAACTAAGAATTACCCAATTTAATTACAAGGAAATTGTAACATATGGCACGAATGATATTACGCAAAGCATTTTATAACCACAAAAATCGTACCTACTTACGTGCAACTTGTGTTCTAAAACAATGTAAAAGAATACATTTAGAATAATTTAAAACTCGCGAAAGAGGTTCAAAAATACACACGGTGGGAACGTGAGCCGTGACTAATGTTTCTTATGAGTCGTAAGACAATAAGAACCTTGAAAATTCGAAAGCAACTCACCATTGATAGAAGAGCGGGGAAAACACTCGTAATTGCCGTAAATATCGTTCTGGAAAAATGTCTTAAGCTCCGTATCTACGGAAAAATAACCTTTACTGTCCAATTCCTCTTCTTTGAAAGCATTTTTCTCTAAAACAACTAAAGCCACGCCACTTTTGTCCCTAAATTTTCCTTGCACACACACAGTTTTTCTATTAGTGTTATTATTTAAAATCTTCTCCAAGATAAAGTCCTTCAATTCCAACTGATTATCATTCACACCGTTATCATTTTCGTGATCAATTTTAATTTTTTTACTGCTAGGCTCTAATTCATGACTTTGGTTATTACTGTCGGACATCTTGTAACAACTTGCTAGCATCAAATAATAAATTACAGAAAGTCAACAGATTATTAAGTATACTCAAAAGATAATTGTAATTTTAAAAATACTCACCCGGCGGTAGTTTAACATGCATATATATATTTTGTTTACCTTCTTTATTTATACTATACATCTAAATACAACGTAAATATACTAGTTTAATAGAAAAGCAATAACCGTTTACGCGAAATGGCAACACTGGAAACTTTAGTACTGCTCGCGACAATCGATAGATGGCAGAGTAAGCTGCAAATGTACAATACAATCGTAAATCGTTTCACTTTGAAAGTACATTTACGATTTATGAAAAGAATTTACGTTTCAAATTAAGGTATGAACATAAAAATTCATCTCATTTTCATTTATCAAAAGGGTCTGCACGACGCATGGTCTTCAATATCATCATACCTAAAAATTGTAACATGGATACTACATTACATTTGTTTTATGTCTTTTTTCTGGAACCATTTCACATCCAGGCTGAAATTATACTTTGCCAACTACAATCGTAGATAAATGGAATTAAAATGAGTAATGAAATGGAATTATAAAATGATAAACTTTATTTCCTGATTCCGCTGCCTCTTTGGTCTAGCGGTCGCAAGAGCGGTTGCTGAGCGTCAGGTCCTCGGTTCGATTATCAGATTGTGCTGCATAGTTGAGATTTTGTGTGTGGATGTATTTGAATTATATCAAAACTAGCTTACACCCGCGACATCGTCCGAGTGGATTGCGAATGTTTTATAGCCTTCTTCGATAAATGGACCACCCACCATAAAATACTTTTTCAATTCAATTCTATAAACGCGTTCAACCAAACAAACAAGCAATCTCTTCTAAGTGTATAATATTGAACCTAATAATTTAATTATGTTACCCGCTACATTTTTTCGCGATAAAACGTAGCCTACGTGTTAATCCAGGGTGTCAGCTACCACCATACCGAATTTTAGCAAAATCGGTCCAGCCGTTTGAGCGTGAAGAGGTAACAAACACATTCACAAACTTTCGCATTTTCGTATTTGTGTGATGAATGATGTAAGGAACGTGAGATTTATATTTATCAAAATAAAACAAAGATAAAATTCGTAAAAATAGTTTTATCTTTTATTTCAGTTGAATTATTATTTACGTTAAGTGCAAACTGCAAACCATAACCTAACCTATAATATTTTGTTGGCCAGACATCGCAGTCTTCGGTGGTATGTCTTGTACGCTTTGTCTCTGTTCCGTTTCTTTGCATTCAATGTGGTCGTACGAAGAATTGATCGCTTATAGTCCGGTTGTACCGGACAATAGGCCGCCAACAAATAGGCCCTATTCATAAACACGACCCGTATACAGGGTGTTTTAAAAAGTGATGTTTTTCAATTTTAAATACCATAGACTATGCACCTAACTACATATTTATGGTACATTAACGTGCAAGATGATGGCAGAGGCTTAACTAATCATATCATGACGCATGTATTTTCAGAAGGGGTAGGCCGAGATGTGTAGTAACATAACATAACATCACGCCTGTATTCCCCGAAGGGGTAGGCAGAGGTGAACATAAAGTACACCCACATTTCGCCAGTTATGTTGTAAGTCCCAATGTAATAGGGGGCGAGCCTATTGCCATCAACCGGGCACAGATCCAGACTCCGTGCTGCTACTGAGAATTAACTAATGAAAAACTCAGTAACACTTTGCCCGACCCGGGATTTGAACCCAGGACCTCTTGCTCAGCAGTCGCGCTTGGCGACCACTAGACCAACGAGGCACTTTCAAAGTTTCAAACCATGACATTGTAACAGCGAAAAGTGTGTGGCTGTAGTTAGTTACTCAGCTCAGAATACAGTAGGTCAATAGTCAATATGCTCTTACATTATTCTCTAGCAGTGCAATAAAAAAGATGAAAATCTTTTATTCAAAATGGACTTCAAAATGACTGAGTTATGAGGGCACATACATACATAAAAAAGGTCCCGACGAATTAAGAACCTGCTCCTTTTTTTAAGTCGGTCAAAAAGTACTTTTTGAACGCCAAATTACACAAAGACAGCCCGCAAAACGCCCGCCCGTCAATAGCGATGTGCTTTCGATAAAAATCAACGATTTTTGTATTGAAGTTCGTTGGTTTATACCGAAACCATTTATATTGCACTGCTCGGGAACATCTTAAGCTTAAGTTACGATAATTGACCAACAAGACAAACTTACCTAGGTACCTGTATAGTGTTTTGTCCGTGCTTCAAAAGCGTTGCTCCTTCGCCTGATCTCTCTCCGGTCGTGTCTTCCCGTCCCATCGTACTATGAGAGTGAGGGAATAGGGAGTGCACCTGTGTTTCCGCGCATACTTGTGCACTATAATACCTCCTGCGTAGTTGGCTAGTCTCAGATGAGGTAGGCCGCCGTGACCGAAATTTGGTCAGGAGAACATTATTATATTGTTTGTTCCGTCCCTTATCATGAACTGTCTGTTGTGGAAGCGAGACGCCGCGCCGCTACGTGCAGGGTAGTGCGGCGTCTCGCTTGCACATCGGAAAATGTCTTGGTTTAAGAGTTCATGGCAAGAGGGCTGTATTCTGCGGTACATTGTTTATCTATGCAATTGTTTTGTTGTTTGTTCCACATAGTCACAATAATGTTGTTATTTTATTATGAGAAGACCACGAGAACTCCGCCGTGAGATGCGAACTCCGAGTTATCTATGGATCCGTCGTCATAGCAATCAATAACATTAAAATTCAGGTGAGTAGGTACCATGTTTTAAATAACTAGCTTCAGGACGCGATTCTGTTCGTGGAGAGAATTTTACAACGTTTTTTCCAGATAAATGTAGCATATCTACCTATCTTCTTTTCTATACTATAAAAATGAATTGCTGTTCGTTAGTCTCGCTTAAACTCGAGAACGGCTGGACCGATTTCGATCATTTTGGTTTTGAAATATTTGTCGAAGACAAGTGAAGGTTTAAATGGAGAGAAGGCGGTACGAAGTACGCCGCACCTAGTTATGGATATTATAGATTTTTCTAATCTATCTTTGTACAAAATTTCACTTATGTACGATATAATAAAGGCAAAGTTTATTTCATGAAATCTGCAGTATATTTTCACAAACAAGAAAATCCAGCCGCGTGTTTAAATTGGTAAATAAGGTCTAAGCAAATTTCTATTTACAAACATAACCCTTCCTTGGCAGTCGGGTAAAAATACATAGGTAAAAATAAGACAAAATCTTCTATTTTTTGGGGAAATATCCCCATTACTCTGTTCACCCTATTTCTATGTACAATACCTATATGTATTTTAGTCAATAAAACTGTACATCATGTTTTAAATAAAACAAAGATTATTTTTAATCCCGCTGTATATCATGTTCATAACATGTATAAAAGTCGTGGTTGGTGACCCTATACGACGGAGGTCAAAGGTCGGACCAAGACTTTTAACTTTCTTCTACATTATAAAGACAGGCAGGATTTGTAAGATTACATTGTTTACTTAGGCAATACAGTTTATAATGTTTTAGTGGACAAATAAAGATTTTGAAACCTGTGCATTTAAAAATAACTGTCAACTGATTACTGTAGGTCTAATATGTTGTATAAAATCATACAAGTTTTATATTTTATATAAATAATTAAATATATCTATATTTAATTATTATATTTATAAAACAAAGTCGGGTTAGTTACACCATTTATAACTCAAGAACGGCTGGACCGATTTTAATTATCTTTGATTTGAGGACTCCTCTCCACCCCCAATAGTAGAAAAACTTTAATAATTAATGTCAGAATTATTAAAATATGGAAAATAACACGGAAAAAACATAACCATCATTATGGCGCAGTCGGGTAAAAAGGCAGGACTACGTCTGTTGTCTGCCCGGGTCCGCTAGTCAATCATAATTTAGATAAGTACCATAACATCACGCCTGTTTTCCCCGATGGAGTAGCCAGAGGTAAATAGTACACCCACATTTTACCACCAATGTGATAGGGGGCCAGAATATTGCCATCAACCAGGCACAAATCCAGATTCCGTGCTCTGAGAATTAGGTACCATATGGAAAAACCCAATAACACTTTGCCCGCCCCGGGACTTCAACACAGTAGTAGTGCTTCGCGTCTACTGAACCAACGAGACAGTCATAAAGTATGTTGTGTTTATTTTTAATAAGTAATCAATTAATCATGCTTTACAAGTAGGTAAAGTATGGTTTGAATTTAAATCAACGGGATTTTTTTTATCCCTTAGAAGGTTGCAGAAACTATTTATTTTATAGTTTGTTTACTCCTAGTAGTGATTTCGTAAATATTTTATTCTGTATTCAGATAAAGTTACCTATTTTCATCATTTACATACGCAGATAATATACATATAACCATAATATAACATACATACTGGGTTACAATAAATCAATTTAAATTAAATAATTTCTTTCACAAAGTGCAATATTTTTAAATTATTATACTTATGGCCGATACCATATTTTTAATTGGGTTCATACATCGTTATAGACTTAGGAAACTACTATACAGCCTATTCATAACCTCATTCCTTTGCCTCAAGGGCCATCTAATATCGTAAATAATGCAACTCGTTAGTGGCTAGTTACATTATAACTCGCCTAATTGTGTTTACAGTTAAATAAATAAAATCTAATTAAGGTTTTAGGATTGGTCATACCGTATTAAGGGGCGGATTTAGATCTATGAAATTGTATTTTTGTAGTTTAGTTGTCAACTTGTCAGAAGGAAATCGCTCTATGTAAAATTCCAACTGGTATCCAGCTGCATCCGGTAAGACTGGAAGCAAATCCAAAACATAGTTGGGAAAATAATGTTCCGAAGTTAGTACAAGTTTACTTAGATACTCCCTCTTAAGTTAATCTAGTCTAATATTACACATATTTAACATCACGCCAGTTTTTCCTGAAGGGGTAGGCAGAGGTATCCCTATAGTACACCTACATTTGGCGAGATAAGTTATGATTTTGTTTATTCAGAAATTACAATATTAATAAAATAGAATACAATATGTTAAAAAGATGTCACAAATTTTGTTTTTAAATATAATTAATGCTAAATTACAACTTTTATTTAATCTAGTCTTAATTTGGGCAGCGGTATTAATAAACCTTTGCCCTTAATTGGTTTTAATGAGCGATAAACAACGATAAATATATTTTATTCTACATTATATCTAAACGATTAAAATAGTTCAACATATCTATCTAAATATGGTAATGTAATGGAAATATAGTCACTGCAGTAATATCCACACCCACATTGAAATATATTAATAAAATACATTATAGTTATTACTACGATAAAAAGTTAATGAATTTATACCATAAACTGATGGCACCTCCTTGGTTAAGTAAAGTTCAATAACATGAGGACAGTTTGTATCTCTATGGTTTGTTTGTTTATCATTTTAGTTTAATTCAGGGTTATGCAGGGACCAATTGATATGAATTAGTTTCAAGAAAGGGTATGAAATCTGACGTCATAAAACAAACTTAGTATAGATAAGGTATATATTTAAGACCTACATATATAAGCTTAGTAGCGGCTGGTGCCCGCATGTGGCAAAATTTAGGTAAACATTTTAATGTAATAAACAAATAAAGATTGGATAACGTCATCTGTTGCACATTAAAACTTTGTGTAAGCCCATATTATTGTTGTAAGTTAGTTAAATAATGATAGCAGTCTATTGAATGGTTATAGCCTTACAGCCACGAGAAAACTTGCTGTTTAGATAACAAAGATATTCTGAGATTACACGTCATTGGATACGTATATCATTACACCTGAAAATTTTGATATCAATATCCCTGGATATAAGATATTTAATTTAATTTCACATTAGTATTCGAGTACGACTACTTCTTAATTCTTACTCGACTACTTATCGATAATGAGTTGCACCAATACTCTATTAAACAACATTACATTCGGAAAGCATTTTTGAAATTCGAATTCATTATTCGACCGGTATCTCTCTCGCTCGATAGTTATTGCAGGTGTTTGAAGAATCGAGTTAATTAAGTTGTTCGAGAGTTGCTTGTGCCTCTTGCTTTTTTAATTATTAATAATCTGGATTACGTGTGATCGAATTATTTTTGTAATATTTTTGTCGGCGGGATTTAATTGCTTTGATTTTGTTACTATTTTAAAATGGAGGTGTTTTTATGGCAGTAATAGAGTATTATTACGGCAGTACGATTACGATGGCGTGTGGGCAGATGGATTGCTCTATAACAGTATTAACAAGTAACGCGTGGTGAAACTAATTCGTAGGGTTTGTTCTGTATTCTGAGTTCGTAGGTACTTATTCTTTTATGATTTTTCTGCCTACGTGAACAATTTAAAGTAATCTGGAAAACTACATGTATGTACGTAGCGTATTCATCAAGTTTTGACATTTTACTGCATTTACGGTCGGTTCTAAAAACTTGTCAACAGTGTCTTCCTTTTATTAAGTAGACGTACAAGAATTTATTACGTACGGAATGTTAATTTGTTTTGTGTCGCAGATTATCCTGGAGTACCTAATGGCGGATTGATGACGTCGTATTATGCAACAATTATATTTTTGTATGATCAATTCAACAGGGCCTGTAACCAATGTAATCCGATATACATTGAGAAAAGCTTGACACCTAATAAAATAAACTAAACAAACTAGGTAGGTACTAGGTACTTACCAACAAGAGTAAAAAAGGAGTTAAATATTAAATATTATCAATTAAAAATGTTTTTGGTTTTAATTAACATGGCCCTGAATTCCATTAAGAGTTGTAAACAATATTGGCAGTTGCCAACTTCCTCGAGTCGTAAATGATACTACAACGATTGTCTAATCTTACTTCACTTCTTTAAACTCTTTAAAGTCGTCCACTAAATTAAAGGTGATGCATTTAATTGACTGGATACGCGTTAGGTTGGGGGCACACTGGGATAAACAGCTCTGTCATTGTTGTATTCATGTAGTGTTTAGAGAGATCTTGAACTGTGATAAAATGCGTTTTATTTCGGTTTCATGATAAAAGTGTCGAAGTGTGGACTAAAAATAAATATTAATTTTAAAGTTTTATACCCAGAATTTTTCTACATAGCAACATTGTCTCTCTACCAGCATTCCTCTAGAGTTCATATTTTGTGGAAGAATACTTGATCTACAGAGTAACTTCGTACAAAAGTACAGGGTGGAAAATTTAAAAATTCTTTCAGAATAGTTTATATTTATTTTAACAGTAAAACTCGATAATGTTGCACGACTTGGAAATATAGGTAACAGTATTCATAATGAAGAATAAAACCTATGACCTCACTTTGGCAGACGTAATTGCGATCACAATACCAACAAGGCATAATGTTGTATTGTGCATAAAAATGTTGATTAGGTACACATCTAAATAAAAACATATCAAATCAGTAAGATAGGAGATAAATTCATCATACACAGAAATTAAAACTGTTTGTTATATATCTATATGATATTAAAAGGCATTCCAACTTCCAACGCCATTAGATTCCTTTGTTTAACAAGGCATCTTACAAAGTACTGACGATCCGTTACCAAGTTTGTAATCGATCGACTAAACAAGTATTATAAGTTATGTCTTGCACGTATTAAAAGTTATTACAACATAAATAATACAAAAAAATATAATAAAAATATTATTGTTAGTTAATTTTTTCCCCTCATTGTGTTCTTGTTACAGCTAATTAGAAGTGTGAGTGATATATTAGTATTCGCTAAGATATCAGTAATATTCCACAGATTCATAGATTAGTAATCCGACTAACTCTGATATGCTAATATATCATATTCACATAATCTTTATGGATACCATTCCAACAGGTCGAATAATATCATTCGGATTCAATATTCATTCATTCAACTGCCGTAGGTTGGATTCACTATGCTATGACATATAGCATATCTGATTTAAACCAATGTGAAATTAAACGAATGTGAATTAATAAATATGAGAATGAAAGTTTTAAATACTTTAAAGCCCTTAATGTGTAAAAAGATTATCTTTAATATACGATAAGCTTTTTTTAAATATGGTAATCTCATTTCGGACTGACGAACTCGTTAGGATAGAACTGAATTTCTGTGAAGAACTACAACTAAATGTTTTTAAACATAAATAAAAAATAATATTTTTTATAAAAAATGTTTTTATTTTCATTCCGGTTCTCCTATACTTATTTTCTTTATGGTACAATATATTATATTTAATACTTTGTGATCCATCACCACAAAGTATTAATTTATCTACATGATAATCCGATCCAAAGCGGATATCTGGATATTCCCCTTTAATATGATCTGTTGATGTCGAATACGGTATGTGTTATTCAGATATCACTGATACTCAAATATTAGTTTAAATATTATAATATTACTAAACTAATATATTCATATTACCTAATATTTAAAAATATCGGTATTAACCCATCTTTACAGCTAATAATCGCGGTCGCGTCGGGCGCATGCGCCAGCGATGACAGTTCCACTTCTGTTTCCCGCCAAGACGCGCGCGTTCAGATATACGTC
Source organism: Abrostola tripartita (assembly GCA_905340225.1). NCBI lineage: Eukaryota > Metazoa > Arthropoda > Insecta > Lepidoptera > Noctuidae > Abrostola > Abrostola tripartita. The sequence goes on from HG996512.1 coordinate 6,363,075, forward strand.
CAACTAATTGGATACACGTTTTTGAATTAACGAGTTTAAAATCAATCAATTCTTTGTGAGTGCTTTGTGGTATTAGGACCAATTTGAATAAAATAACTTGTCTTTGAATACAATACCATATAAAAAAATAGATAAAAAAAAATGAAAAATAATATTTACGACTTGAAGATTTAGTTCTGCAGGTCAGTGTTAATGATTAAATTAATATTTAATTGATTTTTGAAAAACGGTCCCTGAAACTTAGACTTATATTAAAAATCTTAATTAATTCCAGAGCGCTACAATACAGGCGGTAGACCGTAAATCCTATAATTTCAACGGCGGAAACAGACAATACAAAAAAGCGAAAAATACCGCGTTTAGTCATTGACATCCGTTGTTCTTTACCACAGATAAATGCTATTCGAATATTAAATTCGGCGCACTCTTTTTCTAATTCAGGGACTTCGGGCACTTGGGATTTATTAGGCCAGTTACATACCAGCACCTATTTTAATTTTGTGTCCATATGCAAAAATAATTCAAAGTTGTTTTTTTCGAAAAAAAAAACCAAATAGGTACTCTGTAAAAAATTGGCTCTAAATATTATTTCATATTTTACTTAAATACAGTTTACTATTTAAGACCAATTTATAAAACTATTATAAAACAAAATGAAGTATTTACCATACATAGTGCTATTCCTATTCGCACATAACTTAGTGAAAAGTGACAAACCATTCAAAAGTGTGCCAGTGACAGTGAAAACATATGAAAATGACACCGTTCTCCTTCCATGCTATATTGATGAAATGGGTAAGTAGAGGATATAATTATCATTATAATACCAGCTCTCAGAATACAGAATACCAGCCTGTACCCGTCTCACTGCAGCACAAAGGCGTCATCGATCACCATGCTTTTTAACCGACTTAAAAATGGAGGAGGTTCTATGTTCGATAATTTTTTTTCTACTGCGACTTTGCAAGATTTAACAGGAACGCAAACGCTTAGATTTGGGGTACAACGTAAGACAAACAAAAATTATTTTCCGTACTGGGATCAAGCCCGCACTCCACGCAATAGTCTACAATCACTCTTTATCTTTCGCTTGCTGTATTAAAAGCTTTAGTGTCTTAACTGACATTTCTATTGAACTGCACGCTAACTGCAAAATTGCAGTTCGTATGATCGAAACAACTGTGAAGCACGATTGCAGTCAGCGCGCTGTTCTAATAACAGTCGGTTGAAAGCTCAAATCCAGTCCGTCTAGGCCTCTGTTTAGTCATAAGGCCTAGTCATAGTCATAATGTTTTTATTTCATATAGGCTACAAAAGAGCACTTACAAAACGTCAAAACTAGTTGCTCAGTTCCAAAAAGTCGTTTCTATGGAGAAGAACCGGAAAGAAACTCCATGGTTACTCTTTTAAAAGTATGTCGTAGGTATGTTTAACAATCATTTCAAGTATGAGAGAATAATGAGCTACACAATATACCTAAACTGAGAATACGAGTAGCATCTAAGTCAAGCCTGAAAATTACCATATACGATGATGGTAATACATCAACAGTAATGGTATGTAAATACCATACCAGTGAAGATGAATGAACCCTGAATTCTGAAGTAGTTACCTAAGTATTTTACAGACTGATTGTCAGGATAACATTGATTCTAAAAGCCCCTCAAACAGACATGTTCATAATATTTGATCAAATTGACGTGCCAACGCATACAGCTAAGTGTTTTACATCAATCTGATTGGAACTCCCTCCTGCCCTGATTCACGTTTGATTTGATATTTGTCTGGCTGTCAAGCTCTGACAGATATAACTTTAAAGGGTCTGTCTGCAAAAGGGTGAAAGTTCCAACTATCAGCTGCAATATTCGTAACGAGTCTTTTTTTACTTTTTATAGATTAAATCTTTTACGAAGTTATTAAAATTTAACGATATAATATAAAAATATCGGCTGCTACTATTCTCTTAATATGAAACATGTATTATTGTAGCATCCCATGATTCCTATGTGCATCAAAATAAGTTCGTTCAATCAATACCATTAGCTTATTTAGGGCCTAAAATTTAGCATAGTGAATCACAATAATTTTACATCACTCAGTCAACCAAATTACGGAAATTACAGCCCTTTTTAATTTTGGTAAAAAATAAACAAGTTTAAACAAAAGCTTTACTAAACCAACTTAATTTTACGCCTAATTAATTAATCTAAGCACCACGAAACGTAACATTAGTGAAGTAAGCCATTACATCCTTTCTCCATTGAATCTCGAAGGTCAAGAATGGGTGCTTTCACCCTACAAACCTTTTACGTCTCATTAGCATAACAAAAGGTGAGATATATTTATTTAACATGCAGTCTGATTTGAACCTTCTGTTCATTGAAATAAAGATTTCAAATCTTATGTAGTTTAGAATTTGTAAGTTCTGATTGATTGATTCGTGTTCTATCTAAAAGCGAATATGAGTCGTTCTATAATATTTGTGTAAAGGTTGTCTGCTTGCCTGGTACGTGTCAATAATTGGATACCGTGTATTTTCTTTTGTATTTTATTAATTCATATTTTGTATAAAAAAGTAGTTACGATATTATTTTTCAAATATTTATTTCCCACTTTTTCTTTAACTATAACTTCAGCCTTCCCCAATCTTAACTTAATAATAGGCGTTATGTTTTGCGCCTGCTCATCCCACAATAACTGATCAACGAGATTATTTACACAATAAATGTAACACTTAAAATTGATACTCTGATTATATTCGGCCCTCTAATTTTAAAAGCCGTAAAAATATACCGACCGATATGATTACTTGGATTTGTTATTATGGGTTTACAGCTTGAATAGTTATTGCTTAGGCCAGTTACACAACGAGGAATGAACATAAACCTGAGTCCAACCTGAGCTATTGAGAGTCCATCTTTAAAAATTGTAACCAGTCTCATATCGAGCAACCGGTACAAACCTTAGTCCTGCGCTGCTACTGAGAGGCCACTGGTTAGAAAATAGTTTCGTTTTACCCGGGCCGGGCAAAGTGTTATTGGGTTTTTCCACTAGATAGTTCTTGTTAGCAGCATGGAGTCTGGATTCGTGCCTAGTTGATGGCAATAGGCTCGCCCCCTATTACATTGGAACCTATAAAATAATTGGCGAAATATGGGTGTACTATACACCCTACCCCATCGGGAAATCCAGGCGTGACGTTAACTTCATTCTAAACTATTCTTTAAAATCCATTCAGTGTGCTCTCAGCTTTACAACATAACGGCGGAAAAACAAATTGCCTCGCATAGATTACGTCCAACTTATTACATAACATTGTTATAATGATTTATAATTTAGTTTAATATAAACAAACACGCTACGGACGCCTAATTTATTGTTGTTATAATAATAAATGGTATAGTTATAATTCATAATAAAAAAAAAACACTTTATTTCTTTGTGTTCTTTTACGTCATCGGAAAAGATTAAAAGATAGTCGTGACAGGCGATGGACCCGGTCCAGGCTTGATATCTCGTCACCTTTTTCTAGGAACTTACGGTAAGTGGTGAAATGTAGAAGTTTGGAGTTCAGCCCCTTTAGAAAAGTGGCAAAACGCTTGACGAATAGAAATCGAATAGAATGAAATTTAAATAGGTTTGACATATGTCATCGAATAGATAGTCGAAACAATATTATGTCATCCCCATACATTTATCATTCTATTCGTCAAGCGTTTTGCCACTTGTCTAAGGGGGCTGGACTGGAAAAGAAGAAAAACTCTGCAGATCTCTATTTTCCCCCGAAGGGTTAAGCAGTAATGTGGCAACATTCATAGTTTTCCGTTTATAAGGGCCTAGGGCGATTCGATTGTCATAATTATGTACCGCACTATGGTGATACAGTCAACGAACAATTAATTATCTTAGAGCAATTGCAACTGCTGTAACTACGATTACCGGTGGACTGACCATCTGGTTAGCAGTTTCGAGACTGATAACTGCTACTTTTCAGCTTAAGATGCTCCTTCATCTGTATCACTCGCCTGCAATGCAACGGTACAGAGTCGAACATTACATCAGTGTGGGACAAGAACCGATCATTACAGTGCGCACCCTGTAATGTTACAGATTCGAGCATTACATTGGCGAGGGAAGAGAACCGAGCATTACAGTGTGCAAGTTGATGATAAAAATGTGTAATATTTTGATACAACTTGTAACATCAATGCGCAATTTAATGTTACATTATTTGCGAATGCTCGTCAGTCAGGGAGCACCTTTAAAATCACACTGTCAGTGTAGAGTTCTAGACCCTTCAAAAAGTTTGCACCCGGAATCGTCGTCGTTTGCAGTAATGCATCATGCATCCGATGAAACGGATGCCCTATTGTTTTATTTATGGTACCATATCAACTAACTGTGGAAAGAATGCTTTCGCACGTACACGACGTCATAAAATGCAATTCAGACTTTGGTTAGTCGTCTTTTCATGACCTAGTGTAGTGATTGGTGACTTAGTGTAGTTTGTACTGCTGCGCTAATGGTAGCAAGTTTATTGAGATTAATCACTTAAGTCTGTAAAACGCCTTTGCTTACATTATTTTAAGATAGTATTTTATTTAGCCGGTGTTGTCAAAGAGGGCAATGGTCTCTCTTTCATTCTGCCACTTAATTCAGGCGTGTGCTTAACTGGACTAGTCTCTCCTATAGGCAAGCAGCTCGTTATGCCACCGATTGTATTCATTTATTTATTTATAATTTATGTACACACAAGAAAGAAACATACAGAAAGAAAGAACATTAAAGTAATATAGTACAAAGGTACTGCTTATTTCATTAAGAAATCTCTTCCAGCAGACCTGCGAAAGGAGAAATACATTAGATATTAAGACGATAGTGTGTAGGAAAAATAGTAGGAATATGAGTGCAAGAAAATAAAATAAATACTAAAAAAATAAAATAAAACTATAATACATACATAAATACAAATATATATACTATATCATTGTGAGGAAAGGTGTGAATGATCTTTTACTCTTCTCTTAAAGACAGAGACAGTTTGTGAGTTTCGTATGTTAGTCGGCAGTGAGTTCCATAATCTAACTGCATGTACGGAAAACGAATAGGAAAAGAAATCCGTTTTATGGGGCAGGAATTTAAGGAGGGTTCTATGATGGGATCTGCACGGAGCATCGGAAGGTTTTACATGGGAGAAACGCTCACGTAGGTAGGAGGGATATTGAGGATTATGAAGGATGTTGAATAGGAGACATAATATCCGAGTGTTCCGGCGAAGGCGGATAGGGAGCCACTTGAGATCCTTGCGGAAATTAGAGACGTGATCATATTTACGCAAACCAAAAACAAAACGAATACACAAATTTTGCAAGCGCTCAAGCTTGTTCAGTAGCTCCTCAGTAGCATCTAAATAGCAGGCGTCGGCATAGTCAATAATCGGCTGGATCAAAGCTTGGGCGAGAGTGATCTTTGTTTTAAGAGGGAGAACATTTTGTAGACATTTTAGCGAGTGAAATGAGTAGTGCACCCTACGACTGACCTCATTAACATGAGCACGCCAGGTGAGGTTGGTATCAATTAAGACACCCAGATTCTTAGCAGTATCGGTGTACGGGATAGAGACACTGTCCAGATATAAGGGATTAATTGATGCCAGGTTAGCCACATTGGTAAAGTGTCGACTGCCGATGATCATGGCCTGGGATTTGGTGGGATTTAATTGCAGACCATAGCACTTAGACCATGCACTTATACACGCCAGGTCATGATTCATGGCAGAAATAGCAGCATCAGCATCCGTCAAAAGGAAATGGCGGTAGACTTGCAAATCATCTGCGTACAAGTGGAAGTTAGAAGAAATCACCCTGGTGACAGAGTTAATGAAAATAGAAAATAGGAGAGGAGAGAGGACGCCACCCTGAGGCACCCCCGCAGTGAGATCGCACCAATCAGAAGAAGAATCTTCGTGGCGGACACACTGCGAGCGTCCCCGAAGATAGGAATTGAACCAGGCCACCGACGAAGGACAGAAATTAATGGAACGAAGGATTCCCAAAAGAACGTCATGATCCACTGAGTTAAAGGCACTGCTGAAGTCAAGGAGAACAAGGACCGTGAGGCACTTGTTCTCCATCGCCAAGCGAATATCATCAGTGACATTAATCAGGGCAGTAACAGTGCTGTGTCCCGGTCGGAAGCCAGACTGAAATGGAGATAGAAGTGAATTGGATAGTAAGAAAGAAGACACTTGTCGGTGTACAATATGCTCGAGGACTTTGGAGAGGAAAGGGAGTATAGAGATCGGTCTAAACTGGGATAAAGATGAAGGATTAGAAGTTTTGGGTAAAGGAATGATGTGGGCTTGTTTCCAAGCCGCAGGAAAGGAGCAGGTAGTTATAGAGTAATTAAAGATATAACTGAGAACCGAAAGTAGTAGTGGTAAAATAGGTTTAATCATCCTCGAGCAAAGATTGTCATTACCGATAGCAGAGGAAGAGATAGCCAAAATGGATTACTTGACTTCCTCCTCAGAAATAGCATTCAGGGAGAAAGGGGAGCAGTCCGGCACCGGTAAGCTAGACAGTTCCAGCAGGGTACGTATTTTAACGGTTGAATCCAAAGTAACAGGAGGGAGAGAAAAGTGATTATTTAAGTCATTGAAGTCAACGTTATTACAAATGTCATTATTAGGAGTTTTACCGATACCAACTGACTTGAGAAATTTCCAAATATCGGAAGGGTTCCGATCATCGAGAGATTCGTGGAAGTAGCGCCTCTTAGCATCTTGACACAGACGATTGCAATGGTTACGCAAGGTTTTATACTGAAACAAATTCAGCTCAGATGGTCTCCTCTTGTATCTGGCTTTGGCTCTATCCCTACGAACCATAGACTCTTTGATGGTTGAAGTAACCCACGGTGCAGGATTATGTTTAACTTTGATCCGACGAATAGGTGCGTGTTTGTCGTAAAGTTGAAGGACCTTGGTATTAAAAACTGACACCATATCATCTACGTTTTCGAGAGAAATCACATCTGCCCAATTGATGAGGTCCGCATCAGCCCTCAACGCCTCCAGGTCCAAGCTCCCAAAACTTCTAAGAAGAAGAAATTGAGGCTTGACTTTGGGACGTCGAATACGATAAGATAAATATATCAGATCGTGATAAGAGAAAGGAGCCGTGAATTGTCCATGGTTAGAAACATTATTAGGAGAAGAGACAATCATAAGATCAAGGAGAGAAGGGGCGCAATTCGGAGAGTAATGGGTCGCAGAATAAGGTAGAATATGAAGATTAAAGGAAGACCAAAGAGATTGTAATTTAAGAGAACGTGAGTCACATTTTAGCAGGCACGTATTAAAATCACCCATAATAATAATGTGGTCGTACAGGGGGCAATACTCATTCAGAGCTAATTCCAAGGAGTCGAAATAGTTGATATTCAGATTAGGACTATAAAATACCACAAGTAAAATTTTTGTATGATTAACTAAGATCTCTATAAAAAGATATTCAGCCGTCGCAGAGTACAGATTAGGAGAAGAGTGGACTATTCGGTTAGGTATATTAGCGCGCAGATACATAGCCACACCGCCACCACCCTTGCCAGTTCTATCATTACGAATAAGGACAAAACCTGGTAGAGCGTATTGAGTAGAAGGAAGGGATGGTTTGAAAAAGGACTCGCTAATCAACAACGCGTCAATATGTTGACAGGTGATAGATGCTAGAAGATCGTTGTAGTGGCCAGGAACACTCTGGGCATTAATGTGGGCTATATGTAAGGTATTGGGATTGCTGGAGAATGCAGAAGAGATTTTATCAAGCAGCGTTAGAGATGGAGAAGTATCACTGTCGACACTAGCGAAACTGTCTGCAGAAGAAGAGCAAGAGAAAAAGCTGTCATTAAGACTTCATTCATCATCATCATCAGCCCGTTGCAGTCCACTGCTGGACATAGGCCTCTCCCAATGTACGCCACAAAGCCCGGTCTGCTGCTTTATACATCCAGTCGTTGCCTGCCCTCTTATGCAAGTCATCCCGCCATCTGATACCGATCGTATGAAGAAAATATAATTATTTGTTTCACTAATTTTCCAATTAATTCAATGTAGGCACTAATTGCATAGATCTACATGTCAATATTGTCATCTCAAAATCTTAAATGGGCGCTTGTCTGGGTTTTAATCCGGAACTTTAGATTTTTCTTTAGACTTTAAGTAAACAATGGAGCCAACAAAACATTGATACACACTCGACATATGTAAGTCAGTCAGTGGCGGATTTACCCTAAGGCCTAGTAGGCCAGGCGGCCAATCGTGACAACAAATTTACTGATGATAACAAGAAATAATTCAGTACTAAGTACAATAGTAAATTCCTTATGTAGTCTATATGATGGGTGGTGAGAAAGGGCCGGCTGATACTCACGACATGGTCTGGGGCCTAGGGCGGTTAAGACTGCAAATCTGCCACTGAAGTCAGTGTTGTCTGAGAATCCTTAAAAACTCCTTTATAAATGCAGTTAAAATTATTGCCTATAATATCAAATCATAAAATGGAGCTGGTATTTTTACAGTGAATGCCTAACAGACTATGCCCCGATGGTAATAAATCAAATGGACACAAAAGCAATGTATTTTTGTGTTCAACACGTACGTACTTACGTACAATAGTCTCTATAGCAAGATTATATCGTTTTACATCCAGTTGGGATAATGTGGATGCGGCACTTTCGTTCACATCCGCGTAGAGTTGATTTCTTCGGTAGTTAGGTTCCTACACGAATTAGGAGTTTCATGTATTATGTTTGCCTGCTTTCTTTATCAAAAGAAACGTCAAGTTAGAAAGATAAACTTACCGTTCCTTAAAAAATGTTAACTTTGCACTATGCTAGGAAAATATTTTATTTTATTGGACTTTTATTTTGACCAACGCTTAATGTACAAAGTAGTCAATAGTTGACGTTTTACACATGATGATTATTATTTTATTGCAAAAATATACCTAAGTAATGTATCTAGTGTAAAAAAACATATTTTGAGAAAAACGTAGAATACCTAGATCGATCATATTCCATACAATCTGAATTGCATTAAAAAAAATCACACATGATTTGCCGCATCCACTGTAATTCCCGCATCGCGTCCCATTCCCCTGTTAGCGGCAGGAAGGGCCGTAGATCCACATCTTTGTGTCCCAATTGTGGCCCCATTGACGGCAACGGTACACCGGCACATTTGGACATTGTACACCATTTCTCTCAACGATAGTCCTTCACTCAACGGTCGAATGTAACGGCGAATAATGATTACGTTTCAATCGTTCTGTTCACGTAATTTTATCTCAATTTTGGTCTAGTATGTCATATGATCAGGTCATATTTTTTAGGTGACATTTTTATTCTATTGAAACTTTACATGAAGTTATATTTAGTTAAATAGGCCGAGTCTTAGGCGTCTCCAAACTACAGACACTATATGAAATATTGTACTGGTATCCAGTTGCATCAGGTAATGCTGGAAAGCGACCCTAAAAATAATGGGAAATGGCTAGACTCATGATGAGATCAGAAGAGAGTAACACACAGGAAAGTTAAAAAAAATATCTTATTCACAACATAATTTTTTCTGCTTTTCTTTTTGCAGACAGCTTTGCAATTTTCGAGGCTGTCCGATGCTCTTTGGACTAAAAAGGCAGGCCCTACGGCCTATCTTCTTTCGTGTTCTACTGATTTCTGTCATATTGTGTTATGACATCAGCATAAATAAGCGATATTTGCACCGGTTGTGCAACTACATAAACTTAACTATTTATGTATAAGTAGGCCCGTACTTTAGTCTTCTTCCCAATATTTATTTGCTTAAAATGTGGTATTACAGAGGATGTACATATTTAAGTAAGTGTAGCATGGATCGCCAGTGACTGAATGCATAAAGCAGCAGACTGGTCTCTGTGGCGTACCTTGGGAGAGGCCTATGTCCAGCAGTGGACTGCAACGGGCTGATGATGATGATGTATCGGAAGTTCGGAACATCTTGTCATATTTAAGTTATATGCAATTAATTTTACCAATATATCATTATCTTTTTATTATTTTTGTACATTTTTGGGTGTTCTTTCCAGAGGGCAAACTCCGTGTCCGCTGGTACAAGGACACGAAGCTGCTGGGCGACAGTCATGCTCCCCACGAGCCGCTGCCGCCGCGCGTCAGGATGCACTCCAACTACAGTCTCCAGGTGGACGCGCTTCAGTCGCAGGACACGGCCGACTATACGTGCGAGGTAAGGCGTTCATATAAATCGGTTCCTATTCTTCTTCTTTTTGTATCGGTATGAGCCATCCATATGGAATAAGTTATGCCGTGGTGTAGAGATTGTTCAGTCATCAAAGATGGTAGCGAGGTTGACCGTATAGGTTGCGCTGGACGTACTTAAGTATCGTCACTCGTGGAGGCTCTCTAATTGCACAGCCCTTATAAACTTACTTAGAATGGAAGTAATCTAACTCATAACTCCGAAAAACGAAAACTGTCCACGCGGAAAAAGTCTTGTTTAGAAATATTTGACTATGGCATTCACCTGTGTTTTCCTTCGTGACCAACTGCCGACAGTGCCAACATTATCTATTTGTGATCGAATCTACATACACCTGGCAAAGAATTTTAACTTTAGTACTGTGTCTGGCATGAAGTTATAATCCAAAAAAACACCAAAGTCTATAAGAATGAAACGACAATAAAACGAATTCAACTATTTTTAACTGAACAATGAATTGCGAACAGTACAATAAAAAGAGTCCATCGGGGATAGCAATTAATTTAAAGTGATGTAAAGACAACCGCCCTTCGATCTTAACTATTTGTAATTTGTTGGTAGTGATGCGACTTGCTCGTTTATAAAACTTATCGATAACATGATTGGCATTATATTTATTGATGCACTCTTATTTAATCACAAGACGTTACTCAGTTTTAACAGCTTCTTATGGTCATGAATTGGTAGGTATTCTTTTTATGAGTTTTACACTCGTGAAATATTGGATAACTACATAAGCTTACAACACATATTTTGTGTTGTAAACTTTAGGAAAAACGTACTAAAATAATCTTTTAATTTATAGTGATTCCTTAGGTATGACATTTTAAGTCGTTTAAAAGTAACTTAATAAAATCATAGCGGTCAGATTACGATATTCGATCCTGAAGCCTGACAAGTATTATAATCCGTAGAACCGAACGTACCTACTCCTAAACTTTTAACTGTTTGTTATGATTTAATTAAAGTTGATTTTAGTGACCTCATTCCTCAGATTATATTTTTGCTTGAAGACTAAGCTCTCTTCTTAGTAAAATAACTTTTAAATCGTAATTTGTTCATTTAATAGTCTGTTCTTTTTATTTGAATAAGCTAAAATGACGTGTTCAGATACCTAAATAATAAAATTATCGATAAATTCCGCCTCAATTAGTGTCCCCTCACTACACTAGCCGCGATGTCCGTCTTAGTTCCTGAGGCTGTCCAATTATGCAATTAATCAATTTGTAGCAACTCTTTTGTTACCAAACACCCATATTTTGTAATTGATACGAGTATATGTGTTCTCTGTATGTGTATAGTAACACTGAAACTACGTAGATAGATGATCGACTGCTGTAGTAACGTTGTATTGTCTACAAACATATTTAAATGTTAAATATTAAGAAACTATATCAAAATAACGTCAATTTACAATTTGTGCCTAATATTCTAGTACCTACATTATAAATAAATAAATACTTACGACCTCACCATCATCATCATCATCATCAGTCGGAAGACGTCCACTGCTGGACAAAGGCCATCCCCTTAGAACGCCACAATGAACGACCACTTGCCGTTTGCATCCACCGGTTGTCCGCAACTCTGACGATATCGACGGTTCACCTGGTGGGAGGCCTGCCAACGCTGCTCACAATAAATTTAAATAATGCGAAGTTATTCCGTCTGATTGGCTGTTTGTCTTTAGGATGGGAGAGGAGGAGGCGAAAACCGCTTGGAAGATTTTGTTAGAATTACGAATGGATACAATTTGAACATAAATTCCAAAATCTTGATTTCAATTTCTTAAATAGGTTGTAGTAAAAATATGTTACAATTTTCTTATATCCAATTTTGCATGCATTTACAAATTTACATCTTCGGAACTTAGTCCAGAAATCCAATATCTTACCCGCTGCGCCACTGAGCTGTCAATTTAAGGTACCCTTGAAATGCGACTCAAGAAAGAGGAAGTACATAGTTAGTTCAATAGACGGCGGTTACTCAGAAAGGGTAATTAACTAGTGAACAGGGGCCACCCTGATAGGTGAATAATGGTAGTGACACACTGTTCCTACGTACGCAACGCATTATTCATATCCGGACGAGTGATTTTGTATGACAATCTATGCATTTGAGACACACTTGTCGTTTGCTGTAAATCGTAAACAGTGAGTGTCAATAAATATTTATTATTTATTTTATTAATGCAACGTGGAAATCGATTAGTGGGACATCATAATACGTCGCGTACGTTGCATAGGTGGGGTCAGTGTGACTCTACCTTAATGGTCCTATGTCTATGTTTAGAGAAATGTCGAGGTAATCTTGATTTAAGTTATGTAGATCAGGTATTTGGGATTCCTACTTAATTAACATGCTTGTTTTGTCAATCGGAACAAGTAAATTGTTGTCCTAATGTAAGTAGAAAGTGTGTCTAGTTACTAACCAGCTTTGTTTGATTTTATAATTTTTTATAGAGTTTACACAAACACAATAAGGATATGATAAGTTTTCTTATAACATAACATAACATCACGCCTGTATTCCCCGAAGGGGTAGGCAGAGGTGTACATATAGTACATAGTTTTGTTATGGTATGGTGGTCAAATGCGACTGCCGACTGTGAGGACTTGGGATCAATGTCCAGTTGCAGGAAAGAGTTATTTGGACTTTCGTAGTACCGATGACACATTATGATATTGCTTTCAGATTATCAGACCAGAGCCATGGGGTCCCATCAGACAGACACACTCCATAGAAGTACAATGTAAGTGAAACATTCCTCTCACATTAGAAGCAGCAAAACTGCTATTTTACTGATAATTATAAAAATTGAAAGACATTATTTTTTATTAGCCAACCATTTGGTTGGCTACACGTTACTACGGATAATAATACACAGAAAATGTCACGACCGTTTCACAGAGCAATATGCAGACTTCACGGAAAATACTTAACCCTTATCATTCACTCATTCACCCTCACCCATTTACTCCCGATCAATCATCATAAATCATTCACTCTAGATCATTCAACTTAATTCATTCACCCTCACCAATTTACTCTCGATCATTCATACTAAATAATTCACTCTCGTTCATTCATTCTCGCCCATTCACTACAATACTACGCAATTCCATTCGCTGGGCACTAACTTTCTTCATTTGTTTGTGTTTTTAGATTCACCAACAATAAAGACTATGCCAGAAGACGGGTTCCTAGAAGTCCGTAAAGGCGACTACGTGGACATTGGATGTGAGACCACAGGCACACCGCCACCTATCGTGGACTGGAGGAAAAATGTAAGTGAATGAGACTAGGTAACCCTACCAAAATTCCATGACAAAAATTACAGTACAGAAAAATGTCAAATTGTGTTTTTGTAATTTAGCTTTGTGCTTACTTTGTGTTATATAGCCAGGCCCATATTCCACCAAAGCGGACTTGATACGAGAGGAAACGCGATGTGTTATTGGCAACCAATAGAATTTAGTTATTCTCTGCTCGTCACACGTCCGTCTCCACTCAGCTTCAGTGGTAATGATTAAACACAGCGGGGAAAATATGTGCGGTGTGTCCATCGAATACGTCGCACTAGCGGGTCAGAGAGGAGCGGGTCTAGAAGACCTGCACACACTATACCACATCCCCGCTTTGGTGGAAATAACCTGCCCGCGATGCCGCTCGTCTCCGCACATCTAATCTCAAAGCAGAGACGCTTCAGTGGGAAACAGGCCACATACGTATGCATATAATTACACTTTATATCAATAAGTAACCAACCAATACATTAACTTTGTCAGGGCGAGCCAATGGCGCTACTGGAACACCGTTCCCGCATCAAATTCAGGGCGGAACACCGACTGCTGGCAGGGGTGTACCAGTGTGTCGCACACAACGGAGTGGGTGATCCCGCCCAGGCCAGCATCACCGTCGTTATACAAGGTACCGGCTGCTGGGGTGTAGCAATGTGTCGTTAAATAAAGTACCGGCGGCTGCTGGGTACCAGTTTGTCGTTATTTATGGTACCAGCTGCTGAGGCGTATCACCTTGTCGAACTAAGTATTATTAATTAGTAATTCTCAGTGGCAGCACGGAGTCAAGATTTGATGATTGGCGGCAATGGGGTCCCTTATTACATTGGAACCTATAACATAACAGGCGAAATGTGGGTGAACTATTTTCTGTCTTCGGGTAAACTAGGCGTACATGTTATATTATGGTGTACATTGCAGACGCCCCGGTGGTATCATCAGAGCGCACCTACGTGCACACAGCGGTAGGGCTCCGCGCCGCGCTGGCCGCCCGGCTGGACTTCGCGGTGCCTCCGGCCAGGACCGCGTGGTACAGAGACGGGAGGCCTGTGAAAACTGATGATAGGTAAGGATACTTTTTAAATAGACCCTCCGGCTCTACTCATTTTCAAATTGCAACTTTAACAATCAAGATCTGCAATGGTAAACTAATACCATACATGATAAGGTTATCATTTAATCAAAAATGACTATTTAAAGTAGTCTACTTTCTGATCGTCATGCACAAGACTGCTCCCAAACATACCCGCCCTTCACTCTTAGCTCATAGTGCTATAGCTCTGAAGGTAAATAACTTTTCCCTTTTTGACTTTGCCACAGTCGGGTAAAATGCCACCAGCAATAAAATTCCGGATGTCCTAAGGATGATGTCTGTTTTAGAAGGGCCCGTAGTTAAATTATTCAGGAATGGAAACTAACCACATCTTTCTTCAGGGTGGTACTGATGGTACAAGACAACATCCACCAGCTAATCTTCAGGAACGTTCGGAAGCCGGACCTTGGGAACTACACCTTCAGGGCTGAGAACAAGCTTGGCATGGCTGACCTCATGTTTAGACTCACTGGTAAGCTAATATGCCAGCTTCTGTGACTTGATGAGCATCATTTCAGCCCGGTTAAGCCCGGTATCACCCACCTACCACATATCTATCACCCACCGCCAGGCAGGCCTACACCCAGTAGTGTATTAGCCATTGGCCATGGGTATTTATTTTGCTACCTATAAAAAATACCTATCAGAACCATTTTTTTACATATTTGTAAAGTTGTTTCTGTCCTATCCTCTCTTGGCTCGTACATTTTTGCTCAAGTTCAGTTGTCTTAAGAATGGAGAAAGATGGTTTATTACGTTTGGTCTATATTTCTTACGCTTTTTCCTTCATTCCTATTCTTATATTTCTCCTTATTGTATTACTCTTTGTTTTTCCAGGTGTCCCAAACGCAGCATCTTTCAAAGTTGACGTAGCGTTGAACAAACCGACTGCTACCAGTTTCACTCTTATTTGGGAAGTAGATTCTTACTCTACAATTATCGGTGAGAATTTTATTTAGTATAGGTAAACTAATAAACTTCTTCTATTATGTCAACATAAACTAAGTAGGTATACCGTAAAATTGCTTAATAGGCCATTTGTCTTATTTTTCGCCCTACGTTTGGAATTTCTCCGGTGTCGTGGCCATTGATGCCTTTCACAAACATAAAATATCGCATACACAATCTCCCAGACTCGCAAAACACAAATATTCTCATGCGGGAATGAAACTTACAAGCACAGCACCACAAACCTTAGCACAGCAGTCCAAACACCACTGCGCTAATCAATTTGTCAAAAAATTATATTCCTTCATTTTACATTTCATTCATTCATTCATTCGAGGGTAATGTAAGACTTGCTTGCTTACGGCCGCACTCAGCAGAGACCTTAATGATTACTTAAACTGTCACTAAGTTAGGATTTCACAAAGGAAATCTTTACTTAGTGATAGTTTAAGTAATTATCAAATGTCACTGAGTTTGGCGGTAAGACACGGTTAAAAGCTTAGGAAGTACTTGGTGTTAAAAATCTATGGTTAAAAGTCATGTATACCATTAAAAAGAAACCAAGACCACTGCTTTTACATTCTTATTCTTTTTAGAATACAACCTGTGGCTCCGGCCGTACTACGGGCGACTGGTGAATGCGGAGCCCGAGGGCTTCAGCACGGAGGCCCCCGCCAACACGTGGAGCAGGATCGTTGTGCCCGGGGACTCCAGTGACGGTACTCACACAATTATTTATACGAGGTCAAGTAGGACTTGCAGCGGTGCAATAATGGATGGGTGATTCTAAAATCTAGAGTCTAGGCATTTCGTGCCGCGAATAGCACGTTAAGCCGTTGGTTCAGCGTCTGATCGGGTAAAATACCGTCCACATTAATGAAAAATTGCTGCGAGACT
The DNA here is from genome assembly GCA_905340225.1 of Abrostola tripartita. NCBI lineage: Eukaryota > Metazoa > Arthropoda > Insecta > Lepidoptera > Noctuidae > Abrostola > Abrostola tripartita. Next base: position 6,379,630 of record HG996512.1, read on the forward strand.
AGGTTGTAGGTATTTATTTTTAGTTAGCGCTATCGATAACTATCGCTAATTGATCTAAACTATATATTAATATGAGGGTATTTTGCAAGAAAAATATTCACTTTTTCGTTCAGAAACATTCATACATGTTTTGACGTAATGAATTATCAAATAAATGTTTCAGGTCCAATTCACAGCGCAATTTATACAGTCAGAGGTCTCACACCGTCGACTGTGTATGAAGCCATCGTCACTTCAAGAAACAGGTACCTATCACGCTATTGATTTATTGAGAGTAAACTTGATAGTTTTAACTTATGGAAACTTATATTGTTTTTATTTGTTTTAGATTTGGTTGGAGCAAACCATCTTCTGTCCTACATTTTGCTACCGACCCAGGAGGTACGAATAATATTTTTGTATTTTTTTTTTATCTAGCCAAGGTTTGGTACATGCCTATATCAATATTAAATAAAATATTCATTTTTCAGCGGGGCGAACGAAACCCTCTACTTCTGACTACACAGACATTACGCCAATCTTAGAAGAATCTGAACCGGAGCAACCTTACAATATATCACAAGCACAGATTTTCGAACGACTTAATGAACTGTCAAGCGGTGCGCGGGAAACGCCATGTTTAGCGGCCATCTTGATAGTTTGTGTCATTATTTTTCATTTCAGCTGATTTCGTAAATAACTGATTTCTACGTTTGCTAACATGATCAAGTTTTATGCTTTATTGAGATAAAATCTTACTGGGTATACAATTGTCCAAATAGAAAATGCCAAGCAATCAGATCGTGACAATAAATCTTGACCACGAATTCGTCAGTCCAAAATAAAAGTATTTGTAGATTTGTAGTAACATGTAAATAAGAAGTAGGCTATACATAATAATATTATAATAAAGGTTAAAAAGAAGTAAATATCAAGATAAGATAGTTTTAAATAGATTTCATACATTTTAAATTCGGTTTTATAATGGAATTATTAATTTTCGTCTTCATCGCTCTATGCGGTATCACGTATTAAGGATTACAGAACCCTGATTTCCTTAAAATAAATAAGTTATTTATTTGAAATACTGCCTTGTAGGTCCAGTGGTCGCAAAGCGCGATTGTTGAGTGAGAGATCGTGGGTCGGGCAGGGTTTATCCTTTAATCCTCAGTAGCAGCATAGAGCCCGTACTTGTGCCCGGTTAGTGGCAAAAGGCTCAGAGTACAGAAAAAACGCATAAGGCTTGACCCCTTTCACTTTGGGACCTATACTCATAACTAGCGAATATTACGTGTACTCACCATTCATCTCTGCTGCTATACCTTCGTGAAATACAGACGTGATGATGATTTTTAAATATTTGTTCTGTATCCTGCCAAGTTAACAGAGGTCTCAAACAATTCCGGTCAAACTTGACTTGTATTATTTTTAATTCTTACAATGTTCCTTTTATTTCGATGTAAATAACTTGTGTTAAGGTTCAATAAATAAATATTTTTATATTATTACAAGTGGTTTTATTATCCAAATAGTCTACTGACCCTTGAAGCTTGTTCGACGAATGTTAAAAGGATCACTCTTACATGTCAATCTAAAGCATGTCATAATTGATCACCTTAGATTATCTAGATGGAGTCTGGCGCTACATTGAAACAAAAAACAACGTGCCAATTGTTTTTTTTTTTTTTGCATGATTGCGTGCGTAGTGATACCAGTTGATAAACATTACAACTAAAATGGGGTAAATTGCCCAACGTGGTACAGTCTATCTTTTAACTCGAAATAAAAATTATTTTTAAATAATAGGTACATAATTATTGTGTTTGGTACTAATTATATATTATGAAGACAATGTTTTTTTTTATTACAAGCAATTGGCTATGGCACTTTCTTTTTCTTACGGAGCTATAATTTTTCACTTTGGTTCAGTTCCAAAGACAATACATTTTCATGATAAGCGTGACCGAATTGTAACCCAGGGTTGGCTCCAGACGAAGGAACTCCTCAATGGTTAACAGTACAGACTCAACATTTTGTACACACATTTAACCATGATAGCTCTTCCTAAAATTCACCATGATCTTAACACCACCCTCACGGTTGCCTCCAGACGAGGGAACTCATCAACGGTCAACAGTAGTGACTCAACATTTTATATGCACATTTAACTATAATATCCCGTTCTAAAGTTCACCATGTTTTAAACACTATCCCCATGGTTAACTTCAGACGAAGGAACTCCTCAAATTTCCTCGGCGCAGGCACGTAATTAAGTATACACATGCTGGCGCTCATGTCGAATTTTGCAAGAGTCAATAGGCCCGCCATCTTGAAATTCAAAATGGGTGGAATATTCGAAAAAAAAAATCAAGCTTATTTCAATGTACTACAGTACACTTCGATTCGTAGAAAACTGAAGATCCATTATCCACCATAACATTAATAATATCGCCCTACCAGCATACCGGTCTCATGTGTAAATGTGGGAAATTTGGTTTTCACAAACTTGCCACACTTGCAAAATGGCGAATTTTATTTTTTTATATTCCAATATTTTGCAATAATTCATTATTCAAAAACTAATGATAATTTATTAAACATACGGGTGATAGGATACATATTTATTAATATTCAATCGGCCTCTGTAATTTCTACACACCTTAATAGCCCATTTCGCCATTTTTATTACGTTATTTTATGATAGAAAAACAAGCGTCTCCATTGACAACACAATTGACACTGTTGGCTTTTGGCGCCAATTGTGAGGAATTGGCGCTATACAATACCGACGCTGTCAGGGTCTTCACACTCCATCTAGACATATATATAATCAAAGTTGATCACTTATAAAGATATTTAGTATCACATATATGACTACTGAAGAACTTGAAGCAGTTATATTAGAATCTAGACATTCTAGAGTGAGATTTTCGAAGAACTGTTTTTAGGTTCGTCTGAATAAAACAAAATATATTTATGTACGATTATTTATTTCATATTTTTCAATACATTTATCTTCATTTTTAAACAACCATATCAGGCCGCGCATGCGCGCAAGCCTTCTTTTACACATAACTTTGGTTTTTAATCAAATTGAATATCAATACGCTTAGAGACACTAAACACAGATACTTTTTTTTAATTATTCTTAAAATGTACTAAGTATTATATCCTCTTCATATTTCTTACAACTGATCGATGTGTATCAATCAAGATCTTCACGTTGACTTTAAAAAACAGTTAAAATACATTATTTTTATAATTAAACATTGAATACATTTACTTATACATACCATATTAAATTTTTCCACTTTAGTACGGAGTAACAAATTTTTACGAAAAAGGTTTAGGATTTTGCTGTAAAGAGGTGTGACACAGTAAACACCCGTCTTTATTTTATCTGCATTTTATTTCTGTTAAGATTTTGATCCTGACGCATTCGTGATTGCAATCAAATGATCACAATAACAAATCGAAATATAAAATCTGTGATAATTCTCATAAGTGAGCCCTCGTATCTTACGAGAACTAAAAAGATTTTATATTTTTTATTAATTTATTCTTAAAACATTTTTTTATGAAGTTTTTCAAAATTTGAGTGTGATACCTCATATCCAGGAAACCAGAACCATTTTCGCGAATATTTTCTTATTTATAAATATACAAAAACATTTTGGTCGTTTTATTTTTCGAATTTAACTGAAAAAAATATATGTGTATGATTTTGGAAAAAATACTGATCCATAGACTAGACAACATTAGCTTTGTACGGTGAAAAAATGTGTTTGTGTGTAGTAATGTGTGATTATAAAAACGTTTTTTATACTTAAAACTATATTTTAAACATACATAAGTTATTTGAAACATTGATATTATATTTAATTCCAACCAACGGTTCAATGTCAACTATATTTTAACACTAATAATAAATATGACGTTTTGTTTTCATGACATTACGAATATTAAAATTTACAATACACATTAATTTCTTTTAATATTATAATAATAGAAAAAATTACAACTTTGAAAAAAAAATGCCGCTGTCTAGGTAACAATACTACCCGTATTTTCAAATAATTCTAATTAAAAAGAATGCGTAATCTATAGTACAAATATTTAAAAAATCTAGCCTAAATCTAAATAATTAATAAGTTAAAAGTAAATTGATGGAATTGATATTCTGTCTAAATTCAAAACTCAACTAACGACGGTTTAGCTTTATTTATACTTAGGCTAGACAAGTAAAGAAGCTTTAAAATGTTAAATATATAACAATGAGTGGGATATGTTAACACTTTGTATATCATATACTTTGTTGATTACATCAATGAATAGAAATAGCAAATATTCTCAACAAACTCATCTCTTCAACAAATCCAACCATTAGAATCAACAATTTCAACTCAAAGCTAAGTCATGGAAGACAGAAATTGTAAATAAAACGATTATTATTCAAACATACGTTATGGCACAATATAAAATTTTAAACACTAGTGCTGGGCGTCAAAATGTAAATTAAAAAGCTAAATCCCAGCACTACTTGGGACCATGGCGAATTGAGGAGCCCAATTCGTCGCGAATGTATTTCGCTAAAACACCGAATAAGTCTTACGTGGCAACACCGTACACAACAACACTATAATCTTGATACTGGGTATAAAAAAGCGAAAAAAATAAGTTGCCACCCAACAGTACCTCGTGGTAACCACATCAACATTCGTCACTTCACTCAGTGTTGCTATCACCGCAAATGTCTTGCAACACTGGCCGTATTAGATATCGACATCAATAAGCGGTTTGTAACCTCATTTCACAATTCCTAAAAAAAAAAACCGAATACTAGAACTAGCACTGAGCAGCGTGTAGTCAGATCGTAATATATTTCATACATCTGTGGAAAGAAACACTGAGTATGACTTCCGTTTATGCTTTTTCACTTGTGCTGCATTTATAGCTTAATTATGGATAAGAGTTCCTATTATTGGCCAAAATGGCGCTTTCTATCAAAATACTTCTCGTTTTGTGCATATTAATAAACTTGAGTTCCATTTATCGGATACCCTTGCACTGGCGAGTTTTCTATGTTTTTAAATGCGTATGTATCGAACGCTTTGTCGCGTCTATGGATAGTGATTCCGCATCGGTAGCATACTCTCGATGCGAATCTATATATATATTTTCTTCTCAGATCTGATGCATTTATCTCATTTTAGTTTCTCCGTTAAAATCCAAGCTCTGGACAATTTAAAGTGTTTTCCACTGTTATATAAAGGTTTCTTTTAATCTGGCGGACATGGTGGATCAATTGTGTGTTGCACAATTCATTATTTATCTTGTTCTTAATATCTTGTATTCAATTTCCTGATGTTAATAAATCTCCATGTTTATCTGTCTTTGAAAAGATATTGCTAAACTTTTTCTTTGGTTTTCTTTATACATTATCCGTGTTCCAACCTTGATATTAGTACATTACCGCCATATTTTTCTAGCACTCAGCATTCAGAATGCTGTAGTTGTCTTCCCCCCAAGATTTTACCAACTTTTTCCACCTGATTTTCTAGAAATCAGCATGCAATCTTTGTTCCAACTAAGAGATTAGTACTTTTTCGTAATCCATGTTTCAACGAAGATCTTAGTACTCTTCCTATCTAGAAAACGGCATTCAGCGTGCAATATCTGCCTTTTAATCCAGATTTTACCAACTTTTGTAACGATTTTTTTCTAGAAAGGAGCATTCATAACGCAGAGTCCGTGTTCCCAAGATTTTACCAACTTTATCGGCCCGATTTTCTAGAAATCAGCATTCAGAATGCAAACTGCCTTCCAACCAAGATTTTACCAACTTTTGTTACGGACATTTCTAGAAATCATCATTCAAGTCTCAATCGCCGTGTCCCAACCAAGATATTAGTACTAATCCGCCAGATTGGTCGTGATTTGAGCATTTAGAATGCTTTCTTAGTCATCAGCACTAGTCGGGGGCTGGTGGAGCGTGTGCTAGAGGCGCGCGGGCGCGTGGTGCCCCCCGGCCAGGCGCCGCTCGCGGGCCGCGCGGTGCAGGCAGCGCAGCGGGGCGTAGCAGCACAGGCACGGGACCACCATGCTCAGGAGCGTCAGGCCGAACCAGCTGCAACAATCACATACGTATTTAATATTATGTTACAGATTCAATTGCGCCATCTTCTTTTTACTCAAACTTAAATGACAATAACCGATCTATACTAATATCTATTATTTATTAGTTGACTTAGATGCTACTCGTATTCTCATGTTATATTGTGTAGCTCATTATTCTATCATACTTTAAATTTATTGATTGATTGTAAAATATACTACTATTTTAAAAGAATAACTATGGGAGTTTCTTGCCGGTTCTTCTGCATAGAAGAACGACATTTTGGAACCGAGCAACTAGATTTGACGTTTAGTAAGGGCTCTTTTGTAGCTTAAATAAAATAAAAACATTATGACTGATATTATATATTTAAAAAAATACAACAGGTTATAAACGACAAACAAAACCGAAAGTCGTCTACTGTTGAACAAAGGCCTCCCTCTTTAAAGACGGAGGTTGCCATAATCCCCACGCTTGTCAAGCGGCTTGGGGATCGCAGTATTGGTGGTGAAGGTGAATCGCCTCCGGGCTACGGCACTTGACACTTGACACACACAAAATGGGGAGGTGGTAATCTGGCCCGGCACTCTACGTGGCTATAGACTATGACTATAAATGAAGTTTATTAATAGACAGTGATATTACCGTTTGCGGCAGCTTTCATCCGGCTGTGCACACGCGCAAGGATTCATCGCGAAGTCACCCTCCGCATCCGACATACAGTGGTACAACATGCACTGGAATTATAACAAATTAAATAGTAACAGTAGTCTTAGAGAGAAAGCTAGAGATTATATATTATTATACTAAAGTGTAAATTGGTTAATAAAGAACGCACTTTAATGACCTGTTGCTGCTTGTCGCTAGTAATGTAGCCTTGTCAACCAGAGACCAAATGACTCGACTGACGGTCATTATATCGTTGCGACGGTGTGACAATCGACGTGGCAGTAGGAGTGGCCGTTCAGCCGCCATACCATGAAATTTTAAAGCAGGACATTTTCCGTTTTGGAAGCGAGATGCCTCACTACATTACACGTAGCGGCGTCTTGCTTCCACATCGGGAAATGTCCTGCTTTAAGAGATCATGGTAAGGGGGCTGTAGTCAGTAATATTCTGTTCTTAGATGCCACATGTGTTTAGACATTGTTAGATACCTGTGCACATCTGATACAGGATACGTAGTTGATGCAGGATCTGACGCAATCGGGAGCGTACTCGCACGCGCCCGGCCGGTTTGCACTCTCCAAGTACCATTCGTGACAGTGTCTGGAAGGAAAAGATAAATCCTTATATAAATTGACGACCCGATTGGTGCAGTGGCTAAGCGATTGGACTACTGCGCTAAGGGTTGCAGGTTCGATTCCCGCACGGGGCAAAAATTTGTGCGAACCGCAATGTTTGAACTGATCGTGATGAAATTTGATTTGAACGTAGATTCAACCCTAGGAAAGAACATAGGCTACTCTTTACAAAGATGCGGGAGGAAGTTTATAATAAGCAAAGTTGATAATGTTTTTAACCGTACCTGCATTTGATGCGCGCGTGAATCGACTCAGCCGGCTTCTTGTCAGGCAACGGTGGGGGACCGCTGTAGCTACACTTCTTTATCGAACCTGAAATGTTTATTACGAAATTTATTCTATGCTACAACATGAAGTTAAGTAGGACAACTAGAGGGAAAGAGTGGCTCGTGCAATATGTTGAATTCTGTTTTATAATGTATTATTTATCAGTTTATCACTCTAAAGGTTTTTACTCAATACCTATGTATCAATCAGGATCCATTTATTGATGAATTGTCAATATAAGCAAGTGTTAATTAAAATGTAAAAAAAGAGGTTATGTATCCGGGCGTATATTTTTTATGTAGTATATCCATCATAATATTTTAAGAATAGAATAAGAATAAGAATCTTTATTTGCGTGAAACATGGTTTACAATATTGGTGGTAATATTAATAAATGGTTCGGCACATTCCGCCATAACATAGGCATGCAAATATTTTCTTAGGTTTAGACCTAAGTACACTAAGTATCTAATTATATATTACATTTAAAATTCTTTAAAATTACAAGATATAAAATAACACTCTAAAATTAAACATTACATCAATAACTCAAACAAATTAAGTAATTAAGTAGAAGTAAATAAAAAACTTAGTATATTTCAAAAGAAAGTCTATGGGCAGAAAATTATGTTCATTTAAAGGTATAGAAGGTATAGAATGCCTATGGCTTTTGTTCCGCGTAAACTTTTGTGCATTGAAGTCAATAAATGATTTTTTCCTTGAGAAATGTGATATTGAAGACACGATTGGCGCAGTGGCTAAGCGACTGGACTGCTGCGCTACGGGTTGCGCGTTCAATTCCGGCTCGGGGCAAACATTTGTGCTATCCACAGATGATTTTCCCAAGTCTGGGTGATGTGAAGTTTCATATTTGTGAAACGCACCCACGATACAGGAGAAATTCCTAGTGTGGGGCGACGTTTTAAAAAAAAAACATTATGAGTTTTACTAGAGTATAGTTATCTGCAGGGCATTTACCCGAGTCTCGTTTAAGCAGCGGCGGCTTGGTGTTGGGTGAAGACTTCTCCGAGCTGATGACAGCGCCCGACACCTGTGGGTACGTGTAGTCGTGCACCTGCAATGTACATAGACATCTATAAATTCAAAATTTTAAACAATCCCGTTGCATTCTAAAATAATATAAAATTACAACACGGGAATTAACGCCAACTGTCCAAATAGATTAGCGTTTTGTGTTGCGAACGAGAGAGTATTAGTATATACAGTCCACTATGTTAAAACTATAAACTAATTGCAATTAAATCGTCAAAGTAAACAAACGTCGTTTTCTTAAAAAAATTACCAGTTAACAAAAGTCAACCGTATACACTAAACATTTTGATTTTGACGTTTCGACCGAGTTACACCGGCCGTAGTCACAGCATCAAAGCCAAAATTAAAAAAATGTGTGCGCTTTAATTCCCGTGTTGTGATTTTATTTTATTTTCACATCTATTAATTTCCTCGTCACAAGTCTATTGGAAGATATTTCTCTGCAGTATTTTTATTAACGAATATAATTGGTTAGGTGACTAATGGCAAAACATGGAACGGCGAAATGCACGTGAGGTTTCTGCCATGCCCTCCGTAGATTACAGTCGTGATTGTATGTTACACGATTTTTCTCATTAGACAAGCCATGTCAGAGGCCTACAGGCGGTTTAAACTCTGACACCAGGTTGCTTATCAACCATACGATAAGAAGAAGATCCCATTAGACGTTGAGGGTTTAAATATTGCATGTGCACCTATATGCTATTAATACTTAATTATCTAGCGATGTAGCTGACTAGTTAATAAGCTACTGTAACCGAAATTCGTTCTGGTCAGGAGGTGGGCGTTAAAAGTTATAACATTTTAATTAACATGTTAAAACAGAAATAACATAACACTGTTAAAATAAATGACGCTAAAATGTTAATTTTAAAGGTATAAAGGGAATTTAATTGATTAATCTAATTAGGCTGCATGTTAATTTATACAATCACTTAAACAAAATCACTAAAAACGACACATGTTAAATATCAAATTTTTAACATCATGGTTAGTTGCAAGCTTCATGCTAATATAACAAGACTAATCCTTTAAATGCTTTCAACAGTTATAACACATCAACTTATCTCAACACACATAAAATAACATGTTATAATAAATTATTTATTTTTAACCGACTTCAAAAAAAAGGAGGAGGTTCTCAAATCGGGATCTTTTTTTTATGTATGTGCCCTCACAACTCAGTCATTTATGAACCGATTTGATTTTTTTTTTCAAATGATTGGGTTTACTTTCCGATTGGCCCCTAGAATTTTTTTCATATTAGCATTTGAACACACTAAAATTATTTAACGTTATTTCTCACCACTATTCTGGACATAACTATTTCTTAATATTTCCCTACACTGAATTAATCATGGATATTGGTATAACTCACAGCTGACAGGTGTACGTAGGGACAGCGGTCCGGGTCCGAATCTTCAACGTGGAGCCTATCGTCGTACTGGGCTTCGTACTGCTTCAACGATTCTGTAATTACATACACAATGATATCAAAACTAAAGAATTTAATAATAATATCTTGGGACAGCTCACACACGGTCAGCTGTTCCCAAACTAGGCAGAGCCTGTATTATGGTAACCAGACAACTGATAAACATACTTAAATATTTCTAAATACATATGTACATCACTGCATAGTATAGAACAAAGTCGCTTTCTCTGTCCCTATATCCCTATGTATGCTTAAATCTTTAAAACTACGCAACGGATTTTGATGCGGTGTTTTTTAATAGATAGTGTGATTGAAGAGGAAGGTTTATATGTATAATAACATCCATTAAATAGGTTAGAAATACTTATAATATATATTTTATACCCGTGTGAAGCCGGAGCGGGTCGCTAGTAATATAGATAAATTACACACAGACACAGAACAAATAATTATGCTCATCACACAAAGATTGGTCCTGGGTGGGAATCGAACCCATGACCTCCGGTTTAGCAGTTAGGGTACTAACCACTAGACCAACAGGCCAATCATTTAATACAATTGGATCATCTTTATAAGATGTTTAACCAAAAGCTATAATTTTCGGTCGAGTCGGGCAATGTTACTGGTTTTTTCCATTAGGTAATTTTCAGTAGCACGGAGTCTGGATTTGTGCCCGGTTAGTAGCAATAGGCTCGCCCCCTATTACATTGGGACTTATAACATAACTGGTGACATATGGGTGTACTATACCTTCGGAGAATACAGGCGTGATGTATTGTTTATTCTTTGCGTATTTTGTTATGTAGTCAACGTGACTTGTGATAGTTTTGGCCGAAATAGGCGACGGTCACCTGAGAGCGGGTGTCGCGGCAGCGTGATGGCGGAGAGGATGGGAGTCTGTGTGATGTCGTCCGGGGGGCGGCGGCGCGCGCGGCTGCCCGAGGACGTCTCCGAGCTCGAGCGGGACTCCGACGGCAGGTTCAGGCACTACGACACACGGACCATGGGGTACTTCACATGTTTATCTAAATAAACAATGGCATATCTATTCTTATAGATTTATAGACTCTAAATAGTCAACATTTAATCCAAATTTCATTTTTATTGATTTCTAAAGTTACGAAACCAGCAATAATAAGGTCTAACATTATATGACTTTTGGTGCCATTTTAGCATGTTGCCCATGCTAAGCTTGAATCTAAATTGATAAAGAAAATTTGAAAAATGATGGACACGAGCGGGATTCGAACCCGCGACCTTCGCCGATCCGTGGCGTATTGGTATTATCGTTTCAGTGATTTATAGCTGTAAAGGTATAACACTGAGTTGGTAATCATAGATTCCAACAGATAATACCTGACGTCACCCTTAAGACGTAAATACTAAAAGGGAACTTGAAATTCGATGGATGCGAGCAGCGACACGGTGGCTCAGTTGGTTAGAGCAGCGCCACGGATCGGCGAAGGTCGCGGGTTCGAATCCCGCTCGTGTCCATCATTTTTCAAATTTCCTTTATCAATTTAGAGGTCTAACATTGTTTAAGTGAAATTAAAGAAAGTCGCGAGGCAACCCTAACACAAGGATACTAATAACTAGGGCTGTCTCAATTTTTGTAATGCATGACAATGTATGAGTTATAAATTATAATAAATACATGTTTTCTTTATTATGTAGTCTGTGACATCTTTGAGTAAATATTGTAAACAGGTATGTTGATATGCTATGTTACAAACATCTAGACCCAGTTTTTTTGCAAACACCTGCATATCCTTACGGATAAACACAACTTTTACAGCAATTATTTGGAAAATGGGTGTGGCAATCACGCTTTTGTCCACCACTTTGTGGGGACACTTATCTTGATATAGGTAGACGTTTATGGAGTACTCACATTAACAGTCCAATTCGATTAAAAAATTATATTATGTACAATTGCACATAGTCCTTTATCCTTTCTAGCACTTAAAATTGTAGGTAATGTAACATTTCTGTCCACCCTGTCTGCCTTACAGTCGTAATCAGGCACACTTACTTACTTACCTCTATATTTTTGACTAATTATAAAATAACTGTTTTCAATATACCTAATAAATTTCCGCCATCTTCTATCCTATCTAGAATAATATAATCTGACTAGGTTTCTCGACAAATGCGGGTGCAATGTGCACCTCTGCCTATCACTTTATATAAAAAACATAACCCTCCTTATGGTGCAGTCGGGTAAAAACAGCGTTTTCTATCAATATACTTAAAACATTAAAGCCTTTTTGTCTTCTTTACAATCTTACTGTATGTATCAACAAGCGTAGTTATATATAAGGTGTACGCAACACCTCTGCCTATCCCGTTATAAGAAAAAGCGTGAAGAGCTCACCTCAAAGATGTTTTGTTCCTCGTCGTCTTCTTTTGGCGCTGGGTTGTGTTTTTTGTACGCGTGAAGCGAAGGCCACGCCCCACCCAAACCTAAGAAAATAGGTACTTATTAGATAGCTAAAAAAGTATTAGTATGTGGTATCCGGCCTAGAATTGACCACCCCCTTTCCTCCCGTGGCTGTCGTAAGAGACGACTAAGGTAAAATCCAGAAGGTAGGCAGCAGCGTCTTCTGTAACTTGATCACCAATACTGCGATCCCCAAGCCGCTTGCCAAGCGTGGGGATTATGGCAACCCTCCCTTCTAAAAGGGGGAGGCCTTTATTCAACAGTGGACGTCTTCCGGCTGATTATTTCGTTAGCTGACAAAACCCAGGTTTAACTGCATATTCCAGTCACTCAAAAATATACACGGCATAATCCATCAATATTGTCAGCTCCTAAAAAGCATGGCGTTAGGATATGACGTGTTACTCACCGTGTAAGAATCCAGTATACGGTAGAGGAGGCAAAAGAAAGCACATTAGATAAATTAGTTCACATTATATTAAACATTGATGTGTACGCTTAGCATTCAGACATTACGGCGATATTAAACAGTTTATAAGGTATACAAGAGCAGTACATAGTAACAATAAAATATAGTAAATTAATTAATATGTAGAAAGATTGTACCCTTTTAAGTATAGATAGCCGAGTGGTATGTCCATTGGACTGCCAAGTCAAAGGTCGCAGGTTAAAACCCCGGCACGCACCAATGTCTTTTCGAATTCATGTGCGTATTATAAATTAATTATCGGTTGCTAAAAACGATGAAGGAAAACATCGTGAGGAAACCGGCACACCTGAGAGATTTTTCAACGGTGTGTAAAGCCATGTCAGAGGCCTACAGGCGGTTTAAACTCTGACACCAGGTTGTTCATCAACCATACGATAAGAAGACGATAAGAAGAAGAAGTATATAAGGCGCACAGAGTGGGATTCGGCATAGATTATAATATTCATTGATTTGCTCAGAACGTAGGTATTTACGATAAGGTGGTATGGTATATTGTTGATTAAAGGTGGTTATAATAATATTACAGAATCCTTGTACAATTTACCATAGTTAAAGTGTATATGAAAAAAGAATGTAATAAACTGAAAATATAATATTTTAATTTCGAATATTTGTATACGCATGCGTTCCTACATATTTTCAAATGATTATCATTAAGAATATTAATTCTTTGCTCGATAGAAAAAGCCAAATAAATGGTATGTTTATTTATTTATATTCTTTCTTCTTCATGCACATAAATAAAAATATATATGTACAAAGGCTTATGTAAATAAGTTCATCATTATTTGTATGGAGTTTATTACGACTTATGGCTTAGTGGCGAACTGTTTATAGTTTCAATAAAAGAGATCACCACTGTCTACCCCTTTGAAGATTATAGGCGTGACTATGTATAATTAAAGGAAATATTTAGTTTGTAACAACAGTAAGAAGATTTGGTTAAAAACGAGGTGGAAAATATTGTACAGTCAACTACATAAGTAGATAAACTAGCTTTTGCACGCGGCGTCGCCCGCGTTATCCCCTATTTAATCACCTTAGAGGGTTGAATTTAAAAAAGTAGCCATGTCTTTTCTGGGATAAACTTTACTTAAACTTTCTACATGCCAAATTTTATCAAAATGCGTCCAGCGGTTTAGTCGTGAAGGTGTAACAGATAGATAGACAGACAGAGTTACTTTCACATTTATTATATTAGTGTGGATATGGATAAAAGTCTTAAATATTCTTAGATCATCATTTGGACGCTCCTATAATTTCATAATTTGAAACAACAACTTGAATTGATGTTTTTTTCTTTTAATTATTTGACATAAGGTTTCTTAACTTGTTAAGCTACTTATGTTGCCGACTGTACTATGAAGCTGTCTATGCATTTAAAGCTGTAGGGTCAATCTTCAAACAGTTGTATAAAGGTGCTCCCTCACTTAGTATTCGCAAGTAATGTAACATTTCAGATTCGACTTAGAGTACTACACTACAAGTTGCGCACTGTAATGACCGGTTCTCTACCCTCACCAATGTAATGATCGAATTTGTTAGAAATCTGTTTAGCCGATTCCGTGATTAAGTGGATAACAAACATCCTAATTTTGATATTGATAATATTAGTAGGATTTATCATTGTATAGCTGTGCCCCGCGATTTCACCCACTTTTCATTTGCATTTGTGCAATCTCCAATAGACTTCTGATATCCTAGTACCCAGAACATGAGTACATTTTACAACACAACAATTTTATAGACAAAATTTTGCTAATTTTGATTGTTTCCCATTATTGCAATTTTCTTAAGGATCTCTAACTTAAAAAAAAAATATAGCCAGGGGATAGCTTGTATATCTTGAAGAATGACCCAAGCGAAGCTAACGTCACAAAGCTTACCGTCTAACAGCTCCTCTATCGCGGTCCGGACCCCCTTGTCGAAGGCCCTCGCGTCCGCCGCGGTCTGGAACGTGAGCCCGAAGCGCTTCTCGTCTGTCACCCAGTGGTGGAACGTCGGCATCACCTTGTTGTATTGAAAGTCCTTCTTTATGGTGCATTCTAGGACCTCCTGTGAATATATGACGGTTGGCTATAGATGGTTAGTTAAGGGTTAAAAAGGTAGTGGTCAGTTATAGAACATCATTTTTTAGGGTTAAAAGGAGTCAAAATGTAGGTCATTTGTGGAGGATAGTTTGGTTGAGGGTTAAAAGGAGCTTTATATGTAGGTCTGTCGAGTGAAACTTTTTTTGAGGCATGAAAGAGGGCAAATGCCTAGAGTTTACTTGTAGAACATAGTTTTTATAGGGTTAAAAGGAGCTGTTGTGAGAGATGGTTTGTTGAGGGATATAACTGTAGACATCATTGTGCATTCTTGGACTTCCTGTGAATTCAATAGCAGTTGTTGAAAATTATTTGTTTGAGGGTTAAAATGGGCCAAATGGGCAATGGTTATTTGTAGAAGGCTGTAGGGTGCGCAGCGATTGTATAACTATTGTATCCACTAGTAGTCAAAGTGTTAACTAGAATGAGAATTCTAGTTAACACTTTGACTACTAATGACCACCCTTTAGGTCAATTCTGTAAGAACAGAACTGACCTAAAGGGTTTTGGTATGTAAATCATGGTGTGTACTCATAATTTATATATTTACATATACAAAACACCATCACAAATGTATGCTCTATACAAATTATGGTGGATTACTCACCATACCATCGCTGATGCGTTTCCCATTGATAAAGTACTCATGTGTCGGTGCGGATGTTGACGAAGATGTAGTGTCGCCGTTACTCTCTCCCCCTGCTAACAAACAATAAACATTCACTACCATATCATAAACAACGTTAGTGTAGAAAAATTATAGACAAAACAGTAATAATATACATCTATAAACATATAGCAGAGTACAGCACTGATAGCCGACTGGTATGACCGTAGGACTGCCAAGTCAAAGGTCGCAAGTTCAAACCCCGGTACGCACCAATGTATTTTCGAAATTATGTGCGTATTATAAATTAGTTATCAGTTGCTATCAACGGTGAAGGAAAACATCGTGAGGGAACGGGCGCACCTAAGAGATTTTTCAACGGTGTGTAAAGCCATGTCAGAGGCCTACAGGCGGTTTAAACTCTGGCAGCAGGTTGTTCATCAACCATACGATAAGAAGAAGAAGAAGATATAAAGCAGAGTTCTTCCTTAAATCTAAGCAAGTATATTTATGTGTAAATATTTTCTTAGAAATTCTAAGACACCACTGACTAACGGTGACGGATAAAATCGTAAGGAAACCTGGATTTAATAATCTGAAATCGCTAACCCGCAGTGAGCTAGCGTGGTGATCAATGCTCAATCCTTCTCTACGATAAGAGGCCTTTGCCCTGCAGTGGGACAGTTCTAGGCTGTTATTATTATTTATCATTTGATGTACTTAATTCTATTCGAAGATATAATTGACAAATACCATTTTGCCGATGAATTGCAATAGGCTTATACTTGCGAAATGTGATGTGCAAGTGTGACTTTCTCGTCGGTCTTTTGGTCAAACCCGACTACAGAGCGCGATATCCTGGGTTTCCCGATTCAGACATATTAGAAGCAGCAGAGTCTGGATTTGTGCCCGGTGAATGGCAATAGACTCGCCCTTAATTACCCTTAATTATTGGGACTTATAACATAAATATGTATGTATGATAAATAAATATCTGTCGAAATGTGGGTGTTCTATAGACCTTCAGGGAAATTAGGCGTACGCGTTATATTATGTTTGTAAAACATTATAAGTAATAATAATAATGTAACTTGATACGACATCAACAAAGCTACAACACAGGTACAGTCAGCATCAAAAGTCGATGACCATATTCAGATTTTCAAAATCACTGTACATTATATCACCCATAAATCGCTCAACAAGATAAGGTGCCAGTATTGAATGAACATCATTAAAGTTCAAAATTAACTGAACACTACTCATCAAAGGTCACTGAACACCATTTTGTTAAAAATTGCTGATCGTTATAATATCCGAAAACATCATAACATTCAGTTTTACAAAAGTCACTGAACAATATAAAATGCTTACTTTGGTTATCTAGTGTAATCACGGCAACGTCCAAAAATAACTTAACATCATAAATAACAAAAGTTACTGAACATTACTTTGTTTCGGATACGTAGCGTGTAAACTTATACTATCAAAAGTAGCTGTACTGCAAACTAAAAAAGTGCTCGTTACTATCTTCAGAGTTATAAATCCAATCTTGTCCTATACAAATTAAATCATGTAAAAAAAATTAAATGGATGTAAATTTCTAATTTAACTTTCTAAAATAATTCTGTTTGAATTTATACCATCTTTATTTATAATGTTCATTTGTCACTAAAGCGCAATTGATAACTAATACAATATTTATAGATGATAAATAATTGCAACCGCAATGGTCTACATCCGATACAAAGTGAGTTAATTATAAATTATTAATTAAGTAGAAATATTCTTTTTACATTCAAGGGTAAACAGTTTTTCAAATACCCACAACTATGTTTCCCGAAGAATTGAATTAAAACGGAATTTGTGTGAATTTTGAAAATGAGTCTTATATGTATACAGATTAGGTTTTAATTCAATCGTAACTATAAAAATCATAAACTAAGTCGACGTTATGAATTTGATTAGAATCTGCGTGATTTTTGGAAATGAGTCTTATTGCTTTACGAATAAGGTTACAATTCAATCGAACTAAAAAATTATTGATTATGTCAATGGTATAAATTCAAACAGAATTATTTTGGAAAGTTAAATTCGAAATTTACATCCATTTAATTTTTTTTTACATGATTTAGTTTGTATAGGACAAGATTGGATTTATAACTCTGAAGATAGTAACGAGCACTTTTTTAGTTTGCAGTTCAGCTACTTTTGATAGTATAAGTTTAGACGCTACGTATCCGAAACAAAGTAATGTTCAGTAACTTTTGTTATTTATGATGTTAAGTTATTTTTGGACGTTGCCGTGATTACACTAGATAACCAAAGTAAGCATTTTATATTGTTCAGTGACTTTTGTAAAACTGAATGTTATGATGTTTTCGGATATTATAACGATCAGCAATTTTTGACAAAATGGTGTTCAGTGACCTTTGATGAGTAGTGTTCAGTTAATTTTGAACTTTAATGATGTTCATTCAATACTGGCGCCTTATCTTGTTGAGCGATTTATGGGTGATATAATGTACAGTGATTTTGAAAATCTGAATATGGTCATCGACTTTTGATGCTGACTGTACCTACAGTGAATGAATGAGCCTATTACTACACGCCTACCTGTATTTTTCTATTAACTATAAAACTTGAATACAATGTGCCAATCTACGCCATACACTGTAGCACAATAGCTAAGAGTCCCATTCATACGTGTTTATGAGAGTATTGTAATACATAAGTATACTGTAGGAAGTACATGTCGCTCGGTAATATGTGGGCTTATAATTATTTCTTTTTTTAAACGTCGCCCCACACTAGGAATTCCTCCTGTATCGTAGGTGCGTTTCACACACAACATATACACAAACACCCAGACTCGGGATAAATCAAATGTGGATCGCACAAATTTTTGCCCCGTGCGGGAATCGAACCCTTAAGCCAAGCCTTAGCGCAGCAGTCTAATCGCTTAGCCAATGCGCCAAACAGGTCGTCAAATTTAAAATTTATTGGAATAAAACAATTTTCACGGATTTTATTGCGGTTTTCACTTCTGGTCTATCAAAGTTAATTCCAAGCGTAAAACTGCAAGATCGAATGGCACAGTGAGCTCAATAATAATAAAAAATGTAAGGTATTTGATAGTATTTGTTCAAATTAGACGTTTAAGACCTCAGTCTGCCCGTGACCATGAAAACTGTAAAGGATTTGAAATGTCGCCGTCGTCGAATGCTGAATGAGGTCCTGAGTTCGGATCCCGGATCAGATAAAGTGTTACTCGGTTATTGGTAATTATCAGTAGCAGTGCGGAATCTGGATTTGTGCCCGGTTAATGACAATAGGCTCGCCTCCTATTACATTGGGACCTAAACCATAACTGGCGAAATTTGGGTGTGCTATCCACATGTGCCTACCCCTTCGGGGAATACAGGCGTGATGCTATGTTATGTTATATATATTACAGTACAGAGTGGGTCTTGTGTCATTGTCTCTAATGTATGCATAGGACATATCTTACATAGGACACTTCTGCCAACCCATATTTCGAATACAAGCATGATTGTAAACATAATTAAGTTTCTAAATCCATACAACCCACTTAGTATAGCACTACTATACCTGTATACCTATATAAGGTAGACAGTGAAGTATAAAGACACCTACGTATGGCATTGAGAGTCAACTCAACTTTCACTCCTTGTTTTGGACACTAACCTAATATTATCAGGAATATTTGTCAATCGACGTTTTTTGTAACTAATGCTTTTATTCTCTGACGGTAAGACAATAGAGGTGTACCCACTCATAAGGGGTGTAGCTACACTGTTTTTGCCAGATAATAATGTTCTCGAGCGTGTATGAGGAATGTGATGCGAGTGAATGAGGCGAAAGAAGTATGTCAGGATCGTAGCAAATGAAAATCCGTGGTCTCTGCCTACCCCTCGTGGAAATAGGCGTGACTTTATGTATGTAAAATGTTCTCCTGACAGAATTTCGGTCACAGCGGCCTGTCTCATCTCAGACAAGCCATCTACGCAGGAGATGTTATAGAGCACCAGTATGCGCGCAAACACAGGTGCACTCCCTGTTCCTTCACTCACATAGTCCGAAGGGACGGTAGACCAGAGAGAGATCAGCCTCGAGAGAGGCTCGCGTACTCACGAGCTCCGTGATTTCGTCTCTGGTGATACGAATGCACTATGGATACTAGCTATAGTAGCTATGAATGTTCTGCCTAAGCCTAGTCGGATGGGAAGTTGTTACTAAGGATCTGTGGGCTGACCACGCCCACGGCTTGCCGATTGGCACCTTGTACGCTGTTTATGACTTTTAAGTCGAGTCGAATGGGTCGATACCTGAGGATTGGCACATTTATCTTCTTCTTCTTATCGTATGGTTGATGAACAACCTGGTGTTACACATTTATGAGAACTATGAATGCTGTCCAAATCGAGTCTGATGGGATGGGCTCTTACCTGAGGGTCTATGTGCGTGAGCTCTCTTGTTGACTATCAGCGTACTTATTTCTCCTTGTGATAACTATGAATGCTGTCTGAAGTCCAGTCTGATGGAATGGGCTCTTACCTGAGGTTCTATGGGCGTGGGCTCGCTTGCCGACCATGACGTCGGCGAGCCCACCGCCCCCCAGCGCCACCCAGCCCCCCGTGCCTTCGTCGCGACACATAACCTGCGCTCGCACGCGCACCAAATAGGCACTGTGGACAAATACATTGTTATAAGTATATTATAGTGTGAACAAATACACAGTTCATTTAAATATAGTTAAGTCTTGTTCGAATTAGCATTTCAAGCTAATTGTGAGCAAGAATGGTAGATATTGACCGCCAAGGGTGCGTCGGACGTACATACATAGGTACTATCACTCGTGGAGGCACTCGACTTGCACCCAAAGAGGAGTTATATAGAGTTTATATTAGTAGATGTAGATAGTATTCATCGTATAAACATTTTTAAAGCTTGTAAGGCTAACAGGTAATGCAGAGGTGTAGAGATTGAGCTGTCAACAAGGTTGATAGAGATGGACCGCCGACCTAGGCTGCCCGAGGGTGGACGAGTCATTTTTAGCGAGTGACCAAATTTTTTTACGTTATAATATTGCTCAAGTGACTTTCTGTATCAAGACCGTACCAACGCCTAACTGGTCTTGTTTTAGATTTAGCCAAGAATTTTACTAAGCAGTCAGTTCACATAGAGTTAACTGCGAGGGACAAAGTCCAATTTTAATTAAAATGCATATATACCTACCTACTGACATAATATAAAAACAAGTGTATGTATTTTTAATCTACCTATATATAATTATATTGTTTTTACATAATAGGTAGGAAAAACGTGAATATTTTATGTTAATCTAAAATAGCATATCGTAACGAGATTATTATGTATGCCTATCCTCATGCGATAGAGATCGGTGTAGTTTTGAGTTTATAACCGATGCCTGCTCTGTAGTGGCCAAAGAGAGCTGCAAAATACAATCCTAAGTTTTTCAAAGTCACCATTTCACAGAACTAAAGTTATCTAACATTATTTAAGTACGTAGCGCGTAGTACGTATATAGAGATAAGAGATTTTTGACTCTAGGTAAATACCGACGACATTTGTCAAAATTGCGGGCAACCGGTGGATGCAAATGATAATTGTGGCGTTCTAAGGGTTAGGGGTTTGTTCAATAGTGATGATGATGATGATGCAAGCAAGTGTAATGCAAGAAAAGTTCTGCATTTTGATCAATAGTCGCCCAGACATTAACAAAATTGTGTCTTGTATAAAAGTACTAAGCTATCGTGTCATCAAATTCTCCAAAAGACGTTCTTCCGACCTTTCTTGTAAAGTTCCTTCCTACATACATATCAAAGAATCGTTTATTTTAAGAACAACAGCTTCTAACTGCATCGTTTTAGTGCATAAGCTAATTGAGTGAGCGGAAGTGGATTATTATGACGTTTAAGGTCACAGCTCATTAGAGCCACCCGGCACCCACTCCGCACCGCCTCGCCTCGTGCGGTTAGTATTCTTGATATGGACTTGTATGGGTATGCGCTCACTACATCAACTCCGTAGCGTCACCGGATCGCCTCTATCGTAAGCCGTCCACGCGCGGACGGCGGGTGGACCACTCGGTGACAACTCGCTGCCCTGCGTTGACTGCGCATCGCCAACGCGCGGGTCCGAAGCGGACCGCGCGCTGCCCGCGAGTGATTCACGCGAGGACGATACGTTGGCAATGCGTTTCGTGCACCCAATAAGCTTTCTTTTTTTTGTTGCGTCTTTCATTTTCTTCTTCATCAAGCGCGACTGCTATGAGTGCCAATTCAAGGTTTGTAAAATTTGACATTACGAAACACACGTGTAGACCTAATGCCAATTGTTAACAGACTACTCGAAAATTCGTGGACTAAGCGACGTCCACTCGTTGACCACGCGGCGTTCACTCGTTGACCACGCGGTGTTCACTCGTTGACCGCGCGGGGTTCACTGGTTGATCGTGCAACGTTTTGGTGATAACGTGGCGTCCACCCGTGAACCACCTGTCGACAACGAGTGGACGCCGTACGACGAGGCGGTGCGGAGTGGGTGCCGGGTGGCTCTAATGAGCTGTGACCTTTATAGGCGTGGCGCCGGTAAACTGCTGTATAATGGACGGGTGGGACTCAAACGCATCTAGAATTGATGCAGATTAATGTTCTATTCACATATTTGTAGGTTTTTTAACATACAAAGACCATCATTTTAACAACACGATTGCAAGGATAAATAAATATGTAAAGATGTTTTAAGTCTAACTCTTAAGAGCATGTATGAAAAATGTGAACGAGTCAATGACTTGAAACAGATTATCAGTATCGTAGCAAATGGTAATCCTGGTCTACGCCACACCCTGGACACCCTGGGGTTTTAGCTGCTAAGAGTCTGCATATGGCATACCTGTCTGTCCGCCCCAAGGCAGGCGAAGTCCATGTTGATTTCCCCAGCAAAAAAAGCAATTCTTGTAATTAAAAAAGTAATCCTAGGACCCACTTTCTTTAACGTTTACTATACTGCTTGTTTGCAGTATCATTTCCTATTCATAGACTAAACTGGCTACTGACCTGACCCGTTAGACTAGTGGCAAAACGCTTGACGAATAGAAATGGAATAGAATGAAAAATGTATGGGGATGACACATGTCATCGATAACTTATTCGAAACATGATGTCATTCCCATATTTATCATATTTTATCATTCTATTCTATTTCTATTCTTCAAGCGTTTTGCCACTTGTCTAAGGGGTCTTGTCTGAGGTACCAAAAGGAAGAACTTACAATGTGATGCGAAACAACTTTACAGGATTTTTTTAGCAAGTAAATAATATGATTGCATGCTTCTCGACATGATCGAATTGCACAACACTAGCTATGTCCTTTGCCCATTTTTTCTTTTAAAGACTTATGAAGACTATAAAGTCGTCTTATGAGTTGTGACCAATCGATTTATGAAATGCACGAAAATAGCCGGTCTAGACAGCGTAGATCTGATGTGGAGGTCAGCAGTGCACTTTATTATTTAACTACCATTTATGGATTTGTTTTTTTTTTATGTTGTTACTGTTGGTATTGTTGTATCTTACTGGATTAAGAACCTACAAGCCTCTGTAGCTACCTGGCCTTGATAGTTGGAAGGAAAATGGTTTTTTTTTAACTTTCTTGTTAGGGGAAGGGGTGCAATTGTTGTAGTAGAAACTGATGGCTTAGATGGCTACACTATATTTCAATTAATTCATGAACACTGCATATTTTAAGAATGAAATCTTATTACAAAATTGTAGCCCACTGAATCATAATTGTAAATTAATTAGTCCATCATTTACAAGTACCTATAGTCACCATTCTTACATTACTAGGGTGACTAGTCATCTCACAATGTGACTTGCATAATGAGTTCCAACAACATAACGAAGATCTGCAAAGGTAAAACAATAAAAAACAATACAATATACATGGACCATGTACCATTTGCCAGCTACAGGATACTAATGGTACAGGTAAATGCATACAGCCATGTGTATAACATAACACATAACATAACATCACGCCTGTATTCCCCGAAGAGTTAGGCAGAGGTGAACATAAAGTACACCCACATTTCGCCAGTTATGTTGTAAGTCCCAATGTAATAGGGGGCGAGCCTATTGCCATCAGCCGGGCACAAATCCAGACTCCGTGCTGCTACTGAGAATTACCTAATGGAAAACTCAGTAACACTTTGCCCGACCCGGGATTTGAACCCAGGACCTCTTGCTCAGCAGTCGCGCTTAGCGACCACTAGACCAACGAGGCAGTCATGTGTATACAATGTACTATTTTAAAATATAAGGTATAACCAATTACATAATTCTAAATTCTTTTTTTTGTATCATTTATTTATTTGCTGGCTCTTGCTTTTTCACTGTGATATTTTTTTTTCATTTCGGTAGCCTCTATTTTTGAAACAATAAAATTTATTTTTATTCTTACATTCTCTGGACACTACTTCATCTACCCGGATAACATGTCTGGTACTAATCCAGATATTAATCTACTTGTAGGCCAAATATAATTAAAATCTGTTTAGTTTTAAGGTTTGATTAAGAAACATGAAAAACCAAAAACATACACCTGTTCTGTATTCTGAGTGAAAAACATACACCTCTTTCTGTTACAGTCGGGCAAAAATAACACACATTTATATTTTCCCTCTAACTAATTCACACAAAAATCATTAAAATTAACATAAACTAATCTTTCTCTCTATTAGAGTAATATTAGGTTATATATAAGAAAAAAAAATCAGTCAATTAGTAACTACACAACTGCTAGTGTTATTTATTAAGACAGCTATAAGATTCATATGATTTACTAATTTAGTTCTATTATAAATGATATGCATAAATAACAGGCAGGTAGGTAGACTCCAGCTCTCACTAAGGTTTTGATTTTGCTGTAACTTAAGATAACTACCAATAAACAAAAAAAACCTCTTTGAGAGAAATAAACTATTACCTATATTATTATAATACATAGTTGATGGGCACAGAATAAACCGTGCCTCTGCAATCATAAGACACCACTTCATTTAATTAAAAATATAGTTATTCAATACTGACTTAATATTGTGCCCCCATACTAAACATCCACTCAGATTTATTTATTTATTTCTACATAATTATGACATCATTACAAACAATAGTCAAATGTTTACAACAAAACTAAACTACCATATTTTTTAAATTGTTTTAAGTTGAAATATCTCTTGAAATGGTTGTATAATGCTTATAATATTGACAGTCAAATATTTATTAAAATATATTTTAAGATTCTCAAACAATAATTAACCTGATTAACTGGATAAAACATCTTTATTTGTCAGAGTAAAGTATGACAAAATAATATTTATGAAACCGGGAATCTACCTAAACATAATCACACAGCAAATAATTCTGGTACTCAATTGAATCATTTATCTATTCTAAGCTTAGTAGGAACGCAGGGTGGTAATAATAAATCAATTAGTAGTAGGCTATGTTCACACAACCAGATTAAAATAATAAAAACTTGTAAAAATTTGAACATCTATTTTTTTTACTAATTCTTGTCTTGTCCAATAAATTAAAAAAAAAGTGTACTATCTATGAATAAATATAAAATAATAATGCCTATAATATCCATATATTATATTTAAATTTGTATTAAACAAATGTAACTATTGATGTTCAAAAAACCTAAGGGTACCTAACAGAATCCTAACACTAGGTAGGTAAAAAACAAGATAGGTATAACATTAATCTAAGCTGCTATTAATTTAATCAGAAAACACCTAAGTATTTATTTTAATAAATAAAACATTAAATTTTCCTGACATCAATAAGCACCAGTTGTATATTTTTCTATGTGGCTAATATTTAAGACACAAAAAATGCTAGAACTAATA
This sequence comes from Abrostola tripartita, assembly GCA_905340225.1. Lineage (NCBI taxonomy): Eukaryota > Metazoa > Arthropoda > Insecta > Lepidoptera > Noctuidae > Abrostola > Abrostola tripartita. Next base: position 6,405,368 of record HG996512.1, read on the forward strand.
AAACATGCCTAAAGAACAAATGAATGAACCAATTAAAAATTATGCAGATTCTAAATCGAGTCAACCTAAAAAACCTATTGTTTAATTTTTTAACATTACGTACTGGCCACTATTCATACAACCAGTTTTTATTTGCGCGAAAAATACGCGAGCGTCGATTCATATCGGTGTCCAAATAAGTAAAACAATTCATTGAGCAATACAGCTTGCTTGAATTGAACTAGCTTCAAATGACCCCGAAAGGAGTTACCTACTTTAATTGTGAATGAACGACAACTCATTGATTATAGCTACACAGGACACAGGGTTGACCTAAGGGCGGCGGTCCTCACTAACATGTATGCATTTTAACATACTATTTAGCTTGGTAAACCCATCTATATCGGTTTAAACCCCTATTGTAAGGGTATAGAACTTTAGAAAACACCATAAATCACATCACACATTCCATGAGCTATGGAAAATGGCCGGGGTAGAGCCCTACCTAGCCAGAACAGGGCGAAGCACGAATCACAAAAACTGAGTTACAGATACACCACTTACTTTTCAGATGCCTCGGTCATGATTCGACACGTCGAATATCCTAATTTCTACTCGCCACTTCACAGATTTCACCATTTTTATGACATAAATACATCAGATTCACTTACGAACCGTTCTTATTTCGGCCCTTTGTTGGGCCTCAGTGCGCTTGCGTCAATAAAACAGTCCGGGCGGGTTATTCAATGAACGCGGCGTGTTCGCGCGACAGGTGGCGTGTCAGTCGCGCACAACTTTGCAATCTAGCTCTGCTATTGGCGCGTCGGATTCTCTATCACTTTTCCACCAATGACGTAGCTTGACACTCTCTATCTACCAGTAACACCCCCGTCTAGGCGAAGAAAAATTAATGGCGGGCTTTTTAAAATGTCAGGCAGCCGGTTGAAGCTTTTTCCTACCCCTGAGCTGTATTTCTGAGATCGAAAAACGCACAATTATTTTATGAAAATATCACTGAAATGCGGCTTGATAACACAAATTTCACCGTGATCTTATCGAAAATCGCGAATTATTTGTTCCGGTACGAGCGGAGAGCGGATGTAGGTCAAGCCGGCCTCGAGGGTTCGACTGTTACTGAATGAAGCAAGGCTCGCAATGGGCCCATCCCCGTTCATGCACCGACCCATTGAAAAATAAATAGGTCAAATCATTGCAACGTGCCCTACATGCAGGTTGCCTGCACCATTCATAGGCGGCGCTTGCATACGGGCCCCCAAGTTCTATTTATAGCTGCTCTATATTTGGGCAGGTCATTCGCAGCAAGCGTAAATGCAGCCTCCGTAAAGTAGGTTACCTGATTTTCTTTGTTAATAGCCGTTGCAGTGACGTAGTTCGCGTTTGTCATGACGTAAGCAACAATTTTGATAGGTCAGTTAAATTATTTCACAGAAGTTTTTTTAAAGTTCGATTATGGCATTTATGGGTGCTTTTAATTCTTTTTTTGTATATAGCCAAGAAGAACATTGGTTTTGTTAATGAAATAGATGAATTGAGAAGCACAACGTGTGTACAATAAATTGGAGACGCTAAGCACAAAGGCAAAACTTGAATTAAGTAAATTATTACTCTAAGTTCTACTATAAAATTAAATTATTTGAGTAGGTATTATTATCCACCTAATTCACGTAATTAAGTGGTTTTCTGATTCTTCAATAATTAAAATAATAGCACATTTAAGCTAAGAAAAAAAATCGATTTCATAATTTTATGACGAAAAATTATTTAAAAAAGCCACGAAAAACGACTTACCACATAATAATTTAGTAAAGACTGAGCCATTTTCGTGTGTCTTGTGCCACTAATTAAATTAACTATAATTGGATAATTAATTGAACATATAAGTTAATTTAGTGTAGAATATTGACGTAATAATCTTAAGTAAATGGCTTGTTTTGTAATAACTTTTCAACGTAAGTGTGTCATTCACAAGGGGTGGGACGCTTAGGGCTCGGGAGTCGGGACAGAAGGGTCAAGAGACCTTGCAGCATAATATACCTATATATAATTGTGTTTGTGCATGTTAGACACTCATTCATCCAGAAATAATCTACAATACGTAGTGGCAGAATGATAATGATATTAGTGCTTGTAATGACGAATAAAATATGAATAATTTGAATATAGAATCCCGATATTTGTCACAATAGGTACATAGACACGACTCTATAAATTTTTCATTTTGTCTATAAGCTTATTGCTAAAACCTCAGCTGTAACTAATATAATTATAAGCAGTATTTTTATTTAAATCAGTTGATATAAAAATTAAACTTGATAGTTGCTTATATAAGTATGGAGTAAAATGAAACTAGCTGATTACCATTGTTCACACTTGCTTACTTCGAAAAATATTATCGTTATCCATCTACAACACGGAGTTTAGATAGCCCTACCCATACCGTTGGGGTAGGTAGCGTAATAGAGCACGGTGACCTAAAAATAGAATGGGAGGGCGTTCTACGGACCATGTCCTTGAGAGACATATATCTTTGCAATTTATACCAAGTTGATGCGTTGCTTAAATTGTTCGCGCGAGTTCACTGGTATACAAGATACTTAGGTAGGTTATACAAGATGTTTAGTAGTGTTTCAAGGTGGAGTAGTTTATTTATTTTTTATTTTATTTATTTAAGAAATACACCAACATTATATAGAGATATAACATAACATAACATCACGCCTGTATTCCCCGAAGGGGTAGGCAGAGGTGTACATATAGTACACCCACATTTCGCCAGTTATGTTGTACGTCCCAATGTAATAGGGGGCGAGCCTATTGCCATCAACCGGGCACAAATCCAGACTCCGTGCTGCTACTGAGAATTACCTAATGGAAAACCCAGTAACACTTTGCCCGACCCGGGATTTGAACCCAGAACCTCTTGCTCAGCAGTCGCGCTTAGCGACCACCAGACCAACGAGGCAGTCATATATATAGAGATATTTCGGTATAGAAATCCACCAACAGTATATATATTGAGATATAGTTCGATAAATTTGCTTAAGATATTGGTACTTATTCCCTATAAAGCATTATATATCTGCCTAACGTTTTGTGATTACTGGCGTGAATGTATGTGTCTACATAGATTTGTAAATAGGTTTTTCATTTTTGTCTCGCAACTTTGTTCATAATATGACAATATTTCGGTTCGTAAATCTTAGAAAATACGCCTAAACTTGCCACCCTTATTACGTGAGACTTTTTTGACGCAATGAAAAATAGAAGTCTGTATTTAATCTTAACTGCTTGGCTTTCCGGTCTTTTATACGATACCAGGCGGTGTTTTTGTGGTTGTTAGAAAATTCTCGAGGGTACCATTGCAATTTGCGATGGATTTCATTATTCTCATCTCCTCTACAAAGATTTTTACTGTAGTACATTTAAGCAGAAAAAAATGTCTGATTGGTAACCGGCTCACTAATTAAAACAAAAGACTTTTACCGCCTTACTATTATCTGTGCATCACAACACCACTGTCTTACCTCTCGGAAAATACAGGCTCGATAATATGAACCGCTTTAAAATTTTCAGTTTTTATAGTAATCCTAGTTGGAAATAATTTTACCGGTTAGTGAGGACCTGTATCGATCACAGTTCTGCGAATTATATGGGGTGATCTGAAAGGTTACTAGGTTAACCCTGAATGTAGTGGTGAGCTGCAATCGGCCATCGTGGCCCATTGTGTACACGCTGGAGCTGGAGTTTAGTTTCAACAATGTAATATAGTGATTGATTCTTTCCTTCTGTGTAGGCATGTCTGTCTAATCGAAGCAGCCCCCTTACCATGAAGTTTTAAAGCCGGACATTGTCCGTTGTGAAAGCGAGACGCCGCGCGCCGCGCGCCGCTACGTACAGTGTAATGCGGCATGACGGCATCTCGTAAAAGCACAATTGCAAATAGTGCTATTACTAAATCAGGTATCGGTTGAGACTTGAGACTGGTTAAAAGTTAGCTACTGTAATCGTCGTCATTTAAATTAATTTAAGAGTTAGCTACCTACCTAGCGTATAAAAATTGCATTAATTAAGCTCAAATTATGGACTGTTAATTACAATTAGCTATAGTAAGTTACATTAAAATTGTATCATCCCAATCGAAGTTAAGGGTTGCGGGTTCCATTCCCGCATGGAACAAACTTTTGTGTGATCCGCAGATGTATGTCCCGAGTCTCAGTGTTTGTGTATGTGATGTTTCATGTTTATGAAACGCACATAAGATACAGGAGAAATTACAAGAGTTGGGCAATTTTTTAATATTTTTTTCAAAATTTAAGTTAAATAATCATCTAGCACCCAACAACGTAATATAAAGCTTGTATTTCTCGAAGTGGTAAGTAGAAGCGTGAAGGTCGGCGAGCGCATGCGCTGTACTGTGACGTCATCGAATCCTAGATTTAACCCCTTACCTGGCTAGTTGACATACATAACTATTTAGGACATCAACCCCTTGTGTAGGGGTAGGCAGAAAAGAATGATTTTGTATCAGAATGTAGGTACCTAAATAGGTGATTACCGCTCAGATAACTAAATCCTAAGGTATTATTTAATCCAAGTCGTTAGATTTTGTATGGGTTTAAGAAAATTGTAAGAATGGATCGAAACTCGTGTATGTAGAAGGAAGCTTTTGAGTTAGCCTTTCTACGTTAAAAGTACCGGATTGAATTATCATACGAATTAGAAAAGTGGTATTATTGCCACTTTCTAGTAACAGCCTTTGAACTCAAGATTTACCAAATAAATTAGGTTAATCCGCGAATTTTGGAGGACTAAGATTTCAATAATAAAATGATACCACGTGGTTTTAGGGGCTTTGCTCCATAATATAAGTAGGTTCGAAGTTCGAATGATAGATCCTTAAGATGGAACGTCAAAATAAAGTCTCAACGTAAAAATAAATATTATAGAGACTATAGTATGTAGTAGGTACCGTATACATTGGATCTTAAATTTTAGTTTCTAAATTACACATTACTTAATCTTTTTACTGAGAGCGCCACCAGTACAACTCAAACAACTTACCTGTATCTAGAAAACGTGTTGTTAACATCATCATCAGCCGGAAGACGCCTACTGCTGAACAAAGGCCTCCCACTGGGAGAAAAGGGGGTGGTCAATTCTAGACCGGATACCACACGGCATATGTGATGTTAACAAACCTTTTAAATATTTGGTCTAAAGTTAGGAGTTCATCATCATCCCATCAGGCCTATTGCAGTCCACTGCTGGACATAGGCCTCCACCAGGGTACGCACAAGGCCCGCTATCCCGGTTTCGCCACACATGTCACTACTAGTTACCTGGAATACATGGCCGGGAACTGGGGACCGTTTTTATTGGCTACTCTTCATGGGGGGTTTTGCCCATAGTAACCATGCTGGGCAGGCAGGTTTGCAACCGCAGTACGGTAAACGATCCCTACACAGAAGAACGCTGCTGCCTATCCCCCCGGAATATCCTTTAGTCGCCTCTTACGAAACCCACGGTAGGAAAGGGGGTGGTCTATTCTAGGCCGGATACCACACGGCATTTGGGTGTTGTAATATATTATTTAATTTCATGTAATTCTCGAAGCTTTGACTGGCCTGTAGGTCTAGTGGTTAGTGACCCTGACTGCTAAACCGGAGGTCGTGGGTTCGATTCCCACCCAGGCCAAATCTTTGTGTGATGAGCATAATGATTTGTTCTGTGTCTGGGTGTAATTTATCTATATTATGTATGTATTTAGAAATAAACATAGGTATGTTTATCAGTTGATTGGTTATCATATTCCAGTCTCTGCCTAGTTTGGGTTCAGTTGAACGTGTGTGAGTTGTCCTAAGATAGTTTTGACTGACAAAATTAAGTTAAATAAAGGTTCTGTTCAACAGCTGACATAAAAATGGCGGACGCACAGACACGCTAAAGCCAATAAAACAATCATCATCATCATCATCATCATCAGCCGGAAGACGTCCACTGCTGGACAAAGGCCTCCCCCTTAGAACGCCATAATGAACGACAACTTGCCGTTAAAACAAACAAAATAAAACAATACACCTTAATAAATAACTATTTAATTTTTATATAAAATCCGGTAACAACTGTATACACTTCAAAAATATCTTACAAATAATGCCCTTCACTTACAAATCACGCTAAAAGGAACCAGGCAGCTTAGACTAGTGGCAAAACGCTTGACGAATAGAAATGGAATATGGAATAGAATGATAAATGTATAGGGATGACAATGTCATCGATAACATAGTCGAAACATTATGTCATCCCCATACATTTATCATTCTATTCTATTTCTATTCGTCAAGCGTTTTTTCACTTGTCTAACCTTTTGAGCGCCAAGGCCATAGATAGAAAACAATTTTTTTGTGCCCTCCACGCTACGATTTTATTAAAAGACAATATCTAATCGTAACATTTATTAAGATTATTGTTTGTTATTACATTACACAAGACTGATTGACAAGATATTGACTAATAATAAAGTTATGGTGTGGAGAGCACGGAAACGTTTGTCTTCTATACAAGTCGTGGCGGACAAAAGATTTAGGAGGTTGTACATTTATCTAATAAAGATAAGACTTTTCTTTTATTAGCCTATATTGTGTCCCACAGCTGGGCAAAGGCAAAGTCCTATTTAATATACTATATTATGTACAAGCTTCAAACGTTGTCGAAGTCTGGGGCTGGACTCTTGGTCGCCTGAGCTATAGCTGCCTTCGTTAAATCTTCTCCTTGATTCATCACAGAGTTCAGTAAGCGCTGAAACAATTATATAATCATAATCATGGATGGATACTAGCCGTGTGGTATCCGGCCTAGAATTAACAACTCCTCTTATGACACACACAGAAGGAAAGGGTCTTCTGTGGGTGTCGTAAAAGGAGACTAAGGGAAAATTCAGAAGATGGGCAGCCCCGCGTTCTGTTACTTGCGCTTGCCAAGTAAGTAAAATTTTATTTGTTTAAACATGGTGTACAAGCGTGGGGATTATGGCAACCCCCCCCCCCCCTGCTTAAACGGGGAGGTCTACGTTCAACAGTGGACGACTTTTGGCTGATGACGATGAATCATGGATTCCAACAGATAATACCTGATGTCACCCTTAAGACGTAAATACTAATATGCGAGCAGCGTCACAATGGCTCAGTTGGTTAGAGCAGCGCCACGGTACGGCGAAGGTCAGGGGTTCAAGTCCCGCTCGTGTCCATTATTTTTATCAATTTATGACAATAATATTGTTTATTACAACTTGTATTGGAACTGTTTCAAATGCCTCGTCGGTTTAGTGGTCGCTAAGTGCGACTGCTGAGCGTGAGGTCCTGGGATCGAATTCCGGGTCGGGCAAAGTGTTACTGAGTTTTCCATTATGTCATTCTTAGTAGCAGCACGGAGTCTGGATTTGTGACCGGTTGATGGCAATAGGCTCGCCCTCTATTACATTGGGACTTACAACATAACTGGCGAAATGTGGGCTATATGTTCACCTCTGCCTACCCCTTCGGGGAATACAGGCGTGATGTTATTTATCTTACTTGCTTCAAGTGTCTTCATGTGCTTTATACCGAAATTACGCAGACTAAGTCGTACAGCTAGTAAATGAATAAAATAGCGCCCTAGCATATATTATTACTTACAATATGTTCCAATCCGTCGGCATTAGGTCTGCTCTGTGAGTACACAAGGCTCTGTTTGGTAGTTTGGACGGCTATCGGACTCTTTGAAGCTATGTTCACTGCTATATCCATCACGGTTTTTAATGCCCTGTAAAAATATGAAAATTCGTAAACCTCATAAAATTTTATTAGAATTGGACTTGACTTCTTATTTTTTTAATATAATCATGAATTTATGTTTGTGGTCCAAGTACTATTTATGATTGTACACATTTCATAAACAATAATAATAAAATATTGTGGATCACTCAAATTGAGGAATTTTTATAGATTTGTGCATTGTGCATGTTATATTTCAAGAGCCGCCACAGAGGAGCCGGATCAGAAGAATTTATAAATTATAAGTAATTTAGTAATCTTTTTGTTAATTTATTCTTACTCTACTAGTATAGTAGTATTTAACTACTAGGTTTGAAATAATTTTTTTTTCTTTTTTTTTTTAGAAAACGTAGCCCCACACTAGGAATTTCTCCTGTATCGTGGGTGCGTTTCACAAACATGAAATATCACATACACAAACACCCAGACTCGGGACAAACAAATGTGGATCGCACAAATTTTTGCCCCGTGCAGGAATCGAACCCGCAACCCTTAGCGCAGCAGTCTAATCGCATAGCCACTACGCCAATCATGTCGTCAAATAAATCTTCAATAATATTATTTTAGTTTTTACATAATATTTAACACTGGTAACTCACGTTTCCTTATCGGGGAACACTTGGCTGACTAGACCGATTTCCTTTGCCTCCTTAGCGGTGAATTTCCTGCCGGTGTAGCACAGTTCCCGCACTATTGAAGAGTTGCCCACTACCTGGAAGTTGTGCACTTATATTATTTATCTTATTTTACTGCATACAGACATTTTTGTACACCTCTGTGCCACTGCTCAACGTCAGGTTGTGAATACGAGCAAACTGCACATCATATCCTGTGGGAGTGTGGTCTATGGCAGAATTAACGTTATACTTTGTTAGACAGCATAGATGCTACATCCGGTGTAATTTATTATGAGGACCTTGTTGCGATCAGAACAAACTTCCGTGCTTTCAGACATTTTTGCCATACCTACTATTGGAATCAAAATACATACATACATAAAGTCACGCCTATTTCCACGAGGGGTAGGCAGAGACCACGGATTTCCATTTGCTACGATCCTGACATACTTCTTTCGCGTCATTCACTCGCATCACATTCCTCATGCACGCTCGTCAGTTGAGGGTACTTCTCACTTGACCCTTTTGTAGAACATCTCCGATCTGGTCCAGGTATGTTCGCCGAGGTCTTCCCGATATTCCACTAACATTCGCCTCATATATTTGCTTTGTCACTCTTCTTTCATCCATCCTTTCTACATGCTAAAACCATCTTAGCATAATCAAAATAACTACTATAAAATGTCTACTGGTCGCAAAATGTTTCTTTCTCACAATGCTTCTTTCGCTGCATGTGTGTACTGAACATGTGTGTTAAATAGATGCCATTTCCGCGATATTATCGTCAAGGCCATCTATGTTAGCAGTATGTGGTACCTTCAACTAAGCAAATGTACCTTAGGCAGCCTCTGTAGCGTGCCAACGTCAGCTGCCAGACCCACATCAATCTCCCTTATAGAGAACCAAGCGTCTTCTGTGCAGTACCTGAAATAGACGGAATAACTTGTTTAGTATAAGGATGTTGACTAGTTTTACAATTACGTTGGAATTAATATAAAATCTGAAGAACTGTTTCGGTCTTCCGAAGCGGAGGAGTTCATGTGAAAACGGTCACCCATCACAAGACTGACCGCAGCGAGCACGACTTAACCTTGCCGATTGACTGATCTGCGCGGTAGCCACGTAGATACGAGCCCCTACATTTTGCTATATAGAAATTATTATTATTATATTTTCATCATCATCATCATCCGAAAATGTCCACTGTTGAACGAAGGCCTCCCCCTTTTAGAAGGAGGGGAGGTTGCCATAATCCCCACGCTTGGCAAGCGGCTTGAGGATCGCAGTGTTGGTGGTGAAGTTACAGAAGACGCCGCTGCCCATCTTCTGGGTTTTCCCTTAGTCGCCTCTTACGACACCCACGGGAGGAAAGGGGGTGGTCAATTCTAGGCCGGATACCACACGGCAAATTTATTTATTATTATTATTATTTACTTTTTTATAATTATTAAAGCATTACAGGTAAACTTATTGTATACTAAAACTGTATTAAACAAAATAATATAGCTATGTACCTCATATCAGCAGCTGTAATAAGATCGACTCCCGCGCCGATACACGCGCTGTGTATAACGCTCAGGACTGGCTTCACACACTCTTCTAACGACGTGATGGTATCCTGAGAATAATTAATTAATAATTACATGTTACGAAATTAGCTGTTACAACTCACAGATCACAGGCACTCTTATTATCGTTTTTTTTTTAATGTCACCCTACACTAGGAATGTATCCTGTATCGTGGGTGCGTTTCACAAACATGAAATATCACATACACAAACACCCAGACTCGGGACAAATATTTGCGGATCGGACAATTTTTTTTCCCTTGCGGGCATCGAACCTGCAACTATTAGCGCAGTAGTCCAATCGCTTAGCCACTGCGCCAATTAGGTCGTCCAGTCCAATTATTAGGTGTTGGTTTGAAGAATTGAACAGCCTAGTAATTTTTGAGTACTAAATGCATGTATGAGTGTCAGTTTACAATCTTACGTTTTGATTTGCACTTTTTAATATTTTAGTTCCTAATGTCGCGATAGATGGCGTTGTTCTTTTAGCACTCTCCGCTGAATCGCGGTGTTAAGATTCTCAGCGAGAACATTACCTCTTCACAAAATAAATTGTCTTCGTTCAAGTAAACATTGGCTTTTTATTCAGTCAAATTCCAATGAATATATAAATACGTGCCGTGTGGTATCCGGCCTAGAATTGACCACCCCCTTTCCTCCCGTGGGTGTCGTAAGAGGCGACTAAGGGAAAACTCAGAAGATGCGCAGCAGCGTCTTCTGTAACTTCACCACCAATACTGCGATCCCCAAGCCGCTTGCCAAGCGTGGGGATTATGGCAAACCCCCCCGCTTAAACGGGGAGGCCTATGTTCAACAGTGGACGTCTTTTGGCTGATGATGATGATATAAATACGTCGGTATACTTATTATAAGCGGCATTTTATAAACTACAAACATCTAAATATCCAAACTTTCTTATATTAGTAGAATACAATAGTAAAATATAACAAACCTGTGCGTATTTGATGAAGTTGCTATGAAACCGCGCCTTCCTAGCCACATCTTCTAGCTCATCAGCTTCGGCTGCCATCTCCACCAGACTTTGAAGCTCGATACCTGAAAATATATAACATACAAACTTATAAACCATATCTACAAAAGAGTGTATATGATATGCCAAGGAGAAAGCCAATGCAATGATTTGTCTCTGCACTACACAAAGGTTTGACTGGTAGAAAATGCCCTAAGCATTAAGTCCGCCTTATACACCTCTTGTATAAGGAATAAAATAAATAAATAAATTAATGCAGAGATAACTAGTTTCCAAAGTGGGTGTAAATAGATTTTTGGATTATTTTAGTGGGAGAAAAAAAGGTATACTGGCTAGAATGATCCAGAAAAGGGCACCATTACCATAATAAAATATGCAATTACATAATAATAATGCCATATATTGCAATTGGCGACCTGATTGGCGTAGTGGCTAAGCGATTAGACTGCTGCGCTAAGGGTTGCGGGTTCGATTCCCGCACGGGGCAAAAATTTGTGCGATCCACATTTGATTGTCCCGAGTCTGGGTATTTGTGTATGTGATATTCCATGTTTGTGAAACGCACCCACGACACAGGAGAAATTCCTAGTGTGGGGCGACGTTTTTTTAAAAAAGAAAAAAAAAAAAAATTATACTATGACGAAACGGAATACAAATGGTCAAGTTAAATTGATAAAGGAAATTTGAAAAATGACCTTCTCCGTACCGTGGCGCTGAGCTTCTCCAACCAACTGAGCCATCTTGTCACTGCTCGATTCATCGAATTTAAAGTTCTTTTTTTTTCAAGGTCGCAGGCTCAATTCCTGCTCGTGCACATTATTTTTCAAATTTTCTTCATCAATTTAGATTCTAACTTAGCATGGGCAACATGCTAAAATGACACCAATGGTTAAGTTATGTTCAGTATGCTTGGTGACAACATGACCAAAATGTCTTGGTATTAGCCGACTCATCATACCATAACATAACATCACGCCTGTATTCCCCGATGGAGTGGCAGAAGTGTGTAGCACACCCACATTTCGTGATTTCGCCAGTTATGTTAGTAGGCTTTTAGGGATAAAATCAATATTTTTTTTAGAGAACTATCTTAGTAGCCTTGGCGTTATTGGTTAATGTCAACCAAACCTAATAGAACATTATTTTTGACATAGACAGTTTTCAGAGAATTTTAAAGACACTGTCAGTGTTGACTAACTGTTTCTAAGAAGCAAAGATAGTACAGAATTAAATTCTCACCACCAGTGAAGTTTTTTCCTTGCCCGGATAACACAATTACTCTGCAGTCAGGAATCACATTCAATGTACTAAAGCATTTGTAGATTTCTCTGAAACATATTACAAACTGTATTAGATAGTTCAGAATATTTATTCAGATATTTTGGTAGGTACTAATTTACTAATATTGGCTTGTATTTTCATGATAATGGCATATTATATCAAAGTAATTCATGCTGAGGAAAAGTATATGCTGGAATAATAATTTAGTATTGTCAATTAAGAAGGCATTGATATTGTCCTAACTTACATAGAGTGACATTACAGGTCTATTTCTGAATTTGACCTGGCACAAAATCGAATATTAATAAAGCTATTTATTCAGTTTAATTATGTAAAGTTTAAGACTTGAATTTTAATATTGTCTGCAATACCAGAAAGTGTGAAGTGATAACTAAATTATTAATAAGAATGACAATCATAAATAATAAACTTTGCAAGTTAACTAAAAGCTTTTAAAATAGTTATATATTGTTTTAGAATCAAGCAATGATCGTAATCACAAGAATAAATTACATACAACACCTACATCACAATTTATTAGTGTCAAGAAAGATGTAAGACCTAACAACTAGGTTGGACTTTGACCCAACCGTATAGTACTCCTATCTTATCAAACAATCTCATCAAAAACAATTTATTTTACAGGATACTTGTCCATTTGTAACTTTTTAAGGTATTATATTATTAACACTGATTACTTTATTGCGTTCCATTGTATAAAGTTGGACTTGCAAATATAAATAATTACAAATAAAATGCACAACTTGAAACATGCTGACGGTGAATTAAAACAGGTTGGAAAGAAGAATATAACGGGTTCTGGACATTGCTTTTAAGGACTATAAATTATGTGATGTATGTCACCTATCAATGAGTAATTTTAATAGTTATTTTCTATACTTACTGCCACATGAGCCTGCTAAATGCATTGGATTTTTTCGGTCTATTAAGCTCTACGTGGTACACATATTTATTTGGTACGGACACAGCTAACGTCTCAAATTCTGGTAGCTCTGCTTTGGTGAAAGTTCGCTTAAATATATCTGGAAAAGTTCACAAAAAAAGTGAATGATAAAAAACAGAAAGGCTATAAAACAGTGGAAAGATACTTACTACTCTGGATAATAATCTCACATAATTATATTGAAAATATAATGAATTACAATCGCCTGCATTTGTGTAGAAGCAGGCAGAGAATGAAGGTGTGTATTTGCACACTAAATGTGGAAATTTACATCATTCTTCTTCTTTGTCACAAAAAGAAAAAAAATGTAAATAATATTAAAAATAGATGGTAATAATTATAGTAACTTAAGTTTATTACTTTTATATACATCGTACGAAACCTTTTTTGTAGGTTCTTGATAAGTTTATGATAAAAAAAAAAATGTACTTACGTGAAAATACATTTCGAGGTTGGTTGAATGCAATTGTTTTGATTAACGTAGCCATTATTTGTTTTTAACTATAATATTTAAAAATTCTAATACCGAACTAGTTAAAACAAATGAGAATTTATTGATATGAGCAAAGTCCAATCAAAGTTAAAAACAAGGAGCTGTCAAATGCAAATTGACGTTTAGAAAGAATTTGACATTGTCGATTTGTCGGTTTTTGGACGACTTCCTACTTTCACTTCAATTAACGCATAGTTCAGCTGTTGTTAATCAAATCAAATTAGATTGCGACTTCTGTCTCGGCGTTTGAGGAAAATTATTATGATAGAGTTATATTCTATGTTTATCCTTATATATTCTGACTAATGTACCTACGATTATCGAAATTGGTATCAATTCGTAAGAAGCAATTATTGATTTTATCACTCGTATCGGTATATTCGAAACAATGGATCAAAAACCTTTTAATTTTTAATTAATTTAAGAGTAAAGAAAGAAATAATTTATAAGTAAGTTTGAAACTATATCGTCCATAATTTAATTTGTCAAGGTAAAAGCGGATGTGTTACGGTCACGCGTGCACATAATTACTACGTTAGGTCTTCATTTATACTGGAATGTGTTCTAGATTAGCTCATTGAATACCCTTCAGATGCACTTAATTGTATAAATATGTAGTTAATAGCTGTAGGTGTTAATAACTAGGCGGGTATTATAGTAAAATTACCAGTATAGATAGCGGAGAACTTTTCTAGAGAAACTGCGCTTCAGCACAGGCAAGACCATGCTTGTTATACGCATTGCAGCTCGTTATACGTTAATTGGTCTTCTGTTTAGATTGGCCGTTACCGGAATAAATGTCGTCACACCAACAGCACGCGTACATAATAAAGTCCCTTTGCTAATTAGGTATCTAACTACAACAAGAAGCAACAGCCCCCTTTGAATCTTTTAAAGTACTACTTTTTACAGTAGTACGCTACTTGCAGTGTATTGCGGAGTCACGCCACAGCAGGACATTTTTTCCTGCTTTAAGAGTTCTTAAGGAGTCAGTATTTGGATATTATATAGCAAGAGCGCAAAGTGTAGAGTAGGATACTGTAAAGAATAAGCGTTGTGAAGAGTATTTTTATATAAATTAATTTTAATGTAATTTAATTTCATGACCTGATTGGCGTAGTGGCTAAGCGATTGGACTGCTGCGCTAGGGGTTGCGGGTTCAACACGCACGGGACATATTCTATTCTATGTTGCTTATGGTTGTACCTAATGACGTTGCTTTACAAGTATCTACGTGTAAATAACTATGACTCATACTTTGTAACTAATAATTTTGTCTATGGCTATGTGCCGCTATGGTATCTTTGGCTATGTTCAAAGTCCGTGTTGTAAACTAAGGGCTTCAATCCACCTTAAACTACCTACAGATCGATCTCTGCAAATTGAACGGTAATTAGTATTTTATTCACGCTTCCATGCGGGACAGTAAGCCGAAACGGGAAGTGTGAGTCAAATATCTAACAAAGTGAGTCATACAGTCGTGTAGCCAAATATCAGTTAGATTTTGACACTACTACTACTACAGATACGCGACACTTGACTATTAATTTTAACGAATAAATTTGGAATTAGAGAAATTGTGGTGTGACAATCTTTCTAAAAAGGCTTTGAAGTTTGAATCCTCTCCAACCTCCATTTTTATTTTTAAACACAATTTTTACGCTGGATAGCGGTAAAATTACTAACATTTAAGTTCATCAAAGTAAAAGTTCTGTAAAGTCTAATAAAAGAAATACTAAATTCGAAAGTTATTTAGAACTGTCATTTTCACAGCTTAATAATATTCATAGATATGTACTTAGATTGAACTGTGAGGAAGGACTAGCAGTAGCAGGAATATTATTAAATAAATTAAGCAAATTAACGCTTAAACTATGACTTAAAATACAGGGTAGCGTATAGTATAAATATTTAATTGTTTTTAGCATCATGGTTACCCTTCAATATTTCCGATTGAATCCGAACATGACATCAACCACGCCGCCAGTCAACGTACACAACTGTTAGTAAGTCTAGATACTATTTAGGGCACCTAGTCGGCTTTCCTAATAAAACATATGAATACATTATCATTATTTATTGCGTGTGTAATTTCTATTAAATGGTTTGTAAAGCCTTATAAGAATCATAAGGTGTAAATGTCAGGAATGTAAATTGTTGCTATTAAGCTTTATTAGGCGCATTAAAGAAAAGTTGACGTAAGCCGATCTTTGTCCCTGATTTCTGAAGGAAGATGTCTTGGACTGGATTCCTAAGTCGGAACGAGTCAAAATTGTATTTTACGCGTGTATTCCTTAAAGGCAGAGGTGTGTTATTGCCCACATTTAGCCAGACAGTATTAGTTCCATAAGGACAGTAGGAAATTACGTAATATCAACGGTACTAAGGAATACGATACTCGTAGGGTACTGTGGTGTGTTGATAATATAAAAAGCATTAATTCACAGAGTAATGGTGAGAACTTCCGCTGAAATATATCTATTTATGTAGTTATGTATGTATGTACCTCGATAAAAATACTAAATAGGCAGTTGTATCGTGACTACTGATCAAGTATTATCTACTACTACGTACATGTAATAAAAATGCCCGAACACAAGGTGTAACTTGGAAAATAGAAAAACTAGAAATTAAATTCTTGAATAATAATAAATTCATCCGAAATGGGCAAAGAAAATCTCGATTTTGTTAATATTAAAACACATAAGTATTTTTTTTAGAATTATTAACACCACCTATTTAACACAAGCTTCCACCCGCGACTTTGCCCGCGTGGATTTCGAATGTTTTAAAGCCTTCCTCGATCAATGGGCTATCCAACACGGATTTTTTTTTTCACATCGGACCAGTAGTACCTGTGATTAGCGCGTGCAAACAAACAAACTCTTCAGCTTTATAATATTATTATGAGTACATAGATTGACTTAAACTGCCTGTGCTCTTCAAACTCCTGCCCCTTTACCATGGACTCTTAAAGCAGGACAGTTTAAGACGTGGAAGCAAGACGCCGCATTACACTGCTCGTAGCGGCGCGGTCTCGTTTCCATATCGTAAAATGTCCTGTTTTAAGAGTTCATGGTAAGGAGGCTGCTTACCTGTTCGCAGACAGGCGTGAACGTGATCGTAATGTGGAAAACAATTATCATCTCAATAAATTGCCTACTCAAGGTAAGCCAAATTCGTAATCCTATTTGTTACAGTTGTGCTGAAAAAAAATACAGGAAAAGTCGGATGCTACAGCTAGCTATAAACGAGTGTTATAATACTTGAAGGTATATACTTAGTCACAAACATGACGTTTTATATGCAAAGTAGTCACGTATTTAGTTTTCGCATACAAGGTTTTTTGCCTGGCTTCTTTTGTGCCAGTAAGACGGTAAAATTACTACGATGTAATATCTAAAAACAACATTACGTGAAGGCATTGCTGCTAGAGTCTGAAAAGCAAGTCGTGACCCATACAACGGCGGCAAATTCAAAAATCTTACAGCTGTCAACAACTCAACACTGATATAATACGCTGAAAACTCTTTTGATATTCGAATTTATTAATTATTGTAAAAAACATTCTCTTGACACTCATTGTTATAGGTTTTGGCATAATAAAATCAAAGAAATGAAAAAATACAGGAATGCTTGGAGGTTGGAATGGAACGTTTGACAGAGAGTATTGCTATTATAAGAAATCAGCTAAATGGCAGACACGACTCGCAGAATTATGATTTATGTGTAGGTACTTAAAAACTCTGAAGTTTGGAATATGGCCCTAGAATAGTGTCCTACGGACTGCATTTCGATCACGTCGGCAAATCACAACTGTGACTACCTTCTACTTAGGAGATATTTTAGTGCATGTGTGAGCAATATGATATCTCCTGCCCCTTACCAGGAACTCTTAAAACAGGACAGTTTACGTTGTGGAAGCGAGACGCTCCTACGTTAAGTGTAATGCGGTGTCTCGCGTCCACAACGTAAACTGTACTGCGAGCGGCAAAACATTTGAAGAGAAGGTTTTTAAGACATCTATTGCCGACGCTCACAGGCCCTCGAGCGACCGTGCGGTCAATGTGCGGGTGAGTGCGCCTGTGTGCGTGTTTGTGGATCTCGTCGTAGTTCATGGTAAGGGGGCAGTTTCGAAGATGCTCAAATTCTTAACCCTCACAGTCCGAGGGAATTGACTAGAGAGAGATCCAGCGCAAAATAAACGGCTTAACTCTCTCTCAGACTTATAGCCATAGGTAAGCCTGAAACCACACGTAGTTTCACTTAGCCTGATAAGTATGCCACCGCTTGGTAAAGGGTTAGGTACCTGCCTATATTCTTTAAGTTTTTCGTATCCTCCGATCTTCGGCAAGCTCTGTCTATTGAAAATTGTGAAATAGCAAAACTTTATTTACATACATACATAAAGTCACGCCTATTTCCACGACATACTTCTTTCGCCTCATTCACTCGCATCACATTCCTCATACACGCTCGTCGGTAAGGGTACTCCTCACTTGACCCTTTTGTAAAACAAAACTCTAATGAACCCTTGTGAAAACAGAAACTTGCTAATTTATCGGTACGAATTTTCAGGTTATATTTAGTTTGAGTTAAAGTATTGCATCGGATAGCTATTTTAACTAAATATTCAAAAAAACAAACTAACAGACAATTTTGTACATGTAACAGTTAATATATGTAGGCTAATCCTAATACGATTGATTTATTATAATCATTATGTAGTGATGTACATATTAGTATGTGTCGTTCCTCGCCGGTACCTAATTTGGTATGTAGAAAGCGTTGTGTTAGTCATTGGTTTGGTACTAAAAGTACCAGTTAAATATGGGTGGTCAATACATTTAAAAACGTCGGCTTTAGCGCCGTCTGTTTTTATAAAATGACGTGTCAAAGTGTTTGCTAAATGCTAAAGTCCGAAATATAATTCATCCTGTCTAGCTCTCTAGTCCCTGAAGGGGTAGGCAGATGTTTATAGTACACCCACATTTCGCTAGTTACGTTATAGGTCCCAACGTGATAGGAGGATGAACCTATTACCATTAACCGTGCAAAAATCCAAAATCCGTGCTGTTATTGAAAATGGCTTAATGGAAAAACTCAGTAACACCTTGCCCGACCTGGTGGCTTACTCTCCAATTTAATTTCAATTCTAATACAAGGCCAATGCAAAATTAAAATTGATTTAACGAAAAAAAAATGCTGTCAATCTCTTGATCTCGGCTAGTTCCTCCCAATGGACACGTAATAATGTAATAATTTGGTGCCAATGTTAATTGTTAAGTTTAAGAGTCCGATACTTTCCGATTTCCGATTCCAATTTGGTCGGAATTAAATAGCCGCATTATAGGAGAGTAAGCCCACTGGTAAATGATAAATGATTTTATTTCTGCAAATAGTTTTTAAAAAACACTTTTACACGTCATTTTTTATATACTAGTTTGAATGATGGTGTCGGCATTTCCTAACTGACTACCTCTGAGAAGAAATGCCGAAACAAACTCAGGGGTCGATGTCTCTTTTAAAGTCCAGACAAACGTAAGTTTGTGTGAGAACAATGTAGGTCGTCCGAGATGGGTTTTTTTTAAGAAATGAAAGTAAGTAGTAAGGTAGATAGACGTTATATTATCTGGAGTTTTGTTTTGATAATAAATATGAGACTATAACCGTCCCTTTGCCGGCAAAGGCCTCTTTTCATACTGAAAGTACTAGCATTGATCAGCAATTCAGCACGCTAGCTCACTGTTGGTAGACGATTTAATACCAAAAGTTGACTAACAGGAAAAAGTACAAAATACTCCAACGCTATTTGTTTGACTCATCTCTTAGGCTAGACTTAAATTCAATATTGGTTAAGCCTTATTTACCTCGTCCTGTTATAAGAAAGCAATGAATGAAACCATTGTGTGTAGATAAGTAGACGCGTGTATACTGAAACGGTAAAACATGCGTAATTGGGTACATTTATGTAAATAGGTTTTCTTAAGAGATGTTTAGTTAGTTGCCTGGAAACAGAGTCAATTTATAAGGTATTGTAGCGGGAATACTGACAAAATGTCGTTGATTTAGCGGTATTGCCCCCCTAGATAAGTGGCAAAACGCATCACGTGTAGAAATCGAATAGAATGATAAATGTATGGGGGTGAAATAATGTTTCGAATAAGTATGTTATCGATGACTTAATGTCAAACGGCAATCCCATAAAATTTTCAGTCTATTTGATTCCTATTCCTCAAGGGTTTTGCTACTTGGCTAGGGCTGTAGTCCGCCCGAAGCAAGCGTGGGTCCGACAGTTGTACCGTATATTGAAATTTCGTAATAAATACATACACACAATAGTGAACACGCACATTATTATTTTAAGACATCACCTTAAAAGATAATCAACGAGTGATAAACCTACGTACGTTCGTCGTATTCTGAGCGGTCAACCTCGCTACCATTGTCGTTGACTAGACAATCTCTATACCACATTATGCCCGGTTTCCTAGCGACAACTAGCTCATCTTCTTCTTATTGTATGGTTGATGAACAACCTGGTGTCAGAGTTTAAACCGCCTGTAGGCCTCTGACATGGCTTTACACACCGTTGAAAAATCTCTCAGGTATCGGCATGTTTCCTCACGATGTTTTCCTTCACCGTTTTTAGCAACTGATAACTAACTTTTAGTACGCACATGAATTCGAAAAGACATTGGTGCGTGCCGGGATTTGAACTTGCGACCTTTGACTTGGCAGTCCAACGGTCATACCACTCGGCTAAGGTGAAGCCCTTAGCTGTGCAAACATTAAAGAGTTTCCTCGGAGACAACGCTCTAATGCCATTGTCGATCAGCCTAATAATAACAGCCCGTAACTGTCCCATTGCAGAGCAAAGGCCTCTTCTCTTATAGAGAAGGATTGAGCATTGATCACCACGCTAGCTCACTGCGGGTTGGCCCCGTTGTCAACCTGCTAATCGTCTAAACTTTTTACTGCTGCTTACGCTATTCATAAACATAACATACGCGGCTTACGCATGTATTACTGAAAAGGTTAGCAGCGGTGTGTAATAACACTGAAAATTGCACCCACATTTCGTCAATTATGTTATCGTCAATATAATAGGACGCAGCGTTGGCAGGCCTCCCACCAGGTGGACCGGCATTATCGTCAGAGTTGCGGGCAACCGGTGGATGCTAAGGGCAAGTTGTCGATCATTGTGGCGTTTCAAAGGCTTGCCTTTGTTCAACAGTAGACTTTTTCCGGCTGATGATGATGATATTATGAGGGCGAGTCTA
Source organism: Abrostola tripartita (assembly GCA_905340225.1). Lineage (NCBI taxonomy): Eukaryota > Metazoa > Arthropoda > Insecta > Lepidoptera > Noctuidae > Abrostola > Abrostola tripartita. The sequence goes on from HG996512.1 coordinate 6,426,376, forward strand.
TTGCCACTACCCAGGCACAAATTAGCAATTCCTATTATTATTTAGCATATATCGACACTACAGAAGACGTGTACATTCTCACATAATTCGCTATACTTAGTCGAAAGGTCGCGGTGTCAATGTTAATTTAGGAGCAGTTGCGTCACAAGCGGCTGGCCATCGTGTTGATAACGGCGCATAGGGCTAGATAAAGGACATTACTAGCGCCTATCAGACACGGTTCCTGACTGTCTATCTGTCTACACAATAACTTTGTGCATTAGGTACTTAGATTGTTTGTAGGGATCGCAATTTCTACCGCGGTATAGATGAAACTTAGTTTAAGAACAATTATGGGATGAAAATGAAAACTCTCTGGATGAAATTAATGTTTGGGTTTGAGAAACAACGTTTTCCTATTTTATACATACATCACGCTTGTATTCCCCGAAGGGATAGGCAGAGGTGCACATATAATACACGTACAATTCACCAGTTATGTAGGTCCCATGTAATAGGGGGCGTGCCTGTTGCTATCAACCGGGCACAAATCCAGACTCCGTGCTGCTACTGAGAATTACCATTACCTAATGGAAAAACTCAGTTAAACTTTGCCCGACCCGGGATTTGAACCAAGGGCCTCGTGCTCAGCAGTCGCGCTTAACGAACACTAGACCAACGGGGCAGTCTGAAACATAGGATAAAATTATCATCATTATCATCATCAGCCGAAAGACGTCCACTGTTGAACAAAGGCCTCCCCCTTAGAACGCTACAATTCACGAAAACTTGCCATTTGCATCCACCGGTTGCCCGCAACTTTGACGATCGGTCACCCTGGTGGGAGGCATGCCAACGTTGCCAGACCAAATTATACATAAAACATATTATATACTAGCATTTGCCCGCGGCTTTGCACGCGTTGACCCCTATTTAAACCCCTTATAGGGTTGGATTAAAAAAAAAGTAGCCTATGCCCTTTTTCGGCTCTTAAACTTTCTACATGCCATATTTCATCAAAATCCGTCCAGTGGTTTAGTCGTAAAGGTGTAACAGACAGACAGAGTTACTTTCACATATAAAACATTAAAAAAAAATGAGTAGAAATAATATTAGTATGGATTATATAAACATAAAGAGGTTGAGTAACACTTCATTGCTGATAGGGGATATAGGTAATACGATATTACCGTTTCCAACATTTTTATCGTTGAATGTTGCCAGCTAATTACTTTAAGGTCATTGAAGATAATGTTACCACTATTAAAAAGGATATTGAGATCATTTTCAAAGCGTGACAAGACCAATATAATTTATACGCTATAGTAATGTAACAATAGTATACATAGTACAATGCCGTGTGGTATCCGACCTAGAATTGACCACCCCCGGTCCTCCCGTGGGTGCCGTAAGAGGCGACTAAGGGAAAATCCAGAAGGTGGGCAGCAGCGTCTTCTGTAACTTGACCACCAACACTGCGATCCCCAAGCCGCTTGCCAAGCGTGGGGATTAAAGCACCTCCTCCTAAGTGGGAGGCCTTCCAGCCTTCGTTCAACAGTGGACGTCTTCCGGCTGATGATGATGTTGAATATCAGGTATTAGTATTAGCGAAGCTAGGAAAATTTATATGTTTCACTCACAATGTCATTCATATTCTATCTTTAATGAACAAATGATTCATAATAGTTAAAATTATGAATGACTGCATAATAGAAGTACAATAATTAGCAATTGCAATAACAAGTGTTGCATTGAGACCTGATAACGTTAAGATGATTCTAGGAATCTTTAGTCATTGTTTATTGTAATGCTTTGATAATGGAGTATAGAGCTAATTATCTCTTGTTAAAAAACAATACTGAACAATTATATTGTTTGGTCACTTTGTTGGAAGATTATGTCAGACTGCTTCGTTGATCTAGTTTTCGGTAAACACGACCGATGAGCACGAGGTCCTGGGTTCGAATCTCGGGCCGGGCAGTGTTATTGGGTTTTTCTTAGTAGCAGCACGGATACTGGATTTGTGTCCGGTTGATGGCAATAGGCTCGCCCTCTGTTACATTGGGACCCATAACATAAATGTGGGTGTACTAAACACCGCTGCCTACCCCTTCGAATAATACAGGCGTGATATTATGTTTTTGCTCCAACTGTCAGATATCAATTTTCCCGCGCACTAAAAATGGCGCTTAAATATTGACAGCATCTGTCAAAGAATAAAATAAAAATTCGTAGAGCGCTTTTCCAAAGCCAAGTCAATTAAAAACAGTACCTATTGCTTAAATAACAACAGTAACATTACGAAAACAATATATATAGGTCAATAGGTACGAAATTATGATTCAACCTTGCACTTCTTAATTTGTAACAAAGCCTTAGAACCGTTATGTCATCTGTGGTTCCATTGTGCTAGTATGTCATCCGCTATTATTGTCTATTGGTCCAGCTTGCCACAGGTCTGTGGTTTAAGACACGTGACTACCACTCGAGATTTTAAATAGAACGAAATGAATGGACCTTATTTTTAATAGATTTAGTTTGACAACAAGTAGCTCCTAATATTTTAGTAGGGTTTTTGAATGATAATAGTGAAAGTTATTTTATCATAACATAAAACATAACATCACGCCTGTATTTCCCGAAGGGGTAGGCAGAGGTGAACATATAGAACACCCACATTTCGCCAGTTATGTTGTAAGTTCCAATGTAATAGGGGGCGAGCCTATTGCCATCAACCGGGCACAAATCCAGACTCCGTGCTACTACTGAGAATGACCTAATGGAAAACTCAGTAACACTTTACCCGACCCGAGATTTAAACCCAGGACCTCATGCTCAGCAGTCGCGCTTAGCGACCACTAGACCAACGAGGCAGTCATTTTATCAGGTATAATATTTTCGGACTAAAGTCTGTGACATAGATAACAGGGCATCACGCCTCAAGTGGAGATGGGCAGGACATCTGGCTAGACTATTACTCTTTTTAATCTGTGGGCTAGACGGAAACATGGCCGATGGAGTAAGGCTTTTACCGAATGGTGACCAAGGTTGGGTCGAAGAACAACTGGACAAGAGACGCTGAATATAGAGAGGATTGGCAGAGAAAAAGGGAGGCCTATACCCAGCAGTGGGTGGTACTGGGCTAAAATGATGATTTATTTATTTGATGAGGATGATGATTATAATTATTACAATATGTAGCTAATTATTGTCTATATGTGAAACGTATAGCTCAATAATCAAAAATGTAATGATATAACTGGCAGTGAGTCAACTATAAAGACAGCTTTCTGGAAAAATAAATATTTAACTTTTAAAAGGTTTTTTTATATAAGAGATGGCTTCAAATGGACACAAGGCAGAAGTGTATTGCATACACACATATTGCTAGTTATGTTGTAGGTCCCAATGAAAAGGGGGCGAGCCTATTGCCATTAACCAGGCACAAGTCCAGACTCCTTCAAATGAGAATGACCTAATGGAAAAACACAATAAAACTTCGCCCCACTCGGGAATCAAACCCAGGACACCATGCACAGCAGTGGCGATGTCCAACCACTATACCAAAGAGGCACTTAGCCCTAGTTAAATCTGCCATCTTGTGTTCTCCCGAAGGTATGGGCAACAGTGTTTGCTAGTATACCTAGATGACAATAGAAAATATAAATTGATAAAGAAAATTTGTAAAATTGTGACACAAGCGCGTCTTGCACCCACGGCCAAGGCCACATGGACTACAGCAGCTCACAACCGAGAGGAATGGAGGAAGGAAAGAGAGGCCTTTGCCCTGCAGTGGGACGATCATGTGGCGCGTGTCTTTCGCCATTTCCAAAGCACAACAAGTTTTATTGTTTGTTAATATGTATTATTGAAGCTCTGGATTAGTTATAAGACTCATTGACAATTATGTCATACTTACTATTGTTTTCTAAGATGGATACCGAAGCCCTGCGGTTGGAAACGTGACCTGTATGCATTTTTATTTATATTACTTATTTTTAGTTGCGTGGTTTGTTTGTAGAGAGATGGTGTTTTGTTTGTTTGTCCGTAAGGGTTGTCTTTGGTAGGAAGTTCGTTTTGAATTTTATTCTTCTTAGCTATAGTAGGTTCATGCAGTGATAGCCGACTGGTATGACCGTTGGACTGCCAAGTCAAAGGTCACAAGTTCCCAGTGTCTTTTCGAATTCATGTGCGTACTATAAATTAGTTATCAGTTTTTAATAATGGTGTTGAAAACATCGTGAGGAAACCGGCACACAGGCAGACAGGCGGCAGACAGGCGGCAGACTTTACATACCGTTGAAAAATGTCTTAGGTGTGCCGGTTTCTCTCGATGTTTTCCTTCACCGTTTTTAGCAACTGATAGCTAATTTATAATAGGCACATGAATTCGAAAAGGCATTGGTTTGTGCCGGGGTTTTATATTGCGACCTTTGACTTGGCAGTCCAACGATCATACCAGACGGCTATCAGTGCAGCCCCTTAGAAAAGTGGCAAAACGCTTGACGAATAGAATGATAACTGTATGGGATTGACATATGTCATCGATTACATAGTCGAAACATTATGTCATCCCCATACATTTATCATTCTATTCGATTTCTATTCGGCAAGCGTTTTGCCACATGTCTGAGGGGGCTGTACTTATTAGGAATGGATCCTACAAAAAATATGTGCTCACACAGGCAGACCAATACCATCAGCATGTATTACTAACAACAAGCTATATTTTCATTGATGAACTAAGAAAATAAACAGTAAAGCCTTATGTCATCAGCGTATACATATTTGAATACAAATGTGTCACCTTTATTAATGAGAGGAAACATTGTTAAGAAATGTGTAGTCTAATATATTCTGCGCATGATTTGGATAGAGGAAAGGATCGACACCTGTCAGTTCAGGTGCTGGTGTGTTGGTTACTAGGAACAGAAGAAATCAGCTGTATGAATTATGCTAGTTAATGTTTATCCTGGTTAGAGCAGCGGGTCTATTGCCGATAGTATCCGGTCAGGTGCAGGAATTCAGAGGGATTCAGAATTCAATCATGTCAGAGAAAAACATATCTATATTCTACCTCTAGGTCTACCTAGGTGATAGATCTAATTGATATAAACGCCTGTGTGAGGACGTTTGTTATTTCTTCACGTCAAATAAAATGGACGATTTGATAACATAGCTTATCTAGCAGAAATGGTAGGCAAAGGTATTCTTAAAAGTAAAGTACTTATACCAAATAATAACACTTTGCTCGACCCGGGATTTGAACCCGGTACCTCATGCACAGCAGTCGCGCTTAGAGACCGCTAAAGAAGGTTCATGTTTACTTAAACCAATTCTAAGTAAAGATTTTAAGAACAAAATCTTTACTTAGTATTGGTTTAAGATAAGTATACTAGAATGACGTGCTGGTATAAAGAATGAAATGAGAGTGAATGAGGAGATAGGGGTATAAGATACGGTAAAGTATGCCAAGGTAGCAAATTAAAAAATAGTCTTCTTCTTATCGTATGGTTGATGAAAACCTGGTGTCAGAGTTTAAACCGCCTGCAGTCCTCTGACATGGCTTTGGTCAGATTGGTCAGTCAGCAAGGATGGTAGCGAGGTTGACCGTCCAGGGTACTCACTTACTTACTTATCGTATGGTTGATGAACAACCTGGTGTCAGAGTTGAAACCGCCTGTAGGCCTCTGACATGGCTTTACACACCGTTGAAATATCTCTCAGGTGTGCCGGTTTCCTCACGATGTTTTCCTTCACCGTTTTTAGCAACTGATAACTAATTTATAGTACGCACATGAATTCGAAAAGAATTCGAAAAAACTTACGACCTTTGACTTGGCAGTTCAACGGTCATACCAGTCACACTCAGCCATCACTGCTGGCACTTAATGTAACAATGGTTACTCCTGTATTTCCCTAAGGAGTAGGCAATAGACATGGACTTATTTCAGTAGGTATCCTACATTTCTCCATAGCCGTTTGGTTGACAAAAGACGCTCAAAATCATTGGCCTTAGTTCGTTCGTTACCTAATAATTTTGAAGGATTGGCAGAGAAAAAGGGAGGCTTTTACCCAGCAGTGGGTGATACCGGGCTAAAATGATGATGACGAGCTGGTCTTCAATGTAGCAAAAATAAAATACGTGAGTTTACAATTTATTCTTCAGTTACTTCAAGTTAGTCAGTCATAACTCCGAGGTTTAAACTGATAACTTACAAGTCAGACAAATCTTTTCATAATTGCTAAACGAGATATGAAAATAAAATAACTACAACAGAAACGTTTCATTTATTTCGGTATTCAGAATTTACTGTGCATCACTAACTGTTGCTTTATCAATTAAAATCCAACTCTATGTTGGTGGAATAAGGTTGGTTTCACGTTATTCAATGGTTGTTAAAGCTCGAAGCTCGTGTTACGATGTGTGTGTAAAGTTACAGCGTTTGTTTTAGTGTGAGTGTGTACGTGAATATAGGATACTGTTTCTGCATAGGGATGGGCGTTCGTCTGTATCGAGTAACGAAATTTGATTAGTTTTATTAAATAATGGTGTGACTGTGTGTGTTTTATAGTTAGTTATATTATGATATTGTGTTTTGTTGAATTGTTTAAATAACGAGTAATTGCCGATTTGATTGACTTTTTTTATCTTTATTTCTTAAGTGTTCATGTTATCATTCAAGCAATATGACAGTGTCTTTTAATTTACATGAATAACATTTTTATTGGAATGATAAATCAAATATGCATAATGCATACTTATATAATATAATGACTACTGGTTTATCTCCGTCGCTTACCTTGTAATTTTATAAAAGTTAAATGATTTAATACAAATTAAATAGTAGTTTCCTTTTAGCAGTTCCAGTGCTCAACTCAATCTAGGAATCAGTCACCTGTCAAATGCCACTGCAAATCTATCCTAACTTTCTACCGATCTGCGATTTCTAAAATAATGCCCATTCATATTGTTTTTTATAAAAATATTTGTGTACATTTTAAAATAAATCCATTGTTTTGGTATTTTTTTGCGAACTCGCAATTTGCGGAACAACCTAGGTATCACAAGTATGTGGTGTTTGTTTAAATGAACATAGAATAGTTAGCACGCGCTGCGTATGCATGCTAATTAAAACCAAACTTAACTGATTAATTAGTGATAAAGCGTTCAAAATTAGAGCAAAACAAATTACCAAAAAATCATGATACCGTTAGACTTTTTTGATTTATCGAATTTTCTTAACGTTAATGTATAAGGTTCTTTTTTATTATAAAGACTATTAAGTATAATATAAATTTTCAATCATAAATAATAATCTGAGAAATGAGAATATCTTATCAATCGATTACATATTACTTTAACTATCATTGTTGACTCATTTATAATGCATGTTAAAACTTAGCAACTATCGACATAAATCTATCGACACTATCCCATCACTCTCACGCACACGTACAAACACCTCGCAGAGGATTCAACGGGCGTCCACTGTGCTCGTTCGGAAAGCAACGCGTCGGGAAAATAAAAGTTTGAAAGCCGCCTCAGTCTAACCAGCGAGCGTGGCTGTATAGTCGCGTCGAACGATAACACACGGTACGTCGTCAAAATTGAATTTAATTCACAACTTTTATAACTTAAAACAAAAGAAAACTTATCGAATACGTCCCAAAAAAATTCTGTGCTTCTATTTTTTTAAATTTATTTTCTGTGTTTTTTGTGTCGAATTCAAATTTCGAAGTGACGTGACAAGTGAAAAAAATAAAATAAAAATACGGTGGATTCTTTATGCGGTGCATTTTGTTTCGGCGCGGTTTATTTTTGTAATATACCTATGTTCTGCGTTTTGTGTCTGAGTTATTTATTATAGCGAAACCGAAAATAACTGTGGAGCGGTAAGGGATTATTTTAGACTTAGCAGTTGGCTGCGTACCTAATATTTTACTCTATATCTAGGTACTTTCTCTCGGTGATATATTTTTGTCGGCCATTGAGGACGACCTTGGAATAATTATGCGTTTGTATATCATATAGAAGGTCATAATATAATTAACAAAAAATGATAAAGCTATCGATTTAACTATTATTTAATCGATAGATTACTTTGATAAAATTATTAATATATTATCTTCAGTTATCATGGTTTTCATTATTATTATGCCGGTCGGCAAAATTTTCTTCCTTTTTCGCAATTATTTATTATTTTTTGAACTTTTACTAAATCTTTCTTTGTGGGTTATTTCGACTAAAAATTATAACAATTTTACATGGTACAGTGATAGAGTCCTCTCATATATAGGTGTCCAAATAAATTAATAGTAGGTAAGTATTATAGGTATTCTTTACGTTAGATTACATCAAAACTATGTTGATGTTATGATGGCATTATGTAGAAATATATATTTACATAAGTGGCTAGTTGAAGCAGTTAATTTCAAGGTTTCGGAGGTAATAAGTTTTGTTCATAATTATAATAATATATTTATGATTTGAAGTCAAGATTTTATCAAAGAACATATTTACTATTTCGCGTGTTGGCATGTTGTTAACTAATGCCGTGGTGTAGGGAATAGCCAGTCAGCTAGATGGTACCGGCGTTTACTGTCCAGGACACGTAGAATAATGTTTAGTTTCTGGTGTAGTCCTAGCTATATTACGACAATATTATGCGAATAATCTCTCTTATTTATATAGACTTTATTCTACCCCTTTACTCTCACTCCTATAAGGAATGCAGGCGTGCAAATCTAACACATTGATAGGGCTTCCTTGGTCTAGTTATTATTGTTAGAGCATTTACCACCTTTACCAAAAAAATCGTAGACTCGAGGTCTATCAATTTTATTAATAGATCGACTCTTAAGTGTATTTTTTTTAGCTGGGCCTACAACGGAAACATTTTTTTTAAAACAATAACTTTTTATGCTGAAAGTAAAAAAATACAAAGTAATACATAGTGCTGTATTTTTGACCCAGAATCTTATTCCAAATCGATAATTTTCTCATGCATACAACAATTTTGCTCTATGATTTTATTACTTTCTTACGCAACAGTATAACTTCATACTGCCTATTTCGATAGGCATGACTTCTTTATCAGATAAAGGCTAGAATTGGTCAACGAGTTAAACATGGCCACTGTTTGTTTAATAAACTAAGTAACTACTTGAAGATTTACGCAATCTTTGGCGTAGAGTAGAGTAAAAAAGATAAAAATATAGATGTATCTATTTACTCTCGTAGTTGTCATTTTTACTATATCCAAACTAGAAATATGGTATTTTTGTTAAAGATTTTAGCGGATTTACTTTGTTGTTTATTTCTTTCCAAAATAGTGTTGTACCAACATCGATAAAAACCACGAAAAAATGCGAGTCTTAATACAAAAAGATTTATTTTAAACGATATTAAAGGGGTCAAATATTTCTTAGATTTCAAACTGCATCAAAAGAAGCTATTTAATGTAATATATTACAGTGTGACGTCAACATTTCTACGTTTTGCGTCCGCCGATGTCGTTGACCCATCTAGCTGTCACGGCAGCCCACTTGCGACCGTTTTACTATACCGTCTTGTCTACACTGTTTTTGTTATTTTCTACACATTTATTTATAGAAATTCCGTAAAAATGTTGTCCGTTTACAACGTTCCGATTTTTTTACGATGTCACATTTTACTGTGACATTCTTGTTAGTGTGTTTAATTAATTATCAAAGGGATTTTCCTTGCCTTGGTAGCAGTTAGAATACGGACATAACATATTTTATTGCTTCTTATGAATTTGCGGAAGACTGATAGCGCTACAAGCTTCTACTGCGACTTCTTTCACGTTGATAACAAAATCACACCTTCATTGACATGGAAAGTTGTCAATGGCCTTTCCGTCGAATTTCGTCGAAATTGGTCGAACAGTTTAGCCGTGAAAGCGTATCAAGAAGACAAAGGGAGAAAAGGGAGACTTTTGATTTCTAAATATTAGTTAGAATATTATTCATGTTTTTAACCTTTAGGTTGTTTTAATTTTCAAGTATTGCCTAATATTTTCTAACTCACTTCTTCATCGATAAGTCAGATAAAAAGAAAGATGAAAAGAACGTGAAGAAATGTAATTTTTAAGCAAAAATGCAGTCAAGGAATTCTGACTTAAGATTATATAGCTTATTGTCTCTACAATACTGAATTTTTATCTTACCAGAAGAATATAATACACCTTGGTTATTTATGTTTAATTTTAACTTAAAAACGAGTTTTAAGATTAGAAGCTGGAAATCTAGTGTTTTTCCTATAATAACTATGATCAATGACTAATCCTAGGTATGCGTAGACTGCCTAGGCTTCGGTAGAATTGCGGTAGCATTTAACTATTGAAGGACAAATACTTTAGGATAGCTGTATTGCTAGATAGTTCGACACAAATCTAATGCCTATGGTTTAGCAGCGAATTGTATTGTATAGATCTGATGTAAATTATACACAATTTAAGTGTTCGTTGCTATTTAATTACTTACGTCATTGATTCGTCGTTCCGATAAGCTGATCAGGATTTTCTGTTTGGAAATTCTTAGTAGTCTAGAAATTGTGATTGTGAAATATTTTATGCTATATTTGTCTTATATTCTTATAAAGTGCATAGATACTCCACCCATGACACTGCTTAAATCATCTGTGATAAGGCCAAAGTCCCAAGCCGCTTGCCAAGCGTGGGGATTATGGCAAATCCTCCCTTCTAAAAGGGACGCCTTTGTTCAACAGTGGACGTCTTTCGGCTGATGAAGAAGGCCAAAGTTGATTGTACCCTATTCCCTCTTGTTAGTGAATAAGACTTAGTCCTGGAGAGGGACGATCGTGGATTAATATTTAGTAGATTAATCGGAAAAAATGACTTTAACCATTCTATCATCTAATAACATCATCTTATACATTAAATTAATAATATATACATCAATCAAAGCGTGATTGATTTTAAAATTGTACTAAAACATTTTCTCACCAGTCATGTGACAGCACTTAAAAAGAAATTGTCAACTTATTACTTATAATATATTATAGCAAATACATTTTTCTATTCTATTCTATTGGTAATACGACACGTGCTACATTACACCGCTGCTCTCCCATTTGGGACTTTGATTTAAGCGTGATGTAGTAAAATATTAGATATCACTGTGTAGCTTATTAAACTGGTTTGGTTTAGGATCTAGGTGATCAAGGATCAGAAGTCAATTAAAATGAAAATGTCACCAAAACATATTTCAAAGTTCACGCGTATCTATAATGAACATAATATTACACAATAAAATTAAATCGATCGATTTAAATAATGTAAATATCTTTTAGTTCCCTTCTACGTGTGGGTTAGTAGGTAGTGTTGTGCGTATATCGATTATTATCTATGCCTGTTATCACCACAGATAAGAAAGACAATCGTTACAGATAATTTTTGAGGTCGCGAGTAGAGTTTATACACCTCGATATTTTGTAAACATGATATAATATTTTGTTTTTTTTGACAGTTGAGTATGTATGGCTCCTTGTTATGAAATGATGATAAAAATGTATGTAATAGCTACATAGGCACCTAACTCATGAAAATTGTCAAGTTACTGCCGACATGGTCAAGTCTCTTGGTTAACGGAAATATCAAAACTACCACAGGGATTTCTAGTTGTTACAATGTAATTATCTTGAAAGGAATTGAAAAAAAACCATTCTATTCGCAGTTTTTTATTTGCTCTGAAACTAATAAATAATATCGATGAAATCCCAACACTCAGATAAATGGTAAATAAAAATGGTGATAAACTAATGTCAAGGGCACAGATAATAAATGCTAACACATTCTAGTACACGCTGTGTACAACCTATGACTTAGAATATGCATAGTATCTATATTTACATAATTCTGCTAAACTGCAATAATAATAAAATGTGCCAGCAATATTGTATTTCAAAGGCCAAAATTCTAAATTCAAACGAGAAAAGAATAATAAGATCGAATTTCATAATTATATGTTTCTTATTCCAATGTTCTATTGGAAATTCAAAAACGTGCGGCATTATTTTTTATATTCATTATGGTAACACCTTTAGTGTAACCGTACAAAAAGACATACTGCACTAAAAGGGACCCGCATAATTTACTTTTAGTATTATACGCCAAATTACGTGACGTAAATATTATTAATTATTTATTAATCCCCTTATAAACGATGCGTGCCATTGAAATTTAAATTCATGACCCATAGACAGTCTAACCGGTCTTTTCAAGGTCTCTGTCACCCCTTTGAAAGGTACTCTTCACACCTTTTAGCTTTTTTATCTTCTCGAGTTACGGTATTGTCTTCTCCCCTTATATTTGCTAAATGATTTTTTCAAGGTTGGCAACTGTTTAAAATTCTCACGGTATGGGTCTAGTCAGCAGTTTAATTCAGATTTAAAAAAACAAGTTTGACAGTAAAGTTTGATTTGATATTTTACCGGTTTTATAAAAGGAAGAGTTTAATTTTCTTTCAGTTTTTTTTGGATTATGGTGTGCTTAGTGGGATTTGCGCCAATAATGATCAGTTTTTTTAAAGAGTATTTTTAGGAACAGTCCGCGGTCAATTTGGTGAAGATCTGATGAAGACCTTTGAAATAGACATAGAAATTATGCAAAAGCGTAATTCCCCGAAACTAAGATGATAAAACTAGAAGACTCTTCTCAGGTGCGAATGAATCCATTTTCGACACGGACACAGTGTCTGTTATACCAATATTTCGCTACTATATTACCTTTTATCGGACAAAATTGCAATCCTTAGGCTGGGAATTTCAAACAAGAACGAAGGAAGAAATCAATGTTGCAATGCCCACGATGGGCATTCGTGGCCGTGCGTTTCACGAACATGTAATATCACATACACAAACACCCAGACTCGGGACAAACATCTGCAGATCGCACAAATTTTTCTCCCATGCGGGAATCGAAACCGCAACCCTTACCGCAGCAGTCCAATCGCTTAGCCACTGCACCAATCGGGTTGTCATAAAAGAAACAATTGTCAAGGCAATTTAATTGATAACTGAATAGGTACCTAGTAAACAAGAACATAACTAGTTTTTATCCACGTTCGTTCCTTTAACACGTAAACATGACTGGTTATTATCTCTGTAATGTATTATTTACATTGAACATACGCCCAGCTATTTATCTGCAGTCATAGATATTATATGTCTATTTTTTATCCGCGTTTGTTAAAATGATTTGTAATGATTGATGGAATATGAGAGAAGAATTTGAATTAAGAATGCTTATAAATAATAACGTTATACGACGATTTTTTTTTAATTTGTTTTTCGAACACTGTTGATTCAGATGGTTTTGTTATTAAATTGTCTATGGTTATATCTAAATATGATTATAAAAGTAATGTTTGTTTGTTTGTCAAATCATCAAATTCATCCGATCCGATCCTTACATAAGAGGGCAGGCAACGACTGGATGCATAAAGCAGCAGACCGGGCTATGTGGCGTAAATTGGGAAAACCCTATGTCCAGTAGTGGACTGCAACGGGCTGATGATGATGATGATCCGATTGCGATTAAACTTGGTATACAGTAAGCTTGAGCTCCCAGTAAGGACTGGAAGAGAATAGATGAGCTATCTACTTTCACCAGAAAAATATGTTTTAAATATTCGTTTCCGAAAATATTACTTAAAAAAGACGGTTTATACTTCTGAATTTAAAAAGGTACCCTAGACGTCTTATTCACAATGTCTACCAGTTTTTTACTTGAACATCTTTTAGGACATAATTAACAGCAATTAATCAGTATTAACAACGCCAATTAACCAAAAAAAGGAAACACGGACATTGACATATTGACATAATTAAATTAAAATTGCATTGTCCCAGTTCTGATGACGAAAAACGTTTAAATGGTGTTCTAAAAATGGCGGAGCATTTACAAGCCAAGGGCCATTGTTTGAAATGATGTTTTTTTGTTTAATTGTACTATGTTAAATCTACGTTAACGCTAGGTGGAGTAATGCCAAATTTAAGGAAAATTTAAGAACAAAGTAGATAATCTGATAAAAAAATAAAATGCTACTAGGAAAGTTGTAGAAAAAACCGAAAAAGTTTTTACTATAATCATTTTTAATCTGTAGGTAAGCTTAGATTATATCTGTGGGATATTTTTTTTAATTATTTTAAATGATTTACTGTTAAAGTTAGTATGTAATAATAATAAATCACATATGAAAATGTTAAGTAGAAATAATTTCACGTTTCTGCAATAGGCTAACGAAAACAGGATTGATCAGCAAACTGTCTTTCCGTGTGTTATTCATAAAAGGCGAAGGGAAACCTGTTGCTATTAAGTATACCACAATCTGACAGCACCTGTCATTATAAAGCGCTGTTCAAGTTATTACCCCTCATTTTGCGCTGACTTACAAATCATACTAGAATACGAAGATAAATGTTCATAATTTTTATTATCTACTTTATCGTTTTAACTAGAGAAATCTTACAAAATAGTCCCTAACTCACACCTATAATATTTGCTGGAGAGGTCGAGTAAGACGTAGATTAAATACATCCACATTTTTTCATGACCCATTTAATAGGGGGCGAGCCTAGGTCATTAACTGGACACAATTAGACTCCATGCTGCTACTGAGAATTACTTAATGGAGAAAAGCGATAACAGTTCCCAACTTGGCATTGAACCCAGGACATACCCACTAGAGAACTATATATACTCTTTATTTATTGAATACCACATACATACAATATGGAGTATAGATAATGTATAAGCCCAACTCAAACCCATGTTTCCAAGACCGAAACGACTGGAACCAGTTATGCTAATCCATTCCGTTCACTCAATATTCAATACCGGTCAATGAATGAGTTGAACTGCTCGGAATTTTGGGTTCGATGTTCGAAATTCAAAATACAAACAGTGTTCTTGCATTTGATAATGAATGAAATGTGTTGGGTAACAGATGTTTGTTCCATTTTTAAATAGTACCACAGATTATACAACTGTGCATAAGACTAAACTTCTACTTCGTTGTTTTTTAGTGAGAAAATGGTTGTCATAATTTCTCTGCCCTGTTCCCAATTACATAACTCTACCAAGTAGATGCCAACAATAATAATAATTGCATATAAACTCATTTGATTCAACATTCTCTTCGAAAATAGATAAGTTGCAATAAATCGTGCGCATTGAGGAGTCCCTTTATCAAGAAAGTCGCTCCACTGACCTCTTGCACTCACAATATTTCATAATAACGATATTATAACCGTTCGGAAATTAATTCCAACAAACAAACGGTGTTTTGTAATTTTTATGTGTCATGATAAGATACCTATGCCTCGCGAGATCATTGTACAGAAAAAAACAATGAACTGTCAGATGCCTTTAGAGCGGGAATTTTGACATTTGAAAAGTTACAGAAATATAGATTTTTATTTTGTAGATGACTTTTTAAAGGTTTGAATGGTCAGAAAATGTTATCTAAGTCTTGAATTATGTTCCTGTGTTCGTTGACCGCGCTTAAAATATTTGCTAGATGTCTTTTTCTTCCTCATCTTTTTATTAAACGCCATACCGACAAAATATAACTTTATTGAAACGATAATAAAATATTATCGTCCCTAATAAAAAAGCGTCGCAGTAAGTTTTGGCTGTCTGAATGTTTTTCTTATTCGTAGATGCGTTTAGAAACAACATGACCATTGATCAGAACTGAAGCCTATCCTCTAAAAAAAAAATACTCTTCGACGATTCTTACTAACCAAGTTATTAGATTTTTCTAACAAACTAATGCTAATTATACTGATAAAGTTAGTTTACATTACCTATCATAGCTAGTTTAAAGTTTAATAGAATATCAGTGATAGATAGCTAAACTCTCGCCTACTGACTTGTTGCTAAATGTCTCTTATTAATTATGCGGTGATAACAGTAAGTTATAAGCAGTAGTTGTTTTATTCGGGCCTAGGTCAATTATGAATTAAACCTACACTAATAATATCTACCTTAATTAGCAGCAGACCAGGCTCTGTTGCGTACCTTTGGAGAGGCCTATGTCCAGCAGTGGATTGCAACCGGCTGATGTTGAAACCTACGCTCTACTAGAGCATAATACAATTAAATCGCTGTATCTTATTCTTTCCACTTTCGTATTTATCTTCGTACTTCTTCGTGCTTCTTCGTTTGTCATCGTACAACTTCGGACCTCATCGTATTTTTAAATTAGATTTTATTTTCGCTCGCTTAGCTAGTCTTTAAGCAAATTGATACTGATTTTCACGGTAGCGTAATTTTTATTTGCAGTTCCCTCGAACTTTTTGAACTATGTCCGATTTAGGACAATAGGATCTCCTAGGAGTAAATTACTAGAGCAGTGTAGGTATCCAGTAAATAACTTTTTTCTGTTGCTGGCTATACTACCAGATTATATCGCAAACACCGGAAAAGCAGCGAAACTTTCCGAGTCCAAATGTATTTTCAAACCATCTAGGAACCCATTGAAATATAGACACAAAATTCCATCCAAATCGGTCCAGCCGTTTAGTAGGAGTTAGGTGACAAACACACGTACGTCCCAAATTCATACAAGACTAGCTTCTAATCTAATCGTGGATTACTTAAATAAATAGGTCAGTAGACAAGTGAACCGCGGTCGACGGTCAAAGCAAACAGACAAATAGACAAACAAAGACCGTCACGTTCGCTTTCTGTGTGAAAGAGACAGCAGTCTGAGAAAACCGTGACCACTTTGAGAATTGTAACTTTCTAGCGGTTGAGCAAAGGGTGATTAATTCTAATCTCATTAGGTTGTTTCGTTGGTCTAGTGGTTGCTAAGTGCAACTGCTAAGTATAAGGTCCTGGGTTCGAGTCACGGGTCGGGCAAAGTGTTACTAGGTTTTTCCATTAGGTAATTTTCAGTAGCAGCACGGAATCAGGATTTGTGCCCGACTGTTGGCAATAGGCTCGCCCCCTATTACATTGGGATCTGTAATTTAACTGGCAATTTAGGGCTACAATAATATGTGCACCTCTGCCTATCCCTTCGAATACAGGCGTGATTTTATATATGTTAATCTAAATCTAGAATATGAAATAGAGTTTCACCAATGTCAGAATAAGAGGGAAAATTCACTATAGTCTATTTAAAGTTTTTTCGCTTTCAAAATAAAAGCAAATGACAGCAGTGTTGGAATATTGTGTTTGCTAATTATAACGAGTTGAAATGACATTTAATTATGTCAAATATATGTATCGTGTAATAAGTCATACACGGTACACATTTTGTCATTAGCAAAGGTCAGTGTCAAAAACAAAACAATATTATTATCTACTTAGTCCAAGGCAAATTCTTATTCTGCCAATGTCTTTTTTTGGTAAATAATAATCTAGGATTGTGTCACATTGGTCTTAAACAGGTTTTGGTTCTCGTGCTTTTTTAATGATAAACCGAAAACCGGCGTTATTAATTTATAAACAATTCTTATAAAGGATTAAGAAAAAGATTACATAGACAATAATATTCTTTTGTCAAGAAAAAAATTGACAATGCTATATTTAGAAACAGTAAAAAAAATGTCTCGCTGATTAAGTATTTCTCATACCTATATCGTAGATGCTTTATGTGTTGGTATCCCGTATGTGTCGTGGGTGTTTTTCCACATACATTTAAACTCAGGACATGCATCTGCGGATCACGCAAATTTTCGTCCCGTGCTGAAATCGAACCCTAAGCGCAGCAGTACAATCGCTTAGCCACTGCAAAATTTACAGTTTTACGTATAGCTGACTAAGCAATATTTTCAGTCTAATTCCACACATAATAAGTCAATTGTCTTGATGTTATCCATCTTTCAAGGCCGCGACCGCTTAGTTCAATGGGACGTGAACCATTGATGTCCAAGGTCGGATTATGTCTGCACCCGGTTATGGATGAAGTACCGACTACAATTGCTGAAGTATTAATTGTAATGTCAGAATAATTATAAGACCTTGACTCTTGAGTGAATTATAAACAGCTTTGTTTGATATAATCTGTGGCGATGTTGACGTTTGTGGCTGTAAACGCCATGAATGCGAATTGGCTTGTCAGCTCGCTACCTTATCACACAGATTTCTGACATAGAAGAACATTTACTTACGTCCAAACATAATGCTCTTTACAAAACTTTAGTTTTCATCAAAGTACTTTAGAAACATCGTGAAAGGTTAGTTTTGAATGAGAGAAAGTTTCCTTTGTTTTACTGTACAGGGCGGAGCTAATATGTACCATTTCTGATGCTTCCATACATCTAAAAAAGGAAATGGATTGGTACGAAACCAATCCATTGCCTTTTCTTCCATGGCCTTTTGCTGATCATGCCTTTGAAATTAGGAAAGTCGATAAAGATTTTCCCAGAAATGTGTAAATTTAGAAGTTTAAATTTAAAAAACTAAATTGGTTTTTTCTAGCGTATGTAAAATTGGTTTCAAGGCTTCTTGAATCTCAAGTGTTACTTACTTGCTTACTTATAGTATATTCTTAACACGAAATCCTTCCTTACGAAAAAATAACTCGAGAAGACCTGTCTCGAAATGTTGAATTAACATAACATAACATAACATCACGCCTGTATTCCCCGAAGGGGTAGGCAGAGGTGAACATGTAGTACACCCACATTTCGCCAGTTATGTTGTAAGTCCCAATGTAATAGGGGGCGAGCCTATTGCGATCAACCGGGCACAAATCCAGACTCCGTGCTGCTACCTAATGGAAAACTCAGTAACACTTTGCCCGACCCGGGATTTGAACCCAGGACCTCTTGCTCAGCAGTCGCGCTTAGCGACCACTAGACCAACGAGGCAGTCAATGTTGAATTATCAAAGTCTCAAAATGTTGAATTATCAAAACGTTTAAAATTCTTCACTAGCAGTTTTGGGAAAATTTAAATTTAATTATGACAATACTCGTTTTTATCGTTTAACCAATCAAGGTCATTACCGCTGACAATTGTGCATTTAAATTTGGAAAGAACTCGCAAAAACATGTTTTTTTCCTTTTCCGGTGAGCCGGTGACGTCTGTCATTCTGTTGTGCCTGTTAAATGTTGAATAAGTACCTGTTTGTCTTTGACTATTTTTATGCTTTACTTTTTGATGACTCCAAAACGCGACGTACTCACGTATCAGCTACTTGGCCTTAGATCATTTCCATCTCTCTCTTTTTTGCGTCATTTCGGTTTCTTGTACTAGATTTTTAAAGCTCTTTTTTGAACTCTTAAAATTTTGAAGATTTCAGTTTGTTCGTTCTTTTAAATTTCATTCTTAAACACGTCGCTTACATTAGTAATATCTTTATTTTATTGATTTGTTTTCTGGTTGGGGCACTATGTTATCAATAGAACAATAAATAGCTAGCATATTTTTGCGTACAACGATCGATCGCCGTTTAATACTCTTATCATGAATTGTTGTCGTCACCAATAGTCACGCAGGCTGCAAATGTTATATATTCAATCACTTTACATAGGTAATAATTTATGAAATAACAATAATTATGAAAATACTAATATAATAACATCACGCCTGTATTCCCCTAAGGGATATGCAGAGGTGTACCTATAGTACACCTACATTTCGCCAGTTATAAGTCCCAATGTAATAGAGGGCGAGCCTATTGCATCAACCGGGCTCAAATCAAGACTCGCTGCTGCTCTGAGAATGAACTTAGAAAGAAACCCAATATCATTTTGCTCAACCCGTGATTCAAACCCAGGACTTCGAGCTCAGTAGTCGCGCTTAGCGACCACTGGACCAACGAGGCAGTTGTCTATTAAATAAACTAGTACTAGCAGATCAGTAGGTATACTGTTTCGAACTCCAAACACCATCGTAGAGTTTTCTGAGATAACAAGTAAATAATTATTACGATCGAGTAAGCCCGTTACTCTGTAAAATTAGTAGCATCCGTCACTTTGTAAAGTAATCGTGTGATCAGTTTAAGGTCCAAGTTAAAAGTGATTTATCACACTAATATTATAAAGATGAAAGTTTGTAAGTGTTTGTGTGTTTGTTACCTCTGCACGGCCAAACGACTGGACAGATTTTGATAAAACTTACTATGGAGGTAGCTGACAGCCTGGATTAAAAGGGCTGCTTTTTATCCCAATAAATGTAGCGGATGACACCGCGGAGCGCAGCTAGTCATTTAGAAATTAAAGATTCGAAACTAATAAAATAGGTATTTTAGTACTGATTTAATTATTTTAAGTGTCTTCTTCGTTTTGGAGTCGACGGTTCTCGTAGATTTTTTGTGCCCGTTATGTTGCCACATTGATGGCGCTATCAGAGGCTTTGGTTAGGTCTTCCAGTGTGCAGTTAAAGGGACACTCCAGCAAGAGGCTTCTTAATTGTATATTAATGTATCGTTGGTATCTAGTAGACTCTGTTTTTATATGACGACCTGATTGACGCAGTGGCTAAGCGATTAGACTGCTGCGCTAAGGGTTGCGGGTTCGATTCCCGCACGGGGCAAAAATTTGCGCGATCCGCAGATGTTTGTCCCGAGTCTGGGTGTTTGTGTATGTGAGATTTCATGTTTGTGAAACGCACCCACGATACAGGAGAAATTCCTAGTGTGGGGCAACGTTTTTTTTAAAAAAAAAAAAAAAATTTTTGTTTGTTATGTCTATTTTAAGGTGACAGCTATGAAATGTATTTACATATTCGTATTGACAATCTTAAAAAGAGCCTATTGGTCAGCTTATCTGTTTTTCTATTCAAGCCTAGATAGGATTATCTTCATGGATTTGTCAAATCGATCAAAGTCATATGATTTACCTACTTATATAACTATACCTATACTTCTTATACTATATAACTACTTATACACTAATATTAAAGTTTGTGAGTGTGTTTGTATGTTTGTAACCTCTTCACGCTCAAACGGCTGGACCGATTTTAACAAAATTTGGTATGGAGGTAGCTGACACCCTGGATTAACACATAGTATATTATCAAATCGCCTAGTTCCCGTTTCTTGGACCAAGCCATCAATATTTATTAGGCAAGATACGCAATAATCAAGAAATAATTAAACCACCATGGGAACCCTGCTCTGAAACAACCGGTCGGCGTGACCTCAAATGTGTTGCATCAAGACCACGCTCATTACGGACAGTATCTAAACCTTTACTTATATATAAGTTTTTTAGGTCTGAAGCTTGTATAGTGACTGTTTAGTACTGCTTTATTTTTTAAGAAAAAACGCCCTTCACTAGAAACTTCTCCTGTATCGTGGGTGCGTTTCACAAACATGTAATATGACATACACAAACACCTAGACTCGGGACACATATCTGCGGCTCGCAGAAATTTTTGTCCCGTGCGGGAATCGAATCCGCAACCTTTAGCGCAGCGGTACAATCGGGTAGGCACTGCGCCAATCGGGACGTCAAAAGTACTGGTCTTTCGGTACGAAAATCTTTAAGATAAAAATTTGGTTGCAAAATTTCGCATAGGGTTGTGCCTGCGGAGTCTTTCAATTGTCATTGGCTTGATCTACCTCAGCATTATACTACAAAATGTGTCTGTGTATTGTTTTGAACATTAATACTATGCAATCATGTTTGTATTGTATTGCAATGTTGCACTTTAAATTGATCCATTTGAGGACCATGATCGATAAATGAAAGAAGATCGAAGGTATGAAAATGGACCGCATAGAAATGTCTCCTACGGTAGTTTGAATGTAAAACAGCCTTAGAGCCTAGATTAATTAAATTATTTATCAGAAATATTATATTTGAGACCGAACAAGTCTTCCACTCACACAACGCAGTCCTCACACCCAAATAGCTTACTATAATGAATGACCAATCAAATCTCCAGGAAGAGAGTACTTATAGATCCCAATAGAACTGTTAGTTAAAAATAACTTACAATTTATTGGTTTAGGCTTAGGCCTTCCGCTCTGGTCCTTTGATCTCCAGAAGAGATTGTATCAGATCGGTTACCGGTTAAAAAAGGTTTCCCTTAAGTTTATTATTGGTGTCTGCAGATCAGTCGCCGTGTTTGAAGCGTTATTTATTGATTTGTTTAGTTGATTAGGGTTTTGTCGTTCTGAGAATCAATATTATGGGGTGCAGGACCAGAATATTAGGACCAAATTTTTCTAATATAGTCTTTTAACTAGGAGATGTGTAAGGTGTATATATAGAGTGTAGGTGGAGCTAAGAGGCCTATAATTAATATTGAATTAAATTTTTTAAACTGAACAAAAATGCAAAAGCCCCTTTTAAAAATACTTATTTGAGGTTTAATCTTTACGGGTGTTTCTGGATTGTCAGAAAAGAGATGAATCTGGTCAAAATAATGATATCTGTATGACCATTAAATAAGGTTAAGGTAGGCTAGAATACCCAGCAGTGGGATATTCAAGGTTGTGGATAATAATGATGGCTAAAACTAGGACACAAAAGGTTCAAGTAAAATCATCATTATAGAATCACGCAGGCTCAAGTTGTGAACTTAGTCAAAGGTCGCAAGTTCAAACCCCAGCACGCACCAGTATTCTTCGAATTCATGTGCGTACTATAAATTAGTTATCAGTTGCTAAAAACGGTGAAGGAAAACATCGTGAGGAAACCAGCACACCTGAGAGATTTTTCAACGGTGTGTAAAGCCATGTCAGAGGCATACAGGCGATTAAAACTCTGGCACCAGGTTGTTCATCAACCATACCATAAGAAGAAATTGTGAACTAAAACGTGTTGTACCTAACTGCTAACCTAACATGACCTTAAGTTATAAAGGTATATACACAATATTAATTATCTGTGCGTGTCATATCTGGCCGAGCGACGTGTAACACGGACAATGTCAACACCGCCTTATTTATTAACTGCGCGTTATTTACGCTTTCGTAACAGAATGGAAGTTAATTTATTGTAATAGGTACGGTAACTGCGTTGTGTTAAAAGGAGTTTGATAACTTAGAATTTAACTTGGGTTATGTAAAACTACCGTGTGGTATCCGGCCTAGAATTGACCACCACCTTTCCTCCCGTGGGTGTCGTAAGAGGCGACTAAGGGAAAATTCGGAAGATGGGCAGCAGCGTCTTCTGTAACTTCACCACCAATACTGCGATCCTCAAGCCGCTTGCCAAGCGTGGGGATTATGGCAACACCCCCCGCTTAAACGGGGAGGCCTATGTTCAACAGTGGACGTCTTTTGGCTGATGATGAATGTAAAACTATCTAGGAAGCTTATAACTTAATTTATTGTTGGAAGTTTGAACACTGCTGTCCCTATCTTAGACAGTGCTAACCGTTGCGACACAGTTTTGCTAACTATTGTAGCCATCGGAAACCCGGTTTTGTTCCAATAATACGATCTTTTAGTTCTATATATAAAAATGAATCCCTGTTTCCCTTTGTCACGTTATAACTTGAGAACGGCTGGACCGATTTGGCTAATTTTGGGTAAATATTTGTAGATACTCCAGGGAAGGTTTAAATGGTGAGGAGGCGAAGACGAAGTTTGCCGGGTCACCTAGTATAGTAATAACTGTCTCACTGCAGGGCAAAGGCCTTCTCGTATAGAGAAGGATTGAGCATTGATCACCACTGTTTCAATAACTGATTTTAATTTTCTACTTTCTCATATTATCTTTTACTCAACCCATCTCTTCTTTGAATTTCGGCTAGTAACCCATTCACTGGCGAGTTACGTCATAACAAAAAGATATTCAGCCATTAAATAGGTACTTAATACAAAGCGATTCGTTTCATCCAAACAGGCACAGCAAGTCGGTTGACGACTATTAAGATATTTTCGTTCAGCCTAATTCCTGCCGAAATAACCTTTTAGATCATACTCCTTAAACTATATCGTCCGCAAATAATGTGAATCGTGGCAATAAAATATGTATATTGCCCATAATCCCGATGTTTAACACTTAAAGAGTTGGGGAATATTGCCATTAATGCTGTATTCTGCTGTTTGTATGCTAAATGTTTTAGATAGACTGTATCGTCTATACTATCTGTCGATAAATATTTAAAGAAATTCGATTTAAATGTAGATGGAAATAGTGTCGTGTGGTATCCGGCCTAGAATTGACCAATCCCTATCCTCCCGTGGGTGTCGTAAGAGGCGACTAAGGCCGACACCATCATTCTAACTAGTTTAAAAAATATGACGTGTAAAAGTGTTTTTTTAAAACCTATTTGCAAAAATTATTCATTTATCATTTTATCAAGGGAAAATCCAGAAGATGGGCTGCAGCATCTTCTGTAACTCCACCATACTGCGATCCCCAAGCCGCTTGCCAAGCGTGGGGATTATGGCACCCCTCCGCTTAAACGGAGAGGTCTATATTCAACAGTGGACATCTTTTGGCTGATGATGTGGATGGAAAGCAAAATGAGAACGAAACTGAAATTAAATTGCTTAGAGTGCACTTACTTCTTTTATTCGTATCAGCATAAGCTAATTGTCACATGGTAGCAGGACACCCCGTGGTGCAGATGGTCCAGTCAACAAGGATGGTAGCGAGGACCGCCATGGGGCCAGGGTGCGCGACGGACGGGTCGCACTCGGGGAGGCTCTATGCACTGTCTACTTGCACTCCAAATAATTATGCTGTATATTAGTTTGTATTAGTATTGATAGTTAGATTTTGAAATAGAATTTCGGTTTAGTCTCGTTTGGTACTTGACTTTATTCACAAGTCATTGTCTTGAATATTAAGATGCATACAATGTAACTGTGTTATGTAGTGTGTAAATGTGTAAAACTTAACATCATGCTTGTATTCCCCGAAGGGGTAGGCAGAGGTGTACATATAGTACACCCACAATTCGCCAGTTATGTTATAAGTCCCAATGGAATAGGGGGCGAGCCTATTGCCATCAACCGGGCAGAAATCCAGACTCCGTTCTGCTACTGAGAATTAGCTAATGGAAAAACCGAGTAACACTTTGCCCGATCCGGGATTCGAACCCAATACCTCATGCTCAGCAGTCGCGATTAGCGATCACTATACCAACCAGGCAGTCGATGAGAAAGCTGATCAAATAGCTTATTTTACTGCTGATGAACAATAAATACTGTTATCATAATCTGCACCAATAAATCAGTTTGTTGACTAATTTAAATGAAATTTATAAATAAATTAGCGCCAAATATGTTAAGATTATTAGGTAGACTATTATAGACGTTTCAAATTAACGATTGCTAGTTTTTTATGTAGCCAATCAAGTTAACGACACAGTAACTTAGTAGGTGTCCGCTAATAGCTGGTTTTACGACTGTCTGTTTTTGATATGATTGTTATAACATATGGCTTAATGGAAACAAATTAATGAGGTGTATAAACAACGGTCGGACATATTTTTTGGCTGCGTTTGCGTTCGCTTTCTCTATAGGTTATTTTGGACATCGGCTATTTATAAGGCCAGCTTAAGATTAGAGAGGCATAACGTCATATTTTTAACCAACTTTAAAAAGCAGGAGGTTGCATGTTGTTGATCGACCTTGGCTGGAGGCTCTTGGGTCTCGCCAAAAAGTCCGGTAAAGCAGATAAAGCCTCCCTCGAGGCTGCCTGCGGCAGACCATATATAAAAATAACATACAATAACCCTGAGTTTGTTTCGGCGTTTCTTCTCAGAGGTAGTCAGTTAGGAAATGCCGACGCCATCTATCTAGTTTAAAAAAAATGACGTGTAAAAGTGGTTTTTTAAGACCTATTTGCAGAAATAAAATCATTTATCATTTTAAAAAATGTGGTGGGTCGACTTTGAATCTTTTGAAGATGCCTATTCCTTTCCTACAAGACAACACTCGTGGGACAAACTTAGAAATTACTCAGAAGTGTTCAGGCTTACACTATTAGGCTTCGAATAGGCTAGTCAACAACTTCGTTTGAGTGGGAAGATTTTTCCTGTCATTTCCACAAAAAGTTGCGTACGTCTTACGTTCGGAGTTCAAGCTACCTCTATATCCAATTTAATTACGATCGGTTCAGTGGTTTAATCGTAATAAGGTAACTCAGTTACTTTAGTGTATAATAGTCATGAAGATAATATCCGAAATAGCATCTTGAAAAAAGCACTGATAGCCGAGTGGTATGACTGCTTGACTGCCAATTTGAAAAGTCGCAAGTTTAAAACCCCGGCAAGCACTAATGTCTTTACGAATTCATGTGCGTATTATAAATTATATCAGTTGCTAAAAGCGGTGAAGGAAAACATCGTAAGGCAACCAGTATACCTGAGAGATTTTTCAACGGTGTGTAAAGCCATGTTTGAGGTCTACAGGCGGTTTAAACTCTGACACCAGGTTGTTAATCAACTATACGATAAGAAGAAGAAGCACCTTAAAAATAAAATGTTTTCACATCAAACACCGTATCGCAAGAAACAAAATGCACTACAATTTGTTTTATAAATTCAAAATTTTAACGGAACGTATTCGATAAAAAGAATTAAATCTCTTTGGAACTGATCCTAATTTTAATCGTGTTTTATTTCTTTTCCAGATAAATCGATAAGTGCCTGTACTAACGGAAAGTGCCTTTAGTGTTTGTGCTAAGTGTTTTTGACGGAGTTTTAGTAATTTGTATTACTAATAGTGTACTGAATAGTGTTTTATACAATTTCTAAGTGATTTTAGAAGAGCACTATGGAGCTTAGGAGATCAACTGTGTGTTTGGCGCTGTGCCTGCTAGCGATCTCTCAATGTTCAGGTGAGTTTTTATTAATTTTTCCAGAAACTTAACTTATATTACAGCTTATAAGAGTCCCACTGAAGGGCAAGGACATTTCCTCATTCAGAGAAGTATTGACCATTGACCACTTCGCTTCTGATTATAGTCGGTTTTCTTGTCACAAAAATAGGGAACTACATAGTAGTTTTTTAATTTTATTGTTTTCTATGATTGATGTTTTTAATCCATAGCCAATATGACATTAAAAAAAACAATAAGAGAGACCATAAAGTGTCCGTTTTATAATTAGAAATATAAACGTCATATCACATTCCAAGCTTCGTTATTCAAAAAGCTGGCAATTGTTATTCTGTTTAAAAAACCGGCCTGTACACGAAGTTACTATAAAGTATGTCAGTCTAGATATCCAGCCTTTTTGCTTACATAAAAACTCGTCCTCAGTGAACGAGTCATTGTGTATTATTATGTACACAGTTGGCTGATCGCGTCGACCTAGAAGTGAGCTCTAAATTTGTATGTCTAGTCATCTAAGATTTCCTGGTATTGTTTTGTTTTTAGATATCGTTGCTGCCCACTTTAGTATCTGGGCTGACGTCCTAAATGGGATAGATTTTAAGTATACCTGGGACATGTCTTTTTGTGAACTGCAAATTTTTCTATTTTGATGCACCTACAAGGAAGGAAATATTTTTCTAATATTTCAGTTATAAGTCTGCGGCTTCTATGTGTAAAAACACGGGAGATTCTATATTAAAGCATGCATAAGGCTTACACTAATAGAAATGCGTTAGTATTCTTCTATTTGGTTTTAATAAGCAAGCTAATTACGTTACGACTACAAATCCTTAAGAAAATAACAGTAACTGCGTTCGCACAGAGAGCAAATAATAAATGCAAATACAACACGCCCAACTTACTTGAAACGGTGGCGGTAAAATCGGAACTAATTTCCAGCAAAAGAAAATGAATGTCAAGTTGACAGTTCTTAATACGATGACAGCTACACTAGCGCCACTGGCATCTTGGCATGGATAATTTTGTATTTCCACAAATTAATATTTGAAGAAGTGTTTTTAAATATTGGTCTAAGGAAGTTAGTACTTTTAATTATTGATAGAACGTTACACTTCTGCGTCCATTGATCCTTCTGTTTAGATGAGACATCGTAACCAATATTTAATATACTTGAAGTTATCTGTCAGTCAATAACACTGTTGATTGAAGTATCGTTGATTAATTTGTAACGTAACGATCGATGCGTAGTCACCGATTAAATAAACAGTTTTTTTAGTCCCTATATCATCATCATCAGCCAAATACGTCCACTGTTGAACATAGGCCTCCCCGTTTAAGCGGGGGGGTTTGCCATAATCCCCACGCTTGGCGAGCGGCTTGGGGATCGCAGTATTGTCGGTGAAGTTACAGAAGACGCTGCCGCCCATCTTCTGAATTTTCCCGTAGTCGCCTCTTACGACACCCACGGGAGGAAAGGGGGTGGTCAATTCTAGGCCGGATACCACACGGCACCCTATAACTAGTCCCTATAACTTTTTTTTAATATAAGTTATCATGCAGCTCCATTACCATGAACTTTTAATGCAGGACAGTTACCGTTGTGGAAGCGAAACGCCATACTACGCTGCATGTAACGAAGTTCCCCTTTTCACTACGGAAAATGTCCTGCTTTAGGAGTTCATGGTTAGGAGGCAGGAGTGTTACAGAAAGTTATAGGCAACCCTTTACTAGGGACCAGCCTATTGTCATATAAATACAAGTTACTGCTATTGAGAATATTCTAAAGAATAAGACCACGCGATAGTTACAAAGTTAAGTAGTTCAAGACAATACATTATTTAACATCTATTAACAGCCATAAATACTACATTGTAAACTAGAAAAATGTTTTAGTAAACCAAGCAAATGTAAATAAACATAGGTACAAGAATAGGCTAAAGTTTACCAAGGTCAAGTTAAAAGGAGTATTCTTTCTGGTTTATTAAGAAAAAAAGAGTTACGAAACTCGCTGTCTATTATTAGTAAAGTCAATAACACTTTGAAGGTTAAAACAAGTTAATAATTCAGCTGGCGGTCCATTCAGACGATTTCTGAATGAATAATATGTATGGTATGCTGATCGTATCATTTATTTTAGGAATTTCAAGTGCTGTAAGTTAAAAGATATTTTTTTGTGAGAAAGTATTTTTAATCTGCACTTACCTTACCTAACTGTTAGGCAGTTAATTGTCTGTATTAATTATGATCGACTTTATGAGATGATTTGAATTCTCTAATAAATTATAACAATAAAGTTTAAATTATCTATAACTACCTGCGCCTCGTGGTGTTACCCACTACATTTTTTCGGGATAAAAAGCCTATGTGTTATTCCAGGGTCTCAGCTACCTCCATACCAACTTTTAGCAAAATCGGTCCAGCCGTTTGAGCTTGTAGAGGTAACAAACATACAAACACACTTACAAACTTTCGCCTTGATACAATTTCAGATATAAATTGCAGCATAAATATCAATTTTATTGTTCACCAAATTACTTACCTGCAATCTCAAGCCATAACATTATAAGTGTAGATTGACAGTTCAAATAAAAGTAACTTCAAATCGAGTTCAAGAGTATTAACACAGATATTTGTAACGGGCCCTAATTGCGGTTTTTATTGACAGCAGCTGTCAAAGCGAATGTTTTGACGCCTGTCAACGTGACAGATGTCAAAGTCGAGGGTTCTTTAGCACGTGCGCTTTGGGAAATTAGTTTTTGGGGTCGAGAAACTTACACGTAATAAACGTAGGTACCTATCTATGCATACATATGGTGACAGATATAGTATTAAAGGAAAAAATATTAAGCAGCTCTATTAGGATAGTAGCGGAAAGACGTAGGGGAGTGTTTACCCTGCAGTGGGATAACACATAACTAGTGTTAATAAATATTTTTTCATCGGAACTCTAACTTGATTTTTCTTTGTTAGGCTAACAAATTAAAGTACAAACTTACTACATAAGCTGTACAGGTGCAAATAGTACATAAAATCTACATAATTATTTCAAGAACGTCGCATATTTAAGTGTGAGTCGCTTCTTAATCACTGACCCCAATATTTCTTGATTCACTAGAAGTGAGTACCTAGTAGTGAATATTATCTATGTTAGGTAAAGGTATGTATATTTACCTAGATTGATAGGTGAGCGATTAGCGGCCTTTAATCAACAGGAATAATCAAAGCTAAACTACTATTTTTTCTTAAAACGTCGCCCACACAATCTATCCTATATTGTAGGTGCGTTTCACAAACGTGAAATATCACGTATCCTGGGTGCGTTTTACAAACATGAAATATCACATACACAAACACTCACTCACGGGACAAACATCTGCGTTTCGCACAAGTTTTTGTCTCGTGCGGGAATCTAACCCGCAACCCTCACCACAGCAGGCCCATCGCCTAGCTACTGTACCAATCAGGCCGTAAATGTTGTTATATGATCCAAAACCATAAAATTTAGAAGACTTTTTATGAAGTTGGTTTAAAATGTAAACCAGCGATTTACTATTAATTTGTTGTATGTAGGAAGTGGTTGAATTCAAGGTTCTATAATCTAACTATATAGATAATTTAAATACATTAGCTTAACCATATCAATTCGCACAGTTCTAGATTTTTTTCTCATGCGACTGAGTTTATCGATGACTCATAATTATATTGATTTAGACACCAAGCAGGTTGGTTAGACAATTCATTTAATTAAGATATTGTATTTCATTTAGTTTTTAATAATACGTAGCTTGGTTCTCGGTTTTTTGGTCTGAATTAGTCACCAACCGGTTAAGAGATAAGCTGTGTTCAAACTCATGCTGGTTTGTCAGTCGATGTACGTAATTTTACGTTTTATATATACATAAAGTCACGACTTTTTCCCAGAGGGGTAGGCAGCAACCACGGATTTCCATTTGCTACGATCCTGGCATACTTCTTTCGCCTCACTCATCAGTTTAGCACGGAACACAACATAATTATAAGTACCTATATATTATTCATAATATAATAATATCTAAATTTTTCTAAATTTTTCTTCCATAATTTAAGACCCTGCCTCTTGCCGGTGGGCCAATCGCCACAGTTTTATCCTCTGTCTTCTTTTAAAACCCTTGTTATCCACAAATTGTAGGTTCCTAATTAGTTAATGGATTGCAACAAAAATTTATAAGACTTTTTAACTTAGAAGTCATTAAACCTGATAAAAACCAAAGATTCTCAAGATAAAAATGTACAGTGCTAATCCTATATCCATTCTACTTTCATACTTAATTTCAATATAATTTGTTCAGCAGTTACAAAAACAAACATCCAAAATCGAATAACGTTTTAAGTTTTTAATCTATTAAAATGTAAAGTACGTCTTTATTTGCACCGCACTGTATAATTATGATGTTATACGATATTGAACTTGCACGCCAGTGTAATGACAGTCATAAAACCACAAGGTCTTATTACCTGTCGTTTTTTAGCCAATTATTATCTGTATATGTTTTTTGCACGGAGATAATGTTTAAGACAGACTTCTAGACTACTGATTATTGTTTTACAAGTATTATATTACTTGAGGAACTCGCAGCTAATTGGGTACCGCTCAGATCGGTCGATACGTGAGGTAAAGCCGTGCTCTCCACGGGCGCTCTTGTGATGGGTGACCGTTTTCACATGTCGAGACCCCTCCGTGCTTCGGAAGGCACGTTAAGCCGTTGGTCCTGCGCCTGATCTCTCTCCGGTCGTGTCTTACCGTCCCATCGGACTATTAGAGTGAGGGAATAGGGAGTGCACCTGTGTTTGCGCGCATACTTGTGCACTATAATATCTCCTGCGTAGTTGGCTAGTCTCAGATGAGATAAGCCGCTGTGACCGAAATTCGGTCAGGAGAACATTATTATTGATCGATTGCTATGTTTGTTATTCTTGTTACTTACTGACAGTGTCCGGCGCACTCCGGACGGTCAACCTCGGTGCCATAGTTGTTGACTGACAAATCTCTACACCACGGCATGACCTATTCTATGTGGCTATTGGCTCATTTTTGTTTTATTTTATATAGGAAAAACAAACGATATTAAATTACATATTTAACTTTTAGCTAGACACATGAAAGACAATATGAGTCGCACCAACAACTTTGACATATTGATTATCGTTAAATATGGCCGCTTGTATGAGAATTTCCTACAAATTTAACGTTAACGTATGGACTTAACGATAACAAACAATTGGTGCAACCCACCCTAAGTCTATGTAATAACCACAACAATTCCCACATGAGGGATTCTGCAGAGAACTTTGAATATAAACTTTTTAAATATTGGTTTTTTTCAAAGTATCTTAGCTGAAGCCCTTTCCGAGGCAGCTATCTTAATTTAAAAAACTATTATTAGTGTTTAACATAATTATGTAAGGAATAAATTGTAACTATAGGTTATGATGGGGCTGACATGGTCATAGAGACTAAAAGTCCCTAAAAAAAAAAAACAATTCCCACAGATTACTAATAAGTTTTGGACTCGATGAGGATGCTTTAAGTTGCAAAGCAAAAAAATGTATAGATAAAATCGGTGACTTGTAATCATGTCAATACGAAGAAGATGAAGAAGCCTGAAGACTTTATTCAAAGAGAATAAGATACGTTCCGTCTATCAAAAGGCCAGGTATTCACGCCCCATAGTTACGGGTTCAAGAAACCCATTCAATTAATTAGCGTTGTATTATCGCGGCTACATTTATAAGTGTCGTAGCACTCTTAAGAAAATTAGGATGTGGTATTATGAGAATCGCTTTCTTTTGTTTTAGAGTTTATTTTTTCGTGGTTTTTTAGCTAAATTTTTAATTTTTTTAGCATAAATAAAAAAAGCCAATAGCGCTTTTATTATTAATCCTAAACATTCTAATAATTATTTTACGTTTTCTTTAAAGTTTAAAAAAGGAGTGTAATTATTAAATAATTTATTAATTCATTGTGTGTTAAGTTAAAGTACTTATCAAATCTATAATATTGAAACTTTCCCAAATAAAATATAACAGGATCCCCTTCATAGGTTGTTCAGTGTATTTTCTTTCAAAATTACAGACTTAGCTTTTAATTAATTCCCAAGCAAATTGAATTCATTATTTTAATTCAATATTCGACTATAAATACCAAAGTAACCGTCCACAGTAAAATATTAAAAAAACCAGCACAAACCACAAGTTATCAAAAACATTTATGAAGAAGTGAAAACCATTTCTTAGCGCGAATGCCGCGTCCAATATTTCGTATGTTCACGCCCCAACAAAACGGGCTTGGCAGTGTCAATGTTTATCAGTCACGCACATTTCGTGTTTTATTCGAAATTCTCTCAAGTCCAATAATAATTTGTGATTCGTTTGTTTCGACATTTTAGTAAGTAGCTGTCTGTGTCTTTAAGATTAAAGTAATTATTTTTTCATATAAAATAACATGACATTAAACTATGTTACGTATGCCGCAAATAGATATAATAATAATAATTAAAACATTTATTGAATTTAACACGTTATACAAAATAAATAAACCCACCAAACTGTGTGACAGTTTGTCGGCAGGAATAGCGCTCGATAAACATTTGGTATTCATTATTTGGAATTAAGTTATTAAGAGAGTTAAATAAGTACATCTAATTCTTAATCACTACATAGTATAAAACAAAGTCGCTTTCTCTGTCCCTATATCCCTATGTATGCTTAAATCTTTAAATCTACGCAACAGATTTTGATGCGGTTTTTTTTAATAGATAGAGTGATTGAAGAGGAAGGTTTATATGTATAATAACATCCATTAAATAGTGGAGAAATACTTATAATATATATTTTATACCCGTGCGAAGCCGGAGCGGGCCGCTAGTATTTTCAATAAACTATACGTTATGCATGCTGAACTGTGTCAGTAACATATTTTTTAACTTATTTTTTACTAGCACTATCTAGACACATCTAGTACTATCTAGATTTAGCATGTATTTACAACACGCAATGATGTCATTTCAATTAGCTATGTAAGTGTTAATTAGTAAAGTCATTAGCATTCACATGAGCACTTAATTATATTGACATTACAGCTTACAGCACTTATCTCTATACAGCTCATAGTTAGTTACTTTTAATAGTAAGGATAAACTAAAATACATGCTTTTTGCTTACCCTGTAAATACTGAAATCCCTTTTCTCCAGATTTGATATGCTAAAATCATTTGCTCACAAAATATAATTTCTAAAATCGTTCTACCGAAATTTCAGAGAATGTGTCGAATGAAGAATTTAATGTCGAATTGAGAACCTCGTTCTTTTTAAATTCGGTTGAAACCAGAAATATGGTACATGTATAAGGATCCCTGACTTTCCTTTTCAAATTTCACGTTTTATTGTGAGCCATATAAATTACAAAGTATCATCATCATCATCAGCCTATCTCAGTCCACTGCTGGACATAGGCCTCTCCTATGGCACGCCACTGAGCTCGATCTTCGGCCTGCCGCTTCCAACCGCTGCCAGCCATTTTGCGTGTATCGTCGCATAAGCATAAATCTTTGCAATTTGTGAAACATAAAAAAAAGTCGGTCCAATCACAAAAAAAATATTCCTCTTTACAACTCCTCTGTACAATTATTCAAACGAAATAATTTTCAATTGAATGTATAACGGTCGGTAAACATCGGTAGTTAAACTATATTTAGGTTGGAACCATTACGCCGACACCACATCGCATCAACAGTTGTAAATCCTCTTGAATATCAAACCGAAACGACTGAAATACAGATAAATACAGCTATAAGTATATAGGGACTTATATATGTATATTGATCGTGTAGGCTATTACAAGCATGTTACCTTCGCAATCTTCGCATCTGAAGCTGGTTGAGGCATAGAACTGATATTTGAATCTTATTCCAGTTGTTATATTCAGTACACGGTCAGTCTTGTGATGGGTGGCCGTTTTCACATCGAGACCCCTCCGTGCTTCGGAAGGCACGTTAAGCCGTTGGGTCTGTGCCTGATCTCTCTCCGGTCGTGTCGGTCTACCGTCCCATCGGACTATGAGAGTGAAGGGATAGGGAGTGCACCTGTGTTTGTGCGTTATTCTGAATCAAGAATTTATACTGCCGTTGATTTGAATTCAGGGCAGTATACATTTTTGAGTCAGAATGATCGCAAGTCATAATCATGGATTGGTTCACAGCGTATCCTAATCCATAACCGAGATTGATTTACTTCAATCGACAGCTATTATCCTAATATATTACGGAAATAAACAAAATTAGGTCGGTTATAACTGTAATGACTAGTTACCACACAATGAGATTACAATATAAACAATACACAATTCCCCTTTAATAGATTCATCAATCTTAATATGAATTACGTCGGTAAATGATTCATGAATGTGCGATTCAGTTTTGATTGGTGCATTATCTTGGATTAAATTGATGCGGATATGTATTTGTGCTGCTATATTTCAGTGTTTGATAAGTGTTGCTATAGGAGATTTTTTATTGTTTTTATGAAAATTTTTGAGTATTTGAAATAAAACTATGTTTGTAGATTTTATTGCGGTAATTCGTTTTTCTGGCTTCGACTCGTTCCGTCAAATGTCAAATATTCGCTTTAGTGATAGAAATCAGTATAAAATCATACTGTTGTCTGTTTATTGACTTTTTTAAATAGAATTTGCATGTCTCTTGAAATGCTATACGAATTTTAGTTTTAGTTGAGAGATCTAATATTTTAATGAAATCTATATAAACTTTAGGTGATTTGCAATACTCTAAAATTAGCACATTTTAAGTAACCGATACTTTTAGTTGCATACATATACGTATATAACACAGAATGCTAACATTTGCTTTATACAATTTTGCTCCTCTTAATGTCGAAATAAAGGATTTATCATTATTATTACGAACCTACATTCTACCAGTTACCAAATACAAACCTAACTATGTATGTCAAGAGCAAATAAACAGACATACTTAACCATCTTACGTTAATCTCACATCATCAAATCGCCATAACCTTAAGCTATTCCCACAGAAAAAACACAAACATTACAACATCCATCCTTGTTATTCGCCTGTCAAAGAAAAGAGATAGAAACAAATCGTTTATCAACATGAGTAATTATTCTTATCCATCATAACATAGTCTAAGGTACGCCATTAAGAATTTCGTAAACTTAGATGACAACTCGTACTTACTAGGAATGTTGTCAGACGTGCTGTCGATTGCTAAATATCGCGTAATCTTATATTAAATGTATAAACACGAATTATTACCAAATGTCATGCTTCTGAATAGGTAATGCCTAACTTATAATTTATGCTAGCTCATCCTAAATGTAGAAGTCGTTAAGGTAAAAAACATAGCATAACATCATGCCAGTCTATCTGCAGGGGTAGGCAGAGATGACTGTATAAGTACTGTAAAGTACACCCACACTTCGTCAGTTATGTTTTTAGGTCCGAATGTGCAGTGATAAGGTTGTCTTAAAACGCTAGAATTTTACATTAGTACTCACTTTTACCAATATACTACGACTGTATATCAGTGGGCAGTTTGCCCATGCACCAGACAGCGATAAAAGGTGGGCCAAGCTTTTACCAGGCACACTTATTAACCAGTAATACATACATACAGTTACGCTTGTTTCCTAGAGGGGTAGGCTGAGACCACGGATTTACATTAGCTACGATCCTAGCATACTTCTTTCGCCTCATTCACTCGCATCACATTCCTCATACACGCTCGTCGGCTAAGGGTACTCCTCACTTGACCCTTTTGTAGAACATCACCGATTTGGTCTAAGTATGTTCGCCGAGGTCTTCCCCTTTGCGAAACTCCACTAACAATTTTTTTTAAAAACGTCGCCCCACACTAGGAATTTCTCCTGTGTCGTGGGTGCGTATCACAAACATGAAATATCACATTTATTTATTTATTTATTTATTTATAAGGCAAACCAACGACATATTTACAATTACAGTTTGTGACATTATTTTCATAATTTATGTACAGTGTAAATACGTCACTTACAGGTATGCACACCATTTACAGTACACAACATACATATAAACATGCTACAGAACAGATATTAAATAACAATAACAAAATCAAAATCAAGTTAGCTTCATACAGTTACATAGAAATAATAAAAAAATAAGTAATTATAATATAATAACATACACAAACACCCAGACTCGGGACAAATATCTGCGGATCGCACAAATTTTTGTCCCGTACGGGAATCAAACCCGCAACCCCAAGCGCAGCAGTCCAATCGCTTAGCCACTGCGCCAATCAGGTCATCATATAATCGTTTTGTCCCTTTTCTTTAGAATAAGTAAGCGTACCAATGATTGTCCGAGTGTGTCAGCGATCACATTAGAACTCTCCGACACCACACTCTGGGATACTAGAGAGAATATATCAAGTTTGTTTGCGACGAAAGTAAGTACAGAAGATAATGATAACAGGCTTATCAGTCATGCGTTATCAAATCACGGAGTTACGCCATCATTCCGGTGTGACGAAACCTGGTGTAAATCTCTTTAAGACTCTTTTATCGTGTAAGTTTTGGTGAAGATTCGTAAGGAATTTAAGTAAAGGAAGAGTTAGTTTTGGATTGCTGCAAATCCCCATTTGTTACGGAATCGTTAGTTAACTTTGCAAACTGTCGTGGTTTACATAATTATTGTACTAAACGTTTCGTGCTTTAATAAGGTTATTGAATGCGATGTTTTTTCAATTTATTTGCATAAAATTGTGGTTAGATATAGGTGTTATGAAATAAAGAGATCAATCACATTTACCAATTTGGGCATGCAAATTACAATATTATTGTGCTTAGAAATTGTGCAAATTACAATATTATTGTGCTTAGAAATTGTGCAAATTACAATATTATTTGTTATTATTATATATATATATTGAAATGTTTTTTCTTTTATATTAAATGTAATTATCTATTTCTTATTATAAATGAACTGTAAAGATTTTATAAGAAATAAATTTCTATAAACCGATATTATTGTGCTAAGAAATTGTGCAAATTACATTATTATTGTGCTTAGAAATTGTGCAAATTATAATATTATTATCTTACTTATTTCTTTAGTCCTGATAATGAATTCTGAAAAAGGTCTGTCTGGCTAAAATTAACAAAGTTATAAGCGTTTACATTTTATTTTTAGACTGAGATGGCATTTTAGGATGGTGACGTCAATATCCTGTAGTTGTTTTGTAGATAGATATATCGTATATAGAATAGATAGAATAAATGCTTAATTGTACACCAAAACTGTTGTCGAAATCGAAACGACCGCAGAGAGATCTCCATATTATAGACAAGTGGACCAACGCTAGGCGAATTGAATAGAATAGAAGGGTAGCTATAGGGCCCCAGACGGATGCCAAAGGCCTGTAAAAGACATTAGTAGCTACCCTGCCTTAGCTGTTCGTAATTAAGAATGAGTGTCGTTCGAGTTTGTTCTTAGAATACTGTAATTATTACAATGGTCATTAAAAAGTTAACGTTTATGGACCATAGACGCTGTTTTATTAACGCGTCATTGTTTGATTGCTGGAGGACCGTTATAAACTCCTGGGTTTGATTCCCGTGCGTAGAAGAAATATTCACGAGAGGTTCCTTAAAAACGTCTAAAGGTAAAAGCTAAAAGGTAAGCCTTTTTAATGAATAGGGTACTTATAATATTGACCAAATATTAATATTTAATGACAGAGATCTGCTTACCCCTTTAAGGAATACAGGTACGATGATACCATATAGCTACCCATACGGGGTATATTTATATGACACATCACAAAAACCTTGTAACACTAACCTATTAATTGTCTATGCTTAGACCACACAGACAGCCTATTGTTATTACTAAAAGAAATATTAATATATCTAGGTTAATATCCAAGCAATAGACCGAATTGTAATTAATGAAGTATTGTTGACTTCTGCCCCCTTACCTTAAAACAGGACAGTTTACGATGTGGAAGCGAGACGCCGCTACGTGCAGTGTAATGCGGCGTCTCGCTTTCTCAACGTATACTGTCCTGTTTTAAGAGTTCTTGGTAAGGGGGCTGTAGGCTCAAGTTGAATGGTAATGTGTTAATTTACATTAATTAATTAATCAACGTTAATTAATACAGTCATACTGAAGTATAGAAAATGTTAGGTAGCTGTTGTAATGTTTTATTTATGCTCGTAATATTCCAAGCGAAAAAATAATAAATAAAAGAACGCTATTTAACATCATCTCTCTGCCTATTGCGGTCCACTGCTAAAAATGAATCTATTTTTTTTTTTAATTTTACGTAATATGGTTAATATAAGATGTTGTTCGGTTAACTATTTACGTAATAACTTAAGACAGAAGGTCCTTGAAGTAGGGACTTAATAAAGTAATCGACTTGGTATTATATGGATCTCACAACTTTTTACGGTAGAAAAACTGAGTCGCGAGACTTGGTTTTTTACAAGTTATGTTTTTAATGGCATAAGAATTGTCTCCTGTATCGTAGGTAGAAAATAGAAACAGGAATATTTCCATCCTCTTTTTTCACGCGCTAAGTAAAAGGGACAGCGTTATTTATACTGTCTACGAACTATTATATGCGGAAGACGGCAGTACAGTGACTGTTATCAAAAATGTTGTAATATTAAAAACGATAACCTATCTGAGGGCCCTACTACTTGTCTTTACTAAAGTGAGATGACTTGCGTTCGAGTTTTACTATTCGAGTTGCGACTCTCTCCTTCTTACTCATTGACTTCTGTTTGATTTGCCACTGTTTATTTCTAGTTAGCTGTTAATCTTTAATTCGTTTTAAATGTCTTCTAGACTATTCAATTGTAATACTTACTGTAGATTTGGATCTTAGAAATGTTGAAGAGGCAAATAAACTAAAAAAATACAGTTTGTGAAGCGTTACAGTTGTAAATTAGCGCAAAATTAATATTTTCAGCTGAGTTACGAACATGCAACTTGTAAAATTAGTTGAATTTTTTAATTAAAATTTAAATAGCCCGTTCTGTGTCCCAAAATCCCTGTGTAAAGACGAAAGACTTCCCTATTATTCCTTCACAAAACCATATTCATCGCCACTTCGGGCCATGTCTAAAAATATTATTAATTGTTAAAATGCTTTTTAATAAAAGTAAATGCCATGCTCACTAATTAATATTTACCTACTCAAATATTTGCATACCTATATTACATATTTTTGCTAGAACTCGAATAGTTTTCACTTAATGACATAAGTTTCAATAGTAGTTTATCATCTTGCGTCACCTCCATATCTCGGAGCCTCAAATATTGCTCAAACAGGTTGCTAAGAAGAAAATATTTACAACGACTTGGAATCTTAGGTGCCATCGTGTGAAATGGCTTTAATGATCTCAAACATGAAATCAATAAATATTTGGGATGCCCTTTAGCTCTTATTATTTGTAAAAGTATAAGTTTTCGATCGAAACATAGCATGCCCTGAAAAGGATAAAGTCTACATAAGCTAAGCTGTCGGTCCAAGTGTCCAGTGTTCAGGGTGCGGTAAACGATCAATCATATTGTCACTCGTGAAGGAGAAACCCACGTTTCAATTGAAAGAAGATTAAGTGTAAAGTGGCTACATCTATACTCTGTGTGGCAAAATAAGTTGTATTAACACGTAACCGGTTATAGTTTTAACGTTTTTATTTCATAAGGCTACAAAAGAGCATTCACAATACGTCATATCCAGTTGCTTATTAATTGGAGTATCGTAGCAATTGGAAGTTCGTAGTCTGTCCCTAATCCTTTGAGCGAGAGATGCGATTTAACGTACACAATCCTTTACAATTCTTTTACCAACTCTTAAGCTTCAAACACCAAGGTTCCAAGATTTTAATTCGACACACTTCCTAACTGAAGCAAGAACGCAATTCTTTAAACAGAAAAATAAACGCACTCAATGTCATTTCTCAAAATCACTTTAACGTGAGCTGAATAAACGAGACGTGTGCACATAAAATAAATCTTTATTGGCTACGTAATAAATGTCAGAATTGCATACAGACAATGGCTTGGTTGTTTTGCAAAAACAATTTGCACCCTTTTGTTTTTTCAAGTACCATGCTTAATATAAATGGCTGCGTTTACACCGATCTTTTGTTGGTTATATGTTAATCGTGTCATTTGACATTGAATATAGATTTCTTAGAATCTAAATCATATCTGGTTAGATATTCTTTTAAGATGTCCATGTTTAGGTTATAAATGTTGAATTGTTGACGAAGTTTTCATTTTAAGGATAAAACTTATTTGAATGTACAGTTTAGTCAGAGTCAGCCCCCTTACCATGAACTCTTAAAGCAGGACAGTTTACTTAGTGGAAGCGAGACGCCGCATTACACTGCACGGAGCGGTGTCTCGCTTCCACATCTTAAACTGTCCTGCTTTAAGAGTTCATGGTAAGGGGGCTGTATAAGTTTATTAACCGTCACATTTTCATTTCTTCTTCATATTTTTCTTTTTATTTCCGGTGTTTTGCTTCCGAACAATGTTTTTTTTCCCTCCTCCATTATCTTGAACAAGTCATTTTCTATTCAAAATAATGTTGCTATTAATTCAGCGCGTAACAAATACACGACACGACACCAGAATTACGGTACAGTACTTCGGTGTAACGTCGTCCGGTCTCACGTCGCTCCATGGCCCACAAACGACAAGGGGCTAATATTTTTAGTGGTGACTCATTGTTGACTCTGTACTGCGTAGCTTGAGCACGTTGATGGGTTTCACGGATAAATCTCAAGTCCCTTGGATATTGATGGATGGAGAAATATGTTCTTTATCGTTGGAATGATTGGTCCAAGCTAACAATTAGCTCTCTGAAGCTTTGGTGTATAAATATTTGTTCGACTACAAATAACTTATCCGATTGAATGTTTCTGTGGATATATGTGTTGTGAGAGTATTGACACAGTGAAAGAAATTAGGTCATGTAACGTTTTTTTCATTATTCTTTACCCGACTTCATCCACTGTCTACTACATGCGCTGCATTCTGTTTGATTCATTCTTCGCGCTTTTGTGCTAGCCTAATCTAGGTTTCTTAACGCAATGGTTATAATATCGTCAGTACACCTTTCAGTCAGATGGTTCTGAGATTCTGGACTTGTTAATTATTAAAATATTGCTCGATTTTGAAAGAAACGGGCTCAACATGAGAAAATCGGTGCTAAAAGTGACGATAGAGTTAAATTTTTGGTGTCCCGCAAGGAAGCATTTTCGGGCCAATCCTCTCGCTGTATATCCAATGTTTTGTAGAAAGAAAACCACACGTCATGTTAAATTACCGTTATGTTAACTAAACCCGTATAACTGGCTTGTTATACTTCATTTAAACAGCTGACTTCGTACCCCAAGTTAAAATATTTATTCAAACGATTCCGGGGATCCGAAAATTATTAATCACCAAAAAAGTCCCCTACGGTAGTAGTATAAACAAAATTACCGTTAAAATGAAAAATGTCTGAGATTTTATAAATTATGTCCGTAACGTAAACATCAGGACCAGTTTATGTTGGAACATGGCGGCTTGTGCAATAAGTGAAGAGATTTTTTTATGTTAAAACAAAGTATGTTGGAAGTATTTTAGTTTCGTTTTGTGTGGTCTAGAGCTTAGAATAGACGCCTCAATTTCTTGTTTAGTTCTTAGAGGAGCGTAAAAGTTTTATAACCTTTTGATACGCATAAGAATCTTTATTAATATAAATAGAATCTGTATAATGAATCATCTTGATTGCTGTAGTAAGATCAAACTGTCGGTTTCATGATTTATTTATAGGCATCAGGGGCTCGTAGCTACGTGGCTACCGCGCAGATATGTTTATCTGCGATGATAAGCCGTGCTTACCGCGATCAGTCTTGTGATGGGTGACCGTTTTCATATATTTAGACCCCTCAGTCCTTCGAAAGGCACGTTGGTTCTGCGTCTGATCTCTCTCTGGTTGCGTCCCTCTACCGTTCCATCGGACTATGAGTGTGTGGGAATAAGAGCACCTGTGTTTGCGCGCAAACTTGTGCACTATAATATCTCCTGCGTAGTTGGCTAGTCTTAGCTGAGAAAGGCCGCCGTGACCAAAATTAGGTCAGGACAACATTTTACTCTTGCTAGGAAGTAAGAGCTACTCGTATTTAGCTGAATTTTATTCCGACATTAGTGCCAATTTTAACACAAGCTATTCACTGTGGATTCACTTGTGTCCTACGAAAATCCGAACAACACATACTCTTATCCTCATCCAAGTCTCCACCACTCCGATCTGTAGGTCAAGTTACATTCAAACATCCAAATTCAAACTCACATATATAATAATTTTATTAGAAGGCATCATTAACCGTAAAAGTGTTATTTGGTTACGTAAATTAAAGGTGTTAACACTACTTAAATGTTTACTATATCAGAGTATTTCGTTGTAACATGTAATAACTACGAACAAATTATAATATCACTTTATACTTAATTACTGAAAGCTTTTTGGGTGATTAACTTTGCTTGTAGAGTTATTTTCACTTGTGACTCGTGTTAGTGGATTAACTTGTTACATACCTAGTTTAATTTTAGGTATGTCATTATGTATGTACCTATATGTATATATGTAATTATACAAAGATAGCTTGTTGAGTAAGTACATAACTTTTTCAGCTATGTATATGTTTATCAAAATAATGTCTTATAATGTATGTTGACGCGTTTAATTGGTTTATTGAATCTGCCATTTGCTGCTCTATTTATTTAACAAAAACAATTAACATTATATATACACTCGATTTTTTTATAATTTTTTATATTTATTAGTGTTGTCTGTGTTCTGGATCTGCCAACTGGTGAATATGAAACCGGTCAAGAAATCTCTAGTTTACCATTGCAGTACCGATTCTGTCTTATTCATAAACGAGTATCATACCGGAATTAACTAAACCCCGTATCAAGTCTATTGACATCTCTTTTCTTTGATATGCAAACGACAGTGACAGGTATAATTTAAACCTTGGTTTAATTTTTTTTTAATGTGATGGGGGCATTAGGTTTAGGCTATTATAGTAACACACATTTATAGGCACAGATTTTTTCTTAAATCAAGAGTCGTAGTTCGTCAAGAGTATAAGA
Source organism: Abrostola tripartita (assembly GCA_905340225.1). Classification (NCBI taxonomy): domain Eukaryota; kingdom Metazoa; phylum Arthropoda; class Insecta; order Lepidoptera; family Noctuidae; genus Abrostola; species Abrostola tripartita. The sequence continues at coordinate 6,470,322 of HG996512.1, forward strand.
TATGGCGAGGCTATTTTATCGGATCCATTCTTGGATCGTCGCCTCACTGCTCACTTTGTAGGCGTCTGAAAAGAGTATTCATAATCCGTCTCTCCACAGATATCATGTTTCACTAAATTGACGATCTAATTGCCGCAGCGGCTAAGCAATTGGACTGCTGCGCTTAGGGTTGCGGGTTCGAATCCCGCACGGGACAAAAATTTGTGCGATCCGCAGATGTTTGTCCCGATTCTAGGTGTTTGTGTATGTGATTTCGTGTTTGCAAAACGCACCCACAATACAGGAGAAGTTCCTAGTGTGGGTAGGTTTGTGATATTTCATGTTTGTGAAACGCACCCACGATACATGAGAAGTTACTGACGACGGATTTTTTAAAATAATTATGTAGTTGGTTAGTAACAGTTATCGATTGTTGATGTTATTATAGGTTTTACGAGGTTTTATTGTTTGATCTTAGCGTTTCCTTGTTGTACAACAACTGTATTGTGAGATCAAAATGTTTTTCAAGCACGTTTTCACTCACGTTACGTCGCTTATCAGAATTGAAACATCCGTTTTTAAAGTCGTAAAATTGTAGTTTTTTTAAACGTTGCTATTTAGTTTTTGTAATGTATTTTTAGGGAATACAATATTTTTGATTGCACACATAAGATAAAGATGAAAAATCATTTATTCAAAATGGACTTAAAAAGTAGGTATTTTTTGCACGTCAAATTACATCAAGACAGCCCGAAAATCTCCACCGTCACCGATATCTAGTGCTATAGCTGGGTAGAAGAAACGACGCAACAAACTACCCAGCAGGCCATCCGGCACGCCCTTATATAGATATAATGCAGGGTAAAGTAAATTAAAAAAAAGGAGTACAATAGGTGGCCTTATCGCTAAAAGAGATATCTTCCAGGCGACCTTAAAACCGACTGGAGTAATGAAAATTTGTACTAGAGTAGTCTGTGGTGCGCATTATTTCAATGATTAAATAATGGAATGAGCGGGAGTGAATGACCGAGTGATTGTGAATGAAAAAGTAAATTTTCTTTTGTATTTATATTTTTCTTTTGGTTGTAGCAAATATAAACCCGTGGTCTTTGTCTCCCCATCTGGGAAACTTTGTATTTTAGAGCTTTCTAATTGAGGTCACGTGAGCCAGTCATCCAAATCTATTATTATATTATAGTTATTGATTTATCTAACATCCAAATCCACAGGCATCCAGATCTTTTAGATGTTACATAAGAATCTCAATTCTCTTGTAGGTATATTATGTAATAGTGAATTTTACCTGTATTGTTAAGTTATGTTTTCTACCTAATGTACACCGTCATCTGTCCGCTATTCTTATTCTGTCTACATATCCATTAATGGATGTATGGAAGAAATTGCTTTTAGCAATATCACCGCCACTTGCAATGTTTTTAGTATTAAGGTTTTTTTTGTATTCTGTATTTCGTGGTGAGCAGGAAAGAATATTATCTATCTATCTTAAAGCACAATACATTAATAACACTAGTAGGAATGTTAACAAGATAAAACAAAGCTGGGGTCTATATTCGATGGTTTGTCGCCACGTGGCGTTGCGGGGGTGTCTGCCGACTACCCCACCGTGACATCCATTCTTTACGGTTTACGCGCATTACTGTTTTAACAAACAATGTTGTTGATAATGACCTTTTGACATGCGAAAAATGTGCTGTGTATTTCAATTAAATTAAGTGTTTTAATACGCTGTATAATATAATTACATTCTGTCCGCCTTATTCATAAAAATTACAATTTTAAACCAAGGATTAAATTATACCTGATATCAATAGACTTAATACGGGGTTTAGTTAATGCCGGTATGATCCTTGTTTATGAACAAGAAGGTGTGAGTATATTATAGGATTTTTCGACACTCGCGTAGTCTCTCTACTTGCACCTCAAACCAATCACTTAGCTACTGAATCAGGTACGCAACCAGAAAAAAAACAGGAAAGAATGGCTTTGACCATGCCATCAATTAAACTGGTACAAGAGCAATTATATCATAGTCTCTAATAAGAAACATATGCGTGATATGTAACGTACGTGGTAACTTCACGACAATTAAATCCATGGAGTTTGCTTAGCGTGACTGCGACGGCGCGAAAATTGCCTACGGCTACTTGTTAATTTTTGTTGTGGGTAGGTGTAAAATGACGTAAGTTTTATGTAGATTGTCATTTTAGGCGATTTTTGTTGTTTTTTCATGTTGTGGTAAATGAGTACAAACATTTATGAGATATAAAGCTGGGCCTTTATTTTCGATTGCGTATTTTTTTTAAATCGTCGCCCCACACTAGGAATTTCTTTTGTATCGTAGGTGCGTTTCACAAATATGGAATAGCACATACACAAACACCCAGACTCTGTACAAACATCTGCGGATCGCACAATTTTTTGTCCCGTGCGGGAATCAAACCCTTAGCGCAGCAGTCCAATCATTTAGCCACTTTGGGTGCCACACCAACAACGAACGATACATACATCACACATGTAGTCCCCTAAGAGGTACAGCTTCTGACTTTCAATTACAATACACACTCGGAAGCTATACCAATATTCGTTACTACAAGAAATCTTCACACATCAATAAAACAATTTCGTTTCTCAACTTATAATGTGCCCATGCAAATCTATTGTTTTATTGTTTTTTTTTAAACGTCGCGTCGCCCCACACTAGGATTTTCTCCTGTATCGTGGGAGCGTTTCACAAACATGAAATATCACATACACAAACACCCAGACTTGGGACAAACATCTGCGGATCACACAAATTTTTGTCCCGTGCGGAAATCGAACCCGCAACCACTAGCGCAGCAGTCCACTCACTTAGCCACTGCGCCAATCAGGTCGTCGCTAATTAACAAACGCATAAAATAAATCAGTCAATTCTAAAACTGTCCGATCATTAAAACTCGCTGCGACACAGAGTCGATGACTGTATGAATCACACCATTATAGGTGCATCGTTTATTGATACTTATTACTTGCGGGGTCAATACCAATTTCAGTTTGTTTCTGTTCAGCCATCACTGTACAGATTAAACAGAAAAATCGGTCTGATTTAGGATTGACGGAGAGTTTCGAAAAAAAAATTGTCAGTATCTAGGATATTTTTTGTTTGTTGTCGTTCATTGTGGCGTTCTAAGAGTGTCCTTTGTCCAACAGTGGACGTCTTCCGGTTGAGGATGATGAGACGAAGACATGAATTAGTTTTCGGTTATACATAGTATATTATCTAGACAGTAATAATAAGATAAACTAAAATTGTATGTCCAACGGCTGTGCAAAGGCCTAGCAAAGATTCATTTAAGATTAAGGTTTTCTTTAAGAATATTTTTAGCCTAGATTTTGGATGTGTGCTTGAAAAATGTCATTAGGCTGCCTGTCTCAGTGTGATGCAATTTTCCGGTATTATTAATATGCTTCTTAAATATTTTATGTCATTGCTACTGCCTCTTTACCATGAACTGGTAAATCAGCCCCCTTAGACAAGGGGCAAAACGCTTGACGAATAGAAATGGAATAGAATGAAAAATGTATGGGGATGACACATGTCATCGATAACTTATTCGAAACATGATCTCATCCGTTTACGCTGTGGAAGCCGGACGCCGCATTACAGTGCATGTAACAGCGTTTCGCTTCCATAACGTAAACTGTCCTGCTTTAAGAGGTAAGGGGGCTGGAGTAATTATATAAATGAAATAGATGCTGCATAAGAGTGCACCTTCTGTTCTATTCTGTTGTGTCATTTTGCGAATGTATGTTAGTTATCAATATGAATTAATTAATTTGCACAACTTTGAAGGTCGCTTCCGTGTCTCATAAGTGCAGACATGGTCGACTTTAACTTTTTAATTAGGTAATACGACACTAGCCTAAGAATCATATTCTACGTGGGTCTAGGCATAGTTATTGACAATTGAATGCATCAATTATTTTGAGAATGACTCGCAAAAACATGGTGTAGGTACTAACGTAATACTTCCTGCTTTTATAGCAATGTGTGTACTTTTGGATGGGTTAACTTGCGTAGGTGATTGGTTCTATACAGGCGTTTTTATGTTTAACATTTTTATTGTTATTTATAACTACAACTTAGCTTAACACATAGGCTACTTTTTATCCTGAAAAAATGTTGCGGGTAACACCAAGGGGCGCGGGGCGCAGATAGTTTAAAAACATTCGAGAAACAGTGTAAAAAACTCCAGTGACACAGGTCCTCAACATTTTTATTAAATACCTATATAGATAAGATGAATTAACTAACAGAATCTTGCATACTCATAACTTATTCCTCTCAGCCTACCTCATAACCCCATTAAGCTGTAACAAACAAACCATAAAATAACCGTATCATTCGTCACTTTACGTAACTAGGGTTAACGAAGCGGGCTGTCAGCGGGTAAGGGTTAGCTAACCCTTTAGTTGCAGTGGTATAAGGTACCGAACTAATTATGTTCACTATCGATGAAGATGTATTGAGATTGTACCCGTATACAACTGTTATAAGCAAAAGAGTGCCTTTATAATCGTTTTATCGACTTTTTAACCTTCTGAATGCTTCCAGACACACTAGGTATCGCCAAAAGTCCGGTAGCAATCATCTATACTATTAACATTATAAAACTGAAGAGTTTTTTTTGTTTTTTTGCTTGAACACGCTAATCTCAGGCACTAATTGTCCGATTTGAAAAATTCTTTCAGTTTTAGATAGCCCATTTATCGAGGAAGGCTATATATAGGCTTTAAAACATTCGAAATCTACGCGAAGTCGCGGGTGGAAGCCAGTAACTTAATATATTGTGATGGTTTTCCCTTTTTTTTAGAACCTCAAGTTATATTTCTAATAGGTATAGTGCTGGCTTAATGTCTTGTTACAAGATAAAATAATAACCACTAGGATACCTTTCGATGCTGATGTTTGAATCGTCCAGTGTTGGGCGCAAAATTGTGCCTTGAACTGGTAATTTTTTGAATAAAAATAGATTTTGTTAGCACCCCATACGACCAACAAGAGGCCTATATTTAGTCAGACCACACGAAACAATACAACAACATAATCGCCTACTGCACACCCTATTTAAAAACAGTGTTATTTTAAAACAGACTATTTATATCTTCAAATAAAAGCGTAGAATTAATTTGTAGCGTTTTAACCGTCAAAGTTTTTTATTTTTTAACAATCTGTCACAGACACGTCACGTTAGCATTTACGGGTTATTGAATGAGGTAATTAGATGACAAAAGGGTTAAGATTGATGATGTTAATGAGGGTTAGATTAGAGATAGGACTGACGGGTTTCTTTATTGGTTACCAAATAGTTCAATCATAGAGATAGAGAGTAAAGTGTTTTGCAGTATAGAATTTAATTTGACAACCCTATTAATGCAATGGTTAATTGGGGGTCGATCGGACCCCACGCGCAACCCAGTTGTGTGGTCCTTAGATATTCATTGCAAATCTGAGTGTTCGTGGATATAATATTAATGTCAGTAAAACGCACCCACGAATACGATACAGGAGAAATTCTGTTTTATACTATATATTCTTACAGTTATCTAGAGCAGCATTACTTTTTAAGGAAATCGACAGAGCATACAGACACACCCTTATCCCACCCTCATAAAAAATATACTCACATACTTCCCCTAAAAATCCCATGTTCATATAGAAAGAAAACTATGTAATTTGATTGGTATGGTAATAAAAAAAAATATATCTTTGCCACCCCATCACAGTAACAAGTTCGCCCCAGAATATCTGAGAAAGACACAACATAGGAGACGGTAAAGAAGCGGTCCACTGCAAGATGTGTACTATGTTATGCTATCATAAGATATATTTTTTAGTGTCGCGATTTTAGTGGTTGACGCTTGATGGTCTGAACGTGCTTTTTCTTTTTTTTTATCATATGGTTGGTGAACAACCTGGTGTCAGAGTTTAAACCGCCTCTGAAATGGCTTTACTGTTTTTAGCAACTGATAACTAATTTATAGTACGCACATGATTTCGAAAAGACATTGGTGAGTGCTGGGGGTACCTTTGACTTGGCAGTCCAACGGTCATATCACTCGGTTATTACTACGTTCAATGTGATAGAGTACCATGGAGATATATTATTGTGGCCGATTTTAAACTAGTCATTACAAAAAAATAAAACCTCGGTACTCGAGTGGAGCTAGTACTGACGGTACCTACTAGTTAATTAAAAAATGTAATCACTTTTTGCCGCAAATATCATACAAAAAGATTTACTTATAGCTTTCAGCTTTGACAACTCACTTACGAAGCTTTTGCTCTTTCATCTTTACAACAATACTTGCATTTTTAAAGCAAGCTCATAGCATAGCTTTGAGTATGCAAGCAGTATTACTTGCTGAATCACCATACAAGAATGCATGTCGGATCGGATCCGTGACTTTCGTTAGGGAGTGTTGCCATGCAAACACTCTTTACTTGTCTGTGACGAATTTCATGAGGTTTTTGTTATGAAATGTTGTTCGACTGTATTCGGTTCTATTCGATTCGATTTAGATTCAAAAGTTCACTTATAACTGTAATAGTATTTGATGTTTATTGATGCGATGGACACAGATTGTTCAACGTGGGTATAATTGCGGTTTCATATCCTGATCATTTGACGACTGATTGGCGCAGTGGCTAAGCAATTGGACTGCTGCGCTTAGGGTTGCGGGTTCGACTCCCGCACGGGACAAAAATTTGTGCGATCCGCAGATATTTGTCCCGAGTCTAGGTATTTGTGTTTGTGAAACGCACCCACGATATAGGAGAAATTCCCAGTGTGGGGTGACGTTTTAAAAAAAAAAATATCCAAACAACTATCTATCTAATTGAAGTTTTCAGTGTCATATCTTGATTAGTCAGTTTGGACATTACAACGCAAGACATCTTAATTGTATTTTGCGCTCAGAACGTTTGTCTTTTCAACATTAATTTCCTTCCTTACTGATAATCATACCTGATATTTACTTTCTTAGCGATTTTCACTTATTTTAAAGTGGCAAAAATCTTGTCCCCTATTACAGAAGATTAAGAAGATCCCAGCAAGATAACAGCACTGATAGCCGAGTGGTATGACCGTTGGACTGCCAAGTCAAAGGTCGCAAGTTCAAATCCCGGCACGCACCAATTTCTTTTCGAATTCATATGCGTACTAAAAATTTGTTATCAGTTGCTAAAAACGGTGAAGGAAAACATCGTGAGGAAACCGGCATACCTGAGAGATTTTTCAACGGTGTGTAAAGCCATGTCAGAGGCCTAGAGGCGGTTTAAACTCTGACACCAGGTTGATCATCAACCATACGATAAGAAGAAGAAGATCCCCTATTGAAATATGTGTTCAATACAGCCTTACTTACCTCTTTAGGTAGAACAAGCGTGACTTGACGACGATTCGTACGTTACCATAACTTTTATACTTAACTCAAGATTGAATCTACTTTCGCTAAAGGTACTACTTATGGTAAATTATGGCGATTTATGGTAATTCAATTCATATCGTCGCACGCTTTAATACTGAACTTAATCTTTCACCTTTACCGACCCCCATATGCCATGGCTTTCTACTTAAAAGGCATGAGTAGTAACCTTAAACCTTAATAATTCGATACATCCTTGTTAGACAGAGTTTTGTGGATAATGTGGAGGCCTTTTCCCAGCAGTGGGACACTGAACAGGCTATTTAAATATAAACCTTATTAACATCACGGTAATGCCCAAAAGAGGTAGACAAGAATCCTAAATTAAATTAAATCTAAATTCTATATTCTTAATCTAGTAAAACTGAATACTAATATTAAAAAAAGAACTACATTAATTCTTCAAATATTTAATGATACTATTAATGTCGTGGATAAGATTTAGTGAAACATAAATAGTCAGTAAGACAATTGTTTGTGTGATCTTATGATACAATACAAACATGTATAAAATGTGTATAAAACGTAAGTATTTCGCTGAAAGAATTATTTTAAAAAAGCTTTTTCACAATGAGTTAAATTGCAGAAATGTATATAGTAGTAGTAGGTATCCGATGATATATAATCAAGATCAATAGAAACTGTTTTTCCTATAACCGATGAAAACGATAAATAAATTGAAACTGTCTAGAAATTCTATAATCACATAACACCATTTCTGAAGCAGTATGAAGCCATAGCTACCGCCATTTTTTAAGGTAAGCAATAGCAATAAAAATAATAGTAACAGCTCTCTACAAACATCCGGTTATTACGATAAAGTGTGTTTGTCATGTGCCATTTTTCTCAGAAACTGCTAAGCTTTAGATAGTTTTGTTTGTAGTTTCGCATTGGTGTGCTAGGAGGATATTGTCGTTTTCTACTTGTATTAATTGTAAATATCCGTCAAGCTATTATAGAGTATTTTAGGATCTTTTAATCCATTTTTTTGGGGCCTTTTTAAGTTTTATATTTAACTTAATTAAAATGTTGTAAAGAAGTATGCCAGGATCGAAGCAAATGAAAAACCGTGGTCTCTGCTTATCCCTCAGGGAAAAAGGCATGCAGGCAGGTATTTGGAAAGTTCCAAAATAATAAATTTACCTATTTCTTTCTCAACCTTTGGAAAAGGCAAAACTAGCTGTCCAAAATGTGGACTGAACATCCAACTCAAAATTCAGCTGTTTTAAGAAATTCTGGATACCCAATTTCTACAATTTACTCTCAGCGGGGTCCTAGTTAAAATAGGACCCTCGTAAACCGTTTTCACACCCGCATAACCTAAAAACGAGTTAAACATCCTTAATTATAACAAATGGTACTTACGTTCATTACGACTATCTCTGTCTATTAATGTAAGAGTGATAGAGATAGCTGTATCCTGCAGTTCGTGGGAAAGAATTTTAAGCAGTTATTTATCGCACTTTGTTTATATAATAGTGCCTAGTTAAGAGGAAATTAAATTCAATTGAGTAGTGTTCAGAATACGAAGTGCTTAAGTTGTAAAAGCTAATTTTGCTACTTAAGTAGCTTGTGAACCAAATTAGCGTGAAATGTTTATTTGAGAAATACGTCGTACATTATAAGTCACGCCTGTTTTCCAGAGAGGTAGGCAGATACCATGGATTTCCATTCTTTACGGTTCTGGCATATCTACTTCTTTCGCATCATCCACACGCATCACATTCCTCATATACGCTCGTCATATTTATTTTATAAGCATCACAAATCACAATCTATTTCAAATTTGAAAAAAATAGTTAAGGTATTGTTTTGCAACTAAAATGCCGGCAGGAAAATAACACATTTATAAACAAAAAAACATTAAAACTATCCGAAAATTCTGGATATAATTCTCCTACTTTCTACGATACAAATAAAACACAGGGGACATCCAATAGCTACCAACATTAATGCTTCTGATACCAAAATCGACGGTATCTAATCAATAGGTCTTCTGAAGTGACGGCCAATCGATGGCAATAAAAATAAAGATATCGGCTTCCCCACGGGACATACAAACGGTCAATTAGCTTGGTATGAAGGGTGGCCAAATTTAGGGGGTCTCCGAGTTATAAGAATCCATTTTGTGTGAGTAACTTCACTGGTATGTGTTTGGTATCAGAATTTTGGGCTTGGCTGTGCAGTAAATTGATTATGAGGTTTTTTTAATATCGTTAGGGTCATAATTTTTTTCAATTTCTATCGAGTTCTCTTACATTATTGTGCGAGTATATTGGCGGATGGTAAAGGATATATTTTCTTTTATTTTTGAGACAATATTGGTAAACTTTAACATCTTTAGCTGCTCTAGAGCAGCGCCACGGTACGGCGAAGGTCGCAGGTTCATGTCCTGCTCGTGCCCATCATTATTCAAATTTTCTTTATCAATTTAGATTCAAGCTTAGCATGGGCAACATGCAAAAATGACACCAACAGTCATCGAAAAGTATGTTCTTACATACCGAAGTTCTTTTGTCCAATCACGGTGATCAATTATCGTTTCTTCTGTACATAAAAAAAGCTTTTTGCACAGTAGTGGTGTAGTTACAGCTTGAAATTATATTTGCACACACTTGTGCACTATAATATCCTGCACAGTAGCTAGTCTCAGTTAAGATTGGCGGCCGTGACCGAAATTTCGTTAAGAAGAAATGTTAAATGCACTGTAGGTGCCAAAACAGACTGCTTAATACTAGTGATTTAGCAAAGTCTGTTTTGGCACCTACAGAAGAAAGCTTTGCCAATATGCTCTGAATAACTCTACTAAGAATTGCACTGTTTTTGAAGCTTACGTCTTCATTCTTAGCATATTCTTTTCGAAAGCGTTCGGCTACATCTACTATTTGAATAGTGAGGTTGTGTGGTATTTGTTGTACGTCGGTGAGTGTGTGCATATTAAAAAAAACTTGGATGACACTGTGTTTTCTCTTACATCGTAGATCTATAAGATTTTGTTAACATTTTCGCTGTAAATTTATAGTAAATCACAGAAAATTGGTCTCCAATTAGGTCCATATTTTTTATATAGACGCTATTTTTACCACAAAACGGCTGGATTTTAAATGATAAATGATTTTTATTTCAGCAAATAGGTTTTAAAAAACACTTTTACACGCCATTTTTTTATAGACTAGTTAGAATGATGGTGTCGGCATTTCCTAACTGACTACCTCTGAGAAGAAACACCGAAACAAACTCAGGGTTCAAGGGCTCTTTTAAGTCCAGACAAGTTCAATAATTTATGTGAGAACAGTGTAGGTGGTCTGAAAAGAGGTCTTTTTAGGAAAGAACCACGGCGAGTTTGAGTCGACCTGTCCTTACAGACCGCCTCGACTTTGCCCCGTCTCGTATCATCTGAAGGACATTTGGGTAGGCCGCATGAAATACTCAAACCGTTAGACACGTGAAAAATAATAATAATTAGATAACCCTCTGTATAACTCAATCTTACAACTAAGAGTAGTAAGATTGAGTTATACAAGAAGAGTTTTAATATGGGATGGTATCCAACTACATTCACTGAGTCTAGAAGCCGATCTTAACATATGAAAATGCTAGACTAATCTTGAATATGGTGATGATTCCAAATAAATTCCACTAAGGGTTCTATGCTGTAAGCTCGCGAATATAACAACGTATCACGTATGCCAATAATATTATTCTTATGGTTGGTACAATTCTGCATAATGGAAAAATAACTTCCAATTGTTTGCAGTATTTTACTGCCAGTCTCAAAGTTATTGCTCGTGGTTATAAAATTATGATTGAAGCTTTGTTCCTTAGGTATGAGCGTTATGTTTTTGTTAAATTATGATTTATTGGCCTATGAGTCAGCAAGGAGTGGCAATGGCTACACGTTAAGATTAAAGGTAAATATTTACGGAGTGTCAAAGCTTAAAAGTGACATTGAGGGCTTGACTCAAGGAGTTACTTTATTACGGTGTGTGTGACTACTGAAAGTGTGAACTTTAGAATTTTGTTTTTAGATGAGTTTTATATAAAATTTTAATCTTCAAAATGTTGATGAAATCTTCGCCCCACACTAGGAACTTTTCCTGTATCGTGGGTGCGTTTCACAAACATGAAATATCACATACACTAAAACTCAGACTCGGGACAAAAATCTGCGGATGACACAAATTTTCGTCCCGTGCGGGAATTGAACCTGCAACTCATAGCGCAGCAGTCCAATCACTTACCCGCTTTGCCAATCAGGTCGTTAGTTCATAGGTCCGGCACCTGATCTCTCTTCGGTCGGATCTTACAGTTTCGATCATAGTCACCAATCTTAGCTGAGACTAGCCAACTACGCAAAGATATTAAAACGCACAAAAGTGTGTCTCTATACTCTCTCCTACTTTCATAGTCCAATGAGTCGGTAGACCGGTAGATCAATACGAGCTTAATAGGTGCTACCTTATTGCCATTGACTGGGCAGAAATCCGGAATCCGCCATGCCGAAAATTACCTAATGAACTGAAAACTCAGTAACACTTTGCCCGACCTAGTATTTCAACCCACTAGAATAACGAGACAGTCCTAAATCGAGCTACTAAAACGTATGGAAATCAGCTTACTGAAGTAATAAAATGGAAATTTTGTGCCAAAGTACTGTTGAGTCTTCAATTTTATTTTATTTTATTTTATTTTATTTTATTCAGGAAACAAACAATTATACACTATGTAATACACAGGAATTTGTTTGTACTTATTATGTTAAGTGTACAATCCATAACATTTCCACAGATTACTATCAGCTATCGTTACGGTATGGAAGCTGGACTAAGAATAACAGTAATTTATTAAAAAGAAAGATACTAAAAATTAAAACAATAAAATGTAAAAGACCAAAAAAAGTAAATAAACAAGTAAAAAAGTATATAACATAAATGTGAAAAGTGAATGATATTAACATGGATTACAATTTAAAACTAAGTGCTCAATGATTTTATTTCTAAAGGCATTTTTATTTAATGCAAATATATCTATATGATTAAAGTTATTATTAAATGTCTTAACAAGTTTTTGAAGAGGCGCTCTCTCACCGGCGTTGGTGCGACAAGAAGTTGTAGCAAAAACCGGGTAAGGGCGCGCCTCCCGTCTGAAAACTGTTCGTGGTACAATATAAAACAATTTATTAACCAATTCAATACTGTCAACTCTATTATGTATGAGACCATGCAGCATCATTGCCTGCAGCAACTGGCGTCTGTTATGCAACGTTAGAATTTTATATTTCGAAAGTACATCCTTGTACGAGAGACGCTCCAGACGGCATTTGTACCCCATATATTTTAGATACTTACGCTGAACTCGTTCAATCGCGTTATCATACTTGAGATAGTATGGGTCCCAAATCAAGCAACCATACTCAAGCTGCGGGCGAACTAGAGAGTTGAAGAGATACAGGTAAGTGTAAGGTTTTTTAAAGTCTGATGCGGCTCTCGCAACAAAATTGTACATTTGAAATGCCTTCGATACAATTTTATCAACATGCAAGTTTAGATGCAATTTACTATCCAAGATTATTCCCAAGTCACAGATGTTTAGTTCATTTGTCAGTGTTTCGTTACATAACGTATAATTATATAAGATCACATTCCTCTTTTTGGTGAAATTCATGTACTTACATTTGGGAATGCTCAACTCTAGTTTATTGTCTGTACAATATTTCGATAATCTATTTAGATCTTCTTGAAGAAGGTTACAATCATTTGGTGTTCTGATAGTCCTATAAATTTTGAGATCATCGGCGTACAACAAAAAGTTACTATGCTGAAAGCACTCCTTAATGTCGTTTATGTATATAGTAAACAAAAGAGGCCCGAGAATGGAGCCTTGAGGAACGCCAGAAGTAGCCAAGATTGCACGATCAGCATAATATCCACCTGTGACCACAGTTTGATTGCGATTACTTATGTAAGAATGGAACCAACGTAACAGATTTCCCCTAATACCATTAAAAGCAATTTTGTTCAGTAGGATCGCATGATCTACCCTGTCAAACGCTTTCCGGAAATCAGTGTAAACCGTATCAGTCTGATTACCGTTGTCCATGTTAGTAAAGAGATGGTTAATAAATATAATTAAGTTTGTAACGGTGGATTTATTTTTCACAAATCCATGTTGTTCCGGAATTAAATTGTTACGAATGACAGGATAGATGGTCTGATGAACAAGCTTCTCGTATACTTTCGCAATAACGCATAAGATCGAAATTGGTCTATAATTTTCGACGTCCTGTCTTGAGCCACCCTTGTATACCGGAATTAAATTGGCCTTTTTCCATGTAGTAGGAAACATACCGCATTGGATGCTCTTGTTGAACATGAGGGTCAGTGGTACAAACATTGTGTTGGCAGTGTGTTTTAGGAAAAATGGTGGAATACCATCTGGCCCAGGTCCTTTGTTTATGTCCAAAATCTTAAGGTGTCTGCGTACAACTTCAGGATCAAAATATAATGTATCCATACAGACAGCACTATGAGATATTTGAGGTGCCGATCTCCAATCAACTGTCAAACTGGTGGGCTCGTAGACTGACTCAAAATATTTAGAAAATAAATTACATATTTTAACTGGGTTGCTAGTAGTGTCACCCTTATAGAACATACAGGAAGGTATTCCCGACCTGCCTCGACGGTTTGCCACATATACCCAAAAATTCTTTATATTTTTAGCGATCCCGTCTTCAACACCTTTAATGTATTTACGGAAGCAATTAGTACTTTCCCTTTGAAAACGCTCTCTGAACAAAGAAAATATCTCGTAATCGCTGACGTTCCTGTACTTCTTCCATTTAGTCCAAGCCCTATTTTTGTTCTTAGAAATGTGAATTAGAGGTTTAGAGAACCAACTAGGAAAATTTGTATTTTTGGGTTTAGATATGGGTATGGACTCTTTTATAATACCATATATTATATTATAGAAAGTCTCTACACAGTCATCAAGATTTTTATCTGCAAGTGTACTCTCCCAGTCAATTTTGCTGATTTCATTATTAACAACACTATAGTCAGCCTTATAATAATTAGGTTTTAAGGGATATTTATATTTTAATAATGCGATATTAATATTTAATGATAACAAAGCGTAGAATGGAGGATGGTGGTTATCAGCAGGTAATAAGTCTTGGCTGGGCTTACAAATTGAGCACATTGTGTTACACAAAAGAAGGTCAAGTACGCGGCCCTTTGAGTTAACTAAATTGTTAAATTGTCTAAAATCATTTATAATAATAAATTCCTTTAAGCGATTACATATCGGGGTATCACCTAAGCAGGTCAGATACTCGTGGCTAGGATTCAGTTGAACCCATTGTGCAGTAGGGACGTTAAAGTCTCCCAGTAGAACAACATTATTATTATGACAAGAACTAATTAAGTGATCGATGTACTCAAAGTATATGTGGTAAACCTCAAGTGGTTGGTTGTTGGGTATATAAGCTGCACATATTATAGTTGCCGTAGAATTATTAGTACTGGGTATTTTTACAACCAATTGTTCAAGATGCTTGTCCATCAGTCCAACATGCGTTGCTGGAATACATATGGCGTTGAATTTTCTTAAGACAGCGACAAGTACACCCCCGCCATCACATTTATTGGTTCGACTCCTATCTCTATCGCACCTAAAAACCATGTAGCGGTCATCAATGAACTCGCTATTGTTTATACCAGGTATTAGCCATGTCTCAGTTAAGACAATTACATCATAACTATTGGAAAGTATGCTCATATAAAGAGTATTCATTTTAGTACGAATGCCTCTAGTATTTTGATAATAAATACTAAAATCGTACTTATTAGTTTGATTAGCCATTACAGTTTAGAGTAAATATGAGTAAGAGTTACTTAAACTTTACACTTATTTGTTACTTTCTGAGCATGGTTTGATTTTAAGAATATCATTCGGACATTTGATTGCTATAGTAGGCGAAGTGTCCGATTGTCTTACGAGGATAGTAGCATGCTTCACCCATACGTATTTGTAGCTATGCTTCTTAGCGACCTCCCGAGTTTCGCGCAATAACCTTTTTTTCTGAAGCGTCAAATGCTCGTTGATATATACAGCATGAGATGTACCAGATATGCCAAGATCAACTGAAGTGAAGCCCTTTTTCATACGGCACGCACTAATTACATTGTCTCTAAGTGTACGGGTCCGGAGGGTTGCAATTATATTCTTAGGCCTATCACTAACTGCAGCATGTGGCACCCTATGTACTGACATGATATCTTCTCGGGTTATTGGATGTTTTATTTGTTTGCCGATGCCTTCTATCAGTGACAGTAAATTTTCGCCGCGCCTCTCAGGAACATTTGCTATTTCCATGTTGCATTGTCTGCTCTGCTGCTCCAACATATCAATTTTTGTTTCAAGAGCTTTGACGACGTCGCAATTCGCGGTAATGGCTCGCACATTTAAGTTGTTGAGGCGTTGTTGGTAGTCATCGTATTGATCTGAAATTAGCTGGGCTGAAACTTTTACTTCTGCAACTTCATCTGACAATTTTGTGACCTTTTCCTTCAATACAGCGTTTTCAGAGCGTAGACGCTCCATTTCCTCTTTATTCTTAATCATGTAGCTTTCCAGATCACACCTTATTGACGTAATGCTGTCACTTATAATAGTGAGCTTATTATCTAGGCTCATTTTTATATCAGCGAGCATTTCCCGCATCTCTTCTTGTTTCGATGAATATTTCTGGAGATCATCTTTAATATCCCCAATTGTTGCATCATGTCCGCAATCGGATCGTTTTCGCTTACGAAGCGTAACATTTAAGTCCTTGATATCCTGAGACTGACGGCTGACTAAGTCGGGATCAGAGATGGAGTGCTCATGCCTCAGCGTAGATTTTGGCGGCGTACGTTTTGTATTGAACATGTTTTAACGCCTAGATGAAAATAATAACAAGCGGAGAAAGGAACAGTTGCTCGTGACAGTTGCGCAGGCGCTAGTTATGCGATGAGTCAGGCGGTGACGTAGACGCACGGCGCGCGGCGGTCGGTATTGTAGAGGGGCGCGCTGAGTGCGGCCGCTTGTTTTGAAGACTGAGATGACTAACCTCGGTAGCGCGGAGGGGAGCGCGCCGGCTGCGAATCACGGCGTCGTAGGTTCAAATCCGGGCGGAGCCACTACTGGAGAGATGGTCAAAAATATCTTCACCTCACTCTAGTCCATCCCAATAGGCGGGAACTGTCCATATAAACACCGCAGGAGCAAGCGAGAAATGCCGTTCACACCAAGTAGCCAATCACAAATAAAAGCAAATATCATCCAGCAAAAGCCACTGTACGCGTCCACACAGTAACGAGTCACAAACTGAACTGACTAATCAATTCAAGCACTACAATATTCAATTAAGTCATTGTTTTCGTGTCCCTAGTTTCAGTTATAAGGTCCATCTTGACCTTAGGCCCCTGTTTACCGCTACTAACGGTTCACACATACTTATTTCCAAGCTATTCGAATTGCGATTGAGAATTTGGGTTAACGTAGGCAAAACACAATGTTATTGCAATAACACTAAGTACGTATAACACTTGGAAATAATCAGTTAGTTAATGTTTAACAAAGTTAAAACGAACACGAAGATTTTTGTCAGTTCCTTCTAAGAATGACGTAAGATAAATATTCTTTATTTTTGTTCTTTTACCTTTTATGAGCTCGTCGGTAGTCACGCAGAGGCCTATTGAGTGCGATGGATTGGGTTCTGCTCCCAGGTCTTAAAAAAAGTTTCATTAAATGTTTTGTGGAAAATTCTTAGCAATTTTCCCGGTATTGGGAAAAGTTGTGAATAGTAGAGTGCATACTTTTGCTTACCCTTTCTGTGAATATATGCGTTAATATATACAGTAAAAAAACCAAAAAGCCAGTTAGTTAGACACAACTTTTAATGAATTACTTTTAAATTCAATACACTATATCTAAATATTACCATTCTTACCCTAAAATTTGCCATTTGAACCTATTAAGTTAATGTATTGGTTCCAATCTGCGGGTTAGCCAATTTCTAACTAAATTATTAGGGTTGGCTGTATACATAGGTCTAAATTGAGCCGTGACCTAATCCCCTATAGCAACACGACAATTCAATTTGCCCAATTTATTTGCCGTTTTAGAGCTGCGTGCGAATTGCGCTTGCACATAGATCTATTTACGTCCGTTATTTAAACAGATGGAATGTCACTTTAACTTAAATTAATTTGAAAATGGAACGTTAGTGGTTTTATTTTTGATGGATTAATATTAAAATAAGATTTTGATGTATTTGCAAGCTTACACAAAAAGATGCGAAAAGTTATGTTTTTTTAAATGGTATTTTTATCTGAATCGTTTTATTTACCTAAATATTTATTTGTTACAGGTAATTACTTAGCCATACAATACAGAAGAAGAAGGAGACGGATTAGGAAATGTTTTAACACATAGGTAACACAGTTAATATTATTTTTGCACAGTCACATACTTAATAAGCACTATAATTCAGAATTAAACTACAAGACAGGAATTAACGCGGTAATTTTTTTTTTTTAAATTTTAGTTTCACCTTTCGACCGATTTGCATCGGTCACAAGCACACTGAAAAACAAAAAAAAATTGTCAGAATTGGCGGTAATGAAAGCAGCAGAAAAAAATCAATAATTAGTGAGACAGGTACTGAAAAATTGTATTAGGACTTGCCTAAATTACCTGTTATCCCTGACAAAAATCTAGACCGTTGCCGAGTGGTATCCTTTCCTCCCGTGGGTGTCGTAAGAGGCGACTAAGGGAAAATCCAGAAGATGGGCAGCAGCGTCTTCTGTACCTTGACCACCAACACTGCGCTCCTCAAGCCGCTGGCCAAGCGTGGGGATTTTGCCACCCCCCCTCTTCTAAAAGGGGGAGGCCTTTGTTCAGCAGTGGACGTCTATCGGCTGTTGATGAAATCTTGTCCATAAACGACCAAGACAATTATAATATAAATAAAAAAACCTTTACGACTCCAAGCCGTATCACTGAAGTATAGCAAATCAACTCCAATAGAGCTTATTGAACGCTTAGTTCCGCGTTCCTGATGCAACACTCATACAATCACATACAAATCGTTGTGCATTGTGTATGTAATCATACATCCATGTATGGTGGGTTTATAGTCTGCAGTTAATTATGTTGTCCGCGCATGTCTTATTTCATGTATGTCTCAGACTCTCAGCTTTATATCTCGACAGGGTTTTGCTTTGTCCTACTATTTTTGTCCTGTATCGTAGGTATGTTTTATTGTACAGCGATGCTAAGGGCAGACCGCTTTACAGTCTCCCCAGGAAGGTGCTAAATAGCCGTTGCATCAGGAGGTTTTGGAGTTGGTCTTTTTAGAGGTCCCGGGACTTCCATTCTACGTGCAAATGGTGACCACCAGGGTGGTTTTAGTGAGGCAGAAATCCCAGACTCCCCGGGCCCTAATCCACGGAGGCCGGGTGCCTTTTTAAGGTTTCCCCCCGAAAGCAAAAAAGGTGTGTTTTATTGACAAGAAATATCACATGTACATACATAGCTACAAACGTCTAAACATTTTCAAACATTACATACATCAAAGTTTCTAGGTAGAATAGAAATTATTTAAGGCAATCAGTCGTTTGTACACTTTTGTACGAGATAAATAAAAATACCAATGTTAGTATTTTTTCCTGAAATCAACTCGTGATATGATTATAGACTGGTCAGATATTTGGCCTCAGTATAGGTTAAAGTTGTAGTTTAGGCGTACGGAGCCAATGTATAACAAAACTCGTGTAAGCGACAGAAATCGGTGTGGCCATAGCTAAGACACTAATTGTATTATATACTCTTTTCTGTTTACATTTCTTAGTCTATGGCCACATTCCAGGCCTTTTTTGTAATTAGAATGCAGAGTTCAAGTCACTTATTTTGCCGCCCTTTTACAATGTATATACATTCCTCTCTTGTAAATAATATAGTTTTAGTTTATCTTTTTTATTTTTATTAAACAAGTTTATACATAGTAGTGTTTAAGGTTTTATTTTGCCTTGCCGGAGATCCTGACCTATACAACTCGGTTGTCATTTTCAAAAAACCCTTAACCTATGTGCTTTGGACAGATGTTATAAGAAAGTATCACGATCGAAAGCTTTCAAAACACTCGTATGCTACACTTATGATTACAAAATCGATACGATCCGCTAACAGTAAATCGATACACCACGTAACTAACTCCAAATCACACAATCAATCGATTTTACCGCACAACTGGTTTATGTAAACTTAATTAGCGTTTACAAACCGTTTGCGATGCTCAAGCGCAGGGAAAGTGTGATCTTTTATCGTGCTGATTAGTATAGGGATTCATTTACATTACTAGTTCTGTTGATAATTTACGGACTTGATTGGCGCAGTGACTAAACCAATGAACTGCTGCGCTAAGGGTTGCGGGTTCGATTCCCGTACGGGGCAAAAATTTGTGCGAACCACAGATGTTTGTCCCGAGTCTGGGTGTTTGTGTATGTGATATTTCATGTTTGTAAATCGCACCCACGATACAGGAGAAATTTTTAGTGTGGGGCGCCTTTATTTTTTATAAAAAAAAAAATATCACGGACTTATTAAGCGACGCGCGACGTAAAACATAAAAACATAACATCACGCCTGTATTCCCCGAAGGGGTAGGCAGAGGTGTACATATAGTACAACCACATTTTCATCATTGCCATCAACCGGGCACAAATCCAGACTCCGTGCTGCTACTGAGAATTACCTAATGGAAAACTCAGTAACACTTTGCCCGACCCGGGATTTGAACCCAGACTAAACATTTGCTGAAAATGGCGTGTCAAATATCGCATTTGCTTTTAGTATAAGTACATACTAACTTCAGTGTGTGCTTTCATTATATGTAGAAGTATACCTACTGTGCAATATGAACTATCGCCAAACCGTTTGGCTTACGTCTGTCGCGTCACCAGCTAACGATTATGGGCTCTGTTTTAGCCCGAAACTAGTCGGGTATTCCCAAATCAACACGTGCGTACAGAGTCCAAAGCAATGGATATTGTCACAAAATATATAATAGTACTGACGTAGTCTTGTCATGAGTAACTAAGTATTATGTACATGTGATTTTCTCCTACACCACACATTTGTTAGTAAATTTTCTGAGCGTTTAAATCTGCAATCGCGTGCCTACGAATCCTGTACTATAAAGTTGTAATATGTATAATAATTATGTTTATTCTTCTTTCCGTTTCTATTCTGAGGTCTGTGGCTAAATTGGCGTTTAATATATGGATTCATTACAGTGTGCGTGAGTGTATCTTTTGTATGAAACTAAAGCCAATTGTTTCTGTCACTTTTAATGTTGCTTAATTACTTGTGGCTTTACATAGAGTTAGATGAAATAAGAACCGAACAAAACCGTCTAGTATTTTGAATGCATTTTTAAGAGACATCGAATAAAAAGAATTTGTAGTCTGGATGTGGGCGGGACGAGGGCGTTCTGTGGGTGATTTTCAAAAAGGATTTATTGTTAAACGTTTTTTTAAGACATTTCAATGCATATAAAAACAAGTTAGTGTTCTTGCATGGAGCATCGCAAGAAAGCGAACTACAAGAATCTTTGGTCAGCTTATTCGGTACAGTTCACGTTACAATATCGATATTTCTGTCTCAAATTTGGCATATAAATCATATAAAATTTAATAATAATAATTTGTTTATTCAGACACATGATCGAATACACACACTTTTATACATTACACTTAATACAAAAATAGATCAAAAATAAAATACATACAATTGTGTTAAAAATAAAGAAGACAAATAATATAACTTAATACCTACAAACATCTTATGTGGCTATTTGAATCCAGCGCCTATAAGTAGCAGTTAAGATCAATCTATCCGAAAAACTTTTTATAATTGTGTTTTCACATTTAACAATGGCAAAAACGGAAGTCTTTGTGGTGTACCTTGGGGCAGGCAAGCCTACGTTCAGCGGTGGACTGCATTTGGCTGTTGTGATTGTGATGTGAAGATGATGTGATTAATGTTCTCACTCACGGTAATTCATATGTTACAGGTGGTAGACCAATTGTCAACGCCTCTTTCCACTTCCTTTGCGACGAAAGAGGGTTAGTGCCCTTGATCCGTCGCCCCGTTAAAACTCACCATTGACAAAAATTTCTAAGTTGTACACGATCCCTTTTTGTAATTTACAAGCGACACCAAGTTAAGTTCGCTTTTGTTTCAAAACAATTGACCCAAAACAGTACTTCAAACAAAATGGTAAAATAATTTATGAATGAACGCCAACGAGAGGTGTAAAAAAAACAATACAGTACTTGACAATATCAGTTTGTTCTTTCGGTAGTTAAATAATTTATTTACTTCAATAATACAGGAAAAGTGCAATATATTACGCCATATACAATCAAAGTTAACCTTTTGTCACGTGGTTTGAATTCATTCGATTTCGGATTTGAGCGGCCATCTTTGTGTTGAATGCGCGCGCATTTTTTTCAAACGTCAAAAGATTTATAGCTCACTTCCGATGCGTTCAGTTTTTACTATTTTTAAAAATAATTCATTCTAAATGAGTAACACGGAGTTTTGGTTGGTTTCGTTTGTGAATGATTTATTTGTGACTTGTGTATGTATTATTTGCTTAATGCGTATGTTTTTAAATGTAAGTTAACTGTGAATGTGATATAACTGTAAATAGTTCTTTGTCCACACGATAACACTATTTTGTAATACCTACTAACAAGTTTAGTAGGTTTTACGAATTACGTTCTTTATCAAGATGAACTTATGTTAGGATAGATAAATAGAATAAACGTTATATTGTTTATTATATAGATAGGTGCCTATAAAATTGTTAATTTGAAGATTAAAAGTGTTATCACGCTATTACGAGTATCTTTGCACCGCCTGAAAATGACAAAAATATTTTTATATTAACTCGAAAAATAATAAACTGTAGTCCCAAATTATTTTTACCCGATTGCGCCAGAAGAAGAGTAATTAATTATACTTTCAAAAAAGGAACTTTTCTTTTACGAACGTTAGATAATCTCGTAATTATGTTTACAATCATTAACAGTGTTATCCATTAACTCGCCTTCAACTTAGTTGCTTATAGGCGCCACCTCAGTAATTTCCTTATCTGTTATGGCTTCTCACAGCTAATTAATGTAATTAAACTTTGACTTATCTAGATTACTAGTACCATTACACATTAATGTACGTTTCACCTTGAAAGCTGCTTGAAAGCCACTGTTATTTACGCATTATGACCTCTCGTCTTTTGAGAAAGTCTAGGAGAGTTGCGTTATAGCTGAAGCTATGTCCTATAGGGGTAGAAAGTGTTGTAAAGAAAAGAAATTATATAATTAAATATATAAGACTGACGGTGACGGAAAACATCGTAAGGAAACCTGGATTTAATTATCGGAAATCGCCAACGCGCAGTGAGCTAGCGTGGTTATCAGTGCTCAATCCTTCTCTATACGACAAGAGGCCTTTGCCCTGCAGTGGGACAGTTATAGGCTGTTATTATTATTAAATATATAATAAAAATTAGAGGATAATTTGTACCTAATAAGAAAGTCTGTAGATACCCAAAATTGGATTTAGTTTCGATAAAGATCTAAGGCTTGAAAAAATCATAAGTAGATTAATTCAAACCTTTGTCCCTCCAGAGGCCAGAGGTAAAGGTATATAACAGTACATCCGCTTTACGTCAGTTACGTTACAGGTCCCAATGTTATGATTTTCCATTATTTTTTCCATTAGTCAGTTCTCAGTAGCACGGAGGATGTATTTGTGGCCCAGTTGACGGCAATAGGCTTGCCCCTCTATTACATTGGGATTTACATAACTGGCGAAACCCAGACCCAGGCCCAATAACACTTTGCTCGACACGAGATTCGAACCCACGTCCTATTGCTCAGCAGTCGCGTTACACGACCACTAGACCAATGAAGCAGTCAGCTATTTGGATACAAAATAGTCATAAATTAACTAATTCAATGACTGATTGCAATTATATTCAAATGCTTTGTATTTTTCTATTATGCCCTATTTAGTCATAAAAACTGGTGACTAAAACCATAAAACTATATTGGAGTAAACCAGGATGACGTGTCAGTATAAATCGATTATTTGACTCGATAACAATCGATTCGGTCTCGGATCATCGAATCGAGTCACAATGATCGTTTGATATGCTAAATAACATTTTAGTGGCCATTACCATAACCAATAGATACTCTTATGTTTTTTAATGTTTATTTTTACATTATGTGTCAGTTTTTGCTTGACAAATAACTTTTATATGTTTATGTTAAATTATTAAATTTATTACACATTATTTACTTTGATACAGACATTTATCATGCTAATAATTTTTTGCTATTTTTATAACATTAAAATTACTATACATTTTATTGTAGAAACTAGCTTGACCTGATAAACAGAGCTAATCATTGGACTACTACGCTGTTACGGGTTCGATCCCCTGCGAAAAATTATTGTGGTGTGTATGTGTGTCTTTATTTACGTACCATTTTCATTGCTAACTGCACAACCTAATTTGATGAAATTCGACATGCATTACCTTAAGCCCAAGAGAAGGTGCCTACCTACTGTTTATCTTAAAATAGCTACGGAAAAATATACCATAGGTAGGTTTTTAAAACCAAGACGCCCGGAAGCCAATAACTTATAATTCCTTGCAAGCATTTGACCATAGATTAAAACTTTTGACGTAGGTGCTATATAAAACCGTTTCTTCATTGTCTATGCAACGCACGCTATCAATAACGTTATCTGTTCTCCTATAATCAAATAACTTACTCACATCACGCAAAGTTTAAGCTAATGTCAGTTACTAAGAAATTTTGAGAACTTTAAGTATTACTTTAGGTGTGTTGTACTATAAAAGCGATGTTAATGATATAGCCAAGATATAAAATTAGGGCTCGATTTGGTGGCCGCAGTTTTGGTGGTCAAGTTACAAAAGACGCTGCTGCCCATCTTCTGGATTTTATTCCCTTAGTCGCCTCTTACGACACCCACGGGAGGGAAGGGTGTGGTCAATTCTAGGCCGGATACCACACGGCAAAGGTTACCTACCTACCAACTACTATAAAACTGTGGTTTAAGTTCCATAAAGTATTTAATAATGGCCGAACTTTTTCTTGTTTTGTCTCCGGGGATAAAGGCTGGAGAGGGTGGTTCACTGCCATGTAAGGCTAAATTCCTTATAAGTCAGTGGTTGTTCTTCATATCGACATGAGCCAATAGCCACGTGGAAATCATCATTAAAATGGTACCGAAGTTGACCGTCCAGACTGCGCCGGACGTACATATTTAAGAATCGTCACTCTCTGACGGCTCTCTACTTGCACCCCTTGTCAAAGACATTTATTCGTGAAGGAAATGGACCAATTTCAACAAGCATTCTGAATGACATTATTATCGCTTGCATATATCTTTCATATAGCATACCAGTGTCGACATGCCTTAACCAACATTGAGGATAGCATGAATCGTCAATGTTAGCAACGCGACGTGCATCTATTCCGAACTTGGTACTTAAAGTGTCGAGAACAATAGTGCCATTTCGATTTTATTTTTAGAATTTAGATCTTGACACAGAATTTGGAAGTGTGTTTTTAGATTGTTTTTTATAAAGTTGTTGTTTGCGTGACGGTATAAAGCTTTACAAAAAAGGCTTTTGGGCCTTAAATCCTATAAGGGTAGGCATAGTTCTTGTTATCGACATGTTCTTCCATATCAGGGGTTCATAAATCCACACACGTCTTCTTCTTCTTATCGTACAGTTGATGAACAACCTGCTGCCAGAGTTGAAACCGCCTGTAGACCTCTGACCTGGCTTTACACACCGTTGAAAAATCTCTCAGGTGTGCCGGTTTCCTCACGATGTTTTCGTTCACCGTTTTAAGCAACTGATAACTAATTTATAGTACGCACATGAATTCGAAAAGACATTGGTGTATTCTGGGTTTTGACCTTGCGACCTTTTACTTGGCAGTCCAACGGTCATAACATTCGGATATCACTGCACCCACACACATTTCCAATAATTAATTATTAGTCCGTGCATGTACACACTTCTCCTGTCTCTAATCCTGTCCGTATGAAATTTATCGATGTTTTTCTCTAAATAAACGTGAGCATATTTTTTACCTAAGCGGGTTTAAACTATTTCTCTCACTATACCACACAGTTCAACTCTGTTGCTTACCAACACACCATACAGGGTGATGTAAAACAGCACGAAAGTAATTAACATTAGCACCGTACTAACTGACGCATCCTGTACGATTGGCTGAGCAAACACATGTGGCACACTTTCTCTGCCCACCCGAAATATGACCGATGTAGGGTGAATATGTTTACTGAGAACTTTTTCCATAAAATTAAGTCGAAAAGGGAAGTGTATATGATTGAAGTGTTAGCTAGGATTTTTAGTGAGTTTTTTTATTAAAGATCACACAAAAAATTGGTCCGTGTGAGAATCAAACCTGTGACACTTTGCAAATAAACTATAGGTAACCGTAACTACGTTCTTTTTAGTTATTATTTAGACTAATACTTAGTTTGTAATCTTATCTGTCTAAAAGCCTGGAGAAAGGACAGGAAAAATGGTATAAAAAGCGTCAGTAATCAGTAGGCTAAAAACAATATTTCAAAAATTGTCATGACTTTATTTATGTCGTAACATAACATAACATCACGCCTGTATTCCCCGAAGGGGTAGGCAGAGGTGAACATATAGCACACCCACATTTCGCCAGTTATGTTGTAACTTTGTAAGTCCCAATGTAATAGGGGGCGAGCCTTTTGCCATCAACCGGGCACAAATCCAGACTCCGTGCTGTTACTGAGAATTACCTAATGGAAAACTCAGTAACACTTTGCCCGACCCGGGATTTGAACCCAGGACCCCTTGCTCAGCAGTCGCGCTTAGCGACCACTAGACCAACGAGGAGTAAAGTTTAAAAATATAAATTACTTTCAATCAATTTAAATATAAAGTCGTAGACAAAACAGCAATTGCATCCAAAATATTTCAAGCAAATTCCAAAGTTAAAATATTATTATCATTCCTTCAATGATTACCTAACTCTTAACAGATTCCTCGTTAATCAAAATGATGGATGATGTCCTGAAAAAGTTCAAGTTACGTAGACAATATCAAAACATGGCCGGTAACCATGGCAACGCGTCGCGTCATACTGGCGCCCCTGAATAGACGCCCACCCCTGAAAACTGAAGGGAGAAGGAGTATACTCGTAGATAGATGAATATTTATATCACAGGCATAATAAAGATATTGTATATCATAGATTTATATTACGTAATATAGATTAACAAGAAATAATTCTTGAAAATCATAAAGGAACAAATCACGAACGTACCAAATTATCAACACACATACATACACGCATACATATATGTAAAAATGGGAGTTTTATTCCGACCGTATGTATGTCAGACGGGTTGAACACAGAACTCCCTTTCTTCGGAGTCGGTTAAGAATAATGTTTTATTATTCAAATACTACTTTGATGTAATCGTAACGTAGTGATTTGTAAGTTTTATAAGTTTCAGGATATTTTACATATTCTAGGGGTAGGAAGAGAATAAGAATTACCATTTGCATCATTATTGACAACAACATAATATCACGCCTGTATTCCCCGAAAGGGTAGGCAGAGGTGCACCTATAGTGCACCCACATTTCGCCAGTTAAGTTTAAGGTCCCAATGTAACAAGGTGTGAATTCCCAGTGTAATGAATTAAGCGTTTCAAGTTACTATTTAGTTATTTATTTATTTATTCCACATACATCTATCTTTACAGGTAGTAATAACCGAATACAATAGTGTAGTAAATAATATTAAAGGAAAAAAAAACGTTTTAAGTTTGTGTGTTTTTGGAATAAAGTCTTTCAGAAATACATAAATATTTTTGTCTTTTACTCTAAATATTAATTCTAAGTTCCTAGTGGCAGTAAATTTCCTACTTTGTGGTCGAGTAGGAAGTTTCGTATTGATGCACAAGAATGAGGGTAGAACGCAAATAGATAGTTCATCGGAGGCTTTTATAGACAGAATGTGTGTCAGGGGTTATAATAGCTTTAAGTACTGGTCACCCCAACGTGGGGTTGTCTGTTTATCCAACTCCAGTATTTTGGGGCGGTCAAACGCTTTTTTTGAATGTATTCTTCGTTCTTCGTTACGTCCATTGCGCCGCATTAGGACAATAATTCAGGCTAATAATAATTATAACATAACATCGTAATATCACGTTTGTACTCCCCGAAGGGATAGGCAGAGGTGCACATATAGTACACCCACATTTCGCCAGTTATGTTGTAAGTCCCAATGTAAAAGGGGGGCGAGCCTATTGCCATCAACTGGGCACAAATCCAGACTCCGTGCTACTACTGAGACTTACCTAATGGAAAGCTCAGTAACACTTTGCATGACCCAGGATTTGCACCCAGGACCTCTCGACGAGGCAGTTAATAATAATAATAAATTGTATTGTTTTAAAAAAACAATAGTGTTACAGACAAGTGAGACAAGGTTAGTAATAATCATTATATCATAACATCACGTCTGAATTCTCCGAAGGGGTAGACAGAGAGCATATAGTACACCCACATTTCGCCAGTTATGTTTTATGTCTCAATGTTATAGGGGGCGAGCCTATTGCCATTATTAAAAATAAAAACCAAAAAAGATCCCGACGAATTGAGAACCTCTTTTTTTTAAGTCGGTTAAAAATTATAATCCTACTCATATCTATCATTTTTCAATATTCCTTTTTTTATCAGAATAATTAAAGCATTGCGTTTAATATTAGGCTTGGAACTGCCTCGTTGGTCTAGTGGCCGCTAAGCGCGACTGGTCGTGGTTCGATTCCCGGGTCGGACAAAGTGTTACTGGGTTTATCTATTACCTAGGTAACTTTCTTCTCCCTTTTTTGCCAGTCTCAACGCTACTGTGATAGTTCCATCGAGTGTTCGTACATATTAAAAAAATACTTACTAGACTCATAATTATTATATCCCGGATTTCCGGTCTTGTGGAACTATTAGGATCAAAGCCTCTCTAAGAAAGAGACGTGACCTTATGTACGTATGTAAACGTAGAAAATTCAACCACACAAACAATTTGCCTCAACTGGGAAATGAACCTTGAAGCTTTGTAGTCGCGACTTGACCAAGACGTCTGGTTGTAATCTCGCCTATCAATCTCACCCAACAATAGGTTCTGCTAGGCCGATGGGGTTTATGACGTCATAAATTTGAGCCACAATAGTGCGCATGAGTCACCGCTGCCCACGCGCATGTTGTATAGAGAGGTTACTATGGGATTATGAAGTTTTGTAGCTGAGTACTTAAAGGACGATTCACACCAATTGAACTGCGAGTATGTCGGAGTGTATCTAACTAAATTATAATTGCAAAGTTGTGTGTACTCGTTTCTCCTTCGTTTACGGAAAAAGGGAATATTAAATAAGTGGACTACAGTTTTTTCGTAGATGATCTTAAAGGTAGGTGTTCAGAAACTGCGATGGATAGAGTGGTTTGGAAGAAGGAAGGGTAGGCTTTTGTCCAGCTGTGGGAAACAAAATAGGCTAATAAAAAAAGATCTTAAAGTGTCAAGACATAATTATGGACCAAATTTAATTTAAAAAATTCACCGTTTATATCAATGACCAAGGGAGTGTGGTAAGCTAAAGCTAATGATATATGACTTAAGAAAATTGAAGTGTATGTACTGTTATTAAAGTTCAAAATGGCATAACCTTATACAGTTATAAATCTTGAATACTTATGAATATGCGCTAGTTTCCCAGTATTTCTGCTCTTGTAAAACATGCGCTGTGATCTGACTGTACTTAATATTCCTCTTTCCTGCAATGTAATAGGTAAGCTGCTATTATACCTAGAGGACAACACTTTAGAAATTGTTGCAGCTTTCAGTGTTCTGCACGCCTTTTAGGGTCTTAGGACGAGCCTATAATGATACAAATTTTACAGCTACATTGTACTATAAAAGCCATAACTCTGTATATACCTACACTCTACAGAGTGGCGTAAATAGTGGTCCATAGCTAAGGATTCGACGTACCAGGTGATTCCTTTATCCAATTTTACCCAAAGGTTTAAAAGGAAAACCTTTTTTGAAAAATTGTTACCCCTTTTTATAAAGTTGGCTGCAGTTGCCACAAAATACGTTTTTTTATTCTGTTTTCTATTTGTTACTGCTCGATGCATTAGCTATGAATATAATATATTTTTTTATGTGAAAAATTGCTTCTTCTCTATTTTGAACCCTAATTTATCAACCGACCTAATCAGATGCGAATTTGGAAAAAATAAATGGATAAAAAATTTAATATTTGTTTAATAACGAATATTATATATATTATTGACGACCTGATTGGCGCAGTGGCTAAGCGATTGGACTGTTGCGCTAACGGTTGCGGGTTCGATTCCCGCACGGGGCAAAAATTTATGCGAACCGCAGATGTTTGTCCCGAGTCTGGGTGTTTGTGTATGTGATATTTCATGTTTGTGAAACTCACCCACGACACAGGAGAAATTCCTAGCGTGGGGCGACGTTTATTATAAAGAAAAAAAAGAAAGAAAAAAATAACGGTCATAAGTAAATAGAATCAAAAAGATTTATTTACGTTTTTGTACCTTGCATAGAAATTGGCTATACATTCATACATTGTAACATCAAAACTCTCACAATGTATGTTAACATCCATTATTTCGTGTATGAATGTATGTCCTTGACGAGTTATGAATTGAAATTGATAAAACAATGAGTCGTAAAATTATGTGGGTCGGTGTTCGACAGGAAAGTGTTGTATGCAAAAATTAAAGAAGGAATGCTAATGAGGTTTTTTGGGTTCCGTTGGGGATAACGGAATACCAATTTTAGTGGCAGTTTGTCTGTTAAGTTTTTACTGTAAACTGTGGAACGGTTTAAGTATACAGTCGCCTAGAAGTAGAATGGAGTGCTTTTTATTGGCCTTAATAATTAATTTAAGAGCTTTTTAAACTGTTTGGCTGCAATAATATTAGATTTAAGTTTTAAAATCGTATGGTACATTTATACTGCTGTTAAGAATCTATAAAGATAGATTGAATCTTTTACAAGTTTTATGAACTTGTAGTTATTTTTGGTATGGAAATTAAATTAAACAAGGAGATTGACTTAACGAAATTATTTACATAAACGTTGGGCTTTGTAAAATATGCGCCATATCTATCAGTGGACATAATCTGATACAATGTATATTGCCTATGTAGAGGATGCATGATCATATCCTTAACAAAATAGTCACACATGTCTCTCAGAGGGTTAGGCAGATTTTTTAAAGTTTTTCTATCGCTTATTAATATATTTGCGACATTTTGGGCCTACACAAAATTCCTTTGCTCAATCACGTGTATAAAAAAAACCCTTCAATGTCATGACGTCAGCAACATGGCGTCTACATCTGCTGTCCATTAGATTATAATCGTAATTACAACAAATGTCTTCATTAACTGTGGGGGAATAGTTTTGGGGCACAAACTGGTAATAATATTATAATTGTTAATATTTCTTCCGTTTTATGGGATTTTGACGGGTTGATGGTCGACCTACTTCGTATGAAACGGTTGGGTTGAATAGATGAAGCCTCGTGCAGTTGAAAGGTTATTAGAATTGTTGTTGTTCAGCAAAAGTCATCATTTTTATCATAGACTATACCACTCATAAAATGAGTCTCAGAGAGAGGTCTGCAGTAT
Source organism: Abrostola tripartita (assembly GCA_905340225.1). NCBI lineage: Eukaryota > Metazoa > Arthropoda > Insecta > Lepidoptera > Noctuidae > Abrostola > Abrostola tripartita. The sequence continues at coordinate 6,501,679 of HG996512.1, forward strand.
TATTTTTATGATTTGATCAGTGTCATAAATAGGTATAACTTGCTCGGATGCGGACCACCAATCCGGACGGTCAAAATGTTAAAGAAGCAGTTATCCGATTCTGCCCAAAGATTAGAAGTGTAACTAACAATAAATATATATTAATTTTAAAAAACAATATTTATCGTGCTATCGCTAGTAGAACAATAGCACTATAATCCGTATTTTAAACGACAATTTAAAATAAATGTAAAATCACAAAAAAAAAAACACAAATCACAAATCTTCTTCTTATTCATATCGGCTTACTTAAATGCCACATGGAGTTAGGTCATGCCGTGGTGTAGAGATTGGTCTCTCAATAAGGATAGTAGCGAGGTTGACCGTCCAGGGTGCGCCGGACGTACTGAAGTATCGTCTTTCGTGGACGCTCTCTACTTGACCCCAATTATTAAGAGCACATACGTGAAACATACACTAAAAACCAGTACCTAAGTAGCTAAAAAAACATGTACAAAAATTAGTCATATTGCAAATACCCCGAATCGCGCACATTACCGGTGACAGTACCGTTATCGGAACGCAACTGTCATCGTGATCGGCACGGAATCAATACTGCTCACACAATATCGAGTTACAGATTGAATGTCTGCCTCATTGTTGGCGCCTAGTTACGATTAGGCCATTGTTGAAAAATATGAGGTAGCATATTATGCAAGTAGATATGGTTTACACGGTATACTATGAAATCTTTATTTTATTAATGAAGGAACATAACACATACATAAATAATAATACATAACTTTTCATCGATTTAAGCTGCAAGTTGTGAACGAAACAAAAGTAATTACTTTTTAAAGACCAAATCATTTATTCATTTATTCAATTTCATAGACATACTTGCCCGCAAGGGACCAGTGGCATAAAAGGGCCACTGTCATTAAATTTTTACTTATACTTGACTTATTTAAAACTCTGCAATGCAGTATCGAAACGATTAAACATATAAATTAGATATACAAGTCTCCCGTTTTAGTGAAAGTTGAATTAATTTTCAAAAATAATTTAGTTTAAACGTTTCCATCAAGTTGCATCGATAATACTCACGAAATGAGAGATGATAAATATTGAAGTTTGTCTCTTTTTAGAAATAATTTTAATTTCAATAATGGATTAAATCTTTAGACAGATGGATAGAAGAAAATGATGTAAGTTTGATTATCAATGATCGGTGGGGTGTCAAACACTGTACCTTCATCAATTTTGATGGACATTCAATTTCATAGACATACTTGCCCGCAAGGGACCAGTGGCATAAAAGGGCCACTGTCATTAAATTTTTACTTATACTGACCTAATTTTAGGCTGCAATTATTATAATTAAACGGCTTGTGTGTTATTGAAATTTATTAAAGATAGTGGCATATTTTATGTCCAGTAATCTTTTTCAGTACAGAAAATTGAGGATTTTCTTACGAATTATATTAGGTATAGAATTAATAATATAATTGGTTATGTTATATACCTAGATTTATCTAAAACAGTAGTATTTTTTGTAAGTAATTTAATTGAAAAGTACTCGTGAATTTTTGATGCGTCATATTTATTCAAAAACATGCTGTATTGGAAAAGGTGTAGTTTTTGTTAATGCTCCCTGCGGTGATTGAATTAGAGAATACCGTAAAACGTCTAGTTTTTTGTTTGTTGAATACACAAATTCCTTTGTTTTTCTAAGTCGGCTTGTAAGTTATTGTAATCGCGTCAACCCCTTGTCGTATATGATTTAGAATGTATAATAATATTCTTGACAACGTTTTTTTAATCGATTTTTTGTTTGTTTGTGAAGTTAAGCTCCATTTTTTGGGTAACTTGAATGCTTTTTCTGTTACTTAACACTATCTTGCTAATTCCGCTCTACATTCTCAGGCAAGGTGGCATAAATTGCCGTCAATTGATAAGACAAACGACACTAAATGTATCGGAGTGACATTCGGAGGCATGTGACTGTCTGATAGCTTATGTCAGTCTCGGACATAGACAATTCCTTTACAATTGTCAGCTATGACGCCTTTAAGTGTTAGTTTCGATTTATTGATAATTACAGTTCCTCTGAAGGGCTGACAAGCTCAACTACATAACTAGTCTTTGATCTCAAGATTATACACTATCTTAGGATAATTATACACTTAAGTTAGTAATGAGAAATTGTTAGAATCATACACGAGAGATGTGATGAAACTGCTAATTACACCACTTATTTTTTTTATTGGGTCCAACAAAGTTTCGACCAGTAGTTCAATGTTAAATGGGCTATAACTATCTAAATAAAAAAGTGTCGCCTCTAAAGAGCTTGAGAAGTGCCATAAAAACACAAGAAAGCCATCAAAAGTTTAACGGGCATTTAGCAACAGCAATTCACGAACTACTTTCAGATAAAAACAAAGCATTGTAAAATCTTTTCGTACCACAGTAAGCGAAAAAGCACTTTATTTTTTGAAGAACTTGAATGAAAATTCAATGGCAAAACATCCACAGCATTTTGTCAAGTCCAATTCATATTATTTCTTTTTGAAACGTCGATAAAATCAGTACCAAACATTAAAGTTTGCCCATTTTGTATAATCTTTAACTTTTGGGCCACAAAAGAAACCGCGAGTTTTTTGTTATCTTTTTTCTTAAAATTCCACAGACGTGATACCTGATCGGAAAGCAAATAATCAATTTCGTTTTAAACAATATAATATTTTAAACCTGAAGTGGTAGAGTTTAGAATTGTCTGAATTACAATTTTGACTTCCACATAGATTTACCGCCTTATAATTCGGAGTGGCGCCATTTTCGGATATTTTATTTGAAAAGGGTTTTAAAGGTGTAGTACCTTTGAGAATTAGTGGCTTTTTGGGATATTACAACATTATTATGTATTGTATTACAGATAAAGAAGTTTCTTAACTTATGGAGAAATCTTCTCATGGGACAAATGATTAATTGGTGTAGCTTGAAACTTACAATACGGTTTTGACTTGAGTATGTAAGGACTGAGGAATACCCTGATACGTTAAGCCTTTCCCTTCACCTTCCCCTGGATGGAGAAAGTCCATGAGAATATAAACCAGGCCAAAAGAATCTTGTCATATTATCTGGTATGTGCATTTTTGGTCTCAAAATAAATATTTATTATTTTTCATCATCATCATCAGCCAGAAGACGTTCACTGTTGAAGAAAGGCCTCCCCCTTAAGAACACCATGAACGATTATTTTTATAGTATAGTATAGTGTAAAACAATTAAATATTTTTAAAAACATAGTTTAGGGTTTAAGTATTGATAAGTACCTGTACAAACTATACATATATGGAAACTGTTAATTCAGTTTAAAAGGTTCAAGATTTAACCAACGCCCACGAATAGCCCACGTGGGCGATGGTTAAACAACTAAATTATCCAGTCAATACTGTGTATGTTACCACCATCCTAGATATTCTATAAGCCAGGTTCTAAGTAAATACTAGTTTGGTAGTTTGTGTGGTTACCTTGAAAATATTTGTTTCTTATTATTGAATAATTCTTATATAAAGCTACTTGATGGATTATTGAGGTTGGAGTGCAAGTAGGGAGCTACCGTGAGCGAATTGTACAGCTGGCATTTCTTGGGCAGTCAACCCCGCTATGATCTTGCTGTCGGGCTTATCTGCACACCACGCCATGATAAACTCTACACGACATGAGCCATTACCAATTATAACATCATCATCATCAGCTGGAAGACGTCCACTGTTGAAGAAAGTTCTCCTTAGAATGCCACAATAAATGACAACTTGCCTGCATCCACCGGTTGCCTGCAACTCTGACGATATCGTCGGTCCACCTGGTGGGAGGCCTGCCAACGCTGCGTCTTCCGGTTCGTGGTCACCACTCAAGAACCTTTCTTCCCCAGCGGTTATCGGTTCTTTGAGCGATATGGCCTGCCCTGGCCATTTATAACATAGCTCATACCGATACGCATAGAAAAAGAACCTGCATTACCTATACACTGAAGTCCACAAAACGAACATCAAAGACATGCTAGAGCCCAGTTTAACGACTCAGAGAGACATCTTAAAGATCACTACTGACCACACCTTTACAATGAAAAGAGAACAAATGAAGATCACTTAAACACCCGCCACACTGATGTAAGACTCTAGAAACTTCCATAACATTTTGTTTCCATGAATCCTAAAGAAAGAACACAATAGATTTCGATACAGTAAAGGTAACTACAATTGGGACTATTCATCTATATTATAATGACTATAGAAAGGTGCTTGGTGACCAGAATTTTGAAGTTTTGGAGACATTCTTGAAATAATTTATTTTTTGGTTTAAACTTTAAATTTCATAAAAAATCAATGTTTTGAAATACTGAAAATGCATGTTTAGTGTATATAAAACTCACAACGATATTAAATACAAATACAGGGTGAAATTGAAAAAAATGGGTCATTGAACTCATAATATTTTATTTTAACTTGTCAAATGAAATTAGTTTTCATATAGATAGATTGCACGCTACACAAAATGTACTTTTCACCTTAATTAAACTTGAGTGCAAGAAAAGGTCACTGTATTACAATTTCAAATACCTAATTTGCAGTTAATACAAGCAATTTGCGTGCAAACTAAATGGTGTAGTCAGAAGTCATCAACATAAAAGCATTTAATAACAGTTTGCGTAAAATCAGATAGAATTTAGCAATTAGCATGATAATTAAACATTAATTAGTTAGTAAGGACACTATGAAAGTCAAAACCATAAAAAGTGACAAAAACAGTTAGAATTAACGTCTATCTAACAATGGTCTAGCTTAATTAGCATGAAATTTTATTAGCTGAACAAAAACAAAGCGTTGTTTTCGCAAAAACATTAATTCTTAACTTTTATGGTTTTAATTAACATTTTGTTTTATGTTTTATTTTGATACAACAACCATTTAATTAGACTTTTAAGTTAACAACTGGCTTTATTTATTTATACTTATATAATATTATAAAGCTGAAGAGTTTGTTTGCTTGAACGCGCTAATCTCAGGAACTACTGGTCCGATTTGAAAAATTATTTTAGTGTTAGATAGCCCATTTATTGAGGAAGGCTATGCAACATAGCTTGAAGCTATTTTATTATAAGGCACATCAACAACATAAATACAAACTTTGAAACTTAAGACGGTTTAAGTAAAAGGTGTTTAACAATTTAACATAACCTAGACACCTACATCATCATCCTCCTCATCTTCTGGCCAACTATTTTGACGACGGCTTTAAGTCTTACTGGAAGCAGTTCAATACCAGTATTCAACATGCAGGGATTGCCTATCTGATCCCCACAACCCAGTGTTAAAACGATAATTCTTAGCCAGACGATTTAATCGTTTCAATTAACAATAAATCAAATAAATAACTATCATTCAAAAATTACACTAACATTTATTATTTTGTATTTTTTATGTCACTTTTTAATCTAAAATCTCCTTATAATAAAAACAAGAAAATGTCCTCTAGTTCATCAAAATCATAGTTATTACATCACGGCACGTTCCGGACACAGATTTATGTGTGCCTTTGTGCGCACACCCGCCCGGCAGGTGATAGACGCATGCGCAGCTATTGTAGCTACAGTGGGCACTGCTATGTAGATGGTCAGTAGGATTGAGTGGTGATGGGTGGCCGATAATGTCGATATGATTTTTATTGTGAAAAATTTTGATTGCAAACATATGCTTAGTGGATCTGGGTAAATTTGAAATTAATTAACGCCATTATACTTACGGTTTTCAGAATATGTAACACACGTGAGGATTTTCAGACATCATCATAACAGTGACTGAGTTCAAGTACTGAAGTTTTCGACATCCCATAATCGGTCCATACCATTCAAAATAGATCTTTCTGACCTATTGGTGTTCGGTACCACCCGAAGATGGTAATAGATACCGCCTATTTGAGATTTAAGAGATTAGGAGATGCTATCTAAGAATTTTAACGACCTATTGTTTCAATAATTTAAATATAGTTGAAAATGAAACAATTTTGATATAATTCGAAAATCTAATTCTTTATTTCGATCGCTTATTTTTTCTGTTTGGACGTTCTAAACAAATCCTTAATTCACGGAATGCCTGCAACAAATCCACAACGAGAAGTTTCTTTTGAATTAAATGGCGTTCACAACGCTCGTGGTCACGGAGATTTTATCCTTTGTCACGATTTTTCAAATGATTTGAAATCCAAACACGACTTTCGTCCTTTTTGAAGTATACGCTTGAATGATGGAAGTTCTCATTCATTTTTGTATAACTCCTGTATTCGACAAAGCCGTGAACAGAGGTTTGCATACGAGATGTCATTCAAAAGGGTATTTTTTGTTTTTTTGATTTGTCCTTTGCAGCTAACTCTGAGATAGTGACTGCTTAGTAAAATTTTCAAGACCTAAGTAGGTAAGTCCTCTATCCAGGGTAATAGGTGACGTATCTATTGCCCTTCTTCTTCTTATCGTATGGTTAATGAATAACTTGGCGTCAGAGTTTAAACCGCCTGTAGGCTTCTGAAATGGCTTTACACACCGTTGAAAAGTCTCTCAGGTGTGCCGGTTTCCTCACGATGTTGTCCTTCACCGTTTTTAGCAACTGATAAGTAATTTATAACACGCACATGTTACTTGCGTACTTTGACAAATCAGTTCAACGGTCATTCCACCATTTTGCCGTGTACTTATATTAGTGAGTTTGTATGCAGAAATGCCTTCGATTGGAAAAAGGTGATTGAACATCATAGGTTACATTATCCTCTGAGAAGGTTCAGGGTATGTCCTAGACTCTATGCTCTAGGACCTAAAGCACAGCCGACAACAATAGGATTGCCTGCAATAATTACTAGGGGAAGACTATCGACTAGGGTCACCCTGGAGTTTTAGCCTGTGGGAGTCCGGCATACCCCTTCATCCGTCCCAGAACGGATGGCGACTATACAGATTTCCCCACTAAAAAAAGGGGATATACTTTTTCTGATATTCGTGCAATTGTGTGATATAATAATTATATGGAATTACCATACGTAATAATGTAAGTAAAATTATAATTATGACCATAACCAATGGTCTTTGAACAATCCCTTTACCGACTCTAACGACTGCGTGTTACAAATTACTGTGGGCTGGAGACCACCGGTGTTGTACAGTCGGGGACGTCAATGTTTAGGGATTATGGTAAATACTAAATGGGTATTGACGAGAGAAAAGGTAGAGACAATAGGTTAGGTTTTAATGTGATCCTTCGTGGTAAATAATTTTTTATGGATATTTAGTAGTAGATCGAATCGATATTGTAGTGTGAACTAGCTGGAGGTGTGCTTTTTCATATTTTGATTGTCATTTTTGGCGAGCCTGTGGCATTTCATGGGCTTCGAATCATTCAATGCAGTATTAATACAACTAAAAATTTGCAAGTTCAACTAAAAGCAAAATTCAATTCCGTCTTTTATGAAAATACATTATTTGTAATAAAAAATTTCCAAATAACTATGTGACTAGTGCTTTTTGAGTCTTTATAATTTATAAATATTTATTTGTTTTGCTTTTAATTTTGAACTCTTGTTAATCACGAAAATTATTAGAAGTATAAGTTTTTGTACCCGACATTACCAAATGTGTAAGGAATATCTCCCAAACACCATCGCTACCCACCTTAGCTTTTTAATTTTTTAATGACACGTCACTCATGAGTTATGGTACTAAACCCCTTAGTACCATGGTAGGTACCTTTTATCTTTACTTTACGTAGTTTTTGACCCGAACGTGCCTCAGGGTATCTTTTGAAGTAAAAGATGATTTCTAATGTTTAAATTACTGTTTACCCCTTTGTCTTGTGGGTGGGATGATAGTTATGGTATATATATATATATATATATATATATATATATAATTAGGTAGAAAATAGGATAAAAAGTGCATTTACATAAAACTTAGTGTATTTTGCTTCTAATATATACAATTAAACTTTTAATGTTTATTCTTTATTTAGAAGCAGATAAAAGTTCGGAAATATTTAACATCATCATTTCAGCCCGGTATCACCCACTGCTGGGTATAGGCCTCCCTTTTTCTCTGCCAATCTTCGAAAATCTTATATTAGTTAAACTAATACGCAATAATTATATCATCAGCATCATCATTATCGGCCGGAAGACGTTCACTGTTGAACAAAGACCTGCTCTTAAGGAGGTGCCATAATCCCCTTGGCAAGCGGCTTGGGGATCGCAGTATTGGTAGTGAAGTTACAGAAGACGATGCTGCCCATCTTCAGTCCTTTAGTGGCCTCTTACGACACCCACGGGAGGAAAGGGGGTGGTCAATTCTAGGCCGGATACCACACGGCACAAATAATTATTTAGTTTTGTAATATTAAATAGTGTGATACAAAAAACAGGTCCAGTTTTGAAAAAAAAATACACATTATATCAAAGTGCAGCTTCACATAAAATTCTTAAGTATAAAAACGACAGTTAACTTTGGTAGACACCACAAACTCAATACTCAATAAGATCAATACGTTCCTTCCTTATCAATCACCAAATTCTCCTGTCCAACGCTTATAACTATACAAAGTACAGGATCTGATAACACAGCCCCTGTTTCCGAGAACAAGCCAGGTAAACACACCGACAGACGGACAGTGTGCGATTTATTCACGTCTCGATTTGAGACTGCATATTTAAGTTTGTGCACTTTTATGATTGATGCTAACGATAGAATTTTAATGCGTAGTGTATAAGTTTTTATACGTTTCACGCCTTTAATCCATAAAGGGGTAGACAGAATCGTTTTTCTCCATCAGAAGTCTATTCAAAAATATTTTGCTGGTTAGCTAGCCTTTTATTGGGACTCGTGACCATCGTATGATCCAGTGAAATGATCTGACAAACCTGTTTTATGTCTTTTTCTTAGCATATAGTTGATGAACAACCAGCCCCCTTAGACAAGTGTCAACTCGCTTGACGAATAGAAATCGAATAGAATGACTAATGTATGGGGATGACATAATGTTTCGACTATGTTATCGATGACATAATATGTCAATACCATACATTTCTAATTCTATTCGTCAAGTGATTTGACACTTGTCTAAGGGGGCTGGTTGTTCATCAACTATATGCTAAAAAAAGACATAAAACAGGTTTAAATCGTGTGTGCTGTAGGCCTCTTGCATGGCTTTACACACCGTTAAAAAATTCTCATATGTGCAGGTTTCCTTGTGATATTTTCCTTCACCGTTTTTAGCAACTGATAACTAATTTTACGCACATGAATTCGAAAAGACATAGGTGCGTGCCGAGGTTTAAAGTTGCGATCTTTGACTTGGCAGTCCAGCGGACATACCACTCGGCTATCAGTGCTTGTTTTATGTGTCAACAGAATAAATCTAACGATAATGTTTTTTAATTTGCAGGTAAATTAAGTTCCGCCTGCGTCGTTATTTAAGCAGTTATTAAAGTAAGTAATAAGTACAGACAAACATTTCTACACAGTAAGTACTTCGATGTCGTAAATCCTATTTTCCTTTGCTCGTAAATACATCTAACTATCTAATTTAATCTTATTTACATATAAGTAGGATAGTCTCCTAGGGTCTCCTATTTTGGAAGAATCCTATCCAGATTTTATAGAAGAAAAAATTCAAAATTTCAATATAATTTCGGACAGACTTTTCAAAATTACCATGCATTCGGCCATTACTTTGATTCGATATTGCTGTTTCGGCCCAAAATTTACTTACAATCTGCGGTCAACCCCATTGTGGAAGCATACCCAGCTTTTGGAAAAAATTGATCAAATTATCCGGACCACCCTAACGTCGATTTTGAATATTTCCTTGGACGACCGAGCTTGGTCCCAAGCCACGCTTCCAGTCCGTTTGGGTGGTTTAGGAGTTCGTACAGTTTCAAGTTTAGGTTTACCGGCATTTCTCTCCTCAGTCCACAGTACTGAAAAATTAACCAGAAGAATTCTAGCTTCTTGCTTGGTTAATTTTGAGGTATCGTGCTTAACTGAGGCAGTGTCAGCTTGGAAAATGGCTTGCCCAAACACTGATCTCCCGAACCAGCTTTTCTCCCAAAGGCAGTGGGACGAGCCGCTCTGCAGATTGATACGGAATGAATTGATTAATACGTCAATCAATACTGCTGAGCGCGCTCGTCTGCTGGCTGTGGGTGAATGGGAGTCGGGCCTTTGGTTACAGGCACTTCCGTCGCCCAACATTGGAACAATGTTGGATGACAACACATTCCGCGTAGCTACTAGTTTGCGCTTAGGGGCTCCTAGTGTTGCTCCTCATCGATGTCACTGTGGTGAAGCAGTCGACAGCCTCGGACGGCATGGTCTGTCCTGCAGTAGGAGTGCTGGTCGCATACCAAGACACGCTACCTTGAATGACATCATCCGTCGTGCTCTTGTCACCGCCGGCGTACCAGCTGTATTAGAACCAAATGGCTTGGTACGTGACGATGGAAAGAGACCAGATGGTATGTCGTTGTTGCCATGGAAATTAGGAAGGCCTTTGGTGTGGGACGCAACGTGCGTCGATACCCTTGCACCTTCTCATGTTTCTGGATCAGCAGTTTGCGCTGGCACTGCTGCTGCTGCTGCGGAGACCCTTAAGCGGCGAAAATACAATAATCTGATTGGGAATTGTATTTTTGAGCCGTTTGGGGTCGAAACATTTGGGCCATGGGGTCCGAGCGCCCGAGCCTTATTTAAAGATCTTTCAAAACGTTTAGTCGATGCTTCGCGTGATCAGAGGGCTGGTTTGTTTTTAGGTCAAAGAATCAGTATTGCCATTCAACGTGGCAATGCTGCCAGTCTTCTGGGCACGTTTCCTTTTGACAACGATGAGGAAGAATACTTCGATGCTTTTTAATTTTAATTTTATATTTAAGTTGTAAATAGTTTTTAAAGGAGGTAGAATTTAAATGTGTATATGTATATAATTATTTCTATTATAAAAATTATGTGTTCAACAATTGATTAAATTATATCTGTTTAATTAAAGATGAAAAAAAAAAAAAAAAAGTAGGATAATAATTATGATTCTGGAAAGTCGTGTCAGTCTTGCGAAAGACGTATGTCAGAATCAGCAAATGGAATCCATTGTTTTTCCTATCCCTGTGGGAAACAGGCGTCACTTTGTTATTTATGTCATTAATTATTTTTTTAAATTTATTTTGCGTACAGCCGTACATGTGACCTAGCCATCTTTCTTTATATAATATCCTGTCTTTCTCTTAGACAGTCTTGTACTTTAGATGCTATTCGGTCTGTTGTACCAAGGGTTCAATGACCGCTAATTGATAAGGACACAAGGCCCATTTCTCTTCAATGATAATTATATCTGTCTTGATCAATATCAATGAAACATTTATATAGCTTATCGTTGTGTTATAGATACATGTGTTTATGTATTTGTGTTGACGTGCGTTTGACTTTCTTAATGGTTTTAGTTGATTTATTCAATGTATAGGTCGTGGTATATTTAAATGTTTTAGAAATAATTCTTGTAGGAAATGATTAGGAGTCTTTGGTTTTAAAATATGCAGAAGACTTAGTTACTGCAATGATTTTTTGGGTAGTAAGTTTTTGATTTATTTAGCTATACAGTAATCAAATAACATTTACTTATCTCAAAAATAGGTTTACTTCTGAGTTCAAATACTTTTATTTATTGAAGCGCATGGTCAGGTTAATATATATATTTATGCTCGAAAGTTACAGGTCCGTTTTCATGCCTGTATCTAAAGCTATACCCTTACCATGAATTCTTAAAGCAGAAAAGTTTACGATGTGGCATCTTAAACTGCCCTGCTTTAACAGTTCATGGTAAGGAGGCTGTACTAGAGTTCAATGCAGCAACCAACAAAACCAACCACAATTCTGTGAAGAAGTTGAACTATCATCAAACACAAATTAACTAAAGCACAGATAACAACACCACATCACAATAAAGCACATTAATATTTACAATCAAATCTCAATTGGAAGAAAATCTTATTAACCTTAAGCTTTGTAATCACAGCTTTAGCCCAATAACATCCAGATTACACCATCAACACACTCGTTAACACCATAGATGGCTTAACAGACAAAACACTTCGTTATTTCACTTTCCATAGAGCAAACATCACTTTCCCATGCTAATCAACCGGTTTTACCTATAGGTTTTACTTCACCAACAACCGCTTCACTTGATTTGCATGCGTGGGTGATAGATTACACAAGGTTGGGTAATATTTGATGCTTGATATGCCGTCATGAATTAGGTAATTGCATTTCGGCGGCTCGAAACAATTGTAGATGATGATGAGTGAATACAGTCCCTTAATATGCACTTTTAAAGCAGGACATTCCCTTTGTGGAAGCGAGACGCTTCACTGCACTGTAGGTAGCGGCGTCTCGCTTCCACAGCGGAAAATAACCTGCAATGCAAGCTCATAGTAAGGCACCAGAGTAGAGAAATGCATTGCTTAGGTATATTTCTATTTGTTAATATTATTATTGTAATTTAGATTCATCTTGCTATATGAGTTCCATACTTTTGTATCAAATAAAATAATAGAAATAAATACAATTGAAGATTCAAGTTGCGAAGTTTTTTAATGAATGCATGATCTGATATTTGACTCAAGATTCTGCATTTGTGTGTTCAATTTTATATCTAAAAGCATATACGGTACCGATATAGGTTTCGACCTATCTGTACCTATCTAAAATTCCGTTATAATAGGTCCACGAGTTTAGCCGTCAAACATCCCTTAAAGACAAATAATTTACTGCAGCAAAACAGTAGTATTAAGGTCCAGCTGCCAATATTGTTGATACAGTCCATTAATCACCATTCGCGATACCAGAGTCCAAGCCAAGCCCTTAATATTCAGGTACCGTACAAAGCTATTACTGCTAACGGTACCTCAGGCGAAGTGAATTATGAAACACCTAATTACGAATACCTGTGCATAAAATTATTGTTCCGAATTCCAGAAAATTTGAGCGTGCGAGACACGGAATAATACGTAAATGGAATGCTTATTCGCTTGATTTATAAACTGATCCAAGTTGTGTGAAGCTTTTAACATGTCACTTTGTTAATCATTTTTGGTTTGAGTGGATTTATGTACGGTATTTTAATGTTAGACTATATTACTGTACTGTTAATTTGGAAATAATGCTAGAGGAAAACATTCTAGGTAAGTATGTAATGATACTGAACATTTATTATTGTATCGTACAATGTATAAGCACATAAAAATAATGATGGTTAAATGTGTGGTTTACCGTAAGTGTATAAAGATTGTAAAGAACTCATAGAAAGAACCATTGCGAATCCAAGATACAGTACCAAAGATTACCGCTATTGTAAATAAAACGAATCCATTCAACTGTTTTACTAGCGTGTTTCAATCACCAACCGAACAGAAACTGTTAAAGCAATGAACTTGTGTGTATAAAGACTGGTAGGTAGTACCTACCTACAGTTGGCACTCCATTTACTCTCTAATCTGTGATTGTTAATTAAAACATAAAACTTCACGCTAGCCTAGTAGGTAGTAGAGATAATCGCGTTGATTAATGAACAAAACGAGTAACGAGGCATCAAATGAAAAATGCCTGTGGTTTCATGCACATGTAACTGTCAAAAGTGATTGAGAAATGTATTGGAAGACGATCCATCCATGTTGTTGATTTAAAAATAAAATAGATGAACTACTGAGAAATTGTTGGTTATCTATAAGTTACGTTTTAAAGATTTTATACGCTTTAACAAGGTGAAATGAAAATAGTATCAAATACAGAAGGTACTGGTTTATTTGTTCAATTTAAATCCTTGTTCTTTCTCATTTTTTATTTAGAAAAGTAATTGATCTTGTAAGGAAATATTTTGACGACTTAGTTGGCGCAGTGGCTAAGCGATTGGACTGCTGCGCTATGGTTTTGCGGATTCAATTCCCGCACGGGACAAAAATTTGTGCGATCCGCAGATGTTTGTCCCGAGTCTGATTGTTTGTGTATGTGATATTTCATGTTTGTGAAACGCACCCACGATACAGGAGAAATGGCTAGTGGGACGTTATTGTTAAAAAAATAAAATTCAACTAAAAAAAGTTTTCGGTTGGATTTTCAATGATAAGACTCATTCAAGCAAGATTCTGCCTACCCCTCCAAACGTGTGATACATACATACATAGTACAATTCGTCAACATAACAACAAACTCACTCATAGACTATATTCATGGACTTTCAACTTTTATTTTACTTTCAATTTTTATTACTTTTATTTTTCATATTTTTATACTTTAATCTTTTATTTATATTTTTTTATATTTGACTTATAACTTTTTTACCTTTGAAAGACGTAAAGAGAGATTAAAATTCCTTAATCTTTAAACTAAAGGAAGCTAAAGACATGTTTTCTACTGTCGCAATCTTTTAATAACTAATAAAGATTGAAGATATGTAGCATAAGGAAGTCAGGAAAGAGACGACAATACAGTGGGACAGACAGAGATGCAACATATGCAGTTGATTGCACTTTGATAGCGCGTCCCAGTTTTTTAATTGAAAAAGAAAGGTGTTTTTAATACAACTTTTCTATACAATTGATTCCGTGACTGATTTTTTAATATCTACGCAATAGTAAATAGGTAATCATTTTGATGTTTGTATGTTAAGTCATGCTTAATTAGCTTGATGGCTGTGATTATTATTTATAATGATTATACAGCTAGGGCATTAGGGTACCATCAATTAGAATTAATAATAAAATTACATTTTGTTTATAGGAATAAAATTCCCTTTTATCGTCAGGAAAGTGAGGTCGTAAGGGGTGATGAACTCATTGTGGGCTCGAAAAAGGGAAATAGGCTCGACCACATGGGACTTGTGAATGTGGGTTTATAGACTCCTGATGAAGGAGAAAACCTCTACCTACCCCTAAAAGCATAACAGGCGTAAATGTATGTATAAAAAACATACTTAGACGTCTGTTCAGCCCCCTTACCATGAACTCAAGCAGGACATAAATTAATAATGTTTATGGAGACCGAACATTAAAAAAACGTATCCCATATATACTGAACAATTTACCACACGATATTAGGGACGAAAAAAAGAAAAGTAAATTTATGAACAAGCTAAAAGAATATCTAGTAAGTACACTGCCTTAATATATTTACATAAATACCTACCTAACTATTATATACGCTAATATAACTATATACAATAATGCCTTTATCTTAACTAACTACGATCTACATATACTTCTACTACATATATTATTAATAGTTGTAATGGTATTAGTAATAATACAACATAGATTATAAGATTTAATTAAGAAATACATATAACTAATAACTATAATACTAATAATTATGTTGAACCTTAGTTACGGAGATCCAACAGACAAACTATGTGTATAGTTTTGTTGGACTTTGTTAATAAATAAATAAATAAAATTATCCGTTGTGAAAGCGAGACGCTGCACTACCATGTACGTATCCACGTCTTGCTACCACAACGATAAATGTCCTGCTTTAAGAGTTCATGGTAAGATGGTTGATCACACAAATCATACAAAAATATAGGTCATACAAAACCGTTGCATTCAGTAATCGAACTTCCGAACCCAGAAATGAAATAGCACTCAAATTACTCAATGGACCATACCGTCTGAAATTACGGTCCGTGACTGCCATACAAAGTCAAAAAACCCTTTGTAAGGTTAAAAAAACCCATAAAAATTATGGCCCAGTCGCTTCCTCTGAATTAGATATCATCGTTTGTTTCATCAAAGAGCAGCCGACGGTCTTCCTTCTCTCTCACTCGTATAGGATGTGTCTGTTGTCCCGTTCTTCCGTAGATGGGACGATGATTTGATGGTGGACCATGATGAGTAAGAATGTTATCTTCAAGCCTGTCTTCCGATTGGGGGTTGGCTGAATTCCATGTGCATGATGTGTTCGTAGTTTTGTCAGCTGTCGATCGTGAGATCTTGGGTTTGACTCCCAGGCTAGTTTATGTTAGGGAAGCTGTATGCAACAATATTTAAAGTTTATACGATGGTACTATTAAATAAGGCTTTGGCACATTTAGGTAAGAAAAACATTTACAATTTTGAGGACCATGATTGGTCCGTTGAGCGTTGTTGGTCCAGTGATCGTTAAGCGCGACTGTTGAGCATGACGTCTTCGGTCCGAATCCTGGGTCGAGCAAAGTATTACTAATTGGGTATTTCATAATGAAAAATTTTTTTTTAAGAACGTCGCCTCACGCTCGTAATTTCTCCTGTATCGTGGTTGCGTTTAACGAACATATAATATCACATACACAAACACTCAGACTCAGGACAAATATTTGCGGATCGCATAAATGTTTGTTCCTTGCGGGAATCGAACTCGCAGCCCTTAGCGCAGCAGTCCAATCGCTTAGCCACTGCGCCATTTGGATAGTAGATTTGCGTGCGCGCGTTTGTGTGATCCACAGATGTTTGTCTCGAGTCTTGGTGTTTGTGTATGTGATAACGCATGTTTCTAAAGGAACCACAACAAGAGAAATTCCTAGTGTGGAGCGATGTTTTTAATAAAAAAATATACATAATAGCGGCCCGCTCCGGCTTCGCACGGGTATAAAATATATATTATAAGTATTTCTCCACTATTTAATGGATGTTATTATACATATAAACCTTCCTCTTCAATCACTCTATCTATAAAAAAAAACCGCATCAAAATCCGTTGCGTAGTTTTAAAGATTTAAGCATACATAGGGATATAGGGACAGAGAAAGCGACTTTGTTTTATACTATGTAGTGATGTATAGTTCTTAGTATTCTGTAAGTAATCTTCTGCCCACCATTTCGCGGAATGCAAGCGTGATGATATTAATAGTAGGTGCATTAAGAGTGTTCGTATCTGCTTCACACTAGTTGGCAAATTGACAAAAATTATGGATATAAATATTATTAGATACGTTAACAATTCTGCTTATGAAACTGAAAGGGTATGGTGTTAAGATAGCCAAGAATACTATTTATCATTGCAGCTCATACCAGAGGCCATTATGTACTTATGTACGTATCAGACAATGAAAATACTAATTAAGTTTATAAATAAATCCTTGCTTGTAAGGGCAAAAGGAATAGGCATAGGTGTTGTTATAGATTATAGTCCCAATACGTGGTACCTAAGCCTTTTTTTTTTAAAACGTCGCCCCACACTAGGAATATCCCCTGTGTCGTGGGTGCGTGTCACGAACTTATAATATCACATACACAAACACCCAGACTCGGGATAAATACTTGCGGATCGCACAAATGTTTGTCCCGTGTGGGAATCGAACCCGCAACCCTTAGCGCGGCAGTCTAATCGCTTAGCCACTACGCCAATCAGGTTGCTATATCTCACTGCTATCAGAAGCGCAGCGCAGGCATTGTGAGGTTTTGAACGGGTAGGTCCCTGTGGATCTTATTGGGTCCATGCGTCCAGCCCAATATACCCCCGACGTCTCCTAGCAGCGGGAGACAGGTTATGCATTTTCCTTACTCCTAAAAAAGGTGGGAAGCCTACTGCAATTTACTCCTGCAGTAACAATCATAAAGCTCTCTGAACTCTTAAAGCAGGATAGTTTAAGATGTGGAAGCGAGACGCCGCTACGTGCAGTGTAATGCGGCGTCTCGCTTCCACAACGCAAACTGTCCTGCTTTAAAAGTTAATGGTAAGGAGTCTCGAACTCTGTCTGTCAGGCTTTGACTGCTGATCTACAGGACCAATTTCCTTAAATTTTGTATACAGTATGCCTAAACCCCGAAATAGGACATCTGCTATGTTAATTCAGGAAAAAAACGCGTTGAAATGCGGACGATGTCGCGGGCGTTAGCTGGAAAATACCAATACGAAAGTTTTACCTAAGTTTGTTCTGTTTTCTTTGTTTTTGGTGTGCAATATAGTATAATAATTATATCAAATAATTTATCTCTCACTGTCCCTTTAAAAAATTGCGTGTTTTAAAATCAATAGTGTAACGTTATCCTAAAATAAACATCTATGATACGCCCGGCATATTTTTATTTTGTATTCACAACCTAAATTCCTTTTAAGATTAATAGAACAACATTCTCAAAAAGCTTCCGTATTCATTTATAAATGCGATAACTTGTCTGTCTGTTTGTATAAATATAACTCGAGAACTGATTGCACAAGACTGGGACGGTTCTATGACAATTTGTGCACAACTACGACCTGAATGGTGCAGCGGCTAAGCGATTGGACTGCTAAGGGTTGCGGGTTAGATTCCCACACGGGACAAAAAATTGTGCTGCCCGCAGATGTTTGTCTCGAATTTGGGTGTTTGTGTATGTGATATTAAATGTTTGTGAAACGCACCCACGATACAGGAGCAAGTCCTAGTAAGGGGCGCCGTTTATTCAAAAAGAAAAAAATACTATGAATAAGAATATGGTGTTTTAGGTTTAATTAAAGTATAGAATCTAGTCTAGATTCAGCCCGCAAATTCGTCTACGTGGAAAATTATGTTGTCTTGTAGATTAGTTAATAGTCTTAAAACAACTAAAATAAAAATAAAAATACCTGGTTTATTTTTTAGCCTGTTATTTGGGATGATGCAAGAATTATATCGATACATCATACATCTAAATCGGGTCAGGCAATCAGAAGTTATGGTGTAATAAAGGAGCACATACATGGACTGTAAAAACATTACACTCTTTTTTGTGGACAGCCGTAAAAGTAAAAGTACACAACATGACATCTAATTATTCTAAATAATTCGGACCTGCCGTGTGGTATTCGGCCTAGAATTGACCACCCCCTGTCCTCCCGTGGGTGTCGTAAGAGGTGACTAAGGGAAAATCCAGAAGATGGGCAGCAGCGTCTTTTGTTACTTGACCATCAATACTGCGATCCCCAAGCCGCTTGCCAAGCGTGGGAATTATGGCAACCCCCCCCCTACTAAGAGGCTTGGTTCAACAGTAGACTTCTTCCGGCTGATGATGATGATGATGAATTCGGACCTTTTATAGTCCGTTGCCTGGACTTGACCTATCTGAGCATAATATGGTCAAAACCTACTAGCCTGGTCCCCTTAGCACACAGCTAACTGCTAACCATAACTCAATAAGTTAACTAACCAACCAGTTACATGTTACCCATAATTCGGTTTCGCCTGCTGCTCCCATTATGCAAAATAGGCGTCATAGTAAAAGGGTGTCGGGACACGTGTATGTAGAAATTATAATTCATATGTGGCGCGTTAATTAATGTAATTAGTGTCCGGTACATAGTGATTATCTAGAACGCTAGGGCGAGGGTGACCGCTTCCGGTAAGGCTCAATTTAGGAGCGGTTAGCGATTATTGAACCCATTGAGCGCCACGGTCTTGTATAGAAGACAAATACCAGGCCCTCCACGCTATGACTTTACCAGGAGACAATATCAAATCGTTAGATTTGAGTAATGTGACAACAAACAATTATCGTAATAAATGTTACGATTAGATATCGTCTTTTAATAAAATCGTAGCGTGGAGGGCACGAAAACGCTTGTCTTCCATACAAGACTAGCGCTCAGAAGGTTAAATATGTTACATAGCGGGGATTTACTGCATTTTGTCACATCTTCCTAAGATCGACTGGTAGCGGGTACGTTTCGAATTTAGATCTTTCTTTCACAGTAGCTTTGTGTATAAGAAATATAATAAATACTTACTGGCCTTGCACATTATTAATCCGCTAAATAAATTTGCACTTAGAGCAAGATAATGTATGTTTGTAAATACACCCAGTCACCCACTGTGCAGAGAAATTCCTGTTGTTTTCGTTTAAAAGCTTAAAGAGTTTTGTTTAAAAAAGAAAATTATTTAAAAAAATATATCTGTTTTATTTTGACTAAAACCTTAAAGAAATCTATCTACGAACACATCGCTGTATTCTTGTGTATTATACCAGAGGCGATTTGCTCCCATGTCTCACAATCATGGCCCGTTACGTCATTCATACCTAAATATTACTGGTTCAAATAACAATACATTGATAAACTTCACGAACTTAAGAACAAAAACTCTACGTGTATTATTAAAAATATGCCCAGAAAAATACCCTTATTATAACTAGTCGTTATTCGTTAATATACCTACATAAATACCATCACTTTTTTGACCAGCGATTCATTACCAATGCTATTCAGTTTAGGTTTCGCTGTTATTAAGGTGCCATATTTCTAAATTAACATAATTAAGGTCCTATAACTGCAACTGGGTATTTGACACCACCAATCAATTGACTAAATTTTTTGAGCTGGCAAAACGATATTTCTATATAGGTTTTGTATGGCGATAGAAACCTGTGACGTCACTAGTTCGCAAACTGAATTGACTTACTATTTATTGATTTCAAAGCAACTTAAAATCGAATTTAACAGTTAATTAAAAGTGTATGGTTTTGTAGGGCTAAAATAGCATTGTTTTAGAGCAGTAGTGTTTTGGAATTACCCAATTGAAGGCAGGCCTTTCATTGATACCTTAGATACTGTCGGAAGAAGTTTTCGAATAAAAAGAGAAATCATATGATATTAATATTTCCGCTATACAGAGAAAGACCTGAATGCAAAAGCTCCTAAACAGGACAGAGTGGCGTTTAAGGAAGGAGGTTTATGCCCAGCAGTGGGTCACGTGAAAGCTGATGATGATGATGAAAGTTGACTGGCCTGTTGGTCTAGTGGTAAGTGGCCCTGACTGCTGAACCGGAGTTCGTGGGTTCGATTTCTACCCGGACAGATCTTTGTGTGATGAGCATAATGATTTGTTCTGTGTCTGGGTGTTATTTATCTATAAATATATAAGTAGGTATGTTTATCAGTTGTCTGGTAACCATAATACAGGTTCTGCCTAGTTTGGGATCAGATGACCATGTGTGAGCTGTCTCAAGATATTATTATTATAATATTTGTCATCTTCTTTTTTTTAAATAGACTTGAACATAGAACGATCGTATCCCTTAATTTCTGTTTATGTTTAAATAACTTGCCACTCAAGAAGACTCAAGATGACATTTTTTTGCTTTGATGCTGTTTGGGGACGAAACATTTGGGCCATGGGGTCCGAGCGCTCGAGCCTTAATTAAAGGTTTACGTAAGTGTAATTGCAAAATTTTCAAAGATATTTGACGAAACAAAAAATGCGAGCGAACGTTTTTTTTTTTCAATAAAGTTGTATTATGCATTTAAAAGGTATCAAAGCATTCTTCCTCATCGTTGTCAAAGGGTAACATGACCAGAAGACTGGCAGCATTACCAGATTAAATGGCAATGCTGACTCTTTGACCTAAACATAAACCAGCCTACTGATCACTCGCAAAGAGTTCATTAAACGTTATGCTAACATAACGTTTAATGAACTCTTTGCGCATTTTTTGTTTCGTCAAATATCTTTGAAAATTTTGCAATTACACTTACGTAAACCTTTATAACTAATTATAGTCAACATTTAAAGTTAATGGAATTCTTAACGAAATTATGTCTTGATGGCATTTTAACAATTTATTGCTGTTTAAGTTAAAGGAAGTGAAAGGGATTTTCCGCATGTTTTCTTGATGATGTTTTAATGGTATTAAATGTTAAATAATTTGTCAGGTTCTTACAGCTTCTTTATAGTGGACCTTTGGCATTATAACATTATCCATCCTTACAATCCATTAGATGGAGTTTATAGATGTCCTTGGTCAAATAGAATTAAGACAAACATTTTTTTTTTTTTAAAAACGTCGCCCCACACTAGGAATTTCTCCTGTATCGTGGGTGCGTTTCACAAACATGAAATATCACATACACAAACACCCAGACTCGGGACAAACACATGTGGATCGCACAAATTTTTGCCCCGTGCGGGAATCGAACCCGCAACCCTTAGCGCAGCAGTCTAATCGCTTAGCCACTACGCCAATCAGGTCGTCGTTTGTAGATATCGTAATATTACTTTTGGAAACATCATACCAACTAAAAATATCAATCGATATCATATATTTTCTACAGACAAACTACATAACAGCACATCGCTGTCCAAACTATAACCTACCTAAAATGAGATCGGGCCAAATTATCATACTAAGCAACTGTAAGTGTAATATAACCACCATCTAAGCATCTGTATAGACAACCATTTCGTCAAAATACTTAATCAATACAAAGGCAGTACAATTTAAAAATTTACCTAATGCACCAATAACTCTATCTAGCTGCAATTTCACGTCATTTGAATAACTTTTTATTACAAAGTACAGGAAACGCCGGGCGATAGTAGTTGTACAGAACATTAGGCACGATCCTGATGTGTTGTGTCGGTTGTGACGAGTTGCGGGAAGTTTAGGAGTAGGCAGTAGTGTGACTGTCATTTTAGATAATAATGTCCTCTTGACCGAATTTCGGTCACGGCGGCCTGTCTCTAGCCATCTCATCATCATCATCAACAGCCGATAGATGTCCACTGTTGAACATAGGCCTCCCGCTTTTAGAGGGGGGGGGGGGGGGTGCCATAATCCCCACGCTTGGCAAGCGGCTTGGGGATCGCAGTGTTGGTGGTCAAGTTACAGAAGACGCTGCTGCTCATCTTCTGGATTTTCTCTTAGTCGCCTCTTACGACACCCACGGGAGGAAAGGGGGTGGTCAATTCTAGGCCGGATACCACACGGCACTAGCCATCTGCGCAGGAGATATTATAGTGCATAAGTATGCGCGCAGACACAGGTACACTCCTCCCTATTCCCTCACTCTCCTAATCCGATGGGAGAGTAGACCGACACGACCGGAGAGAGATCAGGCGCAGGACCAACGGCTTAACGTGCCCTCCGAAGCACGGAGGGGTCTCGATATGTGAAAACGGTCACCCACCACAAGACTGACCGCGGAGTGCACGGCTTAACCTCGTAGATCGACCTGATCTACGAGCCCCACATTTTAGATAGGACTCCGTTAAAGGGGGAAGAAATCGGTTAATTGAATCTAAGTACATATCGGCATGAGATGACTGTCACATGGAAAAAAGTGCAAAAGAGAAATTGGTAACTCAGTGTGTTCGTGCGCTGGAGATACTACATTAATATGTATCAATCGAAAAAAAAATGCTTTGTAGAAAGGTAGGGAACGATGCTTGTGGTATCAATTGCGAATGAAGCAAGTCATTAAAATGCCCCACTTCTTTGTTAAGCCATGCTGTGAAAGAGTTTGCATGGCTAGTCTACAAAGATGATATAGTGGTAGCGAGGTTAACTTCCCAAGGTTTACTGAACATGCTTTGGTATCTTTATTCGGAGGGTCTCACTAAAATACTCCTAAAACACGATATAAATCTATAAATAATTCGTGTATAACTTCTATGAATCGTAGAAGGAAGATGACACCTAAGTCTATATAAAAAGTGATAAAATGCTTTCACTGGTTGCTCAACAGTTCGTTTGAATAAATTATATGACATACTCGCAATTTCCTTATTCACTTCTTGGAATAAACGGTATTTTATTCTCAATCTACGACAGTACTGAGTTTGCTTGTTTTGAGCTTGCAACTTTGCAAAGCCATATTTACTCAGAATTTCTGAACAAAACTTTTTTGCATTAGAAATATTTAAAGTTAATTATACCAGGATCCGTGTCACATATGGGGTTGTCAGATTAAAACAAAAAGCTGTTATTAATCAACCCCCATTTTGACAAAAGTATAACCCACACGCTAAATCATATCCATAATATTAACATTTACAATTAGGATTATTTATTTAAATTCCTCTGACCATATGGCCACCCTAGTTCACAATGAGCGTAATAATGTGTCCACATTTGCTGGACTATTAACCTCGGACAACGACGAAGGTAATAGAGCGAAAATAGTTTATTTAAATAAAAAAAAGAGAAGTTTTATTTGAACACAGAGGGCTTGTTAAATATCAATTTGTGGCGATGTTAAAGATAATTTTTTGGTTATTGATAAATTGGTTTAATTGTTTTGTGGTGACCGGTTCTTCCTGTTAGCTCCGCTCAAAAATACTCCGTTTATCATTAAAATAATATTAAACATTCTATTTCTACTTACTCCAGAGTAAAAGCCTCATTTTGTCCTATGACGTAGGTATTTAAATTTTAGACCTAATTGCAAGAAAAACTAATGATACATTACAATAAAACATTATCAACAACCAACTTTAAATTAAGTGTAATCCTACTATTATTACTTCAAGTTAACGCTACAGGAAAACCGCAAAATGGCAATTACAATTATCTCAATTGTGGTCATGTGGTATTTAATGATTTCCTGTAAGTTACTTAATAACTAAGCAAGGATAATTTCCCCGAATTTATTTGTATGAGCTACACTGTCGATTGCGTTAGTCAAATCTTTTGTCCCTTGAAGCATCCCAAAAGTTTTGGTAGAATATTGTTATTTATTTTGACCTTTTCTAGTTTGTCTACTTATTAACACAAAAGACAATTTTCTTTTACAGCAATTTTGGAACTTTTATTCCATCTTTCTATTCATAGTTTTCGAACATTTATAACCCAATTTAACCCAGACGGACTCTTCTTAACAACATGCCCTTCAACACAAACTTCAGGCAATCTGTTATCACTCACAGTATTAACGCCCAAAATGTCATTACTAACATCCCAGACGAACTACATCACACCGAAATACCCACAGGAATCCAAATCCGTATCTCCGCTACGGTAAAATCATCAAACAAGATATTTGGGTCAATAGTTCAACGATCGATCAATCGAAAAAAAAAATTCGCACTCAGCTCGAGTTTACAAATATTTATATTAGATAATTTGTGTATTGGTGTGTGGATATAAGTGGGTTAGTCTATTCACACCGATGTTATGTAAAAGATATGGTTCAGGGGATTTGTGTGGGCTGCAGCTGAATGGAAACAGCGCGGCGGTGGCTTAAATTATAAGTTTGGGATTTTAGGAAGCTTTACGTCAAAATTCGAAGGATTTTATTGCGATTTTGGAAATAACGTTGACTTTGACTAGAAAAAGGACACATGTCCATTGCTAAAATCGACAGTTTTGATTCCCCATTGAACAGTAATCGATCATTCTGTAAGCAAATAGGCGATGGCGTGAATACTTTTATGCTTTCGACCTTTTTAATAGAAAACTGTGAAAATGTCTATGTTTTACCAAACGTCGAGAGTTCATGGGTCTAGCTAGATAGCCGCCATTTTTAATCTAGCACAATCGATGTAGATAAGACGATAATAGAAATAAATACGTGAGACTCATAACTAATATAAATGAAAATTATTTTTTTGTTTTCATGTGTTCCTAATCAGATTATGATTAAGCGTTGGTAGGGTTTCCTGTGGAAGCTTGAGAAAATTTCTGACCCAAAAAATCTGGGTATATAATTTATATCCAAAATCCACGCGGGCGAATTCGCGGGCTAGTATGTATCTCAATGTTTTTACGTTCTAAAAATCTGTACATTTCCTATAACTTGGGCCTAGCCCAGTCAGTCCTGAGTCATGACTCCCATTTAACGAAGGCCAGGTAAATAGGTCTTGTAGATTTATTGCCAGGTTGAACCTAATTCTGTTGAGTGTCGATGCTAATATAATCAATTGCTTTTAACACTCGTTTTTACTGGATTAATCCGGCTGATTTATTGGCTTGAACTCATTTACTTAATTATTAAATGGACGCTCTTTATTTGCTGGAAAAAGTAGATGATAACTTACTTGACCTAAATTGGATAGTGGGTTTGTAGTTAGAAATTGTTTTGCGAGTTTATGATGATTATCGTTGATACGCCTGTTGTCCTAAGAAGGTAGACTCAGGTTTGGTATTGGACACCAACATTTTGCCACTATATCGCCTTCCTATTGCATTTATTGACACATTGACGATTATGATAGAACTTCATTTAGGTCAATTCGTTTAATCACTGTTATTAAATTGCATGGAATAACTAAAAAAAAATACATTACGATTACCTTTTTTTACTGGGAAAATCCTTGTGGATTTCCTTCGTCCTAGAAAAGAGTGATATGCCGGTTTCTTACCGGCAAAAACCGGTATGTCCTCCTAGGTACCTTAGGAGATTTGAACCGGTTATACCTATCAGTAAAACTATAGGCCAACACGACTTCGCATTTAATAGTCATATTGAATGCGCTTTAATGATAACATAATTAAAATAATTACAAATACTTTAGACATGATGATTCCATCTCCATCTGTAATTAATATACTCATTGACGAAGCCTAATAAAAAATCCATTTCCAATCCAATAAAAAATGTAATTGATTATAAAGATTGGTAATAATTTCCAATTTGTAGGTCCAATTTCATCAAACTTGACCCCATAAAGAGGTCATGCTGTGCCCAGTGGTCCGAAACGACATGTGCTTGGACAAAAAATGTTCCGTTACCATGGGGTACGAGTGACCATCATTTTGGAGAAATTTTCGGATACTATTTATCGTCGGTATTTTGAAACAAAAAGCTTTGAATAACAGAAAAGTGTAGAGGCAGCATTCTTCCATTTGCTATACGGACTCGCATCGCGGAATATGTGTTTTGCGTCATTCTCTCTCATTAAATTTGTTATACATGGTCGTCCTTGGCATTATAGTGTCATAAAAGCTAAACTTATTCGCTTAAAATCTGAAACACACGATTAGTCGTCGTAATCAATGCTTTAGTCTTCTCTGTATGAAAATACGTCTTTGCCATAATGTAGGACTTTTCTCTATATGCTTATTTTGTTCCATAATTCCAAGACGGGCAAAAGCTTTTATAATAAGTAGGATCTGTTTTTTTAGGAGATTTTTATCAAATATACTAATAATTATTTTCTTCTTGTTTCAGGTAAACACTGTCTCCTCACTTCACACAACATGCTCATCCTGGTATATCTTCATTTGTCGCTGTTCGCCACGGTTGCGCACACGCAAAGGTGTGGTCGATCCTCAATTATTGGTAATAACGATTTGTCGCCTTAATATGGCGGCGCGTTTGGGACACAGGGTTGTCACACAGCACAATTATTATTAGTTTAGATTCAGGATGGTCTTTTACCAGTAAAAGACTTTAGTGTTTAATGGGAAAATACCTTTTCCAAATCATGTCAAATCGCCGACAGTTTTTCTTTCTTAGTTGTGTTACAGTTACTAGAATAATTAAAATTAGTTTTCAGTTTACTGATCAACGATTAATTTTGGTAAGATAGGGTATCGGTAGATAGAATAATTATTCGTTATATATGTATATTTGAAAAGCGGCGGTGACCTAATTAACCCAGTGGCTAAGCAATTGGACTGCTGCGTTAGGGGTTGCGGGTTCGATTTCTGCATGAGACAAAAAATTGTGCGATTCGCAGTTGTTTCTCCCGAGTCTAGGTGTTTGTGTGTATGTTATATTTCATCTTCTTCTTATCGTATGGTTGATGAACAACCTGGTGTCAGAGTTTAAACCGCCTGTAGGCCTCTGACATGGCTTTACACACCCTTGAAAAATCTCTCAGGTATGCCGGTTTCCTCACGTTGTTTTCCTTCACCGTTTTTAGCAACTGATAACTAATTTTTAGTACGCACATGAATTCGAAAAGACATTGGTGCGTGCCGGGATTTGAACTTGCGACCTTTGACTTGGCAGTCCAACGGTCATATCACTCGGCTATCAGTGCTGCAGTGTTATATTTCATGATTGTCAAACATACCAAGGTGGCATGGCAAGGTTTTATTAAAAACATAAAAAGTAAATGCTATTTTTCGGACATCCCTATTGTTACCCCAAAATGGCTGCAGTATATTTTTGGCTATTGCAGCTTTTTGTAAAGTTTTCATTCGGTCATTCATGTGACTGTTTTTATGTCATTCGGTCTGCCGGTCACATCAGGAACAAGATACCAGTGTAACATTCCTTTTAGGGTCAGCAGTAGTGGTGCCGGTACAAATTTTGGGTGAATTGTTTTAAATGTTATGTAATTTAATGCGGCGTATCTTGAAAATTAGTTTAATGGGCCCGTAAAGAATACAACTGACTAACACTTTAATAAGATCAATAAATATAGTTCTCTACATTTTTATGGTGATAAAAACTGTTGAAAAGTTAAGTAAAACTTATTTTACTTTGCACCCATCTGTAGTTTGTCCCGAACTGTAGGTAGTCGACGGGTGCAAAGTAAAAAAGGTAGGTATATATATAGGTATTTTTAGTTAGCAACTGTGATATTATATTTTATAAAACTATTATATTTGTTAGTTTCAGAAAACTTTTTTTACTTTGCACCTGTCACACCTTGATATTCCGCAATGCAGCAATAGTTGAATAAATAATCGCGTACAGAAGACAGTAAAAGTCCAATTGGTTCAATCCTTAATTCATGGCTAATAGTTACCTTACCTTATAAAGAGCTTTATAAAACATACAAAGAAATCAGGAAATGTTTTGATCAAATAAAATGACTTAGGTATAATGCTTCACATATTTTACTTTACATTGTGTAGCTCATTATTCTCTCATACTTCTAAACGAAATGTTAATACCATATAAAAATAGAATTTTAAAAGAGTAACTATGGAGTTTCTTCCCGGTTCTTCTTCATAGTAATGAAACTTTTGAACCAAGCAACTTGATTTGACTTTTTATGAGTATTCTTTTGTAGCCATACCATAAAAACCATATCACTATAAATACTTATGAATTTTTATCATCTACTATAGCTAGGTTTCCTTTACAACTCAGCCGACAACAAGGCGTTACTAGCTACACAAAGGCGACATCACAACACGTACAGGGTGTCCCATAAAAGAGAAAAACCCAACAACACAGCGCAGAAAGTGTCCGACCTAAATACTGAGTGAAGTTTATCTTATATCACGCGTTTCCATTATACTACGTTAAAAACTATTTTACTCGTGTCTCGGAGTGTGTTTAACCGTTTGTCCTGTCTCTGATCTCTGTCCATCGGACAATAAGAGAGAGCGATTAGAGAGTGCACCTATGCATGCACTTGTGCAGTAATATTTCTTTTGTAGATCGCTACTTGTGGATTATTGCAGTTGGCTAGTCACAGTTGAGATAAGCTACCATGACCGAAATTTGGTCAAAAACTGTTATCAGTATGTTTAGTATGTCCTCAAGTCTAAACTACTAAACCAATCGTAATGAAATTTGATATAGAGATAGCTTTAACTCTAAGAAAGATCAAAGGCTACGTTTTTAAAGGTGAAGCTACTTTCGACGCGGATTCGCTTGTCGTTCATAATTTCTCTCAATCTCGAGTCGTACCCGTCATAGTGAACGCGCGCTGCGTTTGCGCAACCCGTCTAACGTTACAGCACATGTGCGCTATACGACCATAATATAAATTATTTCAGGACCGACCGCCCGATCCAGACGTTATGAATACATCGCTATGTTAATAATATATTGTTCTGAAGTTGCGCGTGAGTTAGTTTTTCATATCAATTTTTTGAAAGAGGGTAGTAAGAAAAAAAAATAGAATTAGGTATGAAATTGATTAATGAGCTCTCATATGTCTTAAAATAATTAAAATTTAATGCATTATGATTTCGTTGATACGAATGCCTACTTTGTCTCATCTTAATTGCTTTTGTGACGTAACTTTTATGTACGTTACTTCGCAAAGATTATACTTAAGTTTGTGAAACTGTACGATTACTTTACGACACAAGGTGCTAAGTATCATTTTTTTTTAATAGTTTTTTTTTTTAAATTTTTTTTTACTGTAAATAATACTGAAAATAATTTCAAAGGAATAAAGTAAAAACAGATAATATTAGTAGTTCAGTCAGTCAGTTTCAATTTATAACATTACGCCTACATTCTTTGAAGGGGCGAGCACAGGTGTAGGCATAGTACACCCGCCTGTTATGTTATAGGTCCTATCTTATAGGGCCGAGCCTATTGCCATTCATCATCATCATCAGCCGGAAGACGTCCACTGTTAAATAAAGGCTCTCCCTTAGAACATTGCCCATAGGTCACAAATCCAGTCTCCGGAATCTTCCTACTAAGAATTACCTAAAAGAAAATTCCTATAACACTACACCTGACCTGGGAATCGATTGCTCCTGCCAAACCTACCCAGCAAAAATCCAAATCACTTTTCTCTGTTTAGGAACCGAATTTAGGACCAACGAAGCAGTCAGTTCGAAACGAAGCTCTAATAAAACCGTTTCATCTAAAATATTATTATGTTCTCGATGAACAGGATGAAAGGTGTTTACATAACCTTGATGTTTCTCGTTCCAGGATGCGCTGTGTAAGCTATTGATCTTAAATACGAACTGTTGCTATGTTAATTGGTATTTGAATAGTTCTCAATGTATTGGAGCGTTTAGATATATTTATTTTTATTTATTTATTTATTCTTAGGAAGACTTACAGACTAATTACAATATTGAATATAAAACAAATGTATAATGATATGACCCGTAAGAGCTGATCGTAGGGCTAGGTTGGCTTAGTTATATGAAGGAATGAGATTTTGATAAATAAATGTCTTTAACCTCAGATTCACAAACACCTCTTATTCTAGTTAGGCAACTTTAAAGAAAATGAATTTCCAAATTGATATAGGTAATTTGAAAAATGATTGACACGAGCGGGACTTGAACCCGCGACCTTCGCCGTACCGTGACGCTGCTCTTACCAATTGAGCCACCGTGTCGCTACTCCCACCTATCGAAATGGAAACAACAATCCAAAATAACGCGATGGTCAAACGAAGAAGCAATTCCAAAATCATTCTGATTTCCCGAGAACACGATAAAAACGCCATTAACCCGTCCGCTGCAGCAGTCCGCAAAACATCTATTTTATTGCTAATAAAAGTCAATAATCATTTGTTATTTGAACGTAATGTTTATCGATTTACGTAACGTGATGTAACCGCTATTTCTCGTGTGGCTTTTTGCCAAATTGTCTTCGTACGTAATGATTAATCCTGTAAATTTGTGTGTAGCCTGAGAAAATTTAACATACATTCTGGCTTTAGTGTTTTCTGATGGGTTGTTTGTTGCCTGGCTGGAGGCCTTGTATTAGGTCTCGCCAATCGTCCGGTTAAGCAGTACCTAACAGCTCCCTCAGAGCAAACTGCGAGAGACATTATCGTAAAAAATAAAATAAATAAAGGGTTGTTTGTTGCGCCGTTTCTTCTTCCCAGCTATAGTACTAAGAAGCGGTGACGGGCAAGTGTTTTGGGACTGTCTTTATGTATCTAATTGAGATTCAAACATACTATTTTGTTATCCACTTTCATAAATAACTTATTAACTTAGAGGATAGTTGTTGATTCGCCCAAGAAATTCAGGATTTTTTTTAAATATAAAAAGAAATCGAACTATTGTCGATTGCATTACTGCTCACAACTGTTCTGGACAATAACCCCGTTATATTTCAAATCATTCAATATAATAATCAAACATCAAAGAGTCTGATAAAGTCGACAAGCTGGTTTTCTACCTACATCAAAAAGCTCACACAAACATACAGAAATTTGAAAACATATTTAGGCTATCTTATAGACTGTAGTGATTACGCCAGTTTACTCTAAAACCACTGAACACACAATGGTTGTTAGAAAAACAAGTCCAACGTCAGATTTTCGTCAACATTTTTCCGAATCCAAACCAAATAACAGTAAAAACATTGACAGTAAACGCGTCAAATCTTCACTTAACAGTCATGCCATGGGAACAAAAACAGTAAAAGGAGAATCACAAAAAACATAAACAATGCACTATTACCGCAAACAGCAGAGCTCAAGTAAATTGTTATAAAAATAGGATAAAAATGTGTTAAACGACCGGAGTCGCGGTATGTGTGTGTAATGAGCTCACAGAGTAGTGTTGAAACAGAGATTTGACAGAACATTGACTGCCATTGAAGTAATTTGACAGTACATTTTGATATTTGATTTTGGCCTCTTGAATCTAAATTTAATTGGCACAATTAGTACAATTTACGTTATTATGTTTTACTTGATACTAGAGAAACTGTAAAGTTTTATTTCGTTGTGCAGCTAAAGAAGTTTTCTATACAAAGATAGACTTTACTATGTTAGTTGTGAATGTTACTATTAAAAAATTATAACGTAAAAAGTAAGGTTACATTTTATCTTTTAAATATCCAAAGGTAATGTTTTATTAGGTAAGTCTGCAGTATCACGAAGTACTGCAATCTTGAAATTCAAATCCTACCATAAATATTCTCACAAATTCTCTGCACTTAACTACTCTGTGCACATAGCCATATGCGCGCGAAGGAATGCATTTTACTACGCGACTAGCCTTACACTTGAGTTAACACGAAATAAAGCCATATTTGAATAAGTCAAATATGTCGGTAATGATAATTATGTTCGGTTCTATTTAACAAAAACCTTCTTAGTTAAAGTTACTGTTAAGTTAAGTGTGGTATAAGTTTTTGTCTTTCAAATTTAAATTTGTTTTACATAGGTTAGTTACACCAACATTTTTGTTTACTTGATGGTGATTGAACATGACTTTAGAATTATTTTACGTATAGCAGGTGCATTTAATACGTAAAAATGCATGCACTAATGTCAAAACTCTAAACAACAATTTGAGGCTTACACGATTATAATCAAACAGGAATCGAACCTAGAAACTGTAAGTACCAATTGAGCCAAACTAAGCCCCAAATAGATACCACCGTAAAGTACCACTGGTCGCAAAAAGTCTACGAATATTTCCACCAGGCCTAAAATGAGTTTAATCAACAAAAGAACAACTTTAATTTCAAATTTCCAAAGCTTTTAAAAAAAATTCTACGCGTCCCGCAGTGAGCCTATAATCTAAGTAAGAGTATTAAAAACTATTAATATCAATTAAACCATAAGACACTTACAACATTCTAATTACTGCCTTTAACAGATAAAATAATGATACACTAACCATATAAATCTTGGCTTAGAAACCTAGATAGATATCTGCGTAAATCGAGATTATAATCAAAACTTTACTCAATCGATAGGCATCGCTCGCTTCCATAATCGATAAAGTATTAATATTAAAAATATACACATCTGTTTGTCCCAGTTGTCCAGTGTAAGTGTGACAAACTCTATATGGAAGGTAGGTTGGCCATTGATTTCTGTCTTTACCTTTTAAGGGTTAATAGGGCTGGGAAAGGTTCTATCGATACGTCGGAGTTTCTAGGTTTTTTTAAATTCAGTTCCATGAATGTTAAATGATGACTGTCTCGTTATGTAAATTAAAAGATCATTAAACTAAGTTAAAAATGCCAATAAGCGGGTTCTGGGTTTGTATCCCGGGTCGGGCAAAGTGTCACTGGGTTCTTTAATTAGGTAATTCTCAGTAGCAGCACGGAGTCTGGATTTGTGCCCAGTTGATGGCAATAAACTTGTCCCTTATAACATTGGGACGTATAACATTACTGGCTATAATTGTAGGTGAACTAACCTAAGCTTTTTTTCACTCATTCATTCATTATCAGCCGGAAGACGTCCACTGTTGAAATAAGGCTTTATAACGCCACAGTGAAGCTCAGCTTACTTTCGGGGAATGCGCGTGTTATGTTATTCACCATGCGCTATAAAATATGATTGCCAACATGTTATATAGAATAATATCTTCATATTCTTCATACAGTTTTGAACTTGCTACAACGACTTGATCCGAGGCAAACTGCAGTTATTTTGGATCGTGTGCACCTATGAAACGCTTTAAATATAAAGTGCGCTCACAAAGTCATAGCAACAAAATAGTGTTATGTTTTCAATGAATCACCGTTTTAGATTTTCTGCGTGGAAGTTTTGCTAAAGATTAGGCTAGAGCCGGGAAAAGATGAATTCACTTTAGAATTCAAACATAATGGATTGTTTGCAGTAGTTTAATAGTTGTGTTTGCAGAAATAAAATATTTGTTTAAAATTAATATACATAAGTAAAATATCAGGAGATTGTAATATGCCAAGGTTGCCGAAGTACTTTTAAACGAAGTGTTTTTTGTTCAATCTTAAGAAATTCTCCCTAAAATATGTACTCGTGACCTTTAGTCAGTATATTGACGTACATTAGGAGAGGCCTATGTCCAGCAGTGGACTCCAACGGGCTGATGATGATGATGATTGGATATTGACGTAAAGAGGAAAGCAATTAAACTGCAATCAACCATAAACTATTTTACAAAATTATTTCATGCTTTGATGTCCACAAAATTTAGAGTAAGTATTCATTAAAGCACGGTTATTTATGAAATCTACCAATCAACCGTCCAGAAAGATCCTATAACAATTACGATAAAATAGGTATGTTAAGTATATCTTTCCTTACAAATTATAATATTAGTATAGGCTTTTAAGAAACACCATTTTGCATGGATCTAGGGAATTGAAAGCATGTGAAACATACGATTGCAGTTAAAAGAGTAATAAAATAGATTAAATTGATAGCTAATATCACAAAATTGTATACTTTCACGAAAGTTTTGCCATTTTGTGGTAACTTCGTGACGTCGGAATTGCGCTCATTTTTTATCGTCTAGGTGACCTATGAGGTACGTCATATCGTTAATGGATTAGGGATTTTATTAGTGCTAGAGGCATTTAAACAAGAAATTGTATTTAATTAATTTGACATACATATATGTATATATTGTTACTGTACTAAGGGTTATGAGTAAGATTCCAACGCAGACCAAATATTTGCGTAAACTTCTGGTTTTTCATGTTGTATAATTTGTACATATCTGATTAAACTAAATATTTTTTGTTTCATCTTCTAATAGTATGGTTGATGAACAACCTGGTATCAGTGTTTAAACCGCCTGTAGGCCTCTGTCGTGGCTTCACACAAATTTTAGGGTATGCCGGTTTCCTCACGATGTTTTCCTTCACCGTTTTTTGCAACTGATAACTAATTAATACACATGAATTCGAAAATACATTGGTGCGTGCCGGGGTTTTTGAACTTGCGACCTTTAAAGTAATAGATCGATTGCTTACTGTTTTTAGTTTAAGAATCAAGCTTTCTAGTTCCCATTTTTCACCTAAACTAATTTTTATTTGAAATATATCGATAAGATTGGCACGTCACTAGTAACCTTGTCATTGCGACCCATATAAAATAATGTAGTAGTATTTATTGGATTTACTTTATGGGAAAGTCGGTATTTTTATATTAATTGATCAATGAAAGCGGTTTCTCCTTATCTTGAAGTAATGCTGTCCTTTTTCTAATTGCTTTAGCAGTAAAAGATACCTGCCTACACTTTTATATTTCAAGTATGTGTGAATGGGTTGGAAGAATAAGTGTAAGAGTCTATGGTCAGATATGAGTGAATGAGTAATGCATTGAATTGAAAGGGAAAAGTTGTGAGACGGAGTAAGAAACTGACTGCCTTGCCTTCTTAGATGATAAGTTAATTTAAGATGTTTGCTTATTCCAATTTTATTTTTCATTGTTAATGTTGATATTTGCATGCTATATTAAGGCAGAATTGTACAAGGATCCATATATAAATGTAACACCTTATTATTGTACCTACATTCATTGCAAATAAATATATCTATTCTATTCTATTCTATTCTTGTTCGTTTGATAAAATAAATTTTGCTTTGGCCTTGTATGAGAAGCAAAATTAAATTGAAGAGTGGGCTACCTGGGTTCAAATACTGTGTCGTGCAAAGTATTATAGGGTTTTTCTATTAGGTGATTCTCAGTAGCAGCACGGAGTCTGTATTTTGCCCGGTTGATGGCAATAGGCTCGCCCCCTAATACATTGGGGCTTATATTTTCATCCATAAATCACGTTTCTCCTAGAGCGATGAGCACCTTATTTTGATTTATCTTGATCCTGGCAAATCCTATTCGCCTTTTCTCATGTTTTATATTTTTCAACATCATAACTGAAAAATACTTACCTCCCATTTCACCTCCTTTACTCTCACTAATAGCTGAGTGGTATAACTGTTAGACTGTCAAGTCAAAGGTCGCAAGTACAAACACCAGCACACAACAACGCTTTTCGAATTCATGTGCATATTATTAGTTATCAGTTGCTAAAAACGGTGATTTTCCTTCACCGGTTTCATCCTTCATCGCGCGGAAACTATCACACCTGAGAGATTTTTCAACGGTGTGTAAAGCCAAGTCAGAGGCCTACAGGCGGTTTAAACTCTGACACCAGGTTGCTCATCAACCTTACGATAAGGAGAAGAAAACGCTCACATTGTTTTGTCTTGATGATAGATATTGAAAAATACTCGCTGATACTTCACAAGCAATTCATAGAACCCCGACGGCGTACTCGTATCTTCGTCGGCTAATCAATGGCGTTATCTGTGCGGCAACGGTGGGCGGATCCCATTACGGACACGTGCCCAAACATATGGCCCTTCAGTCGCATATGGTTCAAGTGTGAATTGAACCATCTATGCGCCTGCGCATAGGTGTGAAAAGGGCGTAAGAGTTGAATGGTTTCGGTTTGATTTTATTTGTGGATGGTAAATTCCTGTATTATGTTTTTTCTCTTGTCTTTGCTTTCTTTCTTTATGCAATTTCTGTGTATTCAATACTATGACATCACGCCTGTATTCTAAAGATAGAGATATAATTATGACTGTAATACCTAATGGGGTGGATAGAGGTGTACTTCTAGATCAGGAGTCCACCTATATGTTTTTCCCATAATAAGTGCCATGCAGTGGGAAACAATAGAGGCTATAAAAAAGTGCCATGCCATCAATAGCGAACCCGTTACTATTTTTCGTGCTCACATCGGGTTCGTCACTTACGACATACTTTATCGTTGATCGAAAACAGTCATACTCTTTATCCATACGACATTTACCCAACTCATCCTATTTCTGCGCTGAATCATTTTGAGACGGATTTGAGTCAAATTCTCACTCACGCAAGCAGTGATATATCAGTGGAAACTAAATAAACAATGAGTTTTCTGGCATACACACAAATACACAGTAATTTTATTACATACCCTGACTAAGATATGAATCACAATGTTCGTAAAAATGTGTAACAATTTCATATGTGATAATGTTTTTTTAAGGTATATTCAATCGTACAGCTGTCTTCATGTCATGTAATATTTAAATGCATGTCTCGGAGTTTTAAATAACATTTAAAAATATACTGAGCAGAACGACGACCTGATTGGCGCAGTGGCTAAGCGATTGGACTGCTGCGCGGTTGCGGATTCGGTCTCCGCGCGGGACAAAATCTGTGTGATCCGCAGATGATTGTCCCGACTCTGGGTGTTTGTGTATGTGATACACCTACGATGCAGAAGGAAGTCCTAGTGTGTAAGACATTTAAAAAATAAAATAAAGATTCGTACTGAGTTGTCTCTTTCGAATCAGCGTGATATTGTCTTATTAAACATATCAACCCGTGATGACATGGTCCAGTCAACAAGGATGGTAGCGAGGGGGGCCGCAATGGTTCCAGAGAGCACGCGACGGATTTAGGTAGCACTCGTAGAGGCTCTTTACTTGCAGCCCAAGTCAAAACATGTATTATGATGATCCCGAAATGTGGGTGGAACTTTAGGTAGCCCTTGCCTACCCTTTAGGAGATTACAGGTATGCTGTAGGTAGAAACTATAACGAAATAATCAATATCATAGATAATTGGCGTACCAAAAAATCAATTCAATTTTAAAAATTGAAAAATATACTGAGCAGAACGACGACCTGATTGGCGCAGTGGCTAAGCGATTGGACTGCTGCGCGGTTGCGGATTCGATCTCCGCGCGGGACAAAATCTGTGTGATCCGCAGATGATTGTCCCGATTTTAATGACTGGCCTGTTGGTCTAGTGGTTAGTGACGCTGACTGCTAAACCGGAGGTCGTGGGTTCGATTCCCAACCAGGACAAATCTTTGTGTGATGAGCATAATGATTTGTTCTGTGTCTGGGTGTAAATTATCTATATTATGTATGTATTTAGAAATATTTAAGTATGTTTATCAGTTGTCTGGTTGCCATAATACAGGCTCTGCCTAGTTTGGGATCAGATGACCGTGTGTGGGCTGTCCCAAGATATTATTATTATTATTATATTGCTATTTCTGTAATTTCTACAGTACGTAAACCTATCTAGAATGCCACACTGAACTTTACGCTTCATTGCCAGGAGCACACATAAGTCTAGTTTAAACAGAATATCTAGACGTCGTTAATCATCAAAATGAAGATGCCAAGATTGTGAAAAGCATTTGAAACGTCAATAAAATGAGCTGATGTTACATAAACTGTTCTAGAATTCGCATAACGTTAAGCCGTTTGTGCATTTCAATATTTAGAAGAGAAACTAAAAAAATCTGTCAATATTTAGAGAAGATAGAAAAAATTATTGTCAAATGGTCCATTAGGATTTAGAAAAGACACTGTTTTACACAATTAATATTATAAAGCTGAAGAGTTTATTTGTTTGAACGCAATAATCTCAGGAACCACTGATTCGAATTGAACGATTCTTATTGTGAAGAATAGTAAATTTAACGAGGAAGGCTATGAGCTATAAAACATTCGAAATCCACGCGTGCGAAGTCGCGGGTAGAAGCTAGATTTCGTGAAAAAACG
Organism: Abrostola tripartita; assembly: GCA_905340225.1. Taxonomy (NCBI): domain Eukaryota; kingdom Metazoa; phylum Arthropoda; class Insecta; order Lepidoptera; family Noctuidae; genus Abrostola; species Abrostola tripartita. Next base: position 6,540,362 of record HG996512.1, read on the forward strand.
TGTCTAGCAATACAAAATCTGAATATGATTCATGCTGACGTAACGCAAGCTACAATGGATGCAAACGGTATTTAATTTTAACATCTGCTCACCTCCCGAAATACATGACATAGTTTGTGAAAAACGGAAACACGGTCATTGCATTCGTTTCGCAAAAACTTCATTTGAATTTTTATTATTTCACGGTCTCTATAACTGTTTGTAAATAAATATCACGTCTGCATCCCACAATGATCTGGTAGTGATAGTGATGAGGTCCCGGGTTCGAGTCCCGGGTCGAATGATAAAGATAAATGATTTTACTTCTGCAAATGGGTTTAACAAAAACACTTTTACACGTTTTTTTTTAAACTAGATGGGGTCTCATTTCCTAATTGACTACCTCTGAGAAGTAATGCCAAAAGAAACTCAGGTCGATCAAAGTGTTACTGGTTTCTCCATTAGGTAATTCTCAGTAGCAGCACGGAGTCTGCATTTGTGCCCGGGTAATGGCAATAGGCTCGCCCCCTATTACATTGGGACTTACAACATAACTGGCGAAATGTAGGTGTACTATACATCTCTGCCTACCCCTTCGGCGAATATAGGCGTGTTTTTATTGTTATGTATTATTGGCTGTGTTAATCTCTTTCTTTGTAACGTTATGAGATAATAAGCACATGAAACCCGGCCATTCCGTGGTGTAGAGATTGACCAGTCAAAATGGATGGTAGCAAGGTATACCGTCCGGGTATAACAAATAATTGGTAATTAAAGTTGAAAGATTTTTGTCAAAATAGAAGTAGCGATTTAGGCATGAAACGCAACAATATACTGAAAATCTCATTTTTTATTTAAATAATGTTCGCTATTAGTATGATTGATAATAAAATAATAATAGCCATATTATGCAACTTCTGATTCACAGATATTTTTGTAATCATCTTACATCCTGCAAAATTTTTACCCGAAATCCAAATCGGAGAATCAAACCTTGGAATCAGATTTCCAATCACACATGAACGAATTGAAAGACATCAAAGTCTATGGTATTTTTAGAATGCATCGCTTTCCGGCCGTAGACTAGATAGAATGTTGGCCGAATGCCAACGCGGACATCGCTTGTCTATGGAAATAGATTCGGCTTGTATTACTTGATTGTCTATGGTTTTTGTCAACCTGTATTTTTGAAAATGGACACGTTTTTACTCGACTGTGGCGATGTTAAAGGAGTAACATACATTGAATATATAAATACCTATAACTAAGATGGTCCAGAGTTCTAGGTTGGATGGTTGAAGGTGCAAATCCTAGCAAGCCAAAATGTCGTTTGTCCTATATCTGATAACTGCCCGGGTAATGGCAAAAGGCTCGCCCCCTTACATTGGAATCTATAACCTAACTGGCGAATCGTGGGTGTTGGACTAGGTACCTGCACACCTCTGCCTACCTCTTCTGGGAATTCAGGCGTGATGTAATGCTACGTATAGATAGCAAAAAGTGTCATAGTCCTATAGATTTATGTAAAGACTAGGATTAACCCCATAACATAAATTATACCTGTCACTGTCACTTACATGTCAAGAAGTAAAGATGTCAAAGAAGTGGGTAACTTAAAACAAATTTTAACTTTGTCTTTAAGTAAGAGGGTACTTAACGTGTTTTCTAAAGCACACAGAGATCTTAATGAGTGAATAACGATCATCCCAACCCATCTTTAAACTGACTTCACCTCACAGAAACTTAATCTATGGTCCCTACTTCCTATTTTCCCATCTGTCTAGACAAAAAATGGATACCTTTATAATGGCCGACGTTCAACCATAACGTAATGAAAACAGGAACGTGAACCTGTGACATGATTGGCGCAGTGGCTTACCGATTGGACTGCTGCGGTAAGGATTGCGGGTTCAATTCCCGCGGTACAAAATCTGTGTGATCCGCAGATGTTTGTCCCGAGTCTCTGTGTTTGTGTAGGTGATGTTTCATGTATGTGAACGCACCAACGATACAGGAGGGCGAAGTTTTAAACATAAAAAAAATATGAAGTGTTACCTCGTACGTGCGAAAATAAATGAATAATGCAATATAACCCTACGTTTTAATAAATATTATTTCTTTCGTTTGGCGAGTAATTTATGTGTTTTTGCACCTGGATTGACGAAACTAATGGGGTGGAAAATAGAGGGTTGCGGTTTGATAATAATCTTTAATTTATAAGCGCATATGTTTTTTTATGCCGCAGTGTTTTGAGTATGGCTCTTTGAATGATATTGACACGCGTGTGCTAAATGACTTATGTTATTTGATTGGCATTGCCTGATAATGTACATTTTCTGCCAATCAGCTAAGTGATTAATTCTACACGTTTGGTTACAGGTTCAATACAAATAGAAAAATCAAACGTATATCACACTAATCACACTTATTGAATTAATCACATCACTCTAATATATCATAAAGGCGAATGTTTATGAGTGTGTTTGTAACCTCTTCACGCTGAAACGGCTTGACCGATTTTGATATTATTTTGTATGGAGGTAGCTGATACCCTGGAATAAAATTAAGGCTACCTACTTTACCATAGGTGTGACGGACAGCCCTCTATGCAGAGGCTGCATGGAGGCAGAAGAAACGCCACAGCACGTACTCATGGAGTGCGGAAGTGTGGACGATCAACGGGCACGCATTCTCTAGCGTCCAGAATCGCTACCGGAAGGTTGCAGCAACCTGAAAAGGCTGCTCGCTTTCTGGGACGAGTTGGGATGGCTGGAGTAGAAGAAAGAAACCCTTCACGCACAATGGCCCATTCAAGCGGTTAAGTGCGGATAATGCCCAGCTAAACTAAAGGCTACTGCTTTTTATCCTGCAAAATTGTAACGGGTAACACCGCGAGGCGCAGCTAGCTTCTTATAAATATAAGTATTCCGTTTGTGTAACCTACAGAAGGTTACAAAAACAATAATATAAAATCGAAACCCACACGCATAACTGTATCAATCAAGTAACATTTCTGCTTATCCTCCACTTCAAAAGCATGACGATATAATAACATAATCATTGTAAATACCAAGCAGGACAGTTTACCATGTGGAAGCGAGACGCCGCTACGTGCTGTGTAATGCAGCGTCTCGCTTCCACATGGTAAACTGTCCTGCTTTAAGAGTTCATGGTAAGGGGGCTGTATACGTTTTTCTCAATCCGCCATGACACTATTTTATGTTTGTTTTTTCTGAATATTTGCTCAATTACGTAGGCCTAAGTAGACTTTAGACGTGTAAGGTCGCACCAGCCGCCTTACCATGAACTCTTAAAGCAAGACAGTTTAAGATGTGGAAGTGAGACGCCACTACGTGCAGTGAAATCCGGCGTCTCGCTTGCACAATGTAAACTGTCCTGCTTTTAGAGTTCTTCTGAACATAGCTACGAGCCGCACAAAAAATTCTCTCATAATAAGCAGTTGAAGGGTTGTGTCATGAGTCTAATACATTTCAAGCCATTAAATTAACGGCTACTTAAATACTAAAGCGTTAAACCCTTCACAGCTTTGTTCTTAAAGTGGAAGTGACAGTTTCTGATGACATCAGACCCAAGAAAGGTGACGCAAGTGTGAGAAATACTGTGTGGAACATGTGACGATTAGCCACGAAAATAATGGTACAGAAGCGCCATTGCATGCGTATACGCACGTTATGACATGTTTAAATATAGAGCTTTAAATATACTGGTAGTGACGTCATTAACGGTATGAGTAATAGGTACTTATGCTTTTTTGATTTTGTTAATAAATTACTAATGATATTTTATTTTTTTACATATGTAACAAGTCCTGAATGTTCCCAATTTAACGATTAATCCCTGTTTCCCTTGGTCAAGCCATAACTTGGAAACGGCTCGGCCGATCTGGCTAATTTTGGGTTTGAAATATCTATCGAAGTTTGGTGTTGCTACTAAGAATTACCTAATGCAAAAACCTAAAAAAATGTTTGAAAGATGTCCGCCATTTTTCTAAATTTGTTAAAATCGACAACGATTTTCGCGAGTTGCATGGAGTAGGACTTCGGAAATGTCTTGTTTGATACAGCATATAATTTACGTATAATAAGAATATGATTTACGTAGTTTCAAAATACACGATTTGTTCGCGCAAGATCATGAGATCAAGATGTGATGTAGATTAAGATTACCTTTCGATATTACATATTTTTTGTTATTTAAAGTTTCAATTCTAACAGTGAAATACCTCGTCTTAGGACCGGGTTAAGTATATTATTAGTTAGTATTGATTTAGCTTACGTTGCTAAACTAATAAATCAACCGTGGGTCCATCATGTTTTTTTTTGCAAAATCGTCGCCCCGCACTAGGAATTTCTCCTGTATACGGTGCGTTTCACAAACATGAAATACCACACACAAACACCCCGACATTTTTAAGGTCAATTTCAACGTCTATTATGTAATTTTGTACAACGTGATCTGCGCAGTACCTATAAAACAGCTTCAACCTTATCAAAAAGCGCATAGGCAAAATCTCTAGTCACCTAATATTAGCTAATCAGGCACGTTTTGTATAACCAAATAAAAATTGAAACATCGACCTAATGCCCTAGTTAAAAATCACAAATCTACGAATTATCTAAACAAATAGACTTAGCCCAGTCTGTATATACCAGTTGCAGATGCTTCATGTAATCAGAACTACCAGTGTAAGTTGAACCGTGGAATAGTGGAGCTCAAAAGGATTTTGGAGGTCTTGCTACTGGTGTTTATCTCCGACATATTTTCGTTGGTATAGTTTTCGCTACGAATTAGGTTTTTGGGTTGAAACGTTGTGTTTGGAGGCCACGAAATGATCATCATTTAATTGTTAATGGATAATAAATAGGTGAGTTGAAAGATTTTGTTGGTAGAGGAAATAAATAGAGGGGTACCTATAGGGTTTTTTACTGCACTTAATTTTATTATTTCGTTTGAAAGATAAATAAAGTAGTAGGCATCAATTGATTGCCCGGTTGACGGCAATAGGCTCGCCCCTATGTTATGTGTGTGTACTACACTCTTCTACCCCATCGGGGGATACAAGCGTGATGTTTTGATATGCTGTGCTTTGACTTGTGTACCTATAGCCGAGCAACTTAATTTGACGTTTTATAAGAATCTTTTAATTGAAATAAAAACGTTCTCCCCTCTAGGAACGTCCCTTGTATAGTGGGTGCGTTTCAAAAACATGAAAAATAACGTACACGAGAACAACTTCTGTGGATCACATTAATATTATAAAGGAGAAAGTGTGAGTGTGTTTGTATGTTTGTTTCTTCTTCACGCAAAAACTGCTGGACCGATTTTGATTAAATTTGGTATGGAGGTACATACATACATACATAAAGTCACGCCTATTTCCACGAGGGGTAGGCAGAGACCACGTTTCCATTACCATGGAGGTAGCTGGCACATTTTAGCTAATTTTTATCCCGACATAATGTAGCGGGTAAAACCGCGGGGCGCATCTAGATTGAAACAAAGGTACTATGACTATAAGTATATAAATTCGTAGATGTTATTTACAAAATAGATCGCGTATTTCGTAGCCAGACTAAACGAGTATTGTATACACTTCCGCTGTAACCTATTTAAGTTTCATGAATGAGTTACACATCACCCACACAGAACACTGTTGCGGTAGCTTCTTGTTTTTATAGCCGTACTATTATCTAGGTCAGACTAGGTTGTTACTAGATGAAATTCTATATTTTTTTTTAATTTCGCCCCTCACTATGAATTTCTCCCGTATCGTGTTTCTTATGTCGTGGATGGGTTTCACAAACATGTAATATCATATACACTGACACTCAGACTCGGAACAAATATTTGCGGATCGCCCAAATTTCTGTCCCGTGCGGGGATCGAACCCGCAACCCTTAGCGAAGCAGTCCAATCGCTTAGCCACTGCACCAATCGGATCGTCAATTATTGTTCTAAGTATATTAATTATCTCAGGTATGTGATAGGTACTCGTAGATTCCAAATAATGTAAGGCGGTCCCAAAATTAGCCAAATCGGTCTAGCCGTTCTCAAGTTATGGCGTGACCGAGTGAAACAGGGATTCATTTTTATACAGTTACTTGCTGCGCCCCGCGGTGTTCCCTGTTTCATATTTTTGGGATATAAAGTAGCCGTACCGCCGTTAGTGTATAAAATGCCTATGCAAAGTATAAAATAAAATGATACCTATTACATACAGTACCTGAACGTTTTAGGAGTCCTATACATCGCCTGGACATTGTATAAAATACCGTTATACAGATTGCCGGTAAAATATATATGTACATATGTATAATATTTATGCAATGTAACATAAAATCGTTGGCGCCTGTCTTCTTGTAAGCTTTAGTTTCATATATCATTATAATTTACGCTGATCCGTGTAATCTTATCGTTAGAGGATTGTATTTCTTTTATAGTTCACCTTGAATAGTAAAGTTTGTTTGGAAATGTATAATATAATTGTTTAGTTCTTTGTTGGCTGAATTAGAAACTTGTGTGGTAGAATATGCCTTAGAACTACATCTATATTATAACACTAATATTATTAAAAAAGGAAATTATAAATTATTATTTTGTACAGGGAAAGACCTGGATGCAAAAGGCCCAAAACAGGACAGAGTGGCGTTTAAGGGAGGAGGCTTATGCCCAGCAGTGGGTCACCTAAAAGCTGATGATGATGATGATGAATATTATTAAGGTGAAAGTTTGTGAGTGTGTTTGTATATTTGTTACCTCTTCAGAAGCTCGTAGCAAAGTGGCTACCACGCAGATCAGTCGAAATGCGAGGTAAGGCCGTGCTCGCCGCAGTCAGTCTTGTGACGGGTGACCGTTTTCACTTGTCGAGACCTCACCGTATTTCGGAAGGCACGTTAAGCCGTTGGTCCTGCGCCTCATCTCTCTCCGGTCGTGTCTGTCTACCGTCCCATCGGATTATTACTATTATTAGAGTGAGGGAATAGGGAGTAGACCTGTGTCTGCGCGCATACTTGTGCACTGTAATATCTCCTGCGTAGTTGGCTTGGTAGTATCAGCTGAGACAGGCCACCGTCGCCGAAATTCGGTCAGGAGGACATTAATTTTTATTCTCAAAAACTAGACACTTTAACTGGCAGATGACGAACAGACAGACGATATAGTAAATTATGTAAACAAAACCTCTCATTACGTCAGTAAGCGAAATCCGAGTACCTACTAGCCTACTTACTCTACCCACCCCGTATTCTCTACGTTCGCCAAATATTGTCTCATGAGAACCACAAACACACAAACAGCGGCTAATCCTAACAAATAGTTACGCAATATAAATATAGACAGAAGGTTTAATCAAACAATGACGGGCTCAATCGGTTGGAAGGCATACAAGGTACAGCGGAATCTTCTTATCGAATGGTTGATGAACAACCTGGTGTCAGAGTTTAAACCGCCTGTAGGCCTCTGACGTGGCTTTGCACACCATTGAAAAATGTCTCAGGTGTGCCGGTTTCCTTACAATGTTTTCCTTCACCGTTTTTAGCAACTGATAACTAATTTATAATACGCACATGAATTCGAAAAGACATTGGTGCGAGCCGGGGCTTGAACTTGCGATCTTTGACTTGGCAGTCCAACAGTCATACCACTCGGCTATCAGTGCCATACTCATTTATTCATTCTCTGTTTCCGAATTGGTTTTCTGTGCTTATTTCTCTGTGTCAATGACGTAGGCGTTAGTTGGATTGCGTAGTTTTGGTAATTGGAGATTCAAGGTCTTGTCAACTGTCATTTTGGTTACTATAAATTGCCTCTTCAGGGTCTTAGACTATCAAGGACTTGGATAAATCTTTACCTTTAGTTGGTTCTTCACTCTCATAGTACTTTTCTTTTGACTTAATTGTGCCTAGTCTCTATGCAAAAACCTTGTCTTTAAATCATAACATGATAATATCACGCCTGTATTCCCTGAAGGGGTATGTAGAAATGTACATATAGTACAATCACATTTCGCCAGTTATATTATAGGTCCCAATGTAATAGGGGGCGAGCCTATTGCCATAAACCGGGCACAAATCCAGACTCCGTGCTGCTACTGAGAATTACCTAAGGGAAAGATCCAATACCACATTTCACAAGCCGGGGTTCGACCCCAGGATCTCATGCTCAGTAGTAGCCATACGTACTTAAAATGCCTAAAGAAGAAAAAAAACCCCAGCTTAGTAATTAAAGGTACTACAATTAAGGTTTTACGAGCGATGTGTGTGGGATTAGGACACCTCTCGACCTCTCATCTATAAATAATTATCGTACTTATACTTGAAGATGCGCACGCGTCGATTTTGGGTGGTCTCGGGGCAATGAATTAATGTGTCATACTTATTAAAGTTATAAAATTTTTATTGGAATATTCTTCATAAAATGTATAAAAGTCAAAAAAAATAATTGCGGACTTCATACATACATACAAACATAAAGTCACGCCTATTTCCACGAGGGGTAGGCAGAGACCACGGATTATTATTTGCGGATTTCATTGCGGATAAAAGTATTTTTGTGGTAAAATTTTCTTGTAATATAAAACTAAACTGTTATTCTTTTATTTTCAGGTACTTGTCAATATTTAAAATCAGCTGCTTAGTCGTAACTCGTAAGTACATAATCCTAGATCTAGCGTTAAAAAAACGATCAAAAATATGTATCAGCCGGAAGACGTCCACTGTTGAACAAAGGCCTTCCCCTTAGATAACCACCGGGGGGGGGGGTTACCATAATCCCACGCTTGGCAAGCGGCTTGGGTATCGCAGTGTTGGTGGTCAAGTTACAGAAGACGCTGCTGCCCATCTTCGGAATTTTCCCTTAGTCGCCTCTTATGACACCCATGGGAGGAAAGGGGGTGGTCAATTCTAGGCCGGATACCACTCGGCATGAGAAAGTCATACATACTCGTAATTTGAATGAAGTATACTTTTATATTAAGTACAATTGAACATTTTATCTTTTATTAGCTTATATTATAATAGTAATAACTTCATTCACAAGCACACCAGTTCAATCATAGTTATTACTCGTAAAAGAAGCTGTTTGATACTAAACAGAAAAGATATATCAAATCAAAACCTTTAATACAAGCCTATAAAATAAATCGACTGAGGGCGGGTTGCTTCAAACAGTCTGTTAACATTACGTACATAAAAAAATAACGATTACAGAAGATTTTTAACGTACGTAAAATGTGAAGCGTTGTTTCATGGCATAAATAACCCGGTTATCAACGTTATTAGGGCTGCAAGTAGAAAACAAAACATTTTCGTTATTAAGGCTGCTAGAAGAAAACAAAATTGGTATCGCCATTTGTAACATTTACGTGTGCGTCAAGTGAAGCTGAAGCAACCCCGCCTAACAGTATCAAGATTGTACTACCGCACTATACAATCTGGGGGCACGGCAGTGCTTCCGCCAAGACTAAAAAAAACAAGGCACTGGCTATTTTTCCTCAAAGCATTTTTAATGGATTCTCTAATAAAAAATAAAAAACAATTTATTAAGGGTCGAGTCTATTGCCATTAATCGAGTACAAAATCCAAACTGTATACTGCTACTAAGAATTAATTTTTGGAAAGGCCCAATAAGACTTTGCCCTACCCGGGAATCGAACCCAGGCCCTCAATCTCAGCAGTTGCGATTTGCGATCCCTAGACCAACGAGGAGTCATCAACTGCACCTATATTGACTCGTTATAATGATGTCATAGTATATTATAACGCCTCATTTGAGGTTCTAAATAGGATTGCAGTAATAGGTGATGTGTCCCAGGAAATACCTATAAGCTGTACTATAAATCTTCGGCATAGCTTTGCGTAAACATAACTCATTCATAATAGCAACCACATTTCCCAACGCATAAACCTCAAAAGAATATTAAACACTGTTTATCAATGACTGCTGACATCAGTATTCAATCAGCGTGAAGAATTTTAATAACCAAATTCAGATGACCTCCTTCGCTAAGCTATTGTCACTGAACCACAGCTCATTTTATATTGGACCGTTTTAATTCATACTTATTAATTACACGCCCAGTGTTATAAGACCTTTACTTGCGTAGACATTCTTCTGTACTAGAGATTAGGTTATACTAGACCTCCAGTATATAAAGACACCGGATTTAAAATAGATGTAACAACAAGATAGGCCAGCGTATTCTGGTCTTGTTACCATAGATATTTATCTGCAGGTGTAAATACATAGGTTACTAAACGATACTATAGGCCTGTTAAAATTAATTAATATTCTAGAGCAGTGATTCCCAAAGTGGTCCAGGTGGACCCCCAGGGGTCCACGGGAGCCTTGCTGGGGGTCTACGTAGGCGTCAATAAAAAATGGGGGTCCATAAGATGTTAATAGGGGTCCACGAAAATTTATCTGCATATAGTTTTTATAAGGGCCTACCTATATTGTTTTAAGTACCTAACTAAGCAGATAACATTTTAATCTGGCAAGCGACTCTTACTTGTCCAAACTTGCGTATTCGATATTACAATTTCGTGTACAGACTTGCAAAGCGCAATCCGTCCGACAATGCTTAGTGCTTGTTTAGACATGATCTTGATCAAGACTATAAATACTCGATGCCAAAGGCATGCTCATTTATTTGTTTCCGGAATTTCGAAAAAGAAGGTGTGAGAAAATTTATATTAGTGTTCCTAGTGCCGGAGAAAAGTAAGTACGTACCTTTTTTTTGTTGTACCTAGTTCTTAAGTATTTTGTTTCGTGTACTGGTCGGTTGATAACAAATGCTTGTATACAATGTGTCCTAGGGATAAGTGACCGCCCGGCGTATTTAGAATATTTGTACAAAATTAAATTAAGTAAAGACGCGTGACGTGCTGCAGTTTTTTTACGATATTTCCTAAGTTTGTTCATCTTTTTCCATTATTTTTGTTTACTGACTAGCCGACATCATAATTTATCAATTAAAATCATTAGACAAAACTAAAATGTAGTAAAAAAATTACTTATATAAAATCACTAAGGCCGCTAAGTCACAAATGTAAATATAATTATTAATGATTTCGTACAAATATTCAAAAAACGCCGGGCGGTCTTATCGCTCGGACACATTGTATATAGCTAACTTAGTAACTTACAGATATTTTAATTGTCCTCTTTCGATTTGAAGACAAACACAGCACGTTTTATTCAATTGTTTTTTCACGAGAGGACTGCCTCTCTAAAAAGGCCGAAAAATCAATATTGCAGAGCAATTACTGTTTTATAAAACTACTAGCGCGTGAACTCATTGATTTAATGAAATTTTAGTTATTGTTTTTATGGTCACTTTTTTGGTCAATTTGGGATTTCGACTTTTATTTTTTCCTACACAAATATGATCAATATTCGATACTGAGTAAACTAATTTTTATTTCTACTATTAAAAAATTGTGGTAAATTAGGTATTTAACATTGATATCGCTTCGTGAAAAAGTCTGTACTTGTCTTAGCGGTTTATTAGTTGGTCCCTTTACAAGCCGTAATACTTTTTCAATATAATGATAATCATAATAATATAAAGCTGACAAAGGCTGCGTTGTGCTACCTATATTCAAATAAAAACTTGGTTACTATAACATTTTTTTTTACAGGGAAGGTAACTGATACAAAACATGGCTACAGCAAAGAAAAAATGTCGACAATACAGTGTCGATTATTTGAAATATGGTTTTGTTCCATCAGAGGCAGATAAACACTTGCCCATGTGCCTAATATGCAATAAAGTTTTAAGCAATGACTCTATGAAACCATCAAAGCTCGAAGATCATCTAAAAAGGTGTCATACTGATAAAATGGGTAAAGATTTAAAATATTTTCAAACATTGAAGGAAAAATATGAAAAGAGACCCACCATGCACAGCATGTTCGCTTCAACATCTCAAAGTAACGATGATGGCTTGCGGGCATCTTACAATATCTCATTACTAATAGCAAAATCTGGAAAACCGCACACTATCGGAGAACAATTAATTTTACCCGCTGTTGAAGAGGTTTTAAAAACTGTTTTGCACAAATCTCCATTTGACGTACTAAAAAGAATTCCATTAAGTAACAATACTGTACAAAGACGCATTGATGAAATGAGCTCTGACATCGAAAGTTTTTTGTGCAATCATCTGCAAAAAAGTCATTTTTCTATACAACTGGACGAGTCAACGTTACCCGGTAATGAAGCATTATTATTAGCATATGTCCGATTTATCATGGAGGAAGAAATTCACGAAGAATTGCTATTTGCCAGAACTTTGGAGACTGACACTAAAGGCGAATCAATATTTAATGTCCTGAGTAATTTTTTTACGGAAAAATCGATTCCATTTACAAACATTATTTCAGTGGCAACAGACGGAGCTCCTGCAATGGTAGGGCGATATCGTGGGTTTATAAGTCATCTCAAAAGAATTATACCAGGACTTACAGCTATTCATTGCGTAATCCACCGACAACATCTTGTGGCGAAACATTTAAGTGACAGGTTGAACCAATCTCTTCATTTTATAATAAACGCTGTCAACAAAATTAGAAGCAATGCATTGAATACGCGTTTATTTGCTCAATTGTGCGACGAAAATGACGAAGACTTCCAACGACTGCTCTTACATACTGAAGTACGCTGGTTGTCGAAAGGTGCATGCTTAACGAGATTTTACTCTGTTTTCGATTCCGTATTAGAGTTCTTAGAAAGTAGAGATCCAGATTTAAAAGAAAACTTGATCAAATTCAAAGGAGACATTGCGTATTTGACAGATTTGTTTAAAAAATTTAATGATATTAACTTGCAGTTACAAGGGGACAGCCTGAATTTAATAAAAACAAAGGGGATAATTTCGGCTTTTCTTGGGAAATTGAAATTTATGAAGCAAAACATTAGTCGGCGCGAATTATCTCAATTTCCAAACTTGTCGCAGGTAGAAACTATTGATGAGGATATCCATACCTACAGTCAACATTTAAGTGCCCTGCATGATGACTTCAAAACCAGGTTTGAAGATATGCTGACGATGGATATACCACCATGGATCGTAAATCCATTTGATGAAACTGAAGTGGCCAATGTATTATTACAAGAGGAGCTGCTTGAGCTAAGCACCAATGAGGAGCTGAAGGTGAAATTTAGAAAAGGCTACCAAACATTTTGGCTGCAAGCAGAAATACACGAAAAATATCCTGGACTGTGGGAAATCGCAAGGAAATTTTTGATAGCTTTTCCCTCATCATACCTTGTCGAAAGAAGTTTTAGTGCCGTTACAAACCTCTTAACAAAAAAAAGGAGCAAACTAAACATCACAGAGCGGGGGGATTTGCGGTTATTGCTCACAAAAATAAAGCCAAACATTGATCGTTTGCTGACACTCCATCAAATACATCCTTCCCATTAATTAAAATTATGTCCACAACCTATAAGTATTACCTTATTATTATTTTTTTGTAATTCTTTTCTTTTAATTAATAAAATGTTATAAAATGTACCATTTTTCGTTTTTATTTAAAATTTAAAATTTTAACCTATCAGAATATAGGGACGGAACTCAGAAGCGACACAATTTTTATTTTTTGTCGACTTTAACAATGTGGTAGGAATGTAGCAGCAGGGGGTCCACCGACACCAGTTTAATTTTGAAAGTGGTGCACGAGAAAAATAAGTTTGGGAACTACTGTTCTAGAGGATGATCGGAAAAACTATCGCGGCTGTGTGACTAAGATTATAATTAGACAAAGGGAAGTTATACCTTTGTTTATGAAGGTTCTTGAGCAAGCAACTAAAACTTGCAGAAATTGACTTGCAGCGAGTCTTAGGTAGAATTAATGCGGAAGGCGAAGGACCGGGTGTTGTGGCGCAACTTGAGAGAGGCCTATGTCCAGCAGTGGACAGCGATAGGCTGAAAGAGGAGAAGAGAAGAGTCTTACTTGAAGCTACAGCATGTATTGTAGAAGGACAAAGCAATTGACAGCAAAAATTTCTGAATCCCCTTTTCATTAAAATTTTAATTTGACTGGAACTGCCATGTTTACTAAAGCATAACTCTGAACAGACTAGTTTTTGGGACTTGGCGCCGTAGTAACTTTTGTTTAGCTCAAAAATACCCATCCAACGATGTATTATACGTGGCTATTGGAAGGTGGGACTACTGACCAGGTTTCATACAGATCCTGGCATAGTCCTGTAAGCTTATTAGTTGAACGAGAACAAAAATTATATGTTTGTTTACGAAATAATAATTCTTAAATACAACCCAAAAAGCTATTGTAGCTATTCTGTTATTGTCAACTCATAATCGACTAAAGCCCGTTAAATTCCCAAACGACTATCAAAATAGTTGGGTGAGTCAGCAGAAAAATCTATTCCCAGAATCGAAAGCGGGCATCTGTGAAATCAATTAAAATAATTGAATCGGCTAAAAATAACACGGCTTCCGTAAGAGCGACGATTGACAATGTAATTTTGGTGTTTCCCGCGTTATTTGGGAAACAAATTATTCGATTTTCAACTTTAGAAGCCAAGCCATAGAGTTTTTGTAAGGTTGATTTTTTTCGTCAAACCATAGAGCTCTCCCTTTCTTTTGTTAGTAGCGATGTAGCTAAAAATAACCGAATGGATATCGAAACAAATCTATCGATGTTTTTAGGTTCATATGTTTCTTGTTACAGCTATCTTTTTATAGTTACGTTGCGCGCGTATCCGGTTGCTTGCTTCGGTCTTTCAAAGAGCTGGACTAATCGTTGAAGATTTGGTTACAAAAATATTATGTTTTTCAATAGAAACAAATTACGAGTTAAGCAAAAGAATTAAGTTTTAATGGATTCCTATTTATTTATATTCTAATAGTTTTTCATTTCAATTGATTTGGGTTGCTAGTTAAATAAATAGCTACCTAAAAGATTGTATCTTTTATTGGAGATATTAACTCTTATTCGATATCTTATTTCTCTCTGTGGGTGGTTCTTGTAGCTTACTTCAGATTTGGGCGCGATTAATGGCAATAGGCTCGCTACCATAATTTCTAGTGAGCGGCTAAACTTGGTTGTAAAATTTTAACTTCTTATGTTATGTACTTAATCATATGAATTTTCATAATCGGTTCAGCCGTTTCGACGTTATAAATCACCAAACAAGCATACGATCTCCAGCATTTGTAATATTAATAGATACATTTTTGTTTCTTTGGTGTATAAGAATACATCTCAATAAATCACACAATTATAAGCTCCTACGGGATGTTCGTCTAATTATATTATGCTCTAAAAATACTTCATCCTGTCTTATTCTTGTTAGATTATGTTTTTTCTTCGGAATTTTAATACGACATAGTTAAGTTACTAAGGCGTCGTGCCAAAAGAAATATAATCTTCAAGCTAAAAACTTTTTTGTTCCATAACTTTTTTGTGTAAGCTCTACTTGTCAATTCTAGTTCATGATTCCGAAGTGCCTTTCAAGTGTTAATGCGATGTTAGGTACTCTTCAACCTTTGTATATAGTTAGGTGTATAGCATCATTCTCCTATTTTAGATGATGTAGGTATTAGAGATATTATTTATCAATTTTAAATTCTCTAGGGTGCTAATACCTTTAACATGATTTAAAAAATTCCAACACATATTTCGCCCTGTGAATTAAACCCAGTAATGTCACGCTTAGTAGTAGTGATAGATTAATTCCGCTACCTATGTCGTCTAAATAAATAGGAAACTTTATTCATTTATTAAAATAATATAATCAAAACACAAAACCACTGCATGTACTTATTTATGATAAAAGCACAACACCACCTCAGCTTGAGTAAGGTGTGAAAATAAAAGAACAATTTCAAAATAGGAACAAAACAGTGTAGTCATAAACTAAAAAAGAAAGAAGTGAAATAGTATCGATTACGTAGTGTTGGGATCGGCGCGCCCTACTGTAGGTTAATAACCCTCTAACTAAAACAATATGGGCAATGGAATTCGTTAGAATGCCACCGTTTCTGTAGACTTGAGTTGTAGGGATAATGAACACCTTTTTCAATTGTAACAAGATCCTACGATAAGTTTTTTATTTTAAGCCTAATGTAAATTCCTTTTCAGATTTTTGAGTCTCAAAATATTATGATGGCAAAAGAAAAGTAATGTCTGATCGTGACCATGAATGCTGTAAAATTCGAAATATCGTAAAAAATGTTTCATATCAAAGAAAAATAATATAACATTCTGTATTGGATTGCGTTTATTTCTAAGAAGATAAACATTGGGATATTATATATTTGCTAAGAATTGCTTGTGATTCTCAGGCATACAGCTCTGCACATTTAAACCATTATAACGTTGAATATTTCCATTTTGGTCTTGATAGATTTATGGTTCAATGAGATCTCTAAGATAATTAAACTATAAATCTATTTGGTCATTGTCTACGGTTCTTTGTGGGTTTCCCACATTTAAAAAAAGAACACTGGGTTCCATTAATGATTTTGAGTTGTTGTTTTTTTTCACGGCCATAGACAATTTAATGCTTTTATAATAAATTGGATACTAGTTAATCAGTCCCTTATTAATGTGATTACATAATTGCCTTTCATTTTATTTTCTTGGAGATGTTCGGAAGCGATACGTTAGATGTTAATTGGATTTTAGAGGTATCCATTAATTACTAATGATTAGATTATACAGTGTTGTAATTTCATGAAATTACGGTAAGTAACAAGATAACAAGACGGTTAATTTTAAAGACGGCAACTTGAAAATAATAACCTTTTAA
This sequence comes from Abrostola tripartita, assembly GCA_905340225.1. NCBI lineage: Eukaryota > Metazoa > Arthropoda > Insecta > Lepidoptera > Noctuidae > Abrostola > Abrostola tripartita. The sequence goes on from HG996512.1 coordinate 6,557,142, forward strand.
AGATAAAATTACACAAAAAGAAAGTTTTTAGTTTTACTTATTGGACATTTCGGTAGATTTCTAGGTAGATGTTGTTTACAAAATAAATTCCTTTAAAGTAAAAAGGTAAAAAAGAAAGTGTAAGGTGACCCAACGCTCCCAAGTTTATCTTTTGGATCGTGCGTGGGTGTTCTATTCCTTCGTTTTGTGTGACTAGACCAGTTTTATTAGCGACATCTTTGTGGAAGAATCTTCGCCCACGATGTTTGTGAATGGAACTTTGATTTGGTTTAAACTTTATTTGAATCTTCGAAAAGTAGTTTTGTAGCAAACATTTAATAACCATTTGGTGTTAAAAATGGAATGACAGGAACATGACTGTAATTTCCTGCGTGACCTGACATTCCGACATATTTTACCCATGGAAATGTATTAAATATTTTTGGCACATTTTAAAATTGGCAGCTTCAGATTAGCAATAAAATTGCTTGTTAATTGTTAAAGAGATTTTCAGATTACCTCGTCAAATCAAAATTAAATCGTCTACTATCCTAATTTATTGACTAACAACTATTGTTTCTATCTCTTTAGTCTCAATATCTGAAGGCAGCGACATCATGCACCATAAAATACCAAACATAAGTCGTACCAAAACAAATTCGAAATGCAGAAATTACATAAGCGTTTTCCATTACCAAAATATACCAAAAATTCCCACAAAAAGGCCTATGTTTCCATTTCTAGGTCAATTCCACAATCGAAATGCCACGTCAGTGCTGTTAATGTGTTAAACAATTCTAATTTTAAAGTAATACGTTAGCGGAGCGTGAAAAAACAATTGTATGCCGTTAACCTAAAAACAATTTTAGGTTAGATTAATGTTGCGTAACTAACCATAAATATTGTGTTCGAATTACGATTCTTCGCGCCTTTTAGGTAGAATAGAGAATGACAATTCTTCAACTGATGAAAATGGCGGAGTTGGTACGTTATCTTTATTAAAAACTGGCTGCCGTGGTACATTTTCTCGGGATAAAAAGTAGCCTATGTGTTAATACAGAGCGTCAGTTACCTCCTCACCAAATTTTATCAACATCGGTCCAGCCGTTTGAGCGCGAAGAACTAACAAACACTCTCACAAATTTTCGCCTTTATAATATAAGTAAGTCAGGTGGTTGAAATGGTCTGGTTAAGTACTTAAAACATCAGAATATTTGATAAGTAGTTCATCTTACACCATTACGAAAACTGTTTATTCTTTCTTTCAACAACACATCTGATTGACGTTCAAATCAAGGTAATTAGTATAGAAATAAACTAAGGGTCTGATCCACACTCCCTGACAGATTAACTATGAACTGAGGATGGATGAACAGCCACAAAAATAGATGATACCTTTTGTAATCTTTATTAAACGTTGACAGATATTTGTTTACTGTTCCATAGTAACACGAGCTGTTATAAATTTGGATGTGTTTCTTCAAAGAATAAAATTATTTCAATAATTTGCTAAATTTTTTATCGTTATTTGAGTTTTCAGAGCAGATTGTTTCGTCAACATTTTTTAAGTAACAGTAGAATTAGACTGGTTTGCTTTTCTAGTATTCGCAAGCGGGACAGCGAACCTTGAAGTCCTGAGTTTGATTATCAGGTCGGGTAAGGTCGGGTTTCCATTAGCACGGAGTCTGGATTTTTGGACAGTTAATGAGCACCGACCTAAAATAATCTCGCGAAGAAACTGAGTGTGTTCTAACCTACACTTCTACCTACCTCTTCGGGGAAAACAGGCTTGTTTAAATTACATAATTGTTAATCAATCATCTTTCTGTTTTATAGCTTCTTAAGTTTTCATAGCAATTTGTCAATATTCATAAATACAACACTCGAATTGAAACAATGATGACATAAACTGATTTTACGACTAGAATATTTCTCCATTCGCCGTTGGAATCCAACGCAGAACATTATATTGTCTAGATGATATTTATAACGTAAATATCTTTAGGGAAACGCTCATAGGAATGCGTGACATTTTCAGAATAGCCCATAATATTTATACTCGACTCAACAATATTATGCTATGACTTGAGCAAAGCTTTTGAGCTCTTTATACTTAATTAGGCCGGATACCACACGGCATTGTGCCGTGTGTTATCCGGCCTAGAATTGACCACCCCCTTTCCTCCCGTGGGTGTCGTAAGAGGCGACTAAGGGAAAATTCAGAAGATGGGCAGCGTCTTCTGTAATTCCACCACCAATACTGCGATCCCCAAGCCGCTTGCCAAGCGTGGGGATTATGGCAAACCCCCCCGCTTAAACGGGGAGGCCTATGTTCAACAGTGGACGTCTTTGGCTGATGATGATACTTAATTAGGGTTAAGTAATAAACAAACTAATTTATATTAGAGTCCCTTCTAAGTGGGGATAACCTGTCTAGCTACGAGTATCTTTATTGACATCCTTGCAAGTAAAGCAAGTCTCTTAGCGGAAATAAGTATGACATGTAGTCATTTTCTATGACTCGTACTTAAGTTATTTACTTCATTACATATGTAAGTGTTGTAATGTGATGACCAATCAACATTAAGTCCAATGATATTTAAAAAAGTACAGATATGTTAGAAGTTCGCTCATTTTGATGACTCTAAAAGGGGACAATTGTAGTCTTCGGTAGTACATTTGTTATCCAATTTGACATAAGACTAGTGCAGTTCGGTCTCAGAGTTCGGAACACTCTTCTCGTTCATTTTGTTAGCATATGACGTATCTATACTAACTTTTTGATATATCATTGATTAAGTCGCACTTCCCGCAGTTGGTTTTATAGATGACCATATTTTCAAACCATGGTTCCTGTGCTTCAGACAGCATGTGGAGCTGTCAACCCCTAAGTCATTCTTTGGTCTTTGACAGCTTTTACGGGTAGTTCGAAGCCCGAAATTCTGACAAGTCTTAGGGATATTGTTAATCTAGTAACTGGATTGTGGAGTTCAGATAGGTAGTCATGTAGAATGCTGGTATCCTCCTGGATACTATAAGACTGGAAGCCCAACTCAAGTCCTCAACAGTTGAAAATGGCTTGGCAGATATTCTTCTTATCGTATGGTTGATGAACAACCTGGAGTCAGAATTTTAATCGCCTGTAGGCTTCTGACACGGCTTTACACACCGTTGAATAATCTCTTAGGTGTGCCGGTTTCTTTACAATGTCTTCCTTCATCGTTTTTAGCACTTGATTACTAATTTATAATATGCACATATTGCACATGGATTAGAAAAGACATTGGTGTATGTCAGGATTTGAATTTGCGACCTTTGACTTGGCAGTCCAACGGTCAAACCACTCGGCTAACACTGTTGTGCCTGGCAGATGATGACATATTATTATGCAAGTGATGTAACATTCAGCTCTTAACAACAGTCACGATTTCTTAGTAACATTAAAGATGTCCCCTCCCTGACTCATTGTCTATGACATCTTGTAACACGTAATCTGAAGATTCAAATCAATTTCAGTTCATTAAAATTTGACTTTAACAGAGCAAGCCCGCATGCATTCACCAAATACTTTTATAACGCCAATTGAATGAGTTTTTTGACCCCAATACACAAAAGGGATGAAGTTTTAATCGTGTCAATCGAGATCAAACATCGATTACGATTTATCGATTTGGAATTGGTGTTGGAAGAATGGAAAGTTGTCATTGCTTGGAGGCAAAATGGGATGAAAGTTAGGTTTCTACAGCGCAGCGGAATAATAAATTGAATGTTAGATATTATAGCTATGAACCTTTTCTAAAAATGTATGTATACATATTAGATACGTCTGTGATCCTCAAAATAGGATGGCAGAAACATTGTTCTCAGTATATGGCTTCAATGGCAATGCTGAATCTTTGGTCAAAAATATATCATGCTCCAAGTGTAAGATTGGCAGTTTGTTGTCATTTATCAGGTCTGTATCGGGTTTGTCTTTTATGAATTGCTTCTCCGACTAAAAGAATTAGGAATTTCTATTCTTCATCCACGAACTTCATTCACTCCTGTTTCTAGTATTTAGTATTTATCTTGATCCAATAAACTAGACTAAAATTCCAGTTTCCTTGTTTAATCAAATAATACAGGACTTATATCTGGGTTTACACGACTTCCTAGTACCAGTGCATAAATAGATTTAGCTGCATATAAATGTATTACACAGATACCATCTATCGGGTCAAGAGCTCATAAATTCAAGCCAATCATTGAAAGCATTTCTTTTGTTCCTGTAACAATCTTCAGGGTAGGCGAAAACAATAGGTTGAATGACGTCATAATCACGTGTTAATTGTTTACACATTTACAATAATTTTCGAGGTTAGAATTGTAATGGCGGGCATTCTTTCGTTCTATTTTGACGCCATGTTGGGGTCATTGAACTGGGTTCGCGCGTCCCGTTCACGGGGAACGCTACAAACGAGTTAGTTGCATTTTGCATTCTGTTTAGTTGTGTTTAACTGGAACAATCGTAACGTGCTTCGTAAAAGTTCTTTGTTTTGTTTACAAATTGTTTTATGGTGTTGGTTTATGGGGATAAGTTGGCGTAATTAAGACGTCATTATTCGTGTTTGATCTAAGCCGCCTTTTGGACTTAATTAATTAAGGATGTGCATGAAAATGTTATGCGTATGATTTTAAAAATATAATTCACTGTGCTAGTGTCCTTAAAATACGACTTGCTTGAGGTCTGGTTTTGGATTCCCAGATTATTCGTTTTTTTTGTCTATGTCAACATCTCTACGAGTAAACTATGTTCGCACCCTAGGCGGTCAACCTCGCTACCATCCTTGTTGACTGGACCATTTCTATACCACGGCATGACCTATTTTATCACAACCAGCTTATAGGAATACGAAGAGAAAAACCATCGGTAGATATTTTGTTGAAATTAGTTACTACTACTCTAACTAACTTTAATTTTAATTGAAGCTTATCCTAAATATGAAATGATCTAACATTCAGACTAGAAAAATGAATCCCTCACACTACCGAAGCGAACAATAGCGCCAATAAAAGTTAAAAAAAAATATGATAAGTTAACTACTCCTAATGTAATGGCATTAGACAGGGTTTTGTAAAAAATAATGCTTTTTTTAAGTAGCCTGTTCAGTCTCCCACTGCTGAGCAAAGGCCTCCGCTCAGCAGTGGGAGATTGAACAGGCTACTTAAAAAAAGCTTTGTATTCGCATATGTGCACCACTTCTTCTGCAATAAATTAGCATCTTATACGTATAAAAAACCTTTATAATTCTGATTCCAACATCACCAGTCATTTTTTCTGACTCCACATTTAACTGCCCAGATTGGAGACGCTTAAACAGTTTGTCTCGAATCTAACCTTGACTCGAAATGAACCCTTTATTTCATAGGCAGAACCAAAAAAAAATTCACAGACTTCGTTTCCTCATATATTGAGCTAGACATGTGCGCAACACTTGTAGGCAGTTGTCGAAGTGATATCCGCTATTGAAAGATAGTGAGCATTGGATTACGTAATTAATAGACCATCGGTTGCGTCTTAGTGTGTAAAATTAATAACTTCGCTGTGGTCTGTTTGCAAATAGATCCTGTTTGTTACTTAAGTAACGACTTCAGCGTGCTGAATTTACATGTGTTTAAAACCCTTATTTTTGGAAAGCTTCTTAGGTATATTTTTAGATAGGTAACTTTTTCTTGCCGTGTGGTATCCGGCCTAGAATTTACCACCCCTTTTCCTCCCATGGGTGTCGTAAGAGGCAACTTAGGGAAAATCTAGAAGATGGGCAGCAGCGTCTTCTGTAACTTGACCACCAACACTGCGATCCCCAAGCCGCTTGCCAAACGTGGGGATTATGGCACCCCCCCCCCTTCTAAAGGGGGGAGGCCTTTGTTCAACAGTGGACGTATTTCGGTTGATGATGAACTTTTTCTTGGTAATACAAAATACGGTTTCGTTATCTGGATACAACTCTGTCCTTTTAATAGGTTCAAGATATCTTAAAAACCGGCTGAGTGCGAGTCGGACCCGCGCACGAAGGATTCCGTACTGGTGACAGGCAGACAGACAGACAGACGGACGCACGGTCGGACAGCGGAGTCTTAGTAATAGGGTCCCGTTTTACCCTTTGGGTACGGAGCCCTAAAAGTGTAGGAAATCATTACTATAGGTTCAGCAGCTTAGCAGTGATGAAATAATTAATAGATTTATTTTGCTTGTATATAAAATACATACTAAGGAAGAATTTTAAACTCTAATTTTGGGAATACTTAAATTAATTTAGCCCAATTTTCGCGACACGGCTTTTACTCATAATAACATCTCTTGAACTGGTTAAAACCACATTAAATTAGAAGCGTAAAAGGTATTTATCCACTCTGCTGGTTATCTTAGTACCGGATGAATTCAGGATGAAGATCGATTCGTCAACGTCACTATGGGGGGTCCTGTTTCCAATCACCGATGTATAACACATTTGCGGAATCATAAAACGTACTTAGATAACACAACTTAGGTACCAGTTACCATAGACTTCATAGATTTTCTTGCCTGTTTGCCTATAATAGACATTAGAAACGGAAAACTAGTCTTAACAACTCGTGAACGCCTGTTAATGTTGTACAGGAAATATTAATTTGGTACCTATTTGATTTCGAAGCTTTGTATCTTTAAAATTGGCCAAAATCTTGCCAATTTTGCCAAAATCCACAAATAAAATAATTCCCAGTTCATGTATCTGTTAGATGTAATTTAAACGGCTCTATGAAGATGGGAAGAATAAGTGAAATTGGAAAACAAGGGGAGAGGCCTTCGCCCAGCAGTAGGAAACAATATAAGCTGGACAAAAAAAAGATGACAGAATTATTTTCTTGACTGATTTAGCCATTTTTGGCCAATCTCACTGACAAAATAACACCTATTTTGGATCCAAATAAAAATTCTAGTGTCAAGTTTATTTCAGCATAGAAATAATAAGCATATACATAGATAGTACAAAGATTAGCAAAATCATAGTGAGATCGAAAGTCATAAAAAATATGGAGAAGTATTTGCCCACAATTTATCATCGCAGCAGAATTTTGAGCAATTGGCATATCTGGTCCAAATAAAAAAGTAGATAAGAGTGTAGTCTAAGGGCTCTTTCAAATTTGCTAGCTAAAGTCGTGCGGCTGTCGTACGTTTCATACAAATTGCTAAACGGACGTCTAATATTTGTATGAACCGTACGACAACCGCACGACTATCGCAGGCTACTTTGAAAGAGCCCTAAATAGAAAAAAAGTTATGGAACATAATATGAGGAGAGTTCTTTACCTACCAATGGGTTGTACTGGGCTCGTAGTAATAGTAATAGATCATACTGTCTTGATTATTTCGTCTTGTTATCATACGTTACATCAAATCAGCAAAGCAAAGTGAGACAAATAATAACTTTGTAATGTGATATTAAAATTAAACAAGTTACAACCAGATTTCTTACAACAGAAAAATCTGTAATCCGATACAGCTACCGTATTTTGTTTTGTTTTATTTACGAAACAAACGAACAGAAAGATTCATTGTTTTTTTTAAATCCCGAAAAGCATGTACCTTATTCGAGTTACGACTTTATAATCCTTACGTGACTTTTGCCTTCTCGCTCTGGCTTATAGACGTTGCCTGTGATAGAGTGGGATGTAGAATTCGTATTATAAGCCCGAGACAAACTGTAGTGTTCATTCACATAGAGTCACTGCACCGCATTCTGCACTAGTGTTGTACCTTTTATCGATAGTTTGTTGTGATTTGTGGATTATCGTTAAGTATGGGATTATGTTAACTAGAACTTAAACTGAACTGAGCTAGCCATAAATGAAGATTATGCTGTTTAAGTTTTGTAACTGACCGTAAACTGCAAAAAGCATTTGAAAGACATTTTCAAGTAGAATTATTCTGGTAGGTTTCGTGTTGTCAAAGCGTTTATTTACCATACGTCATGTTTTATGTTCTTATAATTGAAAAATTAAATACCTACATGACATTGAAAAAATCATATTAGTCATATAGTATGATAAAATCATTGTGCCCATAAATCAGTGGGCTTAATCTCCAATTTAATTCCAACCAAATTGCATTGGTATTGCAAAGTTTCGTACTCCTAAACTTAACACTGGCGCCAAATTATTTCAATATTATGTGTCCATTGGGAGGAACTAACTGAGATCAAAAGATTGAAAGCATTTGTTTTCAATAAAACTGTATCATGTTTCCGTTAAATCAATATTAATTCTGCATTGGACTTGTATTAAAATTGAAATGAAATTCGAGAGTAGACCTGGATAATTAACGTCTATCCCAAGGACCCACTGCAAAATTTACTAAAAAGCTGCAATTTTGTGCTTACAAATCAGTCCTATTATACGTCTCTCCCATCACAAATTGACTAAAAATAATAGAGGTGGTCTTTAGAACTTGTACGATATAGTCATTGTTTCACCACCTCTAGTACGGAGAGGTCAGGACTCCAATCCGTTAGTCGCAGATTGAATATTTATACGCCTTGATCTGAGTTTGCGCAGTGAGCAGCGACCGTCACGACTCTCGACGAATAGATTTGACGGAAACAATACCTGTGTATTGAAAACTACCTATTACTTCTGCCATAGTGCGTTAAACGCTAAACGGTTGAAGTAGTTTGATTCCTGAACAGGGAAATAACGAGTTTTTGCAAATCAGGGTTCTTAAACAGAAGAAATTCTTTGCACGAGCTACTTATCTATGACTAAATTTCATCTTCACAGCATGGTAAATAATTAAAGTCAGTTGACGGTCAAGGGTACCGTAAAGGATACTTACGACTATCCTGTGTCAAATTTGGTACCTTATGCCTACCTCTTTGAAAAATAAAAGTGTGATCCAATCACTATCTTTCATCATCATCATCAGCCGGAAGACGTCCACTGTTGAACAAAGGCCTGTCCCTTTTAGAAGGGGGGAGGGGGGTTGCCATAATCCCCACGCTTGCGGCAGGCGGCTTGAGGATCGCAGTATTGGTGGTCAAGTAACAGAAGACGCTGCAGCCCATCTTCTGGATTTTCCCTTAGTCGCCTCTTACGACATATTTTACGATATTAAATTGTAATGTTACATTTTACACCTCTTCACATAGTGTGGTAACTCAATATCGATATCCGCACAAAACTATCGATGATCTCCAAGCTTTCACATCTCTAGCCGGGATAGTGAACCGGTTACCCGGTTGAATTGGCACACAATCTTCGTTTTTGCCTGCACAGGATCGAACGAATGTTTATGTAACCTTCATATAAGGCGAATATATTTCATTCATAGTAACATGAATGATTCCAATGTCTTGTGTAGTAACCTGGTTTTATTTTGAATTCTTTGTATTTATTATGTGTATTAAGTTTTTTCTCGATAAAGCAGGATTGTAGTGCGGCTAGATTTTCTGATGGATAGTACGTTATAAGGAGCTTAAAACCGGTTTTTCTTCAGTATCTTAAGTTGTCTAGGGTTAAGAAGGTCAGTGGTGTGTATGCATACTTACTATAATACTTATAGACGGTATAACACCTGTATGTGTATACTGGCAGAGTAGGGAAATATTCCGTAATTAAAAACCAGCCTTAAAGTATCCAGAAATTATATGTTTTTATGGGATTGCCATTTTTTAAATATTATATTATAACGTCAGCCCGGACAATTTTTTTTTTGCATCGCGGGTGTTAATCACGAACATGACATATCACATACACAAACACCCAGACTCGAGAAAAACACCTGCGGATCCCACAAATGTTTTTCCCGTACGGGAATCGAGCCCGCAAACCCTAGCACAGCAGTCCAAACGATTAGCCACTACCCCAATCAGATCGTCAATAATCAAATTGAACAAAAAAAAATATTAGCAAAACACATGCTTACCAGGATTTTGAGATTTATCAATGGTATAGAATGATGGAAAATAGGAGACAACGCCATAAAGAATATATCAGCGAAAAGAATCGGTATTTATAACCGACTCCTCAAAAATCCAAAATCACTCAACTGTGCGGTCACATAACCAAATTTGTCTCGTCACAAACTCGTCAGAAACCATCAAACGTACAGACAATGCTACAAACTTAAATTTACAGTGAACTGTGTTGCTAGAATAGACGTCATCGCATCAAAAACTGCCATTGTGACATTCGTTTTGTTCAGGCATTTGTTAGTTCCAAATTCCACCACCAGCAGATGAGTTTGTATTTAAAATGTAATGGTGAATCTGATAGCCGAAACGGGTGTGTTCAAAGACGGATGACGTTACAAAAGTACAGTTGAGTTCATAAATATGTATGTGGATACTTAAATGGTGTATTCAGGTACCCGATTGTGGATCTGTCAGTGGAGTTGTCAGCTGATATACGCTGTAACCAGTTTGGTTCTAGGTAAGGATATCTTTGAGGTGATGTAGAAGGAAATTAGGGTGTGCAGTGGCCTACTGGCAGTAGAACGTGACCAAAGTTTTATGAATCCACTTTCAAGTTTTGTAGTAGAATAAGCTCATCAAATGTTTTTTTCAGAGAGACTTCTTGAGGTAGCTTGCAGTATTATATTTTCAAGCGGCTGCAAGCTTCAAGCTTAATAATTTCGTTTTATAATTCGAACAGTGGCAATGTTTTTAGTCTTTAGCGCATAGTCGTTAGTTTAATTCCAAATTAGGACCAACAATTATGTCATCCTTGTAGATATTTTTTGAAAATAGGTAGACCATCTAGTCTTGAACCCGTGACATTCACCGTACTGTGGCGTAGCTGGGTACGGCTAAGGTCGCAGGCAAAAGTCCCGCTCGTGTCCATCATTTTTCAAATTTCCTTTATCAATTTAGATTCAAGCTTAGCATGGGCAACATATTAAAATGACACCAAAAGTCTTAGTTAGAACATGACTAGAATTAGGACTTGGGTTACTTTTCTGAGATTCAAGTAAAACAGCGTTCAACATCATCATCATCAGCCGGAAGACGTCCACTGTTGAACAAAGGCCTCTCCCTTAATGGAGGGGGGGGGGGGTGCCATAATCTACACGCATGGCAAGCAGCTTGGGGATCGCAGTGTTGGTGGTGAAGTCAGAGAAGACGCTGCTGCCCATCTTCTGGATTTAAAGGAAAGGGGGTGGTCAATTCTGGGCCGGATACTACACGGCGCTCCATAGCGTTCAACGGCTAATCGATAATCCTACCACTCAAAATTCTGTTTAAGCTTAAAGTCACTTTGTTTTTTACTTGATACAAGCTCACGACTTCTGATAAACTTTTCTTATTGTTGACTGTTATAAGCTTTCTTAGGAGTATGACTCAACGCTTACTTGATAAGGTGTGACATAACTGGGTCAGTTTCTGATAAAATGAATGATTGGATGTTATGTTGTTTGTTTGTAAGAGTCTCTGCAGGGCTAATGAATCGCTTATACGGCTGTGGATCATGAGGTCCTGGGTTTAAATCTTAGGTAAAGCTAAAGATATTTGGATTTGTTGGCGGTATAACATCTACGTACCTCGGAGAGTATGTAAAGCCGTTTGTTCAGCGTGTGTTTTCTCTCCAGTCGCGTTGGTATCATTTCCATCAGACTATCAGCGAGAATGAATTATCATCTTTATCTTTCAGCTTATGTCTATGCCTATATCTAGTTGCGCCACAACACCCGGTCCTCCGCCCTCCGCATCCAGTCCGACCCAGCTACCTACCTATCTTAGGTCTGAGAATGAATTGAGAGCACCTATATTTGCACACACTTGTGCTCTATAATCTCCTGCATAATCAGCTAGTATCAGTAGACGCCTTTAAGAAAAACATAAATTGGATTAGCTACGATTTAAGCAACACAGATAGCTCTACTGGCATTGCATTGAAAACTGCAACTTTCCATAATTAGAAATCGGATATTGATTTCAATTTTCACCACTGACACCAATATACTTTACGTACAGAACTAAAATCACTGTCTCACAAAATTAACATAATTATTAAAATTCTCTTAAAATTACTCCGAATTAATACCGATAAGATTCCTCGTACCTCCATCATAAATGTCGGTTAAGTGTTCCAAAAAAAGTTATCTTCAAGAGGCCTTATCTTTGATAAAATGACTATAAAACCTTCACGATTTATGAAACATACCTCAATCCTCTTGTAAACATTGTATAGATATCACATGCTTTTTTATAACGACCTTTTTTTCGTGTTGAGTGTACATTGCTCGCTTGTATGGAGTTCTTTGTACAAACATTTCTTTCAAGTCTTCAATGGAAAGAGTTGGAAATATTTTGAACAAAGATTATAAAGTGAAAGGTTTTTTTTTTACTTCTTTCGGGGTTGAGTCAGTTATGTGAACGACTAATTTAAGCTGGATTAAAAAAATGGTATAAAAAATTATAAGGTTGTATAGAAGAGTAATTTGGTCTGTACCATCGCCAACGGCCATACTACGTTGAATACACCGGTTCTCGTCCGATCACCGAAGTTAAGCAACCTCGGGCGCGGTTAGTACTTGGATGGGTGACCGCCTGGGAATACCGCGTGCTGTTGGCTTTTTGCTAGTTTGAAGCTTTTTCCTTTTTTATGTTATTTTATAACATTGATAAGGATACAATTAGTCTGGCGTTGCTTTCATTACCCAAATGAAAAATGTTAACGAAACCTTTAAGAAAATAATTTAAGATACCTGTATTGACGTTCTCTGATCACCCTCTCAGAAACAAGTCGTACAGTTGCATTAACAAGCTTACTGTAGCTCTTAACCTCGTTCTCGGAATAACTGCTTATTGAATTTTAATAGGCCATTTATTTTTATTTCGATACGTGAATGAATCAAACGCATTATACTTTTAAATTTTTGTTCAATGAAAAAGAGTTAAAATGTGACATTCTTCTCTGGTTGTATCTCTAAGGGGCTTCTGCATCCTTACCATGAACTCTTAAAGCAGGATAGTTTACGTTGTGGAAGCGAGACGCCGAAGTACACTTCACGTAGTGGCGTCTCGCTTCCACATCGTAAACTGTCCTGTCTTAAGAGATCATGGTAAGGGGGTTGATTATATAGTAACCACTTATAGATCAGTTGATTTGGAGATCAGTTTGATTTTTTTGGATAATCAGTTTAAATTAAATTGAATGGGTTTCTTTTTTCCAGCAGCAGGAACTCTGTAGTTGAGCCCAGTTAATGGCAATAGGCTCGCCTCCTATTACATTAGGGCCTATAACGTGAGGAAACCGGCACACCTGAGAGATTTTTCAACGGTGTGTAAAGCCATATCAGAGGCCTACAGGCGGTTTAAACTCTGACACCAGGTTGTTCATCAACCTTACGATAAGAAGAAAAGGACCTATAACGTAACTGGCGAAATGTGGGTGTACCATACACTTCTGCCTGCCTCTAGGCAATACAGGCGTGATGTTAAACATACAAAAAACTTTACCAATGCATCAAACGAAAGGTCTTTCTTGTTTATTGCGGTAATAAAACTGCGGTTCCCTAATTAATTATTTATGTGTTTCTTTATTAACGACTTGTAAATGATAATGATTATTGTATCAGATAGAATGAAGGCAGAATAAAAAACTGTATAGTGTATCAACGATTGGTATAAAACAAGAAGCGGTAGCCAGGGATCTCGCTAGTCTATTGTGATTTGAGTGTAGTGAAAATTATGTAGCTTAAGAATTGGTAACTTTGAAAAAGGATATTGAAAAGTGCCAACATTAGACTTTCTAGGGGACCCGTAAGCTTATAAATAATTGCTAATTCCCCGTCAAATCCCTATACACACTATGTACACTTAAAATAAATCATTCAAATTTTGAAGGTGAAAATTTCAATTCTTTGTGCCTATGAATTTAAAGAAAAAAACGTTGCCCCACACTAGGAATTTCTCCTGTATCGTGGGTGCGTTTTTCAAACACAAACACCCAGACTCGGGACAATCAAATGTGGATCGCTCAAATATTTGCCCCGTGCGGGAATCGAACCCGCAACCCTTAGCGCAGCAGTCTAATCGCTTAGCCACTGCGCCAATCAGGTTGTTATTGTATAATTTACTAAGATTCTTCTTGTATGATCTAAAATAATGGCAAAAGACTTGCCACCAGATAATACAGAATGAACCTCAAAACGTAAATTCTGTTAACTTTTGATAAAGAGAAGGACATATGCCTTACGCTGTGAGAATTACAGGCGTGATTAAGTGAAATTATTAGCATATTTCCATCTCTATCGCAAACCCGATAAAACCCGATCTCATCCGAAGTTGCACGATTGCCAATTGAAAACTGTAGTAAGTATGAACTGGGTTAGTGCAACATAACGACATATTGTCACTGATGTTCTATTATACTGCGTTTTTAGGACCCATCCATGTTTATAGGTCCTGTTTATAGCTTTTAGTTGACCTACATTTACGTAGCAATCGGTACGTGTGTTTGTTAGTTTGACGGACAACTTTGAGGTCCATTATTCATCGTTTTAGAATCGTTTTGAGTCATAATAATTATAATAATTAGTTGTCACTTGCTAAACGGCGAAGGAAAACATCGTGGGGAAACCGGCAAACCGAAAGAAAGAAATAATTTATTTGTCAGAATATAGTACAATTTAGGTGTATATAATTTGTATAGTTTCATATATTCTACCATTTCTGGTGTACAAATATTTAAACTTTAAGAAGAGTTTTTAACGGTTAGTAAAGCTATGTCAGAGGTCTACAGGCAGATTGGACAGGAAATAAACCATGTCTTATTATTCTGTGTCATGTTAAAAATGTGTTATACTTAGGTTGATAAAGCTTTAACTAAAATAAGTTTCTTAAAATATTGAAACTTGTATCCATAGCCTGCTCACCCCGTGGGAAAAGGCGTGATGTGTAATGAGTATGACACGACAATATATAGTTTAGTATCGTGTGGGTGTATCAGAGTGCATGTCAGTCCACATCTTAACAGATTTGATGATATGACAATGAATTATAACCGTTGGTGTATTCCACTTGGGACCTCATATTTGACTTAGATTTTTTTGATATTACTCGCCGGGCCTATTACAATGCCTTTTTAACATGATTTTTCAGTGAAACAACAACTCTAAAAGTTGTTTGTCATTGGATGAATGGTAGGTATATTTGTAAAATAGCAAAGCATAGAAAACGCAGAATGATTTATTTTGCTATTTCTGTATCTACTTTAAAAAAGGAAAATGTGACGAGCCGCGGTAGCCTAGAGGTGATTAACCGACTGGATTTTTATGCATACGGTTGCGAGTTCAGAATCTAGACAAAAAAGTTGACTTTTTTAAAGAAAATTCTAAGCCCGGAATCGAATTTAACCCTTGGAAAGGCAATATAGGCTCGCCCCTTTTACATTGGTTTTTACCATCCAGGAAGATTAGCTCGTATGCATTATATTTATACATACTAGGTTTACATAAAAAACCTCATCTTACTCATACTGATGACGAATTGGTTGTACCTTATGTAAATCTCGGCGAGTAAATAAATCTTTATATAAACAGAGCTTAACACATAATGACACATTCTGATGATTACTGAGTCATAGTATAGTAAAAATCACAATTTTTTTTACACGTGTAAATTATTGTTTGAGAAAATACTTTGAACAACAGTCATTTTAAGACCAAAGGAGTCATACAAATAGGCAGAGGTGCAAATAGGTTACCCTCATTTTGCTGGTTTTGTTTAAGGTACTATGAAATAGAGGGCAAGCCTATTGCCAACAACTATGCACAAATCAAAGACTCAATGCTACTAAGAATTATTTATCTAATGCAAAAAAATCCAAAATATGACTCGGGTTTTGAAGTCCCAATCTCGAGTCAGGTCCCAGTTTCATTATGGAACTCAATACAACTTGCTTAGCAATTTCGAATATGACTATGGCAACCAAGCAGATTTTTTAGATCATGCTAAAATTAAATTAAATTTTTCTTTATCAATTTAAATCATATATTATTTTTCCTCCATTGGGCAAAGTCATGGAGGTTCGTTGAAATAAGGTCCAAAGCGGAACATACCATACAAATGACGCATGC
The DNA here is from genome assembly GCA_905340225.1 of Abrostola tripartita. NCBI lineage: Eukaryota > Metazoa > Arthropoda > Insecta > Lepidoptera > Noctuidae > Abrostola > Abrostola tripartita. The sequence continues at coordinate 6,573,217 of HG996512.1, forward strand.
CGTTGACTCACAAGATGATGGGGCTCAATTGAAAAGCTGAACCAACTCGCTTGACGGACTGACTCGCCGATCATTTGGTGTGTGGCCCAAGTTATAAAATTCACGCGGTGAACAACAATATAACATGATTCATTATAGCAAACATTATAAGCTTTTCTTATACTAGAAGGCTGGGTCTGATTTTATTTAATTACACATTAACTTTGTATTTTCAACCGAGCAAGCGTTACAGCTTTAGCTATTTTTAATCGCTTGCTCCTAATGATGTGATAATTAAATATAAATTAACTAAAATTAGACCTAGCCTTCTTGACTCAGGAATTTTAGTAAAAACAATAGATTGCCTAAATATTTTATAACCCCCGACAAAAAAGAGCAGTGTTATAAGTTTGACCGCTATGTGTGTCTATCTGTCTATGTGTTTGTCTGTGCCACCGTAGCTCTGAAACGGGTAAACCGATTTAGATGCGGTTTTTTTTATGGATACTAGGTACTAATTCTCCACATTTAACCGTCATAACCAAAACAGTACTTGGTAATTCATTACGCATTTCTTATTTTATAGCAAAATATAGTTTCTACTCGCTTAAATCTTATAAATAACACTCAAACCTAACTCACTCACGCGTCACCATGCATCTTAAATTGCTCGAATAAAAATGCATCGACACTTTAAATTACTGTTAGTAGGTACTTACAAGGAAGATAGAGTCGATGAGTTATGCCCACTGCTGGCCAAAGGTCCCTCTCAACACGATAATTGATGTTAATTACACCGCCCGTTGCTAGTCATACGTTTATCATGTAAATCGGGCAATTAGCAATTTGTTGTAATTGTTAATTTGCGTGATCATGGCATGTATTTTTTTTGTAGTGTACAATTTTAAACATTGTTTTTAAATGATAAGGAAATTGTAACATGACTGTAATTATTTTTTTACATACATACATAAAGACACGCTTATTTCCACGAGGGGTAGTCAGAGACTACGGATTACCATTTACTACGATCCTGACATACTTCTTTCGCCTCATTCACTCGCATCACATTCCTCATCCATGCTCGTCAGTTAAGGGTACTCCTCACTTGACCCTTTTGTAGAACGTCAGTAATCTTGTCCAAATATGTTCGCTGAGGTCGAATTATTTTTTTAGTATGTTATAATAATTTGTAAGCGCTCGAAGTAAATATTACACCTGGAAATACTTCAGATTTAAACGAGGTCTAATCCATGCTTACTCCAAGTTTAGAATTGTGTTACCAACTCTTGGGGTACGCACGAACTAAAAACAAAAAAGTCGACTGCCTTGTTATTAATTGTTATTAATTAATTGCCTTAAACTAATATATAACTTATTTCGAAAACAATGGGTAGGCAGTTGGCTCAATATTTTTGTGCCCTATTGATTACTATTACGCAACCTTTAACGTAATTATCTGCCCACATATGTGACTCACGTACAGACGAACGTATTTTATTTGCTAATGTATATGTAATGCTTATTTACAAGTAAACAGGAAGAACTTCGTAATATGCTTGTTTGTAATGTTTTAATTTGTATGGCACGGCCTTTCCTTGATACGGTTCTTTTTACGCATATATTACACACTTGTTTACCATATTTAGCATGGAGCCATACATCTGTGTCTATGTCACGTCTCATGACTAAGCCTAACAATCTAGGCATTAAACTCACTAATGTTCAGGCATGACTAGAAAATACCATTGTTTTAGGCAAGGATATACAACATGTCTGTCTCGTTGGTTAAGAGGTTAATGGGGTAATGGCAATAGGTTCGCCTCTATTACATTGCGATCTGTAAGCGCGAAATGAGGGCGTACTATTCAGTGATGTTTACGTAGATACGTTGGATACGTGTATCAGAAATTTAAGGTCCAATTTAAGTGTCTGATGCAGATAGGACCTCTCTATAGGACCTACACTGTAATTGTGAAGAATAATTCGCTGTACCATCAAAAACTTTAATTCATACTCAACCTAAAGATATAGAGCTTGTTGTGTGTATAATATTTGGTTTTAAAATGTATATAAAAAATGTTTAAAAACATAATATCTTATAACTTTTTTTTGTTACAGGTAATACTTCAAATCCACTGTCAAACTGTCAACAACAAGGTACCAATATAATAAAAATAAAAGCAAATAAACGAGAATCGATTCAAAATATGTCATCAAGTCGATTCAAGATGGCCGACAATCATTCTCATATATCGAATAAAACTCAATTGGTTATCTATAAAAGATATACGATCTACACTTTGACCCAATCGTGTGCTGACCCCCTGCTGTGTTTAGCGTGATGATTTAGCTTTATTATACCCTCGTACTATCCCAAATTTATATAAACTTATAATATCGTGTGAATATGCTTATTAAAATTTATAAGCACACGAATACGGATTTTAAAAAACATCTATCAGAATTTGGTAATAAGATATTATATTTAAACAATTTTATTTATACGATTTTGACCTCTATTCCGTTGGTATAAGGATAACTTATATACAAAAATATATCGTAGAATATTCAACTTCAAGCTTTTATGAACTCAAATAATGAACAGACTACGGTCCTCATATTTTTCACACTCGGTTTATTAACCTAAAGGTATGATAAGCAGTCTTTATACTAATTAATTCCTGGGCGTTTTATCCTGACCTCATTAGGTTCGCTAAGCAAATTTGTCGAAAGCTATTAAAGTAGGGACCGTTTTGGACACGGCCGGCATGACGTTCCCTGGCCCAGTTTGAAGGCAAATAATTGCCAATCTTGTACCTTGACACCCAAATTCTGTTGGTCCGAAGATTTACAGAAATTTGGAGTGATAAGCTGAGATTAGGAATTTAGGTTTTTAATAACAAGCCCTTTATTTCGAAACAAGATATCTAACAATAAACTTAAAACTTTTATAAAAGAAAATACTATTTACACATTTTATATCTACAAAATTTCGAAAGCCCTCCTCCAATAATTTCAACTGTTGTCTATACTTTTTTTTTTTTTTCGTATGGTTGATGAACAACCTGGTGTCAGAGTTTAAACCGCCTGTAGGCCTCTGACATGGCTTTACACACCGTTGAAAAATCTCTCAGGTGTGCCGGTTTCCACACGATGTTTTCCTTCACCGTTTTTAGCAAGTGATAACTAATTTATAGTACGCACATGAATTCGAAAAGACATTGGTGCGTGCCGGGATTTGAACTTGCGACCTTTGACTTGGCAGTCCAACGGTCATACCACTCGGCTATCAGTGCTGTCTATACTGAGCGATCCTTCTCCAGTTTGGTCCAGCTGTCATCTTTAGCTCATCTTTCCACCTTATCACATGTCTTCCTCCTGGTTTTTTGCAATTCCTCGGGTACCATGAATGGTGTTTAACTGATTTAAAAAAGGAGGGTCTTAATACGTCTACAGTTAGCTAAAAAAATAGAATTATAAAATGGGCGTGGCTTAATTCGAGTGACAAACTGGACTGGTGTCGAGTGAAAAGAGGGAAGAAAGAAAAATACAATTTTAAAATGGGCGTGGCTTAATTCATGGGACTAACTGGACGCATACCTAGGCGTCAAGGAGGGAACAGGCATTGTAAGACTCCTGATAAATACTAGAGCTTCTGCCTACCATTTCGGGGATTACAGGCGTGATTATATATATGCACGTCACGTAGGAACGACATTTTTTATCGTATGTATACTGTTAGGTCTTACGTGTTCAGAAATATGCTAAGAACCGCTCGTTGTGTGGTCTCGCCTTAGGAATCCCTAAAATGGAATGAAACTACTATTATAACCTAGATTATTTATTGGTAAGCTATAAAAAGTCCAGTCTATTACTTAGCTGTGAATAGCATATAAAACATGTGATATCATACCTTGGAGACCTATCTAGGTTTCTAATGTCCTAGATGACCTAAGAGCTGTCTAGCTAAATTTATAGCTAATGTTTTTTGTCTGGGTGATGCCGCTAGGGAGAGGGTAGACTAGCCTAGCCTAGCCTTGATGTCGGGTACTATGGCTGATTAATTATAGTTCTATAATTATGTATGTATGAAAATAATTAAGTTCTTTCGAGTTAAGCAAAAGTATGTGGTTGAAAAGTCAGCTAGAAACCCATGTTTTTGCTATAAACTAGAACTACGATTTTACCATCGAAAAAATTTTTTTTCTGGTTTTGGCAATTGAGTCGCTTTCGTCGACTATTGTGCCAGATTGATAATATTAGTTCTTTATATGTGTATAATTGAAATATAACTAAGTACTTCCGAAGTAAAAGTCACCTATTATAAGTCTTATAAGTCAGTATAAATGCAAAAATATTCAGAGAAGTTTCAATTTTAAGCAAAATTTAAGCTTCGTATTCTCTACACACTTTGGGAACGCTTTCCTCTTACAAAGAGTTATGTTTATGCCTAAAACGACGTAAAATTTATACACGCAAAGAGTGCATCAGTCAGTTTCAAATATTAAAGTATACAGTCCGTCTAAAAATGATTAACATCTCACAAACTAGGGCAGTGTACTAATAATTTTGAAGAATTTGTATACTTTACTCCAGATCCAGACATGCCATCAAAACTCCACATGGTTACTGCACATGTCTAAATAGGTCACGGTTAGGCTACTGGGCTTATAGTGTTTGCTCTCTGATCATGTTAATGACGTCACTATGACGTCACTGACAGCGTCCCACTGTGTAATGGGGCGAGAATTTATCGCCTAGTTTCATAGAAAGTGATATGGGTTAGTAGGTGATGGGAGCTTCTATTTTATGGTTATTGTGTGTTTTAATTATTATTAAACGTTTCACATTTCTCTTGTATCATGATGTTTTACTGGCTTGGAATGTTTTACATATTATCTGGGGGCACGGAAGTGCCCCCGCCAAGTCGAGCAAAAAAGCAGCACGGCCGCACCATCCTTTTCTCGAAGCAGTTGTTGCTTTTTCTCTGTTAACCTATCCATTATTGGTTGTCTGGGAGAAATTGCTTCAAGCAATAAGACCGCCACTTGCACTGATTTTAGTTTTAAGTATTTTTTCTGTATTCTGTATGTCCTGGTGTGCTATAAAGTATATATATCTATTTATCTTTAGATGCAAAGTTAAGCCGTTGGTCTTGCGCCTGATTTCTGTCTGGTCGTGTCGGTGTACCGTTTCATTTGACTATAAGAGTGAGGGAATAGAGAGTGCACCTGCGTTTGCGCGCAGTGCATTATAATTATCCCCTACGCAGTTCGCTGGCCGCACTAACAAAAATTCAGGCAGGAGGACATTGTAACAATAATATAGGCTGCCTGTAATCTTCGACAGGACAGGCAGAGATATTTTCATCAGTCCGAATTCTAACCAACATTTTTACTTTCAATTCAAACCTACTTTTTTGTTGAGCCGCGACAAAATTCAGAACTCTTCTTAGAATTAAGTAGCTGCCCACATTTGGCGACACGTGCATGGATTGGTGACGATTATTGCCTGTTTATGTGACCAAGACTGGGGTTGACACAACTTACAAGTTAAATTCTTTAATCATATCTTTTCTAACAAAGTTTTAACACAAAATTTCAGGCCCAGCCTTCGCTGTATGATTTATATTTACTTATAAATAGGTACGTTAGATAACATAAACTAGCGATCAATAAAATCATATAAAGAGGCAACGTATTACAAACAAAGCGATAAAATCTATTAAGAGTTTAAACAGAATGGACTATAAAACTCTGTCTGTCTGATTATATTCTAAACATAACATAACATCACGCCTGTATTCCCTGAAGGGGTAGGCAGAGGTGAAAATATAGTGCACCCACATTTCGCCAGTTATGTTGTAAGTCCCAATGTAATAGGGGGCGAGCCTATTGCCATCAACCGGGCACAATTCCCGACTCCGTGCTGCTACTAAGAATTACCTAATGGAAAACTCAGTAACACTTTCCCCGACCCGGGATTTGAACCCAGGACCTCTTGCTCAGCAGTCGCGCTTAACGACCACTAGACCAACGACTATAACAATTAGTTTAAAAAGGAAGTTCTTTGTTGTGAAACGAGCTTAAAATATTCTAGGCAAAGAAGTTTGGAGTAGTGACAAATGTAATTAAATAGAGATATTAATTGTTTTGTTTACAGAAAACTTACAATATACTATATTTAACTAAAATATAAAACCATAATTCGCTAATTACCCTAAAAGTCTAAAAAAAAAATTTCAGCTAATTAAAAAAAAAAGGTTTACTCCAGAAACTTAATGCAACTTTTACAGTAATCTTACATAGGAACCTCCTTTTAAGTATAAGTGATACCTGTGTTAGGAGGCCCCGCTCTTCAATAGTAAATTATAAATTGTGCAAATGTGGTGTACAAAAAATGAATATTTAAAAAGGAATTATAATAAGAAGCTTTAAAGTTCCTTCTACGAACCATCTCGAAATTATCCTGTACAAAAAAAACGTATCTTTAACGAGGGGAATTCCAGCATACTACGATGTGTATTTGTCCCCATGCCTCATAGCGGTCATAACTCATTGGGATTATTCCATGGACGCGTGACATCATTTACTAACGGGGTGTACATTACTGTGTAAATAAGAAAGTTAAGAGGGAATGTTGGAATATATAGGTCGGTTCACAGTGTGTCTAGTTAAGGTTGAGTGGTCAAACGTGCTCTTGAGTTAGGTCTTTTAATTATTTATTTATTTATAACTCTTAGGGAAACTAACAGCTAAAAATCTTATCCTAAACATCAGAATTGCTTCACAGAGCCATTAATTAGTTTCCACAGATAGAAACAATTTTTTTATACAAAAGAACACTTAATAAATATAATACAAAATGGAAGAAACCTGCTTATAATAATATTAGGTCAGATTGTCAGCTATATATGTCGTATGAGGATTTAAAAAATTGACAAATTTAGTTTTTTCCTCAAAGAAGGTATGCTTGTGGCACATATATCAAGATCATGATTACGAATTATTTTATTGTAACTTTGACATGAACGATATAGAAAACGGTTTTGACGATAGTTAGTAGCAACTAACGGTATTGAAAAGAATGTGTGTAAGAATTAATCTTCTTCTTATCGTATGGTTGATGAACAACCTGGTGTCAGTGTTTAAACCGCCTGTAGGCCTCTGACATGGCTTTACACACCATTGAAAAATCTCTTAGGTGTACCGGTTCCCTCACGATGTTTTCCTTCACCGTTTTTAGTCACTGAAAACTAATTTATTATACGCACAATGCACATGAATTCCAAAAGACATTGGTGCGTGCTGGGGTTTGAACTTGCGACCTTTAACTTGGCAGTCTAACGGTCATACCACTCAGCTATCAGTGCTTTTACAACATAGAATAATTAGCAATAGCTAAATAATTAAAAATACCTCATTTACTAAACTTATTGCATGACTACGCTTAGTCGATTATGCAAATCGACTAAAACGATTACGCAAATTAGTTTGGTGCAGCACTAATATTCCCAAGAGTGATTTATGGTAGCTTTGCAGAAATAGGTCGAGGGTATTCAGAAATTGTGTCAATGGTGACCAAGTTTATGGAAAAAGGAATTTTATGACAACGAATTGTCGTTTGTCGTATTTATTATGATTGACTCTGTCTACGACACAAGGCGTGGAGTGTTTTGGACGGGATGTTTGATAAATTGCCTAGCCTAGCCTAGCTGCAAGGGCCTCATCTTCTTCTTCTTTCGGACACACACACATCAGCCTATTGCAGTCCACTGCTGGACGTAGGCCTGTCCCACGGTATGCCAAAAGGCCTGCTCTCCCGTTTTCGTAATCACCACGCTGTCTGAATCGGTTAAAGCGACGGAATTTCACATCCGAGTTTTGCAGTAACAGACACATAAATATACCCCATATTTTATACCTGTTACCAGGTAAATCTATTCTTAAATAGGACATGTAATTAATTCGATAACTGTGAAAACCCCCTTTCCTCCCGTGGGTGTCATAAGAGGTGATTAAGGGAAAATCCAGAAGATGGGCAGCAACGTCTTCCTGTAACTTGACCACCAACACTGCGATCCCCAAGCCGCTTGCCAAGCGTGGGGATTATGGCAATCCCCCCCCCCCCTTCTAAAAGGGGGAGGCCTTTGTTCAACAGTAGACATCTATCGGCTGTTGATGATAAAGGTAAACAAATCATCACGGAACCCCCTATAAATAGCAATGGCATAAAACAGGGATGTGTAAGGAAAAATAATGGAGTCTTTTGCTAAGATTAAGGCGGGTTGCTTCAAACAGCCTGTTAACTTTACATACGTACGAGTGTACGACAATAATGATTAAAGAAGATGAATAACGCACGTGAAATATGAAGCTTTGTTTGATGGCATAAATAACCCGGTTATCAACGTTATTAGGGCTGCAAGTAGAAAACAAAACATTTTCGTTATTAAGGCTGCTAGGAGAAAACAAAATTGGTATCGCCATTTTTAACATTTACGTGTGCGTCAAGTGTATCTGATGCAACCCCGCCTTAGTGGGACATATACCAACTTCAAAATAAGTATCAATAGCAAATTAATATTCAAAGCCAAGACATATCCTACCGACTGTTATCTATACATATGTCGGTAGACTCGGAAGTTGTGCTCATAAAAAGCTAGCGTTACTATCGAAATAGTAATACTATTTATAATTAGTAACATGCGGGTGACATCACTACGGATGTGACGTCACGATTTGTTTAGTCTATGCGCGATTGTGAGAATGTAATGAGTATGTTTATACGTTTATTAAACACTATGCCAAAGAGGTAGGCAGACGTGTTTAGTAAGCCCTTGATTCGCCAGTTATGTTATAGGTCCTAATATTAGGGGCCAGCCTATTGCCATTAACCGGGCACATACGCAGAATCTTTGCTGCTACTGTGAAATACCAAATGATATAACCCAGTAAGATTTTTCCCGGCATTAGAATCGAACGAAGAACCTCACGTTTAGCAATCGCGTTTTGCCACTTTGGTAAGACCAACGAGGTTTAAATACCTACAAGTAATTATAAACTCTACTCCAAACAGATTCGACCTAAATTCCCTTGAATGTGTGTCGTTTCCTTATGACCTTTTTGCTATAACGCTTAAATCTTTACGAGATGAGCACCGTTCTCGTTTAATAGTTTTAGTTAGAAACTCCATGGAGGCAAATGCATTTTGGCGGTTTAGTTACGTCGCGGTGAGTGATTGGTTAAGCTACTGTTATAGAGGTCAGGTTATTGATGGGTTGTGTAATGGTTTCGAGGGACTTTGTTATGTAACGTACATTCTATTCAATTATCGTAAGAGATAGAGTTGTTTTCGTTTTTCAGTGAATCTACCATCAGTTTTAAAACTAAATAACGTGAATTGTACGTTTGACTGCCTCGTCGGTCTAGTGGTCGCTAAGCGCGACTGCTGAGCAAGAGGTCCTGGGTTCAAATCCCGGGTCGGGCAAAGTGTTACTGAGTTTTCCATTAGGTAATTCTCAGTAGCAGCACGGAGCCTAAATTGTGCCCGGTTGATGGCAATAGGCTCGCCCCCTACATTGGGACTTACAACATAACTGGCAAAATGTGGGTGTACTATATGTTCACCTCTGCCTACCCCTTCGAGGAATACTGATGTTATGTTATGTTATGTACGTTTGAACAACGAGCGTGTATGAGGAATGTGATGCGAGTGAATGAGGCGAAAGAAGTATGTCAGGATCTTGGCAAATGGAAATCCGTGGTCTCTGCCTACTCCTCTGGGAAACAGGCGTGACTTTATGTATCTATAACGTTACGACCCGATTGGTGCAGTGGCTAAGCGATTGGACTGCTGCGCTAAGGGTAGCGGGTTCGATTCCCGCTCGGGACAAAAATATGTGCGATCCGCAGATATTTGTCCCGAGTCTGGGTGTTTGTGTATGTAATATTACATGTTTGTGAAACGCACCCACGATACAGGAGAAACTTCTTGTGTGGGGCGACGTTTTTTTTTTAAATTATCAATTGTAACGTCGCGTTTTCTGCATACTACAGATTTTAGTTCATCGCTGAACTCGTTACCATATTATTAAAAACGAACGTTTTCGATGGTAAATTATAAACGTATTACTCAACAACTCATGGTAGACCTACAGAAGTCTAACATAACATCACGTCGTGCTCAGCAGTCGCCCTAAGCGTCTACTAGACCAACGAGGCAGTGTATTCACCAACAATTCGTCGCATACAGTCTGGTGTAATGTGAGTGTGATGTCGAACACTTCTGCGTACCCCTTTGGGCTATACAAGCGTCATGCTATACATATTTGAAACAGTCTCGTAGAGGTCTCAAGAAGGGTAAGCAAATAACTATAGCGAGCCCCCTGACAGTATACTCCTGTATAATATAGGTTAGGTAGGATGCTAGGTCATAAGAGATAGCGATTTCCAAAGCGTATGTCAATGGAGGAGGACATTGGGAGGTGGTATAATGTAATTTATATAATACACTTCATAGTTTTAATTATCTGGTAGTTATAGGATCATTACTTTAAAAGCTATGGATTTTTTTTCTTTGAATCTTACGTAGGAAAATTTTTGTGTTAGGTACTCGATTTTAATTACAGTTGGCTTTAAAAGAGTAGAGAAACAAACAAGGGATTTATGAAGAATGTGATGAAACTAATTAAACAATAAGAAATTGTCAGACATCTACTTCTAAAATAACATTCTAAATATCTGAGTGGATAAAACCCGAAACTCGACTGCTCTATATGCCTATGCGCAATCGGAGGAAGGGATAACGACTAATTTATATATCATGTTATATATTTTATACTCATTGAAATAAGGTTAAATACTTAAGTTGCAAGTAGAAGACGCCAGATTATACGCACATGAATTCGAAAAGACATTGGCGCGTGTCAGGGTTTGAACTTGCGACCTTTGACTTGGCAGTCCAACGGCCATACCACTCATCCATCACCAAAGCAATAACGCGCGCACATAAACATGAATTTATATACACTCTCACACACACACACGCACACTCATATATACGCATGCATTCTCACTTTTTTATTTTAAATAAAACTTTAAAGTAACTTATTTAAATAAACATTATCATCATCAGCCGTAAGGCGTCCACTGTTGAACGAAGGCCTCCTCCTTTTAGAAGGGGGGTGTTGCCATAATCCCCTCGCTTGGCAAGCGGCTTGGGGATCGCAGTGTTGGTGGTCAAGTTACAGAAGACGCTGCTGCCCATCTTCTGGGTTTTCCCTTAGTCGCCTCTTACGACACCCACGGGAGGAAAGGGGGTGGTCAATTCTAGGCCGGATACCACACGGCGTTAGACACAAGACATTAACACAAGACAAAATAAACATTAGACACAAGTTAATTGTAATTTATCTTGAAAGAGCGGAGTCTCCTAACACAGGCTTTATTAGCTTAAAAGGAGACACCATACACTAGCAGTTAAGCCAACTTGTATGACTAATAAACAATTTACATTTTCATTTTCATAACGACTGGATATACTAAAAATTTAGCCAATAAACGAAAAATTTAAACGGCTATCATCATAAAACTTAACTAGCCCAAAATCGCTGAAGCTTTCACTCCAGCCCACACGATAATTAAATATTTGTCCCCAAACAATTGGTGTGACCGAATATCAGTGACAGATACCTGTTATATTTACTGTACGGGACTAGAATAACTCGCTATCTGGGTTTAGGTGAAGGTTATACAGATAAAACAATATTGGTAGATATATTTTTACTTAGCAACTTGTGATGTACGATACTGCAATATTGGATGACCTGATTGGCGCAGTGGTTAAGCGATTGGACAGCTAATGATTGCAGGTTCGATTCCCTATTCCGATTCCCGACATAATTAAAAAAAAGTATTTCTTTTTTAAATTCTGATGTACGATGTTGCAATATATTTTTTTAATACCAGCTGTAGAATTTCCACTAAGTCCGTTTAGACCCTCTAGACAAGTGGCAAAACGCTTGACGAATAGAAATCAAAAATATTGAAAAATATATGGGTTGGACATACGAGTATGTCATCGATGACATAGTCGAAACGTTATGTCATCCCCATACATTTATCATTCTATTCGATTTCTATTCGTCAAGCGTTTTGCCACTTGTCTAGAGGGGCAGTCGTTTTTGCGTAGAAAAGTACCAAACATCTAAACAGCCTCCTAACCTTTCGCATTTCTTATTAGCATCAGTACCATGAACTCGTAAAGCTGGACTTTTCCGTTGTGGAAGCGGGACGCCGCGCGCCGCATTACACTGAATGTAGCGGCATCTCACTTATTTTATTAAATACTTGCTTCCGCCCGCGACTTCACTCGCGTGGATTTCGAAATGGGCTATCTAAAACTCAAAGAATTTTTCAAATCGGACCAGTAGTTCCTGAGACGAGCGCGTTACATACATACATAAAGTGACGCCTATTTCCACGAGGGGTAGGCAGAGACCACGGATTTCCATTTGCTACGATCCTGACATACTTCTTTCGCCTCATTCACCACATCACATTCCTCATACACGCTCGTCGGTTAAGGGTACTCCTCACTTGACCCTTTTGTAGAACATCTCTGATCTGGTCCAAGTACGTTCGCCGAGGTCTTCCCCTTCCCGATATTCCACTAACATTCGCCTCATCAAGCAAACAAACTCTTCAGCTTTATAATATTAGTATAGATTTCTCGTGGGAGGGCGGGATCGAACCCACAACCTCCGGTTTTTCATAAATAATATCAATAATATAATGATAACTTCCTGGAACTATCAAGGGGTTTATTTATATAATACTAACACTCAATTCAAGTGAGTGCTTGAACTTAAGTCGTACCTAAGCATGATAGTTAAAATGTATTGCTAAGTGTTCGTAATGTAAGAGTGTTCCAACTATGACTGCTGGATTAAATATTATTCAAACAGTCAAATAAATAATCAATGGATTTTAAGTCAGAGTGACTTGCAGTGAAAAGCACTGTGGTTATTATATAGCTTACCTATAAATCAGAATAAGACAGGCTATAATTTTATTTATAAAGATACGTAAAGTAATTCTTGAAGAATATGAGAATGAAAATGAAAATTAAACCGTAGAAAATAGTTTATTTTTTTATTTTTGCCTATTTGTTTCCCACTGCTGGGAAAAGGCTACCCTTTCTTCTTCCAAACCACTCTATCCTTCGCAGTTTCTGACCACTTGCGTCCCACGTATGTGCGGATTCGAATTCCCGCTCGGGACGCTGTTTGTGAAATGCACCCACGATACAGGAGAAATTGTTAGATGGGGGCAAAGTTTAAAAAAATATAAGTACAATAAATCTTTGAATACAGAAGCGTATAAATAAACATCTCTATCTAAAATTCTCAACCCCATATCACATAGCTATCCACCATTCCAAAAGCCACAATTCTTTTCAACGTCAATTTATTGCAGTCTCAAGTCCCTCTGTCCTTTAAACCCAGAACATGTAGACCTGTGTCACAGAGTAATGACACTGCAGAGAGACCACTCCCCGTCTCCCGCTAACATTAGATTTATTTGCTCTAGCGGTTAGTTTGCCTGCAATTGGACTGCAACGATTCAGTAGTCGTGAATTGCAGTCTTTTACCTGCAAATATAAAACTATAGAGACAGAATTGACAGAGGTATGTAGTACTCCCATTTCGTCAGAATGTTATAGGTATAATAACCTACTATATAAAAGGGGACGAGCCTATTGTCAGTAACCGGGCAGAAATTCAGACTCTGAGAAATTATCTAATGGATAACCGTATAACTCGTTACCAAACCAGGGAATTAAACTAAAGATTTTCACTATCTTTGAAAACTAAAAAGCGCTTGGAACCAAGATATTATAAACTCCAAGCAGCCCTAATCTGGTGTATCTACAAGTAAACCTTGGTATAACACTAGAACATTCCTTGTGAACCCCTCAATCGTTCCATAAAGAGGGGTGGGGGAGCTCAAGTTGTTTTGGTCCCTTTTTTCTTACTTAAAGTGATTTATATGCGTAAGAACGTGAACTAATGTGTTGAAACCAGACTGTGTTACATAAGTATTTTCGTTTGAACATTCTTTGCGGTATGTAGGTTTACCTATTAATTTTATGTTTACGCTTTGTTCCCTGAGGACAGGAGTGTGTAGATGCAGTGACTGTTTACAAGGTATGAAATGGATGGCTAATTTATAACTCGTTAGAGTTGTTAGTTGGGTTTTAGAATAATTAAGAAAGTACTGACATAACCTTTATTACTAATATCACTTACTAACATTCGACCTGAATGGCGCAGTGGCTAAGCGATCAGACTGCTGCGCAAAGGGTTGCGGGTTCGATTCCCGCACGTGACAAAAAATTGTGCGATCTGCAGATTTTTTTCCCGAGTCTGGGAGTTTGTGTATGTGATATTCCTTTTTTGTGAAACCCACCCACGACACAGGAGAAATTACAAGCTGGGGCGAAGTTAAAAAAAGAATAAATCTTTAAGTCAATGTCTAATACTGCTTTGTTTTTGTTGGTGCGCGCGCATAAGCACACTGCTGCCTACACCTAATAGGAACACAGGCGTGATTATACCATTAAAGGGCTATGAAGGGTACAGAAAACATGAATCCAGCTATTCCATTTGAATGACCATCTAAATATAACGCTACGGCAAAACAGGGCGGGCAGTGAAAGTGGGCGGCACGTCAGTCTGTCTGTGGCAATAATCTAATAATAGAGAAGAAATTATTTGAACAGCTGCGTACACGCATATGAATCATGGATTATGTAAATATACCTAAGAGTATTAAGGGCGGTCAGATTATCACCTTTACGGGTAGAATCAATTACATTAGAAATTATTTTTAACCGTAGAATGGTAAATTCAGCCGCCCCAGACAAGTAGCAAAACGCTTGACAAATAGAAATCGAATAGAATTAACTAATAATTAATTATATTATATAATATTATAGTAATTAACTATCATTCCTGTCCTGATCTTGTTGCTAATTTGGCATTCCGCACAAACCTAATGGGATTACGTCAGCGACCAATATTAAGTGTACCTTTCGCATTGACCAATTATGTGAAAAATGTTTTTTCAGTGCGGAGTGCACTTGGTTTTAATAGACTCTCGGGGGACCTTGATATCGATTTGTTCTGTACCAGTGTGGTGACAATGCGACGGCAAATGGCGCAAAAAAATTTCGATGGTTGAATAGCTTCTCTCGTAATTGGCTTATGCTTGTGTAATTACTTTCTTTTTTTTTTCGATACATATATTCTTTATATCTATGTGTGGAGGCTTGTAATTAGCTATTTGATAATATCACACTCATTATATCATTCTTCTATTAGTCTGTAAGCCTTCTTTAAAATGTAATAAATAAATTCCCACAATAACCTCAGTAGCATACGGTCTAACCAATTACTTAAATAATTTACTGTACCCACACAAAACATACATTAATTAATCGCACAAGCTTAATACATAATGGTTCCCTCAATACTCAGTGCATCTACCACTGTTCAACTCTGCATCACCCGGTTGAATAGTAAAAAATGTCTAATAGCATTTAGTATAAATAAAATAATAATACCTACACATTTTTAAATAAGTAATTACTCAAAATTAGGCTCTTTTATTTGGTAGTAATTAAGAGATTTACGTCTAGGACGTCCTCCAGCTACGGGCGGCCAGCTATGGGGCGACGATATACGCAAAATGGCTGGCAGCAGTTGGAAGCCGAAGCTTGTAGAACGATATCAGTGGCATGCCATAGGATCGTGTGGTATCCGGCCTAGAATTGACCACCCCCTTTCCAACCGTGGGTGTCGTAAGAGACGACTAAGGGAAAATTCAGAAGATTGGCAGCAGCCTCTTCTGTAAATTCACCACCAATACTGTGATCCCCAAACCGCTTGCCAAGCGTGGGGATACTGGCAACCCCCAAGCTTAAACGGGGAGGTCTATATTCAACAGTGGACGACTGTGGGCTTTAAACCTGCAACCTTGTGCTGGAAAAGGCAGTTACATAACCTTTATGCCACTATATTAAAACCACAATCTTGCTGACCCCACGGGAGCGTGAGTGTACATGCAGAATAGCGATAATAGACTTTAATATTCGATGCTTTTGTCTATTATGAATAAAGATAATCAATATTAAATATGTTTTAAGGTTTATGGTTTAGTCATTTTATGTTACCTAGCATAAGATGTTAATAATATTTGGTAATAACAAAGGATCTGTAAAATGTACAATTTTGATTGCTCACGCGCATGTCACCCAACGTTTTTAAGCGTAACAGTTACTATAACTTGACGAGCTGATTGGCGCAGTAGCCAAGTGATTGGACTGCTGCGCTAAGGGTTGCGGGGTCGATTCCCGCAGGACAAAAATATGTGCGATCCGCAGATGTTTGTCCCGAGTCTGGGTGTTTGTGTATGTGATGATTCATGTTTGTGAAACGCACCCACGATACAGGAGAAATTCTTACCGCGTGGCGAGGTTTTTCTTAAAAGTAAAAAACTTATTTACTGTGACTTCGTCAAAAATACTAAGTTACTGTGACTATACCTACTCATAAAGGTTAGCAATGATTATCCTTACTTAATAATAAAAATGCTTTTTTTGAAATAAGTTTTTTTGTTAGCTTTTCACGCCTAAACTACTGAACCGAGCATCATAAAATTTTGCAAACACGTTGTCAGAAGTACAGAATAGGACATAAGATACCATTCATCCAGAAAATACTGTGTCCGAGGGAAAGAACGATATTATTCATCGGATTTTTGGCCACTAGATGCCGCTACGTGCCTTTCTTTAACGAGGGTGAAACCGCGCACGTCTAGTTTACCATAAATCAGACACCGTCAAATAAATACGTTCGTGATAATCCGCCATAGACAATACTTGTGACAGCTACTCTATGCTCCAATTTGTCTATGGCAATTAGGTCATGGACGCGTAAATTCGTTGGAACGACCTTTTTAATTGTTGCTATTAATTTGCAGCTATGGATAATGAATGGTGGGCTTTTATTTTTATTATAGCTCAGTTTTATTCTGTGAAAAGTATTTTGAAGTGGTCGACTTCGTCGTTGGTATAATAGTCGCCTACGCGACTATTGAGCATGAGGTCCTGCGTTTAAATCCTGGGTCAGACTAAGTGTTACTGGTTTTTGCATTACGGAATTCTCAGTTCTTCTTCTTATCGTATGGTTGATTACCAGCCTGGTGTCAGGGTTTAAACCGCCTGTAGGCCTCTGTAGGCTTCTCTCAGGTGTGCTGGATTCGTCACGATGTTTTTCCTCATCGTTTTCACATAAATTTGAAAATACATTGGTTTGAACTTGCGACCTTTGACTTGGCAGTCTGACGGTCATACCACTCGACTATCACTAGCAGCACGGAGTCTTGATTTGTGCTCGTTTAATGGCAATAGGCTTGCCCCCTATTACATTGGGAATTTGGGAACATATTTTATAGGTACTAGCTTTTGCCCGCGGCTTCGGCTTAAAAGTAAAAAACTTATTTACTGTGACTTCGTCAAAAATACTAAGTTACTGTGACTATACCTACTCATAAAGGTTAGCAATGATTATCCTTACTTAATAATAAAAATGCTTTTTTTGAAATAAGTTTTTTTGTTAGCTTTTCACGCCTAAACTACTGAACCGAGCATCATAAAATTTTGCAAACACGTTGTCAGAAGTACAGAATAGGACATAAGATACCATTCATCCAGAAAATACTGTGTCCGAGGGAAAGAACGATATTATTCATCGGATTTTTGGCCACTAGATGCCGCTACGTGCCTTTCTTTAACGAGGGTGAAACCGCGCACGTCTAGTTTACCATAAATCAGACACCGTCAAATAAATACGTTCGTGATAATCCGCCATAGACAATACTTGTGACAGCTACTCTATGCTCCAATTTGTCTATGGCAATTAGGTCATGGACGCGTAAATTCGTTGGAACGACCTTTTTAATTGTTGCTATTAATTTGCAGCTATGGATAATGAATGGTGGGCTTTTATTTTTATTATAGCTCAGTTTTATTCTGTGAAAAGTATTTTGAAGTGGTCGACTTCGTCGTTGGTATAATAGTCGCCTACGCGACTATTGAGCATGAGGTCCTGCGTTTAAATCCTGGGTCAGACTAAGTGTTACTGGTTTTTGCATTACGGAATTCTCAGTTCTTCTTCTTATCGTATGGTTGATTACCAGCCTGGTGTCAGGGTTTAAACCGCCTGTAGGCCTCTGTAGGCTTCTCTCAGGTGTGCTGGATTCGTCACGATGTTTTTCCTCATCGTTTTCACATAAATTTGAAAATACATTGGTTTGAACTTGCGACCTTTGACTTGGCAGTCTGACGGTCATACCACTCGACTATCACTAGCAGCACGGAGTCTTGATTTGTGCTCGTTTAATGGCAATAGGCTTGCCCCCTATTACATTGGGAATTTGGGAACATATTTTATAGGTACTAGCTTTTGCCCGCGGCTTCGGCTTAAAAGTAAAAAACTTATTTACTGTGACTTCGTCAAAAATACTAAGTTACTGTGACTATACCTACTCATAAAGGTTAGCAATGATTATCCTTACTTAATAATAAAAATGCTTTTTTTGAAATAAGTTTTTTTGTTAGCTTTTCACGCCTAAACTACTGAACCGAGCATCATAAAATTTTGCAAACACGTTGTCAGAAGTACAGAATAGGACATAAGATACCATTCATCCAGAAAATACTGTGTCCGAGGGAAAGAACGATATTATTCATCGGATTTTTGGCCACTAGATGCCGCTACGTGCCTTTCTTTAACGAGGGTGAAACCGCGCACGTCTAGTTTACCATAAATCAGACACCGTCAAATAAATACGTTCGTGATAATCCGCCATAGACAATACTTGTGACAGCTACTCTATGCTCCAATTTGTCTATGGCAATTAGGTCATGGACGCGTAAATTCGTTGGAACGACCTTTTTAATTGTTGCTATTAATTTGCAGCTATGGATAATGAATGGTGGGCTTTTATTTTTATTATAGCTGTTTTATTCTGTGAAAAGTATTTTGAAGTGGTCGACTTCGTCGTTGGTATAATAGTCGCCTACGCGACTATTGAGCATGAGGTCCTGCGTTTAAATCCTGGGTCAGACTAAGTGTTACTGGTTTTTGCATTACGGAATTCTCAGTTCTTCTTCTTATCGTATGGTTGATTACCAGCCTGGTGTCAGGGTTTAAACCGCCTGTAGGCCTCTGTAGGCTTCTCTCAGGTGTGCTGGATTCGTCACGATGTTTTTCCTCATCGTTTTCACATAAATTTGAAAATACATTGGTTTGAACTTGCGACCTTTGACTTGGCAGTCTGACGGTCATACCACTCGACTATCACTAGCAGCACGGAGTCTTGATTTGTGCTCGTTTAATGGCAATAGGCTTGCCCCCTATTACATTGGGAATTTGGGAACATATTTTATAGGTACTAGCTTTTGCCCGCGGCTTCTGTTGCCTTTATTTAGATTGTTGGTTAGTATTCTATAAAGGTACCTATATACAAAGCTTTTGCGCGCGGCTTCACCCGCGGTAACTCCTAAATTCATTCAATCATTTTCAATTCAATCCTATTTAAACCCCTTAGAAGGATGAATTACAAAAAAAAGTAGCCTATGTCCTTTCTTAGGTCTTAAACTTTCTTCATGTTAAATTTCATCAAAATTCGTCCAGCGGTTTAGTCGTGAAGGCGTAACAGACAGACAGACAGTGTTACTTTCACATTTATAATATTAGTGTGGATTAGGATAATATATCTTGCGAAATGTGGGTGTACTACACACCAGTACAAGCGTGATGCTATGTTAATCCTCAGATAAGCGCACAAAGTCCCGTCAAACATTATTATACACAAAGCTTGCTTCAGTCGTGCCTATGGGAGCCATGTTGCATTTCAATGGGGCGCGTTATGGGCACGGCAAGACAGCGTGTCGACGACAACCATGGCATACTGATGGTCACCGATGGTAATTGTTGGGTAACTGTAAAATGTAGCTTCATTTGTATTGCACTTAATATTTTGAAGAATTTCAATGACTTGACTGGCCTGTTGGTCTAGTGGTTAGTGACGCTGACTTCTAAACCGGAGGTCGTGGGTTCGATTCCCACCCAGGAGAAATCTTTGTGTGATGATCATAATGATTTGTTCTGTGTCTGGGTGTAAATTATCTATATTATGTATGTATTTGGAAATATTTAAGTATGTTTATCAGTTGTCTGGTTGCCATAATACAGGCTCTGCCTAGTTTGGGATCAGATGACCGTGTGTGGGCTGTCCCAAGATATTATATTATATTATAATGCCACCTATTTCAATTCTAATACTAGGGCAATGCATAATTTATATTGATTTCACGATAACATCTGGAACCGAGGACCTCGCACTTAGCGATCACTAGACTAACGAATTCGCCTCCCAGCCAATTTAATTATTTTCGCCTCGCTTTCTTACACACTTTTCGTTCATTATACACTTTCTGCACGCCCAAACTACACGAACAAACAATGGTCACAGTAAGAAAATAATTAATTTTATGTTACGATTACAAATAATTTATTCTATTCGATTTCCTGGTTCCGTTCGATTTATAAAACAAGTCATGCGTGCATTAGCAGGCGCACGAGTGTTTCATTCATGCACGATGCAAGTTTATTGTTGCACTAGTGTGGCCTGTGGCTCTGTTTGCGTGGCTATAGAGTAGATAGATTTAGGGCCGATTATTCAATTTTCAAATAATAGTCGAAGGATAAAATTGTCACTGTAGGCACCTATTTTTACGTCGAAAAATTTGCACTGTAGGTAATTGTAAGTTTGCCGTCAGAAATCATGCTTAATAAATGATAATACACTTGGCCCCCCCTATTACCCCCTATTACCAAAACACTGTATTTTCTTTAGCAAAATTAATTAAGGTGCAAATAAAACTAGGTACCTATATTTTTTTTCTTACCGTCCTGGGGCGGGCAGGGGGTATGCCGGCTAAAACCCCAGGGTGTCCTCCTAGCTACCTTATATCGAGGGACGCTGGGTCTGCGTAGGCTGTACCGCATCCCTCGACAGGTTCTCACCTGCAACCTACATTTTTGCCTAGTCTCTTCTATAATCAGACGCGATAATACCCACAGTCGGTCAAATATACTAAGTATAATGCCAGATGACAAGTTAAACACTGACCCATAATCTACAAAACTGTCCGTCCGTCCACTAATTGCACTAATTGATATGCCCCGGTTCCACCCGTAATTATACTGAGCGAGCTTCCTAGGATTATGTGGTTTGGTAGGTAAATATTATGATGGGTGGCTATGCTTAAGCAAGAAAAAAAAATCCGACGATTTGAGATCCTCCTTCTTTTTTGAAGTCGATTAAAGACGCTTATTTAATCTTACAATTACAACTTTCGAAAGCGTTTTTCACATTATTGACCATTACTACATTTTCGTGTTTTTTTATAAGGTTATTCTCAGTACGTGGTCTGGATTTCTATATATATATATATATAGGTTCGCCCCCTATTACATTAGGACCTAACATTTAAATAAATACTATAACTGGCGAGATGTGGGTGTACTACACACCTCTGCCTACCCCTTAGGGGAATACGGGCGTGATGTTATATATGCATGTGTAATATATTCCATGTACCATACACAGTATATGGTATAGGTACAATGGCAAGCAAGCATGTCAATACATGTGTACTACCATATCTAATGTATTCTCAAACCTAAAGAAAATAATTCTCTAAACCGTATACGAAACATGTAAATGATTTATTCTGAAGATATTTCTGCAAATCTTAAGATAAAGTTTGCCGGAAAATGTCATGTATACCGGTGTCTTGTCTGGCTGGACATTGTAGCTAGTTACGTGCAGTACCCTAAAAGGCAAGCTTACCATTCAATCGGAATAGAATTTTAGAACCTAATGCCGAGAATACGGAGAAACACTGCCATTGGTCCAAGTTATAAGCGAATATATTTAAATTAGATTCTTTTGTATTTCTCCTGTATCGTGGGTGCGTTTCACAAACATGAAATATCTGCGCCAATCAAGTCTTTAGGGGGTCTCGGGTCAGACAGAATATTAATGGGTTTTTCTTTAGGTAATTTTTAGTAGCAGCACGGAGTCTGAATTTGTGTCCTGTTGATGGCAATAGGCTCGCCCCTTATTACGGACCTATTACATAACTGGCAAAATGATGGGTGTACACTTCTGCCTTTCGGAGAATACAAAATAATGTGATGTCAAAGTCCAAGTCTTTATTGCGTTCATTTGTACAATGAGATGTTTTAGTTAAAGCGATAGTTCTTACACGTAATACTGCAGGGGGCTCAGCTATTTTCTCAAAAAAAATCGTGTCTAATGTGATTCTCAGTGGCGGCATGCCCGGTTGATGGCAATAGGCTTGCCCCCGTTCCTATTGGGGCATAACTTAACAGATAAAATGTTAGTATATTATACACTTCTACTTACCTTATCGAGTCGATAATTTTTGATAGCTTCGAAAAAAATGGATACTAAAATGTTATATTATAAACGTCAACTTATAACTTGCACCACACCCCACCATAACTGATACTGGAGTCAAATAACTACTGGACGTTAAATTTAATACGTTTCACTTAACGCCGCATCGATTTATTGGGCATCCGCGTGGTTTTCTATAATAATATATTCTGCTAAGTTACAGTTAAGTAACTAAGAAAGAACTTATGAGAAGTACGGTAAAACACTGTAACTGTTAAATACATGCTGTAAAAGCTTGATTGGGCGTATGTGTTCGTAATTATTTACCTCCTAAACGGCTTGATCGATTTTGATTATGTTTTTGTACGTATAAGATGACTTAGTGGTATATCCACAGTGATCCAGGGAGAAGTACTATTTTATACTTCTATTCTAATATTTATCTGTACGTATGTTACGTTTTCACGGCTAAATTAGGTCAGGCCTAATTTTAATGAAACTTTGTATGGAATAAAATTAAACCTCAAGAAAGGTTATACAAAGACAAACTAATAATGTTGACAAAAACCGCGCAGAAATCCACGCGAACGGAGTCGCTGGTAAAAGCTACTTTTTAACCGACTTAGAAAAAAGGAGGTTTTATGTTTGACGTGTGTGTGTCTGCGATTTTCTCAAAAACTGCTAAACCGATTTTAATTAAATTAACAATTGTTTGTTTGTCTTACAGAAGCCCGTCACTCGATGCACCGGCGGCAAGCAGTTGATGACGTCAACTATGACGATTCACTGCTTGGAGATGAGGCGACTGACGACGAAGCCCTAAACGACGCGGATAACAGAGGTAAATACCATAGAAATACCTTCATCATCCTACATCTCTCTCTAACATATTACATTCGAAAAGGACATATTACTTTTGTACTGTCATTTCTGGGAAAAGTGTCATTTCTGGAGTCCATTTGTGGGGAAATGGACTTTTTACTGCTTATTTAGTCTAGTGGTCACTAAGCGGGACTGCTGATCATGAGATCCTGGGCTCGAATCCCGGGTCAGGCAAAGTGCTGTTGGGTTTTCCCATTAGGTAATTCTCAGTAGTAGCACGGAGTCTGGATTTGTGCCTGTTTGATGGTAACAGAATCGCTCCCTATTACATTAGGACCTATAACATAACTGGCGAAATGTGTGTGGCTACACATCACTGCCTCTCTTAATAGACATAATAGGACTAAAACTAAGCCATTTTTTCCAGAACCTCAACCGGAGAAGATGCCTGCTGTCATTGAAACGCTCCCAACTCACTACGAGGTAGAGTCTGGTGGAGACATCAGATTGGAGTGCAAAGTATCGCCAGACAGTAAGTGTAGCTTTGTGTTCTTCACTCTCATGAGAACCTGGTACTTTCCATCTGTATAACATCTATACAAATAAATAAAATTGAAGTTTGTCCGTAATATCAAATTAACAGCTTTTTACTAAATATGAAGGTATTTAAGATACTTATAACAAAAAAACAATTTCAATTTTTGTGTATCTGTCTGTGTTTTTGTTCCGGCTAATCTCCGAAACGTCTAAACCGATTTTTCCGGGACTTTTACTGGAAGATAGCTGATGTTATAAGAAGTAATTAATTTATTTCTTAATTCTGCCTTCTCTTAATTTCGAAAATATTATGGGAACCATGAATATAAAATGTGGATAAAACCGCGGATTACAAAATCTAGAACAGATGTTAGTCGTGAACCCCATTAGCACAGTGGTTAAATGTTTGGGATGCGCGTAGAGTGCAGAGTCAAATTCTGAACATAACATTTACCAATCAGATATATTTTTAAATGATTTAACAAATTATATAGACGTTATAGTTTTTAAAAAAAAACGTCGCCCCACACTAGGAATTTCTCCTGTATCGTGGGTGCGTTCCACAGACATGTAATATCACACACAAACACCCAGACTCGGGACAAACATCTGCGGGTCGCACAAATTAAATTCCTATAACACGTATGTTGGTATCTACCTAGGTATCTACAACATAAAATGTCTCTTTATCACTTCCAATCTATAAATACATTATCGTCATCAAACATTTCCTCTTCATGTCCCGAATCCCAAAAAAATACCGTCAGTGATTCATTGCGCAATAAAATATGTTCATAACAAAATGGCGGCGCTTCCGGCGTGGCGCTAAAACTCATGCGCACCTTCCGGCTAACTGTCAGACGGATAGAACGAACGTACGAATTTGGTTATGAACGTAATTAAGTGCAATCGTAAATGGGTATGGCGGTCTGTCTGTCACTATGTTTGTAAGCTGTTTTTATTGCTTTCACCGGGAAGCGAACCTACTACAAGTACCTACCTACCTACTACAATCTCGGAAATTGTCCATGAATATTTTCGTTGTTATTCAATATTCATTCACTGACTGCCTTACTATAGTTAAGCAGACATTTTAAAGAGACTAATGATCGACCATTGTTTTTTGTATGTTTGTGAATCAATAACGCCAAAACGGCTTAACCGATTTTGATGAAATTTGGCACTTTGGCACAAGCAGATCCTGAATTAGGATATATGAGCACTTTTTATCTGGGTTCATGAAGTACGTTGTTCCGTTTAGGGTAAAATGGTGGGGAAACGATAGATATGTTTAAAGAATTGTATTTTTTTTTGCAGAAGGAACAGTAGTTCAGTGGTACAAGAGTAATCAGCTGCATTTCATCGGCAACATTAACTTGCATCCTGAGGAAGTCAGATATTCCATGTAAGTATGAAGAAAGGTCGTGGGTTCAAGTCCCGCTTATGTCTATAATTTTTTAATCTTAAAAACATAGTGTTCGTTCATCTAGGGGTCTTAAACCGCAAATGCTGAGCATGAGGTCCTGGGTTCGATTCCTGGGTTTGGCAAAGTGTTATTGTTCTTTTCCGTCCGGTAGTTCTCAGTAGGTAGCACGGATCTGGATTTGTACCCTATAATATAACTCATGAAATGTGACTGCGTGTATGAGGAATGTGATGCGAGTGAATGAGGCGAAAGAAGTATGCCAAGATCGCAGCAAATGGAAATCCGTGGTCTCTGCTTACCCCTCTGGGAAACAGGCGTGACTCTATGTATGTATAAGGCTAAAAATCCAGGCAAATAACTGACTATTTTACCTTCCAGTGTTGAAGATTCCAAAGATTTGCTGATCAAGAACGCTGAGTTAGGAGACAGTGATGTGTTCAGGTGTGAGACAGTACAGAAGGCGCCCGTGGCCATCAACCACACCCTGCTGGTTACACAGATGCCTACTATCATCAGTAAGTATAGTTATGTTGGTTCTTCTTAATATCATCAGTTTTAGGTACCATAGAGCTCTGATAGCCGAGTGGTATGACCATTGGTCTGGCAAGTCAAAGGTTGCAAGTTCAAACCCCGGCACGCATCAATGTCTTTTCAAATTCATGTGCGTATAATAAATTAGGTATCAGCTACTATCGGTGAAGGGAAACATCGTGAGGAAACCGGCACACCTGAGAGATTTTTCAACGGTGTGTAAAGCCATGTCAGATGCCTACAGGCGGTTTAAACTCTGACACCAGGTTCTTCATCAACCATACGCTAAGAAGAAGACCATAGAGTAGATTGGATCAACAATCATGCGAGTGAAGTTGACCGTCCAGGGTGCGCCGGACTTATTTGGCATTACTCGTGGAGGCTTTCTACTTGCCTCTATTTGTACAAATGAGTAAAAAAGGAGTTTTTAAACTAATGTATATAACGTGATAATTGAACAGAAGATTGGCATCTTAATAAGAACCAAGAATTTACTAGTACAGCCCCCTTACCATCAACTCTTAAAGCAGGACAGTTTGAAAACTCTTGGAGTTAAAGCGAACGGCGCTGGGAGAGTTTATCAGAGATTATTGAGTCCTCCGATTCAAAAACAAGTCGGGCATTTTGAAAAATACTAGACTACAACTTTAGTAAATATACTTTTAAAACGGAGTCAATGAACATAATTATGTTAAATAGATGTTAAAAAAGATTGTTCTTTTTCTAGACATGACAGCGACGAACGGCGGAAGTGTGGCGGTAGGGTCAGACCTCAAACTGACCTGCTTAGTGACCGGATCTCCAGTGCCCACTGTCCTGTGGTCCGTTACCAGAAAGGATGGACCTGTAAGTACCCTTACTTGTATTTTAAACCAGAATTTTTGGAGCAAAGTCCAAATGGATTTATATTATTAAGGCGAAAGTTTGTGAGTGTGTTTGTATGTTTGTTACCTCTTCAGGCTCGGCTGGACCGATTTCGCTAAAATTGGAGGTAGCTGACACCCTGGAAAACCAAAATTAGCCAAATCGGTCCAGCCGTTCTCAAGTTATAGCGTGATCAAGGGAAACAGGGATTCATTTTTCATACGTGATAGGCTTAGCCTAGTGTAAGGAGTATTTGGCAATAATATAAATAACCTAAATTTAATTATAAAATACATAGCATAATACGTATATAAGATTGTTTATTGACCCGTAATTGTGAATGATAGTAAAGATTATTATTTTATTTATTTAAAATACTACTTATCAATTACATTTTCAAATATATATTATGTACAAAAACATTATTATTAATACATACATACATACATAACATCACGCCTGTATTCCCCGAAGGGGTAGGCAGAGGTGAACATAATTAGTACACCCACATTTCGCCAGTTATGTTGTAAGTCCCAATGTAATAGGGGGCGAGCCTATTGCCATCAATCGGGCACGAATACAGACTCCGTGCTGCTACTGAGAATTACCTAATGGAAAACTCAGTAACACATTGCCCGACCCGGGATTCAGGACCTCTTGCTCAGCAGTCGCGCTTAGCGACCACTAGACCAACGAGGCATTATTAGTATTTATATATAATTATAGATAGATAGATATGGTAAGACGATTGAGTTAGATCTCAACTCAAACATATTACGATCTTAGTACGATCTAAGTATATGAATAGCAACACAGTTTCTGGTAGTAATATTATTAAACATGGCACTTCCGCTGACCGTAAAAAAGGAACAAAATGGCGGCTCGGACCACGACGGACGTCTTCCCAGAAATTGAAATGGTTTTAGAATGGACTTGATTAGCACATAGGCTATTTGGTATGCTGAGGTTGTAGGTTCGATCCCGGCAGAGGACAAATAGGCCATGATTGCTATTGCTAGAAAATAGTACGGCAGTACGATTCTTGAGAGAAAGGTTAGATAATTCCTAGGGAGGTAATGGTTAGTAAGCTTTTTTAAATTCTCAGTAGGATAGCTGTCCCCCTAGACAAGTGGCAAAACGCTTGATAAATAGAAATAGAAATTAAATAGAATGATAAATGTATGGGGATGGCATAATGTTTCGACTATCGATGACATATGTCAAATCTATATATTTTTCATTCTATTCGTCAAGCGTCAAATAATTAATTAAAATATTACTACCAGGTTTAGTATAGGCACAAAATAATAACGAGTATTACTAGTATGGGTTTATTATAGTTTTAAATTGGTAAGATTTATTAGCGTCTTAAGCGAAAAAAATTCAGTAAATCTCTACCGACTTTAGGAATAAGTGGTGATAATACAGCCATAAATAAAATCTATCTTCAAACGGTTAAGATAGTTGACATCACCCTTAAGACGTAAATACTATGAGGGAACTTGAAATTCGATGGATGCGAGCAGCGACACGCTGGCTCAGTTGGTTAGAGCAACGCCACGGTACGGCGAAAATCGCAGGTTCAAGTCCTGCTCGTGTTTATCAATTTTCAAATTTCCTCTATCAATTTAGTTTATACATAGTTTATAATACTTAATATTATGTTAATAACGTAAGTAACTATGGTATACAATAAAGCATATTCTATCTATCTAACTAACTAACCAATATCAAAAACGATACATCAATCTCGGAAGACGCTATCGACGCATGCGTAATTCAAGTTTAGAAATCTTTGCATAACAACCAATTAACAACCTTATGACTACACAGTAAGGTGTATTTCTCGGTAGCAAAGTAAGAAAAGCTTTCGGTCGATGCGTGTGGGTTTTATCAATGGCTGCTATGCTATTATTAAACTAAGTTTTGTAATAACTGTGTGTTATGTACTTATAACGTATGTTAACATACAGAATCTACATATTTCACTGCATTTATCGGGTCATCATTGCAATAGTAGTAATTATAAACCCGTGCCTATAACCATTCAAAGTGTGGACTTCACATCACTGTTTATCAAAAGTGGCGAGCCTATTGCCCATTATGAGTTATGTGACGAACCTATAGTGGGTTCGCCACCTAAAATCGCTTTCCATGCTACGGAACAGAATCGTAATCTTAACTCGATTCGGTTTTTTTTAAACGTCGCCCCACACTAGGAATTTGTCCTGTATCGTGGGTGCGTTTCACAAACATGAAATATCACATACACAAACACCCAGACTCGGGACAAACATCTGTGGATCAAACACATTTTTGTCCCGTGCAGAAATAAAACCCGCAACCATTAGCGTAGTATTCTAATAGCTTACCTACTGCGCCCATCAGGTCGTCCAATTCGTCAGACGTAATAGAATTTTGTGAAGAATTGAGTCATAAATAGCCATCTCTTTCTTACCCACAGAACGATCGCCTTACAGAAAAAGATGCAGAGTTCTCAGTCGAAGGCGACGTCTACTCCATGTTTATCAAGAACATTAAGAAGGAGAATTCTGGACAGTACTACTGTTATGCCCTGAACAAGCTCGGTAGCCACCAGGCTGAGATTAGAGTCATTGTAAACGGTAAGTTAATTCTAGTATAAGGGGCTTGTAGCTACGTGGCTACCGCGCAGATCAGTCGATTTGCGCGGAGGTTAAGCCGTGCTCGCCGTCTTGTGATGGGTGGCCGTTTTAACATGTGAAGAACCCTCCGTGCTTCGGAAGGCACATTAAGCCGTTGGTCCTGCGCCTGATGTCTCTCCGGTGGCCCGCTGCCCTCTGTCATCAAGTTTGAGGCCTAAGCAGTTACCTAGCTGAATAATAATAGCTAGTGAATTCAATTGGTTTTGCAAAAAAAAACTTAAAAAAAAAGAAGAATTACAATTCGATTTTTTCGTGGGAAATCCTTATGGATCCACCCGCTGCGGTGAAAGTGATCTGAATTACGTATAGGTACCTATATTTTTAATGAGCGAACCTAATGTAATTCGATGTTATTTTTAGGTAAACCCCAAGTGCATGTGCCAAAAACAATTGTGAACTCCGACCTTAGAATCAAGGCTGTCCTGCAGTGCGCCGCCCATGAGGAACCCAGGTAATTGTTGTATTCTTTTATTTACCCATTTATAACAAGCATCACGGCCCATATCGATACACAAAATACTAAAGTATAACTAAAAAAATACATACAATATTATACAACTATACTATTACACACGAAGTGTCGGGTTTATGTTTCGCTGACACGGAGTCGGCCACGAAACACCCTCAGAATACAGAACTAACGTTGTGTGTATCGTCTTAATGGATAAGAAATAAGGATTATATATCCTACAGCCACCGGTTCAAATCCCTTAGTAAAAGTAACATTCGGATTTTTCATTTAATCAACTTCCTTGAAATTATTTTTTGGTATTTCTCATGACTAAACTATGAAGATATGGTATCAAAATTGTCTAATATGGCGCAAGCATTTAAGATTTTTTTGCTAATGTTACGAAATGTAATTATTAAGGAAACAGCATTTTGTACTTATTAATATTATTGTTATTGCCAAAAAATTCTTGTTGGCTCATGTAAAATACATGACCTTGATAAAAAGCTCCTTGTATAGTCTTTTATTTTAAATCTTGCTCTTAATGATTTCAGGCCCCACATCCGCTGGTACAAGGACGGTCTACAGATCGAGAACACAGCCTCCAAGTACGTGATCAGCACCCGAGGATCTCATTCCAACCTCACAGTGTTCCCTGATGCCGACGGTGACTTCGGATCCTTCACTTGTGAGGTGAGAGACTGTCCTTGTAAATTCCTCCTAATTTTGAAGATGAGGCAAAATGGTCACCTTCAGGAATTCGTCTAAAGGCTTGATTCTATTGATAAATATCATTGCAGTCCACTGCTGGACATGGCCTCTTTAAGGTACGCCACAGAGCCCGGTCTGCTGCTTTATGCATCCAGTCGCTCCATTTTGATTGTAATAATATCTATAAAATGGTATCACTGAACTGCCTCGTTCGTTTAGTTGTCGTGACTGCTGAGCACGAGGTCCTGGATTCGAATCCCGGGTCGGGCGTGTGATAGGATTTCTCCATTCGCAGTAGCAACATGGAGTCTAAATTTGTGCCCGGTCGATGGTAATAGGCTCGCCCCCTACATCCATTACATTAGGACCTACTTATAACTGGCGAAATATGGGTGTACTGTACACCTTCGCCTGCTCAGGGTATACAGCCATGACGTTATGTTTATGTGGTTTTATATTAATATTTTAGAGTAGGCATGTCTACTATTGCCATCTGTATTTAATACTAACATCTACTTAACATTGTAGTTCTATAAACGACGGATGGATGTCGCTGCACAATTATTTATTACAATTTTCTTTCCAGGCTGAAAACGACTTTGGCAAGCACAACCGGTCCATTGAGCTGGTTCAGAGCCCCGTGGTTGAAGACCTGGAAGTTGATGGCTCGGCAATGAGCTGGACAGTGCACTCACATCAGCCTCTTGAGGAGATGGAAGTTCAGCTGAAGCCACTCAGCGAGGTATGTTGGACTACTTTGTATGCTGTTTCGTAGATCATAGATAATTATGTAATAAATTGTTGGTTGATTTTAAAATGTCGTCAGCTCAAAGACTGCCCCAGGCAGTGTTATCGGGTTTTCCTATTAGTCCTATTAGATAATTAGCGACTAGTCGGTTCACATTTAAGATAAAAGCTCGCGAACACTTACATAAGAAGTTGGCAGACTCATCACACAATTAATTAGTTGTTTTTCCTCATCTATGTAATTTTTATCTCTCTTTACTTTGTATTTTTTTTTGTATGTATGTATATATGTATTTATTATTACATTTTATTCTCGATCTTCTGTACCTACTATTGCACCTACTGTTTTGTCTCTGCATCACCCTAAGGTAGACTGGTAGAAAATGCCCAAGGCATTAAGTCCGCCTTTGTACAATATGTGCATAAAGTTTTAATAAATAAATAAAAAATAAAATAATTTTCAGTAGCAGCAAGGTTTGCTTTGTGCCTGATTCATGGCAACAGACTCACTCCAATTACATTATTATGTGAAATATGGGTGTAGACACCACTTCGAGGAATATACGTGTTATACTTATTCCCAAAAGTGAAGTGACAGAAAATTTAGCGTTAAGCTCACCTTACTATACCTATACTAAGGATTTATTTATGTATGCCAATACCTACCTATATGTTATACCCTGTTCACAGGACGGCGAATGGAGATCACTACAGGTCCCTCTCCCAGAAGGAAGGGCGCACAAATACGAGATCACTTATCTTTTAGAAGATAAACAGCTTGAATCTGGGGACTACCACGCTATCGTCAAAGTAAAGAATTCAAAGAGCTGGGGTGGGTCCAACGAGCCGGCTATCGTCACTATCGGTATGCATTTGGACTTATTTCTGTTGGATCTATGACGTTATGTTTACGAGATAGTTGTACCATAATTTTGAGTTATGACGTTGTTGCGCAGTAGTTAAGATTTTGTACGAGTTAATTTTGTTAATTGGTGTCATCTTTCAAAAACAATTAAACTTAATTTAATTAACATCCTCTTTTTTCTTTACTTGGTTGGAAATTGCGATAGGCTTTTCGGTTCAAAATTCACTTTATTTTTCAAAGATTACAAATCGGGTTATTAAGATATATTTAGAAAAAATGTAT
The DNA here is from genome assembly GCA_905340225.1 of Abrostola tripartita. Taxonomy (NCBI): domain Eukaryota; kingdom Metazoa; phylum Arthropoda; class Insecta; order Lepidoptera; family Noctuidae; genus Abrostola; species Abrostola tripartita. Next base: position 6,605,678 of record HG996512.1, read on the forward strand.
AGTGTTCAGAATAAAAGCCGCATTAATATAATTAGGAGCAGACGTGTACAGAGCTGCAACTTTCTGCTATTATACCCAAAGTAGGCACTAGTATAGCTATATTGAAGAATGTGTCTTCATCCACGCCGGATGTAACTTATTATTATGGTACAACTGTACAAATCTTTTTGGCTTTGATAAGGCTCATGTACACAATTATTGTGAAAAAACATTATAAATCTGACAAAATTGTGCCCTGTACGTTTATTGTATAGTATTATGTGTTATCCAAGTTGAAAAAAGTTAAAAATATTGTGAATAGACTTTTTTTACTTTAGCACCGTGAAATAGGGCTTTCATTACTGAGTAAAAACGAAACACGTATTTTTTTTTAAATACCTAACTAAATGTGTAATTTTAAATATCAATTTACATTTTAACATAGATTATCTTTTATAGTTTTCTGTCTGGAAACAATTTTTGTGTACAAGAGCAACAAAATTAACATTTTTTATTACCATATTGACTGGAGACTTTACATAAGTAAACCGTTTTAACAGTCGAATCAAAAACATTTTAAAACTCAAATTTTAATGATTTGGATAAAAAATTTAACTTGTTTTTTTTTTGTTTGTGTCTAAAAACTTAAGACTATAATGTGACAAACGATTTGGTATTTTTGATTTGCAACATTCTTTTATATTACCAACCTAATTTTATGTTATTTTTTTGTCATTAACATGTTTTATTTTGCTTTTTCTTTTCTTTTATTTAGAAAATGCTCAACCACAGTACATCCAGCACGCTTCAGGTAATTTTTATTTTAGTGCTTTTATTAATTCTAAAGTATTTTTTTTGACAACTCAACATGACTTAGGATATTTTAAAGTTTTTTAATTTACCTCTACCGTATGTAATATATAGTTTCCTAATAGTAACAGGTTTCAGTAAATAATTAAAAATAGATGAGTTTCTCTTTTCTTGTTCAGAATTCTTCAGTGTATAGCAGGCAAAGCTTATATCTGTAATGTAAACTTTATCTTGCTGTATTTTACAAAAAACATGCAAAGAATATGCTACAAATTACTCACAGTCTACCTCTAAACTTTTCCCTCCCAGATTAAATCTTTCCGCAAAGCCTAAGGATTTTTTTTATAAAAATTAACTCTATTTTTAATTTTCAGTATTTCGCGAAAGCAATGCAGCGCATTCCATCCGACCAGTCTACACAGCGCTGGCGACGATCCTGATGTATCTCCTTGTCCGAATGGTCTAAACTAACTAGCATAACTTATTTATTGTTATCAAAAGTATTCAATGTTTATCTGAGACAAAACGGTATAACTACAATATTAGAAATATATGACGCTTCAAAAATAACTAAATTGGTTATATGTAGCATTAAACAAACAATTAATACATCCAGTTTTTAATTGAATTCTGAATTATTATATATATATTATATTCATAAGGATATAATGAAAACAAAAACGTTATAATTCCAATTGTTTACAGCTATCATGTAACCAATGTAATAGTAATCAAAATCGCTTAAATGTACTACAAATAAGAACTTTTATGTCTAATATTATTTTGAAATGGAGTATAATACTATAAACGTTTGATAGGTATTTTTCGTCTGCAGCTGTTTTGATTAGAAACATATGTTTTTGTTAGTTTTGTCTCCGTTCCATGTGTTTTCATATATATTATTGTACAGAATAAAAGTAAGAAATTTAATTTTTATTTTAGCGTAAGTTAAAATTTTTGAACTTATGTAAAGCGAAGATACTTAAATTCGATATTGTTGGCATCTAGTTAAAATGCTTTTTAAATAAAAAAAAGACTTCGAATATTTCTTCAAATAATCTTTGACTATTTAAGCTTTACGTTCCAAATTGTAACGGCATTTTAGATAACTTCACAGCTTTTATTTAATTTTAACTAAAAAAATAAATTAATATAAATTGACAGCTCCTTAAATCAGTTTTAGTAATGTAAATATTTATTATTAAAATTCATTTAATTTTAATATAACAGTGAATTTAGTTTAATAATTTTATTTTTACGAAATTGACATTACCTTTTTTAACTTTTAATTCCCTGAAATTGGAAAAGTAATCTGCACTAATCCAAAAAGATTTAGTATGTCTCTTAGTCTGCTATAACTACTTTATTTAGTCGACTTTTTCACATTAATATAGTTTTTTAATAGGTAAATATTACCAAAGTGTAATTAAGATCACATTAGTTATATGTTAATTATGTAGCTTACGTTAATTATGTATTACAATTAATTAATTGCTTAATTAAAAAAGAAAATATTTAAACTGTAGATTTTAAAAACCGATTGCTTTTGACTAATGTTAAAGATGGTCACACTAAGATTTTTTTCTATTTGGTATTGCTAACGCTTTTTATGTAAATGACTATAAAGTACAATAATAATAGTTTAATGATAAAAACTATTTCTAGGGGTAATAGTGGTTTTAGGATAAACATATTTGACCCATCGGCCTCCACAAGAAATAATGTAAAATGAAAATATAATCACATAAAAATAAAAATAAAACAAAATTTATTTATCCTAAAACCACACTTCTCAATAGTTATAATAAAATAAATAATAACTAATACGTACAAGTCAAGTTAGCTGCCATATTACCTTTGAACGTGCGAATATAAGAAACACATTTTGGTACCTAGTTCTTTTACAACGTGTTAATTCATCTAACTTATCATAAAATAAGCTCATAACAATATAAGAGCTTACTTTTCCATTTCTAGATTGTTTATCTAAAGAAATAAAAGACGTTACAGCAGATTTCAGCTAAGAAGCTGTAAAATGGTATAGAACTTATTTGGCAATTGTAAAATTGGCATAATATTAACAGATTTATGTGTTTGCACGAGTGACTTATTGTCTATAAAAAGAGTTCTATTCTACAAAAAAAACGCGTTCAAAGTGTTAATGAAACTAATAATAAGATTATATTACCAGTTATTATAATATAGTCGTAATAACAATGTGCCTGTAATTTATTACATTAATACAATAGTTCCAAACGAGGTGCTTAGTTCTTTAAACATAGAATATCACATTCTTCCATTTTTAACTTAAAATATTAGTGAAAAATATTACCTACTAGTCTATATTGTATTACAGAAAGCTTTTTAATATACCAGTACCGAGTAATAGCTTAGGAAGTTAAAAAAACTGCAACATTGTGATTATTTGCAACTCATACGGTAATAAAGGCATAACTCAAAATCTAAAAGGCGGTCATTGTATTTTGATGAATATATGTAATTATACATTCTTCACACATTCTATACATCTATACACATAAGTGTATGGATCAGCTGTTTTTTTATGATAACAGGGTTTACCCCTTAGTAAAAGTTATTTACGGATTTTGAGTTATGACCATATTGCCCTGTAAACTGAACAGCCAAAAATAAGCAGCTAAAAATGTAGCAGTCGTTTCTTTGCAGCTAAATCCTTAATTATTCGATACGATATTAATTACAAGGACTACAAAGAATGTCTATCGGATTTTTTTATTAAAAGGCCTAGGAGGATGAATCCTAATTGTTTTATTTAAGACAAATGTACCAGTGAATGTTGCTAAGTTAAATAACATTATTATTATCACACATTATTTGTATTTTTAAACGTAACGGATTTGATAGTAATTTTCGAGACAGAACCAATGATTTGACTAAAGCTACTATCACCACAGTTCGGAATTATTTTAGATGCAATTTTTTTGCAATTAGTTGATGTCCTAAACATGATCGCAATTACAATGATGTATATCTGAATGTACCCTGATTTATGTTTAATCTGCATTAGAATTAACACAATGTTTATAATCCTGACTAGTTTTATAACCTAAATGTATCTATAATTACGATCATGTTAATGTACCACGTTTTAAAAAATAAGATTATTTTTTTCATTCGAAATGTCGGCTTTTGTTTTTATTTCAATTTATTAAAGTTATTCAATAAATCGAACATTATTATCAATTCTGATCTTGTAAGTGTGATTGACAAGTAGGTACACAATTCGATGTAATTATCGATAAGTATAAAATCGATTTATTCATTCGAATAATTAACACGATATTGTAAAATATTCACTTGATGTACTGTGCCTTCTCTATAGATCTATAAAAGAGGGTGATATATTTTTTCTTTAACGAATAAACGATAAATGTTTGTAAATACAATTAATATGGTCGTTTTATTTTGTTTACCTAAGTAATTCGCTTCTATATACCTACCTTTTTTAAACAAGTGTGACTTCATGTTAGTAAATTGTGTTATAACGTTACAACTTGAAAAGCTATGCAACAGCTGGATGTGAGACGCAGCACTACACTGCAGGTAACAGCGTCTCGCTTACACAACGGAGAACGTCCTGCTTTAAGAGTTAATAGTAAGGGCTTGACATGACCATAAATTGAGGTCAAGCTACCCTTGCCGCGGCCAGATTTTGGATGATTGACAAATTTTCAGACCTCGATCTCGCCGTGTCTCGAAAAACACTCTTAAGTCTAATCCGTCGGCCCTAGTCCCATTCATAGACCTTTGACAGTCGTTACGGACAGACAGAAGCCCGAAAATCTGACAACCAGTCTTACTAAGTACCGTGTTATCCATTAATTCGGTTGTGGAGGTCAGATAGTAGTCGCTACATGTAGAATATTTTAAGGGCTGTAATATACCATTTATCTGCAAAAAATATTCTATTCTACTAGTATACACAGTCGAAGAGATTGGCAGATGATAATATAGCTTAAGGTATTAGAGTTCCCTGAGGTGCAAGGTTCGATTTCTACCGACCTTACTACTATTATGCTACTATCTACTATTGATACCTTTAAAAGAAGTATTGCATTTAATATTTAAGTAAAGGTTATCAGTTTTAAAAACAAAATGCTGATTAAAACATAAGTAAATAACGTCTAGGGGCCAAACCACCAGTATACAGAGGTAGGTATTTCATTATCACCGTACGATTAAAATGTATAACTTCCTACATACATTTTGTTTAATAAATAATTATAAACAATAGCCAAAGATCAAGAACCTAAGTCGTTAAAACGTAACATTAAATAATGGATTCTGATAAAAAGCGTTGATAATTTTTTTAGGAAATAAAACATACGAAGGTTGTTTAAAGACAAAGTACAAGTGCACAGGTCAATCGAATTTATTTATTTAATATCTTAGGACAACTCACACACGGTCATCCGATTCAAAACTAGGCAGAGCCTGTATTATGGACTAGATAACTGATAAACATACTTATTTATTTGTAAATACATACGTAATATAGATCGATTTCACCCAATTACAGAACAAATGATTATGCTCATCACACTGATTTGTCCTGGGAAGGAATCGAACCCACTACACACTAAAATTATAATATTACCATAGAGATATTACGGTCAATCGTCAACTCGTGTCATATAATCAATGGTGTTTAACCTTTTACCGGACATAGAGCCCAAAACGAGTTCGCCACCACTTACGACCCCTTTCGTGGTGGAATATGGAAATTGTATTATTAATTTCTAACTCTTACATGCCTGGACCACAAAGGTACCTTCAATATCTAAAGAGACAGTTGTGTCATAAATATGACACATCACTGTAAAGAGATTATTTATTACAGCATAGAGAATTTAACCAATACAATAATATTGTGTAAATACTCATTATAATTTAAGCTGTCACTTGACTGTCATTATAACATTTGATTAGTCATATTATATTTGGATAAAATTATTTCATCCATAACAGCATATTATTTGCTGTTTTATAATATATATAAATTGAGAGTTCAAAATGACATCTACAAAAGACGTAAGATTCGTTTTTTTATTTTATTATCAGGATAAACAATATTTACCTAGAGCTAAATTGTTTTAACATTATAAGTAACTAGTCCATGGACTTGGAATACCTTCAGTTGCTAAAAAAGCGAGTCGTATGACGTGACGAACCCACTATGAGCTCTATGAATGGCAATAGGTTCGCCATCTGGATTTAAACCGCGGCAATAGACTTCTGATAAAAGCGCATATTGTGTTAAGACCGAATATTATAGAGTCTTGAACCTGTGACCCATCTCATTACTGACTGCGACAATTGTTGCTTAACCTTGTAAAAGAAAGAAAGTTTTTGTTCGATTGCAGCTTGCTAATAAAAAAATCGCCATGACTTCTTCAGAAGTGACGAATAAGCCGCCAGTAAGTAAAGTTAAATCTATTCATTTCGGTAAAGTTTTTTAAACCGTGATTCAAATGGGTATTTCAAATTAAAAGTGTGTATCTGTTTTTGACATCATAGCTCCTGAACGGATGGACCGATTATGATTGTCTTTTTTTGTTTGAAAGTTGATTTGAACGAGAGTGTTACTAACTATTATTCAAGAAAATATGTTCAGTCGTTTAAAGGTCATCAGCTTATTTCTGGTTGATGAAGGGTTGTGAGCATTTGAGCAGATTTCAATTCTCATTGCATAGCAGTCCAATCACAAAGCCACATTTAAGTTAGAGCCAAGCAAGCAAAACAGCAGTGATAGCCGGGTAGTATGACCGTTGGACTGCTATGTTAAATGGTAAAAGTTAAAACCCCGGCACGCATCAATATCTTTTCGAATTCATGTGCGTACTATAAATTAATTATCAGTTACTAAGACAGTGAAGAAAAACATCGTGAGCAAACCGACACACCTGAAAGATTTCAACGATGTGTAAAGTCAGACGGTACAGGCGGTTTAAACTCTGATATCAGGTTGTTCATCAACCATACGATAAAAAGAAGAAGAATGACAAAGAAGAATCTAAACCAAGAAGCTATATATGAACGTAAACCATTATCTGGGGATTAGGATCGCAAGTCATATGTCATTTAATAGAGTTGAAGGTTCCAGAACCATTCCAAATATAATTTTGGCAAGAAACTCCATGGTTAAACATATTTAAGCAGAAGAGCTCCATTACCATGTAATCTTAAGCCAGGATTTTCCGCTGTGAAAGCGAGACGCCGCTACGTATAGAGTAGTGTGGCATCTCGCATCCACAACGGAAACTGTCCTGACAGCGGAACGGACACTTCTAATGGAACCTGTTAAAAGTGATATGTGTGAATGTGACGTGTAGTAGCTACTTATTTATCAGGAGTCTATATGTACACCTGCATTCTGCTTATTTAAGTCCCATGTAAGACGTGGATAGCCTATTGCCATTTATAAACATCTCTTCTATACCCTGGAACTGTATTCTTTAAGCTAAGTTGTCATGGTCTTTGTATCTATCACTCTAATAGTATAAAGGCGAGAGTGTGAGCTTGTGTGATTGTTACTTTATCACGCGCGAACGGCTAGAACAATTTTCATTAAATTTGGTGTGGAAGTAGCTGACACCCTGGATAAACACATAGGCTACTTTTTATCCCGAAATAATTAAGCGGGTAACACCGCAGGGCGCAGCTAGTACTCTATACCACAGACGTCCGCGCACTGCTCAAGAGTTTTTAAGAATCTACGTTCAATCGCGATGTCCCATACCGTAGGAAGCCAGTTTAACCCGTGTTCTAACTGGTTTTAATGCTGTTTCTTCACTATTTTAGACAATACCTGTGTTATTCGGTGGTTTCGGACCTCCTGCGAGGTTCAGACAGAGAGCGAATGCCGAAGATGCGAAGAACTATGACTTTAGAGCTGCTCGGACCCATCTGGTTAATCCTAACAGGTAATAATTACAAGACTTTTGGTGTCATTTTAGTATGTTGCCCATCATCATCATCAGCCTATCTCAGTCCACTGCTGGACATAGGCCTCTCCTATGGCACGCCACTGAGCTCGATCTTCGGCCTTCCGCTTCCAACCGATGCCAGCCATTTTGCGTATATCGTCGCCCAACCTAGCTGGAGGAAGTCCTACACTATGTTGCCCATGCTAAGCTTAAATCTAAATTGAAAAAGAAAATTTGCAAAATGATGGTCACGAGCAGGGCAGGTTCAAGTCGTGCTCGTGTCCATAGCTGGCATGATTTGATGCAATTTGTCAATTCATATAAATTTAGGTTGGTATAATCGTTTCAGTGATTTATAGCTGTAAGGGTGCTGTGTGAGTAGGTATTCATAGATTCCAACAGATAATAACTTGAAATTCGATGGGGGCGAGCAGCGACACAATGGCTCAGTTGGTTAGAGTAGCGCCTAGTAGTCTTGCTCGTGTCCATCTTTTTTCAAATTACCTTTATCAATTTAGGAAAAAAAAATAATAATTAATTAATAACGGATCTTTTTCTATCGTCGGCATGACCAAATTGCCACATAGAAACAGTTAATGTCGTGGTTTAGAGATTGGTCAGTCATCAATAATGGTAGCGAGGTTGAACATCTAGGTTGCGCTGCACATGCTTAGGCATCGTCTCTCGTGGAGGCTCTCTATTTGCACCCGAAACGGGTGATTGTGTCATAGTAGATAGAAAAGCATTTTAAAAATAAGCTTCTAAGTGATGGAGTGGACTTTAGAATGGACTGTAATAAAATGCGTTACATAAAATTTCGAGCCTGTACTGTTGACTTGCCTCGTCTGGAGCCTGAAACTAAAGCTTCTGGATATCAGGTCATGCTTAATAAAAATGCATTTTATGTAGAACTGTCTGCCTCGTTGGTCTAGTGGTCGCTAAGCGCGACTGCTGAGCAAGAGGTCCTGGGTTCAAATCCCGGGTCGGGCAAAGTGTGTGACTGAGTTTTCCATTAGGTAATTCTCAGTAGCAACACGGAGTCTGGATTTGTGCCCGGTTGATGGCAATAGGCTCGCCCCCTATTACATTGGGACTTACAACATAACTGGCGAAATGTTGGTGTACTATATGTTCACCTCTGCCTACCCCTTCGGGGAATACAGGCGTGATGTTATGTTATGTATGTATTTAGAACTAAAGTAACATTATCACACTAATATTACCAAGGCGAATGTTTGTGTGTGACTGATAGCCGAGTGGGATGAACGTTGGACTGTCTAGTAAAAGGTCGCAAATTCCAACCCCGGCACGCACCAATGTCTTTTTCAATTCATGTGCGTACTATAAATTAGTTATCAGTTGCTTAAAACGGTGAAGGAAAACATCGTGAGGAAACCGGCACACTTGAGAGATTTTTCAACGGTGTGTAAAGCCATGCCAGAGGATATAGGCGGTTTAAACTCTGGCACCAGATTGTTCATCAACCATACGATATGAAGAACCTAAGAGCTGATGATGATGTTTCTATTTCAGTGTCGCTGACTCTGTAGTACATATGCTGATGTTTGGGATGGGCGCTGCTATAGTGGTGATACATGAGGGGTACGCGCTATGCGGAATTTGGACCTCGGTGGCAGTGAATTTGGTTGTGGGAGCGATCAACGCGTACAGTGTCTGTGTAAGTATCCGGCCTATAGAATTGACCACCCCCTTTCCTCCCGTCGTTGTCGTAAGAGGCGACTAAGGGAAAATCCAGAAGATGGGCAGCAGCGTCTTCTGTAACTTGACCACTAATACTGCGATCCCCAAGCCGTGTGCCAAGCGTGGGGATTATGGTACCTCTCCCCATTTCTAAGGGGGAGTTCCTTTGTTCAACAATTGACATCTTCCGGCTGATGATGATGATGAAATGAATTTTATTTTATTTATATTGCTTATATCCTAAGATAGGCTGGAGGACTAAGATAGGCTGATAATGATAATGATGATGATTTTAGACGATAGTGTGGTCGGCACAGAAGGTGTACGGAAGAGTCAGTATGCCTCAACTGACATATCCTGACATAGCGGAGGCTTCTGTGCACCTATCACCGTGGCCGAAACTCAGAAAAGCCAGCAGGGCCTTCAGGTATGTTTTCAGGCGTTTGTGGCACCAACAGCCCTATAACAGACTGGGTATCTTCCATTCGATTGAAAATCCGAGTAAAAATATTCTTTCGTCCAACATGTTTGGATAGAGATACCGCGTAAAACGAAGTTACAAAACTTCGGAATTGATTTTATAGTAAAACGAGTATAGATTGATACCATTCAGACTCTATATTTTAAATAATATCATAGACAACAATCCAGACTTATTGTTGAAAAATAACTGTAATAAATAATTTAATGGACGACCTGATTGGCGTAGTGGTTAAGTGATTACACTTAGCCACTACGCCAATCAGGTCGACTGCTGCGCTAAGGGATGCGGGTTCGATTCCCGCACGGGGCAAAAATTTGTGCGATTCACATTTGATTGTCCCGAGTCTGGGTGTTTGTGTATGTGATATTTCATGTTTGTAAAACGCACCCACAACACAGGAGAAATTCCTAGTGTAGGGCCACGTTTTTTATTTAAAAAAATGTTAAAATCAATTCCTCGGTTCTCTTTTTTCTATTTACATTTCACTATCAATTCACCAAACATTGTGATCTATAACAAGGTGAGGTAAAGGCGAGCTTATTGCTTCTTCTTCTTCTTATCGTATGGTTGATGATCAACCTGGTGTCAGAGTTTAAACCGCCTGTAGGCCCCTGGTATGGCTTTACACACCGCTGAAAAATTTCTCAAGTGTGCCGGTTTCCTCACGACGTTTTCCTTCACCGTTTTTAGCAACTGATAACTAATTTATAATACGCACAGTAATTCGAAAATTTTAGTACGTGCCGGAGTTTGGACTTGCGACCTTTAACTTAGCATTCCAACGGTCATACTTATCGGCTATTGCTCACCGAACACAAATCACTCCGAGCAGAGACTAAATCTTATAGAAAAAACCAATAACACTGCCCAACTGAATCGCACCGAGGACCGTACGCTCATCCGTCATACTTTGCGACCACTAGACCAACGATAACATAATACTCTGATTTTAGGTACGTAGTCGAAGGGACACTGATGATGCATCTGTATGGAAACTGCAGCGTGATGATCTTGATGCTCGCTAAGAATCTGATGCATCTAGTAGAAGGGGAAGGCTTGTTAGATGAAGCTGGGAAATTTGGCCCGCCGCTAAGAGTGTACATACTGTCCTTGATGTTGCCGTGCGCTGTCGTCTGTATGGTGACAGACCTAAAGAATTTGGCGCCGTTTGCCTTGATTGCCGATCTGTATGCAAGTAAATCAAGATTTATAGTCATATTTTTTGCAGTAGAAATACATAGCATTTGTTTTACCATCATAACTTTCGTGAGAATCTATATTATTGACTATATATTCCGGTTATACTCACATGTGTATTCGAGAATGCCCGACTAGTTTCGAACTCGAACGGAGCCCTTCAGTTCGGCTCGCGACTCTACCAGCACTCGCGTAACCAGCTCATGAATAAGGGCTCCGTTCGAGTTCGAAACTAGTCAGGCATTCCCGAATACACACGTGAACACATCGAATACAAACCACAATATCCTAGAACCATAGGAAGCGACCATATCCGAGTGCAAGCACAGTCGCTGCCAGTTGCTCGGCGTTCTTGCGTACTTGACGAGAACTATACTGGATTGCACAGATTGCCGATACCATATGGATTTACACTTCATACTCAATGATATTTCAAAAAAGTACAGATATGTTCGCACTCATTTTGAAGACTCGAAAATGGGATAATTGTTAGTCTTGGGTGGTAGAATTGCTGTCCCATTTGACAACCAAGAGAGTACAGTTTGGGCTCAGAGTTCGGAACACTTTCTCGTTCATTTTGTTAGCTTATGACGCATCTATACTTTTTGACATATCATTGTTGGTAGCCGTATATAATCCTAATATTCAATTATTAAACACACTGCTTCGTCGTGCCGTGTGGTATCCGGCCTAGAATTGACCACCCCCTCTCCTCCCGTGTGTGTCGTAAGACTAAGGGAAAATCCAAAAGATGGGCAGCAGCGTCTTCTGTAACATGACCATCAGTGCTGCGATCCCTAAGCACTTGCCAAGCGTAAGAATCATGGCATCCCCCCCTACTAAGGGGAAGGCCTTTGTTCAACAGTGGACTTCTTCCGGCTGATGATGATGATGATGAAACACATTTATTCGCAACAAATATTTAAACGATTGCGTACTTTTGCAGTAACCGTCACCCTGATGACAGTTTGGCTCGGATTGCGGCACCATACGGAGAGTCTGCTGGATATGCCAGCATTTAACGGGGTTCAAGGCCTGTTTGAGTTCACTGGCCTTTGCGTATTCACGCTGGAGAGCGCCTCCATCGCGTTGCCCATTGAGAACAATATGAACGAACCGCATAAGTTCCACCACGTCGTTATTGGCTGTAAGTAACATAATATTACACCTGTATGTCACCTGTCTAAACGGTATTCTTCTTATTGTATGATTGATGAACAACCTGGTGTCAGAGTTAAACTTGTCTTGTCAAAATTGATAAAGGAAACTTGAAAAATGATGGACACGAGCGGGATTCGAACCCGCGACCTTCGCCGATCCGTGGCACTGCTCTAACCAACTTTCAAGTTTCTTTTTTCAAGTTTCCTCTATCAATTTAGATTCAAGCTTAGCATGGGCAACATGCTAGAATGGCACCAAAAGTCATATTGTCTTGTCAAGTTAAGCTTGTAGGCCTCTGAAATGGCTTAACACACCGTTAAAAATCTCTTAGGTGTGCCGGTTACCTCACAATGTTTTTCGTACAGCATCATCATCATTTAGTACAGCCACATTTCGCCAGTTATGTTATAGGTCTATATTTAAGAAGCGAGCTTATTGCCACTAACCGGGCACAAATCTCCGTGCGGCTACAATGGAATGGAAAATCCAAATAATACCTGATCGCCTGCCTGACCCAGGAATTCCCAGTCCATCAAGCTCTGTAGTCATTTCATTACCTGAATTCTCGCTAATCGGTCTTTCAGAAATCTCAACAAGCAATAATCACTATACATATATGTATATCGGTTTTACTCACGTGTACAGCCGGGAATGCCCGACTAGTTTCGGACTCAAACGGAGTTCGTATTCATGAGCAGGTGACGCGGCGGAGTCGCGAGCTGAACTCACCACGTATCGTTTTCAGGTGCGCCGATAGTAACTTTATCCATGATGTTCATCGGCTTTTTCGGGTATTGGGTGTACGGAAAGTCAAGTACTGCTCCTATCACAGTGCATTTCCCCTTTACACCGTAAGTATAATTAATCCATACTAATATTATAAATGTGAACGTAATTATGTCTGTCTGTTACGCCTTCACGACTAACAAACATCTACGGATCGCACAATTTTTTTTTTTGGGTTCCATGCGGGATTCGAATTCTGTTACGCCTTCACGACTAACAAACATCTACGGAACGCACATATTTTTGGTCCTGTGCGAGATTCGTACCCATAACTTTTGCGCAGCCGTCCAATCGCTTAGCCACTGCGCCAATCAGATTGGAGATATTCTGCAGAAGGGTCAAGTGAGAAGTACACTTAACCGACGAGCGTGTATGAGGAATGTGATGCGAGTGAATGAGGCGAAAGAAGTATGTCAGGATCATAGCTAAGAAATCCGTGGTCTCTGTCTACCCCTCTGAGGAACAGGCGTGACTTCATTTATTATGTTGTATACTTTTTATTTGCCGTGTGGTATCCGGCCTAGAATTGACCACCCCCTTTCCTCGCGTGGGTGTCGTAAGAGGCGACTGAGGGAAAATCCAGAAGGTGGGCACCAGCGTCTTCTGTAACTTGACCACCAACACTGCGATCCCCAAGCCGATTGCCAAGCGTAGCGATTATGGCAAACCTCCCCTCCTTTGTTCAGCTGTGGACGTCTTTCAGCTGACGATAATGATGATACTTTTTATCCTAGTAAATAACTTAACCCAACGACTGTAATAAATGCCCGTATTACTTTTACTTTAGACCCAATGCTGAACGTCAGGCATAAAAAGGCAAGAGCAGATGCTAGTATGTCTAATGGTTATGTTTCTTCCAGTTTCCCAGTTACCTTGAAAGTGTTCCTGTGTCTAATTCTTTGGGTGATTTTCGCCGTGTGTTTCTACGTAGCGTTCGACATTGAATGGTTTTACATAAAGCGTCACCACCAGCTGTCCAACTACTGGTTCTGGGAGAGACTGTACCGGACTATCCATGTGATTGTCATTACCATGATCGCGTACAGTCTGCCTGATATCTCCAGGATCATGGGACTTGTAAGTAGCTTTTTTTTGGGACAAACTCACTTGTCTTACCCATCAAAGCAGTTATGGCAGAGTGGTATGACCGTTGGACTGCCAATTCAAAGGTCGCTAGTTTAAAACCCCGGCACGCAACATAGTCTTTTTAATTCATGTGCGTACTATAAATTACTTATCTGTTGCTAAAAACAGTGACCAAATTAATCATAAAATACATAACATTAATATAGTATATGATACTTTTTTTATCCCGGCTGCCTGGTCGGTCTAATGGTCAATAAGCGCGACTGCTGAGCCCGAGGACTTGGGTTCAAATCCCGGGTCGGGTAAAGTGTTACTGGGGTTTTCCAAAAGGTAATTCTCAGTAGCAGCACAGAGTCTGGATTTGTGCTCGGTTGATGGCAATAGGCTCACCCCCTATTACATTGGGACCTATAACATAACTAGCGATGAGGCCCCCTCTTTGTGGAATACAGGTGCAATGTAGATCAAGGTAGTCTATTAGCAATCTTTAATAAATAATCCTATCTTCTTCGTTTAGTTGGGAAGCTTTGCCACAACTCCAGCTATCTTCTTATACCCGCCTTTTATCCAGCTGATCCTGGACTGGGAATATCCAGGACTTGGAAGATTTAAATGGAGGATTATCAGGTTCATTGCCATAATAATCTTTGGATTGACAATCTTTGGTGCTGGTACATATTATAATACTGTTAGTTTAATCGATGTTATGAGGGGAATGACTTTCAGTATCAGAAGCATAGTTGAAGAAGAAGATGATAACGACACTATGATTGCAAGGGTACCTGACCCACTGAATCTGACACTATGAGGCTGTGATGATGATAAATGTGTATTCCTTGCAATGGTGGTCTAAGGTGATGAGAAAAACACCGTTAATATTAAAACCAAAAATCATTGGGATAGCTATTTTGTTTTAGTTTACATAATAGTAAATAAATAAAACCTATATACAGTATGATGGATTGCTTCGATTAATCAGAAGAAACTATTCAATACCTACTCAATAAATTATCGCATTCTACTATGTGTACTTAAGTGTTAAACTTATAATAACGAGATCATCCCCCATAGACAAGAGGCGTATAGAAATGGAATAGAATGAAAAATGTATGGGGATGACATATGTCATCGATAAAATAGTCGAAACATTATGTCATCCCCATACATTTATCTTTCTATTCGTCATGTGTTTTGCCACTAGTCTAAGGCGGCAGATACACTGACGATTTATCGAAACGATATAGGTTTTGGTTCCGATATCTTTGAATAAGTAAATCGTCTACATACGGTATTGTCGTTTCGTCACTCGCATCACATCGCACTTCTATTATTATTTCTTCGATTCTGATTGTTGATATGTCTGTAGCCTCAATTCGTATTTAAGAAATAGCCGTTGCTATGTATGTGTGTGAATGAAAGGGGACCTCAACAATAGCATGTTTGTCAAAGACTTACAAGGGAACTGCGTCTGTGTGAATTTATGTAGAATCTGCATTTAGAATTAATGTATTTGAATATTAATCGATAAAAATATTCTTGAGTAACGTAAAATGAGAATCTTAGGTCCAGCGCTGATCAGGCGAAGCGAACACCCAAACAGATTTTCACTGCTAAACAGATACCAACCTAAGAGACTAAGAAATAAAGTCAACAATAAAAACGACTAATAAGTGTGACAACATAAGATGAAAATTATGAAGGTTGCGTAATTTACTTTCGACTTTATTTCAATGACTATTAAGTTGACATTTGTTTATCAGTGTAAAACTCTTGTCCTTAGCGCCATTAGTTTTCTGTTCTGTTGGCAGAGGTAGTGTGTCAGTAATGTTAATTTTGTTCTTTTTATGTTTTATAGTAAAGTATTGTACTTGTTTATTTTGTTTTATTTGTATGAGGCGAGTGTGTATTAGCTAGGGGCTGGAAGGGGGGGGGGGCTCCGGCGATCATACTCTGGTATGTGATTTTCTGGAAAATGGTATACCTAACCTGTATGGTATATGTGTATTCCATTGAATAAGGGTTTCCAGTTGCTACGATCCTGGCTGGCATGCCATGAATGAGTGAATCAGGCGAAAAATATATAACTTTTACCTCATTCACTCAGATCTCATTCATTCTCGTCGGTTAAGTGTAAATACTCTTTACCTACTACCTGTACTTCTGAAGAAGGAAATCTCTGCCTACCTCTCTGGTAAACAGTGGAGTCATATGACCAACGTTAAAGTTTCAAGCCGCCGAACTCAGAGACATTTAATGTTTACTAAAACTGTCACTAAGTAAAGATTACACATAGAAAACCTTTACTTAGCGATTGTTTAAATAAGAGTGAAGCGGTAAATGTAAATCGGTAAGAATAAAACCGCAATACAGACTTTTTAGTATATTCATTTGTTTTGTAATTGTTCTAAGCATATTCCGGGACTGAAACTGCAGTAGAGGGGCCATATTGGCTGCACCTGCACCGACTTCATTACCATTCGCCATCTGTAGGAGAAAAGATCTGAAGATAAGACAAACGGCAGCGGTTGTATAAATATCGCACTACATCAATGATAATATAAAAAAAATGTAATTTGAAACATTAAAAAAACACGACGACCATGTCAAAAATCGAACTGAAAAGTAAATAAAAAGCAAGTTTCATCGCAGTCAGGGTACTGTTCTGTGGAACGCTGCCTTATCTAAGAGGTACCCGGACTGCAATGGAACGTTTTTACTTTTTATTTCGATTTTTGACATGGGCGTCGTTTTTTTTAATTCTTAAATTACGTTCTTTTATTTGTTTCTTTTTTTATATCCTATAATACTCGCAATGTTGCAAGGATTCTAAAGACAATTTAATCAATGCTTAAACATCATATTTATTATAAGTATGGGGGATAACCCCCTTACTTATAAAACGTATCAATGTTGAACAATTGATTAAATTATAGCTGTCACTGTCGTACTTTGTATGTTAAAGAATAGAGATGCCAATAGACTTAAGCAGTGGTTAACAGGATCATTTTAGCATCGTTTATAATTAAGACGGATAGAGGATATAATTATGTAGTTTCATAATAGGAGCATACCTGTGGCTGTCCAGCCTAACATAAACAGGCCCAGTAACTGTCCCGTTGAGAGCTACGTCAGACCACAGCCGCTCAGCGACCGCGGCAGCTCGGGGCCAGAGGTGGGAGTCCAAATTACCTAAAAGTATAACAAATATTAGAAAGAGCCGAAATGGGCTAACACCTCCTCCAAAAGTGATTGCGACGTGTAGGCCATCGGTACGCAAAAGACTCAGACGGAGATGGTGTAACGATTTGGACGCCTTCTAAAACAACTGGCTAGAGCTGGCCGAGAATCATCATCATCATCATCATCATCAGCCAAAGACGTCCACTGTTAAACATAGGCCTCCCCGTTTAAGCGGGGGGGTTTGCCATAATCCCCACGCTTGGCAAGCGGCTTGGGGATCGCAGTATTGGTGGTGGAGTTACAGAAGACGCTGCTGCCCATCTTCTGAATTTTCCCTTAGTCGCCTCTTACGACACCCACGGGAGGAAAGGGGGTGGTCAATTCTAGGTCGGATACCACACGGCCAAGACTAGGGGGCCGAGAATAGGGGGAATTAAAAGCTCAGGGGAATGGCATAACTGGTTATAGCTGGTCGAGAATCGGGGGAATTGGAAACTCAGGGAAGCAGCCTTTGCTTTTATGGGATACGATCTAGGCTATACAAAAAAAACCATTGATATTCATTATTATTAATGAAAGATTTAAAGATTTACATATATTGTTTATGCAAGACTGGTCGTTGGTAGCTGGGAATAGGGAGATGTGGAAAGAGAGTGGGGAGGCCTTTGCCCAGCAGTGGGACACTTTAGGCTAATAATAATAATATATTCATGAAGAGAGAAATCCGTGGTCTTTGCTCTCGTCTGCGATTAATACTCGTTCCTTCTCTGTATTACAATAGGCCTTTGCCTTTAAGTGGGAAAGTTCATCATCATTTCAGCCCGGTATCACCCACTGCTAGGTATAGGCCCTTTTTCTCTGCCAATTCTCTCTACCTTGAACGCCTCTTGTCCAGGTGTTCTTGGCAAATTTATTAATGTCATCAACCTAGCATGCTTGTGGGACAGTTATAGGCTGGAAATCTAAAGCTAGGCAGGACCAAATATTTTTGCCTTACCTTTGTCTACTAAGTCGGTCCATAGTATAGCTTCGCCACCTTCGATGGTAAACACTTCGATGTTCCTCCAAGATTTCCATGAATACATGTCTTGCCAAGTTCTGAAGAGGAAAAATTCGCAAATGATCATTTAAAAAAGAAACGTCACCCCTCACTAGGAATTTCTCCTGTACCGTGGGTGATTTCACAAACATACACAATCACCCAGACTGGGACAAACATCTGCAGATCACACAAATTTATGTCCCGTGTGGAAATCGAACCTGTAAACCTTAGCGCAGCAGTCCAAATGCTTAGCCACTGCACCAATCAGATCGTCTAAGAGTTAAAGTATCTAATAGCCGGAACAAGTCAAAGCATGCAGTATTGTGACATATTGAGTATTTGTCAAGCAAGGTCATGAATAAATAAAAACACTAATCTTTAAAGGAAATCCCTTTAAATTAGGGCAACACTGCAAGAAATCCTGTTCAAAGATCAAATAGGAAGTAAGTTATATTTGTAGTTAAGTATCATTAATTTTTATGATATGAATTATGATTTCTGATAGATTGGTTTTAATTACGTCCGTGGGTATAAGAATAAACAACATCTATTACCGGGATGATAAGATGGTGACAAAGTCCGGAATTTTTTGCGAGGGCAACGAACCCAGGGTGGTTCACCACCTATTGCGTTTACGATGACTGGTGGAATGTAAGTGTTCAGGTCCCGGAAAAAGAACATATGTCTACCAATTAATTTTTAAAGCCGCGTTTTCATTAGGGGACCTTAATTGTCCCACGACTCTGTTGCTTAACACGAAATTTACGTGACCCGCGCGAAGTCACCCGACCTCGCTTATGAAATCTAGGGATCGCGGGGCTTGTTGCAAGTTGACGCTCACAGTGTCTACTAAGCTCCAAAAATTCTCCTAAACATTCATACATTCATTTCATTTTTTAAAAAACGTCGCCCCACACTAGGAATTTCTCCTGTATCGTTGGTGCGTTTCACAAACATGAAATATCACATACACAAACACCCAGACTCGGGACAAACAAATGTGGATCGCACAAATTTTTGCCCCGTGCGGGAATCGAACCCGCAACCTTTAGCGCAGCAGTCTAATCGCTTAGCCACTACGTCAATCAGGTCGTCCAGCATGTACCAAACCTCTTATTGTAATACCTACATTAATTGCAAATAAGTGATTCTATGCATTGCCGTGTGGCCTAGAATTGACCACCCCCTTTCCTCCCGTGGGTGTCGTAAGAACTAAGGGAAAATTGAGAAGATGGGCAGCAGCGTCTTCTGTAACTTGACTACCAATACTGAGATCCCTAAGCCGCTTGGCCAAGAGTGGGGATTATGGCAACCTCCCCTCCTAAGGGAGAAGGCCTTTGTTCAACAGTTGACGTCTTACGGTTGATGATGATGATGATGATTCTATTCATTCTATTTACCTGTATTTTATACACCTCTGCTTCTTCACCTCACAGGAGAGATCCCATCTACTTGAATGTATTACTTTGAATCTGCTCAGGAACTGGTCCGAAGGGTTTGGTTGCCATTCTGTTAGTTGCACTGCGAACCTAGAAACCAATATTATACAATACTATAAAATAATCTTTTTTTTAGTTTTCTTTGCTAAATAGAAGGCAGAAATCAGGAAATAGGGCTTCTTTTTTCAGGACTGAAAGTTGAGTAGCACGTCTTATTTCCTTCCTGAGTGTTATTTTCAAAAGTATCACCTGTGTCCACTTTTCCCCAAAAAAGACGTCATTTTATTTCTTTATTTTTTTTATCGCTTTTTCCCGCCGCTCCTGCTGCGTTATCCCCTATAAACCCGTTAGAGGGTTGAATTTTAAAAAAAGCCTATGTCCCTCCTTGGGTCCTAAGGTTTCTACATGCCAAATTTCATCAAAATCTGTCCAACGGTTTAGTCGTAAAGGTGTAACAGACAGACAGACAGGCGGACAGTTGGACAGACAGACGGAGTTACTTTCACATTTATAATATTAGTATGGATTAAGATACAATTGGAACCTTCGGCTTCTAAATAAATAAAAATTAAAGAGAATTGCGAGTACTTTAAAATGATTGGTGTCTTTATAGACTGCATAACATACCTATCCCATGCTCTAGCTTCAAAATCCCTTGTCAAGTGCGTTGTGTACCAAATAATGGGCAACTTCGGCAAGAACCCCTTGTTAGCCAACTTCAATCGTTCCAAAGCCTTATCCAGAAATCCTTCCCTTTCTTCAATCAAATAATAACAATTAGCCAAAGAGAACACACTATCACTCAAATGAAAAACATCTACAATCTTCGTCATATCCAAGATTTCTGAGTAAATAATCTGCAGTATATCGAACACTGAATCGTGGATGCCCAATCTTAAACATAGGACATTGTTGCAACTGAAATTTTTGTTCTTGGTTGGGCAGGACGCTCCTGGTATCCAAGACCATGCTCGTCCAACGGGTCCTGGAGCAGACACTTCAATTAGTACCCTAATACCTCGAATACCAGCTCTTTTGACAACAGCCTTAACATCGTCTTTGGTATAAATTAAGGACCTATCATAAGAACCGAATTCAAACAGCTCAGGAACTGCAGGGAGGAATAAAGGGAAGCTGGTCACATCAGAGATCCTCCAATGAAAAGTATTCAGTTTGCAGGTCGCCATAGCATCTATCGTCCTCATGATATCTGGAACGGGAATGTAGTTTCTTCCTGTGTCTAACATCAGACCTCTGTATTTGTAACTCGGAGCGTCCTTAATGATAATGTTGGATAAAGTTATGAGGTATCCGGTAGTTTGGTCTAAAAGGAGCAACTGGCTAAGAGTTTCAAGAGCGTGTCGCATGCCACAAAAAGATGCCGCAAGCAACTTGATGCTTACTTGCGTATTCATCGTTTCGACTTTGATAGTGTACGACTCGTCTGTGTCTAGTCTAATTCGAGGGTCAGGATCTGTTTCTATGTCCATTTGGATGTACATCTTTTTGATCGACATATCCCTAGTGAGGTTTTCTTTTCGTGCTTCCTGTGTGTACCTTTCGAGTTTAGCCAAGTCTCCTAAAAAGAGCTTGAAGGCTTCAGCTATATACAGGTGAACGGCCTCCGATGGTATCGATTGGAACTTGTATTCGAGCCTATTTGTAGCGAGCGATACGATCTTTTTACTGAAATATGTGTATCCAATAGGATAAGGCCATAATTGTGGTCCTATACATTGGAGGATGCATCGACTGAGTGATGGATACATTTCGTGCGAAGTTGGTTCAAACACTTTTTGGCAAAGACCATTTACGCAGATGAACGAGTTTAACTGGAACATCCTGAAAAGAGGTAGGTTTAGACTTAGAATGGACGGCGATTGGCTGTTATGATGATTGAAGACGACATAAATAAGATATATATGACCCTATCTGTCTGTATATTTTACGTTGTAGTAACATTGAACAAATAGACATTTAAATTAACCCTCTGAATTCTGCAGGAATTCAAATGAGGAAAATTTTAATTACACATACTAGAATAATAATTTTAGCAATCATTGTAAGTTTTGTCATTAAACATTTCCATATACTTTTCATGTGGCGTTCAAGGAGGCCTGTTCAGCTGTAGGACAAATAAAGTTTTATTGACATGTTTAAAAAAAAACACATGAAATAGGTTTAAGATGCGAGGTAGGTGGAGCGTTCTTAAACTAAATATGGCTGGCAAAATTTGGGTTCTGCAATTATAAGGACCCAGATTAATACCTAATCTGACTTGTGTTTATTCTTTTGTTATTTTTTTTTATTTGGGAAACAAACAGAATACAATATAGAAAATATAAAACATACAGAGTAAACTATAAATTATCCAAAACAGTTTTCACATAAAATCTAAACATTTGCGCCAAATCGGAAAAGAAACTAAATGAGAATAAACAAACATGAATTAAACAATTAAAACGTCAACAAAAATAGCATTACTACTCAATTACTTAGTATTAATTGCTAGGAGCTAGAAGAAACCAAACAATCGTGAACTGTTTTTTTTTAAATTTGTGTAAAGAAAGGTGAATAATGTCTAAGTTGCAAGTACCATTACTCGTATTAACGAGGTCATTATACAAGTGGCAGGATCTTGTAATAAACAAGTTTTTTCCATAATTAGTTCTTGCAGTGGGAGTAAAGAATAAAAAAATATATGTTACGGGTAATGCTAGAAGTTTGAGTAGGTAAACCTTGATTTACCCGGGTTTACTTAGACTCATCCAAGATTTTTGGATGAAGTCCGAGTAATAATTAATTATTATTGAAATAAATTTTAATTCGGGATTTACCTGTCTGACTAGGTCTACCCAACACTAGCTGGGTAATGTTATGTAAGTGTGATGTGTTGTATTCATATTCATTTATTCATAAAATATAAGCTTACAGTATATACAACCAAAACGCTTACATATATCTATACTAAATATACAAAAAACACAAACAAGATATTAAAAATCTAAAATAATTATTATAAACAAACACAACAATAATGGAAATAACAATAATACCTAGTAATCGTAACTTATCCTATTTAAATAGTTTAAAACATTTCTATACATGATGCTAGGTTTATCAACAAATATATCTGCTTCTGGATTGGCCTTTACAAAATAATTAATAACACTAATGGCTCTGGAAGTAGGGCTGTTGTCTGCTTGTGGGGAGCGCCACTCAGGCGGACAAGAGAGGTGTCTGTGCTACCGTCTGCCAACACCTCGCATGTATTTGTCCGGCACATAGAAATGAATGTTCTCCCGTACTTCGGGATTATCTACTTTGTTCGTTAGTAGGTAGTATGACATGCCTTTGTGAACTATTGTCGTAAAAAAATTCAATATTGAATACTTACTTAACTATGCAAATTTTAATTATTATGTGTAGGTATTTCAATTATTATTAGAAATTTACCCAAAAACCTTGGGTGATCTAAGTATATTGGGTAAACCTAGGTTGACTTAATCTTTTAGCATTACCCGTAACAGATACATATTTACCTGGCTTCCTGACCCTCCCTTAATCTAAATTCTTCAATTCTTGCATCCGTCGATGGAGATGAGAACTTTTTGCTCCACGGTTTTATTGTTAATATTGCACTCAAGACGATTATTAGCAATACTACTACAGCTAACATGTAAATCTTCCAGTTAAAACGATGACGTTTTCTCCTGAAATCATATCATAACGTTAAAAGTGACAAAATGTTTGATTAGTTTTAAAAAATCCTATAATTAAGCTTTTTTTTAAATTAAATAATTTAAAAAATAATACCTAAATGTAGTTAGTTTACATACATACATACATAAAGTCACGCCTATTTCCACGAGGGGTAGGCAGAGACCACGGATTTCCATTTGCTACGATCCTGACATACTTCTTTCGCCTCATTCACTCGCATCACATTCCTCATACTCACATTTCATAGTTATATAAAAACCATTAATTTGTTTTCTCCTTATTTTTGTTCATTTTCTAATGTAAAATTGTAATTCTTACTCTTTAATTAATGTACCTACATTATTTTTGTTGTTACTTGGTAACAAATGTCATACTCCAATGACAATATTTGCATGCCTTTAATACAAGGCGGGACATAAGTACCTATACGTATATTATAAGATCTAAATATGTAAAAATTACTGTTCCTGCAAATAAATACATTTCTATTTGACTTTTGGTGTCATTGTAGCATGTTTCCCATGCTAAGCTTGAATCTAGCCACCGTGTCGCTGCTCGCATCCATCGAATTTCATCCATTTGGCTCAGTTGGTTAGAGCAGCGCCACGGATCGGCGAAGGTCGCGGGTTCGAATCCCGCTCGTGTCCATTATTTTTCAAATTACCTTTATCAATTTATATTCAAGCTTAGTATGGGCAACATGCTAAAATGGCACCAAAAGTCATATAAATTTGGGTTGGTATTATCGTTTCAGTGATTTATAGCTGTAAAGGTATAACACTGAGTTGGTAATCATAGATTCCAACAGATAATACCTGACGTCACCCTTAAGACGTAAATACTAAAAGGGAATTTGAAATTCGATGAATGCGAGCAGCGACACGGTGGCTCAGTTGGTTAGAGCAGCGCCACGGATTGGCGAAGGTCGCGGGTTCGAATCCCGCTCGTGTCCATCATTTTTCAAATTTCCTTTATCAATTTACATTTCTATTACTATTAAAAAAAAAACACAAACAGTCGTAAAAGGAAGTGGACTCAGCGAATGCTGTACCGGGACAAGCATGACCAGGTCCAGCGCTGATTTTCAGCCACTCCTACTCCCTAGGTATTTTTAATGTAGCTATAAATATAGTAGCTAGATGGTGCAGTCAATATGTAAGGTTATGCAGCATTTGCTACAGTCACTCCTAGGAAGGGTAAAAAATATCCGTTTCTCACACTTTGAAACCCCGCTTTATCCCTTGTATGTTCTCTCTTCGGTCATATCCGCTTGTCGTCCTATCAGAATATGGGTGTGATGGAATAGAGAGTCACAATGTAGGCGCACTCATTTGTGCAGTATAATAAATTATTGGAGATTTACATTTATTGATATGTCTTGTAGTAACTATATAGTTAGGCTCGCCCCGTATTACATTAGGACCAGCTGATACAGCTTCGTACCCATCTGGGAACTCTTGTGTTTAACAAAAAATATTATTGCAACCTACGCAAATATGACTTTTCCTTCATTCTCATTCTCTGGCAAGTATCCTTCGGCCGGCACTTCTTCCTGCTCGCACTGGGCATTAGAGCTCCCAGGATCCCCACAGCATGGGCCAGATGGACTGCATCTGCTGCAAGCACAGCGTGGCAGGCAACGACGATCTGAAAATTTAAAAAACCTCCAGTTTCATTATCGTCTTCCTAACTCTGGCCTCTCAGCCTCTTATCATCATGATCTCTGACATGGTTTCACACACCCTTGAAAAATCTCTCAGGTGTGCCGGTTTCCTCACGATGGTTTCCTTCACCGTTTTTGGCATCTGATAACTAATTTAAGGACGCACATGAATTCGAAAAGACATTGGTGCGTGCCGGGGTTTGGGCTTGCGACCTTTGATTTGGCAGTCCAACGTTCATAGCACTCGGCTATCACTGCTTGGAAACGTTGGAAGCAATGGAAACGTTAAACAGCTTTGTAATGGTGTTAAAAATAAACATAAACAGTCATCATCATCATCATCAGCCAGAAGACGTCCACTGCTGAACAAAGGCTTCCCCCTTTTAGAAGGGGGGGTTGCCATAATCCCCACGCTTGGCAAGCGGCTTAGGGATCGCAGTGTTGGTGGTCAAGGTACAGAAGACGCTGCTGCCCATCTTTTGGATTTTCCCTTAATCGCCTCTTACGACACCCACGGAAAGATAGGGGGTGGTCTATTCTAGGCCGGATACCACACGGCACGTTAGAACAGTGCATGTAATAAAATCTTACTCAGTTCAGATTCCGTTTCTTTCTTTCCCACTTTCGTTATTTTTCCAAAGTCCACCAGGCGAAGCTGGACTTTTGGCGTAGATTCAAATGTTTCACTTTCCTTCACTTCAGATTTTGATTCGTAATTGATAACATAATCGACGTCAGAAAACGAAGCCGTTTCGGTTACAGCTGATGGTAAAACAGTGACTGAAGATTTGAACTTTAGAGCGGTGAATTTTTTCTTGATGCTTTCCGTTGCGGAAGCCTCTGAAGTCATGGAGATTGAAGAAGGTTTGATGGTAGATGCTGATGTTTCGATGGAGTCGGACTGAATAGTCTTGATTTTGGAAGATTTCTTGACTTGCAACTTTTTTTTTGTTGATCGCAATTTCGGTTTTACTGCTTCGCAAGCATCTGTTGATGTTAAATTACAATTGGCATATTTAGAATAATACAATAATGGTCATTGCTGTACTACAAATTGACGTAGAGATTAATATATTAATCAAGACAAGTACCAATTAATTATAATGATTATTGTTTATAAAATTATGATTTACAAGAACTATAATCATATTACCAGCCTTTACTTGGCCTCTTCTAAGACAAAGGCCTCTTCGCATACAACGAAAGAATTTCCATTGATAACCACGCTTGCTCACTGCGGGTTGGTGATTTCTGGTGATTTCAGACCATTCAAGCCAAATTTCATCATGGCGTTCTACTTTATTCTTACTCAGTAGCATTTTGGAAAATTTAAGCTAGTACACATGACATATAAAAAAGTACTTTTATCTTTAGGTTTAAAGCAAGGTTTTGCTTAAAAAAACTAGTATAAGAAAGGACCAAACGAAATACCTCTGATAGCACATTCTATATTATTAGCTGTAACTTCCATGTCGGTCAGTCGCTCACAGAACTTCAAAATCATCTCCTGCTCATGTTTGTCTAGATGGACGCATATGTCACTATCCACCAGCCCCTCAATTGAACTGACGCAGCAATGGAACAGTAATATTGTGTGGAGGAAGTAAACCTTCTTTGGCATGTCTTTTATTTCCCAGAAGAATCTAGAAAAAGATAAAAACTTTTTCAACAAACTCTAGAAAGGGGAGTTGACAATCTGTGCATGCAAATATAGGTTTTATGCTTGCATTTTTATTGGTAAAAATAGTTAGACAACCATTATTCAAAGACTTAAAAAAAAAACATCGCCCACACTAGGAATTTCTCCTGTAAAGTGAGTGCGGTCCACAAACATGAAATATCAAATACACAAACACCCAGACTCGAAAGAAACACATGCGGATCACACAAATTTTGTCCCGTGCGGGGATCGAACCCGCAACCCCTAGCGCAGCAGTCCAATCGCTTAGTCACTGCGCCAATCAGGTCGCTACATACGTACATACATAACATAAAGTCACGCCTATTTCCACGAGGGGTAGGCAGAGACCACGGATTTCCATTTGCTACGATCCTGACATACTTCTTTCGCCTCATTCACTCGCATCATATTCCTTACACGCTCGTTGGTTTAGGGTACTTGACCCTTTTGTAGATTGTAGAACATCTCCGATCTGGTCAAAGTATGTTCGCCGAGGTCTTCCCCTTCCCGATATTCCACTAACAGATCGATATTGACAATTTATGATTCTAAATTCTTTATTTGAAATGCGTACATCGTTGTTTCATACATGCAAACACTTTCTTCCTTATATTACTTAAGTAACTATGGGTCCATAATGATCTGTAATATTGTAAGTCCACCTATGTACTAATATGGAATGCAATAAAGTATTGAGTATGGAGTATAACTAGTATAACTTGGCCTTTCTATTGGTCCTCATCTAAACTATAATCGCAATAGAATTTGATACAAATGAAGCTTGATTCTTAGGTACGGGCATAGAATACCCTTTTGTCCAAAAAAAGACGCGGAAAATATAAAATTCCATACCTTAATCTCAATATAGGATACTTATACTTGATAAACGGTTCGATATCATCGGAGCACAGGATGGTTTTGTCTATATCATCAAGACAAATGTCCTGTTTATACTTGTTCACCACTTCTATCAAACTCCTCATATTCAGGTCTTTTGCTGGTGTTTTTGGATGCACGCATTTGTTTACCTGAAATTTTTAACACAGGCAGGTATTATTTACTTACTAATACTAGCAGTGATAGCCGAGTGGTATGTATGACCGTTGGACTACTATGTCAAAGGTTTTGCAAGTTCAAACCCCGTCACGCACCGATGTCTTTTCGAATTTATTTGCGTACTATAAATTAGTCATCAGTTGCTAAAAACGGTGAAGGAAAACATCGTGAGGAGACCGGCACACCTGAGAGATTTTTCAATGGTGTGTAAAGGCCATGTCAGAGGCATACAGGCGGCTTATACTGTGAGACCAGTTTCAACCACATAAAAAGAAGAACAATGCAATAAATGAAATTCGGATGTATGTAGAGTCCCTTCAAGTGATGATAACTTAGTACATTAAGTTAGACGAACAGTAAACAGTGTTCTATGTATCAATGCCTAAGTACGTTGGACCATTACTTGTTGGTCAACCATGCTGCCATGCATGTTGACTAGACAACGGGCATGTCCTTGGCTGCTGCCCCCTTACCATGATCTCTTACGTAGGGCAGTTTACGTTGTGGAAACGAGACGCCGCATTACACCACGTAGCGACGTCTCGCTTTCATATTGTTAACTGTCCTGTTTCAGAGTTCATGGTAAGGTTAGATCTAGATCAAAACATTCAACCTACATTTATAGCTACCTAACTTATAATAACTATCATACCCAGTTTAATAGTAGCTGAGTCCATCTCCTTTCATAGATTTCCATTTTACAATCCGAGCATGACGTTTCGTCTGAATACATTTTTTATAACAATTAAAATACGGTAAACATAAATAATAGTAAATATTTTGTGTTATGCAACAATAACATTTCAAAAAGTGACTCTGTCATGACACCAAAGACTAGAGATAGAAGATCAGCCACCATAGATACGATAGGTATTTAATAGTCTCTTTTACAAAAAGATTCCATTTAGATTTATATTCTATGGTACATGCATCTCAGAGGATTTAACCGACAAGCATTGATGGTCATGCTTCTTCATCATCAGCCGAAAGACATCCACTGTTGAACAAAGGCCTCCCCTCCGCGATTCTTGCGTGTTGCATAATATAGCATCACGACTAAATTGTCACATTCCGGCATTTATAATGTAGGTCTTAGAGGGGGTTGCTTCAGCTTCACTGGACGCATACGTTAAAAAAATAGCTACAGCAATTTTGTTTCTTCTACCAGCTTTAATAACGAAAATGTTTTGTTTTCTACTTGCAGCCCTAATAACGTTGATAATTAAACGGATTAAGTATGCCATGAGACAAGGCTTCATATTTTACCTACGTTAAACATCTTCTGTAATAGTTATTTTTTGACGTACGAACGTAACGTTAAAAGACCGTTTGAATCAACCCGCTCTTAATGATATAGGAGGCGAGCCTATTGCCACTATCTGGGCACAATCTTGACTTCTACTTCGTGCTGTTACTAAAGGAAAAACCTAGTAACCTAGTAAAGCTTTTCCTGACCAGGAACTGCGGGTGGAAAAAGTATACACCTCTTCATACCCCTTCGGGGAATCCAGGTATTATATTACGTTAAAGTAGTAGCTGGGCGAACTGCCCTAATATCCTAAAATTTCCTCTTACCTGCCTGCTTAACTGCCTCATTGGGCAAGTGGTTCGAATCCCGGATCGGAAAGTATTACTGGGTTTCTCCATAAGGAAATTTTGAGTAGCAGCACGGAGTTTGGATTTGTGCCCGGTTGATGACAATGGCCCACATTCGAACCGATAACATAACTGGCGAAGTGTGGGTTTACTTTACAGTCACCTCTGCCTACCCAATCGAGGAATACAGGCGAGATGTTATGTCTTTCTCTTACCTAGTTTAAAAACCGCCTCTGTTCGCGATCTTTAATTGTATCTAATTATCTACTGCGTATACAGTGCGTATTTAGTCTTAGTTTGGATGCTGCCATGACCGAAATTCGATCAAGAGTCAGTAAACACTTAATTATGATTTGCGAAATATTGCACAACATTTATAGAAACACTGAATTGGGTCGCAAAACTGGATAAATCTAAAAAAATCATGCTTCTTTGATCTTTACACAAAAATGAAGATAAATTGTGATCAAAACAAGAATGTTTAAGTAAGTATAATATTGTTACAAGACTAATACGTGATTTGATATCAATAATTTATTATGTAATTATATAATAATTGTGTTTACAATACAATAAGTGCCTACCTATATTACTTTTACCTAACGTATAGTTTCAAAAGCCCCGTGCGACACATAAAAATTACACTTGGTATTGTTTCTTTATAGTAGGTGCATTTTTCAGGCATTGAAGATTATCTTAACGACAACTACAGGACATTATTTATTTATGATAATATTTAACATTACCATATTAATTTCAGATTTAGGTTTTATAGTACCATGCACGAGTGGCTGACGCGTATCCTCACCGGACACGGATGTTTCAGGAGGTACCTCATCATCATCAGCCAAAAGACGTCCACTGTTGAACATAGGCCTCCCCGTTTAAGCGGGGCGGTTTGCCATAGTCCATAATCACGCTTGGCAGGCGGCTTGGGGATCGCAGTATTGGTGGTGGAGTTACAGAAGACGCTGCTGCCCATCTTTTGAATTTTCCCGTAGTCGCCTCTTACGACACCCACAGGATGAAAGGGGGTGGTCAATTCTAGGCCGGATACCACACGGCACCTATCTATGTCGTATAGGCCGAGAGCACTCGCCCAGTTTTCACCACAGTCACAGCTTACAGAATACGTAGCGTGGAACGAGCAGCGCCGTGACCTAATAACGGTGACCGGTGACCTCCCGAATCCGGACGTTATTATGTCCATGATGGGGAGCGAGAGCGCCTGGAATGCTGCAGCCTCCTTCTGCGAGGAGGTAAATGATAATGATTTAATTTCTGCAAATAGGTTTAAAAAAACACTTTTACACGTCTTTTTTTTAACTATGTAGATAGATGGCGTCGGCGTTTCCTAACTGACTGCCTCTGAGAAGAAACACCGAAACAAACTCAGGGGTCAAGGTCTCTTTTAAAGTCCTGACAAGTTGAATAATTTATGTGAGAACAGTGTAGGTGGTCTGGGTGATGGTGTGATGAAAGATGTGGCTGAAAGGAGAGGGAACGAACGACCTCCCTTCCATTCCGCGCCAGGTGAACCGGTCGCCGGAGGGCAAATTACCTCCGACTGCGGGCGACGGACTTGGGGTAGTTTGTCACCCGACCAGATAGGCCCAAGTAGGCGTCTTCCAAGAAGGGACGTGCGGCACGCAGGCCGTACGTAGTGATTGGGATCCGCCGGATAGAGGCGAGTCGGGACATGTTCCGCGTCCCTCGATCTAGGGTAGCTAGGAGGACACCTGAGGGTTTTAGCCGGTGGGAGTGCGCTATACCCCTTCGTCCGCTCTAGGACGGAGAAATGCTATAAGATTGCCCTAGTTAAAAAAAAATGTTTTATCGTACCAAACTCTAAGTGAGCAAAAATGAAGTACCTAGGTACTTAGCAGGTTATGGATTATACAGGAAAAAAAATCCCCAGTGGATATCGAATCCGTAGTGTTGGGGTAGCAGGCCTTAGGACGTAGACAAGTAGCAAAACCGTTGATAGAAGGAGAAAATACATATACACACGAATTGATTGAATAATTTGTAATTTCCTTAATTATTATTAGTAATTAATTAATTTCCTTTTTAGAATATAATTATTTTGGAACACTCCCCATCTTGGAGGTGGGCGCTAACAGTTGCGACACAGTTTCTTAATTAATGTAACAGATAATGCATAATTAATATTGTAAACTCGTTTCTGTTCCAATAAATGATTTTGATTTTGATATAGGTAGGTATGGGGTTGACAAAACATAGATTAGATAGATTACAGGTAAATAGTCTAAGTGCTTTGAAAGGCATGTTAAGATAAAGATAAAGATGTTTTATTTTGTGATAACCTGAGTAAATGTACATACATGGTTGTTATGCAGTAAAATCTGGTATCTACATGTTTTGCCATCAATGGCGTACAAAAATTATAGGTGGTGCACAGCACCTCAATTTAAAAAATAAAATTTACCAACAAATAAAAAAACTCATTAATAAAGATACATAATATGTAGTACCTATCTACAAAGTATTTGAATTTTAATTCAACATTATATTTTTCCTTCACTCATACACATAATTAGTTTTTCAATATATTTTTTATTATCTTTTAAAAATGGTATGTAGTAACACTTGGCTATAAGAAATCTTTTAAGTTGGATTTTTAATTTTAAAATGGGGAACTCTTTAATATCTTTGGGGATTTTGTTAAATAACTAAAATAACTGGTGCCAAACAAAAAATACTGTTATGCATCAATGCTGTATTAGATCTTACTATACATAATCTATTGTTGTCGCGGGGTAATAATTATA
Organism: Abrostola tripartita; assembly: GCA_905340225.1. Taxonomy (NCBI): domain Eukaryota; kingdom Metazoa; phylum Arthropoda; class Insecta; order Lepidoptera; family Noctuidae; genus Abrostola; species Abrostola tripartita. Next base: position 6,638,019 of record HG996512.1, read on the forward strand.
TCAACCAGAAAAGGTAACGAAACTCGATTATTGAGGTATTATTATACTGCACGGCTCGAGTTGATAAGGTTCATACAAAAATGTATGAAACTCCCTACTGCAACTAAAGCACACTTAACACAACTATATATTTATAAACTAGACCGGTGATCTCGCTCTAACCTATACTGTACTGTCTTTCTGTTTCGCACAGCCAATCTATAGTAGGTACTACTTGGCATTCTTTTGACTGGCCTGTTGGTCCACTAGTTAGTGACTCTGACTGCTAAACCGGAGGTCGTGGGTTCGATTCCCACCCAGGACAATCTTTGTGGGATAAGCATAATCATTTGTTCTGTCATCATCATCATCATCAGCCGTAAGGCGTCCACTGTTGAACGAAGGCCTCCTCCTTTTAGAAGGGGGGTGTTGCCATAATCCCCACGCTTGGCAAGCGGCTTGGGGATCGCAGTGTTGGTGGTCAAGTTACAGAAGACGCTGCTGCCCATCTTCTGGGTTTTCCCTTAGTCGCCTCTTACGACACCCACGGGAGGAAAGGGGGTGGTCAATTCTAGGCCGGATACCACACGGCCATTTGTTCTGTGTCTTCGTGTAATTTATCTATATATATATATGTATTTAAAAATACCATAATACAGGCTCTGCCTAGTTTAGGATCAGATGATCGTGTGGGTTTCCTGCTTACGTAAAGTTGAAGCCTGTTTCACGGCGATGCGAGAGGCGATACGGTGAATAGAATAGAAAAGACATTTGGTGACGTTCCCTTTCCGATTTGATATGAGTGCTGACCCTATGCCGTTGATCCTGCGCCTGATCGCTCTCCGGTCCTGTCGGTCTACCGTCCCATCAAACTATGAGAGTAAGGAAGTAAGTAAAAGAGTCTGAAGGCGTATTACCAACCGACCAAAAAAATATACCTACTTTAAATTGATAAAGGAAATTTGAAAAATGATGGACACGAGCAGGACTTGAACCTGCGACCTTCGCCGTACCGTGGCGCTGCTCTAACCAACTGAGCAATCGTGTCACTGCTCGCACCCATCGATGTTCAGTTGGCAAGCAGCACCACGGTACGGCGAAGGTCGCAGGTTCAAGACATGCTCGTGTCCGTCATTTTTAAAATTTCCTTTATCAATTTAGATTCAAGCTTAGCATGGGCAACATGCAAAAATGACACCAAAAGTCATATATACCTACTTTTTAATTTATTCGAAGTATTCTTTGTTATCTGGCCGTACATCATAAAAATGACATTTTGAAACCGTGCAATTAAAGTATTTATAATTATAACCGTCTGTAATTGGTGTTTATCAATTAAAACATTTTGAGTCTATCTCCGTAGGCATAAACCTATTAACCAATCATAGTATTCTACCTAACATAGACTAAGCACAGGATTGGCTTGTGTTATCTTATATACTTGTGTTATATACCTACATAAAAATATACATTAGATATGTTATCATTTAGATATTTAGTTTAAAATGCCTTGAACCGCCTAATGTTACTGATAACAAAATATAATTATTATTAATTATTTTTTATGTATTCATTTAAACCTTTTGACATTTGATGATATATGCAAAAAGCAAAAAATACTATATAATAACATATTTTACTATATCTTTAAGGCAACGTATTATGTCCTACATAAAACACATAAGCAGGGTAGGCAAAGGTGAATATATAGCAGATCCAAATTTCGCCAGTTATGTTAAAGGTCCCAATGTAATAGGGGGCGAGCCTATTGCCATCAACCGGGCACAATTCCAGACTCCGTGCTGCTACTGAGAAATTCCTAACTTAAGACCTAATAACACTTTGCCCGACCCGGAAGTCGAACCAAGGACCTCATGCTCAGCAGCCGCGCTTAGCGACCACTAGACCAAAGAGGCAATTTAGTGAGTACATTTCATAATATTTCAAAATATTATTAAAATAATAAACGATTTTAAATGTAATTTTAATTACATGTCATTTACCCCAAGTGGAGGTAAACTTAATTAAAATATCATCAATATTTTTTATCCATTTGATCTAATTTAAATATTAATTAAGTAAGAAATCAATTAGCGTGAATTGATTTTGTAATTATACGATTTTTTAATATTATGAAAGTGAACTCAATCTTTGGTCTAGTTGTAGCACAGCGCGACTACTGAGGAGTTCCTGGGTTCGAGTCCCGGATCGGGCAAAGTGGCGCTGCTTTTTTTAATAATTCTCAGTAGCAGCACGGAGTCTGGATTTATGCCCTGCAATAGGCTCGCACCGTATTACATTGGGACTTATAACACGAGAAATTTGAGTGTACTATTATATATACCTCTGCCTACCCCTAAAGGGATACAGGCATGATGGAATATTATGATAGACTAATTTACAACTACACAAGTGTGGTCACTGTCTATTCCCTTATACATAGTCCGATGGGATATCATAAGGCTGGTTTCACAGCTGTCCGGAAGTCCGTAAGGGCCGTCCGTACAGAGGAGACCCGTACGGGTAGTGCCCGAAGTACTCTGAAACGGGGGTTCCCGGTTCAGTACGATACAGTTGCTAGGACGCGGGAAGCAGTGTTGGCTCTACCCGGAGCGGTTCGTGTACGGACAAATCCGCGTCGCTGTAAAACAATGTTCTAGCGCCTCACGGGTGTCTTCACAGCTGTCCGGGAGCCCGCATGGGCCGTCCGTATCGGCTTCCGGACAGCTGTGAAACCAGCCTAACCCGATAGAGATCAAGATATTGAACCAGACATTAACTGAATTGAATTAATTTAGGCTCAAACCTGTTTAGTTGCCACCTTGCCAATATAAGACCTTCACCACGTAAACTTGAACCTTCAGTACACATTTACTATTGAATCGCATTGAACATATCAGTCTGTCGTTAGGACGCATGCGCAGTGGAGCCTACTTAATGACTATAAAAAAAAAGTTTGAGAAAAGCAAATTTAATTTGCTTTTATCAAACAAGCACCTCCATCTCTCTCTCTCTCCCTTAGAGGTTATAATAAATCTACATTTCGCTATGTCTACAGTTGCGGTAAAGGTCTTAATGTAATAGGGGCGAGCCTACTGCCATTAATCGGGCACAGATCTCCGTGCAGGTACTGAAAATTACCTAATCAAAATCTCTTATAATATTTTTCCCGTCCCGGTAATAGTACCCAAGAAATCATGCATAGCTGTCGCGTTTGCCACTGCTCGTATTGCTTCTTCTTTCATAACAATGAAACCGGATTAAAACCTTTAGAAAGAAACTGTAATAAATACTTATTCGCAATGATATTGATACAGTTGGTTCAAAAATTGGCGCAAGAAACTGATTGGTGTCTACACGATAGCGACTTGTAAACGCAAACGGTTTGTGCAAAAATTGCGCAAGCACTGTATGGTGTCCACACGATAGCGCCTTGCATTTATATGGTACTGTCTACCGTCTTCACGTAACATGCTTAATTGTGCATATCAATTTTCTACTAAACTAGCGTTTTGTGCTAGCCATTTATGCGGTATACAGTTTTTTCGTATTAGGGTATAGCACACATATCAAATCGGAAAAGGATCGTCACCGTATCGCCTTTCACCTCGCCGTCAAACAGGCGTCAACCTTACGTAAGCACGTAACCAAAGCGAATCAGCTGCTCCTATACGTCGACACGGCTACGGCTAAGCGACGCCGCGCTTACGGCTCGCCAGTTCAAGCTTGTCCGGAGGCGAGGCGATTACGTTACGATTCCGATTAGTGTGCGTTTGAGTAGGGAGTTTCATACAAATCGACTCGAATCGAGATCGAAAACGATCCCTTTCCTAGTTGAAATTGTGTGCTATGACCTTTTTAAATTAAAGTACATGATTGCTTATATAAACAAGACTTAGTGCAAATAAAATTGACCATGTAGCCATGCCTTTAAGCCTTGCATGTTACGCGAATACGTCACTTGGCAGTACTGACACATGGTCGAGGTTATGTTAGATAATTTATTTATAATGGTGACACTTTTTAATCATTTGTCTGATGTCAAGTTACCTTTGTTTTTAGTTTCGAGGTCGTGTGACATGGCGACATGCGTGTGAGATGTCTGTCAAAAATGTATGCCATTTCCTTACTTAAAACGATAGTCGTAAATGCGTAAGTAAAGTTCTTTTGTCATCATCATGAAATTTTGCTTATACGTTGTCAGGGGTACAAGGGGAGATAGGGTACCTTTCCCTGTTAGCTACCACATTCGAGAATTTTTGTAAGAGAAAAAGCTGGACGTCTCTTTAAAATAAAGTTACTCACGGAAAATTAGCTTGATAGTAATCAATTGCAAAATGGTCCGTGGTTCCCTGACTAGAACTGTTCTCGTCGGAAGAACATGTCAAAAAATTTACGTTTTATCCGATATGGGCCCAATAAATGGATAACGGCCCGCTACCATGGGAATTACGATGTGCGGGAAAATGTGAACCTATGATAAAATACAACCCATCACCACACAATCATATCAGTCATTTATGGACTGAGAGTAATTCTAAGTAGTTATTTGTGTTAATTGTATCTATAATACATAGTCTATACTATAATGATAAGGAAAATATAAAGTTTTTAAATAAGAGGAAATCTCTGAAACTATTGATCCACTTTTCTTCCACCAATATTTAAAATGGGCTTCCAAGGTGGACAATGTACATAAACTACTTATATCCCGGAAAAGACACGAAAAAAATTCTACACAGACGAATTCTGAATCTAGTTACTTCGTTCGCTTCGGTAAGAAGGATTGGTCTTTTAGAAAGAAACTCAGAACAAGACCTGCTGAGACCCCAGACTGACGCGCTCGTCACAATCAACACTCATCTCAACCTCTGCTCACCCCATCAATAAATACAGCGTGATGATTAATATAATTGATTGCATGATTGTCTTGGCAACCTCGACCGCGATACCACATCCTATAATATTTAATGTTCTATTAAAATCACATTCAACGTAAACTTACTAGCATACCGTCTTCGCCTTGAGCCTAGGTGTTTGTCCACCCGGGAATATTAGAAGCAAGTTTCTTATCTAAGTATCTCAAGAAATCCCATACAGCACGTGCTCATGGAGTGTGGGAGGGAGGCCGATCATCATCATCGTCATCAGCTGGAAGACGTCCACTGTTGAACAAAGACCTCCCCCTTAGAACGCCACAATGAGCAACAACTTGCCATTTTTGCAACCACCAGTTGGCCGCAACTCTAACGTTATCGTCGGTCCACTTGGTGGGAGGCCTGCCGGCTCTGCGTCTTCCGGTTCATGGTCGCCACTCGAGAACCTTTCTTCCCCAGCTGTTATTGGTTCTTCGAGCGATATCGGGAATTCTCCAGTGCCCAACGTCGTTATTGGAAGTTTGCAGCAACCTGAAAGGGCTGTTCGCATTTTAGATCAGGCGCAATGGCCTAATTAAGCGGCTAAGTGCGGTAAATACCCAGTAAAACTAACAATGTATAGTAAGTATTGCATATATAATGTCTACCTCGTTGGTCTTGTGGTCGCTGAGCGCAATAGTAGTGGGCGTTGAATCAACGAACTAGTTGAATCAACGTTGATGTCTCTTCAACGGGATTAACGTTGACCGTGTACAAATCAACTCGTTGAATTCGTCAACGACTGTCAACACGAGTGGCGAGACAATGACGTTTACGAATTCAACTCGTTTGACGAAACGAGAAACTGAACACAACGTTTTGTTATTTTCAACGTACGAAATTTGTGTTTTATAGCAAATTAATCAGTCAGTCCTAAGCCTGAAAAAAGTATGAAGGGAAAATCATCTAGAACCCTAGGTAGGTAGTAGGTAAAGTCATCATAAAATGTTATCCAATTTCATTAGGTAAACTGCATCAAATTGTTCGTAAACTAACATTACAACAGCATAAGTTAATAAAAGCGTTTAGGCGTTTATCGTTCATGCAAGTTGACGTTCGTAACACGTTAACTCGTTGACGAAATTAACTAGTTGATCAACTAGTTGACAAACGCAAATCAACGTTAACGTTTCGTTGACGGAAAAACCTTCAACGACCCATCGCTAGAGCGCAACTGCTGAGCATGAGGCCCTGGATTCAGAGCCCGGGCAAAGTGTTATTAGGTTTTTCCATTAGATGATTCTCGGTAGCTGCGCGGAGTAGAATAGTCTCGCCCCTATTATGTTGGGACTCATAATGTGACAGGCAAAATGTGGGTGTACTACATCTCTGCCTACCCGTTCTTTATGCTATTTTTTATGCATAGACGGGTTGGTCTTTTAGGAGAATCTAGGACCTTATGTCCTGTGGTGCTAGTGCCCTCTAGGGTAGACTTTGTGACGTAGAAATCCCACACTCGGTTCATACTCCCAAGGGTTGGGTGCCTATTGAAGGATTCCCCCCGTAAAAAGGTGTGCTAAAGACAAAGTGTTATTAGTTACATAAATCGTTTTTAAAAAATCTGTAGAAATGCTTACGTCCATAATATTTCTTTCTTTATAAAAAATTGGAAGTTGTGCATGTAATAGCACAACTTCCAATTTTTTGCTGATAATATTATAACCCTTTTTTCAATCGTAATCGAAAACTACACCATACACAAAGACGAGACACAAGACTCGACGACTATTTCTTTTGATGTCTTCAGAGAGATTTTTCAACGGTGTGTAAGCCATGTCAGGGGCCTACAGGCGGTTTAAACTCTGACACCAGGCTGCATCAACCGTACGATAAGAAGAAGAAGTAAGAAACTCCGTCATATTTCCAGCAAACAGTTCCCTATAACCTTCAAGCACTAATAACTAAGATCCTCTCCATTACTTAAAATCACAAAACACCAAGAAAATCGTTACCCAAGAAAAACATAATATTAAATTCTAAGAATTGTGAAGACAATAGTTTTAATGACCTCAGATTGCATGCTTCAATGGGTCGCTAGACAGACAATACTATTATATAATCGACCGTGAAAAACTATATCTTGTAAAAAGTGATTGTTAAAATATACTGCAAAAAATATCGGTCAAGCTCAATGTTATTTAGAGTTCGTTTTGGGTGATCACGGAACCTTTGTCAATGCTGTTTTGGACAGAAGGTATTTACGATAAAGAAATGGAAACATACAAACATAATAAATTTATACTATAGCGTTGCATGATGCGTTGCTCGTGACCACGGCCGATGCAACTCGGTCGAAACGTCAAGCCAAAATTAAAATTTGTATTTCGCGTTAATTCCCGTGTTTTAGTTTAATTAACAAACAAACATATTTATTTTATAGGTGATCATCATCATCATCATCATCAGCCGGAAGACGTCCACTGTTGGACAAAGGCCTCCTCCTTGTAGAAGGGGGGAGGTTGCCATAATCCCCACGCTTGGCAAGCGGCTTGGGGATCGCAGTGTTGGTGGTCAAGTTACAGAAGACGCTGCTGCCCATCTTCTGGATTTTCTCTTAGTCGCCTCTTACGACACCCACGGGAGGAAAGGGAGTGGTCAATTCTAGGCTGGATACCACACGGCACGGCACAGCTATAGGTGATCATTGATTAGTAAATACCAAATATTTTGCAGGAGCTAATGAAGAATCCAGGCACTAATGCCAGGTTCGCAAAAGGCTGATACAAATAAAAATCAACTAATAAACCCTTATATATAACAAAGCTTGCGATGCTCAACCCGTTTCTGAACGGTTATCGGAAAATCAACTAATATACTACCAAATCACCCATTAATAGTCAACTTGTCATCAGTGAACAAACTAAAATTGTGAAGAAAACGACTCTGAGATAGGGTCACTCTTTGTAAAATGTAATGTTCTTAAAATTTTGGTAACTACTTTCTTATAGATTTATTTCGATTTGAGACAGAATTATGCCGAAGGCTGTTATAATTACCTATGTACATCTCAAGAATACACGGAAGAACAATCAAACCTTTCATTTTCTTCAAAAAATTAATTATGATAATTCAAAGGAATTGATAATTAGTAATTACTGATTTTATTAATATGGTTCATCTTCTACGATATCAATCTTTCGAAGGATTTCGCACTCATTTTCGATGCGTATTTTTTCATCGCAAAGCCCATTCCTACAGCGACAAATGATGGAATAACTATTAGAACTTATAGTTGATATAATTATGTATAATGAATGGGTCATTATAAATATCAAATAGCTACATCTACGAACTCTTTATTCACTGATCCTATCCTTGAAATAGATATTAAATCTTCTTCGAAAACCTACTACGAAGTAAAGACTTGATATAATGTTAAACTAAATCTTTGATCTTATAGAACAGTATTCTAGCTTTTTCGAGACATAAGAGTTGCTTGAAGGCCCCTCTAACACCACAGCCTATTATATGTACTTTATATAATTGTCTGGTAAAATGCCATTCCTTGGTATCACTGTCAACAGATCCAAAGACTAGACCAATACGAAAAATTACCATAAAGTTACTTAAATTAACGGAATAATGTCGTCGGAAAATATTACGGAACCTGTCCAAATACACAGCGTACTCTGACCACAACCAATTGAACTTTTTGTACTGCAAACATAATCTATTAGATCATAAAATGTTGTGACTCAAGCTTTTTTATCAATATGTGAACAATTTGGTGCTTATCACAAAAAAGATCTCTGGTAGCACAACATTTGGTTTATTTCCAGCATAGTTCTATCGATAAAGAAATTTCCAGATTTGTTAGTAACTTTTTAAACCTGCACCATCATTTAACATTACACCTGTATTCGTTAAAGTGGTAAGCAGATGTCTATAGCACACCCACATATTGACAATTTCTGTTTCAGGTTCCAATACCCTGGTCCAACCCGGGAGTTGAACCCACCATGATTTACGCTAGACCAACGAGGCAGTCCTACATAACATCACGCCATCATTCTCTAAATGGGATGGGAAAAGATGTGTAGTTGATACACCCACATTTCATCTTCATGTCCCCATTGCAGTAGGGGTGAACTCGGGCACAAATTCCGAATATTCCAAGACCAGAGTTAGCCAAATCGGTCCAGTCGTTTTCGAGTTTTAGCGAGATTAACGAACTTCAATTTATTTTTATCTATGATGTGTACTTCTTGACGTACTATCCAAATTATGTAATTGTATACAATATGCAAGCTGTAATGTTACCATAAATAAATAATAGGGTTCCTAACGATGTTGGTGTCAGCCTCCATTCCCCACTGCATCTAATCATCTGAATGCTAGAATTAACGTCACGTCTGTCAAAGATCTACAAATCACAAACGGGGCCAATGGTTTGACGTTGGTATTCGTCGTTATGACGCTATTCGTAGCTAGTTAGCTACATAACAGAGCAGTGGACCTAACAGTAGCAGAGGTTCGGTTCAAGGTTAAGCTGTACACGCCACGGAGCCGTCTCGACATGTGTAAACGGTCACCCATCACAAGGCTGACCGTTTACACATGTCGAGACGCCTCCGTGCTTCGGAAGGGAGGTTAAGCCGTTGGGCCTGCGCCTGATCTCTCTCCGGTCTAGGGAATAGGGAATGCACCTGTGTTTGCGCGCATACTTGTGCTCTATAATATCTCCTGCGTAGATGGCTAGTCTCAGCTAAGATAGGCCGCCGTGACCGATCATTAATGCCCGTATGAAGAAGGATCACCCATCCTCGGACTGCCCGCAACTTGTGTTGCTTAACCTCGAATAAAGCCTCTGTTACTTTACTCAAGAAATGTAAAGCTAAACGCAGTGTATTTGATTGTAATGACATTGAATGTTAATTATAAAATAAAACAAAAAAGGAAAGGTTTTTGTTCTTAAAGAAGGTTGCTTCTAGAAGCCCCAAAGTAGGTATAATATATACATATAGTATAAAGAGTAGCGGTGGGAAATAATGTTAAAAAAATTTAGTGTTGCTGATGTGTTAAAAAACATGTTAAATAAAATGTTATTTATTATAACATGTTAATGTTATGTGTTGAGATAAGTTAATCTGTTATAACTGTAATAAGCATTTAAACGATTAATGTTTTAATAATGTTAGTAATAAGCTTGCAACTAACCATGATGATAAAAGTGTGATTTTTAACATGTGTCGTATGTCGTATAATTAGATTAATCATTGGAATACCCTCATACTTTTACAGGCTTAGGAGTTATAAATAACATGATGTTAAAATTAACATTTAGCGTCATTTATTTTAACAGTGTTAATGTTATTTCTGTTTTAACATGTTAATTAAAATGTTATAACTTTTAACACCCACCCCTAATACAGATCTGTATACAGAGTATGTGTATGTATGTTCTTGAGTGGAGACCGCGTCTTGGCAAACGTAGTGTGGGACGCCCTCTGGCCAGATGGCGGGACGTCTTGCATAAGAGGGCATGCAACGACTGGATGCATAAAGCAGCAGACCGGGCTTTGTGGCGTATGTTGGGGAGGCCTTTGTCCAGCAGTGGACAGCAACGGGCTGAAGATGATGATACAGAGGTGTATAAACATAGTACACACACATTTCCCCGGTTACAGGTTCCAATAAAATTTTCAGAGGCCCGGGGACCTCCCTTTTTAATGCAGATGGTGTCCACCGGGATGGTTTTCATATCATCATCATCAGCCGATATTCGTCCACTGTTGAACAAAGGCCTTCCCCTTATAGAAGGGGGGGGGGGGGGGGGGCTGCCATAATCCCCACGCTTGGCAAGCAGCTTGGGGATCGCAGTGTTGGTGGTCAAGTAACAGAAGACGCTGTTGCCCATCTTCTGGATTTTCCCTTAGTCGCCTCTTACGACACCCACGGGAGGGAAGGGGGTGGTCAATTCTAGGCCGGATACCACACGGCATGGTTTTAGTGAGGTAGAAATCCTACACTCCCTGGACCCTACCGCCACAGGGGCGGGGTGCGATTTGAAGGTTGCCATCCGAAAAAAAATAGGTCACGATGTAAATAGGGGGCGAGCCTATTGCCATTATCTGAGTACAAATTTAGATTCCGTGCTGCTACTGAGTAGGTAGATAGATAGATAGCTTTCTCTTTATTGTACACCAAAAAAAACTTAAGTACAGTCACAGGAAAATTTACAATGGGCGGTGTTATCGTACTAAGCAATCTCTTAGGCTCTTGACAGACGGACCGCATTTCAACTGCAATCCAACCGCAAATTGCAGTTCGGATGCAGTTTGAATGCAGTTGATACGACTGCAATAGAACTGCAAACCAAACGTTCATACGATTGCACGCCGACTGCAATTGAACTGCAATCGGACTGCACGTTTGGTTTGCAGTTCTATTGCAGTCGTGTCAACTGCATTCAAACTGCATTTGAACTGCAATTTGCGGTTGGATTGCAGTTGAAATGCGGTCCGTCTGTCAAGAGCCTTACAAACAACCTTTGGATGGATATAATATGTACAAAAAGTTAGGGTTAATACGAGAATACGAGGCAAAAGCATCTCTCTATTGTCACAAAGCAATTTCGTTTTCCTTACGTTATTTCCCAAATGTAAGTATACGATTTGTATGCAAAAGTCATTATCATTTTCCCTCTAATTTATTACAATGCTACAACATATACTTTGAAAAGCCGTCAACTTCGCTTTACGTACCTAATTTATTTATTTGAATTGAACGGTTAGCCAATTGCACTATTCAACAAAGTTTTCGTAACAAGAACAATGTCTGAAAACAACAAATTAACTATTAGAGTAGCTGGTACCATTAACCAACAATTCCAAGAGACTACTTCTCTAAAAAAATGCTTAAGTTTAGCCTTAAAAACCCTACTTTTTTTAAACTGTAAAATTCGATTATTATTTGCTTTGAAATTCAGTGAAGATAAAACCGAGTGAGTTCACAAGTTGCTATTTCCATACAAAATCTATGGAGGAATAGCGTTTTGACAGCTTATAAAATGTATGTCAATTGATTGGTGGTGTCAACTACATATTAGGGTATTTTACACCATGTAAGAAAAAAAATAGAAATGCAGGTTTAATATAGATTTCATAAAATGTAAACGAGAAACGTCGGCATTTATTCATAAAAATGCACTTTAAATGTTATAACTCAATTATAAAAATCGTCTTTTTGATCTGTTCTTCAAATGTCTAAAACGCCATTCGCCATAATGAATCTTACGTGACGTCACTCCGTTACTAATAACCCGTCAGGGTATATATGTTCTGCCATTTTGTTTAATAACCGAGTGACGTCACGAGCCAAAAAGCAGCGATTAGCGTTTCCGCGCAAAAATTCAAAATCATAAATTAAAAACAAGATTTTAAGCATTTATCGGTTTTATAAAATTGAAAAATTCTACTGGTTCATTACGACCTCAGGATTGATTTAAAACTTTAAAAAAATGTGTGATACCCTATTAGCTTTTGTCAATACGAAGAAGAAACCTCTGCGTCATTCACTTTCTGCTTTTTTATTTATTATCAACGCCACAAAAAGTGAGATTTATGCAGTCAATAAATTTGTCAAAGCAAAAATTAAAAGAGAAAAAATCGCTTTTGTTTCTGAGAATTTACACAAAATCATTACGTGTTTTCCCACGTACTTATTCATTAATATTATGTAAACAGTTTAGTATGTTTGTGCATTTGAAACTTACTCAGCTATAAAACCCTAAACTACGCATTACTCACCAATGAAATACAGATATCGTTTTGTTTGTGAAAGTTGTGCGGCCAAAATCCCTAACACATCTAAACCTGAATCGTCATCGTCTGTTTTTTAGTCTTTAACATCACAACCAAATGCAGTACGATCAATTATGATACATTGCCAGGTCTTAGAAGACGGTTTTTATCATGGACACAGAAGGATTCTACCGGTGTTGGGTACCTAAATTGCATGATATCGCTCAGGTTATAAAATAAAATTGTATCATGGACAATTACATGTGTACAAAGAAGGATCCTACAGACGCAGCAACTAAGGAATTAGACTTCTGGGATTAAAAATCAAAGATTTGGTCACTATATGGGAAATATTTGTTTGTGATTTTGGCGCAAGAGACATTTAGCTCAAAATTATTTTAGAATGTAATCCGAAACAGTTGTTAGAGCTTTTTCAAATGGTGTAGGTAACATCGGTGAATGTGTGTTGATACATACCTGTTAGTCTTATCGGAAAATATTCTTCCTTTGTCCATATGTGACACTTGATGCTCCAAAATCGTATTATGGGGCAAAGTTAAAAAAACACGTTTAACCTTATGATATAACAAATATAAGTTCACTAGCCACAAAGTAGCATCATTGATTTCACAATTTTGTGTGTTTATTTCCGAGGTTAATGAATGATAACAGATGTCATGTTATACTAATTTAATTATAATAACAAAGGAGAGGTTTTGACTTATACCAGCAAATATGAACGTGATGTTATCTTTAATAATCATAAAACATAAACATGATCACGTGACCATTTGTCAGGAGATGATAAGTTTTGTGGTGTCCACACACCTGCGTGTAAAATATTTTACACGGATTTTTTTTGTTATATTATCACTTTAATTACAGGGTGAATCAATTACCGAAGACAGTTACTTAGATAAAAGTTATAGAAAGATATCTTATAATAGTAGGTAGACAACACATACATTCAGAAAGAAAATCATTAAATATTATGATCAAAAGACATTAAAAAATAATTAAAGCATTTAATCGATACGACATTCATATAATTTATTAGTAAATGCGACAAATTAAGTTTAATGATTTCGCGCTTGTGTTTTTATTAAGTTATGATTTTAGCAAAGATTTAGATTAATAATATGATAAGATTAACTCCGATAACTTAGGCTATAAGGGTAGTGTTCCTCAGGGTAGTAATTTAGGTCCACTCTATGGATAGTACCTAATAGATGGAGTTCGATTGAATGCTATAGATAAATATTTGAATCGAATAAATAAATAATATGCATGCCGAGTGGTATACGGCTTAGAAATGACCACCCCCTTTCCTCCCGTGGGTGTCGTAAGAGGCGACTAAGGGAAAATCCAGAAGATTAAGGGTTGCAGCGTCTTCTGTTACTTTACCACCAATACTGCGACCCCCAAGCCGCTTGCCAAGCGTGGGAATTACGGCAACCCCCCTCCCCTTTTTTTTAAGTGGAGGCCTTTGTTCAACAGTGGACGTCTTCCGGCTGATGATGATGAATAAATAATATAATGATAATCAGATTCCAAATATGTGCATGACTCAGATATCATAATAAAGAGAAGAAAAAGAAGATTAAAATAAGCGTTATTTCTTTGTTTCTAATGCAAAGGATGCGAGTTCTAATTATCATACTTCCTCATCTGACCGATCCGCGTTGTTACTATGTTACGACTTACTCATATTAAGCTTGGTATGCATTATCATTGATTCTCCGAAGAACATTCATTTTATATTTTCCTTTTTTTTGCAATTTCCTTGTTTTTCAAACTGTATTTGTGATGACGTTGACGGTTGACCATCGGGTTATGGGGATCCCTATAAAGTATGGAGTGTAACAGTGACTAACATAGCTACGCTACCTGTGAGGATAAATCAAGTAAAATTACATTAGAAATTTCCTTAAAAACTGGCTACTTAAAAAAAACTAAACGCATCGCAAACCAGATGATATCACACAAATATTATAAAAGCAAAAGTTTGTTGTGTGTTTGTATGTTTGTTACCTCTTCACGCCCGAACGGCTGGACGGATTTTGATAAAATTTGGTATGGAGGTAACTGACACCCTGGATTAACACATAGGCACTTTTTATCCCGAAAAATGTAGCGGGTGACACCGCGGGGCGCAGCTAGTAATGCATATACTTTCCCTCTTAGTTATAAACGACGCTAAAATGTGTTTTAAGATAACCACTTCTTATGTCTTTTGACATTTTTATTATTTCATATGTACGACAGTGACAATTTTTTAGCATTGTCAATTTTTTTAATGTAAGTAGTAATTACCAAATAGTCAGAAAATATAGAAATGACATAGTAAAGGAAAACATGCATGGTTAAAACTTGACCATGATCCTAGACATAATAGTTAACTCGTTACATATAACATAACATAACATCACGCCTGTATTCCACGAAGGGGTAGACAGAGGTGTACATGTAGTACACCCACATTTCGCCAGTTATGTTGTAAGTCCTCAGTAAAACTCAGTAACACTTTGCCCGACCCGGGATTTGAACCCAGGACCTCTTGCTCAGCAGTCGCGCTTAGCGATCACTAGACCCACGAGTCAGTACATATAACTTGACAACAAAGATAAACAAACTATCATGGGAGGTAGTCGTGTAATAATCGTGTGAGACAGCTTTACATTACCTCGGTACTTCTCCGCTTTCATAAACTTGCGAGAACCATTGCGCGATCCTCTCACAGAACTCTAAAGTGGGACATACCGAGAGCTCGTTCAAATTTTGCTCGTCAATCCTTTACTTTTATGGGACCCTATTTATACAAAAAATTATTTAAAACTGACAATACCTATATAAACCTGCCATCATTCCGCCTTAAAACTACTATCCTGAAATGGCTAATACCCAAAGACTACACTAATACCGAGAACCTCCTAAATAGTGCTACTTAATATCACGTGCACGTGAACACACACTCACACACACACACACACACACACACACACACACACACACACACACATACACATACACACACACACACACACATACACACACGCGTACTTTTGCACAAAGAAGTTGTAGTAGTATATACACAATTAATGCATTATTTAAAATATACTCTAGACATACGGAAGGGACTGGACCCCACGACACAGGGAACCCTAGTGTGGGGGCCAGAGAAACATTGTCAAAATTTTTAGTGTCTAAGCCAATAATGTACTACGTGTATATGTATTGTACAAATTTTTGAATCAATAAAGTTATTATTATTATTAATCGACCCAACAAAAAATCCTCAATATAAAGGATGAAAAAAACGTCACCCCACACTAGGAATGTCTTCTGTATCGTAGGTGCGGTTCACAAACACCCAGACTCGGAACAAACATCTGCGGATCGCACAATTTTTCGTCCCGTGCGGGAATCGAACCCGCAAGCCTTAGCGCAGCAGTCCAATCGCTTAGCAACTGCGCCAATCAGGTCGTCGAGTCAATAAACCACCGCCGAAGCAACGTTGGCAGGCCTGAACCAGGTGGCCAACGATACCGTCAGAGTTGCGGGCAACCGGTGGATGCAAATGGCAAGTTGCCGTTAATTGTGGCGTTCTAAGGGAGACCTTTGTTCAACTGTGTACGTCTTCCAGCTGATGATGATGACTTAATATTACGAATATAATATGTACATATATTCGTAATATTAAGTATATACAATAAAATACCTAAGGTCATAAAAGATGCCCCAATCCAAACTTTTAAAAAGAAATTATTAGCCCTATTGCACGAAAAATGTTATTATTCGATTGATGATTTCCTAAATGACCCCTCGTTTTAGTTTAAACCCTTAATTAAAATTATATAAAAAATGTATTTTATTTTGTGTAATAGTTATGCCATACGAAATAATATTTGCATGCCTAGTTTAAGGTAGATTGTAGTAGAACCATTATTTTATTGTAAACCACTTTTTTATGCACCTACTTTCTAAGCAAATATATGATTATTATTATTATTATTACGAGCTTGACTCCCATGAAGACATGGGCAACTGCAGCTCTCTGAATGGAATGGAAAGCGGAAAGAGAGGCCTTTGCCCTGCAGCGGGAAGATTTTGGCTAAAATAATAATTGACGAATGGAGAGTTCTAACCAAGGTTAGCCTGAAGCGAGACACAGAAATAATCCAAAAGTAATATCCCGGATAGACTTGAGTGGCAGTTTGTTTCAGAAGATAAAGGTGCGCTAACAAATTGGGTCATCATCATCATCATTATCAGCCGGAAGAAGTCCACTGCTGAACAAAGGCCTCCCCCTTGGGAGGGGGGGGTTGCCATAATCCCCACGCTTGGCAAGCTGCTTGGGGATCGCAGTGTTGGTGGTCAAGTTACAGAAGACGCTGCTGCCCATCTTCTGGATTTTCCCTTAGTCGCCTCTTACGACACCCACGGGAGGAGAGGGGGTGGTCAATTCTAGGCCGGATACCACACGGACAAATTGGGTAATTCTTGGCAATTTCTATTTAAAATTTTGTATTGTCATACATTGCTAAAGTCGTGGTGGCCTAGTGGTTGACATACCGGATTTCTATGCACGAGGTTGCAGGTTCAAACCCAGGCAAGTATCAATGTGACTTTTTCAATGTCATAAATACTTATATGACATTTTGTGTCATTTTTGCATGTTGCCCATGCTAAGCTTAAATCTAAATTGATAAAGGAAATTTGAAAAATGATGGACACGAGCAGGACTTGAACCTGCGACCTTCGCCGTACCGTGGCGCTGCTCTAACCAACTGAGCCATCGTGTCACTGCTCGCACCCATCGAATTTCAAGTTCCCTTTTAGTATTTACGTCTTAAGGGTGACGTCATAAATACTTTCTTAGATATTCTAAGACACCACTGACTGACGGTGACGGAAAACATCGTAAGGAAACCTGGATTTAATTATCTGAAATCGCCAACCCGCAGTGAGCTAGCGTGGTGATCAGTGCTCAATCCTTCTCTATACGAGAAGAGGCCTTTGCCCTGCAGTGGGACAGTTATAGGCTGTTATTATTATACATTGCTATTTGCTAGGTGTTGCCGGGACATCAATTTTGACAAAAATTGCTAATAATCCCGCAATTACGTGCCCGTGTAAGCACACCTTAAATGATTACTCTAATTTGATGGAAAACCTTGGTAAAATACGTGTGACTATGCTTGAGATAATAAATTATTGTGTACCATTATAATATTTTCAGACACTTGTGTCCAAATACTTGACTAAATCAAACTATTTTGAATCCTAGGACTCGAAGTATCAGGTAATATATGGTACGCTAATGCTTAGTTTTAATTTAAAATACGTGTATGTCTTTGTTATCAAAATTGGCTTAGGTAAAAAAAATCGTACGATACTTATGCCCCATGCGATCACGTTGGGACCCACACTTCGACACAATTCCGAGTTTATCTCCCAGCATACGGCAACAAAGGCCACGATAAATAAAACAAATTATTTACAACATTATAACATCTAGCGCTTCTCTATTAATTATCCCAAGATAAATATGTCGCAATCAAAAAATATTATTGTGTAACAAAAATGTAACAGCAAAACCACTAAATAGTATTCTTACACAATGTTAACTGAAGCACAAAACGTTGTTTTTTTGTATAAATATAAGAAACTTCAGAACTATAGCGATCATTTGCGCATGCGTCGTGCACGAACCCACACCTCTAGTTGTTTTTTAAATCACAACCTAGTCCTTTCAGTTGGTATTAAACAATTATAAAGCATTCTCCTTTTTTTGTCGATCGCGATTACCTTGGCTGTATAATCGTCGCCATTGGACCAGTTGGCGCCAAACCGAAGTGTCAAAGTGACGTTTGAAAGCGCGCGAAATAGTCTATCTTTATTTTTTAATTATTTTTTAATCCGTGATAATGAGGGAGCTTAACGGTGTTTCATCCAATTTGGAGAAGAACGGAGTTATTGTGGCCAAGAAGAAAACCGAGAACGGTAATGGTGAGTGTCTTTATTATTCGTAGCTTTATCGATTCATCTTTTATTTTAATTGTTATTCAAGTTATTGTACTTGAAACTACATAAACGTTGTTAATGACATTCTTTAATTAAAATCGTACAATAGCGTGTTCATAAAGTTATTTCTCGATCGCAGTGACTTAGGTACCATAAACATATTAATTAATTCAAGTAATTTGTATAGATAATGGCATTGATCAAAAAACGCTTACTGTAATTAATATTTTAATACAATATTTTATATCCTGGCACTAAAATAGTAATTAAATAAGCCTTATATAATTAATTTAACTAACCATAAATTTAGTATTAATCCTAGAACATGATATATCTATTATCTAACTTTAAAATGTATGAATGCTACTTGCGAATTTTAACGAGCTAACTAATTACTCTGACAAACATTTTAAACTAAGAAATTATAATTATGAAATAATGGTTTATATAAAAAATCATTTAAGTATACTTAGATTAAAATTTTACTCATCAACAGTAAAATGAAACCTCAAAGGGGTTTTAAACTTAAATTAAGGGTATTAAGGGAAAATTTAGATTTACATACTCTTTAAGATGATATTAATAATTGATGCGACCTGATTGGTGCAGTGACTAAGCAATTGGACTGCTGCACTAAGGGTTGCGGCTTCGAGTCCCGCACGGGACAGAAATATGTATGATCCGCAGATATTTCTCTCGAGTCTGGGTGTTAGTGTATGTGATATTTCATGTTTGTGAAACACACTCACGACACAGGAGACATTCTTAGTTTGTGGGCTTTCTATAATACAAGAAAAACTGCGTTTGCAACTGTTTCCTTTCTTTTTGTCTATCTCGTTCTATGACTCATTTTAGATGTCTTATTTCTTTCTGGATTGAGGATTTCATTAGAGTTCTCACCGAAAGTCCAATTCTCACATTAGGTATTATATTACAGTCCACTGTTGGACATTTCTCCCACTTCACGAAGGATTAGTAACGCGAGGTCTAAAAATTATAAAAGGCCTTGACCCAAATAAACTTAAAAGATACATGAGAAATTAAAAGATATGGAAATGGTAAACTGAGTAGGTACCTACCTACTGTCTTATTTGACGATGTTGTCACATCTTATAATTTAAATAATAATTAAAAAAGTAGAAGTTCAATAAAGCAGAAAAAGCTCCATTTAGAGTATCCTTGCACTCGCAATTGAATCAGGACTTTATTTGAATATCAAATCTTTTATAGAGAGTTGACTAAAATTAAAGATAAAATAATCATTCCTTTAATTAATAAAACGTCGCTCAACACTAGGAATTTCTCCTGTATTGAGGTTGCGTCTCACAAGCAAGTAATATCGCATACACAAACATATCTGCGGTCCGCCAATTGTTTTCCCGTGCGGCAATCGAACCCGCAACTCTTAGCGCAGCAGTCCAATCGCTTAGCCACTGCGCCAATCAGATCGTCAGATGCGACCACCAAGTACGGTCAGCATCATAAGTAGATTAACATATTACGAAACCTTATGTCAAATAATGGAAAGAAACAAAAACCAATTCAAGTTTTTGTTTCAAATTATAGGAGCGTCCAATGGATGATCTTAAAATATTTAAGACTTTTTAGTGTGTAATTAGTTGTTCTTCAATTAATGGTATGTTTATAAAATTAAATGTTCAGCTACTTATGATGCTGACTGTACCTATCATTGGATACATTAAAATGTCGTGGTGTATATTAGATTAATGGGTTTATTCGTACAGTATATACATTAATTAAACTACATCCTGGTAATGTCCCGGATATAGGTTTTCACGCGGATGTCAAGCCAACCCGGTACCATGAGAATATCAAAGCTATTTATAGTTGAATCAATGGATTTTGACCCTTATTCCATTGGTATTAGATTAATATAAAACGCAAGAACGTGGTTCTATATCTGTTCTAAATGGTAGCTATCAATAATTGTTGTCACTTTTGTAATAGAAATCAAAAATCAAAATTGGTTGATCGAACTATAACTATGGGGTTCCGTAATTCCAAACAAAATTATTTAACACACCTGTTACCCAGAGGGGTAGGCAGAGAGCATGGAATTACATTTGCTACGATCCTGGCATTCAAAATCTATTGATAAGAAATGAATTCCGGTTTCCCTTGGTCACGCCATAACTTGAGAACGGCTGGACCGATTTAGATTAATTTTGATTTTGGAATATTTGTAGAAGTCCAGGGAAGGAAACTTTAGTAGTGTGTGTTTTTTTAAATATTCCAATTAAATTAATAAGAAGGATACGCGAGCAAAAGTTTAGTAGGTCCATATTTTAGTTTAGAATTAACTACTATGATTACAGCGTTTAACGGATAACAATTAACAAGAAATATGTCTAATTGTCTATGCAACTAACATTCCGTACAGGTGTTAATATACAAAGTAATTTTAATTACTCTGCAACAATTATAATTCTTATCGTATCAATGATCAAGGCTGCCTTGTTGGTCAAGTGGTCGCTAAGCGCGACTGCTGAGCATGAGGTCCCGGTTTTGAATCCAGGGTCGTGCAAAGTGTTACTGGGTTTTTTCATTAGGTAATTCTCAGTAGCAGCACGGAGTCTGGATTTGTACCCGGTTGATGGCGATAGGCTCGCCCCCTATTACATTGGGACTTACGTGACTGGTGAATTGTGGGCGTACCTACTTTACAGTCACCTCTGCCTACCCCCTCTGGAAATACAAGCGTGAAATATGTTTAACGTTATTTACCAAATGAATGCCACGTTTTTAAACCCTCGTTTGAACCCATTATCAAGAGTTCACTGTCCATTTTTATTTATTTCATAACAATTACAAATTATTACAACATAATTATTAAGTATCATAATTAATAACTTGTTTATTAGGTTTCTTTTTTACAATATTTTATCTTTTAATGGCATGTAATGAGGTTATCGTTGATTATGTTCAGTTTTTTAACTAATTGATATATTTCTGATGACCCTCTTTAAATAAATAGCTTTATGATAGCTAGTTACCTACCTATTGGTATTTAGCGGTTTTGATAAAAAATACCGGATTTGAATACTCAAAGTTGCAGGTTCAAATCCTGGCAAATAGCAATTAGTGGTTCTGTGGGTTTTTTATTTTTTCAATCTTATATTAGTTAGTTAGTCTTGGTGGCCTAGTGGTTGACATACCGGATTTCTATGCACGAGGTTGCAGGTTCAAACCCAGGCAAGTATCAATGTGACTTTTTCAATGTCATAAATACTTTCTTAGATATTCTAAAACACCACTGACTGACGGTGACGGAAAACATCGTAAGGAAACCTGGATTTAATTATCTGAAATCGCCAACCCGCAGTGAGCTAGCGTGGTGATCAGTGCTCAATCCTTCTCTATACGAGAAGAGGCCTTTGCCCTGCAGTGGGACAGTTATAGGCTGTTATTATTATTATTATATTAGTTTACTTTATTGTCGCATAATTAAATACTTTGTAAACTTGGTATATTGTACCATATTTTAAAGCAATCTTTGATGATGCTTTGGTCTTTCTGTTAGCATAGTTCCAGCATCATGACATTTCATAGGCGCCTGTAATTGGTTTTATTTTCAAACTAGCTGTGCCCCCGTGTTACCTGCTACATTTTCCGGGATAAAAAGTAAACTATGTGTTATTCCAGGGCGTCAGCTACCTCCATACTAAATTTTATCAAAATCTGACCAGCCGTTTGAGCGTGAAGAAGTCACAAACACACACACAACCTTTCACCTTAATAATATTAGTGTAATAAAAACATTTTGAATTTAAAGAATTTGAGTCTAACTTAAAGTGTGGTATAATATAAATTACCGGGTTTGCGACTTATTAGTTTGATTTCCTTGTATCGAAAAGGATTGTTATTCTTAATCTGTCCAACATAATATTAAAACCTTACACCTGTATTCCCTGATGGGGTTGGCAAAGGCTGCCCCCTCACCATGAACTCTTAAAACAGGTCAATTTACTATGTCAAAGCGAGACGCCGCTACGTGCAGAGTAATGACGACCTGATTGACGACCTGATTAGCGCAGTGGCTAAGCGATTAGACTGCTGCGCTAAGGGTTGCGGGTTCGATTCCCGCACGGGGCAAAAATTTGTGCGTTCCACATTTGATTGTCCCGAGTCTGGGTGTTTGTGTATGTGATATTTCATGTTTGTGAAACGCACCCACGATACAGAAGAAATTCCTAGTGGGGGACGACGTTTTTTAAAGAAAAAAAAAATGCGGCGTCCCGCTTCCACAACGTAGACTGTCCTGCTTTAAGAGATCATGGTAAGGGGGCTGCAGTGTATTGCATAGGTAGTAATTCTTATTCTTTCCAACATAACATCACGCCTATTATTCCCGAAGGTGTAGGCAGTAAGTACGCCGACATTTTGCCAATTCTTTAGTACTCTTAAATTTATAAGGAACTCTGTTTTAGAAATAAAACTTAATTTGTGAAGCCTTTGTTATCCGCCATTTTGGTTGGTTGTTAATGAATTATGTTGAACAGTGTTGAAATTATATCCTGGCATGATAAACCTGTTCCGGCTAGTTAGAACCCGCCACGGTCTAGTTAACCCAAGGCCGATTTAACTGAACGATGATTAATCTAACCAATTAACGAGTTTACTTAGTTACTGTGACCAGTTTGTTCTTGTTAGTTCGCTTTTTTTTGTTCGATGCACTTTTATGATTAGAATGCAATGCGCGGGAATCCAAGTGGTTGTGTTTCGCAAATTTATACGTCCCGAGTAATAAGCCGATACTTAAACAAAATAAAACACGACTGCTTTGACAAAAAACGAACCAAAAAGTTAAAAAAAAAGTTCCATCGCTGTCGGGGTACCTCTTAGATAAGACAGTGTTTCTCAGAACGGTCCCCCGAGCCTATGTTACTTGCGACAGTTCATCAAAATCGGTTCAGGCATTCAGAAGTTATGGTGGAATAAAGAAACTCACATACATACTTACATATATGAACCCTGAAAACATTACACTGCTTTTTTCGGATAGTCGTGTAAAAAGCTGTTATGTTGATATTACAAACAGACACCCCAATTTTAATATACGTATTATACGATAATTTACTAATGTATAATATCCTAAACTATACCTTAAATATGGTCACCGTAACTAAACTTAATGATCCTCTTGATTATTGTGCTGAGTATTTTATTAAAGTATACAATTCAAACGATAATTGCTAAGAAATACATTGAAATCTTTAAATATAGGTTAAGGTCAAATCAGATGTATTTTACAGTATACGGTACTATCCATGTGCCTAATAAATATCAATAGTAATAATGTTCTCCCGACCAAATTTCGGTCACGGCTGCCTATCTTCTGAGACTAGCCAACTACGCAGGAGATATTATAGTCCACAAGTATGCGCGCAGACACAGGTGCACTCCCTATTCCCTCACTCTCATACTCCGAGCATAATTGAACACTGATATCCGAGTAGTATAACCGTTGGACTGCCAAGTCAAAGGTCGCAAGTTTAAAACCCGGCACGCACCAATGTCTTTTCGAATTCATGTGTGTACTATAAATTAGTTATCAGTTGCTAAACTTCGTGAGGAAACTGGCACACCTGAGAGATTTTTCAACGGTATGTAAAGCCATGTCAGAGGCCTACAGGCGGTTTAAACTCTGATACCACGTTGATCGCCAACCATAGTAGTATAGTCCGATGGGACGGTAGACCGACACCACCGGAGAGAGATTACGCACAGGACCAACGGCTTAACTTGCCTTCCAAAGCACGGAGGCGTGAAAAAATTTATCTAAAAACAATATAATAGGTGTCTATAAGTATGTAGGTTATGCGTACGATAAACCTGTGGTTTTCGGTTAACCAAATGGTTAATATTACATGCAATACAGTAATTTAACACCTATATGGATTCGTGTTTGGTTTGTGGTTTAAATTACTATGACACAATACTGATAAAGTAACATTAGCATTATCTAGCTTGAACTGGTTCTACCAATAATTTCACACTAGTAAAAACTCTACTAAAAGATATTTCTTGCTTGAACATATCGGTTTTAAACCTAGATTTAAAGGGCTGATATCACTAACAGTGATCAAGCAAGGTGGTCAATGCTCGTTCCTTCTCCTTATGAAATGTCTTGACAGAAATGAGTTTATTTCTTTATACAAAATATCACAGGAACAAAAAACACAAACTCCATTACTCTGTCTTTATTGATTATTTTTTAAAGTAGGCCCTACACTGGAATTTCTCCTGTATCGTGGGTGCGTTTCACATACATGAAAGTTCACATACACAAACACCCAGACTCGGGACAAACACCTACGGATCACACAATTTCTTTATCCCGAGCGGGAATCGAACCCGCAGCAGTCCAATCGCATAGCCACTGCGCCAATCAGGTCGTCAAAATATACTTTTCAACGAGGTTCCTTGTATATTTCTGTTACTTATTATTACTAGCAGCGCCCCGCGGTGTTACCTGCTACATTTTTTCGGGATAAAATGTAGCCTATATGTTAATCCAGGGTGCCAGCTACCTCCATACAAAATTTTAGCAAAATCGGTCTAGCCGTTAGAGCGTAAAGAGGTAACAAACACACTCGCAAGCTTTTGCCTTTATTATGTTATTGTGATTGCTACAAAATAAATAGAATTAAGACACGATTTTGACCTTTCTTGTCTTTCAGAATACGATATACCTAACCTGTGTGTTTCTATATTATGGTACTTAAACCCTCTTTCAATTAAGTATGTGTGAGAACGTACTACGTCACTGTGCAAACGTTCGGCGCCAAGCAAAATGTCCATACAAAGGCTGTAGATATAATTATGTAGGTTCCTATAGTATATGTGTATAATGTTTCAAAGCTTTGTCTGTAGGACAGTCCAGTATCCCCCACTTAGCGCTCGCCTACTCTGGCAGGAGTAGGGTGACCAGAGTACAATTCTTTTGTAGGATTTATTGTTTGATTATTTTATGCATAGGTAATGAAGACGGGTTTAAATAACACTTTTTATTTTTTAACTAGCTGCGCTCAGCGGTGTTACCCGCTTCATTTTCACGGGATAAAAAGCAGCCTACATGTTAATCCAGGGTGTCAGCTACCTTCATACTAAATTTTAGCAAAATCGGTCCAGCCGTTTGAGCGTGAAGAGGTAACAAACATACAAACACACTCACAAACTTTCGCATTTATAATATAAGTGTGATAAAAACGTCACCCCACACTATGATTTCCTCAGAATCAGGTTGTCATATTGCTACAAGGCATTTTCAACCAGTTAATCTTACATTGATTGGATTGGATGATTTGTTAAAGAAAAAATTGTAGTTATTAATCTGTTATCTATTGTTGGTTAGTTGTTTTTAATTTGTTATCTGCTAATTAGTATGAGACCAGGTTAAATTCATGGGAGGTCAAACAGAATATTATTAGTTCTTGTAAATACTTACAAAAATTAAGCGACAATACAGGATTAGAAATCAATTCCTTAGAACATTCTTGGTAAACCGTACCTAGTCAAAATCCATGTCTATCAATTTCTTCCAGAATTTTTGACATAATGAGAAGTCAGTTAGTAAGGATTCATTTTTTTTAATTGATATCGTCACTTACATTCATTTTTACTTACATATCATTAAATGTAAATATGTAATACAGTATAGTGTTTCCTTATAGATACGACCCTACAAATGCAATTGACAGACAATCGGTTTTGAGGTCACCGCTCCGCAGACATTGGCCCTTGTTTCAGTTCAAAACAAGTTTCCAAAAAAACTGAGACGTTAGGTTTCGGACACACAGGCGCGATTAAAGCGATTTAAAGTAAGCGTCAATCGCGCGACTTATTTAGATTTCAACTTATAATATTAATCAAAAATTACAGCTGTACCGATTTTCAATTCTATTCAGTAAGTCTAAAAATAAACACGTAATGCGGTACAAAATGTGATCCATAGATGTTTGTCCCGGGTTTGGGTATTTGTAACCGTGATATTTCATGTTTGTCGAAAGCACCCATGATATAGGAGAAATTCCTAGTGCGGAGCGACGTTGTAAAAAAAAATTAAAATAGGCTAAACGGACGTTTTCGCTTAATTGTTTTCTAATGCTATTTTAATTTGATTAATAAGTACGAGATACTTATTTTTAATTTATACCCTCTTACATAAATTAACAATGTGATACTAGTGACTTAGTTTTATATTTTGCATATCAAAGGATAGACATAGATAGATAGATAGAATATACTTTATTGCACATCAAGAAATAATCCAGAATAACCTTAAAACATAAGAAGTGTTTGATCACTTTTTATAGGAAAATAAAGGTGCATCATCGTTAATAACAAAAACGGTCTTAGTTCTCGCATTATTTGCCGCGTCTATGTGTCCAAAGCCTAAACGAACGGCTGCCAGACCACAATGTCTCGGCCAAGGTCGTGCCCACAGAACATTGACAATCCAATTGACTACCAAACTGCAAGGTGATAAATATTATTGAAATAAAGCCTAAAGTTTGATTTATATCATATATGGTGATAAGTGTTTTCTGCTAAGAAAAATTCCACTAGACAACGGAAAACAAATTATAGCAATGCTGTTTTATTAATACTAGGGATTTTACGGAGCTACGGTTTCTATTCCAAAACTTCTGATTGATTGAGACCAATTCTAATTGTTTTTGATGACTGCTTTTGATGGATAACAATCCAACCGATCTGATTTCGACTCCGGTTTTAGTTCTGATTTTGGTTCCGATACCGATTTAATACGTTCTAAACATTCGATTCCGATAAAACTTCCGTAACATCCCTAATTATAACAAAGGTTTAAATTTAAATACGCGAACGGCCAAGTTAGCAATCTTTAGATCACACAAAAACTGTCTTGTACTGTATAAAACAAGTTGTCAGAGCTGTAAAATAGTCGTCTTGATGGTTTGAATATTCACTGCGTTTTGGCAATCATAAATTTCTTTTAATAACTCTTTAGTTTATAATTATCATAATATTAGATTTTTTATTATATCCAAGCTTCGAGTTATGACCCCTAGATTTACTTTCTTACTTTCCGACCCCATACATACATTCAGCATTATATTCTATTCGTCTAGCGTTCGTGTCACTTACCTTTTTTTTCGGGGTCAACCTTCAAAAGGCACCCAGCCCCTGTGGGGAGGCACGGAGAGAATGGGATTTCTACCTCACTAAAACCACATCGGTGGTGACCATCTGCACGAACAAGGGAGGTCCCGGGACCTCTCAAATGAAACGCCTAATAGGCACATCCCTGGGGAGACTGAAAAAGGGTCTCCAGGTCAAATACAGTTTAGAAAATCAGTTTAGAATCGTCATAATATGGCCACCCTACTCTAATCCCTTTCTGTATAAAATGACATAGTAGAAAACTTGAATTGTAAACCTTTGAGCAAACTTGCGTCAAAAGCTATCCATTATATACCTATATTATGAATGTATGTATTATATACGCGTGTGACCCAGTTTGTACTGCCTTTTGGTATAAGTAAATAGGACAAGACAGTATAGTATAGTTTGCGAAGAGAGATATTTGGATTAGAATTCTGTTTTACGTCATTTTCGGTCAAAAAAGTCGACTAGGCCATGAAACCTGGCCTAGGTCAGAATGGTAATAGGCTGGTCAAGGGCGTATAAGTGAAACGTGGGTGTAGACTGCCTCAGTCTACCCCTGCGGAGATTATAGTCGTGAAAATTCTTAATATACTATTTAATGGTAACTCGCCTGCTTGACGGCAACGATACACAAATAATGGTCCTTTGCTATTTATCAAATAATAATCATAAATCCCGAAAATAAATAATATAAATACTTATAATTTATTTCTAAAATAAATGAAAAACATCGAAAAGCAAAAAAAAGCCAACGTCACGCGGTGTTCCCAGGCGGTCACCCATCCAAGTACTGACCGCGCCCGATGTTGCTTAACTTCGGTGATCGGACGAGAACCGGTGTATTCAACGTAGTATGGACGTTGGCGATAGCTGAGTCAAAATTAACAGTCATATTGAACTGATGGTCGAATGACGTCATTATTTATAACCATGAAAATTTTTATCAGCATTTTATGAAGACTAATCTTTGTTATTCTAATAGATGTTATATGCAAACCTACATTAAGTACAATATTGAGTAAACACCCAAATAAAATAAACACGAAACTCGTACTTCAGTGACGTGTATAGTAAATAATGTATAGTCGTATCGTCGCTAATCATCGTTCCAGGTAAAACAAGGTAAACGGTTGTTTCATTCTCGCTTGGGGAAAACTCATGGGGATAATGATAGGAATCCCCGTAGCCGAGAAAGTCGGCTTAACCTGCTAAAACGGGCCTTCGAGCAATTCCTCTAGCGGTCAATCATTACCTGCATCGCTAGCAGATCATAAAGCAATTAAAATCTTAATTTGCATAAACATAGGGAACATATACATAATAATTATAATCAAATTGTTTTATGTACAAATGTCGTACGTACATTAGCACATAGCAATACATTTACATAAAAAATAACATGGACAGTGGGAAATTAGGTAGTTTACAAATTAATCAGCGAGATAATTTGTAAACACCACCAATCAATTGCCATACTTTTTATGAGCTGTCTAAACGCTATTCCTCCATAGATTTTGTATGAAAATAGGAACCTGTGACGTCACTAGTTCGCAATCTCAACTGACTTACTATTCATTGTTTTCTTTTGATCCATCCATTGATGGTTAATGGTTTAAACCCGAGTTCTCGAATAATATTCTTAAATGTGTGCATTATTAATCCTAGCTTACTTAGATACGTCAGCTAACAAAATAAACGAGAAAAGTGTTCCGAACTCTGAATCTGAACTGCCCCCTTTACTAGACTTATGTCAAATGGGACAACAATAATTGTACTACCTAAGACTTTTTTTTTCTCTTCTTGTGGCAATTGAGTCGGACTTCCAACTATTCTGCCAGATTCCAGTCAAGACTGCAACGTTTGCAGTTAGACATTTTTGTGGGTCTATTTTTATTTAATCGTTATTAAAACCTAAAGAACTACAATTAAATTGTCACCTTTTCGAGCCTTCAAATTGAAAGCGCTAGTAATATATCTCTACATTTTTTCAATATCATTGCCTACCTAACGTGTCGTTTCAAGCAAACACGGAAAAAACTCGGAAACATGAGTTATTAGTTATTTTCCAAACCACAACTCAAGTTTAAAATAAGCACTTCAAAGAATTAGCTACGGAAGCAAAATAAATGACAATAATTAAGCTGTACTCAAATATTAAGTTATGATCGATGCCGACGGGTTTTACCTGTGTCAAGTAAAATCTGTCTAACAATGATTCACGTTACTCAGAAATTTACAGACTTTTGTATTTAATATTCTTTAATACGTCACTTTAATCTGTGACGCAGTTTGACATCTGTCATTATTGACACAGAATCCCATATATGTGTAGTTATTTCCCGATTACCAGACGATGAAACAAATGATGACTAATTAATAGTTCCCCGCCTCGTTGCTCTAGAGGGAAAACTTGGCTGCTGAGCATGAGTCCTGGGTTCGAATCCCGGGTCGGGAAAAGTGTTAGTGGGTTTTTCGATTAGGTAATTCTCAGTAGCAGCACCGAGTCCGGATTTGTGCCTGGTTAAGCGACCACTATACCAACGAGGCAGTCAGAGGCTGGTATGATATACGATGTAATCTGTCAAAGACAAATTTCTAATTTGTCTTCACGCCTATCTTCCATAGACTTGTAGGCACAGAGATATGCCACACCTGATGACAGATTTAGTTCCATTAAATACAAGACAAGGGGACAAGCCTAATATATAGTCTGGCGACAATAATTAACGTAAAAAGTAATAAAAAACATATTTTTTTATGATTTAATCGTAGCCTATTTGCCATGGCGACAAAATCCTTAATTGGTACTTAAATAATAATTAACTAGGCAGGTAGGTACTATAACATCATTTACTAATTAACAGACACTAGACTATTGCATAAGTTTTTTATTAATTTTGTTTAATATTGTGAAATGTTTACGTAATAAATTAATAATAAAAATGTAATAAAAATAAATTTATTTTATTTTATTATATTTGAAATGCTTTCTTGGAATATGTGCCTATTTGAATCTGCATACCTTCACACCTCTGCCTACTCTCTCTCTTGTTAGTCTTATCAAACTCTATTCATACTACAAAGAACACTGCCTTGTTGTTTCATAACATAACCTATATTTTCTGACGTATACTTTTTTTTATTTTGATATAAAGCTGAAATATTCAGATCCAGGATAAAATACAAATTAAAATCTAATTTGCTTTAACACATCATATTATATTAACATGTAACTGACCTACCACACTATATTATACGAAATATCCAATAACTATCTCAATTTTATCGTATACTTTTGTATTACCATTTCTAATCATAAAAATCTAATTTTATAACTGTTATGCTATTTCCTACTTTAAATGTTACCTACTTATAAAAAAATACGATATAAACGTGTCTAGGTATAAGTCAATAATTTGAATTTTTCTGTTATTTTATTTATTCTTATTATTCAAATTAAATAAAACACTTTTCATAATAAACTTTTCACGTGTAACTTTATTATTTACGAAAAGTTTTTTCATAAGCAAAGCAGCGGTCTTAACTAGTCTTATAAATAAAAACATACATGTGCTACCGGTATTGATGAATTTATGCAAATTACCAAACTAGCTGTTAAAATCACGACCAGTTATAACGTTAGAACGGAACTTTAGTATCTTGGAAATTTACAAAAATATAAATTAAATCATTACCAAGATTGTCAACGCATTATTATTTAAATTGTAGTTTTTATTGATTTGTTATGTTTGAGCTATTCCATCATTTTTTTGTACTTATTTTATTGACGACATTAATGAGTTCAGTATTTTTTCTCACGCCTGTAAACTTTAATGGAGTATACAAGGTTTTTCTCCTTTATCAAGTGTCTTTACATCTACATTTCACAGCTCTTCATAATCATCAGTAAGTGGTGAAAGATTAATTATAATATAGGTAACTAGACCCACACATTTTTTTTTTCACATTTTTTATACAGGTGTATTACTGAAATATCTATGTAATGATGTAGAATCTTAAGCGAAATAGATCTATAATTAGGAAGACTACTTAATTAAAGATTCAAAAGTCTTCTAGTAAAAAGATAGTTGCGTCGCAATAATCTGGAACCTAGCTTATCCTAAGATGAAGAACCAAACTTCTATTGCTGTCTGCTCAGTAGTTCTTATATCCAACTTTAAAAAATATATTGGAAGATTCATAAATACGGTTATACGCTTTCATACTAAATCTTTATTTTAAATAACAGGCAATTTAAATTGCCAAGTTTACAAATCAAGAAGTTGAAATTGGTTGAAACCAAATAACGTTACACCAAACTAATTACAAAAACAATACACTAATCGATTAACAAAAAACTGGCGCAAATATCGATATAGTAATTCACGACAATTATCGATTCCCAAGTTTTGACGCATGCGTAGTAATCGCAGGTAAGGTACAAATATCATCTGTTGAATGTCGATTGACTCAGTCAGCCATTGCAGTGGGCCACGCAAGCTTGTCCACACAAATTTAATTTATTTTTCTGTGTTTTCCGTTTATAAAACCCGCGAACCGTGAGTAAAAATCAAAATCTTTATTTTTTTATTGAAATACGTCCGTTGTGTACATTGTGCCAGGTTTTTTTTACCAAAGAGTAAGTTATAAGATCATAAATAAAAAGGTGATTACCTTCGTATCGTGATTAATCGACTTAAGTTATCAATGTGATTTACTTTTTATGTACTTCCGTATCCGGTTAAGTGTAGGTCAATCGTTGACCTAGGTTTGAAATGTAAGTTAGTCTAAGTACCAACAAAACGGATATTTTTTCGACAAATTGTGAATTAAATGCTAATTATCTTCAAGGTTTGACTGGTTTACATTTTTTAAGTGCTCAAAGTGATGTTAATGATTAAGTAATAATGGTGGCGCTAGTTAAGTAATTTAATACAGTTTTGTAGTATTTTGATTGGAAAGTACCTTTTTGAGGCTTGGCTTTACTCAAACTGTAGGTTTTTGTCATAAAACACATGGCAAATATGATAACTTGGTTTCCTATCTATCAGTGTGCAAAATTTTATGCCAATCTATTTAGCCATTACGATATAAATAAAACATCGAACACTCTCTCTAAACTCTACATCGCGTATTTATTTTTAACCGACTTCAAAAAAAAGGAGGATGATCTAAATTCGTTGATTTTTTATAACAACATCAGAACTTGACAAGTCAACATTGAACTTAAATTTAAAAAAGGTAAATAAAAGTGTACACACACCCATTACCGAAATGCTAAAAAGTCCTGTAAAATACAGGCAGATCGAGGCCAGTTTTCGTACCAAATCTCAAACGCTATAATCTACAAAAAATTCTCCATAGAAAAATCTATAAAAGTGTCCAACCGGGTAATAAAACCGAACCCTTCACGCCTTTTGGTGACGTTTGTCGCCAGATCAAGGTTCCAACAGGGATTCAATTAAACCCATTTAATTATTAAAAGCTTGAAATCAATCGCTACGACTTGCTTAAACTTCTTACCCGATTTGGCAAAGTAAAAGAAGGGGTAATGAATAATTGCAATCATTTTGCGGGAAAAACACGGCCCTAGATGGCATTGGACAGGGTTTTGTAAAGGAATAGTGGGGAGGCCTTTGGCCAGCTGTGGGACACTGAACAACATATCAAAAAATAAGGGTATGTTTTTAGTCTGTGTGTGTACTTTGTAATGTTCTTTTGGAACTCCAAAACTACTTACAGCCTTAAAAAATACGATGTCAGTTTATAAAATTTGAATAATGAGATTTATTATAAAATGTTCGAAATTTTTGTTTATCTTTTTCAAATAACTGACAAATTAGTATGTTTCATTTAGTGCAATTATAAGATACATTTAAGCTTCAGAATTAACCAATACTATAATTTAAAAAATAGGATACATAAGATTTTAAATGCATTTATTTTTAGCCACTTCTTCCAATCTTGATCCTAATAAATAACGATAAATATCATTATAATATTCACATTAAAATTGCCATAAAACGTTGTTGGTTTTAATAACGAATGAATAACATGTCTGAGTTATTTAGAGCTTTGAGACTATTAATCTGAAATTAATTATCTTTTTTTACCGAATGCTTCATTAGTATTGTGGTCACGTGCACCTGAGGTCGTTGGGTTCATTACCAGGTTAGGCAAAAAGTAACAAAGGGTTTATGGAAAATCCCAAAAGCGTATACTATAAGATCTGGTCTCAATACTGATGGTAATTTTCAAAATGTTTATCGGGACCGAGTGAAAAGTGAAGAGTGAAAAATAATTAAATTTTATATTTGAAATAAAATATTTTTCTGAAGTAATAATGTAATGTTTAATAGAATATTTATGCTTTACTATGAATAATGTTTCATGCACTTACTGTTGACGAAAACCACGGTATAAGCAATTAGAAGTACGGTCTGCAAATTATTATTTTTTCGTGCCAAAAATGCTAATTTGTAGCTTAAATAGAAAATTTATCAGATGTTACCTAGTCTTAACTTTATCGTTTAAAAAACTGCATATATTTTTGTTTACTACATTTTTTTTTAATTTTATCAAAGAAGTGATTTTGTTCGAACATAAATTCATAATGTAATTATTAAAATTTGCAAACATAATTAATAACAAGTCAATTTAAATTAAATAACTTTCTAACAGCAAAAGTAATCTTACTATTTTAAGGCTTTACTGGTGCTAAACAAATTTTAATGAAGTCAATGTCATCTTAATTTTCTTACATCTTAAGCAATCTTGACTTTAAAGGAACAACGATAACTTAAACTTTTAAGAAGAAGGGTACTCACATTTTTATGTCGGAAAAGACAAACACACGAACTTTACTTACAGTATTTTAATCAGAGCATAAAACCAATAACAGTCAGTCATAATGTTTTTATTTCATAAAGGCTACAAAAAAGCACTTACAAAACGTCAAATCTAGTTGCACGGTTCCAAAAAGTCGTTTCTATGGAGAAGAACCGGCAAGAAACTCTATAGTTACTCTTTTAAAAATATGTTGTAGGTATATTTCATAATACAATTTCTAAGTAAATCACTTATTTCAGTGGGTGTCTTATCTGTGTAGATGATAGCTCTCAAGGCTTCTTTCGATAACGTGGGAGTTTGTACAGGCATAAATCATTGTCCCACAACACCCACGTTTGCAAAAGGTTTTGGCGAAAATTCTACATTATGTAATTTATGAGAAATTACTTTGATATTATTTTTGTAAGAGAAAATAATTATAATACCCAGCTTATTACTTTCTTCATATAATGAGATTATATAATAGTCTTTTAGGTTTGAATGTCTATCCTTTGAAGTAACAAGCAATTACAGCAAATTAATCGCAACTTTCATATTTCTTTTAAGAAAACGTTGTCCCACACTAGGAATTTCTCCTGTATCGTGGGTGCGTTTCACAATCATGTAAAACCACATACACAAACACCTAGACTCGGGACTAACATCTGGGGATCGCACAATTTTTTGTCCCGTGCAGGAATCGAAACCCTTAGCGCATTCTAATCGCTTAGCCACTGCACTAATCTTTGGTCATTTATCGTTGTGATTAATTCCATTAATGCAAATTAATCGAAATACCTTCCAAGCTCCTTTAAACCAAGAAAGTGTCACAATAATACTTATTCATAAATTAAACATATTAATCAGGTGCAAACCTTTCTTGTCTTTTTATAAGACTAAACAAGAAAAATCCCAAATTACATAAATCAACATTTTTTACGAAAAAAATATTTAGTGTTGACTTTTTTTGTTGACGCTACGTTTGCCTGCAAAGGACACGCGTTCTCTTTGCAACAAGGACATTAAGTACTAGCGTTAGATGTATATCGTATTAATTATTGTTATTTTGCTAACTGTACCTAAGTGAAGGGGATTTGGTGTTTATTTGTGATTTTAAACCAAAATTTGTCGTTCGTCGCCTTATTAGTCGAAAAGCTTGAGCTTTGAGTGTCAGGTTCTTGATTCGATTCCTGGGTCGGGCAGAGTGTTTTCGGGTTGTTCGGTAGGCCTCAGTAGCAGCACGGAGTCTAGATGTGTGCTTGGTTTATGGCAATAGGCTCGCCCCCTATTAATTTGGGACCTATAACATAACTGACAAAATGTGAGTGAACTATACCCCATCGGGAAATACAAATGTGATGGTAGAATTTGTTTAAAAATGGACTAAATAAAATGTGTTCTAGTATTTATGCAGATCTAAAATCTTGCTTGAAAGGAGGTCAACGTAACTTCGACCTATACGGTAATGTTTGGATAAAGATAGTAAACGCGATACTATTAAACTGGTTAGTTGATCTTACGAAAACCGTATTTAAACATACAGTCAAAGAGTATATGCCAATGATAGTAGCACTTAACTGTAGCTTTATTACATGGCTGCTCACAAAAAGCAATGTTATTTAGTTACTTTTTTAGAGTGTCTTTAAACCCCTCTTTTAAGAGGCCATAAAAGAAAAAACGCCTTACTTAGAAATCGAATAGAATGATAAATGTATGGGGATGACATTATGTTTCGACAGTAGATTTAGCATACCAAGTAGTTCCTATTAGTCTGAGGTTTCGACTATGTAATTTATGAAATGATTATGTCAATCCAATATAATAATATGTTTCATTCTATTCGATTTCTATTCGTCTAGCGTTTTATAACTTATCTAGGACCACAGAAAGGCATTGTCACGTGACAAATTGTGTAGGTATCACAATCATTGGAATTATAACAAACACAGAGAAACTACTTATTAATTCATGAACACTTGAACTATTCATAAATAATAATTTTCTAAATATCCTGTTGGGTTCTCCAGTTTAAAATCTGTTCAGTTTATAAACCTTATATGTCACATTTGACATTTATTTACGCGGCAAAACATGAAACATTTATGATAACACGACAGGGCAAAGGAACAATATTATAAATCCTATTGTAGATCCTGAATTAAGGCATAAAGTAACATGAATGAATTAATATCATGTAATTTATGTGAGAAAAAACAACTGATTAATATGCAAGCGTAAAGTTTTCATTAACATACCATTATTAGCTAACTTCATTGTATTGTGCTGATCTGTTGAGACAAAAACTTAATTTACGCGCGGGAAAAATGACAGATGACAACGTTTTAGGGTACCATAGAGGTAAACTCTATAGTCTAAACTTTAATTAATAAAAATATTACTTTGTAAGTTCTTCTACTTATATTATTATAAATGTTGGTTTATTTGATTTTTCATTAAATTCCAAATGAATAGATATGATATTTTGCAGTTTTTCGCACAAAGAGGGACTTATACTTTTTATAATCTTTTATGTTTTTTTAGGTTTTCAATATAAATGTATCATTCAAATCATAAAGAAAATTTTAAAACCTTTTATTTTATATTAGTCATCGTTACTAAAGGACATAGGAGAAATTAAGGACTTAATTAATTAACTAAAATAGACATAATTAATCTAAAGTAAACTACGGAACCAATAATTAATGATGTCATTATATAAGGGGATATAAGAGGTTTTTGTGCTTTACTAATGTGTTTCACTGTAAATTGATCACATGGTAATCATTTACGATCATTACTACTGACATTGCGCAGGATTTTCGATAATAATAACTATGATGAGTAAAATAAAATGTTTTAAGTATTCGTTATTCTATTATTTTTTTACTGGAATTAATGTTGTCATCATCATCAGCCGGAAGACGTCCACTGTTGAACGAAGGCCTCCTCCTTTTAGAAGGGGGTGTTGCCATAATCCCCACGCTTGGCAAGCGGCTTGGGGATCGCAGTTTTGGTGGTTAAGTTACAGAAGACGCTGCTGCCCATCTTCTGGATTTTCCCTCAGTCGCCTCTTACGACACCCACGAATTAATGTTGTAGCAACGACAATTTTTCATTTTTTTTAATTCATTTTTTTTTTTAACTTTTAATGGTTGCATCAACTGTTTTCTATGACGTTTGTCGTCATAACCTGTCATAACATTGATGTTTTGAACTCACGCGAAGGCATTCGAAACATGTAAAGAATTTAAATTATTTTCGTGCGTTTTACGTCCCGATTTGGGTTTATCTTGTTAACTACCACTTTCGATCTTTTTATTGTTGGCACACAGATTTCTCTTTTTAAAGTCATAATAAAATTTGAAAATTACGACATTATCCTCCTTACAAAAAAAATACAATGTTATACGATTGGTTAAGTTAAGATTTCCTCGCTGGTCTAGTGGTCGCTAAGCGGGACTGCTGATCATGAGGTCCCAGGTTCGATTCCCGGGCAAAGTGTTATTGGGTTTCTTATTAGGTAATTCTCAGTAGCAGCACAGAGTCTGGATTTGTGCCCGGTTGATGGCAATAGGCTCGCCCCCTATTACATTGGGACTTATAACTGCTGAAATGTGGGTGTACTATGGATACACCTCTACCAACTCCTCGGGAAATACGGGCATGATGTGTTTAATCTAGATAATTTCTTTTTATTGATTTCAAATCTTACCTGTCTTGACTCTACTTTGAGAAATATTACAAATGTTTTAATTAATTTTATATTGCTTACGTATTAAACAAGCCTTAAGTATAGTATTGAGCAATGATCGCTAAATTAAAACATCTATTTTTAGACCTTAAGGTCACAAATGAAGCTCGCACGTCAAGCAAAATAGAGGTGGTATTTTCTCCAGGGGACTTACTCTTTAAATTAATTTCAATTCTAATACAAGGCAAATGCAAAATTAATATTGATTTAACGGAAACATTATTAAGTTTCATTGACAAAAAATAGCAGCACTGATAGCCGAGTGGTATGACCATTGGACTGCCAAGTCAAAGGTCGCAGGTTAAAACCCCGGCACGCACCAATGTCTTTTCGAATTCATGTGCGTATTATAAATTAATTATCAGTTGCTAAAAACGGTGAAGGAAAACATCGTGAGGAAACCGGCACACCTGAGAGATTTTTCAACGTGTGTAAAGCCATGTCAGAGGCCTACAGGCGGTTTAAACTCTGACACCAGGTTGTTCATCAACCATACGAAAAGAAGAAGATTGACAAAAAATGCTGTCAATCTTTTGATCTCAGTTAGTTCCTCCCAATAAACACATAATATTGAAATAACGGCGCTAGCGTTAAGTTTATGAGTCGGAATTAACAATTCCAATCCAATTTAGTCGGAATCAAATTGGAGAGTAAGCACAGACCTCAATTACCGTAACAATGTGAAACCGGAAACTAAAAACCGTACTTCACTATTAAGAAGCAGACCTTGCCTTCGACCTCTGCTACTCCTACTTTCATAAACAGGCAAACGAACCAATAAACGTAACAAGGTTGAATATCAAAATACCGGCTGCTACCGGTTTTTTAGTATAGTTTTGAACATGAGATTACACTTATTTTCAAGATTCCTTTGGTACAATTTAAAACCCATTATAATTATTGGCTTTTTCTCTGTTTATTTTTAATAGTCTTGTGTTTCGCGAACGAACTAGTTCTTAAGACTGCTCCCACAGATGAACTACGCGAACGAGTTCTTAAGACCGCTCCCACAGACAAACTTCGCGAACTAGTTCTTAAGACCGCTCCCACAGACGAACTACGCGAACTAGTTCTTAAGACCGCTCCCACAGACGAACTACGCGAACTAGTTCTTAAGACCGCTCCCACAGACGAACTACGCGAACTAGTTCTCAAATCACTCGCTCTTATGCTCTTTAGTTCGTTTGATACGCGTCAAAAGTAAAGGTAAAAATATAAAATGTAACAAAAGATCGAACGAATGAGCGAGCCATCTGCCGTCCTCTGATCCGATCCGGGATCTGACGAACTAGAAGAGCGAACTAGTTCGTTTAGGAGCGGCGAACTAGACGGAGTGATCTCAGTCGTGAACTACTATGCGCAAGTCCATTTTTTTATTTTATTGTAATATTATAATTACCCATTTAATATGATTATGTCTATTTCTTTACTCTCAATACTGACTATTGGAAGATACCAACTGTTTGCTAAAACCAGACACTATATTTAGCATAAAAACATCACTTGTCTTACTCAGTAATTGTTACTTAACAACTTAAGTCACACTAGCATCATTATACACATGTATATTAATTAATAATATCGCCTGCACCTTGATACGATCACCGGATTAAATAATAACTGTTATCTCATCAGTTTCTTTATAAAATAATATTATTATTATTTTAACGATACGGAACCGTAAATCACATTGAAAATAAACGGCTTTTAAGACATCAAATCGCCGCTAGTATACATAACCAATAAAAATATAATTGATCCACTTCTGCAGAATAAGTAAACTTGTGGTAATAATATCCGGAAATAATATTATTACCATGAACCATCTACCTACTTACGAAATCATAATTAAATTTAATAATGAATAGATATTGTAATAATAACTCCAAGGGTTATCATTCAATTGAGACATTCAATTTCGCCGATAACCCGGGAGATCTGTATGTGAAATCAGTCGACACACACATTTCGCGCACAACGGACGTATTTCAAATTAAAATTCCAACGTTCAAACAAAAAACTCAAATTCAAAAATCGTTCGAATAGATCCAAAATGGCCGCCGTTAATGGAAAGGACTCAGAGCCTGTAGTACCACCTTCGTCGTTGATTAGAAGAGTTAGTTCCCGATCTATAAGGAATTCAATTTCCGAGGAGAAAGAAAATGGCGACGGGCCTGTGAAAGGGTCGTTTGTCAGTAAATACAAGAAAGCCCCCGAAGCTTTAAAGAGTTTCCATTTGACTGACGCGGAGAGTGAACTGGAAGTACCTGGAACGCCGATGACACCAAGAACATCTACCACACCCGGTTCGTATTTCAGCCTATATACCATCCCTCTTATATATACGCTTTGTACATATTATTTACTATATATTCCGGTTATACTCACGTGTGTATTCGGGAATGCCCGACTAGTTTCGAACTGGAACAGAGCTGGTTACGCGGCAGAGTCGCGAGCCGAACTCTCTTATAAATAAAAAATAATTAAAATTTTAATCCATGGATTAAATTATACCTGTCACTGTGGTGCATACAAAGAATAGGGATAACAGGAGACTAAGAAGGGTTTAAGTTAAGACATGTTATTATCTTCGTTTATGAATATAATGGCAATGTGTGTGCACGTGTTGATTATACGTTTGCTATTGTTTTGATAGCGTTATTTCTTTAGATAAAATAATACTTAATTAAACCGTAATATTTATTTTATTACGCCATTGTTTTTTACCTTTAACGTATCATGAGTTTAGCAAATCAATTTAATATTCAGATTATAAGGAATTGTTAAAAAAGTAAATAATGTTTACATGTCTTATAACGCATTTTTAAGACAATGCTCTTCACTGTTTTATTCTTGTTTTTAACCGACTTCAAAAAATAAGGAGGTTCTCAATTCGACTTCAACTTCACTGTAAAGTGAATAAAATATTATTTTTCACTTTTGAGTCCGTGTTTTTTGAAGGCGGCTATTATTTTATTATTAAAATGTTTACCCAGTGTGCAGTACAGTAATACGCTAATCCGATATTATTTTAATCTAAGTTATTAAAATATTCTAAGATATTGTTATTAAATTGTGTTATCGAATTCATTCTTCATAACAAGCTCTCTTAAACATAATTGATATAAGTATTTCGTTATCTTTTTACTGTGTACAGTACCTACAGAACTCCGTATTGTTTGTTTTCTTTTTAAAAAACGTCGCCCCACACTAGGACTTTCTCCTGTAACGTAGGTGCGTTTCGAAAACATGAAATATCATATACACAAACACCCAGACTCGGGACAATCAAATGTAGTTCGCATAAATTATTGCCCCGTGCGGGAATCGAACCCGCAACCCTTAGCGCAGCAGTCTAATCGCTTAGCCACTGCGCCAATCAGGTCGTCTACTTTTAAGCCAATACTGGCTTGCCCATATGATGTCTAATTGGGTATTTAAAACCACCAATAAATTGGCTTACTTTTTATTTCTCCGAAAAATTTGTATTGAAATAGGAACCTGTGACGTCTCTAATATGCCAACTCAATTGACTTACTATTTATTAAAAAGCATCAAAGTATTCTTCCTCGTTGTTGTCAAAAGGTAACGTGCCCAGAAGACTGGCAGCATTGCCACATTGAATGGCATTAAAACTCCAATTTTACAGTCAATGTAAATTCAATAGGGTTTTAGGGCTAATTATTATTTATTTTTTTTAAAACGTTGCCCTACACTAGGAATTTCTCCTGTATTGTGGGTGCGTTTCACAAATATGAAATATCACATACACAAACACCCAGACTCGGGACAAACATCTACGGATCGCACAAATTATTGTCCCGTGCGGGAATCGAACCCGCAACCCTAAGCGCAGCAGTCCAATTGCTTAGCCACTGCGCCAATCGGGTCGTCATAATATAATAATAATAAAGCATTTTTGTAGAGAATTTTTCATCTTTAAATAATTGGTTAATGGTGGTTATATTTAAGGTACATATTCATCCAAGTCACAACAATACATCATCATCAGCCTATCTCAGTCCACAACTGGACATAGGCCTCTCTTAGCACTCAATCTTTTCAGCCTATCTCAGTCCACTGCTAAACATAGGCCTCTCTTAGCACGCCACATGGAAGCAACAATACACACGTTTTCGTAAATCTTTTCAAAGTCTTAAGGATTCAACTAAAACTCACAAACTAATTACTAGAACACGGATTCATAACAGACCTATTGTTTATAGTATAAGAAACAATATAAACACGCACATGTTGGGATTGAAGGACTTTTAAATTGCTGTGAAGTTGGCTGACTATGTTTTATATTTAAGTACATGAATAATTCTGGCTGGAGTAAGCGGAGTTTCTATCTATTTGATGGCAATTAGAGAAGACAGAGATAGGCTGTAATAGGCTGATGATATTTTAAGCTTTCCTTTTAAACAGAAGATATAATATTCGTAAAAACAATCATAATAATGAAGAATTAAATGTAGACCATGGTAGCTCCAAATTTGGGTCTTAATACCATCAAAATCATACTTATGACCTACTTATTGATTCAAGGTAATGTTATCACAGTTTAACATTCACTGGCTGAACAGAAAAATGCCAAAAATATTTGGTCAATTACAAAAAAATGCTTTGCTCGTAAGAAAACCGAACATTGAAATCACCAACACGCTAGTGATCAAAGCCCATTACTTCTGTATAAAAAATCAATAAACCTTTGCTATGAAGTGCGCAATTGCGAGCTTAATTAAAATACAATTCTTGAACTTTATGAACACGCAATATTCCGGATACATTGCAACATACAAAAAAAAATGTTTCAAATCTAAAATAAAATTCATTGACAAAAAATATTTGCAACTTAAGTGGTAAATTGCGTAATCTTTTCTATTTACATCATTACATTTTATAAGATTCCATTCCACGAATTGCTTTAGAATTTCCTGTTGTCTACAATCATAACTTGGCGAACTTTTAGCTACCTAAGAAGGTCAATTCTTGTGTTATTTTTTGTAGTGAAAATCTCGGAAATTTTAGCGATCATGCTAGTTCCTACAATTATTAAATTCTCTATTTATATTGAACATTGCCCACCCTAGAAACTTTCTGTTTCTTGGATGAGTTATTTTTACAAAACACCAATAAAACAATGAAAAATATCTGAGCAAAACGATTTGAAGAGTTACATGAAGCCAAATATTGCCGAATTTCAGTATCTTGATATAGTATTACAAGATTAGTAGTAGAATGTGTGACCAACAATGATGTTAATGGATCATTGTATTCAAAAATCAAAAGCATCAGATGACCGAGATATGGATTATCGCAATGTAACCAAAGTGTAAATAAGTCAGTCTTAAAAGCTAGATGCTAAGATATACTTAAATGTTGGAGACAACAGCACTTTGTCATAGTTGTGTTGTAGTAACATTCAATAATAATGGAATCACCAATATTGTCGTAGAAGTTCCATACCACTCTTCGATTCTGTTTTATCTATTTGGGAGATTCTTTCCACTAGAGCTTTGACCAGTTTTCCGTCCTCTCTCCCTTCATTTTAACCTTTTCACATTACACAGCGAGGTCAAATATTTGCTCCAACGTTGCGCTAGGTCTTTTTAAGGACATATATATTATTCTAACCTTCTTGTTTCTTTCCAGGTCACGAGAACTGCACCTTCCACCATGATCTGGAGCTGGACCACAGGCCTCCGACCAGAGAGGCACTGTTACCCGACATGGCTAGCTCCTACAGACTCCTGCTTACAGGTAAATACTATTTAGAGGATCACGATAAATGAGACTCGCCATATTACAATTATTATCATAGTATAGTATGACTTAGTGGTGTTAAATAGAGACTATAAGAATTTGGCGTGAATCGGTGTTAAAATATGTGTGAGTGACTAGAAAAACTATCTGGTTTTAAGTACTATATTTCATTTAAATTAGTACTAAAATGGCAAAGCACCCAGAAGTGGCGTTTTTTTCTTCTTGCAAATTCATCACTCTTGTAGATAATGAGCAAGCAAGCAAGCATGAGATCCCTTAAGAAGACTCTTAATAGTATTTTTGTTCTTCTTTTGGTACTATAGAATTATTTATATCTTCAGGTCTTGGTGAAGATCCAGAGAGGGCGGGTCTCTTGAAGACTCCGGAGAGAGCCGCCAAAGCGATGTTGTTCTTCACAAAGGGTTACGATCAAAGTCTTGAAGGTATGTCTCCGTTGTTACATTGTTATAACTAAACCTCTTTGATGTGAATAAATCAGTAACTTTAGAACAGATCCCCAGAATTTACTTTGGCAAAATATAAAGATTAAACTTTTATGAATATTTAGAGGGGTAACGATAAAGAGGTAGAAATATGATTAAATCTGAACCAAAAAGGTCTGTTAATTATCAACGAAGAAATCTTGGTTATCCACATTTGTTTTATAAACTTTTGCCCTGTTTTTAATGTGCATATTTGAATTCCAGACGTCCTAAATAACGCCATATTCGATGAAGACACAGATGAGATGGTC
Source organism: Abrostola tripartita (assembly GCA_905340225.1). Lineage (NCBI taxonomy): Eukaryota > Metazoa > Arthropoda > Insecta > Lepidoptera > Noctuidae > Abrostola > Abrostola tripartita. The sequence goes on from HG996512.1 coordinate 6,682,947, forward strand.
GTGGTCAAGGATATCGAAATGTTCTCTATGTGTGAGCACCATTTGGTGCCGTTCTATGGCAAAGTGTCCATTGGGTACCTGCCACAAGGCAAGATCCTTGGATTGAGCAAGTTGGCTAGGTAAGGAATACAGATTTTTGTGTTTTAATTTTATGATTAGAAAGTGATTTTTGATAGAATCAACCAAAATTTTCATATTTTGATTTAAATCGGCCCTTAAATCACATACAATCTAAAAGTTTATCTACATTTCTAATCTGCAGTTAAATCGTCAAAAGAACTACTGAAATATTAATTTATTAACTACCAGTTAAGTAGTCTTTTTTCGGATCCACACTGCTTTGAACTCTAAAATGTTAATTTCGATTTTTTTATTATTGGACCTAATTTGAACACCTGTCCAGACAATTTAAGCCTTTGTCTCAAAGCAATTGCCATGGAAATTGATTCCCGTTGACTCCATTAACATAAACCCTCATAATTCCAGGATCGTTGAGATCTTCTCGCGCCGTCTCCAAGTGCAGGAGCGCCTCACCAAACAGATCGCCATCGCAGTGACACAGGCAGTGCGCCCGGCAGGAGTAGCTGTCGTCATAGAAGGAGTGTAAGTATCTTCTCTTCTTACAGATATTTAGAAAGATAAAAGTCCGAGAGTATCGAAATATTAACGGTTTCGTAAATTTACCCTTACATGGAAATTTTACCTCTATAATATTAGTATAGATAATTCTCTTTCATCATCGGGAGAGTTTTGTAGCAATTTTGAGACCCAATGAATAGCAGTATGCTCTTGTAATGATTGGCAATGTGTGGATGGATAGACTACTGATAAAGAAGTCCACCTCTACTTATATTTTTGGGGACTACAAGCGTAGATATGTGATGCTCAATTGCTCAGATTTAATTTTACGTTTCTCGGTATGAGATTAATAGCAAACACAATAAATAACCATGTCTTTCAATAGTTTCAATGTTCCAATGATATAACCTCGATGATTGTAACAATAAAAACGTTAAATGTAATCTAAAACTCTTCAATGCGTAAGTAAGCAATTCTGAGAACGATATTATGTTTTTACAATCGTTTGCGATGGAAAGTTGACTGAAATGACGGCATTGCAAATCCAAAATCATTATTTTCCAGTGATTTGACGTAATACAGTAATTATCTTGACGAATAATAGCATCGGTCACGGATAATGGACTTGTTTAGTAAATGTTGTTAGTTTGTTCTAAAAGAACTAGATGGCGTTGTTTCTCTGTCTTATAAGTTCCAAAGCAAAGTAATAGATGGCGTTTTTAGAAACAAACAAAAATTATGTGGGTTCACTGGTGTGTTTGGAGATTTCTATTCGTGAGGTACATTATGGGATTATAAATATAATTTTCTATCGTGACCGGGATGGGTCGTATGATACAAGAAGTATGGGTTCGAGTGACAATATGCTACATTGGTCAAGTAAATGTGGGTAGACACCCCTAAAAGAGGATTACCCCACAAAATGTTTAATATACACCTGACGACCCGATTGGCGCAGTGGCTAAGCAATTGGACTGCTGCGCAAAGGGTTGCGGGTTTGATTCCCGCACGGGACAAAAATTTGTGCGATCCGCAGATGTTTGTCCCGAGTCTGGGTGTTTGTGAAACGCACTCACGATACAGGAGAAATTCCTAGTGTGGAACGATGTTTTAAAAAAAAGAAACCTCTACCCACACGTTTTAGGATTTCAAGCAAAATTTGATTTTTTCTTTATTTCCAGACACATGTGCATGGTGATGCGCGGGGTCCAGAAAATCAACAGCAAGACGGTGACGTCGACGATGCTTGGGGTCTTCCGCGATGACCCCAAGACGAGGGAAGAGTTCCTTAACCTTGTGCACTCCAAGTGAGAAAGCAAGACAATGAGTTTTCAGTTGAGGCCGCCGTAATATTTCTTTCTTTCTAAAATTATTTTTGGTATTTTTTCTATTTGATCTGTATTCTTTTCTTCTATTATTTCACTATTTCTTTCACATAATTTCTATTGATTTAATTTATTAAAAAGTATTGCTTCATATTTTATTTTAGTTAGAACTAAAATTTAAATTGAACAAAACTTATATTGCTTGTTGTTCCTCATTGTTACTTATTATTTTGTGCAAATAACCTCGAAAAATCAGCAAGAACAGTATTTTTATCACTATGAAAATAGGTATTAATATCTCAAACAACAAATACTGCCTTAGTACCGTATTTTATATAATTTGCAATTGCGATTAAGTTATTTCTTCTTCTCTTAGTTTGTTGTAATTATTAACTAGCACCATTAATCACTAAGCATAAATTGCATTGCATGACAATAAAAAAAATGACAAAATAATATTTATTAATTTAACTTTATAGTTAATGGGGAATGTGATAAAGTACATATATTGCCCAAACTTATCACATTTTCCAAAATAAATTATATTTTATTAAGAGATTTAGTACAAAAAATAATTATAAAAATATTTTATAAAATTGTTGGAGATTTTTTGGGCCAATTAGTTTTATTTTTACAAAAATCTCAAGCGTAAAATGGCTGATGTTTGACATTTTTGTAGTATTTTTTAATTTTTTAGTAATTATATAAAAAATAATGCCAAGAGCCGACAATGTTGCCTTAAATGTTGATGTACGAATTTTTGATATGTTTTAACTATATCATGATTTTATAAATAAATGTTTTTTATTTTAAGTTATTTATGCTTTTTATTGCACACCTACTTCACATTCACGCTGTTTATTGGTACTCGAATAAAATTAAATTACCCTGTATTAAACCACACAAAATCACCATAATTTTTTTAACATGAAACATGGTATAAAGAATATAACATTATATAGTACCTACATAGTTGAAGTGCCCAGTGGATCTTATAGGGTTCCATGGGGAGAGTCCAAAATACCCCTGTCTTCCCCCAGTGGTGGGGGATGAGTAAATAATGCTTTTTCCTCAGTCCAAAAAAAACTACTTACACTCTGATTAAAAATGATTAACGCGTAAGTATAGTTATAATAGTAAACATTATTTAACGTTGTATTAAATACACTATTAGGACCTAAAATGTGATTAAATAAATAAGTAGCAATTATACATTTAATACACGACTGCCCAAAAAAAGGAGTGCAATGTTATTTAGCAATTTGTGTTAATATTTATAGACCTAATTAGAACTACAACAATTAATATTTATAGACCTAATTAGAATTAACGCGAATACATTTTTTAAATTTTTGCTTGACGTCTGAATTGTCTGCTTGTGACCACAGCTGATGCAACTCGGTCGAAACGTCAAGCAAAAATTAAAAAATTGTGTTCGCGTTAATTCCCGTGTTGTAGTTCTAATAATTATGCAACGCGATAGTTTAAAAGTTAGTACTATATCTACCTGTCCACTACATAGAATTTCCTCATACCAAACGCGGTCTAGCACATTCAGTAGCTCTACCCAGTTGGCGCGTTTTGAACCAACTATCGAAAACTTGTATTTCTATGGCAAAGAGCACAGCGCCCCTGGAGTTGACACGGTGAAATAAAATCGGTATGTAGTTTTGAAAGGCTGTATATACCTATAGCACACCAACATTTCGCCAGTTAAGTTGTAAGTCCCAATATAATTGGGGGCAAAGAAAAAAACCAGTTTCTTTTTACCTTATGATTAAAGAACAACCTGGTGTCAGAGTTAAAACGGCCTAGGCCTCTGACATGGCTTAACACACCATTGAAAAATCTCTCAAGTGTGCCGGTTTCCCCGCAATGTTTTCCTTCACCGTTTTTAGCAACTGATACCTAATTTATAGTACGCACATGAATTCGAAAAGTCATCGGTGAGTACCGGGGTTTGACTTTGTAAAACTAGTTGTAATGAAAGGAAAACATATCTATTTTCATCGCAGTTGAAGGACCTCTTAGATAAGCAAATATTCCACGGAACGGTTACATAACATTATACTGACACATAACATTACACTTTTCTTACCATAGGGTGGCCAGAATGCCAAGTGGAGCCAAAACATCCGTCTCCAAGACAACACGCGCAGAAATCTCAGAATTGGATATAAATAAAATCAAAATTAAATAAAAATATTAATTAATATTATTTGGTTTAATTTTAAGATACACCTAGTTAATCTTGCGCCTGATTTCTCTCCGGTTGTGCCGGTCTACCATCCCATCGGACTATGAGAGTGAGGGAATAGGGAGTGCACCTGTGTCTGCGCGCATAATTGTGCATTATATTATCTCCTGCATAGTTGGCTAGATTCAGCTGAGATGCTGCCGTGACCGAAATTCAGTTAGGAAGACTACATTATCATATCATCATCACTACATGAAAATATTGTGAGCAAAAGCCGTTGTATTTTGAAGAAAAATGCTAGACTTAGTTCTAGTCATTCACCAGCTAATTTCTGTATAATACAAACTTACAAAGTACTTGCAAAGGAACCCAAACCATTTACTTACATTACTCTAAGTTCAATATCCTTTTCTGACATTTTTCTAATATTTGAGGTTAATACACCAGTAAAAAAACCGCCTTTGTAAAACACTAACTCAAAAATGAAAATTATAAAAAAAATGTTTATTTCCTCATCGTCACACATAGGAACATAAATTAAAAAATAACAACTTAAATAGAGACTGGTGTCTGTGATAGGTAAAACCTGTGCCACAGATCACTTACTATATATTTTATTCACTTCATTTTACATAAGCGAAGAAGAAGTCGGTGCCAAATCCAAAAATTCGTGAACTAATTTACACAAAAAAGTATAGAGAATGCTGTCATAAGTGCTATCTCAATAGTTTCAATGCTAAAACTATTAATAAGGCGAACGCATAGGATTCGTCCGTTGGCACCGATTAAAACTTTGCTTTACTAAAGTGAAGAGAATAAAGTATTAATAATTATCATCATCAGCCAAGAGACGTCCATTGTTGAACATAGGCCGTCCCGTATTAATAATATTAAAAAAATAAAATATTTTCTCACCAAAACGAAATACGAAATGTATAAACAAAAGCTTAATCTACGCTGAAATAAAATATTCCGGTTATGGATCGCTGGTGCCTGAAGTAGGTAAAAATATTACCTTTATTATAAGTCTCAACTCAGATCCCGGTAACACATTTCAAAAAAAGCTTGCTTTTCTTAAATATTGCTTTAAAATCAAATAATTTCCTAATCGGCTTTAAAAGAGCAACATATCTGCCGCAGCTATGCCGAATATAAGGGCAGTCCAGCTCATCAGATATGAGTCTCAAGACACAAGACATAACCTTTAACTTTATTACGAAAGTACAGCACACTTTTTTCTAATTGGATCGCAATTTTGTCATATTTTCAACTGATTCGAATGAACCCCATCCGTCTGAACCATACTAACAATTTTCAAGCGCCAAAATAATCTCTGACCAGCCATATCACCAGTAAAGCGATCATTTTATACGACGACCAATCTCAACATGGCCACCGGAAAATACTATTAACTGGAACATAAAGGTGCGTCCACACTTGTGACATTCCTCCGTAACACGGTTACCCACCCTCAGTGTGTCTGTGGACGTTTCTGGAAGACGCAGTCCCGAACAAAGGCAGTCTAAAACCATATCACTAAGAGTCCTCGAATATACATACCTACCTAAAACCGCAACACGATTAATATCGGGTATATTTAACCAACTCCGAAAAAGGAAGAAGTTATGCATTAGGATTTGTAAGAATTATATTTGAGATCTTAACAAAAAGCCCTTTCAAACAATACCTCGCACGAAGTGCTTAATCTTGGAAAGTGGTTCCTTGTTGGTGGTTAGACAACGTACAAACAAAGCAATATTACTTGTTACGGCAATTCTGCTATGATCATATAAGGGGTACCGTTCTATAACTCCGAAGTTCATTATCAGAGCACGAAAATATTTATATGGGACTGATCGGGAGTATACTCTTACAACAGAAAAATAATTTTCGAAATAGGTCCTCAATTGACGGAGAAATCGTTAAACATTCATAAAAGTTAAATAAAAACATACAGATGAACGTAGACTCCCTCCTTTTTGAAGTCGGTTAAAAAGGGAAAATCTCTTACGAAATTAGAAGTAAAGTTTTTCATGAATGTTACCAGTGGAGACGCACCTTAATAACCGATAGCTGTACAGTTCGTACATGTTAGTGAATTGAACGTAATAAATGATAAATGCGCATGTCACGCGGGCCGCGCGCAGCGGGGGGATAGCGGGGTTCGGGATGGGGCTTGTAGGGGACCTGCGGTGGTCTTGCGGGGGTCGGGAGGGGTCGAGCGGCGTCTGGTAGTGGGGGTACGGCAACGGAGTGGGGTCGCGCGGCATCGACGTCGTCGGAGCGCGCTCTGAATGCGGCAGATTGGGTATCGCCGCCCGACGAGGCAGTCCGGGCAGCGATACTCAATCTGCTAAATACTCTAGCACTTACCCAATAATATTGGGAATGTATTCGGTTGGAAAACCGGATTGTTACAGTGATTTATTGTGTGTATAATTTTTTTCGCGGTGGTTTTTATTGTTTCTAATTAATGTGTATTATTTTGACATTTTTCTGGGGATTTTTGTAATTTTTTTTTCGAAATTTAATGATCAATGAATGTTGATTTTAATGAATTTAGGAGCTTAGTTATTTTTACTGTTTTTTGAGCCTTTAATTAGTTTAAAATAATCATTTTTGATATTTTAAACTTTCTTTTTACCAAAAAATTATTTAAATAAATTTAAGAGGTGTTGTTTAGGTATTTTAGTGAATACGGTAGTCAGAACCACTTTATCAACCCTGGTACCATAAGCAGGACAAATGTCCTGCTGATGGTTGAAGCGTTAGATAAGTAACTGCGAACCTTTTAATACGGGTTTACTGAAAATTAGCTTCAATTATCTAAGGAAAACTAGGTGTTCCATATATTTTACGTAAAATATTGTATATTTAGGTTATTCTGAATGCTGAATATTAGTGATTATGTAATATATTATTTATATATTTTATTAATTTGTGGATATACGAGTATTTAATTAATATTACAATTTTATTCGAGGTAACTTTTGAATATTTTTTTTGCTTTTATCAGTTTATTGCAGTTGGTAGAGTAGTGGTGGTTACTTAAATCATCTCAAAACCATTAGCAGGACATTTATCATGTTTATGGTACTACAATGTTTCCGCTCAATCGGCTTCACAGTCATCACTTTTCAATACTTTAGTACGTCATAGTTGTGGTAATTTTAAACCAAATAGCCAAAACTCTACCAACCGTTTGAAATCTCCTACATAAACATCAGCCGTGCTATTCTGAAGACATCATGAATTCACGTCTCAATCCGCGGTAAGATTTGTCACTAGCGCTACCAAATATGATGATGTTAGTGTTTTAGAACAGCATAGCTGAGCTAAGTCTCTATTTGTTCATTCTAAAGTGTCTCAATAACCAAACCTTTGGTATTATATCCCAACACGGTGTCTGGATCTGAATAGCCTGCCTGTTCGTTCTAGAAACATACTCGTCTAGGTAGTCGATACTATAGGCTCATTGTTAAATAATTGTGCAGATAGACATTGCCGGTCTGCTCTGAAACCTTGTCCAAACGTGTCTGGATAGCTCAGACACTGCCAGTCTGCTCTAAAACCTTGGCCAAACGTGTCTGGATAGTTTGGACTCTGCCGGTTCGCTCTAATACCTTGTTGAAACGATTCTAGATTCAGGATAGCTCGGAAACTGCAGGTCTGCTCCGAAACCTTGTCCAAACGAGTCCGGATAGTTTGGACTCTGCTTATATATAATTATAAAACCATGTTCAAACGTGTCAGCATAGCTAAGACTTAGCCAGTCTGGCCTATGTTCAAACGATACGATAGCTCAGACTATGCCCTTTTTTAGTTTTTTACCAGTTGTGTGTCAGAATGCAAGGATAGAACGGAAGTTTAGGTAAAAAAAGTGGCGTTTGCTTTACCGATAATAGAAAACACTGGTAGCCGAGCGGTAAGACCGCTGAACTACCAATTATTGAATTCATGTGCGTATTATAAATTAGTTATCAGTTGCTAAAAACGGTAAAGGAAAACATTGTGAGGAAACCAGCACACCTGGGAGATTTTTCAACGGTGTGTAAAGCCACGTCAGAGGCCTACACGTAATTTAAATTTAGACACCAGGTTGTTTATCAACCATACGATAAGAAGAAGAATAGAAATAAGAACTCGCAAAAGAAACAAGAATACTGTTTTAAGGCCATCCAGACGAGGACTTAGTTGGTATAAGGTTGTACCCGATTTCTGCTTCCAGGAACTGGCATTTCCGAGGGTTTAATTTTTACCTTTATTTAGCATTTGAGCGGAAAATCCACCGACAACATTTTCTGGCGCTATTAAACTGACTGTGTTCTTTTATCCTATTGAGCTGGTGATAGGAAACATAAATAAGGAAAGGAAATACTCTGGCACATAAGAGGTATGTACAACATAAAAAACTATAGAGTAAACTCTGAGCTCAATATATAGCTGGAATACTTTCTTGAGGTTTAGTAGACGCGTGAACATGGTACCCAGTGACCTTTTTTGACTATTTATGCTACTGAGCGTTAAAATCTGCACATGGACTGATTTATACTACTGGAAAATGACCTCAAAATGAAGGGTTTTAATGAAAATTAAAGCTTTAATATAAACTTTACTTATTATAATGAATACCGTTGACTGAAGCTGCCTAATATGTAATTTTACCAACAGCAGGACAAATGTCATGCTGATGGTGTCGAGGTTTTTTAAGTTCCTGGGACTGTATAATGCTGGTTAACAGGTCTGAAGGGCAAATTTTGGAAATTATCGCCTTACAAACTTCCACATGCTTAGTAAAACCACATTTACTCAGGTTTGGTTATCTAACGATTGACTTCAAGCACATTTTTGACTGAATTAGACAGAATCCAGTAAAAAAATCAAAAATTGCGTAACTGTAAAACAACGTGTACACACTCTGCCCACCATATTTTACAGCTAAAAGTCTAACAAAGTCACCATAAGCAGGACAAAGTCATGCTCATGGTTTTGTTAAGTAATTCATTTAAACAGCCTTTGTACAACATAATTATCGTGAAGGAAATAACTTAATTTGACTTCTAAACAAAATCGGTGAAAAATACGGCGTAACATTCGCAACTACTCAAAGTGTTCTATTAACCACTGCTGTTCAATATAAAATACCATCAGTAGGACAATTGTTATGCTAATGGTTGCCTCAGAAATTATACTGTAATCTATACAATATGATTGCGCTGTTAAAGGTTACGTCATAAAAATAACGAATATTTGTGAATTTTTATTTATGTCGAATTTCTACGACCTTTATTCTATTGAAAAGACGTTTGAACAATGCAAAGGTCCAAAGAAATAAAAACTAGGAAAACAGTTTATTCATCAGGTTTCTGTCACTTCCATCAACAGTTGACCTAACACTCGTTCTGATAAATATTTAGGGACCTAACCTTTCTCTAGAAATCTGGCATAAAATAAAATAATTCTAAACTTAACTAAAACTAGACACTAACGAACGTACTATAATCTGGTATAATAAAGATGCACTTGAAAAAGAAACACAACGAGCGTAATCAACAATAATAATAATAACAACAGCAGGACATTTGTCGATGTTGATGATACTCTCATGGCCGGACGGTTAACGGTATACAGGGGTCATTAGATAAATCTACAATATTACCCACGTTAAGTATTAATTCTAATAATAATAATATTAATAAGTAGTATTATTACGAATTTTTACGTCAGTACTTAAAATAAAAAGAATATAAATTGATCATAAACAAAGGTCTCAATGTTAGCGCTGGAAATATTATTCTAACGCTATTCCAATTTATATAGCGACCAGCGAACCTGGCAGACGTCGTCTGGAAAAGCAGCGCCACCTACCGAGTCCAGTTGTCTTTTTAAACCATCCAGGAACCCATTGAGATATACACACAAAATTTCATTCAACTCGGTCCACCCGTTTAGGAGGAGTTAGTTGACAAACACTCGTACAGATTATTATTAAACAAACGACGCACCCAATACACAGCCTAACATATTGCAAATACCTGGTAATACCTTAATATTCATTATTATACACAAAAACATCAGATTTATATATATACGGAGTTGCCTATGGAAGTCGGCGGCTCGGCCGCCACGATAATCGATCCATTCGCCCGGTGGGCGGTTGCGTCACCGACTAATAACACTCAACCATAATAAAATGGCTGAAATCTATCCACTTTTATGTCAAGAGATGCAAGAATATGACGTCTTTTCATAATTTAACTTAACTCAATCATTCTTAATAATATATGTAGGTATTAGATTATATATTTTATTTATAAGACCTCGGCGAACACACTTGAACCAGCCCCCTTGCCATGAACTCTTGAAGCAGGACAGTTTACGCTGTGGAAGTAAGACGCCGCATACTGCACGTAGCGGCGTCTCGCTTCCACAATAACAACTGTGCTGTTTTAAGAGTTCATGGTAAGGGGCAGATCGGAGATGTTCTACAAAAGGGTCAAGTGAGAAGTACACTTAACCGACGAGCGTGTATGAGGAATGTGATGCGAGTGAATGAGGCGAAAGAAGTATGTCAGGATCGTAGCAAATGGAAATCCGTGGTCTCTGCCTACCCCTCTGGGCGTATAGGCGTGACTTTATGTATGTATGTATGTATTTTATTTATTTATAACTTGCAGTTATCACGGGTATATAACCTATTTGAAAAGTGTGCATTAAAAAAAAAAGAACAAACAAACTAAAATGTTTTCGTTAGTTTATTTAAATCAATATGAATGTTTGACTGTTTACTAAAAATTAGCCAAATCGGTCCAGCCATTCTCGAGTTTTAGCGAGCCTAACGAAGGTGCCGAGTGGTATCCGGCCTAGAATAGACCACCCCCTTTCCAGAAGGGAAGGAAAATCCAGAAGATTGGCAGCAGCGTCTTCTCTAACTTCACCAGCAATACTGCGATCGCCAAGCCGCATGCCGAGGCCTTCGTTCAATAGTGGACGTTTTTCGGCTGATAATGATAAACGAACAGCAATTTGTTTTTATAGTAGATGTACTATATATTGCTAACTAACAAACAGACTGATAATTTAATAATTAACTTGTACTTATCATTCCTTATTAATATTGTTTATACAAACTTGTAACATGAAGTAAATATGATTATATAGCAGTCTAATATCATTTGTCACAGAACAAGCACGCATAGAGGTATGTAATTTGTGTATTGTTTTTTTTTTACATACATAGACAAAGTCCCGCCTGTCTCCTATAGGGATAGACAGAGACCACAGATTTTAATATGGTTTAAAAAAATACTAGAATCAGCCCGCGACTGAGTGCGTCAGCGTGGAATTTTTTGTGATTCAAGTAGCTTTATAGCTTATGTATGTGTCTAAACACACTATGAAAACACGCGACCGAAGTTCGGCGTGATAACGTCTCCAATGCTATTTGAATGACACATTTGCCGAAATTACGTCGCGTTATAGCGTACAGCCGAATTTCAGCTGGGCGTATGTTTAACCGAACAGAAATCGGGCGCAACCGAATTTCTGTCGTAATATTTCCGCGGTTATGGTGTGTCATATCAGCCGAGTACGTCAGAACGTAAAATCGGACGCGGTACTTCGATCGTGTATTTTCGGCATAGTGTGTTTAGAGTCTAAATACAACATACAATTGGTACAGGGTCCAAAAAAGCAGGATCTTTTCCGTTGTGGAAGCGAGATGCCTCACTACACTGCAAGTAGCAACGCGCTGCGTCTCGCTTCCACAAATGGCGGAAAATGCCCTGCTTTAAGAGTTTATGGTAAAAGTCAAAGTATATTAGGGTCAAAACAAAAATAAACTAACTGTATCTAGTAGTTAGTAGTAGTCCAACTAAATCTTAAAGTCTCTAAAAGTATCTACAAATATCTTTAATTTTTAATTACTAACCGTGATTTTGCACCAACCATTGAACTATGCAGATAACCTTTTAACTGTTTCCAAGATTATACACTCGGACTATTTTTATCTGCAGAGTAATAAGAAAGATACAAGACCTTTACCATTATTTCCAAGAAATCTGAGAGGAAAGACCTGTAAGGATATTTCCTGGATGATAATTAAATGAAAAATTATATAAAAAAAAAATGATGATTTAACCAAAACGTAGGTACTGCGCCGCCGCGCCGCGCCTGACTGTTTTTATATAAATTTCATTAGGATACGCTAGAATCATTATTAACGCCAGCCATTTGGGGTTATTAAACATGATATTATAAACACGAAAGATTTTGAGTGTGTTTGTGTTTGTTACCTCTTTACGCTCTAACGGCTAGACCGATTTTGCTTAAATACGGAATTTAAGCAAAATCGGTGTTAGCAAAAGCCTGTATTAATCCAGGGTGTCATAGCCTGGTCCTAGACACCCTGGATTAACACATAGGCTACTTTTAATTTCGAAAAAATTTAGCGGGTAATACCGCGAGGCGAGGCGGGTAATAGTTAGTTTATAATATTTCAAAAAATTTACTGACAAGTAGAAAGTATGTTATAGTGATGAGATGAGTCAATTAGGTAATGCCGACGCTTTATAGTTTTAGAAAATGACGTGTAAAAGCGTTTTTGTTAAACCTATTGGCAAAAATACAATTATTACAGAGGAATGCGAGGCTCGTACTAAATTGCAATCTGTGGGATTTCAGAATTTCTTGCTGTTAGAGCAATTGCTAGTGTTATCCATCCGCTTGATATGGCTCGACTCCAGCTTTCTTCTTTACCTGTTGTGAAGGTCTTGCTCCTCCCCTTTTTCTCTTCTCTTAAAATTTTCCTCAGTTTCGTTTTAACGAAGTCTGCTCACCGGAACGCTTGACTTTTTATAATAGACCATAGAGTTCGTTACGATCTCTTTCGTTTTTGACAAGTAAACTGACATAGCGCATACTTGTTGATTGTTGAATAATGGTTTACTATAAAAACGTATTCCCTTTTAATAGTAGGTGCCTACTCAGGGTTCTATCACCTAACCAGGTATTAAAACTATCACTCTCACTTATACTTTCGTGATATTTATCACCTTGAACGGTGCATAGACGAATTTTGTGGCAAGTTGAGGGTGCCAGAAAAATACCTATTCTGCTTAAATATTTTAAAGATATAGCGTTACGAAGTAATTGTGGTGAGACTGAGAGACAGAGTGAAGAACAATCTGATAAAAGAGTGGAGTGAAGTGACTAAAGATAAAAGTGACAAGAATCAAGAAAGGTATGCAGTCAGTGTGAGATTTTTGAAAGAATGAATGAAAACAAGTATGTGGCAACTGGCAATGAATGGTTCGAAGAAGAAGACTATTCTAATAGGATCTCAAAGGTCTAAAGGGTTAGGGTAAGGACAGGTTAGGAAAATCCAAAACCGATGTGCACAAGTTTGATGAACGAATAGAATGAGTTAGTAAAAAATGAAAGTCAGAATCTTATGGAGATCCATGGTCCCTGCATAGAATAGACATGACAATTATTTAATTACTAACACACAAATGCACAACGCTACGGTCATAAGACAAGGCATTAGAGTTGGATTTATTTACCTTTCTTTTCCTGGTAAATGGTAGCATGCACTTTTTGCGTCATAATCATAAAAGACATGCTAAACTCGCATTCTACATATAATTTCACATTACCCATGTATTGTCTAGCGTTTTCCAGACATAAAATAGATATTACTGCAACAATTCCACACACGACTTTTCTAATCAGATCTTTAAGTTTCCTTAGGCTAAGGTGTCTTTCTTCTAGTATGGCGAAGCAGATCAACTACATATCTTGGTAAACCTACTATAATCGAGATCTCAAGTACTTTGTTCAAGTCAACCAAGTTCAAATATAAGTCTATCTGCAAGTTCAAAAGTCATGTTATGCGAGATAATATAGTCCGCACAAGTTTATCATTAGTGACAACAAAAACATAATTTCGTTGCGCGAACAACCAACACGAATATTCCTCGAACGGTTGACTGTTCTATTCTTTTTATCACTACTTACCTAAGTAGAGAGCCTCCCTGAGTGCTTCCTAAAACCGTCGCGTGTACCCTGGCCCCATGGCGGCCCCCTCGCTACCGTTCTTGTTGACTGAACCGAGTACACCACGAGGTGACCTGTTTCCAAATTACAATTCTTGTGATTACAAAAATATTACTACTGCGAATTTACGAAGAAAAAGAATAGTACAAAGAGAGGAACATATATATAGTATGGTGTCCAATAAAGCATATTCTATCTATCTAACATAGATAGATAGATATTATTTATTGAATATATAGAAAACAAATATAGAAAAACCTTAAAGCAATTTCTTCCAGACAACATGATGGCACTCTTACCAATGTCATTCTTTGAAATACATTCTTAACTTGTGAGAAACTTCGTACGCCACGAGCAGGGATTTATGTTAGAAGACACCACAGAATGCATACTAACAATTTGTTACAGAATTTAAGCGTTTGCACGATCAAACATATTTTTATGACTAATGATCCAGCATTCAAAATTGCTATTAAAAGTAAATTTAACGTCAAATGCCTTGTTAAAAAATGTATATTTTCTGATTAATGAGTTGTTTTTATTTCTATTACAGGACCCAGCATGAAGCTGCTAACATATTTCACAGCCTGTGTCCTAGCGGTGTTAGTGTATACCGCTCCAACCTGTAGCGACGATAAACTTGTCATCACAGATAGCTTCTTCCCAGATTCATTAGTCATATACACCTCTGAACATGAAATCGTCAATATATTATTACCATTAAACTCTTTAAACTTTGATGAAGACTCTGATGATGAAGATTCAAGTGAAAACTCAGACACCGTCATATTCTTTGTTGAAGCCGACATAGACGATAAAGGAGACCTTATTGACAAAGGCCTTTACGTGTTTACAGAGGGAAATGCAACTAAATTGCTCGAACATGGACGCGATGCAGCCGCTGCTAATGATGATTCAAAGACTGCATTCTTTGCTGCACATGACGGATTGTACAGTTACAATGATGATAACAACACAGCTGAGAAATACGGCAACGTGAATGACAGCCTCATTAGCATCGCTAAAGTTAACGGCAGCGATATAATATACGCCATATCAGAAGATAACATTCTGTACAATATAACAGAAGCAGGAACAAAGGCAGAGAAAGTCAAGGAAGTTGTGAACGCGACACAAGTCGTTTTAGATTATGAGAACAATTTGTTTTTCGCGACAACCGATTACAAAGTTTACGGATTGAGTCCTCATGGCTTGAAGAAGATCGAAGGCCTTCCTGAACATATAATCTACCTAAACATCTTAAAGCCACCTTTTATCTTCGAAAATGGTGTTCCTGTTATTGCCAACAACCAATCTTATATTGCTTACGTGAATGGAACCAGTGAACCAGGAGAATTTGATTTTGAAGTCATGCCAACAGCTTTCGCAATGGAAGGCACCCTCATCCAATACTATGCTTACAAGAAGAAGATTTATGAATACAATATACTATCGCTACTATTCAATGACGTGCTAACAGATTTTAAGAACTTCTTAAATGATAAGTCTGATGACATTCAGTCTATCGCCACTAGATCGAGGAAGGATTTGCGAGCGTAAAGATTACCGTCAAAACTAACAAATATTTTGTAAACTATTCTTGTTGTAAGCATTTCAATTTAGTTTTAATATATGTATGTTTGAACACAAGGGAACCAATTTGGAATTTATATTGGTAGCTGTTGTTGGTTACATCTTATTAATAGGAAGATAAATAGTGTTGATGTGCCAAAAATATGTAATAGTATTTAGAAGTTAATGGAACATGAGTTATCCAAAATATTATACAAGATCAATGTCATACATTTAATTTGTTCAATGTCTGTGCAAAGCTTGGGTAACAGAATGTAATTTATTATACAAGTTGTATGAAATATCATTCGAGAAATACATAATGGTAATTCAGATTCTTATTTTTTTATATATCACCTCGACAATTTAAATCCTTCTCTAAATAATGTATTAAAATATGTTTCTTTTAATAAAAATCCGAACAATGTTCCTAAAATAAAGATTGCTTGCTTTCTATACCTTAAGTTACCATTTAACCGCTAAAAGAGCGTATATCGAAGCTGTTTGTAGTAGTTTATATAAGTTTAATTAACTCTATCAGGATTCTAAATAGATCAAAGTTTAAAAAATGATGCACACGGGCGGGACTCGAACATCCATTTACCATTTTCCAAATTTCCTTTGTCAATTTAGATTCAAGCTTACCATGAGCAAAATGCTAAAATGACACCAAAAGTCATATTATATCAGGACTTATAAAAGTAATGTAGTGAGAAAAAATAAAACCAAGTACTGAAATAGGTGGTTAACAAAACCTTTATTATCAATCTTAATTACACTTTGCCTCAAATCATATAAGATCTGATCTAAAATAGATACAACAAAATGTACAAAAATGAATAGAACGTCTCTATTATGCTTACGTTATTTTATTTGTACACAACTCTAATCCTCTTATTCATAAATAAGATAATACCTGTTACTTGCAATAACTTAAACCCGCCTTAGTCTACCGTCTCCTATTCTCTGACATGCAAACGACAGCGACAGGTATAATTTAATCCATACTTTAAAATTACATTGTTTATGAATAAGGAGGTAATTAGAGTATGCCAAATATTTCTAGAACTTCTTAGGCGTCGATTTGAAATCTAGTCTCTGCAAGTTACTATTCTTTAGTAAAACCAAATATATTGTCTTTGGCCGTCTCTATAATGGACATGATAATTTTAGTCACATCTTTTGGCCATTCTGTAGCTACACCAAACATTGATCTAATAAGAACTTCCATAACGTTAAACTCATATATTTTTCCATTCAACGCCGCTACCAAATATAAAGCAGCATCCACACTGTAAGCGGTAGGTCTTTCTTTTATAATCAGATCTTTCTTTTCATAGGTCCCATTGGCATACAATATGTAAAGGGTCCCATCACCAAAGAATGGGATGCAATTCTCCATAATGAACGCAGGTCTTAATAATTTTATGTCGCGAAAATCTTCGATAACGCTAGCTGTTAAACTAAGCACATTGCCATTAGATTTCACAATATGCGGCATTCTATCACCACAGGCAACATAATATATGTTGTTCGAAGTATCTAATACAAATTCTAGTGCACACCCAACATTTTGCATCCTCGTTTTCACTGTCCCATTCCTTTCTACTTTGAAGAGCTTGTGTTCAGAATTTAGTATGTAAATAGCATCTGATCCGTTCGCTTTCTGCAGTTGTATTATATCATCTCTAAAGGGTCCAAACTTCTTGGCTGAGAGAGTGTCAGGGTGGTATTTGTAGAGACCGTCTCTTGCACCGAAATATATTGATTTGTCGAAGCTGTAGTCTGCCGTCGAATCCCTACCACCTTCGAGAATCTCGTAAGCAGCGAAGCCTTCTAGAACGTAGATACAGCTGCCTCCTTCTGACTTGGGATCAGCCACAGTAAAGAAGATTGATGGGATGTCAGAAGACTCTGCTTGGAGATACTTCTGACCGTCCGCGGGGACGAGAAGCTTCGTGATGTTGAATGCAGAAGAGAAGATGATTTGTTCGTCTCTGAACATTGTGGAATTCTTCTTAGCATTTGTTGCTTTTATAAGGTTTGTTGTGGTGCATGTTGTTATCAGGAAGGCTGTGATAAATGAAGACAGCATCTTTGAGGAGTCTGCAAATAAAAATGTTGTTTAATTATTTTTAAACATTGCTTAACACTTCGATGTTTCTACTGAATCGGGGGAACGATTTTAGCTATCATGCATGTCACAAACACAAACGCCCAGACACATTATATGTGCAATTTTATCTTTTTACAGACACATCTTTCATTGGTCTATGAGAAGAGGACTTTACCTTCAGAAAATAATCTGTATAGGGAATATATAGATTACTATTTTTTGAGATTTGTAAGATTTTGCACTATGAAATAGGAGGTAAGCCTATTACTATTCATTTAATTTGGAATAAGTAAAAGTAGTCAGTACTAAGCACTGATAGCCGAGTGGTATGACCGTTGGACTGCCAAGTCAAAGGTCGTAAGTCCAAACCCCGGCACGCACCAATGTCTTTTCGAATTCATGTGTGTAGTATAAATTAGTTATCAGTTGCTAAAAACGGTGAAGGAAAACATCGTGAGGAAACCAGCACACCTGAGAGATTTTTCAACGGTTTGTAAAGCCATGACAGAGGCCTACAGGCGGTTTAAACTCTGACACCAGGTTGTTCATCAACCATACGATAAGAGGAAGATTTGGAATAAAACCAAATACAGCATACCGTCAATTTAGACCAAATACCTTGTTCGGGAGTCACGCAATTTTCAGCAAAAGCAAAATTTTTGAAAAAAAAAGCGTTTGTTTTTGTTAATTTATTTTTAATCCCATTCAGCTATTATGTACTACAGCATGTATTATATAGATCCTTACATAATATGAAAGGCAATGATTCTCAGTCCGTCTGTGAGTGAAACCCGCTTATGGACTTCACGTGTCTGTCATTCATTTCATAGTTATGTTTCCTGGCTTATCAATCATACATTCATTGATTCTATTAATGTAGTCAATCAATAATTATATCATTAAAATTAGCTTCCGTTTGAGGTTATTTAATAACTAGTTACATGGATAAAAAGTAGCCTGTCTTTCCTTAGAATTCAAGCTATCTCTATACCGAATTCCAACGAAATTGTTCTAGCAGTTTAGCCGTAAAAACTCGACAAATGGACAGAGTGTTTTAATTTCGTTTTTGTTTGTAAAGTAAAAAAACCTTTAAGCGTGTCCTACCGGGTGCGCACACGACGATTGAACTAGCTAACACGACTATAATTATGGTAATGTGAGTGTACAATCACGCCTATTAAAAGTAAGGGGTAAACAGAAGTGTGCTATTAGGAAGCTTGTCTGTATGTGTTTACAATCATGTTTCGACAGACAGCCTCGTTGGTCTAGAGGTCACAAAGCGTGATTGCTTAGCGTGAAGTCCTAGGTTCGAATCCCGGGTCGAGCAGTGCGATTAGGTTAACTTTAGGAAAATCTCAAGAGCAGCACGGAGTCTGGAGTAATACTGGAATGGCTCGTGCTGACCTGTGCTAGAATAGACCACCCCCTTTCCGCCCGTAGCTGTCGTATGAGGCGACTATGGGATATTACCGGGGGAATGGGCAGCACCGTTCCCCTGTGTAGGTATCGTTCACCATACTCCGGTTGCCAACCCGTCTGTCCAGCGTGGTGACTATGGGCAAAACCCCCAACGATGGCCGCCCTACTGTTCCAGGTAACTGGTAATGACTGGGTGGCGAAAATGGGAGAGCGGGCCGTGTAGCATACCCTGGGGGAGGCCTACGTCCAGCAGTGGACTGCAATAATGTGATGTGACTAGAATGGCAAAAGGCTAGCCATTTACATGGGACCTATAACAAAACTAACGAATTGTGAGTGTACTATACATTTACACCTCTAGCTACAGTAAATATGAGCTTAATTTGTGTTTTTAAAGGTCGTATGTCGAAAGATATGGCTTAATAGAATAGGCTAGAATTCTTCGCATACTTCAGATAAACTTGGAATTCTCGACGAGCCCTGGCCGACCCTGGCATATTTGTTACGTACGCCTTGCATGAGGCCGGTTATACAACGGCTGCACGCGATTGACCGACGGACCGTGGAAGAAAATTGTGCGCGTACGCATTGTGGTGATGCGTCGGAGATTTTTTTTTAATAACGGCTTTTTGGAATGTTCTCTATCACTCTCAGAATTTCTATGAATTTTCAGTCGTTCCTGTGACCGGATTGCTGCGTATGGGTAAATCAAGCATATTAACAGGTAAAAACCTGTTGGAAAAAACCTGTTGAAACCTGGCAAAGTTGAAAGTTTACTAATATTATAAAGCTGAAGAGTTTGTTTGTGTGCTTGAACGCGCTAATCTCAGGATCTATTGGTCCGATCTGAAAAATTCTTTCAGTATTAGATAGCCCATTTCTCGAAAAAGGCTATAAAACATTCGAAATCCACGCGAGCGAAGTCGCGGGCGGAAGCTAGTTCTTAATATATCTGTAGAATATTATGTGTGAGGAAGGATTATACATAATATTTCCTTCCATTGCCAATCAAGAAAGTTGAAAGAATTTACGCACCCCTATAGGGATCATCTTATGACTGTAGACCCATAGCTTTGCGTTCAAAAAGACATGGTCCTTAGGTCCGCACTTTCTCAAACTTGTTCCATTCTCAAAGGACCATTTTACCAAAGTAGTCAGTTACATAAACAATGAATTACAATTTGACGTTCTTACTTTTTTATAACAATGGAAACAAGCACTTAACTTCCTTCCGCAACTAGATATATAGCTGTAAACACAAGAATACCTAACATTTACAAATACAACACAAACACACAAACAAACATAGAATTTATTAATAAGAAAAAATAATTAGTAAAAGTATCATGGTAATATTTTTATTAATTTTTTAATTAATGTTTGGTTCAGTGCGAAATAGTGTTCCGATTAAACCAATTTAAATAATTTAATTAAATGAAAGTGACAGTTAATCTTTAAGTGAATTTTTAATTAATTCAGATTAATTATCTATTTCGATTAGAAGTGCAGATTAAGCAGGAAACATATTGCGGTAAATTATATTTTGAATATTATTAGATGCTAATTACCATCTATCTCAATGACCTTTCTTTGTGTCCATCCAAAGGAAAAGATCGCTTTTTAGCGATAAGACAGCCTCCTTGGACTAGTTGTTTATCAACGCAATTGTTAAACACGAGGCCCTGGGTTCGAATCCCGTATCGGGCTACGTGTGCATGGGTTTTTCTATTAGGTAATTCTCAGTTGCAGCACGGAGTCCGGGTTTGTGCCCGGTTGATGGCAATAGGCTCGCCACCAGTTATGTTATAGGTCCCAATGAAATAGGGGGCGAGCCTACTGCCATCAACCGGGCACATTTCTTGCCAAAACGGCCCCCAGTTCCCGGCCGCCCTACTATTCCAGGTACTCTACCAACTGGTAGTGGCTGATGGCAAAATGGGAGAGCGGGCCTTGTGGCGTACCCTGGGGGAGGCCTACGTCCAGCAGTAGACTGCAATAGGCTTATGTGTTATATATAAAACCTCAAAATGTAAGCTGTTTAATTAATTAATTGTAACTCTTACTAAAACAATAAATAACCCAGGGCTCGAGTCTAAGATTATACCTATACCTAGACTTAAAGTTGGTTGAATGTAAAAGTGCGTTGTCCGAATTATTCAGTATTGTCACTTATGCTGGCTATTGCAACCATTTTACACTTCTTCACTTCTAAAATTCTTCTCCTGGTCTCAGAGTTTAAGCCGCCTCTGACATGGCTTTACACACCGTTGAAAAATCTCTCAAGTGTGCCGGTGTCCTCGCGATGTTATCCTTCACCGTTTTAGCAGCTCATAACTAATTTATAGAACGCACATGAAATCGTAAAGACATTGGTGCGTGCCAGGGTTTGAACTTGCGACCTATGACTTGGCAGTCCAATGGTCACACCACTCGGCTATCAGTGCTGGCATATAAAACGGTGGAAGTCCGTAATTCGACTATATGTTTTTTAAAGATAGTGATATCTTGACCAATAGCGAACCGAATTCGATTATTGCTCTTTTTTTTGCAGAATATTACCATTTAAATTTGATTAGGCCTTATCTCCTCCAAATTTAGAGAGACTATGGGATACTATTAAAGAGAGTTACACTTCATTTTTCAAAGTATTGTCCTAAGAAAATCCATGCTATATATAGATACTGGGACCTGTAACATAACTGACGAAATGAGGTTGTGTTACACACCTCTGCCTATCCCTTCGGGAAATACAGACACAATATTATATCAGGAAAGTCACAGAATTTAAGTAAACTAAGTCACGAGCGAATGCTAGTTTCCCTAACAGGAAGAAGCTAAATTATTTATCGTAAACTTTTAAAGATGAACAAACAAATATTATTCGCTACTGACCCATTACAAGTGCATTCAACCCCGAGTGTGTCAAGTGGCACTGATAAATACTTATACAGTCCATTAATATATTATAAATAGTAATATGTGTGTAGTCACTAACTGGGATTCTCTTAAAACAGTCGTGTTCTCACTAATTAACATACAATTAGGTAAGTCGTAATTAAATAAATAAAAGTCATCTAAGTTAAGTTTCGCATTAGTTATAATGTATATTTCGTGATTTGTCTTTCATTACATTGGGATTTTTAACATAACTGGCGAAATTGGGGTGTATTATAATACAGTATACAACTCTGCCTACCCCTTCGGGGAATACAGGCGTGATGTTTAGTTTAGTCATCGTTAAAAGGATTTTATTATAAAAAGCACTTATAAAACGTCAAATCGTGCGCGGTTTCAAAGTGTCGTTTTTATGGAGAAGAACCGAGAAGATTACAAGAAACTCCATAGTAACTCTAAATACCCAGTAATTATACACGGTGTGTCAGAAAATCTTGTTGTGTATCTGTTATAAATATATCATCATCATCAGCCGGAAGACGTCCACTGCTGGACAAAGGCCTCCCCCTTAGAACGCCACAGTAAACGACAACTTATATCATAACAAGTTATAATTATGAAATATAATATTATATTATAATTTTTAAGATTGTCTGTGAACATTATAATGGCAGCTGAAAATGCAATTAATTAAGTAAATAATTAATATTTTAGTTTTTATATATCAAGCTTGTCTAATACGAGGTCGAATGTATCCTCTATTATCTATCATCACGTTTATGTATATGGTAGTAAGCAGAGTTGAACAACCTTTCACCATAAATCGTAACAATAATAAACAGTGATAGCCGAGTGGTATGGCCGTTGGACTGCCAAGTCAAAGGTCGTAAGTTAAAACCCCGACGCACCAATGTCTATTAGAAATCATCTGCGTATTATAAATTAATTATACATACATAAAGTCATGCCTATTTCCACGAGGGGTTGGCAGAGACCACAGACTTCCATTTGCTACAATCCTGACACATTTCTTCCGCCTAATTTACTCTCATCACATTCCTCATACAAGCTCGTCGGTTAAGGGTACTCCTCAATTGATCCTTAGAGTCAGTTACAAAAAACGGTGAAGGAAAACAACGTGAGGAAACCGGCACACCTGAGAGATTTTTCAACGGTGTCTAAGGCCATATCACTGGCCTACAGCCCTTCAGGCGGTTTAAACTGTGATACTAGGTTGTTCGTCAACCATACGATTAGAAGATCGAAGGACCATTTTTTCATTTTCAATTGGTTATCCTACAACGTCTGTTGTCTTGTGATAAATAAACAGAAGACTCTAAATTAGGTTAAGATTAATGTGACGTATGTGTTTTCATTTAACTTAAATATTTTCCTATAATTTCGTACATACTACTCACTTACCACTACTACTAATCTTTAACATTTTTAGATATTTACACAACCTTAGGTCTTTTAAAATCTTTCTTACTTGAGTAAAAATTAAACTTATTCCTCTATCTTACAGATAAAGATGCTGCCACTACTAATCCTAGTATTAATAGGATCAGTTTACTCCGAAAACTGTTCGTACAGGTTCGAAGGGACGGCATACGACAGAACAGCGATCCTCACAATAAAAGGATTACCAACGAACCTAGTATACAACCCAGTGAACCATGACCTCCATTTCACTCTAATAGACCTTGAAAGCCTACAAAACGATAATGTACAAACGAAGATGGAACAGTACATATTAAGAGACAATATGCCGATTAAAATTGATAATGTAAATGGGCAAGCAGCAGCTGTTGATATAAAGAACAAAAAAGTCTATATAGCCAGTGACGATGGACTAAATTTCCTCAATTCCAGCGACAAAGCTCAGTTCCTTAGTCTTAAAGACGAAGATATAGTCCAGCTATTCAAACCACATCGCAGGGATGAATTGTACGCAGTTTTCTTTCCAGAAAACGAAGTATTTATAATCGATTTACTTAAAAACGAAAAGAGGAAAGTGGAAAATGTGCCATGCGCGTTCATCTTAGCTGTTGATGATAAAGAGAATGTTTATTACGAATGTGATTCTAAGTACGTTAAAGTTTTGCTAAAAGGTTTTCAGGAACCGATAGAGTTTGTGGGAATCTCTAAAAATTCTGCGAGAGCTATTGCTGTTGATTATTTCGATAGGGTTGTATTGGCAGCTAACGATGGACTCTATTTGTTAAAACCAGATAATATAATTCCTACGAAACTGATGGATTTAGATTTCGTGCCCTCAGGTGTGTCATTCGATGAAGAGGATTTCTATGTGTCTACTAACGGTATTATTTATAAGTACAGCTCTTGTTTTATGTAGTTCTTAATAAATTGTTATAATCTTGTTGACTTCAATTATTTTACTCATCCCAGACGATGATAAACCAACGCTTGTCTCCTTCTCTCCAATTTAACAATACTGGCGAGAGAAAAAGAGAACAACATTTAATGATTCAACCGCTGTACAATGTTTATGAGTACGGCTGTTATCAAAAGTAATCCATGAATAGTTTTACCTAAAAATTACGTTACGTACGTACCAGGACACCATTGATTTGTGCTGTATTGTTTGATAATACCTAGTTCGTCCATTATTAAATAACTTCTATTGTAATAGGCATGTTATTAAACTTTTAAAACAATAGATTTACACAAATGAGTATGACACATTTTTTATTTGATAAGCTTTCGATTCGCGATTCATTACATTCCATATTCATTTTTTATTAACTTCTATAATATTCCATTGTCTATAACCGAGTGTCTGAGCATTGATAGCCAATGGTATGACCGTCGGACTGCCAAGTCAAAGGTGGCAAGTTCAATCCCCGGCACGCACCAATGTCTTTTCGAATTCATGTGCGTACCATACATTAGGTATCATTTGCTAATAACGGTGAAGGAAAAATTCGTGAGGAAACCGGCACACCTGAGAGATTTTTCAAGGGTGTAAAGCCATGTCAGATGCCTACAGGCGGTTTAAACTGTGACACCAGGTTGTTCATCAACCATACGATAAGAAGAAGAAGACCAAGGGTCTTTATCAGATTCATAAATTTGCACAAAACTCCTTAATAGGTACTCTTGTATACAAAGGAATAATCAAATTTAGTTCTGTTTATGACCTGACCAAAAAGGACCACGTATGATTTTTTCTTCAGTCATGTGACTATGTGGTCATACCAGATTATACAACCAATACACAGCGTTTATAAGCGCATTATGTAGAAGTAAGTGTATAGCTGAAATCCGACCGACACTACAATAAAAGAATTGGGTATTTGACACCACAAATAAATTGACATACTTTTTATCAGCTGTCAAAACGCTATTCCTCCAGAGATTAAATGGAAATAGGAACCTGTGACGCAACTAATTTGCTATCTCAATAGATTCACTATTTATTTCGATTGCAAAGCAAAAAAAAACGAATTTTACAGTTAATAAATTTTATAGGGTTTTAAGGGCTAAAAAAGCAATTTTTAGAACGGAACGAAATTTCAGCCATGTCTTTTAGCTGAAATTCTGGCTGAAATTCCGCGCGCATACTTCTATTCCCTCACACTCATAGTCCGATGGGACGGTAGACAAAAGGTCTTCTGAAACACGAAGGGATTTCGAAAAACGTGAAAAACGGACACCCGTCACAAAACTAACCGTAGCGAGCACTGCTTCACCTTGCAGATCGACTGAGCGGTAGCTAAGTACGAACCTTATGATACCCTTTCTATGAGTAAGAAGAAACCTGGTGTGGATCTCCATATAATAACTAGAAGCCTTATATTAAGCGGCCTAGATATTAGACACCTCTTCTTCTTATCGTATGGTTGATGAACAACCTGGTGTCAAAGTTTCAACCGCCTGTAGGCCTCCGACATGGCTTTACACACCGTTGA
Organism: Abrostola tripartita; assembly: GCA_905340225.1. NCBI lineage: Eukaryota > Metazoa > Arthropoda > Insecta > Lepidoptera > Noctuidae > Abrostola > Abrostola tripartita. The sequence goes on from HG996512.1 coordinate 6,709,038, forward strand.
AAAATCTCTCAGGTGTGCCGGTTTCCTCACGTAGTATTCCTTTACCGTTTTAGCAACTGATAACTAATACATAGTATGCTCATGAATTCGAAAAGACATTGGTGCCTGCCGGGGTTTAAACCTGACCTTCGACTTGGCAGTCCAACGGCCACACCACTCGGCTATCACTGCTATCAAAATGGACACTTAGTTCGTACAAACGTGATCGTATGTTAAATTACAATAAGGAAGGATAGGTGCAAAGGCTAAACGATTGGACGCTTCGCTAAGGACAAGGACAAAAATTCGTGCGATCTGCAGATACTTGTCTCGAGTCTAGGTGTAAGCATTTGACATGTCATGTTTGTCAAACGAATCCACGATGCAGCCCTCTTACCATGAACTCTTAAAGCAGGACATTTATCGACGTGGAAGCAAGATGCCGCTACGTGCAGGAAAGTGTGGCGGAAAAGTCCTGCTTTAAGAGTTCATGGTAAGGGGGCAAAAGAAATTCCTAATGTAGGAAAATGTTCAAAATGTCATCAGATTTATGGATGCTATACAATGCCTTGGTAATGTATAATTGGTAATTTTTATATCATATTGTACAGATTTTATCGTTAACATACATAATGAAATTTAATGGTAATAACTGTTGGTAAAGCAAGTTAATAAATAAATAAATGTTTCTTCGATAAATAAATAAAATAACAGCTTACCTTTATTGGAAAATAAGTAGCACTCACTAGTCTTGTAGGCACAAAGGGCTGGAGGATAATGCTTAGGTTTCTAACTCACTGTAGGTTTATTTTTGTCAATCAATGATGTGATCTCAGTATGATGATAACATTAATTACATCACTATTAGACAAGTGCTGTATATTCTGTGTACAGGGTGTTTCAGTTTTGTTTTTTCCTTTTTTTTACTAGGTCATATTTTTTTTCTTTATTACAACTAGCATTTCTTCCACGACTTCGTTCAAGTAAATTAATTTTAAAAAATCCATTTTTATTATGTAGAATTAATTCAAAAGTTTTGGCAACAGCGCTAGCTATTGGATTCTGCTACTTATAGCTAAAAAGTTAAAACCAACCAAGAGATAAGTTAAAAAAAAAAACAAAATCGTTCAAGCCGTTTAGGAGGAACAGAATTACAAACAGACGCACACGGCACACCTGAATTTAAAACCTTTAAAGATGCACTAGTGTACACGATATGGACGTTCGAGTCGTTCGAGTATGGGTATTAAAGCGTCCATATAAAGTGCTTACCCCCCACATGACTTCGCTTAAATCGTCTGGAATAGACGTAGATACCAATGATCATCATCACATCAGCCTGCAGTCCACTGCTGGACGTAGGCCTCGCCCAGGGTACGCCACAATGCTTGCTCTCCCGTTTTCGCCATCCAGTCACTACCAGTTACCTGGAATAGGCGACCGGGAACTGGGAGCCGTTTTTTTTGGCTACTCTTCATGGGGGGTTTGGCCCATAGTCACCACGCTGGGCAGGCGGGTTGGCAACCGCAGTACGGTGAACGATACCTACACAGGGGAATTTATAGGTACATACATACAAAGTATATTTATTCATTTATTTATGCGCCCACCTAAAGTTTCCAACCCTGGCTGCCTGCCCCTGACCACCCCTAGCTGCGACCCTGCACTCCCTTGAACTCGTTGAGCTAATGGTCACTTAGCGCGACTGCTGAGCTCGAGTTCCTAGGTTCGAGTCCTTAGTCGAGCAAAGTGTTACTGGGTTTTGCCATTAGCTCATTCTGAGAAGCATGGAATCTGGATTTGTGCCTGGTTGATGACAATAGGCTCGCCCCCTATTATATTAGGACGAGTCACATAACTGGCTAAATATATGTGTTCTATACACTTCTGCCTACTCCAATAGAGAGTACAGTTGTGATGTTATGACTTTTTTTTTTGCTTCCCACCTGAAGCTTGCTAGCTGCCCGCGACCACCCCTTGCTACAAGTCTGCACTCCCTCGACTTCTCCCGCTTTGCGGCAAGACTTTCTCTGACCTACCTACTAGAGCCTTAAAAAGCATCCTGTATCTCTGAACAGAACATCAACAGTGAATATATTTACAAGCATATGAGCCGGTTCAGTGTGACACAAAGGCAGATGTTTTATAAAGAGTTCGGACTCCGCCACGCTACTGACACTCCACAACCGACAGCCGAGAGGGACGGACAGGTATGACATTTAACATCCCTTTTATTTGCTTTTTATAAAAAAGAAATTAGTTAAGAAAAAACTATTTTATTTAAAAAAAATATTTAAAAAAAATATTTAAAAAAACATACTTTATATAAAAAAAACTGATGGATGGATTGGGATAATAGCTGACGTTTTTTAAAATTATTAGTTATAAAACGAAATTGTGAAAAAAAAATTAGGCTTACTGGATTGTGTAAAAAGTTTAAGCTGTAGGAAGTGTCCAAGTGCTTTTATTATTTTATTAATTATATCATTTAAAATACACTTATTGAAATAATAAATTATTTAATAAAATGTGCACAACCGATTTGGGAACAAATTTCAAGTTATTATTAGAAAGTGACAAGTGATTTTTTTATATTATTCATAATATTACAATGAAAAAAAAATTATAATGTAAAAAAATGTGCTCAACCTTTGGATTGGGAATTAAGTTCAAGTTATTATTACGAAGTATTCAAGTGCATAATTGTATAGTTATTATTAATAATATATATTAAAATACACTTAATGAAAAAAATGTAACGTATATAAAATGTGCACAACGTTTGAATTGGGAATTAAGTTCAAACTATTACTGAAAAGTGCCCAAGTGTTTATTTGTATAATAATTATTAATAATATATATTAAAATACACTTAATTAGAAAATATAATGTAAAAAACTGTGCACAACCGGATAAAGAACAAAGTTCAAGCTATTATTACGCATTGTGAAAGTTCTTATTTTTATAGTTAAGATCTTTATGACATTTTGTGTCATTTTTGCATGTTGCCCATGCTAAGCTTAAATCTAATGCGAATCTGCGAAGGTCGCAGGTTCAAGTCCTGCTCGTGTCCATCATTTTTCAAATGTCCTTTATCAATTTAGATTATGATCTTTGTTATACCAGCCTATTACCGTCGAAAAGGCTAATGGCCCTTAAAATTTTTGATTAATTACTATACTAAATAGAAATACTAATTACTTTTAATTGTAAGTTAACTACGATTTACATTTACCTTCGTTAGATTTAACTGTCTTTTTTGGGTAAACTAACTAAGCCACGCTCATAAATGAATTGGAAAAAAACGTAAAACTAAAATATTATAAACGGAAAATATTTTTCATGTTTTGTGTACATAAAGCTCTATAATAAAAAGTTTTCTTTCTTCCCTTTTATAAGTTGTTAAGTATTTATAGAACTAGATAGATTAAAATACTTTTCGTGTTTTTTAAGCCATTCGTTTTGTGCCGACTTGATCGTAATTAACCGTAGAGATAGCATAAAACCTAATTAAGATAAAATCATTAAATTTAGAAGCCGTGTTCCTCATTTATTATGTGTAATAAGTTAAAATCATTATTAAAAGATTTTACATACACACATATATAAAGTTACGCCTATTTCCCAGACGGGTAGGCGAAAACCATGCATTCCATTTTAAATAAATAACATAGTTTTAGATCTTCGTCTTCTTATCGTATCGTTGATGAACAACCTGGTGTCAGAGTTTAAAGCGCCTGTAAGCCTTTGACATGGCTTTACACACCGTTGAAAAATCTCTCAGGTGTGCCAGTTTCTTCTAGACACCGTTTTTAGCAACTGATAACTAATTTATAGTACATGAATTCGAAAGATATTGGTGCGTGCTGGGGTTGGAGCTTACGACCTTGACTTGGCAGTCCAACGGTCATACCACTCGGCTATCAGTGCTCAAATATCTCACATATATTTATCTATTACCTCTTAAAAGCATGTTCAACGTTAAAGGCTTTTCTATATCATATCCGTGGGTAAGGGAGTACGTTATCCGCCGGTTCTGAGTCTGATCTCCCTCCAGATCTTTTTAATTTCTCTAGACCGAAGATTATCTTCATCCTCCAATGGCTAAGTGATTCAATGGACAAGTCATTGTACTGTTGCGCTCAGGGTTGCACCTTCGATCTTTACGAAACAAGTATTTGTGTGTACTCCTTAGGGAAATAAAGTCGTGATGTAATGTTATGTATTGATATAACGTGAGATAAAGCGCAAGTAGGACAAAGGATTTATACTGAAAATATCTCAGATTCACATGTGGTTGAAACAATAGAGGAATGTGTGAAAGTGATGTCCACCGGTGTTCGCAGTCTCTTGGGAATTCATTATAATAATACAGTTATTGAAAACATATTCGAAATTCTACACAAATCTTATATAATGAGTTTATCTTCTTCCGTACTTTTTACACGACTGCCGAAAAAAGGAGTGTAATGTTTTCAGGGTTCATGTATGTATGTAAGTATGTATGTATGTGAGTTTCTTTATTCGACTATAACTTCTGAATACCTGAACCGATTTTAATGTATGAAGTGTCGTTAGAATCCTTAAACCAGCGCGAGTAACATAGGCTATAAAAGAATGAAACGATTAAAAAAATATAATTAAAAAAACTAATAAACACGTCTGCCATGACAAAATTCGAACTAAGAAGTGAAAACAAGTTCCATCGCAGTCGGGGGACCGTTCTGTGGAACACTGTCTTATCTTAGAGGTACCCAGACTGCAATGGAACTTGTTTTTCACTTTTTAGTTCGAATTTTGTCATGGCTGTCGTGTTTATACATTTTTTTAAATCATGCATTTTTAATTAACAAACAGTTGTCTTCTATTGCTCTGAAATAATTTTTCATTATCTGGTGCATAAAAATGTTAACGCAAAAGCGTTTCATAAAAAAGTATTAGATATACATACTAGATAGTATGGAGCTCTTGCGATTTGGAATTATTTTGACTCTGGATACCTAAACATCACCCCTGTATACCCCGAAGGTGTAGGCAGAGATGTACATATCGTACACCCACACTTCGCCGGATATGTTATAGGTCCGAAAGAGAGGGCAAGCCAATTGCCATTAACCGGGCACTAATCCAAACTCCGTTGTGCTACTGAGAATTACCTAATGGAAAAACCCAATAACACTTTGCCCGACCCGGGAGCAGAACCCAGGTCCTCCTGCTCAGCAGTCGCGTTTAGCGACCACTGGACCAACGCGGCAGGATACACCTTTATACATTATAATGACGATATACATAGATCATGAGATTGAACACTTTTAAACCCTTTCATAAATTTAAGAAAATTCCAGGAAACATAGCTTTTCCCAGCACAGACCTGCCCTCTTACAGTTTACCATGTGGAAGCGGGACGCCGCTACGTGCTGCGTAATGCAGCGTCTCGCTTCCACATGGTCAACTGTCCTGCTTTAAGAGTTCATGGTAAGTGGGCAGATTAACGCAGTGCTATGTAAAGTAACCTGAAGTATCAGATTCGATAGTCGGGTCCAACAAAAAGTGTTGTTAAATTCTTTTGGTCGCCATTTCTGTGTTCCAATCTAGGGTATGGGAATATAGCCATGGCAATAGGCTCGCGTCCAGTTAAAACGTCTTGGCATAATGCTTCATCTCAAATCAGATTAATTTGGTTATTTTTGTGACTTCTTCAACTAAAACATAGATCTCGTCTGTTTTGGCATTCCTTATCATTTTATTTAAATGCAAAAGTACCTCTGTCTGTGTTTTTGTTATGTTGTCAAGGTTAAACCACTGAACTTGTTTTGACATGTATTCGTACCGCAGTAGCTGGAACCCTTTGCTCTGGATAAGGACATAGGCTTGGTTTTTTTTTTTATAAAAAAAACGTCGCCTCACTCTAGGACTTTCTCTTGTATCGTGGGTGCGTTTCACAAACATGAAATATCACATACACGCCACCCAGACTCAGGACAAATTTCTGCGGATCGCATAAAATTTTGTCCTGTGCGGAAATTGAACCTGCAACCTTTAGCGCAGCTGTCCAATCGCTTATTATGTCTGTAATCGCTTGCTATGTCTAGGTAAACAATATTTTTATACAGAGGAATGGAAGAAGAAAATGGAACTTGCTGTGCAGTGGGATGATCATGGCTGAAGGAATAATAATGCACATATAGAACATGTCATCATCATCATGATCAGCCGGAAGACGTCCACTGTTGAACAAAAGCCTCCCCCAGGAAGGGGGGGGGGTCATAATCCCCACGCTTGGCAAGCGGCTTGGGGATCGCAGTATTGGTGGCCAAGTTACAGAAGACGCTGCTGCCCATCTTCTGAGTTTTCCCCTTAGTCGCCTCTTACGACACCCACGGGCGGAAAGGGGGTGGTCAATTCTAGGCCGGATACCACATGGCAATATATAACGGTTGTTCTATATGTGCACCACTGTTAATTCGTATATTATTTCGCCAGGTATGTTATAGGTCCCGATGTAATAAGGGGTGAACCTATTGCTATCAACCGGGCACAGATTCAGACTCCGTGCTGCCACTAAGAATTATCTAATGGAAATCCCAGTAACACTACCCGACCTGCGATTCGAACCCAGGACCTCATAACCAGCAGTCAGGCAGGTCACATGAAGACTATAAAACGTACAGCTATGTTTATTAACCTCTAATGTAAAATTGGTCCTGTCTAGCTATAGACTTAGTCTGCCCTTGATAACATGCTTTTTGATAACGTACAATGTCTAGATAATCTTTGACCTAAAGTTCAATAGCAGCCTAGGAATGACAAATTCACAAGGATCGTGTATTTCTGGATTTATTATCGGTATCTCTAAAGATAGAAGAATCAGTCTCAAAAAGGAAGGAGGCTTTGAGCATTGAAGTTCATATTTAGCAGGTTTGTGGACTGAAAAGGAATTGTATATCTTTTGGATTATGAATTAAGTGTTCAAGTGGTGCTAGGATGTTTGTTGCACCGTTCCTTCGTCCTTAATAATGGACAGATATAGCTGTAGCTTTTAGAAGACATAAATTAAAATAAGACTAATATTTACGGATTATTTATAAATCTTGATGTTTCATATATACATAAAGTCACGCCACTTCCATTTGCTACGATCCTGGCATATTTCTTTCACACCATTCACTCGCATCACATTCCTCATACACGCTCGCCGGTCAAGGGTACTCCTCACCTGAGCCTTTTGCAAAACATCTCTGATTTGGTCTAAATATGTTCGTCGAGGTCTTCCCCTTCCCGATACTCCAATATATCCGCCTCATATATTTGCTTCGTTTACGTATTCCGAAAAAAAATCCTTATGTCCAAAATATAATCATAAGAAGATAGGATTTAAAGTCTAAACATCTCTGTCTACCCATTGGGGTATTACCAGCATGATCGTGTGTGTGAGAATGCGGCGAAATTCCTGATTAACACTTGTTTTGTAATATCAGCCTTGTTTATCAACAGTTATAACGATGACATGATTGACAAAGTGTTGATTATCTTATCGAGTTAATTTATATAACAATATTTTATCTGGTGTGATTGTTCTGTAGAGAAAATAACAACAAAATTCACCAATGATTCATCATTCGCCTGTTGTCTACAAATAGCAATACGCTTGAAATTAGATGGTTTACATATTATGTATGGTTCACAAGCGCCTGTAATTACGCTGTCTGCACCGGCTAGAAATATATAATTATTTATCTATCCTTCATTAAAAGCAGTGACAGCCGAGTGGTATAATCGTTGGAATGCCAAGGTTGCAAGTTAAAACCCCAGCACGCACCAATGACTTTTCAAATTAGTTATCATTTGCTAAATAAAACGGTGAAGGGAAATCGTAAGGAAACCGGCACACCTGAGAGATTTTTCAACGGTGTGTAAAGCCATGTCACAGGCTTTTAAACTCTGACACCAGGTTGTTCATCAACCATACGATAAGACGAAGACGATCTATCCTTCATAGATGGCCCCGGCTGTTCGTAATAGATCCTAAATAGTTGTCACGGGTAGTCAAAATCCCGAAAGACTTGGAAACAGCTTTTGGTATTGTTTTACCCATTAATTGGGTTGCGATGGTCAGATAGGCAGTCGCTCCATGTATAAAACTAGTATTCAGCTGCATGCGTGAAAACTCCAAAAGTAACTATTGTCCAAATTTCTTCTTGCTGTTGCTAAACTTAATATTCTTATTCTTTTGTCCACAGATACCACAAACGGTTGTCATGATCTTAAGCTTACAATGAGGAGCCTGACAAAAGTCCTGCCTATCATCGCCATTTTGTTTCATGGATATAATTCAGAAAAATGTGAACGAATAAAGATAGGTAACGACTTCTACAAACGACAACTGATCGCAACCATTGATGGGTACCCAACCGGCATGGTCATTGACCCACGAACTGACCACATCTTCTTCATTCTGCATAAAAGGAATTATACCAAAGGCATTCATTTGCTGAAACATGGCTCATTAGGGATTAAAGAACTGCCTGTCTCCGATGAATTGTTAGGACAATGCGTTGCTATAGATACTGTAAATAATATGATCTATATTGGCACAAATCAAGGACTGGTCACCTACGATTATTCAAGAACAGAAATAACAGCAGAGAGGCCAATCGGAGACGACGATGTACGAAGCATCTTCATCGACAAAATTGACAACCAAATGTACATTGCCACTGGTTCTAACCACGAAATATTTAGATTCATGAATGGTTCTGCCGCTGTTAAGAGGTACGATAAAATCCCAAAGGCATACAGCTTTATTTTAGACAGCAAAGGTAACGCGTTCTACGAATACATTGATGGAAGATTGTATTTCTTTTCCGTGGATTTATACGAACCGATCCAATACAAAGGTTTTACAAGAGAGCTAAAATATATACTGCAATTAAATAATAATGATGAGGCAATCGTTGCTGTCAAGGGATCGTTGTTCAGATTGTTCACCAAGAGCATTCTGCCCGTCAAAATTGGACAGCTAGGCTTCAAAATTACTGGTTTAGCTTTTGATCAGAAGAATAACATTGTTATAGGTACCAAAGGTAAGATTTACAGGTACAAACCTATCGATACAAACGACCCTTGCCCGGCTGACGATTACTTCATGTCTAGTATATAAATTATTCTAGAATTGTACTGCCAAACATTTTTAGTTGCTCGAAATTATTTTGTAAATGTTGCATGCAAACTATCTATTGTCGCCGCAATAAAATTAGTTCTAAACCTTTATTGTGACCGTTATTTTTTAAGTTTTTCTTACTTACACCTTTGAGCAACTAAATTTGTTTTTTACAACGTCTTAACTTGAAAAGTATCGGCGATAAAATTGATTATTTGGGTGTAAGTCATTCGCTATAGCTCACGCAATAAGTTTTTTAAGATATAGTATAGGTAATTTAATTAACGTATTAAGTATTGTACGAATTCGTGATTCTACTGTCTCATCGTAGACGTAGCCTAACGTTAGGTACTTAATAGAAAATTATCTCAATAGTACCAAAATTAAAAGGATAAAAGAAATCCCCTGGTCTACCTACTATTTTGTAAAATTTTGATAAATACCCAAAAATGTGTGACAACGTGGCACGAGAATAGTTGCCACGCAGAGGGCGCTAGTGGTGGTTTTTAAGTAACTTTTTGTAAGTGAAATTTAATTAACAATTATATCACTTTTCAAGTTACGACGTTGGAAACAAAAATCGTAGTTACCAGACATTATGCATTTTTACTTGACGAAGAAGTTTTTATAATTATTTACTTTAGTTACTGTTTATTGTAATTATTTTTAAGATGTTTGTATGTTTTTACCAATTTTAAAAAGGCCATTTAAAAAATGACATGGTGTTGTATGGCTGAAGCCATTTACAAAAAAAATATATGAAACATTTTCATAATTACCATTTAATGAGTTTAATTGTCATTTTATTTAATTCCACCTAATAATGACTTATTTTCCAGCAAATCAATAAATCTCTTTTAGTAATATTGTTTTTAATTTGTATTTTGAAATATAAGATTCCAAATTGATTTAGAAAATTTCATCACAGCAAATCTGACTAAAAAGCACCCAGTTTCAAAAATTATTACCTTTTATCAATTAAAAACTATTACATAATTTTAATAACAACTCAATTAATATACAAAAAAATACTATCTGAACTTAACTAACATCACATACGCCATCTATCGCAAACATTGAGAGTTAATTAATATAGTTTCTATTCATAGTCACTAGGTGGCGTTACTGAGGTCTACCCACTACAAGAAAGTGATAATAAATACTAATAAAATATACAATTAAAAACTATGAGGTATTATTAAAGCCATTATAACAAAATAATAATGATGTAGTATATTCTATTTATAATCACCTATATTCAAATATACAATAATTCTCTATTAGTATCACATTTTTAACATTAACAGTAGCTCTCTTTATATCAGTGTAAATCAAATAAAAATAAGAGAACAAAATAAAGCAAACAAAATTAAAAATCATTAAAAACTTTGCAAAAAGATTAGGGCTCGTCCGGGATTTGAACCCGGGACCTCTCGCACCCTAAGCGAAAATCATACCCCTAGACCAACGAGCCGGTGAGAGAAGTGTCGAAATTAGCGTTCTAATACTACCAACAAACATTAGACTTATAAAGATCATTGAACTTTGATTTCTATTGTAATACAGTCGATCACATTATAAATTCTGATTAAATTAATATACGAGCCAAAATACTTGCATTCCTATCTTATCAAAAACTGAATCTTTTATTAAAATATTTATCTTAATGGTCATGTAATTTTGTGATAAAATTAAATCCATTTTATTTAACAAACTTACTAACTTAAATTATCATTGATTATATTTATAATCATAAGATATAATTGATATGGAATGATTTCTACTAATCATCTAAATATTTTTTTTGGGTTTTTGGAAATGCTGGGATCGTAGCAAATGGAAATCTGTGATCTCTGCTTACCCCTCCGGGTAACAGGCGTGACTTTGTAACTTATAACAGTTTTTAGTTAGTTCAGTCTCCCATCCGAAAACTGACCGCTGAAACTGCTGCTTAACCTCGAAGCCCACAATATAGTCAATGCTAGTTACATAACGTAATCCAGTCAAACAAGAAATTACGTGAATATAGAAATGGTAACAAAATTTTAAATAATTACCTATATCTATTTCGAAATTAAATAATAATCTAGTTTATATAATTATTATTGAGAACGGATCAATTATTTATCCGACCTTATTTATGTTATGCTAACTTCCGTTCGCGAATCCGTCAACGTTTATTTTTTACATAAGTACTATACTATCACACTTGTTAATTTATATAAACATATAGGCAGAGGGGCTTGTAGCTACGTGGCTGTCGCGCAAATCAGTCGTTTAGCGAGGTTAAGCCGCGCCGCTGCGGTCAGTCTTGTAATGGGTGACCGTTTTAACATGTCGAGACCCCTCCGTGCTTCGGAAGGCACGTTAAGCCGTTGGTCCTGCTCCTGATCTCTCTCCGGTCGTTTTTGTCTACCGTCCCATCGGACTATGAGAGTGAGGGAATAGGGAGTGCACCTGTGTTTGCGCGCATACTTGTGCACTATGCACTATAAATATCTCCTGCGTAGTTGGCTAGACTCAGATGGGATCGGTCGCCGTGACCGAAATTCGGTTAGGAGAACATCATCACATATAGGCAGAGGTTTTCTCCTTGATCGGGATCCTTTTTAAAGAATCATCAAGAAACCGTCATAACTACGAATCTTAATGTATCACTATAACTTTTAAAAAATCTACTTTAAATTCGTAATCAAATGCCGTAAATAGTATAATATTTACATTCCTTACTCATGAGATATGTTCTTACATCCGAGCACAAAAATTGACATCCAATATAAACAAAAACATTACTTTTCTCCCTCTTATAGAATTTTTAACAAACGCCATTATACAATGGTGGACATTTCGCGCCGCAGGAGAACTTTTATCATTTCCCCACACTAGGAATTTCTCCTGTATCGTGGGTGCGTTTTACAGACATGAAATATCACCCAGACCCCGACAAACATCTGCGGATCACACAAATTTTTGCTCCTTGCAGGAATCGATCTCGTGACCCTCAACGCAGCAGTCCAATCGCTTAGCTACTGCGACAATCTGTTCGTCAAGTTGTTTAGTGTTGTCAGTGTAGAAAAAATATATTGTATTAAGCAGTAAGAAATTTTGAGGTGGTACGATTTAGACGGCAGTACAATATACCTAACTCTTCCCTACACCTATATTTGGCTGCCCTTCTAAGTTCCATCATCATCAGCCGGAAGACGTCCACTGTTAAACAAAGGCCTCCCCCTTAAGGAGAGAGAGAGGGGTTGCCATAATCTCCAGGCCTGACAAGCGGCTTGGGGATCGCAGTATTGGTGGTGAAGTTAAAGAAGACACTGTTGCCCATCCTCTGGATTTTCTCTTAGCCACCTCCTAATCTCCTACAGCACCCAATGGGACGAGATGAAGGCACTCCACGGGCCAAGTTCCATAAGATACTAAAAAAGGTGGCGAGTATTGCCATTCATTTTTATTTTATTTTTTCATTTTTATTCATATGGTATTGAGACACATCTTCCAATTTTGAAGTCGATTAAAATATTGACTAACAACGTTTTAGATAAAGACGTTTGCCTTCAAAAAACTTAACAACTTGAAACACGCAAAGGTATTAATTGTTACAGCTGATGTTAATGGATCTTCAAATAACTAAAACAATTGACTATAAATTAAAATACAACACTTCTAAATCCGCAGTGAGTTCGACACTTTTTTTTTGACGACCTGATTGGCGCAGTGGCTAAGCGATTAGACTGCTGCGCTGAGGGTTGCGGGTTCGATTCCCGCACGGGGCAAAAATTTGTGCGATCCACATTTGATTGTCCCGAGTCTGGGTGTTTGTGTATGTGAAATTTCATGTTTGTGAAACGCACCCACGATACAGGAGAAATGCCTAGTGTGGGGCGACGTTTTAAAAAAAAAAAAAAATAGACTATTATTGTTGATCGAAGACACTAGCGCATTGCGTTGCTAGGTAACGTGCGAGATGATGACAGATAATTAGTGTTTCAGAATAGCATAGCAGGTGTAATGTGTATAAATATGAATCAATAATAGCGGTAAGTATATTTTCTTAATAAACATAACATAATACGCATTGGTACTGGACTGGTTATTGGACTGCCCTTTGGTCTAGTGGACGCTAAGCGCGACTGCTGAGCAAGACGTCCTGGGTTCAAATCCCGGGTTGGGCAAAGTGTTACTGAGTTTTCCATTAGGTAATTCTCAGTAGCAGCACGGAGTCTGGATTTGTGCCCGGTTGATGGCAATAGGCTCGCCCCCTATTACATTGGGACTTACAACATAACTGGCGAAATGTGGGTGTACTATATGTACGTACACCTCTGCCTACCCCTTCGGGGAATACGGGCGTGATGTTATGTTATGTTAATACCACGCATGTATCCCCCGAAGGTGTAGACAGAGGTGTATAGTACACCCACATTTCGCCCGTCGTTATAAGTCTCAATGTAATTTGTATTTTCTTGATAGCGTTATTTAACCAACATATAAAAAAACAGGTACTTAGTTTATCTTAGCTTTTTAACCCTTTGAACACCACGGGCTTTTACAAAAAACAACATAAAACGTTTCCGTGCCCTCCACGCCACGGATTTTATTAGAATACAATAACTAATTTATTTATTTATTACGATTATTGTTCGTATACATAACAAAAATGTAAAGATGTATTGTCTTCTATTCAAAGTTATGGCATGGAGAGCACGGAAACGTTTGTCATCTATACGTGACCTGTGGCGGTCAAAGGGTTAATCAATATCAAGGTAATACAATACTAAATTCATCACTGAATGTAAAACAATGTTACTTGTAGACATCAATAAAAAATATTGCATACTGTAAAAAAATATTCACACTTGCGTTTATTTTTCGCATCTACCATAGGACACATAACATAAAAACATAGCTAACGATCCCATCGGTGCAATGGCTACCTGATTGTAATATGGCACATAGTTTGGCGATTCGATGCCCACCAATTACTTTAATTACTTACGATTCACAGATATACCTAAGACCCGAGCCATTAAAAACTTACCTGCGATTCAGAAAATTATAAGCAACGTTGAATGAAAAACAAATTAAATGTAAGTAAGGATAATACCACGTTGAATAACCCTGCCTACACTATGAGCAAAACAAGCTTGATATAAATAGCTTGAAAAACATAATTATTATTAACAAAACATTAAATAATCACATCATAATAAAACAAAGGTAAACAGTGACGTCGCATCGCGCGTCGCGACGAACTCAAAACCTTTTTATGAACCGAAATTCCCACGACGCGGCTCACGCTTGACCGATAATTAAAACAATAGCTTTACGTCGATCACAATCTAGTTTTTTAACTCATGAGAGCTTTAATTTCACTTTTAAAGACAAAGAACCGAAGTGTAGTTTAATTTGTGCTGGGAACACGATCTGCGGTGGGTTAGGGTCGGTGTACATTGATATCATTCAATTCTTCTTCTTAGCGTGTCGATGGCAAAAAATAAAATATGTGTATAAAAATAATATAATATTTAATTATAATATATGTATATAAATACTAATAATTAACCATTTGCCAAGATTATATTAGCTTGGCCCAAAATTCAGCGGCCCTAATTCCGCTTGCAGCGGCGGTCATAAGATCCTCAGGTGAGCATGTGACAGGGCAAGAGGCGCAAGATGGGAGGTGAGCCATTGTTTGCGGAGAGACGCCACATGCATCATTCAATTGAAGTCATTCGTTCGTCATTCACTCAAAGTTCGGATATTATAAATACAATCTCGGCTCAAGTCATTGTAGGGATAAGCAGGGAATAACGCTCCTTTTGAGAGCATTTGCCTACCTCGCGAGCTTGCTGAGCGCGACTACTAACTGAGCATGAGGTCCTGGGTTCGAATCCCGGGTCGGGTAAAGTGTTACTGGGTTCTTCATTAGGTAATTCTTAGTAGCTGGAGTCTGCAGCCACCAGCCCGGAGTCTGGATTTGCTCGGTTGATAGCAATAGGCTCGCCTTCTATTTCATTGGGACCTATAACATAACTGGCCAAGTGTGGGTGTACTGCTTGTCGCATCTGGCTTTCCCTTTGACAAGTGCAATGATTTACATACATACATATGCAAAAGACCACGTACAGCCACCTTACCATCAAGTCTTAAAACAGGACAGTTTACGATGTGGAAGCGAGACGCAACTACGTGCAGTGTAATGCGGCGTCTCGCTTCCACGTCTTAAACTGTCCTGCTTTAAGAGTTCATTGTAGGGGCAGTACACACTCGCCGAATTTCACCGAGAATATGAGAATAAATTGTCACTGTTACTTCACAGTCGACACAAACCTTTATTATTACGATTGCGTAATTAGTTACGTGCATAGTAAACATCAAAAACAGTCGTTTACGAGGGTCGCCGTATAATTAGCTTGTATCAAAATATTAATCATCTTTATTGTTTTTTTGTACACGACGTAATTCTTGTTATGGTTGAAACAAATTACAATTAAAGATACAACTAACTAGTAAGTGTGATTCGTGTTTGTTTAAACTTAGGCTATTGTTTTCAAGTTCGACCTTAACAATTAATTTTACTAATTATTTTAAGTGATCATTATCAGCCTGTAACTGTCCTACTGAAGCCAACGGCCTCTTGTCATGCAGTGACGAAACAAACAAAGATCGAAAACTATTATTATCTAATAACTAGCAGCGCCCCGCAGTGTCACCCGCTACATTTTTGGATATCGGGATAAACAGCCTATGTGTTAATCCAAGGTGTCAGCTACCTCCATACCAAATTTCAGCAAAATTGGTCCAGTCGTTTGAGCGTGTAGAGGTAACAAACATACAAACACACTCACAAACTTTCGCATTAATAATATGAGTGTGATTTTCTTTGACTGGAGTTGGAAATTATGCCCGATAATTGGCAATAGGCTAGACCCCTATTGGATGGGACTAATCCTGTCTAATATCCTCTACCTTTGGAAGATAAATAAAACCTTCATAGTCAGTTTTCTGGAGATTATATTAATCTTCTTCAGGGTTAATAATACAAACATTGACACTATATCCAACTGAAATGTGTGTCGTGGTGGAAAAGTAAAGCGAGTTTGGATTCCAAGGTCGCAGGTTTAAATCCAGGCAAGTATTTACCAATATCACCTAAGTGTATTTTTTAAATTACCATGACATTACGCCTATAGTCCACAAAGGGGTAGACAGGAGTGTATATTTGTATAGTACACCTACATTTCGCCAGCTAGGTCCCAATGTAATAGGGGTCGAGCCTATTGCCATCAACCGGGCACAAATCTAGACTCCGTGCTGCCACAGATTAAAAAGTGTATATGCATCTACTGAGAATTACCTAATGGAAAAACCCAGTAACACTTAAAAATATACCAATTATATTTTTCTTTAAGTACCTATTGTAAAAACCCTAATTATCAACGGCAGCTGACTCATTAAACGACAGAAATGCATATA
Organism: Abrostola tripartita; assembly: GCA_905340225.1. NCBI lineage: Eukaryota > Metazoa > Arthropoda > Insecta > Lepidoptera > Noctuidae > Abrostola > Abrostola tripartita. The sequence goes on from HG996512.1 coordinate 6,725,659, forward strand.
TTATGTTAATTAAATTATTATTGTACCTAAAGTTATTATTTATACGCAATAAAAAATATAATCTTTTTAGGCAAAGCGCGTATTTAAATTTAAAATAAATATATATTTGAATATTACGAATGGACACTAGTAAGTATAGACTAGATAATCCAATTTTAATTTTTAAAATATAGGTAAAATGGGGTGAATAGAAACAAAAATCTTTGGAACAGATTTTATCATAAAAAAGAGTGTTGATTGTTACCATTAAGGACCCTATACTTTAAATTGTATTATAGACAACAATCTAGAGTCATTTTTTACAACTAACTGCAATAATTAATGTTAAAATCAGTTAAAAAGTTTTGTTTCTACTCACCCCATTTTACCCACCCCCCATTTTATCTATCAATACTGCCTCGCTGGTCCAGTGGTCACTATATGGGACTGCTGAATTAGGTCCTGGATTCCAATCCCGGGCCGGGAAAAGTCCCACTTAGTTTTTAGGGTAATAAGGGTGGTCATTTTAATTTTTCCCTTAAATCTGGAAAACAAATTCATTAAGAAAAATCTAGTTTACAGAATTGTTATCTAATAAAAAGCAATCGCTTTAACAAAGAAAAAAATACTAACGTTTACAATTTAGACCATTCTCTTAGTAAACATTCCCACAGCATACATTACTCCATTTAAACTGTACTACATAACATAATTCTAAACTAAAACAGTAACGTACACCAAACAATAAGGACTGAACATTTACCTCAATACTAAGCGAAATCTAACATTTAAACTCAAGTCTAACTAAACCAATTTTCAGTATACATTGCTGTTTTTATGCATTAATAATTTTGCAACACATTTATAAGCACGCAATGAAATAAAAGCTATGCGATAGCGTATACAATTCAACTTTAGAATTTTGCCATACCCACCTCCACTGGCGAGGTCGATGGTTTAAAACGAAAAACATAACTCTAAACGGCCAGTGCGTATTATAAACTGCAACGAGGCTGAATACGTTTGATCAGTGCATTTAAAAAGTTTAAATCGTGAATGAATTAAAAATAGAACTGTCAGTGAATCTGTGACTTTTTAAAATTCAGTTTGTTCTCACATGCGCGGGATTTTTTGTTTTGTGTAAGTTATTTTAATTTTTATTAATTAATTTAAATATAATTCTGTTTATGTAATACAATTTACATGTTACAAATAAGCATTTTGATTTTAATTTATAAATTCATATAGGAATTCACGTGATTTTTTTTTTATCTTACAAGAATGTTAACAGTTAAAAGTTTTTTCCAAGCTCTATAATGATCCATATAGCCCAATGAACCCTAATTAATATTCTCATTTACATAATAAACATTACTTCTCGTAATATTTTACTAGCGATAAGTTCCGAAGTTCCGTCGACTTTTATGTTTTAACAATTTTATTAAGAGAAAGTTTAATAGCTATAATTATTTTTTTATAGCATTCGATTTCAATACATAATATATTTATTATGACAAGTTATTTAGTTGGCTGTTCATTGTTATTTATTCCTGGATACTTTTCTACTTTGTCGGTATAGCAATAACCTTTGATTTATATTTACAAATAACCACTGTTCTCTATCCTGTCTTCTTGTAAGCGGGACTCCTGAGAATCCTGATCCTGAAATTGGAATCCCGGGAAATCCTCACACCTCTATTCTAGGCGAAATGTGGGTTTACTATATGTGCAACTCTACATACCGCTTCGGAGAATACAGGCATGATGTTATGTTTTCTGTACTATTATGAAGATTGAAGACGTAAATAACGCCTGTGAGTTTGGATGTTAGTGGTAATCTCCGGTACTACTGATCCTATTTCGAAAATTCTTTTACGGTTAGAAAGGTATATTATTCCAGAATGCTATAGGCATATAAAACATTCGAAATCCACGCGGACCAAGTCGGGCGGAAGCTATATCAAATAAAGTCACGCCCGTTTCCCAGAAAGGTAGGCATAATTATGCCACGGATTTCCTCCTTCCAACCCTGACACACAACTTTCGAGTCATTCACTATCATTATGATTTTTTCATACCTACCCGTCATTTTACGATGTCCTTGTCCTGTGTTCAAAATATTTTCGCGTTGACCTTCCCCGAAAATATATGTAGGTATCCTTCTTAAATCTTCTTCTTCTTTTTTTTTTTTTTTTCTAATAAAAAAACGTCGCCCCACACTAGGAATTTCTCCTGTATCGTGGGTGCGTTTCACAAACATGAAATATCACATACACAAACACCCAGACTCGGGACAAACATCTGTGGATCACACAAATTTTTGTCCCGTGCGGGAATCGAACCCACAACCCCTAGCGCAGCAGTCCAATCGCTTAGCCACTGCGCCAATCAAGTATCTTCTTCTTTAATTCTTTAAATAATTACCATTATATAAATTGTCACAGTAGCTATATTATTAGACTGTAGTTTGCCTTACCGGTTTGATTCCTGTACGAAACGATTAATATTCATGTGACCCGCAAGTATTCATATTTTCATATATTTAAACGATTCTCTATTCATTGTGTATACGAAAACATAAGTACGTTTAGGTATCAAAAGAAAAAATGACACGCTGTATAAACTTACGGATATGATATAATGTTTCAGATGAATATTATTTACAGTTTTTATTTATTTTGTGGTAGGGTCAGTCATATGATGTTGAGGAATGAAAGCCATAGATATTTATAAAAGAATGATGTATTTGATGCTGAATACAAGGATAATGCTAAAGAACAGTTTAATAGGTTCCGTAAAAACGATCAGAGAGAGTGACGGCTGAGGTAATGAATTCTTCCTCATATCGTATGGTTGATGAACAACCTGGTGTCAGAGTTTAAACCGCCTGTAGGCCTCTGACATGGCTTTACACACCGTTGAAAAATCTCTCAGGTGTGCCGGTTTCCTCACGATGTATTCTTTCACCGTTTTTAGCAACTGATAACTAATTTTTAGTACGCACATAAATTCGAATAGACATTGGTGCGTGCATGGGTTTTTACTCGTGTCCTTTGACTTAGCAGTCCAACGTTCATACCAGTCAGCTATCACTGCATAATAGGTGATTTGATTAGTTAGGTAGGGACAATAAGGCGAATTGATCTTGATCAAGCTGAAGTTTGCGCGGATGGCTGCGCAATATCATTTTTAAGTACAATATAGGGGTATGTGACGAAGTCCGGTGTTGTGAGACTCACGCAGAACTTCGTCTGCGCCTAACTTCAAGCCGGCCAAAAACCGCCGGCGGTACTCTACTTGCGTGGGTTTGAACTGACAACCGTGTAGGTACATAAATAAATTAATCCAGTCCGTAAACCACTCAGACACGGCGACAAATGTCATTGTAATCTTAACTTAAGAGTCTTAAGAAGTTATTTGATAACCTGTATAAGATGCAGTATTCAACAAAGACAAGAAAGATGAAGCAATACATATCTACCTAAATAACGAATTAATAATATAGTTTCAATTACAATAAATTCACCACGCATGCATAAGAGTCACTTTAGCGGGATTTGTAAACTCAAGGCGCACAACTTTCGCTCAAAGCATTATAATTTGGGAGAGGCGTACGCGCATCCTTGCTGAGGTAAGGCTTGGGTCATATTGTAAGCGGTTGTGAAATATTTTGATGGGTGGATTAACGAGTGTATTGTATTTAGTGTTAACATAATTGGCTAAATGTACATATTATTTTGTAAGTCTTCTAAAATAATCAAATTAATTATCACACTGTATGTCACACTCAAGCTAAGGTCTCCATACTACTCTCTCAAATTAAAATATAATCAAAATAAAATATCGTTATAACCGAAGACAATATTGCTTCACAAGGACTTTTTTTGTTGGTACAGCTGTCTTTGAAACAGATTAAGGGTGGGTGGCATCAATCGTCTGTTATCGTTAAGTCCGTACGTCAACGTAAAGTTAGTAGGAAATTCTCATACAAGCGGCCATATTTAACGCTCACCAATATGCCAAAGTTGTTGATGCAACTCACACTAACAATACACTACAATTATAAGGCCCGGCAGTGGGTCACATAAAAGCTGATGATGAAGAATACAATTCCTTTCCATCGCCAAGAATGCGAGTAGTAAGGCGACGAATCCAATGAGGACCCGTTGGACAACATAGAAAAAATAGAAAGATGGCGATTCTTATACCCTAGAACTTATGATAAGGTTCAAAATGGATGGTGTTTCTTATTTTTTTTTTTTTTTTCTTAAAAAAAAATCGTCGCCCCACACTAGGAATTTCTCCTGTATCGTAGGTGCGTTTCACAAACATGAAATATCACATACACAAACACCCAGACTCGGGACAATCAAATGTGGATCGCACAAATTATTGCCCCGTGCGGGAATCGAACCCGCAACCCTTAGTGCAGCAATCTAATCGCTTAGCCACTGCGCCAATCAGGTTTACACTCCTTATAAGGAACAACGTACACTTCCTACACACTCACAGCACTGATAGCCGAGTGGTATGACTGTTGGACTGCCAAGTCAAAGATAGCAAGTTCAAACCCCGGCACGCAACAATGTCTTTTCCAATTCATGAGCGTTATAAATTAGTTATCAGTTTAAATTGATAAAGGACATTTGAAAAATGATGGACACGAGCGGGATTCGAACCCGCGTCCTTCGCCGCTCCGTGGCGCTGCTCTAACGAACTGAGCCACCGTGTCCATCATTTTTCAAATTTCCTTTATCAATTTAGATTCAAGCTTAGCATGGGCAACATGCTAAAATGGCACCAAAAGTCATATAGTTGTCAGTTGCTAAAAACGGTGAAGGAAAACTTCGTGAGGAAACCGGCACCCCTGAGAGATTTTTCAACGGTGTGTGAAGTCAGAGGCCTACAGGCGGTTTAAACTCTGACACCAGGTTGTTCATCAACCATACGATAAGAAGAAGAAACCTACACTTTCGCAGTAGGCGTTGTAATACTGTAATACTAAGTATTGAAAACTACTTGAGGATATAATATCGCTCTTAATGCCACCTCGGCCTATGTGTTACAAGGTTCAACGTGAAATGTCAACAGATTACAGTAATTAATAAAGGTTTTTCATCGATTTTCTGAAGAAGTATTTTAGATAGGAATTTATAAGTAAACTTAATAAACTAAGCCACTCAATAGAAATATACTTTGATGATTAGCGTCATATTAGACTGCGTATGCTCTTTGATGATAATATTTAAGTGTTTTAGACGTGAGGTAAGGCGTAATTTTGAGCCCAAAATCGGAATAATGTAATTTGGTTTTCCTATCAAGAATTTCGTATACCTTATCTGCTAACCCACAACTATGTTGGGGACGGCTTCTAGTCTTACCAGAGGCAGCTGGACTAGTTTTCTACATGGAGCGACTACCTATCTGCCCTCCACCACTACTGCATAATACAGAACCACTTAATAAGACTGATTGTCAGACTTTCGGTTTCTGACATCTGACAAGCCGTAACGACTGTCAAAGATCTGTTTATGATAGCCGAGGCCGACGACTTAACGCACTGTCCGAAGCATGGAGAGATCTTGGTATTAAAATGGTCACCCATCCACAGACTGATCGGAGCAAGAGTAGCTTAACCTTAAATCTTGCATCGTTCGAATAGCCAAATAGAAGCCCGCTCTTTTGAATTCCTTTTTTTATTTTTTTATCAGCCTATATTGTGCCTCACTGCTGTGCAAAGGCCTCCCCTTTCTTCTTCGAAACCACTGTTTCCTTCGCAATTTCTGACCACGTGCGTCCCGCGTATGTGGTCAGATCATATCTTCGCCCATCTGTCGGGGTGCATTTTAAATTTCTAAGGTCAGAAAATCTAATCAGTCGGTGAGATGTAGCCTCAATTTCTATAAGGAGCGTATTACCATCTTCAAGAAAAAACTAGATACATAAAATACCATCCTATCTCTGCTTACCCCTGCGAGCGATGACCGTGAATAACAACGCGAGTCGAGTGTTAATTTCCTTACATTCTATTGTGACAGGAACTCGACAAGCAAAACGTAATGAATTAAATTGATCTTGTCCATATATTTAGCCTAGTCTAGTCGAGTTAACGCCCGTAATGCATAAATTTACATAGCCAATAAGCTGGTGATAGCGTTGACAGGTTAAATAAGTATTGGTGTAACTGACCACACACCCAGTTTACCCAGTGTCGATCATGAGTCACAAAAGTAAATGACGTGAAGTTTTTAAAAAGGCGGGACAGCTGACAGTTTTTTTGACAATATTTGTACCGAGAAAACTGTCTTATAACGTAACGTTTTCTTCATACGACAGATTTTAGTTCATTGTCTTCATCGAATTCATGTGCGTACTATAAACTAGTCATCAGTTGCTAAAAACGATGAACGAAAACATTGTGAGGAACGAGAGGGAGGAACAAGCGCACACCTGGGAGATTGTTCAACGGTGTGTAAAGCTATGTCAGAGGCCTATAGGTGGTTAAAACTCTGACACCAAGTTGTTCATTAACCATACAATAAGAATAAGAAGTTAATTGTGATGACAACGAGCTTCGTGCTCGTTGCCATAGGAATTACAAATGATTTCAATATATTTCAAACCGTAACAAGTCATGGTAGGCACACTGATAACTACAATCAAGCAACTGCAGCAGCAGTTGACACTTAATCAGAAAGTACCGGCATTTTTCAATGGGGTTTCGATGGGATTTTGGCCCAGATAAGTGGCAATAAGTTTCCCGCTACATGGCTAAATGTAGGTAGTACATTTGCCTACATACGTACGTGATGTTAAAGTTTATTTAGGTCTGATTTTTCAAGCGATAAAATTGGCGAAAAATATGTCAAAACGTCAAATTTACTCTACCGATAAAAATATCTGACGACTGATAAACCAACTTTTTAAGAAAAAGATTCTAAGACTGCCTCGTTGGTCTAGTGGTCGCTAAGCGCGACTGCTGAGTAAGAGGTCCTGGGTTTAAATCCCGGGTCGGGCAAAGTGTTACTGAGTTTTCCATTAGGTAATTCTCAGTAGCAGCACGGAGTCTAGATTTGTGCCCGGTCGATGGCAATAGGCTCGCCCCCTATTACATTGGGACTTACAACATAACTGGCGAAATGTGGGTGTACTATATGTTCTCCTCTGCCTACTCCTTCGGGGAATACAGGCGTCATGTTATGTTATGTTAGATTCTAAGTTACAAACAAGTAAAACAGTTGACTATAATGTGCTAAAGCTATTTATGAGACCTTTTAGACATCTCGGCCTTACAGATCGCTATGCAAATCATTTTCAATCGTGCTTACATTCACTGCGATAAAGGACAATATTTATAACAGATACAACATTAAATGACTAGCTTTAGTATTATTATGGCTGCAGTATTACAATAGTTTTCCTCAAAGGAATAAGCACGAAAGGTTTGCTTCTGTGCAAAAATTTTGATAGATTCTAGTCTAATTTGGCTAATTAATGTCAGAGTTCTACTTTAGTAGTAGTATATATATATATATATAAGAATTTATGTAAAGTCACACAATGTTTTCTTGAGGAGTAGACAGAGACCACAATTTGACGACCTGATTGGCGCAGTGGCTAAGTGATTAGACTGCTGCGCTAAGGGTTGCGGGTTCGATTCCCGCAAGGGGCAAAAAAAATTTGTCCAACCGATTTTTTCTACGATCAATGTTATTCAGTTTAAATATCTATACGTTGCAATTTTAAGTAATGTCTTAGAATAATATACCAAGCTAGTAGGGGTCAAATTGTTACTTGTTTGGGCTCTACCTTTAAGAAAACAAGTCCTGCCTCCTTACCATCAACTCTTAAAGCAGGACAGTTTAACATGTGGAAGCGGGACGCCGCTACATGCTGTGTAATGCGGCGTCCCGCTTCCACAACGTAAACTGTCCTGCTTTAAGAGATCATGGTAAGGGAGCAGGCTCAATACCCTTTTCATTAAATTACGCAATCTTCTCACATATTGACGACCTGATTGGAGCAATGGCTAAGCGATTGCTGCGCTAAAGGTTTCTGGTTCGATTCCCGCAAGGGACAAGAAATTGTGAGATCCTCAGATGTTTGTCTCGAGTCTGGATGTTGGCGTATGTGGTATTTCATATTTTAAAACGCACCCATACCGGAGTACCCCCGCGCACCATACAGGAGAAATTCCTAGTTTGGAACGACGTATTTTATTCAAATAAAAATTAAAATAAAAAAATTCTAATCCCATATTTTGAAAGTTGTAATGTACCAACAAACTGATTAAGATAGTGACTCGACTAAAATAACTAGCTTGTCATCTATCATAGTGTTACGTTAGTATAAGATCGTGCTAAATCATTGTGGTATTGTTCTTTATTGATGTCAATTCCGGATTTGTAGACGACATTATTAGCGCTAGCTAATGTTATTTAAAAAAACATACACAACTCTACATAAAATAAACAATATTCTCGCCGAGTATGGTTTTAATACCAACTTATAACCAGCTTAAATCCTTCTGTATGCCGAAGTCGTCTTGTCATACAGAGAAGGAACGAGCAACGACCAATTTTAAAACGATATCTAAACCGCTTGTCAACGGTTTCTTAGAACAACTAAGAAAGTACATTATAACATTGTAAACGTCATAGTTACTTCTAACTCTTAATTTTTGCATAAGAATCTAACATAATAAAACATCTAACTAAAAGTCGAATAGACGACCTGATTGGCGCAGTGGATAAGCGATTGGACTGCTGCGCTAGGGGTTGTGGGTTCGATTCCCGCACGGGACAAAAATTTGTGTGATCCACACAGTTAGGAGTCTAGGTTAGGCTAAGTCAATCAATCAGGAAAATACAAAATTATATGGCACCTAACATAACTGGCGAAATGGTGTGTACTATATGCCTCTACCAACCCCTTTTTAGATAATGTCACATTATGTTATAACAAAGTAACAATTGTCATTCACACTTGCGTGGGTTTGAACCTACAACCTTGCATACGTATCCGTCAACCACTAGACACCATGACCATCAATTATACAACAATAAAATTATATACTTCCTACGAAGCAATTGTATTAAAATCTGATCAAAATTACTTGTTCCTTCGTGACAATACTATGTATATATAATGCACTGTTACATACATGTATAATGTCGTATTATATACTATTGTCTATTGTTTCATATTCTTTAGTTCACAATCAAATGTGATATAATCTGTTACCGGTTACCGCAGTCTTAACAATAATTAACATTCATACCGTGAAAGTCGTTTGTTGTGGGATCAGCAGAATTCTAAGTAAGGCTATGTCAACCCCCTAGACAAGTGGCAAAACGCTTGACGAATAGTAATTTAATAGAATGAAAAATATATGGGTTTGACATATGTATGTCATCCCCATACAATTATCATTCTATTCGATTTCTATACGTCAAGCGTTTTGCCACTTGTATAGGGGGGCAGATCGGATATAATAGAAATATAACATCGGTCTGTATTCTCCGTAGGGGTAGGCAGTGATGTAAATTACCGTTTACACTCTGATTAAGCCAGTTTTGGTATAGACCCCTATGTAATAGGGAGCGAGCCTATTTCTATTAATCGGGAACAAATCAAGAAGCTGTTACTGATAATTATCAAATGGAAAATTACAATAACAATGCACAAACGAGGAACCGAATCCAGCATCTTATGCTCAGCAGTCAGTCGGGATATAATTCAATGCAATATAGACTGTTTTGGTTTATATTCGACTGGCCTGTTGGTATAGTGGTTAGTGACCCTGACTGCTAAACCGGAGGTCGTGGGTTCGATACCCACCCAGGACAAATCTTTGTGTGATGAGCATAATGTTTTGTTCTGTGTCTGGGTGTAATTTATCTTTATTATGTATGTATTTAGAAATTTATAAGTATGTTTATCAGTTGTCTGGTTGCCATAATACAGGCTCTGCCTAGTTTGGGATCAGATGACCGTGTGTGAGCTGTCCCAAGATATTATTATTGTATTATATTTATTCGGATATGCCTGAAAAGTCTCTACCTCAAATGGAGTCCTTATCCTTAAATTTTCCGAGCAGTACCTATATCCGAAAAACTTCACCTGACCCGAGAATAGAACCGTGAACCTCGACAGTGGCGTTCACAAAACAAGATCATACCACAAATAATAATGAGTGGGTTACGAAAATCTTAATTCGCTTAATTAATTACATAACTAGTGCAAGAGGTTGCTAGGATAATAATGTTACCATCTTATGGCCATTGACCATATAATTATAACTCGTATGGTCATAGACCCAGTAAAATGATCCATGCAAAGTTATTTAACAAAGTCATTTTTATTCCGAATACTAGGGCTGCCACAGTTATAAGAAATATACCGACTATTAAAAATATATGTAGCTGTTTGAAATTGCGTTTTACCTTATACGATAAATATTCTTGCGTAGGGTGACTTAGTGATTGGATTGCCCTATGGCTTGCAGGTTAGATCTTTTTAGGCCACAAATATTTTTTCTAGGTTGGGTTTCTTTGTAGGTACATTTGATAATCATATTAGTACAATAAAGTAAAAATAAATAATATTTATCACAAAAATCAATGACTTAAGATGGTATTTTAAAATCATAGGTTTTATTTATACAATTTATATTAATTAGACGACCTGATTGGCGCAGTGGCTAAGGGTTTGGACTGCTGCGGTAAAAGTTGCGGGTTCGATTCCCGCACGGGACAAACATTTGTGCGATCCGCAGATGTTTGTCCCGAGTCTGGGTGTTTGTTTAGTGATATTTCATGTTCATGAAACGCACCTACGATACAGGAGAAATACATAGTGTGGGGCGACGTTTCTAAAAATTAAATAAATAGAGCTATACATATTATATTTATTCAATTAATAATATTGTATCTGTTACTTCGTAAACATTCGTCATTAGTCACAAATTTCAAGCCCTACCATACCATACTATCAAAATGATGATAGAATCAAATCTATGTTATGACCTGATGACAGCATAATTTAATAAACATTTAAATATCTAAACTGTGACAGCCCTAGCTCCACTAAAAGCAAGAGCGGCACGCATCATGACGCGTGACGCAACAAACCGGAAGTGATGTAATTAATGGCCGCTCTTCACTTCCGTCGCGACCTCACACAACACAATCTCACTTATTCTGTGTTACGAGCTTTGGACAATGTCCTAATAAATTATTTACATATACATAATATGTATATAATATACTGCTTAAGGATATTCCTCATAGCGTTGGTCTTGCAAAGAACAACTGCTGAGCATGAGGTCCTGGGTTCGAATCCCGGGTTGGACAAAGTGTTACTGGGTACTTACACTAGGTAATTCTTACAAGTTAGTTAAAAGTCTGGATTTTGGCCTGGTTAATGGAAATAGACTCTCCCGGCAGCCCCAATTACATTGGGACCTATAATGTGGATTACTAAACAGTTAAATACACCTCTGCCTACCCTTTTGAGGAATACCGGCGTGATATAGTGTTAATATTACATAATTATATGACTATGATATATATAATATGATGAATGACGACCTGGCGCAGTGGCTAAGCGATTAGACTGCTGCGCTAAGGGTTGCGGGTTCGATTCCTGCACGGGGCAAAAATTTGTGCGATCCACATTTGATTGTCCCGAGTCTGGGTGTTTTTGTATGTGACATTTCATGTTTGTGAAACGCACCCACGATACAGGAGAAATACCTAGTGAGGGGCGACGTTAAAAAAAATAAAAAAAATATAATTCAAATATGAGCTGGATAATAAGCTTAATTAATATTATTAATGAACTAGAAAAGATTGGGTACCTTTTCTGCAAATCAAATTAAAAAAAACAGAGCCGCCACACTTGCTCTATCAACCGGTGACGTCACCAATTACATCACAACTCACAAGCGAAGTCAACAAACTTATCGCGACGTTTTCTATAGATACAGTCGCGCAGAAAAGTTCAAAGTGACAAAACATTAGATATTTTGTAACAACGTTCACAAAAACTCTTACAATATCTAACACACGCTTGTATCCCACGACGTTACTCGCAATTAACTTTTTGCGGTGACTGTACCTACTGACATGCCGATAAAGACATATTAGTTTGAACTTTGAACACCCGATCGCAGTGGTGTTATGCTTGGATTTTTGTGCGAAAGGTCGCAGGTTTTGTTGGAAGTTTTGGCACAAAAAATATTTTTGAGTTTTTGATTTAATGCTGTGTATGTATGTTAATCTTTGTGCTCAAAACAACGTTTTTGATTTGGTCTCAAGTATGTAAGATTGATATCATCACGCCTTTTTACCTATAAAGGATAATAAGATACAGCTAAACTGAAGTTCCCTCATAGTATGGTACAAATTATTGTTTTTTTTAAACACAATATATCCCATATTACAAAGTACAAACTGACGACTTAATTGGCACAGTAGCTAAGGGAATAGACTGCTGCACTAAGAGTTGTGGGTTCGGTTCCCGTAGGAGACAAAAAAAATTGTGATCCGCAGATGTTTGTCCCGAGTCTGGGTGTTTGTGTATGTGATATTTCATGTTTGTGAAACGCACCCACGATACAGGAGAAATAATTCTTTCGTGGAGCGACTTTTTCGGAAAGAAAACAATATTATAACTTATTAATGTGTCTATACCTACCTATATGTTATGTCTAACTAGAAAGAATTCTTTTCCCTACAGACTAAAATCCAAGCTTGCAACCATTGCGGCAGTAAGCTACTTTATCAGAATTGTAATCAGTGAAGTAAGATAGTGTAAATTATGCTTAATCAGTGCTATATTTAATTGATACCGCGTTAACTGTAAGTTTACGAAAGGCAGACTAATTCCTCGTTAATTTAACCTGATACCGGCTTTCTGAACAAATAGTAAGTTGAATAGTAGTTATGATCTTCTAGATCCATTTTGGTTCGATTCCCGTGCCACACCAAAAGTGTCGCTTACGAGAATTTCTTGGCTAAATCCCGTTATCTTTATTTTGGCCATACTTAGGATTCGAACTTTGGGCCTCATGAGCCGCTGCCGTAAAATCTGGCCACTGGACCGACAAGGCAGGCAATAGTCTTAATAATATAATAGTTTTATTTAAAGAAAAAACGTCGCCCCACACTAGGAATTTCTCCTGTATCGTGGGTGCGTTTTACAAACATGTAATATAACATACACAAACACCCAGGCTCGGGACAAATATCTACAGATCGCACAAATGTTTGTCCCCTGCGGGAATACAACCCGCAACCCTTAGCACAGCAGTCCAATCGCTTAGTAAGTGAAATAAAATCTCATACATATTGCAATATAAGTAAACTATTCAATTGACAATATTTATAATGATTGAGGCATTACACCCACACATTATATATTAAGTAACATTATATATCCATAAGCTGCGCTTACGCATGCCGGACGTAAGTGAAAACATACGGGAAACGGAGATGCGCGCGCACGTACCACTTTCATTTGCTATGTTATGTAGATTAGGTCGTGATAAATAATATAACTATCAGATTAATTCTTACCTCCTATATTATGCTTCCTAGTGATAAAAATGCGAATGTTGGTCTCTTTTTCATTGACGCATCCAGAAAGTTACTAATACACTTGATTATTTACGAGGTAATATGTAAATTGAACAAATTATGTAGAATAATTATTAATTTCATTCGAGTTCAAAGTGAGCCCGTTGGGCTACTGGTTTTCTATCTGTTACCAGTTATTACTTTCAAATAAAAACCCCCATCCAAATCGGTTCACCCGTTTTAGAGCTACGGTGCCACAGACAGACACACATAGCGGTCAAACTTATAACACCCCTCCTTTTTTGTCGGGGCTTAAAAAGGAACCAGCCTTCTTACAATGAACTCTTAAAGCAGGACGGTGTATGTTTTGGAAGCGAGAAACCGCTATGTGCAGTGTAATGCGGCGTCTCACTTCTACAACGTATGCTGTCCTGCTTTAAGAGTTCATGGTAAGGGGGCTGATCTTTGAAAAGTTAAAAAGGGTACGTAGGTCTTACACGCAAGGGTCAATAATTATTATAATTTACATTAAGTGCTATCTCATGCTAAAATTGAAAACCTAACACGTAACTGTTAGTTAGCTGCAAACCAAGTAACTATATAGATTGCCATTTACAATCGGTGCAGAGGCTAAGCGGGTTCGATTCCCACACGGAACAATGTGCGATCCGCAGATATTTTTCCCGAGTCTGGGTGTTTGTGTATGTGATATTACATGTTTGTGAAACGCACCCACGATACAGGAGAAATTCCTATGTGGAGCGACGTTTAAAAAAAAACTTAGGTAATTGGTCTTCAACCCACATTAGAAATCTCTCCTTTCTTATTGTGATAGCATTCCACATTAGTCTTACTAGATGCGACATCTTCCTTCTTTAATTTAAGATCCCAGCTCTTGTCATTGGAGCTACCGCTTCAGTCGGAAGAAGTCCACTGCTGAACAAAGGCCTCCACCTTGGCAAGCGGCTTGGGGATCGTAAAGTATAGGGTCCTTAATTAATGGTAACAATCTATACTCTTTTTTCTTTAAAATCAGTTCCAACGTTTTGTTTTTATTCACCCCGTTTTGTAGTAGGTATCATCTCAAGTTTTACTCTTAAACCAACAAAAACTAACATAGCAAATGCAATGGAAACTGGCTAAGTCGTCATAAAACCTGCCGAGGGCATCCCAAACAGACACCTCACGGACAGACTACTTTTTAGCACAACTTTTCTTTGACTACCTATTTTCATCTTCATTATCAACTCGTATCGACTTGCCTATTGTTTGACTGGCTTGTTGGTCTAGTGGTTAGTAACCCTGACTGCTAAACCGGAGGTCGTGGGTTCTATTCCCACCCTGGACAAATCTTTGTTTGATGAGCATAATCATTTGTTCTCTGTCTGGGAGTATATATCTATATTATAAAAATATAAGTATGTTTATCAGTTGTCTGGTTACCATAATACAGGCTCTGTCTAGTTTAGGATCAGATGACCGTGTGTGAGTTGTCCCAAGATATTATTATATTATTGTATTTTCATCACTCAATTCGTATCGCACCAATATAAGAGCACGCAACCATAAACCGACATGCCATGTCCTAAAGACGAAACCAGATAATAAAATTAGCTTTAACATCTTATAAAAACATAGGTGGTAAAGGAAACTTAACCGGAACACTTTCAATTTTCACAGGACGCGACCGCTCCTAACTGTCGCCCGTGTGTTTTTAGACGGACGGACGTAAACTGGTTCTGTGTATGTATGTACGGTCAGTGAAAGTGAACCCATGAGCTTACGGTACACGGTATTGTCGAGGGGAAAAGGTGCAGAAATGGTTCGTTTTGTTTTTATTGACGTTAGATTTGCACTAATATTTATTAATGAGAAAGTTTTGGCGATAAAAATGTTTTTTGGTTGTAACGTCTTACTCAATGTCTTATTTATAGAAAACTGTGGTTTTATTAAATTATTTAAAACTAAAAAGGTTCTCGAAAACCGAAACAGTTTTCGAGTAAAATTTAAATAAAAAAAAATTGTTCGTTTTTTTTTCTCGACTGTACAGGTCGGCAAAAATTGGTATGAATAAAATTTGCATTTAATTATATATTTTATTAAGATTTCGTAATATTCTGCTCAATTAATTGGATTAAAATCAACATAATTGTTGATAAACGGAAATCGTTAAGAAAGCCTAACCTTGTCCGCATGTTTTTTAGAAATAAGGCCACAGTACAGAATTATTTGCAATAGGTTTAAACCCAAGCGTAAGCCTATAAATATATTTTTTACCTCATCGATTACTTTTACTCTAATACACCACTAACTAGCACCTTTGATCTTGAATATGTACCATGTACCTAATTGCTTGAGATATGGTACAAGGTACTTACTATTTCAGAACATCCTGTACAATATTACACGTCTGCCTAGCCTCTCAAGCATACAAGTGTTATCATACACTAGCTTCCGGCCGCGACTTCGTCCGCGTGGATTTCAAATGTATAAATGAACTATCTAACACAAAAAATATTTTTCAAATCAAACCAGTAGTTCCTGAGATTAGCGCGTTCAAACAAACAAACTCTTCAGCTTTATAATAATATTAGAATAGATACAAACATAAAGAATAGAGATACAATTTTATAATTATTATATGGCTTTTATATTCCAGTCTAGCTGCTAGAAATTCGTTGGCAATTTAAAAACTTGATTGGACTGTAATACGAACATAATATTATCATATCACAATGATATAATGTTCTGTATAATTAGTAGGTCAGTATAACAATACGAGTTTTGTGAGACCTCTATTGTAAAACCTTGGACACTAATAAGGTACTCTTAATTAATTGAATAAAGACAGCAAGTCTGTTAGCTTTTATGGAATCAAACTTAGTACCTATCACTTGAAACTGCAGTACGGAAATCAATCTTATTATCGTCATCACTTCAGTATTGTCTAAAGAAGAAATCGTGGAATTTGATACAGGTCCCATGTAATCATTTGGCCTATTTCTTGAACTCTGCTCATATGGTAGGGTATAAAAACAGAAAAAACATAGCGGGCTATATTTTGGTCACACCCTTGTCTAAATAAAATAAAATTTGTCTAAAAGGAAAATAACTTTATCTAAACTAGAAATCAAACCGTAGACTTCACGATGCAGTTGCTCAAATTTACGACAACAAGTCCAATGCGATTGCTACTTACATTTTTACGAAACTTGCCTTATCTTTTCTCACTTTAACAAGCTATTTTAATTAAATTTCCATCATAATCCTATACAGCCGGATACTGATCTACATAAAATATTTTCCATATTAAACACATTTCTTAAGACCATAGGTAATCGGCGCGAGCGCATGCATAATGAGACCATAAATTATGTTTTGAAACCAGAGCAAAAAGGATATGAATAATGAGATCCAAGATTACTTAAATATAATCATGTATTAGCATAGGCCTGGTTTATTTGACCTTATAGCCTTGTTTTATAAGCTTTAGGCGCTTCGGTATCCAAATTAATAATTTAGCAACAAAGTGTAAAGCATTTCCTTTTCACCGTCATTCATTATCGTTGGTGTGTCACATTAAAATATCACATTCCAACAAAAGTTGAAAAATAATATAATCTGCCGGTGACGTAATTTGTCAATGGGCGGGATTTGAAGTCGCAACTGATAGCATAGCCGTCAAATTACTTTTTAACTTAAAGTCCATTCTGATGTTGTCTGGAAGATATTGCTTTTAGCAATAAGACTAAGTTTTCATGTTTAATATCTGTTTAAAAACACAAACACACAAGCAAATTTATAAAACAAAAAATGTCATAACATTTTTCTTTTGTTACAGACACAATGGGGCACGCAAGTCAGATAAAAGCTGCAGTAATACTTTTAATACTACACACTACCACATCAAGTCCTGCCAAAAATACCGCCCCGTCCGTCCACGAGACCATCAATGAACAAGCAAGGATAGATGATAAGAGGCCTCTACCATACGGTAACCCATTAGCAGGGAATTCCTTACAAAATGCCAAACTTCACGCTCAACATCAACAGGCGATGTTCAACGCAGAAAGAGTCAGACAACATAGGGCACAAATCCAAAGATGGAACAAAGCTCCTTTGTCGGTCGACAGCTATATGAAAGCCTACAGAGAATCCCAAGAAAATCACCACCTAGCCTTAGAACAAATGCAAGGTAATCCAAAAGAAAAGAAAATTAGAACAAGACCAGAAAGGCCTAATTTAAAAAGTAGGCCGCAACTTGAACCAGTCAAAATAACAAGAGCTGATGCTGTTGATAAGAATAGAAATCACAGATCGTACGGTTCAGTTCATTATGTACAAAAGAAGCGTAAGATTAACACTTCACCCGGCACTACGTACGATCAAGGCGTTACCATCAAGCCAAATGGTAATATAGGATTGAATAACTTAGAGAAGGAACAAGAGGGTTTGTACACATCTATTATACCAAGTAAAACCCAATACGTTTATCCAAAACTGTACAACCAAATGCATTCTTACCAATCAGCCGACGACATACACACTTTGAACACGTTACTCGCGAAACAACCGCAGGAACAGCTATCTCAGTTTAATACATTGATAAGTACAAATAAGGAGCGAGAGAAGAATACTCTAGAAACTCCTATAGACCTATTCTTTTACTTAAACGATCCTAATGTAGCCAGCGGCAAATATACCATACAGAATACCTATAATGGACCATACACAACTGAATTCGCAAATTATGAAGATTTCAAACCTATTACAGAAGAAGTGGATGATGTAGAAGATGAAAGGAAAGACATGAGGGCATATCCTTCACCAATAACGCCGTCACCTATGCCTCCTGTCTACGAAGATCCAACTACGACCAAAAGTAATTACTATAAAATAGAAGTTGAGCAGACTATTAGTGGAAATAAGCCTAAGAACGAATTTACTTCTCAAGAAAAACCAGCTTACTCAGCATTGACTTATGAGAAGCCTTTGTCATATTACCCTCATGAGCCGAGCGCAGAAGGAGTGAAATATCTCCATGCCCAACATTCTGGGGTACAACACTTAGCACAAGATGGAACCGGAGTCTCAGCATACGGAAGCGATGATGTAAGTATAAAAAAAAGAACGAAACGACAGTTAGATACAGAATTATTCCTTTTAGGCAACGAAACCTTACCCATTGAAAATGTAAAACAATTTAATCCACAAAATAGAACTTTAGGCGACACAGAATTTGATATAGGTTTACAATTTAATATTACCGATAAAAGTTTTGATTTGTATAGTAATACGTCTCAAATAGCAACAGATAGAAACGAAACTTTGCCTCAACCGGAGCAATGGAAACGTTATAGAACCGTCTATGACAACCAAGCGCTTGGTGAAGCTAGGGACTACGATTATTATGAAGAAGACGATAATGACAAGGATTATTCTTACGACACCGATTATGACCCAGAAGACGAACTAAGCCCACCAGATTTCGATTACGAAGCACCAAATAATTACAAACAACCCGCTCCATTCCGAACTAGGACGAACAGACAAAGAAATCAGTATTCAATTCCAAATATAGATATAATAGACACTAGCTTTTCTAACCGTTACGCTAATTTTAAACATCCTAATTACAATGATTTTCATTCGTCATCGGGTTATGATTATAGTCCAAATACTAACTATGGTCCTCCTTCACAATATGGGCCGCCGAATACAGACTACGGTCCACCAAGCCAGCAATACGGACCCCCCAAAAGTAACGTAAAAGGGAACAAAGTTTCCAGCATACTTGATTCGTTAGAACCAGTGTATATGCTGACAGAATCTCAATTAAAAAATATTGTAGGTCAAGGCAATGTTAATGTACAACATCTTGACGTTTTCCAATATCCTCCTATTACAAAGCAAAGGAAACGGTATCCTAGGAAGATTAAAAAGAATAGGAGGAGGCCAAGGAAGTTCGGAAAGTTCCGTAAACTAAAGAAAATTGTACACCATTAAATTGTACGAATTGTGTGAGGCCTTCGTAAAGTCATAAAAAAGGTCCAAACCAAAAAATCTGTATGGCCTTTTATTAGTTGGACTGGTAACTTTAGCATGCAATTAGAGGTGTTATCCAAGTTACTAATTAGAAACTTAGATACAAGATAATTAACGTTCTTGCCTTTAAATGTAATAAACAAAACATAGGGTCCTATTTCGGCAAACGAGAATCTTGTACCTATTCATTCTAGATTTGAAATCTATTTTTAAATACAAGATGGCGGATATTCATTTAATAATATCGTTCGTCGTAAAGTGTCTAATCGTAATCTATAACTATAATATCAGTTACCTGTGAAAATACTCCGAATACATAAAATACTTACGTATTTGTAAATAATTTATTTAAGTACGCATGCGCTAGATTTTATTTATATAAGTTACGTTTTAGATAATTTATGAGATTGTTTTTAGACTAAATAAATAATGTGTTATAAAAGAGTTATTATTTATTCATAAAACATGTTTAATTACATTACATAATATAATTTCTTCTTCTCATTAAGATAATAAGCATAAGCTAATCGTCTCCGGGAAACAGATCATGTCGTGAGAGATTGTCCAGTCAACAAGGACGGTAGTGAGGTTGATCGTCTAGTGTGCATAATACAATAAGTACCATAATTTTATAGAAGCGCAAATTATTTTCTTTTTTTTTTTTTTTTTTCTTGTGGCAATTGAGTCGGGCTTCCAACTATTCTGCCAGATTCGAGTTAAGACTGCAACGTTTGCAGTTAGACATTTTTGTGGGTCTATTTTTATTCGCAAATTATATAATAGGTACAAACTAACAAACCTGTCAAGTTTCTATTTAGCAACTGTCAAGTCATTCTCCACTGGCTGACATTCGGTAAGGTTTCTTTTTTGTCACGAACTTACTAGATAGGTATTAAATAGCTACTTACATTTAAGGCGGAGTTAAAATTGGGTAAAACGAAACAACTGTTGCTCAATTATAATTACAAATTATATATTTATTGTATAACTTTAACTTAAACCCTGTTATTCATAAACGAGGGTCATACCGGCATTAACTAAACCCCGTATTAAGTCTATTGACATCTCTAATATTTGATACGCTAACGCCAGTGACAAGTATAATTTAATCCTTGGTTTAAAATTGTAAATTTTAAGAATAAGGGGCAAAAGTACTTTCTAGGTTCCATTTAAATAACATATCAATTTAGACTATTTCAGTAAGCAGATAAATAAGATAAAGTATTACTTAGATAACAGTAAAAATTAGGCATATTCAATCTATGACTTGATGAAGAACCTAGTGTTAGAGTTTAAACCGTCTGTAGGCCTCTGACATGGCTTTACACACCGTTGAAAAATCTCTCAGGTGTGCCGGTTCCCTCACGATGTTTTCCGTTTTTAGCAACTGATAACTAATTTATAGTACGGACATGAATTCGAAAAGTCATTGGTGCGTGCCGGAATTTGAACATGCGACCTTTGATTTGGCAGTCCAAGTGTCATACCGGTGTATAATAAAATTTAATAAAACTACAACAGAGACACGTCTCCTTAATAAGAGAAACTCAAATCTAAAGAAATGTTTTCATACAGATGGTTACTATTGATTAGCTATTATATGTATTTACTTTTAAGTTAGTGATGTAAGAAGCTGTAAATTGTAATCATTACTCTGCTAAATTTAAAAGATTACATGACCATATAAAATTTTATAAGAGTTTGTAAAAAAACCGCATCCAAATCGGTTCATCCGTTTCAGAGCTACGGTGCCACAGACAGACAGACACACATAGCCGTCAAACTTATAACACCCCTTTTTTTCCGTCGGAGGTTAATAAAATGATGCGTAACAGAAATTAGATTCATCTGAAGGCCGCATAGATATTATGGGATATCCTCACGATTGAATACCCTGAAAGGGTAGCGTAGATTATTTCTTTCGAAAATACTGTCGAAAGAAATAATCTACGCTACCCTAACGCTAACCTTCAGATGTAATTGGAGGCACAATAGTTTGTATAGTAGCTTATTAGGTATACAGATGTTTGTCCCGAGTCTGGGTGTTTGTGTATTTGATATTTCATGTTTGTGAAACGCACCCACGATACAGGAGAAATTCTTAATGTGGGGCGACGTTTTTTTAAAGAAAAAAAAAACAATTTTATAATAGTAAATTAGAAAATAAATTTATGTAAGTATAACCTATGGTATAACATATAAATCAAGTTTTAAAAGTTCCTACATCTCTGCCAACCCTTTACTTAACTAGGCATAGTAATTGCCTCGTTGGTCTAGTGGTCGCAAAGCGCGACTGCTGAGAATAAGGGTTCGTATCCCGGGTTGAGCAAAGTGTTGCTGGGTTTTTTATAAAGTCATTCTCAGTAGCAGCACTGAGTCTGGATTTGTGCCCGGTTGATGGCAATAGGCTCGCCCCCTATTACATTGGGACCTATAACTTAACAGGCGAAATGAGGGTGTACTTCACAGTCACCTCTGCCTACCCCCGGGTATACAGGTGTGATTTAAAGTATGCATGTATGTGCATAGTTACCTATACTTTCAAAGCGACTTATGCTATGTCAAAATACTTCCTGATTCGTAGTAACGGACGTACAGAATAAAGGAAAAGATATTAATGGGAATGATATAATAAAAGATATAATTTTATTACTGCTAGTGCAGCACGCACCGATATCTTTTTGAATTCATGTGCTTATAAATTAGTTATCAGTTGCTAAAAACGGTGAAGGAAAACATCGTGAGGAAACCGGCACGCCTGAGAGATATTTCAACGGTGTGTAAAGCCATGTCAGAGGCCTACAGGCGGTTTAAACTCTGACACGGTTGTTCATCAACCGTACGATAAGCAGAAGAAGACTGCTAGTGTTGAATTAATGTTTCTTTAGTAAAGGAAATAATAGCATTGTAGTGATCTATTATAAAATAAAGATCAACTTCCGTGTCGCGTTAGTTTTATTTAGAAACAAATGTTACTTTTCATGTAGTGTTCGGAAGCGTACTGCTGAGCGTGACGTCTTTAGTTTGATTCCCGGGTGAGGCAATGTGGTATTTTTCTATGACAAATTCTCAGTAGCAGCACGATTCTAATTGTTGCCCAGGTAATGGCAGTAGGATCGCCCCCTATTACATAGGAAGTAAGGACAGTAGTATAGCTGGCAAAATATGGGTGTTCTCTTCATCTCTGTATTCTGTTTCTAGGTAGGTACTCGGAAAATTGCACATGGCAGTAAATAGGATGAATTCGTCTTATAACGCCCAGACGCGAAATTAATGTCTTAAGTGCGAATTGAACACTAACCCTCGCGGAAAAAGCTAAACATTTTTAATTACTCCAATCTAGTGTAATTCTCAGTATTTTATACCACTAGCTTTTACCCGCCTGCGTTAACTCCTATTCAAATCTTTCGAATATGTAGTTTCTCGGGTCTTAAACTTTCTACATGCCAAATTTCATCAAAATCCGTCCAGCGGTTTAGTCCTGAAGGTGTAACAGACAGACAGTCAGATAGAAAGGCAGACAGACAAAGTTACTTTCACATTTATAATATTAGTATGGATTCCTTCAACTAAACAAATTGTTCACATCCTACTTAACTTTACAGATACACTACGCAGCGAACTACGAGTTCGGTTACCGAGTCCGAGACCACGAAACAGGGAATGACTTCGGTCACCAAGAGGCCAAGTCTGGAGACAAGACCCAAGGACAGTACCATGTCCTGCTGCCTGATGGGAGGCTGCAGCAGGTCAGGTATTCTGCTGGACCCGAAGGCTTCCATGCCGACATATCCTACGACCATTTACAGAGGAAATAGATATAAAAATTTACCCCTAATGAGGGGTAAGTGTATTTTTGGGGTAATTTCTTACACTAAATGACGTTTTGTTGGATGTTGAGTGTGATTGCTGGACTTTAACCTGGTAATGTGAGGTAAATTAATGTATTTTTGTGGTATAATTGTTGTGAGTTAAAGCATATGATTAGTCCCTGTTTATCCTAGTTTTTTAATCAGTAAAGCAGTTTCGGTCTAGCTTTGATAATTTATGTCTAGAAAAAAGTTTTAAAATGTGGCATTTACTGTCAAAAATGCGGTTTAATGTACCTACGAGAATTACCCTACTGCTAAACTTAAAACAAAAATAAATTTATGCTAAGACTACTTTAACGTACCTATTTAATTTAAGCTTATGCAGAGACAAGTCAAGCAATATTAATGTAAAAATCTAGTTTAGTATTTGTAAATATCAAACTAATATTATCTATTTATTAAGTTATTTTCACTGTAAATATCACTTAAGTTAGTTACTTTACAATTTAAGTTAGATTTAGAATAAAACACAAACCAATAATATAATATTTATTTGAAATCTAAACAAACAAATCTTTTAAAACACAAAATAAAGTTACACTAGCTTAAAAGATTACAACTAAGATTTGGATATTTAATTTAAAATAAACAAAATAAAAGTCAGATTTACCTAAGCTGTATGTTTGCGCTCCACCGCCACAGCTTATATGGCACCGATGAAAAACATCGCACATCATTTATACAAAATGGCCGCTGCGAGAAAACGCGTAGAACAAAAGTCGTAAATGATATAATGGAAGTGAAAATAGAAAGTTGTCAAATGACATTACGAGCGACATTACTGGTGAATTATGTAATGATCCATATAAGGAACTAATGCAGTTTTTTTTAATGTCTCATTTTTTTCCAATTAAAATAACTTCTGTTCGCTTTGAGAAGTTAAACTTTGTTTCAAAGCTATTGTTACATTACAATAAGTAATTATAGGATAATGAGACTTCACGAACTTTCAGAAATGCATTCTAATTTTATTAAATGCATTCTATTTATAATAAAAAAACCAGTAGTTTGTATTGCTTTTATTTTTAACGGTCATTAGTCATAGACATAACTTCTGTCAAGCTTCTGTCTATGGACTTTACTTGTCATATCAAAAGGTATATTTTATTATCAATAGGTACAAGCCTATATTTTTTTTTTAAATACATACTGGTGCTGTCTCTTAACTATTACCGAAGATCATGGTTTTCAAGCCTAGGTGAAAATCGTGCCAAAATGTAGAAGTAGTTTATCGGGGAAATATGCAACGTATTACACAAAGTTTATTACACAATTAATAGACAAACTGTCATTTAAAAAGGGATCAAAGGATGACGATTTTTAAGGTTCCCATAGAGCTTTTAGTCTATTGGCAGAGATTTTATCCTTGAGCGTCAAGGTTCGATTTCCGTGTTAGGGGTTTTATATTTAAGTCTATTATAGGGTTTTTTGAGGAACTGATTAAAACACAATTCCCTTCCTTCACGAGAATATGTATGGGTTTGACATAATGTGTATTATGTGAAACCCATACATTATCTATTTTACTCATCTATAGTTCGTGCTACTTGTACAGAGCTGACCTTATAACAAACCGTAATCAGCCAATTACTATGGTAATACAAGGATCTATAAATATTTAAAAATTAAGTTTTAATGATGCATCAAGTCACAGTCGTGATTACTTTCGAAAATTCAACTTTATGTAACCTTCGGGTGACGCAATACAGACGTTTTTCAAAAAATATAAACTTTCTAACTGGTCCTAAACAAAATTAATGTTTAGACTTATTAAAATACTAGATAATACTGGTTTTATGTCTAGATAACGTTTGCAGTAAGTGGTATTAAATATCGTATAATTAAACATCTTTATTGTCTATATTAATGTACCAATGCCACGTGGTATGAACGTTGGACTGACAAGTCAAAGGTCGCAAGTTCAACCCCGGCACGCACCAATGTCTTATTGAATTCATAGGCGTACTATAAATTAATTATCAGTTGCTAAAAACGGTGAAGGAAAACAGCGTGAGGAAACCGGCACACCTAAGAGATTTTTCAACGGTGTGTAAAGCCATGTTAGAGGTCTACAGCCGGTTTAAACTCTAACACCAGGTTGTTCATCAACCATACGATGAGAGCTAATGTACGTACTTACTTAAATAAAATCGTGTTTGTGATCCTCGAAACGGTGAAGGAACCGTGTAAGCGACAGCCCTCGGAGAAACCTTGTCTGTCAAGAAACAATAGATGAGAATGACTCGGCTATCATTGTGCTGATAGTCGCAAGGAATTGGTCTTAATGATGTACCTAATTAAACATTATAAAGACTTAATTACCATCCAGGTTCTTACTAGGCGACTAGGTGAAGGTTATAATGTTGATTCAAGTTTATGGAGTCTTTCATTTGAAAGAGCACAGAGTGACTAGAGTTTAATTCTATGGCTAAAAAAGGCATTGGAGAAATTTAAAAAAATGCCGTGGCCTTTATATTTGGCATACTGACGACCTAATTGGCGCAGTGGCTAAGCGATTGGACTGCTGTGCTAAGGCTTTCGGGTCGATTCACGCACGGGACAAATTGTGCGTAATGTTTGTCCCAAGTCTGGGTGTTAGTGTATGAGATATTTCATGTTTGTGAAACGCACCCGCAATACAGGAGGAAGTCCTAGTGTGGGGCGACGTTTTTTAAATAAAGAGAAAGAAATAATATACTTAGGAGCTAGAAGGCTTAGATAAAGTTATTCAACTTGCCAGTTTCCCAGTGGGGTAGGCAGAGACCACAGACTTCCATTTGATACGATACTTCGTACATGCTCGTTTGTTGGGCTGCTCCTAACATGGTCCTTATTCAAAACATCTCTTATGTATTTGTTGAATAATACTTAGTAAATTAACATGAATTTTAATAGATCAGTATTATTGTCAAACAATATTAATTTCCTTGCATGTCTTATAACAATTATCCGTCAGTAAATTATTGCAATATGAGCGATGAAATAAGTACAATTAGGTACACTTTTATGCTTCAATAGGCGCCTGCGCAGGCCCGTGTTACACACTGTAAAGAATTACAGTTTCCTTACAAATTGCAACTTCCCTTTATTACTAGTTTCAGCTGATGGATGACTTCAACACAATGTTTTGATTTATATTAAATGGTAAAATGTTTATTCTTTTTACAAATTGATGTTTCATGAAAATATAATCATTATAGAGGCTGACTATTAGAAAAGCATTTAACTTGTTGATACAATCACGCCTGTGTCTATAAGAGAGAAGGCAGAGATGTATTGCTTTTTTAAATATTAAAAAACGACTTTACAACGAACGAGTATTGCTTTATTAAATATTAAAAAACGACTTTACAACGAACGAGTATTCCTTTGTTTAAAGTTATCTGGTGATTGAGTAATCCGCTGTAATGAGAATTAAGATCGTAATTTCTGTTTTTACCTGAATATCTATCTATGTTGTACCAAAATTGTGATCTTATAATCCAAATTCAGTCAATGTTTGTGCAATAGTTAAAATTACCTACTAAGTTAATTATTTTAATTTAAGCTTATTACGTACCTAAGTAATGCTAATGATTCTCATTTGAGTGCAATATTTTACATCGAAATTGTTAATAAAGTGTGATTATATTATGTTTGTACCTACCTAATTAACTTTTTTGTATGTTGTGTGCATGATAGGTACTACTTTAATTATTTTGAATGTTAGACTAAGTAATTAAAGTTATTATGATATTTAGGTACGCGACGATAAGCGCTTGTACTTATACAAACACTAATAAACATGTGAAATATATTGTTTTATAATATTTACCTATATGTTTTATTCCGTACACTACTAAAATGGTTTTTTTTTTTCACTTTTTCGTCACATAATTATTACCTACCTAAGAGATGTGACTTTCATATAGGTAGATACGGCTGCAGATCCTGGGTTCAAGTCCGGGTTAGACTAAAAATAAAGCTAGATATACTTTATTGTTTCCCTATCACGCTAGTTATATTTTTTTGCATCGATAGCCTCATAGGCTACTGACAAGATTCTTCTACTTATCGAAGTCTAAGTTTGCCTTAAAATAAAGAACCTACCGGGTTCACTGGTAGAAATGCCTTAGGTTTTAAGTCCGCCTTTGCACACTTGTTTTGTATCATCATCAGCCGGAAGACGTCCACTGTTGAACAATGACCTCCCCCTTAGGGAGAGTGCCAAAATACCCACGCTTGACAAGCAACTTGGGGATCGCAGTGTTGATGATCAAGTTACAGAAGACGCTGCTGCCCATCTTCTGGATTTTCCCTTAGTCGCCTCTTTCGACACCCACGGGAGAAACAGGGGTGGTCAATTCTAGGCCGGATACCACACGGTTGTTTTGTTTATAAAGCATTAAATACATAAAGCCATAGTCATATTACCTATAGATACCCAATCTCACCACCATTGATTCTCAATCGAGTCGGCCTGCCATCTTTTCGGAGTGTGAGTTTGAGGGAATAGTGAATGCACCCGTGTGGGCACACACTTGTGCACTACTTGAGTAAGTATACATTAGAATCCTTATATGTATCACTGTTGGCTAGTGTCACTTGAGATTGCCTGCGGTAGCGGTGACATTAACTACAAAATATTATGTAGGTACAGAGAAAACGTCGTATTCTTACTATAGGACAGATTTCTGATTTGAGATTGCTCTAAGGCTGCTAAAGAAAAAACAAACGACTTTCAATAGAATTTAAAGTAAGTATTAAAAGACACAATAATAATTATTATTATTATTAAATGATTTCGAGTTACTTTGACTGAGCAGCCCCCATACCATGAACACTTAAAACAGGACAGTTTACGATGTGGAAGGGAGACGCCGCTACGTGTAGTGTAATGCGGCGTCTCGTTTCCACAACGTAGGTTAACTGCCCCCTTAGACAAGTGGCAAAACGCTTGACGAATAGAAATAGAATAGAATGATAAATGTATGGGGATGACATCATGTTTCGACTATAATAATAAATAAATAAATAAAAACTTTTATTTAAACAACAATTGGTGTTATACAGTTTGTAATTGGACTATGTTATCGATGACATGTGTCATCCCCATACATTTTTCATTGTATTCCATTTCTATTTGTCAAGCGTTTTGCCACTTGTCTAAGGGGTATGTCCTGCTTTAAAAGTGCATGGTAAGGCGGGCAGGTAGGTAGACTTTATACTTGTTTGTGTAGGTAGGTACCTATTTGCAAAACTGGGTATTAATAAAATTGTCGGTTATATTAGGTAATGCTATTAAATTTTAATGTAATTGTGTAAGTAGATACTTATTTCGAAACTATTTTATTGCTTTTCCTTTCACAAACCTTTTAGCACTTTACCTAGGTCAAAGATCCGATTGTAAATGAAATTATCGATATTTCTCTGAACTTTGATCCTGTAATGAGGTCGAATTAAACATGCAACGAGCTACTCCAATGTTCGCCAATCAGAAGCCATGGGTTATGCGAAAGCGGAAAAATACTTTTAATAAAAAAAGATCCCAACGAATTTGGAACCTCCTCCTTTTTCTGAAGTCCGTTCAAAAGAGGTAAGTAGATATACTTTACACTCTGCCTGTGCGCGAAGTAGGCACAATAGATAAACAATAGCCATGCCCCATATGTGGGTCACTACACTGGGAAAGGGTTAAGTACAAATATGGGTTAACTTAACACTTTAATCACCTCTGTTTACCCCTTCGGTGAAATAAGGGCGTGATGTTATGTGATTAATGATAGAGAAGTGAATACTTTAAAAAATAAAAAAATCATAGACAATTACTATATTTATTTACTATTCAAGAGTATTGATATAATACTTTTCAAACAATTTAGTAAGAATAGATGTTTAAAATACGCTTATTTATTTTAATTACGATTTATTACCGAACACATAAATACAAATATGTACCTACGTTATATTCGTCAAACGTAAATGTCCCTTATTAGTATACAAATAGGGTTCTTTTTTCATTGTCAATACATGTTTAGCTACATGAATTCATATTATATCACTGACAATGTTTTTTAATTTAGCTTCTTTTTAAGTTCACTTATGAATTCAGTATACAAGATAGTATATAAGAGAATTCTCTTAATCAAACATTATTATATATGTGACAATATATGTATGAAATACATAGTTTTAACGATTTCAAGAATCACATACAAGTGAAAAGTCAAGATTGAGACTGGAACTAGGATTTTTTCTTTATTTTAGGAGTATTCCCTAATAAGACAAATATAATAATAATAATAATAATAAATTTCTTTATTTTCTCATCACAATGAATACCTTAATACAAAACATGTAGAGTGACAGAAATAAACGTAACATTGTGAGAGACTGGTGCCCATGGTAGGTTTTATAATAAAACCTGTATTACAGGTCACCAGGTCTCCCCCTGGTGCTAGCATTCAGATCAACATGACAATATTTATTAATATAATTAATTGTTACTAAATTTAGGTAGCCAATATTATTTTTAACAGATATCACTAATTACATTGAGAAAGTTATAAATAACATTTATTAACAAGCATAATTAGTAATTATTTTAGTAAATTAAACATTAATGTTACTAGTCGTAAAATCGACTAAATACTCGTTTTCAACTATTTGGATAACTTTATTGCTATGTGAACTTCTAGACAATCGTCGCATAAGTATATAATTATTTAGTTATTAACCACATAATAAAAAAGTATAAGTACTTAATTATACTACTTAAATATTCTTGTTATAAAGGGGAACAATTTTAACTGTTACAACTAATATTATGCCAAATCGTATACACGACTAAACTCTAATTACCAGAATATGAGACAAACAAACTTATTTATATTTTATTCAAACGGTTTTGAACTCTATTCCGTAGGCATTTAAATGCAAAAACGTATTCACAAATGTTTACTGCAGCTGTCAACTGTCATATCACTAATGTCATAGAGTTCAAAATTGATTAAACAAACTGTAAATAAATCTACACTAACCCACCTATTTATAAAAATTACTATAAGTTATACCTGTCACTGTCGTTTACATGTCAAAGAACAGAGACGTCAGTAGACTTAAGAAATGGTTAACTTAAAACACATTTCAATATCGTTTATAAGTAAGAGGGTATTTCTAAAGTTATTTCAAATGGAGACGGAATATATTCTAATAATTTTACACCAATACATATTATATAATTTTAATCCACGAATCGATTATTCGGCTGTTAGTCTATTATAAATGCTAATATAATCGA
Source organism: Abrostola tripartita (assembly GCA_905340225.1). NCBI lineage: Eukaryota > Metazoa > Arthropoda > Insecta > Lepidoptera > Noctuidae > Abrostola > Abrostola tripartita. Next base: position 6,756,414 of record HG996512.1, read on the forward strand.
TTATATTACAGTAGTATCAGCCCCCCTAGACAAGTGGCAAAACGCTTGACGAATAGAAATGTAATAGAATGAAAATATATGGGTTTGACATATGTCATCGATAACATAGTCGAACATCCCCATACATTTATCATTCTATTCGATTTCTATTCGTCAAGCGTTTTGCCACACAGAGCTATTAGTTACCATACATATATTCCGGTTATGACGTGTGTATTCGGGGATGCCCGAAAAGTTTCGAACTCGAAAAAAGTCCTTATTCATGAGCTGGTTAAGCGGCAGAGTCGACTCTATCTCACTCGGTTCCGTCAGATTATTTGGCTTCTAGTAAGTGACTACTAACAAGAAATGTTTATAAACTAATACATATTTTAAATTAATAACTATAATATAAATAAGAAAGATATATGAATAAAGGAATATACCTAATATAATCCCTTGAAGAAATAAAGGAAGACAATGAGAGAAATTGCTAACGCTATTGTCATATCGGCAGTGCCGTAAATAGGGCGGTGCCGGTGCCCAGGCACAGGGGGCAGACCCTATAGGGGCGCAGAAATGACCACAAACAATAAAAAAAAAATTACATGGCAGTAGTGGTTTGAAAAATGTTTTTTTTTTTGTTATATCTTATGTTACTCGCAATGGTGCAAGGATTCTAACGACACTCCATATATCAAAATCGGTTAAGGCATTCAGGAGTTATGGTGGAATAAAGAAACGCACATACATACATACATGAAACCTGAAAACATTACACTCCTTTTCTGGGCGCTGTTAATGAAGCCCACACCGGGCGCATAAAATTCTAGATACGGCACTGCATATGGAGTGTTATTATTAATATTATAAAGCTGAAGAGTTTGTTTATTTGTTAGCTTGAACGCGCTAATCTCAGGAACTACTGGTTCGAATTGAAAAATTCTTTTTGTTTTCGAAATTTACGCGAACGAGGTCGCGGGCAGAAACTTGTTATAAATAAATAGGGTGACATTGTCAACCTAAATCAGTATTGCAGTATACAGGATTAAAGGTACTTCTACTGAGTAAATAATATGATGCAAAGTACATATATGTTTATTAGATCACTTTGAAAGGTTAGTAAGACTATCTAGAGACAAAATATAACTCAAAAGTATTATATACATAGTAATTTAAGATTATACATTACTTATCTGTATTTAAATAATATCAATGCTAATATAACGTTGTATAGCTGGTGAATAGTTACCATAGATTTCTCTGTATCATTTATATCTTTAATTGTATTCTCTGTTTTAATTAAATGTAAACAATATTTTTAGGTTTAATTTACAAGATCATTTACTTTAATATAAATATAATATATATAAATTATAATAAATCCTTAATAATTTTGCTGTTTTACGAAATAAGTATTCTTGTACCAGTTTTAGGTAAAGACTGGAAGTTTGTTTACGTGTTTAGCTTATTGAATTGAAACAGATTTTACCATTAAAAGAAGACAAGTAAGTAACTTATATAAAATTTATTTCAAAGGGATTTATATAAATCTAAATAATTCTCATTTTAACATTAAAACTATATTGCCGCGCAGTATTTGCCCAATATACAGTTGTAAATGAGAGAATAACCGATCTATATTAATATTTTTTATTTGACTTTGATGCTACTCGTATTCTTATTTTAGGTATATTGTGTAGCTCATTATTCTCTCATACTTGAAATGATTGTTAAACCATATTTTTAAAAGAGTAACTATGGAGTTTCTTGCCGGTTCTTCTCCATAGAAACGACTTTTTGGAACCGTGCAACTAGTTTGACGTTTTGTAAGTGCTCTTTTGTAGCCTATATGAAATAAAAACATTATGACTATGACTATGACGATACCTACCATTTTAGATGCACTTAGAAAAGAAACTATTTTGTTAACATTAGACAATTTAAATAATATTTTAAATAATCTTGATAACTTCATCGTTACATTATGCAAAAGAGCCTTAAATTTTTAATTAAATTAATAATTATATTAACCGTGTTTTACAAATTACAAATAGGCGGAATTTGACAATAATTTTCATGGCTTACAATTTAATGAAATTTTGTTACATCAACCAATTTATTTATTTAAAATGAATAATGATAGAAAAAAAAAGCTAATAGAAATAATTAATTATGCAAAGGGCTTAAACATTAAAATAACAGTTTATTTGCAAGTAACATATTTTTGGTGCGTATTTAAAAACCAGGGATTTATAAAAGTTGCTGTAAATGCAAATGAGCTTTTAAACTGTATTATAATCGAATTCCTTAATTTATATATATATACCTACATTGTATATATCTAATATATACAATAGGAAATTATATTTAAAAAATCTAGGAAAATATAGGGAAACAAGCGAAAATATACGGTCTAGATGGCGTTAAAGTTTATATTAAGGCAAAATGAAATCGTTTGTCGTATTAAAATATGTATATATATTTTTTACACTGAAAATTGTAGAAAGTGATAAATTTTGTGAGAGTTTATCGTATTATTTACTAATCTAGTAGTAAATAATAAAGCAAATAGGTATTCAAAGAAAACTAGGACCTAAATATATAAATTATATATTCTTGCTTCAGTATACTATATATTTAATATGAATATACCAAATAATCTTCTTGACTCTAACAAACAATAAATATTGCTTTATGTACTGTTTACATATTTTATACATAACCTATGTAAGTATGTATATTTGTAGCAGCTGTGACGCTACTGTGTACACACCCGTTGACGATCGGTCGCATCCGACAGATCGTCAACGGGTGTGTACAGTATTTCGGGCCCTTTAGGACAGTAATAAATTATGAAATTTGACGTGTTATGTGACGTTACAGTTTACATTGACGTTGTCTTTTGGTCATAGAAATAATATAAAATCACAATTTAAAGACAGTATGAACGTCATCTTTTGTCTTAATTAGTAACTATTTGATGTTGATTATATTAGAAGCATAAAGTGACGATTTCTTTAAACATTAGTTAGTGTTACAATTTACTTACCCTTTTAGCGCCACGGTCTTGTATAGAAGACAAACGCTTCCGCACCCTTTATTCCACCAAGAGAGAATATTAAATCGTAACATTCGTGTAATGTTATAACAAACAATAATAGTAATAAATGTTACGATTAGATATTGTCTTCTAATCAAGTCGTGGCGTGGAGGGTACGAAAACGCTCGTCTTCCATACAAGACTGGCGCCCAAATTATTATTTTATTGCTCTGGTACAGGTTATAATAATAGATTACAATATGGTTAATATATCCTCTTACTATATAATGTGTGACTTTAAACAGTATAAATATTAAGTATTATACATTAATTGTAAAAGAAATGGCAGAACTTCCCTACATTGGTTAAATATTTTATTTTATAGTTGCTTATGCTTTAGGTAAGGTCACAAGTAAAAATATGTATTACTTAAATGAATATCAAAGCACTTATATGCTTTCAACTACATTCAATCGATATTATTTGTTACCTATTCATATAGGTATATTATTGATTATATAATAAGATCATACATGGTTATTATTTTCCTATGATGTGTTTTTGTTAAGTAAATACTTTTTTTAACTTGTAAATTACATACATAAATGGTAATTAACTGTGCTCTGAACAGAATACAACAGTATTCAGAAAGCTTATTAAAATTGTCACGCAACAGATATTTTTATAACTTCAATATAAAACTAAAGAATTTTTTCTACGACTGTAATCATAAGTTATACTAAATTCAAAGGCGATCCTATACTCAGCTAGAAACTAACACATTTAAATAAACCAACTACTCACGCAAGCGCACAAACACCAACTTTTAAACATCTATTACTATCCAAATGCTATAAAAATTACGTTACACAGACCGATCTACAACCGTCTTTATACCAACGCATTAAAGTTCAAATTGCAACCTTAATCTAACTTCTGCTTCTTATTATCAGGTACAAGTTCGGTTCCATTTAAGTTGTAGGGGCGTTTCAGTTTCGTGTCAAAACTTTTGGTGAGGTTAGTTAGGTTTCTAATTTCGTTGGTTATTTTTGAGATGGTGGATGTTTGTTTGGTCTTGGGGCTGCGGTCTACGGATGTGGATGGGTGTGCGGAGCCGTAGCGGCTGTCGGCCAGCTTCTGCAGCTTCGGGGGCGGTTCTGAGTCGTCCTCGGACAGGCTTGGGAGCTTGATCAGAGGCTTTCTTGGCTTCATGTTTGGTAGCACTGTGGAAATGAGAAAAATAGAAATAAATAAAAAAATATAATAAAAAAAAATTAAAAAACACGACTGCCATGACAAAAAACGAACTAAAAATTGAGAAACAAGTTCCACCGCAGTCTGGGTACCTCTTAGATAAGACAGTGTTCCACAGAACGGAACCCCGACTGCGATGGAACTTGTTTTTCGAAAAGAAATATCGTTGATTTACTATACGTATTAAAGTTATCAGTGGCTATGAGGCTCGTAGCTAAGTGGCTACCATGCAAATCAGTCGATCTACGAGGTTAAGCCTTGCTCGCCGCGGTCATTCTTGGGATGGGTGACCATTTTCAGATGTGCGTTGCTTCAGAAGTCACGTAAAGCCGTTGGTCCCATCGGACTATGAGAGTGAGGGCATAGGGAGTGCACCTGTGTTTGCGTGCATACTTGTGCACTATAATATCTCCTGCGTAGTTGGCTAGTCTCAGCTGAGACAGCCGTGACCGAAATTCGGTCAGGAGGACATATTATCTATAGCTAACTAGTGTCTGAGGCAGCTGGCTAGTGGGCAGGTAATTAAAGATGAGTCTCGTAGTGAAGGAGTAGTAAAATGGTATAGATATATGCTTCAGTTAAAAGTTAACATCTCTGTCTACCCCTTCACTAAATGACATCAGCACTGATAGTGGAGTGGTACGACCGTTGGACTGTCAAATCAAAGGTCGCAAGATCAAATCCCGGCACGCACCAATGTCTTCTTTTAATTTCTTCTTGTCTGATTTTGTCTTGACTTTGTTTAGTTATTATGAATCTTAGAGTTTCGGATTCTACTGTCCATTGGAAAATTTACCGTAGAACAATACACTTACGCTTATTATTCCTCTTGGAGGTCCCGATGGGCAGCACAGAGAGGTCCAGCTTGATCTGGCTGGAGAAGTGCCGGAGAGGCTGTGAAGATGTGCTGGCAACGTCAGCTGCCGCGCTCGCTAGAATAATATTTCACGTCAGACAAACCAACTATTAATGTTAGGAGTTACTGCGCTAATTTGTATTGCGCTTGAGCCTCGATCTTTATTTCTCGTTGATGTCCCGATAGGCCGGATGCTGGAAGATGGCTGGAGGACGAGATTGGACCATAACGCTTTCCGGTAACATCCAGAATCTTAAACTGCAAGCTTTTATGAACTCAAAACAATACTCAGACTGCGGTCCTCACATTTTGCACACTCAAGTACTTCTGGCGCCTGCACTGCGGTTAGCGTTTAATCAATGCACATAAATAAAATTGGAGTGTCTGTTTTTAACATCAAAATAACAGTTTTTTAAATTATGCATTTATACGACACATAATAAGAAAAATGCAATTTAATAATTTTTTGTTTGTTTGTTTCGGCTTATCTCTGAAACGGCTAGACGGATTTTGACGGGACTTTCACTGGCAGATAGCTGATGTTATAAGGAGTAATTTAGGCTTACATTTACTATTTACTTTTTGCAAAAAGTATCTAGGGTTTCGCAGGAAATCTCGTTCACGGTTTTGTACTAGTTCAAGGATAATAATTATAATGACAAAAATGACATGATTGTTGTGATCACATTTAACGCGAGTCTAAACCGCAATGTTAAAGAATTATCTACCGGTGGCAAGCCTAAGTGATTGGACTGCTGCGCTACGGGTTGCGGGTTCGATACCCGCATAAGCCAAATAATAAGCTTGACCTTTTGAACGCCAAGGGTTAACGCATCGGCGCCCTTTCCACGCCAAGCCATAAATAAAATGTCGTCTTATGTCGGCACTAGCCGACGGTGTCGTGTTGGGCACGTTTTCATTTCTCTGCTATATCCGACCGTGGCGTTCAAAAGGTTAACGCCTCGCTGATCGACAGATCTGCTTAAGAATATAGTTTGCGCGATATATCGATGGGTCAATGCAATTTGAGCATTTAAACTTTATTGTGTTAAATGCTTCCTTTCACTCTAGTTGACAACGTGCACTAAAAAAACACCAATTTTTAGGTGAAAATACTATTTAATGCTGCAGTTCTTTTATTGAAGCATGTAATATATTTATATTAAATTAAAATTCTAAGGGGTTCCCTCAAAAAGTTGACAATTTGCACTTTAGCTCTTATACATAGAACCCATCGATATATGACGCAGCAGTCCAAAATCTCCGCCAATCAGGTCGTCGCATGATTTCAATTTCCCTTCCAGTTTTTTTGTTAGATCATATAATACAGTTTTTCCGGTCCGTGGGTAGTGTTACGATGGACAGTAATGTATCCTTACGACGGGCATCACCCGGGGTCCGCAGACTAGTGCAGTCATCACGGAGCCATCGTCGCCAGGCTGCTTTGTGAAAGAAACAATAAACTTTGACATGAATAAGAGTTTGAAAACATAAAAACCCTATGCGTTCTATAAATTTTGAGAATTTTAACCATCAGTAAACGGCTAAACAGATTTGGATCATATTTAGTGCACAGGTAGACCTATATTGTCCAGATACAGAAAGGAAGTCACGTGGGATGTGAATGCATTTTTAGATAGTTTTATTTTAGAATTTGCCCTGCTTTTTCTAACAAAAAAATCCAACAAGTTTCAGATACTTTTTATTACTGTTTTTTTCTGTCAGATGTTATTTTGCTATAGATATGTCTTGCCTTTGCCCTGCAGTGGGACAGTATAAACTAATAATAATAATATTTCTTGCACTCTTAAAGTATATTTTAATTACAGATACTATTTATTTATTCAATTAAATTACAACGGCATTACACTAATTACGGTAATTTACTATCTTTGACTGCCACGATGGTCTAGTTGTCGCTAAGCGCGAATGCTGAGCATGAGGTCCCGGGTTCGAATTCCGGGTCAACCAAGGTGATACTGAGTTCACCTTTAGCTAATACTCAGTAGCAGCACGAAGTCTGGACTTGTGCCTGGTTGATGGCAATAGGCTCGACCCCACATTGGGACCTATAACATATTTGGCGAAATGTGGGTGCACATGCATACCTTTACTTATCCCTTTCGGGGAATACAGGCGTGATGTTATGGGATGATGATGGGATATATATATATAATAATATATATATCTTTGGCGATATACATATCCCGACCGTATTTGGTCACAGTGACTTCTTTGATAATTTATTGGGTGTGCAACAACTAACGCTTACCTACCCTCTCAGTATAAACATGCATCATGACACAGTAGCCAGACTCACCGCCAATGACTTTACCTCCAACCGCCTGGTTCGTGTGTGTCAGTTCACTGTACTTTATGTCACATTCTTCTATGCGCTTCTTCAGGTCAGCTGTAACAGAAAATTTATTGTAAGGCCTTATAAAAACATACAATTACCTAAATTGATAAAGGAAATTTGGAAAACGATGGACACGAGCGGGACTTGAACCCGCGACCTTCGCCGAACCGAACGGTTGCTCAGTTAGTTAGAGCAGCGCCACGGTTCGGCGAAGGTCGCGGGTTCAAGTCCCGCTCGTGTGCATCATTTTTCAAATTTCTTTTATCAATTTAGATTCAAGCTTAGCATGGGCAACATGCTAAAATGGCACCAAAAGTCACATACAATTACCTACTAAATTAATTATAGACTATCCGATCCGGCGAACTTCGTAACGCTTTCTTACCATTAAATCCTTCCCTTGACTTTCACATATATGTATTTCAAAACCAAAATTAGCGAAATCGGTCCAGCCGTTCTCGCGTTATGGCGTGACCAAGGGAAACATGCATTCAATTTTATATATACATCACATCATGATAATATTATAAAGGCGAAAGTTTGTGTGTGTGTTTGTATATTTGTTCCTTTCCTTACGATCAAACGGTTGGCCCAATTTTGATAAAATTTGGTATGGAGGTAGCTGACAACCTGGATTAACAAATAGACTTTTTATCCCGAAACGATGTAGCAGGTAATACCGCGGAGCGCTGTTAATATAAAAATGAATCCCTGTTTCCCATGGTCGAACCATACCTTGAAAACGGCTGGACTGATTTCGCTAATTTTGGTTTAAAAATATTTGTGTAAGTCCAGGGAAGGTTTGAATGGTCAACTAGTATAACCATAGATTTTAAATGAGAAGTCATACTATTCCAATTTATTAAAATATAATATTAAAATTTGTGTTCATAGGGACAAATTTTTAGATATTTTCCCCATCGGAACTGCGAATGATAGGCGACGAACCCGATTTGGGCTCGATAAATAGCAATAGGCCCGTCCCCTATTACAATGGACCTATAACATAACAGGCAAAATGATAATTGCCTACACCTTCAGGGAATCCCTCGTGTTATTATTATTATGAACAAGCAAGTTTATCCATACCCATAGACGCGTCCTGATCTCTCTGCCTCTTGGTGAGTTCTCTGATAGTCTTCTGTTGTCGCCACGCCAACTTCTTATACTCCAACATCTGCAAGACACAACAAATAAACGTTAATTAGAATAGTTAATTTGACGCTAATTAACTGGTTCACCATCTAGTTTACCACATAATCATATTCATTAATTAACATGACTCTGGCAAGTGACCCAGTTAAGTTCATTTATTCGTATGGTACAAAGTGATTAATATCAAGTGTAACACCTAATTGGGTAGTTGACACCACCAATCAATAGACATACTTTTTACGAGCTGTCAAAACGCTATTCCTCAATAGATCTTGTATGGCAATAGTAACCTGTGACGTCACTAGTTATATTAGAATTAGAATTTTACGGTTAAATAATTAAATTAAGGTATAGGGTTGTTTGTGCCGTGTGGTATCCTGTCTAGAATTAACCACCTCCTTCTCCTCCCGTGGATGTGGTAAGAGGCGACTAAGAAAAAAACCAGAAGATGGGCAGCAGCGTCTTCTGTAACTTACTGCGATCCCCAAGCCGCTTGCAAAACGTGGGGGTTATGGTAACACCCCCCCCCCCCCTAAACTAGACTCCCCAGTAGCCCCAGGGCGGCCTTTGTTCAACAGTGGACTTCTTCCGGACTGATGGCGATAGGGTTTTTTTAGAGAAGTAGTGTCTTCACATTATTGGCTAAGTATGTCAGCTACCCAATTAAGGTGCAAGTGATCATTACTAATTGTACAATACGTAGTACAGGGGAAAACTAAACGTTTTACATAAATAAGTACTAAACATATAGTACTATATATTATTTAGGTACTTTTTACTTTGACAGTGAACCAGTTAATAGGAATGTGCGTAAAATATCAAAATTAAGGGTTACTTTCCCGCGTACCACATGTCTCCCATAGTGCTAATTGTTCAGTTAAATGGTATGCACCACACCCTTAAATTTGACTACAGATTTTTTAAGACACTCGTTATTTTGTTGGTATATTGTAAAAGATTACATCATGAGATTATCTGAAATCTAGCATACAATAATGTGCAGAAATACAAGATAATATACGCTAAAGATGGTGTCAATTCAATAGAAAAAGGCATATATATTTATGATCTACATTTTTTTTTTAATTTTATATTTTTATATTATATTCATTTTAGAATAAACAGCAATTATAGACATAGATCAAAGCCAAGCTGTAAGTTAACAGATTAGTATAATTATACCTGTCACCAGTTATATCCTTAGCTAAAATCACTATGTGATGTCCCGGAGACAAATAGATCAGGTTCATACACAAAGACCGGTCCAAACCCTGGCAAATATCAATGTGAGATCTTTTTAAATTTAATATAAATCAATTTATTTGTAAAATAATGCTATTATTTTCCGTCGCCGAGAGGCCGAGCGACGAACTCAATGTGGGTTCGTTAATAACGTTAAGATTCGTACTTAAAATGTATGTATGTGTTTGGTATAATCTGGGCATATAACTAACTTAAGATTCTGGATTTTGCCGGAAAGATGTATGGTCCAGATTTATATCACCAAATTGGGCAGAAAAAAATTGGGCTAACAATCTTTCCGGCATAATAATAACAATCTAACATCCAGAATCTTAAATCTGCGAGCTTTTCCGAGTTTAAATTAACAGACTGCGGTCAAGTGCGGTCCTCATATTTTACTCACTCAAGTACATCTGGCGCCTGCACTAACATGCAAATGGTAAACTTTGGAATGATCGCATTGTAATCAAATCACCTTTAAAAGCTTGTAATAGCGCCATCTATCAACAATAAAAAGAACTATCTCACCCGTTTGTGAAACTTCTTGTACTGTGTGGCGAGGTACAGGGAGAGCTTCGCGTTGAGGATCGAGCGCCGCCGCAGGTGGATCATCTCCTGACGCATCGCCAGCGGGGCCAGCACTGCTGCAGAACCATCCACTATGTTATTATAGGACGTAGAAAGAAGATGGAGCATATCATATTTTTTTAATATTTTTTTTAAACGTGGGCGACGTTTGGATTTTGAATTTCTCCTGTATCGTAGGTGCGTTTAACACACATGAAATATCACATACACTTCACCTGGACTCGGGATAAACATCTGCGGATCACACAGATATTTGTACCGTGCGGGAATCGAACCCGCAACCCTTGGCGCAGCAGTCCAATCGCTTAGCCACTGTGTCAATCAGGAGTATAGGTTTTAATGTAATAGGGGGCGAGCCTCCTCCCATTAACGGGGCACTAATTTGGAACACTTTGAAATTACCTATCTAATGAAAAATACAATAACACAATTCCCGACCCGGGATCAAACCTAAGACCTCATGCTCAGCAGTCGCGGTTAGCGACAACTAGACCAACGAGGCAGTTTTTTTATTCAGTCCTGGGTCCAATTCCTGAGTTGGGAAAGTGCTAATGGGATTTTTCATTAGGTAATTTCTAGTAGCAGCAGCAGAGTCTGGATTTGTGCCCGGTTGATGGTAATTGGCACGCCCCCTATTATAGGAACTATGGGTAATAGTATATTTGCACCGCTGCCTACCCCTTCGGCCCTTACCATGCGCGGGTCTCGGCGGCGGCGGGACCACTCCCTGCTGCAGCTTCTTCCTGAAGGCCGGAGAGATCTTATCATCGAAGTGTTCTATCGCCATGCTGGAGATATCTCGCAGCTCCTGCAACACTTCGTGCGCACGCGGCGGTGTCGTTGACGTCTCTACTATAGTTAGGACGCGACGGATTTCGTCTATTACCTGTGGGATAATTATAATCATTAAATACAAATAACTTAAGTTTGTGTAGTTTAAGAAAAAAATAAGCAGTATAATTTGTTTCGTAGAAAACGGTAAGTCAACGCGAATTATTTAATCATTGTGGACCTTATGCTAAAGGTTTAAGGTTCAAAATAGGATTAGGTAAGTACGTTTTGCTGCTATCACGTCTGTTTATTACCTTACCACGACAAAACGAATACATTGATCGTAAAAAAATTAAGAAGATAGAAAAATAACTTTAAATCCAAAAAATAATGTTCTATCTCTGAAAATAAACAGTATTTCCCATACCAACGAGTCGTATTATTTCAACTAAAACGAACCGAATAGATGTTATAGCACACGAATCTGTGCGCTTACACAGACACGCTTAGGCACACCAACGGAAAACGCAGTAAGGGCGGTCACATACATTAGGAATTCCGTTTCGGAATATCTCTTCCTTTGTACTATATTACTTTTAATTTTCTTTCTTTTGTATGTTTCTTTCTTGAGTGTACATAAATTGTCAATAAATAAATAAATATCGAATCGAAATTCCGGATATATGTAGCCGGCCTTATGGTCCCAGGGGACGGTAAATCAACACAATATTATCCTAATTTTTATTACTGTACCTTGCCGGGTATAAAGCAGCAGAGTCCGTTGTCTATGAACTTGGAGTACGTCATATTGAGCATAGATATGCGCGTCTCTATCGACGTCAGGATGTCACAGTGGCGGGACAAGTGGTGGTATCTGAAACGATGAGGTTTTAACACTGTTGGGTAAAAAAAAAGTTTTAGTAAGACTAGTTTCGGTAATGGTTGGAATTCGACTAAAATGTTGTAGTTTTAAAAACCCGACTGAGTGTGACTGCAGATGCTTGTCTCGAGTCCGGGTGTTTGTGTATGTGAGAATTATTTGTTCTTCACAAGAAATTCCTAGTGCGACGACACTTATGCACTCTAATATTATACCAAAAGGCGATAGTTTGTGAGTGGTGTGTTTGTTACTTCTTCACGCCTAAACAGCTGGACCAATTTTGATAAAATTTGGTATGGAGGTAGCTGACACCCTGGATTAATACATTGGCTAGTTTTTATTTCGAAAAAATGTAGTGGGTAACACCGCTGGCGCACCTAATTTGTTATAAACGAAAATCTGTTTTTTTTTTATGGTCCGTAATAATATTAGTATACTAAGTATGCTTAATAAGATGGAGTAAGCTACCTTCGTTCAGACTCCCTCCGCGGCAGCTGGGCCTTAACACTCTTGAGGGCCATGGCGTGGCGCCGCTCTATCATCATGAAGCCTCTGTTCAGCATCCGCATGCATATCTCATTGAATGCTCGGGAAACCTGGAAATATTCCAAGAATTCTTTGATTATCAGGTAACTCACAGTAGCAGCACGGAGTCTGGATTTGGACCTTTGTGGCCCATAACCAAAATGTGGGTGAACTATACAACTGTCTACCCCTTGGACAAATACAGGTGTGATGTTGTTTTTTAATCAACAATATTGATGATTGTTACAGGAACTGTCATGATGGGTTTATATCATCTTGCAGGATTGTCATGAATGGGAAATTAATGTGTAAACACACAGAGTACTATGAGTGGAAAGAACTTTATTGCCATTGTAGCTGGTCAGAATATAGCAAACAATTGGTCAAATGAGATCTAAAAAGAAAGGCCAATCAATAAGTTTTTAAGGCCTGTAATAGCTGTAGCAGTCTAAAGATAATGCAAACATGAATCTTTATAGCATAACATGATTGTCCTTATGCTGTAAGATGTTGGAAAAGTACCTAGGTACCTAGTTGTTAACCACTTAATATGTATTTATGTGCCATGTGGTATCCGGCCTAGAATTGACCACCCCATTTCCTCCCGTGGGTGTCGTAAGAGGCGACTAAGGGAAACTCCAGAAGATGGGCAGCAGCGTCTTCTGTAACTAGACCACCAACACTACGATCCCCAAGGCGCTTGCCAAGCATGGGGATTATGGCAACCCCCCCTCCCCCTTCTGAAATAGGGAGGCCTTTGTTCAAAAGTGGATGTCTTCCATACATGTATTTATGTTGCAATTCCTTTTTTTTGTTGAGTTTTACTTCTTTAATATTTTTTATCATATTTAACGGACTGATAACAGACTGTTACAATTCAATAACAAACAAGAACCTCTTAATGACATTAAATGTTGAAAAAGGAAATTTCCAGAATCAATTTCCTTGAAAGAAATTAGTAGAGTAGTGTTAATTAACCTGCTTTTTTATTGAAACTTAAGTGCTGCCAAATAGGAAACTATACATTTCATTTTATGTTGACTGATAGTGTGATGGTTTTCCTACTATCTTGTGCCTTGGTTTTGATGGCATTGGTTGGTTAAAGTATAAGCAGGATTTTCTAGCGACTCAACTCACAACTCAAAACAACATGGCTTTTGTATTTATGTATGTATATGTGTTCTTCTACCCAGCTATAGCACTTGGAAGCGGTGACGGGCGGGTGTTTCGGGGGCTGTCTTGATGTAATTTGATGTTCAAAAAGTACTTTTTTAAGTAAATTTAATAATAATAATCTTTATTAATATATATCTAAATAACAATAAAAGGACATGTTTAACCTGTGATCTCACATGGTGGAAATATGAAAATTTGGAAAAAATGACTTTTTTTTCTTTTTATCTTAAAATGTGAATTTTTATATGAGTAATACAAATATTTTTATAGATATGTACATAGATCAATTAACATATTTCTAGGGTATTGAAAGAAGTATTTCTACTGTTTATATAGTTGGTTATTAATTAAATACATGCATGCTTCTGGATGTATTGTTTATTTATTTTGAAGGTAATGTTTGTTTATAAATATTATTGTCTAGGAAATAGCTGTTTGCTTGGTGCACTAAGTGTCCAGTATAGGGAGAAATCTAGTTTCATTTTGTAAGTTTTTAGAAGCAGATGTATGCCAAGAGAAATTAAACTAAACATGGCAAGTATGATAGTAATAGCTGCTATGACAGTGTGCTATCATTATTGCCAAGTTTGCATGGTATTTTTACCACAAGAGGATTGTTCATAGAGGTATTATTGCTGAAATTTCTTATACCCATTTTTATTTTTATACACAATTACCAGTAACACGTTTAATTAAATCGAGTAGGCTTTTCAAGATATGATAAGTAAACAAATAACAATATTAAAATAACTAAAATATTTATAGAGAATCTTTTACAATTATCCAGGAAGTAATTATGACGATACCATCTACCGGAAGATATGCCAAACACAAGCACAGAACATTTTCATTAGTAATCAGTTATAAATAGAAGTATATAAATAAGTACATAGGTAGTACATAAAACGCCTAGAACATTACGCGTTACGTGAAACTTAAGAACTGAAATTCATGACTATAACATTTGGAACACGATTATCTTTATAACGAGCCTATATCTATAAATAAAATGCATGAATAGTCACTCACCAATCTATTCTTCGCAATTTCATCGTAAGATAAATACGAAAAAACATTTTCAATCATAACAACTGGAAGACCTAGAAGATCCATTGTCACTTTCCACAAATAACCAGATCAATATTATAACTATAATCTATCTCAGACACACGTGAAAACCAATTTAATTGCTATGTTTACACATTTAAATTAAAACAAAGTGGTTATAATTCGCGACGTTTCTTTAGAATCCATCATGATGCAGCGCGTCTATCATGTTCGCACCTATGCTTATCTTTGTAGAGTGAAAGAGAAAAAAAGAGTAAACTATTATTTTGACGTTTGCCACAAATGCGATCGAGCTTCTCGGCAAAGCGAAGACTACGCCATCTATCATCTTTTACCCAGATTTAAAGTACAAAGGAAAAGTAATGCAGGTACCTACAAACATAAACAAATCTCACAATGCCTACATTCAAGAAGCCTTCCGTGTATTGCTCTATAACTGCATATTTAAATCCCGCGACTAATTCAAAGAAAGTACCGAGTTATAACTTAGATGCAAGTTAAGAATATCCAAAAAATGTAGGCACCGCTAAAATTGACTTTTTGACATTATAATCTATGTAGTGAAAACAGTTAAACGTTAAATAATATGAATTAATAAAAATAACTACATAATATTACGTCAGAGTTCCCCAAAAGGGTAAGCAGAGGTGTAAACTAGAGTATCCCATGTAATAGGGGGCGAGACTTTGTTATTACCCCGGCACAAATCCAGACTATACTAAGAATGTTGCAATGGAAAAATTCGATATTAGGTTGGTACCTAGTTTACTCGACCTGGGAATCGAAGCCAGGACCTAGCGTTTTGCAAAAGAAGCTACCCAACCATTTCGCCAATACGCAAAATGGATGCTCAAATGATTCCTTTGTAAGCAGATAGTAAATACTGTTTTACCTTCTAATTTAAATGATATAACGATACTTTTTTTTAAATATGCATCGGAATATTTCTCTTCCTTGCCTGTCATACTCATATACTTGTGTTTGTGTGACTTGCATTTTGTCAATAATTAAATCATGAGCCGCAAATAGCCCACAGATAATAGTACTCCCTTTGTTCCTGTCTCAGGTATCATTCCGTTAACTGTAAGCCGCTTTTTGACTGTACTGACGCATTTTTAGTTTTCTATATTTAATGATAACCGATGGTGATTATTAGGAAAGGCGCTTTAGCAGTTGTACAATAATAATAACGAAATATAAATGAGCTATTTGCGGTAGGATACTTGATAATGGATTCTGTGGAATACAGATAGTTTTGCATATGGATAAAGGAATTCAGATTGTTCTTTTATATTTGTATACTTAATGAAAAAATACAAATTAAGAGTTTTGTATTTGTATAGTGGATAACGGAATGCAGATGGCGCTTTCTATTTGTATACTTGATAACGGAATACAATTTGTTTACTTGATGAGCCCGTGGCCAGCACTAAGAGTAGCACCTTCCCATCTCGCCCCGTTGGGTAGGCGACTAAGGGAAAATCCAGAAGATTCTTCTTCTTATCGTATGGTTGATGAAACAACCTGGTGTCAGAGTTTAAACCGCCTGTGGGCCACTGACATGGCTTTACACACCGTTGAAAAATCTCTCAGGTGTGCCGGTTTCCTCACGATGTTTTCCTTCACCGTTTTTAGCACGCACTTACGTACATGAATTCAAAAAGACATTGGTGCGTGCCGGGGTTTGAACTTGCGACCTTTGACTTGGCAGTCCAACGGTCATACCACTCGTCTATCAGTGCTGCATCCAGAAGATGGGTAACAGCGTCTTCTGTAACCTCACCACCAATACTGCGATCCCCAAGCCGCTTGCCAAGCGGGGGGATTATGGCACTCCCCCCCCCCTTTATGGAGGAAGCGTTTGTTCAGCAGTGAACGTCTTCTGGCTAATAATGATACTTGATGATGGAATGCAGATGGCGGTTTTTTATTTATTTCTTTCTTAGGTAAACCAACTAAATACACGCTAAGACACTGGTACATAGCATTTACAAATTCATTATTATTGCATGTATCTAAATTAAAGGTGCGCACAACATTTGTAATGAGAATTATGACCATTACATATTATTACATATTATTGAGCACAGCTCTTTTAAACGTAGTGATACTGCCTAAAAATTTGTCCAAGTCACATTCGTGAAAAACTTAATTGTATTTTCTGAGAATATAGGAGAGAGGGGCATTAGTCCCGTAATTGGTTTTGCGATAATCAGGCGCAAAAGGCTTATAGTTATGTCGTCTGGCTGATGAGCGCGGCACATTAATATTTATCTGAGATAGTAGCGGTGAGCAATCCACGCCTTGGTTCACAATCTTAAATAGAAAAACTAGACCAGCAGAATCTCGACGCCATTGTAAGAACTGCATTTTGAAGTGCCTTAGTCTATCTTCGTAATTTTTATTGGTTCGTCTGATACCAGACATATATGAGAGTCTTTTTAACCGACTTCATTATGAATTTTACTTGAATTCTCTCGATGCGCTGAATATTATTATTATATGCCGGGTACTAGACGATAGAACAGTATTCAATATGACTGCGAACCAAAGGAGAGAACAAAGTTTTTAGTGCCGTAACATTAGTGAATCGTCTAGTATTGCGGTTTAAGAATGCTAGCATTCTATTGCATTTGTTTATTATAAATTCGGTGTGTATGTGAAATTTCATTTCAGCGTCTATAATAATGCCCAGATCTTTAACTTCAGGTACTTGACTCAAAATTTTGTTTCTCATGGTATAGGTTGAGTGAAATTTATGCTTTTTACGAGAAAATTTTATATTTTAACATTTGTTAACGTTAACTTGCATGCAATTATTTTCACACCACATACATAGCCTGTCAATATCTTTTTGCAGAAGCATCTGATCATTTTTTGTCATAACTACCCTGTACAGTTTTAAATCGTCGGCATACATTTCGAAGTGAGAATTTTGTATGGAATACTTGATATCATCCATAAACATTGTAAACAATATTGGACCCAGATGTGACCCTTGTAGTACACCAGACGTAGGTATGAAAGTATCCGTTTACAACTACTCTTGCTGTTCGGCCCACTAAATAAGACTGGAACCATTTTAAAAGTGATCCATTGATACTGATTGTGATTTTAAACTTTTGTAGAAGAATACAATGGTCGACTTTATCAAAAGCTTTGCTAAAGTCACTATAGATAGCGTCAACTTCCTTACCGTTACTCATACTAGCAAGAGTTTGTTCGACAAAGTTATCTAAGTTTGTTATGGTTGATCTATTTCGAAAGGAACCATGTTGATGTTCGGTGTTCCGTAATGGAGCATTTTATATGCCAGTTAATAATGGGACATAAAAGGGATTCAAATATTTTTGCCAGTGTTGGTAATATACTTATAGGCCTGTAATTACAGACATCGGTTTTGTCCCCTGATTTCGGGATCGGTATTACGATGGCTTCCTTCCAAACCTCCGGAAAAATCCTTCAGATAGCGATCGGTTGTATATTATATGTAGAGGCTTAGAGATAACATCAGCACACTCCCTAAAGAACAATGGAGGTATGCCGTCGCAGCCGGGTCCCTTAGCAACATCTAAGTTTTTAAGTATTTTATTTGTATATTTGGTTACGAAATGCAGATAGCGCTTTTTTTATTTGTATATACTTGAGAATGGAAAAGAGAAGGCGCTTTGCAGTTGTATACTTGATAAAGGAATACAGATAGGTGGCGCTTGGAAAATAATACAACTAACAAACTAATAACACCAAATACTTTAATAAAAAACATTAACATTAACTGAATGTTGGGAGATCACAGTGTTTCTTCCTCACATGGAACCGAAGCGAAGTGTTATATTTTGTTGCAAACGGACAGACTTCACACTTAAACCTTTTTTCTGTCGAGTGCTTGTACTTATGCTGGACTAAATTAGCTGGCAAAATCGTTGCATAATCACACTGGTCACAAACATACCTCTTTTTACCAGTCTCATGAGCTTCTTCATGGTATTTTAGTATGTACTTGTTCATTGTCTGGAACGGACACTGAGAGCATTGGAGTTTGACTCCCAGATCAGCGTGTTTCCGTCTATGCTTTTCCATAGCTCCTTCGTAAAAGGTTTTGTATTTGCACCCAGCGTAGTCACAGTGTATCGTCTCAGCGTTTTTATGTCTCAACATGTGTTGTGTCAAACTTACCCTAATATTAGTTTTGAACTCACAATATTTACACTGCATTTCAGTATCTGTGTGAAGATTCTTTATATGCTTCTGTAATTCATTGCCTGGCAGTATTTCCCCACAAATTTGACACTGTGTTTGTTCAACGTTGTGATGATTTTGCTCATAATGCAGTTTGAGCTGTTCCCATGTCAAATAAGTCTCTGGACACTTGGTGCACTGGAAACAATCTTTGATGTCCATTTCTTCTTTTTTGATATGCATCATTTCTTTTTCTTCGTTCAGCATATCTTCCGGTCGACCGTGCACTCCATTTACATGTCGACAAAGCTCAAACTCGTCTTTAAATGTTTCATTACATTGGTCGCATTTCTGCATCTGAGCATTAAAATGATTAACTGTGGGGTGCTTAAATAATACGTGGCGTCTATAACTCTCTTTCGCTTTAAAAACTTTTTTGCAAAATCGACAAGTGTAAGACACTTTTAAATGCACTTTCATAAAATGCGGTTTCAATTGGCGTTTATCGTGGAAACCTTCGTTGCAAAGATTGCAAAACACAGTTTTAGCTGCATTTATCTTGTGTGTACATCTTAAATGCTTCGCCAATCCACCCTGGGACGCAAAAATAAGTCCACAAATATTGCACTCCTTTATAACTTTCATATGAGAATGATTTAAATACATTTCTCGATTATCAAATTGTTTGTTACACACTTCACAGTGTGAACCTTTATCATGTTTTCTTCTTACATGTCTCTTAAGACTCTCGATTTTGTCGTAAGATAAGTTACAAATTCTGCATTTCAATCTGAAATCATCTTTCAAAGCATTATGCTTTCTTCTCATGTGTAATTTTAAAAAGTTAATCGACGAAAAGACTAGAGGGCATTCTTTACAAGTAATTTCACCTGTCTGCTCATTCTTACAACTTTCTAAATAGTTATCCGTTAGATTTTCTTGTTTAATGCTATCATCTGACACGTGATGCTTTCTCTGCACGTGTCTAGCGTAAGTTTCTCGTTTTGTAAATATTTTAGGACAGAATGGGCAGTTGTACCATTGATTAATTTCAGGCTTTTTATCATTAGAATGCTTGCGTTGTATATGGACTATCAAACTTCTGTACTTATCATATGTTAAACCGCAGTCTTGACAAACATGCTTGAATGATTCTTGGAAGGACCCATGTTTTCTTCTCATGTGCATCCGTAACCGCGTCATGCCTTTGAACACAAGAGCACATATTTCACATGTCCTCTCTTCTCTATCATCTGGCATGGAATTAGGCCCATGCTTCCTCTTAATATGAGCGACTAAACTGTTCTTCATTTCGTAAGACATGCCACAGTAATCACAAATGTGTTTGAATGACTTTCTGAACGATTTGTGTTTCCTTTTCTGGTGCATACGTAATGTTTTTTGTGATTGGAAGACTAGGTGGCACACTTTGCAGACATGGGTTGGGGCAGACTTGAGGGGGAAACTCTCATTGAAGGGGGGATACAACTGGGACTGTTCAAGAAGAGTTTTTTCGTCGATGACACTGTCGAAATTAGGATGATCGTCAGTGGTTTGTGGTTCTATTTTTATGGATGGGTCCTGACTGTCTTCACTGTGAGGACCTTCGAGCATAAGGCCACTGTTGTCTGCAAACTGGAATAGAAGATAATGCTAGTTCATATGTGATATATAAGTGAAAATTCTGAAAATGCTATCATTATCAGTAGTCATATTTAAGCCCTATGTATTTCTTTG
Source organism: Abrostola tripartita (assembly GCA_905340225.1). NCBI lineage: Eukaryota > Metazoa > Arthropoda > Insecta > Lepidoptera > Noctuidae > Abrostola > Abrostola tripartita. Next base: position 6,777,226 of record HG996512.1, read on the forward strand.
TACAACAGGGGCACCTACATTTATGTCTCACTATTAAATTGACGGAAAATAAATATATCCATAATCTGTCCTCAAATATATACATCATATACATGGGTATTACTATAGTACTAGTATTTTAAGTAAAAATCTTAAAACGAACAATGTCATACTCACATCATTATAATCCAACTCCACTTCAATTTTTTCTACTTTAATATTGATGTCAGGATCCATCACTATAACAGGCTCCAATTTGATATCCATTTTGTCATCTATATCTTTGAATGGGTCCTCCTGGCGATGTTTTTTCTTTTTCTTCTTTTTCTTTATTTCATAAGACATTGGCTCCTCTGGTAAAAATGAGGTAGGATCTTTCCTTTCTAAATCTTCTAACTTAACTTTTACTTCAAATTCTTCCATTGTAATTGTTGCTTGAATTGAATACCTGAAAAAAATTATAAATATTATTTTCATTTTATATAGTTAATAGTATGTGTGTAAAAAAATTACAAGTTGTTCACTGTGGCGTTCTAAGGGGCAGGCCTTTGTTCAACAGTGGGCATATTCCGGTTGATGATGATGTGTAAAAAAAATATGTTATGTTAATTGTTAGTTTTTTAGTCAAAGTTATGTCAGTATTTAAGTTACTTAAAATATTTTTATTATTATAAATAGTTTAATTTTAAATTCCAATTAGGTTATAAAAATTTATTAATTGTTGTTAATTTTTGTTTTAATAACCTATTTTGTTTCTCACAGCTGGGCAAAGGCCTCTCTCCTGATTTTCCAATTCCAAAAAAAGTTAAGTCATTAACAAAAAATTATAAATTCATTAATCTTTCTCATTTGAAAGGATTCAAGTATGAATGAAAAATGTTTCTATAATATTGAAATACACAAAGACCTACTGTAGATATAGTATGGTATTGATATAGAGCACCTGCTTCAGAAACCGACAAGTAGCTGTTGGTATTTAATTATTTCTAATTTAATCTTTATTTTCCTGTAAGAATCTTATAAGACTTCTTTTGATTTAGCATTCATGTATGTTTTAACTTCAAGATGTTATTGCTTCTATACAAAAGTTATCTTCAGTACTGAGTAATAATATGTATTTTAATCTTTATTCATATAGGAAAGATGATAAAGATTAGTGCAAGGCATATAGATTGACAGGATTTATTTTAACCAATAGAAAGCTACCAAGTTTTTTTGAGGACAATTTATACAAAAACTATACGTTATAGATTAAACTATGAATAAAGCTTCAAACTAATTCAAGGACGATGGTAGTTACAATGAGCTCCTTTATCAAAATGTGTTGTATTACTTCATAACAAAGTTTTATATCAAAAACTATTTTCAACATACAGAAAAACATTAATATTCAACAACAACCATGGAATTCTAATGTTACACACGTCTTACAGCCAGTGATATAGCAAAAAACACGTCATTTAGTCATTAAACTCACCTAGTTTATCTTTAACATAATTTCTATCACCTAAAACTCACAACTTAAGTTACTATGGCCGTAACTTAACACTACCATTTAATATATAATTGCCCAAAAACTTATCCAAACTATTCACTATACATACTTAACCACCACCTTTGTGCTAAAAATCAATAATTTTATATTATAAATCATTATGAAAAATGGCCAAAATGGCCTTTTTAGCGATTATGACGTTTTTCAAGATTATTTGACATTTATTACCCAGTGTTGTCATAGTTAGGTACTAAAGAATAATTCTCAGATTATTACATTCAACAACAACAACAAGTAATATTTACTTGCTGAACAGACGCTATCACACGCATGTTCTATAGGGATTAGATTGTAAACAACGCGTAAAAAAGCTATAACTGCAATATTTAAAAAGATTAAATATGGAATTGTAAAAATATAGGTAATTTAATAATTTTATCATTGATTCAAATTGAACAGCAGCACTATTTATTATTTCGGATACGTTGCAAAACTAGCAGTGAAGGTAAACGTATAGATTCCTGTAGATTACACTTTTTTCCATGACGATTACTCTAGAATCTCAGAAGTATTCGTATAATTATTCTAATTACGATTCAGCGAATTGCCATTTGAATATCGATATAATTACCTATCTATCATAATCAATATAAATAAGAAGAATCTATAATCGTGTTGATACTATTCTAATAAAAATGTTAGTTACAAATATAATCCGAATGAATCTCAGACAAAGAGGAATGGAATAAACTGAGTCAAATCAGCTGTTAGCGAATGTCAATATTTGCCATTTTGCTTTACATGTCAATGTCAAAACGGATTGGATCATACAATTTTTATAACCAAATAATTTATTTTATATCTCAATTAGTACATATGATTGTATAATGTTTCAATCAGTGTTAAAACGTTATCGAATGGTGCAGAGATTTAAACCTTTTACCGCAACATTTCCTTTGCAACGCAGACGAATTCATGTGACGCCAAGTAAATTTTTTTTTCGTTGTTTATTTAATTGATTTACCTGTATTGGAATATATATTTTCATTATAATTACAGGTTATAGGCACGGTGAATATGAATGGCAAGATCCAAAGTCAGAAGATGAGGTGTAAGGATTAAATAGCTTTTTTGTTCTTGTTCGATAAGGTTATCAGGAAAAGACCGATAAACTTTAAGAGTGTCTCGTTGTAATTAGACAATAATTAGTTGTCATACGTTTGTTTATTCATTACTCGCACATTGCAATCACGAAAATATATTCTAACATGTTTTTTTACTGTAACAAACTTTTATTTTTTCATTTGACTAACAAGTGAGAGAGAAGAAAGTGAACTTAAATTATATCCTATTTATGCTGTCCAAAACTAAAGACTCCATGCTTAACACGTTGCCGGTCCGTCAAGTAGACACAGCAGCCCCCTTACCATGAACTCTTAAAGCAAGATAGTTTACGATGTAGAAACGCGACGCCGCATTACACTGCACGTAGCGGCGTCTCGCTTCCACATGGTAAACTGTCCTGCTTTAAGAGTTCATGGTAAGGGGGCAGTTAAACAAACGACGTGTATTACTTGTAACACACTGAACAGTGGTTAATAGTCACATTTTTTATTTTAAGGCTAAGAGGGTAGTCAGATAATGTTACATTTTCTTTGCTTTCAGTGTAAATATAGTATACATAGATAAAGATGGGAATAAAACAAAAGTAAGAGGCAAAGTCGGCGACAATGTGTTGTATCTTGCACATAGATATGAGATCCCTATGGAAGGTATGTAACAGTAGTCCTCATTTTAGAGCAGGTACTTCTATTTCTTTAATCAGTTCCCATTTAATTTGTAATAATGAACATTCATAACAAAGCATAAACATACATACATAGAACCCCCTCCTTTTTGAAGAAGGTTAAAAATAAACATCAGTATGTATATAATTCAATCAAGTTACATTACCACATAATTATCATTGCCTCGCTGTATATTATGTTGTTTTTAATTTTTCTCAATAATCAAATTATTCGTAAATTTCATATATTATGCTGATGTTTACACACCATCATGTTAAAATTAAAATAGTTAAACTAAATTGGTAAACTGTACCTATAACTGTAGATAAGTAGAACTTTTTTTATACATTTCAGGTGCTTGTGAAGCCTCCCTAGCGTGTACAACGTGTCATGTGTACGTGCCACCGGAATATTTCGACAAACTACCCGAATCTGAGGAAAAAGAAGATGACTTGCTAGATATGGCTCCATTTCTTAAAGAAAATTCTAGATTAGGTACGAAACACGGATGTGTGTTTCATTTAATTGGCAGAATTAAATCTGACTGAATATCATTAAAATTCACTAAGCAAAGTGATTTACACGGTGTTAAATATAGTGCTACTGCCTGATAGTGCATGAAATATGATACTTTTTCTCTTTAATTGGTTATAACCATGATAATTGGATTTTATAAGCAGTTTTAAGTGTAGTGAATGGACGCCAAAAATTTGTAAACATGTTTTATAACTTTGTGTAATCTTAAAAAGCCAGTCAGCATAAAAATATTATTTTTATTTTCAGGCTGTCAAATAACATTGACCAAAGACATGGAAGGCCTAGAGGTTCAGTTACCGCAGGCAACAAGAAACTTCTACGTAGATGGACACAAACCGAAGCCGCACTGAGTTGGAATAGTTTTGACTTGTAGGCTTTTTAATAACGGATTTTTACCAGGCCTTATATAAGATGATAGTTTAAACACCAGAGTAGCGAAACTTGTTCGTGAAAATGAAAAAAAAGCATATTAAAATGGTTGTTTCTCTTGCAGGCAAGGAAAGGACACTTAGATGGTACATACATACATTATACTTAATATAAATTTTTGCATAGCCTTTGGCGCCTTCCCAGGGTATTTGCTTATTAGAGATAGAACTATTTTTCGTTCTAGGACGATTAGACAATCATCTTATATTGAGCTTAAACTTAAACGACTACTTTGTATGACCCAGTAGATTTTTTTCTAGTGTAATACTTGTAATTTACATATTTTGCAAGCACTAAAAGACAAGTACAACTTTTAATGTTTTGAAGAGTTGCACAGTGCAGTGACCATCATAATCACAGGTTGTAAATCTTTTCTTTCGGTGGGTTTTTATTCCCCTAATAATTTGTCAGCTACTGAGTTTATTTTAAAAAAGTTTTTGACTTCTGGGGATTTAGCGCAAATGCCAAAACGTTAATTACGTCACATTTTCAAATTTGACAATATCTGCTGTTTACTGAAGTTAGAAAAGTACCTACATTATTTGAATAAGTCGAAGCCTCGAAGATGTTGGGAATACAATTTTTCACATGATAATGTTTTGTACAAAAATTATTGTAATAAGACTAGCCTGTAGTTGTCATAATACACTGCTATGATATGAGTCTTACCAGTTTTTTTATTTAAGAGTATAGTAAGTACCATTGCTTGAAGCATAATGTAAATAGTTTAATTAAGAATTTGTTAATAAATGAAATGTTGTACAAACGACGTTGTATAAAATAAAACAAATATCAGAACTTTCAGTCGGTTTTATTTAAAAATTCAGTCTTATTCATAGTAGAACTGTAGAAGTCCAGTATCAAATTAGAATCAACTTTAAACGATTTTGACTTTCATAGACATAAGGATAGAATTAAAAGCATAAATATATTAACAATATCAGCTGTTGTCTGCAGCTATAATGTGTCGTATTAACTGTATTGCAATTACAGAAGTAAAATGAATGGAGTAAAAATCCATTATGAGCTATAATTCAAGGTTTTCGTTATCTAATTCAAATGGAGTATAGTTTCTTTGGTATATCACTCCGCCCCTAAGACGACCCACTGAACCACTTCTCTAGTACCTCACAGAAATAAAAACTTACTCAGAGATGGCTTAACACTGCTACTGATGGCCACTGTTGAACAAAGGCCTCCCCCTTAAAACGCCACAATGAACGACAACTTGCCATTTACATCCACCGTTTGCCCGCAACTCTAATGATATTGTCGGTCCACCTAGAGGGCGGCTTGCCAACGCTGCGTCTTCCAGTTCGTGGTCGTCACTCGAGAATCGTCGTATTTTGTATCTGGGTTTACTAAATACACTTAAATGGTGCATTTCACTCACTATTTGTATTAATAATATTTTAAAATCTAGTTCTTACACTGTTCCTTGTATGACTATCCAAATGTTTCTTTAAGCTTTGTTTGTATACCGTGCTATAACTGCACTTATCACAGTACAACATGTTGTTGTCCTTATCATGTTTCAATTGGTGACTGTAGAGAGCTGCCTTAGCTGCACAGCAGTAGTCACAACCTTTGAAGGCACAAGAATAAGGTTTATCGTTTGTGTGTGTCCGTTCATGTATTCTCATATTCGATGAATGGTATGTTTTATATTCACAGTATGAACACTTCTTTAGATTATTTGGTATATGAGTGTTTTTGTGTTGCTTATAATGTGATATCTTTGACGTACTGTACCCGCAGGTAAAACAGATGTATTTTTTCTTTTTGTCCAATTTATGTTTATCTGACAAGTGGCTTAACATCTCAGTGTCTGTTATGAATGTCGCATGACATAAGAAACAAGAATTTTGTATGTTGTTAATACCATGAGTTTGTATGTGTTCTTGCAAATCACATTTATTCTTGAATCTTATCTGGCATATATGGCATTTTAAATTTTGTTTCCTGATATACTTTATGGCAGTACTTTTTATGATGCTGTAGTGATCTGCATGTTTTATTTTGACATGATGACGTATGGTTTGTATAGTAGAATAGGAAAGGTTGCAGTATTTGCATTGATATCTTCCTTTTTCATTGATAAGTTTGTACCAAGTTTCTTCATTATTAGATAACTGTAACAACATGATTTGTTTCGCTTTTAAACATATTTTGAAAAAAAAAAAAAAAATGATTGCGTACCTACTTAAATCAGATATTTATTTATTTATCATACTTACTATTGGGTTAGTATTTTCTGAATTCTTCTCGGTAACATCCTTTTTGAAGGTCTCATCCACACAGTTTGATGACTGAAAAATATACAAGGTTTAATTTAAAAAGTTAAGGTATGTTTAAACTACAGTTTTATGGTTTTCCGGACACAGATAAATGATAAACAGAAAGGCTATGTACAAATCATTTCTCAATAATAATTCATTTTTGGTCATTTATCAGATTTAAATTAAGTATAATCTCGGTTTAAAGAATTCGTTTTATTATAAAAACTGTAGTTCTTTTAAAATAAGATTTGCATGACTATTAACAATTTATAATATTCTAGCGCTACATGAATAATCTACTCTTTTAAACAAAAAAGTTTGTTTGGAGCTTCAGTAAACTTATATTTATATATAAATTCATTGGATGTGTAGAACAAAGTGGTGATAAGTGCCTGGCTGGATGCCAGAACCTAGGTAATAAATAGATAATAAACAAAAAATGTCATAGTCAAATCAAAAACTAAAATAGAGTTACTAAGTTGCGCAATATTACTTTCCTTTGTATACTACGGGATTTAACACTACGTTGATCTTGATTCAGTATTATGCGCAATGGAATGTCTTTAAGCTAACCTAGAACATCTGAATGTAACATTGAATAATATACTTAACAATACTGATGTGCTAATTCGTTTATTCTATATAGATAAAGCCCTACTTACTTTCTGATTTATGTTTTTATTTAGGAAAATTGATTCGTTTGATCGACAATCTTCTGACGATAGTGTTACGATATTTTCACACAGGGGATCAACGTCGAGTGATTCGAAATACTCTATTTTTATTTCTTCTTCTTCTTCTATGTTGTTACTCATTGTTTGTTATTGTCATAAATAAACATTAAACAACAATAATGCATTGTAGCGAACTTCAGACAATAACTTAATTTATGACGTTTTAGCAGTTCATCGTCCTTTTGACGTACGTAATTATGTACGTTACGTAATTATAAAAAAACTACTACAACATAAAGAATACCCCGGGTTAGCAGACATATAAAATTAAAAAAACAGATTTAAAGAACTCTTTTATTAAAAATATTAATAAATTAATCGTGTGATATTACAATTTATTTTACATGATGTAATTAATATTAGTGACAGTTTACTAATTTAGTAGTAATTTATATCTATGGCAATCTGTTTTCTGCGCGTCCCGCTTCTCATTCGTTCACGACTCAATATATTCCATTCGTTCAACCAGTCTGCTCGTGACCGTCGCCGGAGGAGGTATTCTCGTTTTCGTTTTTGTCTAAACGCGTTTCGGTGTGATTTGTGTTTTGTTTTGTGGTGCACGATGGCTTACAACGGTAGTGGTGGCAAGAGACTGTGTACAGGGACCGACCTGGACGTCGAAAGGGTAAGTCACAATATTTACGTACACAATTGTCAAACCTATATCTACGTAGACCCGACGAAAATGGCCGTGTTTTGTACATTTCCCATTCTATGCCCGTGTTTCAGTCACGAAACGCTTTTGTAATAGTTCCTGTAATCACTCGATTATTGATAATGATCGTTTGTTGACTGATACAACGTTTGGTTTACGCGTCTTGTCATGATCACGTTACGTTGTTGATTTCTCGTTTTGAGGTTACGTTTTGTTGACACATGATTAAATTAAAAAAGAAGAAACTGTTGTGTATGTATAGATTTTTAAAATATTTCTACACTTTTAATTTGTCGCTAGGATTTTATTTCACGTTGTGACATTCAAGATATACCTATACGAAAATAACTTCGTAGCCAGACACTGTCAATTAATGTGATTGACATCGCTCGGTCATTAGGCCTTTTGGTGTTCTTGTTCGCGGGAAACAGAGGCATTTCCCGTTTTCTAGGTCGATAACAATACCACGATATCAGGTTTTGTAGTCGGAACACCAAACTGATTTAAAAATAGTAAACTAATTATCTATGCTATATTTGTCCGAGACATTTTTTTCGCCGGTGTAGCGGCAGTAATTTTTATTGATTTTCGAATTTTAAACGTTAAAATTCCGTTTGGCACTATGACAATATGTGATTTTTTTTTACTGATATTTGTGAATTCCAAATTTATCGTAATTTTAATAACAAAGTAAATTTTATTATTATAATTTTAATTTCCTCTTAATAGAAAAGGTACTTATTAATTGAAACTATATATAATATTGGAATCTATTCACCTATTATCAACGCGACAGGGAATCACAAAAATAACTAAAATTAAATAGCGCGAGATCATAATGAACAAGTTTTTATGGCGCCATTGTCATGATTAAATTAAAATTGTGAAGTGGGTATACTTATAACGAAGTGTTTTCGTACACAAGCCCTAATGAAAATTATTTTTCTACAGGAAAAAACCTTAAAATATGCGTAGATACCAAAAAATTATTCATTTTTCTGATGATAAGATTGGCCTCCCTTATGTTTCTTTGCCATAACCAAAAGAATAGAAAATATTGTTTTACGCAAAATATGATAATTCTAACTCTACCTTTAGAATGTTCTTCATTAACATCAGTTTTGCTATAACTTTATTAAAACGTCTAATAAAGTCATCTCATTAGTATTGAATAGGTACCTTCTCGTTTGATTTGTTTTATTGCACGAGAACCGCAAAATGTTTACCTCGTCACAAAATGAATTAATTCCAACTTCAAAGGTTTCAATGATTTGGCTTTACTTTGATGATTTTAACAAATTAATTGAATGATATGTTGATAATAATTAAATTATTGAACATTTATGTGTTTGGTATTTCAAATTGGACATTACGAAGTTATTTTCACAACAAATAAACAACCCTATTACATATGCTGCAGTTAAACCTGTCTGTTATAAATACAGATAAAATATAATTTCATTTACTATAGTTTTGATTGACACGAATGGGTGATTAACCCATTCAGCGCGGTAGTTTGGTATCGGCTTATTTTTTGCTTCATTACGCGATGCCGAAACGTTTTGGCCGTAATTCTCTTTCATCACTCGCCTATTATTTTCCAAAAAATATTTTTAAGTGTAAACGATTCAGGGAAAAACAAAAGAGTAGGGAAGAGAAAAAAGTTATGTAGGTATCGATATTCTGTATCGAATAAAGAAAATATTCTATCACCAAAACATTTTATGGCTTTTTTTATCGCGAATGAAAGCTTCATGAATAGTGTAGGTGGTAAAAATACTTTCTATGGCCTTTAATGGCTTCTGCGACACGTCTAGCATCACAACATTCACAACCTACGTATAATACCGATCGATTTTATATTTTTAAGTGTGTTTAGTCTACTAGTTATATGAAGACTTTCAAACGTTACTGACATTAAAAAAAATTACTGTGGTTTTTACTTTTAATTAGCGATTAAAAACCTAAGTCGTTCGTAATATCATTCAACTATTAAAAAGAAATTGAATACGATAATTATAATATTTTTTTACCGTACAAGTTTTACAATTTGTTTTTAGATTTATGACTATGAAATTGAATGTGTATAATTTCATATCGTAATTATACACATCAGTATTTTCGATCACGTGTGGATCCTTATCAGAAGCACTTTATATTTCTTGATGTACTAGGTACTTAATTTTAACAAATAATTGGAAAAATTCATTCTTATTATTCAAGAAATGCTATAAACTTTCGATAAATTGCAGTTAAAAACGATTCAGTAATTTTCAGGGTGGTTGGCCTCATTCAATTTTGTTATTGTGCCATAATAATGTTCATTACAAGCTTCAATGATACTTCAGTGCATATTTCGCAGTAAGAGAGAGAGAGATTGTGGATATTTTGGACTTCCCCTCCATTCCAATAAGGAAAAAAGATTGCTTGCAACTTACAACATATTATACGTAGGTACTTATAATTGCAAGGGACGTTGCTTGCACCGCCACAAAAGAAAGTAAAACTAAATGCGTGCAAGTATGCATCATGTAGAATAAGAACGATAAAACATTAAAAAAAGTTTATTTACGATTCCGAAGTCTATGACCGACCGCGGCGGTCGAAAGGTTAAAAAATAAATAAATAAGCGCGCGAAACAGCCATTATGAATCTACTTGGCAAATGCAACTATTAAGTGAGTTGAACTATTTTATTAGAATTAAACCGGTTCACCCGATTGGTGCAGTAGCTAAGCGATTGGACTGCTGCGTTAAGGGTTGCGGGTTCGATTCCCGCACGGTACCAAAAGTTGTGCCGCAGATATTTGTCCCGAGCCTGGGTGTTTGTGTATGTGATATTACATGTTTTTGAAACGTACCCACGATATAGGAGAAATTTCTAGTGTGGGGCGACTTTTTTTTAAACTTGATTCTGATTTTGCTCGGAATTATAGAAAACGTCGTAGGTATATATTTAAAAGATTTATTCATTTCTGTATTTAGTATAACTTAAAATTTGTGTGCCCTTTTTCTACGAAACCTTTTTACTCGGTAAATGGAAATAAGCTAGCTGATTTCGTGGGTAGACCACCAGCAAATCTCCCACGGTTTCGGAGAATTTAAGCGTGATGACGTACCTGAACATAATAATATATCTAACGTACTTCATTTTTTTTTAAGAGAATGTAACGAATACCTACATACCTACGTGTACACTTATTTTCTTCTTATTTCATTGGAAGCATTGGAATGAGATTCGTATAGATAGTTACTTATTTAGATTAAATGTGTGAAATTAAGATGTTTTTCTTTCTAATCCTAATTAATGGAGGTTGTACCAATGATAATTGCTACTTATTTACTAATAGGATAGATTACAAATAAAAACAATTACCAAGACGTAAAGTGTAAGCTGTTGCCAAAAATGATGATAATTTTATTCACGTTATGTATGCGTTCCAAAAATAAATTCCAATTAAAAATACTAAAACCATAATGGTATAATTTTTTAAGATTTAGATTTGAATGTGGAACTAATTTAACACAGCTACTTCAAAATGCAATTCACTGTTAGCTCTATATTTAAATAAAAAAGAACAATCTTTATGACTGTTTAATCCAATCGACATACAGCAGCCATATGCTTTGGAACATTGCGCCCGCGCCGGTGGAATGTGGTAGGTTAGTGACAGAGAAGCGTCTTCTGTCTGGCACGCTTGTTGGCTAAAATTACAAATGCTCATTAGGACGTAATTAGTCACACATGTATCATATTACGAAGAGTATTGGTATTGCTATATTTTATGGGGTAATCTTGATAAGTCTACAAGTCGATATTTGTTAAATTAATCGAACTTATACTATTTATCCCGGAAACCGCATAGGACAAATATGCGGAAAATAAATGATAATAAAGAGAGTTAACTTATTGCCTTAAAACACCAAAACAAATAAATAAATACCTATGTAGATAATTAAGATTAAAAGAAGAAATTCTTATATTATAATCTTAAGATAAAAAAAAATCTTATCTAGGAAAAAGTATGGATTAAATATTATCAAAAAGCATAGCTACCTAAATTCACTAGAACAAATAAATTAATATCAAATTAATCTAAATAATTCAATCATAAATTTCCCCCATAAAATGGATATCGAATCAAATAACATTTATATACAATTCAATTTGGATCGTAACACCCGGCACAGATGTGGTGGCATCAATTAATGGTTACAGCTTACGGGCGTCATCTGTTACAATCTCTAATCATAGAAGTTGTACAACTTGTGCACCAGATTATATATTCGTGTAATTATACTTTTGATTCTTGTTTAAGATGATATATTGGTATTTGATTGCGTGCTTAGTTTGACGTTGAACGCTACGCTATGACTTGGAATTTAATTTTATGTTACGTGTTGTCACATCATTTGTTGTTATGTAATTCAATCAATAAATGTTGAATAAAAACAAAGAAACATGCTCACCCATAGTCTTCTTATCGTATGGTTGATGGACAACCTGGTGTCAGAGTTTAAACCGCCTGTAGGCCTCTGACATGGCTTTACACACCGTTGAAAAATCTCTCAGGTGTGCCTGTTTCCTCACGATGTTTTCCTTCACCATTTTTAGCCACTGATAACTTATTTATAATACGCACATGAATTTGGAAAGCCATTGGTGCGTGCGGGGATTTGACCTTGCGACCTTTGACTTGACAGTCCGAAGGTCCACTCGGCTATCAGTGCTGCACCCATAGTCATCTGAGAGAGAAATAATTGAAAGTAATGTCATAATGTAGAAAAATGTAGTCAATTTTATGGAAAGTAGGTATCCTAAATTTTTACACTCGTGACGAACAAAGCGGTAACTAGTTATGTAAATTCACCAATTGATTAATACAATTTGACGCGCCAATACTAAATTTCAGTCGAACGGTACTTTCTTAGATTCGCTTATTTATTTTTATTTTATACCGTTTTACAATAAACCTGTTAATTGGGTTTATGTTTTAACGATGTTTTATATCAATATGAGTCTTGCAATGACTTTTATTGGTTTGTTACAGTTGAAAATGTTAAAATTACGTGCAAAATAAACGATTTGTTTTGATTCTGGTCTTATGCGATGTTTTGTATTGAATGAAAATAAAAGATACACGTGGTTGCAGTATAATAACTCATGGCTTAGCCTCGTCGCTGCGATGTATTATTCTTTATATATTGAAAGAGAAACATGCGCTCGCGACGCAAGTGCCTCTTTGAGTACGATAAATCGCGAAGATAAATTTAATTGTAATTGCCATTAACCAAGAAACAACGTCAAACGTACAAGTTTAGATTTAAAACATTAATACTCGGGCGCAGACAAATTAAAATAACCATGAATCTTTTTATTCGATAGATTTTATTTAGAGTTTCGCCCGCAAAAAAATGAAGAGATTAGTCAGAAATAAATCAACGTGCACGCGTTCAGCGTTCGTGCATGTGTCTAATGTGAACAATAACGGTAGGAACAGAATAACCGGTGGATGCGCGATGATGATGAGTCGCGTATCAGGCCCACGCACACATAGACAAATACGTAAAATAAGGCTAGCTCATATAATTTTAACTATAAGTATATACTAGCGATAATCTCTATACTACTTCTGTGTGTTTACAATCAATCAATAAAATATTAATTTTTATGATTTTATCTTCGAATTTTTTAAGAATTAAGCATGCACATTGTTTATTTTTAGTAATTATTAGATAGTTTAATTAGTTATCTTGTATTTGGATTATAAATATTGAATCTTTAATACTTGGTTTTTGATTACCTTCGTGTAGGTATAGTATGCATCTGTTGTTATAGCTAATTAAAATAGCGAAGGGTTTTTAGGCCCTTGGATATTATTATTTGGTGATATAACTGTTTCGTCAATCGTAACCGTCGGGAGTCTGTAACTTTCGTTCGGCAAACGTTTGACATTTCCGAATGAATCATGCGCAGTCACTATGCCAAGGGGGCGTGTCATCTCGTCTACAAGCCAGATAGTTCACTGACGCGATTGGCCGATGAACGTTTTACTATAGTTACGCCCTTTTCGGTTGTGAGCGTGTTTTTTTTTATTCTGGGATAATTATAGTGTGTAACATATTTTAGAGGTTTTGTTTTAATTATTATAAATGCCATAGGTACGTAATTCAGTATTTTGTATATGATTGTCCGTTTAATTGTTTAATTAATTTCATAGTTCAGATTCAGAATCTAGAGGTATAAATAAATATCTTCAGAGGCAGAATACTGAGATAACAGTAAAGTAGTTTTTTTATAAGATTTAACGTCCCTACCCAAGATGGAATATTAAAATCTGAAAAGGTATCTACGGTATTAAAATCTAGCAAAAAAATGCTCATGGGGCATAAACCTATGATAAGAAAATTAAGTCTGCCAACTTTAAAACATTAAAATAAAATATCAACAAAAAACGACTTCATCCGACAACTAGGGAGTTGGCGCCAAAACTAATTTCCCTTTGTTTCTCTCCGCTGACAATTGTTGGGATCTGGTGCCAATATTTTAAATCATAACCTTGGAATGCATCCTAAAAGCCTAGACAAAGAATGATCGTCTCTCGCCGCTTTCAACTCATGAGTCAGTTTGTTTTTTTGATTAGGTGTGTCTTAATTAGTCACTATGGGATTGTTCTTCTTACTGTTATAATTATTGTGTTTTTCATCGTACAGCCTATCTCCGTCTACTGCTGGACGCCTTCCGTATGGTCCACCACTGAGCTTGATCTTCGGACCTCCGCCTCCAACCACTTTGCCAGCCATTTTGCGTATATCGTCGCCCCACCTAGCTAGAGGGTGTTGTACATATTATTTATAAACTCGTGATCCTACTGCGTTAAAATATTGCTTGTTCAAATAGTTTTCTAACTTAATAATCGTTTATTCGATAACGATGTAATTAAGAGTAATAAGTCCTTTGATAAGCCGGAGGATAGATACCAGTCCTAATGTTTATCCAACTGAAATTTTGATAATACAGAATATCCGCGCCCGTAGGCGTGGGCTGTCTCTAATATTATACGTTAATGGGCATCGCAAATCACCCATGCCCTACATCGCTCCGAACTAGAACATTTGATCAATACACCGACCTTGAAACCAAGCAATGTACTACAGAAATCAAATTTCGTTTCATATTATATTGATTACGTATAGAGGTTGTAGGGCTGTCAGTTGTGACAATATGATTGTGACTACGGTTTTGTCCGTACTATATACTTACATTTGTTATTATAGGTACCTATGTAGATACTATTGTTATACCCACAGAGCGCACTCGAACAATTCGTGTAATTTTAAACCTCAATCGAATGTCAAATGTGAGAATTTTGAAGTCTGTCATTTATTAAATCCAGACAGAAACTTCGTACTGTTATAGCCTAGATAAGAGAATTTGCCTAAAGTTAAATTTAATAAAACCCATCTGTTTTAAAGATATCATTAATAATCACATATTATTAAAGCGATGTCAAGTTTTCTTTTAATCGAAATTACATTTACTTAGACCACGAGTGTTGACTTATCTGTTAATACTTAAGCTTTGACCAAATTCAATTCTAGTTTATTCTAGTACCAATGTAATGCAATAATACCACTTCTTTCAAAGAAAGTAGATGTAAGGTCAGACGGACCTAATTCGTAAAGTGCGATGATTACAAAAAGAAAACGTTATCTTTACCAATTGCCCTTTTCTACTCCTAAACTTGAGTGGCCATTTTTTAGTCACGACCCCACTTCAATATAAATTTGTAACATTCTATCTAGATTCTATTTTCGGGATTTAATCGCATTGTCAGACCAAAAAGTATTGGGAACGTCTTTAATGAAATTATCGACAAAATATTAAAGTCTGTGTACTGGTAGAGAACTTCAAATCTGTCGCAGAACCGACAACCGTTGGGGAAAACGTGTTCTAGAGTGGAGACCAGGACGGTAAACGTAGTGTAGGACGTCCTCCAGCCAGGTGGGGCGACGATATCCGCAAAATAGCTGGCAGCGGTTGGAAGCGGAAGGCCGAAGATCGGGCTCAGTGGCGTGCCATACGAGAGGCCTATGTCCAGCAGTGGACTAATATAAGCTGATGATGATGATGATGTACTGGTAGAGTATCCTGTCGTTGGTTGCAACCATGTTGCAACATTACCAGTATCTCAACATGCATCTCCTTGCTTGCCTTTTCGTCTCCCTTAGGTATTATCAAACCAGTTCTTTGAAGAACTATATAAGGATTTTGCGATTATTTACACCTAATTCGTAACACAACAACCAAAAATCGTGGTCATGAACAAATATTTATTCATATCCTTTGTTTTTTAGGTTAGTTAACCCATTTTATAGCTTAACACCACTCTCGTACAACATTGACAATAGATTTCAGTCTACCTGTCCCAAAAACAACCAACGAAATACCAGTAGCCCTGCTCCTAACGTGTATGATAGCAATAAAGCACCGAATTGAAATTATTCATGTACTATCTAAGTGAAGCACGGCATTCCTCCGTATAAATAATACAAGCCAGGTACGTACGTAGATACTGTAGGCAGCCAACAGCTACGGAATGTACCAACAATTTGTATTACCAGATATTGGCGCACAAGTAGAAATACTCTTCGAATGAAGATATCTATGTACCTCCTGCGCTTACTGAACGGTATCTGTACCACTACCATTCTTATTGACTGGAAAATCTCTACACCATGCCGTGTGACAATTGGCTCGTGTTCTTCCTTCTTCTTATCGTATGAGTGGTGAACAACCTGGTGTCAGAGTTTAAACCGCCTGTAGGCTTCTGACAAGGCTCATGAATCTCATGATACGAAGAAAAGTTACCAACTACGGATGATTTTCTCTTTTTGGATATTGGCCAGAACTGTACCAGGTTAATAGCGTTACCATTAATACACAAATATCTTTTAAAGATGTGGTTTTTATTAAATAATTCTATTGTTTTTTCTATTTTAGTAAATGCTTTTTTACCATATTGTTGTTACTGAAAAATGGGGTTGTTTAAATGAAATAATAGTAATGTTCACTGGAGTTGATAAACATATGTGGTAATCAAAGTCAAATATTATTCAGTTTCGATGCTTCAGGCATATTTAATTAAGCTAGGTTAAATGTCAGTTATATTTTACCCATCATCATCATCATCATCAGCCAAAGACGTCCACTGTTGAACATAGGCCTCCCCGTTTAAGCGGGGGGGTTTGCCATAATCCCCACGCTTGGCAAGCGGCTTGGGGATCGCAGTATTGGTGGTGAAGTTACAGAAGACGCTGCTGCCCATCTTCTGAATTTTCCCTTAGTCGCCTCTTACGACACCCACGGGAGGAAAGGGGGTGGTCAATTCTAGGCCGGATACCACACGGCACATTTTATCCATATTTTACCCAGGTTTCTGCAAATGCCTATAGCAAATACATTAAGAAAACATCCTTTACCTTGAGTGCCAAGAAAATCGTATCCCTCCCGGATCCTTTGCCGAATGATATTAAAGAATTTAATAAACAGTTTTGATTCACAGAATATTGTGTATATTTTACTGTATTATGGAAAACCGTTCAGTTTCGAAGGCTCATTTGAATGCGAATCTTCCGTTTGAAGCCCTCTCAACATGCCATCGGATATAAAACACAAATCCCATTCAAAATAAGCACCTATCCCTCCTAAGATAAAGTTGAAATACCATTGGCAAGTCTGTATTCTTTCGTCGGAAGAAATATTGTGTCTTTGAAAATACTTATGTTCGTGCAAACGAATATTTTCAAATCCTGACAAAGTAGAACCAACTGATGTTTTATGTGGGTATGGTAAAGTTTAGAGTACTCGGTTTGATAGAAGTAAATTTGCAGGAAGGTGAACGTACCTGAATTCACTGAATATGTTTGCTTTATATAGCTTTATGTTTGCTTTATGTAGTAGGTAATATTCATACAAGCAATGGTTTGTGATGTGTTTATTCGCTAATGATCGTTCCAAATTAGTGTCGAGAGAAACTCAAACTTATCGACTTAATGACAGGTTAATCATTGTACTGCGTTATAAGCTATTCAAACCCTCTTACTTATAAACGATGCTAACATGTGTTTTAAGATAACCACTTGTTATGTCTATTGGTATCTCTATTTATTGACATGCAAACGACAGTGACAGGTATAATTTAACCGATTGTTCAACAATGTCAATTTTTATAAGTAAGGGGGTTAATGTCTAGTTTTTAATATGGTTAATAGGAGTTTAAATTAGTTAAGTGTATATTACAAATATTCAAATTAATGTCATTCTTGATTTATTTCAATAATGATGAGATTGATTTGATTGCACAGCTTTGAAGCCCTTGATTTATTTCAAATATTTGTTTCGCAACTCGCTACAGGAACTACAGATTTACTAAAGTAAATAAAAGTATTGCCACGGGTGCAAAAAAAAACGTTTGAAACAGTTTTTTAATTAGACCTCGACAAGATTTCCTTTCTTTATTTTTATAAAACGTCTGCAGATTATAAAGAATATAATTATGAACTACGAATGGATATTTGCCATCGTTGCTGGCGAATTTTCTTGCGTAGGTCTACAGACATGCATTACCTAAAATAGTGTATTGTGCTTACAATACGAATTGTTTCCATCTGATCAAAACTCCACTTCATATTTTCGTTTAAAAATATTTTAATCTCAGTATTTAGTTAAGTATTAGGTATTAATCTTAACATAATTACTTATCAACAACGCTATGTATACTACTAATGCTGATAGGGACAGATAATTTAATAAGGTATTGACACTTCTTTTGTTTTAAGTCGGCCACCTCGCTACGTTTATGATCGGTCTACCTGTACTACCGGTAACCTTGGCGTGCATGGCTGAATTTATAGAGTGCATCAAATCAAAGAGTCTTCAAGAGTGATGATTCTCTATAGACTAGTAATGGCAAACCTTTAAGGATCAACGTGTCAATTTTTTAAAGGAATTTTAATAAAGCTATAATATAATTTTGTCTCAGTGACTATTTGGAAAATAACAAAACGGTGTGACCAAAATATTTAGTCGCGTGCCATTGATTAGCCAATCCTGCTATAGATCATTGCACTATGGGCTCTCAGCCTTTCTATCAACCTGCTATTATAGTATATTCAGACAGTATATTCCAAATACAGCACCAACTTGTCCTGCATAGTGTAGAACTCATATCTATACGGGGGAATACACTAATTATTTCAAAGCAATGCCACTATGAATAAGAAATTTTTATCACAAGTCTCAATCGAATGTTGCCGAACGTAATGAAACACCTATCAATCAATCTACAGAAGAATCAATCTTCGAAGCATGTATGTAAGAGTGTGGTTACTAAGAGACTGTCAGAATTGTAAGTAATGTTAATGGAATGAATGGAATCAGATCATGGCATAAAATGGGCGATTCGCGCAATCTTAAAGTTGGTTTTCGTTGAAGTGATGAAGTCAAAAATACGACTTCTTGTTACTTTTCGGAAACAAATGTCTTTTTGAATTTGTGATCATTGAAGCATGGCCAAAACGATCTAAAAATGTTTTGAGAAATCAACTTTTTTAAGGTCTTGTTTTCATATTAAAACGCTGATTAATAAAAATGACATAAAATATTAAATCTAATAGATAACCCTATTCCATTTAATTATATTATGATATTTGTCTAACATACTGCTCAATTATTGATACTTTATAAGATACTTATCCAAATTCAAGTTAATCGTGTAGTTGTTTTTACTAGCAATTTAAACCATCGACATAGTGTCACAATGTTACCAAATTATTGGTTTCTATATACCCGTCAGTAAATACAAACACTATTATGCCTATAACCGTAGAGGGAATAATATTATGCAGCAAGCGTCCGTTCAGACGTGATAACCATAGATGGATATTACCATCTTGAGGTGTATAATGGCAGGCTATCACGCTTGGTAAATGGATTAGAAAACGAAATATAACGAGGTCAGTTTATAGACAGATGTTACCGACTAATAATATAGCTTTTATGTATTACTAGCTGAGCCCTGTAGTGTTACCCGCTACACTTTTACGGGATAAAAAGTAGCCTATGTTTTAATAATCCAGGGTGTCAGCTATCTCCGTACCAAATTTTAGCGAAATCGGTCCAGCCGTTTGAGCGTGAAGAGGTAACAAACATACGAACACACAAACGTACAAACATTCTCAAAAACTTTCGCCTTTATAATATTAGTGTGAAGTGTGATTATCACCCCATATGAGTCAGTTTCTATAGGTACTATTGGGCAGTGCTATAGGGCTGTCCCGTATCGATTTTATGCTCATATTAAAGTTATTATGTATGTATAACTAGTTTTAACATGCGTCTTCAGCCTCTTCATGGAACTTTGTCACTGCGTCTTTTCTAGGATAAAAAATAGCTTATGACGTTTTCCCTGAGTTCTAACCTAATATATGCAGTGGCATGCAGTTGATTACTTTCATTCGTAAAAGCACGGGTAATAACTATAATAGAGGTAAGTAGGATGTTTAACTTTCAAGTTTTTATTTGGCCTCAATAGATGGCGCTATTAGGTTCTACATCGCGATGTTATTGTTTGCCGAGAAAGCATTAGCCAACTTTTTATTGATTAGTTCAAGAAAATGACTGACAATGATTGCATATGAATGATTGACAATGTTTATATTATGGGTCTTCATTGATTAATTCTAATTTATTTTGTCATTTTTACGTCGCGGATAAGGTCAACTTAAGGAACTGGAGACCTTATAATTTATACATGCATAGGTATAGAGTAAGAATAGTAGGTACTAGTTGTCCAAAATTCCTGATTCATCTCTTTTGGAAAAATAAGTCTTAATAACCAAAACTTCTTTCGTCTCATACCCAAACGTACTTTAAAAACGCATGATTTAGCGACACTCAAACATCAAGCGTGACACATAATCCTTAATAACCCACAATTTGTTGCAAATAAACATTATAAAATGGCAGATAAACATAAACACGTTGGCTAATGACTCATAAAAGGTATGCAGGATAATTTTAGCGGCGCGACACGCGGTACTAGGCTTGTATCTGGCACAGATCAGTTGGTATTATACGTAGACGCGAGTTCGACTTTGATGTTCCTTCTTCAGAGGCGATTGTCTCGGCTTTATCGTATGGAATTAAGATTGTTGAGGGTATTTCTGATGTTGGATTTGTCTGGTCTTTAGTTAGGTGATTGTTTGGCTTGGGATTTTTCGAACTTAACAAGTCCATTCATACGTACTTAAAGTCACACCTGTTTCCCAGAGGGTTAGGTAGAGACCACCGATTTCCATTTGCTACGATCCTGGCATACTTCTATCGCCTCATTCATTTAATATGTTTAGACCATATGCTTTGAAATTTGAAGACATGACGGTTTTCTCTTGTTTACAGCTTTTAGTTTTAGTTAGTATGGGATATAAACATAATTGTGGTGAATTTGATCTTGATCTTACATATTTTAATTGTATAATGATTAAATAATTAAATGTAATAAAAAATAATATAATTAAAATTATGAATAAATTAAAGCCTAAAGTGGTCCTCTGCTGAGAAAAGGCCTTCCCACTCTCTTCTTGCATCTGTTTTCTACAGTCCAAGGTAGATTGCCAATGATCCGAATAAACCATTCCTCATTCACTCACTTATTGTCACTCTATTTAATCTGTGGTCGCAGTTATATATACGCCTACTTACACAAAGGTAATTGATATTTCTTTTAACAATATCTGTCTATATCTGTATTCCATACTGAAAGCTAGGTACGTTCCATGCATATTCGAATTAGAACGTGCTATCTCAAGAGTATAGATAGTTAATAAACCCATAGACTGGGTGTTATTATTTGTGCTATAATTCAAAAAACAAAGCGTACAGAGATTTTTTGAACACGTTACGCTATGAATAGACGGATACACAAACAATTTATAATTCGATTTCATGCTTGAACTGTAGAGTTGCATTGTAATATGAAACTGAAATTGGACGTTTTTAAATGCCAATCAAATGTTTGCGTACATTGTGATAAGGGATGTTTTGTCACCATTTTGCAATTCCATTGCTGTTTTAATTTTGACCCTTATTTGAAATCGATAGGCGGCAGACAGGCACTTATAGACTACTTCGTTGGTCTAGTGATCGCTTAGCATGACTACTGAGTTCCTCCTGTCTTTGTTTAGAATCCCGGGTCGGGCAAAGTGTTACTGGGTTTTTCCATGTGGTAGCATGGAGTCTAGATTTGTGCCCGGTTGATGGCAATAGGCTTTCCTCCTATTGCATTGGCACCTATTACATGACTGGCGAAATGTGTGTGTGCAGTGTTCACGTCTTCGAGGATTATATTCGTGATGTTACGTTACATAAATCAATAGGAGGCATTAGAAGTACAATAGATGTAGTTATTTTTAGTATTACGGATGTTACAAAGGATTTTATTCAAGTCGTTTGTAGTTCCATATCTACGTATACGTAACAGCACATAAATTTAATGGTTTCGTCATTGATTCTACATTGTTATGAATATTAAGAGGACATAAAGCGTATATCATAATGCAAACTTGTATCGTAATGCATTGTTTACGACGCGTCCGTTCGTAAAAGCTTTCGTGGTGCAGTCGAATTGTGTGCATATTTAGGTCAATATCTCCATTATTGCCACTGTTCAACATGGATCTATAAATGTATATGTATCTACGGTATGGTAGACTTGCCGTATTGCCGTCACCAGACATTCTTAGAATGCATGTGAGAATTTGCGCTGTTTCGCATCGTGTAGATAGAACGCTCGCTGCGAATACTCGCGTCACTCTGTTTTTAGGTAAGCTGTATGTTGTTAATCATTTTTATATTATTAAATATTACCAATGTTTTCCCATCGTCTTAGTTGGGGTAGTAGCTATCCAATTGCAATACACTTAACCGTAAATACCCGTCAACAAATACATAATGAGGTTAACTGCTCCACAGAATACGTTTAGCGCATAAATAATAGCTGATAATTATAATAGACTCAATAAATATAGACAGTCTGTTTGACTAAATAGGTCGTTTTATATCTATTTTAACAAATCCACCACATAAGTGTATGAATTTTTTATTGAGTATGCCAAAGTACCTCGTTTCATCGTTTAGGTCGTTTGCCTTTGTCTATGGCACGCGCGCGCAGAGAATTCGCGCCACGTGCCGCGCGATGTCTGGTCGCGCCTTTAGGTATTTCATTCAGGTCATAGACAAGTTGTGCGGTATCGGTGAATTGTCGTGATCATTATCGAAAAGGGAATGATTAGATGAAATTGATTGGTAATTAAGTGATGCTATTGTCACTTATTAGATGTTAATATGGAGATGCGTATAGATATGGTAGATGAATTATAATACAATTCACTAGAAAGTACCTACAAAAGCACTAAATGAAATGGTTTTACAAAATTATGGTACTGACCTTGATCCCAATGTTTAAGGTCTAGGTTTGAGGATAAAACGTATGGTCCGAGCTCATTAATAGAGTTTAGTATTGTTATTTAAAAATAAAAATATATTAAAACTAGTTTACCATTAATATACTGTGTATATCAAAGCAGCTTCATGCATTTATCAACGCAATCCACTGACATAAAATTATGACTAAAATGGCTGACCTTTCAAGCAACAGCAATATTTTAAAAGTAATATAAAAAAATGACGTCATTATAATTCAAATTTATAATCCGGTGATAGGTAGCGTCATCTGTCATGGCGTCTGTATCAAGTGCCAACAACCCCTCACCTTTCCCATAATCTTTGATGACGTAAGATAAATCATTTGACAGTTCATTATCGAACGATGCGGATGCCAATTTTATTTCTCTTATATCTTGAAGAGTGATGGCGTTTCGGTGTTTTGTTTTTATGACTTGAAACTTCTTTTATAAGGCTGTTGGGTTAGAAAAAATATCCTTTTTGTGCAACACGGGTGAAGTTATTTAGACAGAAACTCATCTTCGTCTAAGTATAATTTAGATAGCATAGTTATCTAGTCCAAAAAACAGCTTGCACTGTCTATACTTTTAATCTAGGATACCGTAATCCCAACAAATTCAGTATTTCTTCTGGATTGAAAGAAACTTACAAAATTCTTCTTTACTTTCTCTTCTCACACGCATATTCAATCCAGTAAAAGAAGGGATTTGTTAGTTATGCCAGGAATGCTGATGATCCAATCTAGTAGATCCCTTGGTTACTCTTGCCATTCCGTCTAGCAGTATTTGCTGGCATCCACAGATATTCATCATAATCTTAGTTGGGATGTTAAATCCGTTCAACTGTTTACTTTGGACTTGCATCCAGTAGGTTGAAGACGCATTCGATCTAGGGCTGCCAGAATACTGGGTATGAAGGAATATTCAGAAATATTTTTATCAGTTAAATTTTACTTTTGTCCTTTCCGGCCTATTCATCTAAGTCCCTCATTACCGAACATTTTTATCGTCTGCTCCATTAGAATTTGAGATTTCTAACTTTTCTTCTACATTTTTTTCTTTTACCTGCTTATTTGTTTCTCAATCGACCAATATATCACCTTGCTCCGTGGGCGATCAACAAAACTATATTTGTCTGTATTGACACTCTGATTCGTCTCGCAGTATGCTCCTTGTGACCTTCTTCAATTAGTGTTAATATGCTTAAAGTGGGATCAATTTTATTATGAAAGAATTTTAGTTTTTTCGTGACTTATAGATTAAACGGTTTAACTTTATTACATTAATTATAATATTATTTTTATCATGAAAGTACGTAAGTTAATTAGTCGAAATACCCTGAAAAACATTCACTAGATTCCAGTTTGTTGTTTAAACATGGACCTTTTTATCTACGACGGACGGTCGGATAAAGGAACTACGCCTATTTGAAAGTAAATGAACTAATTAGGGCGCTCTTGATGTGGCCAGAGCGGGGCTTCAGCTTCAGTGCACCTCGCTTGACAATTTCAATGATTTACGAGTTAGTATTGAGATATCTATAGAGATTTTATTGTCATTCATAGATTTTTGTTTTTGTGTTGTAATAGATTCGTTTCAAGATTCAAGGGATCCTTTAGAACCTAGAAGTATAGCTAAATATGTAGTTCACACGCTATTCAATTTATAACTTAGATCTCTTACTCCGGTAAATGGGGAATTGTGCCATTTGCAAGAACTAAATGTAGCGCTTCCACAATTAAGTTGTAAACATTGTTACCTGTAGAATTAAGATCCTCGAGTAAATTAAGTATGCTTCAAGCTCCTGGCTCTAGCTTATTTAGTTCATCTTGAGTGATTACCAAGGTTTGAAGGTAAGATAGACCCACCCGCTTCAATTCTTTTCTTGGAATACTGACATGGTTTTGTTTCATGCAAATAGTTTTGTGAGGGATATCGAAGGATATGTAAAGGATTCCAGAAAATTTATAGATTTTCTTACTAAACTAGACTGTCTATTTGTAGGTACTTAAACGGTTTGAGATAATGAATAACCTCAATGGAAATGTTATTAAAATTTAAGTGTCAAAGTGATCTAATATCAGTTGACAGCTAAGTTTCATTAGTATTCAGGTACACGTGTCTATTTCATTGAAAATTTATGTGCATTGATTTATTAATTTATCCCCCATTTTTTCCCATTCCCTTTCCCCCATTTAATGGGAATATCAACTGTTTTAGATAGATAATAACGATAATCAAACAAAAACGTTTCAAAAATGCAAATAATTAGATATTATGTCAAAACAACCCGTTAAACTATGAAAAAAATATGCAAAAACAAAATCTAAAAACACATGTTTACCATTGCATTTAATTACCTACTGTAAAACTAGCTCAGTCTAGAATTCCGGCAACCCTGTCAGTCTAATAGTTTCATATTAGCCCATGCTACGAGCAGATGTTTTCTTTCTATCACGACGTACTAAAATCTTCATGACATTAAGAATGCTAAAATTTTAATAGTTCCACACAATTTACGAGCGTATGATTCTTTCAAAATGATTTACAACAGTGAATTTATTATTTTTTTACGTCCCAGTAATATGACAGATGGCAGATCTAAGACTGCTTTCAGAGTCGACTCGTCGTAATTTAGACAAATCGTGTCTTGTCCTTTTATTGTTAGTAATATCCTGTCAAGTGTGTGTCGTGCGTTTCTTGTTGGGTTCAGTAGTTCACTTGGTATAATTCGTTTATTCGTAGTTTTATTGCTAATTGAATACTGGCTTCCATCTGTGCTTTTTTTGAGGATACCATCTACCATTAAAATCGTACGTTCGTTTTGGTTACTTAAGTTGTTTATTTTCAATTCAAAATTAATAACAAGTATTATTAATTAAAGAAAATAGAACTCCAGAAAAGATTTAGGTAACTTTGTTTAATCTTTTTTTTTAATAAGTCACAAACATGAAATATCACATACACAAACACCCAGACTCGGGACAAATATCTGCGGATCACACAAATTTTTGTCCCGTGCGGGAATCGAACCCGCAACCCCTAGGGCAGCCGTCCAATCGCTTAGCCAATGCGCCAATCAGGTCGATAAACTACTTTGAAAACATGGTTTTGTATGCTATAGTTTAATGACTGCACTTGCGATGTGTTAACTTATATGTTTGAAGACTCCTTATCATTCTTATTAATCATAACTTAGTTTTTCTTTCCCAAGTCTTCCGATCTCAATGACAATGACGGCCACGTAATTGTAGGGGTGCCTGTTTGACAGCGGAACCCTAAGGAGGTCGGTTCTCTTTGTTTTGTATTTCACTGCTTACTCATATTATCCCGGATTATGTGTCAAATCTACTTTCTACGTAGTGGTATGATTTATGACGGCCATTTCTTTCTCCGTATCTTGCTTAGATTTTTTGTGACTGTAAATTACCATGTGTGTAAAAAGGACTGTTTTGTTTACTCTGTGATAAAGTGTGCCTTTTTATTTACATTATCATTAAAGAGTTCTTGCGGTGCTAATCATTTTGTTGGTCTACCTTATTATCAACTAAATCTACTATCTGAATGTATTTCGTGTTGACTTTTTATGATAGTAGGAAAGAAAGTAATATCACTTATTCTGCCGACTTTATTAAAAAGACCACAACTAACATTTTGTAAATATTGAAAAAATTGAGTATAAATATTTTTATGTTTTTGAATTTGTGCCCTTCAAGTGTTTATTTTGTTACTAAAAATACACAAAAAATCAGGCAGATAGGCCTTTTTTCCTGATTCCGAATATGTATATAAAACTTTTCGAGAAAAATGTTAGTTGTGCCCTTTTTAATTAATTAGCAGTATTTATCTACAATGCCCTAACCAGTAACGTATTGTACTAGCCACATGACTAGCTAATTGTAATTACTCAGTACGTTCGTTTTGCGTGCCAATTTAGTCTAGTTTCTTAGTAACAATATTCTCTAGCCGTCTGGCTAACGGTCTGTCTGTCATCGTCCATTATAGATGATTGAACTTTCATACGTTTTGCTACATCTACTAATGACTTAAGACTATTTATTGTTTCGGTTACGATGGGTGGAGTGAAAGACGATCGGTATGTGTTTGATTATTGTATGGTTCTTTGTCTTAGTAGATATGTTTATACAATCTAGAATACAAAGAAACAAACAAAAATACTAATAGAGGCATAAACGTATCACAAGTAACGTCTTATTGTTTTCCACCGATAATGTGTGCAGCACATCTAAGGTTTACAAGTATATTTACTTTAAACTGGCTCAGACAGTCGGAAATGAATTTAACTCCATTCAAAAGATAAGTCCATTTAAAAGCGATGGTAAAGCGCGTATTGTTGTAATTTAAAGGGTTCTTCACCCCCTGCTGATAATGCGAGCGTCGAGTATAATGTAAGTAGTTAAGTACATTTAACTGTACAAGTAATTTATTCTATAGGATATCTGTTTTCCTATGGAATTTTAATCAAGTTAAAAAACATAAAAAAGAACTTTGGCGGCTAAGCAATAATTTGACAAATGTAATATAATTCCAAATAATGATAATATCGTCTAGATAGATACTAACTTCGTCACATCGCGTGATAATAGGAGTTGAAAGAAATGAATTATTATATTATTGGGCGGACAGAGGCGTATTGTAAATACCGGCGCGTTTGTCACGGGAAGTCCGCCATTACGTTTACAATACCTACCTAACACGATATTCCGACACGAAGGGTATTTGGCAGAAAGCACCTCTTAGTTCTACAAAACAATGTCCAAGTGCTTTGTATGAGTTTTGATTGTGAGACAGATAAAGATTGTAGTGGACAAAGATTGCTGATTACTGTTGAGACCCTTGTGGGAATTTTAGCAGCAGCATTTATGATGCCACGAATAATGGGTGCGCTGAAACGACAGTCCCTCGCAGTTTTTGAGTTAATATGGATCCACGAATGTATTGTTATAACGGAGTGGGCGGTTAATTTAATTATATATTGTTCGTCTATAAATAGCTTTGGATGAATTTACAATTAATATTGTTGACGAAAACACTTTCACTGAAACCTTTTTGTAGAAATAAAGCCGATTGCAATTCTGTCCTGTTTTAGGCCAGTATTCTGATAGTAACACGGATTTAAAGATCACATTGACTGATGCGACTTTGTTAGCGAGTATTTTCCTGATCTTTTTTATATTTTATTGCGTCCGTATTCCCCAGAGGAGTAAGTGGAGGTGTACAAAATAGGTACACCCACATTTCGCCAGTTATGTTCTAGTTACCTACGTTATCTTCTAGTGAACCCAAAACCACGCTGATCAGTCACCTTTTTCTATCACTACACTTCGACAACGTAGCTACATTGATCGTCTGTGACACCATATTGTAGTCTCTTAACCCAACGTCAGCGCGTACAATACTGAATTTATACTAAATAGTTGAGATCCGTTTTCAATCTAAATAGGTTCTGCTTGCATTCATCTTGCTATCTTTGCTCGATACGAGCTTATCGTCAGCTATATCCATTGTCATGACAATGGATATAGCTGACGAAGCAAATTAATTAATAAAATAATACAAAATAATTAATATGTCATTGTGTGTGTGAGTTTTCAAGATGACAACTAAATTGCTTTTTTATAGTGTTCATTTTCCTGTTTAGGAATTTCCACATTTGGAATATCTGCGTATCACAATAATATTTGTCCCTTGCGGGTATCGAACTAACATTAATTAGCAAAGCAGTCTTATATTTAGTCTCTGCGCTGTGATTACTTGAAGCATATCATAATTGATATATTTAATAATGTTTCTATAACGACGATATCGATCAAACAATTTAGTAAACGAGTTATTACATTATTTAGTTGATTAATAACACTTTAACTGATCCTATTAGTTCATGATGTTTGAGTACGAAATTGGTATGATACCGCCCGTCAAAAAGTTTGGGGTCGAATGATGAATGAACTATATAAAAGTTGAACTTACGACACTTGAAGTTTTTCCTTATAATGGTATGTTTTTGTGAAAGGTTGTAACCATTTGGTCAAATATCAAATCCATTTTTAAACATTACATTAAGTAAGGCCTTATTTTTAAAATCCAGCTTCAGCAAATATTTTAAACGTGATCATGTAACATAAATAATTTCGTGTCTCAAAATAAGTTCAATATTTCTAGATACATCTAGATTAATAAAATAATTTGGTAAGTGATAGCACTAAGAACTAGAGTGTAAAAAATCCTTAATATACGATTTAACAGTAAAACATAATGGTGTCCATGCGTCGTCATCCACAACGTGTCGTATTGTCCATTGTGGGGTGTCATTAGGGCTATTGACGTGCCCTAACGACAGTGGATAACATCTGCTTCTGTCTACTGTAATAATGCCGTTGTATAAAGGGGTATTGTGTTTATCATAACACTTGCGTTAAGGACAGTTCTTCATGTCAGGACTGTTGTGTCTACAATTCATGATACATAAATCGTTATTTTTGTACAGAACTTCCTATGTACTGTATGCCATTATTGCGTTGAGATTTTAAAATTATAGGATTAGTCGCCGCTAAAAATATGTCTTAATATCCTGTTAAGCCTCTATTTATTCCTAAAATTTCCATATATTTTTAGACTTAATCGTTGCTATATTTGTGGTCGCTTGCCTGTCATGTCTAACATTGGTCATCTGACTGGTTTTACCTTAGAAACCTCAAGGGAGCCAATTTTTTTTTCAGGAACAATGTTACTTGCTGCCTATGGGGCAGAGATTTTACGGCTTTGGTAGGTCTGGAAGTTGGTATAGGTATTTTGTCCTGCACTGATTGTATAATCATCTTATGACCCTTTTGTCTTTTGGAGCAAAACTCCTATCGTAGAGTTTAGGTACTATGCATGAAAAGTGGATACGAATAAAGAAGCCTTAAAAGAGTTTATGCGAAATGCTTTTGTATGCCGACGAAGTCCGGCCTAAAAGGGATAGTAATACGTCCAAATACACAGGTCACACATCCGTCCACCGACCGGGCTATGTGTCTTACCCTAATTGGAGCTGGTCACGCGATTCCGACCGCCTAAATGTGTGCCGAGTATTCGTTACAAAGTTATGATATCGTGTATCAGGATGTCAAATTAGAGCCAGAAGACAGCATGGACGGTTAGCAATAACCACTGCACTGACAAGAGTATAGGTTTCATTAAAGACGTTGTTAATAATAGTTGGATTTGCAGTGCCCGTTAATTTGACTGCATGACAACTGAAAAGGTGGTGTCTTTGGTCAGGTATAAAACTAGACTGTAATTAATTTTTCCTATGCAATTAATTTGTCCTAATGTCTCTTTGGAGCAGCATTGACCCCCAAGTCACAGTAATTTCGAAACATTAAAAACAGGTTTTATCTCGTATTTTTTCTTTAATGTTAACAAAAACTAACCTTGTCGGTAAGTGGTGTCTCAGAATAACTAAGAAAATACATCATCATGACATGATATGTGAAATAGCACATTGGTGCTTAACGGATTTAAAGCCGAAAGCATGTGTATTGTGCATAATATATGAATCCGGTCCGTAAAGCGTGTCACCACGCCCTCATTTTCTTCCATCATAATCATCATTATCCATCATCATTCTGCAATATTTATCTAGACTTATATGCCTCTCTTAAACTATATTATATTTACTACCAAACTAGTTTGTCGAAAACCTCCAGTTGGAAATTGTGACAAATAAATTTCGTACGAGGCAGAGACTAAATGCATCCTCTCTAAAGCGATACAACTAGCAAGTATATTTATCGCGTTATAAAATGAACAACACAACATTCTATTTATACGAACATTTGCAGCCCACTCGCATTGGATATAGATTTGATACGAGACATCGTAATGACGTTGTTATTGCCGCTAGATGTCACTGTTTCACTATTAATGTTTTGTGTGTTATTCGTGGGATCGGTAATTGGTAGAGATTGCTTTTGCCATTGGCTGTTCATTTGAAATAGGATTGAGTCAAATTTTGATGAGATGCTCATCAGTATAATCGAATTTTACTTAATGTTTTTAAACGTGAAAGTAGTATCTAGATCAGACAAGAAAATTTTGCTGTAGAGCTACCGTTTGGTAAAATGTTGAGTTGAGCTAACATCATGATTTAGCTGCGTAGGTGAATATTCCTTGCACGTAGACCGGTTTTCCAGAATCCCTCGCAGTATCAGTTCGTTGGAAAAAACGATAAATGTCAATAAATTGTAATAAGCCTCTGAAGTTAGTAACACAAATGCAACATTTAACATCCAGTCTAATAATAAAACACGATCCAGTAAAGGTCGGAACAGTAGACGACAAAATAAACAAAAACAGAATCGCGTCGTATCCAGATGGAAATCTCGATGCAAATACTCCATAAATTTCAGTTCCATAAAAAGACTTCCAAGTGACTAATCCAAGTCTTGTAAGCCCAGTATAGCAGTAGGTGGGCAGATGAAAGGGCAGCCTGTTTGTAACGACATTAGTCATGCTGTGACGGGCAATACACTTAAAATGTACGCGCATCATGTTTTTCGTGCGTTCTTCTGGATTTAGTAGATCAGGGTTTTACAGATGAAGACTTAACGAAAAATTTTGTATTACCGTAGTACTTGCTTTATGAATTTAAGCTTCTCTTGTTAATACTTTTGATACCGGTTTTTTTTACTCAATTGGTGCTTTTTCCGAAAAAGAACAGACAAAGATTATATCCATAAGTTGTATTTCAGTCTGTGTACGTTGATTTTATAATGGCTTTCAAGATTTTGACTATTAGGAAGAATAGTTTTTCAAATCCTTACAAGTAGGTCTTATTTAACGTCGTGTCTTATATGAAGCTAAGTCTAAGTTATGGCATCATACTAAAATAATATACCGTTTAAAAGGCACATACTTTCCTACAATTAGCACGGGGTAAGTGAGACAGTCAATTATTTATGGAGCAGAATCTGACTATAGCTATGAATATTTACATAACAAAAGAAAGAAAATAGTAGAAAGTGTATTGTTTTATTTATTATCCAAAGTAGTGAATTGCCAGGAGCACTATTTATTTATAAGCAGCGCTAAAACCGGGAATCTGAAATTATTCTAGTGGCACTAATTTATGTAAATGGTTAGGTAAATGTGTGCGGAATGCATTCACAATCAAAGAGCATTCTAGAATAGATACGCGATGAATAATTTACGTGGATATTATGTTGTAACGTGTAATTGTTTCGTAAGTCTTTGTATGCTTGAAGTAGATCAAGTCCTTGAATAACGACACATCTCAAGCTAAAATCCATTAAGCCGTTTAAGCTACAGAGCGTGCCAAAGATATATACATACATACCTACACTCGAAAAACATAACCCTCCTGGCGCTGTCGGGTAAAAAAGATTAACAAGTCAGCAGATTCGTATTGGTAACAGGGCTGACGGCTTAGATCCAACTGATGATTATTTTAGTATCGTGAAGACTCTTGCTTCTTCTTCTATTGGTTTTAGGGCAAATCAAGGCATTTACTATTGTGATTTTATTCGCGTCTAATATAGCATTACATCTGTGACTCATTTGAAATGAATGAGTGAGTAATAATACGCTCCGTCAAAAACATGGACTAGTGCTGTTTAGGGTACAAGACAAACTGTAATGTGCCACTATTATAAACGCGAAAATTTGTGAGGATTGATGGATAAATATTTTTTACTGCTTCACGCAAAAACTACCAAACGGATTTTGATGAAACTTTAAAATAATATAGCTTATACATCAGAATTACACAAGCTATAATTTAAAAGGAGCTGTTTTGCGGTTTAAAAATTTAAGCGGGATAAAACCGTAATGCACTTTTAGTATGTAAATAAATGCTCTATTTTTTATTTTATTATTGTACTCCGCACTTTTTTAAAACGCCTTGCGATATACTTACTTTATTTTACCGGGTAAAAGTATAACCCCGTATCCAGGGTTTATTATATATATATATGTAATTTGTATGCAAATCTGTTCATCAGTTACGGCGATATTGGGTTACCAACATATTAACATGAAGACAATGGCTTCAGACTCCCACGGATTTAACTACTAATTAAAACAATTAATGTGTGCTATGATGAGAACTTGATTAACGTGGGATTCTGTTGTATAAAAAATCCTTTAATGTATGTACATATGTATTACAGTTTTGCTACCATCTGTGTAGAAGATAGAGCCTCACAAGACAGCTCGTTCAATTCTTTGATACAACACATTAGTTGTTGAATTTATTATTCAGGTTAAATATAAGACTGCCTCGTTGGTCAAGTGAATACCTGTCTCGCAAAGTGTTATTGAGTTTTTCCATTCTCAGTAGCAGCACGGAGTCTGTATTTGTGCGCGGTTGATGGCAATAGGCTCGCCCCCTATTACATTGGGACCTATAACTAGCAAAATGCGGGTGTAGGTACTATACACTGCCTGCGGGAAATGCAGGCGTGATGTTATGTATATACATATGTAAAAATAAGTCTTGACTTCCTTCCTACCTTGCATCGACGAGAAAGTGAGTCGTAAGTGAGACGAACAAAGTGTCTAACGAATGGGCTAAATGGCAAAATATATGCCTAGGATGAGCGGCAAAATGCCAGAGCTCGTAAAAAGTAACTACTTATGGCTTTGTAATCAAACTACACTGCTTAAACATTCTTTTAGCGAATCAGGTATGGCCTGTTTTACCGACTGAATTAAGTCATAACCAACTTAATCTTACTTTTTTGTTTCAGGTATGTTATTGCTGAAGAGTTTTAAGCTGTTACGTTGCGTTTAATGGTAAGCGAACTAGACATTGGTTGGGAAATCCTCATAAACTCACCTATCCGTTTTAAGGCGGACGAGAAGCGTGCCCGGCTGCTACATAATATATTTTAATGGTATGCCGTATTTTAATGTGTATATTTCATTGGGTTCCTGGATGGTTTGAAAACACAATTGGCTGTTCCAGGTAGAACAACGTCTGCCTTGTTCGCTAGTATACCTATATTTCTATACATAATAAAGCCGATTGGTACATAATATAGTATTAGAGCATCACCTTAATGGGTCACACACAATAATGATATAGTTCCGCTTCTATTTTACAAAACTCTCAAAATTAAAGTTGTAAAAAAATGTCACGTGTAAAATTTTATTTTTATGTCAGTGCCTCATTATCGCACACTCCTGCATAATTCACAAAAAATATGCCATCTTTTAATAAGCAGGTTGTACATACTTGCATTGCTTTCATATTCGACATAAGTGGTTTTTACAAAGAGGTAAGTATTATTTATCTTATTATAGTTGATGATAACGAAACACGAATAAGAGGACATGTTTTGTGTGGTTAAACATCGCTTGCTTAATCCGATATCGTATCGTTCTTCACGCATCGATCATTTGAGACCCTTTGGTGCCTCTGAGAGCATGTTTAGCTGTTGGTCCTGACCGAAATTAGGTCAGAAGGACATATTTTAATACACATGTGCTACACATCAAAAATAACCTAATTATATGTATAGACTTGTATGTAGAGCTAAGCGATTAGACTGCTGCGCTAAGGGTTGCGGGTTCGATTCCCGCACGGGATGAAAAAATTTCAACAAAAAGATGTCCCGAGTCTGGGTGTTTGTGTATGTAATATTACGTGTTTGTGAAACGCACCCACGATACATGAGAAATTACTAGTGTGGGGCGACGTTATAAAAAAAAAAATTAGACCTATAACGTGAAGCCGGTAAACGACCAACTAATAAATACAAAACTGTAAACATAATACAAGAAATGTCGCTGAATCGGAGATAAAGTTGATTAAACTGCGAATTCAAACATAAATATCAATGCAAAAAGATTGATTGTGTCCTAAAATAAATAATAGGGCTTATTTATTTTGACGTGGTGTCAGCTTGCCGCGTCCCCTCCCCTTTGCCCCTACCTACCCCCAATGAGGACAGTACCATTAACCATTGTATATTTTATGCCTGGTAGTTCTTGTATATTGGTATCTTTTTGGAAAGATATTGGATTTGCGGTCAATGTTATGTCTATGTATAAAGGCTGCAAAAGAATATCTAAGAAGTTGGTCACGTCGTTTAGTATTAGGTACACTTTGTCGATTTATTTTACGAAAAATGTAGTGGTCTCAGCGATTATTTAAGCCTTTTCACACGACTGCCATAAAAGGAGTGTAATGTTTTCAGGGTTCATATACATATGTATGTGAGTTTTTTCAGAATATTTTTCTATACGAAAATCTTGATGGCATTTTACCAGACTATTATTAAAAATTTGCTTTTGCGAGGCCACCTGACGAGTAAGTCCTTTTTAAGTACTTACATCTTATCACAGCATATCAACATCTTGATATGTTATCACACTCACTCGCCGCAATAGTTAATGTCTGCGAGTGGCGTTTAATCTCGGAAACACTCTTCAGATAATAAGGAAAGTAGCTAAGAGCTGAGGCCTAAATGTATGGTAAACAGGGTATACTTAATTATGTACAATGATAATTAAATCTTACTATCCTGCTAATATGATATTATCATCATCCGATAGATGTCCACTGTTGAACAAAAGCCTCCCCCTTTTAGAAGGGGGGGGGATGCCATAATCCCCACGCTCGGCAAGCGGCTTGGGGATCGCAGTGTTGGTGGTCAATTTATAGAAGACGCTGCTGCCCATCTTCTGGATTTATATCTATTATCTTCTAATATGATATATAAAAAAATCTGGGATTATGTTTACTCAGTCACGCAAAAACAGTTGAACCGATTTCGATGTTCCGAACATCGATACTTCGTAACCTGGATTTAACACATACGCTACTTTTATTCCGGAAGTGACGCGTGGAAATTCGCGGGCAAAGACCTACTATAAAAAAAACTGTTTGCATGGCTGCTGATTTTACACTATTTACTAAACAATAAACATGCACCACCAATCGTCGCTGGCGTAAAACAGTCATATAAGTTTTAATTAATAACATGCATGTCCATTCTTTAATGATCACGCAAACCTCACAGAAAACTAGCAAACACAAGTCGGTCAAACCTGCGCCGCGCAGGAGCAAGTGCCGACATACATATACATCGAACCTTTTCCAAATTTATCAACGTCTCTTTCTTACTACAGTAGAGAACTTACCTTATCAAAACACACGTTCACCATATATTTTAACATGTTCCTTAGGAAAACATAGTCCCCGAATACATAACCTCCTCTTATTTGAAGTCGGTTGAAAAGAGAATGTTGCGAGAGTGAGAACGGAAATAATTTGTCTCTGTAGCATTTGCTCTCAGACTGTAAAGTGGTCGTTATGGGAGAAAATATTGAAGTTAATGTCATTATGTTATGATTTATGGAATTATTGGAATGCCAGATGTAGACCGGTTGAGTGCTTGTCTTGCTCGGTTGAATACGAACCCTCCTGACTTATAAAAATTGTCAATTTAAAACATTGATAAAATTATACCTATCACTGTACCTGGTAAAATGGCAACCCTTCTAAAAGGGGGAGGCCTTTGTTCAACAGTGGACGTATTTCGGCTGATGATAATGATGATCACTATACCTGGTTACTGGTCTACCCTCTTACGATAAATAAACAATGATAAAACCTTAAAACTTAAGCGATTTTGGAGGCTATTGATATCTCTTTTCTTTGGCATGCAAATGACTAGTACAATTTAATTAATAGTTTCATAGAACAAGGTATTGTTACAAGTATTGAGTTGGTAGTAAGATACAGACATATTAACACCCGATCAATTTCGTCTCAGCGACCAATCTTGACTGCAAGCATGTTCAGTCCATCGTTCAGTGTTAGCGTCTTCACCGGATACTGCGAAAAATAACGACGAAGGGACAAAGTCAGGTGTCAAGAATGTATATTTTCCATATACATAGTTATTTTGTCATCATCATCATCCGCCGGAAGACGTCCACTGCTGGACAAAGGCCTCCCCCTTAGAACGCCACAATGAACGATAACTTGCCGTTTGCATCCACCGGTTGCTCGCAACTCTGACGATATCGTCGGTCCACCTTGTGGGAGGCCTGCCAACGCTACGTCTTCCGGTTCGTGGTCGCCACTCGAGAACCTTTCTTCCCCAAGTTGGGAAGTTATTTTGTAATGGTATTTAATTTGATCGTAGGATATATATTCAGTATGTTTTTATTGGCTAAATTGGTTTTCTATATTCTATTTATTTTGTTGTTGCACCTACCTCGACATCTGTATACCGCCCGTTGGTTGACTGGTAGAGAATGCCTCAGGCATAAAGTCCGCCTTTGTTTACATTAAATAATTAAATAAAATAGTTGACCAATCGCCACTTAGAACATAATCTTTTATCTTATCATGTCGTATCGCAAGGATACGTAGTGAAGGTGTGTGATATCCCTAGTTAATGGTTTCATAATAAATGCTCGGTTTATCTTATCAGGAATCTATACACCCACCGCTTATCATTAGTCTTAGAAATAGGTGGCGAGTCTATTGCCATCAGCCTCATGCTGGGTTTTTTTTAAAACACCTCCACACAAGATACTTCTTTATCGTGGGCGCGTTTCACAAAAATGATATCACATACACAAACACTCAGACTCGGGACAATCATCTGCGTATTACACAAATTTTAGTCCCATGCGGGAATCGAACCTGCAACCCCTAGCGCGCAGTCCAATAGCTTAGTCACTGTGCCAAACAAGTTTGTGGCTTCTTACTCGTTTACCAGACAACAGAAGGGTATTTTTAATTCTGCATTTACACGGAATATACATAACTATTTTGTCAATCCGTTTAAAGATTCGATTACTATGTGATACATCCTTTTAAATGTTTACTATCATTCATGAAGTGTCTCGTCCACTACAAATTAGTTTAACATCTAATCCAGTTTATATGACCTAGATGTGATGTGATCTTTATTATAAAAACAGCCATCAATGTAAGATTTATGTGTTAATAATAATAAAGATTTCCACATCAGACAATAGAAATCGTGTATATTAACATATATACCTACTCACTTAACATTTATATTGTATATTGCTATCATATGGCCTTGATACAGAAACGTTAACATGTGTCGCAAGTAGGAATACATTGATTGATTTTTAAGGATCATATTGATAGTGCCCTGCGGGGTAATTAAAAGTAAATCAAGTAGGTATGTACTGCAAGCCTATAATATTCTATAATCTGTGGCTGAATAAATGATATCGATGTCACAATGACATCACGATGTCACGATGTCAATATGACAGCTAACCTTTTTTTATGCGTGTCACTTTACTTGATATCCTCCCACCGTACTGTACGGATTAAACAGATTGTTATTTTTCGTAATCTGCATTTAATTTGATAAATCCTGATCAACCCCCTACAGTACCTATATCTATACCTAGTGTAATAAATACATACACTATAAATACATCCCTTTCGTCACTGAGAAAGCGAGTTGTAACGGATGGCAGTTGCGTTTTGAACCTGATGGATGGCAATTAGCTATTAGGTTATTGAGTGCGAAATTCTAGTCAAGGTATAGAGGTAGACTCCTGCCCTCTTACTTATAAACAATGCTTAAACCTTTCCTAATTTAATCAACTTTAAGTATATTGACATTCCTATTTCTTGACATGCACACGACAAATCAATTGTTAAACTGTGTCAATTTTTATAAGTAAGTAAGGGGGCTGATATTAATGGACAATAGACAACTTTGATCATAGGCACAGGCAGCATTCCACAGAACGGTCGACTGCGATGGAACTAGTTTTTACTTTTTAGTTAAATTTTTGACATTACAGTCGTGTTCTTTAATTTTTTAAATAACTTTTTTTAACCCTTTCTCTGTCCAGACTACTAAAATACGGTATTTGTTTCGCAGACAGTCAGATTATTTCTGACGAAAAAAGCCAATGGTGTATTGTATTTTTGAAATATACCTACATTTATTATGAACTTTCCACATATACTAACGCTAGTGGTGTCAGTGGTACATTTGAGTGGTAATAAATCAGTCGGCGACGTCAGGTGACGGTTTTGACTGATGTCCCGCTATTTGCATCAAACCGACTGAATACGTGTGCTTCATTTGGTTTGACGGTAGGAGCATACTAGGCGAACTCCCGGAAGTGCTTGCTTTGTAGATTTTGCTGTTATTTGCTTATACGCAAGTAAAGAGCCTCCACGAGTGACGGTACTTAAATACGTTCGGCGCATCATGGACGGTCAAACTCGCTACCATCCTTGTCTCCACACGACGGCATGACCCGACTAGTTCGGCTCGCATTTCTGCCACGTAATCAGCTCATCAGGGCTCCGATCGAGTTCGAAACTAGTCGGGCATTCCCGAATACACACGTGAGTAAAACCGGAAGATAATACAGTAAAAAATATGGATAACACTCACGAAACTTATAACCCATGTTGACTCAACGGAGAAGAAGTTATGGCTATCTATGTTGGCTAGACGTCTAAGTTACATACCTTGATGTTTCTGACTACCTGGATAGTTCTTAGAAGTCCTAGTATAGTCTAAAACTAGTTTTTTAATTACTTGACAAATTTCTTGAGTCATTTTAGGATGTGAGACCTAATTTGTAAATTCCTGTGCTTGTTTTAGACGTAGGTATTGGACATCTTGTTAGTCTTGTAGGCGTGTTATTTGCTAATTATATGTTCGGTTTGTTAATATCACGGTTGTATTTTCCGAGAGTATAAGCAGCGATAGAAAGTTGCATATTAGTTTGGTGTGTAAAAGAGTTCTGTTAGTAAGCAAAGGCTAAACAGTAATTAAGAATTTTTCAACCCAATTACCTATTTTGTCATCCGGACACAAATCAAGACTCCGTGCTGTTACTGAGAATAACCTTATGGAAGAACCAAAAAACAGTTTGTAACCAACGTAAGAATCAAGCCTAATACAGCTAATAAATTCCTACACAAGACCATCGCGATTAATAACGATACCATAGAGCCTAGAGGCGTACAAATATAGAACTTAAATCTCTCGAATGCCATTCAATTGAGTGTTCTATTATACTGTCAGTCTGCACCATAAAAATAGCATTAAGATACGATCATTCAATTCCTAGTAACATAAAATATACGATTTAAAAGGTACTAAAACATCTCGGACATAAATATCGCTAATCTATTTCAAAGTACGCATCATAGGTTTTTATGTAAAATGTATTTTCTGTCTGTGGTAGGATGAAAAATAATACTATTCCTTTCTCTCCTGAGAACCTACTGTGGGTTCGACGATAATAGACTTGCCAGTTGCCATGTATTATGGAACTTAAAATTAGCGGCAAAGTGTGAGTGTCAATCTACACTGACATAGGAAACCTCTGCCTATCCCTTTAGGGATTACAGACGTATATGTATGGCCATTGTTAGACGCGTATGTGTTTATAAACAAACAACGCATCTTAACTTGATAAATTTATTTCGGGTCTTAATCACGCGCATGTTAATAACAAAATACGGTAAATCACACTAATGTTAATGGCGAAAGTTTGTGTGTGTGTTTGTATGTTTGTTACCCCTTAACGCTTAAACGGCTGGACCAATTTTGCTTAAATTTGGTATGGTGGTAGCTGACACCCTGGATTTGGTTGGGTGATTTGGTTTAAGTGTACCCACTCGTACTTGATTTTGAGCTTGGTTTATTTCTAAAAGCCATAAATCTAGACTATTAATTCTGGACCTGTTCGCTCCGAATATGAATATGTTCCCAGAAGTCTACAGTTGAGAATATTTGATAGTATCCGCCATCGCGGCTTCTTACCGTAATAAATAGTTAGTTTTGACTAACGATAGCTTGGAAGTTAATCGTATTTTTTTAAGAATATTTTTTATATTGAAATGGGCATTTACCCTCTTATTTCTATGATTTTTTTTTTCCTTTATGGCAATTTAGCCTAGTTAACAGCTATTCAGCCATACGTATTTAATCTTAAATACCTTTAAATTCTATTCTTTGAAATGCAAATGAAATTGATTGGTATAATTAAATCAATAAGCTACAATTGAGATAGAATCTTGACTAGGTATATACACGTAAGCGGATAGAATAAGTTTACACTCATAAAACACCATTTTTGATGTTTCATGAAATAAACCTATCTCTTCTTTATTCTTCACTTCTATCACTCTTGGTCATTGTTGTAACTCTTGTAAGCCAGGATCTACAATTAAATACATTAGATAAATTCCGAGACAATGAAGCTTAAAGTAACATGAATGTATACTAAATATTCTGATGTATTTATTCATTTTGACTAGAAGCAGACCTCAATATAGTTGGGAAAAAGGTAGCCAGACATTCTCAATCTTAATATTATTCTTTTTTAAGTTGTCTCTTTCCTTTGTGTGTGTAAAATTACTTGAGTTTATACCAAATGTTAATAAAGTCAGTCTAGCCAAACGTGTAGGGTGAAAAATAATTGAAATCGCAAAAAAGTTTTTAACGCAACTATTTTCTCAAATAACGCCAAGTACTTGTAACATGCTGTGCCAATTCCGAAATAATGACTGTTTCTTTGCTTTTTGTCGTTGTATCTATTTTACGATAATTAGTTGTCGGTACAAGTTCATAGTTCCAGTTTAGCTATATACTTATAGTTTGTATTAAAATAGAATTGGGTACCATATAAATAAATTTAAGCTCATTGTTTTGGGGTTCAATTAATGAGGGATTTTGGAACCGTAGCACTAGATTTGACATTTATTAGTGGCCTAGTTGTTTATGGACCTGAGTCGTATGCACAATTGCACATAGTAGCTTATTCAAACCCATGATATTATACACACTAAATATAGTTTTTTCGTTATTCTTAGTCAGACCTGACTACGGTAAAGAAAATATCACAAACAAGCCTGGATTCAATAGTTTGAAATCGCCTACCCATAGTGAGCAAGCGTAGATGATGCCTTTGCCCAGCAATGGGACATTTATAGGCGTGGTGCTTTTAAGAAATACTTTAAACTGAATACTGTACCTATTATTTGTATTACTTAGGGTGGGTTGCACCAATCGTCAGTTATCGTTCAGTCCGTACGTCAACGTTAAGTTAGTAGGAAATTATCATACAAGCGGCCATATTTAACGCTAACCAATATGTCAAAGTTGTTGGTGCAACTCACACTTACTATTTTATTTCTTTTATTTTTTAGTGTGCCTATTCAGGTGGCAAAATAAATCCTTTTTCTTTCTTCTTAATTTGTGTACAAAAACATAAAAGAAAATAAAAAGTTTAAAGTTTGAGAAACAATTGGCACACGTCGAACCGACGAAGTAAGGAAACTCATTGTTCCCAGTTAACTGTTGGACGAAATCAACTTGACCTAATACTGTTACAGTAATTAATCAGCTGGTCTGTCAGCCGGGCGGCAGTTTTCATAATTAGTGACGCGGCTGGTGTCGGATTTTTGACAAATGTCCGCCCTAGGGCGGGGACGCTCGAGTTCTGTACGTTTGTTGTGGAGAATGGGAGCGTATGGCTTGTTCGTTTTCAATGTTATTGGGAAACGTTAACTGTTGCTTTGTTTATAAGATATAATTATGCTTTTTATCATTTTAATCATCAGTCGGAAGACGTCTACTGTTGAACAAAGGCTTCCCTTAGAATATAACCGAGATACTAATAACATTAAATTCTTTCTTTTTAAGCAACGAGAGAGACCACTGATATCCATAACATTAACCCCTTATTTTTTTCTCATGTATAGGTAAATGCTTTTTAATTTATTGATTGGGTTGTTACAAATCCGTAATCCGTTTTCCCATTTGCGGTTTCAATTATTGGAAACTGTTGAACCAATATTCGACATTTTTAATTTAATAGTAAACTTGCATATTATCTAGATGTGTAGGTAGTTTGACATTAGCGGTGATTTATCCCACACACATACCGATATAGCTTTATTCTGCGAAAGGAATTATTTCCAAAAATAAATGCGACCTTTAACATTTTCATACTATTGAAATGTGAAATTCGTCAGAAATCCGAGGCTATTATTACCTTTATGGTATTTCAGTGATATACTATACATGCATATATTTCGAATCGTCCGGCATTGTTCGTGGAGTCACTAATGTTGGAAACGCTTTCGTTTTATTCATTTCCAAATACCGTCTCAACTGAGTAAGTAACCACATTTGTATACAGACTCTTTGTTTGAGCTTTTAGCTAGGTCTCACTTCTTTCCTTTCACACATTCTTAGGGAAGGTAAAGAGAATACAATTTTTGCAGAAAATGTCTGTTCTAGCTACCGTCCGACTTTGTTTGCCTGAAAATAGCCCTCGTAACGGATAAATAACCAATACGCGAACCTATTACAATAATCATCCACATCGTTGCTTCACGTTTTCTGTCAGAAAACCTTAGACTCAGTCTTTCACGAGAATGATTCCTTGACCGTATGTTTAACAACACAGTACTTACAACAACCGAACTATAAGTATTTACCTACCTA
Source organism: Abrostola tripartita (assembly GCA_905340225.1). Classification (NCBI taxonomy): domain Eukaryota; kingdom Metazoa; phylum Arthropoda; class Insecta; order Lepidoptera; family Noctuidae; genus Abrostola; species Abrostola tripartita. The sequence continues at coordinate 6,821,161 of HG996512.1, forward strand.
TGATTTTTTTTCCAAACTTATCTATGTCTTTAACTTTTTATTATACCTAGATAAATAATTCTATTTGGTCTTCACTAAACTCACTGTCAATTTCACTCCGATATTTAACGAGCAAATATTTTTTGCTGAATTAATAAACAAATTTTCAATTGTGTATTTTTTTCAAAAGATTTTCACTTGTCACGATGAAGGGAAGTTTCACGGCCCATCAGACGATGTTTTTCATCGGTTTTTGTGTTGATCACGTTTTAAATTAATGTAGGATGGGCAGAGTAACAGGCAGTGGATATTTTAGGGTGCGTAAATGAAAACAGCTATTTAAATGTAATGGATATAAAATTATAAAATATTACATTTTTATAGTGACCTAATTATTTATCATAGGATCAGACACAGACAATAGCAACCCATTAAATGTGTGTGTTCGGTAGTCTCCTGTTTAAGCAGAACACCGCTGCCTTCTCCTTCGAGGATTACCGTCGTGATAGAATTGTATAAGATAAAAACTCCTGTTATACACCTTGTAATTATTCGTGTCTTACGCAACGTAGAAATAGTTTCTTACTCATATCTAAATACTTCAAGACTATTCATCTTAGAAATAAATGTGTAAGGACAGTACTAATAAAACATGTAGGTAGGTTTAATTTATTGTAATTACACTGACTAATGTTAAAGAATACCTCAATTTAGCTTAAATACACGGGGTGAAGTAACGTCACGTTTTAAACAGTCATACAGTTGGGATTTATCGATTTCAACTGCCTCATCGGTCTAGTGACCGCACAACGCGACTACTGAGCTAGATGTACTGGGTTTGATTCCCAGGTCGGGCCAAGTGTTATAGGGTCTATAAGATAATCCTCAATAGCAACTTTGAGTCTAGATTTGCGCCCGGTTAGTGCCAATATGCTTGCTCCCGAGATAGAGATTGGGAGCCATAAAATAACTGCCGAAATGTGAGTGTACTACGTCTACACACCTCTACCTACCCGTTCAGGGAATACAGCCGTGATTACGGTAGGTACTGCATATATGAAAAGAAATCTTGAAATCCTACGCAGACACATTCATGGTATCTTACTTGTAGTAAGTGTTGCAAAATGAATGGTTTAGGTATATGGTTTGGTAGGAATTGTGTCGTTCTACAAAATAGGTTTATATAAAGATACTTATACTGTCTCGTTTATTAATTAAAATACTTAACACAAGGTTAGGCTCTGTAGGTTTTAGTCGAATTAATTTATGGTCAGTCGTTCCGAGGTGACAAAATAACTTTGTGTTACTTACGTAAGCTTCTATCTAATTAAGTCTGAGAATTTCTAAGGGATTATACAGAAATAATTAACAGTTACATTTTGAGAGCTAAAACTTTAGGTAATGCAAACAGCTATTCGTTTTAGGCTTACTAAATTATATTAATAATGTATATTATTAGTGAAATATAGATTTGGTAAATGAAACTTGAAATCTTTCATCGAGTAATGACAACTGAAGAAATGTTCTGAGCAAACATTACAATAGATACATTACAAAAGAAAAGGAAGTTTTAAACAAAGATTCTAAACCCTTTAACTTCTTAAATAATACGTTTATAATTAATAGGTTCCAATATTATTTTTCTGCATTTAAAACGTAATAAAAAGGCAAGTTAAAATAATAACAGAGAATTAAAATAATAGGTACTATAGGTATTTAAATAGCAGGTAATGATACTTTTTGTTCTTTACTGGAATTGTAGGTTACATGGTTCATAAGACGTATAGGCACGAAGGGTAACCCCTTCGCTTCTATCCTCCTATACTTTTTTTTTATATTGATGAAAATATGTATCTTAGTTTCTTTAGCAATCATTTGATGTGAGTTTAACACTATACTTATTCTGTAACTGTTCTCAATTAAAAACATGTTATTACGTGCAGATATAGCCAGTCTCTTATAGTTAAAACTTTATCAGCCAAAGTCATTGTTTAGTCTATTACTCGGTTCAGATCCTTTAATACTGATTATCATCGGGATTTAGCTAAGAATTTAATAGCTTTACCGTGAACGTTATGAGGAACGTAATAACAGTTTCAGTTGAACGTTTGAGCAACAAAAGGTTACCCTGAGGGCATCTGAGATTGACTTGTCGGTGTAAAATGTTTTCACTAGCGTGCATTGTTTCTGTTTGGTTGTGTGCGTCATTATTATAAAAAGCTTCATGATTAGCGTCGAAACGATTAGATAGCTACCTTCTTTTTGCTTCTAAACTATTTCTTTAAGTTAACAATAATTTACAGTAAGTCTTTTTAAAATTATGAGTACCTAACTAACTTGGACTAGTGGTCGCTAAACCTGACTGCTAAGCATGAAATTTTCGGTTCGAGACTCGGGTCAGGCAAAGTGTAATTGAGTTTTACCATTAGGTAATTCTCAGTAGCAGCACGGAGTCTGGATTAGTGCCCGGTTGATGGCAATAGGCTCGCCCCCCATTACATTGGGATCTATCACAAACCTGACGAAATACCTGCCCCTTCGGGGAATACAGGCGTGTGTTATGTTATAAGATATGTAAGTATCAGTTTAGGTGTACAGTAAAGAACATTCCAACGATGTATTCCTGTCGTCAGATTTTTGTCTGTTTTATCCGTGATGAAAGCTCATAATACGAGCGAATAATTGGTTCGATCGAACCCGCATCCCTTAAACAGGAAGTTTGATCAAGACGTTTAATTTGAATGTTAGGGCGTTGTAATTTCGAGTACCGTTTTTATTTTAAGTACCTAAGGAAATGGCAAATGGAATTCTGTGGTCTTGCCTTCCTCTTTGGTAACCTGTGTGTAACCTTGTCAGAAAATAACGTCTAAGAGATAAGAACCCAATATAAAGTAAAGCATATATGTTGTACATCCACGAATTTCTCAGTCCCAAAACCGTAATATTTTTCCGCCTCTTATCATTGAAGCCACACAGCAATACCATATCATTACTCATGTAGAACTTTCGCCTGAATACTTACCCGCCGCCACGTTTCCCCAATTCGAAACTTCTGGAAGCAAGCGTAAAGTAATTTGGCCATAGATAACATAAGCGCAGAATGTCCACTTCATATTGCTCGATAACAATCTCATGCATACAGACGCCAAATAGAATAAGATGTCACTGACCTGTTTGCACTGGAAATGAACCCGAATTTTAGTATAATGTTCTTACCAAATACCAACTACTTCATTTATGAGGCTTTTGTTTAAAGTTAAATAAAGTAATTAACTAGTGTGAGATCTAAGAAAATAACATATCTAAATTTTGAGAATTGTGATTAGATGTACGTAGTTTAAAAAATTGTGTCGCTGAAATAGGAACTCACCTATAAGTGACTTATCAGGCTTTTTAAAATAATGGTGTGGGTGCATCAGTGCACCATGCAAATTAGATCAAGTAGCAGACGGTTGACCTAAATTCGTCGTTATTTGGATTAAAAGCTTTTGTAGATTGTTGAACCCTTTCCCAGTCCACTGTGCCCCGTAATCAGTCTAATTCTAACAGTGTAAGTCTAATTGCAAACCTATTGCCTTCCTACGTGGACAGCCAACCTGTTAATCCACACGTTGGTTCATTAACACTCCATTAACTTACTAATCTGTAAACTTTAATTTTGTGTTCTTCATTACGAAACAAGCAAATAGCTACCAAAAAAGTCGATACAGCTAAAGTAATTTAAGGATAATACGCGTGAAGAACCCTGAATGTATCACAGGAGGATTACGCGGGTTCTGCTCCGTGTAAGGCAAGTTTTAATGAGATTTATTTCGGGCTATGGGTTAAGATGTCTTTGGAAACCAAATTATTAGTTGACTGTATTATATTATCAGCCTGTTTTATTTAGTAAATATATTGATAAGAAAGTTTTCGATAGCGAATATTTTGACCTACATGAAAGCTAAATATAGATCTTCAAATTGAGAAGGGGAAATAAGTAAACTGATTTGATTTCTTCTCCAGTTCCTGACAAGAAATAGTATTTTGTCACTTGTGCTTCGATTCAATCTTCATTCTATAGGTGTGTACTACCTTTTGCCTCCGGTTTTGCTCTTGTAGTTTATCTTAAATTGTATTTTTTCATAAAATGTTAGTTTTATGAAACTGTTAAGTTAAACAAAAGTAATATCAATACCATTACCACCACCCAATCTATTAATGAAACTTGATAAATGTACGAAATCATTTATTTCATCAGCAATCTGTTTTCAACTGATATAAAACCACCAATCAATCAAGAGCTTATCATTCAGGAGCTGTACATCATGAAAAACAAAAGAACGAACATCTGATACTGTCCATCAATCAGATTGATTTTATGTTTCACGTTAGTGATGGAGGTTTTTCTAAAGGGTGTTTTTTATCTTTTTTTGGTTTTAGGGAACCGTAAAATGGTGCGAACTTTTATGGTGTCACTATGGTTTCTCTATCCGATCTTTCCGCTTATCTTGAGTTGCCAATTTGATGTATAGTTTGCTGAAAAAGAATAATTGTTTTGGATAAGAAAAGTTTTTCTGATCGGTTTTTGACTTGGAACTAAAATATACTAGGCGAGTGTTTTTGTCTTTTTAGGTGAAAAAAAGTGCATCTAGATATAGCTCTTCGATATTTTGACACAGGAATTCGGATGGATGTATTTAAAATTAAAAATATTTCTTAACATTATGGTTTATTCTATACGGGCTTAAATACTGTTCGCAGTTGTGTTTGTGTTAATAAACCTAGACTTCGAAGGGGGAGAAACATACGCTAATTAAAAATATTCCCACGAATTGAGAACCTCCTCCTTTTTTTGGAGTCGGTTCATAAGTAAGGCATAAGTGAGTAAACGTTCGAATGAATCTCTGTCATCAGATTAATTTGCTTAACATCTAACTTTATGTTGTTGTCCTGTGTAATATATAGGTACCTACATATACACATATCTGCTGCGTACTTAGCTAGCCTTTCTTGTGATTGAACATCATCGCCTTAATTTGGTGAGGTTCACCATTAAACGCTTCTCTATCTTGTTCTTATAGTCTAAGTAGAATGAATTAACACATTCACCACCGCCACAAATTTTGAGCGCAACACATGGATGCCGCCTAGGCGCCTGCATTTTCTATGGACTCGCTAGGCGGGTAGCCGGCACTGCTTTTGAGGTAAGGTGAACTCGTCAGGCGAGTCATTGGCATTGAATGTGTTAAGATTGTCCAATTTGTCATATTTTTCTTCTTATCGTATGGTTGATGAACAACCTGGTGTCAGAGTTTAAACCACCTGTAGGCCTCTGACATGGCTTTACACACCGTCGGAAAATCTCTCAGGTGTGTGCCGGTCTTCCCCATTTTCCTTCACCGTTTTTAGCAACTGATAGCTAATGTATAATACGCACATGAATTCGAAAAGACATTGGTGCGTGCCAGGGTTTTAACTGGCGACCTTAGACGTGGCAGTCAAACGGCCATACCACTCGGCTATCAGTGCTCGTCATATTATTATGTGTAAATGAATACCTGTCCAGTTATCTCCTCATATCATCGAGGTAATCTGACTGCTGCCCCGTGACTCAGTAATCCGACAGTCGCAGCTGTCTGCTAATGAGACGCCACGGGACATTTGATTGGTTGCTGAACCTAAATCCGTTTATGTAAGCTAGTTTAGAACACGATTCCATGATCTGTGTATTAGGTTGTATTTATAGTTAACCTTATACTCAGGTGGAAGGAAGGGTTACTTATATTGTTGCGTGTAACTTTACATAACGTTTCTTTTGCACTTTTTGTAATAGGAATAAACTAGGTCTAATCTTATTCAAATATTGATTGCTTACTAAGTTAACATTAGGTCTTTCGTATTAATCTGTGGAACTGTTCGTTAATAATAAAAAAAAATGTTTTTGTTAAAACGTCGCCCCGCTCCAGGAATTTCTCCTGTATTGAAGGTGCGTTTCACAAACATGAAATAACACATACACAAACACCCAGACTCGGCACATTCAAATGTTCGGATCGCACAAATTTTTGCCCCGTGCGGGAAATCGGGAATCGAGCCCGCAACCCTTAGCGCAGTTGTCTAATCGCTTAGCCAGTACGCCAATCAGGTAAACTTACTAACTTAGTACTTATAACTTAGTGCCTTTTGCAGGCATAGCAATATCACAGTTGGTAATTAAAAATAAACTTGAAATAATTTTAATCTATAGTTTTTCTACATTTTTAAGATATCTGTACAAGATTCATAACTTTATGACTTAGCTGGTTATCATTCTAATGTTTTGAGACGAGATATAATTCTCTTCTACTGTTATACCTAAGGGGTAGACAGAAGTATTCTCTTTTATAAGGAGTCCAGAAATCCACGTTTCGCCACTCGCATGAAGTCTCATTTTATTCGTGGCATTGCCATTGGAGTTGCAGAGTCCTCCTATCTTTATTACATTAGTTAGTTACTAATAGAATTGTCGCTAATACAGACGAGGATTATAACGATTCGAAAAACCTTCAAGTACGTCCTGGACTTGAAGAATCGCATCAAGAAGGGAGCCAAACTCAACTTGTACAAACCCGCATCCAATTTCGGAAAAAGCGGCACTTACTTCAAAGCTGTTTACTCAAGTACAGTCTGCAACACTTAATCATCGCAATCCGCAGTTACGCGTACATAAAACGGGCGAAACTTGGTATCGCTTTAGTACACTCGCGCTGTGGGTGTAGTTGAGATTTTTTTAGTATACCGTCTGTTGAGATAGCGAAGACAAGGGTTCGGGTTAGGAAAGTCCTATCGTTATCCTTTTTTTACACATGGTGTAAGCTGAGATGAAGAGAGTGCTGATAAATGTAGTTCCCATGGATAAGAGTAAGGAAAAAAAAAACTTTGCGCTTGCGTCATTGAACGAAAGCTAATTTCCGTCTTATATTTCAATCTGATTAATCAAGAATATAGTGATAAGTGACGATAGTTCACCTTCTTATCGTATGGTTGATGAACAACCTGGTGTCAGAGTTTAAACCGCCTGTAGGCCTCTGACATGGCTTAACACACCGTTGAAACATCTCAGGCGTCTTTCTCACGATGTTTTCCTTCACCGTTTTTAGCAACTGATAACTAATTTATAATACACACATGAATTCTAAAAGACATTGGTGCGTGCCGGCACTTAAACTTGCGACCTTTGACTTGGCAGTCCAACGATCATACCTCGGCTATCACTGCTGTTAAATAAGTTCATTAGGAGAATCCAAGTCAATAGCTTGTTAGCAGTTATTATTCGATACCACTAGGCCACTCACAAAGTATTTTTAAACTTGAGTACATTACACGTTCCGTCGGATTAAAAAAAGTGGTTGTTACACAATGTAAAATATGTGATATGTTATTTTTAATTCGAAGCAGGTTTTATTGTTTGGCTACATAATACTAAAATGACTTCCTTTTAACAAATACATTGTTTTTATTTTACGACATCTGTCTGTATGTCTGTTAATGATTATTTTATTATTCATTTCCGTTTACTTAAGATGGGTCATTAACAATAATTTATGAATTTAAAGTGTGTACACGTGTCGCGATTTGTCCAAGAAGTTTTTTTCTATTACTCATATTTTTGTTTTCAGTTTTTTAGAGTCGTGTCGATTATTCTCCTGGTAGAGTTCTCTGGCCTAACCAAATAAGGAGTGAAATAAACATTTTAACCGACTTTGAAAAAAAAAAAAAAACGAGGCGGTTCTCAATTCTTACCTATTTGTTATTAATATTAATCTGGTCACTAACAAACAAAACAACACAGGTTAACTTGCAAATTGTTGCGATTTAGCGCTTTCTGCGTCAAATTAATTGGCTGACTGTACTCACTACGTTATGAATAAAAAGCTATTCTGTTTAAATAGGACGACTAATTACTAAGTATCTTTGAAGCAATAATAGTCTTTAATCGCCAATGCGCAATAGCTCGCGTGACGATCGATCTCATTTCTCCGTATAACAAGAGGCTTTTGCCGTGCAGTAGGAGGAACATAAAACAGATAACATAACACCTGTGTCCCCCGAAAGGGTAGGCAGAGTGTGTAGTACACCCACATTTCGCCATGTTATAGGTCCCAATGTAATAGGGGGCGAGCTATTGCCATCAATCGGGCACAAATCAAGACGCTGATCTGTTACTGATAATTTACTAACAGAAATACCCAGTAACACTGCCTGACCTGGGATTCGAACCCAGGACCTCATGCTCAGCAGTTGTGCTTAGCAACTAACCAACAAAGCAGTCCTGTAGGGACGTATGATTATTTTGTTTATTTAAACTACTATGGAGATATAGATTCCTATGGAGCTCCCACACCTTTTTTTAGAGGCTACCTATATTAGTAATTGTTCCCTTGACTGGTGACAACGATTATGAACTGTTACTGTACTTCTTCTTATTGTATGGTTGATTGACAAATTGGTGTCAGAGTTTAACCCGCCTGTAGGCCTCTGACACGGCTTTACACACCGTTGAAAAATCTCTCCACATTGTCTTGTATAATGTTCTATGGTTAAGCTAATTTACCCACATACTCTGGATGCCAGTAGAGTCTCCTTAACGATATCCTAGTTTTGGTGCATCCCCAGCAGTCTACTACGCTAACAATGCTAATTCTGGTTGATTGGCCGATCTTCACACTACTCGAAACGCTTCCGCGTAACAATTAGCACATGCCGATACGAATTTAAACTTACACGTGTCTTATCCAACATCAAACGTTTTTTGAATAAGAAAATATATTTTCTTATAGATTGCTATTTATAATTATTTTATATCAACCATATGCGCTCATATATCTTCATAATGCTGATTTGTACAGCATTTTACAACGTCAAATTATTGTTTTCTGTCTTAATGAGTCTTTAAATATAATTCTAAATTCCCTGGACACGTGCCGAACGTAATTATGTCGAACTTTTTTCGATCTGCTAATTTGTTTTAAAAATAATTGGAGATTGTCGTCCTCGTTTGCGCATGGGTGCCACATAGAAACATGGTGTGGTATAGATACTGTCAAATAACAAGGATAAGCGAGGTTGACCACCCAGGGTGTGCTGGAATTATTTCCTACTCGTCAACTTTATCGTAAATACTTAAATAGTAAGAATAGTTCTAAAAGGAGGAGGCCTTCGTTCAACAGTGGACGCCTACCGGCTGATGATGATTAAGAACAGTCGATATAGTTCAGACCTATAGTGTCATCGTGCACGCATGCGTAGACAGAATAAATCATCAATAGATAACACATATGCCTACGCAGCAGTCTAATCGCTTAGTCAAGGTGTTGATCGGGTCTTCGGATAGATGTTTATTTCTAAATCATATTCATTGCTTTTGTAACACATTTTATTTTATTTATTGCTATATTATGTCAGCCCCGCGACTTTGTCTACGTAGATTTCAAATGTTTTATAAATCTTTAACACAAAAAGATTATTTCAATTAGCAATAGTTTCTGAGATTAGCGCGTTCAACCAAACTTCAGTTTTATAATATTAAGTATATAGATATTCTATATTCTAATTCTAGATATCTATGCTTATCAAATTCTAATTAGCATTAGTATCAACGGCTTTAAGTCACTAACATAATATAATTACGTACAGATGTTTTCCATAGTTGCTTAAATGACTCTGCAAATATTACCATAAAAACAAACTGAAACCAATATGAATGGCAATAAACAAAATAATATAAAAATAAAGACACCAATAACGAATATAATCTAAAATTAAAGCGCTTTAGCTAAAAATAACTTGTGTATCTCAAGATCCTCAAGTTCATATACTGGACATGTGACCATTTATTTTATTAACGGCCAGTCATTGGATTTCATCGCTCTGTTTCAATTTCAGATCATCCGAAATGTTCCGTATATTTCTTATGATGATTATTTTATTCTTAATGTTTTCCTTTATTTTGGTATGTTATGAATAATACGATCACTTATCGTCTGACGTCACCCTTAAAGCGTAAATACTAAAAGGGAACTTGAAATTCAATGGCTGCGAGCAGCGACACGGTAGCTTAGCTGGTGAGTTCACGGGTTTTAATCGCACTTGTATCCATCATTTTTCAAATTTCCTTTATCAATATAAACTTATGCCGTGCTAAAAAGTGGTGAGAAAGCTAACTGATGAGGGTCCGCTGCATTATCAAGTTAGTATAGTTGCGTGGAGGCTTTTTTGACGTTGGTTTTAGGCTGTTTTCGCCGTTTTTAACACCCGTAAGTGGTTCGGGAAAACACGTCACGCAGTTGATCCTGATCTCTCTCTGGTCGTTTCTGTTACCCAGCCTGTCGGACTATGACTGTGAAGGAATAGAGAGTGCACCTGTTCTTGCGTACATCCCGCATGGACGGCTAGTCACAATTAAGATGGGTCGCCGTGATCAAAATTCGGTCAGCAAAAACAATTAAACCAAATCACGATGTCCCCTGCGCCACATGTAGCGATGGCTCATCAAATTAAAAGAATTCTTGAAACGATTCTATCGTCGGGAATTCATATTAGTAGTATTTGTACCCACCATTTGCGCTCGTTCGTCTTAGTAAAAGTCATTAATGTGATGTCTGTCTGTCTCGTACTATATATTTAGATTTGAGGGCCTTGATAAGGGCGGGATGTGTAAAAGAGATTTATTTCGTCTTGTTATTTGTCTGATTTGATTAAAACATTTTCGTGATTTTGTGAATAATTTATTTATTTTCGTTTAATTGTTTACTGCTAGTTACTAAGTCGTAGTGATGAAATGTGGGTGTATAGCTCCTTGAGACGGTGAATACATCTGCCTTTTTTTTTTCTTTGAAAACAGATTTTATTTTAGGTACACTATGTATGTTAGGGCTGCCACATTTCATCATCATCATTATCAGCCTATCTTAGTCCACTGCTGGACATAGGCCACGTTTAAAAAACATAATTATAATAAATTACGGCTCAGGAGAAACTTCTAGCGTAGGGGCAACATTTTCTTTAAAAAATTGAGGAAACAATCAGCACGTCATATTACATCAAATCTTACTACTTAATCGATGAAAGTTACATTAAAGTAATTCTTTATACTTAACAAAAACACCGCGGTTAACGGTCCGTAACAAAACATTCCAATATTTCAGTTTCCTCCATAAATCAGAATGCAACAGGTGGGAAAAATGTAAAACACATTACATATTTATAAGTGTTTTGACGTGTTACGAAATTAATGGGAATTATAGGCCAATCCTACCGCTAATATTCTTTTTGTTTAGCTGCTTTATGATGACCCAAATATAGATTGGTAGTATGGTGGAGAAGTGGCGTTTGGCAGATAAGAATACTTTTATTTTATTGTTGGTTCCAATGATATTTAAAACAAGTACAGATAAGTTACTAGCGCGCTAATTTTAAAGACTGGAAAAGGGGACCATTGTAGTCTTGCGTAGTACAATTGTTGTCCGATTTGACATAAGACTAGTGCAGTTCGGACTCAGAGTTCGGAACACTTTTCTCATTCATTTTGTTAGCATATGACGTATCTATACTTTTTGACATATCATTGGTTGGTTTACTAATATGGTATGAGCAATCCTTCTCTATAAGAGAAGAGACCTTTGCCCTGCAGTACAGTTATAGGCTGTAATTAATATGTACTTTTTTTTTTAAAGTCGCCCCGCTCTAGGAATTTCTCCTGGGTCGTGGGTGCGTTTCACAAACATGAAATATCACATACACAATCACCCAGACTCGGGACAAACGTCTGCGCAACACGCAGCAGTCCAATCACTGAGCCAATCAGGTCGTCAAACTTATATTAATAATTCTTCCTACTTCATATTTTAAATGCACAAGTATGTTTGTTTGTACCCCTCTCACACAGCAACGAGTAGTCGTGTTTTTTTGTATCGTGCTAGCTTGTAGATCACATAGTGAGGTAGGCTTCTTTTTATCCCAATAAAATTACCCGTTTTCTTTGAAACGGGGAAGCGTATCCGCAGGAAAGAGTTAGCAAATAAAATGGCGTGGACGCGAGCGTTAGGTATTCGCTTTCATACCCACACATGTAATGAAACACTATCTATCATTTAGTTACACGACATATCAATTTACAATTTTATGGAGGCTCAAAAGCCTTAAAAAACATTAAAAACATATACTAATATTACTGCAACGTGTGCCTATATACCTCATGTGCCCTATAAGCCCCTCCCATTTGTAATTGAACTAATGAATTTACATGTCGTATATAGCAAAACTTTTTCTTCAATCCGATGTTAGGCTTGAGTTTGCGTAACTGATTTTAATAAAGAGACAGAAACTCGTGACAGAAACCAGTGGAAAGAGCTAAAGGAGGACTTTGTCAAAAGTCACACTGAATTGGGGGACATATTATAACAACATATAGAGAAACAGAAACAATTCAGAATAAAAAGTGCATAAATGTAATATAAAGAGACAGAGCGTGCCGTGTGGTATCCGGCCTAGAATTGACCACCCTCTTTCCTCCCGTGGGTGTCGTAAGAGGCGACTAAGGGAAAATCCAGAAGATGGGCAGCGGCGTCTTCTGCAACTTGACCGCCAACACTGCGATCCCCAGCCGCTTGCCAAGCGTGGGGATTATAGCAAACCCCCTTCTAACAGTGGGAGGCCTTTGTTCAGCAGTGGACGTCTTCCGGCTGATGATGAAAGAGACAGAGAGAATTTGTTCGATGCACCTGCGCAGTTTTTATTTTTGAGCCTAACTTCAGAACAGCCAAAAAGTTTTGCGCGCACCATACCTGCTTAAACACTCCTGCGTACCTCTTCGCGTGATATAGGCGTGACGATTAACACGTATTCGGATGTTCTCACGATGTAATTACATAGTGATTACGTACCGGGTATTAATGCTTGCTATGCAGCGGCTAAGACATACATTTCCCGTTTCCTTCCTGATTCAACCGACTGTGCGGACTGTACAGTACTAATTAATCATTAATAGTGGCTTGGATTACATTTATATCTACTAGCGAAGCTATATTGTTATTATTATATACTAATTATGACGACCCGATTGGCGCAGTGGCTAAGCGATTGGACTGCTGCGCTAAGGGTTGCGGGTTCGATTCCCGCACGGGACAAAAATTTGTGCGATCCACAGATATTTGTCCCGAGTCTGGGTGTTTGTGTATGTGATATTACATGTTTGTGAAACGCACCCACGATACAGGAGAAATTCCTAGTGTGGGGCGACGTTTTTTAAAAGAAAAAAAAATATATATTATAAAATAGGTACTTACGTACTACTATATTATTTCGCTGAATATGAATGAGACTAGTAATATTATGTAATGTCAGAGAGCAGATTTTTCAATCGTCAGATAACTTTTATCTAAGACGTTTTGTATTTTTCGCTATACAATAGTTGTGTAAAAAGAAATGTAATTTTTTTAAATGCCTTTAAAGAACATTGCCTTAAATTCGGATATACAAGGTCGTATAATAGGCTGATCATAGCGCACTATTACCTTTTAAACCATGACCAACCACTGTACCTATGTTTCACAAATAAATATTTCTGATTTCTGATTAGGATGAATTAAGGCGACGACTTAAGGACGTTTTATTTGAAATAAATCTGTACTGATCTGAACTGAGGTACAAATTTAATATGCCTGATTAATGATATAATGCTAAGGCTACAAATGTTCTAGAAACAAATGGAACATAACACCCTGTATATTAAATAAGTGGTAGCAATTAGTTTTTTCACTAAAATACCTGTTATTAATTCGACGTTGGCATAGATAGTATACCGAATAGGCCAATGTTTATGGCTTCATAAAATTTAACAGCCGTAACGAATCGCGTGCGCCATCGGACCAAAATAACGGTGACTCTAAGTTTTGCTAATTGAAATTGTTTTACAGAACACTGAAATTTCCGGCCTTGTGTTCAAAGAAGTGTACATTTTTCTGTTGCCTGTAAAGCAGGAATTACTTTATTTTGTCATTTGACAATATTTTTAAAAACGATAACGCTATGGTTTAGGTAGCGATTAACATACTCATTCAAAAATATTTAATCCGACGCGGAAATAGATGCACCGTTTAGTAGTAGTCTAGCCATAGAGTCATCTAGTTAGTTAGCCAGTGCTCCACCAATCAGGTACTTAGGTCTCATACCATTTTATATGGCACAGTGCTCAGAAAATATAGGGTATACTTAGTGGCAAAATGTGCCCAGTACATGTCTTGTGAATAACAATCCATTCTCTTGTCTACCCCTGCCTAAGTCTATGTCTTCCTCAGAAAACTTCACACAAAACCAGTTCACCAACAGAACATACCATGTTCAGTTAATATAAAGCGTAGTTTGCATGTCCGACAACAATAACATATGCCCTCCATTTTAAATGCATCAGCGAATAGTTTCGAATTGCAGTTCAACCGTATAGAAGATATCTGTCAGTCAATGTTCACGCGATAACGGGTGTGCATGTATAAAGCTTTGATCTACATGCATGACGATAAAGTGCTGTTATTTTATGGACGCGGAAACTTCTGTGTGTAGTCCCTGTCTTTGGTAGTTAGAGAGAACGAAAGATTGGAAGTAAGGGAGGTTTATACACGGGAGAGGAATTTAGGCTTTTAAAAATTAATTGAATAATGCTGAAATTATCGTTGCAACACGGGTTTGGCTGAATGGCCTAAGGACGAACTTGTGTTGCAATCCAGACAAGTTACAATATACCTAACTATTACAATGACGTATATACTTTCTTTGTTATTTTAAGACATCAAAGAGGAAATGATAACGGTAAAAGAAAACCTACTGATGACATTAGGATTAAATGGTTTATAATGTCGCGTTAGTTTTATATAAGAATAGAAAACTTTTGCTCTGCGTTGGACCTTACAGGCCAATAGTAATGTGATGAATAAATGTGTTTAGTTTTTGATATACAGTCTAGAACGTAGCTTTTCACTTGTACATAAGTAAGGAATGCTACGAGAAGCTACACGTATTGCGCTACCGACTGTTCATATACTACAAAAGAGAGTCGACTTCAATTTATATAACTTTCTGGGTCGAAATTTGCTTCTGTCGCGTCGAAAAAGTTGTTTAACTTTTCACTCATGAATTCCGAAAACAAGTTAATGGGATACACGAGAATGTAACATACAAGCCATGAGATTCAGGACAGGACACATATCAACGGTTGCCAAACGGAATAATGAGCCAAATAACAGAACAAAAATGTCACGAGGAAAATTATGAGAGTTGTCGGATGTAGGAAGTAGAAGACAAATATATTGTTACATTATTATGTGATTAATGAATATGTAAGAATATAACAAAATGTTAGGGTGCAAGTATGGTCTCTAAAAGATGATACCTAAATAATAAAGTATCTGCGACAAACCTTGGGTGGTCAACCTCGCTAATTTGACAATGTGTACACCCCGGCATGACCTATTTATGTCACAATTAGTTAAGGTCCAATTTCGAACTCAAAATAGTGGGTATCTTGATTTATAAATTTGTAAATTTTCAGTACCAGTCCGGGAAATAAAATTGAGCTCTATAAAATGCAGTAAGCAACTCCCCTATTATGGCACAACAAGAATTACAGAAAAAAAAACAGTGCAAGTGGCGGTCTTATAGGTAGCTATTTAATATCTCTACAATATGATACACTCGTTACCAGTACCCAGTATACCCCTGCTTAAGTATAACGCCTTTTTTCTTATAAAAGCAGCCTCCTCATGCATGTATTAATATACTTACTTATCATTTCTAAGCTTCACTCTGATCTAATCTTGCTTCAATCTCAAGAAAACCGGATTATTTTACATATTCAGCGGCTATGTATATGTAATCATAATTTCATCGGATAGGATACAATTTTGTCTTTCGCATGAGTCCTATTTGATTTACATAATGTCACAGATTATATAATAGATCATAAGAATAAGAAGAATAAGAATCGTTTATTTGCTCGAAATTTTCGACATGCAAAAACGAAGTACACATTAAAACTATACCTATAACTAAAACATAAATATTACATTTCATCATTTTAGTTAGTTTGTCTTAGTATCTTAACTGTAGGGCTTATCTGCCCCCTCAGACAAGTGGCAAAACGCTTGACGAATAGAAATCTAATAGAATGAAAAATGTATGGGATTGACATATATGTACATAGATTTGATTCGAGATAGTCGAAACATTATGTCAGCCCCATACATTTATCATTATATTCGTCAAGCGTTTTGCCACTTGTCTTGGGGGCCGGTCCCATTTTCTTGGAACAAGTGTACCGCTTCTGTTTAATGTAACTCCTGTAGGCCAAGATCTACAATGATAACTATCAGAAAGCAATGGCAATGAAGCTTGGAGTCCCAGACGAATGATTTCTAAGAACCTACAACTAAAAACTGAAAAAATAAAATGCAAAGAGTAGGAAAATTCAGTTCTCAGTTTCCCCCATAAGGAGCCAGAAAGATTTTAATGAAAAAAATAAGGAAAATAATTTCATTGTTGAAAATCTACGTAGGAACGTCTACGTCACGTATTAAGTATTTTCCTGCCTATCATGTCTGTACAACGTAGACTGACAGATGATAATAAATCCCCGTTTTTCAGGGTTGTCCCAAATCAGGGGGTTTGCAAAAAAAGTTTAATAAATTTCTGTGAAAAAATCTTATGCTCTCTGCATTGGTACTAGTTTTTATGAAAACTACAATTACTATTTTTATGACCTACAAATTCTTTATGCCAAATAGTAGAGGAAAACAAACAAGCTTGCTAGAAAAGTAACTATTAACTTGTAGTGTCTTAATGCATGGCCGAGACTACAAACTTACCTGTACCTGAATAATATATAATTTTAAGTCATATTGTCCTTATGTATAAGGAATAAAAAAGCTTCTACTCAAAACAAATCATAAAAATTGAGAATTGATTGTAACTTTATGTATTCACAATTCACATTCCGACGTGACATGGAATCTTCGCCAGAATTTCACAAAACAATAAACCTTCAAGTCTGCCAAGATCCAAATCTTTATTGCCAACATTCAAACTTCTGCCCACCCCTTTAGACGTACTACAGATCGGCGCCGGCGCCGATAAATACATCTAAATCGACACGCGTAGGCGACGTAAAAGCTTTTAACTTTTAATGTATTTCTAGAGTATTCTAACAATAAGGGAGCGATCGGAGTATGTCCAAATTAATTTGTAAACTCTTATAAGTTCAAGTTAGTACCCATACTTAAGTTAATAGGTCAGTTTGCTTAGCTTTTCTAATGAGTAAACTTTCTTTTACGAAGGTAAGTTATTACACAATTAAAAAACTTTGATATAGGCACACGTACATCTAAGCTTTGTGGAGTTTTGGTGATTTATAATACAGTCTAATTAACGTTAGATGCGAGAGATGCCATTTCGTAAATACAGAGCCTCCTATTTTCGAAGTATAACCTAACCTAACCCTGAGCGTGTAGCATATTAACCATATCCGACATACTCAATCGTGTAGCCTATTCCCATATAACTATGATACAGACCGAGTCTTTAATTTGTTTGACAACCCTATTTAGTACAAGCGAGACAGATATCGACCTTTGGTATACACTGATCTGAGGTATTTGATCGGTATACCAGGCAAGTATTTTTAGCTCTTAAAAATTACAACATACAGACAGACATAATAGTGGTTTCGTATTAATTATTGACTAAACTATGAAGTAGACTAAACTATGGGTGTTAAGTGATGCTATCATAATAATGGTTTGGTATTTTAATAGAAAATGGGGAGGTCAAGATACTCCTGAAGGCCAATTTTGTTAAAACATAGTTTGGGTTTAAATTCAATAGTTTAAACATACAAACGAACATTTATTTTTTAAATATTATTTGACTGAATAAAATTAAGTTCATACCTACTTGTTTCATTGGTACACACTTATAGGAAATACTGACTGACTCGTTGGTCTAATAGTTGCTAAGCGCCACTGCTAAGCATGAACTCCTGGGTTTGAATCGGCTCGGGCAATGTGTTATTGGGTTTTTCCATTAGATAATTCTGTAATTGTACAGGACACTGGATCAAGACCAAATGTTTAAAATAATGGGAATTGCTCCACTGAGTTTAGCTTCGTCTTATTTGTTATCTACAGTCCGATCAGTACCTATAATAGAGGAATTTAATATCAATGCTACTCAGACAATTTCAGACTATCGAGTTTCGTCGTATCTATTCTTTGCCTCTACCAAAATAATTTCAATATAGTTGTCCTTAATCTAATAGATCTGTGATCTGTAACATGATAACATAATATGAGGCATTAGGTTTTATCCCATATATATAACAGATTACTGGCCTACCATTTCCATTAGCCGTAGATTGATATGGACTACCCTGTGATCTATTATGTCGGATCTGATGTAATACCCTTTTTGATTGGGATTATGTTTATTTATTCGCCAAGATTGGGTAAGTTGTTACATATGTTTTGGGCACACTTGTACATAGATTACGTAACCTATTAGTTATTATGTAGGGAATCTTGAAATTTACAAATAAAATTTATGAAAAAGTTTAGATTTTTGGAATATAGGCTCCTTCATATCTCCTTAATTAAAATGAACCGTGATGTTCGGCTGAGGTAAACTATGAATGTCTTAAACTTAATTGTATGGTACCTAATTTTGAATTTTTACAATATCGTTTTTTTTGTGAAAACATCTTTTATGTTTGGTGTTTAACAAATTAATAGCACTAACGGTATTTGTTTTCTTTATAGGTACGTTATTCTCCAAGCCTAAGTTATCTTCAAGGATCTGCAAAGACACAGAGTGACGTCTTTTGAGGACATTTTTACTTGAAAAGGTCAAAGGTATGGTTTAGAAACTGTAAGGTCAGGTCAAAAGGTGCGTGAATGAGGAAAGATGAAGAAAAGTTTTTTTTCTTATTAGGTGTTACTTAAATTATGTTTAAGGACTTCTGCTATCAAATAAGGCCAGAGGAATAATTAACGTGACCAGATATCATATTTTTCCTTAAATATGGTACTTTATTAGTTGAAGTAAATGTTTGTAAAATATAGACAAATCTTAATAGTATTTCTGGTGATAGCCATGACTTTACAATGAGACGGTCTTCGTCTTTAGCTCAGACAGTATACATTCTTTTATATTTCATGAAAACCAATAAGCCACATATAAATCGTCAATGTAGATGCTCAGTTCGGAAATGGCATTCCTTAGAGCAGTTCCGAAGGCTCCAGTCTTATTGGGATTCTCATTTCAGTAAATAACCTTAGATTTACTCATAGACCTGCTTACCTAAAAAATCAATGACGTTCAGTACGTGTCTGTATGTTCGCTATGTTGATTGGCACTGTACTTATACCAGCGAGAAACCTATATCCCAATCAAGACTTGCAGCTGTTTGTGCATAGTTCTCGAAGAGAATTATCCGAGTACAGCCAATGAATGGAATCGTTTGTCCCGAAGATTTGATCTACTCGTTCGCGTTGCGGAACAGACGAATGTTATGCCTGGACTGTATCAAGTTTGTTAGTGGGTTTATTAATGGGTAGTTGTTGATCTCAGTTTTGCCTGCTCTCTGCGGAAATCATATACGCGGATAAAAAGTATTTTCAGTCCAGGTCATAAAAACTAATTTTTATAATATTTTTGTAGCTCTCTTTAACTTAAACGAAAATTTTGTGCGATCCGCAGATGTTTGTCACGAGTCTGGGTTGTTTGTGTGTGTGATATTTCATGTTTGTGAATCGCACCCACGATACAGGAGACAATCCTAGTGTGGAGCGACGCTCTATTTAAAAAAATATATATAGTCGTCTCTTGTCCGTTACATTTCTCTATCTTATACCTTTCTTTTGGACGTCTTTAATAGGTCCTAAATAACTTCATTAAACAATTATTTTTAATAAATTTTGATGATATTTACACATTGTATTTGTACTTACTTAAATATATTTCAGTTTGAATCAACTCAAAGACAGCATCGCTTACGTAATGTTAAATTCAATAAATAAACATGAAATACCCCTAAATCAGGTTTCAATTCACAAATCATGTATCCACAAAAGGCAATACATTATAAATTCTAAACGAATTCAGAGACCACGGTCAACAAGCTACCTTAAATGGATAAAATGGCGTCCGAATTCTGATGTCA
Organism: Abrostola tripartita; assembly: GCA_905340225.1. NCBI lineage: Eukaryota > Metazoa > Arthropoda > Insecta > Lepidoptera > Noctuidae > Abrostola > Abrostola tripartita. The sequence goes on from HG996512.1 coordinate 6,841,364, forward strand.
CTGAAGTAAAAATAAAAGTTGCAACACTAAGGACCCAAATGTAAATATTGTAGTAATTTATTTTACTGTGACTGGTCAATTAAATGTCAAATATATGCAATAACGTACTATCTTTATTATGGTGTTAAAAAAAAACTATAACTTTAAGGTGCGTCCACACTTGAGACATTTGTCCGTAACACCGTTTCTTCGGAAGTTTGGTGTGGACCACGGAGGAATGTTTGTTCAAATCTTACAAATGTATGTGAACTTGTGTGGGTGATACTTAACCATCAGACAGAAATTTTAGAAAAAATGTATTCTATTTATTTTTATACAACCGTTTTTCAAATGCACTACAAATATGGAAATCTATCAGTATTCTTTGAAGTGACATGCGCACTGCAGTTTACTCAATTGCGTTCAATGAAGCGTGTCGCGTATATTTTAAGCAACAAGTCCAGAACTAGTATGTGCAAAATGGCAGCTGCGCAATGAATGGACGATAAATGAATGTTCGGAGCGCCTGATTGATTGGAACGAATATTCCCGAGCCTTGGCGGGAATGAACGAACTTTCGAATACTGAGATTTTATCTTTTAAAGATAAAGAATCGAAATTGTGACGTTCTAGAAATAATTGTTGAAACAGGCGACCCATTGAGAAGACAATTCTCTTTCATCGTCATGAGTGCAGACGTAAGGGGCGATAAACAGGCCTGATTTGAAAGAAGGAAACCCTTCATTGTAATGATATCGATATCAAGGATCTATGGTTGCCCTTAAGATTATGCTGATCCCTGTATAGCGTAATCGTGAAGTTATCAGGTCATCGATCCGTCCCAAAGTCTAACCGCACGCCGACCCACACAGTTTTATCCTTCACTCATTTCTTTATTAAACAAAACGCGAAACATCTGCTATCATGACTGTACAAGTATACGTCTTAAAAGATATCTTTCTTTTTACTGTTTTATACGTTTCTTAGCTACGATAAACTGGATTGTAATTTGTTTGTTCTTTAAATTGTAGCTGTTGCAAGACCCTTTTTATTTTTGTCTATATCGTAGTTGACAGACCAGATTTATATGCATAGTTTTCAAATCTAACCTATCTACGACAACGCAGATAAGTTTACAGGGCACACTAACATAGACGTTGGTTTGCGTTAAATCAATGGTTGTATTATGTTAAGTTTACATGTGTATTGTATAACGGTTGTATTACTTCACTAATAAATAAGTGATGTAATAGGTACAGCCGTTGATTTGTCCACACTAACATAATAATAATAATAATATTATGGTATTATATTATTATTATGGTAGCTTGGACCCTGTTCCCGCTGCTGGTTGGGCCCTATTTTTTATATTTTTAAATATTGTATTTTTATATAGATATTTAAAAATGTAATTCATAAGAAAAATAATTTAAATACAGAAAATAATAATAATAATAAAATATTTATTTGCTTAACATCTATGTTAATGTTAATGAGTGTTACTATTTTGTAAATGATTATAAGAACCTTAGAGATAAGAATTTATAAGAGTACCTAACTATTAGATTTAAATATTTGTACACCAGAAATGGTAGAATATATGAAACTATACAAATTATATACACCTAAATTGTACTATATTCTGACAAATAAATTCTTTCTTTCTTTCTTCCTATGTTGGTGTGCCCTGCAAACCTATCTCAGTTGCCGTGTGTACTTTTTAATGTAACTTGTTAGAAAGAAAGAAAGAAAATACATTTATTCACGCAGACACAACGCATAGACAAATACAAAAAGAAAATACAAACAAAAACGGATTAATAATAAAATAAAAGTAGAGGAAGGCAATACACAATATAGGGGGAAATATGCGTCACATCCACGCGAAAAGGCCCTTGCTCAGCATGTTGCTGTGACTCTGTTGGACAGAGTCCCAGCGCTGATTTTCAGCAAAAGCCGAGTTCAAATATCAAATGTGGTATACATTTTCTTCATCTTTTTGAAACACTTCTGATTAAAAACTGTTTGTGCCCACAATTAGCAATAGGGTCACCACCACTTACTACGTATGAAATTAATATTTATTGGCGAATTGTCTTGCCTGCATTCCAAGAAGGGTTAGTTATAGGTGTTTACAGTGCAGTTTTCGTCATAAGACATTCAAAAGTGACATTGATGAAATACACTTGCTTGTTTTTAGGCATCTCAACCAGCTTCGTAAACCATCTTAGGTAATTATTATATAGTATTATGTAAATAATATAATACAATTTTCTATACATCTCAAGATTATCACAGTTGCTTACGTCACTCATATAGCAAGATGTTGAATATACATTATATTTTCACTCTCATCTAATTACAGTAACCGTACATTTGTAAACAGACTGTTTCCCGTAACAACCTGATACCTAGATCCTGGATTTTAGGTATCGCGGTGTTAGCAGCGTCACGCAAACACATTAGCCACACTCACGCTCTATTTTGTCTGTCTGTACAGTCAGCGACACGAAACTATAGATACATATCATTATTTTTAGCACGATTTTTAGCTTCACTCGTCCGAGAAGTGAACTTAAACAATTATCTAGAAGAGGTAATGAATCAGGATAACGAATAATAGGTTCGCTATTACATGGGGCTTATTTTGATACAAGGAGAACAATTCTAATGATGTCATGTGTGTGCGTGATGTGAGTCATGATAAGACAAATTTATAAAGAACTCTCTCAATCTTGGGATGAACGTCGGGAATCTAACTGAGAGTGAAATAAGTGAAAACTATTACTTGGTAACTTACCTCTCTATTTAGTTACTGCTAATCAAGCCAGTCCACGGTGTGAGTACAAACCTTGTACAATTTAAACGTAACGATAAAGATATTGTAACAACATTAGTCAATAACATATTTGTTTTAAATAAAAAATAATATCTAATCCGGTACGGTAGCGTGACGATATGGACACCATTGTGGAAACGACGTGGCTGTGAATCGCGCTGAATATTGCTCAGATGTGACGCTGGACAGAAAAATAATACAACATAAAGCATAGTAAACTACTTTATAGTTCTCTGTCTGTCATACACGTAATAGTCTTAATTATAATTATGGATCCTTTCGTGCATATCACATATCTTACCGGGCACAGCACAGACACTATTGGTATTATTTTAATGCACTTATCATTTACATAATATAATTTTTATCCTATGTATTTATGGTATTTTATTTTCAAGTTGTATTTACTTCTTGATGTATGATAATCACATCACACCTCTTTTTACCCATCATATAAGCATACACAATATTTTAATACTTTTTTGTAGCTAACTGTACTAGCGGGTGACTTGGCGAGGCGACTAATTAAAATGGCATGCGCGCTACTAAGACGGTACGAGAGTAGGAAATTGAATAATACGGATATTACGTACCTATGTATATCTTATTTGTTGTTTCTCACGTTTTTAACCGACTTAATGTGTATTGTGTAAATAAGAGAGTAGAGACAATTGTACGATAGGAGATAATTAAACATTTGAATCTGCAAAAAGGGTCAAGGCAAACCAACTTTGCAGGAAATTATATAGCGCTGAAGTATGTGCGCAAATACACGCATTTTCTATTCCTTCACACTCATGGTCCGCTGGTATTGGACGGTAGGACACGACCGAAGAGAACAGGCGCAGGATCTCTGTTTTATCTGTTTCTGTAAACTACAAGGATTCATAAATATTCCTTCTCTCCTACTTTTTATTCTGATCAAATTCGTTGCGGATCCAAGACAGACAAATCATATTTTGGGACGTCTCGAGCTTCATTGCCTCTGGTTCTTAATGGTTCATCGATCCTGGTTGACAGGAGTTACAATGTCGGGTGGTAGGATTGTACCTAAAAAGAGCCCCATACATATAGGTACTACAATATGATGAATGACCGACGAGCGTGTATGAGGAATGCTATGCGAGTGAATGAGGCGAAAGAAGTATGTCAGGATCGTAGCAAATGGAAATCCGCGGTCTCTGCTTTTTATACCAATTATTAGCAAGACAGCGACCTAAACCTATTATTAAGAAACTATGATCTATAAAAAAAAAAAATGTACCTACCCCTCTAAAAAAAGGCGTGACTTTATGTATGTATGTATGATCAATGAAAGTGAAAACTTACGAACTTTCTACTGGCTCGATGCCAATCTTTGCGAGTACCGTCAACTAGTGTTCAAAGAGACTAAAACAAATGATTGTGTCGTCTCTCCTCATTTGCAATGATGTTCGGTGTTGAGTTCTTATTTGTTTTATATAGCGCAGTCCCTTGTGAATGCTGTCGAATAAATATAAATATACATATATCGAATATACATCTTAGTTTTAACTGACTGACTCCGTGCTGTTACCGAAAATTATCTAATGGAAAAACCTGAAAACAATTTGCCCGACCCGGGATTTCAAGCTTATGCTCAGCTTACCGACTGGTAGACCAACGAGGAATCCACAATCCTTTTTAGTAAAATCTTAAAACTACATTACCTGTTGCTTAAATCCTTCTAACTCGAGCATTCAGTTATTTTCGGAGAAGTCCGAAGTTTTATATATCGGAGCAACTTCAGTGTTTCCTTATTCTGAGAGCTGGCTAGAATAGATGTCACTGTCTAGACTAGACTAAAACTGAGTGGTTTCTATTTCAGTTTGAACTAGAATAAGTTATCAATCTTTTGTCTGCGGTGAAATACGTTCCAGTTGCTATTACTTTTATGGAATATGAAGGAAATAGGGCGAAATTAATTTTGTAAGTTAAGGTATACACCTGTTTATGGTTGTTGTAATATGTAATTGATATGCTGCGTTTTGTAGATATCAGGGTCCTTACTATGAGCGCTTAAAGCAAGACGTTATCCGGTTTGGAAGCGAGACGCCGCACTACACTGCACCTAACGGCGTCTCGCTTCCACAGAGGAAAAAGGTCCTGATTTAAGAGTTTATATCAAGGGCAAAGGTTTTAATTAAAAACAGTGGTAGCCAGTCCAATTATTATCAACCCTGTCTCATATAATATACAATGAATACATCAAGAAACTTATCTAGGTAACAACTCAAATTATTCGCTGCAATCAAGCTTATTTTTCTGTATACGAGCACTCCAAATTACATTCCCCCATCTAGAAAAGCAAGCGAAGACGTAACTCGTATAGCGCACAATTTAGTTCCATACATACGTACACTGTAACTCGTACATTTATCAAGAAAACACAATTTGTCACTAGTTATATTTTGCGAAGACGAAAGTCGTTTATAATGAAAACTATAAGGCGATGGCCACACAGAACAAACGTAAGACGAGGGCACGTCGCGGACGGGGCGCAGACGTTGCATTTGATTTATTTTCATACTAAATGTATCGCGACGCAAAACATACAGAAAGGACGGTGCAAGGACGCGTCCGGACGAGGCACGGGCGAGGACGGACGAGGCTGAGCGCGGGTGCCGCGACGCGCCTTAGTCTTAAGCCGAGTTTCCACGGAAAAAAATTTGTCAACTTTTGTTTTGTCATCACGTGTTGGTGACAAAAGTTTCTGTAATTTCCTTGTGTTGGCAACAAAATTGTAAACAAATGTTGGGAACCGTGTTTCTGTTTTTGGCGGTAAACATCAAAAGAATACGCTTGATGCAGATATTAATTGGCTCTGTGGAGACGCTTAGTTAGAAACATCAATTACTTTTTAGTATACACTTAAGTATGTTTTTCGAATTGTTGGCGACCTGGTGTAGACACCTAGACACAATGGAAACAAAAGTTGTCGATTTTCTGAATAGTTGCAAACAGTTGGAAATTGCCAACAATTTCGGTGGAAAGGCGCCTTTACGTCTTTTCTGTGTGGCCATCGCCTAAGTTATTCAGCATTTTGAATTACTGACTAGCACACAGTACTTGGCATACCACGACACATTAACATATTTACATAATCTTAATACATGCATACAATGATGGATATTACACAGATCTTCGTGAATGAACGCTATGCGTCCGCCAAGGTCGGCCGCCCGAGCCAAAATAAACATACTCATTGATGAATTAAATTTTTTAAATCGCACTGCGTACGCGCAATTCTTTCTACATTTCTTTTTATTTTTGATTCATATTGTAATTGTACGTTTCAAGTGAATCGGATTTATGCAAGCGGCTTATAGTGTGTAAACATGTAGTTATTTAAAATAATAGATGTATGCGGTTGTGGTTATAATGTATGCCGTGTATTATGTTTTGATGTTTGGATAGCCTGGTACTGCTTGCTATGCAAATTGAAATAAGATGAATGGTGTGTTGTGATTATTTTTCCTGTTTATATGAATGTATAGAATGTATGATGCTTGTGTGCGTCGTGGATAAAGACGTGAGGTTTTAGGTTAGAGGTCTTTTTGCCATAATTCTTCTTCGTCTTAACATTAGCCAATTGCTTCATAGAAACTGGTCATGTCGTGGAGTACAGCCTGTATTTTTAACAAGGATGGTAGCAAGGTTGACCGTTCGGTGTGTCGGACGTGTTATCGTCACTCGAAAATGTTCTCTACTTGTTCAACAACTTTTATAAAGTCACAGAAAAATATTTCCTTGCGGACGAATTAGCAAACATAAGCTTACAATCAATATCTAATATAACAATGAAGTTGGAAGTTTTGGAACTTTTCATAAATCCCACAGTTTACCACCACACGTTGTTGATACTTAGGTACTCTGCTTGCTTCCAAAATAGCGTTAGTATAATGAGAAGCGCAGATACAAGGTGTAGCGTTGCGATTGCGCTCTCTATTCTATTTACGATACGCGCGATTCGTTTGTTTAGTTCGACTATCGACTGCCTCGTTGGTCTAGTGGTCGCTAAGCGCGACTGCTGAGCATAAAGGCCCTGGGCTCCAATCCCGGGTCGGGTATCGTGGCTGAGTTTTTCCATTAGATAATTCTGAATTCGTGCTGCTAGCAGGGAGTCTGGATTTGTGCCAGGTTGATGGCAATAGGGTCGCCCCCTATTTCTATTATATAACTAAAACATAACTGGAGAAATGTGGGTGTACTGTACCTACACCTCTGCCTACCCTTTCGTGGAATACAGACGTTATATTACGTAATTTCGTATGACGTAATAATATAAGGCTTATTATCCACTCCAAATATTGAAATTGAAAGCATTGTTGTTACATTTTTCCTAGAAATCACTCGCACACGTTCAATTTTCTCGTCGAGTTCTGATTTTCTGAACTGATCTTGAGCGTAGATCGTGGGCGTGAAACAATTATATCTAACCAAGTACCTTTGTCTTGTTAGACGTTTATTTATTTGCGTATAATACATGCAGTGTTTATCTTATGTTCTAATATCCTACAGTTTCGTCTTGGAATTCCTTCGACAGTGTACGTGGGTAATGTTGGTCATTTAGTATGAATTTTTAGTAGAGCGCGTTGGTCAATATAATGTTTGAGTTTCTTGACCACGTTGGTTAATATTTTATATCTTTTCATTATAATAAATAAGCTTATTTATAAGTTAAAACTGGTCGTTGTGGACCCCTCTTTTTATTACCTTTTTTATTTTATAGGGTTATGTCTTCGACCTATTTGTGTTTAAACACCTATCGCTAATCTGCTTATCTCTCTCTTTAGCACTTATGAAACCTTAAAAAGGTTCACCCAAAAAATAATATTATGTTATTAAAACTACTTAGCGTTTGATCATGTAGTTTATAGATGCACATTAAAGCTTGTCTGATTCATACTCTTGACGCATTTAGGTCTTGCCTGTTGAAGAATATTCAAGGGAATTACGATACTGCATGCAGTGCACCAATTAGTTGGTGGTAATGAGCTTACAGCTTATGTATTGTTTCAAGCTAGTTCCCTGTTCTTGTGTGCTACGATTTACAAGAGGCAATTATGTGAGGTATGCTCGGGAAGGTTGAATTTAACCTAAGACGTTACAATAAAAGAGAATGGAATATTTACTTATTGTATTTCCCTATTTTTTTTATGAAGTGGTGCGAATGCCTGGAAGCGAATTAAATTGCTATTCAAAAGAAATAATAATAATAATAAAAATCTTAATTTTTTCAAAAACATTACAGATAAAGAAATTAGAACTAGTTATAAAAATTAGTTACAATTTGTTAGTAGAAGCATTGGTGAGCAATGAGGTGTTTTAGACAGAATCTGTACTTATTTATGTTAACCCTGCCTCTTACACTAGGATAACCTGTATCTTAAGAGACAGTGTTCGGCTATAATATTTTAAACATCTAACAACTAAGTTTAAACTAGCCCATTATTGAGTAAGCGCGCCAAGGGTTAGTGCAGTTCCTCCTACTCCTTAAAAGCATTGACGTCTTGATGTGGAACTGATAACGTATAGAAAGGTGCACATCGTGTACACTATTTATTTCTTATGGGTACAGTAACTGTGTAATAATAACAGCCTATAACTGACCCACTGCAAGCAAAGACCTCTTCTCGTATAGAGAAGGATTGAGTATTTTGTACTTGAGCATCAAGCTAGCTCACTGAGGATTGGCGCAGTAACTGTATACTACAATACAGTAGAGGCCATTGCTCACACTGGGAAAGTTATAGGCTGTTATTAATACAAAATAAAGTATGTCAGGTTCGTAGCAAATCGAAATCCGTGATCTCTGCTTACCCCTCTGGGAAATTGGCGTGACTTTATGTATGTATTCATACAAAACTACTAATGTTTGGTATCGCAATCGATAGTCAGAAACTCAATAACAAAGGTAAACGATTTTTACGGCAGTCCCTAATGAAAAATATATCGATTTTCTAATTAGGGCGTGACGATGAAATGTGTTTTTCCCGGTGACCACAATACTCGTATTGATGGCCTTGTTATTTGTATATTTCAGTGTTGGTACATCTATTTCAAACCCCTTTAACATGAGTGTGTTTTTTGTTTAATTTTGATAGGGCTAATACCCTGGTTATATTCCTTGTAGTTTGAGGTTATGGTAGCAGCTAAGTTAACGTATTTTTTTCTATAGTTTTTATTTCTATTTATCAAAGAAATCACCCATGCAATCGATGCATCTTTGCAAACGCAGTGGCAGTTTATCAATGTTCTACGTTTACCTTAAAGATAAGTGTGCCATTTGTTTAATTTTCATGAAACTAATTGGAATTATATTCCTAGTAGTTTCGAGGTAATGGGAACAGTTAGTCTGTAGCTCCAGATTTAAAGAAACCAGGGTTAATGCTCTCTCCTCTAAGTATTTAATTTAATCAAAGATCGTTACAGGTGGAGCTGTTGTTCATCTGAAAATGGACTTGAGAAGTTCACGGCCGATAGATGGATAGAATAAGCATAATTGTACACCATATTAACAAATAACTTAATTTATTTACTACTATTATCATTAAAATAGTGGGTACAATGGCCGCCTTATCGCTTAGAGCGATATCTACCAGGCAACCTTTGGAAGGACAAAATGGTAAGAAGTGGTAGGGATAATCTATGGTGTACTACACAAGATACATAAATAAGATTATAACAATTATAAATAAATATACATATATATATCACAAATATGAGTTATTATGATCATAACGATTACAATTAATCGGCGATCGACAATTCATTTTCTACTTCTTTATAGCTTTAGAGACAAATTATAACTAATACAATCTCCAAAGAGTACAATCAGTTCTCAACACATTCCATAAGCACAAACAGAATCTAGAAAGATCTATAGGCATCCACCTGTTGTGTGCTTGAAAACCTTGGCCCATTCCATTGATGTCGGGCGGCCGCTAGACTATTCTTATCTTTAATGGCGTAAGCTGGATTCCAGGTGGCGCCAATGCCTATTTAAGTGACACTCACCGAAATAAATCTAAGACATTGTGCGAAACGAGTATTAAGACAATTAATCTATGCCTGGAAATAAGTACCTATAAATATTTTTGAGATAAGGCTAGACTTGTAATATAAATTAATTAAGATTTTAATAACCCTTATCTTTATTTATTGGTATACCAACAGCAGTACATATTTATTTATATTTGATATAGGCATGGTATAATACGAGTGCTAATATTATATTAAACCTTTTTCGTAGTTTAATGTTTGCCGCAGCGAAATGTAACTATATCAATATTAATCAATAATATATCAATAAGGCCTATTATAGGTATACACAGCATTAACCGTAATAACATTATTTTGTACATTAATTATATTACATTAAGATATAATATCTCTAAGCATTATCCCCCATCTTTTGGTACGACCCAATTTACTTTATTCTTATTGAGACAACCCTTAAATAGTGTAATTGATATAGTTACATTTCGCTGCGGCAAACATTAAACTACGAAAAAGGTTTAATTTACGTACTGGGATGTTTTGCTTTGTTCCATAAAATAGTATTATAGGTAGGTACTAAATCTAGACCAAAACTAGAGCGGTTGAATGAAAACTCACTTAACATTCCGCAAAATCTTTATCCCACATATCTTTTTTATTTACCTACGCATAACATCAATGAGATCAAAGCTAGCTTTTTATATATTAAAACCTCAATCGTCTCCCGAACGTCATGAAACCATTCTCTATGAATACCAATCAATCATCGTGTTTATTTACCAAATTCTAGTTGTACCCAATAGTGACGTACGAACCTGAAACACCGGCTCACGTGGCCAGAACCGTAACGCGTTTAAAAACACCAAATAATCCCACCTTATGAATCAACAGTACTTGAGCGTATGCACAATATCAACCGCTTGGAGTACCGCCAACAACCATTTTTCAACGTTAGATCTGGGACAGACTGGACGAATTTCCGACGTTTTTCTCTCTGCGACTGCGTTTGATGGAATTTTGACAGCAGTCTTGTGATGCTGTCACAATGTCGAGGTCACTGAACTGTTCAATGATGGAGTGTTTTGGTTCTGACAGGTATTATCCGTTGCGCGCGAAATTGCTTTGCGCAAATGATGTGACGTGAGTTTTTATTGTTCACGTCTTTAGCGATTTGGAAAGTAATTTTTGACTGCCAATTTAATTTGATTTTGTATTTCTTTGCCAGATCTTCTTGGCTTCACTACCAATTGTTTACGTATATTTTGTTTTCCGATATTTATCTTGGAATTCGTCGGGGTGAGTCATATTTAAACGGTTTGCCTCCAATTGTATAGGTCAGGCAAATGAGAAAAGATTAACAAATAGTTTTGTTTTACAGTAGTATTATAAATTTAATTTTGTTATTCTCCGGCGGGCTTCACGTGCCTTCCGAAGCTCGGAAAGCATTTGTCTCCTCGATTGCGGTGTCTTCACACGGCGCCTAATACCGGCGTTGCGCTCGCCGAGCCGATTTGTACGACCCAGAAAGTAAAACAAGCACAACTATGTATTACTCGCCGTGAGAAGCCACCATTACATAGTGAAAATCAGTTTAGTCTCCCCTCTGTACCCGGCGGTACGTTGCATACGCTTACAATCAGATGCGTTTAGTAAAACGACTTCATCGGCGCCCACACTCCGCGTATAATCGTGATGTTTATTACATTTTAATGTTTATTTTGTCGTCTGTTGCGCGTGTCCTCGGCAGGAACACTGACACGCGATTAGCGGACGCTTTATGCGCAATGCATTTGATGCAAAAATGTATGTGGCCTTCTTAATGTTTATGTTATCCATTCGATTTTTTGATTGGGCAATGAACTTTGTCATTGATGCGAATTTGTTTGAGGTCGTTTGTTTTTATAAGTACTTTGTGTCTATACTTTTGGCACTTTAATGTGTGTTTAGTATTGGCACTTTTTGTTTATTACACATATCTAAGTAGACATTAGCGTGTGAATGTTTATCAGCTTAGATATGCACTGTAATTGCATACAAATTGTTTGGCAGTCATAGTTTGAGTTCAGTAAGTGTTAGTTTTTCGTTGTCAGCAGTTAGGCATGTCTACGTTATCATCATCTTGCGTTGGAGCTGCACTTAGTTGTGTTATTTTCAGGATGAAGTCTTCACTCACAGCGTAATGTTCTCAACAGCCTCCTTACCATGAACTCTTAAAGGACAGTTTACGATGTGGAAGCGAGACGCCGCTACTTGTAGTGTAATGCGGCGTCTTGCTTCCGCCACGTAAACTGTCCTGCTTTAAGAGTTCATGGTATGGGGCTGGATGCATTAATACGATTCTTATTTAATTTACTAGTAGTCGCCTGAGCTCGAATCTCCACCGTAATTAAATACAAATTTGAACTTCCAGCACTTGTCTTCCTAAACTTTAACTATTCCAAATAACACACTCAGTGCGCGCATATTCTTGAAACGACAAAGTTTTCTCTTCACGTTTTAGTTGTACATTAGAAAATTCATTTTAATAGGTGACATCTTTAAACGCAATTAACACTTTTCTTTGACACTGGATCGTTCTTCCCACGTAAAAAGAAAATCAAATGAGTATCTCGTCTGCGACTCATCAACTACGTACGTCGGCACTATTAAGTGGCAGGTGGGTAGGTAGCAAGAGCACAATACACAACACATTTATAGCTTCAAGTGACTCAATGTATGACATGTTTGTAGTACGTGTATGACAAACAGCTTGCAGTCTTATATTAGAATGAATTTCAACGGAAAATGAGTCGCGGAGTCAGTTTTCTTCTTAAAACCTGATGGATTTATGAATGCATGTCCTCTTTTGTAAGGAGGAGGAACGCTGTCAATGACGTCATGACTAAAAAAAACTTGATACATGTTATTCATCCGATTTAGATTATACGAGCGTTTGCCCGCGGCTTCCCGCGTAACCCCCATTTAAACGCCTTAGAGGGTTGAATTAAAACAAAAAGTAGCCTATGTCTTATCTCGGATCTTAAACTTTCGTCATGCCAAATTTCATCAAAATCAGTTTAGCGGTTTAGTCGTAAAGGTGTAACAGGCAGACAGAGTTACTATCACATTTATAATATTAGTATGGAAGTATGGATGTTAGGGAGTGTTGTTTGGTAACTGGCAAAGATTTATGAGAAGCATTGCAAATCTTACTGGTACTGCTCGTCCTGTATGTTAGAAATGTTGATAATATATTACAATACATAATACTGCATTCACTGCTTCGTTGGTCAGTGCGACTTCTGTGCATGAGGTCCTGGGTTCGAATCGCGGGTCAGGTAACGTGTTACTGGGTTTTCCCATTAGGTAATTCGCAGTTGCAGCACGGAGTCTGGACTTGTGCCCGGTTGATGGCACTAGGCTTGTTCCCTATAACATTGGTACCTATAACATAACTGGCGAAATGTGGGTTTACCTACTATATGTACAACACTGCCTTCTCATTCGAAAAATACAGGCGTGATGTTATGTAACATTACATTATATTTGTATACCAAAAAATGTTTGAGTTATATTTAGAAAAGGAAAATAATATATCGGAATCGTGTTTCTCTTGAGTATTTTATTGAACAATAAAACTTTTTCGGGACTGACTATTAATCGTTCTCTTTCCTCGAATACTATATGATATCATGAATAATAAATCGTGCCAAGTGTTGTCCAGACCTATCTATGGGAAAACAGATTATTTCTGTAGGTTTGCTTATCTAGGCTTTATACAGTAAAAGTTGACGGTTCCAGCTACAGTACAGTGCCGTGCGCCGCCATAACTAGCCTTTTATGCGCCCAGTGTGAGCTACCTAACAATTCCCTTTTTAACCCCCGACGGAAAAAGAGGGGCGTTATAAGTTTGACCGCTATGTGTGTCTGTCTGTGGCACCGTAGGTCTGAAACGGTTAAACAGATTTGGTTGCGGTTTTTTTATTTGAAAGGAGATTTTTCAGCGATGGTTCTTAGATATGTTTTTATTGTTTGTGGTCCTGGCATGGTTATTCTGCGCCCCTCTAGGGTCTGCGCTTGTGCCTGAACACCGCTGGCAGCACCCTAGTAACGGCACTGGTGCCTTGTCCGATTAGAACAAGCCACCCGAGTGATGATACTTATTTAATTTATCGTAGCAATAAGTGTCGATAGCCTAGGATGAACTCCAGGTTGTCAGCTCAGCTACCATCCAGCGGACTGTCTAATCATCTTAATCTTTACCACGGATAAGTTATTCTTAGTAACCCATATCGACAAGATAAAACATGACGTTCAGTAAGCCAAAAATACAGAATACATAACAAACCATCACGCCTGTATTCCTCGACGGTGTAGGCAGACGTGTGGGTACCTTTAGCACACCCACATTTCGCCATTCATGTTATAAGTCCCAATATAATAGGGGGCGAGCCTATTGCCATCAACAAGGCACAACTCCAGACTCCGTGCTGCCAGTGAACACAAGAATACATTACACAAGTATTACTAGTAGAGTGCACGATATTTTAATTATAATCGTGTTCATATATTATGGGATAAGCACGGAAATGTACGAGTGTGCGAGATTAAAGGGATCCCGCATGAAACTGGGGCGTGCATCGCATTATATCTACAATTATAATATTTTTCATACTGTTTGTTGCAAAACCATTGACAGAAATGGGTTATTGTAACGTTACGCTTTTATTTTATCGGTTACTTATTGTATCGTGGTTTATTTTAATGGGTTTACGAAGAGTGGTCTGTTTGTATAGAATTATGAAATTGGTACGGTATTCTTATAGGTATAAATAGTTGCCAACGTATCTGATTTCTGTGTAGTTACTTGCATGTATGTAGGTCTCAAATGCCTTCATATGGAATAGAGGTTATAATAGCAAGTCGAGTCACTGATAGTCGTAGCTACTTTAAACTATCCCATGACTTTCATTTTGTTTTCATTATTTTGTGTGTGTTTTAATTATAGGTATCTACCTATTCTAATATACTGACATATCAAAATTAAAACTTAACCATAACTGTTAGGTTCGGTTTTTGATCATCAAAGCCATTACAACAGCCATTGTTTGTTGACGTCGCCGTGGGTCTAGTGTTCCAACAAATGTCTTTATTTCTTCAAAAAGGCCTCTGATTCGTATTACCCATTCAACGAACAATTGTTGGCACGAATATCTGAATCAATCATATTTATTCCGCTGCTTTTATCGTTGGAAACCGTCTTATCGTTTTCTGTTGGCTGAAATTAATTAAACGTAGTTCGTTTATAGTAGAGTACGCTTTGTTTCATTCGAACTTGGTCATTTGCGATATTCTTTAGAAATTGTGACCCAATGTTGGAGAGGAAGCGATTTATCGACTGTTAGTTTCGAACATTTTGGTAGCTTTAACCCGCGTGGAAAACGGTACAACATTTTTTTCAAAATAGGCACCGCCTAGCCTGGGTTACGATAAGTTCTGGTAATAAACTGTGATGATGTCAGAGGAACAAATATACAGACAGGCTGACAGAACTTGGTAATAGTAAGGAGTATTATAAATATAGAATATACATACCTACATCCACGTTGATTTCACTAGGAATTTCTGCTCTATCGTCTGTGCGTTCTACTAGAATAAAACAAATATCTGCGGATCAGAAAGCATCTGTCTTGTACAGGAATCGATCTCGTGACCCGTGAAGCACACCTATGGACTGCGCCAGGTCGTTTCAAAACTATTTCACGTAATGTTAAAGGCTCTCCCACACAGGTGCGTTATTGCGATAATGCGTCCTGATTCCTTGCATAAAACTGTGATTCTAGAATTACCGAACGATAAAAACGCAGTTGTGTGGGGGAGCCTTAAGTGAGTGGTCGACGATGAATGAATCAAGCTCAGAACTATGAGTAGCTCGCATTGCGATAAAATGCCGAGCTAAAATAGTTGCACTCATTCAGTACGCTCTAGAGAATGACTGGGGTTTCCTACAGCGGATTCCTCGTATGAAGTTTGTTGAGCTTTAATTAAGATTTTTTTGAATAGATAATCAAATACATCATCGCAGGACAGGTGTATCAATAATAATCACAGGACGGTAAAAATAAATACTTTGTTTATAATAAGTAGCAGCACTAGTATCTAGATGATCATAAGGATTATTAATTAAAGCTGTCTATCGGTTTTTTTTTTTAATTGATCGGAAAATATTGACTTGATAGAAATTGCTTTAGAATTGTTTGATTGATTGAGGTTGATAGAAATTGACGGGTCGTAAAATACACTAATTCTGTTGTTTCATCATGAGTTAAATGCATCTATCTACCAGTAGACTTAATATTAAAACCTATGTATAAACCAAACATAATACCTACATAATTAAAAAACCTTCTTTATTCTCACATAGTTAAGCACTAATCCATTCAAACGAAGTCCACTCCTAACCCGAACAATACAAATTCCTGACATAAATGTCAAAACTCCCAACGCTTGCGCCCGGAGCACGCAGATGAAAACTTTCGAATCTTATTGTTCTGGAAACTTCCACCAGCTTATTGGTATTCGTTTCTTCGTCCGAGTTTCTTAGATATTACTTGTACTATTTAATTATAGGAACCTATATTCAGGAGGCTTTTCCTTTCTTGAAAAGGACTGCAAAAGGTCTGTAATGAAAAAATGAAAATGGTCTAGACGAGATAGTTATTTGAATTTCACTTTTAATGCTTTGCTTATTAGCGTTATTTTCTAATATCATGTCGCTGTTGGTTTCGCTTAGTAGTGTGCGTGTCCTAAGAATGTATGACATTCTTAGGACACGCACACTTATTATGTGCTTTTATGTTATTTTTAAACTCCACTGACTAATTTGGAATTTGATGAAGAAATAACAATGGACTCGCTAAAAAAAACCATGAAAAAAGCAAGTCGTTTAGTTGATCCCAGTAAGTACAGGCATACACAACATGTAGGTAGGTACCTTTAATATGTTGTATATGTAGACTACTGATAAAAACTTTGAACAATGGTTAGGGTATTCTTAGCATGATTGTTGGTATTTAAAATCCAAAGGTTAGTCTTAATCTTATCTTATGGTTGATGAACAACCTGGTGTCAGAGTTTAAACCGCCTGTAGGCATCTTAAATGGCTTAACACACCGTTGAAAAATCTCTCAGGTGTACCGGTTTCCTCACGATGTTTTCCTTTACTGTTTTCAGTAACTGATAATTAATTTATATTACGCACATGAATTCGAAAAGACATTGGTGCGTGCCGATGTTTGAACTTGTGACCTTTGACTTGGCAGTCCAACGGTCATACCACTCGGCTATCAGGTTGGTATCAGATTGCAATTAACGATAAAACCGCCATTGTCCAATCGAAATTACTGTTTACAAAGAGACAATTTGTATTGCATTTTATAGTTTTATATGACTGAAGAATATGTTATTCTTTCATTGTCTACTAAGTCAACTGTTAAAGCAAACAATCATGAATTGTGTTGTAAAGTATTTTAAACAATGATTTGTGCTAATATTGTAACAGCAGTTTCACATACATATCTTATACAAGGATTTTTTTTTATCACAGTTTTCTTTAGGCATTATTCATTTAGGCAAATTTTTCGCTTAAAATTGTAAAATTCTTGAAATAATTTTCCTATACGAGTTCAGTGTACATTTATTAGACAAATTGACGACGTATAATTTCACTGTATCATACAAAAACAATAAATACGTATATATATATAGGATATTTAATTACTTGTACTGATGATCTAAATATTATTTAATTTTATACGATAACTAGCTTTCGCCCGCGACTTCACCCGCGTGGATTTCGAATGTTTTATAGCCTTCCTCGATAAATGGGCTATCTAACACTTAAACTATTTTTCAAATCGGAGCAAACCAACTAACTCTTCAGCTATATAATATTATTAATATAGTATAGATTAAAATAAATTCCTGTATCTACACAGGTTGTATTTCTTTGGTAGCATGACGAAACATAACTAATACAGAAAAATAAATACCCAAACTTGATAGTTTTATAGCTCCTTCGAACTCAATAAACTAGGAGGACATAAACGCCTATTTCTCGAATATACAGTGTGTTATAGTTCCCAAGCGACTGTTATAAAATTTTGTCGAACTCGTAGCTCGTGCGTTGTAAATCAGGGTCCCCTTGTGAGCGCTGCTGGCATTATTTACTAGTGTTTTGTGTTTAGAGCCTTAAAATGCCTTTAATGTATTCGATTACTGTTTAAGGCTTACTGGACGTGTTTTATGGCATAGAGGGGAAAAATGGTAAACCATGTCTTTGGTTAATTACGGACCTAATCATTATAAAACAGCTTATGTTAATTGATCAATAGATACATTCTATTTAATACACCAATGTTAATTAATTAGGCTGTATCTTCAGGGAAAGCATTGCACAATAGCTGTTTTATGCGTATACATTTTTCATAATTATGCATTTTGAAGACATTACGAAGAATCTTAGTTTTTAACACTTATCATATCGATTCCATAAAGTTTCTTCTATTTTTATTATGTAAAGTAGGCAGGTACTATCTGTACTTATTGTTTTCTTCCATGATAATGTAAGACTTCGTTTGGACGATTTTGTGCAAGAAAATCCCGGTTTTCTTACCATTTTTTCCTTACCTTTCTACGAAGGATGTCACCTTTACAATAGAGTTATTTAAAGCCAATCAACTCTGTTTTAGGGCCATACTAGCTACTGGGATCCACAATGCTGACTAAGACACCGAATCCACACTAAACACAAAGATGGTGCTGTTAAAACAAGATAAAATCGACTTTACTCGTAAAAATCGTAACTTGTGTCGCAAAAGGGTACTTTTTTATTCGCTTCCGACGTCAGTAAAAAGGTTCTTGTTAGTAGCTATCCCTTCTGGCCAATCGGATTCCGAGTATCTTCGGGTTTTTCGCCAGTTTTTGGTAATTTCCGAAGAGGTTCCGTTGTCTGTATGTTTGAATAGGCTCTTAATAGATTGAATCGATATAATGCGTGTTGTGATACTTGTTTTCGAGAGGACTTTTGGATTATTATATTCTGAAGCCGCTTTATTGGGAGAATGAAGAAAGCTTTTTGCTTTCAACGTTTTTGAGTGATTGGGTGTAAAGATTTTTATACTGTACTCTTTCAAGTCAAACCCTAAAATACCTATATATTGGATTGGGGTCATTATCGTATCAACCCAAAAAAATAATTATAATTAATCAGGTCATCCATGAATCAAAATCTCGGAATCATAACGTGAGTGTTCGACATTTAAGTGGGTACGCACTGCACCGATGGGATCGATATTCCTTGTAACATTTACCAACAACACACGTGAAACTCTGCGCAGTTTATAGCCTCCTGGTACTTTTGAAAACTTTGACACTAAACCGTCTGCACGAAAAAGCGGTATTTTGATTGTATTTCGTTTTTATAAACCCGTATAGTTGATCTTTTTGGGTTTTGTGTGCACGCGACGTATTGTGCTTTGATTTTATGTTTGCTTAGTCATCATTCTTGTGTATATATTATAACCCGTTTCTCTAATCTAGATTTGGTGTTATAGATAAGGTACGATTAATATGATTGTTCAAAATTGTTTTTTTTATTTTAATTATACGTTATCTTATTTAATATCATTCAGGTTTTACCAAAATAGTGAATTCCGACGCTATTTGAATACTTTACAGTTTTTTTTTACTAAAAGATGTCAAGCGAATTGTAATTTACTACTATTTAATACTTTATTGCCTTTTCAAAAAACCATGCTTAAGTTTGAGATCCCTTTATACATGTGTGTCAGAGTTTCTGATCGATAGTCAAAGTAAGTTAGTTCAAATAACTAGATAATTACTTATGTCTTTAACCAATAGCTTCTCTCTCGTGATTAAACGATCCTACCACAGTGTGTATATTTACAACTACCCTTAGGGTGTAATTTGCGTAGGCTGTAGGTAATTATAGACGGATGTGACGTCATAATTAAGATAGTGTGCTATCTAGAGAATTAATGTCGTATTCTGGCGTTCCGTGAGCCAGGGATGGATCCGATTCGAATATGGGGTAAAAGAAGGATAAGAATGAATGATTGACATAACATAACATAATATCACGCCTGTATTCCCCGAAGGGGTAGGCAGAGGTGTACATATAGTACACCCACATTTCGCCAGTTATGTTGTAATTCCCAATGTAATAGGGGGCGAGCCTATTGCCATCAACCGGACACATATCCAGACTCCGTGCTGCTACTGAGAATTACCTAATGGAAAACTCAGTAACACTTTGCCCGACCCGGGATTTGAACCCAGGACCTCTTATGAATGATTGATATAGAAGCAAAATTTATAGCATTAATGTCCTTGAATTACTTAAAAAGTGTATTCAAAGCGATGGTGAAATCAAATTTACATTTTCTCTTTAAGAAACCCTTAAAAATGACAACAGAAAAAATCACCAACATAATTTTAACAATACCCTCATTTTTTGTTACAGGTAAGAACCGAGTCGGACTTCAAATGCTGATTACTCTCGACCCTCAAAAATAGAACAATAGATACCTTAACGACCTATGTACGAAAACGTAGAAAAATTTATGGGCCCACATAAATTTGGCGGGGAAAATCTTTCAACACAAAATATTGTCTGTTCTCCGCATTATGTTATATAAAATGGCGATACGTAAAGGGATTCCCTTTATGCGACAGATAAGATGGTTGTAGCTGAATAAAATGTACTTTTATTTAGGTATACAGAGTGTTTTAAAGTTGAAACTGAATGTTACTTAAGGGATGTATACAGAAAGATATCTTGAATGTCTGTATGTCCCTGAAAAATTGCTGAATTGGAAAATTGCATGGAAGTGTGTAAGTATCGTTTTTTATTTAGCTTGTGGACGATTATTATTGTTTTATTACGGAATGTTTTCAAATTTAAAAAAAAACCTATTTTTAATTTACGCCTTTTCCAGTCATGTTTTTACTTTTTTTAATTTAGGCGTTACCTGCCCGTCGTGCTTTTTACTGGTTTACCATATCACCACACCGCAGTTAACGTACCGTAAAACCGACGCTTTCAAAATTTTTCATGATCTCTAAAAATTAAAATCTGCTATAATTTATTCGAATTAATTTTTATAAAACCTACACTTAATCGCGAATAGTTTTCTAACTTTTATATTAATTTGTACCAAAGGAACACTTGTTTCATCAATTATTTAATTATACTTGCGAAGACACGCTGTATAATGTCTGTTCTCAAGTTTTAATTGTTTTGTTAAAGCTGCTATTTAGATAGGATTAGTTTTAACTATCGCTGGCCGCGTACATACCATTGCGTGAGTTTTCTTTAAACTTTGGCTTAGATTTTGTGGATGAAATATGTCCAATGACATCTGATCTCAATCTAAAGCATGTTTTTATTATAATTTAGGGGGCTTTATCACCTCATCAAGGGCATTGGCTTTATATTTAAGTGGTACGTGTGTACTGGTTTATATATCGGTACTTACTGCTTGTATCACAACTCCTTGGCCAGTCTATTGTTCTCTTAGAACCATCTGGACAGTCTTCTTCTTATCGTATGGTTAATGAACAACCTGGTGTCAGAGTTTAAACCGCCTGTAGGCCTCTGGCATGGCTTTACACACCGTTGAAAACCTCTCAGGTGTGCCGGTTTATCTTGAGCAATTTTTTATAACGCGACATGCTAAGATTTTCTGAGAAGTGAACAGAGGAAGACCACGGATATTTATCTACACATCATCAGCCCGTTGCAGTCCACTGTTGGACATAGGCCTTTCCCAAGGTACGCCACAGAGCCCATGTTTCTACACATGCAAATCATGACATATTGTAAACATAATGTTCCTCTAAGTTAATTTCTTCAGTAGTTATTTATACGTATCAGTGTCCACAAGTATTTATTGACACAAAAGTAATCAGGCCATATACCGAACTGAATGGAACACGCCATACGAAGCACGTACCGCCACCGGTTTACGAGTTATAAAACTTTTAGTTTTGTTCCTTATTTCCTTTGTGACTTCACCTTGTGTTTCTGATTTTTGAAGGTAGCTAACAACTTTAGTTAGGTCGGTCTATGTACCGTGTTCACATAAAATCTTAGCGTTATACACCGAGTTAATTCATTCATCTGACTAGCATTTATTCCAACTAGAACAACTATTAGACTCTGCTTCTACTCCTACTCGGACGTAGCGATTGTGAGCGACTGTTAGTAGCATAGTATAACAAAAAATATTTATCAGTTGCTAAAAACGGTGAAGGATAACGTCGTGAGGAAACCGACGCAATTGAGAGATAATTAAATCTAGGTTTCCTCACGATGTTTTCCATCATATATTACATGTTTTATCATTTGACAGGTAGATACTAAAGCGTTAACAACACTTAAGTAGCAACAACACTTTCTCCACACTGTTGGTTTCGCAGATACAATTGTTTTCTAACATTGTACATACTATTGTCGCGTTGTGAGAGCTCTCACATGGTTTTTTATAACATTAATATCACAATAGTGTCGTTATGTAGTGGGAAGGGATGTTTTTTTAATCTTTGCCCCGCACTTGAAATTTCTCATGTAGAATAAGCGTCTTTCAGGCAAGATATAGGGTGTGTGTCTTTCCCATTCAAACTTAAAAATGTATTTGTAGTTATGGATGAAGGAAAATTTTAATAATCACGCCGGTATTCCGTGACTGCCTCGTTGGTCTAGTGGTCGCTAAGTGCGACTGCTGAGCACGAGGTTCTGGGTTCGAATCCCGGGTCGGGCAAAGTGTTACTGTGTTTTTCATTAGGTAATTCTCAGTAGCAGCACGGAGTCTGGATTTGTGCCCGGTTAGTGGCAATAGGCTCGCCCTCTATTACATTGGGACCTAAAAACATAACTGGCGAAATGTGGGAGTACTATATGTGCACCTCTGCCTACCCCTTTGGGGAATACAGGCGTGATGTTATGTTAATGTTATGTATTCCCTCAAGGTGTAGCAAAAGTTTTCTCCTTTGTCAGGAGTGTATTCCTCATTTTGATTGTCAGCAGCCTACACGATGAACATAACATAACAGATCTCTCCATTCCCCGAAGAGGTAGGCAGAGGTGTATAATACAACCACATGTCCGATTAGTTCCAATGTATTCCGATCGTATTGCCATTAACCGGGCAAAGATCCAGACTCCGTGCTGCTTTTGAGGTTAATTAATGGAAAATCTAGTAACACCACCTCAACCGGGAATAGTATAACAAACAGTTCAATTTGTTGTAATACCAGTCGTATTCAGTATATTCAACAACAACCAAAATTCTATCATATTACCTACTATTATCAGAACCTATGCGAGTGAATGAGGCGAAAGAAGTATGTCAGGATCGTAGCAAATGGAAATCCGTGGTCTCTGCCTACCCCTCGTGGAAATAGGCGTGACTTTATGTATGTATGTATGTATCAGAACCTAAGAAAAATGTGGAACCACGTTGCCGCGTTGTGTGAAAATACATCTGTATTGCACCCGACTTTCTTTATACGGATACAAATTGTAGTGGAAATAAACGTGCTTTGCGTGGTTTGCTTCGATATGTAACAAATGTGGACACTATTGTTTTACTGTGACCGTAGTTTAACCTCTTGGAGAGCAATAAATTTAGCTGTTGAAGTTAAATACAGTTAGGGAGCTACGAATATACACGATTGCATGCTCGTGAAGTGCCGGGCGAGAACAGCATCTCCCCATCTCGTCCCGTTGGGTGTCGTAGGAGACAACTAAGGGAAAATAGCAATCCGATTGGCGCAGTGACTAAGCGATTAGACTGCTGCGCATAGAATTTCAGGTTCGATACCCGCACGGGGCAAACATTTGTGCGATCCACATTTGATTGTCCCGAGTCAAGGTGTTCGTTTATGTGATATTTCATGTTTGTGAAACGCACCCATGATACAGGAGAAATTACTAGTGTGGCGACGTATTAAAAAAAAACCAGAAGATGGGCAGCAGCGTCTTCTGTAACTTCACCGCCAATACTGCGATCCTCAAGCCGCTTGCCCTAAGAGCGGCTGATGATGACCTGCATTAATGTTATGGGATAGCATTAGATAACTCTGTGTTTACCCATATACAGGTTGTATTTTTAAAATCTAAATACAATTATGGAGCATACGTTTTTCATATAATTCGACAAATGAATGTTATTAGATATTCAATCACTTTGTATTATTCAATTGTATCGTATTTCTAAAGATATAACATGTTGAAAGTATGAAGTCAAAAATGTTTTGTATCTAGAACTAGTAGCAAACAAAATAAATGAGATTTCATTCGCAATATAACATAGTTTTTAAGTTAGATATTGTATTTTTATTTTGTATAGCAGCTACGCAGCAGGCACCACGTGTTACGATACTTTTTATACATGGATTTTTTTCTTACAAGTATTAATTTGTTTATGCTCGTGTTTAGGGTTTAACAAAAATCGTAAAAGCTCTTTTATTTAATAATACAAATTTTCCCAAAATGTGGGCTCTATTTAGTCTTTGAAGACTGATATATTTCAGACAGAATACTTCGAAGTAAATTTATTAGTTCTGTTATTTCTATAACATACAAAAGGAACACTTTTTATCGTCAAGTGCTCAAAGTGTACTTGAATTATCAACCCCTTTAAATACGTTCTCGTTGTCGCGTCCTTCTCTACGTATCTCTGCGTAATTCATGAATGGCGTAAAGTGCCCGCACTCGCCGTGTCATTCATTCGTTCACGTGACGTCATATTCAACGCTTTTTAGGTTTCTTATTTTATGAATAATATAACTAAACAAACTTTGATTGAATAATACGCCTATGATTTGTTATAACTTTAAAATGTAGTACAAAGTATGAAAAATACATTTTAAGGACACTACTACAGCCCCCTTACCATGAACTCTTAAAGCAGGACAGTTTACGATGAGGAAGCGAGACGCCACATTAGACTGCTCGTAGCGGCATCTGGCTTCCTCATCGTAAACTGTCCTGCTTTAAGAGTTCATGGTAAGCGGGCAGTTCACTACACAAATGAACGAAGAAATTATAAGCAAATCAGATTGTTTTAAACAATGAAATATTCATTTTTAGTAAGCTATGATCATAACTACGAAGATAAGGTTTATTTACAATTAATACAACATGAAAAAACGTATTAAAAAATTTTATTATAATTATTTTATCAAAACACGTAATAATTTAAAAAAAAAAGCTGCTAGACAAATGTTGTTTAAATTTAAAATCACTGTCTAAAAGCTAAATGTAATTCTAAATTACATTCTGTACTTGTTACATTCGACACAGAAATAGATCACGCTGTATCCGTCATGTTTTACGACTAATAAAAGTTTACTTTTTAATCGTCTGTTAACTGGGTTTTTATAGAAATCGTAACTGTGATGAGTGATGTGTCGTTCCTATAATTTTATGGTTCATACCTACACTTGTTTTAAAGTGTGCACTTATTAATATAATAAAAAAATTGTTAAGTAATTAGGTATTTTATTATAATTACATTTTAATGTAGGTAGTATAAGTAGATTATTTTGCTGATACATAGTTACTTCGTATCACGCTAATATTATATGGCGAAAGTTTGTGAGTGTGTTTGTATGTTTGTTACCTCTTCACGCTTAAACGGCTGGACCGATTTTGCTAAAATTTGGTATGGAGGTAGCCGACACTCCAGATTACCATGGAGGCTTTAATTCCGAAAAAATGTAGCGGGTAACATACATAGCTAGATATGATATAAAAGCCTTAACACAAAAAAAAAAAACATTAGATTTGCGAATTATTATCTAACTTTCACGACTGTTCAGTTAGGGTAAGCATCACTATATATAGGTCATTACTTTTGTGATTTGCTGATTGAAATATGCTGGTTGAATCCTTTAAGGATTTTCATAACTAAACTTGACTAAGTAGGTACTTACCTAATCAATGAACATTCTTCCTCATCCGCAGCATATTGATGCCATCAATTGAAATTACTTCTACAAAATGTCGTAACTATAAAATACAACTAAAATCCTTCTAAAACCCACTTGTATTTACGGTACAACATAAACTCAGTCATAAAATATTTTTAAGCGCACCGATTATTTTCACTTACCGCACAGAATAACCAATAGTACTACGTACTTAGTTACGAGCGGCCACTCGGTCTCCCACCATCATAATATTCCTTACCCACATTCAACGCAAACACTCAGTTTGCCGGCAATAAGACTGCAAAATTCAATGGACAATAATCATAATAGTTTATTTATACAACAATACACATTATATTACATTAGAGCATCACATTAAAAATAATTCAGTAGCTATATTGTCGAAGAAGTCGAGGTGGCCTAGTGGTTGACATACCGGATTTCAAACCCAGGCAAGTATCAATGTGACTTTTTCAATGTCATAAATACTTTCTTAGATATTCTAAGACACCACTGACTGACGGTGACGGAAAACATCGTAAGGAAACCTGGATTTAATTATCTGAAATCGCCAACCCGCAGTGAGCTAGCGTGGTGATCAGTGCTCAATCCTCCTCTATACGAGAAGAGGCCTTTGCCCTGCAGTGGGACAGTTATAGGCTGTTTTTATTATTTATATTATTAGGTATATTATGGGAGACTGGTGCCTAAGCTAGGCTTTATGGGCCTTTATGTTTCAGTTCACCAGGTCTCCATCCTTTAGCCATTATAGCTCTTATTACAATGGATATTAATACGAGGTGACTGCATCTGCACACGTTGCCTGACCGCGAAGTAGACATAACAGTTAAACAATCGACGTATACCTACTAAGTTACCTATATGTAATGCACTAGGCTGTGAAAGGGTTAAAACTGAGTACTTAGAAATGCTTGGGACTTAGCTTTTACAAGTTACAAGTAACCCTTAAGCATTCACGTGTGTGATGTGTATGTTCGTGTACAGGCGTAAGTTTGTATGTAGTGTTATTTATATCGTGAATAGGGTAGCCACCATAAAATATAGTATCGTAATACCTATATTTTAGCTAGCTTTTATATTTTACTAAATTAGGATATGTGAAATTTCCGTCGCTAATTTTTGTTCCATTTTTTTCAGATTTGATTATTTCGGAAGTAAAAATATGGTATTTTAAAAATAAAGTGTTATTTTTTACGACTTAAACAAAAAATACCATTTTTTCTTAAAAAAAAAGATGGCAACCCTAATTGTGAACGCCGTATAGAGTGTCCAACGCTTACTGCTAGTAGATATTATGATTTAACGAGCGGTACGGATACCGATGGTTATATGTTTATATAATAGCCCTTTTTCATGGCGAGTAACCATGGTACGATTTTGACGATCGAGTCAATTGTTTTTGGTTGAGTTACGACCATCATATTTCCATTAATCATACGGGTCTGCAGTCCCACTGCAGGGTAAAAGTCTTCTAGGCTTATGCAATAGGTAAAACGCGTGTAAAAAAACTCATCCAGCACTTATGTTTTGATTTCTTCTTATGTAGTTTGGTTCCTAAGCACAATGTTCGGGTATCAGACCACATAATGATGCATTAATGTCAAAAAAACATCACAGATGTCTTTTTTTATCACTTTTAAGTATAACGCTTACGCCATTGATTTGAGGCATCCTCATGATATGAGCAAAGCATGTAGGTACTTTTATTCTCACTTAGTTTTACAAAGACAATTAAGTGCCTACTTCGAAACGAATTGTTAAATATGTCCTTATTTTAAAAGAGTAAATATGGAGTTTCTTGCTGGTTCCTCTCCATAGAAACGTCACTTTTTAATAAAGCATTTTGATTTGATCTTGAAGAGTGCGCTTTTTTAGCCTATATGAAATAAAAATCCTATGACTATGACCTAAATGCGAACAGTGAAGATAGTAAGATGTCAAACTATTCCATCATCAGGATAAATGATGAAAGTCACTGTTTTAATATCTTTTTATTTGTTTTTTATTTCACGAAGCGTTATCAACGTCATACACGGGAGAGCTCGATAACTGTATTTTATTTAAGAGTTATTTTTGTCTGCACTGGATTCTGTTTACGCAGTGTGCGTCAGTTTGATAAGGTCTGTGCGGAGGGAACTTTGTTTTTTTATTGACAGTATATCGGAAGATAGCTAGCGAATATTGAACGATCTTTAGTGAATAGTCGTAACCTACATTTAAAAATATCATTAAGGCACGTTTTATTATTACGTGTAATATGAGGACACGCAAAGGATTTGGCCCAGCGCAGCGGTGGGACATAAATTGACTACCCAACACAAATGTGATCATTTTAGTCTAATGAGTTTCAAAGGATTTCAGTGACTAAAGATCTTCAGTCAAAACCGATCGGCAACTTTCAACCTACAAAAATATCGGAATTGTCATAATTGTTAAAACAATATGGCAATGGCAATAGGCTCGCCCCCTATTACATTGGGACTTACAACATAACAGGCGAAATGTGGGTGCACTATATGTTCACCTCTGCCTACCCCTTCGGGGAATACAGCCGTGATGTTATGTTATGTGTTAAAGTAAAAGAAATTCTTTTAACATCGTCTGCCTTCTAGTCTCCTCAGTCTACTACAAATTTACGTCAGTCTTTCATTTTATTGTGTTATTGTAACATAGTCGGTTATCGAACACAAAGTCTTACAATAAAACCTATAACAAATAAAACGAACAACCACGATAAACAAACAACAATATAGCTCTAAATTGCACAAAGCACGTAGTCTCTTCGATATGTCATCGGATACGCGATAAACCTGCGTTCTAAATCAACGTTGTAAACACGAAAACATGAACTGATATTAAATTCCTAGCTGTGAAATATTGCTCGCTGCAGCGGTTTAAAATTGCCCACAACGGGTTGGGTGACACCCCTAAGCTATTCCAGTTATGTCCGTAAAAAAGAATAGGGATGCCCCAAATTACAAATTTTTTTTTAGTTTGTTTTTTTGGTTTTTTAGTACTCAAAAGTGACATTGCCCACTGTGCTGGAATCGCATCTAGTTTACATTTTGATTAGGCTGATTTAGAATCCCAGTGCTGGACAAAGACCTCTGCTTTGATATTACGTCCCATCTTTGATATTGGTATAAAAGGTAATTAATAAAAACGGCCTTAACTTAGCCAATGTTACATGTAATAAACTTTTACTCTATTGACTAATTAGACCAAAAAACGAACGAACCCTTAACGACTCCCATTAAACTGAAAACAACAGAAAAAGTCAAATCTATCTACTTCTCAACAGAACTCTTTTACAAAATCGATTTTATCACACAATAAGGACTATTACAACACTATCTACATTACAAAAACACGATATGGCCTTTATTACTCAGTATTGCACTACAACAAGGAAACGTTAAAGTTTATACATGCTTATTTTCATCTCATCAAAACAACACGATCACGGAAACTTGTACGTTCGTGGAGGGTGAATCGTGAGTGCATTTTATATGAATGTTGGTTGGAGAAACTCTTAAATAGTAACTCACTGGAATGTCGGAAGTGTAAACCATCTCATCACTTTTATATATCCTGAAAAGGCTCCTAGATCAAGAGTCTGTCTTTCGAGAAACGTCAGTCTTCTTATCGTATGGTTGATAAACAGCCTGGTGTCAGAGTTTAAACCACTTGCCCCCCTTACCGTGAACTCTTAAAGCAGGACAGTTTATCATGTGGAAGCGAGATGCCGCTACGTGCTGTAAATTAAGTAAACAATTAAGGTCTAAGTTTCACTATTAGAAAGGAACGCCAATAATACTCACCCAATTATGTCAATACTCATTCTTGCATAACAGTGTTGCAAGAGACCGTCAAAGTCCCATATAAAAAGTCTGTTAGCGCTTATCAAGCACGTTTTCAACCCCGTGGAGCTACAACGAATTTTCAAACAGAAAAACTCAATAACTACAAGAAAGTAGAAGAACATTTTCTTTAAAATTCAATTTAGCTTGCAAGAGTTGTCGATAATGGCAAAAAGTCGGATATCCGGTCACGTTTATCGGTCAGACATCATTTATTACCGGTTTAAAAGTCGAACATTTCCATCTACGAGTAACAACCGGGTAGCACGTGCCAATACTTGTGGATAAAGTATACGTTTATTATTGTACCCGGATTTATTACTTTTGAAAATAGCGCAAAAATATTGTGTATATTTGTAGTAAAATTATTGTGTTAATTACGCATAGACACAAATCAAGCATTTTATGAATAAAGAATTTAACATTTTACCCGTAGGTATATATTTATAAAAAAATCCATAACATTTATACTTATATTAAAAATGTTTTGTTAGTTTGACTGAAATTATTGTAGGTATATCATATTTTAGACATTCAAACATAATTTAAAGTTAGAAATAATGAATGGAAACCATTTTTTTATATCGTTACAAAGACGATGGACGTTCGAAACATCTGTATACTGTGTCATTTTAAATATTTATTATTGACAGCCCTAGGTCATCCTTGTATCGGGATGCGCTAACACACGGAATGAAGTGCTGCCGTTGTGATCATATGCCCCGGATATCCGGTTCACTTGTCCACGAAACGTGACTTGGGTTTTTAATTGCTGCATTTTTTTCTTCTTACTTTTTGTCCATATTGGCAGGGAATTTTGAATTTCTCGCGCGTACCCCGATATGGCGATTTCCGTTTAGAAATGGTGCAATGGAATGGATATAGTTTTAGGGATCAGCTTATCAACTGCGAATATTCTTTCACCTCTGTAAAACTTTTCATCTGATAATCTGGACCCTGGAAAATAGAACCTCCTTTTTTTGAAGAAACCGCAAATATTAGGTAAATAAAGAATTAGAGATAAGTACATGAGTTAGGTACCATAATATTGCACTCACGTCTGTACTAGCAAAATATTATTTATTTACTGTTCAAGAAAAGTTTACACGAATCGTATAGACTAAACAGTATCCCGCTAAACCGTTACTGTCATGACGTCATAGTATTGAACTAAGAGCGGGTTGCTACAGCTTTACTTGACGCACACATAAATCCTAAAAAAGGCGATACCAATGATATTTTTTTCTTGCAGCCTTAATAACGAAAAAGTTTTATTTGCTACTCGCAGCCCTAACGTTGATAACTGGGTTATTTATGCCATGAGTCCACGTTTCATATTTTACGTACTGTTATAACCCTTATTACAAGGCAATAGAGCCTAAGTCAGCTTTTAGTTATTATATAGTATTTTTCCAGTACTAAAGTGTTGATGTTGCATTTTTACCCGATGCACAGGAATAAGGTTTGTAATTAAGTCAGTTAGATTCTGAACGCTGTCGCGTATACTAGTTGCCTAAATTAAAGGAGCAATTAAGAGGGACATTGCCAAAATTGTACCCAAGAACTTGTAAGTCCGTGCTATTGTGTTTTGTGGTGAAATAAAGTGGTTCCAGTAGAAAAATTGTTTTTTTTAAAAAGACAAACGGGGTCGGCTTAGTAACAAATTGGTGTCAGAAGTGGGATACCAGAGACGAAATCTTACGACGTTGAGTCTAACAGATACTGGTATCCTGAACCTACAGCCCCCCGTCGATTGACCGACAGTGAGACTTGACCCAAGGTCAAGCCTGCGTCACTACTTGGACGACGGTCAGCCTCAGCCCTTCGGCTTGAGCCCGCTCCAGCCACATCAGTAATTGGACGACGGTCAGCCTCAGCTCTGCAGCTTGAGCCCGCTCCAGCCACATCGACACTTGGACGACAGCCAGCCTCCACTGTACAGTGTGAGTCCGCTCCAGACGGTATCAACATCACCAGAAGCTTCAGGTCTAACTCACCAACCTTCAAACTCAAGAAATTCCGCAGTCAACCAACCGTGTGAAAGTTCAACTCCGATAAGTCACAACGCAACGTGACTCCGGACTCCGAGTGCCACCGCGAACCTGATAATGCAGGTGTCAGCAGTCATCGTGTTACTGTGAGTGTTTCTTGTGAACTTCAATTTTTCCAATTTAAAGTGTCTCTGAATTCGTGTCTCTGTATTTGGTATACATATAATTTTAAATAGTTTAACACTACGCTGCTTTTCTATCTTCACTGATTTTAATTGTTTTGTCATTTCTATTTCTTATTATCCTAACATTATTATTTAACTGTTAAATTTAATTTTGTCCAACATATCATAATATTTCATGTCTATCAAGCAAGAGTTACCTAAATCAAAGGAAATGTCCGACAAAATTACTCTATCTTTCCTAACTAAATTTATAAAGCCTTATAATGGTGACAGGGAAACCCTCCCTGCATTTCTCACAAACTGTGAGAATTCCATGTCCTTGGCTACAGTAGACCAACAAACTGTGCTATGTAAATTTGTCATTTCACAACTAGAAGGTAAAGCACAGGTTGCATGCAGCCTTAAGACATTTTCATCGTGGTCGGAGCTAAAGTCCTTTCTAAAAGCTACTTTCGGGGAGAAAAAGCACGCCACACATTTATTATCAGATCTGCAACACTGTAAACAATTATTAAATGAAGACGTTACTATTTATTCTTTAAGGTTGGAGTCAATTTTGACTCGTATACAGTCAGACATACATTATAGTTGCAAAAATGAAAAGGAACTGCCTGGCAGAATAGCAGCCATGGAGGACCTTGCCCTAAACACCTTTATGTTAGGGTTAAACCCTTCCATATCGACTATTGTCCGTTGTAAAAATCCCTCTAATCTCAATGAAGCCATACAGTATGCTATTGATGAAGAAAAATTATTTAACCTATCCAGATCTAATCTAAAATCTTCTAAACAGTGTTCTACTTGCAACAAATCGGGTCATAATTCATCAGAATGTTTTAAGAATAAAAAACAGCATGGTAAAGACCTTAAAATTTACAAAAATTCGCCGTCTCCTAATTCTAATACTAATCTCGCAGATAATCCGAAAACTTGTAATTATTGTAAAAATGTTGGCCACGTGATCAAAGAGTGTCGCAAGCTTCAATATAATATGAAGCAAAGGCAAGCCGCTGACACTGCACAACGTGACCGTAACTCGGCACCTACTAACATTAATGACGCATCTACACACACGTGTGAAAATATAGCTAAAATTAATGACGATAATTTAAACTAAGCAAGATTTTGGTACCGTGTCTGCCAAAATCGAACAAAGTTCTAAATGACACGACCTATGCTAATTCTTATACTAATTCTCCTAAATTCGCATCTCATCCAAAAGAGATGAGTTCTTCTAAATTCGCATCTCATCCAAAGGAGATGAGTTCTACTAAATTCGCATCTCATCCAAAGGAGATGAGTTCTTCTAAATTCGCATCTCATCCAAAAGAGATGAGTTCTCCTAAATTCGCATCTCATCCAAAAGAGATGAGTTCTTCTAAATTCGCATCTCATCTAAAAGAGATGAGTTCTTCTAAATTCGCATCTCATCCAAAGGAGATGAGTTCTTCCAAATTCGCATCTCATCCAGAAGGAATGAGTCCTACCAAATATTCATCTCAGTCGATTAAACTGAGTTCTACTACGTCTAATGATAAAACAAAATGTCGATTATGTACCGAAAGGTTACAAGCATCTTATACTAATTCTAAACCTATATACGAAATTAATGACTACTCTAGAAAAGTAGCTTTACCTCATATTTATCTACATACTAATCACGCTCGCGAACAGTTATGTTTCCTTATAGATACAGGATCGACCATAAGTATCGTTAAAGAGTCCTGTTTACAAAAACTTCCAAGTCTATATACTGAAACTGTCAAATTAAAGGGCATTAACAGTTCAGAAACTCCAGTAGAAACTCTAGGTACCTTCCAAATGGAGTTCAACTTGTCGGATAATACACATAAGTATAAATTTCATGTCACTAAAGATGACATCAATCTTGTTAATTATGATGGAATAATCGGTAGCGATTTTTGCAGTTATTTTAAAACAAACATCGATTACTCTTCAAAATCAATTTCCATATTAAGTCACTCCATTCCTATTATTTATACTCAACCTTCATACAATATTCCGGCTCGATCAGAAGTAGTTATCGAGTGCACTGTATCAAATTACTCTCCTAAACTTTATCACAACAATGAAGCTCTCATACTAGATCACATCTTAAGTGAAGGCGTTTATGTCGCTAATTGCATGGTCTCAATTAAACCGAATGGAAAAACAAACGTGACTATTTTAAACACTACAGAGTGTGACATTGAAATAAAAGATTATTACGTAACAGCGACGCCCCTTGAACTTGACTGCTCAATTGTTAATTCTTATAATATTAATGCTACCTCTTGTTCGAAAAATGATCGCGTAAATAAAGTACTCAACCTTATCCGTTGCTCTCATCTAAACGATGAAGAGAAAAAGGCTCTCTTAGAATGTTGCTCCCACTACACAGATATTTTCCATGTCGAAGGTGAACCTTTAACCTTCACGAATGCTATTGAGCATACTATTAACACAGGTGATGCCCCACCTATTAATGTAAAATCATATCGTTTCCCTGAATGCCACAAAGAAGAAGTCGATTCCCAAATTCGTAAAATGCTAGACCAAAATATTATTCGACCTTCAATTTCGCCTTGGAGCGCCCCAGTTTGGGTAGTCCCGAAAAAAATGGACGCTTCCGGCAAACAAAAGTGGAGGATAGTCATCGACTATCGCCGTCTTAATGATGTCACTGTTTCCGAATCTTATCCACTGCCTCTTATCACTGATATTTTAGACCAATTAGGTCACTCTAAATATTTCAGCACGCTAGACCTTACAAGTGGCTTTCATCAACTGAAAACTAGTCCCAAGGACGCGCCTAAAACAGGTTTCACAGTTAGCACAAATTCAGACATGTCGGGTCATTACGAATTTACCCGAATGCCTTTCGGGCTGAAAAATGCCCCTGCCACGTTTCAGCGTCTTATGAACACTGTATTATCAGGCTTACAAGGCCTTCATTGCTATATCTATCTTGACGATTGTATAGTTTATAGTCAAAATCTACAAGATCATATACAAAAATTACGACTAGTATTTGACAAATTTCGTGAATACAATTTAAAACTCCAACCGGACAAGTGTGAGTTCCTAAGGCATGAAGTAACTTACCTTGGTCATATTATCACCGATAAAGGTGTATCTCCGAATCCTGAAAAGGTCAGCGCTGTATCGCAATTTCCAGTTCCTAAAAATCCTAAAAATATTAAGTCGTTTCTAGGCCTAATAGGCTATTATCGCCGATTCATTGAAAACTTTTCTAAGTTAACTAAACCACTTACGTCTCTATTAAAAAAGGATGCTGTGTTCCACTGGGACACGGAACAACAACATGCATTCGACATCCTAAAAGAAAAATTGATTACTGCCCCTCTTCTACAGTACCCTGACTTCTCACAACCTTTTAATGTTACCACTGATGCAAGTAACTACGCCGTTGGCACCATACTGTCTCAGGGTCCCGTCGGCAAAGATAAGCCGATAGCTTACGCGTCGCGAACTTTAAATAAGCCTGAAGGGAATTATTCAACTACGGAAAAAGAATTATTAGCTATTATATTCGCCGTTAAAACTTTCCGACCATATTTATATGGTAATAGATTTAAAATAATAACAGATCATAGGCCTCTCGTGTGGCTATTTAATGTAAAAGATCCGGGTAGCAGACTCATTCGCTGGCGCCTCAAACTTGAGGAATACGATTATGAAATCGTTTATAAACAAGGTCGTCTCAATTCTAACGCCGATGCGCTATCCCGTTGCCCTATCAATGTTATTGCCGCAAATAATTTAAATAATTTCTCTTACGAACAGTATTTCAAGGCTCAATTTACAAATCAACTACCAGTCCCAAACACCATAATCGAAGAGTGTATTCAAGGACTACACTTATCTAAGTTAAATACAATCGCTTGTCCAGTCTCTTTAGACTTTGATTACTCTATGCCCCATTGCGAAGAGATATTATCGCAGCTCGATAATTCTGCTGATCTACTAAATTCCGAACGCGAGGCACTTACAATACAATGTGTCAACGATAAAAATAAAACCTACTATTTTCTATTTACAAAAGTACATCACTATGAAGAAACTAATTATAGAGATGTTTATAACTTATTAATTATGCTTAGAAATTTACTAATTGATTGCCAAAATATTACCAACCTTGCATTACCAGATTTCACGGACCCATTTTCAAAGCTTAAGTATTCTAAAATCTATAATATGATTTCCTATATTTTTCACGATACTAATATAAAAGTTCACATATATAAAAATCAATTAATCTATCCGACTCCTGTAGAAGTCCCTAAAATATTAAAAGAAAACCATGACTCTGTTATAGCTGGTCACCCAGGGACACAACGAATGTACTCCCGTATTAAAGCTGCCTATTATTGGAAAGGCATGCGGTCCGACATTGAACAATACGTAAAGAAATGCAAACTTTGCCAAATTAATAAGCCTTTAAGGAAATCAAATAAAGCTCCGATGGAGATAACTTCCACATCTACTAGGCCGTTTGAAAGACTGGCCCTTGACGTCGTAGGTCCTTTACCCGATGCAGGGCACCAAAACTTTAGATTCATCTTAACCTTACAAGATGACTTAACCAAATTTACTAGCGCTTACCCAATGGTTTCAGCTACTAGTGAGGAAATAGCAAGAAACCTTGTTCATTTTATGTCTCTTTTCGGTTTTCCCAAGACCATTCTCACAGATTTAGGTACATGTTTTACATCCGAATTATTTAAACAATTGACCGAAATACTAAAGGTCAAGGCTCTTTTTACTACTCCGTATCATCCACAAACCAATGGAGCACTTGAACGCTCACATGCTACTTTAAAAGAATACCTAAAATCCTTTGTTAATGAGAACCAGAACGACTGGCATTGTTACTTATTCACTGCGATTCTAGCTTATAATACTACACCTCATAGTACTACTAACTTTACTCCTCACGAGTTACTATATGGTTATAAACCATCCATTCCAAACTCGTTATATGAAACCTCTGGTAACACATACAACGAATATATTCGAGCTTTACAATATAGAATGCGCTTTAGTCGCGAGAAAGCCATTCAAAACATTATAAACAGTAAAGAAAGATCAAAACAATACTATGACGCAAACTCCCGTGACGTTACTTACAAGGTAGGAGATATGGTTTATCTCAAACAACATCATAGGCTTCGTAAAGCCTTATCGCCTATATGGAAAGGCCCTTATAAAATTAATAAAGTTCATAACAAACACAATGTAACCCTACAAGTAGGTCGCAAGGCTATTAAGTACCATACCAATGAAATTAAGCCTTCTACTTCTTAACCCATGTACTATGTTTCTTTTCAGAATAATATGCTACTATGGCACTTTATGCCTCGGCCGCACTGAATCAAACATCATCCCAATCTACCATAGCCCCGGGATTTATTTTGAACCTACTACTAATATTAATTTTTATACTGATCATTGGAAAGTGATCACCCACGTAGATTTAGTTTCTTTAGAACCGTATCTTAATAAAGCCGAATCATTGTTACACGATACTCTAGACTTGTGCAACAAGATTCAACCGCAAGAGTTAGGTACATGCAAAGACATGTCTAGCCCTATCGAAGTTTTAATCCAGTCTAGTTCTATCAAATTGCAATCGTTATCGCATATCATCTCCAACCAATTGACAAATAAAGTCAAACGATCTTTAGAATTCGGAGGTGAGATCTTAAAGTTTTTCTTCGGCACATTAGATGCAGATGATGCCCGAAAATATGATGCTGCAATTGAATCGTGCAAAAAGAGTGAGACAGAAATGTTTCATTTAATGAGAGATAACATTCACATTGTCAAGTCTACCATAAATAATTTTAACACTACCATTAGCAAACTTAATCAAAATGAGATGAAATTAAACGCCCAAATTAATCAGATGAATGAAATACTTTCCCAAATTACTAAGATCGATAATCAGTTACTATATACCTCAAAATTAAACAACCTTCTTAATATCATCGAAGGCTCTTTACTTGCTATAACTAATTTACTAGATACTACACTAAATTCTATTTTATTTTCTAAGGTTAATGTACTACATCCTAGTGTTATAAGTCCCTTAAATCTTTATTTAGAATTAACTAAGCATAGTAGTCAAGTAAGCAAAAGGTTAGATTTTCCAGTTTCTTTAACCATTCAAAATATTCATTCCATTATTGATGTTTCCGAATTTAGTTCTTATTTTTACAATAATAAGGTCATTTTTATATTACAGATCCCTTTGATCACTCCTGATAAGTTCATGACCTATAAAACATACCACTACCTACACCTCATGATGACTCACATAATACATTTGCTTTGATTCAACCTTCTAATTCTTATATTGCATTAAGTGACGACAGAATGCATTATGCTATGTTGGATACTCTTGATAAATGTAAAATAATAAACAGTAACTTTTCTATCTGTGAATTAAGTACTATATACTCATGTATAAGTAATCCTAATTGTGAATCTAAAATTTTAACTGAGATAACATTGTCATTACCTACAGAATGCAATGCTAAAATACTATATGGTCAAATTGATATTTGGCAAAAATTAAGAAATAATAAATGGATTTATGTCCAATCAAATATGAATAAATTGACTATTAAATGTGGTGAAAATATTAGTGACCATTCAATTACAGGAACAGGTATTGTAAAACTATCGCCTAATTGTATTGGGTATTCTAAAACGGTACAGTTGATACCGACTAGTTCTTATTCTATATTTACTAAGTCTCCTTTAGATATAAGCTTTGATATAACAACTGATGACTGTTGTAAAAAGGACATATTTAATAAGAGTTTACCACATTTGTCGCCAATCTCTTTGAGCAAAATTAACTTAGATTCTCTCAAATATGCAACTCATGAAATGGACAGTTTAGAACAAAAACTGAATAATCTGGAAGAGTTATCTCATTTTATTAAATATGGCCCTTACTATTCTACTTTTACTTATATACTAATTGTGTGTTTATTTGTATACTTAGTTTATAAATTATATAGGTACTTTAAGAACAAAAATAATTTAACTGCTGGATGTTGCGTGCAAATATTTAATCAATGTTATAATCAAAATACTAAACGCAAGTCCAAGGTTTCAAATAGAATTGAGATGACGGAAGTATCTTCAACTTCCGAAGACGACAATAAGTCAGTTCAGTCTATGCCTATTCGTTACCCAAATTATAAATCCACTACTAATGTTAATAAAGTCAAATCTATGTCAAATAGAAATCTAAACTTTTAAATGTAAAACTATTAATAAACTATGTTGTCAATTTTTATTCAAAATTATGTAACCTTTACATTTTAATGTAATAATAATATATGTTGTAGGATGTCTCTCTTAATAGTAATATCTTCAATCTTACTTCGCTTCATCTTAATGAGATAAAGCTTCGTTTAAAAGGGGGAGCTGTTATAACCCTTATTACAAGGCAATAGAGCCTAAGTCAGCTTTTAGTTATTATATAGTATTTTTCCAGTACTAAAGTGTTGATGTTGCATTTTTACCCGATGCACAGGAATAAGGTTTGTAATTAAGTCAGTTAGATTCTGAACGCTGTCGCGTATACTAGTTGCCTAAATTAAAGGAGCAATTAAGAGGGACATTGCCAAAATTGTACCCAAGAACTTGTAAGTCCGTGCTATTGTGTTTTGTGGTGAAATAAAGTGGTTCCAGTAGAAAAATTGTTTTTTTTAAAAAGACAAACGGGGTCGGCTTAGTAACAGTACGTTAAACTTCTTCTATAATCGTTATTTTTAACCGACTTCAAAAAAAGGAGGAGGTTCTCAATTCGTCGGGATCTTTTTTTTTTT
Source organism: Abrostola tripartita (assembly GCA_905340225.1). Taxonomy (NCBI): domain Eukaryota; kingdom Metazoa; phylum Arthropoda; class Insecta; order Lepidoptera; family Noctuidae; genus Abrostola; species Abrostola tripartita. The sequence goes on from HG996512.1 coordinate 6,881,123, forward strand.
TTTTTTTATGTATGTTCACCGATTACTCGAAGACGCCTGGACCGATTTGCAAAATTGTTTTTTTATTTGGTAGGGTATACTTTCCAGGTGGTCCCATAGTCATCAAGTCAGGATCTGATGATGGGAACCCTGAGAAATCGAGGGCAACTTTGGAAAGTTGTAGGCATGCATAGGGTAAAAACTTAATGCTCAGGTGTATGTTTGATAACACTATTCACTAGTGCAAGTTTGGAGCTGACCTGATGATGGAGACGAGAGAAGGTCGAGGGAACTCAGCAACGGTATATATTAACTACCTCGTGTTTGGGCTTATTATGTTCGTATTGACGAGACCTTTGCAACAGTGAAGGTTTGGAGCTGATCTGATGATGGGGACTAGAGAAGGTCGAAGGAACTCGGCAGCTGAATATGTAAACTACCTCGTGTTTGGGCTTATATTATTTGTATTGATGAGAACTTTCCACTAATGCGGATAGTAACAACTATACTTATCACTAGTATAGGTATATGTATAGTCACTGAAAAACTAAACGTTTTTTACGACAACGTTAACGAGATGTTGTTACAGACTCCTCTGCCCGACGCTTTCTCATACGAGATGCATGCAAGGAAGGCCTCCCCATCTTGTACCTACCAGCTGCTATATCCTATTTTATATATTTACACCACTAAAAATAAAAAAATAAATATTTTTTAATTAAAAAAAAAACCGCCTTCAAAAAAACAACAATAAAAAACGGGAACTAAAAAGCAAAAAATAATAAACAAGTACTTTCATACATAACACGCTAACCTACCTATATTTATAATCTATTCTAACCTACGATTAACCTATAATAAAATTTACAACTTTTTTGCAGTCGGTGCCAAGCAATGGCTAAAAAATTACTAAACACTTACAGACTATTACTAAAAGGAGAAAAAAACTAATTCCACAGCTTCTAGATTTTATTAATAAATCAAATGAGAAAACAACTAAAATATTTAAATTATTATTTATTTACTTTATAATTAGACACAAACACAAAGTAAGTGTAGCATGAATGATAACAGTATAATACACCTCTACTTTACAAATCAATTACTCAAAGACTTAACGAAAGAAACCATAAATCACACAACGCATCAAAACAAGGAGTTCGACGAATAACCAAGAGATTCCGAGTCACGTGAACGTAATGCATAGTTGTGTAGCCACCTTACTTGTAGAAATGTTGGTAACGAAACCATAGCGCGATTCAGGAATAGTGTCTAAATGAACAACGCCATCTATCGAAACAAAACTAAAACTCTGTAGAATTCTGGCATATGATAAGGAATTCATGTTCTGATTGGAAATTAATTATGTTGGCGCTTGGCACCGACTGCAAAAAAGTTGTAAATTTTATTATAGGTTAATCGTAGGTTAGAATAGATTATAAATATAGGTAGGTTAGCGTGTTATGTATGAAAGTACTTGTTTATTATTTTTTGCTTTTTAGTTCCCGTTTTTTATTGTTGTTTTTTTGAAGGCGGTTTTTTTTTTAATTAAAAAATATTTATTTGACGTACGTATGCAACCCGCCCTAAAAATATTGTTCATTCTTGTAATAAAAAAAATCTTGTGACGTGGGTGGATTTACAAATTACACATAAACAAAAATAGACCTGCATAAGTAAAGTTTACATTTAGTATAAACTTTAATCTTTATCTATACATATCTAAACCTATGTCTTAATACGCTTACGCTCAGCTAACTCTATTAGCCATGCACCACATTTACCCATAATAGCCTAATTAAAGCCTTTGACACACGAATATGACAATTAATTAGACACAGAGGTTATTGATCCTTGTAGTACCATTGATTTAAACACGAAGATAAATGAAATCCGAACGATTACAGTATAGATATTTTTAACATCACACTAGGAATTTCTTCTGTATCGTGGGTGCGTTTAACACACAGGACTCGGGACAAACATCTGCGGATCACTCAATTTTTCTTATATCTACTGCTTTCAAATTACCTATTGAAATTTGGTATTTTATGGATCATATCCATATGGAGTGGAGGGGAGAGGAGAGGCCTATGTCCAGCACTGATAGCCGAGTGGTATGACCGTTGGACTGCCAAGTCAAAGGTCGCAAGTCCAAATCCCGGCACGCACCAATGTCTTTTCGAATTCATGTGCGTACTATAAATTAGTTATCACTTGCTAAAAACGGTGAAGGAAAACATCGTGAGGAAACCGGCACACCTGAGAGATTTTTCAACGGTGTGTAAAGCCATGTCAGAGGCCTACAGGCGGTTTAAAACTCTGACACCAGGTTGTTCATCAACCATACGAAAAGGAAAGAAAGAAGCAGTCGATTAAGATTAGGCTTATTATGGATTCTTCCATCTACAAGGAGTCGCTTATATCTTTTGGTTAATAGATTATCTTTTGTTTCTTGACATCTAGCATACATGATAACAAATACACCAGTCGAAAAGATACGCGTACGTAAAATCTTGTGCGGGGAACCGAACCGTAACCTCTAGCGAAGTACACTTATTACTTTGACATTGCTTCAGTTATTTGAACTTCAATCATTGTATTGCACTTTATAAGTCCTTAGATACAGATCAGATAATATGAAGCTTAAAGGTCCATTATTATTCAATTGAGTTCAAAATTACTGCACGTATTTTGATTAAGGTGGGATAACAATACCTTTGTAGCTTTATAATATCTTACTTTATTCATTGTGTGTACATAAATAGTTACTCGATAGACGAGCTTACCATTCGTGCCCATCATCGTAACTTCTGTAAGTCACGATCTACACTGATAACCATTAAGAACCTGAAGCTCGAGGCGTCCCAGAGAAATGACTCCGACTGTCTTGGAAGCAGTAACGAAATCTATGCTCATACTATAAAGCTAAAGAGTTGGTTTGTTTGGTTGGTCAAACGCGCTAATCTCAGGAAATACTGGTCCGAATTGAAAATTATTTTTGTGTAGTCCGTTTATCGAGGAAGATAAATGATAAATGATTTTATTTCAGCAAATAGGTTCCAAAAAAACACTTTTACACGTCATTTTTTTATAAAATAGTTAGAATGATGGTGTCGGCATTTCCTAACTGACTACCTCTGAGAAGAAATACCGAAACAAACTCAGGGGGTCAAGGTCGGAAGGCAAGGGACATTTGAAATCCACACGGACGAAGTCGCGGGCGAGGATAGTTAATCATAAAAGGATATTGTATAGGAGGAGTAGGATATAGGTAGTACCTATCCTGATATTGTTTTAACGTTTCCGCACGTAATTTTGCTACTAACTAACTTGCTGTGCGACTAAAGTAGTGCAGTAAATATTTGTATCACACTCCGATTCCCTCGGCTCGCTCCACCTCGCCGCGCTTCGGCCGCACACCGCGATGCGCTTGACCCGACTGTCAAAAAATTAATCCAGCCTTCGATTTACGATCAAGTGTTTTTACGTATTTTATGCACGTTTTTTAAACACTGAAGTTTAAATATAATATACGACATTGTGTTATGAACTTTATTTCAGTTTTTCTAATTGACGCCGGACTAATTTTGAGTGCTATCCGATTAATATCGTGAACAATTATTACGCCTTAAAATATGAATTATTCTTCCAACATGTATCGGTTGAACGTCATCAAGAATGATTTGTAACTAGCTGATTGTTTAACTGTTGCTTAGTTAATGTTTATATTTAACAGCCACACTGTCCTACAAATTGCGTGGTACGTTATCCCAGCTCTAGGCTCAAAAGTTTTAGTGTGATGTGCTATCCCTGTTAGCTACCACAATCGAGAATCTTTGTAAGATAAAAGTTGGACGTCTCATCAAAATGAAGCTAGCTTGATTAATCAGTTTTAAATTTGGTCCGTGGATCCCTGACTATTTTACTACAATAATACAGATAATATCAACATTGAACATTACAAACCGTCAACAAACAACACCCCTATAATCAACGCAGACGTAATTAATCGGATCTAAAATATGAAATAACCAAACCATTGTTTGTTTTGTTAAGAGTTTGTTAACTTATTTAATTAGCGACGAGCGTCTCCGGAGCGCAGACTTTACTTAATTTATAGCACAAGTATTTAGGAGTATATAATTAAACTCGTATTGTCGTGTCAGTGTCAGTATACATTGTTTTTAAAGTTTGCTACTGTGAATGGGTTGTACGTATGGAGAAGTCTAAATATTATAAGGCCTGACTCCTTACCGCTAGACGAGACGCCGCTACGTGTAGTGTAATGTGGCGTCCTGCTTACACAACGTGAATTGCAGTTTTGAAGTTATCGTAACCATGAGGTTAATCCGAGGAGCGATAATACTATTTAACAAAGTAGGTACGTTTTATAGCCAACTTAAAAAAATCGGATTTTTGGAGCGTATCTTTTGTAATGTACGTATTATACATCATTGTATAAACAAAAACGTCTTTAATTTAATTTAACAAAGGGGTACAGAAACTGGCAGGTTGATTAAAGTGATGCCATTAATTGATTGCACGATGACCCTACAGGCAACCATGCTTGGTTTCTTTGAAATACTTCTTCCGTTACTTTGAGATAGACAGGTTAAGAATAAAGAGTAGACCGTAATTGGCGCCAATCAATCGGTACAGTGTCAATCAAAGATGATTTCAAAGGTTTTGCACACCTAACGACTTTTAAGCTTCTAGGATTTGTATTCTGAAGTGTGATGTTTGGAATAGATTGCATATATTAGGCATATATGGGCTTCAACCGCATAACCTACAGCGTAGAAACTAAAACGCTACTTACTAAATCAATGAAGCTTTTATTTAAACAACACACGATAAAACAATGACAAAGACTGTCTTTTTCTCATCGTATGGTTGATGAACAATCGGCTGTTTGAGTTTTAGCCTCCTGTAGGCCTATGTCATGGCATTACACACCGTTGAAAAATCTCTCAGGTGTTCCGGTTTCTTCACGATGTTTTTCTTCACCATTTTTAGCAACTGATAACTAATTTATAGTACGCACATGGATTCGAAAAGACATTGGTGCGGTTCGGGGTTTGAGCTTGCGACCTTTGATTTGGCAGTGCAACAGTCATACCAGCAGTACAAAGACAGTGAAAGAATAAACGACGAATGTTATGAAAACGACGAAAAAATCTTTTATTATCGTCATAGAGTTTCTCATGTATCCAATAACAATACAAATTGCATCAAATTAAATTCTCAAGCGAAAAAAACACTAGATGTTACATTGACTTTGTGTTGTAAAACATTTTATTGCACTAGTTATAATAGATGCTCTGCTACACCCACTTAGTGAGTAAGCGTAACGATGACTCATTATGAGGCCATCATACTATTTCCATACTAATATTATAAATGTGAAAGTAACTCTGTCTGTCTGTCTGTTACACCTTCACGACTAAACCGCTGGACGGATTTTGATGAAATTTGGCATGTAGAAAATTAAAGACCCCAGAAAGTACATAAGCTAATATTGTTTTTATAATTCAACCCTCAAAGGGGTTTAAATAAGGTTTTCCGCGGGAGAAGCCGCGGGCAAATGCTATTTAATTATATATAATACTAACCAACAATCAAAAGTAACGCGAGCGAAGCCGCGAGCAAAAGCTAGTGATCTATAAACACATGGACTGTTCAACAATATTCATTATATTTTCTTTATTCATGCAGTGAGTATCGTGCCCGCGGAGCGATAGATTATGAATAAAATTCCTTTTCGTTAGCGTAAAATCTGCTCGAAGTGGCGACGGACTTAGAGCCCGATAAATAGCAGTAGGCTAGTCAGCAGTAGTATCTACCTATATATTGAGTGAGCAGCGAGGTTATATTATTTTGATTAATTTATAAAGTCCAAACTAACTGATGAAGTATACCTATTATATATTGAACGCTGTGTAACACAGTAATAATTGGACTTCAGATTTATGAATTGTATTTTTTCATAGCTGTGCTAAACTGTCTTAATTTGCAGTCTGTCATATATACATATGTAGGCGCTGTTGAGACAGACGCAAGATAAAGCAGAATCTACTCATGAACGATGAATCCATTTTATTACAAGAACCATCTACTCTTTTCGGGGATAATAGGCGTAATTGTATAGGAAGGTACGCTAACATACCCTTTGGAACTGCTTCGTTGGCATCTAAGGGTGGGTTGCACCAACCGTCTGTTATCGTTAAGCCTGTACGTTAACGTGAAGTTAGTAGGAAATTCTCATACAAGCGGCCATATTTAACGCTCACCACTATGCTAAAGTTGTTAGTGCAACTCACAGTAAATCTAATAATTTTGCAATAGACTTGCTACTAAATCTAGATTTATTCCTATTACTATGCTGTCGCCTAAAAACTACAATTATCTTACTAGTTTAATCATCTAACACTCGAGTTCAATAATTCTTGATCAGTATTCTCTCCAATCCACATGATTGTCTTATAATAACACAAATACCGTTGCTAAGCCCCTTGATAATCCAATAGGCCGACTGATTCTATTAATAATAACCTATTTCCAAGCAATTATCTAGGTAGGCGCGTTCCTGAGACTTCAGTTTAAAAATATACAGATAACAGTTTTAGATTGACTGGTTTCGCTAATGGTTTTACCGCGGACAGTGGTTCTCAAGGTTTTATTTATTTATTTTCGTGTCTACGCATTTTTTTGTATGTAAACAAGATATAAATTATTGTATAACGATGTATTTATATCTGCTGCTTGTAATTCAGGATAGTATAAGCAGAAATCTTAAGATATACAAAAGCTACTTGAATTTTTCTTCCTCCATCTTTTGTACCTAGATAGTTAGCTTAATCGAGCATTTTTAGCGTAGAATATATTGCTACTGACCAATTATTTACAAGAAGTAAGTACATAAGTTTCTGTCTGACCTTAGAAGTTTTCTGTCAAACAGATCGCTTTACAGTTGGTTTAAAATCAAGGGGACTCCCCTATCATCATCATCATCAGCCAAAAGACGTCCACTGTTGAACATAGGCCTCCCCGTTTAAGCGGGGGAGTACCTACTCGTAAATGCAGCGCAGTCACTAATTGAATAAACGATACTTCTACAACTTCTAAGTTTAGTTTCATTATATGCATAATTTTATTAAATGCAGACATCAGCTTATGTTAGCAATATAAACCTCAGCTTGTGTTGGCTATATAAAAGTTAATTAGTCAAGTGTACAGTCATGCTACTTTCAACATAAGTACACCCGTCGTAATTACCTACTTAGTGTTTTAGGGCTGCATTTAAAAAAGCAGCAAGCTTCACGCAAATCCCAACGGATCGCAGTTTGGCGGCCCGACGCGGCGACAGACGGTTGGAATCGTTTACTGAGATAAAGACAAATGTATACAGTAAAGCTAGACTATAATATATAAATAGATTTGTTTTAAATATTAAAAAAAAAAACATAATGAGGTGTAAACAGAGAGCCCCCACGAGCGATGATGAGCGTTGGTACCTATGTCCGGCGCACCCTGGGCGATAAACTTCGCCAGTGTCTAACTGAAACTTTTAAGACCTGATTGGTGCCGTGACTAAGCGATTGGACTGCTGCACCAGGTGTGCTGGTTCAATTCTCGCAAGGGACGAAAAATTGTGTGATCCGCAGTGGTTTGTCCTGAGTCTGGGTGTTTGTGTATGTGATATTTTATGTTTGTGCAACGCACCCACGATACAGCAGAAATTCATAGTATGGGGCGAAGTTAAAAAAAATTGACTGCTCCCATGAGCGATGATGAGCATAGAGATAGAGTTATCTATGTCCGGCGCATCCTGGGCAGTCAGCTTCGCCAGTGTCTAATTGAATCTTTGTCTAGCGAATTTCATATACCGAACTTCGAATATGAAGGCTTAAAAAATGAAACAAAACATACTTGACAAACAAATGAGTTACGATATGATAGGAAATAAATAATTAGTGTCTGCATCCACATTAGCTCAATCTTACTGTGAGAAGCACCTACTATTGCTTTTAATAAAAAAAAGAAAATTTGACATAATTATAATGTTAACTAACAGAAATAATAAAGTCTAGTCTCAAAAAGCTTTCTTAATTAAATAAATTATATATTTACGCCTCAATTTAGTTGCAAAGCATAATAATTTACCCAATCATCATAATTTGAGCGCGTAAATATCAACATTCCCTCTTTCCCTCTTAATTTTGTTTCTGGAATCACCTCGTATAAAACCATAGACGTCAACTAGTATAGATAATTTGGCAAAATTACGCAATAAACTTTAACTAAATTACGCGAGTATTTTTTGTACGTTTCGCTATTTTGTGCCAAGGAGTGTCTGCTCTGCATTCAGTTTTATTATTACTCTATGTTTGATTGTATAGACATAACATCACGCCTGTATTATTTAGAGGGTTGGGTAGGTAGAGGTGTATAGTATAACCAAATTTCGCCAGTTATGTCATAGGTCCCAATGGGAGCGAGCTTATAATTCGCCGCGCTAGGGACAAGTAGCTTAGCATGGGTAATATGCTAAAATGACACCTAAAAGTCATATGCAGGCATTTTTATTACTGTAACTAATATTTATACTAATTTTCCATCAACTAACTTATGTTTCTCAAAATATTTGCTGCTATTATAAAGCTCTCATTCTTATTATAAACTGAAATATTATTTCAGTATTTTCAAGACTAACGCTAGCATAACACGACGGCGTTAAAGATCAGCGATCCAAGCACGATGCAACTGAACTATGACGTCACACTTTCATTGGTACATAACACGTAACGTCGCAACGTTATCTGTCATTATGTGTCGTCGTGCTTTTTATTTGACGTTTAGATCTTGTTTATAATTTTGTAGCACGCGAAGTGTTTAATATACTAGGTGATGCGCACAGTTTCACTTGTATTTTACGGGAATTACTGAGTGGAACCGGATGACAAGGACCCTATGTCTTATTTTAGGCCATAACAGCACTGATAGCCGAGCGGTATGACCTTTGGACTGCCAAGATAAAGGTAGCAAGTTTAAATTCCGGCACGCACCAATGTCTTTTCGAATTCATGTGCATATTATAAATTAGTTATCAGCTGCTAAAAACGGTGAAAGAAAACATCGTGAGGAAACCGGTACGGTACACCTGAGATATTTTTCAACGTTGTGTTAAGTCATATCAGAGGCCTGTAGGTGCCGTTTTATATTTTATATAACACCAACTTGATAATAAAATTAAATTTCAACACGGGAATTAACGCGAACACAAGTATTTAATTTTGGCTTGACGTTTCGATAGTGTTGCACCGGCCGTGTACAGAACCAGACTGAGGCTGCGGCTGGCTGCAGTGTCATGCCCCCGTATTTATACAGTAGATGATTATTCATCTACCCTCAATTCTTCCACCCTACACTACGCTGACCGTGTCCGCACTCGGAACACCACCCGACACTGCAGAAAGGCGAGGTTGTGTTCGCGTTAATCCCCGTGTTGTAATTTTATTTTATTATCATCACGCAACGCGATAGTTTAAAAGTTAGTAACACCTACTTATTTACGCTTAACGGCTAGTACGCTAAATCGTGAACATTTCAACAAAGACACTGCAGCTTAATTTAGAATCAATTACCAAGTTAATCATACCGGCTATTACCGACGAAAAACAATAGTCCAAGTATTAACGGATCGCAGAACGCACGGAATGTAACAGGAATTAGTCGGAACATTCAATTATCGGGTTGTAGTACATTTGGCAACGAAACCGATGTCACCGTATGTATGTGGAGTTACTGGCGATCAGACGTCGCGTCGTGTTCGTTTGAGTTTGGTGCAAATGCTGAATACGTTAATGGTCATACATACTAGTACTTTTTATTTTTTAACTTCGCCCCATAATATGAATTTCTGCTGTATTGTGGGTGCGCACAAACATACAATATCACACACACAAACACCCAGACTCGGGACAAACAAATGTGGATCGCACAAATTTTTGCCCCGTGCGAGAATCGAACCCGCAACCTTTAGCGCAGCAGTCTAATCGCTTAGCCACTACGCCAATCAGGTCGTTTGTATGCTTGTTATAAGGGATTGGTATGTAATAGTATATATTTTGAATGCGTTAATGGTCATACATACTTGTACTATGTATGCTTGTTATAAGAGTATCGGTATGTAATACTAATATATTTTTTAAAGAAAACTCTATTATATCCTATTGCGTCTTATTTGTTGTGTAAAATTTTCCGTACAAACTTCAGATCTGACAGATATTTGATGTTATGTTATTTAACCCTACAGTGGTTAAGAAAAGTTTCGGTTTGTAATAGCAAAAGAAAAACTTTAAGACGTTTTGACAATTGATTTAAACATCACAGATTTGGAATTCATATTGATTTAACCTTAACCTCAAGGTAATTACGATAACAAATGAATAGCTAGTTGTATTAGGTAATGTAAATACTAAATAGTCTATCTAACCATTAATCTGGTAATATTTCAACAAACAAAACACAACAAACTAGATACAGTCAGCACATAAGTGGCTGAACATTTAAATTTTTAAACATACCATTAAATTGAAGAATAACTTCTTACATAGTAAAAAGTCTTAAATTCTTAGATCTTCATTGGACGCTCTTATACTTTAAAACAATAACTTGAATTGATGTTTATTTCTTGGTATTTTATTTTTACATTAGGTTTCTTAACATGTTAAGCTACTTATGTTGCTGACTGTACGTACTTACCTACTTCAGCATTATTGTACCGGATTACCCACAAGTTACAACATTTAAGTACTCACTGTACCTCGTTGTGTTTCGAAATACCCTCACATTTTCATTTACTTAAGTTTACGGTGATCGTAAACTGTTTCAACATGGCGTCTCTTTAAAAAGCCAATTTGCATTTTTGAACGGCCAAATGTCAGTTCATCGTAAAACGCAAAAATTAAACTGACAACCGCGCAGCAGAATTGCTAGTTAGATGCAGATTAAGACAAATATGGTAATGCTACGTTTTTTTATGCAGGTTTGTATAAGATGAGTCAACTGTTTAGCTTCTTGTTTTTTGTTTAAGAACTTTGTTAAATTCGCATAATTTTGAAGCCGTAGCTTCGGTACAGCCTAGTCATTCTAAATGTTACATTTCGAACAGTTTATTAAAACGTATAGATTACATTCAATATGTTTTTTGTTTACACATTTTCTTACTGTGGTATTATCAGTTATCACGTGAAGAATAATCGACTAGTTTCGGAGTCAAATAGAGCCCTGACTAGAGTTGGTTAACTGATTAACTTATTTTTAAATAACAACACTATCATACGTTAATATTTTATGATACTGATAGCTCTAGTATTCTGGTAAAGAGCACCTCTACCTACACCTTTGGGTATTCTTCTTTTTCTTATCGTATGGTTGATGAACAACCTGGTGTCAGAGTTTAAACCGCCTGTCCTCTCTGACATGGCTTTAGACACCGTTGAAAAATCTCTCAGGTGTGCCGGTTTCCTCACGGTGTTTTCCTTCACCGATTGTAGCTACTGATAACTAATTTATAATACGCACATGAATTCGAAAAGACATTGGTGCGTGTCATACCGCTCGGCTATCACAGCTCTTTACATAAAAACCACACACATTACACAGAAACACACATAAAAACATATCTATTGAAAATATAGGTCATAGTCATAATGATTTTTATTTCATATAGGCTACAAAAGAGCACTTGCAAAACGTCAATTCTAGTTGGTAGGTCTCTATAACTTAGGTTATTCATAGTTATAAATACCCAGATAAGATATATTTCAGCGTGTTTCAGTTAGTTCGGCAACCTAGTCACGCCTCTCAAGTTTTATTTAGCACCGTATCATTGAATCTTTGTGACTTGCATGATAGAAATATCAGAGGACTAATAAATCGAGACGTGTTGCTCAGGGCTGTTACGAGCTTGACAATGTTTTGTTCTTTTGTCCTATATCGCTGGAGATGTAGCAGAGAATAGAGAAGAGCTATATGTTTTTCTTTTATATAAAAGTCTGGATATTACATTAGTATCGAACTATCATTCTGTGTAATATGTGTGGTATTTTAAGTTGTTGACTGTTATGCTGTAGGCATAATAGAAAATCTATAGTTTGGGGGAAACCTGGTGACCGCGCTGGCGCTCAAAGAGTTAACTAAATATTCGTAAAGCAGCTTCTTTAACATGAGTGTCTTAGGCAGTTGGCAAATCTTTAAAATGATTACGTGAATAAAATGTGTATTGGTTTGAGGACCTGCCCCCTTACCATGAACTCTTAAAACAGGACAGTTTACGATGAGGAAGCGAGACGCCGTATTACACTGCTCGTAGCGGCGTCTCGCTTTCACGTCTTAAACTGTCCTGCTCTAAGAGTTCATGGTAAGAGGGCTGTTCCATTATATTTGTTTTCTTTTTTTATGGAATAATTAAAATAACTTGAGTATAAACCAAATATTTAACTTAACAGTTTGTTAATACTTTTCGAAATAAAAAACGTCAAGACGGGTGTACTAATTTCAAAAAACGTATTCTAGTTTTATTTTTTCAGACCGAACGTAACTAAAGTACCTTGCACCTACGAGAAAGAGAAAATCAGTTACTATTACCCAGCCTGGGAAACACTGATAGCCGAGTGGTATGACCGTTGGACTGCCAAGTCAAAGGTCGCAAGTTCAATACCGGCACGCACCAATGTCTTTTCGAATTCATGTGCGTACTAAAAATTAATTATCAGTTGCTAAAAACGGTGAAGGAAAACATCGTGAGAAAACCGGCATACCTGAGAGATTTTTCAACGGTGTGTAAAGCCATGTCAGAGGCCTACAGGCGGTTTAAACTCTGACACCAGGTTGATCATCAACCATACGATAAGAAGAAGCCTGGGAAACGGCTTTGACTTTACACATGTGTTAGTGCCAGCCCTACGCTCTTGCATAAATAAAGGAACCTTTTCACTCCCCCGGGATTGATTGTAATTCTTCTGGACGGATATGTATGGGCTGATTATGTGTTTGTTTATGTTACGACTGTGCTTAGTGATTGGCCTGTACTTTATATGTGTGCAATCGATATATTTTATCACTTTCTTTATTGTTTTATTAGCTTATGATTTTCCTACTGCATGACAGAACCTTTTTTTCTTACTAAGGCAGTACCTACCTATTATCATCATTTTAATAACGTGTTTTAATCGGAAAAGCGCGACTACGGATTCAAACGGAACCCTTAATCTTGAGCTGGTGACGCGGATAGGTCTTAAGTTGATAGTAAATTATATAAATATAATATACATACGTAGTTATAGTAAAAGTTACAGATCTGAGATAGCCTTTACAATGTTGTGTGGAGAGACACTATGTCTTATATTAGGTATCTACCAGTACTTACCTATGTAAATCTGTTAGAAGTACTAGCATTCATTTCCAAAGTTAATTCATATGATCACTAGCTTCCGCCCGCGACTTCGCCCGTTTGGATTCCGAATGTTTTATAGCCTTCCTCGATAAATGGGCTATCTAACACTGAAATAATTTTTCGAATCGGACCAGTAGTTCCTGAGATTAGCGCGTTCGAACAAACAAACTCTTCAGCTTTTTAATATTAGTATAGATACAATTCAAATATTATTTCGGATTCATATCTATCACCTGTATATTTTACCTGGAATTAACTTAGTCGGTCCACCGCAAATAATTTCGTGTAATTCATATTTTATATGTTTTATAATGATATTACTATATTGAAGCATATAAAACAGATTAAGTATGGTGCGTTTAATCAATAAAATTGATTTATGAAACGTTTTCTCGGTCTTGCAATCTGCATGCTAGCTTTTCATCAGATTAGTTGATAAACTATGTAGTTATAGTTACATTTCTTAACAGTGTTTTAGTTAATTAACCGACTTAAAAAATAGAGGAGGTTCTCAATACGGTTGTATGTTTTTTTTTATAACATATTAATCAAGCCTCGTTGGTCTAGTGGTCGCTAAGCGCGACTGCTGAGCAAGAGGTCCTGGGTTCAAATCCCGGGTCGGGCAAACTGTTACTGAGTTTTCCATTAGGTAATTCTCAGTAGCAGCACGGAGTCTGGATTTGTGCCCGGTTGATGGCAATAGGCTCGCCCCTATTACATTGGGACTTACAACATAACTGGCGAAATGTGGGTGTACTATATATTCACCTCTGCCTACCCCTTCGGGGAATACAGGCGTGATGTTATGTAAGCATTAGCACGTAGACAAAGTAACTCGGTTCCTGTCTGTTTTCCTCTCCATAAGAATATAAAGTCTAATGAAGAGGAAAACAGACAGGAACCGCCGAGTTACTTTGACTTTTACATATTTACGCACCTGACCGTTGACAAGTGATTCCTTTTATATGTGTCCTTGTCCCCTTACCATGATCTTATAATAATAATAATATCTTGGGACAACTCACACACGGTCATCTGATCCCAAACTAGGCAGAGCCTGTATTATGGCAACCGGAAAACTATTAAACATACATAAATATTTTTAAATAGGTACATACATAATATAGATAAATAACACCCAGACACAGAACAAATCATTATGCTCATCACACAAAGAATTGTCCTGAGTGGGACTCGAACCCACGACCTCCGGTTTAGCAGTCAGGACCACTAACCACTAGACCAACAGGCCAGTCGAAAGAAGGACCACAACGTAAACTGTTCTGCTTAAAGAGTTCATGGTAAGGGGATTGTCTATTTAACTTTTACGGTATTTTATGGTTTGTTATTGCATCTAGAAGATAGTTGTAGTGGTATTAGTAATAATACAACATAGATTATAAGGTTTAATTAAGAAATACATATAACTAATAACTATAATACTAATAAATATGTTGAACCTTAGTTACGGAGATCCAACAGACAAACTATGTGTATAGTTTTGTTAGACTTTGTTGTATGTCATATACGTTACTGTGTACCTTTTATTAATAATAAATAAATAAAATAAGTTATACTTTTGAGAACCTATTTATCAAACCAAATGCCATAATGTTGATTTAATAGCATTTTTTCGTCTTGTCTTTTACATTGTGATTGTATTGTGAGCTCCTGAAAAATGTAAATATTAGAACAGATCTGCTTCATAAATATTAATTGACATTACAATTAAAAATTTTCCTTCACAGAGCCACTTCGGTATTAATTTAGATCTCTTTGTCCTTTATTCTTTAGGTAATTTAGTCTGGAAATCTTATTCTAAAAGTTGGTGTCTATTTCTGGGTCAATTGGTTGCTACATTTTCACTACAATTATGACAATATAATATTACCTATTACCAAAAATGAACTCGATTTAAATCTTTTGTTCGTGTTTCTTAGGAATTTCAGGCAATATAAACAGTCTAGGCTTTAACTGCCATTTAAAATTGTCATTTTTATAAAGACAAGTGCGCAAGAAACTCTGTATTTACTCTCTCTTACATACGCAAATATTTTAAGGCAACACAAAAAACCTAAGCATTTTAAAGTAGACCTCATTTATTGTCCTATATTTCACCTGGACTACTTTATTGTGGCTACATCGTCTGAATTTCGGGGCTTTTTGTTCTTTTGTTTAACCACACTCTATATTATTTTACCGGAGGGGTAATGGATGTTTAAGGCGGGGTTCAGACAGACAACACTTGGAAAATATTAAGGTGAAAAAGAAACGGCGCCCATTCTTTTCAGGTAAAAATATGGGACAGTAAATTAACTTTTTTTTTAACAAAAAAACGTCGCCCCAAATTAGCACTTTCACCTGTATCGTGGGTGCTTTTCACAAACATGAAATATCACATACGCAAACACCCAGATTCAGGACAAACATCTGTGGATCACACAATTTTTTTCCCCGTGCGGGAAGCGAACCCACAACCCTTAGCGCAGCAGTCCAATCGCTTTGCCACTGCGCCAATCAGGTCGTCCTTTATTTGTTAATTAAAATATGCGAAAATGGCGAAGAGTGAGTTGAGCTTTCCTTCGACACTGGTTTGTTTTTTACAATGGCAAGTATCTGTGTACATCAAAGATATTTGTCCAAGCCATTAAATCCGACTGTGCAGTTTTGACATGGGTCATAAATATTTCTTTTGAGTCTAAGTGTATTTCCGATACTTAATTGTAATATTCGTGTCTGTAACACGCAACCCACATACCTGAGTAATTTTTCAACGGTATGTAAAGCCATATCAGAGGCCTACTGGCGGTTTAAACTCTGACACCAGGGTGTTCATCAACCAAACAATAAAATGACCAGAAAGGTATATTAGAAATCCATACTTCTTTCTTTTACTCCACATAATGTCACATACATACAATAAGGTACCTGGTAAATCTTCTACACATATTGAACATACATCTTGCATCTAAATTGATAAAGGAAATTAGAAAAATGATGGACACGAGCGGGATTCGAACCCGCGACCTTCGCCGATCCGTGGCGCTGCTGTAACCAACTGAGCCACCGTGTCGCTGCTCCACGGATCGGCATGCTAAAATGGCACCAAAAGTCATACATCTTGCATGTCAACATACCAGCTATAAATATAATAAAGCATCTCTTTGTCTGTATTTTCCAACAGATTTATTGCAACGCCAACGTTTAACTGTGTTGTGGTACACTATAACCATCCCACATTGTTTGAACTGTGTCAATCATTCACTCTGGTAGTTACGTGTCAATATTGTTTTAACTACGCGATACAGAGATTGTTGTGTTGATTTTACGATTGTGAGACTGTGGGTACATCTGAACTGTGTGAGAGTTTTATAAAGGGATTTATGACGGTTTTACTTTTAACTTGGTAGTACGCAGCGGATTTGTGGAGCTAAAACACGTGTACTTTAAGTTGGATTTAAGTTTATATACGCAACTTTATCAACTTTAAAAAGTAAAACAGTTCATGCAATTTGAAGGTCAGTAATAAATGAGTCAGTCCGCGAATCGCGCACTGCAACACTGTTTTTTGCACTACACTCCTTCTTTGACGGATTGACGGAAGATGATAAAACATTACCTAGAAAACTGTATGTCTGTCACAACGACCTGATTAGTGCAGTGGCTAAGCGATTGGACTGCTGCGCTTATGGTTGGGAGTTCGATTCCCGCACGGTCCAAAAATTTGTCTGATCCGCAGATATTTGTTCCTTGTCTGGGTGTTTGTGTATGTGATATTTCATGTTTGTGAAACGCACCCACGATACAGGAGATATTTATAGTGTGGGGCGACGTTTTTATAAAAAAAACTCGTTTCAGTTGTAAAACTATAGATACCAATTGGTGTATTAAGTTCATCGGTTTCTCATTCATATCCTATGCCACGATTGAACGGTTTTGTATGCCTCCAGTCGTCTACACCGCCGCACGTACGGTCAGCATCAAACATTCCCGTACATCTGAACTCGACCTTAACGCTTCAGAGAAGGTAAACAGTCTGCCCTACAGTCCACAAGCCGCTTTTTAAGAATGTTTCATCTATTGTGTCTATATTTACTTAGGATACAGGAAAATAAGACGTGACCTCCACACTTTAGATCAAAGGGTGCCAAATTCCCGTTTTTTACCACGTGCGGTCAACTTTTGCGGGCCAAATGGCTGTTTGGTTGCCCTTAAGGCACTTTGTCGCTGACTTTTCCTTGTTTTCAATTTCGGACCATATTGGTATGTAGGTGACGTATTTTCTCTTAAGGCTGGTGCGAAAAGGTTCGTTGGAACGCTTCCAAAGCACGTTTAACAATTATGTTTTCGCTCTTATGTTTTTGTTTTTTGAGGACAATCATGTTGTGCTTTAGATCAACAGTGGTTAAGCTGATGGACGATTTAATGGCCATTTTGTGTACACAGCGTATTTGATTCGTTGGCTTAGGGTACGGAAAAGATTTCGCATAAACTGGTCTATGTTATTATTGGATGCATTAAATTCTTTCATTATCTATGTATTATTTCGACTTTTCTCGAATATATACATAGTATTTAAGAGTCAAAAGAGATTCTTATAAGGAACTCCGTATTTTCATCAGATTTCTGGTGATTACGATCAATGTGTCTAAATTGATTGAAGCGTCGAGAATAATCAAAACTATAATTATGTTGGTCTGCCCTCTTACCATGAACTCTTAAAGCAGGACAGTCTAAGATGTGGAAGCGAGACACCGCTACGTGCAGTGTAATGCGGCGTCTCGCTTCCACAACGTAAACTGTCCTGCTTTAAAAGTTCATGGTAAGGGGGCTGTGGGCGAATATAACCCCAACGATACCTATGTACATATCGAGAACCGAGAAACGGTTGAATTTAAATATTTTTACACTGTAATCCAATCGTATTCGTAACTAACAAATTCCATTAATCCTAAAATTGGCTTCTTCGCAAAATTCCCGGTTCGTAGAATCATTAGTAGTGTAATAGTTCTAGCTCTGTTCATAATAAGTCCGATACTGCGAACATGCGGTTCTTAAAATGTCCTCCATAGAATTGTAATATTACCTGCATTCTTTGTAGTTTGCAAATGGGACGACAATTCGCAGGATTGCCCTTTGCTTGGGAAGTATTTTTCTGCCGTGTACTTATCCCGTTCTTAGAATACAGGCGTGATTGTATTCTCAGAAAGAATTCGTATTTAAACATGTATCATATGCCTTCATATTACTTTGGGGTGCATGCAGGGATCCTCGACGTGTATACCAAAGAACCTCCGATTAAACTATGGCGCTCTTAAAACCCTTTTATGTAGAAATATACTACTTAATTTTACGTGCCTTTAGTTTACAAAGCTATGTAGTTTCTTAAGCGATTAATTCGTGGTAAGGCCGACACCAGTCAGTTCTCAACGAGTGACGTCACCATGGTACGTCAGAACGTCATTAGAGTGGAACTGACTTGCAACACGTGTTGCCATTTCCATATTGGCGAACTGGGATGTTTGATCGCTGCAACATGGCCTTACACAATGGCCTGGCTTTTATAACCCGCCTTTAGTGTAAGAGTTGAGACTGATAACCCTTATTTACCCTTTATTATATGCCTACACATAAAAAATGTACCACCGTGGCGCTAACTGCTAAATATACATTTTGTCGATGTATAGTAGTAGCCTGAGTTAATCCAGGGTGTCAGCGACCTCCATATATATATTTTTTTCAAAATAGTCCTGCCGTTTGAGCGTTAAAAAATAACAAACATACACACTCACAAACTTTCGTCTTTATAATATTAGTGTGATTTGAGCATCAAAAATCGTTACATGCACGTTGTAGATATTAAAATTATGTTTCCTCATCCGAGGTCTTTTCTAACAAGTAAAAGAATTATGATCCCCTAGTTTCCAGAGCAACGTTGCTCCCATAGCGATTCTCGTCGCCCTATCTCATGGCCAGGAGCACAGCTATGTGAGGAACGCAGAATTTGTGTAATATCCGCGCTATTAGAAAATCTGTGTTATATTACATGGTCCGGATTCACTGACATATTTGTTTACACGACAGCTGAGGTATGCTGTAATTATGTGTTAGGTTCTTGATATTTTTATTTATTGTTTGTATTTGAAGGTTGTAGTAAGGTAAACTAGCTGCGCCTCGCGGTGTTACCCGCTACATATTTTCGAGATAAAATGTAATCTAGGGTGTCAGCTTCCTCCATACCAAATTTCAGCTAAATCGGTCCAACCGTTTGAGCGTGAAGAGGATGTTTTCGAAGTGAATTAAAAACCTATGTGAAATCCTGCGAGATCCAAGATTTTATTAATATGTTCTGGTGAACAATTGCTGTATTAGTTGAACTCAACCTTAATTTAATCATTATGTGGAGGTTTTACAATGTCTTTCATTTATATTATTTTTCTATAACATTAAAAAGTATGTTGTATTTAACGTAGAAAATGGAAATCCGTGGTCTTTGCCTACCCCTCTGATTCTGGGAAATGGGAGTGACTTTATGAATGTACGTAAAAAACAAACAAATATTTGATACAAAAGGAAAACTATCCTACGTACTGCAAACATACCAAAAATCTTTGACATTTAACTTTACTCTCTTACACAAATAAAAAACTCCTCCCAATACCAGTTATTACAATATTAATGTTTTATATACTAAGCTCGTCAGTTATAAAATAGACGGTAAAACGCTGGACGGTATAACAAAGGGGTAATTTCCCGACATCGGCCGATCGTTTGTGAAACCATTACTTTGTATTGATTCAACAATCCGATTCAAATCGCGGGGAATGAGGGAGACCCTTGTTTAGTGAGGAACTGATAGGTAGCATTGGAACTCGTGTAATACCATGACGAGTATTGATTAGGTAGGAACAATTTGTATCCTCTTATTCATAAATATGGATTATACTAAATTAACTTAAACCCATGTTAAGTTTAATGACATGGCCCTCTGACATCCAAACGATACTGACCGGTATAATTTAATCCATGGTTTAAAATTCACAGTTTTATAAATCAACGGGACTAAGTTTAGTTAATGTTTATTTGTTTCTATTTTTTTAAACATCGGCCTACAAAAGTAAACAATATAAACGCTTTGTCAGAATTGGAAGGTAACGAAAAGAATGTGAGGAGGTATTCCTGTAGTAAATTACAGTAAGATCTATTTTTAACGTTGGTAACACTTATCTAGTGTCACGAGCTAAGGTTCAAACCTATAAAGGTTAACGGTGACTTATGATTAATTAACGTTCAATAGCATCGATAAGAGGCAATAATACTACAAAAGGCTAATTCTCTCGATATCATCCAATTACCGTCGATTCTCGATGATAGTCATAATCGATTAATGGTAGGCAGGTGTAACAGATATCAATTTTACCCGCGTTAAATTGGAATTTCAAAAGACTCGTAGCGCCATCTAGTGGCCAAAGTAATTGTGACTCGAATGATATGACATCGTTCATACAAAATTTCATTATGATCGGTTTAGTGGTTTATGAGTGAAAAGGTAACAAATAAGCAAACTTATTTTCGCAGTATATTACTAGCTTTTGCACGCGGCTTTGCCTGCGTTAACCCCTATTAAAACTCACCAGAGGGTCGAATTTAAAAAAAATAGCTTACGTCCTTTCTCGGGTTTTTCTACATGCCAAATTTCATCAAAACCGTCCAACGGTTTAGTCGTGAAGGTGTAACAGACAGACAGATAGACAGGCAGACAGACAGAGTTACTTTCACATTTATAATGTTAGTATGGAAGTAAGGATTTTTGTTGAAAGTTGGTAACACTTATCTAGTTTTTATTCCATTACTGCGGGTTAAGGTTAAGGGTTAAATATTAATCTTAGTTTAAAACATTGTTTCTCAGTGAGTGAATTATGTATGCAATGCGTTCGATTCCCACCCAGGACAAATCTTTGTGTGATGAGCATAATGATTTGTTCTGTGTCTGGGTGTAAATTATCTATATTATGTATGTATTTAGAAATATTTAAGTATTTTACTATAATAACTTCCGTGAGTGTTATCCATATTATTTACTATATATCCCGGTTATACTCGCGTGTGTATTCGGGAATGCCCGACTAGTTTCGAACTCGAACGGAGCCCTTATTCATGAGCTGGTTATACGGCGGAGTCGCGAGCCGAACTCCGCCGTGTAACCAGCTCATGAATAAGGGCTCCGTTCGAGTTCGAAACTAGTCGGGCATTCCCGAATACACACGCGAGTATAACCGGGATATATAGTAAATAATATTTAAGTATGTTTATCAGTTGTCTGGTTGCCATAATACAGGCTCTGGCTAGTTTGGGATCAGATGACCGTGTGTGGGCTGTCCCAAGATATTATATTATTATATATAATATAGTTGTTCTAACCATAAGGTTCAAACCTAAGGTTAACGGTAACTCATGATGAATTAACGTTCAATAGCATTGATAAGAGGCAATAATACTACAAAAGGCTAATTCTCTCGATATCGTCCAATTATTCTCGATTCTCGATAATAGTCATAATCGATGAATGGTAGGCAGGTACAGATAAACAATCGACCTTGTTGCCAGACTTATTGGCGATATGATTTATTGCTTCAGCCTTACTTTGTATTGATTTGGATGTATTGTAATGTAATACCTTTTATTATTGATAGCGATATGGTAGCGGTGATTTGTGGAGGTGTATCTACCTATCCGTATTCATACCGTGCCGTGTGGTATCCGGCCTAGAATTGACCACCCCCTTTCCTCCCGTGGGTGTCGTAAGAGGCGACTAAGGGAAAATTCAGAAGAAGGGCAGCTGCCTCTTCTGTAACTCCACCACCAATACTGCGATCCCCAAGCCGCTTGCTAAGCGTGGGGATTATGGCAAACCCCCCCCTTAAACGGGGAGGGCTATGTTCAACAGTAGACGTCTTTTGACTGATGATGATGATCTACCTATCTATCTACGCAGGCAGGTATTACCTATGTAGGTATAATAGGTTTAAACATCCTTTTGTTAAGTTGTGACACGGTTGCACGGAAGCATACTGGACAGGAATGAAAATACGCTTTTTTATTTTTGGTAGATGCGTATATATGTTGATATCTTATTTTCAGTTTAACTAACTTAAATTAAACTCTGTTTTATCATTTGCAAAAATGTCAATAAGGACAAGGAATATATTTGGGACCGTGAAAGAAGTAAGATAGTACACGTCCTTATCGATGGAGAATATTCGAGCCCATTGACGATTGTCAAGATTAAGATACCTATAGTTTGGGAAATGTCTATAAAATTATACATATCTTTTTTTCTTTAATGAAAAAAACAGCGCCCCACACTAGGAATTTCTACTATATCGTGGGTGCGTTTCACAAACATGAAATATCACATACACAAACACCCAGACTCGGGACAAACGTCTGCGGATCGCACAAATTATTGTCCCGTGCGGGAATCTAACCCGCAACCCCTAGCGCAGCAGTCCAATCGCTTCGCCACTGCGCCAACCAGGTCGTCGTTGAGTTTTAGGCAGGACTAAACATAATTTCCAATACCTTCCCGGGCTTATATTAGAAACGAAATTAATACAATCATCAATATTACCAGCCAATGACGTAAACACTATCAAGCTTCAAAAATATTGAATTAAATCTGTTTTGAATACTTACACGGAACTAATTGGTGTTGCCACAAACAATACCCGGCTTCAGAGTATTTTGAACTGTTTTCAAACAAACATCAGAAAGTGTTATAGGCAACTTTCTCAGTAAACTAATTACCTACCTGCATTGAACGACAAGGCTTGCACGTACAAAGTAATGAAATTGTTACGAGAGTATCTGAAATAATTGTAGTTTTTTTTGTTTTGCGAAATTTTCTCGACCTCCATACTACCACATACTATTAAGCTTTCATTGGTAGCATTTTAAAAGTAAATAATTTGAAGGCATTTCGTAACTTAAGAATGATACCTATTACGTACCTATTTAGCAATGAATCCCCTTTTCATGACCTGTTTGCTAAAACACTTCACTAATATTAAGCAACAATATCAAAGTCAGAAATTATATGACTTTTTTATTATCAAAACCGTCGCTCCACACTAGGAAATCTCCTGTATCGTGGGTGCGTTTCACAAACATGAAATATAACATAAACAAACATCTGCGGATCGCACAAATTTGCTACGCACGCTTGCATGCTACCCTTTGCGCAGCAGTCCAATCGCTTAGCCACTACCCGTATCGGGTCGTTAAAACTTATACTCATTTTAGCATGTTGCCCATGCTTAGCTTAAATTCAAATTTTCTTCATCAATTTCAAGTCAGCATTATTTTTATACTGACCTTGCTTCATAAGTCTAGCGGATTTCATTTATGTAACAACAAACACCTGTGTATTTATTTATATCTCATCTTCACCTTTCAATTGTTGCAATAAGCGTTTAGGTTAAACCAATATCAATCTGACGATACGCCTCTTAGTTTTCAACATCAAAGGCTTGATGAGAGATGTATAACAAATTATAAAACAAGCGTATCGATGACGGAAACAAGCAATAAGCAGGTACGGGAATCTTACTGACTAATGTTCGATTACACCATCTAAAGATCAAATCTAAATTTGAGAGCACTGACAGCCGAGTGGTTTGACCGTTGGACAGCCAAATAGAAGGTCGCAAGTTCAAACCCCGGCACGCACCAATGTCTTTTCAAATTCATGTGCTTATTATATATTACTTATTAGTTACTAAAAACGGTGAAGGAAACCGGCACACCTGAGAGATTTTTCAACGGTGTGTAAAGCCATGTCAGGGGCCTACAGGCGGTTTAAACTCTGACACAAGGTTGTTCATCAACCATACTATAAGAAGAAGACCATCTAAAAACCACCACTCTGATTTTTTTTTTGTGTTTTGATAGAACCTGTAACTGATGATTTTAATAAATGTGACTTGGTAGGTATGTAGTTTATGTAGATAATTATGGTTATGTTAAATTTCTTGCTAACTCGTCTCATATTGTCAGTATCTCAGTCGCAGCACGGGGTCACAATCTGTGGGCTTGCCCCTATCACATTGGGACTTAAAACATAACTGGCGAAATGTGGGTGTACTATACACCCTGCATCTTCTCCTCTATCTATCTAAGACGTTAAATGTTCAATGTTAACTGCAATCCTAACAATATTAAAATATTTGATTCTGTTTTTTAAGAAAGTGCCGGAATAAAAAAGTACCCAACTCAAAATTAAATTCCAATCAGCTCAAAGTTAAAATGAACGTGGGAATAAAAACAACATTAACCAAGTTAAACGATGGAACAAATGAACTTATTTGTGATTGCATTTAACATGTTATCACACAATAATTGCGAGTTAATAGCCCGATAAGCTGTCGTGGATTAATGAACCGTGCTGATGTCGATCAGTTTTAAAACATAGGTATGTAATAAACGTCATTATCATAAGTTTGACACAATTCATGTTAATATTAGTGAAAGGTAGATGTTTTTAGGGTTCGTTTAAATGTTTTTGCTGAGTATGGTGATGTCAAGTAAAAAAAAAGCAGTTTTGTGTGCGACAAAGTAAATTTTACGGTAGATATTACCTAATAGATCTTTTGAATAAAGTTATATTATTATTTACCCATGCTGTTCCACTGCAGGTCAAAGGAATCCCTTCCCTCCTTCGACTTGTCTCTCTCTACAGCCAAATGACGCCCGATTTTTAATTAGACGTCCAGTTCGTCAAGCGATTTTTTTCGGCATCCCGCATAGTGGTTTGCTGCTTTTCGGGATCCACTGCGTGGTTTTTGCTAAAGATAAAAATCTCACAGCTTGGTGAAGACCTCGTCAATGTAACGTCATTTTGATCGCTCTATCTCAAAAATATAGTAATCAAATAACGGATAGAAAATTGTATTGTTTACTAAAGTAATCATGAAATTAGTAGTATGTTTGACAGCCCGTGACAATAGTGGTAGCAGTATTTATAAGGTATCAACTTCCGCCCGTAACTACGATTGCGTGGAAATACTTTAACACTTCTTTTCCGTAATAAAAAGTAGCTTTAGTATGTGTTAATCCAGGTAGTAAACTGTGTGCCAAATTTAATCCAAATCCGTTTAGCCTGTGTTTGCGTGCTTGACCAAAAACATAGTTTACATTTTTAATATTAGAAAAATTAGTTCGACGGCGTGAGTCACTGAGGCAAAAACATCAATAAATGGAAAGCCGTGGTCTCTGCCTACCCCTCTGGGAAACCGGCGTGACTGTAGGTATGTAGTACTGGAACTGGACTGCCTCGTTGGTCTAGCAATCACTAAACGTGACTGAGCAAGAATTCTGAATTCTGGGATAGGCAAAGAGTTATTAGGTAAGATTAGTTACCATTAGGTAATTCTCAGTAGCAGCACGGAGTCTGGATTTGTGCCCTGTTGATGGGGTGTCGTAAGAGGCGACTAGAAGAAAATCCAGAAGATGGGCAGCAGCGTCTTCTGTAACTTGACCACCAACACTGCGATCCCCAAGCCGCTTGCCCAGCGTGGGCATTATTCCCCCCCACCCTTCTTCTTAAAGAGGGAGGCCTGTGTTCAACAGTGGATGACTTCCGGCTGATGATAATGATGATGGCAACAGGCTCGCCCCCTATTACATTGGAACTATAACATAACTGGCTAAATAACCTCTACGACACAGGATATCCTAGTGTGGAGTCTTGTGTTCTAACTGTATGTTACAGTTATTTTTTAAACAATAAAGTGTTATTATTATTGAATGTGGGTGTATTCCTTTGCCTTGGATTGTGGTTTTACACCTCTGCCTCCCCCTTCGGGGAATACAGGCGTAGTGTTATGTTTAGTACAGAAACCTTGACCGATGGATTACTGTACTCTCCGACGCGTGGCATTAGAGCATGACCCGGCCAGGGGTTTATCTGGCAGATTAACCCGCGCAACCAATTAGCTACTAGACCCAGAGGTCATTAAAATAAATTATTAAGATATAAACCTGAGGATCATATTACTTACATGCTAGTTCATGACTAAGATGTTTTATCTAAGATTCAGAATGTGGAGGCAAAATCATTAATAATATAATAATATCTCTGGACAAATCACACACGGTCATCTGATCCCAAATTAGGCAGAGCCTGTATTATGGTAACCAGACAACTGATAAACATACTTATATATTTCTAAATACATACATAATATAGATAAATAACACCCAAGCACAGAACAAATCATAATGCTCATCACACAAAGATTTGGCCTGGGTGGGAATCGAACCCACGACCTTCGGTTCAGCAGTCAGGGCCACTGACCACTAGAGCAACAAGCCAGTCATTATTATTATTATGAGCCTATAATGTCCCACTGCAGGACAAGGGCCTCCCTGTTTTATTTCCATAAGTCGCCATCAAGGGCTTTCAATGTCCAGTCCTTCATTAAGGAGTCCAGTTCATCTCGCCATCTCATCTTTGGGTTTGCCTCGCTGACGTTTACCTTGTTGAGGGAAAAAGATTCGTGTTAATTTAATGAATATGTTCGTAGAATCGTTGATAACAATTTTTGACGAATACTTTTTAAATAGGAACATTGTTCACACAATTGTTCTCAAAAGGTCATTAAAAGCCTTTGCCCAGGTGTGTATTCTAGATGTTTATTAGTTTATCTTTTTTTAAATTAATATCTATATAATAATAATAATTGTTTTTGTACATAATAAAATATATTAAAAAAATTAATTTACAAGTAATATTTTAAATAAAGTAAATAATAACATGTTGTCATGTAGAGTGTATTGAGCTGCTTTCTGTATACAATTTCGCTTATCATCACATTTCTAACGTAGTTTAATGAGCTATAACATAGATTCTACAAAAAATTGTCTGGCAAACACATTCAAACGCAGTATAATTTACTAAAACAGTAGACTTCATGGACCCTTTAACATTACCTACCTAATTTTATCAATATCAAGAATGTTTCAACCTCACTACAATACCACCATAAAGAACAGAAACTTACACGCTATTAAAAATGTACAACCTAATAGCATAAGCTGGCGATTTCGTCCGTAGACGCCGGGAATAGCTTGGACGTCCATTTACTGTCATCAAAGCTACGTTTTGAAACTTCCTTGGGTCTCATATATAAATACGTTGCTAAGTATAAAGATGAGGACATGATACAAGGGGGCCTACTCCCGAAAATCGAAGTCCAAGGCTCGTAAGAATTTATTAATTTGTAAAAAAGAAATTTCTTTATAAAATAAGCAGCACCTTTTTACTAAATGATATTTAATAGTTACAACTCATTGTTTCGTTTACTGGATTTTACACTTAATTACTAATTGAGTTTGAACTACACTTACTTACAGGTCGTCAGATATTTTAACATTTGCTTCTAGCAAGTTTTCTCTCACAAATTGCTTAGACTTAAAAAATACAACTTAACTTGCAAAATTCCGAACCCACATCAAAACCTACCTAAAAATTCTATGTATATTAAACAGACCCTCGTAACAATACCTTTCTATATGAAGAGCCCTCAAAGCCGACTTCTAAAACAAGTGGAAGTCTTGTACCACAAGAGGCGGCAATTGATTCCATAACGAGTCGCTCGAATGTAAATAAATATTGAATTATTGAAAATACGGCCTCTAGAGTGATTGTGGAATATGGCTTGTTTGTGGTTTGAGCGACAACAAAAACGTCTCTTTAAATGTTATGTTGTTAATTGAATAGCCATTTCATGAAGATTATAAAGGAAATTACCGTACATATCTAAAAGCGACAATTTAGCTGTGACTTATACCCATACTACATGACTTGGTGAAGTAGATTACAAGTATCATCATGAATAAGTTGTTTAAAAAAAAAACGTCGTCCCACACTTGGTATTTCTTCTGTATCGTGGGTGCGTTTCACAAACATGTAATATCACATACACAAACACCCAGACTCGGGACAAATATCTGCGGATCCCACAAATTTTTGCTCCGTACAGGAATCAAACCCGCAACCCTTGGCGCAGCTGTCTAATCGCTTAGCCAGTGGCGCCAATCGGGTCGTAAGATTCGATCGATGTTATAAAGATTACCTCATTTTATATGTCATTTGATAATTATCTTGAAAAACGAAAACACTATGTCTACTTCTTTAGGGATTTCGGCTTGTTAAGCATGTATATAATTCGAGCGCTATTGCTTAATAAAGTCTATAAAAGCACCTACGATTCCAAAGAAAATACTAGTGTAAAGAGCCATTGAAATAATAATAATAAAAATTTTTATTGACACAAACATATGTAGGTACAATTATAATATGTAAAACCCTGACCCCTGTGCTAGGTTTATAACATGTGTTACAGGAGTCACAAATCTCAGTGTGATTGATTTCCTGTAGTAAGTTCAAATACTAGAACCCTTATAAACTAAAGCAACATTAAAAGATTATAACTCTACACCACTTCACACGTCTAAAAACCTCAATTATAAGTTTGACGTCACTTCGTGCTCAACTGAACTTACAAACCTTAGTTAATAGTGAAGTTTGAAGGCTACTGCCTCAGCTTCTAGCTCGCTCTTAACTTTAAATCTACGTGAAGTTGGTGTTACATGGACGTAAATATATTATAGCTTGCTGCCTGCGTCAAGGCTAAATTTGTTGGATGTTTCAGCCTAGTTGTACTTAAGATTTTTCTTTGAGAACGTATCCAACTTCGGTACGTTTGACTGGGAATTTTCACACAGCCTTTGGAGTTGTTTCCATTTGGGAATTTACCTCTTCCGTATAAGGATCTTAGTTGCTGCGTCAGTCAGTTATTTGAGTTTAATTTGTAAATGTGTCCACTACCATGACACAAGTTTGCTTTGCCCTCAGGTTTCATCTAATAAAATATGTTTAGGTACGTGTGGTCATCTTTAGAACCTGTTAAGTCGTACTAAGATTTCGCTGTAATGTTAATATGTATGCTTACGAGAATTTAAATGACTTGATATTATTTTAGAGCTTTTTCATGTTATTTCATTTCGATTTTCAGCTATCACAAGTCCGCTGGCCTAAAGTTAGCGTTAACTCTATACCAGTAGTTCCCAAACTTATTTTTCTCGTGCACCACTTTCAAAATTAAACTGGTGTCGGTGGACCCCCTGCTGCTACATTCCTACCACATTGTTAAAGTCGACAAAAAATAAAAATTGTGTCGCTTCTGAGTTCCGTCCCTATATTCTGATAGGTTAAAATTTTAAATTTTAAATAAAAACGAAAAATGGTACATTTTATAACATTTTATTAATTAAAAGAAAAGAATTACAAAAAAATAATAATAAGGTAATACTTATAGGTTGTGGACATAATTTTAATTAATGGGAAGGATGTATTTGATGGAGTGTCAGCAAACGATCAATGTTTGGCTTTATTTTTGTGAGCAATAACCGCAAATCCCCCCGCTCTGTGATGTTTAGTTTGCTCCTTTTTTTTGTTAAGAGGTTTGTAACGGCACTAAAACTTCTTTCGACAAGGTATGATGAGGGAAAAGCTATCAAAAATTTCCTTGCGATTTCCCACAGTCCAGGATATTTTTCGTGTATTTCTGCTTGCAGCCAAAATGTTTGGTAGCCTTTTCTAAATTTCACCTTCAGCTCCTCATTGGTGCTTAGCTCAAGCAGCTCCTCTTGTAATAATACATTGGCCACTTCAGTTTCATCAAATGGATTTACGATCCATGGTGGTATATCCATCGTCAGCATATCTTCAAACCTGGTTTTGAAGTCATCATGCAGGGCACTTAAATGTTGACTGTAGGTATGGATATCCTCATCAATAGTTTCTACCTGCGACAAGTTTGGAAATTGAGATAATTCGCGCCGACTAATGTTTTGCTTCATAAATTTCAATTTCCCAAGAAAAGCCGAAATTATCCCCTTTGTTTTTATTAAATTCAGGCTGTCCCCTTGTAACTGCAAGTTAATATCATTAAATTTTTTAAACAAATCTGTCAAATACGCAATGTCTCCTTTGAATTTGATCAAGTTTTCTTTTAAATCTGGATCTCTACTTTCTAAGAACTCTAATACGGAATCGAAAACAGAGTAAAATCTCGTTAAGCATGCACCTTTCGACAACCAGCGTACTTCAGTATGTAAGAGCAGTCGTTGGAAGTCTTCGTCATTTTCGTCGCACAATTGAGCAAATAAACGCGTATTCAATGCATTGCTTCTAATTTTGTTGACAGCGTTTATTATAAAATGAAGAGATTGGTTCAACCTGTCACTTAAATGTTTCGCCACAAGATGTTGTCGGTGGATTACGCAATGAATAGCTGTAAGTCCTGGTATAATTCTTTTGAGATGACTTATAAACCCACGATATCGCCCTACCATTGCAGGAGCTCCGTCTGTTGCCACTGAAATAATGTTTGTAAATGGAATCGATTTTTCCGTAAAAAAATTACTCAGGACATTAAATATTGATTCGCCTTTAGTGTCAGTCTCCAAAGTTCTGGCAAATAGCAATTCTTCGTGAATTTCTTCCTCCATGATAAATCGGACATATGCTAATAATAATGCTTCATTACCGGGTAACGTTGACTCGTCCAGTTGTATAGAAAAATGACTTTTTTGCAGATGATTGCACAAAAAACTTTCGATGTCAGAGCTCATTTCATCAATGCGTCTTTGTACAGTATTGTTACTTAATGGAATTCTTTTTAGTACGTCAAATGGAGATTTGTGCAAAACAGTTTTTAAAACCTCTTCAACAGCGGGTAAAATTAATTGTTCTCCGATAGTGTGCGGTTTTCCAGATTTTGCTATTAGTAATGAGATATTGTAAGATGCCCGCAAGCCATCATCGTTACTTTGAGATGTTGAAGCGAACATGCTGTGCATGGTGGGTCTCTTTTCATATTTTTCCTTCAATGTTTGAAAATATTTTAAATCTTTACCCATTTTATCAGTATGACACCTTTTTAGATGATCTTCGAGCTTTGATGGTTTCATAGAGTCATTGCTTAAAACTTTATTGCATATTAGGCACATGGGCAAGTGTTTATCTGCCTCTGATGGAACAAAACCATATTTCAAATAATCGACACTGTATTGTCGACATTTTTTCTTTGCTGTAGCCATGTTTTGTATCAGTTACCTTCCCTGTAAAAAAAAATGTTATAGTAACCAAGTTTTTATTTGAATATAGGTAGCACAACGCAGCCTTTGTCAGCTTTATATTATTATGATTATCATTATATTGAAAAAGTATTACGGCTTGTAAAGGGACCAACTAATAAACCGCTAAGACAAGTACAGACTTTTTCACGAAGCGATATCAATGTTAAATACCTAATTTACCACAATTTTTTAATAGTAGAAATAAAAATTAGTTTACTCAGTATCGAATATTGATCATATTTGTGTAGGAAAAAATAAAAGTCGAAATCCCAAATTGACCAAAAAAGTGACCATAAAAACAATAACTAAAATTTCATTAAATCAATGAGTTCACGCGCTAGTAGTTTTATAAAACAGTAATTGCTCTGCAATATTGATTTTTCGGCCTTTTTAGAGAGGCAGTCCTCTCGTGAAAAAACAATTGAATAAAACGTGCTGTGTTTGTCTTCAAATCGAAAGAGGACAATTAAAATATCTGTAAGTTACTAAGTTAGCTATATACAATGTGTCCGAGCGATAAGACCGCCCGGCGTTTTTTGAATATTTGTACGAAATCATTAATAATTATATTTACATTTGTGACTTAGCGGCCTTAGTGATTTTATATAAGTAATTTTTTTACTACATTTTAGTTTTGTCTAATGATTTTAATTGATAAATTATGATGTCGGCTAGTCAGTAAACAAAAATAATGGAAAAAGATGAACAAACTTAGGAAATATCGTAAAAAAACTGCAGCACGTCACGCGTCTTTACTTAATTTAATTTTGTACAAATATTCTAAATACGCCGGGCGGTCACTTATCCCTAGGACACATTGTATACAAGCATTTGTTATCAACCGACCAGTACACGAAACAAAATACTTAAGAACTAGGTACAACAAAAAAAAGGTACGTACTTACTTTTCTCCGGCACTAGGAACACTAATATAAATTTTCTCACACCTTCTTTTTCGAAATTCCGGAAACAAATAAATGAGCATGCCTTTGGCATCGAGTATTTATAGTCTTGATCAAGATCATGTCTAAACAAGCACTAAGCATTGTCGGACGGATTGCGCTTTGCAAGTCTGTACACGAAATTGTAATATCGAATACGCAAGTTTGGACAAGTAAGAGTCGCTTGCCAGATTAAAATGTTATCTGCTTAGTTAGGTACTTAAAACAATATAGGTAGGCCCTTATAAAAACTATATGCAGATAAATTTTCGTGGACCCCTATTAACATCTTATGGACCCCCATTTTTTATTGACGCCTACGTAGACCCCCAGCAAGGCTCCCGTGGACCCCTGGGGGTCCACCTGGACCACTTTGGGAATCACTGCTCTATACCATCGCTATCACCATCCAAAATATGAAGTCCAGGCCTCACATAAATTGCAATTAACCAACATGTCTGAAGTCTGAACGACGATCCCCAACAAACGACGTCACTGCTCGGCCCGCTTTCACAGCATGCTTGTAAATATTCGACGCATGTTATATTAAATTCTTGAGCGTTATCCTCCGTTATGAGTGTATGTGACGGGATATTACAAAGGTTTCAAGATATGAGTCTGTATGCCTTAAAGAATGGACGTAGAGTACTGACCCAGTTTTCAGGATAAAAGTAAGAAGCTTTACTTTACGTACTAAGAGGTACTGGGCTTAGCTTTGTATTATTTCGATGTTACACCGTAGATAAGTATTTCTATATATACTTTTGACGACCCGATTGGCGCAGTGGCTAAGCGATTAGACTGCTGCGCTAAGGGTTGCGGGCTCGATTCCCGTACGGGACAACAATTTGTGCGATCTGCAGATGTTTGTTCCGAGTCTGGGTGTTTGTGTATGTGATTTTACATGAAATTCTTAGTGTAACGCAAAGATTTTTATTAAAAAAAAATTATGAATTATTGGTGCAAAATATGCTGAACCATGAACTCTGTATACCATATTTTAGAGCAAATAAATGGTTGAAAATATATTTTACTGTTAGTCGTTGACTGATGATGAACTGATGAGAAAAAGAGCAGAAAGAGGTAATAGTCTTATGGAAGCGGATGATAGTGTTATAATTGGCCAGTAATCAAGAACAGAAGCAAGGTTACCATCATCATCGTCAACATCATCAGCATCTCTCTGTCCACTGCTGGAAGTAGTACTTCCTCTTCAAGGTTAGCTTACTGCTTAGGTATTGTTTCTTGAGGAAACTCAACTTATAAACAAAGTTCTCACTCAGTTTTCCAGTCTCCTTCTTATCGTATGGTTGATGAACCCTGTTTTCCAGTAACCCATTTAATATATTAGTTTGACTGAAACAAACACTGTGACCCTATTATCTGGATTACAGTGCAATCGAATGCGTTGGTTTAAAACTTAAAACGATCGGTTTTATTGTACGATTTCGTTAATACGATTATGTCGATTGAAAGCAAACTATACTTGATTGATGATGTTTGGGTTATTATGGGCCTATCTGGGTTGTCCGATGAGGAAGCCAGAAACACATGCTCATTTTAGCCCTAAAACACAAAGTCGCTTGTCCCATAGTCTTGTCTGATATTTTTCGGAAACAATATAATTCAAACTAGATCTTTTAAAACAGTTTCCACGTCACCTCCTAGGGTTCCATCATCCAAATACCATATGTTAAATTTGGAATTTAATTGTGATATAATGGGGTAGATAGCCAGACTGAAAATGACTGGCCCAAGAGGATCCCCTTGTTGACAGCCCAACTTGTGTCTGAAACATTATAAGATGCGCATTGGTATTGTTTTTGCAAAATAAATCCGATTTGTTAACCTTAACGCCAGACATATCTTTATAATTTTTGACTTTATTATTGCAATGCTTTCTAACCGAACTGTCTCACTACTGGTCAAAAAGTATGCATAACTAGCGGCCCGCTCCGGCTTCGCACGGCTATAAAATGTATATTATAAGTATTTCTCCACTATTTAATGGATGTTATTATACATATAAACCTTCCTCTTCAATCACTCTATCTATTTAAAAAAACCGCATCAAAATCCGTTGCGTAGTTTTAAAGATTTAAGCATACATAGGGATATAGGGACAGAGAAAGCGACTTTGTTTTATACTATGTAGTGAAGACTTGCTTGCTTTTCGAATTTCATATTTTTATCTAACCACGTGTTGATTTAGCATTGCGTCCAGGTTTCTTCACAATACTTGTAACCAGTGATGCAGGTGAATAGTATTTAATTAAATGACCGAATGAAAGCCATCAGCTGGTCCATTTAACATTATTCGCAACCGAGTAAACCTCACCTGTGACGTCACACTCCAATTTGTTTTATGCCCCTGTAAATTTATGGACAGGACTGTTATTTAGCTAATTCGTTTTAGGTTTTAATTTCATCGTTCGTTTCTTATAATCGTTTTTAATTAAAGGGTTTTGTGATGGAGGTTTAGAATTCAAAGTTGTGGATTTGGTAAGTTTTGTGAATTTGGATAGTTTTTGTCAGTAGGTCGAAGTTCATTGTCAGAAATAGACTGTAGGTTAATAAACCTACATTTAATTTAAATATTAGTATGAAACGTTTAACGCATAATAGCATACTCTTTAGTAAAAACGGCGCACTTCATCCAGAAGCTATATTTTTTTAGCAGAATTGATAATTGTATTGTTCCAGAACAACCACAAATCCATAGTGAAGTCAATAACGGGTAATTAATCTACTTATTCCATTGCGTAGGTTGCAAGTAGAGAGCCTCCACGAGTGACGATACTTAAGTACGTCTGTCGCACCCTGGGCGGTCAACGTCGCTACCATCCTTGTTGACTGATCAACCTCTACACCACGGCATGACCTATTCCACGTGGCTATTGGCTCATGCCGATACGAAGATAAGAAGAAAGCGTATTGTCTATTTACAAATAACTTTCAGTTTCACCTACATTATTCTTCTTTTATCAAAGATCCAATCTCAATCATAAAGAGCCTTATATTTTAGCAGGCACAGCTCGGCGGCCGCTAATTGCGACGGTAGTGAGCAGGTCACTAATTAGGGCGGGCTTTCATCACCTCGCTTGATTGAGGCCGTGTCGAGAGATATGCGTACGTACTGTGATGTTGTGACTGTGGAAAAAGGCTTCGCATTCAAGTACTTTAAGAGTTGTTATTGTCTTGTATTTTTTATTGGATGGACGAATTTTTGGTGATGGCGGTTGATTTAAATAAGCAAATACGCCTATTTTTGGTGTACATCAAAGATAAATCTATGTATCTATGCTGAAGATGTTAGAGAGCTTTCTTAGTGTCGAGGAAAACTAAGGATTTGAAGGATTATTATTATGACGTTTTGGTATGTCGCCATCTCTACCTATCTTCATCATCAGTCCAGCAGATTAAATATCAGAAGTATGCAGTATACTTTGTGAACGGTATAGGTAGATCGAAGATCGACCTCATTGGCATGCCATAGGAGAGTCCTATGCCCAGCAATGGACTGAGATAGCCTGATGACTATCATATAAAAGGGAAAGTCTTGTACCTACTTCTATCGTTGTGCCTATTCAATATAGAACAAGTTTTTATATAAAAACCTAAGACATTTAGAGATGGTGACCGCCACGGTAGCTCACTGATGGGCTATAAACAGTCGTTACTGGCGCACATAACATTAATTTATGGAGCACGACAATTTTGTGCCTAAAATGTACCTAAAAAGGACCTCAATAGTCCGAAACTAAAGAATAAAGAAAACACAAAGGACCAATAGTGTAAGTAAAAACACTTTGCCTGACCTCGACCCCTTCGACGTTTTTAATGGAAACTCTTAGATGTTTATATTTGGTCTATAGCTATGTATTGACTTCGAAAAAGTTTTGTAATATGTATTTGTTGTAGGCTTCAATAGGAATGGATTTGGATGAATCTCAGAAATATTATTTGGTAACTAACGAGTGTCTTGTGTCTGTGTTGTTTGTTGAAATAGCGTCGGAACTGAGAAGATAATTTGGAAACGGTTAGATTCTTGTGGTATCCTTTATCAGGAGTCTAAAAATTTTCATTAATTTTGATATAGTCTACACCAATGATATTTCAAAAAAGTACAGATATGTTACTAGCGCGCTCATTTTGAAGACTCGAAAAGGGGCAATTGTAGTCTTGCGTAGTACAATGGTTGTCCGATTTGATATAAGACTAGTGCAGTTCGGACTTCGTTCGGAACACTTTTCTCGCTCATTTTGTTAGCATATGACGTATCTATATTTTTTGATATATCATTGGTGTATACACACAGCACGTTTCGCCTAGCATCATAACTACCATGTTATAGGTGTCAAGCCTATTGCCATTCACAGGACCAACACTGGGCTGGTAAACTATTTGACTAGCTTTCCTTGAATTCTTATTCCATCGATGTTTCCCTTCATCATACTTAAACTGTAATCGATTTCGTTCAAATAAACTCTTCGAGCTGATTCAGATGTTATTTAAAGCAATGTTTCTCACAGTGAGTGGTTTGATTAATATGATTTTGTATGGAGCTCGCTAGCTATACTTACGCTTGAGTTGTAGGTACCTAATGAAGTTATTTCTGTTATACTCGTTTGTAAGTGAATTAAGATTGATGAATGTTTTTTGTACGTACTTTGGTAATTGAGTCGGCACTGTAAGTTATTTGGGGTGATGATTATCTAATATGTTTCGGTATAGTTAATATTAGCGTTTTAGTTAAAATGTTTGTTGTTTAGTATTTTTTCTTGATTTGATTTATGTTTTATTTCCTTTTTAATATTATATTAGGTACCTACCTCTTATGAGATTTTTTCTTCCTTATTTTCATAGAGACGAATTCAAGCGAAATATATAAACTAAGTCATCGTTTTTCGTTTAAGTAAAATAAAATGTAAACCTGTTTATTTTATGTTTGTACTATTTTGTATGATAGTGTTACTTATCCACATTTCAATTAATAAATAAGGTCTTTAGAAATAAGGTGCATGTTTTTAACATATTTCTTTTAAGAAAAACTCAAAAATGTAAAGTGCGACTGTGAGATCTTTAAAACCTCTTCCTAGAATTCGCAAATAGGATCCAACGCTTCCATTCCAATATCCACAGGAATCCTTCGTACAATTCCATATTATATTTCCGTCTTGCATCTACAAGTGACTTCAATCTCACCCCGTACTTGGCAAGAAGTGAACCGTGAACATAACTTAGCAACTCCATAATTACAGGCAACCCTTCGCCGCTGCTTGTACCAAATTGACTCAGTCCCACGTCACAAGACCCTTTTGTACAGTCGATGCAAATTGCAATTCTGGGCTCGACTGTACATTGATACGGGGTCACTAGAAGTGTTGTTTTATCTAATTTATAATACGCACATGAATTTGAAAAGACATTGGTGCGTTTCTGAGTTTGAACTTGCGACCTTGACTTGGCTGTTCAACGGTCATACCACTGCGCTATCTCTGCTTTTATCACATTAATATTATCAAGGCGAAAGTTTGAGTGAGTGTGTATGTGTGTTTGTTTCCTCTTTATGCTCTAACGGCTGGATCAATTTTGATAACATTTCGAATGGAGATAGTCGTCCCCTTGGATTAACACATAGGCTTTTTTTTATCCCGAAAAAAGCAGCGCGTAAAACCGCGGGGAGCAGCTTATACATCACAAAGAGGAATTTCTCAACCGGCTTGATAGAGAAGTTCCTTTAGGGATTACGGTCACGTTTATAATATTAATCTAGGTACTTATGTATGTAGGTATATGTAGCTAACTAGCTACCTCTTCTAGCCGCTATACATACGTGTAAAAGGTCCGTTTAATTAAGCGTGGGCCCAAACCTCGGTGACGCTATGTTTGAACAATGTAACAGTTTTGTTGGTTATTAACTCCGCGGGGATTATGTACCGTCGGCGACTGCCCGCCTGTGGATTATGGTACGTGTGTGCTGTGTACCAGGCCGTAGATTGAAAGTATGGCAGGAGAATTGATGATCGTAAGTAGTTTGTAAAGGTGGTACCAAGAAGGCAGTTTTCGTAACTTAAAATCGATAGTATATAGTAAAAAAAATACGTACAGGCGAACACGGAACCTCCTTCTTTTTTAAGTCGGTTAACAAGTTAGTGCTTGTCCAACCTCAAAGCTGTCATGATACAATTTTTAATTATCGGTATAACTTATACGTTTTTTCGTGTGGCTGGTATCCATGTCCCGGATTCAACATTTCTTGGTATCGTAACGCTGTATATTGAACGAGTGCAAAAGTATGCCGTAGCACTTTCACTCCCTAAGGCAGTTACATCCCCCCTAGACAAGTAGCAAAACGCTTGACGAATAGAATGAAAAATATATGGGTTTAACATACGTCATCGATAACATAGTCGAAACATTACGTCATCCCTATAAATTTCATTCTATTCGATTTCTATTCGTCAAGCGTTTTGCCACTTGTGTAGGTCGGCAGGTCTTACAGTTACAGAATAGAGCGCAAGCCTTTTACTCCTTTACAAAAATCCCATTGGCCATTGTAATCAGATCTAAAATCATACAAGTGTTTACAACGACGAGACCAACCGAGGATCATAAATATTGTTTGACAGTATCTTTGTCTTTTAGAACTATTTCTAATTTATTTTTCCTTTTTCAGGTAAGCACTCAATTTATTTAAGAATATTCGGGGTTATTTCAAGACGAGTAAGTAAGGCCAACGAAAATACTGTTATAAAAGGTATTGTTCTTTGTTATTACTAAAAAGGTTTTCAGTTCAACTGTACTACGATGTCCTATTTTAATGTTGCTCGTTAAATATTTTTAGCAAATACTCCTTAGAATGTAGGTACTGTTCCCTTACCATGAACTGACTACGACGACCCTATTTGCGCAGTGGCTAAGCGATTGGACTGCTGAGCTAAGGATTGCGGGTTCGAATGTTGTGAGTTTGATATTTAATCTTGTGAAACGCACCCTCGACACAGGAGAAATTCCAAGTCTGGAGGCGAGTTCCTCTTAAAAAAAAAAGCAGGAAGTTTTCCGATGTGAAAGCGAGACGTCGCTATGTGCAGTATAGTGTGGCGTCTCGCTTCCACAACGGAAAATGTCCTGCTTTTAAGAGTTCATGGCAAGGGGCTGTTGGTAGGTATCTGTTCAGATGTTGGTTCCTAAAAGTTTTTAAAATAAGTCACTTTTATCGCTGCCCTAGCTTAATGATTCCTATTGTAATCTTCAATCATGAGTAGGTAGGTACCTACTTATGGTAGGTAGGTACTTATAATTTGGAATATTTTATCGTTCTTTTACAGTGAAATTACTTCTATTATTACATACTGCTTATCACTATAAAAGATGCGATATTAAGCTTAGATTAAAAAATAACTTTTTTAACAAAGTTTTACCTCTCCTAAGGTGTTGCAGTAAAAATACTAATAGTAAAGTTTACTCAAAAGAAAATTCGTTTGTTCATTATCTTAGCTTAAAGTAAGAAAATCCCACAAATCCTCCACACGTAACAACTGACAATAATGAGCTCACGTTTCTTAGCAAAACAACCCTTAAGACATAAAGAAAGAAGACCTAAACACACAACCCTCCAACCAACTTAAACGAAAATTACCACTATCTACCGTATCTACTAACTAATAAATAAACATTATCGTTGGAGCGTTAAAATTTACCTCAGTCATATCTTTAACAATAAGAGCTATATCCAAACAGTTTACCTTAAAATAATCCTTGTCTAAGCTCTATAGCAGCGCTATTAGGGCGTGTTTACACGCGACCGGATCGTTGTCGGTGTCAATAAATATGATTAAGGATCTTTAAACAAAAGGTAATCGTTTTTCATTGGTAGATTTATTAAAATAATCAGTATTAAAATAATGGTACGTCTGTATTAATTATGGAGGTGTTAAATGATATGGGTAAATCATACCTTATTTAGACTATTATAGTCATAGATCTTGTCTTTCTCGAACGGTAAGACAAAGATGTTAGCTGGAGTCTAATCTCCCAAATTTCGCATAGGTATTCAATCAAATTGGGTATTTGACATATATGTATGTATATTCAATTAGCATACTTTATGAGCTGTTAAAACGCTACCTCTCCAAACATTTCGTATGGAAATAGAAAACTTTAACGTCTCTAATTTGGCAACTCAAATGACTTACTATTGATTTCAAAGCAAAAAAAGGGAAAGTTCCATTTAATTAAACATTTATAGGGTTATTTGGGCTAAAAATAACCATACAGTACGTAGCACCATACAGTACCTAGTTGGCGTTTTGAGAAAATGTTCCAATAAAAACGTTGTAGATAGATTCAGGCGTCACCGAAAAGCGAGTCGTAAATGACGATGAACCCAGTTTGTGCTCGATACAGGCTTTAAGGATTAGAGGAGGACATCTTTATTTACCCCTTCGGTGATTATAACAGGTGTGGTTGCACAATTAAATGATTACCTTTTAAATCCCAGATTACGCCAGTGTGACACGCCCTTTACCGCCCTAAGAAGTTGAACAACAAGGTGATATAATATCGCCATTGTCTCCTAAAACGTTGGATACAACTGTAGTTATGTTATAACGGATTATTTACAACGTCGTTACATAAGTTATTTTGATAATTTAAGTGTCGCGTTAATAGCTTTACTGAAATATTTGTAGGTTACCTTGCTGTTAGTTTTGTTGTACGATTTATACGGATAATTGTGGTTTCTGGTGATAGTTTTACGCATATATTTGGAACAGATTGTGCCAATGGATAAGCCAATTATTATAAGAAGGTAAGCTAATCACTTAAGATATGCCAGGACTCAAAAGATACAATATAACATTTGAGACACTAATTACTTGCAAATGATACAATCTGAAAAATAAAAGAAGTAAGGGTGCATTATTATGTGTGTGTGTTGATATATTTGTCAATGCCTAGAGATGGTATACAATGTTGTATTTGGGTGAGACATGTTTCTTGTGGCAGTATTAGTACCTACCTTAATCATGTTAACGGCTTGGCACTTTAGCTTCCTTGCTTATAAAAATTGACAATGTTAAAACCATTAAATTATACCTGTCAGTGTCGTTTGTATGACAAACAAAAGCGATGCAAATACGCTTAAAAATGTTAAAAGATGTTTCATAATCGGTTACATGTAAGAGCAGGGCCGTGCCTAGCCTTTTATGCGTCCGGTGTGAGCTTCTTTAACAGCGCCCTTTTTATCATCTCTGGTCCTGGTCTTGTCATTCTACGCCCCTCGTAGAGTCTGCGCCCTATGCCTGACCACCGCTGACACTGCCCTATTTATGGCACTGTGTAAGAGGGCTAATAATTTGACACAATTAACAAAGCTCGGCATAACGGTTATCATTATAAATTGTAAACATCACAGTCAATAAAGATTATTAGATTATGTATAATTGTTCAATAGTAGCATCTTTACTAACTTAAAAAAATTGTATAAAAACATAAATATTGTATAACCGTTAACAGCAAACAGCCTGAAATACAGATCACAGAACAGAGGATCACTCGTGATCGCTCACATAAAACTGTTATCCACAAAGGCGTACCGAAACCGGACGATTGGATAATCTTATTTTTTTGTTCGCGGAATGAAATCCGTTTGGCACAAGCTGCATCAGCAGTGGCAGTATAACTGGTATTGAGAAGGTTCACAGATAATAACTATGAATGTTTTCGAGTTGGAACAATTTTTTAAATAATCAATTGGTCTCTACGACGGTCTATCAAATTAAATATTGGTATTGCTTGCAACATAAACGAGAAATAGAAAACAAAATACGCTTCTGCGGATTAAGTATAGGTACAGGAAAGTAACCAAATGTGGAATTGTGCCCTAAAATGGAATACCGCCATTTCTCGAAAACGAATACTCCTACTCGTAAAATACATTGACTTCTATGTATTACTATAATTATACTACCGTACACGTTTTTA
Organism: Abrostola tripartita; assembly: GCA_905340225.1. Taxonomy (NCBI): domain Eukaryota; kingdom Metazoa; phylum Arthropoda; class Insecta; order Lepidoptera; family Noctuidae; genus Abrostola; species Abrostola tripartita. The sequence continues at coordinate 6,923,696 of HG996512.1, forward strand.
ATTATTAACCACCGAATATTAACGTGAGTAAAAACCGGTATATATAGTAAATAATATGGATAACACTCACGAAAGTTATTAGGTTTTTTATTGTTATACGTCGTTGGTATATATTTTATGTATTTTGTGCGCTGTTAAATGGCTCGTCTCTATTACAAATAGGTCTTAGTCTGACGAAATAAAGATGTGGAGCATATTTATCTCTGAAAAATACTGGTGATAGAGTACCAAGTTATAATCACAAAAATGTTAATGCTTGCAAAACCGAAATCCAAAATGTATCCTTATCATCATCATCAGCCGGAAGACGTGCACTGCTGGACAAAGGCCTCTCCCTTAGAACGCCACAATGAACGACAACTTGCCATTTGCATTTGTGTCCTTATATACTTTCGAAAATCCGCACTTCCGGTGGCACGTGCTTATCGGATTCGGAGATCTGTCGGAGTGGACCCTCTGTATCTGCCTCGGAGACGTCGGGATTGAGTTACGCCTCCCCTGGACGAAATAGATCCGTTTTGTGCAACTTTACTTGTTACACGCCGACGAATTCTTTGGACAACTATAAAAATATACCCATTACCGATTTGTGTGTGTCTTCATGATGTATTGTGGGACCCCGAAACATAAATTATATTATGTGTGAAAAATACTATTCTGCCTAGTTGTTCTAGTGGTCGTAAGCGCGACTGCTGAGCATGAGGTTCTGGGTTCGAATTCTGGGTCGGTCAAAGTGTTATTGGGTTTTTCAATTAGGTAATTCTCAGTAACACCACGGAATCTAGATTGGTGCACGGTCAATGACAATAGGATCGACCCCTTTTACATAACTGACAATATGTGAGTTTAGGTACTATAGATACACCTTTGCCCTCGGGGAATACATGCATGATGTTATGTTATTTTAGCATATTATTCTAGTAATATTAAAACTGCCGGTGCGCCGTGTTGTCTAGAATTGACCACCCCCTTTCCTCCCGTGGGTGTCGTAAGGGCGACTAATGGAAAATCCAAAAGATGGGCAGCAGCGTCTTCTGTAACTTGACCACCAACACTGCGATCCCCAAGCCGCTTGCCAAGCGCGGGGATTATGGCAACCCCCCCCCCTCCCCCTCCCCTTCTAAGAGAGGGAGGCCTTTGTTCAACAGAGGACGTCTTCCGGCTGCTGATGATGATTAGAACTTCGGAGTAAAATGGGCTCTTTAATTCGTAACTAAAATAGCAAAGCTTGGCCAGGAGCTAGTAACTATCACTACCTACTTATAATATTTATAATTAAAATTTTAAAGATTCATTTCCATTAGTGTAGGTATAGGCAATTAAAGTATGCACAGATATCGTTAGTAATACTATCCTGTTAATGTTAATATTAATAATGCTTCACACAATCTTCACTGTAATCCCCCAAGGGACGTGTTCATTATTGGGTGTCTTACTATGCAATGCAAGCTTCTAGTAACCCCACAGGAATCTAAACACCTATATTTGTAACTTAAAATTATCATAACAGCTAGCAAGCATATTATCATTAATCGGGCCCCAGGTATTAGACACTAATTTCTTTACTTAATCGCCTCACATCATTATCTCACACATTATCGTTATAAACGTAACTTAATAAATTCAATTTCCATAATGCCCAACAACTCTGTTTATCTCGCAAAATTATCATTTTATATCGCACTAAATATGACAAAATTCTCAGATGTTCGGTACCCGTACAAACACGGACCTCATAACCATACGTACGTACCCTAAGATGTAAGGACCAACGTCGTAATAATTACAATAAACGTTTAATTACAATCTTGGGCGACTTAGATAACGCGTTGTTTGCTTTGAACGGGATTACTGATTATATGGTTTTGATTTTATGAAAGTTGGTGTTGGTAGTACAAGACAGTAGGCAGGTATGTACGTAGGTAGTCGTTCTTAAAAATAATTATTAATTAAGTAGTGTAAAAGTTAGTGAAAAAAGGCATTCTCTACCAGTCGACCTTAGGGTGATGCATTATGTATTGTATTGTATGTATGTTTTTATGTATGTGTGAGTGTATTTATTTTGTGTATCTTTGTAACGTGTTAAATTAGGTACTGTAATTGGTTTATGCCGTTGTAATTAATTAATTAAATAAATTATTATATCGATTAGAGGATGTCTGGATCTAGACGCAATCTAGATAAGCTTATAGAATGCTTTCAAAATATATTTAAAATTATGCGTTTATGATAAAAAAATACCTAGATATATCATCATCAGCCTATCTCCGTCCACTGCTGGACATAGACCTCTCCTAGGTATAGGAATGAACTGTGAAACTCCTACTCATAAAACAGACACACACTCACACAGTTTAAAAAAATAATATCTAGTCTGTCGTCCAAACACGCTGTAATGTATTGTATGTACGAGGTATGACAGGAATTAAATAATTTTCTTTCTTATAATGCTTTATAAACAAGTCATATCTACCTATATCTGATGCACAATAACCTTGCAATTATCCAGCACCATGCGACTAATATAAAAATATGATTTCCTGCTCACTCCGAGTAGGATATAGTTACCATAAAAACTGACAGTAAACTGTGAAGATGAAAATCTTCGTAAACGCTTTATTGGTACCGCGGTCTGCAACCCTCGCGTATAAACGATAACGCGATGTTACTTACATCCAACGTGACGAGCACGATACGATGTATAAGATTGGTAATGTCATATTTGTAGAAGCGCACTAGGTAGAATTGAGTTTTTCGGAATTGGTCTATTTAGAGGTCCCGAGACCTCCCTTGTTCGTGCAGTGGTGACCACTGGGGTGGTTTTAGTAAGGTAGAAATCCCACGATATCCGTCCCCTACCCCCATCCTGGTGCCCTTTGAAGGTTTCCCCTCGGAAACAGTTATATCTCTTTTTGTTTTAACTCCCAAGTTAGTTAGAAGAGGTTAGTAATTTGGGGAAGCGACTTAACTAGGTTTTTGTACAGTATCTTATACATGATAGAACATTAAGAGCCATCTTGACTATTAAAACAATTGTTTATGATATGTACATAATTAAATATTGCTAATTCACAATATAAAGATAATATGGTGGTGTCTACACAGTCGTAAAAAATAATCTGAATAACACACTACGCAACGGTTACGACACGATTTCAAGTGTCATAAATGATAATGTGATATTTACAACCTGCGTTACGGCAACGATACGTCTGTTGGCACAATAAGGTTGTATTGTTACGTCAGTTATAATTGAATAGCTTGTGATATTTCCGAGTTACGTTACTTGTGATATTATTATGAATTTCCTCTCAAATGTGTGTCAAACACGCGGTGGCTTAATATTATGTAACAAAACTATGTCTATATTTCTATACCTACTAAATGTAGGTTATATACCAATTCAGAACATGAGTAAGGTACATTATATCCGAGGTATAGAAATAGTCGTTGTTGACAAATTATCTGTTTATAAACTTATCTATTGAAATAAAAACATTTTGAGTTTAAATTTAAACAATGCGTTTCAAACCTTTTCCATTGTTTTCAGAATCTACCGTTAATACATTTGTATAAATATTTTAAATGTAAAACGCCCATATTTACAAAATTGTTGCGGTTGAATTGTAATCGCGCGTGAATTAATCAAACCAAATACTCTGCTATTCCGAATATTTACACCCTATTATGTCAAATAAATTCAGCGGATAACACGTTTCATTTTTAATAAATTACTCCAAGGAACAGATTCACTGCTTAAGCAATACTGGATTTTGTACATCATTTAAAATGTCGTAGATTATAAAAGTTCAGAAGTAACCCTTGTCTTATCTGTAAGTATAGGTCCGAAACTACACGCAATTCGTGCAGCGCAGGGCTGCCCCGTGAATATATTAAATTGTAACTTTTCCCTTACGTTGTATGTGTACTATTTTCTTATCATCACGCCGTGTCTCAAGGGAATAAGCCTGGAAAAAGGTCCGTGTTTACTCTAGTGAAGTATAGCTTTAGTTGTTGGAAAGTAGTTTTTCTGAACAAATATTTGTAAAAGAAAATTTGGTTGTATGAATTTTTGATTGTTTAGTTTTGGGAATAAAATTGTTTTTTTGTTTACTGTTATTTGAAAGCATTTGTCACTAGAGTATTCATCTGCTTGAGAGATAACATCAGTTTCATCGAAAATATTCTGCCTTCGATTATTATTTCCACATTAGCTGTCAAACAACATAAGTATTTACCTATGTCATGCGTCTCGGACAGATAATCAAAAACCTGTCAAGCGGTCTTCTGGATATCGAAATTCAGATGAGATGAGCTTATAAGGTCTGATGGAACCCTATTTTGAGTACAAACTTAATTCAAAATGCTCCGCTCTGTGGCTAATCCATCGTATTTAAGGAGACAAAATAGTGGTTTTTAGCTTCGATATGCGGGTTCTGTTTTTACATTAACAATAAAGTAAAACAAATGCGTTTGAAAATAGGTTCTAATTAAATAAAATGACTATCATGCAACATTCACTTTTTATAGACCCCAATTCACACTGAACCAGCTGATACCTCCAATAACACCAAAATAACATCGCGACATTAAAACCAAATGCGACACTATCAGTCCCAAATAACTGAGAAAAGCTGACATAATTAAGCTTAATAAAGTCATAATACGCGACCACAGCGAATAAAACCGCCACAGTTAATGGAACAATCTAGCTTTTGGTGGTACGCAAATTTTAAATCAAATTACAGCGAGTGAAGCCGCGGTATGTAGTTACCACAATAACGTAATGACATTTTGTTCGCTGAAAAAGTGGTCTCTGAGCGACGTAATCGGTTTAAACCGGTTATATTTTGGTTTTAGAACAATGTATTGTCAGGGCTGTCGCGGGGTTGTGGATGGGTGTTAGCGAGAATGAATGATATTGATGGAAAATTGAGTATTGTCGCCTGTATCTGTAAGTCCCGGGTAAAAAGGAGTGAGTCTGTTGCTGTTCATTGGATACGATTTGAAACCTCGCACTTAGGTACCTACCATGTAATAGTAATCGATTCTTTAGCTTTCCAGTCGCCAGCAGTTGACAACGTAAGGACGATTGAGTTAAAAACTTGTTGCGACAAGCATAGTCTAGAGAAGTTTAACTTAACACTGCTGTGCACTGAAATGTACTGATGAAGAAACAACTACGACAAATTGATATTTACAAAAAAAATATATATATATATATGTAGGTAAGTGAGAATACCTGAGATGCTCAAAGTTAAGTTTCCCTTTGAGCGCCAACGCGGTCACCAGGTGTCCCCCAAACAATAGTTTTTCTATTGTGTCTACCGCACGGCAGTCAATGTGTTAAGTTTTATTAGTGTCTGCAATGCGAAACAAAAAGCTATTTGAATTAGACTTAGGAAGCTAAGCCAACAACACGTATAGTTACATGCGACAATACGAACAAAGCCGTACAAAATGTTTATAAAAATTAAACCTAAATAATAGTCTCTCGGGTCTATGTACTGGACTTGTTTATTTTTCCAGACGAACAGTAAACAGTGGGTGGCAAGCGTTCGTTGTGGTCGGCTTACTCATGTAGAAATCATGAATGGGAGCCGTTTCCACAAAAGGTATTTGTGGCGTAGATTTAACTGGAAATGCCGACGGGTGGCGCTTATAGTTCACCCTGACCTTACTGGTTAGTTATGTCCTTTTATAAGGTCAAAGAATAGGACTGAGATGTAGCCTTCTGCTCTTTGAATCGTCCTTCATTGGTGATAATGTTTATGTTATTTTTTTGTTGGATTTGTTACATCATAAAGATGCATTGATTTTGAGTTGTATGTGTAGCTTATTTATATAATCATAGTGCGTGTAAAACATGAATTGATCTAAAAATACAGTAGTAATATAATCAGACTGCATCTATAGTAAGAGTTTGATGAGCTATACAATATATTAAGAGTTTGCATAGGATAACAGTGTCACCTTTTTTTTTTTGGAGTGAGGATAATGCATTATGTGTCGCCCTCCGCTAGGAAACGACGATGATATGTAGATCTCTCCCCCATGAACCCAATAGGATCCACAGAGGCCTATCGACTAAAAACCTCACAATGCCTGTTCTGCGCTTCTGATGGCAGGGAAGCAGGATCACAATAGCAATCTACCGCCAAATAACTGTTTATCCTACCATGACAATCGACTGCCTATTTGCGTGTTATCAATAACAAAACACACACTTAAAAAACCGTGTTTAATGCCTATGTTGGTTTAAAAATAAACCATACGATGAACCTAAACGTGTAAAAAATAAAAAAACTGAACTCCTTATCCTTTTTCACACGTTATGTAACAAAACACTGAAAAATAAATTTGTACAGTCGTATTATCAACCGGATTACGTCACACCATATTTCCACACTCGTACTCGCAGTATTAATTAAAACGATATAATAAAAATTGTGCCGCCATTTTGACGACGGCAATAATGGTCGTCAGGGCTTTCGGCATGTATTTTTCAGCATATATTCGCGTACTTGGAACGAAATAATAATAATATTACTTACCTAACTCTAACGCAGGAATTGTATTGAAATTACAGAATGAACCGAAAGAGTTGGTTCTTATTTTATCTTTAACTTAAATAACAGCACAAAATAAAATAAATGTGCGTGTTGAAAAGTTTTTCTTAAATCAAACAGTGATAGAGGGGTCAAAGAAAAAAAATCTTCAAAGTAAATGTCACAAAAAAAGGTTTGTTCCCGTTTCGTCAGCCAACAACGTTTGTTTTCCCGCGCAATTTTTAACACTACGAGATGTGCGCAAATAACACTTACTCATCCATACTTGTCTCGTACCTACACAATGCACTCCGAGCCCATTCGAAAGAAAAAAGAATACATAAACAAAATAAATAAATTAACGTTACAAAAACGTGTGACAGCCCTAATGGCCTCACTTTTTACAAAGCGTCGCGCAGGTGTGTGCCGCGTTCTGATTGGTCCATTTTTATTTGTACAATTGTTTTTAAATACGCATGTGCATTTTGTTTGATAATGTATTTTAGTAACGGTATCGCATCTGTTACCAATATGCAATACTATTCGAAATAAGAACATTACTTAGTTTTGTATGTCTGTGTTTGTTTTTACTGTCAAACCGCTGAACCGATTATAATGGAATTCGGTATGGAGATAGCTTGAACCCGCGGGTCGGACTTGGGTTACTTATTATCCCGGGAAAGCCGGGATAAGTGCGTTTCCACGCGAACAAAGTCACGGGCGGAATCTACATTGCATATATTTTGTTTTCTTTTTAATGATTTCCTGTGCTATTATAAATAGCCGTAAAGATAAGGAGGTTTCTGGGGTTGTATTAAAAATAATTTTCTAAAAGTGTTTTTAGTAGCCTATCCTGTAAAACCCTGATTTCTACTTGATATAATTTGTAACATCTTTATTACCATGTTTCTAACAAATAAATTACGTTACTTTTTCTTTAAGTTTGCATCTATAATCTTAATATCCTATCATATTTATCTGATCATATCATATTTAAGGAATCACCATTAGCAGAGCAGTAGCATTTGCATCCAAAACTCTTTTCGTATTCTTCTACAATCCTGGTTTTGCATCTGTCAAGAATCTTGAAGATTCTTTTCCTATACAGACATCAGTCTCTCTGAGATATAGATGTCCTTCTGTAATTGAGTTTGCGGGGTTTGAGGTGGGGGAGGGGTTTCCTAGCGTGAAACACAATCAGTCGCACCTGATTAGACTTGAAGCCAGTCCCAACTTAATAAGGAGAAAGGCTGATAATTTACTAAGCAATAAGTATGCCTATGCCATGCAGTGGGTCGATATTATGGCTGAAATAAAATAAATTAAATCACGCCTTTTTTCTCCGGAGCCTAAATAAACGTACAAAAAAGTAAGATTTTGCAGATACCTTGCTTAGAGATCACGTGATACAAATATGTCTGTCAATGGCTCTGAGTTATATTCTTAAACTAATTAAGCCACTTTCCGGGAAATTATTAATATTTTCAATCAGCTTCAAAACGACAGGTAGGTACTTGTTTTGTATGGTTTCTTCATTTTCATTCTACATCTATTTTTCTTGGGAAATCCAAGTTATTTTTTCCATCCTGACTAGACTTTACAAAGATTTGAGAAAACTTTGAGGAATACAAGCGTAATATACAGTACATACATTGAAGTACAAATACCGAGAAGTACTTTGATATCCAAGTAACTAGGTTCTAAGCTTTAGGCGAAAAACAAAAAACTAAAACGAAGATAATGTTAGCAGTATTGACAATAAATCGCCCGGGGAATAAATAGGAGTAAATCTGTACCCTTTCATGCGGTAAAATATATGCTAACGTATTATATTTGCACAAGTATAAAGGGCGCCCTATACGGGGCGATGGACCGCAGCGATCTTTCGTAACAGACTGATCATAGCGATGGATCGCATTTAATTGTGTATGTCAATATCGCTAGCGATATAGCTATACGGCAGATCGCAACAAAATCCTATGCAATCTTGGAAACTCGTGTCTTTTTAACCCCCAGCGCAAAAACAGGAGTGTTATAGATTTTTATTCCATATAAAGATTCAAGCTTCAAAAGAGCTCTTACAAAACGTCGAATCAAGTCTCGGTTTCAAAGGTCGTTTCTCTGGAGACGAACCGATAAGAAACTCCATGTAACTCTTTTAAAAATGGTCTGATTATGATGCGTGTTTTTTGTTTGATAGCTGACGTGATCGTGATGATTCTTAGCTTTAATTTATGTTGTGTCGGAGGTTGCTTACATTTCTTTAAATTTTTATTTCGTTCTAAACAATAATATGACAGGTCGCAGGGATCGATCGCCGACGTGTGAACGACAATTTTAGAGCGATCGATCGCTGCGATTTGCGTGCAAACTCTCTCTCTCAGCCTATCGGGCTCCACTGCTGGACATAGGTCTTTCCCAAATTGCTCCACAACACCCGGTCCTCCTTGCGTGCATTCGATCGCTGCGATCCATCGCCCCGTGTATGGCGCCTTTAACATGTAACCCTCTGTTGCTTAGCGCCCTTTCTTACCAGAAGGGACATTGTCGATACAGGGTTAATACAGATAGCAACAAAATATATGAGTTTTATCTTCACGCTATTTTGCGTTCAACGAATAGTGTAGTTTGAGATATAGCTATATTTTTATAAGACACGTGTGACTGGCTAGGCTATTCACTGTTATGTTTTGAAGACTTCATTAAAAGATAATTAATTCATGTACAACATATTGAAGCTTTTATCAATAGCTGTTAATTCATTTAACATTTAGTTATGAATATTATGCCAATTCTTGGTTATAAACAAAGGAGTACAGGCGTGATGTTATGTTTTCTTTTTTATTTCGGGGTAGTTAATACAAAATTGTGTAAATTTTCTTCTTAAACATTGTACGATATAATAGACTCAAAAGCGACTCTATCATCATCAGCCTATCTCCGTCCACTGCTGGTCATAGGCCTCTCCTACGGCATGCCACAAAACTACTTACTCTTCAGCAAATATGCCATTGAAATATTAATGAAATGTATTTTCTCACTGCCTCGTTGGTCTAGTGGTCGCTAAGCGCGACTGCTGAGCAAGAGGTCCTGGGTTCAAATCCCGGGTCGGGCAAAGTGTTACTGAGTTTTCCATTAGGTAATTCTCAGTAGCAGCACGGAGTCTGGATTTGTGCCCGGTTGCTGGCAATAGGCTCGCCCCCTATTACATTGGGACTTACAACATAACTGGCGAAATGTGGGTGTACTACATGTACACCTCTGCCTACCCCTTCGGGGAATACAGGCGTGATGTAATGTTTATGTTATTTTCTCAATTTTCTACATTCGTATTAAAACCTAGGGCGAGTAGAAAATAATAATGGTTGGTTTTCCTTTTTCCCACCCTCGGCCGTCTTACTCGGAGGTTGAATCACATTGTTGCTTCGTTACCTCTTATTATGAGGGCCATTAAATTTTTGGCCGAATTATTTTGGATCGCTGAGCACCGGGGTATTTTTTATTTCGGAGAAAATCTTAATGAGATAGTCAAGGGATTTTTTGTTTTTGTTGTTGAGGCTTGTTTGTTGTTAACCCATACCTAACATGGAGTGCTAATAGAGCCAAAACCACTGATAGCCAAGAGGTGTCACTGCCGAGTCAAAGGTCGCAAGTACGAACCCCGTCCAATGTCTTGTTGAATTCATGTGCGTATTATTAGTTATTAAATTAGTTATCGATTGCCTAAAAACGAGGAAGAAAAACATCGTGAGGAAACCGGCACACCTGAGTGGTTTTTCAACGGTTTGTAAAACCACCACCAGTTGACACCAGGTTGTTCATCAACCATACGATAGCCTCCACGAAGCATATATCTTAGTACGTCAGGCGCGCGGGGTTCTCGCTACCATCCTTATTAATTGGAAAATCTCTACAAAATGGCATGACTTGTTTCTTATGCTTCTTCCGTAATACGCCGAAAATAACAACATGCAATATAAATATGCCATTAAATCATGAAATCGCCTGATCTTTTTCGTTTATCATTATCATCACTTCAGCCTGTTGCAGTCCACTGCTGGACGTAGGCCTCTCCCAGGCGTATTACCATTTTCGTTACTTACCATGTAAAATGCAGCAGTATTACACAGTTTTCCCACTTAGTAGTACCCCGCTAGTATTCTAAGAGTGGTACTTACTAGGTCGAGCTCATTCACAGGCAGTCAACTATTAATAGGCTACAAAGCTCAACTCAACTTTATCTAAAATCTTTTTTAAAGGAAAACTTTTCCTTACGCTCATTGCCTGGTGTCCCACCGCCAGGCCAGGCCAACTAAGGGTCTCCGAACACAGTAATTAAAAAAAATAGAATCATCATCATCAGCCGGAAGACGTCCACTGTTGAACAAAAAATAGAAAATACTAGTCTGAATTCGTGTGCCTGGATGTGGATGTATTTTACCACCGTGCTATGAAAGTACTGCCTTAGTTGATGTTTAGAGACTTTAAATTGTTCTTACCACCTTCCATATTTCTCCAACATCTTCTTCGTTTAGTTCAGAACTAATTTACTCACAGCATACCATCCAAGATCAAACATTATTCAACAATAAACAGTCACTCGCGCTCACTCGTGCTCACAAATTCACGTCACGCAAAACAAAATGAATGATAGCAACACCAGCATCTACAAACAATTTATTCAAAACTATATTTCTCCTTTCGCTATATCTTTCAAAGAGAACATTAGTTGATGTTTTATTCGGACAGATATTGGTGGCACCGACAATTTCCCGTCTTTTGACATCGATATAAACTGTAATGAACGCATTCAGCGCGTATACCGCCTTAGTTGTAGGGCTGGCTAAAGTGGGTCATGGAAAATGATGGATTTTGATTCTTAGTGCTTCTGTTGAATATTGTCGTAGTACCGTTATTTCTTTGTTACCAGATCAGTCGATCTGCGAAGTTAAGTCGTGGTCGCCGCGGTCAGTCTTGTGATAGGTGACCGTTTTCACACGTCGAGACCCTTCCGTGCTTGGGAAGGTACGTTAAGCAGTTGGTCCGACGCCTGATCTCTTTCTAATCGTGTCGGTCTACCGTCCCATCGGACTATGACAGTGAGGAAATAGGGAGTGCACCTGTTTTTGCGCGCATACTTGTGCACTATAATATCTCCTGCGTATTTAGCTATTCTCAGCTAAGAAAGGCCGCCAGGACCGAAATTCGGCCAGGGGAATATTATTATTATATCTATCCGAGTATACTTAGATCGTTTTGTTTGTTCATATCTACAATTGATGCCTGAGACTTACGCCATGCATTTTAACCTAAGTAACCCTACAGATGTTACGCGCACGCTGACATCAATTGTGGTTTAATATGATTCAAGATTGTGTGACATAATGTTTCCGTTACTATTTTGATGTGTGGGTTTTAAAACATTTGAAATCTAATATGAAATAATTCATGTGTAAATTCAATTTAATTATAGTCATCAGTGCTTTCCTACAATCTTAACCGTTTCCTAGTAGTATGAGCTACTTAAGGTACATGTATATTTTTTTACCTATTGTATCTGCTACCCAGACGGTTAATATGTTAAACTCTTGAATTTAAAAAACTGTAAATCAGACGAAAGCATGTTCTGCTAATATGGAAGAATCTGCCATCTTCTAATTTAGGTACTATGGTAGGCTAAACACAGGGTTCTGTCGTGCTAAATACTTTTTCTCACGTCGATGATCCGATAAACTGAATGTTGACAGAAAATAATAGATAGTTTAATTTTACTAGATTTTTTACATTGTCGTACTTAAGATTTTATCTCGTTGTGGATCTGAAGTTTTCTATTTCAAAGGCGAGCTTGTAGTGTTTCATAATGAATGGCAAAGTAGGGAAGCAAAATAAATTATTACCCTTGGGGCTACGGAACAGAATGATGTAGTTCAATCATAACTGGACCCCGCACAAGGGGTTGAGTTTAGAGGTCTTCTTTTCCTCCCATTATGTTGAAAGAGTGCCACAGGAAAATATCAAAGTATGCCAATTTATTATAAATTCTATAACGTAGGTATACATGATAATGGGAGTTCGTGGTATTGTGAGTTGTACCTTTGATTTCGCTTACAGAAATAGCCTCTTTGTTAGATATTGTCGCACGTTGACGATGTCTTATATTTATACATTCATAGCGAGAAGGTGGGATTGTTATAATTTTCTTTAAGAATGTTACGTTAAAAGGTGTATTGTTATTCATGGGTTCAGCATAATCATCTCTCTGTATACAACCCTTTTCTGCATCGTTCAGTTCTTTAAAATTGTTTACCAAAGAAGTGACGTACTTACAACTAAGTGATAAGTGATACCTACGCCTAAATAGCCTGTATGTAAACATATTGATGACCTAATTGGCGCAGTGGCTAAGCGATTGGACTAGTGCGGTCGGGGTTGCGGTTTCGATTCCCACACGGGAGACTTATTTGTGTGATCCGCAGATGTTCGTCCGGAGTCTGGGTGTTTGTGTGTGTGATATTTCATGTTTGTGAAACCGCATCCATGATAAAGGAGAAGTTCAAAGAGTGGGCCAGGTTTTTTTTTAAGCCAAGTATTGTATGACGTCATCGTCTTCAACTACAGTCCGACATCACCCACTGCTGGGTTTTTTTTTTTTTTTTTTTTTTCGGTGGGAAAATCATCTTATGACATCCCCCGCTCTTGGGCGGAGCGGGAGATAGTGTCAGACTTTTACTGACTAAAAACCCACTCCTGTTCCTTCGTTGCCTTTCGTACCAGGGCCGAGTCTTCCTTTCGGAATCAGACCCTTGGCCCCAGTAGGCTTCGACCCTGATGGGCCCCTACAGTTGCTGACATCTCCTTGAGGCGCGCGTGAAACAGTACGCGCCGTCGACGACTTGGGCTCGGTCCGGATGGTTACCGGACGGTCGGACGGCGAGCCACCCATTGCTCACCGACCGCAAGCCCACGCCTACGGTGGCCGGAAATCGGGATCAGAATCCCGGCGGCGGTTGGGGCGTGAGGATCGTTGCCTCACGCGATCGGCCGCCTCCTTTGCTAGCATTACTGCTTCGCAGAAGGAGGCGACCGCCTGCCACTCCTCCTCGCTCCGGACCATGGCCTGTACCAAGGCCCGGCGCGAGAGATCACCGCCGCCGATCGCCCCCACGAGGACACGGCGATGCTCTTCCCAAGCGGGGCACACCTCCAACGTGTGCTCCACCGTGTCCTCCGGGCTGTCCACGCAATGGTGACACCCGGGCGTTTCTTCCGCACGGATCCGGTGCAGGAACCTCCCGAACTTACCATGTCCGGTGAGGACCTGCGTCATGCGGAAGGTAAGGACGCCGTGTTGCCTTTCCAGCCACTCCTCAAAGAGGGGACTTACCGCCATAATTACGGCGTGCCCAGCACTGGGTTGCGATAGTCGCTGTCGCCATTCCACCATGAGATCCCGCCGGAACTCTTTCCGCCATGCCTTGACTTGTCGCGGCAGCGGAGTTTCGCCCCGGCGTTGCATCTCCACGCGCAGATCGTGCATGCGTGCAAGGCCTGTTGCCTCCAGATCCCATGGTGGCTGGCCAGCAAGGAGGCTCGCCGCTTCGCGGGAAACCGTGCGGTATCCCCGCACCATCCGTATGGCCATGACCCTCTGGCACGCGTTCAGCTGGGCCGCCGGTCGCTTTCGCAGTGACGGCGCCCACACCGGCGCCCCATAAAGGGCCATGGACCGGACGATGCCTGCGTAGAGCCTCCGGCAGGAGGCGTCTGGACCCCCAAGGTTGGGCAGGAGCCGCTTCAGGGCAGCCCCAGTCCGATTCAATTTGGGAGCCAGACGTCGGAAGTGCTCCTCGAAATTCCACCGACTGTCGAGGACAAGTCCCAGGTACTTCATCGTCGACCCGACGCCGATGTGAACTCCTCCCACCGTTAGTTGGGAACGCCGAGGCGGCGCGCTCCGAGGGCCGTGAAAACACATGGCCTCGGACTTGTGCAGCGCCACCTCGAGTCCCAATTGCTGGATCCTATCAACGACCATCGCAACCCCGCGTGTCGCTAATTCAACCGCCGCCTGATACGACTCTCCCTGCGCCAGGACCAGCGTGTCGTCTGCGTAGCAGACCACACTGACCCCGTCAGGGAGGTCGCCGCGCAGCACGTAGTCGTACCCGATGTTCCACAAGGGCGGTCCTAGTACCGATCCCTGCGGAACACCGCACGACATCTCTCGCCGTTTCCACTCTCCCTGGTGACCAGGGTAGATGATGTACCTGTCCGACAGGTAGGCCTCGATCACACGACAGAGGTAGACGGGCACCCGGTGGTACCGGAGTGCCCTCCCAATGCTACTCCAGGGCAAGGAGTTGAAGGCATTGGCGATGTCCAAAGACACCGCCACGACACACCTGCCCCGGGACACCGCCTCCCCCGTCGTGAGGGCTCGCACGCGCATGATGGCGTCCACCGTGGAGCGCCCCCTGCGAAAGCCAAACTGGCCGTCCGCAAGGTTCGGCCCCACTCGTGCTAGGTGTGCGACGAGGCGGTCTGCAATTACTCTTTCAAAGAGCTTGCCCACCTCGTCGAGCAGCACAATGGGCCGATACGCGGACGGGGAGTCCGCTGGGCGCCCCGGCTTCGCGATAAGGACCAGTTTCCCCGTCTTCCAGCGAAGTGGGAACTGGCCCCTCTCCATGCATGCGCTGAAGAGCCCTCTTAATCGAGACCCGAGAGCCTCCATGGCCAGGACCCAGGCTTTCCCAGGCAAACCGTCGGGTCCTGGGGCGGTATTCTTGGCACTCAGCCTTCGTACCGCCACACTCATCTCCACCTCGGCCACCTCTGGAGCATTGTCGTCGTCGTCGCCATCGTGATCCGCGTTAGACACCGCTGGTGGCGGAGCCATGAGCGGGGGAGAGTGTTCCCCTCGCGTAGGGAACAGAGTGCTCACCACACCCTCCACAATCTGGGGCCGGAGACTCTGCGTGAGTGGGGGAGCCCAGGGGCGGAGTTTTTCCCGCACCACCTTGTAGGGGCGTCCCCATGGGTCTCCGTTCAGAGTCCCCAGCCACACGTTGCGGGCCTCCAACTTGGCCCGCTTTATTTCCGCTCGGAGGGTGCGCTTCGCAACTCTGTATCCCTCGTACAGCCGCTCGTACTCCGCCTCTCTGGCCTCCGCATCTGGCGGGCGGATGCGGCGACTGCAGTGTCTGGCGCACCGGCGCCGCGCGGCATTGCACGCATTGCGCAGTACCGCAATCTCCGGCGACCACCAGTACACCTGGCGCCGGGCTCGTCCTGGCCGAACTCGGGGCATTGCCACGTCGCAAATTTGCGACATGGCCTCCCGGAACCACTCTGCCTCGACGTCAATGTCGACAGGCCTGTCCGGTGTTTGCACCCAGGCCTGTACCATCGCGGCTTCCAGGAGGAGCTCCCGGTCCAGCTGCTTCAGCGCCCAACGCGGACCACACGGGGTCTGGTGGACCGGCGCGTCCGAGGTCTGGGTGGAGATGTCAAACCGAATGTACTGGTGGTCTGAGTACGTCTCCACCCCCTCCATTACGCGCCAGCCCACGACACGCGGTGACAGAGCAGGGCTGGCGAACGATATGTCCACCACTGACTCGCCCTGCATCCGCACACACGTGGGGACAGAACCCCGGTTTAGGACGACCAGGCCTGTCTCCAGGGCCCAGTCCTCCACCATCCGACCCCGCTGGTTCGTGAACCGAGAACCCCAAGCCAAGTTCTTGGCATTGAAGTCCCCGCAAACGACCACGGGGAGGGAACCAAACCTAGCGACGACGGCATTCAGCTCCATAAGGGAGATGTGGAGATCGGCGAGAGTTCTGTTCGGGGACAGGTAGACGCCTACCACTGCAATGTCCCCGAACCGTGCTGCCACGCAACCCCGTCCCCTCGTGACGGCCTCGAGGGACGGAGTACCGGCGGCGGCCGACGAAATTAGTGTCACCGAGCCGTTCAGGTCCTGAACCCAGTCTCCCCTGGGCAGGACATAGTACGGCTCGGAGACCACGGCGATATTGATCGACCACTGCGCCATGCTTTGGAGCAACAGATCCTGAGCGGGGGCGCAGTGGTTGATATTCGCCTGGAGGAGACGCAATGGAGCCGTTATTAACAGTCCATTACAGTCTCCTCCCAAGCCTCACGTGAGGGCCCTGCCGCGGTGGTTGCGGCGGCGACAGCAGCGGAAGCCAGAGAAGAGGCTGCGGCGGAGAGGACGTCGGGGTGGGCTTGCCTTGGAACTTTGCCCTTAGCCTTGGCAGGGGGGTCGCAGGACCTGCTCCCAGCCCGGTGATCGGCCGGCTTGCCTGCCGCCGCACATGCGTAGCAGTGCGGCGTAGCACGGCATTCTGCAGCCTTGTGACCGGGCTGACCGCACTGGAAGCAGCGGTCACTGCGGTCCACCTCCGCGGCGCAATAGGCACCCACGTGGTGCCCCACGTGGCAGCGGTAGCACCGCAGAGGTCTGGGCTCCAGCAGTTTTACCTGCGCGGAGACCCAGCCCACCAAGAGCCTTCGGCCTTCGCCAGTGATGGCCTTGGCCGCCGACACGGGGCAGCTCACCGTTACGGCTCGCAGGCCCGTGCTGTCAGCGCGGATGGTGCCCGCCCGCACCTGATCTGCGTTGCACCCTCCCGCCCTGACGATGGCGGCCACCACCTCGTCCACCCTGACGGAGTCGTCCAGACCCATGATGCGCATGTCCATGCACTTGGTGGGCCTGGACACTCGGACCTCCTCGACGTCCAGGGACGCCCTGATCCTTGCGGCCAGGGCGTCTGCGGCAGGGCCACTGTCTGCACCAGGGACCTCTAATATTCGGGCCCCGGTTGCGGTGCGCCTCATTCGGAAGCCCCCAGAGGCTCCGAATTCGCTGAGGTGGCCCACCACCGCCTGCTTCGCCTTTTCCATGACGGTGTTGTAAGTCACGCCCTTCTTTTCCGCATCTGGCTGTAGTGTAATAACTACAGCCGCAGAATTCGGGGCGCAAAGTCTAGCCGCCATGGCCCGCTTCTTGCGCTCCTGTCGCCTCGCGCGCTTTTTGACCGACCTAGTTGCCTTGCCCGCACTCCTCTTGGCGCCAACAACCGTCCAGTCGGCTTCGGCCGAGGGTTCTGCAAGGGGGGCGGGGGATAGCAGGCGCGGCCTAGTCGCCGTCATGGCAGGAGCCTTCGTCGCTTTAGCGGCAGGTGCCACCTTATCCTTCGAGGGTGGAGCAGGCCTTCCCTGCCGCTGCTGCTGTTTGGCCGTCAGGGCTGGCCTCGCAGCCTCCGATGCCGCGGCCCCGCGCCCGGTTTGCCCCGATGGGCCCACCTTGGGCGCAGCAGCCGCAGTCGCGGCGGCAGCATATGACGCCGCCTTCCGCTGGCTGGAGGCCGCAAGTGGGGGACGCAGCACGATGCCTTCCAACACGGACAGCTGCTGCTGCATCCGATGCTGGAACTGCTCCTGCTGCTGCTGCTGTTGCTGCCGAAGGGCAGCCAGCTCCTGTCGCACCAGCGTCAACAGCTGACTTTCCGGCTCGGGCTGGGGCTGGGCCCGACTTTGGCCCTGCCCTTGCTTGCGTCCCCCTTTAGTCGACTCCTGGCAGTCGACTTCCTGGGCTCCCAGAAGCTCGGCTCGGAGCATCGCGATCCTCTTCTCGACCCTCTTCTCAAAGCAGGCGTCTATAGCCTCCAAGATAGAGGTCGTGAAGTGGGCGATGCCCCTCTTCTTCGAGCCCTTCTCCCTTTTCCTCGAAACCGCTGTCAGGGCTTCCACGACCAGCTCCCCGAGCAACCTGCGCGACTCCTCGGCGGAGTCTTCCCCGGCGTCCGGCTTGTCGCCAGACGGCCCCGAGGGGCCAGCCCTAACGCTGGTCGCTGCGGGGTAGCGGCCCTCCGCGGCGAGTTTCTCGGCTCGCACAGCAGCCTCCTGCGAGGTAAGCCCCCTCCCTCTTCCTCCCGTACGACCTGCGCCCCGCCCACTCGTGGGGATTTTCCGGGCCGAGCCCTTCTCTCCTTCGGAGGACGATTTGTCCCCCGATATGGGGCGCTTCCGGTACAGACGCGAGTCTCTACCGGAATCACCTTGACCCTCCTCAGCCTCCGAGCCCTCCGAGCTCCTTTTGGATGCCGCATCGGACTCCGACTGCGCATCACTCTCCATCTCCTCGTCGTTGGGTTTTGTAAAATATTTTGTAGCCATTTTTGTTCCCACGAGTATGAAACTTTGTGTACCTGCTCAAATTCAGTGGTCCGCACTAGAGACTAATTAAGCTACCCATTAGTCAAGCTAACAACCTCCCTCACGGTGCGCCGCCGCTTGGAGATTTGGGGTAATTTTTTATAGAGGTTGTCTTCCTCGCGGCCCGGGCGTTTAAGCCAAGACCCTCGACCCCCATCAAAAGTCAGAAACATGACCTTGGACAATCTCTGGGGCTACGAGACTAACGGTGGCAGAAGGAGGACCAAGTCTTCCTCCTGCCTGCCCGGTGGCAGGGTGAGTGCACTCCGAGCCCGCTCTTACTTCGCCACTGTGCCCTCTGCTATGGCAGAGGGACACGCGTTGAAGTGTTCCTTCAGACAGAATATTCGCAAGCAGGCATCGAGACCTCTTAGGCAGAAGTACCCAAGGGGAGTCGTTGGCCGCCTCCCAGGGTGCACCGTCCCGCAGACTGGCCTTCGCTCCGGACGTATCCGCGAGGGAACTACAGCCCGCGGGCTCTCGTGGAGGTTTTCTGTCGTAGCACCCCACCCACTGCTGGGTAAAGGCCTCTGTTTGTGCTAGCTCCTGTATAACAGTTAGCACAGATATAATTAAGATTTATTCATAGTGTTAACTCCTAACTTATCCTTAAAATTTAATACCAGACAACACTCTTCGGTTACTTATAGTGTCAGCTGCAGTAACAATGATTCATTCTCTTAAAATAATTCTGTACATTTACCTATTATCCCTTGTTGCATCTTCGTGTAAATTCATGTAAATAACTTGATGAGACCATAAAGTGAGGAAAAATATATACTTCTATGTCTAATATCTTAAAGCAATCGCATTTTGAGTTCTTTTATAGTATCCGTATCTAATTGATAACTAATTTCTATAATGGAAGTAATAGTTTATTTAGGTTATCAGTTTTACAAACCTATTTTTACTTTATTTTTAGACTGCGATCGCACGTTAAGTTCTGATAGTATCAAGAATCTTAATCTGAAGATAATCAATCTTCAGATTGCAATCAATTTTTTTATTGAATATCATACAAGTTCATTAAATGATAGAAAGAGTTCGATACTGCAATCAATTGGTACCTATCTATAAAATATGTTGCACTTAAATGAGTCCATTCAAGCAGAAAAGAATAATCACGAGTAATTCCAATCAACGTCCGTCCAGTGAGTGCTACAATCAGTATAAAATTAACCTGAGAGCACTCAGTATTATCTCTAATAACACTGGCTGCCCCTAACCGCAGCATTAGGCCGTCGACACACGATACGACAGACACATGCCACGTCCATTGTTTCGTTAACGCCAACATGTTGAAGCCGATACTAGCATCAACAGTTTTAGCCTGTTCTAGCCTGTTTTAGCCTGTCCAGAGCCTAGATTACAGATGTTTAGAATGCACGTTTATTAGGCTGAAAGGTTCTGCTTGATGCGTAATTCAATGATGTTGGGTAACGTGGGTATGGTGTTCTCTGTTTTTGGCTTATTTATCGCTTTCTGTCACTGTCAAATTGTGTGTGGTAGTTAGACGCCTTGAATAGGATTTTAGGGATGTTCGGATGTGTATTTTGCTTTTCTTGAGGCCTAAACTTAGTTTTAGCAGTACCTACGTTTAATTAAGCATAGTTTCTCCTACACATGCTTCTAAGGTACCTGGCGACTTTTAGCTTAAAACAAGGAAAATCATCATCAGCGATCATCAAAGACGAGTTGAACGAAGGCTTTCCCCTTTTTGGTTGCCATAATCCCCACGCTTGGCAAGCGGCTTGGAGATCGCAGTGTTGGTGGTCAAGTTTAAGAACACGCTGCTGTCCATCTTCTGGATTTTCCCTTAGTCGCCTCTTACGACACCCACGAGAAGAAAGAAGAAAAAGGGTGGTCAATTGTAGGCCGGATACCACACGGCGACTAAAACAAGGATATAGGCAGGTATTGTAATGTTGGGCATTACAATTATGTTGGTAAGAAAAGAAAAGAAAGTATTTTCAGATCTACTTCAATTCCAATTCTTCTTCCCTTCACCAATAAGTATGTGTGAATCAGCGTTTATTATATCTCGGCTCATTGTATGGCAGTAATCTTGCCAGTTATGTGGGAGTATCAAGATATAGACTTCAGATAAAGAAACACCGTAGCCTACACTTCTGAAAAGAACAGGCGTCATTGTATGTTTAAATGTCATCAATACAAGAAAAACAAACATTCTATTTCTGGAATTTTCTGGAAAAGACAGATCAACATACTCCAAAATCACGGGTAATGCAAAACTTCTAAAGAATTTAATAAAACTAACCCTCAGGAAATAAGTCTAAACCAAATTGACCCAATGAAAGGGTCAAAAATACAATAAGGATACCAAATAGAAGGGCAGGGGTCATGCCGGCGAGAGTTTCCAAGTGACCATTCCTTGGGGGATACATACGAAATACTAAATGAACTGGAGTAAGATGGCTATGGGTGCTGTTAATTTTAGGATACAATAATTGGGTGGAACTAATAAGTGGTGCCGCGATTTCTAGGATAAGAGTGCCTAATTGCCTACATAGCTAAGTGACAGAAGAACATACATACATAGTTAATGCGTCGACCAAGTACAGGGCAAAAACTTAAAAAAGAAAAATAAAGTTTTATTCACTTCACTTGACATATAGCATATACGCGTGTTGAAATCGGTGCCTTCTCCTTTTTTGAAGTCGGTTAAAAACGATAAAAGATTTGTGTTTTTTTTTTAATATTGTGAAATTTATTATATTTACAACACAGTTGTACGTACAAGTTCCAGTATTTGTGTAATTAATAAGAATAAAGTGTTATAACAAAAGTATGTTGGCCGAAAATAATCTTGTGATTTTTACTCCATTACTTATCGTGTGAATAAACCACTTAGATTTTACACTAATCGTGTAACATGCAATGCAATCAGGTTACCGATCACTTAGATAAGCGCACTCAACGCAAACAATATTTAGACAATGCAAGATAGCAAATATTAGCCTGAAAATATGTTTAAAGGCCCTAGCAGAGTGGTGGCCTAGACAGAGGATTCAGTAGAGCTCCTGGTAGACCTTTAGCCAGATGGACTGACGTTATTGCTGTACAGGGAAAGACCTGGATGCAGAAGGCCCAAAACAGGACAGAGTGGTTCAAGGGAGGAGACTTATGCCCAGCAGTGGGTCACCTAAAAGCTGATGATGGTGGATATTTAAAGCTTGTTTTAAGGTCAATAAAGTGTCGTTTAAAGGTGTATCGTAAAAAACTTATTCATAATTATATTATTATGTATTAGGTTCGTTGCAAGTTCGTACTCAGCTTTACTATTGATAGGAGATTTCGAAATAGTAGATGAGTATCAAATGATTTAAAACACAACTCTATAGTAATGGTACTGGTAATAATTATACTGGCCTATTTTATATACGTTTAACTGACTGGCGTTCGGACGAGAAATTAAATTAGCATACAACGTATCCGTTTGGGTAATACAGGCATGACTTATACCCACAATATACAAATATTAACCCACTTTAAAATGAAAACAACAACAGAAATACATGTAAAAACCTCAGGGATTACCTCCATCGCAGGTGCGACTCATCCGGACATAATACCCGGATACCGACGAATGTCCCGAGGCATTCCGGTCGCAAAGCCCCGGAAAATTTTAAGACGCCTTTAAAAGTAACTTGGGACCGTCCGGCCTACTGTGGTCGTATGGTGACCCTACTCCGCTGTGGACCTTGTAATCCGTCTTGACTCTAACATTTTTATGTTATTATGGACACACTAACTCGATTTCTCATACAGTGTTGAATACGTGTTCTTTATGGGTATTTCGGACTGAAGTTTTTGTTGGATAATGTTCGGACATTTTTAGGTTGAGTTTGAAGTTGTAGTAGGTACGTATTATCAGTTACTTGTACTTCGAAAAAGGAAAGTTAACGATGCGTAAAACTAACTGCTCCTAGCTTTGCTGCCGTGGTCTGTTACATTTTTATATGACGACCTGATTGGCGCAGTGGGTAGTCAATTGGACTGCTGCGCTAAGGGTTGCGGGTCCGATTCCCGTACGGGACAAAAAATTGTGCGGCCCGCAGATAATTGTCCCGAGTCTGGGTGTTTGTTTATGTGGTATTTATATGTTTGTGAAACGCATCTACGATACAGGAGAAATTTCTAGTGTGGGGCGACGTTTTTTCGGACAAAAGTCATCGTAAATTTTTTAGATGAAATGTACTTTTTGACTAATGAACTTCAAAATCTCGACGGAAATAATAATAGCACCTATTGCCATCCGTTACTATCTTTCTGCGTTAAAATAGATTAACAAGCAAATACACGTTTATATGTATTTATAATGATAGTAGGACATTATCTTATGTCTATAATAGTAGGCGATTAAATTTATCTATTCGATCTATTCTCCGGCACTGATGAAATTTACTCAAATTTACTTTACATTTCGGGGCTTATTCAGGCAAAACGTCAGATATAGTTACTATTTAGATTCTATTATCCTGTATATAGTATAGGTATATTAAGCTGTATACCCCAAAACCCTGTAGTGTTGTATACTTATAGTACACAAATAGTAGTCTCTCTGAGTTGCCAGACGCGTCCGGACTAAGCTCAGCTTTTGTTTTTCTTTCGGCCATCTTGAAACCTCGTTCCAGTTCATTGTTTTTGTTTGGACTTCGAAGACCTTTTAAGAGACTGCTCAAGCTCAAGCTGCGAAGTAATACTCATGCCTAATTAATTATATGTATGAAACTGTGCCATTGCATTTTGGTACCTACTGTGTATTTCGTCACAAATAGGATAACGCTTAGTTCAGTCTACACGTGTCCAAAGGGCTGGTGCATTTTTTGGCCAAAGAATAAGCATTGCTATTCAACGTGGCAATGCTGCCAGTCTTTTGGGCACGTTACCAGTTGACATCGATGGGGCTCAATATTATGTTGCTTTTTAAATTTTTATGTGTAGGTATTATTTTTAATTTATGTTAGTTTTAAAATGTAAATAATTGTAAAATAAAAATAAATACGACTACAAATAGGATAATTAATATTAAAACGAATTCGCTTGTCCTTTTTGTTGTTTAAAAAACGTCGCCCCACGATTGGAATTTCTGCTGTATCGTCGGTGCGTTTCACAAACATGTAATATCACTTACACGAACACCCAGACTCGTGACCAACGACCGGTTATATGGTCGTTTTCTTGACAAAAATCTGCGGATCACAATTTTTTGTCCCGTTCGGGAATTTTCAAAATTCCCTACAACCCTTAGCGCAGCAGTCCAATCGCATCGCCACTGCGCCAGTCGGGGTGTCTGTTTAAAACATAGTTTGTCCTAGACCCAATGATTTCAAGTTAAAAATTTAATTTATTGACTTTTTGACTGAATGGGGCACGAAACTAAACCAAATCTCTCCCTATGTTTATTCTGTAATGGCAATATGTGCATGTGATTTTTCTTGTATTAATAACGTATCAATAATATAAGACGAATTCCTAATGCGGTTCAAGGTTTATTGAAAGTAGCAAAGCAAAGCTGACTAAAAATAAAAACAATAAATCCTGATAATCTTGCAGAGCAAACTCAGATCGCAATCTCGCTAACTATTTATATAATAACGTTTATTTACTATCAATATATTAATTTTATAGACGCTTAAACTCACTTGTGTCATTATTAATAATATTTTGTTTATATACAGATCTTGGATCTTGTTAGGGTTGCCAAAGATTCCTTGTAATTATTTAGTTTTTTTTTAAGTTGTCGCCCCACACTGGCTATTTCTCCTGTATCGTGGGCGCGTTTCACAAACATGAAATATCACATACACAAACACTCAGACTCGGGACAAACATCTGCGGATCACACAAATTTTTGTCCCGTGCGGGAATTGAACCCGCGTCCCTAAGTGCAGCAGTCCAACCTGAGCCACATCATTGTAAGAGTATGTTCGCAAAGGATATTTTGTTTTTAATTCTGAGTTAGCTTTGAGGTTGGCATTGGCTTCAATAAACAACAAGCTCATCCCGTAGAACATGGGACCTATTATCGTAATTGAAATAATAGTACATGTAGGTACTAATAGTAATTTAAGATACTTCAGCTGTTTGAGACTCGAAATATTGGTAATAGTGTTCTACTGATTTGATGGCTCATTGGTCTAGTGGTCGCTAAGCGCGACTGCTGAGCATGAGGTCCTGGGTTCAAATCCCGGGTCGGGCAAAGTGTTACTGAGTTTTCCATTAGGTAATTCTCAGTAGCAGCACGGAGTCTGGATTTGTGCCCGGTTGATGGCAATAGGCTCGCCCCCTATTACATTGGGACTTACAACATAACTGGCGAAATGTGGGTGTTCTATATGTTCACCTCTGCCTACCCCTTCGGGAAATACAGGCGTGATGTTATGATTTGATGGCCTCAACTGACCTAGCCACGGAAAACTTCGCAGGAGCACTTTAATCATCACAGCATTGGTTACTACATAACATCGCGCCTGTATTCCTGACTGTATTACCTAGGCAGAGGTGTATATCACACCCACATTTCGCAAGCTATATTTTTAAGACCACAATGTAATAGGCGAGCCCATTGCCATCAACCGGGCACAAATCCAGACTTCGTGCTGCTACTGAGGATTACCTAATGAAAAAACCCAGTATCACTGTGCCCGGCCCGGGATTTGAACCCAGGACCTCATGCCCAGCAGTGGCACTTCGCGTCCACTAGACCAGCGATACAGTATATTGATAACTATTAAGTATAATATAGCTAAAGCTTACCCCATATCTGTAACCAGTGATAAGTTTGGTGCAGCCCTATCCGCACAGAATTCCTAGAAACCGAAACTTCTAGAACGAAACTCATCCGATCAAACTGCAATAAAACTCAGCTCGCGTCGTTGGCAATCACAAATGCGTGTTACACCCATAACGATAATTCAGTGATCGTTTGCGCCACTGCGAAGCAATATCTAGTTGTACGTTTTGTCGTTAATTTGTCGACGGTGAAATTCTCGTTTGTCGAGACGGAATTATCGCGTAGAATAAGAACGCGTAGATGCAGCTAACAGCTGGATGGGTTTTCAGAGGTTTTGGATACGAATTATGTGCTTCAGTGGCTATAAAATTTGTTTTATTTGAGTCCATTATTCAGTGTTTAATTCTAGTTTTATGTTCTGCTAAAGTATTGATATATATGTTTCGTTTACGTCTTCATTTCTCGAAAGTATAGGCTTTGTTGTTAACTTATTACACATCCACATTTCGACACGGCATTCGAAATTTGGTAGGCAGGGACGAGCGTTAAATTTGTCATTTATCAAGCACAATTAGGAGTCAATGGTGTCTTTAAAAAAACTAAGAATGTACATATTTATTGCATAGTTTAAAAGCGCCAAGGGCAGCTGTCAAATAGCGTGTTTGTTCATTTGTTTTTGTTCCAAAAAGGTGAATACTAAAATAACTTGTAAAGCGAGATCGCAGACTGTCTGTCCGTATATTCCCGTAGTCTATTGCTAGTCTTCAAAACTTATTACACTGAATGATACTGTATTAACGATAACTTTCATTTGCGCTTGAAGTAATATACTTACTGTCTTTGCACTCGATTTGTTGTTAGTTCACGTTAGTTTATCGAGACGTGAAGACGACGGAATCTGAACGTGTTTGAGGATTAGAAACTTGTGTACCTACATTATTAAACATTTATAACAGCTTCGTTGATATTAGTTTGTCAGACAAATCCTGACAATTTCTCGCAGATGACACATCTCACGGTTATGTTTGTAGCTATAGGTACTTTTGGATTTCATTGTTTGTTGTAGTACCTATAGTGTCTTGTTAACAATTCCATACAGTGTCTGTAATCCTTGAATACATACAATATACAGGAACACATTACCGGGTTAGGTATATATGTTCCTGTATATCTGGAATATTTTTAATAGGGAAATAACTCTGTAAACCTCTTTAGGAATAACAAGCGCGATTGTAGGGTAACATTTTGTATCGGTCAAGTGACAACCATAGTCCATCCATATCCATACTTAATATTATATATGTGAAAGTTACTCTGTCTGTCTGTTTCACCTGCACGACTAAACCGCTAACGGTTTTTGATGAAATTTGGCATGTAGAAACTATTACATTACACATAGGCTACTATTTTTTATTAAGTCAACCCTCTAAAGCTTTTAAACAGGGGTTAATACGGGTAAAGCCGCGGGCAATAGCAATTGCTAGTAGATTAATATAGAAGTGTGATTATAGTATGCAAGTGCGAACAGTTTGTTGTTTGCAGGTGTATTAGAAGTAGAGTGTTAATGATTTTGTTAAGTTTCTCTTAGTCTGACGTGCACTGAACTAAAATTTGTTGATATTTTATAAAACACACAAAACAAACTTGGTATAGTACGTAGGTGATGTTGTTCTCGTCGCAAACTGTTGAGCGTGAGTTGACATGTTTGATTCCACGTTAAACAAAGTGTTTTCAATGGCTCTTAAACTTGAATTGTGTAGGAGGTGTGGCCGTAGGGTAGGACAATAAGATAATGGCTCTGAGTCTTGTTGGATGTATGGCCAATGGCCATAAGGTCATAATAAATGCAAAAGATACTCTGTTTTGTTACCTCAAACTACGAAACTACTGCACCGATCGTAATTAAATTTGATATGAAAATACCTTTTGCTTCCGGTAAACTTCGGCTTAAGATGTAGTGTATATCTGTGCCTAACCCCAAGAAATGCAAGATGACACAAAATAATATTTTAATTAAAACAAGTCAAAACACGCGACCGTGCAGTGTGCAAACATTTCATTTTTATTGTAAATTCGTCTGAATAAGTGAATTATTGTCATTATAAAATCAAAATCAATTCCGACTAAGTTGTTTCCCAAAACAAGTAAACCGAGGGACTTGATGAAGATATTAAAAGAAGACGAAGTTTCTAAGACGGGGATGAGTAAGAAGCAACATTTTTAATAATCTTGCCGGGTTTTTAATCCTTAAACCCTTCCTTGTTGTATATAGGTAACATTGATTAAATATTTTTTAGGTACTTAGGTACTAGTTTTCTTGCGACTCCGTCTGTGTGGATTGCAGAATTGGGTTCAGGATGTTAACATAATTGGATAAGCCTTTAAGTCATATTATTTACCCGGGTAACAAGTATTTCTTGTTTTCATCAAGGTTATAAATTAATATATTTTCATAATGTAAAAAAAAGGACTAAAAATTTGCCAAGCGCGACTACTAAACATGAACGCGGTCCCGGGTTCGAATCCTGGGTCGTAAAAAGTGCTATTGGGTTTTTCCATTTGCTAATTCTCAATTGCAGCTCAGTCTGGATTTGTGCCTGGTTGATTGCAATAGGCTCGCCACCTATTACATTGGGATCTGTAACATAACCTGCGAAATGAATGTGTACTAAACAGTACACATCTCTGCCTACTCCTTCGGGGAATACAGGCGTTATGATAAACCCTAACTTATAAGTATTTTGAGTAAAAAGATTGATTTATTGTATCCACAATCCACGCGTGTGAAATGAAATAATTCGAACTTGTAATTAATTCTTAATTGGCCTGAATAGCTCATCACTCGCAATTTTATATTAAGTGAATTAATTTTGTTTTAATTACAACATTATTAATTCGCAGCACGCATTTTCATTACGTAGCGTTGGTTTGTACAGTCAGCATCATAAGTAGAAGAAAATGTTAAGAAACCTAATGTCAAATAATTGAAAAAAACAAACATCAATTCAAGTTATTGTTTCAAATTACAGAAACGTCCAAATGATGTTCTGAGAATATTTAAGACTTTTTACTATATATGAAGTTGTTCTTTAATTGATTGTATGTTAAAAAAACTAAATGTTCAGCAAGTTATGATCCTGACTGTACTTCCGATTTATTGATAAATCGTTCCAAAATGCAGAATGTAAATAATCTGACATACCGTAATTTAATACTCAATACTTAATTGTATTCCATAATAGTACATAGGTGGACTTAAAATATTACAGATCATTATTATTATTTCATAGTTTCACTACAGTTGTGTATGTGGAGGTAGATAAACTTAAATACCATGATGCTAACTACTTACCCCTGTACTTATAAACGATGCTAAAATGTGTTTCAAGTAACCATTCTATATGTATTCTCATGTCTATTGACGTCTCTATTCTTTGACATGCAAACGACAGTGACAGGAATAATTCTAACAATTGTTCAGCATTGATCTATTTTTATTTAATTTTATTATGTTTACTAATAGTTCAGCAATTGTACTTACACAATATGAGCCCTAATGGTGCTTGAAAATATTTTTTATAAAAATGGGGGTAAATGTCGTGTTGGCCTAGTGGTTAACATACCTGCCCCCTTACCTGAAAAAGCGAGACGCCGCGCCGCGCCGCTACGAGCAGTCTAATGCGGCGTCTCGCTTCCACGTCTTAAACTGTCCTGCTTTAAGAGTTCATGGTAAGGGGGCAGGTTTCTATGCACAAGGTTGCAGGTTAAAACAAAGGCAAGTATCAATGTGACGTATTCAATGCCATAAATACTTTTTTAGATATTAAAAGACAAACACATTAACGGTGACGGAAAACATCGTGAGGAAACAGATTTTATTATCAGTAGACCGGGCTTTGTGGCGTATATTGGGAGAGGCCTATATCCAGCAGTGGACTGCAACGGACTGATGATGATAAATCGCCAACCCGCAGTGAGCCAGCATGGTGATAAATGCTCAATCCTTCTTTATACGAGACGCGGCCTTTGCCCGGCAGTGTGACAGTTATATCCTGTTATTATTACCTACAGGCGGTTTAATTTCTGACACCAGGCTAAATCAACCATACGATAAGAAGAATCGAATATTAAAAGATCACTGAAACATTATAAACAATTCTGTTCCATTGAGACAGACTAAAGGCCTTGAATATGAGTATATGTTAAATATCTCAACGTTACAATCCTATATAAATTTATTTTGGTCCCAAATGTCGGCCGCGCGGCTTAAAGGGTTTAAAAGATCATAATTAAGTCGGCATTTTTAGATATTTCGCTTTTTAAATCTCCCAAGATTATTACGACATTGGGATGGTGTTCAGTCAGTGAGCGTTTGATTTAGGCTGGTTTCACAGCTGTCCAGGAGACCCGTACGGGTAGCGCCCGCAATGCTCTAAAACGAAGGTTCAGTACGATGCGGTTGCTAGGATACGGGTAGCGTTTTACGGGCTCTACCCGGAGCGGGTCGGTACAGACCAATCCGCGTCGCAGTGGAACTATTTCCTAGTTCCTCATTGTCTCCGTTCCGGGAGCCCGAGTTCCGGGGTTTCCCGGACTGTGAAACCAGCCTTAAGTGCGAGTTGGGTTCTGGGTATTGGGAATATAAGTAATTAATGTTTTTTTTTTTTTTCTAACTGGATACAGTTATCGGCGAAATTCATATTATTGTGAATACATTTCCTTTCAGAGGAAATGGAAATGAAAAAGAAAAAAATTGGTTTTGAATTCAACTCGATTGGTTAGCCGAATGTATATCCATTTTATATTTTATTTATACATTTCAATTTATAGTTTACGTTCATCCTTGTAAATACACGAATTAAATTATATAAACTATCGTTATGATAAGTTTTTTTGATTGACATTTACTACCTACTGGCTGCGCCCAGCGGTGTTACCGCTACATTTTTACGGGATAAAAGGTAGCCTATATTTTAATCCAGGGTGTCAGCTACATCCATACCAAATTTTAGCAAAATCGGTCCAGCCGTTCGAGCGTGAAGAGATATCAAAACATAGAAACACACACAAACTCACGCCTTTAGTGTGACTAGGTATAATAAGATGAAGGCACCTCTGTCTATCCTTTTTAGGATTACAGACACGATTCAATTATGTGTGTGAGTATGGCCGTACGTAAAAACCCGCAATATACCCAAGTCCCGTCAAACAACTTCCTAAAGCCACAAGTTAATGACTTCGTGTGGGTACTTCTAAAGTAATTTCACGTGTACTTACCGTTCAGTGTTCTAAGTAATGTATTTGTCAAAAAGCTTTCGTTTACGGTAACTTTGCGTTAAACGTTTTGTTTTTCATGTATGTGATGGTTTGCTGGGAAGATTTTAATTGAATATTTTTTTAAAGATTTTTTTAAGTAGAAGTCATTACATTTTGTTGAATTTTTTGCAATATCTTAGCTATTATTAATAATTAATGTAATGAAATGTACGTGAGTAAATCAAGTGTTTATTAGAAAATCTAAGAAGAGGCATTTGCCCAGCTATGGGATACACAAATAGGCTGAAAAATTAAAAACAGGAATATGACAATTGTATCTAATTCCCGCCCGTTATACTTTGATATTATAAAGGTAAAAATCTTTATTATAGGTAGAAAAAAAATCAAATATCTTTTGTAAACATTTTTGCCTAGTTCAAAAGCCACAAAGTATAAGTACTCTTTTGTGTAAGTTTTATAAGACACTTTACGAATTACAAATTGTTAGAATAGGACAGTCAGCAACATAACTAGCTAAACATTTAAAGTTATAAACATACCATTAATTGAAGAATTACTTCTTACATAGTAAAAAGTCTTAATTATTCTCAAATCATCATTAAGACGCTCCTATTATTTAAAACAATCGATTGAATCATGTTTATTTATTTTAATTATTTGACAGTAGCTTTCGCCCGCAGCTTTGCACGCGTTAACCCCTATTTAAACCCCTTAGAGGTTTGGCTTAAAAAAAGTAGCATATGTCCTTTCTCGGGTTTTAAACTTTCTACATTCCAAATTTCATCAAAGTTCATGGAAGGTGTAACAGACAGACAGTTACTTTCACATTTATAATATTAGTATGGATAACATTTCTTAACATGTTATGCTACTTATGATGGTGACTGTACAATAATCTAAACTCTCTCCGAAATAAAAACATTTTTTGTTCAAATTCATTACTCAGTGTACGCTACCTATGTGTGGGGCTGTCATATGATTTCAACCCTTCGTATAATTAACGGTTCGTTTGTGATAATTTGTACGAGTGTATGAAATGACAACAGGGTTTTTTCCCGCCATTTTGTTTTCTGTATTTTTTTTAAATGACCTGTCAGAATCTTAATTAATGTGTGTGGGTGTGTTTTGTTTTTTTTGTCGGGTTAATGGGCCGATCAAATTTAAGATTGGTATTGTTTGGAGTGATAAACAAAAGAGTGATGTTACCTTGTTTATGAGTGTACCGTACATTGTATAGAAATATTGTTTTTCTTTTACCATTAATTTATGACGACCTGATTGGCACAATGGTTAAGCTATTGGGCTGCTGTGCTAAGGGTTGCGGGTTCGATTTGCGCAAGGGACACAAATTTGTGTGATGCGTAGATGGTTGTCCCGAGTCTGGGTGTTAGTGTGTGTGATATTTTATGTTTGTAAAACGCACCCATGATACCCAGTGTGGATAGACGTTTAAAAAAAAAGAAAATCTGATAAATAACTTGTTATTTACGAATGATTGTCCCATCAAGTGTCCCACAAGCGTTCGTCCTCGACTTCTTTCGTGTAGAAAATGTCGCCCAGTCCTTACTAGGATGTAGAGTAGGTACCTAGTGTAAATCAGCATTATAGTCATTCTTGGAGTTCACGCTATCTCCATATGAAATTTCATAAATATCGATTAAGCAGTTTTGGTTTGACGACTAAGATACAGACAGAGGTAATAGTTAGTTTCGTATTTATACCTACCTATTTTGGTATGCACTAGCAGTTTAGTTTTTACCACAATAGGATCTCACATCCGCTACTTATCCTCTAAAGCAAATATTTAAAGTCTTCAGAGAGTGCAATAATAACTTAACGATATTTCAGCCATGTTTAAGCACTCTGATGCATTTGCGAATCCCGCAATAAAGTCAGTCCACTGCAAGCAGCTTAAGCCGGCTATAAATTTAACGCTACAAAAGATTATATCTAAATTTTAATTCAAATAAAACCTCAGACACCCCTACATTCCATCATGTTATCCTTTTAACGGCAACATTATTCAGATTTTAGGTGCATTGGAAATTAAACCTTATCTACTTCTCTTAAAGTGCAATTTTGAAGTTTCTGTTACTTCTTATTTTGGCAATGCCGATGCATTTGAAATCAGCCCTTATATTAGACGGGATAAAGAAGCTTATTGACTGAGCAAATAGTTTTGAAACTATCAGAACTAATAGAGATGTGGTCATAATTAAAAGACATAAGGTCGAATTTCTTTTGGCGCGTAAACCATATTGTAAATATGGCGGCAAACGCCACCGAAGCGGGAAATTCAAATATGGAACCAACGGGGTTCTCGTTAAGGCAAAGTTTTACAAAACTTCGGTTAGTTTGGAACCAATTTCTGAATTATGTGTCTGTATCGAAGGATCATAGCTACTTCGTTGATCGAGGTTAACTAGTGCTCGCTGCGGTCGGTCTTTGGATGGGTATCCATTTTTTTACACATCACCTCATTTTAAATTCTAAATTGGTTTGGTCATTGCGTTCCGCAGTAATTCTGAAACATAACATCACACCTGTATTCCCCGAAAGGTTAGGCAGTTGTGCAGTGTGCACTCACCCACATTACCACCAGTTATGATTTAGGTCCCAATGTAAGGAGGCAAGCCTATTGCCATCGACCGGTCACAAATCCAGACTCTGTGCTGTTACTGAGATTTACCTAATGGAAAAACCCAGTTACTCTGCCCGACCCGGGGGGAGCTCGAACCCAGCAGTCGCGCTTATCGATCTCTAGACCAATGAGGCAGTCATTCCGAACGAATTCCATTTTAATATTCATATTTATCGATGTCGGGCTTATAACGTTTTCTTTGTTTAACCGCTAAAGGTATTAATAGAAAGCTGTTTGCTTGTCGAAATACCTACTATTGACTTTGTTTATGTAAATATCACGCCAGTAAAATTGTACGCGAATTTCGATGTTGAACGTCGGAATACGGTCAAAAGGGTTCAAGTATTTTTTTATTGCTGAACGTTTATTAGGAGTGAGATCGGTGGATGACATCGTAGCTATCGTAGGTGGAACCTGGATGAGACTGGCACAGGGCAGGGGTGCCGAGACTTCTTCTTATCGTATGGTTGATGAACAACTTGGTGTCAGAGTTTAAACCGCCTGTACGCCTCTGACATGGTTTTACACACCCATGAAACATCTCTCAGGTGTGCCGGATTCCTCGCGATGTTTTCCTTCACCGTTTTTAGTAACTGATTATTCATTTATAATACGCACATAAATTCGAAAAGACATTGGTGCGTGCCGTGATTTGAACTTGCGACCTTTGAGTTGGCAGCCCACCGGTCATACCCCTCGGCTATCAGTGCTCGTACATGTAGCAAAGTAATTAACTAAATGAAAGGCGCGTAGTACAGATCTACGTGCCTTTCAATTAGTTAATTACTGTAATCTCGCTCCCAGCAGATCTGTTGATCTGCCTGGATTAGTAGCGCTTGACACAGTCTGTGTTTGATGGCTGACTGTTTCCCCACATCTGGTAACGTCAATCTGTTGGTCCTGCGCCTGATCTTTCTCGTGAAGAAATAGAGATTGCTTCTGTATTCCATATACCTACTTTTGTAAAATGTAATATCCCCTGCTTTAGCTCGTCTTAGTTGAGATTGTAGTGAGTCTTGCTTAACGACCCAATTGGCGCAGTGGCTAAGCGATTGGACTGGGTTCGATTTTCACTCGGGACATAAATTTGTGCGATCCGCAGATGTTTGTCCCGAGTCTGGGTGTTGACAAGCGACCACGGCCGATGCATCTCGGTCGAAACGTCTAGCTAAAATTAAAAACTTGTGTTCGCGTTAATTCCCGTGTTGTAGTATTAATTATCGTCATGCAATACGATAGTTTAAAAGTTAGTAAAATAACATTGTCCATTTTGTGTATGTGATATTTCATGTTTGTGAAACCCACCCACGATACAGGAGAAATTCCTATTGTGGGGCGAGGATTTAAAAAAAAAGGCTTCTGCGGCCGAAATTCGGTTAGGAGGGCATTTATTCACTACAAGACAACTCTCAACATTAATGTCTACTTCCTAAATAAGATG
Source organism: Abrostola tripartita (assembly GCA_905340225.1). NCBI lineage: Eukaryota > Metazoa > Arthropoda > Insecta > Lepidoptera > Noctuidae > Abrostola > Abrostola tripartita. The sequence goes on from HG996512.1 coordinate 6,958,609, forward strand.
CCAACCTGATTGATTGATAAACGGCCCATCATTATCATATTCTATCAATAAAACGTAGCAAGAGACTAGAAGCACAGTTTGATGACTCCAGTCCCATTGCCACGTTGTGAAAGCGAGACGTCGCATTACACTGCACGTAGCGGCGTCTCCCTTCCACATCTTAAACTGTCCTGCCTTAGGAATTCTTGGTAAGGGCGCAAAACCATGAATAAGGGTTCGAATCCAAAACAAATTTATTATTCGATCCTTAAGTAGCTCCAATCGTTTATCATAAATAACGTCAGACGTTTTAATGCTGTCTGTACCAAAACTGTTCGGTCATAATATTGTGCGTAAAATAATCGCTTGCATTATTCATAGGTACTTAAATTGTTCTACTTTGGTACTTGTTTAGTGCCGTTTAGGCCTTTCAAATAATGTACCATTTAGTCACTTTTTGGTTTCATTGAAAATTTGCTTGTATTGAATCTGATTTCTGTTATAAAGTGGTCAGTTACTAAGCAAATGGCCATGGCAAACCGTCACATTACTGTACAATGATTTGTTTGAGTTTTGTCAACATTTTCCATTCTATACAGTGCATATTTTAAATTTTAGAGGATAGAGGATTTAATTGAAGTACCGACGTAACTTGTAATTCTCTGAAAATTAACATAGAATCAAAGCTTTTCACCCTAATAAAACCATAGAAAACACATTGTCTGTGTACATACATGAAAATAATCTACAATATAGTTTAAAATAGCAGTGCAATTACTTAAAGTTCAAAATAACTTCCACAGTATAGAAACTACACTAATTTAATCTATTTTCGATTCAACAATTAACGCTGTCGTGCGGGTAGCTGTAAAATTAGGGCTTTAATGAGATCAGAGACTTTGCTTTACCTAATGATCGTGGTGTGAGTCTGTGGTAGCCGTTAGAGACAAGATAGTAGCGAGAATCGTATGTGTTGTGCTTTAGTGCCACCGTATATATAGTCTACCTGTTACCTACAGACTTAAATGCAGTTAAATAGGATTGTATTATCATGATCATCTTTTTCGTGATCCACTGCTGGGCATAAATAAGCCTCCTCCCTTAAACGCTACTGTTTCCTGTTTTTGACCTTTGCATCCAAACTTTTATTTGTGTATTAATTCTGGATTACCCTGATTAGAATTGTCGGTGATTAGGCTGCTTCTCGTTGCGGTTTTGTTTCGTCAGGGGACTAATTTGTGTGACTATAATATTTTCACTTTTCACACATTTTCACAATATGGGCGTTCGTACTCATACAATTTTGTGCCATAGGAGAGGTCTATGTCCAGCAGTGGACGGAGATAGGCTGATGATGGTGATGTTCGTCAAATGTATCCTCATAGGTACCTACAGGAGACATTAGATATAAACTAGTGTGAAGCAACAATTATTTTTTCATATTAATTACCGCGTTTTGAACTTGTAAAAATTGGCTTGCTTTACATGATAGACCATAGCGTTGAGTGCTTAAATCCGAACATGCTGTTTCTCCACGCTTTTTATGCAGTCTATTAAATAAACCCTGCTTTATTTACTAACTGTAATACCCGCTGAAGTTTATGACTCAACCCTCAACCCTTCCGTGGAGTTGCGATGATGAATATTCATACGGCGTTATTACGTTTGTTTAGCGTAACAGTAAGTTGTTTGTAGCAATTAATATCGTGAGCGAACCGCCGCCATTTTGATTTTGCAAGGAAAACGGCCATGGTGAAAGAAGGGTTGAGTTTTTGACAGTTCACCTTTACTTGTTACACTTGTTGAGGCTCTCTTCGTGTGGCGTAAGTTCCGGATTTAATTTAACTTTTAATTTATTTTGGGACGTACCTATAGCTTTTGAGGGGTTTCGTAATTTTCTTTGCTTAGAGACTGGTTCTATTTCTGCTTAGAATAAAATTTGTTTGCAGGGCGGCGTTTCTAATTTTCATTGCAACTTTTATCAAGAAAATATATTTAAACGCTTCTTTAATACATACAATATCTATTCAGGTTTAAAACAACATTCTTCATTAGTTAAACAAAGCATAAAACTAATAAAATACAATTTAACTTTACGCACCTAACAAACTTAACGAGACGTATTCATAGGCTGACTTAACTTCCCACTAGCTGTAATTTACATGAAGTACGTCACTGTCGCACAACAAAGACAAAACGTCATCGTAGCGTCACCAGCCACCATCTCACCCGACGCTGCTTGCTAAGCGCACTAATGATTTACAGCCGTCCGTCCGCCGCGGCGTTTAATTGCTCCTCACGTCCGTCCCATGATCTATTGCCCGACGATAGTCTAATGTCGGCTTATTTGCGCACTCATTACCGATGTGCAACGTGTCGAAATATACCGCCTATTTGTCGGGTAATCCGTGATTTGCATAGCTGTCAAATTTGGATGTCAAGTGTGTTATTTTGATGACAGTTTGCTGCTAGTTGGCATGTTTTTGGTTTTGGATTTTGGTGTGGTTATTCGTGATGTATAGAGGGAGTTATTCGTGTCTTGTTAAAGACACGAATAACTGTGATTGGGATAAACAGTAGTTACCATTCTACTAGTAACCATTAGGTATATGACGATGATTACTTCTAAGCCACTTGCTTGCGTGGGCGTTGTGTTCAACAGTGGACGTCTTCCGGCTGATGATGATGACTACCCCCATATAAACTGTATATTTTCATCCAGACGCCCTCGTACACGGTGGAGTGATCCAATAATCAAACAATCCTTGTTTTGTGCCCCCGAAGCGAGTTACGTTTAACATGTGCCGCGAAGACTCAAGTAGTTGGGTACTGCTTCACAAGTTATTAAGAAGGTATAATAAACGTGGACATTGATTTGTTCTTCTTCTGTGTATCGGCATGAACCAATAGCCACATAGAATATGGTATATATCGGACATGCCGTGGTGTAGAAATTGCTCAGTCAACAGGGATGGTAGCAAGTGTGACCGTCCAGGGTGCACCGGACGTACTTAAGTATCGACACTCGTGAAGGCTGTCTACTTGCATCCCGACATTTAAGTAGTTTCTATCTACGTTTACAGCACGTGTCATCATCACTGGTCATGCACTTAAATGCATTTTGAGATTTGCTCCAGAATTGTAAACATACATGATACATAGCGTATTATTAGGTTATGTGACTGTTCAATCAATAAAGTAAATTTAATCAATTTCTGTGACAATTCTATTCCTTAGAGATCGAATACCGACGTCATACCCTCAATGACAGGACTGTAATTGCTAAGTGTCAAGAGCCCTTAAATACCATGTCAAACAGTTGATCCTGCGCCTGATCTCTCTCCGGTCATGTCAGCTTGCTGGACTGTGTGTATCATACTAATATTATAAAAGCCAAAGTTTGTAAGTGTGTGTGTGCTTGTATGTTGGTTCACTTCTTCACGCAGAAACGGCTGGACCAATTTGGACAAAATTTGTTATGGAGGTAGCTAAAACATTAAACTATAGGATATAACTTTTTATCCCGAAAAATGTAGCACGTAATATCGCGGGGTGCAGCTAGCATAGGTGTTTGCGCACACCTGTGCAGGTGTTCTATCTGTTCTCCAAAGTTTTGTTCTCCAAAGGCGTTTCCTCATCATTATCAGCTGGAAGACGTCCACTGTTGAACAAAGGCCTCCGCATTGGAACGCCACAATGAACGACAACTTGCCCTTTTCATCCATCCATTTGCTAGGACGTTTGCTGCAGCCTGAATTCGGCCAGGAATACATTAATGTTAGACACTAGGCTTCCGACCCTGAGAAGAAGTGGCAGTTATGGATGAGTGAGGTATTAAGCTAACTGGGAGGAACGGCATTTGAATAAACCGTAGATTTATGGCTGCAGGTATTATGATTAATGTCTTTTACCACTTGCTGCTTGACACTTGTTTTAGATGGTGACAAGTTTTCAGAACAAGGGCCCTAGGTGTACCGTGTGGTCATAAATAGATAGAATGTGATATATACTATAATTGTTTGTCAATTATATGTAGGAATGCAATATATATACTTGAATAGAGATATAACTTTGTAAATTAATTAGGGCTTTAAAGTTTCTATGCTAAGTAGAATGCAATTTTATTTGGGATATTTTTATTTTTATGTCGTTTTAGTAAAACATAGTTACTATCAAGTCAGTCTGACTCAGTAGTCAATGATTTCATGTCAAATACTTAGTTTGGGTATGGCAATCATTGTGTAAAAATGTGACATTTAACAAGCGAGACTAAAACGAAATTGCTGTTAAAAATCATGTGAATTATTCAGTGAACTATCGCGTTTTATTAAACTACAAGCCCTTGTATCTTTTAGTAACTTCAGGTATTATTGTGTGTTGTTTTAACACATTTTGTTTGATTATTTCCAGAGTAATGGTAACAACTATATGGCGGGTGAACCACGACGCAAGCGCGAGCCGCCGGCGCGGCCGAACCATATACTGCTCTACACGATCATCAATCCGGCCTATCCCATCACTGTGGTGAGTACATAACCCAACCCCACAAATGTATACATATAGAGAATATATGTCTTAATTTATATAAAGTAGGCGCTTATGTTAAGACTTCTGTGGTCTCGCCAAAAGACATTTCAATATAGAAGTGACATGAAACTATTGTTTTCTTCCTCGTGTCTGCATAAGCCAAAGGTCACAAGAAAACGGGTCATTCTGTGGTGGAGAGGTCACAAGGATGGTAGAGAGGTTGACCGTCTAGGGTGCAGACGTACTTAAGTATCGATACTCGTGGATGCTCTCTACATGAAGCTCATAAAACTTTAAAATTACATTTGTTTAACAAAAAGGTGTAAATATAGATTTTATTGGGTATACTACTTTACTGTTTTGCTAAAAATAACACAAATATTAAATAACCCTCTTTTATTGTCTTCCACAATCGGCTAAAAAGTGAAAACCAATCCGTGTTATATCACATTGATAAGCCCACGGTCCCTTCAGCAGGGTGAGAACACCAATCGTAATCTTTCAGTAGGTGTAAAACAACAGGAAGATAAAAGAACGCTTTTAGTGAAATATGCTTAAAATAAGCAACAATTTAAATGTCTCTCTCTTTAATTACAACATTGACGGTAAATAGATTTTTCTACAAATAGGCTTGTCTAACGTTCTAAATGTAAATCAATGTTTTTAATCACAAGTATCAAATAAATTATCTAAAAATCGATACTTAATCGAATTGGTACTTACCTGTATCGATATTCGTAATAACACTTTATACCTTTACCTAGTATTTTTTATAAAAACGACTAGAATCAAACCCTTTTCTCTTAAAGAAATGGTAAGTATTTTTATTTCCAACATCCGTCTTCATAATAATTTGTGACGTCAGCCATCGATCAATATTCAATTTCACATCAATCGCAAAGCAATTAAAACATCTTGTGCTATTTATAAGAAGAAAAACAGTATAACTTTTGAGGAGAAAATTTATCGGGTACGAATCGGGCAGGATCGGCGAACTTCGTTTCTAAAGTACACATTACCTTCGAAATTGAACGATAAATTTACCTGCTACCTATTAGAATTACTCAAGTTTAGGACGAAGAGATAATATGCTGAACGATACTGCGATTGATTATGATGTTATGAACTACTTAGGATGATGATATAATGTCTGATTCTTTTTGTAGAAAATACCTAGTTGTATCTTTTACCTTTCCTACATAACAGCTTATAATTTTGTATGCAATTATTTCTTTAGGTACCGGTAACTGTAGCTGATAGACTTCCTAAAAGTTTAACTTAAATGATGATTACTTAGGTATTACAGAAAATCACTTTAGTTCATTTTTTATATATTCACCTATTTCTTGTTGGGAAAACCTTATGAAACCCATGCTTTAGGTATACGAGGTATACCAGAATTTTATTGATTGAAATGTAATAACAACAATTTCCAAATAATAAATAACAACAATTTCCTCATTTTTATTCGTCAAGGCTTAGAATCAGGGTATCATCGATTCCCTATCCCATAGTGATACCCCACCAATCAATTTTATTAGCTGGCAAAACGCTATTCTCCATAGATTTTGTATGGCAATAGGAAAAAGTAACGTCACTAGTTCGCAAACTCAATTGACTTACTATTTATTGATTTCAATATCAATATCAAGCAAATTAAAATTGTAATTTACAGTTAACTAAAAATAAATAGGGTTTTACAGCTATAGTAGTGTTTGTGAAACGCATCCACGATACAGGAGAAATACCTACTGTGGGGCGAGGTTTATCAAAAAGAAAAACAATCATTTTTTTAAGATGTAGTGTGTTTTCACCACAAAACCAAACATGTAACTGACTATAATTATTACAGGTCAAAGACTATCTAGACTAGAGAGCACCAAGTAATTGAATCACATTCCAACTTAATACTCACGAACAACGCACTCACTAGCGATGCAGTTTGAATGGCCTCAAGTTTCATATTGTTGCTATTAAAACTAAATTACGATAGCACTAGCTTTGTTGGTCTTTGTTACAGAGAAAAAGCTTTCTAGTTTATAATAACTAGGTATCTGCTGTTTGTATGATGTTATAAAACTTATAACCGTTCTTTGTCAAGAACTTAAATGCATTTTTTTTTCTTCTAAAACGTCTAGTAGTTCTAGGGTCTAAACATAATGACAGAGAAGTTCTAATTGGCGTAGAATTATTCTGGTGACGGCACTGATAGCCGAGTGGTATGAACGTTGGACTGCTAAGTCAAAAGTCGCAAGTTCAAACCCCGGCACGCACCAATGTCTTTTCGAATTCATGTGCGTTCTATAAATTAGTTATCAGTTGCTCAAAACGGTGAAGGAAAACATCAAATTAAAGTTAATTTGTACTAAGTGTATCTAAAGGTCTTATACTAAAAGTTGGTACCTACTTTTAACTTAGCGGCCTTTTGTAGGCATAACAATTTGTAGGGCTACGTAGACTAATTTATTTAATTATTTTTTTAATCGTAAATCAATTTAACATTGTAAAGACGACCCAATTGGTGCAGTGGCTAAGCGATTGAACTGGTGCGCTAAAGGTTGCGCGTTCGATTACCGCACGGGACGGACTGTTGTGTGATCCGCAGATATTTGTCCTGAGTCTGGGTGTTTGTGTATGTGATATTCTATGTTTGTGAAACGCATCCACGATACAGTAGAAATTCCTAGAGTAGGGCGATGTTTGTGTAAAAAAAAACTATATTAAGTTGTCTATTAAATATACCCGGAAAACTACACAAGCGTTCTCTATTTTTTTTCCTAAACTCTAAAGCTTAAAACACAATGAACATAGTTTAAGAGTCCTCTCAACTAATTCCCGCACACATCAGCCAGGCTCCCAAGTTTTATCGCAGCTTAACGTTCATTGAGCATGAAATTGTGAAATACGCGCGACCAAGTTAAAATTGTTTTGACGTGCTTATATCTCTGCAGGGCTTTGTGTGGCGATAGTGTTAAGATGGCCGACTTATACGGGCATGGCTTTGTGTATGACTTTTAATACGGTTACCTAGTAAATAAGTTAAGGAACTCAAGTGCGAGTTTTATAAATTACATTTGTTGAGTTGACGAACTTTGATTTCTTACGATACTGGTTGTTAGCAGCTCGTGAGAGGTATGGAAAGGGTGTGGGAAGGCCTTTGCCCAGCAGTGGGACACTTCAGGCTTTAATAATAATAATTTTGTTAAGTTTATCGGCATGGTGAAAAAGTCAGCAATGGTGATCAATGCTCGTTCCTTCTTTGTTTGAGAAGATCTTAGCTTTGCAAAGGCACTTTTATATGCTAGTGTTATTTATATAACATAATATCACGCATGTATTCCCCGGGTGTAGGCAGTGGTGAACCTATAGTACACCCAAATTCCGTCAGTTATGTTATAGGTCCCAATTTAATAAAAGGTGTGCCAACTGGCACTAAATATGCACAAATCCAGACTGCTGTTACTGAAGATTACGTAATGGAAAACCCAACAACCCTTTGCTCGTCTGCGTTATAAAAGTCGGAGTATTCAGAGTTTCAGAAACAGATTCAGTCACTTATCGTCGAAGTTAAAGAGAACGTCAATACAATCCGTTAGTACACTCATCAAACTTATCTGACACGGTCTTTAGAGCGACTTACGTGAAATAACCCTGAAATATCAACCAACTTGACGTATGTACGATACCAGTTTTATAGCTACGAGACTCAAAATTGAGAATTTAGATACGAAGTTTATGAAGCTTTATCAGGAAGGTTATGTACCTACTGTTGCTCGTTGTGTCATGGTATTAGGGACGTAATCTTTTAGTATTGTTGTTGACTTCAAGACGTACGTAGAACCAGGATTACACTTAAAGTAATGCCTGTTTCAATGAGGGACAGGCAGAGGCAACGGATTTCCATTTGCTACGATCTTGGCATACCAATTTCGCCTCATTCACTCAAATTTTTCATACACGCTCGTCGGTTTAGGGGTACTCCTAACCAGGCGTTTCTCTGATCTGGTCAGAGCATGATCCCTGACGTCTTCCTCCTCTAGTTAATTAATGAACACTGGTCTTATAATATAAGTCATGCCAAGTTGTTCTAGTGGTCAAAAAACTAGATTGATGAGCATGAGATTTTGGGTTTAAATCCCGAGTTAGGAAAAATGTTATTGGGATTTTTAGTTAATTCTCAGTAAACAATGGAAACTCGATTCGTGCCCAGTTAATGGCAATAGGCTCGCTTTCTACATTGGGACATTATAATATACTTATATGGACAATAACATAACTGACGAAATGAGGTTGTACTATACACGATTTCCGTCACGTACATATAAGTACAGTGATAATATTAAATAGGTGCGCATATTCGCCCATTGCCATTCCACCGTCGTCTAATAACGCCCTTAGTGTTCTATCGACCATGATAAGCTGAGACTGCCATAGTGCTACGAAGTTGGAGTAGGTAGTTACAGTTTTTATAGACATTTCACAAGTTTTAGCCATTTGATGGTAATGTTGGTGAAACTGACGGCATTAGGTGCCTGGATGTAGGGAATGACTTGGAAGATATTGGGAAAAACAATTGAATGGTGGCGCAGTGGGATAGCGATTTGACTGCTAGGACCCCAACTAAGGGTTGAGGGTTCGATCGCGCAAGGGACAAAAAATTGTGTGATCTGCAGATGTTTGTCCTGAATCTGGGTGTTTGTGTATGTGATATTTCATGTTTGTGAAACGCACCCACGATACAGGAGAAATTCCTAGTGTGGGGTGAGGCATTATTATTTGAAAAAAATCTAAGGCTAGTTTAAAGTTTGTGTAAAGTACCAGGCTCTCTACTTCAGAAGCGTTTGTACCATCATGAGTCGTTTGGTACCTTTGGATTTTTAGTACCTAGATCAGTGTAAAAAGCTTGATTGACACTTGTGTTTAAGACTTAGTATGCCAATGTAGAATTTGCTACCGTGTAAAGTGATGGGTTAAAATCCAAACTGCAAATTTCTGCTCATCTGGACTTGACACCGAAGTAACGTAATTAATTTACAATTAGTGGTATCAACTTTATGAATATCCCATTATAGATATTCATAAACCGCAACCATTAAACTAAACTAGTTCGATGACAAAAACATAACCCTCCAAACGCCATCGGGGTACATAGTACCAAACGCTTGCATTAATTCCAACCAGCTCAATTGTACGGAACAGCGGCAGACCTGTTGCGTTTCAGCAATGCCGTTCCACGCGTCATTACACGAAACGGTATGGGATAGTTTTTGAACTCCGGTACTTTTGACCCCGGGTATGCGGGGGTTGGTTGTGATTTTGTTTTGTTTGTTTGAGTGGATTCTGTGATTTTAATCAAGGTTTTATGTTAATGTGATGTATAAAAAGCAGATAAGGATGGAAGAAAAAAAGTGAACCCAGCAGTGGGTGATACCGGGCTGAAATGATGATGATTATGATTTACTGTACCTTTGTAAGGTATTGTTTGAAATGACATTAACCGTACGAAAACAACTTTGACTTCGTGTTCAAAACTTATATAATCATAAGTCACTTGACCAATAATTGGGACTTGTCGGCTAACTCTCGTAATTAATAGATGTTTTGTAAAATATTATCTAAACCTCGTTGGTCTAGTGGTCGCTAAGCGCGACTGCTGAGCATGAGATCCTGGTTTGAAATCCCGGGTCGGGTAAAGTTACTGAGTTTTTCCATCTGGTAATTCTTAGTAGCAGCACGAGTCTGGATTTGTACCCAGTTGATGGCAATAGGCTCGCCCCTTATTACATTGGGAGATTGGGAGCTATAGTATAACTAGCGAAATTTGGGTGTACTATATGTGTACCTCGGCCTACCCCTTTGGGAAATACAGGCGTGCTGTTATGTAATGTTTTATCAAAGCTTTTATTCTTATACTAAAAAGATTATTTAAAGAACAAAAATATTTTCACTACAAGCAAACAAAATTCTACCCATCTTCCATGCTCTATCAATCTCCCATCAGCACCCTATAATTGTAATATTATGGAAAACATACCCCCATACTTTACAGCCGACGACAATTTGTCACCGCCGTAAAGTTACCAAGTTATGAGCAGGCGCGCTGTGGTAATGTTAGTCATTTATCAGGTTCGATGCTGTGTGTTGTTTTAGACTTAAAGAAATAAAAGAAATAATTTATTTGATGGAATATAGTACAATATAGGTGTATATAATTTGTATAGTTTCATATATTCTACCATTTCTGGTGTACAAATATTTAAAGCTAATAAAAAATAAAATATTTATTTCATTGTCACATTAAAACTTTTACAATCAATCTTACGCAAGGGCCTCCTTTTAAGTATATGAAATACCTGTACTAGGAGACCCCGCTCTTCATAACCAGATTAGTGAACATGACAAGGCATATAACAGTAGGTGCGTAACTTGATAACATCAAAATAAAGTTTATAAAAAAATAAAAAATAAAGGAGGAATTATAAAAATAGGGACATGTTGTTTATGTGTATGTGTGTGTTTGTGTATGTATGTGTGTGTCTGTGTGTGTGTATGTGCGTGCGTACGTGTGTGTGTCTTAACTATATTATTGAAGTGTTTGCAAGAGACCTTCTATGTCGTTGTAGGTCTGGCTTAGCAGCCAATTTATAATAATAGTTAATCTTTAAGTATTTATTTGTTACGTTATAATATATACTCTTTCTTAAGGAATATTTTGTAGGATTTTAATCTAACTAGCTGCCCCCCGCGGTGTTAACCGCTACATTCTTTCGGGATAAAAAGTAGCCTATGTGTTAATCAAAGGTGTCAGCTACCTCCTTACCAAATTTTAGCAAAATCGGTCCAGTCGTTTGAGCGTGAAGAGGTAACAAACATACAAACACACACACAAACACACTCACAAACTATAATATTAGTGTGATAACGACACGGGAATTACCGCGAACTCATGCACCTTCACTGGGTTTGACGCTTCGTTCATGTTGCTTGGCCGTGGTTCTTGCAACCACGGTCAAGTCGTAATTTTGTTAGCATCATGCAGCCCGATAGATAAATTAGGATTATAAAGGATGTAGATATCTGAGAAGAAAGGTCACTCATCTAAGTGAAGCGTTGACTTTCTGCTAGGTAGACACAATAGGTAAACAATCGATGTGTGCTATATACTGTACTGGGCAGTGAAAGGGTTAATACCAGCTTCGGCCCCTGACTACGCCTGAGAATATTTTTTTTCCTATTGGAAATATAGTAGTCTTTATTTTTTTTCTGTGACGATCGGTTAGACGGTTTACGATGTGGTAACAAATAAATAGACAAACGTAGTAAGTTATCCATTTGTGGTAGTATCTAAAGATACATGAAACGTATACGTTTTGGTGTATAACATTTATTTCGTTCCTACTAATAGATGTTTAGTCCAGAATCTAGTACCTACTCAAACATCACTATAAAAAAATGAAGGTAGTCAGATACTTTTGTTTTAAACATTTCTTAAAGTACCCACAAGATAAAACTCAACATCTATACAATTCTGTTGAACGTTGTTCTCGTTATCTCCGATTGTTACATTTCAAGGGATTCCTGAATGATTCCAGAATAATAAGAATAGAAAATGTATGATTTTATTCAGGAATAAATTGTAAGCTGCGCTGACGGGATGCTTGTACTGGCCGTTATAGAACGACTGCTAGCGATTCAAGATGGGACTTAAATATTATATGTAAGTGTTTTTCTTGATATAAGAAATCTTATCATAAATAACAAAAGGAAAGGGCGGACTTTGCTCAGCATTCGGAAACAATAAAGGCTTATAAAAAATAAATGTTTTTCTTTATTGTAGTGAATATTTTTCAGGTAACCGAATAGATTAAGAACTTCAGCCTTTATAAACTTCTTTGATAGGCAATCTTACATGTTCCACTTGAACTATACTTCGCTTTTTAGCAAACAATTCTATTGTTTTTTGTTCTAATTAAGCTAAAAGAAATCAAACACTTTTTTATTTGAACTTACAAAGGCCAAGACTCTTCAAAATATTATTCTCATGTAGAAAATACTGCAAGATACTCCATAAAAAAGACATGAATATCTTTAATATTGAAAGCACATTCCAGGAAGTAATAAGCCATTTTTGTATACATTTTATGACGTCATGAAGCATTTTTACCTGGCGGAGGTTAATCTTTGGAACTGCCTCAGATCAGCCGTAAAGACAAGACTGCTAGCAATGGGATCATTAGCTCTTTCAGGAAGCCGAGTGGTATGACCGTAGGAATGCCAAGTCAATGGTCGCAAGTTCAAACCCCGGCACGCACCAATGTCTTTTCAAATTCATGTGCGTATTATAAATTAGTTATCAATTGCTAAAAACGGTGAAGGAAAACATCGTGAGGAAACCTGCACACATGAGAAATTTTTCAACGAAGTATGAAGCCATGTTAGAAGCCTACAGGTGGTTTAAACTACACCAGGTTGTTCATCAACCATACGATAGGAGGAAGCTCTTGCAGGTATAGCTGCTAGCAGTCTTAACTCAACTACCATTAGCAACCTTGGCTTTAATTATCCTCAGAGAGTCATGCTCGAAACCCTTGATGATTGGGACTACTTCATACTATTCACCTACCCACATATTGGCCCTTGTTACGCCCAGCCACTGTACTAGACTGCCTCGTTGGACTAGTGGTAGCTAAGCGCGATTGCTGGGCAGGTTCAGGGTTCGAATGCTGAGTCGGACAAAGTGTAAATAGGTTTTTTTTTATTAGGCCATTATCAGTAGCAGCACGGAGTCAAGATATGCCCGGTTGATGGCAATAGGCTCGCCCTTTATTACATTGGGATAACATAACTGGCGAAATGTGGGTGTACTATCTGTTCGCCTCTGCCTATCCCTTCAGGGAATACAGGTGTGATGTTATGTTATCATCCACTTTATCACTAATCCCACGAATTATCCTCAAAGAGCGGAACACGTCAAGTCCAGTCTAAGCGTGGAATTATAAAAAATCATTGGTTCTTTGGTCGTGCTATATCCTAGTCCTCTGTCCTACAAAGAATTTATTGTAACCTAACACACAAGCAGAATTCTACGAACATAGCTATGCAATACTTTTTACCATCCGATATTGTAGTCTTATTTTTCTTTTCAATAAGTTCTTTCTTTCCTATTCTCCCGAACACATGCAAAGGCTAACTTTCCTTAATATAATTCAAAGTTATTTCACATTAAACAACGCTTGTAAGATATTCGATTTATTTGCGATTTTATTTTTAAACCGAGTTTTATCTTGAATACGGTGTGAGTTTTCTGTTTGCTGTTTTTATCCATAGCTGTCTTGTTTTTATATGTGTCATGAATTGGGTTGATCGATATTTATACGTTGAAACCGATGGTAATTGGCTAGGTGACACCATTAACCGACTAATAATAATAATTTCAAGACGTTTCTCTAAATATAATGCTTTATTTTAGCCCTAAAACCGTGGACGTCTTCCAGCTGATAAAGTCGATTGAGTCTGCGCTCAAGTGACGTCACAGCTTCCAGCATACAAAATCTATGGATGCCTAGCGTTTTTACAGCTCACAAAAGTGTGTTAATTGATTGGTTGTGTCAATTACCCAATTAGCTTAATGGATTATTCATCCATCCACTATTATTAGATTTATTAAACTTAGTTTAGTCTTGGCATTTAAATGTAGATATAATATAATTTCTCATCAAGCTTAAAGCTTTGTTAGTTTGATAGCTCTTGATAATATGTTAAATCTTTTACTGTAATTAATAAATATAAGATTTATGTACTCGTGACCTAATTGTAGAGTCAAAATGAGGGCTGAAAATGACCCTATAACTTCTGTTTTAAACCTCTTTTTGAATGTCTGTCTCGAGTTATTTCATGAATGTTTTTAAAGTACCTAATTTTCAAAAGTTTCCTTGCTATATGGTGCGTTAAAATACCCTCCCTTTATGTGCCTTCTAATCATTATCCAACGACTTGCCAAGAGGTCGGTATTTGTAATATTAAAATAACGTTTCTAGCGTTATTATTATGATTGCCGAGTAACTTATTATTATGTCTTATTTTAACACAACTAAGCTCCTCTAATGGAAATTACATCTTACTTAGTTAATTTAGCGCTGCTTTGCCTTAATATTCTTAACTGAAGGTATCATAGAACGTAATAACCCTATTTAGAAAAGATTTATTAAGATATTTTTAAACTATTCATTGTCCAATGTCAGGAAGTAGTACCATCGACAACTATCATTGAAGTTACCGTAAAAATCGTAACCGGATAAGACAAATTCTACATAATAATAAAAAAATGGATTTCATGTTAGGCTATACAACGAGGGTATAGCTTGCTTATTATATGTTAGGTATGGCATAGGTATGCAACATACGGCCTAATGACAAAGTCTATATTTTATCTGTAATCTATGACACCTGTGTAAATGCGCCAATAGCTACGGGTCGTTTATGTTGTGTTCACCATATTTAACATTCTATTTATTGCTTATTCATTTTAATTGGAGCCTGGCGTTATTAGAATTTCGCCGGAAATCTTTTTCATACCACGTCTTTTAGTAGTCCTAATAGTAACGCACACCAATTTCTCTCTTTCTCGTATACATTTGATTATATAATACCAGTTGCTACTGTAGCTCAGTAACATGATTCAAATTCTGGACATAACTTCATGAAAGTAGAATATGTAGTCGGCCATATCTTGATAGTATTTTATGATAATGTCTACACATATCTTTACGCCGCTCCAGGAATGCGTCCCTATTTTATTTAGTACATTATTAGCGTTTTATTTTGTCGGTTATTCTTTGTGAATTTTATGCTTGGTAGTGTATTTTCGTGAGGTGAGCAAGATTTTAGTATTCTTTTATCTTTATACTAGGTTGTAGTTGGCTTACAGTAACAAAATTTGTATTCACGGTGCCATTTCTTAAGACGTTATCTTTTGATCTATAGGAGTGATGACATAGGCACACTGGAGTATTCAACACTATTTTTTACTTACATAAATAGGGTTCCAAAACTAACTTGTCGGAAAAAGCAGGGTGAGGTGCCTAAAAATATGCCGACTCTACCATCAGTTTGATAAATGTGATACACAGAGAGTCAATGCGTCATACAGATGATTATAAAGACACACAGCTTATGTAGTGTAGGTATACGAATACATAGAACCTACGGGCACACACCTACGTTAAAATTAATAACAACGTCCTTTCATTTTTATAATAGAAAGCCACAAACATTTCAAGTTAATAAACACAAAAAAACCTTGTTTATTTCTTTTTTCAGTTCCAAGAGCTTTATCTCGTTTCTGACGTAAATACACGAACTTTCCAGTTGTCGAGCTACGTTCAGACTTAATACAGTTTTGATCTCAACAAGTTTAGTTTTTAAGCTTTTGAGGCGCCATAGCAGCACTTGGAGGCTTGAGTCTGTGTCGTTTGGTACTTATGAAATACAGTAGTTATGTTAGTTTTTATTAAGTATAGTAGTTTGTTTTTGAGGTGCTTGTTCATATGTCAATCAATCAAGGTTAAGCAAAAGGACCTGCAAAGGTCGGTCGGTGGTTGGTTGCATTAATTTTCATTCCGCTGCCACCACCGCCACCGACAGTTATATATGTTCGAAAAGTATCGTTGTTGTAAGACAAGCGGCCATAGTAAATTAACCAGTCTTTCTAAGGAGCAACTTCAAGGGGCAAAGATATGAAAATAATTGCCGGGACCAACAGCTTTACATAATAAATTTAATATATACATTTTATTTACTATAGATTTCAAAGTGCAATTACTATTTGGTAATACTTAAACAGTTGAAAATAGGCTATGGTACTTTATACTTAAAAATTGAGAATACCTACATCTGAACCCAGGTAGAAACCTATGCCTCGGAATGCACCTAATCCCTATTAATATGGAACGTTAATTAGACTTCGATGCGAGGTCAAGAGGACTCCTTCTAATTATCCTTGATCGTTTTCTGTGTGGTAGTAACCGAGCCATGAGAAAACCTATATTCATTCTATATACAACTAGCGGCCCGCTCCGGCTTCGCACGGGTATAAAATATACATTATAAGTATTTCTCCACTATTTAATGCATGTTATTATATCTATAAACCTTCCTCTTCAATCACATTATCTATTAAAAAAAACCGTATCAAAATCCGTGGCGTAGTTTTAAAGATTTAAGCATACATAGGGATATAGGGACACAGAAAGCGACTTTGTTTTATACTATGTAGTGATTTAAAACAATGTTTAAAGAAAACAACTCTTCTCTTAGTTACCTATAACAATCTAAGTAACACACTCCCTCATATCTAAACATCGCAACATATGCATTAACAATATTAATGTGAAGAAGCAGAGAAACGTATAATCTTTCAAAGGATTGCGTACAGTTCCGTAGCGCCGTGTGTTTAATTAATTACACATTGTATTCTCTATTTAGTAGACTGAACGCGCTTTACTTTAGACGCAGCGAGACAACGTAAGCTTATAATAAACAATTTTTTATGTGTAGTTATACTGTTATGTTGGAGGGAAGTTAAAGAATACAATTCCTATCTTTCACTGGTAAACAGAGTTGTGAGATTGGTCTGGTCTTGATTTTATGGCTCGCCACATTTTAATGTAGGTGTACCTATAGACTCCTGATAAGGAACACCTGCTTACCTACACGAAGATTTAAGACAGAAATATTGTATCTTGGTTTTGGGAGGCAACGTCGCGAGCAAAAAACTAGTACTTAAATCATTATCCGCAGCCCGACTTCACATTGCCTAGCTGAGCATAGAATCCTCATTTTTAACCCACTTCAATAAAAGGTGGTTCTATCTAAATTGAAAAAGGAAATTTGAATAATTATGGACACGAGCGGGACTTGAACCCGCGACCTTCGCCGTACCGTGGCGCTGTGCACACTGAGCTATCGTGTTGTTGCTCGCACCCATCGAATTTCAAGTTCCCTTTTTAGAATCAAGCTTAGCATGTGCAACAGAAAAACATAAGGATCTTAAGGCTTATACCCAGCAGTGGGGTATTGAAGGCGATGGATGAATGGATGAGCAATATGCTAAAATAACACCAATAGTCATAGGGGATTCTAAGTTAGGTATGTGTGTCAGTCTCCATGTCTTTGTGCTTGCCTCATCCAGTAGAATGTGCCCCAAGAAAATAATTGAAACATCAGTAGTAAGAACTCAGTCGCAACAGATTGTACGAGCTAATAAAACGTTGTACAACATTTCCTACAAGTTTCCCCTCTAACTGTCACCAAGTTTTATTTGAGTCTCGCATTGTGGACTGGCGGTGATAGTTTGATGGCTGTTCCTAAACTTTGATGGACCAAACGGCCTGGAAGAATCTGGATGGATATTATGTTTTATTTACTTTGTGAGAATGCTGCGGAGATTGTTTCTTAGATTTACGGGACTATTACAGTAAACTTTTTGCTTCTACTGGTATAGAAAGAAAGAGTATTTCTTTGCAAATGAGTTAACAGTGTCTGCGTGTGAAGCAAACACATTAAATAATCGATATGCAACATATGTGGGACACTGCTTAAATCATCAGTAATACACGAAAAATCCGAAGATGATACTAGGAAATAGTTAAGGTAGAAAGTCCATCATTATAGGTTTTTAATAGAAGGCGTTTTTAAATAAAGCTGGAAATTATGCCGTCTTCCTTCATCGTAATGTCGCGGCTGTCAACTTTTTTTGCTACCAAATACTTCGGCTGTAGCTGTGATCCCTTAAGGTGACAGAGAAAGACATTTGTCAACAGTACAGTGTACACGTATATTTCGCCAGTCACCCTTGAGTCACTTAAAATAAAGGCCGTTTATCAAACGTCAAATTGTAGTGGCATATCTATTGCCCCTCGGCTTGTATTCTTAATCCTAACCAGCAATTGCAATTCACCTTCTCGATAATTTCTTTCTTCATAACCAACAAAACACATGTCAAAGATTAACGTTACAATATTGTTGCACTCGGGGCTCATAATGGGCACACACTCGGCACATAATGGGCACAGTGGCCGCCACGCCGGACAAAGGGCGTCGTTTGCGACTAATGCTTTCATTCGACATCGATTGCTATGGTCCCCGAGAATTGTTGGCATTTGACAACCGGGACAATTGTAAGGCTGCGTATTTACACTTGTGTTATAAGGACTCTGATTCTATTGAATCGCATTAAGCTGATTTAATCTTGCTTAGCCTAATAAAGCTAGATTTTTTTTTAAGACTTGAGGCCATCGGAGATTCATACCTATTGTCGATATATTTTTTTGTGAATGGTTAATGAAAATTTTGAAGATGGTCGAAATATCCTTGTAACATATCTTATTATAATGCTTAAGCTACATTTACAGTAGCATATTATTTTTGTGTCCAAATTTTATCGTATCATAAACCTTAAAATTTTGACACTATAATATCGTCTTATTTCTGGTACTTTATTAAGCAGATCATCTTAAGGATGTTTTTTTTACAATATATTTTATCTAAAACTCATTACATTTCCTAAAATTTTAAAGAAAGGACTACACTGTACAGTGTATAAATAAAATTTTCCCCCCAGAACATCCTTGTGTTAAGTTTATCAGGTTTTTCCAACGTGCAGCTGTTTTTAATCAATTTGCTTGCTTCAGCCGATTTTTAAACTGACGGCTTTCAATAGGCTGTTTTGATGCTTAGGGGTTGCTTTTAAAAGAGTATTTTATCAGAAGAGCTTGTAGGGGAATGTTGTGATTTTAAATATTATGTTTTTGTTTTCAATCATTTTGTGATTGGTGGGTCTTTTAGACTCGGCTCAGCTCAGCTCAATAGACCGAGCTCTGTGACGTATCTTGGGAGAGGCCTATGTTCAGCAGTGAACTGCAACGGGCTGATGATGATGAAGACATGTGGCATTTTGCTGACTACTCGCAACGACTGTCAAAAATCTCCAAATAACCATTGGAGCTGACACATATGTAAGGGCAACCAACCGCGTACAACTGCATCAAGTCCAGCTTCACTAAGATCGATCGACCTATCACTTAGCCACAAACCCTTTCTCATAATTAATATACATACAAAAGTTAAAAGTTAAACCAGAGTATTCGCTTCACATAATTATGATTTGAACAACGATATCGATTTCCATTCGAGTACCAGCAGTAGTGTTAAGGAATCAAACGCCTCGTTTATCGTCTTTTGTTGCCATTATACATTGTTTCCGAGCGGACCTCGTGAGAATGGACTCTATCGAGAACCGGTGGGAGCGGTCGTAGTGTATTTGAATAATGAGTTTTTTCAGATAATGGCTCTGGTTTTGTGCTTGATTTCATTCGTTTTAAATTGTGGTAAAAGGTTCCAAGTAATTGTTTTTTTTTTTTTTTTTTTTTTTTTTTTTTTTTTTTTTTTTTAATTTGATAAGATAATTATGGTTCGTTCAAATGGAGCTTTTGTTTTATGTTGTAATATTTTTGTTCTTAAAGTATCTTTCTTTAAGATGATGTTGAGAATTCGGTTCATAAACTTGATTTTTTTACATTGGGGTGTAGGATATATGAATCTAAAATATGGTATGCAAAATGCGTGGAACAATAATACTTAACATCATCATCATCTTCTTCATCAGCCGGAAGACGTCCACTGCTGGACAAAGGCCTCCCCCTTAGAACGCCACATTACAACATACAACTGTGTAAATCAGACAAGCAGATAAATAAATATTAAAATTTTTAAAAGACTGAAAAGAGTGGAACAGAGGCAATCCTTTATGTAACCTTTTTTTACAGGGGAATCCTCATGGTCTTTCTCTGTCCTCGGGCGAACGGAGGAGTATAACTTAAACTACAGGGTGTCCCCCTAGCTACCTTAAGTCCTAATAATAATCCTCTAGGTAACCTGTAGTACTGTTCATAGTTGATGATAGTGATGCCAAACAGACCCGTAACCAAGAACACCAAGCTTAAAAATATCTCCTGTGGTCTACCACTCATATTTACCAAAACACTTTTCAGATTAACGAAATATCCCAGCTCAAACGATATCGACTAAACCACAGTACAGAAAACATCCCATTCTGTCCCAAAAGGAACCGATAACGAAGCTATAAAGATAAACGAACATCTTAAATATTAAGCGTTGTACTTAACTGTCGAGCTGAGATTCGATACTCGTAGTGATGCGGTACGAATTCGGGATTTTGCACGGGATTATTTTGCCGGGATACCGTTTTGCATACTGTCATGAGCGAGTAACGAGTACGACGTAAGTGGTTATTGATGCTACGATAATCCAATAGTTGAGGCGTTGGGTGGCAGAGTCGCTACTGCTACTAGAATGTTCCATTTTAAACTCGGATATGATATAATAATAGTCTATTGTTTTGCAGGGAATATTTTATTTAAAGTGTTATATTTGTATCTATTAAAATATCACTCATATCAGAATATCGATAATATAAAGAATGAATGGATGGGGCCAAAGAAGTTGCCAAGATCGTATCAAAAGAAAATCCACTGTCGCAGCCTGCTCCTTTGTAACAAGTGTAAATATATGTCTGTATTTGTACAGTAACTTAATTCGTGTGTCATCACACTAAGTGATGTAAAGATGATGATAGTGCAACATATTCCTAACACGCGAATTAGGTACTGTATAAGTGTATATTACTCCATATTCATAAAGGTTGATGTAAAGAAAGCATCACAAACTAACATCGCAAATTGAACACTTCATACCCTCTCTTGAGATAAGTCAAACGTAAACAAAAAACTAAACAAGATACAAGTAATATTACAAGTAAGTCTTTCATGTTTTCTATCCTAACGCTTCGAAGCGGCAACAAAGAAAAAACCCTGACAATCGTTGAATTTCCGAGTCAACTCGCAGAACTTAATAATAAAAGTTCCCGGGTAAGACGTTCGCAACACTATCTTAGCTTATCCCGGACGTCGGATGTCCGGCGAGCGCATATCTAGAACTCAACCCTGTAATGGAGTGTTAAATTATAATGTTCATATTTTGATGTCTCGCTTATCTGTAATGAGATTGTGATGCGATGGTTGGTAACACTGTATTCGTGAAGATTATGCCTAAACCCTCGATACAGCAGGTTGATAGTCAAATGTTTCGTGAACGGACGTATTCGAACCCTTTTTTCGTGAGATCGTTTGTGTTTACCAGCCTTTTTTGCCGTCATCATCTTTGAAGTTTATAGAGTTAGATCTTTCAATGCCTATGTGTTACATGCTGTAATGTTTACGTGACTTGAATAAATGTTTGTACTGTTATAAAAGATAGGAAAATGCTTGGAACGTTTTCGAACCTTTCGTTCAAGGCTGTGTATGTTTTCTTTCAGCATATTTGCAATAATTTTCTAGAAATTTATAGTAGGTTGTCGATATTTTACGCGTATGAAAATAGACAAAACTGTAGTACTGTGTATAGCTATAGGTACCTATGTTAATTAACAATTTTATTATTATTACGAATGTAGTTTGATAAGCTACTTTGTTTTCAATAAGAAGAAAGGCCAAACAAAAAGTGTTTTGAATTTCCCATTAGAAAATGCTCAATTAAAATTGATTTCCATAATATATTAATTAATTAATTAGACCTGACTTCAAAGATTTAATTTCCGGAGTAAAGTGAGGCTTACTCAAATACCAATATCTGTGGAATTATTTTCAAGAAATCATTATACGCGCGCTAATTGCTTATTACACGTTCTCTTGCACTAAAGTCTTGATGTTTCCATAAATCTGTTTATAACGAGCATCAAAGTGAACTCAATATTGACTCTGATAGAGAGAGTAGCTTATAGCACTACAAAAGACTTGGTGTATGAGGAATGTGATGCGATTGAATGAGGCGAAAGAAGTATGTCAGGATCTTGGCAAACGGAAATCCGTGGTCTCTGTCTATCCCTCTGGGAAACAGGCGTGAGTTTATGTATGTATGTATGTAAAGACTTGGTGCTGATGCTTAGCCTTTTCTGTCGTGTCAACATCTTCGTTTCTAAGTAGATTGTAGTAGACGTCTTATTATTTGCTATTTGGTAAAACGTTCACGCGTAGTTGAGAAAAATTGTTGAGTTAGTATTTTAAGAGAGTTCTATTTATAGTGGGTTTTTAGACTGCCTGATTGGTCTAATAGTCGCTAAGCGCGACAGTTGAGCAAGATGTCCTGAGTTCAAATTCCGTGTCGGGCTAAGTCTTTTTGGTTCTTTCCATTTGCTAGTTCTCAGTAGCAGCACGAAGTCTTTATTGGTGCCCGGTTGATGGCAATAGGCTCGTCCCCTGTTACATTGGGTCCTTCTTAACTGGCAAAAGGTAGGTGTGGGTACTATACGTTGACTACTGCCTACCCCTTCAGGGAAAACAGGAATGATGTTATATGTATCGAAGGAATTTAGGTACGTACAATCCTGTATAGATCCAATGGGTGAAGGGCTTGCCACCGGTTATGGGACTTAAGATCAGCTTTATATGTCTTATTCTTGATAAAGGATAACTCCCCTGGTGACTACGGGTATTACAGGCGTGATTAGATTTACCGTTCCAGTCTAAAAGCTTGAATACATCCTCCAACCCATCTGTGAACATTAAAAATTAGATAGAAAATTTATCGGTACTAAAGTTATATTATTAATAATCACCGATAAATGTGATAAATACCTTACTTTTACCTCGACTTTTGGTAATTATTAATGATATACAATTATTTATAATTATATTATCAATTAATCACACTTACCGGAACATATATAATAAACCTACTTGAATTTGTAACTATTATTCTATATTGTTGCACCTACTATTTTGTCTCTACACCACATAAGGTTGACTGGTAGAGAATGCCTTAAGTATTAAGACCGAATAAGTAAACTATATTCCTTCATGAAGCTTTATGTAAGTAAATAAACCTATTTATTATTTATATGAAAATACATTTAACCCGCAGTGGGAAAGTTATAGGATGGTATTATTATATGACTGCCTCGTTGGTCTAGTGGTCGCCAAGCGCGACTGCTGAGCAAGGGGTCCTGGGTTCAAATCCCGGGTCGGGCAAAGTGTTACTGAGTTTTCCATTAGGTAATTCTCAGTAGCAGCACGGAGTCTGGATTTGTGCCCGGTCAATGGCAATAGGCTCGCCCCCTATTACATTGGGAATTTGGGACTTACAACATAACTGGCGAAATGTGGGTGTACTAACTAAGTCTACTAAGTCAATTATTGACTTAGTAGCACCCGACTTAGCTTTTATTTTTAATCATTGTATAGAATCCGGTGAATTTCCTGATCTAATGAAATGTAGTAAGATTATTCCATTATTTAAATCAGGTAGCACTTCTGACCCTACAAATTTTAGACCAATTTCAGTGCTACCAACATTCAGTAAAATTTTTGAAAAACTTATTTTAGAACAAATGCTCAGATTCTTTAACAAAAATAACCTTCTTCATTCTAAACAATTTGGCTTTACAAAGGGTCGTTCAACTACTGATGCTGGTGTTGAACTACTAGGACATATCTATAGTGCCTGGGAGGACTCACACGACGCGATGGGCGTTTTTTGTGACTTATCCAAGGCATTTGATTGTGTCCTTCACGAAACATTGATCAGAAAATTGTATTATTATGGTGTAAGAAACAGCGCTCTGAATCTTCTTAGTTCTTATTTGAATAATAGGGTTCAGAGAGTTGATATCAATGGAAAAAGATCCCCAGGGTCCTTGGTGACAATGGGAGTCCCACAAGGTTCGATTCTTGGTCCATTCTTATTTCTCGTTTATATAAATGACCTGCCTTATCTTGTTAAGGATTCTCATGAGATTGTCCTATTTGCAGATGATACTTCTTTGCTATTTAAGCTCAAACGCTCTAATCAAGTTACTGACGACGTAAATAGTGCTCTCTCTAAAGTTGTCCACTGGTTTAATGTTAATAATTTGCTTTTGAACGAGAATAAAACTAAATGTATTAAATTTACAACACCTAATGTCAGACAAGTGAAAACCAGTGTACAAATGAATGACGAAGAGTTGGAACTTGTGGATAACACAGTTTTTCTAGGCATAACTTTAGATGCTAAGTTACAATGGGGTCCACATATACATAAGTTGTCCAAAAGGCTGAGCTCTGCAGCGTATGCTGTAATGAAAATAAGAAACTTAACCGATGTTGATACCGCTAGACTTGTTTATTTCAGTTATTTCCACAGTGTTATGTCGTATGGTATTCTTTTGTGGGGGAATGCTGCCGAGATACAGACAATATTTGTACTGCAGAAGCGGGCAGTTCGGGCAATTTATAAACTAAGTCCCAGACATTCGCTAAGGGAAAAGTTTAAAGAGATTGGTATTATGACTGTCCCATCACATTATATTTATGAGAACTTGCTTTACGCTCATAAAAATATTAATCTTTTTATTAGAAACAGTGATGTTCACAACATTAACACTAGGAATAAACACAAATTTGTTGTACCAGCCACTAGGCTTCAGAAAATTAGTAACTCATTCAAATGTCAATGCATACGTTTTTATAATAAAATCCCAAACGACATTCAAAATCTGAGTGTGAACAAATTTAAGTCGTTTATTAAGCACAAACTATGTAGAAAAGGTTACTATAAAGTGTCGGACTATCTCCTAGACAAAAATGCTTGGGCTTAAGCCACTTCACTTACCTATTGTTATATTGTTTAATTTTGACATTTAATTATTATATTATTTATTTTTTTTACCCCTTTTTTACATTTTTGACATTGTTTGATCATTTGATCTATTTTGTTTTTGATTTATTTATTTATTTTTTACAAACTGACATTATGTATTAATTTATCTTTATTAATGTACAATGTAGGATTTATCCTTTTTATGTAGTTTTTTTGTCTGGCGGTTTGAGTATTTTTTATACAGCCTACCCAAATGTCCTGCAGATGGTACGAGACGGGGCGTCTGTCAGGACAGGTTGACTCAAATCTGCTTTGGCTTTCTCCAAAAGACCATCACAGACGACCTACATTGTACAAACAGACATGAAATTATATTATTTGTAAATGTGAGCATTGTGTAGGATTTGCTTTTTTTTTTTTTTTACTAATTTTTCTTTCACGTGTCTGACGGTTTGAGTATTTCAAGCGGCCTACCCAAATGTCCTTCAGATGGTACGAGACGGGGCGTCTGTAAGGACAGGTCGACTCAAACTCGCCGTGGTACTTTCTTAAAAAGACCTCTTCTCAGACCACCTACACTGTTCTCACATACATTATTTTTTACCTGTCTGGACTTTAAAAGAGACATTGACCCCTGAGTTTGTTTCGGCGTTTCTTCTCAGAGGTAGTCAGTTAGGAAATGCCGACGCCATCTATCTAGTTTAAAAAAAAAATGACGTGTAAAAGTGTTTTTTAAAGACCTATTTACAGAAATAAAATCATTTATCATTTACTATATGTTCACCTCTGCCTACCCCTTCGGGGAATACAGGCGTGATGTTATGTTATGTTATTATATACCTTTGTTAATTGTTATAATAATAGACGTCATAAATAAAAGCTGTAATAAAAATGATTTCGTAGTTTCAGGACTATATGAGGTTATGTAGTAAGAAATGCATCTATGTGCAAATTTTAATAATCCTATTCTGAAAAACCATACCCACTGTCACATTATACCGGGTATTTACTTATTCGGGTATATTCTAAACTCGTAACTAACAGTTGTTCATGAGATCTTTACAGCTAGAAATTTTCCTAAATTATAATTTCATCCCTGAATAAAATCGACCCTCGTTTATTGTACAGAACCCATTGTGTGTGCACGTGATATAAGGATGACATAGCGTCGGATTGAAGATAAATGGATACTTTAGGTGTCGATATTTTAGTCTATGGAAACTGCCAGGTAAAGGCCAAAGATCCAGGCAGTATTATACGGTAAAATATGAGAATACGGATTTAACTCGACACTTTGACATCTAAAGGTTTTTTGCGTAGGTAATAAGTGTCTGCTTTACTATTAATTTATTTATTTATACTCCTTATACACATTTGTATAAAGGCGGACTTAATGCCATTAGGCATTTTCTACCAGTGAACCTTAGGGTGATGCAGAGATGAAAAGTGGTAGATTCACTGAGTATAGCTTGACGAGAAAGATTTTCAAACGCATGGAATATAAGATAATAAGATACTTACAAAATATATACATAAACCCTTAACCGACGAGCGTGTATGAGGAATGTGATGCGAGTGAATGAGGCGAAAGAAGTATGTCAGGATCGTAGCAAATGGAAATCCGTGGTCTCTGCCTACCCCTCGTGGAAATAGGCGTGACTTTATGTATGTATGTATGTATGTATATACATAAACATACTAATATGTCATACATACATACAATATTACAATACATACATCTATATAATATACTATTCTTTAATAAAAATGATTTGAATTTATTTCTTATTATTATAACCATGGAAAATTTAACTGTGAATTTGGTGTTTGGGCGACTTTTTATGGTAAAGTGTCACTTATAAATACCTACATAATTATGGCAGGCCTTAAAAGATGAAAGGCTGTAAAGATAGCTCATAATGTGATTAGTAGAATGAAACAAACAAAGGCACATAATTAAAAACAGTATTTACGGAAGTTAAGCAGAGGTCATTTCTACATCTATGTTTCAAAACCCGTTGCCCGTTCTAAGACAAAATAATATAAAAGTTATACCAAGAATCTAACTAGATTAGTAAAACATAAAAAAAAACATTAAACGTTTATGTACCATAAAAATAACTAGGTACATTTATGGACTAATTAAAAAGGCAGTCATGTCTTGTACCGCAATAAAATTACCAGCCATTAAATAACTTATAATGTTATGCAGATTGTATAAGTTAACAACTAAACAAATATGTTGAACATTAGTAGCGAACTATCATAATCTGTACCTTAACCATGGCTTCTCACGAAAACTCACTAGCGATGTGTAAAATATTATTTTTTATGAGAAACCATACAGCGCCCCCTAGCGGTTATGTAGAGAATTATAGTTCGCCTTATTAATTATAGTAGGTGAACGACCTGATTGGCGCGGTGGCTAAGCAATTGGACTGCTGAGCTAAGGGTCCGATTCTCGTAGGGTAAAAGAATTTTTGATCCACATATGTTTGTTCGGAGTCTGGGTGTCGCACTGGCGATATAGAAGAAATATCAAGGGTGATGCGACGTTTAAAAAAAATGTGTGTGTGGGAACATGCCATTGTTATCAACCGAGCACAAAAACAGACTCTGTGCTACTAAGAATTTTCTAATGGAAAAATCCAGTAGCACTTTCCTGACCTGGAATTCGATTCGGACATCATGCTTTGGCAGTTGGACGCGACGCCTAGACCAACGCCAACGAGATAGTGGCTAGTGAGTTACGTGAGAGAACACATGGTTGAGGTACTGTAGGTAGTCTATTACCGCGATACGTTGATAGTGAAAGTTTGTGTCATGCCAACCCGGCTCGCACCCCAACCCCCAAAGTTATCCCATCGTAGTAGCTAATTCACTCAGTTATCATCCGTAGTAGTTAATTGGATTTAGGAATGGATTTTTTCGTATTCATCTATACATAAATAAGTGAAGCGAAAATTTTGGAAACATTTTTACGAAACGCAGACGGAGAAGTGTGAAATTTCGCACAGTTAAAGTTTATATGGGGAAGGACTGCAGAAAGCTAATATTTTTATTAATTTCATTTCTAATGCAATATTGACGAAGTCTTACTGAATATGCAAACATGTAGGTAGGTATACAATTAAATATTACGCGAAAGGAGGAGTGAGAGATTTAGCATTGCTTAAGTTTATATAGAGGAGAAGTGCAGAAAGCTAAAACTTCACTACATAGTATAAAACAAAGTCGCTTTCTCTGTCCCTATATCCCTATGTATGCTTAAATCTTTAAAACTACGCAACGGATTTTGATGCGGTTTTTTTTAATAGATAGACTGATTGAAGAGGAAGGTTTATATGTATAATAACATCCATTAAATAGTGGAGAAATTCTTATTTTAATCCTAATTTTATACCCGTGCGAAGCCGGAGCGGGCCGCTAGTGTATCATAATTACGGTCAAATTTTACCGCCGGGCGACCTCTAGTTATGATAAATCTCTCTTGAATGGTCTCATTTATTTGATTGTGCAAGTAGTTGTCCTGTACTCGAAATTTTACGACTGTAATTAATTAATTTTGCTTTCTGCACTCCTTCTCTAAATAAACTTTAACAATGCCAAATTTCACATTCTATGCGCGCCATATGCATTCAAACGTACAAAGTGTTCTCCTTACCTGTTTATGTAGATTTTTGCGAATTAACCAAATAAAGCTAGAGTGGTTTTTGGCAAACAATAGAATTAGTGTGTCCAATCATAGTTGGATGTTAATTAGACGGTACAGCATGTGTATCTAGATATAGTCTTTGCCGTGGCTTTGCTCTTGTCGTAATCCTGTATAATATCACTGTGCTTAGATATAAAAAAATATGCTCTCATGACTCACTCGCACGCATAATTACGCATAACATAACATTTATAATATCACGCCTGTTCCCCGAAGGATATAGAATGCACGTATAGTACACCCACAATTTGCCAGTTATGTTATAAGTACCGCGTAGGTACCCAATAGGGGGCGAGCCTATTGCCATCGGACCCAAATTCAGACTCCGTGCTGCTAATGTGAATTACCTATGGAAACACCCAGTAACTTGCCCGACCCGGGACTCAAACCCAGGACCTCATGCTCGGCAGTCGCGCTTAGCGACCACTAGACCAAATAGGCAGTTGTTCAAAATAATATAAGGTATTTGATTAAAAAAGATAAACGTTACTTTCGCTATTCTAAATTTTGACAAGATGCCAGCTAACTTTGGGCAATAGCCTTTGCGTTGTCCATTACTTACTTTAACCCTTATTCATAAAAAAACGCAATTTTAAACCAAGAATTAAATAATACCTGTCACAGTCGTTTGCATCTCAAAGAATAGATATGTCAATGGACTTAATACGGGGTTTAGTTAATGCCGGTATGATCCTCGTTTATGAAGAAGAGGAAATACGATTATAGACGATAAGAAAAAATTACTCTCATCAAAGTTTATGCTGCCAATTCATGTTTAAGTAACAAATACTCATCAAACGTCGAATATTTACCGCCTAATTGACAAATTCCTATAAAAGATTTTTCCTTGTCATTATCGTGTTATCAAAAACAGATTTTAGAGCCGCTTTATTTATAAACAGTTCTGTTACTCAGGCTTCTCCTTGCTAATAAACGGACACAGAAAATAAATGTATAAACTTGTGAAGTCTTACAGGTTTGAGGGAAACCTTACACAATGAGACGAGGAGCTAATTCTTCAATCTTACTACTTAGACCGAGTGCTTGTGACCTATTCTGTTTGTGCCATTTTCATAGTACAATTAGTGATGTAGGAAATACAATTTTCGCGAAATTTTGTGTCTGATTTTTAATCTTTGTAATATACTGCATCAATCAAAGGCGGTGGTTGGCGGCAAACTGTGTATTTGACGTTTCACAGAAAAAATATGGCGCTTCGAGTGCGCGACAACAACAATGCTACCAACATAAAATATTATGCATTAGAACCAATCGTAATATATTTATACTTATCTACTAATAGTTACGATCTTAACTCTATGTTTCTACTAGCTGCGCCCGGCGGGGTTACCTGCTATGTTTTTTTCAGGATAAAAAGTAGCCTATGTGTTGATGCAGGTTGTCAGCTAACTCCACACCAAATTTTATTGAAATCGGTTTGGGAGGGAAGAGGTAACAGGCATGTAGAAAGTTTAAGACCCGAGCAAGGACATAGGCTACGTTTATTTAATTCAACTTTAGTGTTTAAATAGAGGATAACGCGGGCGAAGCTGCGGGCAAAAGCTATATGTATGTACATATATATAATACTAACCAACAATCTAAATTAACGTGAGTGAAACCGCGGACAAAAGCTATTAAATAATATGGATAACACTCACGAGAGTTATTACATAAATTATTATATCCACAAACAAAGTAAAACCTCCTTGCATTGTAAACATGGTAACCCTACTTTTTAAGGTTCCGTACCCAAAGGGTAAAACGGGACTCTATTACTAAGACTCCGCTGTCCGTCCGGTCCGTCTGTCACCAGGCTATTGTATCTCATTACTCGTGATAGTAAGACAAAGGAAATTTTTACAGATGATGTATTTCTGTTGCCGCTATAACAACAAATACTAAAAAACAGAATCAAATAAATATTTAAGGGACCTCCCATACAACAGACAGAATTTTATTGCCGTTTTTATAAATAATGGTACGGGACCCTTCGTGCGCGAGTCCGACTCGCACTTGACCGGTTTTATATGAAGGTATAAAATATAATAGGTTCTGAATATTGTAGGTCTGTGGGTGAGGGTCTTACCCGCAATTAGTTTAAGGTCCAAATTGAATAAGTTTAATGAGATACATGACGGTCCCACACTAAGAACCGCAAGGGTGTAGGCTGAGAGCTGTCATTTAGGGTTATGATGTTGTTACTTTTGTGTATAAACAAACTAAAGGATTCAGGCAATAAGCACTGATAGCCGAGTGGTCTGACCGTTGGACTGCCAAGTCAAAGGTCGCTAGTTCAAATCCCAGCACGCACCAATGTCTTTTCGAATTCATGTGCGTACTATAAATTAGTTATCAGTTGCTAAAAACGGTGAAGGAAAACATCGCGAGGAAACCGTCCACTGTCAAACTAAGGCCTCCACCTCAGGAGGGGGGGTTGCCATAATCCCTACGCTTGGCAAGCGGCTTGGGGATCGCAGTATTGCTGGTCAAGTTACAGAAGACGCTGCTGCCCATCTTCTGGATTTTCCCTTGGTCGCCTCTTACGACACCCACGGGAGGAAAGAGGGTGGTCAATTCTAGGCCGGATACCACACGGCAAGATTCAAACTGCGTCTTCACATCTCTTTTTCGAAAAAAACGAATTACTATTTTATGATTGAAACTGCGTCTAAATGACACACATATTTTCCTAAAATTGTCACCCATCTAACAGCAGACCTCAACAAGCGCTGCTTAACTTTTCCACCCACAAGTTCAACACACAGTATTGTGTATATCGGATTAATTTTACTATCAACAGGTGTATAGATTGTATAGTCATTTGTCGATATCTATAATGTTCACGCCATTATAATTAGCTGGTATGGGCAGTGCTCGCTGTATCTATGACACACAGTCGGCCATTATGTCCGCTATAATGCGGCTTTATTAGAATGAGATAGCGTGACACTACATACATAAAGTCACGCCTATTTCCACCAGGGGTAGGCAGAGACCACGGATTTCCATTTGCTACGATCCTGATATACTTCTTTCGCCTCATTCACTCGCATCACATTCCTCATACACGCTCGTCGGTTAAGGGTACTCCTCACTTGACCCTTTTGTAGAACATCTCCGATCTGGTCCAAGTATGTTCGCCGAGGTCTTCCCCTTCCCGATATTCCACTAACATTCGCCTCATATATTTGCTTTGTCACTCTTTCATCCATCCTTTCTACATGCCCAAGCGTGACACTGGTTCTCAATATTCGTATATTATTATTATTTGTGTTAAGTATGTTTGTTAAACTTAATGATGGTAATTATGTCTATTGGGAGAGTCTTATACCATTTATTGGACGACTTTTTGATTGGGCTAGAATTGTGTTATAGCTAAATGCGATATTTTGTGTTTTTTTTCGGCGAAGCAGAAAAACATCCATAATTTAAGCTGTAAATAAATTGGTTGGTTATAGAGAATGCTAGAAGTTGGTACCTTGCCAACGTGCAATGAATACTAAAGAAGTCAAAATTTTGTTGTTTTTTTACGTCTCCCTACACTAGAATTTCCGTCCGTATCGTGGGTGCGTTTCACAAACATGTAATATCACTTACACAGCACACACAGACTCGAGACAAACATCTGCAGATCACACCGTTTTTTAACCCACTGCGCCAATCAGGTCATCAATCTTAACTTGTACAGTTACCAAACCATTCGTATATCGTTTTTATCCGCAAAATCATTAGTTTAGTCGACACAAATCTTTACAAAAAGTTAATTTGGAGTTACCAGCAAAAATAAACATTTTTCGCTGTGAAAAATAGTAATGAGTGTGCTACGTACTGCTACGGCGTAGCTAGTAATAATGCTACGACCGACGGTTACGCTATTTGCCCGCTACGCAGAACAGTTTATTTTTCTTGATTTTTGCTTGTGATTTGATGGTGAATTAGTAAAGCATTTTATAATTATATCTGTTTTTAGAATATTAAAGCAATATATCTAGATTATTTAATATTATGTGATACACATGGAAACAACAGATCGGCTATTAAATATTGGTGTATAAATGGCTCGCCCCATTTCCATTTTAGAACTGACGCTACCTATACTATATTATGCATAATATATACCTACCTACCCAACTTGGCAGGCCTCACACCTGGTTGACCGACGATATCGTCAGAGTTCCGGGCAACCGGTGGATGCATAAGGCAAGATGTCGATCATTGTGGCGTTCTAAGGAGGAGGCCTTTGTTCAAGAGTGGATGTCTTCCGCCTGATGATAATGATACCTACCTACCCAATTATGATCATGATGTGTGTGTTTTATTACAAGTATACCAGGATCGTAGCATCGCACCAGTAGCAAATAGAAATTCGTGGTTTGCCTACCCTGGATAACAGGCGTGACTTAATATACCCACGTATTAATTAAAAAATAAATTTCTGTTATTAAACTTAACTAAACGTTAATAACCTCAAAGTTCTACTGTCCTTAACTAGAAGCATGAGTTTAAACCAATAATGTCTACCCCATTATAAGTTAGTCGGCCCATGTAGCGGTCTATCTAGATGGGACAGGCGGCTATTATGTATGTATGTGTATTGGGACGAACGAACAATACCGGATTATACGGACGAGATACCAGAGGACAGTGGTTCTCAAACTTTTAAATCAATCCTTCGCATTATTAAATTAGTTTCGAAAAGTTATTTCTTGCAAACTCTAGCGGAATAGTTTTTGTTTGATTTTGTAAGAAATAATTATGGATAATAAGCTAGAGTTAAATATAGAGCATAGACTTTGATGGGGGAAGAAATAATTATTTGTGCAACTACAGAATTATGTTTATTATTATGTGACATTTTCATAACAAATTTACATTCCACTAAGGGCATGTTTCACCATTGACAAGTCAAGTGTCAAACAGACACTTTGAAAAATTGTGTAATCCGCAAATGTATGTCCCGAGTCTGGGTGTTTATGTAAATAACCACGATACAGGAGAAATTCGTATAATTTAAAAAACATGTGTTACCTTATGCGACAATATAAGAGTTTGAGAAACGCTGTCCGCACGTACAATGGATACGGCGAGCGTCAAAGCGTGCGACAGTTAGCTCATCGATCCGCCCCAGGTGCACCTTAATGGTACCAGGTTTGATCTTGTGTGCTACGGTTAAGTTACATGTAGGGTCTAGGACTTTTTCTTCATGGATTTTTAAGAGATATTATTGGTACCGTTGTATATAGACAACGTGTATATTTCAAGGTAGACATAGTTGTTTCGAGAATTTATCTCCTCCACATTAAATATGGTACAGTCAGCATCATAAGTAGCTGAACATTTAATTTAATAAACATACCATTAATTGAAGAACAACTAATTACACACTAAAAAGTCTTAAATATTTTAAGATCATCATTGGACGCTCCTATAATTTGAAACAAAAACGTGAATTGGTTTTTGTTTCTTTCCATTATTTGACATAAGGTTTCGTAATATGTTAATCTACTTATGATGCTGACCGTACCATTCATAGTAGGTACAAACTTTTACGGATTTCTATCGTAATTATTTTGATATTGACAATGTTATGTAGAAATTTTAATGTTCGTTGCTTGTACAATCAGTGAATAGAACCTATGATCTAACGGTAACGGTAAACAACCGCGTGTACAATACCAATGCAGACTGCACTATTACATTTACCTACGTGACGATGAACAAAAAACCGGTAGAGTAGGATAGCTATTAAAAATCTTATTCCATTTATATCGATCGACCTTTATATGAATGCTATGAACTTTCAAATGTATATTTCTTTGTAACATTTCCTTTCTGCCTTAATTTTTTCCGGATAATAGGTTTTAACGGCATCCTTCGTCACAGTAGATAAACGAGGGAGTTCTTAATGTCAGGATTGTACGTTTGTCTGTGTTTATGTTTTTGTTAAGTCTGTCCCTTAGCGGAGCAGTCCAATCGCTTAGCCACTGCGCCAATCAGGCCGTCATATTATTGTCTGTCAATAAGTATTCCTACACTATTTATCTTCTATTGGTTAGAAATTTGTTATTAATTATGCTAATATATGTACTTTTTCATTTTGAATAGATGAAAACATACCCATGTCTATAAATTATTGCTTTGTTCTCAAACTGCACAAAGACGAACTTCCGATATAAAGCCTTAGGCGTTTTCTACCAGTTGCTTCTGATTTCAAACCCTTTGACTTTAACTTCTTGACTTCAGAGGTTAACGATATGAAGATAGGCAGCCTGACAATGATTTGTAAAGGTTGCTATGGAAACAAAACTTTGTTATAACACATTGATAGCCTAGTGTCCCACTGCTGGGCAAACAACTCCCCACTCTCCTTCCATATCTTCCTGTCACAAGCTTGACGCTTTGATTGGCGCAGTTGCTGAGCGATTGTATGTACCTGCTGCAGGGTTACGGGTTCGATTTCAGCACGGCACACTAATTTTGTATGATCCGCAGATGTGTGTCCCGAGTCTGCGTGTTTGTGTATTTGATTTTAACGGGGTGACTTAAAAAAACATAGCGGCCAATTACCACTCTTACATAAATATTAGTATTAATATTAAGACGAATGTTGGCGTAAAGGACATGTTACGCATATTCTATAGTAGGAATTGTTTCAAAATCTAAAATACTGATTCATTCAGTATAATGCCTTAATAACACTAATTTTAATATTATTGCTACATAATATTCACTAGCTTCCGCCCGCGACTTCGCCCGCGTGGATTTTGAATGTTTTATAGCCTAAAGCCTTCCTCGATAAATGGGCTATCTAACACTGAAAGAATTTTTCAAATCGGACTAGTAGTTCCTGAGATTAGCGCGTTCAAACAAACAAACAAACTCTTCAGCTTTATAATATTAACGTATTTACGTTATTATATTCATCTTAATACCTAGAAGGTACCCACATATTCATTCTACAGCCAAACGCTAAGTGTTATTATAATTAGTTCTAAACATGCATGTAGGTACTGGAAACTATAAATGAACGGAGTCGTCGACGTTGGCAGCTAACATAAAATTTTATAGCGTATTGCTACTCTACAGTTCTCGTTAGTACTATCGGTGTAGTAAGAATTATAGTCTTGGTACTTGAAATTGGTTGGGAAATTACTGAAGCAGGCGATGAAAATAAACTAAAATTGAATATCTTTTCTCTGTCTAACTCAGACAATCAACAAGTCATAAGTTACTCATCTGTGATTTTTTTTCTGTATTTAATAAGTTATAATGCGGGATAAGTTAAGGTGCTTTAGAGTATATAAAAAATATACATATAATAACGCCTGTAGTCTCTAAAAGGGTAGGCAAAGTGTTTCCTATTATAAGGTGACCATACACCAGCATTTTACCGCTTATTATAAGTTCCATGTCCCTCCAAAATTCAAGTCTGGTAACATAAGAAAAGCTGCTTAAGCAAAAATATGAATTGTCGCCTATGCTGTGTTTATTCAACGCAAAATATCGTCATACAAAAACACTATTCTTACAAAAACGTCCTCACTTTCACAGTTCCACTCGTAAAATGATGGATATATTTTTTATTTAGTTTCAAAAGATAATATAAAACGGATGTCGTAAAATAGGACGCCTCTATTTAACGACATGGCGTTAAAAAATATTCATGCTTTTTTAATTTTTTCACATTTTCCCTGTACTCATTTAATTTTATGAATCGTTATATTTTTTTATTTGTTTTAAATTGTCGCCACTCTTTTTAATGCGTAATTTTGTTTTACGCAGCGTCCTTTTTAGTCGCACTAACTTTAATTAATTACCTAGCTGCCGACTTGAGTTAACGGGGTAAGATTTAATATCCTTCTTCAGGACTTAAAAGAATACTTATCGGATATTATAGACTTCATAGTAAAAAAATTGAAATTTAAAATTTATTTGATGATTTTGATTAATTTATTGAATTAATTGCCAATTATGAAGGTAGTTAAGTATTGCTAATAATATTATAGAAAAACACGTTGTTTTACATCACCTACAGCGACGAGTTGCCGTCGAACTATAAAATATATATAATACTAACAGCCTATAACTGTCCCACCGTTGGGCAAAGACCTCTTCTCGTATAGAGAAGGATTAAGCATTTATCACCACGCTAGCTCCCTGCGGGTGGGCGATTTTAGTTAATTAAATCCAGGTTTCCTCGCGATGTTTTTCGTCACCGTGGAATTAATTAAATAATATTAAAACCACAACTTAAAATATTGACACCAGTGCGTTTGATTTTCAAACTTTATATAATCCACTCGTAATTTTATAACAGTCGAACAAAGCCGTGTCTCAACCTTTATCATAAAAACGCATTATTTTAACAATATAAAATATACGGTAACTTCCATAATCTACAATTAACACTATCCTCTCATTAGCAATTAATTTAAGCCCATTAAAGTTATCGCACCCAATTGGATAATAAACTGCATTACCCTAATATATTCGTGTTTCACAATGCGCCTGCATTTCATAGTTAAGCTGTGTTTGTTCGTGCGGATAGCAATTGTTCCTAAATTGTAATATCCTTTATTAATTTGGATGTGGTCCTCGGTAATGAATTAGGGTTGCATATTAACGTTATCACTTGATCAAGTAACGAAGTGAACTAGGCATAATTGTGAAGCGTTGTTTGAACTGTTGCTAGGAGGCTAATCGTTAGTGGTCGAATATTTGTGTGGTCAGCAGATATAGATTCTATGTGTTTATTCATTTTATTAAGACTGTGCAGTTCTGATGAACAGTGTGGCTAAAAATATAATATTTTTTACATAAAGCTGTAATACTTTTAACATAAGAAAAATTCAATGTTTCATTACACTTACATCAGAATTGCTACGGGTAGAGTTAGTTAAAAGATTATCACGTGATATAAAGTTTCGTCAACCAAATTTTCAATGTTTAATCTAATAATAGATCTCAAAGTTTGCCCAGTGTCAGCCATTGTGTAGTTTGTGTACACAACAGGTATAAAGCAATTACACCAGAGTAGCCACGCTGATTGCCACAAGAACAAGGGTCTTGAAACATCAATTACGTGACCTAATTTGTTAATCTGAACTGTAAATTGTGTAACAAGAAAAATATCGTTCCCAACGCGACAACAAAGAAATGTGTTTAATTAAACCTGCTGGTATTAACGGAGGAAGGATAGCTGCGGCTGGAAGTCTTCTTGTAATGAGAAGGCCCAAGTTCGAAGCTGAAGCGGGTATAGTGAGCACAGCGCGCACTATACTTTTCATCTTTTTTTTTATTCGAAACTGTCTCTCGCAGTTAGCTTTGAGGGAGCTGTTACTGCTTAACTGGACAATTGGCGAGGCCTAATACAAAGACTTCAGCCAGGACTTATTCATCATTTAAAATAAAATAATAGTTTTCAATTTCCATAGCGTTTTCTTAAAGTCAAAAAGACGTAAATATTAATAGTTATAAAAACTCACTTAAGCTTATATTATCGTCAATGGTTGTAAAGAATTAATAATAACAAACATTGCTCATCAAATAAATTTTAAAATTAAATCGCCTGGTGTGGCGCCATTGTCGCGCCACTGCTGCATCACCATTGGACTGCTGTTGCGTTGCAGTAGCGGTCTCTCGCAGCTGTAATAATAGCACTAAGTTTGTCACTTACACCACACCGAAACCATTATCAAACAAATAGTAAGAAAGCAATTTGTTAGCGACAGGGTTGCAAATAACTAAGACTTTTCGACAAATTACATTGTAGCTACATTCTTAGCGATGCCATCGACAAACTTAACATACTGTCGTTGTTTCGTAGAGAGAAATACTTCTATCTGATTAGGGCGATTTAATTTGCAACTTTGTAGGTACTATTTTAAGCTTAATTGTTGCAAATTTTGTATTGTTTTTATAAATAACAAAGACAAGTGAATCAACTAGTTCTAGGAGAAACAAAATGCCTTTGGTTTGGGAATGGTGACTACTGCGCTAAGGGCTACGGGTTTGATCTTCGCTAAGACAAATATTTGTGTGATACGCAGATATTTGTCCCCCAAGATTGGCCGCCGAGATGTGATATTTTATCTGTCTATAAGTCGTTCACTGCCATGCAGTCACCGTTGACCGCCATCTTGCTCGGATTGTTTAAGGGTGATAGGTTTGTCTCCTATTACATGGAACCTATAATATAACTGACGAATATAGGTGTATGTATTATATAACTCTGCTTAACACTTCAGGGAATACAGACGGATGTTATTAGCGTGTGATAAGTGTAAAAGTACAATATGATAGACTGCATTGGTAATACACGTATCTATGTATCTAATGATACAACTAACTGAAATTCTATTGTATCTGCTTAACCCTTCATGGAAAATTCGTGATGTTATTAATGTAATAAGTGTAACATCTCTTGTTAACGCTACTCTAGAGTGTCATTAGCGCATTTCCTTGCCTATACTCAGGATTTTTGATATCGAGCCTTTAAAAAAGCGATTTTACAATCTTTTTTTTATTTAGTTACATTTTGACCACCCATCTTTATTTGCTGTGGTCCACACATTATTTATGCCGTGTGGTATCCGGTATAGAATTGACCACCCTCTTTCCTCCCGAGGGTGTCGTGAGGCGACTAAAGGAAAATCAAGAAGATGGCAGCAGCGTCTTATGTAACGTGACCACCAACACTGCGATCTCCAAACCGGTTGCCAAGCGTGGGGATTATGGCAAACAGTGGACTTCCGGCTGATTATGATGATGACACGTTATTTATTATGACCAAATTCTTTCTATATTCTCGTTGCTATTGTACATTGGACCAGCCAGTCAGTAAATTAGCGAGACTAATCAGCCTTGGAGGAAGGATAACTGTGGTCAGAAGCCTTCTTGTAATGAGAAGCTACAAGTTTGAAGTTTAGGCGCGTATACTATGCGTGGTTTTGTCGTCGTCAACGATTATTTGAGTGTCTTTACTCGTGGAGGCTTTTTTAATTGCTTCCTATAGAAGCAATCATAATGATGCTAATCAATTCGTTGAAGCCCTATAAGTATATTATTACAAAACTTTACTTACGTATTGATTAGTTCGTCTACTTACTGAATATTTGATGTTAAGTTTATCTGATCAGTTCTTCTCCATTAAAAGGACCACTTGGAGTTTGGACGTTGTCAAATATGACGAAATTGTATTTTTAACTACCCGCCGTTCTCCTGGCCCCAACTCGTCCAAGTATAAATTTCTAACAACGTTCATCGTTATCACATGCCTGTAGGCGGCGCGGGGTGGAGGGGCTCCCCCCTTCAGACCCTCACCTGGCGTCTATACCACCTACTTAATGATCAAGTGTCTGCTCTTGACGGATTTTATTTAATAGCTTTAAGATGAGCATGTTTTCTTCTTCATGTGAGATAAGTATAGGTAAAGGTTAAAGTGGGTATGTTTTTAATTTAATTATTTTCGAAAATGACTGTACCTGCTTGATATATCATAATAATAATGTCCTCCTTACCGAATTTCGGTCACGGCGGCCTGTCTCAGCTGAGGCTAGCCATCTGCGCAGGAGATATTATAGTGCACAAGTATGCGCGCAAACACAAGTGCACTCCCAATTCCCTCACTCTCATAATCCGATGGGACGGTAGACCGACACGACCGGAGAGAGATCAGGCGCATGACCAACGGCTTAACGTGCCTTCCGAAGCACGGTTGATATATCATACCATTTATGAAACAATATTTTTTTACGAGTAGTGCTACAGACAAGTTCTTTAGAAATATTTTAATTAACTAAAGGTGTAAGCTTAATTAAATTTAACATTCTGAAAGCAAATTGATAACTAAATGTGTATATTATGCTGAATCAACTATCCAATATCATTTTCGTATTGCATATTACACAAGTAGATTTAAATATAGCTGCCTTGAAAATAGAGAAGAGAAAGGGTAGGTAGGGTTTCGCCCTGCAGTACGACATTTTGGTCTTTTACAAATAAATAATAAACATTGTCTGTCTGTCTTGTCGGGGTGGCCTAGTTATTAACATACCGGATTGGTATGCAAAAGCTTGCCGGTTAAAACTTAGGCAAGTATCAAAGTGACTGTTTCAATGTCATAAATACTTTCTTAAATATTCTAAGACACCACTGACTAACGATGACGGAAAGCATCGTTAGGAAACCTGGATTTTATCATATGAAATCGCCAACCTGCAGTGAGCTAGCGTGATCAATGCTCAATCCTTCTCTCTGCAAGAAGAGGCCTTTGCCCAGCTGTGGGGCAGTTATAGGCTGTTATTTATTATAGTATAAACATTATCAACCTAACGCAATGTTACAAGTGATCAAATATATTGATATTAAGCTCGGCCACTTGCGGCGTCATAAGAAAATCCTTTCTAATTAGATCGTAACACTTGATAGTCGGTGTAAATAGTGGTGTAATGATGATTTATGGGTGACCAGCTATTAGAGAGCCCATTAAGAGCACTATATACTTGTAAGTGTGATATATATGGCCGTCGATAAATACGCGATTGGTGGACTTTCAATTAGTCTTCATAAATGTGTTTTTCTATCAATTTTGACCATTTATTATTATCAACTTATAGTGCATTTAGACAGCTCTTCTTCTTCTTATCGTATGGTTGATGAACAACCTGGTGTCAGAGTTTAAACCGCCTGTAGGCCTCTGACATGGCTTTACACACACAGCTCAATTGGTACTGATTCCATTCAGGTCGTACCAAAGTATTTCCTTTATTTTGTTTAACATTTTCTTATATTTGATTTTTCTTGTTACAGGTAAGTTTGACTTCGAAAAATCTTGTCATAACAGTCGTATGGAAAAGCTTTAATGGGCCGAAAATAATGTGTAAGTTAACTGGTGTACAGTCCCACGATTGTTTAACTATTGCTTTTGCATCGCGGACAGCGAAACCGGTGAAGTAAACATATGTATTTCTGGTTACAAAACTTGGCTCTTGAGAATATTTTGGTTCTATAAAAATAAGTTACTTAGTTGTCGCTTGAAATAAATTAAAACCCAAATCCGAAATGACATTAAAATAATCTTTCCTGAACGACTGAATCACATACAAAACCGCACTATATCAATCTACAAAACTTTACGAGTACCCTCGTATTAACAAATTACGATATACTTTTAATATAAAAATGTCAGACGCTGCAAGTTGCCACGAGTTTTAATATGAAATATGTTTAGCTTAAAAATCAAAGAAGCTCGCGAAGTATGTTAAGGGTGAACTAATAAAATGCCGAAGTTTTCGCATCCGTGCGAGTTGCGTGCGAAAACTCGTACTAGACACACGTGCTGGTGGTTTGGTCTTTGAGCGGTTTTGTTGGATGTTATTTATGAATCCATTCGTAAACGTGACTTCTTATAATTAATGAAATTCGCGGAGATAGAACAGGTACCACACAGAGCACGTCATTAGCGAAGTCCATTATTAGCATTTCGGGCTTGTAGAGTACGTTAAGCTTTAGGCCTTCATCTGATTTGTCTGTAGTCGTGTCCGTTTGCCATCTTCATCATCTTGTACCAAGTAGGCACTATCTACGTACCTGTCATCATCATCATCATTCGGAAGACGTTCACTGTTGAACAAAGGCCTCCCCCTTAGAACGCCACAATGAACGACGACTTGCCATTTGCATCCACAGGTTGCGCTGCGTCTTCCGGGTACTACGTACCTGTAACCTACAAAAAAAAGTAATTTCTTTGATCAAATACGTTATATCATTGTTTATAAGTGAGTGAGATTATGTTTGCGCACACATGTGTACAATAATATTTCTTGCGCAGTAGGTTAGTTCAGTTTTAGTTAAGATTGCCATCTGGTAGTATTTCGTTTTAGTTGAGAATTTCACCTGTTGATATTCTATCGCATCTTGCTCACTGTCCTAGATACCCGTGTGTTCCCATCTCACAGGGTGTTTAATTTTAAATACTCGAGGCTCCAACTCTACGCTTTGCGATAATTTTAATTACAAGCCGCCAATAAATTATGCTGTACAGCGTCCGCACTCCCGCTGGATGTATTCATTATGAGACACTAGTTTTTTGTTTCTTCACGACTTGTATACGGTTTTTAGTGTAATGAACTGCCTTTTTTATTAAGCATGCGTTTTTATTTTTTTATGTAGGTTCTATGGAGTAAATACAGTTTCCTTAAACTTCGTAACACTGCATTTTGATTACTGAATAATGGTCGTAAACAGAAAACTAAATCAAGACGATTTTAGTTAGGTACGTTAACCGATGTAATACCTACGAGAAAGCTGTTTGTTGATAATAGTACATGAGAATGAGTACATTAATGCTTCGTGCTGAGAAATTGATCGTAAGTACTTGCGTTAAAATGCACGAGATGAAAATTTATGGATAGCTGGGGACCCACGCAATTCGTTACGAATATTATTATGTTTTCACCGACTTCGCATCACAGCACTGATAGCCGAGTGGTATGACCGTTGGACTGCCAAGTCAAAGGTCGCAAGTTCAAATCCCGGCACGCACCAATGTCTTTTCGAATTCATGTGCGCAC
The DNA here is from genome assembly GCA_905340225.1 of Abrostola tripartita. Lineage (NCBI taxonomy): Eukaryota > Metazoa > Arthropoda > Insecta > Lepidoptera > Noctuidae > Abrostola > Abrostola tripartita. Next base: position 7,002,118 of record HG996512.1, read on the forward strand.
TAAAAATTAGTTATCAGTTGCTAAAAACGGTGAAGGAAAACATCGTGAGGAAACCGGCACACCTGAGAGATTTATCACCGGTGTGTAAAGCCATGTCAGAGGCCTACAGGCGGTTTAAACTCTGACACCAGGTTGTTCATCAACCATACGATAAGAAGAAGAAGAAGAAGAACCGACTTCAAAAAAGGAGGAGGTTCTTTTCAAAAAAAGGAGGATGTTCTCAATTTGGTTATTTTTTTGTGTTTGTTATCTCATATCTCCGTCACTTATGAACCGATTTGAAAAAAATATTTCTTGATATCCATGTCTTTGAATGCATGGTATATCTACGACAATATGAAGCGAACAGTAGAACAGTAGTAACTAATATTTCTATCAGATGAAAGCTGAACACCTTAAAATGGAATCCTTCGGGCTTTACCATCGCATCGTCCCGATAACGGTAGCTTGTTAAAACTTGCTTGTTCAATAACTTTTATGTCTGATTGGAGATACTAACTTAGAATAATTTACCTTTTCATCGATCTATTGGGGTGGAATAAATTGTATGGTAGGAAAGATAAATGTGAATTAGACGTTGAATCTGTTGCATTCTGAACTAAGTTCAAATTATACTGTATTTCATAAACTTTAATCATAAAGTAAAAAACATGTTTCCAAAGACTTGTTTTTAAATACAATTTTACTGTGTACGTTCTACCAATTAAGGCGTAGTAGAAAGAAAGCGTAGATAAATAATACATAGGTACATAGTTACTTAATTGTAAAATATGGGCTGGTCTAAGTTGTAGTTGGTTTTACAAGATTTTTTCCGTGCAAAAGAAAGAAGAAGGAAACAAGATAAATAGTGCGCGTATGAATAAAAAAAGAAACAATGCTTATTACCGAATGATTTTAAAGTACTTCTCAGTAGGCCATAATATTGTAACCTCACCAGCTCACAACAATTAATCAAAATTTCCTTTGAAACAGCGCTCCATGTAGCTTTTTCCAACATCTTGAATTTCTGAAAGCATTTTAAAACAATTGCTTCCAAAAATACCCTCCAAATCCGGTGCGGCTTGTCAGATTTGACAGCCGTCAGGTGTCAGATTTGACACGTGTCATGCGAGTGCGTCGGGTGGTAGTTATGCGAAACTGTTTAATTATAGCGCGGGTTCGCTTCTGTGTGGTTAGGATTTGTTATTTTTGGAAGATGATGGTGATCTTTGATCTATAATGTTAATCTTTGAGTTTTTTGAGGTGTTAGCAGAAGCGACACGGTACTTTATTTTTTGTGTTTTTGAATTGTGAAGTTTTTTTTTAAGACGATATGGTTTAGAGTAGTGTATGAGCAGCTGCTGAAGGTAAAGAATTCATCTGCGTTTTACGTTTTAGAAAACCCTGATGTGATAATTATAAAGTTTATCGCATCATAGATCAAAGTGATTGTGTGACCCCTTGATGAGATTTTCGACGCATCAGTGACCCTTCAGGTATCCCGTTAATTATTATTAACACTTTGACTGTGCGCAGCAGGCACATTAGTTAAACAATAGCCATGCTCCATGTATGGGTCAAAACAGTGGGAAAGGGTTAAGATATCTAACTCATTTTCCCTATAACACTTAGAAAAAATTAAATCCGAACACTGAATGTTACAATAAGGCTAATTTTACCGAAAAATTCGATGTCAAAATATCTCAACCAAATTTTCTCAGTAATTTGCCAAAGAAAAACATTTGGTGGCTTTACAAGGCTTCTAATATAAACCACATCTTATTTTCCGGTTCATAAATCAAGTAAACTGAAGTAAATAGGTTATTATATTCGTGAATTGGTCGTAGTAAAAGAGTCATGAATATTAGCTAAATGAGGCAAACCCTGAATATTATACTTTTAGTTATTGAAGTCTAAAATAACTACTTACAACGTATAATAATGATGAAATGTTTAGCTACACACAACTCAATCATATAATAAGTACCTAATTTTGATACTTTATTTTGTCGTTGGTATTGGCTAGGTCAATTTCCCATTGTCGATTTTCAAATTATCTAGATGAGCTGTTCTTAAAACTAGATTAGATAGTGCTTAATGAAAATAGGATACATTTCGGTAGCCTACAACAAATATATCTTAGATTCTTACAAGAAATGTTTATCTAATGAATTTCAATGTGACACTGAATTCTCGAACGCGACCTTGACCGCCAAATGTAAAGTCTTAGGTGCGGTTTCTAGGTCAGAAAGCGTATTCAGGCGATTTTCGTTTAAAAATTCGTAATGGAAACCCAAGAAGCTTGGAATAGTCGTAAGTTTGCGTGGTAGAAACAGCGACGCCCGTATCTTATGTATGCAATGTAATCAAAATCTCAGCTTCATCCTAAACGTTAAAGATCACTCACACCTAACAGCGCTTCTCAGAGTTAGTCACACGTAAATCATCTCCATTTTTCATAGAGCCGTTCTATTTATACCCCGCTCCGATACGGACGAGTGTCGTACGTCGCTAATATCTGTGAAATTGATAGTCTTTGATGTAACATCGTGTTCCAACAGTTTTATATTTACGTAGCGAGCGCGAAAGAGTCTGGAATTGGTTTATGCTTTGATATAAAAGCTATGTTTTGAATATCGGGAAGTGAATGAATAATTTTTTGTTGACATCGTACGCGAGCTTAGTTACATTTAAGAGAAGATTGGTTAATAACTTATGTATTGAATAAAAAACGAGTACTACTCTTTTATAATAATGAAGGATATTATTGGTTAGGCGTTTATCGACCTGTCTGTGGCTTACAGTACAGTTAGCATTATAAATTACTAGCAAAAGACGAATTCCCTACTAGTCAACCTATCTGTTCAATCTGTAATCTAATTTTCTCAACTGTTTTTTCATTATTTCAATAAGCTCTATGGTTTGATCAAATGTAGTCATACGATAGCTAATCATAGCTGGGGGTAGTAAAGCGGGAGTTGTTCAAGGTGGAATCGTCGGACCATAAGGATAAAGATATTTTTATTTGTTAAACATGAGTATACTCTATGACATGAAAGGATAATGGACGAGCTACGGTCTTGCGGGCAATTCGACTAATTTTTTATTTTTCATGGCTAACAATTCATACCTATAACAACCAATACTCCACTTTAAAGGCCCATATTTTCAATTGGCTTAAAAATCCGTTACATATATAGGTACCTACTTAGCACCAATGAAATTGTCATGTAATTATACGTTTATTGAACTTTAAATGTCGTCACAATGTTCATTGACGTGCAACACACAATGCCGGTCGCATTTGATGGTAGGTGGTGTCCATTGAATTGCACACAATAGGATCTGCCGTTACTAATCCCGTCGCGTCCGGTGTCCGGTGATCGGTGATTACGTACTGTTACTACATCGACACGGGAACGATACGATTGTTGAATTGTGGAAGATTTTTCTTTTTGAAGTTTCATTGGCGTGTCCTGGTTTAGAATGTTGAGTCCCCAAATTAGGAATTCATGAAGGTAAAGAATTAATCTTATCCCATGAGTGCTACAATTTTTTTAAGGAACTGCAGAGCTAGGGTCACCTTTAAAATCAAGAAATAGTAAAATAATCCGCTGGAACTTACATTAAAATTTCCACATAGGTATTTATGACACTTGACAATCTGTATGGGTTTGGTTTTAATGGTTTTAGAGTTGGTACCATAGTAACAGTAGCGCAAGGATGACTCAATGACCCTTGACACGTTATATAATTCTTTGGACAACCTTTCCTTATGCCGTCTTACCTATTACTATTCACAGTACAACGCTATGTACCTACATAACTACCACCTTTCAACAGTGTTCTTCAATAAATTCGTTTTCTCCGTGAGAACGTACCAGTTGATCAATGTCTTTATTTAATGTATTCGAGTGGTCTGCTCTCCAGGACCCTTTTACTAAGAACGTATACTTGTACAGTCAGGTGCAGAATTTATTGGATAACGTCGTCTGGCATCGAAATATTCCCATGTTAGAATTTCTGGTATGAATAAAGTGACGTGTGACTGATTTCATATTGCAGTCTAACCACTATGCATCTAGGCTCTGTTATATATGTGTTAGAATTTGGTTGTGTACGGGAAATCACTCGAATGAATTTATGTATTAGGATGATGCAAAGATTAAATTTGTTTTAAGGTATACTGATAAAATGGTAATGTTCTGTGTTAATTGCTTGTCAATTCTGTAATAGCATAGGAATACAATTTTCTCATAACTTAGATTCAATAACGTAGTTTTTTTACACAAAATTATACAAACGAACAAAAGTAGGTAGGTACCTGCTAATATTATTGTTCTGTTAACTTTAATAAAACCTACAGAAAGATTAAACATCTTTCTGTAGGCTGGTTTCACAGCGACGCTGATTGGTCCGTACGCGACCCGCTCCGGGTAAACCCCGTACAACGCTACCCGCGTCCTAGGAACAGTATCGTATTGAACCCTCGGTTCAGAGCATTGCGGGTGCTACCCGTACGGGTTTCCCGTGTATGAACAGCCCGTACGGGTCTCCCTGACACCTGTGAAACCAGACTTAGAATCTCTTTTAATTATACGGTTAAGAGAACTTCCTGTATTCCCACTTAATTCTGAATATAGGCTAACTAGAATAGAACCCCGGTATGTGGGTCTCCTCAAAATACTCGTGTGATGTTTATGTCATTCAACTCCCGCTAAATCAAATCATAACAACATAATTCACGGTTCCCACTTACTATTACACTGGATCGCACATAAATTCAGATCTGAATTAAACAAACAAGCCGTTTAGCATATGAAAACGAAGTTATTGCTTCCTTCCTCTCAGAAAACTATCTGAGAATAACTCATTTTGCATCAAGTATGTATCCGTGTGTGTATACAGGATAAACAGAAGGAGGCTTTGGGAAATTAATATATAATAGAATAAAATATATAAAATAAGAAATTAAAGGATGTAACATTATATACATAATATCGTGTCGTGACATTCCTACTGGATTTGTATGCACAAAGTTTCAGATTCAATGTGATTTTTTGCCAGCATTTGATTCGATTTCCAGGTCAAGCGAAGTGTTTTTTGGATTATCTGTAAAATATTTCATACTTTTTTTTTATGGAATCACGTCTTTCTGATAAACATAATACCTAGACAAGTGTAGCTATTTCAACTGTCATGTTGACAAATACCATGTCTGATTTCTGTAATGAAGAAAAACTAAAAACTTGTTCACAAAATGACATCGTCTCGACTGTACTTAGGATGTGCGGTACGGTTCTCAATTGAAAGCACTACCGACGCTCGTTGTGTTGATAAACATCTGATAGGTACTTGTGGAGGGACAGACGAATACTTTACTATAGATACTGGTATGGAAGCTCTAAGAACAAATGTTACGTAGAGTTTCTTGTTTGAATGCTTTAGAAGGTCTTATTTGTCAGGCTTAAGATGTTTTTCTAAAAAGACGTAAGAGATTTCGGTGGTTTGAAAAATACAAATCTACTAAGTACTACGCGTCTTGGGGATCGCAGTATGGTTGGTGAAGATACAGAAGACTGCTGTCCATGTATTGGATTTTCCTTTCGTCAAATCGTAGTACGACACCTACGGGACGAAATGGACAGGTCAGTGCTGTTCTGGACCGGCACTCCACGGGAATGAAAAGGGCGTAAATTCTTCTAAAACATAAAACTCGTTCTTCATAAAAATGCCGTTACCGTGAAATAATAAACATAAAAACTCCATTAAATGTGACCAACCTTTGACGTGAAATATTAATTTAATATCCGGCTCCACCAATCAACACGATAAAGTTTTGTATGCACCACCGATACCAATTACTAAAACCAATTAACTTCTACATATTTTTATTGATTGCTTAGTTAACGTAAAATTCTTACTGTATGCATACCTATAATAATAACAGCCTGTAACTGTCCCACTGCAGGGCAAATGCCTCTTCTCGTATAGAGAAGGATTGAGCATTGATCACCACGCTAGCTCACTGCGGGTTGGCGATTTCAGATAATTAAATCCAGGTTTCCTTACGATGTTTTCCGTCACCGTCAGTCAGTGGTGTCTTAGAATATCTAAGAAAGTATTTATGACATTGAAAAAGTCACATTGATACTTGCCTGGGTTTGAACCTGCAACCTCGTGCATAGAAATCCGGTATGTCAACCACTAGGCCACCACGACTACTAAACTAATAACTAATATTTTAAATAACTAAAAATCGGTATTGGTGTTATATTTTCAGAAGCCCTAGATAAGTGGGAAAACGCTGGACAAATAGAAATCGAAGAAAATTAAAAGTCTATAAAATAACAAATATCGAAAGTCGAAAAATTATGTCATCCCCGTACATATATCATTGTATTCCTAATTCAGTCTTTATTGTAAACAAAATAGTCAAATCTAACAACATGAAATATAATGTACAGAGGCGAGGTTAACTGAAAATGGAGATCTCTAACAGCAAACCTTTGAGTTATTGAGAGATTTGATAAAGAGGATAATAAAAGTGTACACAGAAAAAATTTATAATGATACTCGATTTCTATTCGTCTAACGTTTTGCCACTTGTCTTGTGCCCCAGTGCCTTATAGGTGTGAAGTTACAACACTGGGTTGGTAATCATAGATTGGCTAGAGATAAAACCACGTGTTTCCCATAGACGATTAAAACAAAAGTGGAACGTGAAATTTGACAAGTGCGAGCAACAAAATGGTAGCTCATTAGAAGAGCAACGCCATGTCTCGCTCGTGTCTTTATTCCTAATAAACAATTAATAAAAGTTAAATAAAACATCTCTTACATTTATACAGCTTCCTATTTATTTGTATATCAGGTTTTCCTTAACAAAATGTTTTTTATTATTATAAGGTAAAAAATCTGTGAACTCTTGAACAGTTAAATTCCAAGAAAAACCACTTTCTTTAACATTTAAATAAAGTCTTTGCTATTTGATTAATTGTCAGCCTTTATCATCCCTCTGGGTGTCTTTCTCATTCAGTAGGTTATGACTTTCGTTTTGTTATTTTATGTTAATAAAAAAGATGGCAGGATTCTGTAAAATAGGGTTAATTTTTTAGGATAGTCGTAGGACGTGGGCATGTCATGGGAAAGTTCCGGATTTGGTCTTTTTAGAGGTCCCGGGATTTCCCTTATTCGTGCAGATGGTGACCACCGGGGTGGGTATAGTTTGGTAGAAATACCTACCTACCACCCCCCATAGGAGCTGGGTGCCTTTTGAAGGTTACCCCCCCCAAAAACGAAAAAGATAATATTTTATTCTGTTTTTTTGTATTTCTTGTTATAGCGGCAACGGAAACGCATCATCTGTAGAAATTTCAACTGTCTAACTATCACAGTTCATGAGATACAGCCTGGTGACAGACGGACGGATAGACAGCGGAGTCTTAGTAATAGGGTCCCGTTTTATCCTTTGGGTACGGAACCCTAAAAAGAACGTAGGCACGTGACTGTGTTTTAAATATCAGTTATTCAATTATAGACATATCTACATTACATACCTCTAAAATACATCAGCATGAATGAATCGGTTGTATTCTATTAATAAAATCATCTACCGTTTACGATTTGCGAATCAACTGATTATGGCATTATACACAGTAATTGATATTTATAACTGTTATTCAATTCAATAAGATGTTTACAATCCCTAATAATACACATTTTCGCTACCAAATGAAGTATAATATCGCATTACGAAATAATAAAATGGCGGTTCTGAACTCGACGCGCGTCTTGGGAGCGCTAAAATCACGCTTAATCATGCCACAGAGTACAATAAGGTGATGACAGATTACAGTTTTACACTTAAGCATTTATTTTATCTGTCGCTAAGGTCCTATTGTTTTGATTAATTAGGCTCAATGTATATTTTATTTCATATATATAATTTATTAGTTTTCTTAATGGTTGTCGCTCACGAAATATCTCTTAAGTATTTTAGGGTTTTTTTTACTTAATGTAGGGTAAGTTACAGATGCCGTTCATGACATTTTTCTGTCGCTAAAATGCTGCATTTCACGCTTGTCTAATGTGAAAACTATAGAAATAATTTTAGGTAAATTATTTCTGTTTGGCAGTAAATTGACGACCTGATTGGCGCAGCGGCTAAGCGATTGGACTGCTGCACTGAGGGTTGCGGGTTTGATTCCCGCCAGGGACGAAAATTTGTGTGATCCGTAGATGTTTGTCCCGAGTCTGGGTGTCTGTGTATTTGGTACAATACAGGTGAAATTACTGTGGGAAGTATTTTTTTTGAAAAGTAAAATTGTGTTTGTCCGTGCTCCGCTGCCAAAAAATAAAAATAAAATATAACAGATGATCTTTGTACCGTCTAAGAATAAATTAGGATAATGTAGTTAACGCGTAGCCTTAGACCTTTATTTAATCTCGTCAAAAGGTCGGTTAATTACACACTTTCAACGTCCCTATTTTGCTGCTAGAGACTTGAAAACCATTTTACAGCAAATATGATTAGGGCTAAGACGATTTATAATAATTTGTCAAACCTCTCGCTTGTGTAACTGTGTTAAAAATGTACCTAATAAGATGGCGTAGTGGCTCATTAAGTTCAAATCACAGTAGAGAACAATAAGCTGTTGATAAATCACTTGGAGATAGCGCCACACTTAGTTTATTTGTTTCTTGCGTTTTTAGAAATCGTCGCCCTGCATAGAATTTATCCTGTATCGTGGGTGCGTTTCACAAACATACAATATCACATACACAAACACCCATACTCGAGACAAACATAAGCGGATCATACAAATTTTTGTCTCGGAATCGAACCCGCAACCCCTTAGCGCAGCAGTTCAATCGCTTAGCCACTGCGCCAATCAGGCTGTCAAACTGTTAATTATTTAATAATAGATATATAACTTGACTGTTTTCTTCGTTCCCAAAGAATGGATCCATATTGGGAAGAATTTGCAAGAACCCTCAATAAACTATTCCGCTTTGATCAATAAATATCAGAAACATTACATTTACAAGTAGTTTCGATCCGCCACTCAGTGTATTTCCATAATAAGCCTCCGGGTACATTGTACGGTTATTTTAAAACTGGGTCGCGGTGACTGATACGCTGGTGTTGTGAATTTGCTTTATTGTGTGGCAAAACACAGGTCTGTTGGCGGTAAAAATGTTTGTTAAGGCAAAAATAAAAATATTCGTAAAAGGTACCTATTCATCATATAAGTAGGTATGCCTACATAAACATAACTTAACATCACGCCTGTACCCCCCGAAGGGGTAGGCAGAGTTGTAAACTGCATTCACATTGCGCCAGTTATGTTACAGGTCCCAATAGTAAAGAAAATCAAAATAATTTATTTGCTTTAAACACGTGTGAGTTTTGGTGATAACAAATATTTTTATAGTTCATCATATGTGACCTATATTGAGGTGTGCAAATGTAGTACTTATGAGATAAACACTATAAGTAGGTGTAATAAAATTTAAACAATTTGACAATAACTAAATTTAAATAAACTGAAATAGTAACATAAAAGGTAATAAACAAATTGCTGCGTAACAATGGAAAACAATAATTAAAATATGTAATTATTACATAATAATAAAATAATAATTATAGAAGGCGATCCTATTGCCACCAACCGGGCTGAAATCCTATTCGATTCCTATTCGTCAATATTTTTCCACTTGCCTTGGACTCCGGGTCTATGAGTCTGATCACAACTGCGTTAAATTTTTTGACTGCGAGGGTTCGCCTTTTGCAGTAGAAATTCAACGCAGCGTCAGAATAAAAAACAACCAGCACTGATAGCCGAGTGGTATGACCGTTGGACTGCTAAGTCAAAGGTCGCAAGTTCAAAGCCCGGCACGCACCGATGTCTTTTCGAATTCATGTGCGTACTATAAATTAGTTATATGTTTCTAAAAACGGTGAAGGAAAACATCGTGAGGAAACCAGCACACCTGAGAGATTTTTCAACGGTGTGTTAAGCCATGTCAGAGGCCTATAACAGGTGGTTTAAACTCTGACACCAGGTAGTTCATCAACCATACGATGAGAATAAAAAACAATGGCTAATTATAATACACTATCTACCTATTTCCTGATTCATCGTACCTAATCATACATTCAACCATGTAATTTTAATTTGTAATTATTAAAATGAAATAAGCTTTGTTCTGCGGTTTTTCCAATCACATTAGCGGTTAGCAATAATCATGGTTGGTTAAAATGAAATTAATATTTTGATTAATCAAGGCGCTGTGAAATATTAATGACGCGGTCAAGTTATTTACAATGATTTGTTTAATAGAACTGTTAGTTATTTACGCATGCTTTACTGTTATATTCAAGGCCTTATTATAGTCGATAGGTAAGTATAAATAGCTTGGTATTTAAGTAAAAACGCTTAGAAGAATGTTGAAGTTGTAATATAAAAGAAAACTTCCGTTCGGAGTCTGGAGAAAAACCTAGAGTGTGCCGATGTTTTTTTTTTAAACTATAATGCTTTACCTATCACTACATAGTATAAAACAAAGTCGCTTTCTCTGTCCCTATATCCCTATGTATGCTTAAATCTTTAAAACTACGCAACGGATTTTAATGCGGGCTTTTTTAATAGATAGAGTGATTGAAGAGGAAGGTTTATATGTATAATAACATCCATTAAATAGTGGAGAAATACTTATAATATATATTTTATACCCGTGCGAAGCCGGAGCGGGCCGCTAGTAATTTATAAAATACTTCCGTATTTGTGGCAGTTGGGAATAATGTACTATCTGAAAAACTGCTTTAATTTGCAGTCAACTGTCCTATTTTATGATGTAAATGAAATACAATTAAAATACACATACATACGTACAATAATATCCGATTGTTATCAGTATAACCGGGTTTACAATCACACTGAACAAAATCACATAATTATAACAAACATACGTACTGGGAAAGTACCTACTGACTGCCTTGTTGGAGTCACAGTGTTACTTGAGTGTGAGGTTTTGATTTCCGGGCAGTGTTATAGTTTTTCCATTGGGTAATTCTGAGTAGCAGCACGGAGTCTAGATTTGTGCCAGTTAATGGCAATAGGCTTGTTCCATTAAATGATAAATGATTTTATTTCTGCATTTAGGTTTAAAAAAGAACACTTTTACACGTCATTTTTTTGTAAACTATTTACAATGATGGTGTCGGCATTACCTAACTGACTACCTCTGAGAAGAATCCCGTTGCCATTACATTGGGACCTATAACATAACCATCATACATGGTTGCAAACTAATAAATCTTCAATGTTTTCTTGACACATTCCAATACATAATATACTGTGAAGTATATGCAAAATAAACTTACATGGTTGGTTCACTTTCACAGACCATCTGCGATTTGAATCGGCTGTCTCGAAGGAAAGTGTTATTACAGAATTCTGTGTAGAAGTCTGTTTATCATCATTATTTGTCATACGAAAGTTATATTTATCATTGAAAATGCATTATATACATATATTTTATCTTACAACGGTGTAACAACGAAATCCACTTATGATATTTAGGATTCTTGATACTAAATCAAGATAAGGTTTAAGAACAGATCGTAATCAGACTGATTACTTTTGATTAAGTTACTACGTCAATCGACGTTATTGGACTTTTATGTTAGGATTACGGGTTAGAATAACACACATTTGAAACTATGTGGGTTTTGCACATATGTATATACTATATTTATATAATATTATAAAGCTGAAGAGTTTGTTTGTTTGCTCTAACGCGCTAATCTCAGGAACTACTGGTCTGATTTGAAAACTTATTTCAGTGTTAGATAGCCTATTTATTGAGGAAGGCTATAAAACATTCGAAATCCACGCGGTAGAAGTCGCGGGCGGAAGCTAGGTTAAGAAATATGCCTGTGGTGAAACGCACACACACCGACCGCGCGTATTATTTTTTAATCTAAAACAGCTATAGGGCTTTTCAGTATAGCATGTATTTTATAGACTATAACCTTCAAACTTTCAAACCATGCTCACTAATAGGCTCTTACTCTTAACGGCGCGAAAGTGTCAACTCTTAGACCGATCAATCTGCGCTGAGCCTTTGGCTGTCGCCGCATCGCTTGGCCACAAGCCCATCTATCATAAGCACTACATACTATATTACACAATACTAATACTACGTTGCCGTAGTTTCCACAATTAATAAATTTACTCCCTTCAAATTGTTATTTCTCAGCTGCACGTAAGTAGTCTAGATTTGTGCCCGATCAGTGGGAATAGGATCCCCCCTATTACATTGTGACCGCTGTGATAGCTGGCGAAATTTTGTTGTACTAAACACCTCTGTCTACCCCTTCGGTTAATACAGGTGTGAAGTTATGTTAAATCTATTCCGATCCATATCAACAACCTGTTATGTGTGATTGTTTTTTAATCAGGAAATCGCGTGCGGTAATGATGCAACGGACGATCGCTCGACGCGTCCGCACGCATGGACGGTCGCGGTGAAAGTGAACTGTGAAGTACAGTTGTGATGTAACAATTATTGTATCTGTCATACGCTAAGGTCGGATATTTCCGGTGTTCGGTGTCTGGGTGTGGATTAGTTGGAAAGCCCCTTTAGACAAGTGGCAAAACGATTGACGAATAGAAATCGAATAGAATGAAAAATATATGCGTTTGACATACATATGTCGTCGATAACATAGTCGAAACATTATGTCTTCTCCATACATTTGTCATTCTATTCGATTTATATTGTTCTTGCGTTTTGCTATTTGTCTACGGGGGCTGTGATGTTACTGTGATAGTTTACGGGTATTTAAAAGCTCATTAGTAGCTTAGGTGATGAATTCGTTACGAATAGGTATGGAGAGATTTGTTGTGTTCTGAGAGAGCTCGAATTAAGAAGAATTTCCCCCCGCCGGGAAAGCTAGTTTCAAGAGATGAATATGATGATGAAAAATAGGTCCACTAAAAGAATAACCGTGTGGTATCTGGCCTAGAAAAACTAAGCCCCCTTTCCTCCCGTGGGTGTCGTAAGTGACGACTAAGGGAAAATCCAGAAGATGGGCAGCAGCGTCTTCTGTAACTTGACCACCAATACTGTGATCTCCAAGCCGCTTGCCAAGCGTAAGTATTATGGTAATCTCCCTCCTTTAAAAAAAAGGAGGCCTTCGTTTAACAGTGGACGTCTGCCGGCTGATGATGATGATGATGATAAGAATTATCGAAATCTCCCACCTCTGTCTATATGTTCGGTGAAAACAGGCGCGATTTTTGGTCTCTGCAATTGATTTGTACCTGCTTAGATATATTCTTGGAAAAATGTGTTTCCATGTGACGGCCACTCAGTATCAATCGTTAATGACTACTGGTATTATTTATGGAATAAGCATGTTTAATATTTTTAGATTCTTGTGTAACCCAGTTATATGAGACTCCACACGCTATGCCACGACCTTTAACCGTATAATAACACGTGGCGGTGGATCTAAAAGTGGTGCGGAAAGTTCCTCTAGAATTGTAGACGGAGGAAAACTGAAGATTATTTATCTGTTTATGTTTGTGTTTAACGACACCCACTTTCTAACCAATACACGTGTTCTAGAAACAAGAGTATTTAATATACCTAGCGAGATTTGCGTAGACTCATGATAAACGGAAGTCCACGCACATCTCGCATATCATCAGCAATGCCATGCAATGTTGGTAGCCTATTGCTTTAATTCGGCCTAGATTAGGTTTATCGTCTTTTACACTTCGGTATCCAAATTTAAGAGCAAAACTGAGAATCTATTTTAAACAATGAAGTGTTTTTAGGTAAACAATTAAATCAGTCATTTTAACCCTAAAATGCATATACTTTTTACCAAGATACATCGATTTTGAACCCCAAAAACAGCTTTACCCTAAGGAAGTAAAAACATACTTAATCCTAGTGTTAAACCAATCTCATTACTTCTAAAAAAAATGGCTGACACAACGATGCGATCGATGGCAACAAGTCACATTCGACACGTGCGAGCGAGACAACAAGGTTACATGAAGATCCGCTTCGGAGCTTATTAAATGGAGGGTAGATTTCAATCGCCGGTCGTCAAACATTGCGATCGCGACGGGATCAGGGTTGCTAGCGTCTGATTTCTCTCGTAAGAGCTTTAAGATGAACACTTATGTATGTATAATATGGAGATTTAATATATCAACCGTATTTAAAGATCAGAAGAGATACGTGGGTTATTTTTGGAGTACGACTTTTTCTTGTGAACTCATTTTGTTGGGCATGCAATGTGACACGATAGCACAGTTGGATGGAGCTTCGGAGTCGTGGATTCATGCCTCGTTCAATAATAAATAAAGTATCCTTGCAACATAATTATGTAGAAGCAGTGATAGCCGAGTTGTATGACCGTTGGACTGCCAAGTCAAAGGTCGCAAGTCGCTAAACCCGCACCAATGTCCTTTCGAATTCATGTGCGTACTATAAATTAGTTATCAGTTGCTAAAAACGGTGAAGGAAAACATCGTGTGGAAAACAGCACACCTGAGAGATTTTTCAATGGTGTGTATAGCCATGTCAGAGTCCTACATGCATTATAAACTCTGACACCAGGTTGTTCATCAACCATACGATAAGAAGTTTACGGTTTACCCACATAATTCAATTAAATGTCAGTAGTTTTGCGAAAGAGTTAAATTACCGTTGATTTAAAAAAAAATGTAAAGTTTTTTTTTTAAACACAAATCTACGAGTAACGTAATGAATTGTGTAATTCGTTTTGTACCGTACTATTAATAAGGTTTAAATAATTGAAATTATAATAATAATTAACCGTAAAATGCTGTGTTTAACGCTTTGAGTGTTGAATTAAGTTTTAAATTACCACGATAAAGTTATTAGCGATTGAAACAATCAAAAATCGTTAATGTTTAATTAATAGTTTGATTGATGTATAATTGAAAAATGGTTTTATTAATTGCTTACTGGTTTTTGTAATCATACAATAAGTATAGTAATCAGTGCTTTGGTAATTAGACCACTAGACCAGCCCCCGTAGTCAAATGGCAAAACGCTTGACATATAGAATGATAAATGTATGGGGACGACATAATGTTTCGACTATGTAATCGATTACATAATAATTATGTCAATCCCATACATTTCTCATTCCATTCGATTTCTATTCGTCAAGCGTTTTGCTACTTGTCTAGGGGGACAGGCAGTCTTATGACAAGTATTAACGTTAGGCCTAGTTTTAACGTACCAATATCTATCTCTGTTTCCTTCTGTGGCATCCTTAGCCCCGATTGATGCTACATATCTGGTTTCCAGCTAAAGGTCGGGATTGTTTGGCGTGTTCTGCGTATTTTTTGTCGGTAAATATTTTTATGGAATCGGTTTTCATGCTCGCGTAGTATACGCGAAGTTATTACGTATGCCGTGGTGTTTGTATCGTTTTACGTGATTGTGTATGAATTTCCTAGTAGGTTTTGATAGTTTATATGCTTTGGGTACCTATATACTCGGATGTGTAAGCATTTGGGCGGTGTCTTCGGTGATTTTAGTGTTTTGATGGGATTTTCACAGATTTACTGATGTGTCAATGCATTTTTTAAAGTTAGTAATTTAAGTTTATCCTAGATAAATCATCTTAAATTTATTTGATCTCGATGTCGCGAATTCAAAGTTATTGCTACTTTAGATTCAAACTTTTTTACTGCATGCAGAACAAATGTATTTTTATATGAAATCAAATCAATTTATTATCTACAACTGTCAAGATATATTATTTATTAAAAAACATCCTTGTAATAATGTAAAATCAAAAACGAAAACGCACCATACAAGGTTTTTATCCTTTAATCTTTTATTCCTTTCATCGGTATATACATACTTACTGAAAACCAAATTTTCATTCAAAAAGTACTTATATAAAAATCCAATCTTCCTCCGTACCTTAAAACGATTCCCGTTACACTTTATTAAGCTCATACTTCACTCGTACGGGGTAGACAGTGATAATAAACATTCAGCACGTTATTAGCGAGGGTAATATATAGGAATCTTTTTAAACATTGAGATTGAGGACTTTGCTGTGATTGGAGTGTTGAAAGAGATGATTAAGTGTATTTTTGTAAAAAAAATTGCGTCGTAAGAACGTTTCTAGCTGGTAGGTATTTTTTTTTATTAAGGCCAAAAATTGTCTAACATTTGAATTAAAAGAAAACAAATATATTACGTTTATTGTCATTTGAGCATGTTGCCTAAGCTAAGCTTGAATCTAAAGAAATTTGAAAAATTATGGACACGACCGGGACTTGAACCAAATTTTTATTGTAATAGTACATAAAAACATTGTTTTCGTAAAAAATTGCCGATGAATAAAAATGCACGTTGTATCCGTATTTTATGGGTACTTGACCTAACTACAGTATAAGCAAAAATACATGTTTAGTCAAATAAATCCATTCAACCGGTAGAAAACATAAAAAATATCTTTGTTTAACCGACACAAAACAAATGAAAACAACCAACAAACTTCCATGTTTATTTTCATCCATACCGTAGCACCCAAAAACGTGCCAAAACCACATTCATAAAGGATAAAGAAAAATGGACAAAAGCGCACCCTGTTTACAGGGGTGGTATAAACGTCATTTTTGAAAAATAAGACAATTTAATACATTTGTGCTTTCGTTTTAAGCGAGTTGTGTTTGCTCTGTTTACTGGATCAAACATGTATTGAACCCAAGTTTTCTCGATTTGGATATCAATATAGCAGCGGTTCGCCATGTGGTATCCGGCCTAGAATTGACCACCTCCTTTCGTCCCGTGGGTGTCGTAAGAGGCGACTAAAGGAAAAACCAGAAGATGGATAGCAGCGTCTTCTGTAACTTGGCCGAATACTGCGATCCCCAAGCCGCTTGCCAAGCGTGGGGAATTATGGCACCCCCCCCCCCCTCTCCTTAAGTCGGAGGCCTTTGTTCAACAGTGGACGTTTTCCGGCTGATGATAATAGCAGCGGTTGCAGGTGGCAAGGCAGGCCGTGTCTGATGGAATAGGGTATTCTCAATTAGAAGAACTTGTTAACAGCATTGGATTTGCCCGTAATGACTGAGACTGTACACCAGAAACAGCATGTTAATTTTTACCCAACACCTAAGAAAAGGCACTAACCACGTCTATGAATGAGACAGATGAAGTAGAAAAATTGCTTGAAAAAAAGGTCGCAAACATGTCTTCCCAAACATTGAAAAATTATAATACATTTTGTATGTTGGTTTTAAGCGAGTGGTTGCTTTGTGTACAGGGTATAAACATGGGTTAAACCTATAAAAGTACCTACCAATGTGTATTCTTGATTTGTATCTGGTTAAAGGCAATAGGCTCGCCCATTATTAAATTGGGACCTATAACTTAATTGGCGAATTATGGGATAAGTACAATATGTGTACCTCTGCCCTCTTCTTCGGGGAATACAGGCGTGTTTAATGTTATTTATTTGTTGATGAACTGCCTTGTTAATCTAGTGGACGCATTTAATATTAATTAGTGTCAGGTCCGGGGTCAGGCAATGTTATCTGGTTCTTCCATTCACGAAGATTTGCTTATGTTAGGGGCTCGTCTGACCATGTCCTATTATGTAACTGGTGAAGTGTGTGTTTAACATAACTTTTGCCTATGTTTATTCCTTTACGGAGTATAGGTATGGTGTATGAAGAAACCGGCACTTTTCCTTATTTTTAAGCTGTGCTGTCTCACTGCATGACGAAGGCCTCCCATCTCTCCGTCCACATTTAAAGAAGATTCAAAAATTCTTTGCTTTTTATGCCAACTCCTAAGCCTGTAGCTTCTAAAGTTCAGTAAATCAAAAATAATAACCGATATAAACAAAACAAACTTTCCCCTTTTCCCATAAAAGGCAGACGTACGGCACCAGGACCACTAATAGCCATACACGGACCCCTAACGATAAAACAATGACGTATTCACACAGAGAGTAGTCGAACATTTTTATGGCTCGCACGTGCAACTTGTGACGCCATTTTTATTAACTAAGTACTTTGAGGGTCGGGTTATTTATGGTGTCTTAGTGTTATTCTTAAACTTGTTTGATGTTTAACTGATCTGTGGCTATACTATGTAAAAATAACTGCCTTATTTTTTATGAATTTACGAACACACATCTTGAAGAATTGCACTAAAGTTGTGGTTTTGTCATCCAGCCGAGAGAGGGCCCTGGTGACTTGTACTACAGGTTAATTTATAAACCTACATCAAGCACCAGTCTCCCACAAAGTTTAATCCTTATCATACATCATTTTTATTCTAGCAATAACTTACTTGTGTACAGAAAATTAATGATTACATTATATTATCTTTATTTTTGTTGTTTTGTTCACATAATAATAATATAAGCTTCTTCATAAAGTCTGCGGGCCTAAAGTACACCATAATTTTGGTCTCATATGAGATTGAACCTGCGCCCCTCTAGCAGAAGGCGCACTCTTTCCTCTCACTCATCTAACTGTCACTATGCTAATTCTATTGTGTTGTATGTGATGTTCAATGATATGAGTAATATTGTTACACCAGAAACAATTTCATCTAAATTTTTATACTTGTCTACACCATTGAATAAGTACTGTGAAAAGTTCGCATACCTTGTGTCCAATTTACCACAGAGTAAAATAATGTGTGTTGCCTACATGCGATCGCATAAAATATATTTGTAATAAAGATTTCCAATAAAGTGTGAAGCACACTCGGTCGCAAAGTCACGCGCCACGGTTTGTACAAGAACATGATTGAAATCTCCTCCTTTAATAACGTCGGTTAAAGTGCCATGTACACATATAATATACTGTGTGTTTGTTTGCCCTGATGGCGTGTATAAGATTAGATACTTGGGAAGAATAACTCTTTGGTTTCTGAGTTCTGTGGTAGGTTTGATTTTTCCTGCAAATTTATAATCGTGAGTAGATTTGGGTTAGGAATTATATTTGGGATGAATATGTGTTTAAAACGCAAAGACGTTGAAGCTGGTTTTGTTTTAGAGGACCTCAACGAAGTAGTAGAAATTATTGGGATTATATATTACTAGCGGCCCGCTCCGGCTTCGCACGGGTATAAAATATATATTAGAAGTATTTCTCCACTATTTAATGGATTTTATTATACATATAAACCTTCCTCTTCAATCACTCTATCTATTTAAAAAAACCGCATCAAAATCCGTTGCGTAGTTTTAAAGATTTAAGCATACATAGGGATATAGGGACAGAGAAAGCGACTTTGTTTTATACTATGTAGTGATTTTAATCATAAGCCAAAGAATTAGCATTGCCATTCCACGTGGCAATGCCTCCAGCATTTTGGGCACCCCACCAGTCGACAGAGATGAGCAGGAATATTTCGACGCATAATTTTTTGATGCTTTTTGGTTGGATATATTTTTAGTTTTAATGTAGGTAGTATAAAAAAATCGAGTATATATCATAAGCCGTCTCATTGTTTTTATCAATTGTTTGTAATGTCAAAATATTCACAACGTAGGTACCTACAAACTAGACATTTCTTGATAATTATTCATGGTTTTAAGAAAAAGAGCTAATACTTTTTCAGAAATATAGAGATCACAATACGTATGATATTCTAGAATAACCATGCAGTTTCAAAGTATAACAAGCATATTAAATAAATATTCTCTGTGCAATTTTCATGGTATCTTTTTATAACTGGGAGGCATAATAGCAGTGAGGCTAGCACCTGGACTGTGGCACAATTCAGAAAGTACAGAAGGTTTAGTTGAAACAACACATCGGGTAAATGTTCATTAAAATATACAACAAAACAGTTGGAAACTGACTTAAGGTTTTTTGACGTTTATGTTATATTACAATAATATTGAACAGTCCTGAAGACTGTTATTACGCCGTAATCCTTAAAAAGGTAGAAGCCATAAACTTACGAAATATCATCAGCTCTTCGTCCTCGTCATTTTTTGTCTATTAACAAGCATCACTTTACCACACATAACATACACAGTGCCGTAAGTAGGGTGGTGCCAGTGGTGCCCACAGAGCGCAGAAATAAACAGACCAGGACCACAAACAATACGAAAAGGCCGCTGTTAAAAAAGCTCACACCGAACGCATTAAAGGCTAGTTACGGCACTGAACACACTCATGTCACGTGACCAATTAAACAAGCCTATCACAAGTGTGGACCTTCTGAGCTCTTGTCCACACGTTGTCAACTCTCCCCTCATTATAATAGCCACGGCGTAACTTCGGCAGTGAACGGTGAACCTTTTTGTGTGCTCATACCTTCTATACTCTACGTATCTAGGTTTATGTTTGTTCAGTTGCAAAAAGGAAAACTGTGATTTTGTTACTCTGTGTCACTTTATCTCTGTATTTTTTGCGCTGTCTGTTATTATCTTTTTTACTCTGTGGTCGTTGTTTATTTTGTTTTTCTTCCTTTAGTGTTTTCGTTCATTCCTTCATATGTTAAATGCGTTAATGTCACGATTTTGTTGAGCTCGTAACAATAATGTTGCTTCGGTTTACGCGGGTTGTTTATGTTTGTGATATTCGTATGGGTTTGCTTTTATGCAAAGTATTAGTGAAGGGAAAGTCTTTGGTAAAATAGTGTTTATTTATTTGCGATACATTCTTCCGGAAGCCTTACAGCTAATAAAACCTAGACTGTTTTCAAAATGGTATAAGCACTTCAGGTAATTAATTTTAGTTTTCACTGTTTTCCTTCTATCGTGTTGCAATGAGCTTACGTACGGCGTGATCTATACGACTATAACAGAAAAATCAAAAGGTCTAAATAATATAAAGGTCATTTCTGCAGGGCAAAGGCAAGTCATTCAGTGAAAAATTTTGCATTCAGAGAGCCTCCACGAGTTAATGTAGGTACATAATTGAATGTCCAACACACATCCAAATGCTTGGCTAATCTTTTTACCACGACATTATGACGTCACTATACAAGAAGTGAGTATTGTACAAGCCGCGTAGAGTTTCATTACTGGAATACTTACAGTTAGAAGTTAGCAAACCTTAAGTGTAGAAAACGGTTATAAAAAGGTTATTAACATAAATAACGTAGCTTCAAGTTTTTATTACTTGGCAGAAGAAATGTGAGCGCTCCGTAAACTGCATTTAAAAGGGAGTCTTGACAATGTTCTTAAAGTATTCGTTGCGTTTTTCAGAAGGTTTTGCATCTTTAAATATGCTGAGTGCCGCATCCAATGTAGATGTTTTGTTTCTTAATTTTATTGTAACGATAAAGGCTTTTGGATTTTTGATCAGAGTGTTAAGCTGTAAGCAGATAAATCCTCAAATATTGATGTCACTTTAAATAATAATTCATTAATATTAAAAAATAAGGTTTCACTTAATAGCTCTAATAAATTGGATCGCGCCTGGTCTTTTTTTTCAGCCTATTTTGTCCCGCTGAAGGGCAAAGGCACGTTCTAAAGAATTATTTCTTTCTTTTCTTTTCTTTTTTTTTAAAACGTCGCCCCACACTAGGAATTTCTCCTGTATCGTGGGTGCGTTTCACAAACATGAAATATCAGAAACACAAACACCCAGACTCGGGACAAACATCTGTGGATCACACAAATTTTTGTCCCGTGCGGGAATCGAACCCACAACCCCCAGGGGAGCAGGTAAATCGCTTAGCCACTGCGCCAATCAGGTCGTCAAAATTTATATTTAAAATTAATAATACAGGTAACAATATAATAGGTAGTTGGTAGAAACACAGTCTTATTCCATTACTATTACTGCTACAAGTATGCTTTAGTTTTCCTTCTCTTTGCCATGCCTTTCAATATTATATTAAGCATTAATATAATAGGGGTACAAGAGCCCTGTGGTATCCGGCCTAGAATTCACCACCCCCTTTCCTCCCGTGGGTGTCGTAAGAGCGACTAAGGGAAAATCCAGAAGATGGGCAGCAGCGTCTGCCGCTTGCCAAGCGTGGGGAATATGCCCCCCCCCCTTCTAAAAGTGGGAGGCCTTTGTTCAGCGGTGGACGTCTTCCGGCTGATGATGATAATCTCTACACCACGGCATGACCCGTTCCATGTGGCTATTGGCTCATGCCGATACGAAGAAAAAAATTAGTATAATATTCCCTTGATGTTAAAATAGTGTTAACAAAATATAACACCTTTTCCTTTTCTCGTTATAACGTTTTATGTCGTCACCGTGTCGCCGCTACCCTCGTCACGGTCGCGTGACGCGCGTGTCGGCCACGTCACGTTTACGTCGCCTACTGTTTATGTTTCAGCTGTACGGTTGAAATATAGGTGTCAAAAGTATTTTGTATGTAAAAAATTTTACAACGAGAATTGTTAAAGGATAAGTATTTTTTTTGTTTTGTAATCGTTACTATATGAGTAGGCCATTTGACATGCGTCATTGTGGGTGCGTTTTACAGCTATCCTACTGAAAAACTATCATAATTTCGAAAGTTATCTCACACGTCACCTACTATGCGCTAGTGTCGCATCTCACCGCGGATATAGAAGTGACTTCGTAAATCGTAAGTGTTGTCTTTAGAACAGCACGGCTGATGTAAAATAACACACACTTAAATTTTTCAAATCACATACCTACACATTAAATTGGTAATAATGTAGGTAACGTGTATAAAATATTTGTCCCATGAGGGTGATACCAAGGTTTTTCCTCAGAACATATCGAATTTTTCTAGAATATGTTCGCCAAAGGCTTCAACTTCCAGCTTATATTTCGTTGACCAATATATTTTAGGTTATAAAACCAAGTTAACTACCTTTTGATAACAGATCACTACTTCCTGGGTTGCAAGTAGAGACCCTCCAAGAGTGACAATACTTAAGTACGTCCGTCACACTGGACGGTCAGCCACGCTACCATGTTGACTGACCAATCTCTACACCACGGCATGCCTCTTCCCATGTAATATTTGACTCCTGCCGATACGACGAAGATGATACTGCCTTAAAATACCTATTACTCGTATTCTCTGAAAGTAGAATTGGGATGTTCGACATAATCCTGTTGATACAGCGCTGTGGTGATAACTTTAATTAACTGTTACATCTACCTTTGAGCACTTGTTGGTTGTGCGGTTATGTTATCTTGTTAAGGGATGTGAAGGTTGAGGCTAGAGGATATTATTATTATTGCTATTATCTGTACTGTATGTTGTTGGGTTTAGAAACTTGTTGGTAGGTTTTACCAAATTGCGGCTAAGCCAGGTTTATTGATTACATACCAAGAGGATCGAGTTATAGCCGAGTGGAATTACCGTTGGACTGCCAAGTCAAATGTCGCAAGTTAAAACCCCGGCACGCACCAATGTCCTTTTGAATTCTCGTGCGTATTATAAATTAGTTATCAGTTGACGGTGAAGGAAAACATCGTGAGGAAACCGGTTTACCGGAGAGATTTTTCAATGGTGTGCCATGGCAAAGGCCTACAGGCGGTTTAAACTCTGACTCCAGGTTTTTCATCAACCATACGATAAGAAGAAGAAGACGAGAGGATTAAGAATAATATTCTTCTTTAATGAAGGGAAGGAGAGACGTAAAACAACGAACCCGTTTTTTTAAATTTTAAAATCCGCATATCTTTACGGGGGAAGCAAGCGGGTATGTCGGTCTGATTGACTTAAACCCACGTTGTTCTGCTTTCCGCTGTGACGTGTCAACCGGGTTTAGGTCAGATTAATGGCAATAAATATACTTGCCACTGCGTAATTGTTGGTCTATAGCCTTCTGATAAATAAAGAACACTTCTTGCCACCACTGCGGAGTTCGCGGTTAGGACTTGTAATGAACAGCGAAGTTGAGGGTGTACCTACCTACTGCATAGAGGAAAACATCACTTCATCCTTATCTGTCTCAAAATTTTAATACTTTGTTCGCATGGGAAGAAGCGAGACAGTCTTAACACAAGTATTTTTGTAACTTAGCGGGGCTGCCTAAATTTATTTATTTACTCAATGTATGAGATAAAAATATTTTTTATTTTATTTATCTGACTTCCTGGCCGTATTTCGATGACAGCTTATCTCAACTGTGACTACCCATCAGGAGATATTGGAGTGCAAACGTGTGTGCCAACATTAGGCACTCTCTCAACACACATAGTCAAGATGGGAAAATTCAGGCGTGTTTACGTACCCACTAAAGGTGGAAAATAGGCAATAAAGTATATCACTTAACATTAAATTGCCGTTATGCCTGCAAATAGCCTAATTTAAATAAATACATTTGGATTTAAAATTATTACCGTCCATGGATGTAAGTTTATTAAGATATAGCTTGACGTGACAGACACGGTCCCGTCACGGGTTGGTACAGTTTTGAGTTGCTTACAAAGTTATTTATGACCTTGTTTATTGTTTTATAACAGGCCTAGAAATAGGCTAGCAGGTCATATACCTGCTAGCCTATTTCTTATTGTGGTACTCCTTTTTATATTTTTAGTACCATAACCCTTCGTTTGTGTGTGTAACAATGGTTCGTGTAAAAAATATCGTGATGCCATTTGGTGACCGGCCAATTTATGAATAACTTAATACTCAAAATTCATAGATAGTTCCTGTGTATATAATTTTTTTTATTAACAAATGCCTTTATTTTGTTACAGGTATGTACCAGATTTATTTCTCTCGGTTGAAGAATACTTGGTATGTGTATTATAAGGTTGAGTAAAGTAGAGGGGCAAGGGGTAATCTTAACAGAAACCAGTCAGTTTTGGACTCCTCAACCTTTATTACCTCGGCAAATTTTCTTTGCCTATTTACCTATCCTTTTCGCTGATCTTACCTTTCTGGAAGATTTCAAAAAGAAACAGGAAAGCTGTGTTCGTGTCGCAAAAAAAAAACAAGCATAGCTTGAAATCAACTCTGTCTTTCCTTCAAATCTTGTCAAAGACGAATTTAGTCTTCTCTTGTGTCGTCCCTCTAATAGAAAACAGCGTCTATTTATAAACACATAAGCCTTAAATTCCATCAACGAAATATAACATCTTATATATTAATAACAGTAAGTATATAGCATTCTGTTCAGTGCCGCGCAGTCAAGTGCAGACCGGTCTAAGTTCTAAATCTTTAAAGTTGGACAAGTGCAAGATGCTCTAACAAGTTCCGAACTGCAAGCGGTGGAGAATGGCTGCCTGCTTTTATATAACCGTTCAGAGGGATGCCTTGTTTGGCTAAGGGTAGGAAATAACAATATAAACGCTTTTTTGGAGCCTTTGATATGACGATCAAAAGGCTATAAGAAATCTAGATTTGTTGGTTGGATTTAGTTTTAGATGCTAAGAGGCACTCACAATAATACCTACCTGCCTAATACCTAATGATGAAAGGTCAGGATTAGAAGGAACAAGAGCTTATTATTTTTTAAGATTATACCGCGACTTCTTGCGCGCATGATATATTCCAAAGACTTGGCTACCTTTGAATTCGTTTACGGGATTATAAGTATCCCTTGTCCTTGGATAAGCTATGTTCTATTTTTATACCAAATTTTTTATACTTGTTGGGTTGTCTGTAGTTAGTTTTGTATTGAAAAAACACAAGTAGAGAGACGAAAGTTAAAGTTACTTAGGATAAGATTTGTGATGACTCCAGTAATGCAGGCGGGTAGATTAAGCTGTTGGTCTCATAAGGTTTAAACTTAAATAAAACTTAGTACTATTTTCTCAGACAGACAGAAAAGATACATCACAATTCAGTTGATCCCTCGTACATATTGGGCGCCGTCATTGTTATTCGCATTTGTCGCAGAAAACATGGCTGCCATAAATCCGGCATGTGTTATGTATGCGTCACTTTCTTGTAAAACTATGCTAATGCGCCGAACATTGTGTTTTAGTGTGACATTTAAATGCTGTAGAGATGGGACATAGAACTCCAGAATCGATTCTGCCAAGGTTATTCTCAGTAGCAGCACGGAGTCTGGATATGTGCCCAGTTGATGGCAATAGGGTTGTCCCCTATTAATTAGGACCTAACTGCCAAATATGGGTGCAATTACACCTCTTCAGAAATATGCCACCATTATCTGTCTGTCTATTTCCTATGTTGTGGTCGGCTTCCAGTCTAGCCAAATGCAGCTAAATATCAGTATTCTACTTGAAGTGACTGCCAATCTGACTACCAAAAACCAGAAGGTAATACGATGACCCTTAGTAAGATTGGTGTCAAACTTTTGGACTCCTAACTACCAGTATGGGCGCTGTCAGAGTTGCACAAACCCTTAACTACGGCTTTATGTGCTGTCCGAAGCACGGAGGTTCCAGCGTAAAAGGAAGTTTGAACGTAACAATTGTTGGTCACCCATCTAGTGTCCGTGGCGTCAAGTGTATCCCCAATCGACACTTGCGTCTGTAGCCTAAGCTGTAAATAAGCTACGAGTGCCATCAACTTTTACCACTTACACTAATACATACGTGTTTGTATATTTGTTACTTCTTTACCATCAAACGGCTGGACAAATTTTGTTAAAATAGAGGTAATTTGGTATGGAGGTAGCTGACACACTGGATTAACACATAGGCTAATTTTGAAAATTGTAGCGGCTAACACCGCGCGGCGCTGCTAGTTGGGCTTGTATAGATCATCATTACAGCTGGAAACGTCCACTGTTGAACAAAGGCCTCCCCCTTAGAACGCCACAATGAACGGCAACTTGCCATTTGCATTCACCGGTTGCCCGCAATTCGCAATGATAATATCGTCGGCCCACCTGGTGGGAGGCCTGCCAACGCTACGTCTTCCGGTTCGTGGTCGCCACAAACCTTTCTTCCCCAGCGGTTATCAGTTCTTCGAGTAATGTGGCCTGCCCATTGCCAGTTCAGCTTGTTTATTCTTCGAGCTATGCTATATACATATTTGACGCTATCCTAAAATAGAAAGGTAAAGAGATTTTTGATTACCAATCTCTAGTTCGAATGAACGTGTACGTACCAAAAAAACAATGGATATTAATGAAATAAGCCAATCAGCCAGTGGCTAACGAAGCCGACTGTGCTGGACGTACGTACGAAGTATTAGTAAGAACTTTTTTTGGAAGCCCATTTTTTTTTCTAAATCCAAACGAATAGTCGAGACTCGTTAATTCAGATCACATTTCTTTTGCTTATTTTCCGAATCAAGGCTTGCAGAAATACTTGTTAAAAACATTGCGGTATTTTTGGAATTTCTTTGCCTTTAACATACCTATCATAAAAAGCGGATGATACAATTAATTACTCATTCTTGTGGTCGAGATTCGACCCTAATTACCTACACTATTCTTAATTACTTAGAAGGAGAAAACTAAAATAAATTTATACTTAAATTTAATTTACTTTTTTCCTTTATACAAATGTTAACTATGTCAAATCATACTCCTCTGTTCACGTAATATACTTAAAAGGGGAACAATGTTTGCTAATTGTGTATTATTAGAACTATATTACAAATACTAGCTTCGGCCCGCGACTTCGCCCGCGTGGATTTGGAATGTTTTATAGCCTTCCTCAATAAATGGGCTATCTAACACTGAAATAATCTTTCAAACCGGACCAGTAGTTCCTGAGCTTAGCGCGTTCAAGCAAACAAACAAACTCTTCAGCTTTATAATATTACTAGCGGCCCGCTCCGGCTTCGCACGGGTATAAAATATATATTATAAGTATTTATCCACTATTTAATGGATGTTATTATACATATAAACCTTCCTCTTCAATCACTCTATCTATTAAAAAAAACCGCATCAAAATCCGTTGCGTAGTTTTAAAGATTTAAGCATACATAGGGATAAAGGGACAGAGAAAGTGACTTGGTTTTATACTATGTAGTGATTATAGAATACGTAAAAGGCAATAAACTAGGCTTTAGCGCCATAAATTTAATTTATTTTGAATCCATATTTAGCTGATTCACAATTTCTAAGGTCAAAATTAAGTTACCCTTTCTCAATCATTCATTTAATATCACTAGGCTATTCACGTCTCAAGACAGTTAAGTAAGCAGAGTAGGTAAATAAAAACACGAATATTATACCGATCACAGCCCGATTAGCCTAATCGATCCCATCAGGATTCCTTGCGCGAATCATCCGGATTCCGGTTCATAAAACATTAATAAACTGTCTTGAATATTGAAAGGTTTGTTTATTTTATTGAATTGTCTTGTCGTTTTAAAATGGAGGACATTGATTTAGAATGGTTATTTGCATATTTATTCAAGTGCAACAATAAGATTCAAGTATGTACCTTTACTCCTAAAACTTGGACTCTTAAGGCTACTGATGAAACAGCCAAGGCAATTCTTCTATTTAAGATCCTACTTATTAACATAACGTCACGCCTGTATTCCCCGAAAGGGTAGGCAGAAGTGCACATATAGGTAGTATCACCCACATTTCGCCAGTTATGTTAAAGGTCTTGAAAGTAATAGGCGGCGAGCCTATTGCCATCGTCGGTCTCTCCGTGCTTGTGTTTTATTGTCTCACCGTCCCTGCTGCTACTGAGAATTACCGAATGGAAAAACTTAGTACCACTGCTCGACGCGGGATTGGAACCCAGGACCTCATGCTCAGCAGTCGCACTTAGCGACCACTAAACCAACGAGGCAGTCTACCTCCTTATTGTCAGTAGGCTTATAGGCTTATTCCCAGCAGTGGGTCATCTAAGCGCCTAAGCTTTATGATATATTGCTCCATTCCATGACTAAAGAACAAAGTCATGATACATTAATACTACACAAACCACTAGGCCTGCGACTCCATTCTTCTTCTTCTACACAAGCTCTGATAGCCAAGCGATATGACCGTTGAACTGCCAAGTCAAAGGTCGCAAGATCCCCGGCACGCACCAATGTCTTTTCGAATCATGTGCGTATGACAAATTAGTTATCAGTTGCTAAAAACGGTGAATAAAAACATCGTGAGGAAACCGGCACACCTGAGAGATTTTTCAACGGTGTGTAAAGCCATATCGAGTCATACAGGTGGTTTAAACTCTGACACCAGGTTGTTCATCAACCATACGATAAGAAGAAGACACTCACTAGCTATTTCTTGATATCGATACATCGATGGTATGCTGCTAACATTCCCAACACTGCGAAGACTTGTTGAGCTCGCATTCCGACTGAATTATTCAGCTGTTTGACCCCGAGGTCGAAAAAGGGATCAACTCCTGTAGAGAATGACATTTGTCTTCGGGAGAAATTTTATTGCTTTGCGCCTTCCCGCTCTATGATTGATGATTGTCTTTGGTTATGGGGATTTCGTTTATGGTAAATACATAAAATATAACAACACTACTGTTTAGACTAGAAACTTTGTGATATCGTTTCGTCTCGCTCTCTCTTTATAGATTTTATACGAGAGTGAGCGAGAAGGGATTGTCATTGCAAAATTTTGGTTGTCTAAGAGTAATCAGTTAGAAGAATTAGAAGGTAAAACAAAGTTGCCATCAAGTAACTAATGATTTATTGCGAAAAATATTTAAAGGTACACTATATTTGTATAAAATTAATGTCAAAAAACTGACATTTATCATGCAAGCCTAACTGAAAATAGAGTAACTGACAAAATGTTGGTGAATAATATACTACACATATAATACATCCCTACCTACCCCTTCTATAAATACAGGCGTGATGTCACGTATGTTTCACAAATAAATCCATAGAATCGAATGAAAACCTCCACAGTAACTACAAATATAAACAATATTAGATTCCCTAACACTACGCTTCTAAATCTGTAACAAGTTACATCTGCTATGGGAATTGTTATTCCCGATCCCATTGAATCCTAGCAGAGATTCGTTTGTCTTAAGTATCGCTTGTTTTTTGAGGGTTAGACAATGTTTATACGGAGATGAAATGACAATACTAGCAGCGTTTGGAATAGAATAGAAATATTTCTGCTCTCTCTGCCTCGTTGGTCTAGTGGTCGCTAAGCGCGACTGCTGAGCAAGGGGTCCTGGGTTCAAATCCCGGGTCGGGGAAAGTGTTACTGAGTTTTCCATTAGGTAATTCTCAGTAGCAGCACGGAGTCTGGATTTGTGCTCGGTTGATGGCAATAGGCTCGCCCTATTACATTGGGACTTACAACATAACTGGCGAAATGTGGGTGTACTATATGTTCACCTCTGCCTACCCCTTCGGGGAATACAGGCGTGATGTTATGTTATGTTTTTGTAGAAATATTTATTTGACAGAATATAAGTAACAAGTTTGTTTGTTTCACGATATTTTCGCCTTTTTGTAAGCTCATGTTATTGTATTTTAACAATAAAATGATTTGTTTCGTTATTTCTTTAGTAGAACAAAGTTTTTTTTTTCAATAAGTTTTAGCTCATTTATCGGGAGTGCGTAGATGTTTGTGGCTAATGATCATCATTTGTAGATCTTATGTATGTACCTACCTATAAAAATTGGTATCATCATCCACAGCCTTCAATATCCCACTGCTGGGTTAATTATCAATCACGCTGATCAATGCTCTCATGATGTCCGTACCTGAGTGTGATGTGTTTGCGATGAAATGGGAGGATTTATATTGTGAATGCCTAAGATTTTTCGAATTGATGAACGTCAGGTGAATTGTTTATTTCCTAGTTGTTGTGTTTTTTATTTTTTGTAAAACTTTGTTACTCTCTTTTTTATATATTGTTTATACTTGTACCTCTACTGTGCAACGATTTAGTGTAAACTGTTATGTTTGCATGTAATTTGATAAATAATTAATAAATTATGTTATGTTTTCATTCTTCTTTTATGTTATGTTCTATTGTTATGTTCTCATTAAGTTGCATAATGTCAGATATAAGGTTTTACACGATATTACTGCATTAAATTCATAGCTCAAAACTTCAAATACCACTAACAGCGCAATGAATATCAAAACTCGATTAAACTGAAGTTTATTTGAAGTAGTACTCGAGTACCCAATTGGCACGTTGGTTTGATGCTCCGTTTATGCGCTTATTGGTCGCTATGTTGTCATAAAATAAACACAAAGGTGCATCTAAGGTTCAAAAGACATCTTCGTATCATTGCTTAGTGATAGATGTGCAGCGTTAGCAGGCCTCCCACCAGGTGGATCGACGACGTCGTCAGAGTTGCGGGCAGCCGGTGGATGCAAATAGTAAGTTATCGTTCATTGTTTTTTCAACAGTGTACGTCTTCCGGCTGATGATGATGAGGTGTGCAATAGTTGGTAGCCCAGGCGTTATTGCCACAAATCCAGACTCCGTGCTGCTACTTCTTCTTATCGTATGGTTGATGAACAACCTGGTGTCAGAGTTAAACCGCTTTTAGGGCACTGACATGGCTTTACATACCGTTGAACAATCTCTCAGGCGTGCCGGTTGCCTCTCGATGTTTTCCTTCACCGTTTTTAGCAACTGATAACTAATTTATAACACGCACATGAATTCAAAAAGACATTGGTGCGTGCCGGGGTTTGAACTTGCGACCTTCGACTTGCCAGTCCAACGGTCATACCACTCGGCTATCAATGCTTTATTGAAGTTATATATCAGCACATGGAGGAGTAAAGTAGATCTTAATTGTGATTAAGTTACACTTAAAGCCTGATACTGTAAGTGAGGCCAACTTAAGAGTTTGTGCGACTTCCAACGAGCTTCCTGACCCGACGCTTATGATTGGCTTCTGAGAAACTTTCGAGTCGGAGAACAAATCAGAATTTTTTGCCTAATTTTAATAATGTTTAATTCGCTAAGCAAAAAAAAGCATACTTTATACCAAACCTAAACCCTTGTGCTTAGTACTTTTTGTTTCTAAGGGAACCGTAGACGTAGTTCAATGAGACAGAAAAACAAACCTTGCTATCTGATGAGAATCATGATTTCTAAGAGAAATAGTTTTTCATACAAAGCTCCACACCGCAGTCAAACTAGCTAAAGCTAGCGGCTTTGTGTTAAACCATCTTTAAATAATGTATGTATTTAGCAATACTAAAATAAATAAATAAGCAACCACGGTGTAAACATTTTAACAGTTTGATTATTTCTCCATAATAGAGTTCCATTCATAGAGATCATTTATATGGAACCTATAAAAAATCTTACTAATACATTGATAAAAATAACATGATAATCGAATCTCCATTCGCATTCATTTTATACGTTTTCCGCAGACAATACGATTCGAGAAGATTTGTGACTTCCCATCTGAAAGGCCATTGCTCTATTTGATCTTGATGTATTGCCACCGTTTTATTACCACTACTTGTTGATAGGAGGCCGAAAAGAGACATTAATATCGTGTGGTAAAACCAAAAATAACTTTAAGACCCTAAACGTCAACAAACTTTTAATTGATATTTATGCTTCATTCATCTATAATGATGTTTATTTAAGCTTAATTATTATTAACCGTTGAGCGGTTTTTTCATTATATTTATAACAGCTAATTAATTTTCAAAACAAACACCACGCGCACCACTCATCACACAAAATCCCATCCAACTTTCGCTGCGTTCTGTATCTAATTAATTTTCCGACATTAAAAACTTTCATATTTGTTGAAGAGACGTGTTTACACTGTCAAAGTTAAGCGTCGAATGAAAATTCCCGCGCGTTTCGCGTTTAAATTTGAATTTAGAACGTTCCACGGTAACCGACGACGTTTATGAATGCGTTCCAAAATTAGCCTTTTAATAGTCCTCCTTTGTGTGGGGATCAGGGTAGCTAGAGTTTGGCCAACGAAAGCTGTCCACTGAAAACGGCGGCAATTTCAAAAAAAATTAGGTTGTCAACACTGTTATTATACTGCATAAACAGAGTTGATACTTTTTAATATTCAGGGAAAAATGTCACTATAACAAAAATAAATATTTGAAGACTAATTATTGTTAATAATACAGATACCTTATCCAATGGTACCAAACCTACATACGAGTACCTATTGTGTTAGAGAGAATTGCCTCGTTTCTCATGCTATAACCTATAATGTATGCTATAACAAAGTTACATTGCTATATGGATTTTTTGACTCTCACTGTTTTTTTATTATTAGTTGAAGGTGAATAAGATGTGCATGAAGTAAACAACATTTTATTACTAAACGTTTATTAATGAACTGAACATAATTTTTTTTTGTAAAAAAGTTACGAATCGTAGTCGAAATCCGACTCTAACTATTCCACACCTGATAATGATTCAGGTTCACTGCTTTCTTCACTGCTATCGCCCCCGACATTTATAATGAATCTTTCGAGCTCAGTTTCAAAAATTTGATCCCTCGCTTTATACTGATTTTCAACATTAATTACGTGATCAGTGTATTTCTTCCAATCGTCATTAGTTACACTATCAAAGCATTCTTTAATTAAATTTTGCATTTCCGATGCTGGTATACCAATATTTTTGCTAGCGACTTTTCTTTTTGCCTGACTCCATACCAGCTCAATCGCATTGAGGTCGCAATGGTATGGAGGCAATAATAAAATTTCATGGTTGTGAATGTTGCTGTGCTTTTTTAGAAGTTCTTCAACTTCATATTTTGGAGTAGGTTTATTATCTTTTACCAAACACATTAATTCTGCCTTTGTTTGATAATCCTCAAAAGCAATGTTATTTTCTTGAAGCCATGTCTGTATTACCACTTTCGTAACAGACATTGAAGGTGGTTTGTTGACTTGTTTTACATGGTAGCTTGCATTGTCCATCACAAGTACACTGGGCTTACTTAAATTTGGTAGCAACATTTCTTCTAGCCATTTCATATAGTTATTAGCATTCATATCATCATGATAATCTGCAGATTTCGATTTTGTGCTGAATATTAATAAAGCTCCTGGAACAAATCCTTCGTCTGATCCTGCATGTACAATGATATACCGTTTACCTGATGATATATTACTGATTACGCCACTCGTAGAAGGACCTTGCCAGGATTTTTTTACTTTATAATTCTGATGTACATATGTCTCGTCAATATAAATAATCTGTTTACCTTCCAGTCTTTTCTTATTAATTGTTCTTAGGTATCTATGCCTCCATGCAGCAATATCGTATCTTTCTGTAAGCAAGGCCCGTTCATTTTTATTGTTAACAAATTCAAATCCATTATTGTGTAACAATTTTCTAAGAGTTTCACGGCATCCAGTGAAGTCAATTGCTTCTTTCAGTTCATTATGCAGGTTTCTTAATGTTGGAACTTGTTTTTTTACACAATAGTATTCATTTATTTTATTTCTTATGGCTGAAATATCAAAATCATCCAAATTAGAAACTGTTGCTGGATGAGGTCGTTTCTTTCCTGGAGTGTTCCACTGGCCCTGATTTACTGAACCTTCCTTTTTTATTCGCCTAAGTGTTTTTACACTTACTTCTGAAAAAAACAAAAGACAAATGTAAACAAAACTCTAAAAACACCAAACACTTTCACAACTTGTCAATTTCTTTTATCTGAACTGATGTAGTTCAAACATTGCATTATTTGAAGATTTAGAGACTTTCAATATGAATCAGTGAATTCACTTTTTTATATTAATTGGCATAAAATAAGTTACACCTATCAGTGTGAGAATGTGATAAGTAAAACAATAATGTCATGTTAAACTAACTTATATCGATAATTATGTTAAATTAGAATACCTGTCATTGAAGATATCTTTTCTAAATAATGTTTTTCACAAGTCAGTATTTCGTTTTTTTCCACAGATATCATTTCATGTAACACCTTTGTTATATTGAGCTTTATCTCTCTGTTGTATTCGTCGTCAATACTTTCTAAAAATAACCAGAAAAGTAATTACAAAATGTTTAAAATATTCAAGAAATATCAAGATGTTTCCACATACTACAAAAAAACTAACCTAAAAGTGAAGCGATTGAGTTCAGTTGTTGTATTTTCTTTGCAGATTTCTCGTTTATATCACTTTTCACATCATTAAATTTGTTGATCATGGTAAACAGTAGATTTCTCGTCGAACTTTTGATTGTTTTCGGCATGATTAATAACAAATTCAAGGAAAAAAATAAACGATACGGAGTTGTTGTTGACATCAATAATGACAAATGTATCAGTTCCTTGACAGTAAAAAAATGTTGCCATATAAAAGTTTCTGAAAAAATTCGTGGACAGCTTTCGTTGGCCAAACTATATCTACAAATAAATTATGTTAATGTGGTTTTGGATTAAAAGGAAAAACTTTTTATGAAGCAGTATGTCGAGGCACGTATGGCACAATGTCGCGTTTCTTTCTACGTTTACTTTGATGAATATAAGACTAATATAAAAGAACTTTTCGTCTAGAACGTAGCTAGTATAGCGTTATTTTACACAGCAGTTGTTAAGATTTATTATGACAACAGTAATTTGAAATAGCACTTTGTAATGAAAATGGAATAATAAATGTTGCAATGAACTGAAATTCCAGGATTTTATGATGTTTCGGCGGTTTAGTATTAGGATTTAAAATTTAATGCGGTTCGGTTTATGTTGCGCAGTTGAAATAGGCTGTTTACATAAATAATTTATTCTGAACATAATATATTAGTGTGATTTACATTATTGGATCTGTGCGAATGACTAAAGCGTCCATTACAGCTAGGTATCACTATTGTGTACTTAGCAGACAGTCAACGTATTAATGAATAGGTAGAGAGATACTGTATTTGATATACTTTAAACTTACCAATACATCTTCGTAAAATCATAGTAAGACCAAAAGCACCAAGTATATTTAAGCGTATCCCCTACATCTTGGGCTATATTAGTCCGAAGAGAAATGGGTTAATGTGCTCGTAAAATAGTTATCGTGGCTTCAACCTTGAACTTGCAAATCGACGTATAAAAATAACCGGCGAGCGGGTGTGATTGGGTGCATCGATATGTTGCGGTTATTTTAAACTTTTCTTACAGATCAAATAAGACTTTGAGAGGAATTACTGAAGGAGATATAGTATCTATAATATATATGTATATATTATGTATGTATTTTATTTATTTATTATATATGTAATGATGAAAATTTTAAAACTTTTATGATAATCATTGTAAATTAGTATTTCTATATTTTTGTTGTGCACTTTTTCTGTCCTTTCAAATAAAATCTCTGTATCACTCAAAGGTTTGCTGTTAGAGAACTCAATTTTGAGTTAAGCTCGTCTCTGTACATCATCTTTCTTGTAATAATATCTTTATGTATTTTATTGTGTGCAATTAAGAATTAAGAAAAGGACTTTTAGTTTAAAATGTGGGTTTATATGTTAATTATGTAATACATACCTATGTATGTATGCTTGGGTTTTTCGAAAGGGGTAGGCAGAATGTGTATACCGTGTAAGTTTACGTCTCAAAATACAATTTGAGGGTACTCACATCTTCCTTAATCTTTTTAGTAGATTCATAAATACCCATTTCCACGTTTTTTATTTTGGCAATTGGCATACACAGTTTACAATGCAAGTAAAACTATAGACCATGTGGATAGACTTGAATAAAAACCATTTAAAAGAGGTAAAGCAATTCGAAATCGAAATCAATTACGTCCCGTCAAAGTTCGATGTTCATATCAGCGTTTAACTGCTACTAAACTGTTTGAAACTTCAGCAAACGTTGCGCAAAAGTTTGACCAAACGTTGGTGGCTCTGCCAACGTTTGGTCAAACGTTCATTTGAATTCATAGCCGTAGGCAGTGTCTTGGAGGCTCAATCTTAGTGGAGCCGTGGCCCGCTTTTGAGACCGCGTAAATGTTGTGGGTTGGGTCTCAGTGCTAGCGGGAGTGTAACATCATAAAATATTCCGTTTTTAAAGTATGCATTTGACGCTTATGTTATGTATGACACCATCATCAGCTGGAATACGTCCACTATTAAACTAAGACCTCCTTCTTAGAACGCCATATTGAACGGCAACTTGCCATTTGCATCGACCGGTTGCCCTCAAATCTGTCGATGTCGTCGGTCCAACGTGTCAACGCTGTGCCTTCATTTACTTAATTAATTAAATTACAACGGCATAAACCAATAACAGTAATTTAAGACGTTACAAAATACATACAAAATAAATACATTCCTACATACATGACCACATACAATTTTTTTTCATATGTATGAATGTATGTATACTTATGTATGACATAAGTAGCTATTACTTTTTTATCTGTACTAGGCACGTGCCTGCTAAATACGATGTCTGTGGATATAAATCAGACTAAAAGGTTAATTCGATACGTGCTTGTGAAAACGTTACCATGGACTCTGAATTTATTTCGTTTGCATCGATACGTGTTTGCAAAATTCATTTTAACATCAGTTACTAATATTCGTCACGGTTAAGGGCGGGTTGCATCAGCTTCATTTGACGCACACGTAAATATTAAAAATGGCGATACCAATTTTGTTTTCTTCTAGCAGCCCTAATAACGAAGATGTTTTGTTATCTATTTGCAGCCCTAATAACGTTGATAACCGGGTTATTTAGACCATGACGTTACGCTTCATATTTTACGTGCTTTATTAATTTTCTGCAATCTTTTTTTTTTAAGCAACTTGCCCTAAATGTACTACATGGTATGGTATACCCAAATAATTTCAATCAATTTTTTGTAACGTATCTACATAAAATCAAGCCTGTTTGCTAGTTGTTGTTCATTATCAGCATCCGCAGTCCGAATTAACCCAGTGCTGGGTATAATAGGCCTTCCTTTTAGGTATGCCAGTCTCTAATGCCTCTGTGCCACCTCATCTAAGTTCACCCACTACGGCCACGCTGTCATCCGCCCATCTTGCTGCCGGACGGCCGACATTTTGTTTTGCTGCCTTTGGACGCCATTCGGTCACAGCCTTGCTCCATCTATCGTCATTGCGACTTGTCAGTGATTTTTACATAAAATGGCTTATTACGCATTTACTATTAGGTACCGTACCCCAAGTAACCAGGTGGACTGCCGACATCGTCAGAGTTGCGGGCAGCCGGTGGGTGCAAATGACAAGTTGCCGTTCATTGTTGTTGACAACCCGATTGATGCAGTGGCTTAGCGATTGGACGGTTGCGCTAAGAGTTGCGGGTTGATTCCCGCACAGGACAAAAATTTGTGCGATCCGCAGATATTTGTCCCGAGTCTGGGTGTTTGTGTATGTGATAAAACATGTTTGTGAAACGCACCCACGATACAGGAGAAATTCCTAGTGGGGGGAGAAGTTTAAAAAAAAAATTGGCTTTATAACGGTGAGGACTGAGTTCAACAGTAGACCTCTTCCAGCTGATGTTGACTGCACCCCAACATTTTTAGGGTCTTAGTGAACCACGCTGTCTGTGACACCACATGTAAATAGTCTCGCTTCCTCGCGGTCATGTGTGCTCGCTAAAGCTCCGCTTTGACTTCACTTGTGCTGTGTCTGCCCACAGCCCACAGCCCTTCATTATTGTACCTTCTGTATAAAATATCATGTCGGCAAATGAACTGCTTTTGTGAAGAGACCTTCTAGTTGTGGAGCTAGGAGTTTGTATAGACTGGTTTGAGGATTTTAAATGCCGTTGTGTAGTGGAAATATTTTTGGATAACATTTTTTTTCTGTTTATTAGATATTTTGATATTTAAAGTTTCGAAACGCTTCGTTTGGGGGATTACTTGCCAAGATTCTATCTATGAATGCCTTCACGGAAAACAGGCAAGATTTTATTTATATGCAGGTACTACTAGCCTCCGCCCGTGACTTTTTTCTCGTGGATTTCGAATGTCTTATGTTTGCCTTCCTCGTTAAATGGACTATCCAAAAAAAAAATTTTTTTATTTCGAACCTGTAGTAGCTGAAATTAGCGCGTTCAACCAAACAAACTCTTCAGCTTAATAATATTATTATAGATGTAGGTATGATACCTAGGTATATACAATATAGAGGTATATACCTCTATAAATGTTTGTACAATACTCATGCCCAAGTTATAACCTGTCTATGTATTCTGTAAAAGATATAATATTGACAAAGCTATAACCTTTACATAAGCAGTCGTCTCATTTTAATCGACTACCGACCTTAACCCTTTAATGATAATCCCAAAACTGACCCGCAAATATAAACGAAAACAGATTACCTAATCCGCATGTTTACATAGGTTTAGGCTCAGTGTCAATAACTTTCGGTTTTTACGTAACCGGGACTAAAAACAACGGAGTATAAGTCGTGATAAATTGAGGATTTAGATCCTCATATCTGTTTTTTTTTTCTTTACTTTGAAGACAGTTTAAGTGGCGTTAAACCTAGTCTGTATTTACATGGCAAGTTAGTTTGACGAACAATATAGTATCTAAGACCGAAGGATAGCGCTGGCAATGCTTTTAACAAGTCACCAGCAATAATTTTTTTCTTCATTCGATTTTTTGCACTTTTAATTTTAAGGTAGGCATGAACGCAGTAAATTATATTGTAGTTGTAGTTATGTATCGGGTACGTATATTTTATTATCTAATTATATTAATTTTTCATTATCTGTTGTTCCAGGTATGTACCAGATTTTTATAAATATAAAAAGAAAGATCAAGTTGGTATGTGTACAATCTTTAAAGGCTTTATGAATACTAATAGTCATTTGAAAATATTTTTATTACACTACATAAAACCGAATAAGTGACTACTGTCTACCTTTCACAAATTCAAAACAACAACGCCCTACGAAATAACAATATGCAAAGCTTAAATTATTAAAAACGTTTGTACAATGGCAGCCGAAAAAAGCGTAGCGTCAAATCGTCGCATTAGGCTTATCGGACCATCTAACTATAATTAACAAGACAAGAAATTGGGTGACGAAAAAAAAACACAAGGGAAGGAAGGTATTTGTTTAGATAAACATCTAGTTCGTAATGAGGGGCGCGTGGGGTATCGTGTTAATTTTAATTTGGCCAAAAGTGTATGCTGTTTTTGTTGAACAATTATAATGGCAGCCTGTAACTGTCCTAGTTGTGAAAGCATATTTTTGAACAGAGAAGTAAAGAGTATTGATCAATCCCTGTTTACTTGTCATTACGCTACGCAGGTCTATGTGGGTTTGCGTGTTGAATAGTACGTACCTAAATGAGCATTTATTCCCCAAAAAGGAAGGTTAAGTATAAACGAAGCAGACAACTGATAGATTATAGACAAAAAACTTATGTTAAATAGACTTATTCGATACTTTATAAAATAACTTAGTTCTTTTTGATGAAGTAAAGGAACTGACAACTGTTCTCTATCTTCTACCTTCTTTATAACTCCTGAAGTCCTGATGGACAGGAACTCCCACTTTCTTCTTGTATGAAGTTTTGTTTAAATCTCACTATACTTCTTTCCTTCTATTTATTCTTCCAGAATGGTCTTATAAAGTACTTACTTACTGGTATTTAAGAATTTGGACTTCGATAATTAAACTACAACACGGGAATTAACGCGAAAACATTTTTAATTTTATTTTGTTTTGACCTTTCGACCGAGTTGCATCGGCCGTTGTCACAGGCAGCAAGCACTGCTTCAAAGGTCAAGCGGAATTAAAAAAGCAATGTGTTCGCGTTAATTCCCGTGTTGTAGTTTAATTATCACACAACGCGATAGTTTAAAAGTTAGCAAGTTGGACTTTATGCCTTCTAGTATGAGAACAGAACACTATCAAACTATTATCATAGTAAATAGGTAGCGAATCTCGAGATAATCTCCTTAACTTATGACAGAGGCATAAGGTTTCATTAGCTCAGTGTTGGAATTAATTTACATGCAAATAGGAAGCAACTAGCAAGCCGTCAGTCAACCTTGATGTTACAGTTTGGTGGACAAAGTTTGTGAGCTTAGTTGTCAGTGTGGCACTAACCTTTAAGTTAAGGATTAGCTTTAGATTAAAGATGTATAGCAATAAAAACTAATTAAAATAAAACATGACTGCTGCATTACTCCAAAACGAACTTAAAGACAAAAAAGAAGTTAAACAAGTTGTGTTTATAAAGAAGGAAAACTGTTAAATTCATTTCCATCGCAGTCGGGTGACTTAGACTGAGGGGGACAGAACTAACAGCCCCACTATCGAAGTAATGATAATATTGTACTTTGAATGACGAAATAAATTATGGATAATGGATCAGTTTATATCCGAGGTGT
Organism: Abrostola tripartita; assembly: GCA_905340225.1. NCBI lineage: Eukaryota > Metazoa > Arthropoda > Insecta > Lepidoptera > Noctuidae > Abrostola > Abrostola tripartita. Next base: position 7,043,256 of record HG996512.1, read on the forward strand.
TAGCAAACTATCGTGCCCTTTTTACGACAGTGCTTTTACTGCAGTAGCTTTTGTTGCCTATATAATAGTAATAATACAATAAAAATCTTAACCTAGTACAATATTTATTTTATTTGCCATGACTTGCCACACCTACACTGGACATAACCCACTGATTTTTTAAAGGGTCAGTCAAAACGTACAGCTTTTGCTGATATTTTATTAAAATAATTAAAAAGAAAACTGTCCTTGAAGGTTTAACAAAAAACATAAAAAACTACATTGAAATTCCAAAAGGCTGAGCCCATTGTTATTCAGCTCTCGTCAATCAGCCAGCCATAATATCCGCTACGTTACACTCAACGCCCGGTTTATAGGGCCGCCATTTTGCCAAACGAGATAACGAAATTTTGACGTAATTATTTTAGTAGATTATTTTACTGTTGAGAATTGGTAATAGTGTTAGTTTGGGATGAAGAGAGAATTTTGGGATAGGTACATTTGTTGAATAAAACATAATTTTACCCAACCATAATCATAATAAGTAGTAGGAATAGTAGCTGGCAATGTAAGAGACTAGCTTCCGCCCGCGACCTCGCCCGCGTGGATTTCGAATGTTTTATAGCCTATAACTTTCCTCGATAAATGAGCTATCTAACACTGAAATAATTTTTCAAATCGGACCAGTAGTTCTAGAGATGGGAATTTGTTTCTCTTAACAGTTATCATCATCATATTGCTTGTACATGTTCATATTCTAATACTATAATTGTATCAACTTTCTGATACTTATTATAGGGGTTTTTTATTTCATTTCATTTCAAACCCATTTTACACGTGACCTATATTTCACAAGTCAACTTTAAACACGTTAATTGCTTAAGTAAACATATAAATAAATTCACCACTCAAATACTCCCGAAATTAAACTCGTCCGGTCTAAATTAATTTCCATATTAAACACGTCCCGCGGGATATAAAACTTTCGTAGTATCGTTTACAGGCTGTGTAGCTAACTGGACTTGACAAGTGACGTCATTTTTACGACCGCCCGCTTCGCTACAGGCTTGTACAAAGGGTGTAATACTATTAACCTATTGAGTAATTTAATTATTAAATAGGCCGAATTTTACAGGGCATGTTTGTTTTGGGTAACGATAAATACATTTAGGCCTAGATGTTCGACTGCCTCGCTGGTCTTGTGGTCGCTACTGCTATTGTATACGCGCGGCTGCTAAGGCTGCTAAGCTATCCTGAGTTCGAGCCCCAAAGTCAGTAGGGCAAAGTGTTATTGGGAGTTTCCATTAGATAATTCTCGGCAGTACGGAGTCCAGATTTGTGTTCGGATGCTAGCAATAGGCTCGCCCTCTATTACATTGGGACCTATAACATAACTGGCGAAATGTGGATGTGCTGTACCACGTCTGCCTACCTCTTCGGGGAATACAGGCGTTATAGACATGCCGTGGTATAGTTTAATTGTGGAAATGAACTGCGAAATGTATGTAGAAATATAGACTTTTGATAAAGAATTGAAAACTCTTCTGTTTACATTTGTTGTAATTACAGCCCCCCTTGCCAAATGACAAAACGCTGGACGAATAGAAATCGAATAGAATGATATATATGGGTATTGTCATATGTCATCGATAAGATAGTCGAAACATTGAGTAATCATTTATTATTTTATTCGATTTCTATTCGTCAAGCGTTTTGTCACTTGGCTAGGGGGCAGGTGTAATTATGATAATATGCTAAAGAAAGCATCGTCTTTATGAAACCCATGACAAAGGCGGAGGAAATACACAGAACTTTTCATCATCATCATCATCAGCCGAAAGAAGTCCACTGTTGAACAAAGGCCTCCCTCTATAAGACGGGGGGCTGCCATAATCCTCACGCTTGGCAAGCGGCTTGGGGATCGCAGTGTTGGTGGTCAAGTTACAGAAGACGCTGCTGCCCATCTTCTGGTTATTTTCCCTTAGTCGCCTCTTACGACACCCACGGGAAAGAACTTTCAGCCTTCCGTAATTTGCGAATTAATTAATATCTACATTATCTAGCAGATGCCAAGCACACCTACAACAAAAGTGTATATATTTACCCTATTAGTTATCGAAGCCTGGCGTGAAATTGTCAGTTTTCGTGTAGCTTCACTAATTAATTACGTACACTAATTATCTATACAACGGTAGTAACCACGCTGCTGGGTGATGTCGGATTTTCGAACGAATTTTATGAGGTTGTAAAATATTTAATTTATTTTCTTTGTAATAGAACCGGCGGTCTTTTAGTGCGTTTGTTTATTACGGTAGATCTTTTAAATCTGTTGATTGTGATGGTATATTTAAGAGGACTTGATTGGCGGAATGGCTAAAGCATTACGACTGCTGAACTAAAAGTTCCGGCTTGATTCGATTCTGACAAAAATTGGTGCGACCCGCAGATGTTTGTCTCAAATCTAGGTGTTTGTGTATGTGATATTTCATGTTTGTGAAACGCACCCACGATACTGGAGAAAACCTTTGTGTGGGTCGACGTTAATTTAGAAAAAGAGGGTTAACGAACGGTAATTTAAGTTTGGGAAGCGGTATCGTTATAACTTGTTTGAAAGGAAAAAACTTGTAATTTTAGGATTAATTATATCTAAGTATCAGAATGCTTCGAAGGATTTTGATAACGGCGGAAACTGGGCTTAGCTATGCACTACGCAGGAGATATTAAAGTGCACACACGGGAGCAATCTCTATTCTCTCTAGCTCATTCTCCGTTAGGACGCTAAACCGACATGACCGAAGAGAGATCAGACGCAGATCAACAACTTAACTTGCTTTGTGAAGTAAGTTAATGTTAAGCCATAATTTAGTTTATTCTTATACATTAGCCCAGTCTAAATATTCTATGATTAGAGTTTTGGAAGCTCAACAAAGGACTTAACACCTTACTAATGCGAAAGATAACCTAAGTAATTAGCCTGCCAGAAAAAAGAAACGAGACGAGACGGCTTAAAGTAAAGTTTAACAAATCTATCTCATTTTTCTCTCAACTTCATAGACTGGCCCGCTTAGCGACCGTATTGATAGCGAGTGGTCCACAGAGGGTAATAATTGAGATGTATCCCGGTGATCGGCCACAGGATACCCCGGCTAGTGCCCCGGACGCAAGTGTATTTATCATCTAATAAATAGTTGCAACTAAGTTTTAATTAGTGGTACACTGGCGGCGGCAGGCGAGTTGCGAGATTGTTGGATAATCGTGTATTAACTGGACACCTATATGCTTTAAAGTTGTTAACAACTTGGGGTTGTGATAATGACTGTATGGAAATACTATTTGCCTGTAACTCATACATTGTTTATTCTAAAACACGGCCGTGATTGAGACTTAAATATGTAACATAGTATCCTCAGAGCATAATAAATATGAGATACGAGCCGAATTCATAACCTCTATGTCTTGAAGTCTGTTAAAAATAAACAGGTTGGCTAGTTGCTTACTGCGCGGGTTGAATCATATCTACTATAAAGTCCAGAATTTAATTCAATTTTTTTTTTACTATCCCAGAAAGTCGATAGCATTTTTCATCAACGTAGTAAACCTAACATTGAAAATCCTCCACCAAAGTTCTTTGGCCCGATTGTGATTTTGTATACTTACTGTAACACTGGAAATAAACACAGTCAGAAGATAGCATCTATAAAATTGTCGCCAGTATCAACTATTTCAACTGCTGTATGAAAACTTCATCACAACGCAACTTCTCAAGCATGGAAGGTAAAAAATGTATGAATAAACTACATTTATTGTCGAGTGACGTGCCTCTGTGACGACATGCGTGTCTGTTCTATTATTCAGTCTAAACGTGTATTCCGTGTGGGATGATATGTTTAGTTCTCTGTCCCATATAAGAGTTAGGATCGAAGTTCCTAAGATATGGACTGAAGGGTGAGACGTGTGAATGAGTTTGATGTTCTGGATATTGATAAAAGGGTGCCTGTCTTTAGATTTGTAATTCGTTTAATGTAGTTGTTTTTATGTTGTGAAGTAACATCATCCTGTTTGCAATTGAATTGTCAAAATAGAACTTGCGAGTGAGGCTACAGTATTATTTTATTACTATATCCTATCTATAAGAAGTATTATGATAATGGCAACCCTTTCGAAGAAAACAGGCGTGTGTTAAGTTATCATTTATCAGACCCGGGCGTTCTGATAACATGATAAAATCTGTGGAACTTCGTCCCAAAATACCTATTATTTATTAAACTAAAACATCTATATCTAAAATCTACTGCCGTCTACTTCAAATATGTTTAAAAATCTTTTTCTTTTCAATAACCTATTTTGTTTCCCACTTCTGGGTATATGCCTACCCTTAATTCTTCAAGCACTCTATCCTTCACAGTTTCTGACCATGTGCGTCCCGCATATCTGGGATCCCGCAGATCATCACAACAAAAAACCTTATTATACGATAGGTACATACTATTAAATCATTTACCTAACCATCTTCATGTATACCGTATCATCTTGAATATTCAATCCTTGTGTTATATCGTAACGAAGAGAGCTACCAAACATTCGGCTGCATTGTTACACAATGGCGGACCAACCTAAGACAATCGTGTCGGCTGATATCCCCACGACTTGCCTGTTTGACGGCTTCCAACTGAATATTGATAAGCTTTGTATGCTCTGACGAGTGTTACTGGGCCTTATGGTTTGAAGGTATCTACAGGGATGTTCTCTATGCATGTATCGATGTTAAAAGCAGGCAGAAAGGCGAGCAATGTTGATAAATATGTAGGTAGTCGACATTATTGTGTTTGGTTTGAAAACTATAATGATGGTTATGTATGTGTATTATGATGGTGTAGTATTCTTCTTGCTTTTGATTTCGACTGCGTGCAAAGATTTCTCTTTTTAAAGAGATAGGTTTCTATTCAAAGAAAACTGCATATCGATACAAATTTTATCATCATCGTAAATTATTCTGTATGGAACCGTAAGGCAAAAACAAATTTCACTTTCGAATTTATAAAATCCGTGTATACTACATATTTGAATTCTAACGTTTAATTATATTAGGAGTGGGTATCTAGTAACGTTGATAATATAGCATGCTTATATTAGTAACAAGACACTATGTACCAAAAATGTGTGCGATCCGCAGATGTTTGTCCCGAGTTTGGCTGTTTGTGTATGTGATATTCCATGATTGTGAAACGCACCCACGATACAGGAGTATTTCGTATGTGGTTAAAAATTTGTATGTGTTCATGTATGTAGGAGTGTATTTATTTTGTACTAGATGTGCCCGCGACTCCGTCCGCGTGGAAATTCGGAAACAGCAAAAGTATTTTTAAATTGTTTTTAATATATTAGCTAAGTTTGAGCGAATTCGGTTTAGTAGTTTTTACGCTATGCCGTAATATTTTATTACATGTATAGCTGTTGCCCGCGACTTCGTCCGCGTGTATTTCGGATAAAAGACCAGTAGTAAATTGAACTTTTAACAGAAAAAAATACCTACCATGCAGGCTTTTTTAAGTAGGTTAAAAATCTTTAAACCACTTATTTAACTAAGAATACTTTCCGGTATTTAAAAAAAAAACCGCAAAAATTGAACGGTAATTACGGAAGTTACAGAAAGTCTATTGAAAATAATATATAACTGAAGAAGAGAACATAAATAAATCCGTTTTGTGCGTTTCTGAGTTTCTGTACATTGAAACTGCTGTAGAAAAAAAAATGCCAAGGATAAAAGACAACCGTGACGACCTGATTGGCGCAGTGTAGCCACTGCGCCAATCAGGTTGTCACGGTTGTCTTTTCGGTGGTCATTTTTTTTGAGCGCGAGCGATTGGTTGTGGGTTCGATTCCCGCAAAAAAAGTGTGATCCGTAGATGTTTGTCCAAAAAAAACTAAACAAACTAATTATTATTATTATTTAATAATACCTACTTTAAACTTATATCTAAAAACTACGTATCTGTATTTTTAAAATCTAAACTGCGCTTATTCCAAGGAACTTAATGCACTGATAGCCGAGTGGTATGACCGTTAGACTGTTAAGTCAGATGTCGCAAGTTCAAATCCCGGCACACACTAATGTCTTTTCGAAGTCATGTGCTTACTATAATATTACATATAGCGGGTGCAACCAATGCTGCTTATAGAAATCTTGTCAAACTACCCTCCATGCACGCTCCGGGTTGTCGTGTGTTGAGACACTTTGAAGAAATGCCTAACGGTCAAACACGTTATTGTGGCTAATTTATAAAAGATAGATATATACTATTGAAGACTTTTTTGTAGATCTTTTGGAGACCATCATCTTTGTAATACATACTTTTGGTGTATGATCAACGAATGCGAGGATAAGAGCTCGAAAGCGCATTTTCATCCGACTTGCTTCAAATTTATCATTACTGCTCAGCTCCTATGTGTTTTAGCGTTATGTTATATAGCTTATAACCTGCCCAGGAGTATGGACTACAATCGTACCAAGTTTGGTTAAAATCCCTTCAGTAGTTTTTGAGCCATGCGTGCACATACAGACAGACAGACAGACAGACAGACAGACAGACAAAAAATTTACTGATTGCATTTTTGGCATCAGTATCGATCACCAGTCATCCTCCAATATTAATTTTGAATATATATTCAATGTACAGAATTGACCTCTCTACAGTTTTATTATAAGTATAGATGTATTTTGTAACGTCTTAAATTACTGTAATTGGTTTATGCCGTTGTAATTTAATTAATTAAATAAATTTCCTAGTGTGGGACGACATTTTCATAAATAATTGTACCATAAACATGCTGCAAGCTCGCAAGTTTTTCAGGACTGTCCTAAAAAGTATAAACGTCATGCCAACTCTACTGGTTGCCTTGAATTCCATGGATACCTGTTTCAATCTATCGCGAGATATTTCTTCGTAGGTTTACAAAGAAAATATGTATTGAATCAGCTGTCAGATATCCAATATTTATGTGAACATGACATAATGAATAGGGATTCTGTTTGAGGTTGATATCTACTATTGTAAATCGAAAAAGTAGACAGGTTTTCTATGAATTGGCTGTTTCGTTTATCATTAAATTAATACTCTAGATACCTATTACATTATGATATTGACGACGACGACCTGATTGGCGCAGTGGCTAAACGATTGGACTGCTGCGCTAAGGGTTGCGGGTTCGACCTCGCACGGGGCATAAATTTGTGCTATCCGCATGTTTTGTCCCGAGTCTGGGTATTTGTGTATGTTATATTTCATTTTTGTGTAACGCACCCACGACACAGGAGAAAATCATAGTGTAGGGCGACGCGAGCCAAACATCTGCGGATCACAAAAATTTTTGTCCCGTCCGTGAATCGAACCCGCTATCCTTGGCGCAGCAATCCAATTGCTTGGCCACTGCGCCAATCATATCGTCGTAAATTATTTATTATTATTTTTATAACCTTCACAAATTCATATGATTTCCATAAATATTTAGTTTGTCGAAGAATTCAATGCGTACACGAACTTTTCTAGTTATATTTTTAGTAACAGTATTTATATCGGACATTTCAATGTAACATAAATATTCTCATAATTAGCTTATTTCTGTTCTTTGGAACCACGTTTATTGGTCTGTTAGCTGTTTAGAAATAAAGTTTTATAATAAAAAGAGGATTATATAGGATTAGTTTAAAATTAACTGAAACCTGCTACTTCGCCTTTGTTTTATTACATTTTTATGATTCTTTAAACTTTTGGAATGGAAGGATTTTCGACGTCATGCCAACTCGTAAATGTCTGCTGGTAAATATGCCATAGTGATTTTATTGTCGATATATTGTATTATCATATCGTAAATTTACAAAAGTACCGAAGATGGTATTTGAGAAGCATGAGGAAATAGCCTAGCCGTAACGTTGCTCAAATAAAGTTTGTCATTAATACCTAAATAATTATATTTACGTGGGTAAAAAATAAATTAACAAGACCTGTTTCTAGAAATATATCTGCACTAAAAACTAGTTAAAATAAAATAAAGTTTTAAATATTTTTGTCGATAACGTCTCACGGGTCCAACTATCCACAATTTTTCTTTTGACCCTGAAGCCCTTTTAAAATAATAAATTGACCCGCTCAACTGCTACGGCCGCTTAGAGATAGAGACAAAATGCTCTACTTATACCAGACTATTTATTAGAAATCGTTATTTTAGGTGATCGGCTTATTCTTCTTATCGTATGGTTGATGAACAACCTGGTGTCAGAGTTTAAACCTCCTATGGGGCTTTGACATGGCTTTACACACCGTTGAAAAATTATAAGCCTTTATAAATCTTTTAAAGAGCTAAATCAGACATACCTACCTCTCTCTACTGGGTCTTTCTTACAAACACCATCATCAGCTTTTATGTAACCCACTTAAAAACATAAAAAATAAAAATAAAATAAAAATATCTTTATTGAACAAAAATTTGTTTACATTACATTTTTGTATAGCCCTGAACCCCACACTAGGATTCCCTGTGTCGTGACATGATGTAAGAGAACAAGAACCTAAAACGACTGACTTCACCGTTTTATCATGCGGGAAGAAGAAACCACGCAACGAACTCCCCGGTAACACTGTCTATTAGACCTAAGACCCCACACAATCACAAAGTGACGGCAATCCAAGAATCGCAATAAAGAACCCCAATAAAAATATATTCCGCATGACGTCATAGCGAACACATTGGTACGCAATCAACCCATCAAAATATCCTAAGGGTAGTTTTGTCCCATGTTTTCTTACGAGATATTGTGTTATTAAAAATATGGTATTCGGATGGGGATGTCTCAGAAATATCGGGATAGATGTTACACGGTTGAGTTAATATGTTTACGAGAACAGTTATTGTTTTATGTGATGTAAATGGCTTGTATATCTTTATAATCAGGTCGGATTGGGAGTATGAAGCGATGAGCATGTGTGAAAAAGTGATGAGAGTAAATGAGGTGAAAAGGATCTTAGCATATGTTTAGGGCTCTCTGCCTACCCCTCTGTAAAACAAGCGTGACGTCATGTATGTGTCAGCTCATAGTACCAGCCCTAGGTTAAGGTTTCCCTTCGCTATCACAACTATTCACTGCGATTTGTTGACATCTATCCAGCTAGTTATCCAGCCTATAGTTACAAAATAGGGGTTGTTTTAGACAACAGTAACAAATGCATTAGGGACTACTAGACTGACAATTCCACTGATTGGCTTCATAATAAAAAATCTAAAAACGTCAAAATATAAGTAGCTGAAGAAATAAACGGATTAAATATCACGTCGTCTTCATACACGTCCACATCACAATCAACCCAGTTTTCAGCCCCCAAGTCGCATTGCACACTTCAGGAGCATTCCGGTCACGTCATAAACTGGAACCAAATTACTTCATTACAAAGAAATGATTATTATTATTCTGACTTATTCCTGCTTTCATGATTTCCTGATGAGTTCTTGCTTTCTGGGAAGTAGGATATAGTTAGGTTATGTTTTTAGCACCATGTTCAGGTGAAAACCTAGCAAGAGACTCTTGTCAAAGGTTCTTAAATACCAGGCCTTAAATCACCACGATTCGTGTAGGATCTATTTATGGAGACCATATTACCCTTATTTATTTAGAAAACAGGTTTTTAATAACAGACTTATCATAAAACTATATATTGCAAGTGTTTTGGTTAATAAATTATATAAATTGAACAATCTGGCTTTATAGCAAGCTATATAAAGTGGTTTAAGATTGAGCGAGTTTGCTATGGAGTTACTTATTGTTTGTTGCCTTTAAGACTGTAACAAAATAAAGAAGATTCGAATGCATCCTGTAAACATTTCTGCCAAATAAATCGATTAAATAACTGTAAACTTAAACATTATAATATAACGAAGCAGTAAACAATAACAAAGCGCCCATAAAATACGTAAGGGATTTGACGTGTACGAAAAACGATAAACAATTATGTAAACGAGACGTCCGCACTCTACGGCTGTCGCGTCACAACTGATCATATCTGGTCACGCGACGAAGCGACGGTGCTGCCACGTGCCATGTCACCTGTTTGTGGGTATTGAGCCATTTTTAAAACGTTTTTATTACCTTCGTTTGTATTAGGGTACCGACCCCATTTATTTTTAAATTGGTTTAATTGAAAGGGTTGAAATCCTACTTAAAAGTTAATCAATCAGTGTCATATGTCATGTTCGGATGTAAAGATAATGTCGGTATACATATCAATATTTTTTTTATAACATTCTGAAGTTGAACTTTATATGGGATAATTTTTTATGAAAATATAGAGAATACCGTCTAACCAGCTTAACCGACCAATATTAATATCTACTATAATTACTTTCGTTAGTGTTATCCATATGATATGTCTGTTTTACTCACGTGAATATTCGGGAATGCCAGACTAGCTTCTCGCCCTGTTACCTGCTCATGAATAGGGCTCCGTTTGAGTCCGAAACTAGTCGAGCGTTCCCCGAAACATATTTACCTAGTAAATAACAATAAAAATGTCGTTTACAATTCATCATCATCATCAGCCTATCTCAGTCCACTGCTGGACATAGGCCTCTGCTATCTGCACGCCAGTGAGCCCGATCTTCGGCCTTCCGCTTCCAATTAGTTTAGTATTAGTTATATTGTAACATTAGTTAGTTTACTTTGTCCCCTACTAAAGCAGCGGGATATGTTTTACACATAGGAAACGTTCAAATCTCACACATCACCGCATTTGTCCTTACAATAACGGATGGTTTCACATGTTTACATCCTTCAAGAAATACGATACGACAGGATAATCACGGTTTAGTAGGATTCACTGACATTTACAAGGGACAGCGTTAATTCGAAAAGGTATCATTTTAATTTCATAGTGTGTCGTAGTAAAAGAAAAATATTTAAAAAAATTGAATGTACCTACTGATTAACGAAGAAAATTAGAATCTAATAAATTAACATACTGTGAACTTTGAACCCTAGGAGAAGAAACACTTTACTGTTGATTCCTAAAAAAGCGGGGAATTTTGCTTGTTTGCTGCCATAGATCATGAAAACAAGCGTCGTGAAACAAGTAAAATGGGACACATTTTATAGAAATTACGAGACAAAAGAACTAGTATACCTAGGTATGTTAAAATCTACAAATGCACAATGGGATTATTTTAATTTATTAAAAACTAGCTTTTGCCCGCGGCTTTGCCTGCGTTAACCCCTCGTTAAACCACTGAAAGGGTTGAATTTAAAAAAAGTAGCCTATGTTCTTTCTCGGGTCCTAAACTTACTAAGCAAACACCAAAATCCGTCCAGCGGCTTAGTCGTGAAGGTGTAACAGACAGAAAGAGTTACTTTCACATTTATAATATTAGTATGGATGTATGGAAGAATGGATTTTCAAACCAAAACATTGTTATTATGTTACATAAAATATGTACGTAGTCTTTTACCTAACATGTCACCGTTTTTCATCGCCATTCATACCTGTTCCCCCAACGGTCCCGTCTGCTCGTGACGTCATCTGTAGCGGACGCAGCGTTGCGCTTGGACGAATCGGAATGAAAACAACAGCTGAACACCAGACCTTATTGGCATAGCCGGCGCAGGGAGACAGCTTCTGTGAAATGATGTGTGAGAGTTCCATCCATAATACTGTAGGTACTTAAGTACATAGGTATAATTTTAGGAGAAATATGTTTTTTTTAAACGTCGCCTTACACTAGGAGTTCTCCTGTATCGTGGGTGCATTTCACAAACATGAAATATCACATACACAAACCCTCGACTTGGGACAAACATCTGCCACAAACAAACAATTTCTGTCCCGTGCGGACTGTGACGTTCGTGCGGAATCGAACCCGCAACGCCTAGCGCAGTCAAATCTCTTAGCCACAGCGCCAATCAGGTCGTCAAATGAAAATATACTACGAAGGATAACTTTGAGACTTAAACTATTGAGACTGATTTCGACCGATTTGCTCGGTAGCTGTACAGCTACCGAGCAAATCAGTCGATAGTTATTTAATTGTCAGAATGAAGCAGTTCACCCCGTGGTGTAGATGGTTTAGTCAACAAGGATGGTAGCGAGGACCACCATGGGGCCAGGGTGCACGACGGACTTAAGTAGCACTCGTGGAGGCTGTCTACCTTGTGACCCCTATCAACAAAGTTAAGTAACGATTGCTACACTTCCTTGGTTGTCACCTTCCATTAGGTAAATTTCTCGTCATTTTATTTCAAGTACTAGCGGACTTGGCAGACATCCTGCTGCCCAGAAAAGCAGCGTCCAATTGTGTTTTCAAACCATCCAGGAATCCATTGAAATATACATTCAAAATGTCATCCAAATCGGTCTAGCCGTTTAGAAAGAGTTAGGTGACAAATACACGTACAGAAGCATTATAAAAATTAAGATAATATCTTGCGTGTAGAAGCAATATCTATGTACAACAGTAAATGGTAACTGTCAAGTTGATAAAAAGAAAACCATTGTTTCCAAAACGTATGTATGTATAATGTGTGGATAGAGACGAAAGCATTTAAGCATCCCCTTTTACTGAAACACAAAGAACATCTTTCCTTCCCCATAGTAAGATTTTTCTTTGTGATTCGGTAAACATGGAATTGCCCATAGAATATTATAGGCCATAAAAGCCAAGGGCCCGTCAAAATGTAAAACGATAAACATACGCAAGTGGCAGTCAGTAAACCAATATTGGACATTATGTGTAATGTCTACATCCGTCGTAACGTTTATTTTTGCGGGTGGTCTGGGAACTAAGGATGGTATTGTCTTTGTTTGGTTTTTTTATTAGCTATTATTATATTTGTTGGTAGACAGTTTTTTAAGTTGCACACAAGATCTATACGGTAAAATAGTATTTTACGTACTATAGATGTATTATAATATAAGATACTTAATATTTCTTATTCTAATAAAACCAATAAATAGAATTGAAAGCCAAAGCAAAGCGCGTTGTTTTAAAAAAAAAACTTAATTGTAATAACGATTGCTGTAATTTTTTTTTAATAAAAAATTGAGGATTCTTCCCGACACTATCACACAATTAAATGACTTTTTAAGGTGATTGAAAATAAAAAAGGGGACTCCATGCAGATCCTTAAAAAAGACTTAATACTGTTTCTTGATATTATTGTAAACTTATTGGTAATATTTGAAAGTACTAACTTTTAAACTATCGTGTTGCATGATAATTAGAACTACTTACGGCTGCTTGTGACCACGGCCGATGCAACTCGGTCGAAACGTCAAGCCAAAATTAAAAATTGTGTTCGCGTTAATTCCCGTGTTGTAGTTCTAATATATTAAAGTAATTAAAAATGGTCTTAATACACTGCACACCTCAAGGGCTCCAAAATCCCAATGCCAGTAACCTCGGAGGTGGCGGGCCATAAATTAACATTTAATCTAACGTGCATTTCACTTAACTGATCCTGTTATCAAGTTGAACCTCCTCCCCGGGGCTTTCAGGCGCAAAACTAAAACTTTGTGAGCTGTAACTACGATTAGTTACTTATATGTAGTTAGGCTAGACTGGTGTGTTAGACTGATTTAAATCAATTAACTTACTGATAAATAATTAAATCAATTTGTTCATTATTTGACTCGTGCTTTTGTTTTAAAATTGTAAGTAAGTTTAGGGCTATTAGCGGCAAATGTATGGTCGGAAAAGGCATTAAATAGAGTTTTGAGGAGAAATGAAGGGGAGACCTTTACTTGCCAGCAGTGGGACATCCTAAAGGTTAATTTAAAAAAAATGATAATGGCAATATGATATAGATTTTTTTCTCAATTCTTTAGAAGTAGAGTCCTGTTGACATTTCATAGACATAATATCTAATTGTCACAAGAGAAAAAAATCTTAAATACATACAAAAACTTATTAATCAATACCAATATTTATCCGGTCTGCTAACAACTTAGCCAATACGATATTTGGTATGTTTTTACGAAAATAACTAACTAGACTAATAGATTGTTGTCTTTCTTAGTCGTTACATAAATATTTGAGTGAAAAGTTTATAAGTAACGAGCTCCAACCTAATATAGTAAGATACACTACATAGTATCTCAACCTAAGTTTATTACAGACAGTAGAATATCGATGGTGCTAATGAACAGACTCGTTAAGTTAATTACAAAGTAAGCAGTAGTTTGTAGTTCAAATAAAATTAGCCATAAAAGTTTTCTCGAGGGAGCAACAATGTTGCAGATTTATTTCACTTAAATTGTTTAAATTATTTAAATGATACAATGAATAACAGTACTAGTTGGTACTTATTTCAGTGCAGGGTGAAGGCTTCTTTGCATACAAAGAAAGGACCAGCATTGATCATCAGTTCACAGCAGGTTGGTGATTTTTGACCATAACAAAGTGGGTCCAATGGCTATAGGCTTGTCTATCAAATGTGACTTTGACGAATGTAAAATAAATATGTATGTATGATATCTAATAAAGGTGAACATATCGGTCCACCCTGATGTATAACATTCATGAATGTATGCATGTAGAATTAGTATTTATCTCAATGTTTTCTTTCACCAAAAGTTAGTGGTGTTTAGAATAATCTATGAATTTGTTATGTGACTTTGAATTTATTACATGGATATTTGTCCGGATTTGAACTCATAATCTTATGAATTCTGTGTATAAACTTTATGGCTCCCATTAAATGTTTACAATACTATGTAAAATCATAATTGGCTATTTGTTATTTGCTGTTACTGTGGACTTAATTAGTTAATAAACATATTGTAGTTGGTTCAATCAATCGTGTCCAATTAGTTGGATATCACACATTATGTTTATCTGTTTGTCAACAGCTTGTTTCATTAGTTGTAGGTTACCTGTTAAGTTTGTGCAAGCTAATTGTAATCAAATATACCAAACTCTCGTCATATTGTTCTGTCTAAGTTGCAAGTTAATTAGTTATATTGATCCTATAATGAAATTCTATACAGTCAATGCGCCATGATAATCTAAATAAAACGTTTTAATTGACAATAATATCGTACGACAATAAAGTGCTAAAATTTCACCTGCCACTTCTTTAAGCAACACTTTATTAAAAGTTGTAAGCTCAGTACTCTATCCTTTATTAAAACTACTCTTTTAATTTAAAAGGTGTAAACCAACATTTACTTACAAAACACTTAGTTAAAGATACTACAAATACTCAGTATTTACCTAGATTACAATTCTTTTAAAAGCTACACAATTTAAACGCTACAAAAGTATATTCAACAAATTCAAATACGAATATATGAGATCAGTTGCAGGTGGTCCGAGCGCAATATACAGGAATACGCAAGTCGCAGGCAATAAATCAATATCGGACGTTTCGTTTAACGTCTAGTTCCGTTTACGCGTTCCTCCGAGGAAACGAACCATTGTTGTTTCGCTGTCAGCGAATTTGTGTAACCGAGAGTATAATATATAAGCTTTTAGAATAGCAAGTTATCTGTTTATGTTCTGGATGGTTTTTTGGGATAGAAATTGTTTAATAAGATTATTTTTTTTTTAACAAAAACGTTGTCCTACACTAGGAAATTCTCCTAAATTGTGGGTGCGCTTTACAAATATGAAATATCACAGACACACACACCCAGGCTCGGGACAAACATATGCGGATCACACATTTTTTATCCCGTGCGGGAATTTAAACAGTAAGCGTTAGCGCAGCAGTCTAATCGCTTAGCCACTGCGCCAATCAGGTCACAATTAGGTAGGTAGCTTTATAGCCCAAGTAATAAGAGTTTATTTTGAATACCTACAATGATTAAATCACATAAAACTATTTAAGTTCCGCAATAGATACTTATATATTTTTTTACGTAATAGTATTGGATTTTTACCTTAAATATTATGAAATAGATATATAGGTATATAATAGGAAAAAAAACCTTGCATATTCGTATATTTACACGAATACAATTTTTTTTCTCTTTGTTAAGTTACCATCTACTCTCTTCGCAGCCATGTTGTATCTTTTGCGCGTAAATCACAAATACCAGGTAAACAACATTAATACAGACCAACAAGCGAGTGGCAGACAATAAATCAAAATCGGACATTTCGGTTAACGTCTAGAGTCCATTGGCGACGCATGTGCCCCCGGGGAAATGGAACGCCCGGCCCGGGCATGTATTCTGATATCCTTATTTATTTTCTATAGAAACGTAAATAGGCTTTTCGAAGTTATAACGACGTTGTTGATAGAAATAGGCATTGTAATAAAAATAAAAGTGTAATGTAGTTTCAGAAATCGGAGCTAAAATTGTCACAGAGCAATTTCTAAATCATTTCACAAACTAACTGCAGTTCTTCTAATTTTTTTAAAATGGTTACATTTATAAGCATACTCATTTCATTGCTTATTAGAACCATCATTTAGTGAAACTAAAATGAAAGAAGTCTACGATAAAACGGACGCAAATTATATTGTGATTCGTAGTATTGTCATACTAATATGATTCTTCTAAAGCGGCTTTTTAACACCCTGATCAGACCTACACTTAAATCTAGATACTAAGCAATTCAAGTCAATTCCTTACAGCAATACCGTAAAAAACTTGGGCATTTTAATTGATGGACCCCCTTTCTTGGGGTCCGCAAGTGCAAGAAGTAAGCCGCAAACTATTTGCGTCTGCGGGGTCTTTAAGAAGATTGCGCAATTTCTTGCCTACTGCCACCAAAACTGCGCTCGCCCAGTCCCTTCTCCTTCCAATCCTTGATTATGCCGATGTCAGTTACCCTGACCTTACTGAAGAGCAGCTAGATAAGCTTGAGCGACTCCAAAACTTTTGCATCCGTTTCATATATGGTTTACGCAAGTATGATCATGTTTCAGATTTTCGAAATAAGCTCAGGTGGCTGCCAATTCGCCTTCGCCGGGATACTCATATATTATCATTTCTTTATAATATCTTGTTCAATCCTGCTGCCCCCTCTTATCTCAAAGAACGTTTTAAGTTCCTTCATGACACACATACTAGACAATTGCGATCATCGGAGAATTTGAGGCTGGAGATGCCTTCGCACTCCACAAAGTTTCTGGATAAATCCTTCGTAGTACTGGCCGTACGTTTGTGGAATGCGTTGCCTTTAGCTATAAGACAAGCACAAACGATAGCTTCTTTTAAGAATCATTTCTTATCTATTAAACTAATTTCTTAATGGTTACTGTATTTTTATGTAGTTCTATCAACAGCGTATTTATTGATATTTATTATATATGTATAAATATATATACATTATTATATGTATGTTTTTTATATATGTATCTTGTTTAGACTCTCATCTTTAAATTATTTCGTATCTGTTTTATTGTAATCTACGTACTGCTGTACACCACTGACTATCCATACTTTTTCTAACATTCTGTCCTTCCAAAGGTTGCCTGGTAGATATCGCTTTAAGCGATAAGGCCGCCATTGTACCCACTGCATTAACGATAATGTAATAAATTAAGTATAAGACATGTATTTTATGGTGTACAATAAAGCATATTCTATCTATCTATCTATCTAAGCAGGTAGCCGTTGGTCCTGCGTCTGATCTCACTCCGGTCGTGGCAGTCTACCGTCCCATCGGACTATGAGAGTGAGGGAGTGCACCTGTGTTTGCGCGCACACTTGTGAACTATAATGTTCTCTTGCGTAGTTGGCTATTCGCAGCTGAGAAAGGCCGCCGTGATCGAAATACGAGTATGTCAGGAGAACATAAGGCACCTATTAATTTACACATATTTACAGTCTTTAAACGGCATAATTATAGAAAATTACAGGACCATTTAAATTCACAGTTACTAAGCAACAAATTTCAATCTTCTCAGTATTCACAATCGATCTAATCGTGCACATTCATCTTTTTGCACAGCATGGTGAAACGAACAGTAACCATGATATTTCCGGAGTGTGGAGGGGCGCTGCGGGGGTAACTGTGAGAGATAATAAAGGGTTGCTTCCCCTTTGACATGGCCATCGGTTTTTGTCTCGCTAAGCAGACGCGGTTTTATTTCGCATGTTAGGTATTATCGATGCTCTTATGTTTCTTGAAACTTGAAACTAAATGATCTTGTGTTGAGATTTGTCTGACTGCCCCGTTGGTCTAATGGTGGTTGAGCGCAACTGCTCAGCACGAAGTCCACGGGTTCGAATCTTCGGTCGAGTAAAACGTTAATGGGTTTTTAATCTAGGTCTTCTCAGTAGCAGCACGGAGTCTGGATTTGTGCCCGGTTGATGGCAATAGGCTCGCCCCCTATTACATTGGGACCTATAACATAGCTGGCGAAATGTGGGTGTACTATAGGTACCTACATCTCTGCCTTGGGGAATACAGGCGTAATGCTAGGTTTATGTAAGTGTTTGTGAGATTTATGATATACATATTTTTGGGTTGTTTAAGAAAAGTCTTTTACTTACTGTAATGTATGATACATGGTCAGCAGGACGACCCGGCACTACATGCAGCGCCCGTAAGAAAGGCATTTATCGCTTTTGTATTCCGTTTTAGCTTATTATAAGTGTAGAAAAAGCCTAGTAAATCAACCGAATGTAGGTACGTGTAGTCTGGAATGATTGATCGCCCAAAGCTAATAAATCATGTCTGAAAAGACAAGTATGTACCCAAGTTATTTGTGTATTAAATTCTATAAGAACTGTGCCTAGTTGGCAAGTTAGGCGATCCTTTTCTCATTTATTATTTATCAAAGTAATTTACAATTCGCTCTACATTATTTTATTTTTGTACGTCCAAACTAGTGATGGCTAATGTAGCAAATAGCACCATAGCAAAGCATGCATATACTCAACGCCTATAGCACGTGTTATTTTGAATACCAATCGGTGCTATATGATTGCATGATGAGTGTGCTTAGCATATACATACGCAGCGAGATCGTAGCACCATAGCAGATCATAATAGTAATAACACATCGCACTTGATCGCATCGTCGCACGGCGTCATTCCGTATTGAGTAATAGCTTATTTAAAGCAGATAGTCTCTGTGCTATGATAAAACGTCTAGCGCGCTTTGCTGACAAATTTCCTGGGAGAGATGATATAGCATAGCATGAAAAAAGGCATGCTAGAATTTTTTTTATAGCATTTTTGCACAATACTAATCCAAACGCATGGCTAAGGTTTAGGTACGTTTCCTTTTTCCATTCGTATATACATACATAGGTATGGTCAAGCATGTGACTTCTAATATTCATAGTCATAATGTTTTTATTTCATATAGGCTACAAAAGAGCACTTACAAAACGTCAAACTAGTTGCACGGTTCCAAAAAGTCGTTTCTATGGAGAAGAACCGGCAAGAAACTCCATAGTTACTCTTTTAAAAATATGGTTTAACAATCATTTCAAGTATGAGAGAATAATGAGCTACACAATATACCTAAAATGAGAATACGAGTAGCATCAAAGTCAAATAAAAAATATTAATATAGATGATCGGTTATTCTCTCATTTTCCATTCATCGACAAAAGTGATCTTTTTTATCAGGATTCCATACAATCAGATTTTGCTGCTCACTACAAGTCCTATTGTTCCTCTTTGTAGGCAGCATTGGGCCCACATCTAGCTTTTCGGATCACTTTATCCCCCTTCAATATGAGCTGTATACTACGTGTTTTGGTAATTGTCAACCTAATCCTGAATAAAATTAAGTAAAATATTCCAAATCTTGATGTAGACTCACACTTCTCCGCTATTACAAAAAGATACAACTTTAAAATGTTATTATTCGATTGATGATTCTAAATGACCCCTTGATTTAGTTTAAATCCTATATAAATTTAAGGTAGATTGTAGTAGAACCATCCATTCTAAGCAAATAAATGATTATTATTAACTGAGAACCCATTACAGGTACCTAGATATAGCTACTATACCTAGTCTTTTCCGGCCATTAGCATACAACCTTTAAAATCCATTTAACCTGTTCATACTCCGTAGAGTTAGAAAAACCCGTTCTCCTCCCTAAGTAAACGCCTGAAGCCCTGCCCATCATTCCAAAGAGTTAAGCCTTTTTTATAATTACTCTGCACAAACAATTGTTTGTGAAGCTTAACGGAGGGGAAGGCAAACAGCTATTTCCTCTCATGAAGAGGGAATGAGGTAAGGCCCTCCCTGATTATAATGAGGTGTTATTTCTTACTCGGAAACGGTAGTACGGTGAATGATTTGTATTGGTGTTGTCATCGGTAGCGCAATATTAAAATGTGTCATGTCCTGCCGGACCCCAGAAGATATTAAAGTGCTATGTTTGTGTACAAATTCAGGGACACTCTATTTTTTGACACCCATAAGTTAAGGGTTTGCACAACGACACGACTCGAGAGACATCAGGCGCAATACGAAGTATAACGTGCTCACGACATTGTGACTGATAAACATAATAAAAACAAAAGTAAAGGAAATGATGGTATTTTTGTCTAAAAGGTCAATCCAATACTTGCCTAACCTGAGACTCAAAATAAAGACATTATCTACAATGACCGAACATTCGTTACCACGATACTATGTTTAACAGTATGTGGGGCTCGTAGCTATGCGGCTACCCGGCAGATCAGTCGATCCGCGAGGTTAACCCGTGCTCGCCGCGGTCAGACTTGTGATGGGTGACCGTTTTCACATGTCGAGACCCCACCGTGCTTCGGAAGGCACGTAAAGCTGTTGGTCCTGCGCCTGATCTCTCTCTGGTCGTGTCGGTCTACCGTCCCATCGGATTATGAGAGTGAGGGAATAGGGAGTGCACCTGTGTCTGCGCGCATACTTGTGCACTATAATATCTCCTGCGCAGATGGCTAGTCTCAGCTGAGACAGGCCGCCGGGACCGAAATTCGGTCAGGAGGACATTATGTTTAACAGTGTAATAAATAATAAACATATGTACAAAGCAGACAACAATTGCTTGAAACCCCACCTGTGTTCGCTGTTTCCCCTTTTTACTATAATAGGATCATAATAGTGCTGACGTCTAACTTTTTATCGTTTTCGCTACAATGAGATCGCGTAATATTTTACAAAAAACTCGATTCACACGCGTTCGATCGTTAAGTAAAAGTGGTGGACGCAAGGTATGGAAGAAAGCGATTTAAGGACTTACTAGTAATAAAATATTTTTAACACTGAAAGGAATAAAGATAAAGATTATACTCACGCGATTATACATATATTTATCAATATTAAAAAGGCTTACAGACCCAAGAAGCGAATATTTTATTTCATCCATTAGTAAATCCATAAGCTTTTGACCTTAAACGACTAATAATATAATTTTGTTGGTATTATTACACCATTCAAATTATCCAAACCTAATTAACCGACGAGCGTGTATAAGGAATGTAATGCGAGTGAATCAGGCGAAATATATATGGCAAACCCTCTGGGAAATAGGCGTGACTTTATGTATGTATGTTTAATATCCTTCTAATATAATAAGGTTATATTTTATGTTAGGACGACTTTTAATGAAACTTAAGACTAATATAGCTTATACATCAAAATATCACATTGACTAATTTATAACGATACAAGCTGCAAGATACAACCCCTGGTGAAACCACAGGGCACTTCTTGCCTTACAATAAAAGTAAATGCTTATCGAATAATCGCTTATAACTTGTACCACGCGTCAAACACACGGTTTTTCCGACAGTCAGCGTGAAAACTTTCACCGCACGTCTTCCCGAGTTTCATCAAACTTTGCGCAAGCCAATATCACTCTTAACACTATTATCATAAAGTTTATAACTCCTGCAACATTTTATTTGCAGAAATCTTTATCTACTTTAAATTAGTGCAAGGGAATATAGGTCTTATTGTGTAGGCGTTAAAGTGCAATTGTAATGTAGAGGAGTTAGATTGCACGGAAGCGAAATGCGCATGATTATGTTGATTAGATATTCATTACTTTTCTATTAAGTTGTTTGGTTTGAAAGAAGTTTTCTCGGTATGACGTAATCTTTTTATTGTATGCAATTTGTGGTTGTCTTGCATTTGTAATTTTGTACAATATGGTGCCAATGTACCTACTGTTGTGATGCAATTTATTTTAATGAATTTTAACCACTTGATTTCCGGAAATTTAATCTGATACACGAATGGAGCAAGCTTTGTTTTTGGCGTTTCCCGCCAAAGGGTTTATGGTACAGAGTCTCGTTGGAGAGTTAATGTGGTCATCCTTCACATATAACGATCTATCAAAAAGTTAAGTACTAATAGCCGAGTGGTATGAACGTTGGACTGCCAAGTCAAAGGGCGCAAATTCAAACCCAAGCATGCACCAATGTCTTTTCGAATTTATGTGCGTATTATAAATGAGTTATCCATTGCTAAAACCGGTGAAGGAAAACATCGTGAGGAAACTGGCACACCTGAGAGATATTTTAACGGTGTGTAAAGCCATGTCAGAGGCCTACAGGCGGTTTTAACTCTGACACCAGGTTGTTCATCAACCTTACGATAAGACGAAGACAAAGCAATCGACAAACCCTGTAGCCATCTTTATCAATGCATGTTTATAGGTATTACATTTACCTAACTATAGCTCCTTAGCACCCATCCTTCCTGATTCCATCTAAACGCTAAACCCAAATAGTATAACGCTTCTTGTCGGAGCGACCGTGTCATCAATATTCATTCTGCTTACCCTGTATCTCGCCGTCTAGAAGGGTGCAGTTAATCAGGCGCGTCGAACTAGTGTCGGTAAATTAAGCCGTTCAATTCCGGAGCGAAGCGGTTCGAGCCGGTTCGAAGCGGTTACAACCGGATAAATAGGGTGGGGACACACCGGCTCTTGAGATAATGGACCCGGGTTGGTTATAGAGGGAGTGTTACGGACTTATGGTTCAAGGGACGATGTGGATATTATGTAGTGTGTTTGATATGGTCTGTTATTTAGTGGTGTGTGAGATGGTGGTCTTAGAATCAGTACTGATAAGTTAACGTTTCAATAGAAAGTAATTTTTTCTTTATTTATATATAAAGAAGGTTACATTACAAAGGTGGTAGATACATACGAAGGAGTTACTAAACAACATATTTTGTTACAAGATTAACAAGTACTTGGTAGTTAAAGGAAGGATTTATGAAGTCACTCCTGTTTTGCGAAGGGGTGGGCAATGAGTACGGATTTTGCTTTTTGTTTTATGACTTTGACTTATGTCATAGTTATAACAACTATAAATACTTAAAATAACACAACAATAAACAAAAAGGTCATACAGAGTACTTACTAATTGATCAATAAGATTTCACACGCATAAACAAGCATAACTTATCTTTACTTGTAAACTCTCAACAATAATGACGTATCTTAATTAAGTTTTTCGACCGCTGTACCTCGGGCCTTACGTGGAATCGGGACGGTCCTTTCACTGCATCGTTTCAGACGGACCAATTGAACAGAGTGGACTGGTATCGGGCCGAACATTTAGTCTGTTTATTGAGCTGTTTACTTTGCTACTTTAATGTGCTCATCAATTCTTGTTCTTGACTCTTTAAGGATTATTGCAGTTTGATACGGCTGTTTTTGAAGATTAAAAAAAAATTGACGAAAACGAACCCTTTATTGTTTTTTTTTATATATACTGCGCACGTGACACACATACCAACATACATAATTACATGCATTGATCCGAACAGGGATCTAATACCCTCAAACGTGCAGGTGTCATCGCTCGGTCACTGCTCTAGCTTTCGCATTGTCTATATAATATATCTATTTACAAAAAACCAGTACATACAAACATATATAAAGTCACACCTGTTTCTCAAGCCAGGCAGAGACCACGGATTCCATTTAGGTACTACGACTACTATATCTTAGCATACTCCTTTCGCCTGATTCACTCTCATCATATTTTTATACGTTCTCGTCTATTCAAAACGATATATTTCTTAACACGAATCTTCTTATACATGAGACACTTCCTCTAAGCATCTCTATCTTTTAATAAAAACACTTTGCCTGCAACATAAACGTCCTAGTCTTTTGAAAACGGGCCGATATTATCCATATCTTCGGAATTACTTCCAAAAACCTACAAACTTTATACTAACCGGTAAGAAAAGTACGTCGGGCGCCCCGTGAGGCTATTAAACGCACAATTTAACTCCACTCAGGCGCAAATTGTTTGAGAACAGCGGGATCGCTAATTTTATTACTGAACGACTAAAGTTAACAACTCGTGTGGCCCTAGAGAATTATTAAGTGTTTCTAAAAAACATTTATAGTCTAAAATCTAAAGTAAAGTCAATGGAACAAATTCTGTCAGACAGTCTGTCTGTTCTGCCCCCCTAGACAAGTGGCAAAACGCTTGATAAATAGAAATCGAATAGAATGATAAATGTATTGGCATGTTTCAAATCGATGACATATGTCAATCCCATACATGTTTCATTCTATTCGATTTCTATTCGTCAAGCGTTTTGTCTAAGGGGGCTGATACCGCAATGGGTAACTATCGTATGGCCTTCCCGGTGTTCATCATAGGAGAGCTAATTAACATGTGTTATTTGCTTGTCACTAACTTCTATAAATGAAAAGCCTTGTTAATTACTGCAATGGTTAGTTAATTGATTGGACAAGACTTCTTCCTATCGTATGGTTGATGAACACCCTGGTGTCAGAGTTTAAACCGCCTGTAGGCCTCTGACATGGCTTTACAAACCGTTGAAAAATCTTTCAGGTGTGCCGGTTTCCTCACGATGTTTTCCTTCACCGTTTTTAGCAACTGATAACTTATTCATAGTACGCTCATGAATTCGAAAATACAATGGTGCGTGAAGGGGTTTGACCTTGCGACCTTTGACTTAGCAGGCCAATGATCATACCACTCGGCTATCATAATTATTGTAATATGTTATTTGCTTGTCACTGACTTATATAAATATGAAAGACCTTGTTAATCAGTGCCATGGTTAGTTAATTGATTCGACAAGTATGTAATTATGAAAAATCCGCACGAAAGAAATTTTTGTGATCCGTAGACATTTGTCCCGAGCCTTGATTGGTGGGATTTCGTGTCTGTAAACTTAACTATGACACAAGAAATTAAGCTGCAAATAAACTTATCCAACTAAAGGAGAAACGAATCTTCATTTTGTAAACAATGTCGGTACTGCCGGTGGTGAAACGCAATAGTTTTGGAGACAAGACAACTTTCAGAGCAAATATCAATCTACTCGTACAAATATTGATTCTGGGCGGGGGTTAAATCAACCTCCAGATTCCAATGAAATCCATATTTACAACAATAATGTAAAATATACCATAATGCACATTATAGGTCAAACAAATTCTTAGAACAATCAGTCATAGTCACAAGTGATAAGTCTATTGCCATTCATCTAGCCAAACATACACAGATCATGGCTGCTTACTATTTGCTTTTCTAGCGATAGAATAGAAATTTTATTCGTAATCCGTTCAACATTAACTCCTCAGAATAAAAAAATGCAATATTCTGCTTATCAAATAAAACGGTATTTTAAGCAAAGTTAATTTATCTACCTAACTAGCTTTTTGAAAGAGTAAACGAAGCACACTACAATAATTTTTCATCGCTCGTCTGAGACGATAACGAGAAGGAAAATGAATAACTTGAGACACAGATTATAAAAAGCGCAGATATTCTTGTTGAAGCAGGTTACGCAAACCTTGTACCTACCTGACGATCCTTCAAAAGTGAAAATATAAGTATTTTTGTCTGTTTTAAATACATTTAACTGCAATGAAAAATATGGACAACTTGAGTCTAAGCAAGAACATAAGTTTGTCCTGGATAAGAAGCGGTAAAATGTTTGCAAACGAAGGGTTGTTATTTGTTTGTATGAACTTCTAACTACGTATCATCACTACATAGTATAAAACAAAGTCGCTTTCTCTGTCCCTATATCCCTATGTATGCTTAAATCTTTAAAACTACGCAACGGATTTTGATGCGGTTTTTTTTTAATACATAGAGTGATTAAAGGGGAAGGTTTATATGTATAATAACATCCATTAAATAGTGGAGAAATACTGTTATTTTTGAGGTTTGTAATGTGATGTCGTAAATAATTAAATTTTTTCCGCTTACATAGCAAACGCAGGCTGAACCCTACGAGATTTATCAAAATAATGTACTAAGTATTGTACCCATTGAAAAGATATACAGAAAACTCCGCTATGGTATATGTCTATGTCTTATGGATATCCCACAATATCATTTTTTGTCATTTACTTTTTACGACAAATAATGGCTAAGTTTCGAAGCGATTTTAACCAATACAGCATTAATCCTTATCTAATTAAATACCATACATTGTTGATTTAATATAGATCGATATGGCCCTTTACAGCATATGATTTAAATGAATATTTTCGAAGATATTACAGATTTAAAAATTGCGGGACGTAGCGTGCGGGCCACGGGCAATAATGAACAAATCAAAACTACTGGATCGATTTTAATCATTTTTTCAGTGAATGACATAGGCTATATATTTTATACCCGTGCGAAGCCGGAGCGGGCCGCTAGTTACGTATATTCTCAAAACATGAGGCGAGCCAATGCCCAATTGCCCACCTATTTCGTCAGGCATGCAAGTCTATTTTTGTAAGAATTATGTAGTCAGCAAATGAAATCTGTGTGAAATTATAGAATACACATAATTGCCTATGGGCTATGTATCTAGTATAAATTTAATAATTAATAGTTTCTAATAACTCGTTTTTCTTTTTCGCAGGTAAGTGTTGATACTTCTACTTCAGTTGCTTGGAGTTTCTTATAATTCATGGTAAGTTATAATAGATTGCAAACTTAAGCAGCGCTTTCTGTGCTTCGGTCCGTATTTGACTGGGTAACCGTTAATTAAAAACGGATCCCTTCGACTGACTAAATAGAAAATATTCATAATACTTAACTCAACAGCAGGTTTTTTAATCTGATTGCACAGTGTTTTTTCTATTTGCAGACCTGATGCTCAATAGCATTTAAGTCATAAGCAGTAGCGGGAATGGTATTTGTCAATGAATTTCAAAAGTACAAAAAATACTGAAACTTTGTAATTATTAAGTTGTAAGTTGCCTTTAATTACATATTGACATATCAAAATTACGTCTTTAATCGCCAAATGAATAAGCAGAGGTGTTCTCTTTTATAAAGAGTCAATTTCACTTATGATTTCGCCGAAGCTTAATATGTAGCGTATATTACAGAAGATCACGCATGTATTCCCCGAAGGGGTAAAGGTGTATAGTAGACCCAAATATCGTTGTGATTAAACTCGTCTAGTAGTAGGCGAACCTATTGGTTTTAATTTTTGCTAATCCACGTATCCAGTCTCTCATGTCTGTGGCCAGATTTCTGTCCAAAATAATATTTTTTTTACATACGTGTTAAGTGAGGAGTACCCATAATCGACGAGCGTGTATGAGGAATGTTATGCGAGTGAATGAGGCGAAAGAAGTATGTCAGGATCATATTCAGTCAGGAAATCCGTGGTCTCTGCCTACCCCTCGTGGAAATAGGCGTGGCTTTATGTATGTAGTTATCGATGTTCATGTTGATGCCATGATTGCAAATTGAATTCTTGATAATTATTCGTTAAATCTCCTCCCCGAGACCACACGACTACGCGATGCATCGCAACAATCCGACCGGTACACTACACTGCGTTGCAAACAAAAGTGCCCAGTTCAATTCGACTAATGGAGGGAGATAAGCTCCCTCCCATTATACACGTCTGACGTACACTTCGGGCCGAAGAAGTGTACTCGTGTTATGATAATGCACTTTGTGTACAGATTGTTGTTTGATGTGATTGATGGCGGTTGTAGAGACAGGGTAATCTGTCTGTCTGTTTGTTTGTGTGTTTTATCTGAACGTGTGACGTTTATGACAGTTTGTGGGTTTTCTGAGAGGTAATTAGCTTTTAACTAGTTTTCTACTGCTGCTGCTGTATTGAAATCTTTTCTTTATACATATACCATTCATGCATGCCATATATTATATATATACATTATTTATTTTTTCCCTCTGTACAGATTTTATATATTTAAATGTATTATTTATTTATGTTGTATCTATTTGCACCGGTTTGACGTCATATCGTTGGGATCGCCTATCGCTGAAAATCAGCGCTGACACTTTGTCTCGCACGGGGTCGCAGCATTAATGCTGAGCGAGGACCGTATTACGTGCGTGGGATGCATATACCCCCTTCATGTTAATTTTTTTCTCGGTATGTTTATATTTTTTGTGTTATATGCGTTTTACTCACGTGATTAAAAGTATTTATTTCTTATTTCTTTCTACATATATAGGTGGTTTCATGTTGTACAATTAAATAAATGCTCCCTGTTATTTCTTATACAAAATAGAAGGATAGGTGTGAATGAGAAAATGTATGTGTATTTTTGTTACATAATGACGTCTGAATCACTGAATCGATCATTACATAATTTGAAATGGAGATAACTCGAGCCCTAGGCGAAGACATAGACATCATTTCTATACCGAAAAAGATGCAATGAATGAAATGAAATGAAAGATGCAATGAGACGAAGCTTCGTGCAAAAGTTATTTTTCAACGTTAAAGTTTATGCAATAATAGCAATATTAATTCCACGATTAGTAATCGGTTATTTGTAAATAATTATCAATATTTCGTATTCCCTATCCTTTCACATTTAGTGGAAGTGGTTATAAACGGGCATATTGGAAACACGGAGGGTCCTAGAATGGGGAATCGCACAAATCATTTGTGTTAATCTCTTCAGTAGGTTATGTTGAAATGTGGGTAGGTATGCCAATTAACGATAGCCGAGCAAGTGGCATTTAGGGCAAGGTTAGTGTTAAAACATTACATGAAACTTGTAATACCTATACAGATTTCCAGGTTCACTTTCATGTATTTCATTAGGTACGGAACACATCTCTTAAAAAAATGTATTGTTTCTAACCGACTTCGTCAAAAAAGGTTCATTTATATAACGGATGTTGTGTTCAGCGAAATTTTTGACTAGTAATCCGTATTTGATAATGCTTTTTGTTTGAAAGAGAATGATGGGCATATACTTTTGACAATATAATCAGGACCTTCGAAATCATACCTACCACGGAATTCGATTTTTAGTATTTTCAAAAAAAAAAAAACGAAAATAAATTTTCATTGTAATAATTGTACCTACGTAGGCATTTATTTTTAATTATTTCATCATCATACAGGCATTAACTTTAAGTTGACAATAATGATAAGTATCGCTTATCTCTTATATCAGTATTCGCATGTATATTACAATCAATCGCCCGTGTTTACGAACGGTGCACGAAGATAACGTATCTCCAGTATCGTACCACAAACGGCGCAGTAATGTACGGCTTGTATCATTACGACGATGGCGTAATACACACGAGTATCTTTAAATAAATCGTTAATTAAATAAGCAAAGAGAAAAGACTAATCAAGAAATGGACTTCACAAACAAAGTAGTTATCGTGACTGGCGCAAGCTCGGGCATCGGCGCAGCTTCAGCCATTCTCTTCGCGAAACACGGAGCCAAACTCACTTTAGTTGGAAGAAATGAGGAGAGACTCCACAGTGTTGCTCAAAAGTGTGAAGAAGCACACGGTATACCACCCTTATGTGTCAGACTTGACCTAACTGCTGATGGAAGCTGTGCTGCAGTCGTTACAAAAACAGTCGCTAAATACGAAAGAATTGACGTCTTAGTAAATTGTGCGGCCAAATTCCTCATCGGGTCCTTATTCGACGACAATATTGACACCTTCGACGAAATGATAGACATCAATCTTCGTGTGCCGTACAAAATGACTCATCTAGCGTTACCATATCTAGTGAAGACTAAAGGCAATATAGTAAACTTGCACACAACGAAGTACACAAGAGTGCGGCATGGATTCCTGCCGTATACTGTCTCCAAATCTGGATTGGAGAGGTTCACAAAATCAGCTGCTGTAGAACTAGCCAGTGAAGGAGTGAGGGTCAATGCTGTGCAGCCAGGATTGACGAGAACGAACATCCTGGCGAACCTAGCGATGGGAGAGGATGAGATGCAGAAGACTTATGACACTTTATCAAATAACATGACTATTCTGGAACCCGATGAAGTTGCTAAAATGGTGGTGTTTATAGCAAGTGGGATCTGTCCTAATTTAAATGGTGCTCAGATAGGACTCGATGGCGCGCAGTCGCTGTTGTGATGTAAACAATTAGGATTGTGTGTGATTTCATTTGCTTAATCCAGTGGGACGATACTGTGTGCTAGAGTTTGTTAAAGAGATTTATTTTGTAACTATTGATGAAACCTAATTGGTTTCTGTTGTTTCGAAATTTGTATAAACGCATGTAACGTTATTATGGACAGTTTTAATTTAAACTTCGTTTTGTGACGTGTGAAGAAGAATATCAGACTTAAAATTATACTCTTTCAAATCTTAGTAATTAGTATTGTTCTAATTAGTACTTAGTGCATATTGATAGTCTGATAAATTATTTTTAAGTATGATAAACATATTATCAAGAAAAATATTTATAAGTACCACAATACGTCAAATATACGGTGATATAGGTTGATATAGGTTTTTCCGTTATGTAATTCTCAGCAGCAAGAAATCTGGATATGTTCCCGGTTAATGACATAACTGGCGAATTACGTGGGTACCATAACTGTACCGTCTTCTTAGAAAAAAATATTACTTTAGCAAATATTTAGTTGGTCAGAGAAATAATCAAATACCAAATTAAATAATTTAGCCAATCATGATAACTTATCCATATGACGTGGGATATATTACTGTATCGTACTGATATGTATTAACGTAATGGGTTTATAAAATGACCACGTTGCTATGACGATTAAGGTCTTAAGAAAAGGAAGTAAAATTGGATGTTAATATTATCTATAGTATTGTTTTATTTATTAATAATGTTTCCGTTACCATAGAGCTTCAACCTATTCTAGATTAAAATGGCCGCAGTTGGCAATAAACTGTTGCTCAGATCAGGGAGCCATAGACAAGTGGCCGAATAGAATGATAAATGTATGGAGTTGACATGTTGAAATGTTTGGACCTCAGACCAGAGTAGGAACTCTTAGAATATAAAATTTATGGTTTGTACTATGTAATATATGACATACGTCAATCTCATATATTTTTCATTCGATTCGATTTCCATTTGTTAATCTTTTTGACACTTGTCTAATACCAGATTCGCAGTTACGTCAATAATTCATCCTAAACAGATTTCAACATTCTATGAGATACGGGTCGGCTAATGACTTACAATTGAATATTCTTCGGATTTAGGTATGTGTCAGGTCAGTGTCAGATTCAAATTCTACTGAAATATAAATGCAAAGTATATTTTATGCGATGCAAAAAAAAAAGAAAAAAAATGTTTTTTACATATCGTCGTTGATAGTCCAATACCGCGTAACCAACAATATTCAAAACCGCGAATGTACAAAAAAAGCAAAAATGAAATGTTGAAAATAAACTATTGAGAATATTGACTTTTAAAATAGTACCTACATTAAAATATGGAGAACGAAACGGTCCTATAATCAAGTTCGATCAAAATTTGGTCGATTAGTTTTTTTGAAACTTAGTTTTTGGCTCTCATGTAAAATTAGCGAAAGTGTACATATGTACACGGTAGTTAACAATATTAGTTATGCGGAATTGGACTATCAACGACGATAAAGGCCCATTTTTAACCCAAAATAAAAATAAATGGTTTCTATGAGCTACACGACAGGCAAAAGCTAGTACCTATTACAATTATACTACAAGTTAGGCCATTTCAATACTCTTACTGATAACTTGCACTTAGAAACAAGTTCCATATCCCACAAGCGGTGAGACGAGCAA
Source organism: Abrostola tripartita (assembly GCA_905340225.1). Lineage (NCBI taxonomy): Eukaryota > Metazoa > Arthropoda > Insecta > Lepidoptera > Noctuidae > Abrostola > Abrostola tripartita. Next base: position 7,075,190 of record HG996512.1, read on the forward strand.
GCCAGTCAATTGTTATTGTTAGTAGAAGGAATATGCCATCAGTGTGACTATGGAGTAAGCTGTCCGTACGGTGACGTGTCGTTAGGCGTCCAATTAGCAGCGACATGGGACTGATGGAGAGACCTTTGACTGTATTGCTATTGAAGTAACGTGTCTTGTGTGGCCTGTTTGGAATAGTTTCGTCAATCAATACTATAGTCATGTGCCCATGACAACGTAATAGGGCCGGACTGGAAACATACACTAAAAAACTATTAAATAAGTCCTGTCATTATGCTTTTGCAAGCAATTTTAAATTACCTTTAACTTTCTGCTCACGATGTCGTCCGCGTGAAAGTTTTTGCGCGATTTTTTTGGCATAAAAAATAGCTTTAGGTACTTCAAAAAATTCTGGAAAAAAAATAATTAAAAAAAGGTTTCCGACAAATTGAGACCTCCTCCTTTTTTTGAAGTCGGTTAATTACCATCAGTTTCGTGAAGCAGTCAAGATGAGGTAACAAACTTATATAGAGAGAGTCAACCTAAATGCGAAAAATTGCGTTAATTTACATTGTTGTTTTTCGCATTTTGGTATACTAATTACTTGAAGTTCTATATATTTGGGATAAGAGTGATACCTATCTAAACAAATACAGAATACACAGTTTGAATCCCAAATGCACACATATAACATAGACCTCAAATTCCTCGATTGCAATATCCCAAAAGCATGATATTCACGTCCTAAAACCCATTGATATGCAGCGTCCGTCCGCCGCGGCAGACAGATTGACACTGACGTTACCGTGATTATAAAGATTGCATTACCTGATCGAGAGCCACCGGATCTGACCGGATTTGCAACGGTTTGACTGGCTTCTATAAGCTAATATTGAGTTTAGTTTGCTTAAAGTTTTTATTTTTGTTTAAGTTAATTAGCTTCTCTAAAACAAATGTAGATTTTTAATGTTTTAAGTGTTCATTACTGTAATTTGTTATACCCATCCGTTATAATTAAATAAGGCGAAAAAACGTAGATATGATGCTCCTTGCTCTTAAATTTGACTTTGTTTGACCAATGATTAAATTATACCTGTCACTGTCGTTTGCATGTCAAATAAAAGAGATGTTAATAGAACTTAAATGTGTTTTATCATCGTTTATTAGTTTAATTTTGTTAGGTTTAATTTGAAAAAACTTCGCCCCGCACTAGGAATTTCTCCTGTATCGTGGGTGCGTTTCACAAACATGAAATATCACATACACACTTCTTGACGACCTGATTGGCGCAGCGGCTAAGCGATTGGACTGCTGCGCTAAGGGTTGCGGGTTCGATTCCTGTATTGCACAAAAATTTGTGTGATCCGCAGATGTTTGTCCCGAGTCTGGCTGTATGTGTATGTGATATTTCATGTTTGTGAAACGCACCCACGATACAGAAGAAATTCCTAGTGCGGGCCGAAGTTTTTTAAATAATGAAATTTAAAATATACATTTTAATCTCAATATCAACACAATCTTGACAAATTAGACTTCGGACTTTAGGTGTATGTAGGTACTGATGCACTTACATATTACATTAAGTACATATATTGATGGTGCGAAGTCTCTTATCAGTAATTGTGCAATGTCATTTGGGTCTTACGTTTGCATTGTAAGTACGATAAGTAGATATTATTATATAATTAGTTTTCATAATATTTTTACGTTATCAGGTAATTTTAGATGTGGATTACATAATAGATCAGTAAAAGTTCTGCATATTATATGGATACTGCTATAATGACGTTTTGAGAGCTATTTTGTGTGTATTTGAATAAAGTATTTAATTTCTGTATTATTATGCATCTGTTTATCTATTTTATTTCTTTCTCATGTCTCTTTTCTATTAATCTTCGTATCGGCATGTGCTATGTCTAAGGAAACAGGCCTCTTACCATGGTCTCTTAAAGCAGGGCAGTATACGATGTGGAGGCGAGACGCCGCGACGTGCAGTGTAGTGCGGCGTCTCGCTTCCACAACGTATACAGTCCTGCTTTAAGAGATCATGGTAAAGGGGCAGGTTATGCTCATGTCCTAGTGTAGAGATTTGCCAGTCAAAAAAGATGGTAGCGAGGTTGATCGCCTAGGGTGCTCCAGACGTACTTAGGTACTATACATGAATGCACTGACATAGGAGTTTTAACCACATTTCAAAATAAGACCCATTTAAATCTGAGTGGCAGATGGCGAACCTAGACACAAATATTGTCGCCATAAGAGACTTTAATTATATTTTCCATTTAAACAGCAAACCGCTAAGATTAATCTTGTACCATCAATCTCCAGCTACAGCGTTAGTCTCTATTAAGTCAACAGCTTCTCACGATGAAATAAGTAAAGTCAAGAATAAGAAGTTATCTAAAGTTTTAACTAAGTTAAGGAATCTACACGCTTCTAGTGGTTTGTGCAAGATACATCGAGGAATATATTGTACGACACGTTTATCAATCATGGTTTATAAATAAAATCACCTAATTGGCGCTTCGGCTAAGCAATTGGACTGCTGCGCCAAGGGTTGCGGGTTCGATTCCCGCACGTTACAAAAATTTGTGCGATCCGTAGATGTTTGTCCCGAGTCTGGGTGTTTGTGTATGTATGTGATATTACATGTTTGTGAAACGCATCCACGATACAGAAGAAATTCCTAGTGTGGGGCGACGTTTTTTTTAATGCTTAGTGGTGATCAGTGCTTTATCTTTCTGTATAAGAGAAGAGGCCTTTGCCCTGCAGTGGGACTGTACAGGCTGTTATTATTATTATTATATATAGATACGTACAAGTTTGTATTTATATTGTCAGCATAGGAGCAACAAACGTAATGAAATAGTGTACCTATTCATCTAAATAGGATTCTTTGAAATGGTTTAACGGCTAGCTCTTAAAAACAGAGTAGTTTGTTTTAATGCCTGTTTCACCTATAAACGGTTGTAGTAACCGTTACTGTGAGCTAACCGAGCTTTCAATATCTGGAAGTTATAAAATTGTTATCGATTCCCAGATGTATATAATCGAACGTGTTTGTTTATTGTTTCAAGATTGTATGGCCGCTGCGGTTGACGTTTTTATATCGTAAATTCGTAATTAATATTTGTATGGTGTTGGAGATATTGTGGTGTTTTTACATAGAGAATGACGTTCTCTGTGCTTTGGTACTTCATAGAAACGCTTACTAAAGATCATTAGAACAATGAATTATCATGTAGGTAATGTTTTTCATGAGTGCCCTAAACGAGTGATCGTCACATTTTTCGTTGTGGAAGCGAGTTGCCGCTAGTTTTTAGTGTAGTACGGCGTCTCGCTTCCACAACGGAAAGTGTCCTGGTTTAAGAGTTCATGGTATGGGGTATACGCTTTATTGACATTAATTAATTTCATTTCACACAATTATATTCATACCGATCAATCACTAATCATAGAAATGACTAAGGTTTTCTTCTGTAACATTAATGGGTGCATTTTATATCATATCAAGCAAAAGTGCGAACTCTATACAAAGTTATTATAAGCACTATATATCGGGAATCCGTTCGCAAGTTTCCAGTTATAGTAGAATCGTTTGTTCACCAAGTTTAAGACCATTTGAATAATGCAATCTGTTTAGTAATGGTCAATACCGTCCTAATTTCATTATTTAAATACTAATCTTAATATCAAACGAATGACTTGTAATCCCGCCGTTATTCATCTCTAAACCGTTTTAATATCGCTCCGGAATCGTTTACCAACATACTTACCCAGGCAAACCTATCAAAACTCAATAACTTTAGCGCGCTGACAGACACGATCCAATTTACAACCTTATAACATTCATCAGACGGCACAATATTGGATGCACTCGCCCACAATGGGTGAAATCCCGCGAACTTGGAAGAAAGCCAAAAACCGTCTACCATTTTAGTTAGATTCATAGACCGTTGTACATTTAGTTGTGAACAGCACTTTGGTGTATGGAGTTTCAGGATGGCAGGGGTCATTTAAGACTGGTTACTTAGCTGGTTTAAAATATTCTGATATTAATAGGCAAGGTAATTTATTACTGATGATAGTATCGCTTTGTAAAATCTAAACATTCTTTCATGTCCAATTTGTTGGCGTGATTTTTTGTTCAGATCTGCGTGATACAGATTAATTGTGTTGTAATTGTAGGTTTTTTTTTATAAATGGCAGTGACATTTGTTCTGTGTTGGTAACATGTTGATCGATGAGGTTAAGTGAATGTCGTTTAGTACATATCTGGATGGGTGGTCGTGCTCTTAAATCCGAAATAAAACAAAGTTTTCTGAATAGCTTTTTTAAACTTGTATTTACTTAGCTATAGGTATTAGCTTAGGTATTAGAGATATATTTTATCAGTAAACAAGTTTTGTTCATTTCATTTCTTTATAGTTCTTGATTCTAATGGCTCTTGTAAACATTCTGCCATAGGAACTTTGGCTTGTTTTTTTGTTTATACATTACATTTAGATTTATCGCTATAAGTTTGACATATGGCAGTTTAGCTTCATTTGAGACTTGCGTCCTGATTCTATCTGATGTCCTTTCATTAACTTTCATCACAGCTTTTATACGCTCTTTAGTTAAGGGTGTACTTGACCTGGCCCTTGTCCAAAACATTTATTGGTTCAATATAATATTATTATGTAAGTAGTTGAGTTTATATCTCTGCTGTCCTGTATTGATCTAATTATTTTTTTGGCAAGAGCCTGTTTTTTAGCCACCCCTGCTTATCTTGTACAAGATTAGCTTTTGTAATCCATTTTTTTTACTTGAGTTAATGAAGCTAAGGATCGTAGCACATGAAAAGCCGAGGTCTCTGCCTACCCTTCTGGGCAATATGCGCGACCGATGCGATAATGCCTGTAACTCTGTATAAATAATCTAGTAAATGCTCTTATATTATTATATTAAAATAATTCAGTAAAGTTTAAAATATCAATAGATAAAATGGCAAAACAAAAGATTGAAACATATTAAATCATATAGATTTCGATCAAACTGATATTAAAAAGTTAAAACGTGGGTAGTCAGCGAAAAGTTTAAATTTCCGGACGTGCGGGCTCGCGCCTCGGGCGTCTCCGTCACTCTGTGATCGACACGCGGACCGGCAGGACGTGTCGCGGAAATTAACTTTAACGTATCAGATTGGCATGATAGTGGAAAAAAGGTTTTGTATCTGATTTGGACGGCAACTATTTATTTTCTGAATGTATTCTTGAGTTGAACGTTGTTTCTTTGCTTAATATTTGTAGGAAAATAATTATTAGTTTTGTGTAATATCTATATGAAACATTTAGTAAGTAACAAGACAAGTATGACAATTCGACTAAAAAATCTAAAAAAAATAGGTCTGGTAATCGGGGTGCAACAGAACTCCATTGCTGTTATTCTTATTTTAATATTCATCCAATCATATTACATAATTTAGTCTTGACTATTTATAAATGCCTTTATGTAGCTTAAATAAATATAATACTTTTAGACTTTACAAAATTCTCTCAGTACCTACCAATTTATTTTTATACACAGATGCAGCTAAACTTGTTTCTATTGGCCAACCAATTATGTTATTCACTGGTATCCTAAGCAGGCATCTAACTGCGCCTTTCTCCGATCGAGCCCTACACTACACAAACCCATTACTGTGACCTTTACTCGCGATAGAAAGCGAGTTTTCTCTCAGCTGCTCACGTAACAGGTAACTGGATAATGTACCTTAAACTTTCTTGTTAGGATGTACATTTATGTTTACTTACATAAACGTTAGAAGTATTAACTCAGTAATTAAAATTATCGTAGATGCGTTAAACTTAATACGATGTGTTAAGGATTTTTTTTGTAGAAAGAAAACGCTTTATTTGGTAACCATACTAGCTTCTGCTTGTGGTTTCGCCCGTGCTTTAGTCTTCCAAAGGCCTAAGTGCGATACATAACCCTTGTCCTTCCTCAAGGTTCTATCTTTATTTTTATAATTATATTCCTATCTTAATCGGTTCAGTAGGTTAGTTGTAAAAAGTATCAAATAAACAATATCACTATTTGTTTATTTGATACTTTTTACAACTAACCTTTTATATTACTTTCGCATTAAATATAGGTATTTGTAAGAATAATTAACATTAGTTTTTGTAGATAAAACAAAAGGTGTTATAATTTGCGTCCGATAACATATCAAAGTATAAGTAATTACAAAACTAATGACCACTCCTTATTCTGTGATTGCTTACGTTACAAATTATACTTCGGGACATAATAATTTTTACTTACATAAATTCATGGTTATTGTTCCTGCAGGGGTAGGTTCTCTTAACATCTCTGATGTTTCTTGGATTAAGCGTCTGCACCAACATGTGACGCATAAAATCCAATGTAATAACTAAGTGTCAAGCTTAAAAAGAGATAATTGTATTCTTTTCTTTATTCATTCTTGTCTTACTTTAGAATTTTCTTGACTCTAGAATCTTCTTTGTCAATAGGTACGTTAAGTGACAAAACAATATTCAAAACTAAATAATGATACAAAAACTTGCAGCAGCCATTGCAATTATAATTTCAGCCTGTATTTTTTCCTAGAAGTCTGAATGCTTGTCACCTTGACATCTCCAAAGAATCACCTTTTAAGAAAAACTCACGACTCGGCGACGGAGGCTAAATAAAAGGGAAGCCCCATTAAACTTCTCAAAAGGTGACAGTTGTGTCTTTTTTATGAAAAATGTGGACATTTCTCTTCGTCATTTTTGTGTTTACTTTTCTAGGTTTTTAGATTTACTGAAGTAGCCCTGTATTACGTCAGTATTCCAAGATGGCGTAGATAAAGGTGTGATGCTACGCGTTTAAATTTCGTCAGATATTTTAAGCTTGCCATTTATCGGGTATACAGATTTTTGTAGTCAGGTTTTTTCGCTAACCCGCTGTAAGCTAGCGTGGTGATCAATGCTCAATCCTTCTATTTATAAGAAATGGCCTTTGCCCTGCATTGGGATAGATATAGGCTGTTATTTTATTTATCGGGTAAAATTATTGATTAAATTCTCCGAAAAACGTTTCATGATTGAGAAACTGCTCATCGTTAGCCCGTTGCAGTCCACTGCTGGACATAGGCCTCTCCCAAGGTACGCCACAAAGCCCAGTCTGAAACTGCTCAATGCATAAAATATTATCATTTACCCATGATATTTCGGATTAATCAACTGCTTGAATATCTCAAACACTTTGAAATATTACTGACTTAAAATCTGTATAGTCACATGGTATCAAAATAGCCTGTTGGCTGCAGTACTGAAACTGTATCCCCGATATCATTATCTTAATATTCTCTTTCGGTGTTTCTTCTCAGAGGTAGTCAGTTAGGAAATGCCGACGCCATCTATCTAGTTTAAAAAAAAATGACGTGTAAAAGTGTTTTTAAGACCTATTTGCAGAAATAAAATCATTTATCTTTGATCCTCTATATTAAGTCCGTCCATATGGAAAGCATGCTAAAAGCTATTATAACAATATATCGTTGACATCCTTACTTGCTTGAACGAAAACCTGTTATGATTGTAGTTGCCTATTTATGACTCAACTAACCATAAGAAAATTTGCATGCAGATAGCTGGATCCGTTGAGAAATATATTGGTTACTTTTTATCCTAGAGAAACATTAATATTTATCACCACTCTACGTAGTACGAGACAACACAACTCTTTAATTCAGTGTTCACATCTTTATAGAGCAGAGGTAATAAATTCATGACTCAGTTTACAAATTTCGTCGGTGATTCATCCTACCATCCCATCGTAATAATTTTTCATCTACTTTCAAATACAAATTTCCGCTAGCAATAACTCAAATCCTAAATATATGTCACTGAAGATTTAATAGCATCGAGCACACTTTTAAGACGTTTTTGTTTTTTTATTAACAAGCTTCTGCCCGTGACTTCGCTCCCTTAAAAACAGCTTTTCATGGGATATACCTGCATTCTAATAAGGGACAAAAATAGCCTACCTTATACTCTCTCGAGCTTATAATCAACTTCATCTTTATGCAAAAAGTCTCGACTATCCGCATCTCCATTGTTAGGTGAAACAAGGACAAACTAACACACACACACACATTTACAATATTAGTTGTAGGTATTTTATTACGCTGTATCGTGCGCTTTGATTTGCGAGGTGCATTAAATTTTGAATTAATGTCGAATGTCTTTTGTTTTCAACAGCCGAGCTATTTAGGCTCCTACTATTTATATCTAGACTAGCTTTTGCTTGCGGAATCGCTCGCATTAATTTAGATTTGACGATGAATTAAGTAGCTGTAAACAGTGTTTGTACACTATTTAAGTTTTTAATAATTGAATACAATCGTGATTCGAAATACACGTAGTGCCATCTACCGTTTTAAAGCAATTGTGACTGTAGAAAGTATTTGTTCTTTCCCTCAAGAACAGAACTTTTTATTAGATGATAGGCAAATATCCTTTTCTATGTATCGGTTAAGTAGTTTATGCGTAAAAATGTAACAAACAAACCAACTTACTTTCGCATTAATAATAGACTAGCTGCGCCCAGTGGTGTTACCCGCTACATTTTTAAGGGATAAAAAGCCTTTGTGTTAGTCCTGGGTATCAGTGACTTAATACAAAATTTTATCAAAATCGATCCAGCCGTTTGTGCATGAAGTAGTAACAAACATACAAACACACTCACATTTTCCGCCTTTATAATATTAGTGAGATGAGATGTCGCTAGTGCCGTTTTGATTTGAATTAGTTTAATGTTTGCAAAGTGTTAATTAGAGTTATATGGATATTAAAATAATTTGATAGATTGTAATTGTTCGTTGCGACAGTTCAAGACATTAATGATCGGTTTGAGGAAGTCTTGTAAATCATTGGTGTTATGGCCTATTAACTGGGTTTAATTGTAAATTAACGATGTTTTGTTAAATGATATAGATGTAATTCTAATTAAAATTATTGCTAATGTTTTTTTATAACTGTTGTGTATAAGTGAGATTACGAATATAATGCTCTTTAGACGATGGGAAAACGTGTATGAGATGACAAACCCAGTGCAGGCTCTATAAATGGCAATAGGCTCGTCATTTTATCATGGACCTTAAAATAAACGTCGAAGTTCAATTTGTGTGTACAGGAAAACTCTTCTAACTATTGCGAGAGCCGGACTGCATGATGATTTGTTGGGCGATGTTTGAAGTCTTAACTACATTTAGGTATGAATCTAAATTGATAAAGGAAATTTGAAAAATGATGGCATGATGTCACGAGCGGGACTTGAACCCGCGTCCTTTGCCGTACCGTTGCGCTTGTCTAACCAACTGAGCCACCGTGTCGCTGATCGAATTTCAAGTTCCCTTTTTAGTATTTACGTCTTAAGGGTGACCAAGGGTGGCACCAAAAGTCATACACTTAGGTAGTTAAAAAAGTATTGCTGATTAAATCATAGACGCTAATGAAACATCAATGACTCATCGTACGGTTTCAAAATATCATGCCTCTGAAGCCGGCAAGTACACTTCTCACTCCTCAAGTCACAAATCGTATTCAAGGAACCAATGAAAGGGCTCTCATCTAATGAATGCGGATAAATCAACCGTCAGGATATTAAAGAGTACGCGGTGATTAGTTGGCATATGAGTGAGACAATGGCTGGTTTTATTTAGTGGCGATATTTCGAGTGTGCCAAACTAAGTAGAGCAGAATGTTAGTCTTTGTTATGTGTGTGGGCCGAGTCAACGGCGGCAGCGGGTTAAGTTCGTAATGGTAAAATAATGGTAGGATTTTTATTATTTTTTGAGAAGTCGTGGTGGCCTACTGGTTGATAGACCGGATTTCTATGCACGAGGTTGCAGGTTCAAACCCAGGCAAGTATCAATGTGACTTTTTCAATGCCATAAATACTTTCTTAGATATTCTAAGACACCACTGACTGACGGTGACGGAAAACATCGCTGAAATCGCCCACCCGCAATGAGCTAGCGTGGTGATCAATGCTCAATCCTTCTGTATAAGGGAAGAAGTCTGTGCCCTGCAGTGGGACAGTTATAGGCTGTAATTATTTAAGATAGCACAAATTCATCTAATAAGTGAGAATGCGAATAAACATGAAAATTATATTTTTCCCCAAGTAATTGGATATTTAATGTGTTGGTATACATTTTAGCTTTCTGCAAGGCTTCTCCTAAAATCATTAACTTACTAATAACTTTTTCAAATCTCACACTCCTTCGCGCGCGAATTAAACTTCAATATATGTACATAATTAGTCAATGATATATATATGTAATTTGTTCACGTAGAATGATATTAATGACACGGCAAAGACAAGTCTTGTTGACATTATTTTCTTTCCAATAAAGGTAATTTTTGACATTCAATCATTGACCGAGAGTGACCGCGGATATTTTTTCTGAGTCTGGTCGCTTGTGCATGTAATATCCCATGAATGTGAAATGCAGATACACAAAAAAATACTAAATAGAACATACTTACAATGTTATCTTAAACAAATCGCTTTCACCCAGAGGTACAGTACTGTTACTATGTCACCAACTCCCGCATTCTCTCGTGTCCACACCGCGATGTATTGCAACATTGTTATGTTTAATTACATTGTCTCTGTCACATTATTTTGATTCTAATGTTCCGTCACTGATGTAACGCGACGGTGCTTGTGCCAGACTAGTATTTACGCTGGCAAGTGTGAGGTTCAAAGAGGAAATCAATATGATTTACTGTCGTTCGAAAACTGTGGTTTAATTTTTGATGATGACTCAGAAAATCGATAGATAGATAGATAGAATATGCTTTATTGTACACCATAAAATACATGTCTTATACTTAATTTATTACATTATCGTTAATGCAGTGGGTACAATGGCGGCCTTATCGCTTAAAGCGATATCTACCAGGCAACCTTTGGAAGGACAGAATGTTAGAAAAAGTATGGATAGTCAGTGGTGTACAGCAGTACGTAGATTACAATAAAACAGATACGAAATAATTTAAAGATGAGAGTCTAAACAAGATACATATATATAAAACATACATATAATAATGTATATATATTTATACATATATAATATATATCAATAAATACGCTGTTGATAGAACTACATAAAAATACAGTAACCATTAAGAAATTAGTTTAATAGATAAGAAATGATTCTTAACTAATGTCCTAAAAGAAGCTATCGTTTGTGCTTGTCTTATAGCTAAAGGCAACGCATTCCACAAACGTACGGCCAGTACTTCCAGGAAAATAGTGTCTGGTTTAGGTAATGTGCATTTGGATCTGATGCTGTATAAAGTTGCATTCGATTGATTTCACTTTGAAGGTCAAAATAACAAGTGTTTTTCAACTTAGTTAAATAACAAACAAAATATGTATATGTATTCGCCGATTCCGGTCAATATTTTATGACCTTTTATAGTATAGCAGTGGACATTATCTTTGTTCTAGTCCCCCAATTAAGTGTGCAGGTAACTACACTTATATGTCATGTCTAATAAAAACACTGTTAACTGTGTGTAGTAGATGAAATCGTATCAAAACCTCTTAAACCGAGTTAGACAAGCAGAAGACCAATCACATTACCAAAGCACCAATCAAATAATTTTAAATTAATATCGCTACCGCCTATGACATAAACCAAACGCTATCCGAACAGTTAGCTTTATTTAATCACATATTCTCCGTCAGACGTGACGAGTTGGACGACCGTTGCGGACGTGCATTATTTTGATTGTGACGTCCCGTTTCAATATGAATTGTCGCCGTCGCTTGTGCCTTGTGCCAGATTCAGTGATTGGTTACAATTATAGCTGGGTAACGTGAGGTATTGATGTGTGTTTGTTTGTTTTCTAGTTTAGGGTTACCGCTTTGTTTATGGTTTGAGGAATATTGGTAACGCTTCAAGCGATTGGGTCTATCATTACATAATTTTGATGTACCTATCTAGTCAATTAAGGAGTTTTCTATGCATCATTGTGGCGTTCTAAGGGAGAGGCCTTTGTTCAACAGTGGACGTCTTCCGACTGATGATGATGATGTTATACCATATGCATATCGACCCATCATGTCGAAACAATTCGAAAATTAATCTTTTCGGAATCGGGATTCAAACCTTCGACTTTTCTACGGATACAGATTTAAATGAAACCTTATAAATGATTAAACTTGATACTCAATGAATTCCACGAAACATTTTCTTGGCGAAGCGTAAATAATCCACAGACGAGCGTCTTATTCATTTCAGTGGATTTTTACGTTCATTTATATCGCGCTTGATGAATGAAGGGTTTATGAAAATAACTCGTATCTCTTTGTCCCAGGTAAGGCGTGAAATGTGCAAGTTGTGGTGTTTTTAAACTGTCATTGTTTAAGTTTGGGCAGTAGGTTGACGGTTGTTTTTGGTGATTTACCAATTTGTCGAGCTGCTTGGTGTTTCTTTCGGGCATAGTTTATGCCCAGATGGGTTATTTTGATTGGGTATTAATGAGCTAAAACCTTGTAAGGATTTTCTGTCTGATCCAAAATTAATTTAAATTTTTCGTTTATCTATATTTTCATGGACGCACCCACTAAACATAAATAAAATGTTAAGCGTCTTTGTTTTAACATTTTTTGTCGCTGGTGTAAATTTAAACAAATTGGAGCATTGAATGGTACCTATCCATACCTACCTACCTTGCACAGTTAGATTTCGCGGATTTTTTAATTTCCAAAATAATTCAACCGCAAACCCAAACTAACCTATTGTTTTCTCTTCAAAAAGGTGTGTTTTAAGATGGCCGTCAGATAATAATAAATTCTAGCATTTCATCTTTACGCGAACCAACCATAAATTGTGACAAACTTTAAATCGTCGCGTCGAATTAATTGCACTAATAACGACTCCATTTGACCTATGACATCAATTAAGGGGCAAACTAAACGTAGATTGCTTCTCAGGTGACGGCCTTTCAAAATAGATAGGATAGATCTTATTTCTAAAAGGTTCTCAAGTGATTTTGTCTTCAGAATGTTTCTCTTTCAACCCTAGACAGTATGAAATAGTGTATTAAGAGTAGGCACTAAATACACTATTTCACACTGTCTAGGGTTTAGATTTTGTCTTTTTGAGTGATTGAATTACTAAACATATTTTAGTTAAGGTAATATAATGACTCAAGATTAATTAAGCCAACAACACTACAGGCACATCAGTTGAAAAGAAAACAACTTTCATAAACTTTGTTGGAACCACAAATTTACAACTTTAATTTACGACCAAATACGCCACCTATAATCTAAGTTCAAAATAAAGTAAAATAGAAGAAACAAACCTCTATAAATAATGTAATTTATTACTAAAATTGACCTAATTATACTTCTTTAGATCTGACTCTTAAACTTACGATTATAATCTTTATCACCTTAGACATAAACACATCACCAATTAATTGAATTTGGGTTGAAAATGCAATAGTTTAGAGATTTTTTTCAAAACTGTTTTGTGCCTCAAAAGAGTAAGTCGCCTCCTACAACACTCTCAGGACGAAATGGGGAGGTGCTTTTCCGGCATTATTGTTATATATACCATAAAATAAATAATACGAATACACTGAAACGGCTTAATTTATTGTTATCACATTTCTCATTAAAATAAAAGGGTAAACAATTTTTATCTAATGTTGAGGCACGCTAAGCTTTGTAGATTTTTCCTCAATGTTCGGATTACAAAGTAAATAAAACAATATTACAGGTAAATAAATTTAATTTCGAGATATGATATCATGATAAGATTCCATGCTTGGCGTTTCTATTTTTATCCATTGAACATGAAGTATATCTTAAGAAACGTTAGCGTCGATTCAGGGAAATTTGGTTTTACTCTACAAACTTTACAAATCTACATAATCATGCAAAAGATGCTGCACCATCTAGCAAAAGCTCCGAACCATTCAAATTCGGGAATACGTCACTAGCAGTTAGACATACCAACAACGCCACTTCGTTAGGCTCCAACATCTTTCCATTTGGCATAACTTGAACTAATTCACTATTCACAGACGCTTGCTTGTCACTACCAATCCTCAAATTAGCGAAACTATCAGCCCTTGTGTGCCCTGGACTGATTGAATTGATCCTCACTCCTTCAGACACCATGTCAATTGCAGCATGCCTAGTAAACACTTGTATAGCCGCCTTTGACACGGTGTACGGCATCAAACCAGGACTCGGCCGCTTTGACATCGAAGATCCAATATTTATTATGTTGCCTTTAGTCTTCACTAGATACGGCAAAGCTAATTGCGACAAATGGTATGGCACTCGGAAATTTATATTCATCAGTTCGTCAAATATTTCCATGGAATTGTCGAAGAGAGATGAGAGTACAACTTTTCCCGCACAGTTTACAAGAATGTCTATTTTTTCGTACGTTTCCACCGTTTTTTGCACGACTGCTTCACAACTGCCTGGATGGGTTAAGTCTACTTTTATCCATAAAGGAACTAGACTATTCACTGATACGCATTTGTTAACTGTCTTCAGTAGTCTCTCCTCGTTTCGTCCCACTAGTGTCAGTTTGGCTCCAAAACTGGCGAACGCTACTGCTGTTTCAGCTCCTATACCTGAACTTGCTCCTGTTATGATTGCCACTTTGCCAGTTAAGTCAATTTTATCCATATTCGTAATTGGATCTTATTCTTTTTTATAAATTTATTTTAGATTACATTTATCGATCTGTATTGGTATCACACGTCCGTACTTGATGGTGGTTAGATAATTACTGATAGCATTATCTCTGTTATTAGTTGTAAGTGACTCATAGTAATCTTTAGCCTTCGTGATACTTTTATATTATTTGTTTGACAACTCTTTATCGTCTTACACAAGGATTATTTTTGGGAAATTATAGTTGAGGTAGGTACTTACCAACATTTGTTTGCTTTCACACATATCATTATAGATAACTGATGTTTGAGTGTTTCTTACAACATTAAATATATTCTTAAATTCATAATAGTCAGAGTATTGAAGTTTCATAAGCGCATTTAAGTAATGTTTATGTGAATTAATAAATATTTTGAATAAACATTCTGTAATCAAGATTCCCAGATAGGTCGTAGCAAAAAGCGTAGGTAGCAAGGAGCTTATTAAAAAATTCAACCAGACCAAAATCTTACAAGACCTTTCGCAAAAGAAAATTGATAGCCCCATTTTGTATGATACAGTATACGAGCCATCATTTCCCTCTCATATGCAGAGGCCAAGATTTTTTGCGATATAACCTGAAACCGTGCGACCGCAAACACCGACTCCAAACAATGCCAAGGTTTTCATCAGTGGCACACACGAAGATTTTTTTTGTTTTTACAAGGAAATGTAGGCTGCGTATTGTTTTGGGATATGGTGGCAAACATTAAATGTTGTAGTGTAAGAATGTTTGCAATGAGGATGGCTTTCGACTAAATATTCGTTACTGGTCTTTAGTGGATAAACAAGGATATATGGAATTATCAATGTAAATTTCTGACAATTTAAAGCATCTTCAATAAGTTACCCTTATTCACGTATTGTGGGAAACTCAAAGGCGGCCATTACTCAATAGAACGTTTGGTGCGCCCTGATCAGTGAGCTCGATGCCAAGGTAAATCTAGGTACAGTCAGCACATATATATAATAAGTAGCCATGTTAAGAAACCTTCTGTCAAATAATCAATTCAAGGTATTGTTTCAAATTATAGCAGCATCTAAATTATGCTTTATGAATATCTCGGACTTTTTACTATAAAAGTGGTAGTTTTTTAATTAATTGTTTGTTTAAAATGTTCAGCTACTTATGTTGCTACCTGTACAATGTACTCATACAGACACAAATATATAATACATTTCCAACCATTTTACCACTTAGTCAACGTTTATTTTATAAATTAGCGTCTCTGTTTATACCATTCATGCAAGTTCGTGTTACATGTCTGTATTTGTAGTTACTCGGTCAACATGTTACGCCATAATTACTAGTCGCCGTCATAACATTATTGTACGGATTATCCTCATGCGGTCAAGTGTACTCAACGTGTTTTCATCACGTAATGAATATAATACATTTAGTCTTGCCTGTGTCTTCAATCCCGTGGTCTGGGTTACAGGAATCAAGTTATTGCAAGGAATAGTATCATACATACATATTATAACATTATAAGCTGTTGTGAAAGAAGGACCAACTATAGCATTTCCACCTTTGCGTATGAAATTAGCACTACCTACGTATGCACAGATGTTAATAATATAACGGGGAATCGACAACAATATTTTAGAAATATAACGTGAAGTTTGATCCCAAAACAGTCATAAACATTATGGCCACTTAGTTCAGTTCATTATAACAGTATTTTATGATAGAGTCGTATTTAATAGCCTACATCCGAAATGCCGAAACCAGTTGTACAAAATCGGGTATATTTATGTCAATGTCACAAGCAATAAATAACTTGAATACAATGGGTTGTAATTAAAAATAAATCAGTATTAACAATTCACTCATATATTTTGTTATTTTTAAATTCTTGTATAAAATATTTATCACCGTATAACATTTTTGTTAGATATAAAACACCGAAAAGTTTCACTATAACTTAAAAAGCACTTGACTCTTCCACAATATTGTGTCTTTAATTAGAAGATGCAGCACCATCAACTATCAAACTAGCACCGTTTAGATTTGGGCAAACGTCACTTGCAGCGAAAACAATCATTCGTGCTATTTCTTCGGGTTCTATAATCACATTATTAGGTACGGTTGCAGCAATCTTGTCATACGCCTGGTCCATATCCATATCTTCAACATTTAAATTCGCCAGAATGTTCGTTCTTGTGATTCCTGGACGTACTGCATTCATCCTAACACCTTCTACTACCAATTCCAAAGCTCCTGCTTTTGTAAATCTCTCCATTGCGTCTCTTATCATTGCAAAGGGTAGAAATCCTGGTCTGACCCTCGTGGGCGCTCCAAAAACATTAACAATATTCCCTTTACTCTTCTTTAGATGTGGAATACACGACTGCGTCAATTTATAAGGCACGCGAAGGTTCAAAGCTACAAGGTCATCAAAGATCTCCATAGTAGTATCAAATAGCGAAGTAACACTCGCTTTTCCAGCACAGTTTACTAATATGTCTATCCGTTTGAATGCTTGCACAGTTTTCTTGGTGACTTCATCGCAATTTCCGTCGATCGTCAAGTCTAGAAGGAGGCAAAGTGGCCTTATTCCTTTCGCCGCCTCACACTGTTTCGCTACGTCGAGCAATCTCGCTTGATTTCGTCCTACCAGTGCCAGAGTGGCTCCATGTTGTGATAACAGCTTGGCAGTAGCGGCTCCAATGCCGGAACTAGCGCCGGTTACGATAGCAATTTTCCCGGTAAAATCCATTCCACGGTACCGTTTGTGATGGTGGCTGCCGTACGACTGCAGACGTCACACGCTCGTGTTTCATATATTAGCAAACTGGTTTCTGCTATTGATATGGTTTGGGGTTCTCAAAGTTTTTATTGGTTGCTTTAATTATGTTACGAGATTTTTTGTCACTAATTATTTGCATTAGGTGAAGTTTTTAATTTTGATAATGACACTAGGTTTTCGTCGTTAATAATATTATTTATCGTACTCTCCGCGAATAAATCCAGAGTACGTCTACATAATCTAAAGACAATTCTTGTAATGTTGCTTCAGACATTAAAATCCTCCATTATCGTTAATGCAACTAATTAAGCAATTATAAGAAAATATACCGAACGAAGAGTAATAAATACTAATTAGTCCTACACTTAAGAGATAATTCATCTCACAGTAATTATGGAGCAACTCGTACTTAGAACAGGTTGTTGTTTTTACCGACTTTGAAACGCGAGGTGTACTATTTATGCTTGTTTTAAGTCCACAATTTTTTTTTTTTTTTTTTTGTAAACGTTCATAATTATTTGTTGAGGTTTATCAAGTCATCGTCATCATGATAAAAAAACATGTTTTTTACCAGCCCCAATTTCAATTTTCTTGATATTAAGGCGTACCAAAATATACCTTGTTTCAATATGTAAACTTTAAAAGCAAGGGTAGGTAAAATTGCACAAGGTAGGTACTTAAGTATGAATTAACAACATCTAGAAGAACTGGTATAGAATAAGTATTCATACTACTACTACTAAGGCAATGTATTACCTTGATAAACGGTTAAGATTCTTTATTTCCCATAAGAATAAGATATTCACTTACATGAGAAACACACAATTTTACACTTTAGTGTCAGTTAAACGCACGCAGGCGAACACGAACAGAAACACTACCATCACACAGAATCATGCAATTTCTTTTTTTGTTTTTTGTCACCTAAACGAATATATAAAAAAAATATAAAAGCAATATTTTTTCAATCCCACGTAACTTTCCAGGGTTGAAAATCACAGGTTTAAATTCAACCCCTGCAGTGGTAAGCCCCGCAAAAGTATGTGAAGCTATCCACATTGTTAGTGATTACTAACTTGTGCAGCGCAGTATAAGTGCTAGAAAGTTCTCGAAGCGTTCGGAAATGTATAATGTTGAATAAACTGTGTTAGGTGTATGGTGGTTCGAATACGAAACGGAATATTAACAAGTGGTTTTATGTAGTTTTATAGATCAACAGCGTTTATTATTACAGTCAATAGTCTAGTTATTATATAAAGATAAAACTTTGTACTTATCTCTTTTTTACCCGACTCCCAAGGAAGGGTTATGTTCTTACATTACCTATAGCGCGCTAGGGGTAGGGGTGACATTTGGCATAGTTAAAGTCTATATGCAAAGTACTACCATTATTGTTTAATTTCGGTCAAATTGTAGCCCATGGGCGACCACCATTTTTCAATCAATTTTTTATAGATAAAAAAGTGGGTTTTCGTTTACCAATAAAGAAAGAAAAAAGTTTTTGTACTAGTACCAATAAAAATTTTCGTTCGTAGTGATTAAAATATTTTTAATATTTTGAACCAAAATTAATATTTATCTTTGACATTCGCTGTTCTATTAGATAACAGCTGACAGACCTTCACTGAACGGCCTTGACCCTAACCTGTGTACTGTCACGTAGAATGTGTCACGTGTATACGTGTACACTTGCCGACATTCAACCTTAAACTTGTGTTCAACGGCTGTACTTTCTTATTTAAACAAGACATCTGAGAATAACCAGACTCTATGAAGGCAGGCTCGACTCCTATACCTACTCTCTGGTATAATGTGGGTTAGCTGGGATCAGATTCAACTCCTTAATATTTATTTCATCATCATTATCATCAGCCGTAACACGTCCACTGTTGAACAAAGGCCTCCCCTTTAGAACGCCACAATGAGCGGCAACTTGCCATTTGCGTCCACCGGTTGCCCTCAACTCTCACGATATCGTCGGTCGACCTGACCCTTACCATGAACTCTGAAAGCCGGGCAGTTTACGGTGTGGAAGCGTGACGCAGCATTACTGCACGTAGCGGCGTCTCGCTTACACATCGTAAACTGTCCTGCTTTAAGAGTTCATGGTAAGGGGGCTGGTGGGAGGACACACACAAACAGGACAGTTTACGTTGAGCAAGCGGGGCGCCACATTACACTGCACGTAGCGGCGTCTCGCTTCCACATCGTAAACTGTCCTGTCTTAAGAGATCATGGTAAGGGGGCTGGTGTCAGAGTTTAAACCGCCTGTAGGCCTCTGACATGGCTTCACATACCGTTGAAAAATCTCTTCTTCTTATATGTATGTATGTATCTACTATTTCATAAAACCGATGAGTCTACCTATATGAAGATGAAAGTGATACAGGAAAGAGGTAGGTATGCCATTTTCGTAGTAAGTGGCAATCTATGGTCTCTGTAAAGGCACTGACTATGTCTTCATGTCATAAGTATGTACCACGGTTAAAGCCTGTATAATCATTTTAAATCCTTTTTGTAATCAACTTATTCTTTCACATGGAATCGAGAAATAAAATCATCGCCTATTAAACACAAAAGTTATACAATTTCAGCGTATAGAAAATTTAAATAAAACCATAACCAGTAACAGGGGCTGCGGGCGGCTATCTCCAATAGCAGTCGGCTAATAAATCAGTCAGTATTGCTTAGCGGGCCAATATCTACGTAATACACCGGTCACCGGTCACCGGGCACTGTGTCCGATGCTAATTTATTGAGCACTGACTATGCTTGTGTATAATTGGAGGTGAAATTAATCTATGGGACTGCATTTATTTGTTAAAGAAAGGCATTTTTATGACTTTCTCTTGAAATATAGAGACTATTGGTATCCTTCAAAAAATTAACAAAGTTTAGAATTTTTTGTATTTTTGAAGTTTATGGACGTGAATTTGGCTTGCGAACGAATAATATCCGAGTAGGTTTTGTTTCTAAAAACTCCCACGAAAAGACTGAATTATGTAATTACACTATTTCATATACTTAGATAATTATAACGAAATAACTTGTAACAGACAATGGAATAGTTAAATGCGTATTTGAAAATCAGAATGTACAACATTTGTGCAACAAATGTTCCAAAACAGAAAAGCATTTTATATAATTAATTAATGAGTGCCGACAAGTAAACCTCGTTAGAAATTCTACTGACACCCATTTGTAAACGCGTGTAAATACAAGCGGCCAATCCAAACAGTGGCCAACAAAGGGTAGTTAACAACGTCACAAAACTGCAAGCGACATTGCACATCCGTTTCCACTTGCGGCCAGTAACCGCGACGTTTGCACTCGGCCGTAGTCTACGGTCAGAACGGCCACATGAGGCCAAATTTGACTATTAGTTAGAGCTCGCTTTGGGTTGAATTTTTGTTTTGAGGCTTGTGTTAAAATTGAAGTTACAATACCGTGTTATTCCTGAATTGAAATTTCATATTTCGAATTTAGTTTTACTACTTACTTGTATGTAATTTAAATGGCAGCTTGAACCATTCTAAGGATACGATTGTAAACTACTTATATTCAAAACAAACGATAAAATGTTATTTAAAGTCGCGGGGAGGTACTAGTTTAGAAATATGAAATATCATGATTTTTTTGTAAAAAAAGGTATATCAGATAAAATAGCATCAGGCGAACACCTTGTCAGAAATATATTGATGTCAGTACATACATGAAATAGTATAAGGTATATTACGCGTACCAAAAGTACCAGTTATATTCAGGTACTCTCCCTAACAAACAGCAAATTACAGCATATTTCCGTGATAATGGCCAATCTCAGCTACTTACTAAGAAGCATGCAAATCCCAAGAGATTTCAGTATTTCCCCCACGAACGCGAAACGTGTTCATAATCAAAATTCATCAAGCGCCCGCCAGAATCGCGAGTATTCGCGGCCATTTTGTAATTCTTTTGCGTTTTTCTGCAGCCACTACTTAAAAACAAAAATTTGACGCTAAAGTTTAATTGTTATGAAGTTGAGCTCTTTTTCGTTGGTTTCTTTTTCTTAATGAAGGCGCTTTTGAAGGCATAACTTGTGCTAACCCGTTGAATTATGCTTTGTTTTTCGTAGCCTAAAGAGTTACACGATCATAATTTTATCCTATTTTTCCGGTTCAGTGTTCGAACTTGGATTGTAATGTGTCCCATACATTTGAGAACCCAACTCTGAACTTTGAAGGTTAGAACTGTGATACTTTTGATAAAATTTGGTTCAGAGTAGGATTGAACCTGCTGCTTCTTTTTTATTTTATTTTTGACAAGCATTTATTAGACTTGCAATTTTTGTTTGTAGGTATGTACATTAGTTTGTTTAGGTCAAATCTTGCAATCTAAATTAGAACCACTTCTTGACATCCTATTGAGATAAGAGCTTGTCTGATGATGAGATCAGAAAGTGATCTAGGAACTCTGTAACGAAATGACACAATTGCAGCGTATTTGGGCTTGTTTAATTCATCTTCTTCAGTATCTTCTTTGAGCCGAGCTGATCTAAAAGCTTGTGATTAAAAACAATATTTACCTCTTTCTCCCAATCTTACTCCATACCAAATTATCCGGAAAATACGCGTTACATTTTTCCACGCGGACTAAGTCGACGGCAAAAGCTAGCACTAGCTATATTTCAAATAAAAATATTATGAATTTCCCTGAACATTTAATAAAAAAACTCTCACATTCTTATTTACTTAAAATACCTCTATTACATTTCACTACGAAACAAACGACCCGATTATTCAATATTACCGCCATTATGTAATAATTGTTTTGAGTTGTTACCCCGGGGGCACTTAATTTTGTCCCCGGTAGGGATGTGGGGTAACCAAATAGTCGACTAAACTTTCTTATTGGTTTTTTATATAAGTTGTCGGATATTTTTATGAATTGTCGAGTTGATTTCGGTGATTATTTAGCAGATATTTTTGTAGAGCTAGACTGCTTGACTAGAAATATGGCGAGACCTGTGAAAGGTTTCCTCCAGCCAGCTTTTTGACGACGACGGCATGACGTTCTGCGCTTGACAAAAAAATCGGGTTCTCAATTTGGTATAGTTTGATAAAAACGGAAGTCAAGCAGAAGGTACGTTATATATACATACATAGCATTATATTTATATTTCCCGAAGGGGTAGGCATAGGTCTACTACATTTCGCCAGGTATGTTATAGGTCCCAAAGGAGGCGAGCCTATTGCCATCAACCGGGCACAATTTCAGACTCCGTGCTATTACTGAGATTAGCTAATGGAAAGTCAAGATAACATTACGCGACCCGGGATTCAAAATTTCGGACCCAGGACCTCTCGCTTAGCAGTCGCGACCAACGAGGCAAACAGAAGGTTCATTAATCTAATAACAGTTTTCTTAACACCCGCCCTTTGTTGATCTAATCCGTTTAAAATCTAATCATTTATGACGAAGTTCACTAATCAGTTTAACTTATAATTTATATTCAGCATTCGGGTGATGAAGTTCTTAATTACGTTATTCATATTTCCTGTTTATTACTTTCTATTCAATATCCGGGGACTGTTTATAGATAAGGTAGGTACCTATATTCTTACTTATGTAAATACTTTCAAGACATCAAGATATTTTTTTTGTGATTAAACATGAATATGGAAGGTTAGTAGGCCTGTGCCCAGGAGTGGGATTTTTGGGTAATGATAAAAGTCTATCCCTTGAGAGAGAAATATGGTAAGAGATTAGGGCTATTTTAGGCTCTATAATAATAGTGTTAAATATGTTAAATACTAAAGGTACTACTACAAACGACTCCTAGAACCCGTCCTACGTTTGCAACTAACCTACGCATGCGCAATAAAAGTTAATGTGTAGTTTAAGCCCTATTTTAAAATGGGCCAGTTGACATGAGAGGGAAAAGTTTACCCCTCCCTCCCTTTGAGGGCTCAAGAAATTGCCTCCTGTGATTATCGTGTTTTACCTCTGAAGTAAAGTGGAAGTGAATCGTGTGAGTGTAAAGTGAGATGTGCGAGATACTGAAGCAAGAATGAAAGAGTTATTTATCCATACTAATTAATATTATAAATGTGAAAGTAACTCTGTCTGTTTGTCTGTTACACCTTCACGACAAAACTGCTGGAAGGATTTAAATGAAATTTGGCATGTTGAAAGTTTCACACCCGAAAAAGGACATAGGCTACATTTTTTTTTAAATTCAACCCTCTAAGGCTTTTAAATCAATCATTAAAGCAATCATCGCCAACAAACTGTTGTACAGTTTGGCGATTTTGAACTTGTTTAAGAGTGAATGTTTTTGATAAATAAAAAATAAAAAAATACGGGTAAACGCGGGAGGCCGTGGGGAAAAGCTAAAGTAATATATTAGAAAACATTATATAACAGAGCTTAATAATTTACGGAAATAAAAATGTACCTATCTAAACTTATTATTAATATTTTATAAAGCTGAAGATTTTGCTTGTTTATTTGACCGCGCTAATCCCAGAAACTACTGGTTCGAATTGAAAAAATATTTTTGTATTGAATCCATTTTTCGAGGAACGCTATAAAATATTCGAAACCCACGCGGACGAAGTCGCGGGTGAAAGCTAGTATTGATTAATGAAGCTCATTACTAAACGAATATTTTGGATTCAAAAACTCATTATTTTTCTTGTAGATGGTTCTAAGTTATTTAGCTACTGAGCAAAGCAGTCGATCTGCGAGGTTAAGGTGCGCTTGCCACAGCGAATCTTTGAACAGTTGACCGTTTTGCAATCACTAAAGCCCTTCAATTCCTTGCAGGATAGTAAGCTGGCTCCATTGAGTTCTTGGTATTTTCCATCAACAGAAGAGAATATTATTCAGGGCTGTTTCAACATCTACAAGTACAGTGTCAAATAGATCAACCGCCACTTAAAGTCCCCGTAAGTACTCATAAGAATTTCACAATTTCTGAATAGCATTAATCAAGGGATAAACTGGCCTGTAACTAAGATTCGAAAGAAGATACTCGTAACTTTTACTTGCCGATTAGCGTTAATCAAGAAGTAATTATTCAACACTATACTTGTAGATGGTGAAACAGGCCCTTAATCGATTTCCCGAAAGATAAAGATGTCTCCTATTATCGGAACTGCTGTTTCGCATATCTAATCCATGTCCCATATAATAACTGTGACTAGTTTCACCTCGGGATTAAATGTCAGCTCGTCTGTATAAACTTTCATTGTTATTCCGTCGCGACGCAACACCAATGAACTTAAGACAAGCCCTTATCTACAGCCCCGTAATCTTTTATAGGTGAGCAGAATAGTAAGTAGCAGGTAAGTATTACTATCTATTAAAATAATAGTTTGAACTAAAACGTGACTGTCTGCACTCGATATTAGTATATCACACTTTTATTATCAAGGCGAAAGTTTGTATGTGTGTTTGTATGTTTGTTACTTCTTTACGCTCAAACGGCTGGACCAATTTTGAAAAGATTGTTATGGGGGTAGCTGACACCCTTAAATAACACATGGGGTCCTTTTTACCCCAAAAAAATGTAGCGCGTAGTTTAAAACATAATGTCATTATTAGTACCTATACGTAGCCTATATTGTTAGTTTTAATGAAGGTAGATTAAACTTTAGTGTTATTATTTATTTGATTGTACAATAAACATTAAAAAACTAACAAAAAGTACTCAAAAGATTTATATTTGGACTATTAGCTTGAGTGAATTATACCAGAATAATTCTTTTGAATAAGTTATGTAAGAATATCGAAACAATTCAATGCAATATATCGAATCATTACTTGTTAGTATCTACTATATTAACTAAAAACCACGCACTTGGCTAATACAGATTTTAGTTTCCAGTACAAAATAAGGTCATTAGTCCTAATTTTAGATTAAAATCAAAGACCATCATAGTTTTATTGACTAAATTCAAATTAATTAGTCCCAGTGTAATTCTCCGTGTGTCAAGTCGCCGTGTCCCACCACTAGCGGCTGTGATTTATACAGGCCCAACAATAGAAGGAATTTGAGTACATTTTACAACTAATTACCGTCGACTTGGTGATTTATATTTGTTAAATATTTATTGGGGGTAGCGGGTGCTGTAGGTAGGGTTGCCACCCGGAGGTTAAAATTAAATACCTAATTATAATATTATTTTTCAAAAAACCCTGTCCAATGCCATTACCGGCCATATCTTTCCCGCAAAGATGCCAGAGGCCTTTGCCCAGTAGGACACCAAACAGGCTACTTAAAAAAATTATAGGCCACTTAAAGTCACTCGTAACTACTCATACGAATTTCACAATATCTGAGTAGCATTAATCAGAGGATAAACTGGCCTGTAACTAAGGTACGATAGAAAATACTCGTATCTTTTACTTGCCGATTAATAGCGTTAATCAAGAAGTAACTATTCAACACTATACTTGTAGATGGTGAAACAGGCCCTAAGCCTTATTTATGCCGTCTCGGTAAGCACTTTATTTTTGTTCTACTGAAATTAAAATCGCTTTTTTCGTCAAAATTGACAACCCTAGTTATAGGGTTGCCCCGGATAACGATAGGAAATAGTTGGTTCCGCTACTTAAAATGATTATGGTAAATTCTTGTTGTTATTAGAATATTATTCTATTATTTATTGGTGTATAAATCTGGTAGCCGAATATAATGTTTTGCCGTTTATTTGGTTCAGTTTCTACCTTATACATAAATTAATTCACGATGGTTACTTGAATACGTTGGCTACGGACTATCAATAGATGGGACACTGAGTGTTATGTGTCTCTAAGTTTACTTATGTGTTGTGTATTTGTAAAGACATTTTATTAACATTTATTACATACTCATTTAAAAACTACCTCTATAATTATAAAACTATTTATATATTTAACTTAAAATGCATCAAAAACAAAATATAAAATTAAATAGGATTAGAAATCATCGAATTATAATTATTCGTCCTTATCGTTGTCAAAAGTGAATTCTCACATACAAAAACGTTCTGATGTAGCCGTAACTGAACCAACGATATGTCCTAAGGCGTTCATTTATTTTAAACACTGGTGTTCAACACTGTCCGCGTAACAGATACAATAGGTAAACAATCAACCTGAACTTTATATGGCTCATCGGACTGCCAAAGGGTAAAAGAATAGTCCGTTCGTAGCAGGCAAGTTCGCCACTGCGTTAAGGAAGACAAGCTAAGTCACTGCCTCAAAAATTACGTTAAAGGTTAATACATGAAGGTATTCAGAACGAACTAACATCCATAGGTACCTACTTACGTATATACCTCGCTACTACATTTACCGCGTACTCAACATAACCCCATCTGCTACATAAACATCAAACACAGTTTCCTCCAAGCTGAATGCCTTAAAATCACCGTCTTCATTCATCTGTTGGCCAAACAAACTAAAAATCTACACATTCAAGCCTCGAGTCGGTTCCACAAACATGCAAAGCGGCCGATTTGCCGCTTGTGAGATCAAAAGATGCGGCGGTGCGAGCAGTGACATATTTCTTGAGGTTTTGAGGGCAGTGTGGTTATTTTTTTAGCTTTTTTTAAAGTTTTATGAGCGCAGTTTTAGGTTAGAGAAGGTGGAATGTTTAATTACTCGGTAGATATATACAGTGTGGGGCTCGTAGCTATGCGGCTACCCGCCAGATCAGTCGATCTGCGAGGTTAAGCCGTGCTCGCCGCGGTCAGTCTTGTGATGGGTGACCGTTTTCTCGAGACCCCACCGTGCTTCGGAACACGTTAAGCCGTTGGTCCTGCGCCTGATCTGTCTCCGGTTGTGTTGGTCTACCGTCCCATCGGACTATGAGAGTGAGGGAATAGGGAGTGAACCTGTGTCTGCGCGCATACTTGTGCACTATAATATCTCCAGCGCAGATGTCTTTATCTCAGCTGAGACGGACTGCCGTGACCGAAATTCGGCCTGGAGGACATTATTATTATTAGATATATACAGTAGGTAAGTTTTATGTCTATGAAGACTAAATACATAGGAATAACATTTTGAGATATACTCTGTGCGTAAGTGTGTGCACGAAGCCACGAACACAGGTGCACTCTCGTACCCCCATTTTTATCGCATATGAACAGAGAAATCGGACGCAGAACACAGAATATGAACCAACAACCTAACGTAATTCTTATGGTACGGAGGGGTCTCATGCTTTCAAAACGGTCACCCATCAAAAGGCGGACAGCGAAAAAACGCTGCTGAGCCTCGAAGATCGACTGATCTACGCTTTAGCTACGCTGCTACGGGTCTCTCAAAATAGACGTACAGTACCTAATAACGATTCACAGAAAACAAAATAATTATAAGCCCATCTTAAAAAGGTACAAAAAAAAAGTCAAATCAAAAATAAAAAATCTGACTGTTAAAAAACTGAAAAGAAAAAAAACAAGTGCCATAGTCAATTTATAAAATAATAAGATAGAAACTTTAACAGTCGCTATCTATCATACCCTTCTTTGCGTCGCGCAGTTGGGAATCAAACATGCCACAGAACTTAAAAAATATCATAAATGTTCATAATAAACAAGCGTTATTCCGAACGTCGCAATACATGTGTAAATAAGAATTTTCCACGTTACATTGTAATAGAGATTAGTGCGCTCGTAAATCTTGCTGTAAGGATGTGCTCGACGGGATTAAGGGCATACTCGTATTCGTAACTAATTTATGGGATGAACTGTGAGAGGAATTAAAAATGTTCTTTGAAAGAATTGAATTTTAAACTGAATTTTGTGGAGAAAGTCTGTGACATGTCAAATGGCAAGTTTCAGCTGTAATTCTTAATTGATGCTGTGAAGGAAAATAATTATATTAATTTTTAACAAATTTCAAGGAATTTCTGTTGACATTTGCCAGAGAAAAAACAGCTCACAGTCCGCCATTTTTAATAGACTTCAAAAAGGAGGTTTTGTGTTACGTCGTATATTTTTTGTTTATGACCGTATGTCGTCTTCTTATCGTGTCGATGGTTTCTTTGTTTGATTTTTTTGACCGTATGCCTAATTTTATATTACTGGTACCATCATATGGGAGGGAAAAATCAAGAGTGTAATAGTTATCGATACAAAAAAAAAAACAAATTCTGTGATAGAAAACGTAGGTATCTATAGCCTAATAAAATACATGTTTGACCTGTACCTGGAGAAATAAGGACCTAAAAACAAAAGCCAAGCGGCTATCCACTGCGCCATTCATGCGATATCCACGAATCCTAAGTGCGCGTGCAGAGCGCGTGAAATTTATGCGTTTGTCGCACGTCACGCCGCTTCCTCTAACAGCGTAGACAGGCGGACCGCTAATGTGCGTCCCACAGATAATTTAGCGAGTCACGCGCGATTAGGAGGCTTAATAACACGGTATTTTGGCTTAATTGGGTTCGTTAATGGTGTTAGAGTTGTCTTTTAAGTTAAGCTTAAATCCCAAACAGCCAAATCATAAACTGAGTCATATAGGTTTATTTACAGTGTTTGTCTCAACGAAATGGACGTGTGGTATCCGGCCTTGAATTGACCACCCCCTTTCCTCTCGTGGGTGTCGTAAGAGGCGACTAAAGGAAAATCCAGAAGATGGGCAGCAGCGTCTTCTGTAACTTGACCACGAACACTGCGATCCCCAAGCCGCTTGCCAAGCGTGGAAATTATTGCAACCCCTCCCTTCTAAAGGGGAGAGGCCTTTTTTCAACAGTGGACGTCTTCCGGTTGATGATGATGATGACACAACGAACGGCTATAGGCTCGCTTTCAGGGAATATAGGTGTATTGCCCCATAGTTGTGAAATAATGATAGTACTAGGCAAAGCGTTACTGGGTTTTTCCATTTGGTATTTCTCAGTAGCAGCACGAAGTATTTCTCAAAGCTCCCATTTTCATCAAATTTCTATATCCTTCATATTATCATCCTTTATAAACTCTTGACCGAGTACAATACCCTACATACATCATATCTCGGGTAACATTTCCAAGCACAGCTTGCGAATAACTCAACCGGGATGATGCACCCAAGATATTTCAGTAAACAAAGCAGAAGCCTTTAAAATGTTGTTTTAATCTTCTTAATGGAGAAGTGGAGAATGCTTTGGAGAATAGATAATGTGATTGTATGGTTAGAGTGCAGTTCGTACGTGATTCTCTTGGTCGGCTACATTTTAGTTGCTTTTGTAGGGTTAAAGTTTTTTTTTCACATTAATTTTCCTTAATTTTTGCGGATAGTAGGTGTCCAAATAAGCAAAATATCAGTTTGATTAGCTGTTTACATAATTATTGTATTATACAGTGGCGTGAGTTATTAAATTTGGCATTACTAGAGTTTTTATATGGATTTGAAGATGTTCTACTGCAGCTATCAGTTTGAATAGTCATAGTCATAAATCTGGCCCTCTTAATTATAAAATAACTTAATTGATATCAAATTTTCGGACTGACTAAGCATTATAATAATTGTCTATAAAATAACTTAAAATTCATATCACAACCCTTAAAAATAACTTCAAGGTAAAAGTGGCTAGCTTAATCGCGACAAACCAAATACATTTCCGATGCGCTGCGAGGCTGCGACAGAGAACAGTGGCCAATTCATCACTCTTGAAGTGTCGGTGACGGATCGACGCTGCAATTTCCTGCCGATAGGTGGCGGTGAGCGGTTCCGACAGGTTTTTGTTTCGTATGGAGAACGCGTTCCATTGATGGATCACGATAGATCGTTTCGTTTGTTTAGAATTGAAGATTTTGTTTGGTATAAGTATGGTAAATTAGGTTTTAGTATATGGAACGCCAATTTTACACTAGGACAAAAATTGACTATTTGTGTTGTTTTAAGGTTATTCTGGTTTCTTGGTGATAAAGGATAATATCTCTATCCATCTATTTTTTATTTTATGATAAAATTAGACGTAGTTACCTGTCACTGAATGTTACTGACCAGACTTTTAACAGTCAAATGCTTTTAATTAACTGGTTTTTAGTTTATAAATACTTAGGTATGATATCCTCAGTATTTTAGTCTAAATAAATACAACATTTTTCTAATCTTCTTATCGTATGGTTGATGAACAACCCGGTGGCAGAGTTTAAACCGCCAGTAGGCCTCTGACATGGCTTTGCACACCGTTGAAAAATCTCTCAGATGTGCCGGTTTCCTCACGATGTTTTTCTTCGCCGTTTTTAGCAACTGATAACTAATTTATAGTACACACATGAATTCGAAAAGACATTGGTGCGAGCAGGGATTTCACCTTGCGACGTTTGACTTGGCAGTCCAACGGTTCGTCCACGCGGCTATCAGTGCTCACTTTTCTAATAATCTGATAAGTATAACTACCTAGGTTTTCTCAAGATTAAACCACATTACCTATTAGATTTTAATGATTTATTGTTTTGTTTCAGGTAAGTACCTCCTCGTGTAATCTTCTGTAGAACCTACTGTTAATGCTTGATCTGCTTAGAATAGAGATTGAAGGTAAGTCACATACGTATGTTAAAGTCACAATTATTATCATTGCCCGTATCGTATAGGTCGCTTTTAGTCCGATGGAAAGATAAACCGACAACTACTAGAAAGAGAGATCATGCTCGGGCTCAAAAGCTTTATTTGGACATAGTTTTCCAATGCATGGCATAGAAAGGTCTTGATGACATGTGTTGGCCACCCACCTAAAGATCGACATCAGCAGACGCTGCTTGACTTCAAGAATTACATTTGATCTTAACAGTAACTAAGTAGTTTTAGCATTCCGTCTGTTTTTTTAAACGTCGCCCCACACTAGGGATTTCTCCTTTATCGTGGGTGCGTTTCGCAAACATGAAATATCACATACACAAACACCCAGACTCGGGTAATTAAAACTACAACACGGGTATTAACGCGAACACAAGTTTTTATTTTTAATTTGACGTTTCGACCGAGTTGCATCATATAATTATAATCATGCAGCGCGACAGTTTAAAAGTTAGTACCCAGACTCAGGACAAACATCTGCGTTTCGCACAAAATTTTGTCCCGTGCGGGGATCGAATACGCAACCCCCTTAGCGCAGCAGTCCAATAGCTTAGCCACTGCGCCAGTCAGATCGTCAGTCGTTTACAAAGTATGTTTACCTACTCTGATAAGTTTTTTGTATATTTTACGAGTTTCCATAAACTTCTTAGTTGTTTAATTAAAACAGCAACAATGTTGTACAGGTTAATTTAACACTTTAATGAACATGCCTTAATTTATATCACACTTAAGACACTTAATAATGTCTTACAATGTCATTAAAACGATCCGAATAGGGGTGTTGACTACTTAAACAATAATGTTAAAATTAATTGAAATTTCAAAAAGGATTTATATGGAATCCAAGAACTGAAAAAAACAATAAAATTCATGGACAGTCGTTTTAAGTTTGTGGTGGGGGCTTTTTTATCCTTCTCGCGCAAAACGCTTAATGTATGTATGTACAGGACGATATAAAATTTACTATGCAACTACAGGGCATTGACGTCACCATCCTATAACGCCATCTCAGTCTAATATTACAATTTTAAATGCTTACAACTTTATAATTTTTGGCATATTTCGTTTGTGTTTACAGTTACAATGTTAAATCTTAACCATTCATCAACAGTGTACCCTGTGTAGGTACAATTATAGGTAGATTACTGTCCTCCTCCTCCTTGCGTCGGTTTCCTCATTACTGAGGGTCGTGGTCAATGTCTGGGTGCAATTTAATGTGAGTGATGGTTACTGTACAGTGTACAAGAGCTTAGGGTACTGACGTATCTGCGTGGATGAGACGCGTAGATCCGTCATACATATAGCTATAAGCTAGAGTGCTAGAATGTCAAGCCTTAATTCTTCATTGTTGTATCCTTGACATATGATCTACATTAACCTTACTTATTAATAAATAAATAAATAGAGTTTCCTTACAGCAAGTCTTTTAGCAATTAGGAGGTTTTATTGCTGACAGGACTTAATGACTCACTACAAATATTGCTAGTTCAACACAAATTTGACAGCAAAAATCCTCAAGTACCCGAAGAAACATCCGTACAAATTTCACCAAAGTTTTAAAGATGCTATAACCTATAGCACGCGTTAAAATTAATTTGTCTCTTCTTTAAAGAAATAATAAAAGCCCAACGTAGCCCCTGCGCTCTACGCCAATTGTAAGGCCGCATCTAAGCAGGGTGTTTATCAAAAAAAATATCATAATTCAACGCTTGTCACCACATAATAAATAAACGAAAACAGGAAGGAAATAAAATTACCAGCAAAAGAATGGATGCAACACCATTATGTTGGTACGATCAAAAGATAATCTAATTGGTCCCTCGGTGGCGCCCTCTGTGGTCATTACTGCGCTTTGTGGCTTATTACTTATGTTTATGTTGAATATTTTAAAAGCTGAACGTTATGTTATTTGAGTTTAAATACAGTGTGTATTTTCAAGTCCACGAAATTGCATCAAATTCTGTATAATTTTTATTTTTGAAGGGTATGTAGTTCCAACATACTAATATTGTAAAAGAATACACTTAATTAAAACGTTTTCTTTTGCTGTTAATTTGGTCATATTATATCTAAAAATGTATATGTCAAAATAGTTAAAATAATTGAGTAATTAAATAAGTAAGTATACCTCAGCGTTTGTGCTTATGGTATTGTACCTATATATATTTTGATGTCAGTTTTTCAGGTAAACGTACTCATAACGGAAGAAATTCATAGTTTCGGTGTATATTGCGTCTTTGATTAATCTAGAACAATGTTAGCTTAGTTTGTTCAAAATAAAGTTATTTTGTCTATCGGAGAACATATAATACCTACTCTTCTAAAATCCCCGAATCGAACTGAATAGGAACTAGAAACAAAGTTGTGAGTCTAACTTAAAGTTTGGGCTGTTGAAATCGATGGATAGTTCGTGTTGCGAGTCACGGAGGCCACGGGTCACGGCGATAGCTGTAGTGGCGATAGATAGTGTCTGGAATTAAAGTGGACAGGAGCTCTAAACAGAAAGATGGCCGTCATGGGACGCCTGGCAGATGTGAAACATCAAAGTGTATAGTCATGAGTGGCGGCGTAGTGGGGGCATCACGCCACGGTTTGCCTTCACGGCATGCGAGTCGTTTTACTGCTAAGGCGCGCCAATAGATGTTTCATATCAAAAGGTAGCTTAAGCGCAGCATGGCAGAGGTTACAGGAGGTTTAAACTCAGACACCAGATCGTTCAACAATCATAATTGATAAGACGAAGAAGAAAGTTTGAGTGTGTTTGTACGATTTTTACCTCTCCACGCTCAAACGGCAGGACCAATTTTGATAAAATTTATGGATTAACAAATAGGCTTTTTTATTGGCGGGTAACACCGTGGGGCGCAGCTAGTATTAAATAAAAGCAAAAAGGTTTTTGGCAGGCTGTTTGCCTACCTATAACTATAATATTCATGACTAGGTCGAGTCAATATTTACACCAAAAATTTGATCTGATAAAAAGTTATCCATTGGAATTTATAAATACCGAAACTTTCTTTGTTCTTCGCCGGAAAAGTTGATTAATTATTTTAGCATTCATAATTAAATTTTAAATAACGAGCCCAAGGAATGAATGGAGTTTTATTTAGCTGTCATTAATTTGTTTGACTTGTTTCCGTGTTTTAATGTTATTACTTTTTCCTTGATTATAAGATCCGAGTGAGGCCCTGACTTATTATGAAGGTGTTTGTGAAGAGCTTGCTGACTTATAAATGTAGTGTTGTATTAAAAAAATATTATTAACTTATGAAAAAATACTTTTTGACACAACAGTAGCTTTATTTATTAATTTCTTACTGAAATCTGACCTGTATCTTCCGAAGGGCTATACAGAGATGAAGGACAGTATTATTCGCCAGTTATCTTGTAAGTTCAATGTAATAGGGCGCGGGCTTAAAAACCCCCAAATATTAACGAAAAGCGGACATCTGCCCCCCTAGACAGCACAAAAGGGGTTTGACATAGTGTGTCATCAATGTCTTTCTATTCGGCAAGCGTTTTGCCACTTGTATTGGAAGGCTGCATAGAATAAAAGCTGGTCTATCGGTTATGGCTAGTATGGTTGATGCCTCGATGGTCTAGTGGTCGTTAAACGCGACTGCTGAGCACGAGGTCCTGAAGTCAAATCCCGGGTCGAGCAGTGTTACTGGATTTTTCCATTAGATAATTCTCAGTAGCAGCACGGAGTCTGAATTTGTGCCTGGTTGATGGCAATAGGTACCCACCCTATTACATTGGGACTATAAGATAACTGGCGATAGTGGGTGTACTATATGCGCAACTCTGCCTTGTTATTGTATGTCGTACAATACATTTATTAGACCAACACTAAGCCTAGTACATAACATAAGTAATAAAGTCGTAGCACTAACACCAGTTGGCAACGCACCGTCTCCTG
This sequence comes from Abrostola tripartita, assembly GCA_905340225.1. Lineage (NCBI taxonomy): Eukaryota > Metazoa > Arthropoda > Insecta > Lepidoptera > Noctuidae > Abrostola > Abrostola tripartita. Next base: position 7,110,119 of record HG996512.1, read on the forward strand.
GCATCCAAGCAATTGATACCAATTGTTTTGGCACGACCTAAACCTGTTGGTTGACTGCTGTGCTTATAGAAAATAACGGACAAGAGTTAACACCAGATTTAATGGGAATTATAGGTAATATAGGCTCGCAAACCATGCGCGTAAAAAAATTGATTATGCTAGGTTTAGTGGTTGAGTTGTGATAAGGTAACAAGCAGACTGAGTTTACTATACTTTCGTATTATAATACTAACCGCCGCACTCAGAGACATAAATGATTACTTAAACTGACACTAAGAAAAGGTTTCACGGACAAAACCTTTACTTAGTAATGGTTTAAATATCATTAAATGTCTCTGAGCCGCACTCAGGGTTAGTAAGTTTAAATTGATAAAGGAAATTTAAAAAATGATGGACACGAGTGGGACTTGATCCCGCGACCGTCGCCGTACCGTGGCGCTGCTCTAACCAACTGAGCTCTGTGTTGCTGCCCGTACCCATCGAATTTAAAGTTCCCTTTTAGTATTTACGTCTTAAGGGTGATATCAGACTTAGTAAGTTTTTGCCACACTTCGTCTGCTTAGAATATTTTACCGCTTTTTTCAGGGCTGCCTAAAGTGCCAAGTGCCTAGTGTAAGCATTGTCTACCTACCTATGTAAAATTTTAATTACAATTGGTTACGTGGCTTATCTGCAGAGAAAGATTTTTGTTATTTAAAAAAAAAACGTCGCCCCACACTAGGAATTTCTCCTGTATCGTGGGTGCGTTTCACAAACATGAAATATCACATACACAAACACCCAGACGCGGGACAAACATCTGTGGATCACACAATTTTTTGTCCCGTGCGGGAATCGAACCCACAACCCCTAGCGCAGCAGTCCAATCCCTTAGCCACTGCGCCAATCAGGTCGTCAAGAGATACTCATCTTTGCCTTCACACAATTACACTATTATTAGCCTTTATTTATTGCCTACAATATTATTACTAAAATGGTAAGCATAGCATGCTCCTATACCTACTTCAACAACTGCAATCGTGCTGATAATATTGTAATTTCATTTAAATAAAATTGCAATAGGATTACCGTAATACACCCATTAAACAATGATACTGTATCGGTTAACTGCGTCCGTAAACAGGATTAACCGATTAAGTAGGTGGCGCTAAGCTGTGGGTATTAGAACTACTTACAGTTAAATATCACCATTCTAGCCCTTAATATGTTAAGTAGAAATATAACTGTGTAGAGACATCGAAGGACGAATGTCGATGATTTCTGCATCGCGCTAGCAAAGTAATCACACTCGCTAGCTATGTATAGTGGATGGTGGGGCGCTTCGCCCACCAGGCATACCACCGCCTTTTTGGAAAATCTTCCATTTTCGTTGGAGGAACCTTCCCTTCCTCCACAACTGTTTTAGTTAATTTGGAACTTCTTTGCATGGGATTGCTCATTCATTCATTATTTTCTATTTCAAAAGTCTATGGAAATATATGTAAAGTCGCATGCTATCAACTCTTTAGACATACAAATTTATCAACACTGATTTTTTGAAATACAACTAAATAGGTTAACACAACATGCATACATATTTTTTTTTATATAATTGATTGTCATGACTAAGGGGTTAAATATAAAAATTAAAAATGGTATTAATTTAGACATAGATAAGTAAGTATATTGAAATTGTATTAGTGCTTGTTGTGTTTACCTATAATTGGTTGTGCAGATAACTTCTATAGCTCAGGAAATTAATACTGTAACATCTGTTGGTAAACCATATAAATAAATAAATAGTTGTTCGATTAAAAGTTGTATGTATGTGCTAGGCCTTACTCGGCGAAGATAGGGATCTTAAAGATAATAGGAAGGATAGATATCCTTGTATCTGCCACAAAGAAAATAGGATAATAGTTGTTAGAAAAACCAGCAAATAAATAACATTTGTAAAACACTTCAAACCCTCGAAAGCTTAACACTTTTCGGCGTCGTACCAACTCGTTATCTCGATTTAAAAAAGTTAATTTAAACACTCCAAAAGTTGGCAAATGGCATTATACGGCCAAAGTCGGGAGGCCGCGCGGTCAACAGGAACTTTTAAGTCGCACATTAAGTCGTTTTAAGCCGGGTAATGCACAGACTTTTAGTTGGTACGTTCAGTTTATTTGGGTTTTTAACTAACGGTTGTATCATTGTAAGAGTAGCTTAGGCTTGGACGGTTTGGTTTGAAATACGAAACAGAAGATAGGATCGGCTTTAGCCTAGACTGTGTAAAATGTATTTTTGAGGTGACTCAAAAAATCATCATCATCCTCATCAGCCGGAAGACGTCCACTGTTGGACATAGGCCTCTCCGTTAATGGGGGGGGGGGGGTTGCCATAATCCCCACGCTTGGCAAGCGGCTTGGGGATCGCAGTATTGGTGGTCAAGTTACAGAAGACGCTGCTGCCCATCTTCTGGTTACTTTCCCTTAGTTGCCTCTTACGACACCCACGGGAGGAAAGGGGATGGTCAATTCTAGGCCGGATACCACACGGCACTCGGACACACACGGACTCAAAAAATAGGTTCTTGGAAATTCAATGTAAATAACATATTTTGGTACTAGGTTATCCTGGGACCAAATTCCTGTTATTTACAATTTTAGCTACTAGAATACAATAGAAGAGACATTTATTTTGCAAACATAACAAAACATAAGTATACAATAGTTGTACAGTATGAAAAATGTAAAATGTGCGGCCTCTTTTTTCGGCAAACATTCTTTCGATTTCGGCCGAAATTACTTACCTATACAAAATTTTCAAACTTTAGATTAGCTTACCAACATATTCAAGATCGAGTTAACTTTAAACAAATGTGGTCTCAGTTATACACATACATAAGGTAACTTGATTAATAAATAGACGAAGGAGGTCACATACCTCCCCAACCCAATACAGAAGGGATTTACTGACCTTACAAGTTACGACCGCCTGCAGATATTCGGCCCTCTGACTGATTGTAACAATCGTCCGCAATCACAACTTTAGCTATCCCATCGTAATAAATTTAGGCGATAAATCTCTGCCTACACCCTTAACTAAAAACTATATCAAACAAACAAACAACTACCCACAAAGTTACAACAGTAGCACTGGTTGGTTGCGCCCTCACGTCCGCCTCACGTGATCCGAACGAGATTTAAATTTAGAACACGAATCCGATCGAAATTCAAATCGGGCCGCGCTATTGGATTATGGACGACCAATCGTGTAGCAACGTTGCCTGTGTGTTAAGCTAAACCTTCGGTTGACCAGTATTTTTAATTAATATAGTGTTTACAGATATGATTGTGAGTTTCTTTTTAACTAACCTCTCAAATTCTCCTATTTCTATGCATGATTAGTTACGGTTTTACGTGTTTGCTCACGATCACACGGCTTTAACTTTTAATGGCGTGAGCTGTCAAATGAATCAGGTAAATTACCCACTTTTAATTATAAATCATAGGCGTAAGGAAAAGGCAGCACACACAATTCATAGCTGTTACAAAGAACGGTACTACCCTCTAAAATAAAAAAATGCATTTTGGCCACCAATTTGTCCAATCGATAACAATAGTATGATGGCAATAGGCTCGCCCCCTATTACATTGAGACCTATAACATGACTGGCTAAACGTGGGTGTACTATACACTCATGCCTATACCTTTATGGAATACACGACTGATGTTATGTCAATGTCATGATGTTATAATATCAATAGTTATCCCTTCAGAACGCAACGTCGACGTGTGACGTGTAACGTGACGCTAATGCACAATGCGCACAGATGTTGCTCTACTTCTGGGGTAGTCAACATTTGTAAATAAAAGGTTTTTTAAATTTAATTTTAATAAGAATAAGATTTTAGCTATTTCCGATTTCGTATGAATGTGCAGAAAATGCGTTTTTGTTGTTATTTGTAAGTAACTTTAATATTGTAATTATTTGCTTAAAGATAAACCATTGAATACAGAAGCACACGTCAAACGTTATTGTTCTTAATTGTAGTTACTTTAAAATCTAAAAATATTACTATGTCCTACCTGACTGTTATGTAGGCTAAGCATATTGTGAATAATTTATTTACGTACGTACTAATATGATGCCATCAAATATCAATCATATTTTGTTTCAACTTCAAACATGAATACCAAAGGTTTTAAAGCCCTGTCAGTTAGTCAACTAATGCTATTGTGTTGCATAGTTAACCGTTTACCTACCGTATGATGCGCGCGTCAGTTTTGATTGACATTAACTAGCGGACGGACGTATTGAACAATCTTTTGATATTTAATATTTGAATACAGATTCAATACAAACGGATAGTTCGAATGTGTCAACCTATTTTTGATGTATGAATAGCTAGCTGCGATAACTAGCTGCGCCCCGCAGTGCTCCGCTCTATATTTTTCGGGATAAATGTAGCCTATGTATTAATCCTGGGTGTCAGCTAGCTCCATACCAAATCTTATCGAAATCGGTCCAGCCGTTTAAGCGTGAAGAAGTAATGAACATACAGACGCACACCCACAAATGTTTGCCTTTATAAAATTTGTGTCATTATTTATATAATTTACTTTCTTGTTATGTTTCAGTGTTTTATCTAAATACATAAATTAATCACTAGAGCACTCATTAAGCCTGTGAATTGCTAAACAAATGGAATCCAAAATAAAACCAATTACAGTTTTTGCCAAGGACCTAATTAAATAATTCTTACCTCAAATGCTCATCACACTAATAGTACAAAGGCGTAAGTTTGTGAGTGTGTTTGTATGTTTGTTACCCCTTAATACTCAAACGGCTCGACCGATTTTGCTAAAATTCGGTATGAAGGTAGCTGACACCCTGGATTTACATATAGGCTATCGCTTTCTTAGGCTATCTTTTTAAAAATGTAGAGGGAAGCACCGCGAGGCGCAGCTAAACAAATATTAGTTATTATCCTGAAACTAAACTAAACACATCATCTAACATGATTTCTACTCCATATCTTTTACGCGTCCTATTGAACGACCTAAATACATAATCGGGCCACATCAACCTGTCAAAACGTCTATTATATCCAACAATAGTAAGTACCGCACAACAAACTCGGCGACGTTATTTAGAATGCATTAGGGTTAATGCATACGATATCGGATGGCGATGCATTATGCTCGCCCGGGTATCCGGAGACTGATCATTTTGAATATCTTCTGTTACAGGGTGTGTAGATTGTTTGGATGACATAGATTATATCTTCTTAATGTTAATATTGTTGTAAAACAGTTTTGGATGTTAAAAACAGATGTTTTTATATATTTTATAAAACAGACCTCGTTGGTCTAGTGGTCGCTAAGCATGACTGCTAAACATGAGGTCCTGGGTTCGAATTCTGGGTCGGGCAAAGTGTTACTAGGTTTTTACATTAGGGGTAATTCTCATTAGCAGCACGGAGTCTGGATTTGTGCCTGGTTAATGGCAGTAGGCTCGCCCCCTATTACACTGTGACCTCATAACATAACTGATGAAATGTGGGTGTACTATGTGCACTCATGCGCAAAAGTGTTTTCTGCATGGCCCCATTCATTTACAATAAGTTACCTAAATCTTGGAAGGAAGTAAGTGTACCGTTATTTTAATAACTGTATGTAATTACCCATATTAGCAAATAAATGATTATTATTATTATTATTATTATTATTTAAAAAAAAGCTCAGTTCCTTTTTAGCGGACAAAGCTTACTACAACGTTTCAGAGTTTTTTGCAGAAAAAGAAAATGTATTTGTTTGATTATTTTGAAATGTAAATACGATAGCTATTAATATGTGTTTAAAATCATTCTTTTGTTACTGGTCTGTACCTTTCGCATGCCTAATGGTGAAATGTGGCTGAACTTGTTTATTTATATTATCTAACATCATGTACTGTAACCCATGTTTGCGAAATAAATTATCTTATCTTATCTTATCTTATCTTATCTTACCTCTGCCTACCCCCTAAGAGAATGCAGGCGTGATTTTCCAGCTACAATCGTGTTTATAAGATAGAATGATTGTCAGAAATACCATCTATATTAAATATTAGATCAAATATGAGTGAAATCTTATATACATATGACTTTTGGTGCCATTTTAGCATGTTGCCCATGCTAAGCTTGAATCTAAATTAATAACGGAAAGGGTATAACACTGAGTTGGTAATCATAGATTCCAACAGATAATACCTGACGTCACCCTTAAGACGCAAATACTAAAAAGGGAACTTGAAATTCGATGGATGCGAGTAGCGACACGGTAGCTCAGTTGGTTAGAGCAGTGCCACGGATCGGCGAAGGTCGCGGGTTCGAATCCCGCTCGTGTCCATCATTTTTCAAATTTCCTTTATCAATTTAGATCTTATATACAGTTATAATTTCAAGTTGATCTTTTTGGTACATTACATAACGTACTTAAAAGTACTTAGCCGTGTTATCAGCTATGAATAAACACTTCCTTCGAGTTCAAAACTGGTCGGTTTCCGAATATACATCTGAATAGGTACAATATGCGTAAGTAGTACATACCTACGTAAGAAGATATTCCTGAAACAGGGTGATCGCCTAACGCGACATCTCAGTTTATATTTGAAATCTCAGTGGCACTTCAGGATTTCATATAATAAATGCCGTAGCTTCAAATACATTACTTTCTTCACCTACCCTCACATCACGAAGAATTCGTATCATAGTGTATCGTCCTTTTATATTCCTTATTTCATTCTCATATATTTTCTTATACACAATAATCGTATTTGAAGCCAGTCGAGTGTGACTGGCAGCAGTCGCATCACGTCGTCACTCCGTACGTGTCACGTCGGGTTAAACCACGTGTTTACGGTGCCTCTGTTAGCTAAGGATGTACGCGAAAGGATTCGCTAAAGAAATAGTCTAGATTGCGGGGATAAAAGACTCGGAATTTGTTTCGAAGTGACTTTATGATGTGATTTCTGCGGAGGAAATGGAATTTTAGTAGTAAACATTTTAATAGTAATATTGTTATGCTTTTTCATATTTTTTTCAGGACGAGATAAGAATAAAAATTATATAACGCCATACCAAAGATAACCTATTTTTTTACTAAAATTAATTAATAGTTAACAATATGGGAATTTAGTTATAACATTTAGGCCTTTCTTTCCAAAAACATAATTATCTTTCCACGCGGGCGCGGGCTTAATAACAAGCAAAGCTCACACGCGAACCTGAAACTCCACGTGTATTGTTCCGATCAATCAACTCCCACGCGCAACCGATTTAGAATATGTTGAACATCAACTATCACTACCTAAGTGGATCTGATACGATTGTGTTATCGGGAAACGGACATGCTTAGCCACTTGCCTGCGTGTCTATTAGAACTAATTGGCGCCCAGCGTGTGACCTTAGGCGCCACATAAAACATTCTTTTTCGCGTTAAATGCATAATATTAGGTTTTGTAGGTGTCCAGAACAAAAGTACTCGTAAGTAAGTAAAAGTAAATATGATAAAACAAACTTAAAATAAATTCATTACATTTTCTTTTTTGTAGCAACCTCATAGCAATGCAGATATGATGAAGCATAATTGGTGTCCATTCACAAAGTAATAAATTCCAATTTAATTAACCAAAAACTCCATAAAAGAGCATAGTTTTCACACGCAATAATAACGTGTGGTAGGTAATTAATTAAGGAAAAACGATGTCAAAAGCGACCGTGCAATTGTGAAGGCGAAACAATTTGCTCGTCGATGCGTGCCCGTTTGACGTTTAATTATTGCAACGGGTAAGATGAATTGGCGCCCCAACGTGGGACCGGCAAAATGAATGCACGTTTTTTGTTTGTTTGATGCTGCTTTGTTACAAGAATGGATTGTAGTTTATGAATTCAATTTGATTATGTACATTAAAGTTGAATATCACAGTTAGTGAATAAACTAATTCAGAGTTTAATTTGATTGAGATATTTATGTAACATGTTAACATTTAAGGAATATCTAAATTCTGTTTGTAACTGACATTCCGTAATCACAATAGGCGATCGAGTCTATCATTTCACAAACTACGCGTTATTTAATCAACCGTTTATAATAGAATTTTGGAATGCAATCAAATAGAGAATCTATTTTATGTCGATTCGTACCCGTTTGACGTTTAATTAGTGCAACACGCAAGATGAATTGCCGCCCACCGTGGGGCTGACGCGATGTTTTTGAGCGAGACTGAGATGTTATGTTTTTGTACAAACTAAGTTAATTATCTGGTTTGATGAGTTCTCAGATAAAAAATGTAATTAGAATATTTTGTTAGTAAAAATAAGATTTAATCTGAAAACCTAATTAAAAATCTTGTAAAACAAACTTAAGTGAACTGTATCTGTTTAAATATACAAAGTAAATAACTTTTACTATGCAAAACAAAGCAAACACATGAGGTTAAAATCTTGGAATCCGATTAATACTAAGCTCAGATGCAAGCGATATCGATTGTCGCCTACCGTTAGAAATACATCTAACCAACCTTAATACTTGTTTGTTAAACAGTAACAATTACTGACGGTATTTCGAAATTGTTCAACATCAATTAGATACCTCACCAGAATTTAACCAGAATTGGAAAGCTAAACTTATCAAGAAAAAGTAACTTGCTCAAAAATCTTTGTCCTCATTTCACAATTAGGTACTTTCAAGCGACTCAAAGACATCACAATCTTACCGCGATAAAGATATATTAGTTCTAATTAAATAGGTAACACAAAGTGAACAAGCGTCGTAATTAATTCTAATGCTTACTTTGCTTCAATTGATAAGGCATTAGTACTCAATGATATGTCAAATAGCATATATGTACATATGTAATAAACAAAATAAGCTAACAAAATGACCGAGAAAAGTGTTCCGAACTCTGAGTTCAAACTGCACTAGTCTGACAACAACCAACAGTACAACTGTACAACCGAAGACTAATAAAATTGTCCCCTTTACGAGTCTTCAAAATGAGCGCGCTAGTAACATATGTACTTTTTTAAATCTCATTGTTAGTATTACTTAAATTAATTTAACAACGACCATTCTTATTGTAAATATTTATAATTCTAAGTATTTAATTAAACTTTACACCATCCCAATAATTATCGTACCTAATACGTCTAATTGGGTCAGGGTATTTAATTTCTATTACCTATGCAAATTAGAACGGAGGTAGAATGTTAATAATTACTATGACAAAGCTAGTTCTTGATATTTCCTAGTGCTTCAGTAACTTCTAGAAAATTCTTATTATATTTAATAGCAGAGTGGACGATTCTTGCTCTACTAAAGGTTTATTTAAATTAAAGCAGGACTCAAGTTAAAACAACGCGAATGGATATACATAAAACATACGAGATAGCTGGAGGATTTAAATTCAATTTACCGGAATGTTCGACTACCCACTCTCCGTGCCACTTGTATTTAGGTTAGGAATGCATTTCGTGTTGATCCCTGGGAATAAATCTGTCTTAGTTACAGTAACCTATTTGTTGGTAGTATTTTTAAGTACGACTAGACGTGTTTGGTGCTCCCTAGAGCAATCATTAGCTTACATTTTGAGACCAGGAAGGTGTACTTTCTTCAGCTAACTTAAACAAGTTCAAAATTTAAAATTTTGGTGCTACTTATGCCGTAATAAAAACTAGGATCTAATACATACATAAGTAGGTACTATATTTATTGCTTGTAATAAACACAAAATCTGTAATCTTCTTGTGATATAACTTTTAATGGTCCTAATAGAAAATGGACTTTTTATTTTACTGTGTGTCCGCAAATACATTCGCAAATTTAATCGTATTTCCATGAAAAATATCAACCATACTAAACCAGGTCGTGTATTATAATATGTAAAACTTGAGAAAATAAAAGTTAAAAGAGACTTCGTACTTAAAACAGGGCTAACATACATAAACATATGAGAGGCGGACGCTCTCGCTCTACTCAGCTTCCGGAGACTAAATCGGATTAGCGACTACCCACATTCTGTGGCTCTTATATCTAGGCTATGAAAGTGGCATTGATTGTTTATTTTCTACTTCTTTTCTTCGAAAGCAACCGCTTTTGCTTCGGTTAATATTAGCTTACTTTATTTTAGTCGATTATTTTTTTGGAGGGTAGGTGGAAAAAACTTTTTTGTTCGAAATTCTTGATGCTTTCTCTTTTCTTTAATCCGATTTCAAGCTGGTTATAATTGATTTAGTAGGTAACTAAATCAATTATAACCAGCTTGAAATCGGATTAATAACTACCCTCATTCTTCATTCTGTGGTTATCGTATTTGTGTGATGCAAATGGCCCTGATTGTCTGTTTCCTCTATTCCCTTTGTTCGTTATCGGTCTGCTTTTGTTAACATGCGTTTTTTTTTTTAAAAACGTCGCCCCACATATACAAACACCCAGACTCGGGACAATCAAATGTGGATCGCACAAATTTTTGCCCCGTACGGGAATCGAACCCGCAACCCTTAGCGCAGCAGTCTAATCGCTTAGCCACTACGCCAATCAGGTCGTTTGCAGTGTGGTTACTTACTTTATCTAGTGCAAAATTTTCTGCTGGGTTAAAAGTCTCTAATTAAAGCTCCTAATTGTATTGAATTTGTAGGGTAGATAGAAATACGGTTTTATTTTTCAAATTGTCTTATCTAACATATTATTTTTTTCACATTTGGTTATTTTTATGTAGGTTATATCGTCCTTGTGTTAAATATTGCAATAACCACGTTGCTTCTTAAATGGATTGATCATCAGAAAAGATCGTCACCTGCTTCAATACCTTAATCATCTTACATCGACAAGATTCTTGTCTTCTTGTCGCCATATTGTAACATCGCCTGTATTACCCGAAGGGGTAGGCAGAGGTATGTAGTACACCCACAATTCGCCAGTTGTGTTATAGGTTAGTTATGCTAGGTTAGGGCGAGCCTATTGCCATCAACCGAGCACAGATCCAGACTCCGCGCTGCTACTTAAAATTACCTAATGAAAAAACACAATAACATCATCTTATAACTCTACATCATAATAACATGTTACTCAGAAGCATGTAGAAGATATTAAAACGTTGTAAAATATGTCGTGTGTTGTGTTATAGTCCGCATCCTGCCTTTCCTTGAGATTAAATCATATTAACCGCGACGTGCGATGGGGAGTTCCGCGTGAATATCGAGTTAGGTATCTAGGTTAGCGAGTTAGCATTGTTTTTCTTAAATAAAAGGGTAAATATGCATGGGTAGATGATATTGTGGCCATAGCAGGTGGAACCTGGATCAGGCCGGCACAGAGGCGAGGAGAATTGCACCCAAAAGAAAGTCCTATACCTAGCAGTGGGTCAAGGTTGGCTGCGGATGATGATGTTGAAATATCCATAAAAACTTTTATTACTAAAGTAACCCTCTCCGACTATTTGTTCATTGTTATCTCATCACGACTTACAGGACCAATCTTAATAAAAAAATCATATGGTGAGCCTATATTCTAGGCTAGACATGGGCTATTTTTTATCCCGTATAAGACGCGATAATTTGTTGTATTATTTACGTTTCTAATATACCTGCCTAGCAAACAGTTATTCATCTTTATTTTTCTTTTTTTTCAGGTATGTAAATTCCTGTATCAACCAAAATCCATCGGTTGTAAGTAGACCACATTCTGACATAATAATTATTTGCTCTCTTCATTAACTTTTTAATATTTGACGACCTGATTGGCGAATGGCGCAGTGGCTAAGCGATTAGACTGCTGCGCTAAGGGTTGCGGGTTCGATTCCCGCGCGGGGCAAAAATTAGTGAGATCTATATATATTTGATTGTCCCGAGTCTGGGTGTTTATGTATGTGATATTTCATGTTTGTGAAACGCACCTACGATACAGGAGAAATTACTAGTGTGGGGCGACGTTTTTTTTTTAAATAAAAATAATTTGTATTCTACCCATATTTTTAATAGTTCAATAATAATTCAATAAAAAGTAATTGAGAATCGAGTGCCTTAAACAACTCCAAAGTACATGATTATTATTTAAAGGGAAATAACAACTAGTCTAGTTCGCACACACGATTTGTTGCCTTCAACAAATGTTCAACAGCTCCCTATTGGTTCGCATTCTAGAAACTTCGCAACTACACGAGTATTGTTTATGAAATTTTCATGGACGCAATTTTCCTGTAACCTACCACCGTTTCGAGAGAAAACTGAAACAGATAAGACGCAGATCTGCAGTCTCTTAAGTTTCTAATTAAATTTGCATCAGCTTGTTATCTTAATGCATATCTTATGCGTTCGTGTCAGCTCTTATTTGATTTACAATAGAGCTCTTTTTCCTTTGTTTTGCTCGTGGGTCCCGAGTAGTTGTGGGATAAGGTGGGGCCTTAATGACGTGCATTAGCGGAATTAATTTATTAACATTTCATTATACTATGATTGTAAAATATGAGTGTTGTGTTCCGGATTGCTGTAGGGTTCTGTTATAACATTCTATTGCAGACTCTATTTTACGCTGTTTTCTCAAGGTAGGGATATTATTGTAGATTATGGGGGCGTAAAATGTAACATTGTTTTATACATGCTATAAAAACGCTGTATGAAACAATGAATAAACCGGTGAGAACTTTGAAAAGCTTGACAATGCGTCTGAATGAACAAATTAGGTGATATTCATTACTGGTTGTAAAATAATAATATACCTCCAATTAAACTAAGATTATGAAACTATTTACCTGTTAATTGTGTATAAATATTTAGGAAAAGTTAAAGCACCCACACAAACATGTCGCCCTAATTCCTGCGCTTAGTCATCGACTAGGGCTGCACAGAAACTTAAATCTTTTGCACACGGAATTGTTCATTTAATTTATTTGACGGTGACAAGGCCACTATTTATTTATACAACGTTGTTGACTTGGGTTCTCTGTGCACTTAGATTAAGTAAAATAAATAAAAAGTACTGCACATAGTATTTAAAGGCAGCAACATTGTTACTCAACGTAATCCCCGCGTAAACTAAGACCTCACCGTAGTAAATAGCGAACGTATCTAACTAAAATCTCAACTTTCAATTACTTCATTTGATCAAAGTTTTCATTGCACAAGTGCCTGTTATTGTAGGAAAAGCTTTTTTTTTTAACTCGTTTCTATGTTTTTAATTAATAGCAGCTCTGCGAACGGTATAAGGTTTTACTTTAACCTAATTTAATTTTATCTGAGTGGGATATATAGGTTATGTTAGCATGTACTTTATTATCTAGGTTAGCAGTAGCACCCTGTAGACGTGTGTTTATAGCTTTAATAACAGTTTCAGTACCCTCGCATTTGTCTTCCTACTTGGTATTCTTTTAGGCGTGTCATCTTCTTAGTATTGGCATGAGCTAACAAACACATGGAATAGGTTATGCCGTGGTGTAGAGATTGGTCAGTTAACAAGAATAGTAGCGAGGTTGGCTGCCAAGGCTGCGGCGGACGTACTTAGGTATCGTCAATTCGGCACTCGTAGAGGCCCTCCACTTGCACCCCTTTTAGGCGTGTTTCTGGTGCGAATTATTTCCGCATTCAGTGCGCCCCTACACAACAAGATAGCGGATCTAACTGACTTTAAGAAGTTTATTTTACTTGATATGAGTTTGAAGACGTGGCGTGAAAATTAATGAGGAGGGTAGACTGCTGATAGTTGCACATTTGAATACAATTTGAGGGTAGTACGAAATTATACAAATGCTTTAATTAGTAAGGAACGCGTTAAGGTATAAATTAACTTGAAGTGTAGAATTAAGGAGGTAGGCAGAGATAGACCGTTATACTACAGCTTTTAGACAAGCTGACTGCCTTGGTGGTCTAATGGTCGCTACACGCGACTGCTGAGCATGATCCTCATTTCAAATCCCAGATCGGATGAAGTGTTAAAGGGTGTACTATATTTACACACCCTTACGGGGAAAACAAGCGTGATGTTATGTGTTAGACAAGATCGGATTATTTTATACAATGTATGACGTGCTGTGTGGGGGTTTGCCTCGATAGAATCGCCATAGCCATCGCAATAGCGTATGGCAATAGGCTTAATCTGTATGGTATTCTCCCACATGTGGCCGCTCATTATAGGTGTCTTTAAATAGTTGCCAGACTCTTACTTTTCGCCAGGCACACACCGTTTTCATCGCGTTCTACAAATTGCTTTCTTAAGAGTACTGCATTTTCTTCCCATCTTCCACGGAATATAGACCACTGTCCTAGTACAATGGACCAGTATCATCTCTTGCAACAGCTCGACACACAGAAATTCGCCGAACATTCAGAATGAAACGCAGTCCGCACAGTATTTCACCGTTAACGCTCCGCCCTCTGAACACGTTGCAAGCACTTGGCTTTGTTTATACTCGCACGAAATATTGACATTATTTACTGTGGCAAACATTGCAACAAAGCTATGTACTCCTGTTTTGGTTAACAACCCTTATTAAGTAGTTTCTGTAATTGATAATGTTTATTTCATGTGTTTTTTTTTCATTGTGTGCTATAAATAAACTGAGAAACTTTCTATTTAGTTAGTTAATATTAATACAGTTACGATTATTAAAGTGGTTAAAAAACGTTCACGTTATATCTGCTTGATTACAGAATTGTATTTTTATGTATAGGTAATCATAAAAGAAGAGGTCGCAAATGGAAATTCCTGGTTCAAGAAAACGTTGACTTTTGATGATCTTTTGATTTAAAATGTTTCATTTCCGGACAATTATTTGAGAAATCTCTTTTAGGTTTTCTCTTTAGAGTTGACAAGGATTAGTGGAATTACGTCGCTATCGTCTACTCTGTAGAAGGGTCCATTATTATGTTATTAGACTAATCTTTATTTCTTAATACAAAGTAGCAAACTAGTTCAGACTTCCAAAAATTGTTATTGTTTTAGGCTTCTGAATATACCAACTACTAATTTCGGAGCGTCAGGCAGCAATTGTGCTTTATAATGAATCTTATCTTACATTGTTCTCAAACTCGACTGCATTGATTCAACTTGCATGTCTAGCAGAGCGTAATATCTTACATTGAGTACCTCAGTGCCCTGAGGTAACATTGAAAAATAAATTAACTTACCTAGGACAGAAGTGCTGGACCTTTTATTTAGGATTCTGATGGACAAAGTTAATACAAAGTTTTTGAAATTCAAATAATTATTTCACATAAACCAATTTCAGGCCGTGTGGTATCCGGCTTAGAATTGACCACCCCCTCTCCTCCCGTGGGTGTCGTAAGAGGCGACTAAGGGTAAATTCAGAAGATGGGCAGCAGCGTCTTCTGTAACTTGACCACCAACACTGCGATCCCCAAGCCGCTTGCCAAGCGTGGGGATTATGGCACCACCCCCCCTTTCTAAATGGGGGAGGTCTTTGTTTAACAGTGTACGTCTATCGGCTGGTGATGATTATGATGATAAAATTCAGGCGCTTATGAAATGTCATTGTACTAGTTGCACGGATCCAAAAATGCCATTCCTATGGAGAACTGGCACGAAACTCCAAAGGTTAGGTTACCTTTTAATTATATAATCATCTCCAACCTTCAATATCTCATTGGCAGGTATTGCTTTAAAACTCTGCCATTTTTTTATATTTATCTGTTCTGGATTAACTGCCAAAGAGCAGGACTAAAAATAATACTCAAAAGTTGTATTTTCAGCTTCTATTAGCTTTAAAGTTACCCGTATTGTATTACATCACCGAGAAGTATCCCAAACCGGACTTTGCTGGACATAGCAAGGATCTTATATCTAAGTTGCCTCGACCGGTGCCACCGTATACAACTCGACCAAATTGAAACGTACAGTGTATTTGTATTGTAGTTTATTGCTGGTGGTCTTCCTAATTTGGACGGCTAGCGGTCGCACACTATTCGGAGATGTCGAGTTTATTAGTTTAGAAAATCAACTAAGCTACTACTGGTTAAGAAGAAGTTTCAATGAGTTAGTTTTTAAAACTCTTTCTTTGTGTACACTGTGTTGAATGATATTGCTTTAACAATACGGAATAGTTTTGGAATTTCCTTGCAGAACGGAACAGTTTCGTTGGATCACGATTATTATATTTCATGTTTTAAATCAAATATCACTTGAACATACTGATCAAGATTCGGTTCCAGGTAAAAAAAAATTGCAATCTGCAAAATTCTAAATTCTTATGTGTAGGTTTATTGATCAACCATTGTTGACTGTCAGTAAAATCTTCCTACGTTTAATACCAACCTAACTTTTAACAATAGGGATCTTTTTCCCAGATCTGTTACAATTTTTTATCGTCTTTAGTGGACGTGAAAATATCACAAAGTCAAAGCAAATCGGTTGAATATTTCTCAGACTACCCTCACAAACATACCATCTAAGATATTGGTATAGTTGTAGATTGCGTTGTATTTATCTTGTCCGCTCTATTGTCACAGAAGCCTCTAAGTTCCGAACTAATGTGTGCTATTAGGGAGTCCTCACACAGTCCTCAGTGCGCAGTGCTCAACTGCTCAGTGCTCGTAACTACACCAATTTATCGGATAGCTTACTCAGACCGATTCTAAATGTTACCCTTGTATTCTATGTTCTCATTTGTAAGGCTTTTTAAATGATGTCGGTTGTGTTCGTCTTCTGAATGACTTATTTACTTAAAGTTTATAAAAACATCATTATTTTTATATAGGTTTATGAAGTATTTTTTCCAGTCATCCATAAGATTGTATTGCTTGATGCCGTTGATTTGTGGCATATATTACATAATATAGAGGTAATTTGATCTGAAGCTATGTCTTTGAATTTGAAATGATAAAAGTATTCATATCGGAGATGTTCTATCCGAAGGCCAAGGAAGTGGTCTCTGCTTACCTCTTTGGGAAGCAAGCGGAACTTTATGGGTATGTGGAAAATTGTTCAACAAGTTAAAAATTTATGATAAATATTTTTCTAATCAAAAAAATTAAAAACAACTTGGGGCATTTGTTGCAAACCGAAAAGGGTTAATTATGAATACTTCAGAACCAGCTATATTAACATAACTAATGGGTCATAAAAACACTTTTTTAACCCCCGCGTCAGAGTTGCCAATTTTCGTGAAATCGTAAATCTCCCTTTCTGTAAGATGTTAAATATCTTGCGCAGGATGATCACACCGACCCTTGCCGAAAACAGATAATTAATCACATCTGCCTTCAACATTTATGGAATCTACTGCTTTTATTAAAAAGTTTTTTTCGGGATATTTTTATACCTTGAGCAAGTTAGGGTTGAAATTGTTTTATGCGCCGTTATGTTTTCACTTAAATATAATTTATTGTCTATTGTGGGATCAAGTACAAATTGTCTGTGTATAATATTTGTTTAGTGTAAGTATGTGTTTATAGACATTGAATATGTAGAGCTAATATTTACTATTTTAATGTATGTAGTTATTAATATAATTGTCCTAATATTTTTTTTTTAATATTCCAATTGTTACTCTTAATCCAATAAACACGCGCTCTTTCTACTTATGTATTATTTAGGTATCTGTTTTTTTTCTCGGCTAAATTGACTTGGGTAACTTTTACCTAAATGGTATTCTCTTTGTTACCTTGCGTGAAGAGCCGAATTATCATTCCTCAGAAGTTCCTACATACATAAGGTTAGTCCTAATAGCTGTTCCCCTTTTACATCAGCGGTGTGTAAATAAATAGATCTCTATTTTAAACTCATTTACTTTTAAATTAAAATCGAATAACGTAATCGTGCTCCTTCAAAAACTCTTTAAAAGTAAATCGTAATAAATAACCCAATTTGGGATTCCGGCAACCAGCTAGGGTTGTCACCACCACTCTTCGACGTTCTATAATTAATATTCATCTGGCACTCTGAAAATGTCCGCTTGAGAGTTTAATATCCGCCACCCATCAAATCAGACGGATTGTTTTTCAATCTCTCGGCAAATTTTTTTTTGACAGCCCATAATTAAAAACTGTTGCCGTTGGGAAATTATTTTGGGAAATATTTTGTTTTTTCTAAGTATATCAGGTAAAGGTAAAAGTTTTTGACCGCTTGACCGTTGAGTTTGTCCGAGCGAAAATATACCGTGGCCTCCGGAATTAAAAGTCTTACCTACACAGAGCCGATGACTTGAAAGAGGGTAGCTAGTAGTGACTGGGTGGCGAAAACGGGCACCCAGAACATGTGGTGTCCCCTGGGATAGGCCTACGTCCAGCAGTGGACTGCAATAGGCTGATGTCTGTGTGAGTGTGTGGCACATAGCCTATGCCTTTCCCAGTTTTTAGCCTCCCTAGTTTTAGCCTCTACCCTAACTGATGTAATCAAAAATCCGCGTAGTTTTGATACTTTTCTTACTCTTTAAAAGCCTTGAAAATAATGAGAGAAATAAGAGCAACTTCGAGTGATTGTCAACATTATAAAAAATTACTGATTTTCTATGGCAGAAGTTAACGTTTTACCGCCTATAGTTCCCATTCATCTACCAGTTGTCTATACCCCGCTGAAGATACATAAATATAAAAATAAGTGAACATAAATATCAACTTTTATCACTACTATCCCACTATCAGATTTCTTGTAAGATGACAATATTTTTACGACTCATTCATAATAAAATCTTCTTTATTGCTTGAGTAATAATGCTCATTATAGCGTACATTATTGGCAGATAACATAGGATATTCGGAATAAATATCGATTAGGTTTATCGTCAGATTTTATGATTATATCTAGTTGGGATTATGATTCACCGTTTTTTTACCGATTGTTATACTGATTTTTGTTTCCAACTGCCCGCTTACCATGAACTCTTAAAGCAGGACAGTTTACGTTGTGGAAGCGAGACACCGCATTACACAGCACGTAACGGTGTCTCGCTTCCACAACGTAAACTGTCCTGCTATAAGAGTTTATGGTAAGGGGGCTGATTCTTAAATACATAGTTACATATTACCAGATGGCGGGATGACTTACATAAGAGGGCAGGCAATGACGGGATGCATAAAGCAGCAGACCAGGCTTTGTGGCGTATATTGGGAGAGGCCTATGTCCAGCAGTGGACTGCAACGCGCTGATGATGATGATGATATTACCATCAAACTATCTGCAAGTTTAAGCTGCAGATTTCTGCGGTCAATTCTTGGTCTTAAAACATCGAGTCTACGTGTGTCGGAGAGCGAGTTAAGCTGTTGGTCCTGCGCCTGATATCTCCGAGCGTGTCGGTTTACCGTCCCATCGGACACACTCGTACACACTATAGCTTAGTTATATCTCTTGCCTGGTTGTCTAGTTTCTGTTGTGATTTTCCCGTGACCGAAATTCAGTCAGGGGAACAATAAGTATTATATTATTTTAAAAAACATAACATAACATAACATCACGCCTGTATTCCCCGAAGGGGTAGGCAGAGGTGAACATATAGTACACCCACATTTCGCCAGTTATGTTGTAAGTCCCAATGTAATAGGGGGCGAGCCTATTGCCATCAACCGGGCACAAATCCAGACTCCGTGCTACTGAGAATTACCTAATGGAAAACTCAGTAACACTTTGCCCGACCCGGGATTTGAACCCAGGACCTCTTGCTCAGCAGTCGCGCTTAGCGACCACTAGACCAACGAGGCAGTCATTTTAAAAAACATTACGTAAAATCACGCCTGTATTCCCCGAAGGGGTTAGCACTGTTGGCAGAGGTGCACATCCACGTTTCGTCAATATATTAAACATTCTCTTAGTGCGATAAGCCGCATTGTACATTATCCTTATACTGTACTTATGTTTATTTTTGGTATACAATAAAAAGAAATCTATCTATCTATAGCTCCCTATGTAATAGGGGGCGAGCCTTTTGCCATCAACCGGCCACAGATCAATACTCCGTTTGTTCCTGAGAATTACCTAATGGAAAAAGCCCATAAACCTGCTCGACCCGGGATTCGGACCCAGGACCGATACACCAACGATCATCATCATCAACGGTTACCACAACATCATCATCATCCGCAGCCTGACTTCCTCCACTGCTGTGTTATGGCCTCTCTTTTGGTGTGCCAGTCTCCACGCCTCTGTGGCAGCCTCATCTAGGTTCCACCAGCTATGGCTACGATGTCATCTGCCCATCTCGCTGCCGGACGGTCGACACGTCTTTCTGTCCTGCTGACATCCTTACTTATTTCATATCAATACCTACGACTTTTGAATACATATAATTATCTAAGTGTAAGAGCATCGTTTAATAAAAACATATTTTAGCTTCATCTTTAAGTAGGTGTACGTATCATGAAATCCTTATTTAATATTTGTTTTGGGGCCGCAACCCATCCTTAATGTAAAACGTTGAGAGGTCAAGCTACCCTTCAATGACTTGCGGTATTGTGTGTGACGTGGCGATTTTTTCGTAGAAGGAAATTTGTATTATACAATCGGTTAGGGGCTATCCCAAAGGAGTGACGCAGATTAGCTGGAATCAACATGAAATTGAAGATATAGGTACATACAATCTCGCCTGTGATCCCCGAAGGGGTAGCCAGTATCATTATAGGTACAGTCAGCATCATAAGTAGCTGAACATTTAATATTTTTAACATAACATTAATTAAAGAACAACTTCTTATATAGTAAAAAGTCTGAAATATTCTCAGAGCACTATTCGGACGTTTCTATAATTTAAAACAATAAATTGAATTGATATTTGATTCATTCAATTATATGACATTTAAGGTTTCTTAACATGTTAAGCTACTTATGATGCTGACGGTACCATATAGCTAGTAAGCCTATTGTCTATTGTCATGTCAGTGGCATACAGGTGGTTTAAACTCTTACACCAGGTTGTTCATCATCATCATCATCATCAGCCAAAAGACGTCCACTGTTGGACAAAGGCCTCCACCTTAAATAGGGGGGGTTGCCATAATCCCCACGCTTGGCAAGCGGCTTGGAGATCGCAGTGTTGGTGGTTAAGATACAGAAGACGCTGCTGCCCATCTTCTGGTTTTTTCCCTTAGTCGCCTCTTACGACACCCATGGGAGGAAAGGGGGTGGTCAATTCTAGGCCGGATACCACACGGCATTGTTCACAACCAACGACAAAAAGCTCATAATTCCCAAATATTAAATCAACCACAACTCATACCAAATCAAAATGAAAGTCCACGAATAGCTCCCGTCCTAGATTCGCGACTAAATCAAAGTTCTATTTATTGTTGTAGTCGTTTAAACTGACTGATTGTTTATTAATGCAACTCACTATTAGCAGAGCTAAACAGACTGGATGTCAGTCTGTCTGGATGGTAGAGCTTTAGATTATACAGTTAAGGGTGAGTGATGTTTCGAGAGTTCCTATAGTTTGAACTGGGTTCCGATCACGGCGGCCTGTGATAGCTGGTATTACGCAGGAGATATTATAGAGCACAAGTATGCACGCAAACACAGATGCACTGCCTATTCCCTTACTCTTAAGACCGATGGGACGGTAAGACACGACTGGAGAGAATTCAGGCGCAGGGCAGGGCAGGCTGGCTTAACGGTGAAAACGGTCACCCATCACAAGACTGATTGCGGCGAGCACGGCTTAATTTCCCAAATCGACTGATCTGCGCAGTGGTCACGGACCTACGAGCACAGAGCTACAGATCGTTCCGTATACAGTGCCCTTTCAGAACAATACAATAAAAAGAGATATTGAAACATTGTGACATTCTACATGAATATTACTACGAATTAATAGCGGAAACATAATAATATTTCACTCTAAACTCTTCACTGTTTATTCATTCAACTCTGAACGGTCCAAATGTCAGCTCGTGTTTAAATTACACAACATTGTTGCACTGGCACTAAATGAGCACTGAATGTCTGGAACGACAGGGCTGCTTTATGATACAGAGCTAGTAATTATATATTGTAGGTACAGTCAACAAAATGAGTAGCTTAACATGTTAAAATCATCTATTCAAGTTGTTGTTGCAAATTATAGAAGCGTCAAATTATGGTCTAAGAATATATTTAAGAATTTCTACTGCGTTGGAAGTTCTTCTTCAGTTAATGGTTTGATTCAAATTTTTATGTCCAGCTACTTATGTTACTGACTGTACGAAGAGAATAAGCTTAGAAGGTTTTTTAGACGTCTCCCCACATTAGCAAATTCTTCTGTATCACGGGTGCGTTCCTTATACATGAAATATCACACACACAAACACCAAGACTCGAGACACACATCTGCGGGTCACACAAATGAATGTCCCGTGCGGGAATCGAACCCACAACCCCTAGCGCAGCAGTCCAATCGCTTAGCCACTGCGCCAATCAGGTCGTCAAAGTTAGAAGTAGAGTTGAGCTAGAGCTGAGTTGAGTATTGGGATAAATTGTAATTATTTAATTTGATTTGATAAATGGCATGTTGTGGTGCAACCGCATAGCTAAAATTTATAGGTAACCATTTGTGGCCTTCGAAAGTTGTTGTTCTTTACCTCGGGAACATTTTTTTTTTAAATGCATCTGATGACTTAAATTCAAAGTTTCGTGATAAACGGTTAAGTGGTTTAGGCGTGAAAAGGGAACAAACAAACTTTTGCTTTTACAATATTAGTTAGGAATATCCTATTCTTGTATATGCCTCGACTATTCAACAGGTGCATACGAAGTAATTCAAATTTAATTTCAGCGCGAATTTCAGTGGAAATTGCGTAAATAAAGCTAATATTTTAGATCACACCTGTCCTCGATTCAAGTTTAATCACAACAGAGTGTGTATTCCCAGTCGTTCTCAAAGTTTATGACGAACTGCCCCCTGGTGACGTCACATCACGGGGTACATAACATAGCTCACCGACATTTATTATTTACAAGCTTTTGCGCTCGGCTTTGCTTCGAGAGGGATCTCAGAGGAACTGCGCAGGTTTTTGGGATGAAAGGTGAAAGACACTTTCTGATTTGTATATCTTCTGCTTCTTATCGTATGGTTGATGAAAAACCTGGGAAAATAAATTAGGAACGAGCTCAGTGAATACTTAAATTCTATGGCAAAGATCACTCACCATCTGCCAACCTACACTTACTGTATATTCTACGATTGAGGGCAAAAGCCATTGCATTTTACTTTCTATAATACTACCATAATGCTCTTTTCTTCTGTTATAGTTGTTAATTTCTGCTAGTAGTAGTAGATTTCGACAAATTTTGTGCGGATATTGAATGGGTTCCTGGATGGTTTGAATTCACAATTGGACACAGTAGGTTGCTTGCAAGCGCTGCAAATTTTGGTTTGAATACACGATTGGACCCGGTAGGTGGCGCTGCTTTTCCGGGCAGGACGACGTCTGCCGGGTGTACTAGTTTTAGTCATAGTCATAATGTTTTTATTTTATATAGGCTACAAAAGAGCACTTACAAAACGTCAAACTAGTTCCACGGTTCCAAAAAGTCGTTTCTATGGAGAAGAACCGGCAAGAAACTCCATAGTTACTCTTTTAAAAATATGTTTTAGGAATGTTTAATATTAAAGTTTTTCATATTAAAGTCCTGTCATATAACATATCTTTAAATCTTCCTTTTCCAACTATCCCTATAACACTAGTAAGTCGGTAAAACGTAAACGGAGTAGAGGACAGTTTGCTTAAGTAAAGTAAAGTTAAGTAAGGAAACTAGTGGACTTAAGGGAGAAGTTGTGACCAAACTTAAAAGCTTAACAAATTTTAAAGAGCTTTAATTTTCATTTTTAAGCAACTTATTATCCTGAATGTCTATGGTTTAAGTTTTTAAGTGAGTTATTAGATTACCCCTGTTGCTATGCGGGTAAGTTATTTGAGTGTAAAATTTTCAGGTTTCACTTTTTAAAGGAGCTTCTTTTATTATATTATTTTCTAAATATCTGCAACTTATTACCTTTTTGATACAATGCAAACACTTTTACATGACATTATACATTCGAATTCTGACGACCCATAACACAGGTTTTTTATACTTACATCATCGGGCACCAGTCTCTTACAAATGCTTAGTTTAAGCTCATTTGTGAAGGGAAAATAAATCGATTATTTACTTATATTATTTGTAATTGGAATATAGATAAAGAGTACAGTTCATTTTCATTGCTGGGAAAAAAGAGATTAATAAGACGATAATCCCGGTTAGGGTATGATAAATTGTGATCTGCTATTTCATGGGATATATAGATAAGCGACGAAATGGGAGTGAAAAATACCTCTATACACCACTTAAGCGATTACAAGCGTAATTTTATGAGTATGTATATTACTTTAATTAAAATATTTTATTTCTGTTCTGATTTAATAATTACAAATAACTACACACACTCAACTACACACTGCACAAGGTAAAATGTGTTGTCGATTTTTTGACCTTATATACCATCTGTCTGTACCCATACTTATTTTAAGTGAAATAAATATGATTTGATTTGATTTATGTATTTAATTATGTCTAAACTGATCTAAACATTTGGCAGGAAATACCTACACTTGCAAGTTTCTTTCCTCACTTTCTAAATTGGCTTTTCTCAATACGAAAATCCAAACCATATAAACTTCTTAAAGCGTCCCAATCTAATTCTCCCACTGATAGCGATAATTTATTCTGAATATTAAATGATATTTATCAAACAAGTCAATGCGACGCTTCCAATAATTCGCCATTTTATTAAATTCCCTTGGAATATTTTTATGCTAAATAACCTTATTATAAATGGTAATAGATGTGATTGATTGGCGTTTTCTTATGAGAATTGTGAAATATTAGATTAGGGGATGAGGTTATTAGCTGTGTTATAATTTGAGAATTATTAAAATATGTTGATTAGGTCTTCATCTTATCGTATGGTTGATGAACAACCTGGTGACAGAGTTTAAACCGCCTGTAGGCCTCCGACATGGCTTTACACACCGCTGAAAAATCTCTCAGGTGTGCCGGTTTCGTCGTGATGTTTTCCTTCACCGTTTTTAGCAACTGATAACTAACTTATTAGGTTGCTTCTTGGGAAAAATAGCTAAGCTGAAGTGGGAGTGGGCTGGCCACGTCGCGCGAATGCACCCCGAGAGATGGGCTAAGATGGTCACTCACTGGACGCCTGAGGGAGGACATTCCGTCAAGGTTGTGTGATGATCTGGCCACCTATCCGGGACGCACGTGGTCAGAAATGACGAAGGATAGAGGGGTTAGGAAGAAGAATGAGTAGGCCATTGCCTTTAATAAAAATATTTAGGGCATTAACTTATGAGATTTTTAATTGAAGCGTCACTTCTACCCTTATAATTATTGACCATAGTCTAAATATTTTTGTGTGGTTTCCATTTTTTATTGAGTGTGTATATTTTTTTGTTAGAGAACTGCTTTTCCCCTTCATATGCTTCAGGTGTGATTTAATAATAGATACCTACCTATGTAAAACTTGACTATACATTATTGACTCTACTATACGTATTTTTTACTCTGTAAGAACAGTTTTATCTACGTCCGTCGAACTTTTCCGAGCTTTTCCGACAAAGTGTCGACTCAGCCGCACATGACTGAGACACTAGTTTCAAATAGAATACCACTCTCAGCGCGATTGTGATTGATTGCGCAATCTATCCATCCAGATCGGAGTTAATGTAGAGAACGATTGCCTTCAATCATTCCGCTGTTTGATATGCCTTGAGGATGCAAGTTTTTATTGGACGATTTGATATTTTGCAGCGTAAGGACGTTATTATTATATCTCTTTCTTGTTTTAGAATCGTGGTAACTTGATTTTCGACTTTAGCATTTTACGATGGGATTTTTGATGGGGAAAACTATAAATAAAGGTTCTTCTTTTGTAAGCACTGGTTTCAATAGTATTCCATTGTCTATCTCAACAATTTTTCTTCAGATCTTTAGCAAAAATTCACATAAGACTTAAACATATTCTTTCAAGCATAAGTAATTTATTTTGACGACCTGATTGACGCTGTGGCTAAGCGATTGGACTGCGGCGCTAGGAGTTGCGGGTGCGATTTCCGCACGGGAGAAAATGTGTGAATTCCACACAAATTTTCTCCCGTGCAGATGTTTGTCCCGAGTCTGGGTGTTTGTGTGTGTGATATTCCTTGTTTTTGAAACACACCTACGATACAGGAGAAATTCGTAGAGTGGAGCGACGTTTTAAAAAATTAAAATCAATCAAGAATAATAAACAGCTGTTTACTATTGGCAACGATATCGCAGAAAATACACAGTCACACATAAACATTTATAGGCGACTTGGAACAATCTGTTTTGAAGTCAGTTAAAACTATAACTAGACTAGTTAAATGAATCCGCGAACACAGTTAAAGTTTGGCGAACACAATCAAGATTTACTTCATTACAGTTCGGGACGTTTGGAAAACGTAATTTATCTGAAACAAACGACAAATTATCACTTCGGCCGCGTATTCGGAGACTTGCCAATATGACTCAATTGTTTTAATGATACGCGAGATGAAACGCTTGAATTCATTCCGTAGTAATGAAACGCCGTTTATTTAATTAATGATACGTAACGTTGTTTTTTATTTGCGTATTCTTTTGTTTGTTTTATAGAATATTTTTGTTGTTTTTTAAGGTTTGTATTGACTAAAATGCAGTAGTCAATTTCAATTGATTAATTTGTAATCTCAAGAAGATAATTACAGTATTTTGCCAAGTGTCTTATGGCAATGCAAGCTTAAGCAAAAACTCTGCTGTTAATAATCTAGGGCACTTTCTAACAGCTAGGTAACAAATTAGTTACTTTTTCACAATATTTTACCAAAGGGACTGCTATTGGATGGATATAAACGCTCTTTTCGACAAAAAGGTAATGACTTATTGCCATTTTACGCAGCAAAATCTTAAATGGCTACTAAACAATTAAATCATAATATAATCACAAAAACCTACTTCTTCTTCATAACGTATGGTTGATGAACAACCTGGTGTCAGAGTTTAAACCGCCTGTAGGCCTCTGGCATGGCTTTGAAACCACATCGTTGAAAAACCTAATTATATTTAATTTGTCATACATTCATCCAACTGTGCCATCTAACTACCAACAGATTGCTCGCAATACAAAATATTAAAGTGATGCGGCAAAATATTTCGCGTTTCTGCTCACCGACCGTGTTATATTTTTCAGCGGCATGTCAGTGCATAGTATATGTTTAGCGGGGCGATGCCGCGTGAATCTCGGATTCCCATCCGTACGCTGTCTTGAGGCACAATAAACGTGCAGCTTATGGTTGGGGTGTGGTCCAAGATGTGAGGGGCAGCGGTTTGTTGACTGAAGTCTTTTAGAAATGATGCTCTTACAGTTGAAAGTCTACGTTTCTATGGTTAAACGTCTTTCTTTTAGCGGTGAGGGTTGTCATCATCATCCGCAAAAAGTCCACTGTTGAACAAAGGCCTCCCCCATATTAGGGTGGGGGGTGCCATAATTCGCACGCTTGGCAAGCGGCTTGGGGATCGCAGTATTGGCGGTCAAGTTACAGAAGACGCTGCTGCCCATCTTCTGGATTTTCCCTTAGTCGCCTCTTACGACACCCACGGGAGGAGAGGAGGTCAATTCTAGGCCGATAACATATGTCAGTGAGGGTTGTATCGGGAAATTAAGATAGGCTCAAACAATTTACAATATAATTTTTATTCAATACAATAATATTAAACGAATACAAATTTTCAACATTTTTAACTCTATCCTAATCCGATAAGCCATAGGTATATAGTACTTACATGTCGGTTGTTTACCTACTATATGCTACGCGGACAGTTAAAATGTTAAGTCTGTTTTTCAAATCAACGATACAAAGACATGATAATATTTTTTACTCCGTCTTAACGTATCACGTCACTTGTGACTTAAACCGTATAGTTTTCTCACAAGAGTACCCGCTAATGTCACGGAGTATCGCTCGCCGGCTTTCTGGCTACCACTGGTATTGTGATATATGCTGCTGAACTTTACTTTGGGATTCACAGGCTTCTTGCAAACGAACTTAAGTATTAGATCCTATTTCAAGTAATAGGGTATGTGTACTGTGAATAGTAATCGGCATGGGTGTAGATACTATTGCACAACCAGATCTGTACTTCAATATAGGTTAAATACTAGGGATGGCCCGCAATCGTTGATTTTTGTTGATAGTATAGAGTTATATGATTTTCCCAATAATCACTAAGTCTATGGCCGCATTAAACATTTCTGTAGTGAAAATGGTACGTTGATCCGTAAAGGTTTGCTATCCCTGACATATACCTCTACAAATGTATATACCATACCATCTGTATATAAACGAACAACATAACGAATGATGTTTGAAAAGTTACGTTGGTATTTGACTTGCCAATCATACATACTAATTGCTTAGTGGTCAAAATCCAATCCGAATTAAATATGAATTTTATCTTACTGCTCTCCTTCTCTATGAAAACTTTCTGTGTCAAATATCATACTATTCCGTGCGCGCGCAATATCCTCAAATGGGGTAGGGGTACAAAGATTTCTCTTCACTTCACAAATTTGATCTACCAACTACTGCGCCACTAGGACATAAAACAATACTCGAGCGGGATATATCAAACACCAGTCGTTGTCACTAGCTTCGTGCGTAACATATAGCGGCCACTCGGGGGAAACTAGACGGTGCAAGGTAGAAACAACATTACATGCGATACAAGTAGAGTGCCTCCACGTGAGATAGTACCTACGTACGTCCGGTGCACCCTTGGCTGTCAACCTCGCTATCATCTCTGTTGACTGGTGAATCTCTACACTACGGCATGAGCATAACTTGTTTCCTTAGACATAGCTAATGCCGATACGAAGAAGAGAAGAATAAGATACAGAGGTACAGTCCCAGTACGAGTAGGTATATACATATGTACACCCATAGTGTTGTTCTTGTAATCGTTGTGCGACCTGTCTGGCGCAGTGGCTAAGCTATTATTCTGCAGCGCAATGGGTTGCGGATCCGATTTCCGTACGGGACAAAAATTTGTGTGATCGGCAGATGTTTGTCCCAAGTCAGTTTGTGTATGTGATATTAGTGTATGTTTCATGTTTGTGAAACGCACCCACGATATATACGTATATTATGTATGTATGGGGCTCGTAGCTATGCGGCTACCCGGCAGATCGGGTCGATCTGCGAGGTTAAGCCGTGCTCGCCGCGGTCAGTCTTGTGATGGGTGACCGTTTTCACATGTCGAGACCCCACCGTGCTTCGGAAGGCACGTTAAGCCGTTGGTCCTGCGCCTGATCTCTCTCCGATCGTGTCGGTCTACTGTCCCATTGGATTATGAGAGTGAGGAAATAGGGAGTGCACCTGTGTTTGTGCGCATACTTGTGCACTATAATATCTCCTGCGCAGATGGCTAGTCTCAGCTGAGACAGGCCGCCGTGACCGAAATTCGGTCAGGAGGACATTATATTATGTATGTATTTAGAAATATATAAGTATGTTTATCAGTTGTCTGGTTACCATAATACAGGCTCTGCCTAGTTTGGGATCAGATGACCGTGTGTGAGTTGTCCCAAGATATTATTATTATTATACAGGCGAAATGCCTAGAGTGGGGCGATGTTTTTTTTTTAAAACCTTGAGTTTTGCCCTTTATGTTATAAATCCCAATGTAGGAGGAGGCGAGCATGTAACCATTGACGGTGCTCAAAAAATGCACTTCATACAAAACATAATCTAATTTAAATACAGCACGTACACACAAACACAAGTCTACATTGAAAATAAAACTGAAAGCTCCCAATAAATCTCGCATCGATAAAAGTAAAAGTGTTTGATATTAACGTATCGAGTACCTTTGTATCGAACAGTCGGGACGAGAATAGTTCACAATTAAACCAGAGTCTATTTTTGTTAACGACGAGAAACAGCCTATAGGAATGTGTGGCCCAAGTCATAAGAGTATGGGGTTTAAATTGGTAGACCAAGCTAGATAGAGGCGTAGTA
Organism: Abrostola tripartita; assembly: GCA_905340225.1. Classification (NCBI taxonomy): domain Eukaryota; kingdom Metazoa; phylum Arthropoda; class Insecta; order Lepidoptera; family Noctuidae; genus Abrostola; species Abrostola tripartita. The sequence continues at coordinate 7,140,112 of HG996512.1, forward strand.
CACCCACGTTTCGCCAGTAATGTTATAGGTATCTATGTAATAGGGGGCATGCCTATTTCCATTAACCACGCACACTTTCTAACTCCGTGCTGCTACCTTAACTTTCTAATGGAAAATTAAACTCTTTTTTGCTCGCCCTGGCAGGGGCACTACCGTGTCCCCAGATATGTGACCTCGGCTCTAGACCTCGGTTCAGAAGTAGCGCTTTTGACTCCAAAGGCAAAGAGGCGGTTATTTAAAATTGCTTACAATAAATTGGGCATAATTTATAATAAAACGTAAGGTTGTGTAGATTTCCTTGTGCGATAATTATTTTCACACTCTTTATGTCTGCATAAGCTCGCTTCCTATCGCATATAACACACCTTTGCACAGGACACAACATTAACTAAGCTGCCCGCTGTCCTCGCAACACTCAGAACACCAAAACGATTGCGCCCATCGGATTCCCAAGACATACACCGACCACAGCCGATGCCAACTATCAATCACAGAACGAATACGTTTCCTGGTGTCGATTCTATGTGGAACCATTCTTAGTTCTATGTACTACAATATCTTGTATGTAGGTATATAAGTTTTAATATTTGAAATATCGTTTACTGGAGTCCTTTTATAAGGTCTGACAAACCGAGGGACTCTTAGCTTCGTGGCTGCCGCTCAGATCAGTTGATCTGCGAGGTTAACTATGCTTGCTGCAGTTAGACTTGTGATGGTAGCCGACTAATCATCAAGGCGGGGTTGCTTCAGGTTCACTTGACGCACACGTAAAAATAAAAAATGGCGATACCGATTTTGTTTTCTCCTAGCAGCCTTTATAACGAAATGTTTTGTTTTCTACTTGCAGCCCTAATAACGTTCATATTTTACGTACGTTAAACATCTTCTGTAAAGTTTATTTTTTGACATACGCATGTAACGTTTACGGACTATTTGAAGCAACCCGCCCTAGTAAAAGCCTAGGCAGATCAAAAAGATATTAATATCATGTAAATGACCTATTTCCTGAAGCCATACAAGCATAGTACATTCGTAACACTACCTCACCGGCCCAATGAACTGTGTGATCATTAGCGGACATTAATGTGTAATATATTAGCGTCGGGACGTGAAGGGACAAGCGACAATGGCGGTGGAAGTTCTCGAACAATCAACTGAGATGTACTCATCGATCACGAGAGTAATTAATTTGGAGTACGCAGGGGTTCAGGTTGTTGAACTGTGAAATATGGACGCGTGAAAGATACTGGAAATGAGAAAAGGGGGGTAAGAAGTTTTTCTATCATCTATTTGGAATGATACCTAGTCGGGAATACACGAAATCAGTGCCCACCATAGATGGGTCTTCTACCTACAGACAAACCGGGGTAAGGAGCATGTTTAGTCTATAAGAATTTCGAATAAATATCTGACCTCCACCGTCCAGTTTCTTGGTAATTGGAAACTTCTTGGTAAGATTTGTTGTCAAACTTTCGGGCTAGTTTTTACCCCTGATAAACGTATAAAACAATTTAGATTTTGAAGTTATAAAAACTTGTAAACGTGGCATCATGTGTAAACTAAAAAATTGTTATCAGTTGCTGAAAGCAGTGAAGGAAAAAAAACATCGTGAGAAAACCGGCACACCTGAAAGATTTTTCAACGATGTGTAAAGCCATGTCGGTGGCCTACAGGCGGTTTAAACTCTGACACCAGGTTGTTCATCAACCATACGAAAAGAATAAGAACTTGGCATCAGTAGTTTCTGTTTACTTCTGTTGAAGTCTTGCTACATAACAACGAGCACGTGCAGAATTATGGCGTAGTAATCACATCAACTTCCCCTCTATACAGTATACGACACACTAAAGACACCATAAGTTTGTTTTATGGGACACCGGTACGGTTGCGACTGAAGTTACTTCAGATAGTAACATTCTGCATCAGTTCTCTATCAGTAATTCTTTAAATAAAATCCAGTTGGTTACGTCACACTTTTTCGAGACTACTAAGAAAACAAACTGCCTCGTTGGTCTAGTGGTCGCTAAGCGTGACTGCTGAGCAAGAGGTCCTGGGTTCAAATCCCGGGTCGGGCAAAGTGTTACTGAGTTTTCCATTAGGTAATTCTCAGTAGCAGCACGGAGTCTGAAATTGTGCCCGGTTGATGGCAAAAAGCTCGCCCCCTATTACATTGGGACTTACAACATAACTGGCGAAATGTGGGTGCCCTATATGTTCACCTCTGCCTACCCCTTCGGGGAATACAGGCGTGATGTTATGTTATGTTAAGTTTAAGAAAACAAATAACTGCTATATTTTGCATAACCTTAGATTTAATCCATAAACACTAGTTACCGAGTCCGACTAAAGTTAAACAAGTCTTACAAACTAATCTGTACGCAACATCCCTAGTTAACATACATTCTTTAACGTAATCGATTCTACCTAGTTGTTTGCTTAAATATTGATCACTTTTGTCTACACAACAAATATGGGAACAGTAGAACCACTCTGTTTAATATGAAATGTAAACAGTTTTTGTGTACTCATGAATCAACTATATATTTATTTCACTTGTTCTCTTTAATCTTTTTTTGTAAACGGGGGTCAAGGGTTTAGCTGAAAACCAGCGCTTAGCAACCTCTTGTAGGGCGCTAAGCATAAGCTGACGTTTAAACCATTTGCTTTCGGTGTTATAGTTCTTGTATTTCACATACCAATTTCTGTAATACTGAAAAAAATAAACCAATATTCTATTCTATTCTACTCTCAGAGCTACTGACGCGTGCGTAACGCGTTGTTAGGAATTATGTTATCATCTTTGACCACTGCGTGTGCAGTGTGGGGGTTGGAACTTTTTATTGGCACTGACAGCTATAAACCCTAAATAACTTCTGCTTAAAAACATGAAGATTTTAACACTAACGGCGATAAAAAAATGAGAACAGATTAGCTGAAATTTTGAGGTGAAATATTATCCAGCGTTGGTCGATTGTTGATGGTGATGAAGAAGGTATAAATTGGAACTTTCTCTGTCCTTAGAATATCTTACATTAGACAGTCTTCCTCCTAACGTTTCAAAATTGGCAAGCGTCAATTAAATATCCGACCCGCTTGGCGCAGTGGCTAAGCAATTTAACTGCTGCGCTTAGGGTTTTGGGTTCGATTCCCGCACAGGACAAAAATTTGTGCGATCCGCAGATGTTTGACCCGAGTTTCACAGACATGAAATATCACATACACCCGTATGTGATATTTCATGTCTGTGAAACGCACCCACGATACAGGAGAAATTACTAGTGTGGGGCGACGTTTTTTTTTTTAAATCTACACTACTAGAGGCCTTTATCATACACACTAAATTTTTTTCACTGCTTCTCTCAAGTTTTAAAACTTACTATGACGTATTAAACTTCTGTTTACCCTCCACTACTCCACACAAAGCCTAAGTACGTTCCTTCCGCGTTAAAACATCTTTTGTCTTAAAAATTCAACGGAACCCAGCGGTGTGTCGGCTACCCTGTAGGGTAGGTGCAGTTAATTTATTTAACGGCCGACCGCCCCCGAGAAAAGTGTGTACGTATTGTATGTTTAATAATATTTGTTGTGCCGTGCGGTACACAGGTGGATTTATATGTTACGACTGTGTTAGTGATGTTATTAAATATTTGGTAATCTGCCTTTGACGATACAGAGCTTTTTTGCTATAATAACTGTCGTGAGTGATATCCATATTATTTACTATATATTCGCCGGGCTTACATACGGTCGACACCCGCGGATCGGATTCCGCTTCACCTGCTCGTGAATAGGGGCTCCGTTTGAATCCGAAACAAGTCGGGCAATCCCAAATATTTACGTGAGTAATCTATGCTATTATATTAAAGCTGAAGAGTTTGTTTGTGTGTTTACTTGAACGCGCTAAACTCAGGAACTACTGGTCCGATTTAAAAAATTATTTCAGTGTTAGATAGCCCATTTATCGAGGAACGCTATATAGGCTACAAAACATTCGAAATCCACGCGGGTGAAGTCGCGGGCGGTAGCTAGTAATATATACCTACCTATAGTTAACGATACAGCATTAGTTGATTCTCTAAAAGTGTCTGTTGTCTCAATACTCTCAAAATATCAGACTAGACGTAAATGTACTGCGATAAGTCACAGTCGTTTTTTAGAATCTATAATTGAGGAACAAATATTATACAAATATTTTTTTATTCATGGTGACTCTATGGAGAGTATCTGCAGAATATTTTTAGATCTAAAATAGTCTTTTTATGCCGATTTTAGTCTGATAGTTAACGTTAAGCAATGTCCAAGAGTCTAGTTTATATAAATTATACATTGAAATCGTACGCCGTATCGTACCCGTCTCTTCGTCGCAACCACTAAAGAGCTCAAGTCCGTCAGCCCGCGGATTACCCTTAAATAATAAAATAGGATGCTTTATTCCGATTCGTTAGCCGACCGCAAGAATGTGAGAATAATTCATCATAGACTATTTGTAGTTACTTGCTCAGTATTTATAGTGGTGTCAATATGTAATGCGGGTAGGGATGGATAACTTAGCGCAATTTTCGCGGTAACTAAAGCGCAGCTTACTGCGCTGGCTCAGTATGTTAACTTATACCGTAGTGTAACAAAATGTTACCCGAAACTGATAATACATAACATCACGTCTGTATTCCCCGAAGAGGTAGGCAAATATGTGTACCAACATCCACATTCCGCCAGTTATGTTATAGGTCCCAATGTGATGGGGGGTAAGCCTAAGCTTTCAACCGCGCACAAATTCAAACTCCGTGCTGCTACTGCGAATTACTTGATGGAAAAAACCCGTAACACTTAGTCCGACCCGGAATTCGGATCTCGAGATCAGCAGTCGCGCTAGGCTACTCGTACCACAAGACCAACAAAGCAGTCGAAGTAAGACCTAGGTCTAATAAGGTTTATGTTAAGTTGCGCTTCCAACACATTTCTAAGAAGTGAGGAGCATGAACTAAGCTAGCGCAATTTCGCAGCGCAGTATTACACATCTCTAAATGCGGGTAGTATTGTACTTTGTGAATATATCACATTTACAATAGATTTTTCTGTAGTGATTGATGAAGCTTATCCTTTAATAAATTATTGCTGTGTGGGTTTCGGCTGAGAATAATACTCTTACAGTTTCCTTTGGGTATCGTTGACGGTGATTAAAGGATGTTAGGATCGTTGATAGGAGGTTGTATGTGGTAGCAACGAACTTGGTATTACCAATTTGTATGCGAAGTATACTCTCGGTGTTATTTCGCTACCTTATTTTATTGTTAAGTCGTTGACTGCTACGTAGTAGACACAATAGAAAAACTATTGTTTGCGGTCACCGGTGACCGCAATGGTGCTCAAAGGGTTAATCGTATATAAGTAGCAACGGTCATGTGAGAAATTGAGAGAGTACCTTTGTTACCTTCATGCATTTATTACGATACCTTGTGTAGTACACCACTGACTATGCTACCATTTTGTCCTTCCAAAGTTTGTCTCGTAGATATCTCTCGAATCGATAAGACCGCCACTGATACACACATCACACTAATATTATTAAGGCGAAAGTTTGTGTGTTCCTTTGTGTGTTTGTATGTTTGTTACTTCTTAACGCTCAAACGGCTGGACCAATTATAATAAAATTTGGTATGGATACAGCTGATAAACTGGATTAAAACATAGGCAGCGGTTAACACCGCTGGGCGCAGCTAGTTGATTATTGATAATATATACGATTATTCCTACGAGTGTGTGAGACAATTTGGCGTAGAACAGCACACCTCTGCCTATCATCACCATTGTTGAACAAAGGCCTCACCTTGAAACGCCACAATGAACGACAACTTGCCTTTTGCAGCCACCGGTTGCCCGCAACTCTGACGATGTCGTCGGTCCATCTTGTCGTCTGCTTATACCTTCGGAGAATACAAGCATGATGATACGCCGACATAAATCTAAGGGTTGGAATAAATTATTCAGATCGATGTAGCCTTTCAGCCCCTTTGACGTCCATTGCTGGCAGCCCGTAACCACGGTCTACAAGTTTAATTATAAATTATTAATAGCTAACCAAAGTATAGTAGCAGTTTGTTTTTGTATAGTTTTATAGGAAGGATCTGATAGCTTGTTAGAGTGATAAAGGTTATAGTAAGAATTACATATATTGTATGTCGAAGTATAGGTTAGAATTAGAATACAAATCGTTTCCAACTCTGGAAATCGGGTCTTCTTTTTATCGTATGGTTGATGAACAACCTGGTGTCAGAGTTTAAACCGCAAATAACAAATCGGAGATGTTTTGCAAAATGGTCAAGTGAGGAGTACCCTTAACTGACGAGCGTGTATGAGGAATGTTATGCGAGTGAAAGAGGCGAAAGTAGTATGGGACTACCAACCCTCTGGGAAACAGGTGTGACTTTATGTATGTATGTACCCGTGATTTGACCTGTATTTCGTCTGTAAAAAACTTTTCAAGACAGTTTCTAAAAGTAAATAATAATTAACAAGGTAGTAAAAGTTAGTATTACTAGTTGTTGGCGCCCGCACTGGGACCTAATCCACGTGCACTAGGGACTAGGTACTTCCCTTTCTAGTGTGGTTCCGTACGAGATTGTGCGTGCGTTTAATTATGTTCGTCCAAAATGTGCGAGTTAACGATGTAAACTTACTTGTAACTTGTGTTGTTGTGTTTAATAGGACCTAGTTTTACATGTATCGTGATTGGAGTTGACATGTTTGTGGTTGGCCGCATTGGTCACCAATGTTTGTTATGATTGTGTCTTGTTGGTTAGTTGGTAATAAGTAAAGTTTGTGTTTTATCGTTTGTTGTGTGTATCAGTTATTATTGACCTAAAAACAAATCTCTGCCAGTTGTTTTACCTAAAAAGGTATTTTAACCGATACGTCCTGATTGGCGCAGTGGTTAAGCGATTGGACTCTGCCGCGTAACTGGCTCCGTTCGAGTTCAGAATTAGTCGGGCATTCCCGAATATGCACGAAAGTAAGATCGCGGCATATATAGTAAATAATATGGATAATACTTAACAAGGTTATTATAGAAAAATTCTAAAGTTTCCCAACGAGAAGTAGCAAGCTTACAAATGATACTTTTGGATTAAAAGCAATAAACGTGAAAGTAATGCTAAGAGATATATTATAATAGTAAAGAAAACAATAGAATTACTTGTATTCCAATGGTCGACGACCTGATTGGCGCAGTGGCTAAGCGTTTGGACTGCTGCGCTAAGGGTTGCGGGTTCGATTCCCGCACGGGGCAAAACATCGTGTGAACCGCAGAAGTTTGTCCCGAGGGTGTTTGTGTATATGATATTTCATGTTTGTGAACGCACCCACGACACAGGAGAAATTCCAAGTGTGGTGCGACGTTATTTTTTTAAAGAAAAGCGAAAAAGAAAGAATTGTCATAATCTCACTACAAGATCTCTTATCAAGAAATAATCAATTATTTTCTAAACGAAGCTCCTTTCTAACCAACAGACCTAATTATGTTAAAATGTTTTACAAACCAGTTATAAGAGAATTTTAATTAATTAGTACCTACATCAAATTGAAAGCGTGATTACCCAGCCTGCGGTTTGAAATATCAGGCGGTCTCAGACTTGATTTTAGACTCGTATTCTATGTAATGTTTGTAGGTATGAAAACATAACATAACATCACGCCTGTATTCCCCGAAGGGGTAGGCAGAGGGGCATGTAGTCCATCCACATTTCGCCAGTTATGTTTTAGGTCCCAATGAAATAGGGGGCGAGCGAGATCCGATGCATAAACCGGGCACAAATCCCGACTCCGTGCTGCTACTGAGAATTACCTAATGAAAAAACCCAGTATTACATGCCCGACCCGGGATTCGAACCTAGGACCTCGTGCTTAGCAGTCGCGCTTAGCGGCCACTAGACTAACTATGCAATCAGTATATTTAAGTACAAATCTGTCCGAATCTGGAAGCGAGACGCCGCTACGTGTAGTGTAATGCGGCGTCTCGCTTCTACAACGTAAACTGTCCTGCTTTATGAGTTCATAGTAAGGGGGCTGATCTGTAGGTACATTAAAGAAAAAACACTTAAATAAGACTTGTAGAACCTTTTAGGTACGGCAAAAATAGCTTTGAACGAAAAAGCCAAACGAAATCCTACTTCAAATGACTAACTAACCGACAACCGTACTTAGCAAATTATTTCAACCCAAAATACGTTTCTGGATATGTTTTTGGTATAAAAGCTCTTACTTAACATCCCTTAAGGCTTTCCACAGGGTGGTATCAAGAATTCTACCCCCAACTGTAGGTGTGCTGGGTTGGGGGGCTAAATTTAAAGCAGACTTCCTAGGACGTGCGGCTTTTTGCCTTTATCACCTCAGTTTAGACGTTTTTAATGCTAAGTTGAACTCTATTTCAGATTTTTTTTGAGAGTAGAGTTTGATTTTTGTTTAAGTTTATGTAAATTTTGTTTGTGCGTTTTTTGTTTGCAGGTATACGATACTAATAAGTTTCATGATTCTTTCGGTATGCATTTTTTCCTAAAATGTATTATAAATTGTGGCGTACCTTGGGAGAGCCTATGTCCAGCAGTGGACTGCAACGGGCTGATTATGATGTATTAAGAACTAAGACACATTTCGCTAGTTATGTTATTTAATATATAGGTCCCATGGAATAGGTAGCTAGCCTATTGTCAATAATATCTGGCGATCAGAAAATTATAAGACGACAATCATATGCCTAATTCAATTTCTAATTTACAATCAAATAATAATCATACGCATAACAAAAAGTTAAAAATACGATAAACAAAACATAACCGTACGCCACTCGACGTAACAGGTGACGCCACTTATTTTCACATCGTAAATCTTCCCGTTCTACCCACACGTCCGGACCGACGGAGTTTAATCCTAAAAATAAAACAAACCGTCCCATCCCCCCCCCCCCCCAACCTCCAGATTACTAGCCTAATAGCTTTAGCCTTTTTTCCGTATCGTAGAACGGCTAAACGCCAGGTTAATCCGCACTCCGACGGAAATAAATCGTTGTGATCACCTCCGTAGCTTAGACGCCTTTCAGTCTGCCTAGTTTTTTGCCTAGGAATATACGATGTATGTAAATGTGATTAAGTTTTAGATAAATCGAGTGGAAGATGGTGGGTGGAGGTTTTGTGAAGATTCTGACTTAAGTGGATTCTCTCCTGGTTTATTAAGATTTTAGTTTATATGGAGTAGATATTCTTCTTCTATATTTACTTAACTATGAGGATTCTGATTAAACTTAACGTGCCATTTACTTTGGATCTTGTGACATGGGTATATATTTAAATTGGAAGCGATTATGATCAAATTTGGCCTTATACGATCAAGGTTGTTGAGTTCGAATTGCAACGCTTACTGTGTTACCACATAGAGTTTTGGTGTGTAAGTTAAACTGTCGAAAGCTTTGGTCAAATCTAGAGAATTTGTCCTTGAGAGTTTTCATGTTTTATCCGTAGATATTTTATAGCGGTCTATCCTCGTAATTATATGCAATAGTTTAGATTTATTTAATGTTCTTAATCATCAGTCAACTTTAAAATGTTTGCTTTAAGTATGTTGATCTTTATAGTGATAACTTTATTAGCGTCATTCCGCGAAAGAGTGTTATTGATAATATAATTTGTTCTCTTGTTTCAGGTATGTTTCCTGGTTTTAAGAAATCTTTTTTGTAAGTGACCATGTGATTAATATATTACAAGGGGGTAAGTGGAGTTCTAGGTACTCTTGACTAACATCCAAAGTGTGTTTGTCAGAATAAAAATATATCCGTTCAGTAATAAAGGAAATAATCACTGATCAACCATAAACAGCCCTAATTCTCTCAACCGCTATTATAAATACAAATATGCAGCATGTTATAAATACCAACATCGGAATATTGCGAACATGTGACCTGCCAAAATACCCACCACAAATATTTATTGCAATAGAAACGCTACTAAAATAAGATGCGTCTACGCATCCCTGTCCGTCAACGGTCGCCGAGTGACGGAAATAGCCGAACGATGACGCGACAGGAATAGACATACACGTGTCATTTGTCGCGCGGTGTCGGGACTTGTCGTACGCGACTGGCCGACAGCCGCGTACTGACTCATCGGGCTGTTAGATGTAGGTAGTTAGCTAATTTATACGATTTTTTTATTGGTGCGCTGATTCTGAAAGTTTTTGATGTTTATTATTTTGTAGTTCTTATTTATTACTATCTGCGCCCCACGGTGTTACCCGCTACATTTTTCGAGATATATAGTCTATATGTTAATCCAGGGTGACAGCTACCTCTGTACCAAATTATATCAAAATTGGTCCAGCCGTTTGAGCGTAAAGAAGTGACAAACATACAAACACACTCACGAATTTTCGCCTTTATTGTGATTGATTTTTACTGCTGAAAACATCATTATAAACATTTTTACCATTGGACCATCGCGATTTTAGGGTCGATTTGCCTGTTTCGCATTTTAAGTGATTTCACATTCTATAAGTCGAGTTTAGTCTTAAAATTAAATCAGGATTGACTTCTATTATGAACAATTCCTTTAATAAAGTATGATATTTGCTATATTATCTATAATATTTGTGATGACGAGCTTATTCCCATTAATCTGACACAAACTTTCCTATGTAAAAATTAATAGTAACAGTTTCTTGTCCTCTATCACCAAAAGGTTTGCTGGTAGAAAACTCAACATTCAGTTGGGCTCGCCTTTATGCACAAAGGCGAGCTTAACTAACAAGCTTTTTCAAATAATGTATTTGTGTAATTTTATTTTAAGAGAATTATATAAAGAATAAAGGTAAAAAAGGTTAATTATTATGTATTATTTTTCTTCACTACTCTGGCAACCCGATTCACACACACTACAGTGTTTCTACTTATCTACAACGACGACATCAGACGATGGACACGCAGTCTCGCTCGGTATTCCAGTCACTCCGGCGATCCATACTATTTTTACGCTCAGCGATAAAATTATTCGTTAATTGTGACATTCTGAACACATTTTACGATGTTTTTGTATTGTATGAGGCGGGTTCTTATTTTACTTTTAGGTCGTGTGATGTGTTACGGGATTTTTATAATTAAACTCAGTTTTTATATTGAATAAGAAATAGAATGCCTTGTTGGTCTAGTGGTCGCTAAGCGCGACTGCTGAGCAAGAGGTCCTGGGTTCAAATCCCGGGTCGGGCAAAGTGTTACTGAGTTTTCCATTAGGTAATTCTCAGTAGCAGCACGGAGTCTGGATTTGTGCCCGGTTGATGGCAATAGGCTCGCCCCCTATTACATTGGGACTTACAACATAACTGGCGAAATGTGGGTGTACTATATGTTCACCTCTGCCTACCCCTTCGGGGAATACAGGCGTGGTGTTATGTTATGTTATGAGGCGGGTTCTTATTTTACTTTTAGGTCGTGTGATGTGTTACGGGATTTTAATCATTAAACTTTTAGTTTTTATATTGAACTAGCGGCCTGCTTCGGCTTCGCACGGGTGTAAAAATATATTATAAATATTTCTCCACTATTTATGTTATTATACATATAAACCTTCCTCTTCAATCACTCTATCTATTTAAAAAAACCGCATCAAAATCCGTTGCGTAGTTTTAAAGATTTAAGCATACATAGGGATATAGAGACAGAGAAAGCGACTTTGTTTTATACTATGTAGTGATAAGAAATAGACAGCTTTATTTTGGACCTAATAAATGGCAGTAGGGCTGATAAACGAGAAGACTTCTGCTTAGCCTTTTAGAGATTATAGCGTGGTTATTTGTGTATACTGTTTAAGTATATGCTTACAAAAATCTATACTATTATAATAAAGCTAGTAGTAGAGATTGTTTGTGCTCTTGAACGCGCTAATCTCAGGAACTACTGGTATGATTTGAAAAATTTTATAGCCTATTTATCGGGGTAGGCTATAAAACATTCGAAATCCACGTGGGCGAAGTCGCGGGCTGAAGCTAGTAATTAAATATTACGAAGTTAGGTTCCTGAATTCCTTGTCTTTCCAGTTCCAAATCAAATATGAAATAAATACTACATAAGTCGCTGGCAATAAAAGGCGAGCCAGTGGCCACTTATCAATACCTAAGTGGACATACTCACCCAATATACGCCACAAAGCCCGGTCTGCTGCTTTATGCATCCAGTCGCTGCCTGCCCTCTTATGCTAGTCGTCCCGTCTTCTGACCAGAGGACGTCCCATTCTACCATTTACCAAAACGCGGTCTCCACTCCAGAACACGCTTACTCCAGCGATTATAAGAAAGTGCTTAGGTACATAAACGCCATTAAAATTGCACTTTCACACTTAAGTGGATAGAGTTCCATTAAAACAAAGAAAAAGAGGTTACCTTCCATTAGAATATAATAGTCTTGTGTAGTTCACGAACGAACTAGTTCGTTAGACCGCTCCCACAGACGAACTACGCGAACTAGTTCTCAGATCTCTCGCTCTTAAGCTCTTTAGTCCGTTTGATGCGCGTTAAAAGTAAAGGTATAAATATAACATAAGATCGAACGAATGAGCAAACGATCTGCTTTCTGACCCGATCCGGGAGCTGACGATCTAGAAGAGCGAACTAGTTCGTTAAGGAGCGGCGAACTAGACGGAGCGATCTCAGTCGCGAACTACTATGCGCAAGTGTAGAATATAATTCAAAATTAGGAGCCTATAATATGTAACTCGTGAACCCTATTCTCCTGACCTACAGAGCGAATGAACCGCGCAGTCTAGACCAGTTATTTTAGTTGCAATCGATATGTAGAGACAGTTTGGATTATGTATCGAAATGGCTTTAAAGTGGATACCTTGTTTACGGATGGTTGCTTTGTATTGTTTTTAAAATGCTGACGCTATATTGTAGCTCATATGAATACCTAGCTGTAAAAAGGTAGAATTATTATATTGGAGGTATATAGAAAAATATTTAACTGATATTTTGTGTTAAAAGATGCACGCACAGTTTTAGGAGAGTGATTGGACTTGGTCAGGAATCAAACTTCGGCCTTCGAGACTCGGCCAATAGACGTAAGTGCCTGCCGTTATCGGCCTCATTACTCGCAAATTTAGAATAAAAAAATCTAGTCAGTCAATGTTTTTTGTTTCCCCTAGCATCGTAAATAATCATGAATTAATTCATTAACTCACGCAAAATCCTCTAGGCTTGATACAAATATTTGTCCCGCATGGCTATTGAACCTACAATCGCTTGCGTAATCTAATCACCAAGCCGCTGCGCCAATTATAAAATATCTATTCCTATAATATTTATTGTTATTAATACATTTTTATTATATTATAAAGCTGAAGTCTTTGTTTGTTTGCTTGAACGCGCTAATAACAGGAACTACAGGTCCAATTTAAAAAAAATGCTTTCATTGTTAGATAGGCTATTTATCGAGGAAGCCTATAGGCTATAAAACATTCGAAATCCACGTGGACCAAGTCGCGGGCGAAAGCTAGTTCACCATAAAACTCTCCTTATAATCAAGTTTTATATGCAGGACGGCTCTACCCACCCGCATCTACATACCAGCTTGATAATACTAGGCGTATTATTAAGCTGGTATGTAGATGCGGGTGGATAGTCTCAGGTGGCGCTCCCCACAGCAATTCTCAGACAATTACTATAGAAACAGTGGGTGCTCACAAAAGTAGGTCAATAATAAATTTTAAACGGAGCTCGCATTTAAACGGTCACCTGCACAAACTTTAAAGGTACCATTTAAACTTGAGACGTTTGCCAGCATCTTGAAATTCTCAAGTCGGTGTACCAATAAATGTTTAATAACAGAAGTTTAAGTCTTCGCAAATGGTTGTTATAATATGCACGTCCCTGCTGAAATATCTATAGGGGTATTGTGAATGCTGTTATAAAATATAATACAACTGGATGTTTTTTTATTTGAATGGATTGCGATAATACTAGCTATTGTCCGCGGCATCACTCTAATGGCGTACCATTGATGGGTAATAAAAGTATTTTTTCTGCATACCACCGATTTCAATAGTGAGACTCATTGTAGACACCTAGATCCTTCTTATCGTATGGTTGATGAACAACCTGTTGTCAGAGTTTAAACCGCCTGTAGGCCTCTGACATGGCTTTACACACCGTTGAAAAATCTCTTAGGTGTGCCGGTTTCCTTACGATGTTTTCCTTCACCGTTTTAATCAACTGATAACTACATACATACATAAAGTCACACCTATTTAACTAATTATAATAAAATCAAGAAATCAAAAATACGCACACACATATTGAACATGCGACCTTTGACTCAGTCCAACGGTCATACTACTCAGCTATTAGTGCTATATTAAACACACTGTAATTTTATGATAGTTATTATGACCGCCTAATTAGTATTCAACCTTCTGTATTATCCTCTGTTGTGATACAATACAGTAGCAAAGCAGGGTTTAGACAAAGCGGTTTTCCTAACTTTTGTAGCAAAAGGTAAAGAATAAAGCCTGAGTGTTTGTGTATCTAGTATTCTCTTGTAGAGCTGTTTGTATTTTTATTACTGTATACAAAGGCTCCTTAAGTGTGACACGAAGGATTTGGGATTCTCTTTTAAAAGTCTTTGTTGAAGAAAGTCTTGAAGAATTAAATTAATGAATACTTTTATGGAAGCTCAAAGGAATACGAGATTTAGATTAATGTTTCATATGCATTCAATGATAAATAATGCACGTAGGTCCATGGTAACTTAGATCAACGCGTTCGTTATTTACCAGTAAGTGTATTTATTTTATTAAATACTAGCGGCCCGCTCCGGCTTCGCTCGGGTATAAAATATATATTATAAGTATTTCTCCACTATTTAATGGATGTTATTATACATATAAACCTTCCTCTTTAATCACTCTATATATTAAAAAAAACTGCATCAAAATCCGTTGCGTAGTTTTAAAGATTTAAGCATACATAGGGATATAGGGACAGAGAAAGCGACTTTGTTTTATACTATGTAGTGATAACATAATGTCTCTACTTTTTCTTTTTTTTTAATTCGTCGCCCCACGCTCGGATTTTCTCCTGTATCGTGGTTGCGTTTTACATGAAATATTACATACACAAACACTCAGATTTGGGACCAACATCTGCGGATTGCACACATTTTTGACCCTTCGCACAGCAATTCAATCGTTTAGCCACTGAGCCAATCAGGTCGTCATTTGGTAAATGATAAATGATTTTATTTCTGCAAATAGGTCTTAAAAACACTTTTACACGTCATTTTTTTAAACTAGATAGATGGCGTCAGCATTTCCTAACTGACTACCTCTGAGAAGAAACGCCGAAACAAACTCAGGGGTCAATGTCTCTTTTAAAGTCCAGACAAGTAAAAATAATTTATGTGAGAACAGTGTAGGTGGTCTGAGAAGAGATATTTTTAAGAAAGTACCACGGCGAGTTTGAGTCGACCTGTCCTTACAGACGCCCCGTCTCGTACCATCTGAAGGACATTTGGGTAGGCCGCTTGAAATACTCAAACCGTCAGTCACGTAAAAAAAAAATTAGTAAAAAAAAAAACACTCGTCAGGTTTCAGCACAACAGGCCAGAACTATCTAACGCCAAAGAGATTTGAGAACTTAAGAAGAGGTCTTTACCTCGCAGTGAGACACATAAGTGCAAAAAATAAGGACCTACTGGTGAAATCGCTAAGAAACTAACATTCACTGACTAGAATTTAAAATCACAGTTTTAAAGCTTAGTTCAGTAACATCTCGGCAAACCTAGAGGTTATTTTCCCCACGGCAAACTTACCAACAGATTAATATTTAGCTTGCTACGATACATCATTCTAGACACCTTACTTACTCAACTTTGAGCAACCGTAAGTAATTTAGCGCGAAGATTGAGAAGCGGTGGCCTTATTTGGAAAGTTTAACATACTTGGATGTAAGTAATTATATAAGTGCTTCTCCCGTTTAATTAAAAATGTATTTATAAACCACATAAAGAAATGCATTTATTGAAGACTTCTTCTTCGGGTGTAAGTAGAGAGGTTCCCCGAGTGATGATACCTACGTACGTCCGTCACCCTGGACGGTCAACCTCGCTACCATCCTTGTTGACTGACCAATCTCTACACCACGGCATGACCTGTTCCCTGTGGCTATTGGCCGATACGAAGAAGAAGATCACGAGTCGCTACACCTAAATTTCGCCACTCATCATTATCCTGTCCACCTCTTATGATATACGTGGTGAGCCTATTGCCATTCATCGCGCTCACACTAGGTTCATCACCCCTTAAAAGGGTTTTGTATTTCTATTCTATTTTTCTCGCGCGTCTCGCGATTGATTTGTGCTCAAATTATGACAACAAACTCGCAATAAAACATGGGAACATCATACCTGGCGTACTGCTAGACCACATCTCTGCCTCTCATTTCGGAGAATGCAAGAATGACGTCGTATTTATAAGCCAACTATAAGCCAGTAACCTAGTTGTTTACAACGACCCTTGGAGTTTTGAAAGCCACTCGGTAGGCACGGTGACCGCAGCACAAACTATAATTTTCCACCAGCTAAGTTGGAGGGAAGCGGGGCCGGACGTGGCGGCTACGGCGGCCCCGGCTTCCGCAATACAACTGTCGACACCACAGTTTGCAGAGTACATATGGGTACAGTGTGTATTACAACAAGTTATACGGCTTTTTTTGCCTTTGGCATCCATTTTGAAACTTGTGTGTGACAATGATAGCTCCCTGAGTTGAACAACCAACCAACCCGATGACTGGCCAATCTTATTTGTAGTAAATTATTTATAAGATATTTTTAATGTATGCATAAGTGTATGTCGCACCAAAGAAGAAGAATGAAATAAAAAATGCAAAGAGTTTGGAGTTTTTAACGGGTATTACACCTGTGCACTGCTAGGTGGTTTTGAGAGGATAGTAAGATCAAAATGGAACCCATTGCTTAAGTGTTGTCACGGTACAGCATTCCGACTCAGTTTCGGCCCTAAAATATATTGTAATTATATGTGATCGCAGACTTTATCAGATTCTATGCTAGATGCTTCTAATCTCATTAGCTTAGAGCGAGCTTTAACTCGCCTTTCATTAATACCTATATTCCACCAATAGCCACAACGATTATTTTCTGCTTACAGTGTGAGTTTACCAGGAAGCTTACCGGACTTGCCCCCAGTCCCAGTCGTGCCACAAGCACAATACTAGCTCACTGCAGTCACTATTTTATACTGCAAACAAAGCATAGGGTTCTGTGGTTGGCCACGTTTGCTCGTGGCTTTAGTCACGGATTTGTAGTTTTTTTTAAGGTTAATTTGATCTGGCGGACATTAGTTATTATTTTTATTTCAATTTCATCACGCTATGTCCCAAAAACAAGGATAATTGAAAATTTTCTCAACCAGCGCGGCGATTCGAACTCTGATCCACAACATCCATTTTTCACACTGTTATCAGTTTCAATACATGTGCAATTTTAACACCTATTCAAAGCTTCGACTGGTACTATCATCGTTAACACTATAGCTACTATCCTTTTCCAATAAAATCCCAGTAAATAACAATAAAGGAATATAACAGCTTTTTTATAAATTCACAACAGTTTTAGAACGCTTCGCATGCCGTACGATATGCGTCGTTAAAAATGGAAATAGCACAACAGTAGCAGCTTTCATATAAATGGAAAATATTGAAGTATTTCTCTATGAATATGTGGACCTGTCTGTTGCTCCTGCTACTAGGGGCCGATATTTCGTTTGTAGGGTCGTGCATACCTAATTTTTGGGTTAAAGTTGAAGGTACTTAAACATTTATTAAAAACGAAGTTAAATAAACGGCAATTCACTTCAGCTAAGACCTACGACATCATCATACATCAAGAAGTTAATTATCAGTCATTTTATGGAAATGAAATCAATTTGACGAAACTTTAAAATTTATCTATCTACTAACGGTAATTTTCTGTATGATTTGATCAATCCTAAATCGAACTTGACAAATTTTCCTTTATCCATCATTCCAATTCTCATCATGGACAAACGCTTCGCGATACAGTCAGATTTGGACCACAGGGAATTTAAAATTTCATACCCATTTTTATATTTGTCCGACCATCAAATGCTTGTAGCTGCATACGAATAGCATCTGGCTAGCGCGAGCGGTGTCGGCCGCGCGCGCTAGCATACTGGCCTAGACGATACCACCGCTCATATTTATAACCTCGGTCGGTGGCCGCGCGAGAAATTATTTTGTGTATACCCTACGTGTCTGTGTCAGTTGTAAAACATTTGGTATTGTACCCTCTGTGTCCCTATTTTTGTCTGTCCATATTAGTATATAAGTAGTGCGTCGTTCATTAAAGAGGCTCATTATATTCTTGACCATCGGTTTGATTGCATGCACGATACTTCATAACCCAGGAATTGCAATGTAGCGAGGGACTTAGGTGCATGCAATCAAACCGATGGTCAAGAATATAATGAGCCTCTTTAATGAACGACGCACTACTTATATACTAATATGGACAGACAAAAATAGGGACACAGAGGGTACAATACCAAATGTTTTACAACTGACACAGACACGTAGGGTATACACAAAATAATTTCTCGCGCGGCCACCGACCGAGGTTATAAATATGAGCGGTGGTATCGTCTAGGCCAGTATGCTAGCGCGCGCGGCCGACACCGCTCGCGCTAGCCAGATGCTATTCGTATGCAGCTACATGCTAAATGGCTGGCCGATTTCAGTACCCACTGGATTTTTATTGAAGTCGGTTTATCGTTTATAGTTGGACGGACCACAGACGTTCCTGTATTCAATATGTTGTAATCCACAAGAGAGTTGGATACTACGTCTTTATGATTCGTCTTTCAGAAAATGATTCGATCTTAACTAGATGGAGTTATGTTTTCTTGTATTGCGTTCGTTTTGGATTGAGAATTAAGTTTAATGACATTTCAATGCGTTTGTATTGCTATTTCATGCCAATTAAATTCGTAATCTACCAGTTGTAATGTCAGGATATTTGAAAGATTTATTTTTGCATTGTATTTTATCTTTTATTTCACGAATTTAGTCCTACTGTACCTGCCTAGCCTGTGTTTGACCTCATAAATGATTAAGCTTTTTGCCTTTTTCAGTCTTACAAGCTCTAGCTTTGTTTTTAAATCAATCCTTTAATATGCGAAGGTTTTTCTTTATCAGAAGTCACATTTCGACGATCATCGTAAGTCGCGTATAATCATTGGCGAGGCTATTGCTGTTTATCAGAATCTGTCCATTATCTTGCACTAATGACCGCCTGACTTGGACAAATGTACACAAATATTTTCTTGGAGTACGAAACATCTAATCCGCGCAACACCCCTTCCAGAATTATAATGAGGGGATCAAGGGTGTAAACTTATCTGATACTTCGGAAGTTTCCTCTAAATGCCCTTTGACGATTTAAGTGCTGTCGTTAAAAGCACTCGGCATTGAGACAAAACTCCAAGGGTCCGGATTACGATTTGATATTGTTTGAAAAACCGTGGCCAACTCCCGCTAAACCAATTTTGGAATTTAAGCACAGGAATTAAGGTTGCTTTTCCAATTTTCGGTGCTAAGGTATCGTTAAATGCAAGAACTGGTGCCTAAAAGTCTATTTTGTTAAAAGTCAATTTTGTAAAGTCGTTTAAAGTTAGGTGGTGGAAGTTTTTCTTTATTTACAGTTTGATTTTAATGCTTTCAGGGGGCTTGGTAATTCATTTCATCAATCAATTTCGACTGTTAATTTTGTTTCAACTTTGTCGAAGTACTTTTTTGATACCGCAATTATTCCGCGTTGATTGATTTTGATTCCTAGATTAGAGTGTAAATTCACTCTAGCATGAACACACTTTACGTTTAAAAGTTTACAGAAGTAAGTTTACATGACCCCTATTAATTAACGCTACACGCCTGTTAATACCTCCATTTTACAAATTGTCACACAACAAAAAATCCCCTTTAATAGGGCAACACGTTCCAAGACAAATCACCTACACGAATATACGACATCGCACCCGGCCACCAATTGACACCACACTCGCTCCCTAATCAGACACACAGACAGACAGACACGGCACGCGACAAAACACATGTAAAATTATGTCACAACACACTCACGCAACACTTACTTCGTAAACGCATTTAATCATTATCCCGCCAACAGATGTTGCAACTACGATCTTTTAAAGCACTCAAAAGTCAAGAACTCACTCGAAAATATCTCTTATGTTCTTAAAAATAAGAACTACAATAAATATCAGTGGGTTCTAATTTAATATTGTCACATTTCGAGGAATCTTTGATTTACACATCTGTGACCTATGTTTTGACGTTTGCAGAGCTAGCTATGCGTCAGCCGATCGTGATTTACGATGACAATTTCATTTACGTCTAAGTCAGACAATTTTGAACTTTACTGCTTTGACAATAAGACTTTTGGAATTGAAATAAGTGTTGGCTTTTTATCGTAGTGCTGAAGGATTTTTGTAATAAGTAAGATAAA
Organism: Abrostola tripartita; assembly: GCA_905340225.1. Taxonomy (NCBI): domain Eukaryota; kingdom Metazoa; phylum Arthropoda; class Insecta; order Lepidoptera; family Noctuidae; genus Abrostola; species Abrostola tripartita. The sequence goes on from HG996512.1 coordinate 7,160,696, forward strand.
TGGGTCCTTTGCCAAATGGTAAGTCGTCATAAGCTCTTAAAGGCATGATTATCCTAAATTTCTTAATCTGCTTTCTTCTCTTGAAATATGGTTCGACAAGATTTTTTTGATATAACATCCCTGTTCACAAAGAAAATATTTTAATAAAAACGAAATGTTTTGAAACGTTTTCATGTTTTTGTGTAAAACAAATTGTGATGGGATTTTGTGTGCGCTTTTATTTTCTACATGTTACTGTCATGTTTCTATTTTTTATTTATAAATATACTAGCTGCGCCCGCGGTGCTACTCGCTACATTTTTGCGGGATAAAAAGTAGCGTATGTGTTAATCCAGGGTGTCAGCTACCTCCATACCAAACTTTAGAAAATTCGGTCCAGCCGTTTAGCGTGAAGAGTAACAAACATACAAACACACTCACAAACTTTCGCCTTTATAATAACATCGAGATTTTTACGTATATGCTAGACCTAACACAGATAGTTAAAACCATGGGTACATAATATGTTATATAATTAGAATTACCTATATATTATATAGGTAATTCTAGTTTTTCAAAAGCCCTTGTCTTTTCAGCGTCATCAGATTTTAAACAGTCCACTGCTGGGTATAAATCTCTTCCCTCAAACTCACTCTTTTCAAATCATATCACACTCATACTTACTCCACTCTTCTTATCTTCACACTATTCATATATGTACCTATGCGTATGACTGTTGGACTGCCAAGTCAAAAGGTCGCAAGTTTAAACAAGAATTCATGTGCATACTATAAATTAGTTATCAGTTGCTAAAAACAGTGAAGGAAAACATCGTGAGGAAACCGGCACACCTGAGAGATTTTTCAACGGTGTGTAAAGCCATGTCGATGGCCTACAGGCGGTTTAAACTCTGACACCAGGGTGTTCATCAACCATACGATAAGGAGTTTATTTTCTCTTCACACTAATACTCACTGCACTATTGTTATGTCTCACTATCCATATATCGACTCAACTTTTATCTCGATATTTCCTCAACCCTACATTATCTAGTCCAGAATTATATAAAAGTGAAGAAACTCTGGCTCCATATAAATACAATTTGCCGCCACATTAGACACCGTTCAGAAGTATGCATAAATCCCTTGCCTCCAGGGGATCTGCAGAGCCGGGCATAATGGTCTAGAAATATGAAATTCTTATAGACGTAGGTACGCTTATTTTGTGTTGGAACTTGTCTCTTAAAAAGTATCCAGGTATAAATGTATGTAGTGTGACGTCAGGACGTGATGTCCTTATTAATTTTGAAAAAAAATTGAATTAAATTTCACTGATACTGATTGTTTCGTTGGTCTAGTGGTCGCTAAGCATGACTGCTCAGCATGAGGTCGTGGGTTTGAATCCCGAGTCGAGCAAAGTGTGACTGGGTTTTTCCATTAGGTAATTCTCGGTAACAGCATGAAGTCTGAATTTGTGCTCGGATGATGGCAAATGGCTCGCCCCCTATTAGATTGATACTTACAATATAACTGGCGAAAAGTGAATGTACTATATTTGCACCTCTGTGCCTACTCCTTCGAAGAACAGGGTTTGTTATATAAAATTTCATGTTTTGAGGATAATAAATCCAATTGTATGAACGAAGTAGGTCTGTATACGTTTGTTAAACAGAAGAAAGACGTTAATTATAAGAAAATGAAACGAAAAATAGTTAGTAAATAGAGTTTGTATACAAAAAAGAATCACTATTTGCGGTGACTTCTGCGTGGAAATTCTCGCGATAATCAGAAATACAGTAAAACATCTTAATCTCAGAAGTGTAGGTAACTTTGGATTAACTGACCAACTAACCCAACAAAAAGAATTACCAAAGTAGGTTTAATTAAACATTACATTAAACATACATTGACTAAACCCGAACCCACCTTAAATTTCAGCACCTAATCGCTGCCAAATTCCCACGAAAAGTACCATCGTCGACTAAATATCTAAGCGGAATATTTATTTATTTATCAAACCTTATCGGGCGCGCGCCGGTTCGGGCAGCCGCCGTGAATTTTTTAATCGTGTTGAAATGAGACAATGGAGAGAGAGAGAGTGAGTGTAAACCTGCCCTGCTCCTGAAACTGCCTGAAATATTCATGCATAACGACCGATTGCGAAATTGTTGTCTGATTGCTAGAGTATTGGATTATGTGGTGCTTTTGTGTTCTGTACGCGAGTGTACCGTGTTGATTAGGTTTTGTTTTTAGCGTTGCATGGAGTTTTTTTTTGCTGTCTGTGTTTACCTGTGTGATCTTGACACTGAATATCTATTTTTGTAGTTAGCATACATATCTTGCGGTGAAGTATTTTAGATTTTTTTTTTCGATGTATGAAAAGTGGGGATTTAAATGAATTTGCTGTAACAACTATTTTAATAAGAAGATTAAAAGAAAGGTAGAGAATGATATTTAAAAATCATTTTTTTTAGTTTTTTTTTTATGATTTTAAGTTATACAAGCTCTTTAGATGTTAGTAGGTAGTTTCTTCGTTTTTTTTATTATTTATTATTTTTTCATCCAATTTTCCGTCTATAGCACGAAGCCATTTATTTTGGAAACCATTAACCTACAAATGAACAAAGGATTCACCCATATCTTTTACCATTCATTACCAACGTACAGAAAAAATAATAACAAACATGTAAATAATTAAAACGTTCGCTTAAATGTCGAGCGATGACCCTAGCGTGAGGGGTGGCAGTACGTAGAATATGAGCCTTTATTTCATAACCCCTACACGGAAGTAGTAGCAGACATGTAGGGCTGTGTCATTAACTTACTGATAATTAAGTTGGCCTATTATTTACGTTTTAACAAAATTTAATTTGACTGCCTCGTTGGTCTAGTGGTCGCTAAGTGCGACTGCTAAGCAAGAGGTCCTGGGTTCAAATCCCGGGTCGAGCATAGTGTGACTCAGTTTTTTATCTGAGACTAGCCAATTATGCACTTTGAGAGTGAGGGAATAGGTTGTCCTATTCCCTCACTCTCAAAGTCCGGTAGGACGGCAGACTGACACGACCGGAGTAAAATCAGGCGCAGAACCAACGGCTTAACGTGCCTTTTAACGCACGGAGGGGTCTCGACATGTGAAAACGGTCACCTATCACAAGACGGGCCGCGGCGAGCACGGCTTAACCTCGCTGATCGGCTGATCTGCGCGGTAGCCACGTAGTTACTAACCCCTCGATGTTTTATGTATAACCTACATTACATGCAAACACAACTTACAGCCCAAAAAAAACAATCGACTGTAAAAAGAGTAAAACACATGTAATTATTTTATTTACTCATCAATTAGTCATAACTCTCTTGGGGCAGCCCTACCGTAGGGGTGTTACTATGTAATGGGGTTTTTAAATTTTAATTAATTGATGAAGAGGCGTGCTTTGTATGTAATTGGAATGTTATGTAAGAATGGGGTAATGACTAATGACTTATATTACGTATTAAATTTTTCGGTATTGTTTTTGGTCCGATATCGAGTTGTAGTCGAATTGGTATAAGAAAAAGCAAAACCGTACGGCGTAAATTGATCTGGAACATGTACTTATAACCACCTACACTTGTTCTCACTTATTGAACTTGTCTGCACTTTAAAAGAGACCTTGACCCCTGAGTTTGTTTCGGCATTTAATCCCAGATGTAGTCAATTAGGAACGGCGACGCCATATAGTTTTAAATAAACGACGAGTAAAATGGTTTTGGAAAACCCATTTTCAGAAATAAAATAATTTATCATTTGGTCTACATCGGACGTTTTGTAGGCGAAATTTTAGACTTGTTATACCTTTAAATAAATTATTAAAAAAAATATAAAATTTTGCAAGGAAGAAACTGAGGGTCAAGTCTAGCCCAATGATTATGGCCAAGATCATTGGATTAGGCACAATTACCCACAATGTTCTTTTAGAAGAAGGTCTATAGGTACATTAAGAACCTAGGAAACCAAGGTACTGGTACGGCAAAGTATTGATTTACCTCAAATTAAAACGAGAACATGCTTTATAGCAAGTTGGCAACATTTAACAGGTACCCTCGTTATTCTAAAACGGGGAGGCCTTTGTTCAACAGTGGACGTCATCCGGCTGATGATGATGATTCAATCTGCTCTTATCTTCATCATCATCAGCGAAAAGACGTCCACTGTTGAACATAGGCCTCCCCGTTTAAGCAGGGGGGGGGGGGTTGCCATAATCCCCACGCTTGGCAAGCGGCTTGGCGATTGCAGTATTGGTGGTCAAGTTACAGAAGACGCTGCTGCCCATCTTCTGGATTTTCCCTTAGTCGCCTCTTCGACACCCACGGGAGGAAAGGGGGTGGTCAATTCTAGGCCGGATACCACACGGCGTAATCTGCTCTACAAATGACAAAAAATTAGAAGTTTTATGAAGTAAACAAAGAGGAAATTGACCTGACCAAAAATACTCTCATATTCATATACCGAGATTCTAAAAGATATATGTAGTTCACAACTTCCAATTGGCACAGTCGCAGCTAACCTGTGGAGCTTGTACCGTCAGCGAATTAACTTAAGTGACTTGCCAATTGAATTTTATTTGTTGATTGTAACACTCACAGTATTGCCAGAGTAAAAAACTGGCCAAGTGAGATGACTCGCGCACAGAGGGTCCCGTACAAACTTTAAATTTTATTTTAATAATGACTTTTCTTACCAAATTTCTTGATTCTATGGGTACATTACAGGTTTTGAATTCCTTACGAATGTCGAAATATGCGGTTTAAACTTAAACTTGAAGTCTGAATATTTCACATATATTCAAGGTATTGTAGACCTCGTCACGTGAGGAGATAAAGGGTCTTGGCTGTTAGACAGACGACTGTGAAGTTATTTTACAAGTTTCACTTTTTTCATTATCAGGCACGGAACCCTAAAAATGTAAAAACTACCAAAAAAAAATTCGCGCGCATATTGTTCGTTTGTTTGTTGACAAATAGAATCGGATAACAGCGAATATTTCAGGTTTTAGCATTTAGTCGAATACGAGAAAGTTGGCAACGGATCGTGGTTCCGAATAAAAGGTTTTTGTGTGTAATTAAAAAATGTAAAAATCTTAACAAATGCATCGTTGATCTTGTGGTCGCTAAGTGCGACTGCTGAGCATGGGGTCCTAAGTTTGAATCCCGGGTCGGGCAAAGTGTTACTGGGTACCATTAGGTAATTCTCAGTAGCAGCACGGAGCAATAGGCTCTCCCCGTATTACATTGGGAACTGTAACATAACTGGCGAAATGTAGGTGTACTATATGTGCACCTCTGCCTGGCAGGCGTGATGTTACACTCTTCTTTATGCCTATATAAAATAATTTAAAATCGTTTAACCTAACTGTAAATAAAACCTACTCGTTATCACAAATGTAGTTTAAATTTTACAAACATTGTCACACGCGAGGACGTAACCTGAAAATATTCTCTCAAACCCCAAGCAATTAACATAACATCAATCGGGTGTAATTGAAACACTAGAGCACCCCTTTTGGACCCCCTTTCACGAAAAGTACTTCCATACAGTAATACACGTAGCGCCTTCTAAATGAGGGCGCAAACTCAGCAGTTTGTACCGATCTTAACTATCTTATCCCCCTCAGTGAAATGGTATCATCCCTCTGCGCTTACTCTATGGTTATAGGTACATACGAAGATAAACGTAGAGTGACCATGTATAATAATATTGTCGGACATGATATACCAATCATGTCTTTTTTAAGATTTTTTTCTGCCAACAAAGGGGACTGTCATAAATTTTGACCGGCGCAAATCTTCTCAAGAATGGCTGACTGTTAGTCACTATGTTATTAATTAACCTAAACTTAACATTATTCTAGACCAGTCGACAGTGATAAGGAGGAATACTTCGATGCATAATTTTTATATTTTTTATTTGTATGTATTGTTAGTTTTAATGTAGGTAGAGTTTGAAAATGTAGTATATGTAGTCTTAAGGATCAGAAAATGATTCAATTTTTTAAAGAGAAAATACATAACTATCAAATTTTTAATTAAATTAACTAACAAAAATGCAAAATCACTAAACAAACTAAACATCCGAATAATTATTTTTAAAAAGTGTTCCATAGACAAATCGCGCGTACACGTCACACGTGATGTTCAGCCTCCTTGATCCTCTAAGAGTAATATATAATGTAAATTGTCAAAAGAAATAAAGGAGTTAGCAGAAAAATAACTTATTTCTTTTCAATTTTTTTAGTAGTCGGGTTTCTTGATTTTTATAGATTACTTTATTGTAACTTATGGCTTTCTTAACTTCTGCCAAAATACAAGTTAAAAAATACTAAATAAAGCAAAAATACAGTTTAATAGTTCAGGTCTTATTCGTATTCAGGTTATTACGTAAACGTTTTCCCACACTGGGAATATAACCTGTGTCCTGAGTGTCCTGTCTCACAAACACAGAATCACTCATACAAAAGCACCCAGACTTGCAATAACCATCTGCAGATCTATCTAGAGGCTAGATTTAGTTGGTAGTTTTAAATCGTGACATGTTGATAGATACCTTCTAGATATTTCTACAACTAAGTATAACTACTAAATCTAGAATTTTTGTTAGGTCAATATTTTAAAACTGTTTTATTTTTTACGTTAATTCTTGTTTCAACAATTATGGTTAACATATATACAGTTATTTTTTACTGCGGTTCCTTCTATTAATCTCAACTTGAATCCCAGTATGGTTGCCCTACCTTGTCGCTGAGCGCCCTTTAAAAAAGTGCGAAGACACGAAAGGTTCTTCGCTCGCTTGTGCTCTGTTTGTCATGCACCATGAATGTTACTCGCATGGGGTCGAAGCCAGACGTGCGAGGAAAGTATTGATTTAACTTAAGGGTGAAGCATTTCACCTGTAATCCATAATAAGACATAATATTACGCCTGTATTCCCCGGGTGCCGTGTGGTATCCGGCCTAGAATTGACCACCCCCTTTCCTCCCGTGGGTGTCGTAAGAGGCGACTAAGGGAAAATTCAGGAGATGGGCAGCAGCGTCTTCTGTAACTTCACCACCAATACTGCGATCCCCAAGCCGCTTGCCAAGCGTGGGGATTATGGCAAACCCCCCCGCTTAAACGGGGAGGCCTATGTTCAACAGTGGACGTCTTTGGCTGATGATGATTCCCCGAAAGGTAGACAGGTGCAGTAGTACACTGATATGTCGCCAGTTATGTTTATAGGTCCTAATGTAATAGAAAGTGAGCCTATTGCTATCAACCGTGCTCAAATCTAGACTCCGTGCTTTATATGGAAAAATTCTAATTATACTTTGCCTGATCCGGGATTCGAACCCAAGACTCAGCAGTCGCGCTAAGCGATCTATAGACCAACGAGGCACGCCATAAAACAACAAACTCTATAATTATATACGGCTATGTATTTTAACTTGTCTGTCCTTTAGCAAACTGTTAACTATTCCAACAACATTTTGACTGTACTGTAGTCAGTTTGACTCCCGCGCGGGTGTCAGTTTGAAAGACAATTAGCTAACAGTCGCCGAGTTCAACTTATGTACTCTCAAAGGTAGAGGGTTCATGCCCGATGCATTGTTGAATTGACGGGGAGTTAAACGCCGTGTGTGATGTAATTAATTGATTCTGTGTTGCGGTTAGATAATTATAATTGGTATTGATTGTACACACACTATCATGTGTATATTATATGAAGGGGTAGGTAGAGTAATAAGGTGTTTTCAGTGGTCAAAACAGTCGTATATTTGGTTATTTTAATATGATTTAATGATAATGTTTCAATTCAATTTCTATTAATTTTTTATGTGTAATGTGTAACTTGTTGTGTCTTATATGGATTTAATAATCCGAATTCAATGATTTTTCATTTAATTTATAGTGTATGAACTAATATTGAAAAGGTCTTAGTTTCTTCTTCTTACAGTAAGAATTCGACACATAAACGGAATCCTTAGCATAGGTATAGTTTAGGGAACACAGAATGACATAGATTAAGGTACTTACATCCCAAAAAATACACGGATCTATGAGATAGACCACAAAGTGAAAGTTTAAGATTTATTGGTAGATAATTATGGTTACAAAAGTTCTTACAATAGTATAATAGTAGCTTAACATATTTAATCATAACATAATGACGATTTTTTAGTAATTAGATAAATTTAAATTGAAGGAATTCTTGAATAGTATAAAAATAATTTTCAATTAACCACTTGCGCAAAAACACAAGAGCGAAGCCGCGCTAAATATCTAGTATCAAATATATTAGCAGACCCAAATCACTCTTAAACCCACCAAGCATTCACAGTAATGAAATTAATGAGGAAAAAAGATTTAGGTTTAGCACCAAAAATTCTTTAATTTAAATTAACGGACCATCCATTTTTAGCGCCTCACCTACGATTTAAGGCCCAAAAAACGTGTTGAAATTCAAAAACCGTTTAATTCGTCGGCGAACCCATAAATATTACGGTGTAAGATAGCAAATTAAACATTTATACCAGTTTGCTAAAAAACGCTGCGAACGCCCGTCCGGAGTTTTAATTATTACAGCTCCCAACTCGAGGGGGATGAGAAATTAATTATTACAATAAGCTTTGTTATATGTCGCTTATATTTGTGTAATTTTCTGGTGGGTAATTGGTTCATTTGTGTGACAGTTATGCTCTTTTGTGGGTAGTTTTTTCGGTTGAGTTGGGTTTAAATGTGTTAACGGATTAGCAGTGAGGTGTTTTGCGTTGTGAAGAAGATGACAAATAAATAATACCTCCGTAGATGTGCCTAATGAACAATGTTTTCCTGACCGAATTTAGGTCTCGGCCGCCAAATTAAACTGAGACTGGTATACGAAGGAGATATTATAGTACACAAGTGTGCAAATACAGGTGCACTTTCTATTCCTTCGCACTCATAGTCCGATGGGACGGTAAGACACGACCGGAGAGAATTCAACGATGTAGTAGTCCTATTAACTAATATAAACTAATGTAGGAGGTATACTGGCCACGTCGCGCGAATCCACCCCGACAGATGGGGCTAAGATCGTCACTCACTGGACGCCTGAGGGAGGACATCGCCGTCGAGGTCGACCGCGGCGACCGTGGTGTGATGATCTGACCACTACGCGGGATGCACGTGGTCAGACACTGCGAAGGATAAAGTAGTTTAGAAGGAGAAAGGGGAGGCCTTTGCCCAGCAGTGGGACACAATATAGGCTAATAAAAAAGGAGGTATACTAGCAGCTGTGTTAAACCTCGTGTTATTAATTTCCAGGCATAACAAATACTGAAATTTAACAACATTTTAATATAGCAACAGCAAACAGAACTAGAACCTAATACACTGTCTGGTTACTCCCAAACAAATGGCACGAGTATACTTTAGCGAATTCCCAGCAATATTGCAGTCAAACATTGCTATTGCTCGAGCAATCCTCTCGCCCATCGAGACAGAATTGTCCTGGACACTAGGACTCTCAACTATACGTAGAAGCGAATTTAAATTTGGTACAATCAACAGCAAAACTCTTCTACGTATCGGTATGAGCCAAACGTCACATGAAAATATTTAATCGTGGTGTAGAGATTGGTCGGTCAAAAAGGATGGTAGTTGACTGTCCAGGGTGCGCCGCAGGTACGTAGCTCGTTGGTATAGGCACTCGTGGAGGCTCTACTTGCATCAGCAAAAGTAACTTCAATTTTGACACATAATATTTTTTTGAAGAACAATTTGTTACATAGAAAAGTCTTAAGTATTCTCAAATCATTGGAACTCTCATAACTTGTATATTTTTTTCATCTTTACTTGTGAAACTACTTTTGTTACTGACCGTACTAGGAATGTTTTGTAAGAGTTATTTCAGTTGTGTGAATGCAAGCGAGCGCGATTGACGTCGATTCGGGTAAGCTCAAAGCTGGGATAATAATGAAAAATACAAGTTTTATTCGAAAGTTGGGTAACTTTACAAAAGTCTTTTTAGATGATGAAGTTGATATTATAGAAAGGGGAGGCACTGGTTGGTGTATAAGGTTAAGCTACTCTCATAGCGGTCGGATTGTGGACGAGTACCTAACAGGATAACCATCCCCTTTTATATTAGGTAAGACCTCTCTGTGCTTTGGATAGCACGGTGAGCCATTGTATCCGGCTGGCATTTGTAATTTGACAGTCTTAACAGTACCTAGCAATGAGCTGGACAATCAGTCACTTAGAGGTATCGTAGTAACCAGTTACTAGGTTGTGGAGGTCAGATAGATATTCGCTCTATATAAATTACTAGCTTTTGCCCGCGGCTTCGCCCGCGTTAACCCCTATTTAAACCCCTTAGAGGGTTAAATTAAAAATAGTATCTTATACTGTCCTTTCTCGAGTCTTAAACTTTCTACATGCCAAATGTCATCAAAATTCGTTAACCGTTTTAGTCGTGCAGGTATAACAGACACACAGACAGACAGAGTTACCTTCTCATTTATATTATGGATTGTAATGTAATATAATCCAGTTGCAATTAAGACTGGAAGCCGACCCAACATATGGTTTTTGGAAAAAGGAGAGCCAAATAAACAGTCTGCTAGAAGTGTATTTGCAACAGCACACTTTGAAAGGTTATGATTTATTTTACCAAATATAGACGTGAAAAATACTAAATTTGACATCATCTGTAGTTAAACAAGACATTTTTTGTTACAGGCTCTACGTTTTCAACCAAACACTTGGGTTTTAAGTGTCTTGAGCCGACACGAGCCAAAGAAATCCGGATTTTGTGCAATGTCAATAAAATTTCCTTCTACCCACAATGCGATTGCGAGGTGTGAGAATAAAATATAATATTGACAAGCTGCTTTCAAGGATTCTTTTAAAAGATATCGTCGTTGAGTGATAAAATCTTTAATATTATCCAACGGTTTTGTTTTGTATAAAAAAGATATTAGGAAAATGCAAAAGACATGTCTGTACATTTTTGCCCTTTAGGGTAGGCAGTTGTTTGTTATACCACTTATATTTTTAACCGACATCAATAAATGGAGGTTCTGTATTCAGAGCGTTTCTTTTTTTGCTAAGCGTTACTAATTAAGTAACAGCGAGACTTTAATTGCCTTTATAGGGTACAATCATATTAAGATAACGTATGCGAAAATAGAAGGGGCCTATATCCAGCGGTGGGCTAAATAGACTGTATTTTTTTTTATAAAAAAACGTCGCCCCACACTAGGAATTTCTCCTGTATCGTGGGTGCGTTTCACAAACATGAAATATCACATACACAAACACCCAGACTCGGGACAAACATATGTGGATCGCACAAATTTTTGCCCCGTGCAGGAATCGAACCCGCAACCCTTAGCGCAGCAGTCTAATCGCTTAGCCACTACGCCAATCAGGTTGTCAAAATGATGAGTGATGATTCGAGAGTAGTAAATACACACTTCAATTATGTAAAGAATCGGACCTAGACCTAGAGACCTAGAGTCTTAGGTCTTAAAATGCTTCTATGAAGACGTAGATCGAAAATATACAGGTCTAAAATACTTATCACGTTTTCGCTCTAAGAGAACTACCAATATCAATTCAGTATATCAATTTCATATATAAATTTTCCTATTATTATTATTTTTCATATTACATGAGTATGTACCGCATCGTTCCCCTTCCCGGAATCTTTATTTGTTATATTTTATTATTACCAGATATAAAACATGCTTTACCTGGTAGACTTTTAAGTACCCGATGACATCAAATTTGCTACGACAGGTTATTGTAGATATGTATGAAATTTTTGAATAAAAATTCTTGAATGTATACAGAGCACGCTAAATCTTCTCGTTTCTTCGATTTTGGCGATTTTTTTCGATGAAAACACCAACAACCACTCAACCACAAAAAAAAATATTTTTTTTCCATTATTATACTAAAAACATTAAGTGTTAATTTTCATCATATTAATAAAATTCATGCTTTTAGTCTGATTTAGTGTAAAAAACTATTGTTTAAATCTAAGAAGAATCTTGGCAAGTTCTGTTCTGTTTTGATCATATCATTCATTCGGAATTTTGTAATCCAAAAATTCTTCAGAGGGCATATCCATGTTATGATCCACGCATATTTACCCTACATATTCCGTGCCCTGGTTATTACTGTATTCGTTTTTACCCATTATTTGTATCTCCCCGCATATCCACTTGTTCTGCGAAACAGATAAAATAAAATACACCCGAGTAATATCAACACGATACACGCTTCGAATATATTATATATTTTTTTATTAAAACTACCGGCGTCTAATGTCAAATGCAAAATGTTATTACGGCCGCCAGTGTACGAGGATTTCAATTCCAACAAGTGGGTAGCGATATTGCGCCCCCACTGTATGTACACTGCCGTGCATTGTTAAGTGGTGATAGATTTTATATTTGTTCTGCACGATAGTTTTTTCTCTTTTTTATGTCGTCGGCCTTGTTGAGAATAAATTGATTTGATTTCTTAAGGGTTTCTGTTTGTTTTACTTTATAGCGGCTCTTTATTACGGTTTATTGTGTTGCTTTGGATGTTTTCTTATGAAATGTTGTATAAGAACTACATATATGTTGGTTAGAAACAATAGCCTACTGATTTTATTTCCTACATCTCATCCAAATTTGGAACTAACAATGTAAGATTTATAGAAGTATGTAACAGATCTAGCTACGACGTACATGTATCAAAAACACTTGAAGCACTCCAGAAATCGATTCAGTGAATCACATACCAGACCCTAAAATATATAGCAATATTTTTTCGGCCATCAGTAAAATTAATGACTTGTTTAAAATATATCTATATGACATCAGTGCCCTCTATGAAGCACTGTTGGCCGAGTGGTATGACCGTTGGACTGCTAAGTCAAAGGTCGCAAGTTCAAACCCCGGCACGCACCAATGTCTTTTCGAATTCATGTGCGTACTAAAAATTAATTATCAGTTGCTAAAAACGGTGAAGGAAAACATCGTGAGGAATCCAGCACACCTGAGAAATTTTTCGACGGTGTGTAAAGCCATGTCAGAGGCCTTACAGGTGGTTAAACTCAGACACCAGGTTGTTCATCAACCATACGATGAGAAGAGAAGAGAAAAAAAGAAGTGCCCTCTATTAACAGAAATTCTATTGTTCGTACCGAAAACAATTGTCCTGCATAACTTTCCATATGTGCAGCGCTATAATAGATTGACATTTAATTTTATTGCTTTTATAAGGCCGTTATATCAAGCGGTAGTAAATTACAAGTCACGCTCGCTACACTAAATCAAAATTATTAATTTTATTATCATCCTCATTGGCGTTGGTTTACGATTGGATGGCTAATGTCGGTATATTTACGGTTAACCTACATTTTAACGTGTCTGTTATCTCGTGGATGATAATGGTTATAAAATGATGATTTAGACTAATGGGTTTTGATATGGGTTAGTGCAAATGGCTATAAGAGTAGTTGATATAAGTGGTTAAATACGGGACAGATTTAAATTGTAATTTCTTCTTTTCTTCGCCAGGAAAGAGCATAGGCAACCAGTGTCAATAGGTTCTCCCCCTATTACACAAGTCTTTTGATAAATAATGTTTTATTTTTAGTGATTTTAGGAGAATACAGGCGTGATTTTATGTATGTATTAATCACCCATAAGTCTACTAGGAAAAATGCCTATGGCATTAAGTCTTGTTTATTGTTATCTTGGTTATTGTTGTCATCTTTGCGCGTGTTTATGCCATAAAGTAATAACCTTTTGAGCGCCAGTCTTGTATAGAAGACAAGCGTTTTAGTACCCTCCACGCCATGATTGTATTAGAAGACAATATCTATTCGTAACATTTATTACGATAATTGTTTGTTATTACATTACACAAATGTTACGATTTGATATTCTCTCCTGGTAGAGTTATAACGTGGAGAGCGCGGAAGCGTTGTCTTCTATACAATACCATGTCGCTCAAAAGGTTGAATAAATAAAATAAGTTAATAATTATAGTATCTACATATAGTTATAATCACGCTTGTAATCCTCGTAAACAAAAAAATCTGCTTAAATTTAAAGTGACGTAATTATTTTGTCCCGCACTGTACACACTCTGCGTCTATGGGATAAGCTAAATGCATGTCATTTGAATTTCAGAGAGTTCTTAGACGCATGCAAGCGACGCAAATAAATAAATTTACATGTGTTTAGTACTTTAGTGAAAGTGTGGCACTCAGTGGGTACTAGATTGGTAGGAGAGCGTACCAGACTGGTACTTAATCAGCTGGTAGTGTAATAAAATAGGCTCCATTGTAGTTAACATGTATATTTCCCTTTCGATGTGTATTTGATATTTGACGATCCGATTGGCGCAGTGGCTAAGCGATTGGACTGCTGCGCTAAGGGTTGCGGGTTCGATTCCCGCACGGGACAAAAATATGTGCGATCCACAGATATTTGTCCCAAGTCTGGGTGTTTGTGTATGTTATATTACATGTTTGTGAAACGCACCCACGATACAGGAGAAATTCCTAGTGTGAGGCGACGTTTTAAAAAAAAAATGTGTTCCGCTAGCATGTTATTTACGAATATGTAGGCAGAGGTGTGTAGTACACCCACATTACGCCAGTTATGTTATAGGACCCAATGTAATAGGGGCGAGCGTTTTGCCATCAACCGGACACAATTCCAGACTACGTGCTACTAAGAATTAATTAATGGAAAAATTCAATAATATTTTGCCTGAATAGGCACTCGAACCTAAGGCCTCATGCCTCTCTTGTTTTACTATAATAACTTTCGTTAGTGTTATCCATATTGTTATAGGTATACCTATTCCGGTTATACTCACGTGTGTATTCGGGAATGTCCGACTAGTTTAGAACTCGAACGGAGCCCTTATTCATGAGCTGGTTACGCGGCTCTCTGTAAAAAATAATCATACTTAATATTTTTAAGGTGAAAAAATGTGTGTGTTTGTTACTTCTTCACGCTCAAACGGCTGGACCAATTTTGATACCATTTGGTATGGAGGGAGGTGACACCCTGGATTAACACATAGATTATTTTTCATCCCGAATTAATCTAGCGGGTGACACTGCGGGCCGCAGCTAGTAATAATAATTATAAGATTTTATTTCAGGTATCCAACCCATATTATTACATAAAATTGTTAAATTGACTGCCTCGTTGGTCTAGTGGTCGCTAAGCGCGACTGCTGAGCAAGAGGTCCTGGGTTCAAATCCCGGGTCGGGCAAAGTGGTACTGAGTTTTCCATTAGGTAATTCTCAGTAGCAGCACGGAGTCTGGATTTGTGCCCGGTTGATGGCAATAGGCTCGCACCCTATTACATTGGGACTTACAACATAACTGGCGAAATGTGGGTGTACTATATGTTTACCTCTGCCTACCCCTTCGGGGAATACAGGCATGATGTTATGTTATGTTTATGTTGTTAAATTAAACTTTAATTCTAAAGTCTACAAAATGAACATTTATCATGGTAAAAACATTAAATAAACAAAACAAAAATTAAACTAATCAAAACTGCAACAGATCTATATTAAAACTGCTATATGTAATATATTTGTCGCAGTGTCAGCACAGTGCTGCCCTCTATGATGCCAAAATTAATTGTTGAAACGCCATCTATCGGATTTAGTGTGCAACTACAGATCGGAACGTCAAGTGATTTACTTGGGTAAGGTCGATACAGTGATGGCAACACTAGTGAAACTGTCAGTTGACATTATTTAAGCGGGGGTAGTGGATTGCATGGATTGGTTTTATCCGGTTACGTCCAATAAGACCCCCCTCGGGGTCGTCGACATAAAATATACCGAAAAAAAAAAAAAATTGCATGGATTGGATTATTTCTTTGGTTGTCAGTACGAACAGACGTATTTTTGAGTGACAGTGCCACGCTATGTCGAACTTGCCGCGTTACCGATTATGCGCTATGTGTGATCGTTGATTATATTGTGCCAATTGTTCGCTCAATGTGAAATAGACAAGTGTGATTGCTAACGAGACTTTTATTTTGTGTCTATCGCGATGTCTAACCCTTCTGATAACGAATCCCCCTTTGTGACCAACCTCCGTTATATTTATTAATGTGTCGTTTGTCTGTTTGTTTCAGGACGTTGTACACACAATCAGCACACCACACGGGCAAGTCCAGAGGATCGTCGTGTTCAAGAAAAACGGTGTACAGGCCATGGTTGAATATCCTTTACAATACTCGTATTTTATATGTATCTCTTACTTTTTTAAACTGCAGACGGCTAGAAAATATTCGGTGTCTTAAATGCGTTTAAGTTCAAGAGATGAAGTATCATTATGCTACATGAAAAGAACCTGTAAGAGTAACTATGGAGTTTCTTGCCGGTTCTTCTCCATAGAAACGACTTTTTGGAACCGTGCAACTAGTTTGACGTTTTGTAAGTGCTCTTTTGTAGCCTATATGAAATAAAAACATTATGACTATGACTATGACCTGAGGGTTTCTCAAATATTGTAAGTGTAGGTGTCGATTTGCAGTCAATTCACAGGAATTCTTTTGTTTTTGATAAAGAGTTTTCTCTCTATAAACTATGTCTTAGCAAAAATAACGTCTTTCCGTAGCTTCATTGGAGCTTCAATAAACACACTTTTTCATTGATAACTTTAGGTTTGGTAGACTATCCTGTACCGGGTTTTATGTACCTAATACAATTGATACGTAAAAAGTAGGTAACATTTTCGTTATCAACGACAGAGGTATAATTTATAACGAATAAAGCACTAGATGAATTACCTGATGCATAGATTTAGTCATAAATATACTTACGCGTGTAATCGTCCAAGATCAAATTCCGGCACTTTTCATAAGTCCAATCGATAGGTGGCTAGCCTACTGCCATTCAGCTGTTGCATACCATAATATACTAGACAACACAATGCCTCTGTAGTTACAACACGTGCCAGTTATTCACAGAGAGCTCAATTATTTCGATAATATTTCATGCTTTCAGAATTCCGATTTGGATTCACGGATGCGTATCGGATGAAATCCGGCAGGCATTCACTAGGCTTTTTGGCGTGAATTAAGTCTCAATACAGTCTGAATAACGAATAAATCAAGTTATTTTAGTATTGTGAGTGGTATGGTAATTTGTAGAGGTATTTTACGTTTTTATAGCATAACATGACTCATACACTATTACTCTTAAACGTGGCTGATACTTGTATTAACTTAAACCCGTCCTTAAGTCTATTGATATCTGTATTCTCTGACATGCAAACGACATTGACATGAATAATGTAATCCATGGTTTAAAATTTTCATTTTTATGTATAAGAAGTATAATAAGGGCCAAAGTCAGAGGTGCAAATTAGAATCAGGGGATATGTGGGACTCCCCCCCCCCCCGTGAACCGAAAAGGCCGATCCACGAGGGTATACCCACTAAAAACCACACATGCTCGCGCCTATGATGGCGGGGAGGCGGGATCGCTGTTAGCACTCCCTATGCCAGCTAGCGTCATGTTGTGTAGTATATATCTGTAAACAAAGTAAATAATGCACTTTAAAACAACAATCTGTAAGACGGCCATATTTTATCACTTGATGCGGATACTTCCGGCTTTATGTGACACCCGCGGGAATGGCCTCTTGAAGGCACGCAAGTGCAGCATGCAACATGGCGATATTGTACATAACTATAATAAACGCACCTACTTACTATAATATGGATTGTACCTATATAAAACAGACTTTAATTCAATTTTTGGCTGTGGGAGGAAGGATTGATGATGCATTTCCACTTCGTCGCAATAAAGGAGTTTAAAGAAATTATGACATCGGAGTGAGTCGTACATGGCAATAGGCTCGCCTATTATGGTAACCAGCGTAATGAACCCGCATAGGCAAAGTTTCTAAGTCAGAAACCCCTTAAGTATTTTCAAACTGCAAAAAAAAAAAAATGTAAGTAGCTCCCGACACAAAAAAACTCTAGGTAATTATTAAACGCCGGAACAGATCTTCATAAATTATAGCTAAAAACCCTCACCATGACGTCAGTTTTCAAACAAAAAATCGCATCATAATAGATCCATTCGTTTAGGAGCTACTATGACAGAGACAGGCATGTCAAACTTGTAACACCCCTCTTTTGGCTTCGAAAGTAAAAAATACATTAAATATTATAACTTTAGTCCTAACTGAAATTGTGCCCGTAACCCAGTAAATAGTAGCAGAGAAAACCAACGGAACGTTCAAATCCAATTCATATTTAGCCAAAATATCTTCATAGCAAACAGTACGGAAACAAGTCAATCACAATATATTATAAATACCTCTGCGTCAGTAAATAGACCGCGTTACAATTATATGTAATAAAATGTATTTATTTTAAACCACTCACTCACGCTAAACGGAGCGAACACATTAAAATAAGAAGTTTGTATATTTTTCTATTGGTTCGTCGGGCCTCACTGACAGCGGTATCAAGGTGAATCGATTTGCTATCCGTTGCATTTACTTTAACGTTAATATTGAAATAGTTCATGTCGTGATGTAAGGATTAGTAGCTCGCCCGTATCGCGTTCGCGTCATTAATAATCGCTAACGCACGGGAATGAGGATAAGATGTAATGATTAGCCAGTCAGTAATATCATAGTACAAAATTTCGCCAATTCGTTACAACAGATTTTTACTGTACCTACATTATTTGCGACTTAATTACCTATTATCTATTTCACCCAACTCCATACATATCTCAACTTTCGGGGAGGCTATTTACTATCTAAAGTTTAGTTAAATCTTGCGAAACTCGTTAACGATCGAACATTCTCACCACGTAAGTTCGTAATTTTCTTTAGTATTTTTTTACTAAGATGATTGAAAAACGTTTTAATCTGCTTTTTAATTCTCCATAGCAATTTACACTCACCTTGCAACTTGACTAATGTCGTTTTTAAATAAAAATCCATACAAGAAATATTCACCAAACCTACGTTTTTCTCGCTGACACTGACACCCTACCCTAATCTGTAGATGCGCCATGGCGCCCCCATTCTAAGCCGTAAAACTTCGTATAAATAAACACATAGTTGGGATATATTCCTCCTAAGTACTTGTTTAGTTGTACAGACTCTTCTGTATTTTATGGCTTTGGAAACTATAGTAAGCACCACAGTAGACTATTAGTCTTGGAATAGCAGAGCACTTTCCTTGATTTGATTCCTGGCTAGACTGTAACGTTAGATTTTTGAGTTATTTGTTTCACTTTGAAATTTAGTAGATTTATTTTATTAACGTTATAACTTCTAGAATAATGATGTATCTTTTAATTAAATACACGCACTGCCTTTATTGATTACCTTTATAAACTTCATTTTTTCTTTCTTTAAAAAAAAAAATGTCTCCCCACACTATGACTTTCTCCTGTATCGTGGGTGCGTTTTATAAACATCAAATATCACATACACAAACACCCAGACTCGGAACAAACATCTATGGATCGCACAAATTTTTATACCGTGCGGGAATCGAACCCTTAACCCTTAGCGCAGCAGTTCAATCGCTTAGCCGCTGCGCCAACAGGTCGTCATCAAACTACTTGTGAAATATAAAGTTTGCAAGAATACGACCAAGCTTTACATTTTTTTTAGCTTTGTTCTTATTAGTGCTTCGAAATTAGCCATTAGGTATATTAATTTTACCATCATGTTGTTGTAGCATGTTTAGCTGATGTTCTGAAGTCTCCAGATCGTTATTGTTCCTATGAATCTTAAGAAGTGTATAAGTATAAACGTCATATTTGATTTAGTTAAACAGTTAATGTCACTGCTTATCATTGCAGTGTTCTTATGGGAATATTTGAGTACATTACATTATATTGCAAACAACTATTAAATATATAATGTGACCCTTTACTTAGTCTGTTTATAATTGAATCCGTTTCCATTGGTCGCGCCATAATTTGAGAACGGCTGGACCGAATTGGCTAATTTTTGTTTTGTGATTTGTAGAAGTCCAATGTCTCGTGAGTGTTATCCATATGATATATCATGAGGATATACCGGTTTTACACGTGTATATTTCGGCTCTATTTGTTTCCGAAACGGGCATTCCCGAATATACACGTGCATTTATATATAACAATTAATAAAACATATACCATAAATAAGGCCTATGTTCAATAGTGGACGTCTTAGGCTGATGATGATGATGATACCATAAAAAATAATAAAAACATGTAAACATATGGACGTCACATTACACAATCAATTAATAACTTGACGGTAACCATCGCTGTTATTATGGCACGTGTCGAATTTACGACGCGCGTAATACACGCGTTATCGACCGACCTGCCGTTTCATGGGACATTACGCGGTAATCGTAATCATTGGCGTTTTTAATTGCTTTCTGTTCATAATTATTATTTAATGCGTACATCTTTTTTAATAAATACCTCGCCGTAGAACCGATAACCGCTGGGTGTGAAAGGTTCTTGAATGGCGACCACGAACCGTAAGGCGCAGCGTTTGCAGGCCTGCCACCAGGTGGACCGACGATATCGTCAGAGTTGCGGGCAACCGGTGGATGCAAATGGCAAGTTACCGTTCATTGTGGCGTTTTAAGGGGGAGGCCTTTGTTCAACAGTGTACGTCTTCCGGCTGATGATGATGATGACTTCACCCTACACTAAGAATTACCTCGTCGTGACAAACACCCAGAATCGGGAAAAACATTTGCAGATCATTGGAATATTGGTCTCGTGCGGGAATCTAACCCGCAATCTTAGCTCAGTAGTCTAATTACTCTAGCTACAGCGCCAATCGAGTCGTCTAATTTGTTAAGCAGTTAATTAATATATTATTCGGTTTGATCTTTTTTCAGAGATGATGTACCTATAAATTCTCAATTTAGCATTGAAAAGAAATCAATTTGAACAATTTCTTCTTAGTGTAATATAGTGGAATAATTATTCGGTCTTAGAAATCGTTCCGAACGATATCCACAAGAATTATTTACGGATGAAATCAAAGAACGCTGATAAAACATCTGAGTGATTGCAGAGGAATATAAAAATATCATCGTTTCGAACATAATAACGATGACTAATATTCGCTATTCAAATAATTTTAATGTGTGAAATATTTCGTTGGTGCGCATGAGTTGATTTGACGCGCATCTTTGACATCGGATAACGTTTCAAAGGATTGGCAAATTGACGAGTATATTAGTTAGCTCCTGAAATAATTTTCTTAAAATTCTTCGCGTGAATCTACGCTTTAGTTTTTGAAGACGAATTGGTGGCAGTCGCAAAGTGATTTGTCTTATGTGCTAGGCGTAGTGTGGGTTCGATTCTGACACGTGACATTCTACCGCATCATAGTTCGCTAGTCATCTTTGAGATCTTTAGTTCGATACCCAGTTTTTACCAGAGATTTGAAAAAGTAGGTTGTTCTCTATTATTTAAGACATGCGTAAAACAGAAAACAGTATTTTTGCCAATAGGCAGGTGAAACTACACCTCTGCCATGCTTCACGAAGCAAAGGCGTAATGATACTTACAAACATTCATCTAGTGACCATCTTTAATATTTCTGAAAACGTCACTAATCTATTTAAAAAATGGCGCGCGATTATTCTAAAACTATTAATAATACAGAATAAACGAATGGTTGAAATCCAGATGATTTATCATAGAAATAGTCTCGTACAAAAAATATTCGGTTGGATTATTGGAGGCACGTGGGCTTTTGACAGGGCCGTCTGTGACACCGTAGCGTAACAAATGTTATGACTGATCGTGAAAGCCCGACTAAATTGCCACAAGAAAAAAAAATGATTTTGTGAATTGTCAGAATAGTTTTTGGCTATTTAATTATACATGTTCTTGCTTGACTGGATCGATGGTCTAGTGGTCACTAAGCGCGTCTGCTTAGCATGAGGTTCTGGGTTCAAATCCCGGGTTGGGCAAAGTTTACTGGATTTTTCTATTACGTCATTTTGATATCAACACGGAGATAAGGTTCTGCCCGGTTGATGGCAGTAGGCTTGCCAAACAGGCGTCATGTATGATTGTGTTCTTGCTTAAAATTGTAATAAATTTATGTTAGGATTTGATTTCGGTGTAATAAGAAACTTCGTCTTAGTTGAATTTGAAAGCAGCTGTGGCATCTACCATAACTTTATAACTTTAAATTGCAATTTATTACAGTATTCGCGCGTATCTGTAGCGAATTTATTATTAACCTCGTTACATAGAAACGTCAAAAGATCACTTTAAAACGGCTTGTTATGCCATGATTACAAGGAGCCATAAATCATTAATCTCAATGAAATTTTCTGCAAGCAGACAAGATGAATAATTTAGGTTTTGTAGGTAAAGCCTTATAGCCATGATATGTGACACGTATTGCAATACGTGTCACATTGTCATATCATGGTTTACAGTCTTTTGCAATATGCCACCGAACGATTACCTTTTATCTTCTTTGCTATACCTACGTCATATTTTTTAACCTACCAACACCCTATGATAACAATCCATCTATTAACAAAAACTCAAAAGTTGGATAGCATATTGCCATTCATCTTGTAGGCTATGGAAAATACCCAATATCGCAACACACTAAGGCACATGCATACGTCATAATCATATTTTGTCAAGCATTACAGCTCAACAATCATTGCTAACACTTATAAGCAGTTGTAACATAACAAGTTTGTTTATATCGATACATGTGTTCAACCACGCTGTTAACACTAGATTAGAACTGAGACCGTTTAAATTGTCGTAACATTAGTAAATCCATGTTACACACGTTTCACATGTTACCGATGTTACGCATTAATGTGACAGAAGGAAACTTATCGTTTTACAAGGCCGAATGCAGCGACCCGCGAGATTAATAAATATATCTAAATAGTAGCAATTAATAAAATCTGATTCGGTTGTAGTTTTTTGCATGAGACGTTCTTTTTTTTTTAATTTGAACATGATGTAAAATGTCAGGTTTTGATTAACATACCTACTACATAAAGTCACGCTTGTATCCGAAATGGGTAGGCAGATGATCATTTTTCTATTTTGTTTTTTTTTTTCAGTTTTGGAAGTAGGTACATAATACTATGTTGTCGTTGGATTGATTCCGTTTGGCCTAATGTTGAATTTGAGATGAAGATTTTTTAAATATATGAACACGTTTTATAATTTTTTGGTTGTTAACAATCAAAAGATTTATAAGAGTTTCTTTTAGTAAAAGCAGAATCAAATACCTCGCAGTGAATTTAAGTCCTAAGGTTAATATCAAAATGTCTTTCAAAGTAACTTTATCGAGCATAAAACATAATTAAACCTAACTGCTGGTAATAAAACCTCCTATTAAGATATAGGAGTAAGTCTCCCTAATCTAAAACTGGAACAAGGAGTAAAATTCGTCATAAAATCCATGTTTAATTACAGTTTCTCCATTTTTTCCAAAGAGACTTTTATTCAAATGAGTTAGAAGTTGTGCGCCCAAATTGGAATATAAGCAGAGACGTCTGTGATTCTTGAGGGTGGTCCAAGTTTAAAGGAATTAGCGATTAATTATCTAATAAATAATAAAAATAAAAATCATCGTTATTCTTTTTTTTCTATTAAGAAAAACATTGCCCCACACTAGGAATTTGTCCTGTATCGTAGGTGCGTTTCACTAACATGTAATATCACATACACAAACACCCAGACTCGAGACAAACATCTGCGGTTACGCAATATTTTGTCCCGTGCGTGAATCGGCCCCGCAACCCTTAGCGCAGCAGTCCAATCGCTTAGCCACTGCGCTAATCAGGTCGTCAAAATTATAAGTCTCACTGTTATTAAAAATTATTTTTTTTCTCAGCCTGTATTGTCCCACTGCAGGGCAAAGGCCTCCCTTTCACTCTTCCACTTTACTCGGTCGTGTGCTAAAGTGGACCAGTCTCTCCTGTAGGCAAGCAGCTCGTCATGCCACCGTCGTCTGGGTCTGCCGCGATGACGTCTTATATTTTGTGGGACCCAGTCGGTGCAAATTTTTGCCCATAAGTTGTTGGTCATGCGGCAGACGTGTCCGGCCCAGTCCCATTTAAGCTTGGCAGCTTTTTGGGTGACATCGGCGATTCGTGTTTTGGAGCGCAGCTTTGTATTCCGGATTCGGTCCGTAAGTCGGACTCCTAGGATGCTGCGTTCCATTGCTCGCTGGCAAACCTCGAGCTTGGACCTCTGCTGAGCAGTCAAAGACCAAGTCTGTGCACCATACGTAAGAATAGGGAGGATGCATATGTCCATTAATTTCCGTTTGTGGCATATTGGAAGGTTTCCCTTCATCAGTTCTTTCATCGACCAAAAGCTCTTCCAGGCGTTTTCTGTACGTCTAGTAACTTCTTTTTCCTGTCTCGCCTGGAAAGAAACTATTTGGCCGAGGTAGATGTATTCCTGGACATATGCAATCCCCACACCATCCACACATAGATTTTGTTCGGTGCTATTGGTCATAAGTTTGGTCTTCGACATGTTCATCCTAAGTCCAATCTTAAGGCTTGCCCTGTTTAGATCTTCAAGCATCGCACCCAATTCAGCTGCCGATGACGAGAACAATACTATATCGTCGGCGAAACGTAAGTTTGTCAGCCTACTCTCACCAACGATAACGCCTTTATCTGCCCAGTTGTTTGCTAAGTTTCTAAAAACTTCTTCAAGTGTTGCAGTAAAGAGCTTAGGGGAAAAATTATTAAAAAATAAAAATGTTAATAGACTTACCGCCGCACTCAGAGACGTTAATGATTACTTAAAGTGACACTAAGTATAGTTATCACATAGGAAACCGTTACTTAGTGACAGTTTAAGTAACCATTAAATGTCTCTGAGTTCGGCGGTTAGAAGTTTTTAGATTAAGACAGTTCTATCATTGTCTTTAAATTTTATCTTTGTCCTAATGTCATAAGGCTGAAAACATTATTTATTCATTCATTACAATAAATAAACATGCTTTTCTTAAAATAAGTTTCTGTATCGATATTAAGTACATACTTAAAACCTACATCTGCCAATAATTTTTCATTTTATTTGTACTGAAACCTACAACCTATTGCGCTTAAAGCCACTTCACCATAAACACTGTTATTAAACTCGGTTTAAACTCCGCTTTGCATCGAAATTGAACTCGATATCGGTACCTAATCGAGTTTCCCGTCATAATCAAGTTAGACGGGCTATGGCATTACTCAACTTATTAGTGGATAGCCATGATCCGATGTAATAGCTAAAACAATGTTTATACCTATGTTACGGTTTTATGTACCTATTTCATAGTCTCCTTCTTATCGTATGGTTGATGAACAACCTGAAATGGTATCAGAGTTTAAACCGCCTGTAGGCCTCTGACATAGCTTTGCATACCGTTGAAAAATCTCTCAGGTGTGCCGGTTTCCTCACAATGTTTTCCTTCACCGTTTTTAGCTACTGTAAACTTATTTATAGTATGCTCATGAATTCGAAAGGACATAGGTGCGTGCTGGGTTTCGATCTTGCGACCTATGAGGCTATCTCTGCCACTATTTCATAGTCAAAAAGGGCATAGTGTTTTTCTTCTATATAGGCTACAAAAGGGCACCCATAAGGTGTCAAATCAAGTTTCTCGTTGAATTTGAAAGTGATATTAGGTTTTTCCATTAGGTAATTCTAAGTAGCAGCACTGAGGCAGGAGCCGTTTCGCCACCTATGTATTACATCTATATATTACACCTATATATTACATTGGAGCCTATGACATAACTGGCGAAATGTGGTTGTACTGTTCACCTCTGCCTACCCCTTTGGGGAATACAGACAAGTTATAATATATATTCACAAAAGATATACTAACAGTAAACTAAAGGTACCCTTATGAAATATGTGTTCTTTTATCTTTATTTTTTTTTTCTAGTTGCTCCCCGCGATCTTAACCGCTCCATTTTTTCGGGATAAAAAGAAGTCGTGTTAATCCAGGGTGTCAGCTACACCCATACCAACTTTTATCGAAATTGGTCCAGCCGTTCGGGCGTGAAGAAGTTACAAACACACAAACTGTCGCCTTTATAATATTAGTGTGATGGATACCGCTGCCTCCTTTGACTTCGTCAACGCCTTTATCTTTATTACATAAAATGGCATTCGTTCAGTTGAAGGTATTTGAATAATAGCGATGTCTCCCAGACTTAATCGGTCAATAACATTATGAGAAACGTAATCCGATTTCAGTTTAGCATCAAAACTTTCAACTTCGTAGGGATGGCAGCTGACTTGAGGTTTTTTAGATACAAGTTGAAAAGTGGGAACTTTGCCTTGTTTTTTTGACGTTGTATGTTAGAAAGCGCTTATGTATTTCATTTTTATATCTTAGGGCTTATCCAAGTACCTATATAAACAAAAAATCTTAATGTAGTTTTTATTTCGTAAATGTCTATAATAAGAAGCAAATTAATTATTCTATTTAAAAAATATAACTCTAACTGTTCGTATCTAAAATTTTGATTTGTATTCTGTAGACTACATTTTAAATATTGTACACCCTAAGGGTATATTACAGCGATCTTATAAATATAATTAATGTAACATCTTTCTATGTACCTGTGATAAACAATAAATATATTGAATTGAATTGAATTGAAAATATTTCTAAAATTTGTTACAATTTGCCAGGAACATTTTTGATGTTTTAAATAGAAAATTGTCCAATTAATTATTCTAATAATTGTATAGCTACATATCACAAAACGTAGGTATTTACTCTCGTTACTTTTAAGCTCCTAATACCATGACAAGATATGACATATGTATACAAATTAATGTTTATAAGTAAATGTTTGGCTAAGATAATTTTTATTCACAACACATTTTGATTCATAGTAGTTTACATAACCGTGTCTGATTAAGATTAATCATTTGGTTTAGGTGTTTTTTTTCGTGTTATGACTAGTTTTTTATAACAATTATGCTACGCTATGAATTTAATCTCTGTCAATCACTCAACGATTCGCTTTTGGATTATTGTGAATAGAACATTTTAGTGTGTGAAAGTGTTTGTTGGTTTGTTCTCACGCAGCAAAGATAGGACACGGATAGACATGATTTTTGCACAGAAATAGTGTGATACCGGGTTGGCTTAACCTTTTAAGTGCCAGTCTTGTATGGAAGACAAGTGTTTACG
Organism: Abrostola tripartita; assembly: GCA_905340225.1. NCBI lineage: Eukaryota > Metazoa > Arthropoda > Insecta > Lepidoptera > Noctuidae > Abrostola > Abrostola tripartita. The sequence continues at coordinate 7,187,910 of HG996512.1, forward strand.
TGCCCTCAAAGCCACTACTTATTAGAAGACAATATCTCATCGTAACATTTATTTCGATTTTTGTTTGTTATTACATTACAAATGTTACAATTTGATTTTGTCTTCTGGTAGAGTTATGGCGTGGAGGGCGTGGAAGCGTTGTCTTCTATACAAGACTGTGGGGCTCAAAGGGTTAATAGGCTTTTAATTTAATTCATTCCTTTTTTAACTACGAAACGATACCACGGATTAAAAGTTTAATCCTGTATAATTAAATATTTAAAAAGAACAGTTTTATGTCGGTACCGTAAGCATCATAAATAGCTGAACATGACACAAAACCTTATGTCAAATAATTAAAAGAATCACAATTAATTCAAGTAATCGTTAAAAATTATAGAAACGTCTTAATGATGATCTGTGAACATTTAACACTTTTTACTATTTAAGAAGATGTTCTTTAATAAAGGTTGGTTAAAAAAATAAAATTCTAATACAAATTAATTTATTTGCCAGAATATAGGTATACAAAGTATGGTCTTAAATATAGTATGAGTAACATAACATCACGCCTGTATTCCCCGAAGGGGTAGGCAGAGGTGAACATATACATAGTACACTCACATTTCACCAGTTATGTTGTAAGTCCCAATGTAATAAGGGGGCGAGCCTATTGCCATCAACCGGACACAAATTCAGACTCCGTGCTGCTACTTAATGGAAAACTCAGTATCACTTTGCCCGACCCGGGCTTTGAACCAAGGCCCTCTTGCTCAGCAGTCGCGCCTAGCGACCACTAGACCAACGAGGCAGTATAGTACGAGTATCCCAATATATTCTACCATAACATGTCATAACATATAAATGTTCAGCTACTTGATACTATGTGTGTTTCTTTATACATATTATTTTTATTTACATATTTTATGTGTGTTGTATGATAATCCATTGGTTTCCTTAACTCCTGGTCACAAGTTTGAAAGTGTAGAATCGGCGACACGAGCGAAGGAGGCGCTACACGGCTGTGACATATACTCCGGATGCTGCACACTCAAAATCGAGTTCGCAAAGGTGAGTGACACTTACTTATTTCTTAGATTAGTGTAGTCTTCTTCTTCTTATCGTATGGTTGATAATCAACCTGGTGTCAGAGTTTCAACCGCCTGTAGGCCTCTGACATGGCTTTACACACCGTTGAAAAATCTCTCAGGTGTGCCGGTTTCCTCATGATGTTTTCCTTCACTGTTTTTAGCAACTGATAACTAATTTATAGTACGCACATGAATTCGAAAAGACATTGGTGCGTGCCGGGGTTTGAACTTGCGACCTTTGACTTGGCAGTCCAACGGTCATACCACTCGGCTATCAGTGCTGTGAGTGTAGTAGGTAACTGCCTCGTTGGTTTAGCGGTCGCTAAGCCAGACTACTGAACATGAGGTCCTGGGTTCGAATCCTGGGTCGGGCAAAGGGTTTTTCCCCTCCCAAAGTATTACAATTTTCTTATTTACGTAGTTGTAATTTCTGGGTTATATAGCCTAAAGCTCTCGTGAAAGTTCAGACTACCCATTCATTACATTTGATATAGGTACACACATGACATTCCTATATTGAATAATGTCCAAGAAACACATACTTACATGTTTAATGGATGAATTAAAACTACACGTGATATTTCCTTGCACAGGCAATAATATATATTTTTTTTTTCTTAAACGTCGCCCCACACTAGGAATTTCTCCTGTATCGTGGGTGCGTTTCACAAACATGTAAATATCACATACACAAACACCCAGACTCCGGACAAACATCTGCGGATCACACAAAGTTTTGCCCCGTGCGGGAATCGAACCCGCAACCCTTAGCGCAGCAGTCTAATCGCTTAGCCACTGCGCCAATCAGGTCGTCATAATAGCATAAAAAAGAGAAAAGGTTCCGAAGAATTGAGAATCCTCCTTTTTTAAGTCGGTTAAAAACGTACTGCATGCAAGGCTAGTGTACGATGTAAGGTAGCTCGCACAATTGACGTCCATCGGTCAGTAACTCTATCCGCCAGGGAGCGCTAAGTGTGCTCTTAAGAACGAAACGTTTGCACAAGCGTTGAGTTACCAGCACTTATTGTTAGCGACCAGTTTTGGGTGCTCTCACCCTATAGATTTGTGTGACAATGATTTTAGTCGTGGAATTAAAAGGTACCTACTTTTAAAACAGCAAACGATGTAAATCCTCGAAATAGGCGAGACCCACACAGGCTCGTACTAAGCGATGCCCCTAGGCTCACAAAATATAATAAAAGCTGCCTAGCTATGAGTGTACGGATTTACAATAAATTACCTAGCACTCTAAAGATGTTAAACACACGGTATTCATTTAAATATAAACTGCACGAATGGTTAAATAGCAATAACTTTTATAATGTAAAAGAATTCGTAGGAAAAAAAACGTAATTTTTTTAATTTGTATTGCTTCCTTTTTTTATTTTATAAAAAATTTGCATGCTATGTTTAATCTTAGCGAAACATGTTTCTCTGAATATTGTAAGACCTTTTATACCATGTTTTCAAGCAAATAAATATATTAATATTATTATAAAAAATCTCCTGTAACTAAGTTATGCTCTTTTAATTTTGCCCATACACAAGAAGATTCTACCGTAATTAATGTAATTTACCAATGAAATGTCAGATACACTATCACTTCGACTCTACTTAATGTTTATGTTATCTGAAGATCAAAAAAATATAATCCTCCTGACCGAATTTCGGTCCCGGCGGCCTGTCTCAGCTAAGACTAGCCATCTGCGCAGGAGATATTATAGTGCACAAGTATGCGCGCAGACACAGGTGCACTCCCTATTTCCTCACTCTCATATTCCGATGGGACGGTAGACCGACACGACCGGAGAGAGATCAGGCGCAGGACCAACGGCTTAACGTGCCTTCCGAAGCACGGTGGGGTCTCGACATGTGAAAACGGTCACCCATCATAAGACTGACCGCGGCGAGCACGGCTTAACCTCGCAGATCGTCTGATCTGCCGGGTAGCCGCATAGCTACGAGCCCCACCCCAAAAAAATATACACACACACCATTGGGTTATTTAGTCACCAAAAAAATTGCATACCCTCTACAAGTCTACATGACACTGTATAAATCGTCTGTAATCGCAAAAGCTAAAGATGATGATGACGTCAATATAATCATTTTTCGTCCAAATATAAGCTAACACGTGGCAAGTTGTCGTTAATTGTTTATTCGACGACCCGTTTGGCGCAGTGGCTAAGCGATTGGACTCCTGCGCTAAAGGTTGCGGGTTCGATTCCCGCACGGTACAAACATTTGTGCGATCCGCAGATATTTTTCCGAATCAGTATGTTATTACATGTTTCTGAAACGTACCCACGATACAAGAGAAATTCCTTGTGTGGGGCAAGATCAAAAAGAAAAAAATTGTGGCATTCTAAGGGGGAGGCCTTCGTTGAACAGTGGACGTCTTCCAGCTGATGATGATGATGTCAAGCTAACACTACGCCAATCGGGTCGTCAAAACACATACATAAAAGTAGGATATCATATTCTATCATAAAACCATTTACCTTACTGAAACTTTTATTATAATACCTAACAAGTACCCCGACTTGCTCCCCTAAGCCGAAGCGCAAAGAACACAAGAGTTACAGTGTTCCGTTAAATTTTGCTTACTTCCCACTTCCTTTGAGCGGGGAAATTGTGCGAGAATAAAAAAATGGCCGCCGCATCGCCCGCGTAGCGATGACCGGCGCGGCGCTGTAACCAGGAATAATTTAGGATATGCCTAAAAAGGAACTAAACGAATAACATGGTATGCAAAACCTTGTTATGTTCTTTTCGGTTTATTTGAACAACCCCTCTTACCATGAACTCTTAAAGCAAGAGTGTTTACCATGTGGAAGTGAGACGCTGCATTACACAGCACGTAGCGGCATCTCGTTTTCACATAGTAAACTGTCCTGCTTTAAGAGTACATGGTAAGGGGGCTGGTGAGAGAGTTTAAACCGCCTGTAGGCCTCTGACATGGCTTTACACACCGTTGAAAAATCTTTCAGGTGTGCCGGTTTCCTTACGATGTTTTCCTTCACCATATCTAGTTTCCAGTTAATAGCGTTTTTAGTTATCAGCCACTAGTTTATATTACGCACATTAATTTGAAAAGTCATTTGTGCGCGGGGTTTGAACTTGAGTATTTTGACTTGGCAGTCCTACGGTCATACCGTCAACAACTACCTGGTATATTTCTCGTCACGGTGCAGTTTTAGGGAGGTACCTACTAATCTCCTACCGTAGTAACAGGACTGTCCTTGTTATTAAAACCCATGGCCAACCTACCCGGGCGTTAGGTAAAGGCCTCATTTGACGACATTGTTCGAAATAGGCAATTTTTTTATTCGGTTTCGTTTCTCCAAGGGAATGCTAACGATGGGTTTGCAATAGCTCATTCTTTTACATTTTGAAGTTTGTATGTTGAACCTATAATAATGTTAAGATGAGTTTTCTTATAGTTTTATAGATTAATTCCTTAGAATAACTGGGTCAATTAATTTTTTATTACTGAATGTCCTTAAAGTTTTTATTTTAGAAAGATCGTAGAGGAGAATGGGCAAATTATTATGAGCGCAGTAAACAGTCACAGTTCTTTCCCTGCACAAGTGTCAATGTTGGCATCATAAAATAAAATGAAGCTATTTTTAAGACCTTTAAAATGACATATGTCACAACTTGATACAAGGTGGAGCCAAAATGCGCATTCTCCTTTTGTTGTTTTATTTTGAAGAAGTGTCTCTGTTATACCCACCTCTACTTGCCACGTTTACTATTCTACTTAACATAGATTTTCATTAAATCACTCTTTGTCTCCAACACAAAACGGAAACTCGTACGAAACAATGTCCGAACGTAACACAACACAATCCTATTTAGCAATTCACAAAAATGAAGATCTCGACAGTTTCCCCGACACGCGGCGTCCGGCGATCCAATAAAAAAGTCGTTCCAATTCGAATTTCGAACGCGAGCGAGCTATTTGCTTGACAACCGTCGCACTGTTTGGACGTGTGTCGCGATCGTCTCCATTGTAAAGAATTGGAAAATTTCCCTTAAATTTTGTATATTTTAAATTGGAATCGTTTGCGAAACAGTTTACATGGTAAAGAGATATTTTTATTTTGTTACGATTTCAAGTTTAAATTGAGTTCTGTTCTAGTTATTGGAATTTTCTTTTCTTCTATACCTATCAATTTATGTAACAAGATTGTACACAATTTTGTACTGACAAAGTAAACTTCAATGTGTAGATAATACTAAGATGATGTCAGGCTCCATGCTTAGAATTTATCGCGCCATGTCTTCTTCTAACTTTAATAAGTATTTTGTATGCATACTGCCACTGTTAGTACACCATAATCTATCAGAACCCATTCAAGGTTTTACGTAACAGTTATATTCAGAAAATTCAAATAACAGCACAACCTTTTGTGGTTTCATCTTTTCATAAGTAACAATGAAGAGTGTTGGGATTTTTTGCCGTTGTGACGTCACAATACATTAATCATTTAGGCTTCATGTGCACGTGAATGGGTATCAAGGTGACAACACCCTGTAGGTAGCCACGGGTAGTAGGGACTTAAGTACTTTTTTTAACTTAGAAAAAGTCAGTAATCTTATACAGGAAAAAGAAAATCTGAGATATCGCTGGCTAAAGACTTGTTATCCATTTATCTAAATTACAAACATTTTTAAATAATTTGGTATATCAGTTACGGGTAATGCTAGAAGATTAAGTAAACCTAGGTTTACTGTGAAACACCCAAGGTTCTTGGGTAAAGTCCGGATGATAATTGAAATCAATCTAATCCGGATATTACCCATACACACTAGGTCTACCCAGGGCATTGATACATATTCATTTGTATAGGCTTCGTTCGTTTTCCAACGAACACAATTTTTTAGATTGCCTGATTTCTTTGAAGTACTATCTTTGGTGCATGTGATTTACACAAGCAAGATTAATAAAGTATTTATAAACTTAAAAAGTGCATAGTAAAGTAGGTATAGAATCTGTCTATGAACTTTTTAATTACAAATTTTAAGAGTTTCGTAGCTAGGTACTTATTAAAATTTCTCTCTTTGCAATAAAAGCAAAATGTTCGCAAGTCGAAAGTTTTCGCGTTACCTAACCTGTTGTAACAAGTCGCTAAAAGCTCTCGCGTCAAGGGCTCGGCGTAAGGAGCTCGTTCCTGCGTTATAGGGTTGGCACGCAGTCAAAAATACTTAGAAACAACTTTAGCATGCAATTTCTTTTTAGATGCTTGGAGATGCAATAGCACATGGTCTTGCTGAAAATAAGTATATAGTTAAAAGAATAATGTAGGAATAGGCATTTTACGCTGATTATTCCCGAGTAAGCGCTTTGTGGACTTTCTCAGCTATTCTATGACACAACTGGCTAATTATAAAACACTATTATGATAATAGCGCTATAAGGATCGTCTTAATTACATATTGGACTTTGAACTTGATAGGCTAAATGTTGGTGCGCAATCTGCACTAGAGCAGACGTCTACCTAGCCCTAATACGGCTTAATTACTTAAAAGTTGTTTAACATTATATTTAAATCACGCCCCGAAGTATAAATCTTCAATATAAAGCGACTTATGTTAAAGCCAGAGAAAGGTGTCAATTTTTCTCATTTGGTATTCATTATTAAGTACCAACCCTAACAATTTGACCCTTACAAATGATCGATCTTTGCTTCCGTACACAACATAATAGGGTCCACAATGCATTGCTAAACGTTCCATTATTACGACACCCCTTGCAAGGGGTGGGCACGGGAGTTTTAGGGGCTCAGGTATTTAACAGGGTAATATTGTTAAGGTAGAAAGGTGACATTATGTTTACAATATTATTCATAGTAATAAACGATAATGTATTGTAAACGTTATACATAATTATTCATACAAGAAAATCCGGTCGGATTTTGTTGTAACACAATATCTATAACAAATATTTTATCTCACATTCTATAAATGGCGGTTTTTCAATAGTTTAAAAACTTTTATTTGAAAAATAAGCATATCAAACGTAGCAGATTTTTTTATAATGACAGATGTTTAATCCGTCAAAACAGATAAAACATCAGCTAGTCTTAAAGTAAAAAAGCTGTAAAGATAAATGGAAAACATTTAAAACATGGAAAAGCGGGTAGAAGGGAAAACGTGAGTATTTAACATCCGATTAGGTTGAAATAAAAGAACTCGGACCGAGACACGTGAGCGAGGCGGGGATTATTTTAGGGTTCCGTGGTAAAATGACGCTAAAATTTTACACGTATTTAATACAAAAATATGTTTGCACTTTTTTCTGACCAAAGCAGACGTCATAATGAAAGAATCGCAACAGAATTCCCATGTGTTACATTGTAAATAACTTGTGTAACTATGGTGTAACTACAAGGAACGTATACCTACTGTCCGTGTATCTGCATTGGTCTGCAAACCTATTAAGCTATCTGCCTTACCCAAAGACAACTCAACCAACTCTAAGTAAATATATTAAGAACAAAATCCTAACTTAGAGATTCGCCGCACTCAGAGACATTTAATGATAATTAAACTATTACTAAGTAAAGGTTTTGTTCGTGAAATCTTTCCTTAGTGTCAGTTTAAGTAATCATTAACGTTTCTGAGTGCGGCGGTTAGTGTTGCTTTAAGTAAGTGTAGTTTCAGCACGAATTTTATATAGACTTACAGTCTTACATATTTCATAATATTGCCATTTACTGGGAAAAAAGTAATTTAAATATTAGTGCTGTCATTATGAAAATATTTTCATATTTCACGGCTAAATAATAGTCTTATTTGAAAAGTGGCGGTGAAAAAGGATAATTTAATTCGAAAAGAAGGAAGAGAGAGAGGGCTTTGTCCTGCAGTGGGATAGGATAGGCTTAAAATAAATGGCGAGGCTATTGCCATTAATATAGCTCATACTAATATATTATTTGAAAATCACATTAAACGGTTACAAGGCTATTAGAAGAACCGTGTAGCTAATATATCTAATTTATCAGCGTACGGAACCACGAATAATTTATTAGCACATTTCTCATTCAGTACAAATGGGGTATGCAAGTTACATGTTAAAATTCTAAATGAACTCTAAATGCTGCCGACCTCTGAATACGAATAAGTTATTTTGTTGTTATTTATTCGCTTTTTAGGCTACAAGTTGAAAGTATCGCACAAATATTACAAAGACGAAAGTTTGTGAGTGTGTTTGTGCGTTTGTATGTTTGTTACCTCTTCACGCTCAAACGGCTGGACCGATTTTGCTAAGATTTGATGTAGAGGTAGCTGGCACCCTGGATTAACACATAGGCTACTTTTTATCCCGAAAAAATGCAGCGGGTAATACCAAGGGGCGCAGCTAGTCTTTTATATAGCTTTCGTATCTCAGTTGTTAGATAATACATAGATTTAGTGGTGTTTTTTAGCCTGTGTCGTTGGTCCAGTGGTCGCCAAGCACGACTGCTGACCATGAGGTCTTCGGTTCGAATTCCAAGTCCGTTTAAGTCCTAAATTAGTCTGGCATTTCCGAATTCACGTCAGTAAAACCGGTGTATAATAAATCATATGGATAACACCCACGAAATTTATTACCTATAATAAAATATATATAAACTGCGTATTAATGATTTTCTCGCATGGTACTTACATAACATAACATAACATCACGCCTGTATTCCCCGAAGGGGTAGGCAGAGGTGAACATATAGTACACCCACATTTCGCCAGTTATGTTGTAAGTCCCAATGTAATAGGGGGCGAGCCTATTGCCATCAACCGGGCACAAATCCAGACTCCGTGCTGCTACTGAGAATTACCTAATGGAAAACTCAGTAACACTTTGCCCGACCCGGGATTTGAACCCAGGACCTCTTGCTCAGCAGTCGCGCTTAGCGACCACTAGACCAACGAGGCATGGTACTTAATTATGTTATTTTATAGTCAGTAAGTGCTTATTACCAACTTAAATTTATTAGACCATATTATATACGTTGCGACCAATATATTTCTACCTATCCAAATAAACATTATTTATTAGTCAAAGCGTGATCCAAATATTTGCTACAATATTACTGCATACTTCTCTAGAAACCAGGCCAATTATGTATAGAAATATTCCACTTATTTAATAATTATATAAAAATGTACAAGCCTCGCTATGTACTGGTACGAATTTATGGACCGTACGTGGAATTTTGAAGTTAATTTATATTTCTATTATGTGTACAATAACATGAATGGGAAGAATTTAATTAAAGCTAGTAATAAATATACCGTAGTGGTGCCCGACAGGGACCATATTTCAAATGGTATTTTTACACGACTGCCCCAAAAAAGGAGTGTAATGTTTTCAGGGTTCATGTATGTATGTATGTGTGTAAGTTTCTATATTCTTCCATAACTTCTGAATGTCTGAACCGATTTTGATGTATGGAGTGTCGTTGGAATCCTTACACTATCGCGAGTAACATAGGCTTAAAAAAATGAAACAAAAAAAAAAGGAAAAAAAAAAAAAAAAAGTATTATATTTTTTATTAGACTACTGACGGCTTTATAATAAATTATCAGCAATGAAATTAATATATTTTATGTATTTCGTGTAAACAGTATTTAACACAAACCCTGTTTCTTCTTATAGAAAACTGTTGCCTATCAAAATTGTTAACTATTCATTACATTAGGACATACATAACTGGCGAAATGTGAGTGTTCTTTACAGTCACCTCTGCTTACCCTACGGAAAATACAAGCATCACGTTATCTACGTATATTTATAATAATTAAAAATATATTCAACATTTTTGTTTTTATCATCTCCTGGGCCTGGATTGTATTGCTAAAATATGCTCATTTCCGATTATTATAATATGACGTCATCAGAAAAAAGCACGTTTAACCTACTCTATCTGTAACATATATGTTTATAAGCTTCAGAGATCTTTCACAAGCCTCCATATCTTGCCCTATCTACAAACAAAAGATAAAGGTTTCCCGTCTCCACAGAGGCAGCTCGCAAACGATTGCCTGAGTGAGACAATCTGCCGCTTACCTTGAGAACTGTTTTACACTCAAGCGCTGGTTTCAGAGGAAATGGCTTTGTGAAGACAAGAACGTATATCACTCCATTGAAGAGTTTTGCCGTCTCTTTGACGTTTTTGTGCACGTTATGGTCGAAAGTAGACCGTAATTCACAAAATAGCATCTCCATAATATATAAACTAGAGTAGTAATATTAGTAGAGAGCCTCCACGAGTGACGATACCTAAGTACGTCCGTCACCCTGGATGGTCAACCTCGCTACCATCCTCATTGACTGACCGATCTCTACACCACGGCATGACCTATTCCTTGTGGCTATTGGCTTATATCGATACGAAGAAGAACTTCAACTATCTTGCGATCTGATTGGCACAGTGGTTAAGCAATTGGACTGCTCCGCTTGGGGTTGCGGGTTCAATTCCCACACGGGACAAAAATTTGTGTAATTCGCAGATGTTTGTTCCGAGTCTGGGTGTTCGTGTATGTGATATTTCATGTTTGTGAAACGCACCCACGATACAGGAGAAATTCCGAGATTGGAGTGAAGTTTGTCTTTAAATTAAAAATAATTAATATTATTGACGGTAATAAACAGTTACACCAACAGACTGCCTGATTGGTCTAATGGTCGCAAAACACGACCGCGGACCGCGATGTTCTGGGTTTGAATTTTGGTTGGACTAAGTGTTTTTCGCTTTTTCTATTAGGTAATTCTTGGCAGCAGCTTGGAGTTTTGATTGGTTTCTGATTGTTAATGGCAATAAGCTCTTCCCATATAGAACATAGAGCATAGAACCTACAACTTTAACTTCAATAAACAAAACAACTTTACGCTTGAGTAAATTATCTAATAACATAGAAAAAGGATAATTAATTTGATAGTCACTTATAGAAACCAAAAAAAATATAACTCAAAGACAAAAAGAAGTATTGACAAATTAGTAAAGTCTAATTTCGGTGTAGAGACGTCGCATTGCGTCGCCATTGCTCGGTCACGCTACGCTCAATATGAAACAATAAAAGCTGGTTCGATTCCCGTGCGTAACCCTAACCAGCCAACCAACGATTCTGTAGTCTGGCAAGTTATCAATGTTCGGCCGTAAAGGTAGCGAGTTTGGGTGTTGAAATTGAACGTCGTAAAATCGAGTACCTAATACTTTCCCGAAGTAACTCGATGTTTAAAATCGATAAATAAGTGGCAGTTTCTGACTCGATACATCGAAACCTGGAAGAAAAAGTCAAAGTTACCTTTGACTTTACCATACCATTTCAGCGTGAAGAGGTAACAAATATACAAACACACTCACGCACTTTCGCTTTTATAATATTAGTGTGAAGTCTGATAACTTTACGTAACATTTAATATATAGAGGCAGATTTATGCCTATTTGCCTTCTACCCGCTAACTCTAGAGGCACAACTAAAAAGGGTTGGTGGCGGAGTATGCCACAAGACGCAATATATTGGAATAGCTTGCATCGCGATATAAAACGACCCTTTAGTTACATTCGCCCTCGTATGATTCTGGTTTAGGGTACCGTGGTAACAAGTTATTATTTTTGAAGCTCGTAGCTAGAAAACTTCACAATCAGCCCCCTTACCATGAACTCTAAAAAAAGGACAGTTTACGTTGTGGAAGCGAAACGCCGCATTACCCTACATGTAGCGGCATCTCGCCGTCACATCAGTAAGGGGCCAGGCATGGACAAGTATGGACATTTAGAATTTAGAAGTATGGACAAGTTAAGACATACAGTCGAACCGTTTAAACGGTTTTGTTGGGCATCTGTTTATAACGCCGATGTTTGTTAATGTTTAAATAAAGACCATACAATAAAATAATTATCATCATCATCCACATATGAGCATTGATAGCCGAGTGGGATGACCGTTGGACTGCCAAGTCAAAGGTCGCAAGTTTAAAACCCTGGCTCGCACCAATGTCTTTTCGAATTCATGTGCGTAATATAAATTAGTTATCAGTTGGTAAATACGGTGAAGGAAAACATCGTGAGGAAACCGGCACACCTGAGAGATTTTTCAACGGTGTGTAAAGCCATGTCAGAGGCCTATAGGCGGTTTAAACTTTGACACCAGGTGGTTAATCAACCATACGATAAGAAAAAGATCATCTACAACTTTCAATATACCACTGCTGGGTATAAGCCTCCCTTAAACAACCCCAATACAATACAAGTGGCAAAATGCTAGACAAATAGAAATCGAATAGAATGAAAAATAAAAGGGTATGGCATAATGTTTCGACTATAAGAATTATGACATTCAGTTTGAGAGTCAAAACAGCGCTAATGACAGTAAGTTCTTGATTCATGAGGTCCTGGGTTCGAATCCTGGGTCAGGCAAAGAGTTACTAGGTTTTTCCATTAGGTAATTCTCAGTAGCAGCATGGAGTCTGGATTTGTGCCTGGTTGAGGGCAATAAACTCGCCTCCCAATACATTAGGACCTATAACATAACTGGCGAAATGTGGGTGTACTATGTGTACACCTCTGCCTACCACTTCGGGGAATACAGGCGTGATGTTATGTAGGATATATTTTACTAAATTGTATTATTTTCTATTTTTAAATCATAAAAACATTTCTTCTTTTGCATGTCAAAAACATGAATCGTGGAGTTATCGATGCGGACAAAGCCGGCAAACGTAGCCATAAAATTAAATAAAGTATCAGACCGTCCGTCTGTCTGTACAACTCTATCGAGTTAGTTATTTGTAAATTCTATTCCCCTTTCACGCGAATAAGTGACTGGAAAATTGTTGGCTGCATAGTGTTCTGTTTTTGGTACTTTTAGCACTTTTTACTGTACCGGGTATGGTATCGGGCGGCGGTATTTTTAAGGGTATTGTTATTGAGTTGAATGCTGTGCTTTTAAAACGTTTTTGCGAGATTTTTTTTTTACAAATATACTATTGTAAAGAGGAAAATTGGATCCCCCTTTTTAAGAAATGAATTCAACTACACGGCGACCACTTCATAACAAATGTAAATGATATAGTATATCTGCTTGTATCTCAAAATCATCATGACTAACCTACTGAACTAAAGTAATGAAATAAATACCTTGAAAGAAGGAAAGTTGATAGCTATATTTATATCCTGTAAAGCATCTGAAAAGTTATGAAAAAAATATATTGTTAAAAAAAAGCGTCGCCCCACGCTAAAGAATTCTCCTGTATCGAGAGTGGGTGCACAAATCCAAATGTTCAGACTCAGGACAAACATCTGCGGATCACTATTTTTTTTTCCATTGCGGAAATCGAACCCGGAACCCCTAGCGCAACAGTCCAATCGCGTGACCACTGCGCTAACCCAGTCGTCTAATAGTACACTTAATATTGAAAGCACTACTTATCTACATTTATAATGATATTGTTACAATATTTGATTAAGTTTTATATAATTATTTTTGTTTGTTACAGCCTGAAAGATTGAACGTGTTCAAAAATGATCAGGATAGCTGGGACTACACATGTGAGTATTATTTTAATCAATTCAATTAAGATAATATTTAAATTTTGAAGACTAGAATGCCGATACAACTACGAGTTATAAAAATTCTCTCAATACTTAAAGCAACTAAATCCATTTAAAAGGCATGGGACAATTTTTTTACAGAAATATCGTAGTCCATATCGGCATTATGGTTTATACTATAGTCTTGTAGCTGTGATTTTAACATATCATCACACAATTAACTATACTTAGAATAATCCTGTTTAACATAACACATAGCGTATAGAGTTTAAGTTATAAGTACTTCTACAACACCATCAACGATGACTTCACTTACATAACAAACTTTACTTAAAAGACTTGACTATTTGCTTGCTTTCGTCAGATGTATTCATTCTATAAATAAAGACTTACTTCTAGAATTATTAGATAGATGACCCGAAGAACTTCGTACTCGCCTTCTTACGTTTGACCATTTAAACCTTTCCTGGACTTCCACAAATACTTCAAAACCAAAATTAGCCTATTTGGTCCAGCGGTTCTAAAGTTACGGCTTGTCAAGAAAAACAGGGATTCTTTCTTTTTTTATATATAATTATAGACTTGTGTTTGTTAATAATGTAAATGACAAACTCATAGGCGAAGTAGCGCTATTTTTTTTTACTGATAACTTGACTTTTGGACAAAGGTATCCACCAGGCTTAACACTAACTGCCTAAATAATATTATTAAGCAACATCGCTTAACTAAGCACACTGTATTGTTAGGTTCGGACCTCGGCTAGACGATGCTAGGTGAGGATTTACTAAAGAGCTGATGGTGAAATGCCCGGTGAACATTGAGACATTGGACCCCCATTTTAATGTTTTGCTGGATACAATAAAACGCTGTTTCAAGTACATTAGTTACGGTCATGTTCATAATAAATGGCTTAGACCAAGCCAATACTTACTAGGGTTTGAGCACACTACGTCATGACTAAGTGAACACTAGATTTTTGGCTAGAAACATATTTTAAGACAATGAACATACTTTATCACATCTTCTAAGCACCATTAAATCCTCATTTTACGAGTAATTCTCACTCAAGCTCGACTCTTGCCAAAACTGCGCAGCATTAGTTTGAATGTAACTGTTATGTGTGAAAATAAGAGCTTTTTGTGTTCGATCAGATTTATGACGTAATTTATGTTCTAAAAAAACCTACTAATGAAACATCGTTGTCATAATCTTATTCAGTATCATACACATTTTCCCTAATAGATTAAGCATGGTTCTGGTATGCTCGCCCAAGTTTTCCCCATCTTGGGCTAAAAAACCTACTAAGAATTTTATTATTAAAAACCATAAGGCAATTATATCATAACCATAATGTCTTGTGTAAAAAGGGTCCCATCTTCTTGGCGAGACACTTGGCACCAGTCTAAAGCTCACCAGATCAACGATCCAGTCCCACCCAAGTCCCATTACTGTAAAATTTACGATTGTCATAATTACTCCGCCATGAAATCTATTCCCCCATCAAAATGGAAGCATGTTTCATTTTAATATTAAAGGGAGCCAACTAAAAACTCTCACAAAAGGCAGCTAGCACGTCTTAAAGTCGCTTTTCATATGCAAAAGAACCGGATTTATCCGGTTAGCACCAGTTCTGAGTAACAACCAGTAACGGTCTCGAATGGAACGCCGCCATTTTGGAATTGTGAAGTTTGAATTTAATTTTTTCTATCACAATGGCCGTGGTAGCAGGTTGGTTCATTGTTGCAAATATAATTGATTTATGATGTTCATGAAATTTTATTGTTTTTGTTTGTTATTTGTTTTAATATGCTTACAAAGGGGAATCGTAATACACATTAACTGGGTTGTGGAAGTGAGATAGGTAGTCGGTCCATGTAAAATTACTTAACCGAATATTTAATATTTTACAGAAAATAATGGGAAAAAGAGTATGTCAAGGGGTCATCATTATTATAAAGATCGTCTTTTAATTTTGGTGTTTATCGATGTGGCAGTCACAAACTATTATTCGTATCCTAAAATATTTGTAATTTAAAGAAAAATAAGGTATGGACGGAATGTTCAAGATTATATTCTCAATCAATATGCTGTATGTAGAACAGTGAATGAAATGCCATTTATCAGACAGACAATCACCTGCCATTTTATAGATGAGTTATGTTAGTAACACATCGTTAGTGATCTGTCATTAATACTGGGTTTATAGAGGTAGGAAATGAATGAGTTTCCAATGTTGTATGACTATTATTGATAGTTGCAAAGACAGCTAAGCGTGAGGTCCTGAGTACGGTTACATGGTTGGACAAAATGTTATGGAGTTTTGCATTGGTATGGTAATTCTTAGTAGCAGCACAGAGTTCGGATTAGTTCGGTGGCAACAGGCTCGCCCCCTATTACACTGGGACCTTTAATTTCATCTGTCTCTTCACTACCCAAAGGTTTGACTGGTAGAAAATGTCTAACCGCCGCACTCAGAGACTTTAATGATTACTTAAACTGACACTAAGTAAAGATTTCACAAAGGAAACCTTTACTTAGTGATCGTTTCTACAATTTAATTTAAAGAATTAATAAATATATCACAACTGGCGAAATGTATGTACGAAAGGGACAATGAAGATGGTCCTCTGTGTACTTTGGAGAATACTGCATTCCCGGTTGAATAAAATCACTTTTCTACTGCGCAGACTGAAAGGAAATAGTTTTCTCTCATCTTTCTACCACACCATATCAACCACGATATATCGTTTTAAATGTTAATGAAGCATGACACACAGCAGATTTCCCCTCCTTAACGATGAGAGCGGTGTACTAAGGAAATTGCGATCGCCACTTCGCTCAGTAAAAGTCACCCGCAGCGACCTTTGCGCACGACCAGCATTCTGGACAGTAGACACAGAAGTGTAACTACGTACAAACTTGATAAATTGACGAATTTCTGACGTCACAGTTAATTATATTATTCGTTAGAGATTTCATTATCATGTCCGTTCATTTTCGTATTCAAAAAGAAGAGATTACGTTTTAAAAGGTATGGTTATGGCATTTTGAAAATTCACTTTGTTGTGGGTACCAAGACAGTTAAATTATTTTTCTGGGATACTTTAAGCTCTATTGCCTCGGCGTTTTTTAATGGTTACTATTGTAGATGCTGGCTTACAGGAGTTAGACCCTCTTACTTATAAACAACGTAAAATGTGTTTTAAGTTAACCAGTCTGTTGTGAACACTTTCACTTTCGCTGCGTCGCCGGGAGGCCGCGGGCGGGGACTGCGGTCGCGGCGGAGGGGGCGCATCGGTCATCGGCGCTCAGCTGCTTGGCCAACCAGTACGGCAACATCAACCGACTTGAACGCGCACATAATAATTTATATCCCCCGTTTTAAGATCAAGACCGTTTGTCATAATCTCAATACAGTCTATTCTAGTTACCGCTGTTTTAATAGGCTCGTCCTACTAAGACCCGTAGGACACAATAACTTCCTTCTAAGTCCTAAGTCTATTGACATCTGTATTCTTTGACAATGACATGCAAACGACAGTGACAGGTATACTTTAATCAATCATTAACTGACAATGTTTACAAGTAAGGGCGCCCCGGGCATGCCTTACACCCACATTTTCTTCATCATTTACTCTTGCACTACTGTCCTCGGATATTTATGTAACTTTTTTTTAAAGCGCACCTTCTATTTTTTCTACTTAGTGCAATATTATCTTAACAAACGTGAGGATGGAATTATTAAGATTAGTGGAGGATATTTGTTTGCTGTGTTTTTAACTGAATTAAAGTGCGCTTTCAACCTAGGGGCTGTGGGTCGAAGGGTTGTTTAGATTAGGCTATGCATTAGTGTTACTGTTGTGTACAAAACATGTTTGCGATACACTGATTACTTTGAGTAGTGTGTCTAGTTGCTAGTCTTTGTTGAGATTGCCAACGCTGAAGAATTTTTTTCAGAATTATCAAATGTTATCAAGTGTTCATATTCTGCTTCAGAACTCTTAAGATTTCTTTATGATTCACTAGATTCAGCCCGCGACTTATCTGCATAAAATTTTTTGGTGTATTTTCCGGAATTAAATTAGCCTATATACAATAGAGAGGCCTATGTCCAGCTGTGGAGTAAGATAGGCTGATAATGATAATGATATCCAATAGTCTAGCTGGAAAGTACAGTCCAAATGTAACTGATAAGTTTTGAAAACAGATAGATAGATTCGAAGATTACCCCCTTGCATCTAAGTTACCAAACATACCTCTTAATAATGTTCCTATTAGTATAAATAGATCTTCTTCTTATCGTATGGTTGATGAACAACCTGGTGTCAGAGTTTAAGCCGCCTGTAGGCCTCTGACATAGCTTTACACACCGTTGAAAAATCTCTCAGGTATGCCGGTTTCCTCACGATGTTTTCCTTCACCGTTTTTAGCAACTAATAACTAATTTTTAGTACGCACATGAATTCGAAAAGACATTGGTGCGTGCCGGGATTTGAACTTGCGACCTTTGACTTGGCAGACCAACGGTCATACCACTCGGCTATCAGTGCTATATAAATATAATAATAGTATAAATAGATATAGGTAGACTAATAAATGTATACGTATACCCGTCTAATTAAACTTTTAACATTATAAAAGGTTAAAATATCCTCAAGTAACTACGAACTTGAAAAATAAGTTAGTTAATCACATCTGTGCTATGCAGAAAATCGTTCTCAAATACTCTATCCAGTAACGTTACCATTAATCATCGGATAGTTCAAACTAATGGCTAGTGCGCGTAATGGTTAAAATGCTCTGAGTGCAAAAGGATTTTAATTAAAGATTGTATGAAGTAGTCATTAAGGTCGTACTTACGGACCTGTACATTATCTGATGAATTGGAGTTATGAAAGCCTTTGGTTGATTAAGGCGCTGCGTAGACACTTTTGGCTCTTTTGTCGGATACAAGCTACCAATGATTATTTGATTTCTATTTAACCTGTACGAAATCAGCCACTCCCTGCGCCGACGTTAATCGCCGCTACAGGGACACAGCAACTACGGTTTCCAGTGATGGTGTGCCGTGCCGGTAACAAAAAGTATCTATGTTTGCGCAACCCCTTACTAACATCATTTTACTAATCATACATGAAAGTATGCACTTCAAAAGTTTGTTTATTCATCAACCCTTTCCCGTGGAGTCCCGGGCCAGAACAGCACTTGCCCATATTGTCCCGCTGGGTGTCGTAGGGGGCGACTAAGGAAAAATTCAGAAGATGGGCAACAGCGACTTCTGTAACTACACAACCAATACTGCTATTCACAAGCTAAGCGTGGGGATAATGGCAACCCCACTCTCTTTGAGGGCGAGGCAATTTGCAATTGCAATTGTTAACAGACGTCTTCTGGCTGATGATTACAATCCCTACATATCCCTGTATAATACAGCGTAATATTCATACATACATATACAAGTCAAATTTCAATTCAAGCGCTCAATTCTTCATAAATATGCGGAACTCTAAAAAATCTGAACGAACTGCCAAATGGTGATGCATTTAGCATAAATTTGCGTCGCCCGTGATTTTAAACCACTTATCGGACAGTTGACTTCCCTTCCAACTATGGTGTCGTAATCCTATTCTCTTCAACAATTGATGGGATAGCTTCGATTAAGGGTAGTAAATACTTTCTTGGTGCTTGTATAAATTTGCAGCTTGTATAAATAAATATATATGAATGAATCCCTGTTTCTCTTGGTCACGCCATAGCTAAAGAACGGCTTGACCGATTTGGCTAATTTTGAAGTATTTGTGTAAGTCCAAGACAGGTTTAAATGGTGAGAAGGCGATATGAAGTTCACTGGGTCAGCCAGTATAGTATGAAAGGTTTGCTATTTCTGTCAAAACTAAAAAGACTAACTTATTCTTTCTTTTTTTGTTTAAAAAAAATCGTCACCCCGCACTAGAAATTTCTCCTGTATCGTGGGTGTGTTTCACAAACCTCGGTACAAATATCTGTGGATCGCATAATTTTTTTTTTACGTTCGGGGATCGCACCCTTGGCGCAACCCATAGCGCAGCAGTCGCTTAGCCACCACACCAATCAGTCGTCATTTTTCATATTTCATTAGGACCTTGTTTTTGTCTGTTATATTAACATTTAGATTGCTAAGTAGTAAGGACGACTTTTAGAGACGAAATAAAACAGGTCCTATTGAGCTTTTAAATTGATTAGAAATGCTGAACTCGCAATCGATACAAATGGATTGATGAATTTGAAAGGTGTTGGTAAAATTGTATCTTACTCTCGGGATTATTGTGAGTTATTGCCTACACAGGTGAAGACCTCGGTAAATATACTTGGACCAGATCGGGGATGTTCTACAAAAGGGTCAAGTGAGGAGTATCCTTAACCATCGAGCGTGTATGAGGAATGTGATGCAAGTGAATGAGGCGAAAGAAGTATGTCAGGATTGTAGCAAATAGAAATCCGTGGACTCTGCCTACCCCTCTGGGAAATAGGCGTGACTTCTATGTATGTATTACCTGCACAGGTGTCTTCATACTCAGTTGAAACCGTTTAGCCAAACATACATAAAAAAGCAATTGCAAATATTTCTATTTACGTTTCATGAGTGCCTGTTGATCTAAGACAAAAAAAAAACATTTTAAATAAAACCAATTTACGATTCCAAACTTCAAAATGTATTCTTTCTAATCCGTATTGGTGGAGCTTTAGAAGTATATACACTAGTCTCTCCAATACGTATCTACAGACTTAGAGCTAACTCCCATATCGAGTTCGTTTCCCCTCGTACAAAAGGAATCGTGTTAGTTGCTGAGAATTGCATTAGATTCCCGACGAACACTGATTTTATTACGTACTTCTAGTCGCCATTGCATTGTGTATGGTAATCTTTTAAATTGAGCCCGATTGGATAGATTTGTTGATTTTTTCTTAGTGTAATCGGAGCTTTTTTCTTTACTTTTTAAAGATGCGTTAGAAGATTAATTGACGCCTGTTTCATCGCAGGGGTAAAGCAATTTCTCTGTTTTGAACTAATTCCTACGATGAATTCCAGGTTTCCTTGCAATTATTCCTTAAGTGTACATCCGTAATATCTGCCTTGAGTTATGTAAACCACATCACAGTAATATTTTTTATGTTTACTAGGTAAAGATTCCATATTAATAAAAACTAAATATCCCGACTTGCATTCGCAAACGTTCCATCTGTATACCTAAAAAAGAATTCAAACAATTTTTTCACGAGCTCAAAAACTAGATTGCTGTATTCACCCATAGCTCCGACTATTCAAATTCATAAAATCATAATCGAAAACTTAATCAAAAGAAACTTAACACTGTAAAAACAATTCAATATTATGTCGTTGAAGTTAGGTTGCAATAAAAGTCTTCTTGGAGTTCGTAATATACCTGGCCTCGTTTTAGGAGACAGAGAACTTTTATATTATGCCGTGGACGCACTGACGACCTTATTTAATTATAAAGACCTTTAGAATTATCTGCATACCTACATTTATAAAATAGTATGTGATATATGTTGAAAAATACAGCTTTAAGAAATTCAAATTGGAAATATTCTGCGCACGGACTTAAATTATAATGAAGCTCGTTTGTAAAATATAAGATCGTCCACATAAAAAAGCTTGTGTATGGAGAAATCACGACTATCCACTGCTTACAAAATAAATAAGAGAAGTATTTATTGAATAGAAGACTTACAGAAATGGATTACATGCAGTAGTAGTAAGTTAAAGAACAGATTAAACTGTAGGTATTCGCCTTTGAACTCTTGATGAAGGTATTAAGTCACTAGTACCCATGTGTGTTACCCTTTAAGTCCAGCTCAAAGCTAACACATATGTAACGCGGACGGTACCTAAGGAAAATAAAACCGTATCCTTTAATCTCAGTGTGCTCGTCCCCTAAGACGGAGTTGGCTCGACGCACAGCGGATAGAAGAAGCCCCTCTCGAGTCGTTAGAGCAGTCATTCCGGTAATACATTGTTTTATGTATAGCTGGTAGTTGAAACTAGCTTCGGTCCAACAAATCTAATGCACTAGCTACATTATTGTGCGACGTGATGTTGGCGCCCCAACGTGGGACTTCAGATGCGTTATTTACTGTACTGTATTGATGAAAATATGATAATAATGTTTCTGGAATAGCAGCTATTACAGTAATATAGCTCGAAAGACAATTGGACATCTGAAACTAACTTCGATCTAACACGTCTAGACTTAAATTCTAGCCCGCCAACGCAGGATTAAATTTGATGTAATTTTACACTAGGTTAGCAGTGTATTTTATCATATTACTTAATAATTTTTTTCTTTATAAATTCCATTGTTGCCATTTTCTCGTTGCATATCGGCACTTATAATAATAGCTCGAGTTATGACGAATGGGGAATGCCCCTCTCGGGTCGTTAGAGCAGTCATTCCGGTAATACATTGTTGTATGTGAAGCTGGTTTGCTGAAACTAGCTTCGCTCCAATAAATTTATTGCACCAGTTTAGTGGCACACTTACTATGAAGACTAAAAATATTGGCGCCCTAACATGGGACTCACAAGGACGAAGTTATAATTCACTATACCTAAATACCAGTCACAAAAATCAAATTATTAAGAAACGAAGGCTTGTATTTGTCGTAAGTGTGTATAATTATTTGTATTACAAGCATTAGTCTCATTAAATTTCATTTCTCGCAGCGTAATGGTCGAAGGTACGACATATATAAAGAAAACCAGGAGGAAAAGGATCGTTAGTACAGTAGTAATTCTTCTAATACATTGTTTTCTAAAAGAAGCTTCGCTCCAACAAATCGCTCGCTCGTTAAACCATGGGTTGATTGCTAGACTATTTCGCTTTTTTTCTGAAACAAAAACTATCCTACTTTTTTACGCATCAAGTAATTTAGGACTCGCGCCATTCTATCATTCCCCTATCTTATAGTAGCCCTATCATTATAGTATGACTCTTTAAAAAAAGATCAACGATGCGGATCCGGAAAGTGATATAAAAAGAAAGGATAATATAAATTTAAAAGTTCATTCTTCCAAGAAACAGAATCTAAGTAAGGTTCCGTGTATAAAAGAACTGCAATATTAAGTTTTGTTTTAACTTAAATAAGTACCTCGTCTTTCTTCCATTTCTTTCAGACATAATTAAAGAGCTGCATAATTTAAACTCTTTTCTTCGGATAATATTAAAAGGGGGTCTTCAAGTTATATGTTAGGTGCAAGAAAATTTCTGCACGACTTTTCCTTAGAGTTAGAATTAGCGGAATGCGCGAAACGAGATACGAGAAGGAACGTAACCACGAAACATAACTTGCTCGTACTAAGAAAGCGGAAGGAACGTGTTAGAATTAGTTGTATATTGTTCTGTTCTTGAAACAGTAATAGTATTTCATGACGGTTGGCTTTTCCAAAACAATGCTGAATTCAAGCAACTAAAGTTGATGTTTCATTATTACCTAATACTAAGTTTTGTACAAGTTTATGAATTTCGGACTGCCATGAGCGTGGGGATTATGGCAACCTCCCCCCTTCTACAAGGAGGAGGCCTTTGTCCAACAGTGGACGTCTTCCGGCTGATGATGATGATGATGATGAGCCAGTCTGAAGATTTAATGACACTTGACAGAAAACCACTTGTTAGTGCTTCTTCTGCTTCACTTGCTCCTACCATATACCAATATAAGTATTTCCTTCCTGCAATTAAAAAATAATAGGTAATAGAAAATTTTTTTTGAAGACATCAGTTTGCAATCCCCATTTTTAAGTTTACTATTGAAAATAACCTTATAAAATACCAGCAAGTTAAACCCGTATAATACCTGAACACATTCCAGCTTCGAATAGCAAGCCGTACACGAAATATTTACGAAACAAACATATAATAGCACGATAAATCCAGGCGTTGCAGAGTGCTGCACAAATATTTTGATCGCGCATCCCATGTTCAGAAACTTGGTAAACACGACCGCTTGCCAAGAGTGCTAGTTATGATTGTACCTGGAATCTGGTCTAGGAAACTATATTGGGGCTAAGAAGATTGTTCAGCAACGTCTTTTACTTAAAATACCTTTTGAGGTAGTTGCCTTAAAGCTATTCTTTTTCTATCTTCATTATCAGCAGTTATACTATTTCATTTCTACCATTAAGCTCTTCTATCCTTCATATCTTCATTTGTTTTACAAAGAAAATCATTTTTTTCTTGTCAATAACAAAAATAAAATGTACTTCTGTCACATTGTGTTCGATCCTGTAATCACAACCGCAACTGTCTCTGTTAGACCGATTTAAAGATCGTCAAAGGTTGATAAGATAAGGAGAAAATTGAGCCTTAAGTAATGATTAATTTGCTCCTTCATAATATCTAAACCGTCAAGTTATCTCTGAAATGTGGGTATGTCTACTTCGGGGAATACAATCGCAAAAGCACACTACATATTCACAACTAAACACAGAAGGCCTGACGCAAGATAGGAGGGGCCAAAGCAGTAACATCTCTGCCCAGAGATCAGATAGATTGGATATTAGTATTCAATAGAGCAATACAATTTACATGACGACGTTATTTCACTGCGTTTGCCAACGTCGACGTATTTATTAAGAAGTCTCCTGATCCTTGGGTTAGCCATTTAATAAGAGTCGGACAATACAGAAATATGATAGCGAGTTAATCAATACAGTATACGAATAAGTTAGAATTCTTCAAGATTTAGCGGGTAGTCTGATTTTGTAATATAAGAAAGTAAAAAAAAATGTTACTCTTGAAATTAAGGCTGGTAGTCTCTACCTGGTACGATAGAGCTAATAATACGTAGTATGATATCATGATAGGCTATTATATATTACAATTTATCAGTTTTTAAAATGATGTGGAAGCATAGCTTCTACTTTCGGGTGTGCTGTTGCATATACAAATGATGTCAATTTATACTGCCAAAAAAGTTGGCCGCCGAAAATATGGTAAATTGTCAAGATTTCGTAGCTTCTAAATGTAGTTTAAACAGTCTTGCGCTCATTATTTCTACTTAATTAAGAAAATTCTTTCACGAGTGGAACAGTAGTTTACTCCCGAATGATTAATTACTGGTGGGTAGTTAGCGAAATTTATGCACGATCCTGGATATTTAAATTGGTCTCGCTATTTCGAGCAGTTTCAGGCATTAACAGTAGCGTACGTAAGTATCAAAACCATACAAATTATAGCAGTACTTGGAATTGTAACACTTTTAGTTCGTTTTTATTCAATTCCTGCATATAACAATTTTATAGAATAGATTTCTTTGATAATATCTATTGAATTGAAAACTGAATTATCTCCCTGTAGACGGCATACCGTTTTAAAGAATTGTGAGTGTTTTAGTTTTCTTTGTTACCGAATCAGTAAAAAATTACGTTTTGATTGATTATAGCTCCAGGTTTCCTTACGATGTTTTCCGTAACCGTCAGTCAGTGGTGTCTTAGAATATCGAAGAAAGTATTTATGACATTGAAAAAGTCACATTGATACTTGCCTGGGTTTGAACCTGCAACCTCGTGCATAGAAATCCGGTATGTCAACCACTAGGCCACCACGACTCGAATATACGAATATACCATATTGCCCATTCTAAATTATCATTTCAGTAAAAAACAGTAGTCCTGCAACTCTATGATTAATATATTTAGGGAATCCAATTTGAACACACAGTTACATCTATATAATCCTCCGCGAATTTGATAATTATTGTTCTTCTGCAGCACAAAAATAAATAAGGGATTATAATAGTAGAGTCCTTCCAAGAACTGAAACGCATAAGCAGTAACTCACATATCCCGACAAGACAAACATGTGAACATAACAGTATATTATCTACCATCTTGGAATTATTCCAAAAACAACAATTGTCGTCTCCTTGCTGTGCTTATATTTCTTGGATGATATTTCTTACCTGAGATTAGTTAGGTACTTGCATTTATAATTTGTATAGAGTAACATGTCTTCGTTAATATCTTTATTGTCAAGTTCCACCTTTAGTTTTACCTTTAATGAATGATCGGAATTTCGAATCGGATCGAAATTTTGGAGTCCATTTTTTCTTCTAGTTTAAATGTTTGTTTAAATGCTCTCACAAACAGGCAAAACTTTATTTATCGTAATTCAATTTGGAGTCTCGTAGCCGCAGTAAAATAAACTCGATTAACCAATTCCTACCGGGACTAAATATTCTGTACACTTCTGTTTTTGGACAAACTAAAGCATCAAATGTTTTTAATGTATTTAATTTTATTTGAGTAGTCCTTTTTGTTCTACCTGCATTATACAGAACATATTTATTGCTATAATTCTGATTTCAAATATAGAACACATAACACCTAACATCCAATCATGAGCCCCATTTGCCACAAGCTCATTGAATCCGAGCCTATTCAGTGCACTCGACCAATGAATAGTCTCCATTTCAAAGAGATCTTAACGTTACGTATACTCGTACCTACCAGTCCACCACATTACTAAAGACGGGTTGACAAGGAAATTGCACGGCCAATATCTGACCTTATTGTGAGTTCCCGTCAACGGCTTAATGGCGGCGGTGACGTCACAAGGGTAAAGTCGAGAATGGAATTGTCGTTTGTTTTTTTTATGGACCCGTTGATGTAGGGTTGGCAATTGTTTTGTTTGCGGTATGTTTGCTGTCCAGTGTAATCTTGGCTTCGTTAATGTCAGCCTCTTAGGTTTGATGTAGGATTGGGACAATGTCTTCTGTGTCGTGAGTGGTTGCAATATACATGACCATAACATGCATGCCCCTAAGCCCAGTACAGGACTTTTAGTTAGGGTTATACGCAGATCAGAAAATAAATTATTCATACCGTGATTTTGCCTCGGTTTTTCTTCGTTAAGTGCAGTCGAGTCAGATAAATGGCAATAAGCTTGCCACCATTAGGTTAGGTCGCTACAAAATAAGGTTATCCTGATCAAGGAGAACAGTTCTGCCTTTGTGAATTATCGGCGTTTATGCAAATATTTTATTGGACATCACTGGTTGGTATAAGTATTTATCGTTGCCAATCAATCAATCATTAATTAAAGCCTAATTATTTATTGCACTCGATTAAATACATACAGAAATTATATCATGAAATGTGATGTACAGAGACGAGCTCAGAATTGAGTTCTCATACAGCAAACCTTTTAGTGATAGAAATATTTGCATTAACAGTCGACACATAATATACTAGAATAATATTCAAGAACATATGTATAAAACTTTTTTGTCTTGCTTGATTTGGGTTATTTTATATCACACAATATTTTATATTATTTACGATATGGAAAACCCCATGGACATTTTTTCTTATAGAAAAATCTTGTTACTTTTCTCCGCAATCAGGAAAAATATTAACTAAACGAATATAGGCCTAGTACCCTAAATTGTTTATATGGTAGACGGGTTTCTTATACAAAACATGCAATTTGTAAGCGTTACATACAAATGTTGTATATACTATGTAAATTACGGATCCGCCCGCATTTGTTTAATCAGCTTAACGCATAGACAGTGGTGATGGGCTAATGGTCGCAAGCGCAGCTGCCAAGTGTAATGTCTTTGGATTCATTGGCCTTATTGTGGTCTCGCAATCTGGTAGTTAGAAATGAATTTGACGTCCTGATTGGTTAAGCGATTGGACTGCTGTGCTTGTGGTTGCGGGTTCAATTCCCGCACGGGACAAAAATTTGTTTGATCCGCAGATGTTTGTCCCGAGTCTGGGTTTCATTTTTGTAAAACGCAACCACGATATAGGAGAAATTCCTAGTGCGGGGCGATATATTTAAAAAATGTTTCGTACGTTAGTCCTATGTAATAGCAGGTGGTATGGAACTACTAAAAAACTCTAATCAAATACTAAATTAGATGCTCAGTCAACATTCAAATCAATTCAAAGAATTTCACGAATTTAACCAAAGGAGAATATAGTTTTACTACGTATAGAATGCTTGTAATAAGGCCTAAATTGGAGTAGACTAAACATGTACCCATATACGCGTTATACTTGTGAATGTTACACACTGTTAGGTAGAGCGGCGAGCATGATCAGATTAAATGGCCCCTAGTTATGTCATTAGACACACACAATGATTTCCTTCTTTAGTTTCATCAAAATTTCTGTCGCTTAGTTTTAATTTTTCCTCTGAAATGAAAAGTAGAATTTATCTTCAAATTACGCTTCCCCATATTTTCTTTCTACCCTCAAACGAAATCAGAGCCAACATAACTTACGAGCTTTTCAGGAAAATTTAATAAATCATACGATGTGCCAATTCTTATATTTTATGCGTTTTCATAAATTAGTGATCCGGAACATTTTTCCATATGAATTTCCTTGAAAACTCATGCCAAAGATGTTCGCAACTTTAGAGATAAATGGTTATTAGCTAGATAAAAATAAAATATGGATTCGGGAGCTTGCTTATTTGATATTGATATAAGAAAAACTGCACTTACGTAATGCTTTAAAACTAGAAATCAAAAAATTGGTGCCTTTTCCGATTAGTTTATTCATTTGCTTAATTTTAAATATTATATCTTCCGGTATTACGGTAGTTATTTATCTGTCAAACTTATACCTAACAATCAAACACCACGCGCGTATTCCACGACTGGATCAACAGAAGTGCTGTTTTCGCTTGCTTGTAAAAGGGCGATGTTTTAGGGGCGGGACTTTTAGAAATAATATTTTATTGTCTCAACAGATTACAAATAGTTGTTTATAGTTCTAGACCTCACCAGAAAGTTTGTTTAGCTCGCCACATTCCTCGTCCGTATGTCCGTTCCCTTAGTATTCATGACGCGACCGTCGGAGGTCGGTATTGACTCCCGCTACCCTCCATATTTTATTCAATTATATATAGAACACCCTCGCTGTTGTTTTAGAACACAACACTACCGATTTGTTCTGCAAATAGGTTGTAATTAATTTATATGAATAGATCCGAATTAATTTTGAGGGTAGTCGAAACAAAAAATCTTTTATAGTCTTTGTTTTTTGTTACCTGAACATACCTATTCGTTCATAATATTACCTACGTATTTAATTGTGTATGTTTATTAACACGCATTAAGCAGAGGTATGATCGTGCGTCTTGTCATTACAGGAACATCCTATTAACCATTAAAACCATGCAAATGCCCAAAATTACAAACATACCTAATAACAAAGCCAATGTTTTCATAGGAACGTAGTAATTAACCCAATAGTCCTATATATATAAACATAAACAGAAATAGCAAAACGCTATCCCTTTAATTTAAATACTTCTGCGAACAAAGCTGAAACGAAAATATCAAAGCTCATTGGCGCCCAACCCGGGGCATCTCTCCGTAATTCTTGGTAATAATTGGACATGGTTTTTAGTAATTAGTAAATACTAGCTAAGACCGTTGTTTTGCTTGTTTTGAATTCCTATTTAATATTGGATTTTATTTCCGCAATACTGAATTTCATCTATGATATAAATGGAATAAAACCTATCCATATTACTCTATTGGATTCATGGATAAGTATACAATAAGAAAACATTCCTAGTGTCACGTTTTACATTACGAAATCAGTTACGACTACCGAAGTTGGTCAATATACATAAATACAACTTTCAAAAAACAAATCAACGCTTGCCTTAAAAACCCGCTCAAATAATGAACCGGCGCTGTCTTATTAAAAGTTATAATGAAACAACGCCTTGCTATAACAAATTTACGTTTTTTAAGAAACTTTGAATGAAAGTTTTAAATAAATCAACACGATTTTTTTTCCGTGGGGTAGGAAGAAAATGTTGGTATAACTACGTTTAGTGCCCGATTTATATCTATAGACATCGCACGTAGCAGACAAGTACCCTACAAGTACTACAGTGAATGTCTGGATAAGCTACGCTAATGTGCATTGAATGTATAACGTTCATACACAAATAAACAAAATTGTGTGTCTGAGCTAAAACATGTCTGCTATGCACGATGTCTGTAACAAATTATCAGGAATCTCAAATCTTGTACTGTAAAGGACTTTTCTCAAAGATTTTTAAAAAGTTTTTTCTGTATAATATCATACGCTCGACAAAAAGCATTTGATCTTGATAAAATAAATATACACAGAAATGAAGGTAGCCGCATATTGTTAGATGAGGGTAGGTGTAAGTTATTGCAACCACCACTAACATATTTTGTGGCGATATAACCAGAATTTTGTTGCCGAAGTCTGACAACAGACTTTACTAGTACCCACAGTTGGTTGTAAGTGATATAAGAGAAATGAAAGCAAAACCTACTAAAGTAAAAAAATTAAGCAGCCTTCAGCTTCGTAACAGAAGCTCACCGTAGATAAGACACGCAATTTATATTCATTACAGAACCATCCCCCAAGGGTACATTTCCTCATTTCCTAATGGTTTTATTTATTTGAGGTCGAACCCTCTACGACAAAGTAATACAACCCTTCGTCACATTTAAGGGTTAAATATAGACAATTATTGTTTTTTTAGGACCTCTTGATCTTGCGAGCTGATGCCCTGAGGGTAGAACGTGTTTTGTATAACATTAACCCTGTAAATATAGGCCCTGAGGGGAATAGGTACCTGTGTCTGTTCATTTCGAAGTATGACCACGCGTGTATGTTTAAATAAATAGGTATATGTGTGCTGTATCGCAAATATTTCAGCTCAACGTTTTAACTGATTTCAAATCCATTTTGTTACTAATGCATCACGATAAGCGTTTAGCGCATAAGAATATTTTTTACAGTTGCGGTTAAAAGTTTCAAGTTTGAATTAGCGCATAGAACAATTATTATCCATACACATTAGATTAAAGTCAGGGCAATTATACATGATAATTATTTAGCTATATTATATGAGACCTATAACATAACTAAATGTGGGTAGGTGTACAGTAATCTACCCGCCATTTGGGAAATGCGTGCTGCTATGTTGTATTTAGTATCTTTGCACCGCAGGGTGCAGTACAACTGAAACGTTAAAAATGATCAAAAGTTTCGATGTAACGTAGCGGGTGCAACCAATGCTGCTTATAGAAATCTTGTCAAACTACCCTCCATGCACGCTCCGGGTAGTAGTGTGCAGAGTCAATTCTGTCGCACGCGTCACGTTGTATATGGGATGAGAACGAAATACTCGTTGCCAGTGTGCGCTGTGAGAAGTGTTGACGGGTAGATAGCAAAACGGATTGCAACCGGATTGGAAAATCTAAACGACTTTTACTGCACAGAGTAAGATAAATTCAGAGAATGTCCTCAAATATGATGTTACAATACATATTGATTTTCTTATATAATTTTATGGTTGTTACAAAGTTACTGCATTAATTAGTCGATCTGTAAGTGAGGTTAAACTATACTTGATGCGGTCAGTATTGTGATGGGTGACGAGGCGTTTAGATGTGTAAAAAACAGTGCTTTTTAGTTGAAACTGGAAGCTGTGACCGAAATTCGGCCAAGATTTTTTTTTTTTTTCATAACATCTCGCCTGTATTTACAAGTATAGGGAAGCTGATAAACCTATCGCCATCCTCCATTAGTATAATAAATGTAGGTTTACACCATACCTCTCAACTACGATGTCCGTTCAATAACGAACGGACGCTTAAGTATGTCCGTTGATCCCATCTCTTGAATCCTTAAGATGACACGGGAAATTAGATTTACATCACTTTCACACACCCACCGACGTTTGAAGAAACGGTAGTAGGGTTGAGTAAATGTTTTTTGAGTCACTTTTTTATGCTTACTATTATAAATACGAAAACAACTCTGTCTATCTGCTACTAAACTCACAAAAACTAAACTAGATTGGTAATAATTTGTTTAACCTTTTGAGCGCCAGTCTTGTATGGAAGACAAGCGATCATTTATTACGATTATTGTTTGTTATTTACATTACACAATTGTTACGATTTGATATTGTCTTCTAATAAAGTCGTGGCGTGGAGGGCGTAGTAGCGTTATCTTCTATACAAGACCGTGGCGCTCAAACGGTTAATCTTGATTTAATAAATTATGGATTAGTGTAAATGGAATAATTGTATCCTTTCAACGTTCTATCCTAAAAATTACTTTAACATTTTTGCCACGGACTTAGTCACGTGCGGTAGCAAGTATTTATGTTTTAAAATGACTTTTAAAATCGATGCTTATCCCGAAAAGATTGATTTCAATATCTGAGTAATTCCGTATCATCACAAAACCACATCGTGACATATCTAAGACAACTTGTACCAGCTTTTCGGCCGAAATCACTTCACTCAGTATTCTAAAAGAAAAGAGAGAGAGAGATCATCCTCAAATAATCCCTCACTGCTCTTACATCCCTTTGACGGATTACTGACCAATTTGACGGACTCCTGTGAGCAAATGGGGCGCCAGTGTGTACAATATCGGCCATTGTGTAAAGGGCCAGCTTTCAATGGTGACCGTATATCGTGATCGGATTTAGTTCAAGGAGTTTCGAAGTTAGTATCATATTGTATCTATTTTTACGTCGGTAATGCCTAAAGGGGTAAGCAGAAGTGTTATTTTACACCAAGCGTATATAGTTACTCATCTCGCTTCTCATCATATTAAGTAGGTGAGTCTAATGCCAACTAGGCCATGAACTAGGTAGCAGTGATAGCCGAATGGTAAGACCGTTGGACTGCCAAGACAAAAGGTCGCAAGTTCAAACCCCGGCACGCACCAATATCTTTTCGAATTCATGTGCGTACTATAAATTACTTATCAGTTGCTAAACGGTGAAGGAAAACATCGTGGGAAAACCGGCACACCTGAGAGATTTTTAACGGTGTGTAAAGCCATGTCGGAAACCTACAGGAGGTTTAAACTGTGACACCAGGCAAGCATACAATGAGAAGATCTAGGTAGAATTTGTCACCTATTATGACTAGCTTTCCCTGCGCCTTATAAGAAGAGCCATCGACACGATAAGAAGAAGAAGATTCTTTGTCTGCCCCCACAGATGTCAATACCCTATTATATGTGACAGTTACAGTTAATATATCGTATTACACTTACTGTATTATTGATACAAGTAGGTCAGTAGAGATAGAAAAATATTGGGTGTCATTTTCTTAGCAATATTTTTTGCTGTCTTCATCCAATCTTTTTGATATCTGATATTTTGCACTGACTCGATATTTGTTTCTTTTTTTCTATTAATAGTATCGAGTAATAGAATATTTCCGGTATCAGAACGGAATTTTAAAATGGCGTTTGTTAGCAAAATATCGATTTCATTGCATGCAGTCAATCGAGGGATTGACTTTCTAGCGAAAAATCTAGCTCACCCGACAGACTTAGTCATGTCTTCACTACGGGTAGTTTCTTGCGCCGTTTCTTCTACCCAGCTATAGCACTAGGAAGCGGTGACGGGCGGGCGTTTTGGGGGCTGTCTTGATGTAATTTGACGTGCAAAAAGTACTTTTTAAAGTCTATTTTGATTAAATGATTTTTATCTTTATCTTTAATATTAAATTCGACTGTCAAACGTCATAAGTTTACATTATAAAAGCTTTTATTATCAAAAGTAATAAGAAGGTTAGATTCAAAAGTTAATATAGTTGTTAAGTTTTCCAAAATTTGTTCTTTTCTTTCATAAGAACCATCTCTTGACAAACATAACAAAAAGAGAATTAGCGAAATTGGTCCAGCTCACGCGTGATGCCGTGACCAAGGGAAATAGGGATTCATTTATATAAATAATTAGATATATGCCCCGAATACATAATCTCTTTTTTTTAAGTGACTGCCTCATTGGTCTATTGGTCGCTAAGCGCGACTGCTGAGCAAGAGGTCCTGGGTTCATGTCCCGGGTCGGGCAAAGTGTTACTGAGTTTTCCATTAGGTAATTCTCAGTAACAGCACGGAGTCTGGATTTGTGCCCGGTTGATGGCAATAGGCTCGTCCCCTATTACATTGGGACTTACAACATAACTGGCGAAATGTGGGTGTACTATATGTACACCTCTGCCTACCCCTCGGGGAATACAGGCGTGATGTTATGTAATTTTTTTTTTAAGTCGGTTAAAACACGTGTTTAGCTAGCGAGGGCACAGTTACGTGTCATCCGTTATAAGTACATCATATTGCATTTTTTTACACAAAATACTTACAATAGCCTTATTTTTAGAGTTTGAAAACCATTTCATTGTTATTAGAATTTTTAGTCTGTGTATCCTAAAACCAGGGACTTGAAACGTTGGCCAAAATATCGGTATTTTTGTTCGGGTAACGTTCTAAGTACTAAATAACGATATTCGAACAAAAATTACGATATTTTGAGTAACGTTTCAAGTCCCTGCCTAAAACACTATTCATCTGATTAAATCCCTATTCTGTGAAATTAACGCGTCCTTTTGCCACTAGCCCGTATCTTAGCGATTGCTCTCCTACCACCATACCTACACTTTGCTATTATATCCAACACACTACATAAAAACGCAAGAAACAAATAATGGAATTTTATCAAAAAAATAAAAAGCATATTTTTTGCTGTGTCAATTTTGATAAGGTTCCATACATACACGAAACATGTATTATTCAACAGGATCAACAATATCAACTAGCGACACACTGGTACGTATGGTAAAGCTGCGTCCAAACATTATAAAGAATAAAGTCCGCGAACATTCGGACATTCGTTCGCTACAAGTCTACGCTTGGAAGTGACGTAATCGTTACAAATTTTAGTTCATTTTGATGAAGGCTTTGAAAACCAATTCCAGAAAAAGTAAGGTCGTTTACCCTCTTACTTATAAACGATGCTAAAATGTATTTTTGTAGTCTATTGAAATCTCTATTCTTTGACATGCAAACGACAGTGACAGGTATAATTTAATCAATTTTTCAACGGTGTAAATTTTTATAAATAAGGGGGATAGTTGGGTCTTATTCACGTGCAGATTATATCAGAATATCCTCGATATTAAACTATATCACGAGTCTGGGTGTTTGTTTACGTGATATTTCATGTTTGTGAAACGCACCCAAGATTCAGGAAAAATTCCTAGTGTCGAGCGAAAGGCTTTTTTAAAAACAAATATCTCTTTGCATAGTCCATGCTTGCTCACTGTGCACTGAGTTAGTAACGATTTTGGACGCAGAAGTCACTCATTGTCTTTGATTCTCTCCGTGTCTCGTTAACCGAAATAAATTTAATTTAATTCATGTTTTACTTTATTTGTAAGGTCTTATTTTAGCATAAACTATAATAAGCTTAATGTGTTGTAGTCCATATCCAAAATATACTCCTGTAGTTACATTGAAACTATTCATAGATCATTATAGCATGACTGTACCAGCATTATTTATAAAACAATAGCTCTAATGCATTCACTATACCGCCTTAACATACAGTACACATGAAAATGTCAAGCGACCGCTAAACTAAGACACAATCGCATGCGACAAATCGCATGTTAATATTAAGAATCGCGGTTTAGTTAATCGTTTGAAGGTTTAATCGCAGATTCATCACACTTTTAATTATTTTCAGCTAATTCTTTCAGCTTTCAGACATTTAGATACATTTTAATCACAAATCTGCTGTTAAACTTTGTTGACCTGTGACATGAGTATACATGTTTGACAGAGCTGCAGTCGCAGTTGCGCTTGCGCAGTTGTCGGACGCAAAAATATGGTCGGCGTTTAGCGGTCAGCTTCAGACTTCGACTGTACTACCTCAATTTATTATAATAATGTTATTAATAATCTTTCATGCACATATAAAACTAATGACAAACACACTCTGAAAAATATATAATTTATTAAATGTTACATTTTGTATATCGTTATTAAAAATAGTTCACTAAACAGACAAGAAATCAAAACACAGACACATTTTGTCTTAACCACGATATACAATTCTATGTTTCAAACTTTCGAAAAAAGAATATTTTATTTTTTTGTTATGTTTATTTTTTGTAGCTTTTTTGTTCTGTAATCAAATTGGCATGCACCGTTAACGCTACGCGTGGTGACCATAGATATTTTATTGAGTTTTTTTTTTCGAGAAAGAAATGAGTGTGTTCGTCTTTATATGTGCAGGGAAGGCACGGGTGTGGGATGTCGCGATGGGCGACTACGGTGACGTCCCATAACCACGGTGAGTGCTAGTTGTACACTTATTTTTATCTATAATTAAGATATTTTTAAGTCATACTTTAGTTTCGGTTATTGGAGAGATTGTTGCCCTGATTCTCCTTCCCTTCTTAACAACATGTTGCACTTCTTTTATAGTTTCGACATAAGCTATTACAAAAATAGTTTATGTTATTAAATATGTAAAAAAATAATACAATCAGCAGATTGGTAGCGATCTGTCTACCCAGGGACGCCGGATAATCAACTGAATATAGTGTATCATAGAAGCTGAATGGGAGGCACCCAAAACTAGGACTAGAAAGGGGTGAAGTAAAGGTATTTTTGGGGGTTGCCTTGTGTATAAAATTGAATTTCAAAAAGTACTTTATTTCTAATTTTTTTTTAAAATTATGGTCTTTTTTTATCAATATACAAGCACTTGCATTTTTGGCATATCATAATCCATAAACACATTAAATAACGAAGTCTAGGTTTAATAGCAACCCCAAAAGCAAATGATAAAAATTATAACGTTGACTGCCAGTAACAGTCACTTAAAAAAACATTAACTAATACCAAACAACAGTATTATAAAACTGTACAAATTACAGTAAAACGTCTTAAAGCCAAAGCAGGGGGTTATTTTTGCCTCCAATTCATCATACAGCAGTGTTGTCGAGGCCTGCTGTAATATGCATGGGATCGATACAGCTGGTGTTTCTGTGCAACAGTCATATTAAAAGTTCCACTTCGTTTCAACGTCTTACAAACGATTTTATTTCGTAATAGACGTAATATTTTTCAAAAAATTAAGGAGCTCATCGGATTTCCGTACTCTCAAACTGACCTTTCTGCAAAACATTGCTAACTTAAGAATATTCAAGGTGGAAAAACTTAGATATTCTTACCAAATTGGCTTGGATGTTTTTTCGATTTAGGCGATTCTGACCAGATTAGCGATGTTTCCTTTCAACTTTTTAATCCATTAGGATTTGCCTGACTTGCCTCATATACTTATCTTAACAATCTTCTATCATTCACCGTATCACTCTTCTTCTTGATCTCATACAAACAAGCCTGTAATCGATAAAAGAAAGTAAACAAAAGTGTTCTCCTCAATCAGAATTCCATACACCGATATTTCGCCGCCCATCACACGACCTAGTTCCTATAGATATGCGAGCCTATAGCCATTCATCGTACCAACATTTGATTCTTCCCCTCTTAAATCTCTATATCTTATCTACAGTCATTGTATTCTTAATTCGTTCGTCAAATCAACCGTTTAAAGCCATGCAAAATGCAGTGAACCCACTCCATTTTCTTGCCGTACTGCGAAGCCAGTTCCAAACATAGCCTGTATCGATCACCAGACAATGTATTAGTTATTACAATCCTTTCCCCATGGACGGACTAGCCAGCCAGTGGGCCCGACACCCGCCGGTCTTGGCGACGTTCCGGGTGTATTACAAGCATACTGTCAGCCGCGTCGGTTGGGCTTTCCCCGGATTTGTAGGGTTCAATTTGCACGCGGACGTTCGTCTACTGGTCGCAAGTGAGTTTTGATTAACTAATTCATATTGTATGTTACTAATTGATTGGTATTTGTGCGTCCAATTAATAATGATACGATATGTTGTTAGGTATTAGAAAAATTTCAGTTTTTTTTTTCGTTCCATTCTGTATCGAATCTATGCTGTCAACCCTCATATCTTTTTAAATATTTTTCATAATTGGAATGTATAACTAGAAGCTTCTCGATGTACGATACTCAATTGAACGCATGGCGCAATCACAAACGTCTTGTATGAAACAATGAAGAAGTTAAACTTCGGATATCTTTGGAGAACACATGGAGAAGTGTGGAAACCATTTTTTTTATGGTCGTAATACGATCACTGTGCGGCTATTAGCATGGATGGCGTCTCATGACTCAAAACCTAGCAACGCGTCGCGCCGTGAGAAGGGGTGGCTCGAACTCGCTCGTGGTTCTCACTGACTCGGCGCGGCGTGGCTCGTGATATTACGCGCCGTGAGACGCCACTCATAATATGTTATTAGCTATAAATATTAATGTATTTCTCCATTGTCAACAGTGTCGGAAGACGTGCCGCCTGTCCAGAGGAGTGCGCCGCTGCTACAGTCTCCACAGTACACAGGTGGTCGACCGCAACCGTATAGTAAGTACTATAGAGATATGGAACACTCAATGACCAATACTCGTAACTAAATTAATCGTATCGCAGTGTGTTAAATGTCACTTTGACGTTTATGACGTTCAATATTGTAATGTCAGTTTGTCGTTTAAGTTTGGAATTATTTTTGAATATTTTTTGAATTGCGAATATTGTTCTTCAGTGCGCCACAGCGGAAAACTAACACGATCGAAAAGAATTTGAAAAAAATAAGACGGACTGACCTCCCAAGTTGCTATATTATGTTGCGAATTGGTCCCGCACATATCGTTCATTTTTAATTTGCAAATAAAATGTTTATGCTAATAATAAATAATTAACACATACCTAATAATAAAACGCAGACATTGAAATCATTCTTCACAAACAAAAGAAACACCATTTCTACAATACATTTTACACCTAATTTCATAACTATTCCAAAAAAAAGCTTGCATTACAATATTTAGGTTTCATCTGTAAAAACTTATGCAGGCTATTTTCACCAATCACAGCTCAGCTTCAACTTGCACACACATGACTTTTAGAAATGAACCTCTCGTATTAAACCTAATTGTAGTCCTTAATCAAGAGCTCTTCACGGGACGAGTTTCCGAATTAATCCCTGATAATTTCGCGTGATTAAAGTCGAACGCTGTGAGTCACGATTCGCAAACCCTAAGCCGTGTTTAAATCAGTTTTTAGCTTACTACTCCCATCTCTACTGCCCGTAGATTGGCAAAGCGCTAGACGAGAATAAGTAGCATTTGTCCTTAGCCGGAGATAAGCTAATCTAAATATAAAATAGGTTTTATTCGATAATGCATCAAGCAAAAAGACAGACGGAGTTACTTTTGCATAATTATATAATAATAGCTTAAGTTAACCCCTATTTAAACCCCTTAGAGGGTTAAATTAAAAAAGAAAAGTAGCCTATGTCCTTTCCCGGGTCTTGAACTTTCTACATGCCAAATTACATCAAAATCTGTCCAGCGGTTTAGTCCTGAAGGTGAAACAGACAGACAGAGTTACTTTCACATTAATTATAATATTTGTATGGAAGTATAGATTAATAAAAATGAGTAAGGATACACATTTTTCACTCCGTTTTACCCGCACGAAAATACTCCCTAAAACCAGCAAGTTTTATAACTTTATTTACATCTATTTCCAGTAGAGAAGTTTTGCAAATCGTCCCAACTTTTGACTGGATTCTCACAGTTCCCAGAATGTTGGTAAAAGTGTCAGTTTTGTGGAACATCAGGAGAACACGCCAGCAAGTTCAAAATGGATGCATTTGTAATGCAATTTAAACTATTTTTTGGTAGAGTTTTTTACCGGTATTTTTTAGAAAAAAAAATACTAACTTTTAAAATATCGCGTTGCATGATCATAATTAGAAAAAATAGAATTCCTTATCTCTATCTCTTCATTATAATCCAAGATACGAGTATATTAATTCATGACCAGTATGCACTCCGTCGTCAAACTACAAATCCTAAGCGGACAAACTTATGTGGTGTCTTTTGAAGACTAAAGGCTTGAGTGGAGTAGAAAGAGGAGCAAGTGTGCGAATATTTAGATTTTTGGAAATTAATTTTCGGGTGTACCATTTAAATTATATTTAAGGGCGATTTTGTATCCGTTACCCTTTTTTTATGAATTTGTAGCCAGTAGTCAGACACCGATATTTAATCTAAAAAAGGTAATACCGCCATATATTGAATAATATGGATAACACTAACGCAAGGTATAATAGTGAAATAGTTATTTAATATTTTAGGCTAATATCATCTTTTTTGAGCATCACGCTCGCTGTAACATAAACTCATCCTTTCTATTGAAATATGGGCTAACAATACGACTGTTGAATACAGGCACTCTTATAACTTACTAGCTTCCGCCCGCCACTTTGCCCGCGTTGATTTCGAATGTTTTAATATAATAGCCTAAAGCCTTTTATCGATAATTGAGCTATCTAACACTGAAATAATTTTTCAAATCGGACCAGTAGTTCCTGAGATTAGCGCGTTCAAGCAAACAAACTCTTCAGCTTCATTATATTAGTATATATAATATATATAAAAAAATATATATAAATCTTGAAAAATACAAAGGAAACTTACGTACCGTACATTCTTACGACTGATTTAAATCAAAAACCACCGTATCCTTACCGTCTCTGTTCCAAATATCTCGTAATCCGGATCCATTGAGCAGTGTCCAATCCTGGCGAAGCTCCGGGCTATCGCGTCACTTCCGAAGCTTCTCATTGGCTGAAACTTCCACTGTACGATGTTTGAAGTTCGGACGTCCAACGGGTTCCCGGTACATGGGTTTCAAACTGTTTTGCAACTGATTGCTCGCTCTAAGAGTAAATAATAAGTCCTTGAATTAAGGTTTTTCTTTTTAAATACTTATTCTCGTAACCAATCGGAGATAAAACAATTGCAATACCGTGCTACTATAGTATCATCTTTTCCATCCGATGTCTTTCGTCTTTGGACATCAATAATTTGTCCAGTCTGTAAAAACAGGTATCTTTCTGTTTCTTTTGAAGACATTTGAAAAAATCATTGCCCCACACTAAGATTTTTTTCTGTTTCATGGGTGCGTAATTCTTTTGCATTTCATACGGATTTCATTTCTTCGAAATCATCATCATCAGTCGGAAGACGTCCACTGTTGAACAAAGGCCTACCCCTTAGAACGCCATAATAAACGAAATGTGTAATTGCAATATCTGCATGGAGCAATAGTGCACTTCTTTCTTTCCCTTTGGAGAAGACAGTCTTGCTAACAAACACGCGTGTCATGTCTAACACTCAATTAAGTTCTTGAATGATTCCCAGAAAACACTGCATTGAAACAACGTTAAAACATTTTCCAGTTTCATATTTCACGTATCTGATCTCTGCTTCAACATATTTTATTTCAGTTCATAAAGCTTCACTGGTACGGTCAGCAACAAAAGCAGATTAACGTGTTAAGAAACTTAACATCAAAATTAAAAAATATTACATCAATTATAAGAGAGTGATATATAAAAATAATAATAAATAATACATATAATGATGATTTGAGAGTATTAAGACTATTACTATAATATATTTACCCCCTTACTTATCAAATTTGACATTGTTGAACCATCGGTTATATTATACCTGTCACTGTCACATGTCAAAAAATAGAGATGCCAATAGACCAAAGAAGTGGTTATCTTATAAAAAAAAAATAATTTAAAAATTATAACCTCCTTCAAAAAACTCAAAAGTGAAAAATAATATTTTATCACATCACTTTACATAAGCGAAGTAGAAGTCGGCGCCAAATCCCCGACGAATTGAGAACCTCCTCCTTTTTTTTGAAGTCGGTTAAACATGAAACATGTTAGCATCGTTTATAAGTAAGAGAGTAAATGTTTAGCTACTTTAGTTGTTGACTGTACCTACAACCACGAACAATGTGTTGCAAAAAATGCACGAAAATAAATACACACAATATCAGAACAGCCGGCATGCACCGAAAGTGCTAAACTGTGAAATTCGCGAGTTTTGCATGCATATCTTAACGTATTCATGTTTTGGTT
Organism: Abrostola tripartita; assembly: GCA_905340225.1. Classification (NCBI taxonomy): domain Eukaryota; kingdom Metazoa; phylum Arthropoda; class Insecta; order Lepidoptera; family Noctuidae; genus Abrostola; species Abrostola tripartita. The sequence continues at coordinate 7,229,441 of HG996512.1, forward strand.
CGCGAATTTCACGAATAAAAGACTGGGGTGGCGAATTCTTTGTGTTTATATGGAGTTTAACATGCAGAATGCGTGGACATACCTTCTTTTTTTTGCAATGAATTTTAGGTTCTTACTTGTAAGTTGCAGTGGTGCCAAAAATTATTTTCGCTTGTAGAAAAATTTAATTTACTTCCCTGAATATTTTTCTTGATTTATACTTGTTATTGATACAATTTATCAGGGGTCTAGTAATCTGGATCAGTATTCATTTAACTGGTAACAAACTAGAAGAGGAATGAAAGCCACGTCACTTAAAATAAGTACGATCATGCAATTCTATAAAATACATGGACGCTTTGAGCCAAAACTTCTTAAAAAGACTGACATTGAATTGAACATAGAATCTTCGAAATGTCTTGTAAAAATAATAGAATATTAACATATTTGTTCAAAAATAAAGTCGAATCACCATTCCTAAGCATTATAACCTACAACCGATATTTTACCGAACAAGATAATTCATGTGTTCAACTATAAAAAACTCGTAAAACCCTTGCTGAAAACCATAAAATTCTGCACAGAATTGAAAAATTTCATGCATAAAAGATGGCGGATCACACGTTGCCAAATGAGCCATTCGGTTTGAATAAAAGCGAAATTTGTTTTAAGCGATTCACAAATGGCGCCCGATTTGATTCAGTGAGGAAATTGAATTCAAAACCGTACTTTTTTTGAGATTAAAAGGGTATTGGAGTGATTCCATCTGTGTGATATTTCAATATGAAAATTTCAAATGTTTTAATAAAGCTATTACTGGGGGCTTACCATGAACTTTCAAAATAATTGCCAAGTTCCGGGCAGTTTAACTTTGAAGGATAGCCTGACAGGTTTTCTATTTGTACCATGATCATTTCTATCAGAGCTGCAATGCATCGATTTCACATCTGCTGTATTGTCTCTGATCAGCAAAGTCTAATATCTTCATAATATAAACAAACGTTCGGAAATACTTATCCGCGACGTTACCGGTTTTACGGTTTAAAAAAATCGTATTAAAGTATTTGAATAACATTTTTTATTACGATGATAATAATTAAAACAATATGTTTTATTACTAAACATCGCATTAGACATGATTAAGATGCTAGAAACCTTTTCAACACTTAAAACAGATAATTTAGACACTTGATAAAACGATTACTATTTTAGAACGATGACAAGTACGTCAGTTGGTATTTTTTAAGAAATGGAACTACCACAAATTGAGGTGTTTAAATAAGAAACATTATGTTGATTTGTTTCTTAGAATCATAAGATAGCAATAAAAATCACCAATCCGTCATCTCGTTTATAGCGATTGTCATATTATGGCTATTAAGGGTATAAAACCTGAATAATACGTACACTATTCAATAATATAGCTGATAGAAGTATACCATTTAATTAATAATATTCTGGTCGTGTGGGGTAAAAATAAACACGTAGCATAATGTCACTAGATTTATTTTCGTAATCAACATCTTAATATAACAAATACTAAAGTTTTATTTAATGCCTCAAGATGTATGTATGTTTTCTTGATACCAAGCCCAACATTATAAACCACACTACAGCCATCACTACCCATACACCAGCCGATAGTTCTTCTGCCGATCCCCTACAGTAATAGTCACAATAAACGATCTAGTTAGAGCACTGCTATCGTCCAAGAAAATGACGATAGGTTGTTTTCAACTCGTTTAATTTATTTGGTTCAGATCGGTAGCTGATAATATATGACCGTAGGCATGCCATGTACAAATTTCGTAGAAATCTTACAGCACAATGGACACCATGGCTTAGTCGAGTACTTGCTAATAACTTTAAGCAAAATACATTTAATATTATTTAGAAATCCACAACTATTGTCAAAAAGATTGTCAGTTTCAAACTGACATTATTTTCTCATTCCGTTTTACAGTAATTATAACTATGAAGTATGAACTTATGTTTCATTCTTAGATAAAGGAGGTTTTATTAATATGAAGATCTTCAAAATAAACGTAATATTATGTAATTTCATCGTTACACTTTTGTATAATATGCTAGTAGTACTTATACATGAAAAAACATGTATTTTATTTAAAATTTACCAAAACAGGTCAATAAAAGTTAGTTTTTCACACCGCTTTAATCTGACAGCAACGTAGTCCAATTCTCGATGTTTGTATGTCAAAAATTACTTCATGGTACGGATATTTGCAGGCCAACTACTGTCACGTGATCGCTCGCCGGCTTAGATCACGTGACCGCTGGCTTGCCTGTTGTTTTAAGTGATCATGGTACAAAATAACAGGACAGTTCATTTTTCGTCGAAAACAGTCCTGCTATAAGGGTTCATGGTAAGCCCCCTGGGCTTTTTATACGTAGGTGCTATTTACGGAATATTTGATCATCATGTAATATGTATGATTCAAAGAATAGCCTAAATGGGAAAATACATGATGGGATTATGGCTTTAATATTTTCAATGTCATATTTACTTCAAACAAAACTTTCTAGACATGATAACTACATAACTTAACAAGAAATTCAAAATATTTTTAATTCATAACTTCATTTAACTAATAACAGGCGCTTAGAAAACGTTAATATGCTAGTTTCACCGAATAGAAGAACCGGCAAGAATCTTTAAAGGTTACTGTTATAAATTAAATATTAACAATATAGTAAGTTCACAAGGTGTTAGGAGACCGTAATGTTTGCAATATCTATACTAATATAATAAAGTTCAAGAGTATGCTTAGTTTAACGCGCTAATCTCAGGAACTACTGGTTCGAATTGAAAAAATATTTTTGTGTTGGCTAGCCCATTTATCGAGGAAGGCTATAAAACATTCGAAACACATGTGGACAAAGTCGCAGGCGGAAGCTAGTACTGAATAAGTTTCACGTTTTGAATAATAAAACATGTTAATCTGGTTTGTGGTTTGAGAAGCCATTCACTACCGAAAAAACAAACGCCTTTTATCTATTAAGGTCTATAATTACATTCATCTTTATTATACCCACACCTGTTGTGGACAAAACTTCTAAAGAGACCCGTAAAAGACGCCATTAAACTAAAATAGAAAGCCACACAATGAACGTTGAGATGAAAAGCTACGTCATAATAGTGCAGGAGTGAAAGATGTCCGTCTCCGTTGAAATCCGGCGGCGGAATGAGATATCCACGTGCAACGTACCGCTGGGAATTGCAATAACGACAGGGTTGCAAGGTGATAAAATTTAAATGCCACTGTTATTAACTTGCGTCGTAACTCGGGTTTGCAGTTTTCCGCCAAATGTGGTTAGGTTAGGTTAAGTTCCAAAAGTACGGTATTTTTATATGACTCGCCCTTTTGGACATAAGACTAGTGAAATCTGTATGGTGGAACATAGGTGTGTTTAGCGTCACCCCTGCTTCTCTCTTTTGGGGAACGTTAAGAAAGATATAAACATGCATACGTACATTAAATATCAATAATTCTTTAGGGCAGTCTTCTTCTTTGTCGGCATGAGCCAATAGCCACATGGAATAGGTAATGCCGTGGTGTAGAGATCGGTCAGTCAACAAGGATGGTAGCGAGTTGACCTTCCAGGGTATCCAGACGTATTTAAGTATCGTCATTTGTGGAGGCTCTCTATTTGCATATGCACATGAGGGTATTTCATTTATTGACCATCATTTAGCCAACCATAGCGTTATTGTTTAAACTAGTATTGCTATCGATCTAATAGCCTCGAGAACACACACAATAATAAAAGTACCTAAATCATTACGTGGCAACCCTGGCAGCGAGTGACGTACACCGGTGTTGCCAGCTCTAAATAATTCATAAACCCGCGGCCCCGCTCGAAGCGTGCCCCCAATGATTTTCTTGCGTAGCTATGTACATACTTTGAAGGTTCGAATGTGAATAGGAGGGAGGAACTAAATTATTATGTTGCTATTGGATCGTATACAAATGTTAAAGTGTAAGGTGTTATGGAGTTTTTGTGTATTGAAATTACATTCATACTTATCTACATACAGATATAGGCTGTTTTTCCAAAGGGATAGGACAAGGATTTTAAAGCTACGATTTAGTCATACCTATATCGTTTTAGCCATTAAGTAACCGCTCCGCGATCAAATCAGCCTTATTATTATCCAATGAATCCCGGAATTCTTCTTTTTTTTTAACCAAATAAGTTGGGTAATTTGAATCTACGGACATTTGCAATTATTCTAAATATAGATGTGTTTTTAAAAGCAGTTGAACTTCTTTAACACGGAAGACCTTTATAAAACAATATATTCACCATAGTTATGTATTTTAAATTGAAACAAATCTATTGCTGGACGAGAATGAGTACCTAAGTTTTCGAAAAATACCGGTGCCTCGTTCAGATGTAGCCAACTAACTATTTACAATAAAAAGGACACTTAAAGTTCTTCTTCAAATCATTTGTACAATTTAGATACGCTTGTAAAAAATGAATAAGTTAGCACCCATCTTTCAGATTCCCAAACACAAAAATCGTGTATCTAAATAAATAGATATCTCGAATGCCAATGAAAAATTCATTTCTTTGTTTCGTCTCGACGCTGACTGATAGAGTACCATGTTCGGCCCATCCCCTTTTAGTACACAACCCTAATAAAATAGGGGATGAATTTCTCTGCACCGTTTTTCGCTCACACCTGCTTGTGTGGTCTTTAAAAATGGATGGGTACATCGTTCTCACCCCTTTTTCATCCACCTGTGATGGTAAACTTTCATACGCTTAGGACGCAAACGCACGTTGCGACGCGACTTTGGTTACTGTAGTTGAGTGAAGTTGAGAAGATTATTGAGGCTCTTCCTTCCTAGCTATATATGTACGTATGTATTCTTTCATAGAGTTTATAATAGTTATACATAGATGGTTCTCTACTAGTTCTCGTCCGCGTGGAGAAATTCAACGCGTTTTGATGATAAAATGTAGCTTATGTGTTATCCAGTTTATAAACTATCAGTGTGCAAAATTATAATCCCTATTAGTTAAGCTATTTTTACATAATAGAGTAAAATTTCCTTATACGTTAAATATGTACATCTTTAATGCATTACGACTTTTTAAACACATTTTTTCGACGATTGGTCTAATGAAAGGAAAATATAAGTGTGCTATTAGCTATAGATAAATACATATATTGAGTACCAATTAAAGCATGCACGTACGAGTCCTTTACAGCACGGACAACTATAGGTATTACCCAACTGATATAGTAAAATATGGAAACCTAACCTACCATTATCAATAAATTAATAAATATATGGTTTATTACTTGTCACACTGAAATTGAGCACTTTGAAACACAAACTCGACAACATTTAATAATAAAACCCACAACACATATTCATAAAAGCCGCAGGAACTGTAGACACCCATTTGACATTAGCGAAAACCTTAAAATACATGTTATTATATTACCCTTCAGTTAAATGCGTCAACCGCGCGTAAAATGAATGCTTTTAAACAATTACGCACGTAATGACGCAACATAAAATGTTTATTGATATCCAGTAATGGCTTTTATGATGAAATATAAAATGCATTAATGGAAATTTTAAATTTTTTCGTCCTGCTAATAAAATACGGTAGTCAATATTGGGATATTTGATCATAATAATTAGATTAGTCTCTCAAATTAGGTCATAATTGACAATGTTATCTCTCAATGAAAGTAGTTGTTGCTATGTTTAAATAAAATATCGAACGTAAATGTGATCTAAGCTCAACCTAAATTGTACTATATTTATAAAATTATAATAAAATCAGGAATCTCACCTAGTAGTATAGTATAATTACACTCATAAGTTAGGGTTTTTTACTCACCTAGCCTACACATTACTAATTTTTATATTTTCCTACTATATCTTCATAACCAATATCTATCATTGATCATTACATTTACATTACATACATAAAGTCACACCTGTTTCATTACATTTAAACACCATTTAATCATACATATATAAGCCTCAAATCATTAATGACAATTAGACTTTACAAACGGTACGGTTACGAAACGGACAAATGCAATGAGATGGCTCATTGCATTTGTCCGTTTCAATATTTCAAAATACTTATAAAACAAAATTAAACAATAACACATTCATCTTAAATCAAAACGACACATAAAAGACAATCCACCACTTTTAACCAAATAAATAAAACTATAAATTAAACAGTGACGAAGAAGCGTTATACCTTACGATTTGTCTGAACACAATACCAAAGATTCCTCGGCTAATCGACAGATGCGTCGAGCACAGCCCAACCTACTACCAGGTCGTGCAGTGAAGACTCTTGCAGCCAACACAGTCAGCATTCGTGCGAACATTCACAGAACGGTGTGTATAGTACCCGAATGGACCTAAAAACTATAAATGAATACAATATTACCTAACTTTCCCGTTTAACTTACACGAATGCGTTTTAGAAGTATCGTCGTCTATGTAGACGACCGCATGATATTTGGTACTGACTTCTGGAATCGATGGCAATGTTTTAGCATTTCAGTTTTGACTCCAGGAGTACTAGACATGTGGTTAAATGCTAGACGAATAGAATGAAAAATGTACTGGTTGGATATAATTATGTTATAGATTAAATAGTCGAAATATTTATCATTCTCTTCGATTTCTATTCGTCTAGCATTGTGCTGCTTGTTTATGGCCTCTGGAGATATACAAAGGTGTGTTATTGCATTTTTAACTTGCTTTCATCAAAATGTTTTGGTTTGCATTTGCAATTGGAACGTTTGATTTTGGATACAAAATAAGTGTAACAAATTGCCATTGTGAACAGAAGTAATTAAGTTAATTTAAAACCTTTTTCAAAGATATACATTTATTAAAATTGCTTGTTTGATTAACTGAAAAGATACCTACTTATTTAAATCATGTTGACCTTTTCTAGTAATTTATTAGTATCGGTTATTTTTGAAATGTATTTGAAAAAGGTTGTTTTGCTAGTTACTAATATGTTGTGTTAGAACTAATGTTGTTATCCCAATAACTTGTACTGTGTTGTTATGGAGTTGTAACAGAAATATCGATATCGAAATTGAATCGAATTTATATTTATAATTGATCAAACCTTAGATCATAATAAATGCAATGATAAATGTCCAGGAACTAATATTGGATTAATGGACTCATTAAGAGAATATTTATGGTGCAACATAACAGCTAGTTATTGCACCAAAAGAAGTAAGCATTTTAACGCATCTAAACATTGCTAGAAAATAGGTAAAAAAAAATTTAATGTTTCCTGTTACAATTTCTTAATCACATAATAAAGACAAATATATACAAAACCAAATGATAAATATACATAATAATCGATTTACTTGTATACATACAAATATATAATAATCTTCACTGATTGAAATAAGACATTAAGTTACATACTTTATAATTAAATATAAAATTACATTTGTTTAGATGACGTAGCTAAGATTACTTACGTTTATTTACCGCGAGTTTTCCAGAACAAAAAACAGGCAATTTAACACACATTGTTGGTATTATAGAAGATATTCTTATAAACTTATCCTTTTTAATCTATATCCTTCTCTTCTTCGCCTCTTTAATCTATATCCTTCTCTTCTTCGCCTCTTTTCTCCTCATTAACCCCTCCTTTTGCCACTTTATTTTGTTTATAGACCTTTTCTCTGTAGAAGCCCATTTTTTTGCATATTTTTCTATTTACCTTGCCCTAAAGAATTTACACTCATTCTGATAGGATTTTTAGGTATTTATATAGTAATAAAAACTTTCAAAATATCAAAACACATTTTTGTATTTGGACGAAACTCCATAGTTGTCTTAGCTACGTCACACACATAGACAAACCTACATACATAGCCTACAGTACATAGTATATAATGTAAAACATCAATACAAAACAATAAAATACTGTGTTCTACACACGACTTTCATTTGAACCTTGTTCCCTGCATGATAGCACCTGTGTGTTTTATAGATTATGTCACAGCATCTTGGCAGCACTATTAAGAAGAATTTGTGTTCCTTCCTAATTTTAGAAGATTATAGATTCTTCTGTGGTACGGGAAACTGAGAATTTTAATAAAAGGTACTACGCTCGACTGCCTCGTTGGTCTAGTGGTCGCTGACCGCGACTGCTAAGCATGTGGTCCTGGGTTCGAATCCTTGGTGCAGCAAAGTGTTACTGGGTTTTTCCATTGGTAATTCTCAGTAGCAGCACATGTCTGGATTTGTGTCCGGTTAATGGCAATAGGCTCGCCCTCTATTTCATTGGGACCTATAACATAACTAGCAAAATGTGGGTGAGCTATACACTTCTGCCTGTCCCTTAGGGAAATACAGGCGTGATGTAATGTTCGCCTGACATTATTGTAGGACAAAAGAAAAACATTTTGTCGTATAACTTTATTTTCTCTGAAGGGCCTATTAAGTAACATTTACTCACCTGGAAATCGAATTTACGACCTCCCCAGTCGCTAATGGGTCAACTAAGTAAACGGTACAAAAATATTTTTACCTGTATAATCGGGGTAGTCTGACACAATTATAATATACCACGGATTTTTGTTATGCCCTTTATTTAATTACTGTCTTATATATTACATGTTTTTAAATAAGTACTATAGTATTTTTTTAAATACGCCCCAATTCGCGGTAGGAACACGATCTAAGCTACCGGTGGATAGGGCTTTTATGCCTTTATTACGTAATAATAGTTTTCCATTTTGTCCGATGACAGTCAATTATATATTAAGACCCCTTTCAGGATTGTCATTAAAATATCCCAAAAAAAAGTTTTGCCATTTTCGTTAGTGAGGTCCAAAATGTATGACTTGTTAATAAAATTGAAAGCATCGCTCTAAGGTCGACTGGAAGAAAATGCATACGGTATTATGTCCGCCTTTGTACTCACATTATGTCTTTTATATGCATGAAGAATAAGGCGGGGTTGTACCAACTATCTTTAACATAAACAAACATGTTAAAGTAGCGGTCAGGCAAAAATGAGTTGCACCATTTGACAATTTGTTAGATGACATCATAACTTTTACAGTAACCGTAACCGCCCAAACGTTAACTAGCTGTCAGATGCGTAAATTGTATCATCTCCAAACCGTTAATGCTTCGAAAATTAATACTACTAGTATTGCTATATTTAAAAATGTTTTCCGTCACTAATTTGGCGTAAATGAGATCTCATTTCACTAGCAACCCTGATAACTTTAACAATACCAAGGAATACGACGGTGCAACCCAATCCTCAGATAATGTTAAAGTCAGCGTTACTGTTATCATCAAATTTGACATAAACCATAACTTTAACCACTAATATGGTGCAACCAAGCATAAGTAAATAAAACTTACATGGTAGCTGAAATATTACTGAGGCAAACAAAGATATTGATATTTTTCGCTTAATTTGTTTATTCAAACTGTTTTAGTTGCGTCCATAATGTGACAAGTCACGCGACCATTCTCATAGTTAAATTATCGATAAGACATTAGAAAATACCCGACCACAGACCGAAACGATATCCATCCGAGAAATGTAATTAATTAAACGGGTATTCGTTAAAACTAAATTAAAACGAACAGACTTTATGTTGATGACCCAATTGGCGCAGTAGCTAAGCGATTGGACTGCTGCACTAGGGGTTGTAGATTCGACTTCCACACGGGACAAACATATGTGTGATCTGCAGATATTTGTCCCGAGTCTGGGTATTTGTGTATGTGATATTTCATGTTTGTGGAACGCACCTACGATACAAGAGAAATTCCTAGTGTGGGACGACTTTTTTTGTATAAAAAAAAGTTATGTCCAAAACGTAAAACAATCGATTGTTTTCTGTATTTGACATATATAATTATTTAAAATATATAATTTTGTTATAGCATTTTAATAATATTGTAATTAAAAACGGGTAGATATTATATTACGGAAAATTCGATTTTCAATACTGTACACAATACGGACACGTGGAAGTAAGACGGCATATCGTAATCGAGAGAGGAAAAGAGATGAGAAGATCAAGTACGCTAATTATCCTAGTTTCTACGTGCCATTTCCGCAGCAAATATTTAACCTAACTACCTCTTTTTACGTTTAATATTTATGGTGGTATGTGAATTGATACTAATGCGAGGTTTCTCTTAATTACAGATATGGAGTACGGCAGCGGCGGGCCTCCGCCCCCCGGTATGATGAAAGACAGGCACGGACCTCCACCACCACATCATCCGGTAATTATTATTAAAAAAAAATATCTCCCCACACTAGGAATGTCACTAACTATTGGAGTTTCACAAACATGAAATATCACATACACAAACTTTCAGACTCGGGACAAACATCTGCGGATTTGCTCAAATGTTTGTAGCGCGCGAGAATCGAACCTGCAACACTTAGCAGAGCAGTCCAATCGCATAGCCGCTGCGCCAATCAGGTCGTCCACTACATACATACATAATTTCATACAATGGACTGGAGGAAGGAAAGGGGGAATCTTTGCCCTGCAGTGTGACGATCATTGCTGACATACATGCATAATTTTTGTAATCGTACAACTCGATTGGCATAGTGGCTAAATGATTGCGTTGCTACAATTATGGTAGCGGGTACGATTCCCGCATGAGACTATATTTAAGTGATCGGCAGACAAATTATGTCTCAAGTCTCTGTGTTTGTGAATGTATTATGACTGTCAAACGCACAAACGATATAGAGATGTGTGGTTTGTAATGTAATGTCTTAAATTACTTTAATTGGTGTAATGCCGTTGTAATTTAATTATTAAAATAATTAGAAGAAATCCCAAGTGCATTAAAAAAACTCACCCGTAATCCCTAGTGAACAATAACCAGCCGAAAGTTTAACCGTTAAGATTTTACTAATGAGAAAAACAATTTATCACATTTTAGCATTTTCGCAGATACGATATGGGAAATATGAGACATGTACAGTAAACCATACATAATCCAAAAGTTTAAAATGAATCATCAATATAACAGCATTTATTCTTGTAGCGCGACGGTCGCGGCTACGGTCCGGAGGGGTACGGCGGCGAGGGGTTTGTCCCCCCGCCCCCCATGCACCACCCCTCCATGCCCCCACAGAACCAGGTAATTACACATCGACTATGAATAGAATATGAGGAAATATGTAGAAAGGATTGATGGTAGACGAGTGACAAAACGAATGTATGGGGCGAATGTTAGTAAAGTATCGGGAAGGGAAAGTCCTTGGCGAACATATTTAGACCAAATCAGAGATTTTCTACAAAAAAGTGAAGAGTACCCTTAACTGACGAACGTGTATGAGGAATGTGATGCGAGTGAATGAGACGCAAAAAGTATACCAGGATCGTAGCAAATAAAAATCTGCCTACCTGGGAAACAGGCGTGACTTTATGTATGTATGTATGAATAGCCCCGATATTCTTACTAATATATAACTGCGAAAGTAAGCTTGTATGTTTGTTACCTTTTCACGCCTAAACCACTGAACCATTCATCACAAAATGTTGCTAAAACGTTGTCAGGGGTACAGAAATGGACATCAACAATACCTTTTCTAGATACAAGGTACCCACATCCAGATAAGGTATTGTTCCTAAGTGAAAGAACTATAACTTAGAATGGTCAAATTTGCTTAAGGATCTTGATGATAATGAATCTTCTTCTTCATATCGTATGGTTGATGAAGAACCAGCCCCCTTACCATGAACTATTAAAGCAGGACAGTTTAAGATGTGAAAGCGAGACACCGCTACGTGCAGTGTAATGCGGCGTCTCGCTTCTACAACATAAACTGTCCTGCTTTAAGAGTTCATGGTAAATGGGCTGGTGTTAGAGCTTAAACCGCCTGGAGGCCTCTGACATGACTTAACACACCGTTGAAAAATCTCAGGTTTTCAGGGAAAAGAGAATCTAATGGCGTTAAGTCTTTTGAATCATGATTCAATTATATTTGAAACTTAGACTTTATTGTTAAAAATATCTTCACTAAATCTAAATTAACGCAAGCGAAGCCGCTGGCTAAAGCTAGTTGTTAATAACAGCGGTTAGCTAGTGCTATATTATATATCATAGGTTGTAACAGCGTTTATGTCAAGAATGGGTTGGAAACAAGTTATTTTTAGCTGTGGTATTGATTTATATGCATTGATAGTTCTTGGTTGGGGTTAGTACTGATGAATAACTAATGATCGTTGTGCCTACCTGTCTACTTTTACTGTTTAACTGTAGATAGTTTTGTTGCGAGTTGTCAGTTTTTGTTATGTTTAACTACCAGTTCAGTGGGTAAAATATTTACGCGAATGTATTACCATATTATTTACTCTATAGTCGGTTTTACTTACGTAAATATTCGGGTATGCCCGTCTAGTTTCTCCGCGCACGTAACCTGCTCGGTAATAAGGGCTAAGTCCGAAACTAGTCAGGCATTCCCGAATATTGACGTGTGTAAAACCGGCGATTAAAGTAATTAATATGGATAACACTTAAGAAAGTTTTTTTTTTTTTCTTCAAAAAAAACGTCGCCCCACACTAGGAATTTCTCCTGTATCGTGGGTGCGTTTCACTAACATGAAATATCACATACACAAACACCCAGACTCGGGACAAACAAATGTGGATCGCACAAATTTTTGCCCCGTGCGGGAATCGAACCCGCAACCCTTGGCGCAGCAGTCTAATCGCTTAGCCACTACGCCAATCAGGTCTTATAGTATATGTATTACCATAGCATACGTTGTATACAATATAGATATAACTTACAAAACAGTGATGAATGTGAGGGTGTATGAGCTGTGAGTTTGTTGTTAATTGTGTATATAAAATAAGGGACGCATAGAGAAAGAACTAGTCTTTCGACCCTAGGTTACAATACATTACATCCCCCGCATGTTAAACCCATCCCTTCCCAAACTACCATTTCCTCCGTACGGAGGTAACCTCCTTAAACAGGAAGGCTCTCCTTAAGGAGGTAACGGGCTCTCCTATAAAGCTCCTCCTTAAGGAGGCGACACGTGGGGTCTAACATTATCATTATGGTCATTGAAGTGTCCCCTGCTGGCGCAGGGTGGTCCTCCGCAGCAAGGTGCCGTCATGATGGTGTACGGACTCGACCCCCAGACGGTGAACGCGGACCGACTCTTCAACCTGTGCTGTCTCTACGGAAATGTTGTTAGAGTAAGTATATAGTAGATATATATTATTATTTTAAAGTATATAAACTTACGTTATTGTTTTTGGTAGAAATTGAAGTACCTGATACCACGATGTGGAAGCGAGACGCCGCTACGTGCAGTGTAATGCGGCGTCTCGCTTCTTCAACGTAAACTGTCCTGCTTTGAGAGATATTGGTAAGTGGGCAGGTCAGCAAAACATTTGGAATTGGCTACGCAAATATTTGTGATCAGCTGATATTTGTCGCTAATAAAGAATACGATTAAAAAATATATACTGTAAATTACGTCCAGACACCTCACAATTACAAAAATAAAGTCTTCTAAACGTTCATATTAAAAATTCATTTTATTACTCATCATGGACTGGGGAATACACCTTGATTATAACAGACTTCTAGAAAAGATGGAGCTTTCTAATTCAGGGTGTATTTTTTTCGAAGTATTTTAGACAGGCATTCCTTACCGATCATACAGCATATGCGCTGTATGAATGGTTTAACAGGCGGTCAATCGTTTTTATTTATTTCTCATTCTTAATAAAACATAAACTAATTTCAGATAAAGTTCCTGAAGACAAAAGAAGGCACGGCAATGGTACAGATGGGTGACGGTGTGTCCGTAGAGCGATGTGTGCAGAACCTTAACAACGTCACTGTCGGTGACTACACGTTGACGCTGGCGTGAGTATATGCAAACTTATGATTATATATTATTATAAGCCCGTATTGTCCCACTGCAGGGCAAACGCCATTCCAAACTGAATTAAAGTTGCTTATTGGTGTAGACTTGAAGATGCTTGAAGATTTCTCAAAACAAAGGACTGAATGAAAATTTTTGTAATTTAAAAAAAATCTTATATACGGCAGAACTCACTTTATTTTACTATTAACAATTAGGTGTGGCTTACTAGATTTAAAAGGCTTATAAGGGAAGGTGCCTCAGACAAATATTGATTTGGTTAACTTCCTCACTTTACACATATTATCATGCACGCTTAATTTTATGTGTGAAGACATGTTATGATCTCAAAAGATCTCGTAGGGGTGTGCTATGGTATTCTCCTTTATCACACCCATACACATATAAGTTCCATTCCACACACACTCACAAACACGGTGGAGCACACGTTGGAGGTGTGCCCCGCTTGGGAAGAGCATCGCCGTGTCCTCGTGGGGGCGATCGGCGGCGGTAATCTCTCGCGCCGGGCCTTGGTACAGGCCATGGTCCGGAGCGAGGAGGAGTGGCAGGCGGTCGCCTCCTTCTGCGAAGCAGTAATGCTAGCAAAGGAGGCGGCCGATCGCGTGAGGCAACGATCCTCACGCCCCAACCGCCGCCGGGATTCTGATCCCGATTTCCGGCCACCGTAGGCGTGGGCTTGCGGTCGGTGAGCAATGGGTGGCTCGCCGTCCGACCGTCCGGTAACCATCCGGACCGAGCCCAAGTCGTCGACGGCGCGTACTGTTTCACGCGCGCCTCAAGGAGATGTCAGCAACTGTAGGGGCCCATCAGGGTCGAAGCCTACTGGGGCCAAGGGTCTGATTCCGAAAGGAAGACTCGGCCCTGGTACGAAAGGCAACGAAGGAACAGGAGTGGGTTTTTAGTCAGTAAAAGTCTGACACTATCTCCCGCTCCGCCCAAGAGCGGGGGATGTCATAAGATGATTTTCCCACCGAAAAAAAAAAAAAAAAAAAAACACACACACACAAACTTATTACGATTTATCGGACTCATGATTGTTTTTTCGACATCTGAATGGTACTGTATAGTCTATCCAAATACCTACACAGTTCATCACTTACTAAAATCTTCATATTTGTTCCAGATTCTCAAAACAGGCGTACCTCTCGGAGGTAATGAATCCGTACCCCCTGCCCGACAAGAGCCCCTCGTTTAAAGACTACGTCGGCAACAAGAACAATCGCTTCCTCACGCCCGCCTCCATACACAAGAACAGGATACAGCCGCCCTCTAAGGTATGGAGGAGTGAAGATGGAACCTCATACAATCTATATCTCTATACTAAACTATCTATACAAGACTGCCCATTGGCCACTAAGCATTTTTGTATATTGCACTTATATGTATTTGCTGTAAAATAAAGCGAATTTTTATTTTTTTTTAATTTTAAAAACGTCGCCCCACACTAGGAATTTCTCCTGTGTCGTGGTTGCGTTTCACAAACATGAAATATCACACACACAAACACCCAGACTCGGGACAATCAAATGTGGATCGCACAAATTTAGCCCCGTGCAGGAATCGAACCCGCAACCCTTAGCGCAGCAGTCTAAATGCTTAGCCACTACGCCAATCAGGTCTACTACACATTTAACTAACCTACTATCTTACAAATCAATTCTTTAATGCTAGTATTATTAATGTAATTTTTTTTGGATATTTGTAACTCGTTCACGCAAAAACTGCTGAACGGATTTAGGAAAAATTTGGCTCACAAATTTAATAAACATAGGCTACTTTTGCTTCTAGAAAAGACGCGCTGAAATCTTTCACCAAACGAAGTCGCGGACTGAATCTCTACAAATTGCAGGTCTAAGTTGCTTCAACATATTTCCAGGTGTTGCACTTCTTCAACACGCCCCCGGACGTGTCGGACGACCAGCTGCTGCAGGTGTTCAAAGACTACGGAGTCACGCCGCCACACACCATCTCCAAGTTCCCGCTGAAGAGTGAGAGGTGAGCTTACACATAGCATTAGAGTGAAATAGAAAGCAGCTAAGTCATTGCGAGAACTTACAGACTAGTGGAAAACAAACCCTTTTATTTAGAAACGATGA
This sequence comes from Abrostola tripartita, assembly GCA_905340225.1. NCBI lineage: Eukaryota > Metazoa > Arthropoda > Insecta > Lepidoptera > Noctuidae > Abrostola > Abrostola tripartita. Next base: position 7,245,470 of record HG996512.1, read on the forward strand.
TTAACTGCCTCTCAATTAAGCACATCTTCAATCTATTGACATCCTTATGCAAGCCAACGACAATAACAGATCCTTCGATTGCTAACCCCATTATTTTACATGCAATAAAATATAAAATACATTGTAAAAGCTGACTTGTGACAGGCGACAGGCTGTATACTTAACCTTATGAACCTTGATTAAAATTATGAGGGCACATACATAAAAAAAAAAAAGATCCCGACGAATTGAGAACATCCTCCTTTTTTTTGAAGTCGGTTAAAAATAACCCTTGATTAGGTTTATTTCTTTATCGATTTGAATTTAAGCTTAGGAAGGGCAACATGCTAAATGACATTAAAAGTCATGTAGATTCAATTTTTTTTTGTTTAAAGTCTTGGGCATTAGATTGTTTGTATTTTAACTTTACATTTACAAACCTTTCAATGTCAGGGAGTGTTGATACCTTGTCTATTTTCGGGGGGAAACCTTCAAAAGTCAACTGGACCCCGTGGGGTAGGAACCGGGGAGTGTGGGATTTCTACCTCACTAGAACCACCCTAGTGATCACCATCTGCACGAACAAGGGAGGTCCCGGGACCTCTAAAAAGATCAACTTCGGAACCTTCCCATGCGAAACCTATTATCCACTCGCACATCCCCAAAGAAGATATGACGCATAGTAAAATATTTAATCTGAGCTGTAATATAATTCTTTGCCCAACAGCGGGACAGTAAGAGACTAATCCTTTAATGTATAATGATCACATTTCAGATCGTCGTCAGGACTTATGGAGTTCCAGAATATATCGCAGTCTGTGATGGCGATAATGGCGTGCAACCATGCGACCATACAACACCCAGGTAAACTAATGTTGCCATATAATTTATCTACTTTATTAACTAATATTCAGACCAGGGCAGAAAAATCCCGTTCCGTTTCGGTCCCGTTTGGATGATTATTTTCCATCGCAGCACGCTCTAAATGTAAGACGTCACGATTGCAGCAGTGTCTAGCTAGACTACGACAAAGAGTTAGATTTCCATAAAGGCTGCGATTTTGTGTGATCTGTAAACAGAACCAACAATACAAACCAATTTTCAATGTTGAGTAACGTTCCGAACGTAAAACTGCCATTTTTTATTATGCTAATGCATTATAAACAACAATTTCAGGTGCAAAATTCCCGTTCGTAATGAAACTGTGCTTCTCATCGTCACGGCAAATCGGCCAGGGGAAAGGCCAGAACCAAAATAAGAGCCAAAATCAAAACCAGGAACAAAATAACCAGAGACAAGGCCAAAACAACGGCATGGCTGAACACGAATACTAGTAAGATTATAATTCACTAATGTATAAAAAGGAAAGATTATATCAAGTGGTTAAAAAGACATGTACATTTTTTTTAAAGGTGACGGACCAATGTTATGTCGGATTGATATTTTAAATGGCAACCCTGATGATTGTCAGATTTGTGCATTATTTTTGTTGTTGGCAAGCCAAAGATTAAGTGTTACCAGTTACCGTGGAAATTTTACGTTAAGTTTTTCAGTTGTTTGTAGTTTATGCCAAGTTTGTCTGCACAAGATGTAGTTAGGGGCAAATATAATAGTCAATGTTGATAATTAATCTCATGAAATTCTAACTTAATTTCTTTGTTATTTTTTGGAAAAATTGTATAATTGTGTATAGAGTGTCGGCCTAATATTTAGATTAAATAGGCTCCTTCACAATACTTTTGCTTGTTGTTTTTGTCGTTCTAGTCAAAATTTCATCGCATAATCTTTCAGACTGACCTTTAAAAGGGTTTTTAATAATTTCCTATCGAAATGTCATGTTTCTCAAACTTCGATAGTAGGGACCATAGATTTTAATATTGATTATCTCTATATTTGCTTGTATTTCCTGTATTGTGTTCAGATGGGTAAAATTACTACTATACCTCACCTTCATGTTAAAATATACTCGAAATATTATCTCATTCTTTGGCGGTGCAATACCGTTGTTTTTACCCATGGTTTAACTGTTTATCACGGTTTTAGTTAAGGAAACAGTTTACAGTAAATAAGTATTTACAAAAACTTGGGTTAGACGTTAACCGATTTATTCGTAAAAAAAAATGTCAACTGGTAAACCGAGAGATTTCATCATCATTATCAGCCTATCTTAGTCCACTGCCGGACATAGGCCTCTTCGATGATTATTATTATTAATATGAGAGATTCAAAAAAACTTAATACAGAATCACGTTTAGTCCATATTTATTCATTAATTCATTATATTTATCCGGATATTGTGGGGTTCAGGAATACACCTCTGCCTTGAGCTTAGGAATTCACAGGGTTATATGATTTTAACCAATTTAGCCCGTCTGAACATGAAATAACTTTTAATATGAACGCTTTACTGAATGTATAACTGTAAAATATAATTTTTTAAAGCAAAAATATAGAGATATCAGCTTTTATACTCTCTTCGAGGTCAAATATAGCAACATCAATTCAATTCAACGTCAATTTATTATAACAGTTAATTAATTTAAATGTTTTTTACGATGCCTAAAACCATGTTCTTATAATAATACTTACAAATCAGCCTTTAATACTCCTATATTTGATACAGCGGCATGCATATCAACAGCATTTAAAAATACAAAGATTTTTGGACACTAATGAATTCTTAAAAACTTTCAAACTCCAATCAAGACGATTATTTCAAATACATAAAAATATTTTTATCTAGCAACATTTTATATAAACGTCAATTCAATAATTAATTGACGATGTTGCCATATTTTGACCTAAAAATTATTTTGATGGAAATATTCTCTATTCTTATAGTAAAAATGTACACATAATTTCCTAAAAGATAATTTTAACGATTTTCTAAAGAAAAACTTTCTACTTATAAAAAATCTATGACAAAAATTTGACATTATTCCTAGTTAAACTTTTTTTTATCTTAAAACCTGCTTTTTGTTCCTTGACTTACCTAAGCCAAAAATTTAGCCAAAGTCTAAAAAAGTTAGAACTTTAATATATATACATATGTATAGAAAATACTGTTGTATGTACATATTTGAGTGCTGTTATACATATTTTGCATCGGTCCACTGCTGGGCAAAATGTTGAGGATAAATATTTTTCTTTGTAAATGACACTAATAACATTTTCTAAACAAAATGTTACCTTTCCTTCAATATTTTGTGTTAGATTCTTCAAATTTCTCGACATTTGTCCAGCAGTTACAATTATTGTTAAAAAAAAGTACAATCAAGTACTAAAGTGTCATGTTGAATAAAAACGTAATAATAATAAATGAATGGATATAAAATGGCGGTGTTAAATATATAAGAAATTTTAATTAGTTTATTTTAATTATATTTATGTATTCGCGCGAAATTTAATTTTGATCTGTAATTTGTAAATTTAAATGATTGTTGTGTTGTTTTCTTAAATTATACTACTATGCTTATCCCGACATAATGGATGCAAAGTTTTTATTTTTTCGAATAACTGTTTTTATTAGTCGAGTTTTTTGTCATCCAAAACCAACTTTTTAAATGTTATTTTGTTTATGCAATTATTAAAAGACTTGTTTTTGAACTGAACATTGCATTTACTATTAATAATTTCAGAATCCATTACAATAAAACAAAACTATTACTTGTACCATTAAGTGGGATAAGCAGAGTTTATGTTCACATAGTTTATTACGTTAAATTCTATAAAAGTATAGTTAAATCTCGCGCAAACAAGTAGTTATATAGTATATATGTATGGAGGAATGACATATCTTATGTGGATAATAATGGCGTAATTATATGCTATGTCAATTTAAAAGCTATATAAAAACATGTAGATATGTATAAGTGTATAACTAATGTACATTCGTGCACAACATGACATATTTTTTGTGTGTCGACACAATGCTTCTAAGCTTAATTATAATAGATTTGTACTTAAAATACGCTGACATAGATTTGTAGAATAAAATAAAATATTATTGTAAGGTTAAGCGTGTTGTGCTCGACTGTACCGTCGCTTGTCTGATCAGAAATGTCAATTTGTTTTAATCACATCTAGCGTACGTCCGTATGTGTATAATATGCTTCAAAACAACATATCACAGTGACAAATAATAATTAGAGAAATGTATAAAAAACACTAAATATTAGATACATGTCTTTTTCACTAGTCACAGTTTTTGCTCAATTTTTAGTTTTTTTCCTTTTATTTTCTTTTTTTTTACCTTTCAACTCATTTAGTAACAGAACATACGATTAGGTACTTGACATGTCACGGATTGACCTTAAAATGGGACTGTTTTTTTAACGAAATCCACTTAACTACATTTCATTTTCTGTAAAGATTCCTTCCACTTTATTATTTCGCACTATTTTCATACTTATTAAAATTTTCTGGTAAAAAATGAAATAAAAAATATTCCCAAGAAATTTTTGGTCAAAACTGAACCTTCAATACATTCATTACTCACTTAATACTATTTGCTTCTAGCTAACGGCGATGAGGGGGAGCATACACACACACATATCAAGACGGACGGCAACACACACATACACAGGCACACCACTACGAGTGCGGGGGGAAAAACGGGGATTGCCGTAGTAAAAAACGAAAAATTTACCTATCCATCACCCGAACCAAAATTCGGAAAGTTACCATTGAAATCGGGTGATACCACACATATGTGGGAGGTGAATTTTTTGGGGCGGCAACATTTTTGAATAATTCCTTATTTTTACAATTTGTGATCTAGATCACTCTTATAAAGACATTAACAGTTAGTTTTTTTAATATAATTTTAGACACAGTAACATGATTTTTTTTCATATTATTACACATTTTTACATTTCCATTTTTTTCTTTGTTTTCTTTTTTTTATTTAGTGTGGAGCGATGCTCCGTGGAATGCGTCTTGCATTTTGTTTATTGACTTAGCGGTTTAGGTATCGATTAAGTAATATTCCCATTTAATTTGATTAATTAGTTTTTAGTTACTTATTATTTGTCCATGTGCCTTTTTCATACTCAAAAAATCGACTTAGACATAATTGTGACGAGTTTTGAAGATGGCACTATTTCCCGTTTTTAGTGAGGATTTTTAGTAAAAAAATGATATTAGTTTGTGAGTAATGTTGAAAAAGTACTTAGTTTTCTTTCTTGTTCCCTTTTGTAGTGCGCGCAAAAAAGGACGATGAAAAAAATGTCCGCGCGTATTTGTAATTTATCTAAAACTTGGTTACTTTGTAAAACGTGACAGTTGTGAAATGTACAAGAAATAAAGAAACTGAGGTATATTATAGAAAAAAATTGTTTTATTTTTGGTTTTGAATAGACCACGCTTGTGTGCTTGTTTCTTAAGTTTGCACCAGTTTTGTTAGTAGCGGCGATCTATCGACCATTTTAAAATGTTTTAAGAACCAAAAGTATCTAAATGTAAGAAATAGTTTAGCACTCTTTAGGTTAGTAGTAAGTGTCATTGCAATGTCAATTATATTCGATTAGTGAAAAAAAAACAGTAAAGATTTTCTAAAAAATTTCTTAAAAAATATAGCGATGATTCGACTTAAAATTTGAGTAATAAGCCTTGCACGAGGATTTAGGATAAGGTCAGATGATATTGGAGACACCAAAATCGCGCTGTTTTAAAAAAAACTTTTTTGTTTTTGTGTCTAGGAATAGATGTTTGTATGGTGTGACCTTGTAACTTGTCTATATTACTGTTTATGAATAGCAATACTAAGATTCCTTTCCTTTAATCTTCTTTGCCAACCTTCCTAGAGAACAATTATAAATGTCAAATTACATAAACAGTGTTATAGTCAACATTCACCTAGTCCTAAATATAGCTGAATTAATAAATGTTATCAGGTAAATAGATGCATATCTTTTTCTCTAGAAATATTTTCGAATGGAAAAAACTAAATGTTCTAGATATAGGACCTTGATGTCGTGGTAGCTTACATCTTTTGTGTTCAATGTACAGAGAAAATATATATTAATTATTGTTTTTTACATTGTCAATGTTCTTTTATACTTATGTAATACTGACGAAATGACACTATTCTACTCAGATGAACGCAATTATCAAATTACACACGTGTTTGACAGTAAAATTGACTTAAAAATGCAATTATTTAAATACGGTTCCAATAACAGTCAGTTTTATTGGTAAATACGTAATGTAGCTGAACGATGCTTAACAAAACACAAGAAACGGCACGGTGGCACATAAATGAGTATATTGTATTACTTTTCATTTTTAGCCTACATTATTGGATTAGGTCTTGTAGTTACATGATAAACATTAAAATACATGTCAACACAATAAATTCTTTCATTTCTTACACAACAACCAGAATACATGGCAACCAAGTTTTACGAAGACACCAATCTTATTTTTATTGGTTTGTAAAACTTGTGTTGGCGACTGTACATCCTATACCTACATGGCTTCATAACAAACTGCTTTTTTATTTCAAAATACTAAGCAAATTGATATTACTACTATTTTACTATTGTTACTACCTGAGTCAATTAAATCTCTAAATTCTAAAAGCTATTTACAATGAATGAATATTTACTAAAAAATCTCATTGGAAACTCCTACTTTTTTCTCCCTAGAATCAGGGAGTTTATTTTACTTGCAACCCTATTAAAACTAGTCAATTGCATCCAAAATATTTAAATTAATTTTAAATTTAATGCTGTAAAAGGTATGAAATTGCTCAATTTCACTCTTACAAAATTAATAAAAATACTTAATATTAAGCTAAAAATCAGCGTCTTAAGACGCAGTTAATATACTTAGCTTACGCCATGACACATAGGAAGAGACAATAAAGTACTGCATCAGTTTTAATTCAACAGTGGACTCCATGAAACTGTTTTAATTAATTTTACCTTTATGCTGAGGATTTCATATTCCATAAGTAATAAATCTTTCCCTATTTTAAAATTAATCCTCATAGTTAATTTATTTTATTCGACCTATCTGCAACCGAAATCTTCTCATATCTACTAACAATCAATAAGGGGGTTTGAATAAATAACATTATTAACATTGCTTCTAAGAGTTATACAATTATTGTAAATATCTAAAATAGGTTTCATCAATATTATAATCACTTTTTGATTAAAAACCGGATTTTTGTGCCGATTTAGGTAAAAAAGTATACCAATTAAAATTGATGCAGTCTCACACTTGTAACGAAACCTAAATATGTCACATGAATGCATTACAAAATTTTTCACAGCACAAAAATAATTAAAATTAAATGTATAAATATTTTAAAGTATGGCAAGATATGTTGATATGTAAATAAATAGTAAGTTTATGGTTTTAAATCTCAAAAAAATTAGGTTTTATTGTAAATTGTTTAGATTATCAAAAATAATTATTATAGTGAGCTGCACTCGAGACGCAAAAATGTAAAATTGTATAGAAAACAATAAATAATGTTTTTGATTAACGGTGTTATTAATTTTCTTTTTCAAAGTTCAAGCATATTTCTGCAGTATGTACCAACGCATTCGAGAACCTGGGTTCGAGTCCTAGTTAATAAAAATAACTAAAAAAAATTAACTCCTATTCGTAGGCAGGGCGCACGATGCCATCCATACAATGACGCTTCTTATTCCCGAAGGGGTAGGTATTTTAGGAGTTGTGTGATGAGATGCAGAGTATCATAAATCAATAAGTATGCAATCGATCTAATTCTCTATCTCTAGTAAAATACGGATTTGGAAACTAGCGTGGGACACTTCAAAAATAATATGTGAGTCATTGAGTATGTCCCAACTCACAGCTAGTGGCAGGTGACCTGGTTTTTCCAATATGCCACTCTGCAGCATAACCGCCTTGCCAATGACAGGAGAACAGTGCATTGAGAAGAGTTTCTCCTGGAAAAGGCAACCCTCCCTCCTTTCCGATATAGATCAGTCCTTTTATGTAGTGTGGATCTATGATGTTATATATAAATAATATAATTGGTGTGGATATTTCAATCATAGTGAAAGTAAAAGCACTAAGATTGTATAAGATTGTTGAAGCTCTGCGACCATTGCCATACAAATTCCTTTGACTATAATTATCTCGTACAAAAAATTAGCATCATCATTTCAATATCATTCATTAAAAAAAAACTACCTATACAGTAGATAGGCTAATTCTATGTGTGGCTTTGATCTTTCTAAATGTAAGATCGAGCACTGATAGCCGAGTGGTATGACCGTTGGACTGCCAAGTCAAAGATCGCAAGTTCCAACCCCGACAAAATTTCTGGGTATTCTTTTTCATAGACAATCAGTGTTGCCAGTCAATCAGTGGTACAATTAAGTAAAGAACGACGCAAATAACGTAATCGTTCGATGATATTGCTTAAATTAAGTTCCCGACATAAATAAAATTATTTCATCCGAATTATCCTCTCAAAACTCAAATATTATCACTAAAATTATAAATAAATAGTACTTGTATAAAGCCATAGACCAAAAGAAATATAATGCTGTACGAAAAGCCCTATAGACAACTATTCAATATTTACGAGGAACACCGGCAGCAGGCCACTGATTTCTGAGGTTGGCATCAAATTATCAATAATTATTTGATATTGGCCAAATATTAATAGGAACGCGAGCTTTGAGCTTGCTTATGTTCAATGTACATTGAAAATACACTTTTACAGTTCAATTCTCTATTAACACTCGCAGATCGACAGGAATATTTCAAAACGCGGCAATTTAGAGACAATTTAAAAGATAGATTATGACATAGATTATGATAACACTACGCAATATTTTTAAAGGCTGATGACCCAAGGGTTTTTCACCTGCGCTAGGGATATAGATTTTTTCCTTAAATATCGGTGAATAGATATATCATAGATTTTAATCCATCGATATATAGTCCAAATCAGGGAAAGAAAATAATACTTCTACGTATTTGTATGATGCACCCACTATGTAGGAGGAAATATATTTTACTTTTTATCTTTCGTTTTACTGCTAATTAACAACAAGATTAAACTAACATTGATGTTGGTTGTAAAAAAATTACTAACATACGGACGCAACCTACAAGTGTCAAGTTATTTTAAATTTTTAATTGATTATTTTCCGAAATTTCACAGCTAGAATACACAATACGAGATAACGAAATACTTGAGGCTGCTTGAAGGCCAATTAAAAGTTTCCACAAGTAGATTTTCCAAAATATTCAAGTATTTGTCCGTAGGAATCTGACTACACTAAAATCTAAACAAGGTTTTAAATAAAAAACTAGCGCTGTTTACAACTTTCACTATATTATCCTCTGATATCATCACTAATTTCGTCTAATATCAATTTTTGTTCATGTTTTACTTTAATAATGGTAAAATGCTAACGTGCAAAATAACAACCAGTTACAAATATGTGCATCTTAATACAAATAAAATAAAAACGATAGTGTTAATTATATTTTTTCTCTTTAAATAAATGTTACTAAAAAGATCGTAAGTAAGAACAAGCCCACCGGAAACAGTAACAAAGCGCCTCTAGCGTCAGAAATCGGAACCATAATTATTAAAAACGTAATGGTGGCTGCCTGTGAACTGTTCCATTGCTGACAACATATTTATAAAACCGTATGAAAACCTTCAAAAACTAATAAGCACCCGAAGATTGAAAAATCGTTCAGGTATGTCTAATATGGTTTGTTTTTTGTTGTTTTTCACTCTAATAAGGCGATTTAGATTACTAGGGCATCAAAATGGCTGCCATTGTGTGAGAATTACCTAAGCTGATAATAGTATGACAAAACATGTACGTTTTCTTGCGTATGGTGGTAGTATTTTTGAAATTATTGGTAACTGATAACGATGTAAACATTGATAATACTCATTGATAACAAAAAAAAATGCTACTTTCTTTCTTTACTCCGTAATTAAGTAAGATAAATGATTTTACCAATATATAATCTGATAAGTAAGGATGTTAAACAGTATCTAATAGATATTCGATCGATTTAATTCCAAGAAATAAAGGGTGTCTGATAAAACTTTCTTTGACTTACCTATACCGGAGTTCTGTTAATTACATTATTATTTATGGATATGGGTCATGTATGAGAATGAAAATGCATGCGATGATCGGCGATAAGATTTTGTACTTAATTCGCTAATCATTTTCAGCCTAAATATCTTAGAAGTTAGGTAAAACAATACTTCGACCTGTTATTTGTAGCTATTAGAAAGGCAAATTAATTGTAACTAATTCGTTTTAAAAATTTGGTCAAAGTATCAGCATTATTTTAGAATAAAAAGGTTTTCCGTCTTTAACTAAAATCTCACCTTTATTTCGTTGATCACCAGTCTTCTAGCTTATTTGAGAACTTAGTAGAGTAACTTGACACATTAATCTTTAAAAATGTAACTTATCATCATACAAGAATGTAGGCATGCGTTCTAAGGGGGAGGCCTTTGTCCAGCAGTGGACGTCTCCCGGCTGATGATGATGATGAATGACCGATATATATTATTATATAATATAAAAATGAATCCCTGTTTCCTTTGGTCAAACCATAAATTGAGAATGGCTGGACCGATTTGGCTAATTTTGGTTTTTAAATATTTGTGGAAGACCAGTGAAGGTTAAAATGGTAGGAAGGCGGTACAAAGCTGGCCAAGTCAGCTAGTATATTAATGTCTCTCAAGAAATAATAAGTATGTATGTATGTATATTTGTATTTTAGTTGGTATTTTTATTATAATATTATATATGTTTATAAGTATTATTGTTAAGTAAATAGGTAAGACTTTTTTATGTATAATACCCGTAAATTAGTATCATTATTTAATTTTCTGTTGTACACTTTTATTATCCTCTTTATCAAATCTCTCAATGACTCAAAGGTTTGCTGTTAGAGAACTCATTAATTTATGAGTTAAGCTCGCCTCTGTACATCATATTTCATTTTATAAAATTTGTACTGTATATTTTGTGTGTACAATAAAGAATTAAGAAATATATAAAAATCAGAAGTAATACAAATAACACAAAATAATCAGAATACTACAGTTCTCGCTACTAATACAGTTATAAAATATCTGAATATATAATGTGTCTTAATTAGCATTGTCTTATATTTTCAGCATGAATCAATGCTGTTTTATATGCAACAACAAGACTGGCCAATCACTTAGAAATGCAACAAGCTTGTTTGGAGAGCATGTGAGTAATGTTCATGTACATAGTACACATAGTTCATAAATAATAATTAGCAAAGATAGAAAAAAAAAAAATTGTCTCATACAAAATATCTTATTGTATGGTTGATGAACAACCTGTGGTCAGAGTTTAAACCGCCTGTGGGCCTCTGACATGGCTTTACACACCGTTCAAGTTCAAGTTCAAATCTCTCTGGTGTGCCGGTCTCCTCACGATGTATTCCTTCACCGTTTTTAATAATTCGTTTGAAGGAATGCAATCACACTAATATTATAATGGCGACAGTTAGTGAGTTTGTTTGTTACCTCTTTACGCTCAAACGCCTGGACCGATTTTGCTAGAATTTGATATGGAGGTAGCTGACACCCTGGCTTAACTCATAGGCTACTTTTTATCCTATAAATATGTAGCGGGGTTACACCGCTGAGTGCAGCTGGTATTATACAAGATGTAATATTGTAATGTTTTATTATACCTTCCAGAACACATTGGCATCAGGGAAGAGAGTTTGTGAAGTGATCAGTGAGATTGTCGAGAAACCAGTGCAGGAGAGTAAAGTGCACTCAAACATTTTATGTAAGAAATGCCACAAGACTTGTACCGAGTATGATTCTATGACAGTAAGGTGAGTTTAATTCAGATAACTATATGCTGGTTTACTCACGTTTTAGAACAGTGATCGCCGAGTGGTTAGACTGCTAAGTCAAAGGTTGAAAGTTCAAACCCTGGTACGCCCCGAAGTCTTTTCGAATTCATGTGCGTGCTATAAATCAGTTATCAGTTGCTAAAAACGGTAAAGGAAAACATCGTGAGGAAACCGGCACACCTGAGAGATTTTTCAACGGTGTGTAAAGCCATGTCAGAGGCCTACAGGCGGTTTAAACTCTGACACCAGGTTGTTCATCAACCATACGATAAGAAGAAGAAGACTAACGTGTATATTCGGGGATGCCATATTAGTTTCTGACTCAAGCGGAGCCCCTATTCATTAGCAGGTGATGCGGGGGAGTCGCGATTCGAACAGGCACATAGAACATATAATGTAGCTGTTAATTGACGACCTAATTGGCGCAATGGCTAAGGTAGTGGACTGCTGCGCTAAGAGTTGCGGGTCCGATTCCCGCACGGGACAAAAATTTGTGCGATCCGCAGATGATTGTCCCGAGTCTGGGTGTCTGTGTATGTTATGTTTTATGTTTGTGAAACGCACCTACGATATGGGAGAAATTATTAATGTGGGGAGACGTTTTTTTTTTTTTTTAATTACCTATATAAATGACTGTATTGTGTGTCTTTTTGTATACTGTGAGGTTTGGACAATCTTGATGCACGAGGATTGGGTTATTTACCTACCTAGAAACGTGCCTACCTTCTACAAAACACTGCATAAATCATATATTAGATACAAGTCGGTATTAAATATTTGGCTAGATTTGAATTCACAACCTATGCATACAAGTCAGTTTTGTTAAACTCAGCCTCTACGACATATCTATATATAATACATTTAAAAAAAAAATCCCGACGATTTGAGAACATCCTCCTTTTTTTTGAAGTCGGTTAAAAAAGATTTCATTTACTTAATTAATTAGTATTTCTCTAATTCCAGATTACAAGTATTAAAATCAGAATTACTAGAACAATTCAAGCTTTCTCTGCCTAGCCACAATTTGAATTATGAAAACTATGAGAAGGTTCCTCAAATCCCACCACCAAAGCCCAAAATTGCTATTGGGAAGAAACTGGTGTTGCCAGCATCGAAATTACAACCAATACCACCTGATTTGTTGCTGAAAGTGGGGAAGTTGGCGTCGTTTTCCAAATCTAATATGATTTTACCACAAATTAAGGTGAGTTGATACTGCCGTGTGTTATCCGGCCTAGAATTGACCACCCCCTTTCCTCCCGTGGGTGTCGTAAGAGGCGACTAAGAGAAAATCAACAAGATGGGCAGCAGCGTCTTCTGTAACTTGACCACCAATACTGCGCTCCCTAAGCTGCTTGCCAAGCGTGGGAATTATGGCAACCCCGCCCCCCTTAAAGGGGGAAGCCTTTGTTCAGCAGTGGACGTCTTCCGGCTGATGATGAGTAGTATAGATATTGGGTATTTCTGTATGTGATATTACATGTTTGTGAAACGCACCCACAATATAAGAGAAAAGTCACAGTGTGGGGTGTTAGTTTTAAAATAAATAAAAAAAGAAAAGTAAAATGATTATCAATGGAATACATATAGATTATGCACCATCTTCATTGATGGGTGAAAATAGATAATAAAAATCTGTCTTTATTTGCAAATTAAGTAATAAAACATTACCCATTCCAGCCAACTACAACGGCATCAACATTAAACCTGAAAGTAACCGTTGGCTCATCAGTTTTAACTCAAACAGTTAAAACAACTTCAAGCAAAACTGACCATAATCAACTGACACAGTGTGACACTAACATACTGACATCTCTTACCGATGTCTTCTTGAAAGATGAGATCGAGAGTATGACTCAAACGGATTGCCAGAAAAGCTCCATGTTGAGTTTCAATGTCAACTCGCTGCCAAAGGATTTCCTTTCCGGAGCGGTGTTGACTAAGCTGGGTGATAAAGATGATAATGAGAAGCCTGATGAGAATAATGATGATCATCCAATGGAAATTGATGAAGGTGAGGCCTTTTTTCTTTACACCCACGATGGAACAGAGAAAGTATATGCGTTTAGGGTGAGAGGTTGATTTCTTGTTTGTGTGTGTGTTGATTGTTGCTAATTTTCTCCGTAACGTCTTGACCGATTTTAATGCGGTTTTCGGTAATACTTTTATGTTCTAGTGGTCGCTAAGCGCGACTGCTGACCATGAGGTCCTGGGTTCGAATCCCGGGTCGGTTTAAGTATTGATGATGGCAATAGGCTCGCCCCCTATTACATTGGGAACTATAACATAACTGGCGACGTGTGGGTGTACTGTATGGGCACCTCTGCCTACCCCTTCAGGGAATAGAGGCGTGAAGTATTGTTAATTTATGTTATAAACATATTTATTTTTGTATTTTTTCAGGTTGTTTGTCGGTGGTACCAGTAACTTCCACTGATAATGGCGATATTGTACTGCAGGTTGAAGATTTGCAGGTAAATTATTACAATCTAGCGCCTTGAGGCTAATGAAATTTGTTTTTAATCTAAACGGCTAAATTATCATAATATAATATGCCTTGTGGGATCCGGCCTAGAATTGACTACCCCTTCTCCTCCCGTGGGTGTCGTAAGAGGCGACTAAGGGAACATCCAGAAGATGGGCAGCAGTGTCTTCTGTAACTTGACCACCAACTTTTACTTTGATGTCTCACTACATCTGACAGTAAGCGTTGCGTTTCAACTACTTTGAAATTCTTGTTCATTTGTGGCACATTTTAATAATTATTTTCTTAGTCAAAAAGAAATTATATAAAAAATATTTGAATCACATGTATATTCCCTATTAGATTTTGTGTATGTTTCTAGTCCCAATCCGAGACGTCCCCGGAGGTGAGCGAGTACCTCAACGTGGAGCTGCCGCCGCCCGAGGACGAGGACGAGGACGAGGACGGGGACGGGGAGGACGCGCGGAAGTACATCCTCAGCAAGCTGCAGATCATGGACCAGGATGACGATGATGATGATGAGGACAGCCGTGAGTAGAAATGCTACTAATATTCGGCCGAATTTTGCGGAGCTTTTCAGCTCAATTCAGCTTATGCCTGAAAACAACGATTTTGTATGGAGACGCGAACGCATCCGTTTAGTTTTTCGCGTCTATTCAGCTTTCGCGGCAAACAAGTATAAAAAACGTGCGAGCAGCGACACGATAACTTAGTTAGTTAAGCTGCGCCACGGAACCGCGAAGGTCTCGCTTCAAGTCAAAATTTCCTTTATCAATTTAACCTAGCCCGTCCGCCCGCTAGCTGGCGGTGTGGCCTTCGCTAACTGTTTATGTAACTATTTAGTGACATTGACAGTGACAGTATACAATACTTTTCACTACTGCCAAAATGTATAGTGGTTTATGGGCAGATGTACATAGTTCTAAGTTTTAGGGCCTATTTCACCACCTACAAGTAAAGTGTTGATAAGTTACTTCTTGATCAACGCTAATCGGCAAGTAAAAGTTACGAATATCGTCTATCGTATCTTCAGGCCAGTTTATCCCCTGATTAATGCTACTCAGATATTGTGAAGTTCGTATGAGTAGTTACAAGTGACTTTAAGTGGCAGTTAGTCTACTTGACACTTTACTTGTCGATGGTTAAACAGGCCCTTAATCTAATGTTATAAATTTTCACCTATTGATTAGGATAGTAGGATATCTTTAATGCAAGAGATTACAGGCTATTATATATAAATAATATCATTACGCTTATCCCCAGACACGATCGTGGTGGACAGTGAGAACGGTTCCATCCTCCGCATGGTGGCCGGACAGAAGTTCATCTACGAGGGCGGAGAGATCTCCCTCGTCATGCCCGACGAGGACTCGCAGCAGGACGGGGATGAGGATCAACATGAGAACGGTGATAGCCATGGTAAGTGGTGATTAGTGAGGTTAAGTTGACCTTGATGAGGTCCGACTTTGGATCGGTGACCGGAGATCTCACTCTTCATGCCCGACGAGGATTCGCAGCAGGGCGGGGATGGGGTAAATATGAGAACGGTGATAACCATGGTATGTGGTGATTAGTGAGGATAAGTTGAGCTCTGTGAGGTCCGCCTTTAGATTTCCTTTCCTTTTCTTATCAAAAGAGTGGAACAAAGAAACAGGGTGGCTTTTGCCTGACGGTTAGTTATAATATTTTATTATTATGCCAACAGATTCCAACGATGAGTCCCAGATAGAGCTGCAAGTGTCGGGCGATGAAGAAACGGCTAATGCTATTATAGCCGCTGCGCAGGAGCAGGGTATGTTCATTATTAAGTTTATTACCAGATTTTGCCCGCTGCTCCGCCCTCGTTAACCCCTATTTAAATCTTGAATTAAAACAAGTAGCCTATTCCCTTTCTTGGGTCTTAAACTTTCTACACTTTCTGGACTTTAAAAGAGACATTGACCCCTGAGTTTGTATCGGTGTTTCTTCTCAGAGGTAGTCAGTTACGATATGCCGACGCCATCTATCTAGTTTAAAAAAAAAGACGTTTAAAAGTGTTTTTTAAGACCTATTTGCAGAAATAAAATCATTTATCATGTATCATTTTACATGCCAAATTTTATCAAAATCCGTCCAGCGGTTTATACGTGAAGACGTAACAGTCAGAGTTGCTTTCACATTTATAATATTAGTATGGATTAACCTCAAATATTGATTGCAAGTATGTGTGTATGTTATGTGAGCGAAACTTTGTAAGTAAATAAAGCCGCGGGCAAAAGCTAGTATTTTAATATATATATGTAAATTACGTGCCGTGTGGTATCCGGCCTAGAATAGACCACCCCCTTTCCTCCCGTGGGTGTCGTAAGAGGCGACTAAGGGAAAACTCAGAAGATGGGCAGCAGCGTCTTCTGTAACTTTACCACCAATACTGCGATCCCCAAGCCGCTTGCCAAGCGTGGGGATTATGGCAAACCCCCCCGCTTAAACGGGGAGGCCTATGTTCAACAGTGGACGTCTTTTGGCTGATGATGATGTAAATTACGAGCAAACAGCATTCACAAACGAAATCCAAACACAATATATAGCACAATAAGCAATACGATCTGATTGGCGCAGTGGCTAAGCGATTGGACTGCTGCGCTAGGGGTTGCGGGCTCGATTCCCGCACGGGACAAAAAATTGTGTGATCCGCAGATTTTTGTCCCGAGTCTGGGTGTTTGTGTGTGTAATATTTCATGTTTGTGCGCATCCACGATACAGGAGAAATTCCTAGTGAGGGGCGACGTGTTATTAAAAAAAACTAAAGAAAAAAAATATGGATGACACTCACAGTAATATTTATATGACTTTTGATGCCATTTTAGCATGTTACCCATGCTAAGCTTGAATCTAAATTGATAAAAGAAATTTGAAAATTTGGGTGCGAGCAGCGACATGCTGGCTCAGTTGGTTAGAGCAGCGCCACGTTACGTCAAAGGTCGCGGGCTCAAGTCCTGCTATCAAAGTAAAATTTATGTTTTTGTTAAGCAAATAAATACTTACTTTACTTTATCATATGTTTGTTAATGCTCATCAGGCGGTGCCTTCATAAAGGTGGAGTCAGGAGAGATGTTCCGCGTGAAGTCCGTGTCCAGCAGCGAGGCGCGCGAGGACAGCGGCGCATGCGCAGGCGCAGGCGCGGGCGCGGGGCGGGGGGTGGTCGCGCAGGAGGGGGAGGCCTTCCGGTGCTTGCTGTGCGACAAGAACGGTGGGCTCACATGCTTTTGAACGCATTTATAAAATTCTGGTTCATTAATTATTAGTCCATTCAAAATCACTGCTAGGCGAGTGGTATGTCCGTTAGACTGCCATTTCATAGGCCGCAAGTTCAATCCCTGGCACGCACCAATGTCTTTTCGAATTCATGTGCGTATTATAAATTAGTTATCAAGTTGCTAAAAACGGTGAAGGAAAACATCGTGAGGAAACCGGCACACCTGAGAGATGTTTCAACGGTGTGTAAAGCCATGTCAGAGGCCTACAGGCGGTTTAAACTCTGACACCAGGTTGTTCATCAACCATACGTTATGAAGAAGAAGATTAAAAGGCCGAAACCTCGGAACTCGGTTTCTTTTACTGTATTAATATAAAACCTTTTTTATTAAGCTTTACAGGTCAAATAATGAAAAGGTTATCAATTTTATTTTATTTTTTCACTTCTACTATCTTAAGGTGACACTAGTCGACTTTTTTTCTATAGAAATTTCGGGAGTGTATTACTCCGCTGTATGACATTATGCATTCAATTTTATACATGATATCGTTTTGTCTTATTATTAATTTTGTCTGTACGGAAACAGAATAGTAAAATAATAAGCCATTAAATAGTTACGAGCCACCAAAGATTCGTTATTATTGCCAATTCTAATGCAACTTCGGGCGTAAATTAGTAATAATAATAATCTAAAATTCAAACCAAAATCAAAACGAAGTAGGTACCGACTAAGATCAATTATCAAAGAGCTCAAAAAATTTCATTTGCAATAGATTTACGCAGTGGTTTTTTCATAAAACTCGATTTTCGTAAGGCATTTCTGCATTTTTTACGCGCGCGTATTCACTGTGAATTATCGTGCATCTCACCTACACTCACGCATGCCAGGTGAGACAGCGCGCTTTTTGGCCACGCCCACCAGTGAGTTCGAGCCCGCGACTTGTGCCACCTTAAAGGGAGAGATCGATATACCGCTGGAGCTAGAAAGTTGAAATTTTGGCAGTATTTCTCGACGAATTAAACTTCAATATAAACAAATATGTATTTTCTCATTATTATTAATAATACTAGCTGCGCCCCGCGATGTTGCCCGCCACATTTTTTCGGGATAAAAACTAGCCTATATGTTAATCCAGAGTATCAGCTACCTCCATACCAAATTTTAGCAAAATCAGTCTAGCCATTTGCGCGGAAAGAGGTAACAAACATACAAACCTTCACCTTTAGTGTGTTCCTATAATATAGGTGTGATAATTTCTTTATAGAAGACAGCACCCCGTGTCTAGGCGACGCGGATACCATAATGCGTCACCTGAAGTCGTCGCACGATGCCAGGATATACATCTGTCAGATCTGCGGCGCCGTCATGAGGAAGAGAACTGAATACAACGCGCATATAGGTAGGCGTGATGATATAGATCCTATCGTTTATTATTTTTACTGTGCCGTGTGGTATCCCCCCTAGAATTGACCACCCCCTTTCCTCCCGTGGGTGTCGTAAGAGGCGACTAAGGGAAACTCCAGAAGATGGGCAGCAGCGTCTTCTGTAACTTCACCACCAACACTGCGATCCTCAAGCCGCTTGCCAAGCGTGGGGATTATGGCACCCCTTCCCCCCATTCTAAAACAGGGAGGATTTTGATCAACAGTGAATGTCTTCGAGCTGATGATAAAGATGTCAATTTTTTCTATAATAAATACTATATTAGTCAGACAAGGAATAAGTACAGAATACATATTGGTACTGAGCTTGGGGTTGCGCGTTCGATTCGCGCTCGGGACAAAAATTTGTGTGATCCGCAAATGTTTATCCCGAGTGGGTCCCCTGGGTGTTTGTGTATGTGATATTTCATGTTTGTAATGCACCCACCACCCATGATACGGGAGAAATTACCAGTGTGGGTCGATGCGACGTTTAAAAAAAAATAGGGGGCGAGCCTATTGCCATCGACCGGGCGCACATAAGGACTTCGTGATGCTACTGAGAATTACACTATACAATCATCATCAGCCGTACGGCGTCCACTGTTGAACGAAGGCCTCCTCCTTTTAGAAGGGGGGTGTTGCCATAATGCTTGGGGATCGCAGTGTTGGTGGTCAAGTTACAGAAGACGCCGCTGCCCATCTTCTGGGTTTTCCCTTAGTCGCCTCTTACGACACCCACGGGAGGAAAGGGGGTGGTCAATTCTAGGCCGGATACCATACGGCTATACAATACACTGCCTGAATGGAGAGTCCGGAAATCGCTGGACAGATTCTGATGAAATTTTTCAGGTTTTCAGTTTTTTCCCTAAATGATTTAGATTGTATGTTCCCCCCCCCCCAGCGGAGCACGCGCACAAGCTGGCGACGGCCCCCCCCCCGCCCCCCCCCGCACCGCTGCACAGTGTGCGGCAAGGCCTACAGCAGCCGCACCCTGCTGGCCGAGCATGCCAACGTGCACTCGGGGGCGCGGCCCTACGTGTGCGACATCTGCCACAAGACCTTCGCCTCCAAGTACACGCACCAGGCGCATCTCAAGACGCACGCGGTGAGACACATCTTTAGTTCTATGGACGAAGCCAACAGTCTCTTACGAACCAATCATTACAGTACTACTAGATACATACAGACTTACCGCCGCACTCAGAAACGTTAATGGTTACTTAAACTAACGCTAAGTTAAAAATTTACGAAGAAAACCTTCACTTAGTGATAGTTTAAGTAATTATTAAATCTGAGGTCGACGGTTAGAGTTCCATAACAATAGTATTATAATAACATGAAGGCACTAATTGCTATATTATTAAAAACTAGCTGTTCTCCGCGTCCAATTTTCATTAATTCAGATAAAATCATGAAGCATAGGTAAGTTTCTAATAATATAATTAAATTCATGATTCGAAAGACCATTCACTCATCAGCTATATGCCAGTGAAAGTCCCGTCAAAATCGGTCCAGCTGTTTCGGAGATTAGTTGTAAAAACACAACTAACGATAAAATAAAAAATTGTGTTTTTGTTATAAATATCGTAAACTTATAAAAACAAAATTGTTTACGTGTCAGTCTGCGCTTGACCATAAATAATGTTAAGGATTCGAAGCGTCGAGGCCAAAAAGAAAATAAAATTGCGATTAAATACGTAAAAATAGTTTTCAAAATATTGTTTTTATAATACACTAGCTTCCGCCTGCGACTTCACCCGCGTGGATTTCGAATGTTTTATAGCCAATATTTTTCGATAAATGGGCTATTTAACACTGAAAGAATTTTTCAAATCGGACCAGTCGTCCCTGAGATTAGCGCGTTCAAGCAAAAACACAAACAAACTCTTCAGCTTTATAATATTAGTATAGATTTAGTAGATAAAAAGCTGTTATTTTGATATTATAAACAGACACTTCTATATTTTTTATGTGTATAGAATTATAGATAACACAGTATACCATTTATCTTCTGCGCAGGTGCGCCCGCGTCCATTCAAATGCAGTCAGTGCGGAAAGTCGTTCCTCACGCAACAGAACCTCAATCAACACGAGAAAACACATTCAGGGATCAAAGACTTCGTCTGCGTAACATGCAGTAAGTACCTTTAATTGGGAATACGCTTGTGATTCAAATACGAGCCGAATATTTTTTGCTAACAATTTTTTTGCTTAAAAATTATGCGTATATCAAAATTGTTTTCACTTATGATTAAGGAAATAATTATTAAAAAGTGCCACAAATGAGCGGGAATTTCAAAGTAGTCGAAACGCAACGCTAACTGTCAGATGTAATGTGACGTCAAACTCCTAGATATCGAAAGTTTGATGCCCCGATTGGTGCAGTGGCTAAGCGATTGGAATGCTGCGCTAAGGGTCTTGGGTTCGATTCCCGCACGGGACAAAAATTTGTGCGATCCGCAGATATTTGTTCCGAGTCTGGGTGTTTGTGTATGTGATATTACATGTTTGTGAAACGCACCCAAAATACAGGAGAAATTCTTAGTGTGGGGCGAAGTTTTTTTACAAAAGGTGTATTTTTCATTTATGTACTTTAATACAGTACTTATTTGATTCCCACCCAGGACAAATCTTTGTGTGATGAGCATAATCATTTGTTCTGTGTAATTTATCTATATTATGTATGTATTTAGAAATATTTAAGTATGTTTATCAGTTGTCTGGTTACCATAATACAGGCTCTCCCTAGTTTGGGATCAGATGACCGTGTGTGAGTTGCCCATGATATTTTTTTTTTGTATCTAAAATTTTTACTGTATTTTATTTCCTTTATTTCAAATATCACTTATAAATTACATTTTTAAATATATATTATCAAGTAGAAAAACAGAAAATAAATAATATTTAAAAATATAAAAAATAGTCGCCGACCGGCAACGGGATCAGGGTCCTAGCTGCCGGCGGTTAGGGCTCCAGAGAGAGGAACCTCCTAACTTTGCGCGCCGTGTCTAGGAGTACCGCCTTCTGCATCAAGCCTTTAACCTAACCACCTAACGCGAGCCTCTTAAGATGGTGATCAGAGGCTCCTGGCCATTAGGCCATTGACCGTAACAACTATCGGTACAACGGTTGCCGAATCCACCTTCCACATGTCGACAACCACGTGCGCTAAATCCAGATATATATGTATTTTTTTCTACTATTTATTGAGGCTTTTATCCACAATGGTATGCCAGCCTCATCGTTACTTAAACTAACTTAAAACAAATACAGAAAGTGTAAATCAATGATGATTAAACAAATCTACGAGTAGGTCTGCTATTTCGGGAGTAGGTTCTGCCAAAATATTTAGATATGGGGCAATATCATAATCTTTTCTCATAATTTTAACCATCAGTGATTCTCTTTCCTTCTTATTTTTAGTACATTCTATAAGTAAATGGTAAACATCTTCAACTGTTTCACACGCTTCACAATTTGGGGAATCTACTTTCTTCATTAAGAAACCAAACTTTCTGGACGGGTAGTGACCAGAGCGCAGTCAATGAATTAAAAGATATTTTTATTATTATTAGTTCTTTATTATCTCCCCTAATTTTAATAAATATCTATTTTAAAATTGTCTTTTATAATGTTTTTGTTCTTTCTCGTGTGCTTTTGTGTGTCTCGTGCCTGCGTCAAACAAACCGTGTCGTCCGTCCTGGCAGACAAGGCGTTCAGCACGCAGCACAACCTGGAGGTGCACGGCGTGGTGCACTCGGGGCGCCGGGCCTTCGTGTGCAGCGCCTGCGGGAAGGCCTTCGCCCGCCGCGCGGAGCTCCGGGACCACATGCGCATACACACCGGTCCGACGCTCTGTACACTTCACCCCATATACTTAAAACATACAGCTTTATACCTAGGATTAAATTATACCTGTCTTGGTCGTTTGCTTATCAAAGAATAGAAATGTCAATAGACTTAATACGGGGTTTAGTTAATGCTGGTATGATCCTCGTTTATGAATAAACTAGCGGCCCGCTCCGGCTTCGCACGGGTATAAAATATATAGCCTATGTCATTCACTGAAAAAATGATTAAAATCGATCCAGTAGTTTTGATTTGTTCATTATTGCCCGTGGCCCGCACGCTACGTCCCGCAATTTTTAAATCTGTAATATCTTCAAAAATATTCATTTAAATCATATGTTGTAAAGGGCCATATAGATCTATATTAAATGAACAATGTATTCAAGGTATTTAATTGGTTAAGGATTAATGCTGTATTGGTTAAAATCGCTTCGAAAATTAGCCATTATTTGTCGTAAAAAGTAAATGACAAAAAAAAGTTATTGTGGGTTATCCATAAGAGATAGACATATACCATCACGGACTTTTCTGTAGACTTTTCAATGTGTACAATACTTAGTACATTATTTTGATAAAACTCGTAGGGTTCAGCCTGCGTTTGCAATGTAAGCGGAAAAAATGTAATTATTTACGACATCACATTAGAAACCTCAAAAATAACAATACTTCTCCACTATTTAATGGATGTTATTATACATATAAACCTTCCTCTTGAATCACTATCTATTAAAAAAAACCGCATCAAAATCCGTTGCGTAATTTCAAAGATTTAAGCATACAAAGGGACATAGGGACAGAGAAAGCGACTTTGTTTTATACTATGTAGTGAAGAGTAAAAGCGAGTTGCTTCACACACGTAAATATGGCAATACCAATTTTCTTTTCTTCTGACAGCCCTAATAATGAAAGTTTTTTTTCTACCAGCAGCGCTGATAACAAAGAGTTTTATATTATTAAACTTTTCTCAAACATGCTAATTGCCAAATTTCATCAAAATCATTACAGATCGTAACAGACAGACAAAGTTACTTTCACATTTATAATATTAGTATGGATTACTGTTTAACTAATTTTTGTGTATTTTTTTTATAATTACAACCTGGTATTTTTATTAATAATTGTATTATTATATTTTAGGCGAGCGTCCATTCTCCTGCGACATCTGCGGCGCTCGCTTCACGCAGCGCTCGAACCTGCACTCGCACCGCCGCGCCACCCACCTCGACGACAAGCGCTACCACTGCACGCAGTGCCCCAAGCGCTTCAAGCGCAGGAGGTATGTATGGCTTCACACGGGACTCGAACCTACACTCATCATCATCAGCCGGAAGATGTCCACTGTTGGCCAAAAGGGGGGGGGGGGCTGGTTGCCATAATCCCCACGCTTGGGGTTGGGGATCGCAGTGTTGGTGGTGAAGTTACAGAAGACGCTGCTGCCCATCTTCTGGATGTTCCCTTAGTCGCCTCTTACGACACCCACGGGAGGAAAGGGGGTGGTCAATTCTAGGCCGGATACCACACGGCACACCTGCACTCACACTACATACAATTAAAAATAAGATTGTATAAATGTGAATAAAAAAAAATCGCCTACCTAAAACTGAACTTTGAATTTAAAAACTTTGAACTGAAAAAGATAAGTGCTGCAGTCTATAAATATGTTAAGTAATAACATCGACTTTAACAGTCGGGAATAGCTGTGATAGCCGAGTGGTATGACCGTTGGACTGCCAAGTCAAAGGTCGCAAGTTCAAACCCCGGCACGCACCAAATCTATTCGAATTGGATGCTACTCGTATTCTCATTTTAGGTATATTGTGTAGCTCATTATTCTCTCATACTTGAAATGATTGTTAAACATACCTACAACATATTTTAAAAAGAGTAACTATGGTGTTTCTTGCCGGTTCTTCTCCATAGAAACGACTTTTTGGAACCGTGCAACTAGTTTGACGTATTGTAAGTGCTCTCTTGTAGCCTATATGAAATAAAATTCATGTGCGTAGTATAAATTAGTTATCAGTTGCTAAAAACGGTGAAGAAAAACATAGTGAGGGAACCGGCACACCTGAGAGATTTTTCAACGGTGTGTAAAGCCATGTCAGAGGCCTACAGGCGGTTTAAACTCTGACACCAGCCCCCTTACCATGAACTCTTAAAGCAGGACAGTTTACGTTGTGGAAGCGAGACGCCGCTACGTGCATGTAATGCTGGTTTCACCAACCATACGACACGCAGAACTAATGTGTCGTGGTATACTTCCAGACTCCTGGAGTACCACATAAAGGCGTCCCACACGGGCGAGAGGCCGCTGAAGTGCGAGTACTGCCACTCGTCGTTCGTGTACCCCGAGCACTACAAGAAACACATCCGGATACACAGCGGGGAGCGGCCCTACGTCTGTGAGGTAAATATTATTAAGCCGTGCTCGCCGCGGTCAATCTTGTGATGGATGACCGTTTTCACATGTCGAGACCCCTCCGTGCTTCGGAAGGCACGTTAAGCTGTTGGTCCTGCGCCTGATCTCTCTCCGGTCGTGTCGGTCTACCGTCCCATCGGACTATGAGAGTGAGGGAAGATAGAGTGCACCTGTGTCTGCGCGCATACTTACTTGTGCACTATAATATCTCCTGCGCAGATGGCTAGTCTCAGCTGAGACAGGCCGCCGTGACCGAAATTCGGTCAGGAGGACATTATTATTATTGCCGGTTATGTATATAATATAATATATTTACACGACTGCCCAAAAAAAGGAGTGTAATGTTTTCAGGATTCATGTATGTATGTATGTGAGTTTCTTTATTCCACCATAACTTCTAAATGCCTCAACCGATTTTTATGTATGGAGTGTCGTTAGAATCCTTACACTATCGCAAGTAACATAGGCTATAAAAAAATGAAACAAATAAAAAAATATCATGAAAAATATTTAAAAACACGTCTGCCATGACAAAAAACGAATTATAAAGTGAAAAACAAGTTCCATCGCAGTCGGGGGACCGTTCTGTGGAACACTGTCTTATGTTAGAGGTACCCAGACTGCGGTGGAACTTGTTTTTCACTTATTAGTTCGTTTTTTATGTAAGTACTAGCGGAGGCAGCAGACGTCGTCCTGCTCGGATAAGTAGCGCCACCTACCGGGTCCGATTGCGTTTTCAAACCATTCAGATTCCTCTAAAGTAAACACACAAAATTTCAGCCAAATCACTCCAGCCGTTTAGGAGTTAGGTGACAAACACACGTACTAACTAATTATATTTATATTAAGACTAACTGAGCCAGCGATTTCCTTCTCACCATTTAACCCTTCCTTGGTTATTTCTTTCGTCGTGTCGTTTATTATTTCACAAATATTCCAAAATTAGCCAGCAGGATTGGTCCAGCCATTCTGAAATTTAAGCGAGACTAGCGATCTGCAATTCATTTTTATATATAGAAGATATACACTGATAATTTGTCAAAAAATATAGATACGTCATATTATGCTAACAACATGAACGAGTAAAGTGTTCTGAACTGCACACATACATAATTATAAAACTTGATTTACTTAACATAGATGTGAAAGAGATAGTGTAATTATAACAATAAGAGTAAAAGAATAAACTAGTCTTTAAAACTTTCACGCGCATCAAACGTCTCTCAGGTTAGCCATCATCATCACTTGCCAAGCAATATGTCCCAATTAGGACATATTCGAGTCTTCACGTTACTAACATATCTACCTAATTTTGTATATAATATCATTGGGTACCGGTATCAATCGCTCTGAGGTCAAAATTTGACCGAAAATGTTTTAAATTTTATTCTATGCTTTTTGCATTTCTTCTCCACACAAACTTTAACTATGGCAAATCTCACTTCTCCAAGCGCGCGTAGTATTAATGATGAATAATGTATTTTATAAGAAGAAGGGGAAGCCAAGGCGTAGTTTTATTATGCAATTAAACGAGTAGGTAGTAGTTGTGACGAACCAAGCAGTCAAATAAAATGCTGTAAGTAGAGAACAGTGGCGTCTGCTCCACCGACAACAGCAAATCTCCTAAATGTATGAAGAAGAATAAAATGTTAAATACATATAAATGTTATAAAAATGTTTTGCTACAGATCTGCGGCAAGTCGTTCAACTCGCGCGACAACCGCAACACGCACCGCTTCGTGCACAGCGACAAGAAACCTTACGAGTGTGTCGCGTGCGGCGCCGGATACATGCGCAAGCAGCTGCTGTACGCGCACATGAACACCAGCGTTAGTATCATACACACACACACACACACACACACACATATACCAAATACGCAAATTTTGACGACACATACACCTAAGCAAACTCACAGATTACAGTCATATACATAATATACCACAAAGTACTTTCACAAACTTCAATCATACTACACATACACACACACAGACACTCTTTCTCACACACACATACACACACGCGCACCCACGTACGCATCTACACACACACAGACACACACATACATACACACACTCACACACACCTACACTAATCATACACACCCCAGGCTACATTGACACAACCTACACTCACTAATCTCGACTACACACGTAGTCTACATACGTTCCAAATAATTAAAAAAAAACAACGTTAGAGCAATATTTAGAAGTTTGGTTCTGTGACTTATCAAACGGAATGGATAATAAACATTAATATTTTATGCGTCGCGCCGTCGGGTAAAAAAATAAATAATGACCCATATTACTTTCAGGGACACTTGGCAGAATCAATAGTAGTCAATCAGCCGAGAGTTATCAAAGTCACGGAGAATGTAAGTATATGGTGTATTTATATAACTACTTCTGCTTCTTATCGTATGGTTGATGAAGAACCTGTTGTCAGAGTTAAAACCGCCTGTAGGCCTCTGACATGGCTTTACACACCGTTGAACAATCTCTCAGCTGTGCCGGTTTCCTCACGATGTTTTCCTTCACCGTTTTAGCAACTGATAACTAATTTATAATACTCACATGAATTCGAAAAGACATAAGTGCGTGAACTTACGATCTTTGACTTAGCAGTCAAACGGTCATACCACTCGGCTCACTACTAGCTGGGTTCGATTCCCGCGCGGGACAAAAATTGTGTGATCCGCAGATGTTTGTTCAGAGTTTAGGTGTTTGTGTATGTGATGTTTCATGAGAGAAATACCTAGTATGGGGTGACATTTAAAAAAAACACAATTTTTAATGTTTTGTTTGTTTTTAAAAGTAGACTATAATCAAGTACGTGTTTATTTCCAGGGCATGGCTTCACAGCCCGGGGATATTCATTTAATAGAAGCCAAGTCTGACAAATTCGATTCGGTAAGTTTAACTTTGATGATTCTTTCACCCATTCGTTCTCTCGCATCTGTTCTCACTCATTCACCCAACCGTAATATCGTACACTCATTCTCTTTCGTAACCATTCTGTTTCATTCATGGATCCCTCAACCAATCGTTATCATTCATTCGTTCTCTAATATTATTATGTACTTGTCCTCTCATGCATTATTTTGTTTTGACTCATGCACCCAACCGTAATGTCGTACATTCACTCGTTCTCTTGCAAGCCTTTTCTCATTCATTCAATCGTTCCCTCCGTCAATCGTTCTATCATTCATCCTATATTATAATAATATGTTACGTATTCTTCGTTTCAGATATTTGAGTCGAGTGAATTAGAAGGTAGCAAATCCGTTGGTGAGAATTATTTTTATTGTATCTTACCTAAGCTAATATAATTAATATAACACATAACATAACATCACGCCTGTATTCCCCGAAGGGGTAGGCAGAGGTGTACATATAGTACACCCACATTTCGCCAGTTATGTTGTAAGTCCCAGTGTAATAGGGGGCGAGCCTATTGCCATCAACCGGGCACTAATCCAGACTTCGTGCTGCTACTGAGAATTACCTAATGGAAAACTCAGTAACACTTTTGCCCGACCCGGGTTTTGAACCCAGGACCTCTTGGTCAGCAGTAATTAATATAATATCCATAATAATAATTATTGGTATTTGTGCTTGATTAATGACAAAACGAAACTGCACAAACTACACTCCGTGCTGCTAATAAGAATTACTTAATGGTGCATACAGGTTACATTAACACTGCCCGACTTGGAAATCGAACTCAAGACCTTACGCGCAGCAGTCGTGGTTTGCGACCACTGGACCAACGAGGCAGATTTGCCTGTAGTCCTCAGAATATTTTTACTTATTGCTATTTGTATTTATTTTTAGTAAAATCAGAGGGTGACGGTGTCATAGAGGGAACAAAACTATATATAACTGAAGATAAAAAGATAATTCTACAAGATAGTGAGTATTGTTAATACGTTATAGGTCCCAAACAACAGGGAAGATAAAAATTTAGATAGTGGAAAATAACCTAACATTATTATGTTGGTAGAGTGTAAAGTGTGTTAGCGATCTGATTGGCGAAGTAGCTAAGCGATTCGACTGCTGCGCTAAGGGTTGCAGGTTGGCTTTCCGCACGGGACAAAGATTTGTGTGACCCGCAGATGTTTGTCCCGAGTCAAATTGTGATAATTAAAGTTGGTGAAACGCACCCACGATACAGGAGACATTCCGAGTGTGGGGCGACGATTTCCTTATGTAATTTTTATATATATATATTTTTACAGATAAAACAACACTGAATTTAATACAAGACAGTGAGGATCCTACGCTGTTAACTATACGTAAGTTTTACATATAAAAATTATATTTGATTGATATGATAATAACTTACTAAATTATTGGTAAATTTTGACAATAAGCTCGACTATAAGAAGATAGTTCTGTAATCTTCATCAAAAATTAATTAAATTTGAATTTCACATAAAAATGTCGAAAGTAGCCTCATTAGGAAACTTCAGCCCACTTACCATGAGCTCTTAAAACAGGACAGTTTATGATGAGGAAACGAGCAGCCGCTACGAGCAGTGTAATGCGGCGTCTCGCTTCTACGTATTAAACTGTCCTGCTTTAAGAGTTCATGGTAAGGCAGTACGTCCGTCACCCTGGACGGTTGAGCAGTGCTAGTCGAGTGGTATGACCGTTGGACTGCCAAGTCAAAGGTCGCAAGTTCAAAACCCGGCACTCACCAATGTCTTTTCGAATTCATGTGCGTACTATAAATTAGTTATCAGTCGCTAAAAACAGTGAAGGAAAACATCGTGAGGAAACCGGCACACCTGAGAGATTTTTCAACGGTGTGTAAAGCCATGACAGAGGCCTACAGGCGGTTTAAACTCTGACACCAGGTTGTTCATCAACCATACGATAAGTAAGTCAGTACCCTGGACGGTCAACCTCGCTACCATCCTTGTTAACTGACCAATCTCTACTCCACGGGGTGACCTATTTCTTACAAAGTTTCTTTCTCGACACGAAGAAGATAGATAGATTTCTCTTTATTGTACACCAAATACAAGCTTAAGTACAGTCTAAGATACTTTAAATTTTTCGTTTTCAGATAACATTGGGAATAGAACCGATGCAACGGTACTTGAAGCAGTCGATGCCAGTGAATTTGGAGAACAGACTGAGGTTCGTATTATTAGGACAAACACGCTCTCTTAAATTTACACCGATAATTTGTCTATCTTGTCTCTCAAAATGTATGTATTTGCAACAAGGACTTATCGCCCTTATGATCTTAAGTAGTATGGTTAAATGTACGGCGCCTACTTTCACCGTACTAGTCAGTTTTGAACATATTTATAAACCCATAGACTACACACAAGAAAAAATTGTGTAAGATTAATAAAATTGCAAAATACCTAGTCTGGAAAATATATGCCAATCACACAAGAATTTGTCTCGTTCGGAGATCAAATCCGCGAACCCCAGCGGTCCAGTCTAAGCTCTTAGCTACTGAACATCTGGTCGTCAATAATTTTACAAATACATCATTTGACGATAACTAAAATTACACTTTTTATTATAGATCGTAGCGGACGATGGAAACGGTGGCATGGTGCGTCTCATACAGATCAAGCTGCCGGACGGTAACAACGGATGGGTCGCCATTAACCGCTGACGTCACGATCCTACACACAACTTGAACAGTGATCAAATGTTTGACAGACAGACGGACAACGAAGTGACCCTATAAGGGTTCCGTTTTTCTTTTGAGGTACGGAACCCTAAAAACCAACTATAAGAGATATATTAATGATTGAGCAGTGAAAACATATGAAATCATCAGAAACCTTAAAGTGTGACGTGAGCGGGGATTAGAACCTGCGACTTCCGCTGATTCGTGGCGTTGCTCTCCCAACTGTGCTACCGTGTCGCTGTAAGCGCTTATTAAATTTGAAATTGTGATAAAATAAAATAATTTTACAATACACGTTTCCTATAATAACGTTGGTGAGTGTTATCCATATTATTTACTATATATCCCGGTTATACTCACGTGTGTATTCGGGAATGCCCGACTAGTTTCGAACTCGAACGGAGCCCTTATTCATGAGCTGGTTTCAGTTCAGCTCTCGACTCTGCCGCGTAACCAGTTCATGAATAAGGGCTCCGTTCGAGTTCGAAACTAGTCGGGCATTCACGAATACACACGTGAGTATAACCGGTATATATAGTAAATAATACACGTTTTCTATAGATTTTACAATACTCATATTTAAAACGCATTTTCACGTCGTATGTCTTTGCGACTTTGTGGGACATTTGCCTTGTTCACACTACCCACTGGTCGAGAGGTAGTGTTGTTCAGTGCGACTTATATAAAGCGAATCGCGTCCTCACTATTCGAAACATGTCGAGGGACACGGAGGTCGGGACACGTAAAAAGTCGTGTCGAGCATAAAAGTCGCGGGACAAATGTCTTCTAGTTAAAACACGGCTTTAGTTTTTGTATTGGCCAAGTTGTTAATTATTATATCTTCGAAGAATAATACATTTGTATTAAAAATATAAATTTTAAAAAATCTGTCGTGAGACGGAATTTTTATGCGTAGAAAATTGGTCTGTGTCAAAAAAAATCCTTGTAGAGTACGAGTATTTACATGTACTTAAATTGTATTTAGCCAATGTGTACATCAAGAAAGTAATTCCGATGTAAGTTCCAATTTCATATTTATTAGCAAATACGTTTAAATAATTTGTAGATACTCAATAAATTGTTAAGTTTTGTAATCATGTAAATAATTTACAGTAGTATAACTAAATAAAGAAACTGTTTTGCATTTTTTAGATATTGCACACATAGTGACGGAGTTTATGTGTAACATGCATTTTATTTGATGAGAATAAGTATTTGGACTTATTTTTTCAATTGTGTTAGTTGTATAATAGTTGTTACTAGTTAATCACACTTGATAAAGTAATATTTATTACAATGTACAGTACGTATTACGTATGTACGTTAAGGTCCATCTTTCATATACTACAAGTAATAATTTTTTGTTAAGTTACTCAAGTGTGTCAAAGTTTCCCTATTGATCAAGTTACTGTTACAGACGTCTTAAAATTGAGTTATCAATTGATTTTTAATTATAATTATGAGGGTATGTCTGATGATGATCGTATGCATAGCTCAAGCTGGCCCATATAATTGTCTGTTGTCCAATTGTGTATCTGAAGGTCAATTTTACAATCGCCAGATAGATTTTATCAGTAAAATTCATATTTTAACGTTTTGACATTAACTGTCAAAATGACATTTTTATCCTTCAATTAAATAATTAGTCTAACTCGACGAAAAAATCGGCCCTAAACGATTTAACTCAACCGAATATTAGAATTGGGAAGATGACTACGATTTTTTATTTATTCTAAAAAAAGGAGTAGAATTGATATGAAAACTGAAAAACCGGCCAAGTTTGAGTCTGACTCGCGCACAAAGGGTTCCGTGCCATTATCTGAAAAAACTGCAAAAAAATCATGTCAATTTTCTGGGGGTCCCATGCAAACGACCGTGATTTTTTTGACGTTTTTATTTTAATGTACAAGTCATTATACCTATTTATAGTTTTTTTTTGCTTCATAATATCTGGATACGGTATTGAGTTCCATTAAGTTTTAAGTAGCAATTTTAATAATTGTTAATTATAATTAGGCAATTAATAGGTGCTAATTAAGTGTACATTAGTAAATTAGGTAGTTAGTAAAATATTGTTTGTATATATCTGTAAGATACCGTTAAATAAAAGAATTTTATATAAGTATCTACTATTTTTATTTATCTTCTATACTATATTTAAAAAAAAATGCCCAAAACAACTGCGCCAAATTGGGTAATTCTGTTTTGTGTTCGTTATTGTCAGTACAACGGTCTTTTAAATCTCTGAAAAGACTAAAAGAAGTCGTTGGGTTTAGTAGATTTGGTTCGAGCGAGATACTATTTTTATTGCACTCCAAGAAACACAGAATATAGAAAAAACCAAAAACAGTGCAAGTGGCGGTCTTTAACTTAGAGCGATTTTTTCAGAGATTGGAAATTTAAAAAGAAAAATTCCTGGTTTCACGGTTCGCAATGTACCAGAATATCAGAAGTCTAATGGAGATAACCCAAGTCCTTCAGGTCATTGCGGATAAACAGGACTCAAACATCCTGAAAACATTTATTCGTGCTCAAATTTTGTAACTGTTTTTGTATTAATTATGGACATGTTCTGAATTAAAGATTTATTATTATTATTAAACGCTTGGGTTCGGTTTAGATTCGTTTCAAAGTCCGTAATGTACTAGGATATCATAAGTCTAGAAATAAATCGTTGTTTGGTGGGTTCTCAAAATACAACATTCGCCGTGCCGCTGTTTTGGAACGTTGAGTACTAAGATATTAGAAGTCCGATGGCAATTACCCACACAAATGAAACCGCGATGCACAGGTAGTTTTATAGTATAAGGAAATAAATAAGACAGGGTTATTAGCATATCTTTTAATTATACACCAAATAATAACATATTTATTAGGCACCAAAATAATACTAATTCTGTAAAGGAGATGTTTCATTTTTGTATGGGTCCCCGGCCATAACATGTATCTATTAGCGAAGTTGGGAAACTAACCGCTGAATAGAGTAAAGTTACATTTTTTCATAACATCTAATGTTTTTTGTGCCAATAATAAACATAAAAAATGTTTGACGATTGTCATGAGTTACGAATGGTTCATCGAGGTATATCTATGGAGTCGCCCTAATCTTCTATAAAAATATACAGTTATTGAGGGAATCGACATGGTAACAACAAATTACTGTTTGTCTCTTTCTAACTATACTTCATAAAATATAGCTTGATACCTGTGACGTTAGCGACTCCGTTTTAAAGACAGCTTTACTAAATTTATTTCTGAAAAAGTTCAAGTTTTTAAATATGAATACGACATTTGTGTATAAAAATAGAACACATTTTTAAAAACAATCATGTTATTATAAAGATACCAGTAAAAACAAGGGTAATTTAAATAATTTCTAATTTTTCTTAAATATTTTTTTGTTTGTTAGCTTATTTTATAAACGCGTTTTGAAGACTGGTAGGGACGTGTAACTGACTGACAGACGAATATCGATAAAATAATAGTATGAAAATTTCACTAGTATTAAATGGATAAAATTATTAAATAAAATAATGTTTTTACTATAGATTCGTATTTTTTTAGTCTGGCAATAATGGTTTCGCGTGCAGGAAACAAGCGGGCGCTATCTTTTTTGAGTCAGTACGAGTGCCGACGCGACGCCTTGTATACGCTACCTATTGTTTTGTTGTTATTGTGTTACTTTGTTAAGTTTTGTTGTCTCTTTATTTGTTGTTTTTTCTTGCACCACAATGCCGAAAAGAAATAATAAATGAATAATGAATGGCAAAATAAACCGATAGTGGGAAGTTTTCTAAAGAAAACATTTATTTTCACCTTATTATGATTTAAACTTAGGTACATCTTTAATTCTTTCTCATTCTTTCTTTCAATGTCGTTACAATGTCATTTTTTATAAAACTCATTACGACATAGATATCGATAAAATACGAAAGACGCTCCCATCCCTAGTAATGTCATTCTGACAAACGTCACAGGTATCAAGCTATATTTTATGAAGTATAGTGTAGTTGTACATAAGGAAAGCGAAATGACATGTAGATTGTTTTTGCTAATTCTGGCAACATTTGAGCGGTGACGTCACGATAATGTGTTTGGGTGCCGATACCGCCATGTTTTGTGATTGATTTGTGGTATATTGGCTGTCAAGTGGTTGCGTTAACGTATCTTTTTTGTGATTTTTATTAAATTTGAAGACAAGGAGCTGAATCTAAGCTCCTTTTTGAAGTCTGGGCTTGAATCCAAGATCCCTCAGTGTAGTATAATACAGTGTAGCTCTCGTAAGAACGAAAATCGGCCTCTAATATCATTTGACGGGTTAGTGTTCGTTTTCATGAATTATTTGGTAAAATAATTACAAGTAACTAATTACATTTATCACTATATACTCATATACACGGTCATTAAGTAATATTAGTTAGTTACGTTAGGTTAGAAATTCGGTTTCTAACTAAACAATTTTTATTTTAGGCGCAAAGTAACGAAACATCGCTTAATCAAAAAACGTTATTGGCGAATTGAAGAAAAAAATAATAGAATTACAAAGTCTTTTTGATACAGAGCCCTTGTCACAACTTACTTTTGTCGCTCTCCAGTCTAACCAAATTTGTTTCACGTGCGCGCCTATTCGCAGACCAGCCGTTATAAGCTATAACATTAAAACATATAGCTACTGATAGGAGGACATGAATAGCGGTCGATCTGTGTGGCTTTAACGTCGTAACGACCTCCGCAAAAAAAAACTGGTTTTATTATAATAAATAACTATTTCAACTTGTTTCATTTTGCCGAAATTTTCTTATGTAGAAGTATCTTTTGATTTCGTTGACTTAGAAGTTACATTTTTTACAGGTACATATCCCTAAAAATATGTTAACCAACATGGAACCTCCTTTGTAAAAGTCAGTTCATAACATAAAATCGATTAAGAAATTATCGATATCGATGATCTTTGACCATTCTATCTGGAGCATCCCTTATGATTTCCGCCATGTTTTGCATCCTAGGAGACAGTAGGTAGGCACCCGTTTTTTGTAGGTATAACCGGTCCATATATTCCTTTGTCTGAGGTTATGAATGGTTGAAGAGATGACACTTTGATCTATGAGACAGAAAGCGTAATTTTTTTTTCAATTGTAGCTATCTTTAGCTTAATTCTAAACGCGCGTATTTCCCTTCAGACCCGGCTTAATATTTACAATTATCGTAATTCTTAGTTTACTTATGACATCGAATCTCCGCTACTAAGTATGCGATACTGTCCCTTATCTTTGGTTGCTCAAACACTGTTCAGGAATTCCTTACAATAGCAATACATGTTTAGATGTGGATGGGTGGCACTGATACAGCTTGGCTCATTACCGTACCTGTGAATGAAACAACCATATTATGCTTCTAGATTTTGCCCGCGGCTTCCCTCGTTAACCCCTATATAAATTGTAATTTATTTAAAAAAAAGTAACTTATGTCCATTCTCGGGTCATAAACTTTCTATATGCCAAATTTTATCATAATCCGTCCAGCGGTTTAGTTGTGAGGGTGGAACAGACAGACAGGCAGAGTTAATTTCATATTTATAATATTAGTATTATATAATAAAATAAATAAAATAAAAATGCCTTTTATTTCCAGTTTTACACACAAACACTTAAAAAATATCTCTATACAGTTTCTTTATCTATTAACTAATTTACTAAAAAGAGATTTTTACTTATTAAACTGATTAAAAACTAATTATTTCTTTGGAACCCCCCTCAGGTAAAGGCCAAGCACACTACTGTTATAAAGGCAAAAGTTTGTGAGTGTTTGTTACCTCTTCACGCTAAAACGGCTGGAACGATTTTGATAAAATTTGGTATGGAGGTAGCTGACACCCTGGATTAACACATAGGCTATACTTTTAACCCGAAAAATGTAGCGGGTAACACCGCGAGGCGCAGTTATAACAATAAGATAACAACTTACGCGTTCGTTCTCGATATATCTCTCGAGTCGATCACATATCGATCCTCCCTCACGTAGTAGATCATTGACGCCTCATATACGCTCTGCCCTGGATCGACTACTATCTGTTATTAAAAAAACAAATTAAGAGCCATTTTACATTTTTACGCAGTTTCCAAGAGTTCGGACGCCTAATTTACCATCTTAGGTAGTACCATAAAAAAATTAGTATATCAGGAATTTATATTTAAATGTAAAATGTAGACCAATCTTTCGAATTGACACATAAGCTAATACAAAAAATAACTTAATTGCTATATGGTGATCAATCTCCCGCAACTGGTTTTCTGAAAAATCATCGCAGAGTCAATTTCGGGCTCCAAATGCTATCATTTACAATCACAAATTTAAACAATGAAAATACATTAAGCATTAGGCATATATTTTTATTGAAACTTACGGTGCCAAATTTTCGATTAATAACACTTTTAATTGATGAAAAAAATAAAACTGAAACCTATTTTCACGGTTTATACTGTAATTTTATCGCGTCTTCTTGGTTTATATAAAGGTATATTTAAGATTTTCAATATTACTTGGAAAGGAGGGAAGGAAGGCCTTTGCCCTGCAGTGGGACAATACGGGCTTATAATAATAATATTACTTCAAATCACAATAAATTACAATGCACAAACGTAGAATGATCAGTCGGGCCCGAGCGCCCAGAGAGGTAGGAAGTGTGTCATTTTTTTTCTCATTACAAATTACGAAAATTCCTATTGCAAACGCATGTTTATACTACGACCACAACGTTTTCATTTTCTATGTATTATTATCATTCGGTTTGTTTTATTAACAAGTAAAGAAAATAATTTAATAGTTTATGATATTTTATTAGATCAATATTCAGCTACTTTAATCTTGACTTACTATTTTAGTCCGCGCCTTGGTCCACTTTGATTTATTCTACGCATAAAAAGTAGCTTGTAGCCTTTATTATGTTAATCCATGTTATAAACTATCTATGTGCAATTTTTTTTTCTATATCATTTTAACCGTTTTTGCGTAATTGAGTAATAATCCTCCAAAAATACAACGCTTACATTTGTTAATAAATAAATTTTACAAAACATGATATATTTATATTTGATGATTATATTATTATTGTAGAAATTATAATTTGTCTAAATAAATTACTAATGAATTAAAAATATTTTCATAAATCTCGAACAAGAAACATTGTCATAACGATCAAGATTTTTATGTCCGTCTCAAAACTCGCGCTACACTGTTTGCATTGTTTTTGTGTGGCTCAATGGAAAAAAGAAATAATATTATAATATAATCCAAATTGATAAATAAAATTAGAAGAAAAATTATGAACACGAGCGGGACTTGAACCCGCGCCCGTCGCAGTACCGTGACACTGCTCGTACCCATCGAATTTCAAGTTCGATTCGATGGGTTCGAGCAGTAGCGATAGCTCAGTTGATTAGAGCTAGGCCACGGTACAGCGAAGGTCGCGGGTTCAAGACCCGCTCGTGTTGATCATTTTTCAAATTCCCTTTATCAATTTAGATTTAAGCTTAGATTCAAGA
Organism: Abrostola tripartita; assembly: GCA_905340225.1. Taxonomy (NCBI): domain Eukaryota; kingdom Metazoa; phylum Arthropoda; class Insecta; order Lepidoptera; family Noctuidae; genus Abrostola; species Abrostola tripartita. Next base: position 7,283,935 of record HG996512.1, read on the forward strand.
TTAGCGACATGCTAAAATGAGACCAAAAGTCATAAGTATAATGTAATTTACTCTCGACCGAATTTCGGTCACGGAGGCCGATCTTATCTGAGACTACGCAGGAGATATTATAGTGCACAAGTATGCGCGCAAACACAGGTGCACTCCCTATTCCCTCACTCTCATAGTCCGATGGGACGGTAGACCGACACGACCGGAGAGAAATCGGCTTAAAGTGCCTTCCGAAGCACGGTGGGGTCTCGACATGTAAAAACGATCACCCATCACAAGACTGACCGCGGCGAGCACTGCTTAACCTCGCAGATCGACTGATCTGTGCGGTAGTAAGTAATGTATCAAGATATTGACCAACGTAGTGTGATATATTCCTTATGATATAAATTCAGTAAGCAAAGGATACAAAAAAAAATTAGGTCATTATTTCGAGTTGAATTTTATGTTTAAGGATTCTATACCATATAACATAATAGAATAGAATAGAAAAACATTTATTCAGCATGGACAGTCACAACACACAAACATAAGTTAAAATAACATGGCTTAAACTCCGATTTGGATGACATTTAGTATGTATACATATTTAAATGGGTTCCTGGATGGTTTGCAAACACAATTGGACCCGGTAGGTGGCGCTGCTTTCCCAGGCAGTACGACGTTGCCATAATCCCCACGCTTGGCAAGCGGCTTGGGGATCGCAGTGTTGGTGGTGAAGTTACAGAAGACGCTGCTGCCCATCCGGAGTTTCCCTTAGTCGCCTCTTACGACACCCACAGGAGGAAAGGGGGTGGTCAATTCTAGGCCGGATACCACACGGCACGGCCGGATCCGCTTGAGGAAATAAAAGCTTGTTATAGACAAACCTTTAACTGGTAGTTCTCCTTGGCAATCTTAACATGAGCTCCAAACTTGCCGACATAGCCATCAGCATCTTTCGCCTTTAAGAAGGACAGCATCTTACTGTTCGCATGCTGCCTCATCACCCATTTAATAGAATCCAACGCGCGAGGAACACATTTGGCCCTAAAATAAAAAACATCACTCCAAAATTATAAAGGCGAAACTTTAAATATTACCACAAAAAATTTCAAAATTTGACAATATTAAATAAATAAATAAAATAAAATAAAGTTTAAATAAAATAAAGTTTATTAACACAAAAACCTTAACATACAAATTCGTACAATGCTCATAGGAACAAAAATCTTTGGGGAAAAAAGGCTGCATAAATAGTGGAAAACCCTGCCTCCTAAACTAGGGGGAACCCTGTGACTTAGGAGTCAGTGTCCTACTGTAACTTCGTGTACAATTAATCCTTTATGTATATGTTATATCATAATGAACCTATAATGACCTGGTTTAACTATGAATATGAATGTGTAGGTATGTGTGTTTAAGGAGGGTCATGTGGTTGTTTGGTGTGGTGTGTAGTGTTGAGGTATGGTGTGTTGTGGAATGGTGTGTTGTGTTGTGGTATGGTGTGTTGTGATGTGATGATGTGGTGTGGTGTATGACGGGGGGGGGGGGGGGTTGTGTTATGTGGGGGTGAGTGTGGTCGTGAGGGGAGTGGTCTAGTGGTGTTGCATTGTTTCAGTCTTCAGATTTGTAGAATAGTGATTTTTTTTTTTTTTTTTGTGCCTAAATTATTTTAGTAATAAGATCTTCTGTACGAGAATAGTCTTGATCAAACAGCCAGTTTTGTAGTTTAGTTTTAACTTCGTGTTTGTTTAAATTGCTTAATTGCATATGTTTATTCACCCTTCTGTAAATGAGCGAGCTTATTACATAGAGCTGGCGACTAGCGAAGGATGTTTTGTGAGGGACAGATGGGCATGCATATTTGGCTTTACGAGTGGTAGGATCTAATAGAGAAACCTGACAATGCTTTCTGAGGGTGGCATTAAGCACAAAGAGCTGCCTCACAGTAAGTACCCTGCATTCCGCATACAATTCATTAGTGGGAAATCTATACGGTTTGCTGACCATCACCTTAAGCACAGCCCTCTGGGCACGCTCTAACCCAAGGAGTTTAGTCTTCGTAGTGCCACCCCAAACCGGAATGCAATAGTTGATGACAGACTGGCAAAGTGCAAGATAGACCATTTTTAATGTTTTGCGGTCAGCGCAGTGCCTTAGGGACTTGAAGATGTATATAAGTTTCCTTACCCTTGACGTTAGGCTCTCAACTTGAAAGTACCACTTTAGTCCGTCATCAATCACTACACCCAGATATTTGGTTTGACTGACACGTGATAGTGGTATACATGAACATGAGGTGGAGCCTATGCAGGTATGAGCAAAAAGTTTTAAATCAGATGGGGCTTTGGTTCTGTGACTGATAGAGAAAGGAATGTAGTTGGTTTTAGACAAATTAAGTGATAGAAGGTTATTTTGCAGCCACCTCATGACTATTTGTAGCGATTTTTCTGCATGATACTTTATATTAAAAGGGTAACATTGCCAAATGTTTATTAGTCCCACTTAAATAGAGAAAAACGCAATCAAAACTATTAATAAAGTGGCGATATTACCTAAGATTATCAGTCAATGTTAATAAGACTGTCTTGGAAAACCATAAGAAAGTTAATTCGTGGATAATTAATAGGTGGCGAATAATAAGTGGCAATATTACCTTGAAAATTAGGCAGTGTTGGACAGCGATACAAAATAGTCTTATTACGATAACAATTATGCAGTCATTTACTGATTTATAAAGTGGCAATATTATCTTATAGATTCAGTTACTATATTTTCTTCGAACACGATAATAAACTTTTACAAAAAAAATTAAAATAATGAAGTGGCGATATTACCTCATAGGTTCAGTAAGTGTGTTGATGTAGTCTATTAGGGCATCCGCCGTCTTCTGGTACATCCTATCGTCCTCCGACACGTTCTTCCAGGCGAGACAAGCACACCAGTGAGGTTCTATTCCCGCCTCGCTACACGATCTGTTTCTTGGTATCTGAAATTAATAACATTGACACAAAAGTTTAGTGCACTCACGTTTCGCCAGCTATGTCGGTCCCAACGTAATAGGGAAGAGCCTATTGCCCTTACCTGGGCACAATACCAGACTCCGGGCTGCTACTGAGTATTTCCTAATAAAAAAATCTATCAACACTTTTGTCTGATTTTTGAACGGTGTGTAAAGCCATGTCAGAGGCCTACACTCCTACAGGCGGTACACCACGAGCCCGCCCCGGCCTCACTCACCGGCTCCAGCAGGCTGAGCCCCCGCAGCAGGTCGGCCCCGGCCACGCGGTAGGTGTTCCTGAGCCCGCCCCGGCCTCACTCACCGGCTCCAGCAGGCTGAGCCCCCGCAGCAGGTCGGCCCCGGCCACGCGGTAGGTGTTCCTGAGCCCGCCCCGGCCTCACTCACCGGCTCCAGCAGGCTGAGCCCCCGCAGCAGGTCGGCCCCGGCCACGCGGTAGGTGTTCCTGAGCCCGCCCCGGCCTCACTCACCGGCTCCAGCAGGCTGAGCCCCCGCAGCAGGTCGGCCCCGGCCACGCGGTAGGTGTTCCTGAGCCCGCCCCGGCCTCACTCACCGGCTCCAGCAGGCTGAGCCCCCGCAGCAGGTCGGCCCCGGCCACGCGGTAGGTGTTCCTGAGCGCGCCCCGGCCTCACTCACCGGCTCCAGCAGGCTGAGCCCCCGCAGCAGGTCGGCCCCGGCCACGCGGTAGGTGTTCCTGAGCCCGCCCCGGCCTCACTCACCGGCTCCAGCAGGCTGAGCCCCCGCAGCAGGTCGGCCCCGGCCACGCGGTAGGTGTTCCTGAGCCCGCCCCGGCCTCACTCACCGGCTCCAGCAGGCTGAGCCCCCGCAGCAGGTCGGCCCCGGCCACGCGGTAGGTGTTCCTGAGCCCGCCCCGGCCTCACTCACCGGCTCCAGCAGGCTGAGCCCCCGCAGCAGGTCGGCCCCGGCCACGCGGTAGGTGTTCCTGAGCCCGCCCCGGCCTCACTCACCGGCTCCAGCAGGCTGAGCCCCCGCAGCAGGTCGGCCCCGGCCACGCGGTAGGTGTTCCTGAGCGCGCCCCGGCCTCACTCACCGGCTCCAGCAGGCTGAGCCCCCGCAGCAGGTCGGCCCCGGCCACGCGGTAGGTGTTCCTGAGCCCGCCCCGGCCTCACTCACCGGCTCCCGCAGGCTGAGCCCCCGCAGCAGGTCGGCCCCGGCCACGCGGTAGGTGTTCCTGAGCCCGCCCCGGCCTCACTCACCGGCTCCAGCAGGCTGAGCCCCCGCAGCAGGTCGGCCCCGGCCACGCGGTAGGTGTTCCTGAGCCCGCCCCGGCCTCACTCACCGGCTCCAGCAGGCTGAGCCCCCGCAGCAGGTCGGCCCCGGCCACGCGGTAGGTGTTCCTGAGCGCGCCCCAGCCGAGCACGTCCAGCACGGTCGCGTGCACGTCGTGCGGCGTGCTCAGCGCGTCCTTGTTGCCCTCCAGCGTGGCCGCCGCGTGCGGGCGCTGCGAGCGCAGGCGCGTCGGCAGGTGGATGAACATTAAAGGCAGCCGCTCTTCTAGCTTGCCTTGCAGTGTGTCGCGGACTTTTGCGAACCTGTTCGTATAACCAAACATTTTTTTATCCCGTATTGAGGTTATAATTCTCCACCACCGGCCCTGATATAATATTCCACCTCCACTGATATAATTATTAACCCCCTTCTGATATAATAACCCTCCCCTCACATATATCATAATAAATATCCCCCAGATATATAGAATACAAGTACCTGGGCCCATGGTCCCCCATGACGATGAGAAGCGTATCCTTGAAGGTGTCTCTCTGGACTAGAGTCTTCATGAAGTCAACCATGGCATCGTCGGCCGTGGAAATCATGTTGAAGTCTCTGTGGGTGATGTCGGCGATGAACGTGAAGCAGAATCGCTTGCCATCTAGCTTAAGAAACTGTTGGGGGAAAGAAAGAAACAATAAGACACATCACGACTATATTCCTCAGTGTGTGGCCGTTAATATTTAAGAACAGGAATTTTCTATTGATTTGTTCTAGTAAGCATTATTCCATGTGGCTCATGCCGATACGAAGAAGAAGAGTTCTGTAGCTGGGGGACATACTGTTTATACACCTGGAGGACCTGCACCCGGCGGACCTACACCTGGGGGACATACTGTACATAGACCTAAATGATCTGCACCTGGAAGACATACACTGGGGTGACCTGCACCTGGCTGTTCCGCACGGTTATGAAATTTAGTATGTCATAACTATACTGTGTACCGTTTTTTAACCAATGTTGCGCCAATAACATTTACACCTATTTTTACCCGACTACGGCGTTAAAAAGGAGGGTTAAGATTACTTATGCTATCATTGTCATCTATATTACCTGATCAGTGATATTCATCATCAGCTGGTACCGCGGTGTGTCCCCAACGCAGTAATTGGGGCCAGTCTTGCGCCGCGGCTTCTTGCCTTTGCCTTGCCCTTTGGACTCTTCAAGGTAGAACGCCCGAAGGTAGTGGTCTGCCGGCTGGTGGCGGAACCCGTTGAACCTGTATTGGAAGGTGCCGATCCAGGGCATGTCCTCGAAGTAGGCTGTTCGGTACCTGGGTGGGGAAAAAATATTTTACTATTGTAACTATTACGCCGTTCTTATTCACGGTTTTATTACGCCGTTTTTGTTCGGGATTGCCTGAGTAGTATGTGGACTTTTTTTTTTAAATAGGTCCCGACTTGTAATTTTTTCATTATTTTACTAGCTACGCCTAGCGGTGTTACCCGTACATTTTTACGGGTAAAAAAGCCTATATGTAAATCCAGGGTGTCAGCTACCTCCATACCAAATTTAAGCAAAATCGGTCCAGCCGTTTGAGCGTGAAGAGGTAACAAACCTTTGCCTTTATAATATATGAGTGTTATAATTGTTTTCATTTTTATTGATCTTTTTTGGATCGCATTGTTTTTTGGATCAAAAAAATATTTTTTTTTCTTTATAAATAGTCTGATTTAAAACTCACCCATCATCTTTAAGCTTATAGAACAAGAAAGGCATGGAGTCCATACTGCCATTATTCCTCATTTTCTTCCTCACGTCTGGCAACTCCAGTTCATTCTTCCCCGTTAGAATGGGGAATAATGCCGCCGGTGTACCGTCCCCGACAATATTGTAACTGCAATCATAATTAGAAACTAAATATCGTAACAATGAAACCCGCAAAAGATATACTGCCGTGTGGTATCCGGAATGGAATTGACCACCCCCTTTTCTCCCGTGTCGTAAGAGGCGACTAAGGAAAAATTCAGAAGATGGGATGGGCAGCGTCTTCTGTAACTTTACCACCAATAGTGCAATTCCCAAGCCGCTTGCCAGAGACTGGATGGCGAAAACGGGAGAGCAGGCCTTGTGGCGTACTCTGGGGGAGGTCTACGTCCAGCAGTGGACTGCAATAGGCTGATGTGATGATGACGTGTTATAGTAAACCCACATATCGCCAGTTTTGTTATAGGTCCCAAAGTAATAGGTAGCGAATGGCGAGCCTATTGCCATTAACCGGTAATTTAATCTCCAAGCTGGTACTGAGAATTATCCAATAGGTACAAAAACCTAGTAAATTTTGCCCCACCCAGGATTTGAACCCAGGACCTCATGCTCAGCAGTCGCGGTTTTTTTAGTACAGGCTTAAATTTAAGTGAAGAACCGGTAAGAAACTAACTTACCCATTGAGTAACGTCCCTGTAAGTACCTTCGTGAGGTACTTGTAACTTTTCGGCATTCTTCGAATGAAGCCGTTTTTCGACGTCGAATCGAAGCCGAAAATCAAGACGTTGAAGGTGTCTTTTCTGTGTAGTGGTGGCGGTTTTCGTTCTACCGACTTCCTGAAGCCCAATGAGTAGCCAACCCATTTTGATTTGAGTAAACTGCAAGAGCAGTCGTATTTACAAGAAGAAGAAATATTTTTTTATGAGAATATACACATTCATTCATACATACACATACAATTCAGGTATTTATACATTTATAGGTAGTCTACTTATTTGATGTCCTACATAAGGATATTATATATTAAGAATAAGGCAGATATGATCTAGCGCGAGCATTGTGGCGACTCGGAAATGACCTAATTGGGACATATTTTGAGTTCAGTCTACATCAAGCAGTATGAAGTCTAGACGTTTGACATGCGCCAAACACCCTGAATATCGAAACTATTAAAATAACAATTGGGAACTAAAGAATTTAATCACACACACCCGCTAGCGCTTAAATTCTGACCACTCTTTGTATACCTGCAAACAATGGGACATAAGCGCAATATAGGTTATTATAACATTTAAAACTAGCGGCGGCGGCGGAGCGGGTAATATGCACAAAAAATATAAATATATGGATTAAAATTGGAAAGTAAAGAATTTAATGACACACCCAATTAAGGTTATATTTGTAACATTCATTTTATACCTGTGAACATAGGACATAGGTTATATTTTAGACTACTAGATATAGAGGGAAGTATGGCCGTTGGAACAGAGAGAAAGACAGTCTTATCGCCGTACTTAACGATTTTTAATGATTACTTAAACTAACACTAACCGCTGCACTCAGACACGATAATGATTTCTTAAACTGACATTAAGTAAAGATTTAATAAATGAAACCTTTACTTAGTGACAGTTTAAGTAATCTTTAAATGTCTCTAAGTTCGACGGTAAGTAAAGATTTCAGTATAAGTAATCATTAAATTTCTGAGTGCGGTTGTTACAGTCTAAGTTTGAAACGACAAATGCACTTTTCTTTTACCAATTTTTTATCTAAGTTAAATAATATAGACTATAGCATATATTTTAATCGAATTAATTCAAATAGACTAGTAAAAATACTTAATACCTTTAAGAACTAAACAAAACACAAAAGAAGGAAAAAATACTGGAATAAAAAAACATTAGTAACAAAATCGAAATAAATATTCCATTTATTAAGTAATAAAAACCCTACCGGCTAATGATATTACTTATTAAGTCTCTAATGATGTTACGACTGTGTTACGGAAACAGTTTTTTACTTACTTATCTCGGTGGCGGTTAATTAGATAATTAAACTAAATGTTATTTTGTATTCTCATGTAAGTGGCTTTATTGTCTTTTTGGGAAGAAATGATTTAAACCGAAGTAATCTGTGTCGTCTTTCGACCACAGATTATGAGCGCATGAAATTAAAACAAAAAAGGTCACAATTTGACAAATTAGTATAAAAAATTAAATGACTATTCCATTTGATAACTAATCTGTGTCATCAACTGATATTCTATTACCATAGATAATTAGAGCGCATGAAGCCAAAACAAAAAAGACACCATTAAATAATAATAATGAAATAAGTATTCCATTTATTACGAAATTTGTGTCGTAACTTGACCACAGATTATGAGCGTATGAAGCCTAAATATCTAATTGTGATCTTATTTCCCAAATATATTAAATTAGACAGAGCCACAACAAACATATAAGTTACAGGTTAATAATACATTAAGGGCCTGTTACACCATCGACAAGTAAAGTGTCAAGTAGACTAACCGCCACTTAGAGACACCCGTAACTACTCATACGAATTTTACAATATCTGAGTAGCATTAATCAGGGGATAAACTGGCCTGTAAATAAGATACGATAGAAGATACTCGTAACTTTTACTTGCCGATTAGCGTTAACTAAGAAGTAACTCTGATTTAAAACTCACCCATCTTCCTTGAGCTTATAGAACAAGAAAGGCATGGAGTCCATAGTGCCATTATTCTTCATTATCTTCCTCACGTCTGGCAACTCTTCCAGTTCATTCTTCCCCGTTAGAATGGGGAATAATGCCGCCGGTGTCCCGTCCCCGACAATATTGTAACTGCAATCATAATTAGAAACGAAATAACGTAACAATACGCCTGCATTCCTCGAAAATACTAAACCCGAAGAAAATATAATGCCGTGTGGTATCCGGCCTAGAATTGACCACCCCCTTTCCTCCCGTGGGTGTCGTAAGAGGCGACCAAGGGAAAATCCAGAAGATGGGCAGCAGCGTCTTCTGTTACTTGACCACCAATACTGCGATCCCCAAGCCGCTTGCCAAGCGTGGGGATTATGCCAACCTCCCCCTTTTAAAAGGGGGAGGCCTTCGTTCAACAGTGGACGTTTTTCGGCTGATGATGTGAAGAAGTAACTATTCATATTCATTGCAACATGTTGTAAAAAGATGGTAAATATAACAAACAGAGTATAGTAACAAACTTGAACCCTGTTAGGGCACTGCAATTTATAGTATTTTAATTTGCATATACTTAAATAAATAACATTCTATTGTTTTGTTTATTTTTAAGCCAAGAATTCTTTTAAACTTTAATAACATTTTAATCTTAAATATTTATGTAGTTCGTTTACAAATTTATTTTCGTGTTGTATTGATTTTATCCTAGATCCCAGACAACCTACGACAACCTACCTACCTAAGACAACCATGTCGGGTTGTACTATGTACAACCCGACATGAAATTAAATTATTTGTAAATGTGAGCATTGTGTAGGTCATGCATTTTTTACTAATTTTTCTTTTACTTGTCTGACGGTTTGAGTATTTCCAGCGGCCTACCCAAATGTCCTTCAGATGCTACGAGACGGGGCGTCTGTAAGGACAGGTCGACTTAAACTCGCCGTGGTACTTTCTTAAAAAGACCTCTTCTCAGATAAATGATTGAACTTGTCTGGACTTTAAAAGAGACATTAACCCCTGAGTTTGTTTCGTTGTTTCTTCTCAGAGGTAATCAGTTAGGAAATGCCGACGCCATCAAACTAATTAAAAAAAAACGTGACGTGTAAAAGTGTTTTCTTAAAACCTATTTGCAGAAATAAAATCATTTATTATTAACCATGAATATACGTAAGTATAGTAAGCAGACATAACTGTTTTTAAGTCAGTGGCTCTTTTTAGTTCTATTACTCTTCTACACTTTACTTGTAGATGGCGGAATAGGCCCTTGAAACACAACCAGTCTTACTAGGGGGTATCGTATATCGTATTACCTAGTAGTTTGGTTGTGGAGGTCAGATAGGCAGTCACTTCATAAATACTGGTATCCAGCTGCACCCAAACAGACTGGAAGCTGACCCCAAAAGTAGGGAAGTGTACGTAAATGATGATGACATAGGAACACAAATAAGAAAAGAAAAGCAATTTATTTAAAGCCTAGCCTTTATTTGTAACCCGCGACTTCGTCCACGTTTTTATGTTTTTTCCCGCAGAACAATTACTATTTTTGATGTTAAATGTAGACTATGTTACTTCTTATGACATTAGCTATTTGCCACTGTCATCAAAACAAGTTTAACCGTTTCGGAGATTGTCCGCAACATAAAGACAAAAAAAAACTTAAAAAATTGTTCATGTCCTTTCATACGCATTTGGCAGAAAGCTGTTATATTTGATAATTAACTTCAATTTTATTTATTTAGTATATATTTCTACAGCTGATAGTAACAATATTCTACCAGTAACTAACGCTAACGGTAGCCGGTACAGTAAACAGAAAAAATCTAAGCATTTCCACTCCTCACCTGTTCTCGTGTTCCCCCGAGCAATTAATTTTGACGTGGTCACTTTTGTTTAGTGTGTAGGCATCACCGCCTGTTACGGTAATAGGGTCTTCCAGATAATACTTAAAATCGCTCTCATAAATAATATCTTGGTAGGTACATACAATATCTTTGGTTGAAGATAGAATTTCTTCCACTACCCTGCATTCTGAAAGCTGAAACAATAAATAAATATTTTCTTTTGTGAGCGTTTTCTATATTATTAATTAGTTATCTGCTGATCGCGAGGTCCTATTTTTAATTTCCGGATGAGACAAAATGTTATTGGGTATTTTATAAGGGAATTGTAGCAGCACGGAGCCTAGGGGATGCAATTTACGGTACTATTGACTATATATTCCGGTAATACTCACGTGTGTATTCAGACTAGTTTCGATCTCGAACGGAGTCCTTATTCATGAGCTGGTTACGCGGCACAGTCGCGCGAAGTTCCACACACAGCTCGCGACCACAAACTAGTCAGGCATTCCCGAATATACGTGAGTATAACCGGTATATAGTAAATAATATAGATAACACTCACGAAAGTTTACGGTATTGCAGTAAAATTGACGGTATGCCGCAAATATTATCAGAAGTAAATGAGATCAGCTGTTTTGAGTGAGCTAATTAGTTCACTTTTGACGTGCCACTTTCGGATCCCGCTAACCTATGTCTATCTCTTTTTACCCGACTGCGCGACAAAAAGAAGGGTAATACTTTTATCAGCCTTTGTAAGTATGTATGTATGAACCTTTGTGGCACAATATAGACCGAACGCGAGGGCCGATTTTGGTCATTCTAACGTCAATTGATTTTTCTTAATCTCGCAAGTGTCACTAGAAACATGACAGTAATAAAAAATCAATATGGCGGCGACAAAGCGTAAAGCGTAATTTTCAAAGAGTAAATGATAAATGATTTTATTTCAGCAAATAGGTTTTAAAAAAACACTTTTACACGTCATTTTTTTATAAAATAGTTAGAATGATGGTGTCAGCCAACCATGTTAAGGGGGGTATCATTAAATAGGTATATAATAAATAAACAAATTTATAAAAAAATAGGTTTTATTATTACTTTTAGTATCAATTTAAGTACTAACATAGCATTTAACCCAATCTTTGCCTTTGCAGGTAACTTTAGGCAACCTCTTATCAAACCGCATCACTTCTTTCGCAAACGGATCTAAGTGTGGTATATCACATCCTCTGCCTTTATCCTCTCTGAGCGCCTCTTGCAGTTTATGCTCTATATATCTGGTAGATAATAATATATTTAGCTATTGGTTATTACATTAAAGGCACTGTATACGAAATTTAAGCATTGTTAGGAAAAAACTTATGTGTGACGTGTCTAAAATTGCGACAAAAAAAGATATGCCCGAATTTATAACCCATTTTTTAATTCGGTTAGGTCAGAATTTATAATTATATTGGCACAGTCTAAATAAATGTATTCCTTCACAATTTAAGATGAATAGTACAGACAGTAAAAAAAACATACAGTTCACGTGGTAAAAACGTTAAGAAAAATAAAACAATAAGAAATCTAATTTATATGATGATAAAACTTAAAATAATTTTTTTAAGATATTTTTTTTACTTAAAAATATCTTGAGTTTGACATAAAAATGACAGAGGTTAATATTAGATTTTTTTTATTATATTATATTATAAATTAATCCAACATGAAATACATAGGTGTTAGTTTTCTTACGGACAATAATGGTTAAACTTGTTGGGTTAAACTTTGTCGTTCAAACTACAAAGTTTTACCTTTACAATGTTGAAAGTTAAGAAAAAAAACTTTTTTGATAAACTAACTAGAAATGTTAACATATTTTTGTTACTGACTGTACAAAACTTATAAAAAATACGATAAAAATACACGTACAATAACACGTAACACATATAAATTTTAGTATCCTTACTATACTCATTAATATTATAAATGCGAAAGTTTGTGAGTGTGTTTATGCGGTCGTATGTTTTTTTACCCCTTCAAGCTCAAACGTCTGGACCAATTTTGATGAAATTTGGCATGTAGAAAGTTTAAGACCCGAGAAGAATTTAGTCATGAAGGTGTAACAGACAGATAGACGAACAGTCGGACAGATAGAGTTAGTTTCACATTTATAATATTAGAATGGAAGTATGGATGTACACCTATTTATTTTATGTCCATATTGTATTTAGAATAATATCATGCTGAATGATAGATCCACACTACACCACAGATCTAAATTCCCAAAAAATATATTCAGATCATTTATTCATGAGAACAAGAATGGGCCAGCTCTGCTCGAGTATTCGAATAAATATAAAAAATACAAATCTATAACTAAGGTTAGTAAAAATAGCAAAAAAAAAACATCCACATCAAGCGAGAAAAGCATACACAAGACTATCATGCAAATTGTTTACTTACTATAATCTACTTACTCAAACACAGAGTTTCTGAAAAGATAAAACAAACGTAAGAAAAAATAAAGTTTAATATGAAAAACACATGCTGCACACAGGCATTACACACTGCACATGCTATACAAAATACACATGCATTATGCAATATACAATTCATTCATTTTTCAATATACAAATAATAATTCATTAAATCATACGTTTTCGTATTGTCAGCTGGTCTAAATTCAGCTTTATAGATAAGTATGCATGCTATTCTCAATACAGCAGAATCGGGGGGTATTACTTTAAATAAATGAAAAAACAAGGCCTCTTTAACCTACATATGAAATTCCCTTAAACTCTTAAAAATAAAAACAAGTTCGCAAATAATTCATTAAAAAAAAAAAAAAATTCTCGCAAACGTCAAACTGACAGATTAATTTTTGCTTCAGGTGAAGGCTGAACTATCACTGCAGGAAATTTTCCGTTATGGAAGCGAGACGCCCTGCCGCTACGTGCACTCGTGCAGTGTAGTGCGGCGTCTCGTTTCCACAACGAAAAATGCCCTACAATGCAAGATCCATCTAGACTGTACTAGGGTAAAGTTTCTAGCTAAACTTCAAATAAAAGATCAATTACTGTTTCATATTTTATGAGGGTCTTAATACAGATCCCTAATTATTATTATAATTTTAAGATTTTTAATATTAATTGCATCGTTTTTAATTGAGTAAGTTTAAAAAACAAAAGGTTCAGCAATTTTTGTCGCTTACTGTACCACAGGTATGCCATTGATACGATTTTATTATACACCGTATGCTAACTCCGAAAATACCCTAATGCTAATGACTAACCTCCTTACTGAAGGCTATTTAACCTCTGACGCAAAAAGTGTTATAAGTTTGACGTGTCTGTGTATCTGTCTGTGGCATCGTAGCTCCTAAACGAATGCACCGGTTATGATGCGGTTTTTTTAAAGCTGAAGTGATCGAGATGGTTCTTAGCTAAAATTGATGAAGATTTTTATTGATTACTTAGGCGTTTGATGAATATTTTTTTCATGGTTACGTAAAATGTTTATTTTTTTTTATAATTCGTTTTTGTCTGTATAATTTAAAATTACTGTTGACAGAAAGAGAGGAAACGGTGTGTAACTATTTAAAGCCAATAAAACGTTACTAGCGCTTTGTGATAGGCCTTTGTCATACATATATCATGAAGATGTAAATAAGTTTCTAAATACAGCTATTAACGCATATTCTATCTATCATAAGACTACCTCGTTGGTCTGGTGGTCGCTAAGCGTGCTGAACATGAGGTCCTGGGTTCGAATCCAGGGTTGGGTAAGTGTTACTGGGTTTTTCCAATAGGTAATTCACAGTAGCAGCTGGGAGTCTAGATTTGTGCCTGGTTAATGGAAATAGGCTCCCCTATAACATAACTGGCGAAATGTGAGTTTACTGTACAGTACATTTCTGCATACCCTTACGGAGAATATTAGGTTTGAAGTCATGTTTTTTTTATCTATCATATACATCGGCAGTTCTTTTTAATCTACTTAGTACATAAATTTTTATTTTTTAATATTTTTAGAAAACGGTTTAATCTACATACTTATTAAACGTTAGACACGACACATGTATCTTACCGAGTCATAATAACTTTCAATGTGGTTACATATGGGATATCTATTTTTACCTCTTCCACGTAACTCGGGTAATCCAAACTGCAAGTTGAATAGTGACATCAAATCATTTATTGTTATAATAATGTGATAATGCTCTCCTGACCGAATTTGGGCCGCGGCGGCCTGTCTCAGCTGAGCATTTCTAGCCAACTACGCAGAAAATATAATAGCGCACAAGTACGAGTATGCGCGCAAACACAAGTGCACTCGCTATTACGATGAGTCGGTAGACCGCCACGAACGGAGAGAGATCAGGCGCAGGACCATGGAAACACAGAGGTTTCTACACGTGAAAACGGTCGCCCATCACAAGGCTGACCGCGGCGAGCACGGCAAAACCTTCCAGATCAACTTATCTGCGCGGTAGTTACATAGCTCCGAGCCCCTTTATGTCGTAATAAAAGTACATAATACAAGTATGATACTACCGACACTGCAATTTTACTTTATAGCATATATTTTTTAGTAGAAGCAAGGAATTTGGATTTGTGCCCGGTTAATGGCAATAGGCTCGGCTCAATTATATGGACCTATAACATAACTGGCGAAAGATAGGCTATAAAACTAAGCCAAAGATCTTAAGTATCTTTAAAAAGAAACAACTGCTAGATGTGTGTGCGAATGAATTTTTTTATGTGCCAACTACAATACTAAATACAGTAATAAAATTAAAACTATTATTTACGAGAGCAAATTGATTAAAAACATAACGCTCATTACAAAAAAAAAATACATGTTATAATTTGTTAGTATCTACATATTATTTACTAGTTTTTTAGCATTATATATTATTGATTATATTATGTAGTCTATGGTCGTTGCACACCTCTGCCTACTTCAATAAAAATTGCCTCCTTAAGTTCCAACCCACGTTATACAGGGCTTATCACGAACAGAAAAACAATTAATGAAAAGTAATCAAGTAGCAATATGTAAATTAAACGTTTCGGAGGCAGTAAAATCTTAATGAAATGGATTATGCTTGAGTATTATATATATTTATATATTAAAAGAAATTCTATGAAGTGATAACGATAAAAAAACATTTTTTCAATGTGACCTAAATTATAGTACTTTTTTAACGTCAATTACTTAAAAAAGTCAAGTCCCTAAAAACGCCCGCCTGTCACGAAGACGGTTTCATATCTATAAAAGGC
Source organism: Abrostola tripartita (assembly GCA_905340225.1). NCBI lineage: Eukaryota > Metazoa > Arthropoda > Insecta > Lepidoptera > Noctuidae > Abrostola > Abrostola tripartita. The sequence goes on from HG996512.1 coordinate 7,299,745, forward strand.
AATTTAGAACATACTTTAAACTTGGCATCTCAAGACATTACTCGTACATCTTGGTTGCGTTTTACAGACACGAAACGCACGCACAGACATTAAGGCAAGGGACAAATATTTGTATCGTGCGGTTATTAAAGTCGCAACTCCCACAGTGCAGTGGCTAGTTGTCAGTTCCAATAAACATAGAAAAAGTTTTTTTTTTTTTACATATTTGCTAAATTCTGTTCTATGCATGATTATGAATTAAAACATTACATTGCAAAAATAATTTGGTTAAAGTATTAGGTATAAGTTTTTTCAGTTTTATATTATTATATTTATTGGAACCATATTCCAATAAATATAATAATATAAAACTGGACATGGATGGACACCGATTTTATTAATTTTCATTAGAATCAATTCCTGCACACAGAGTTAATTAAAAAAAGAGAGCAAAGACTAACCGCCGAACTCAGAGAAATTTAGTGATTAAAACTATTACTAAGTAAAGGTTTTTTTTGTGAAATGTTTACTTTGTGTGAGTTGCACAAACAACTTTAACAAATTGGTTAGCGGTAAATATGGTCGCTTGTATGAGAATTTCCTACTAACTTAACGTTGACGTACGGATTTAACGATAACTGACGATTGGTGCGACCCCATTAAGTGTCAGTTTCAGTAATCATTAATGTCTCTGAGTGCGGCGGTAAGACAATCAATTTAGTTCTACGAATTTATATTAATAATACCTATATCATTATTTACCCGACTGCCAAGGAAGGTTTATGTTTTTCGCGCGTATCTTTTAAGTACGTTATTTATCATTTTTAATAATAAATTTAATTCCGAAATGTGCGGGAATTGCCAAATCTAATTAGGCTCTAACAAATAATACACATAAACTTTATAAAGAAGAAGATTTAGTGACAAAAGAAAAAACCTTTTTAATATTATTTTAACATAGTTAGAAAAAATCACCTGTATAATTTAAATTTAAAAAATATTAAAAGCCCTTACCTGTTATTAAGATCTATATTTGTTACGTTAGGGTAAACTAAAACCAAGCTGCTAGTATTACTAGAGACTGTGACAGGCGTGCTGCTAGACAGAGATAGAAAATAAAACACACAAGAAAGAAAGAGAAAAAGCATGCCACTATGATACCTTGAAGTATGAATTCGACAACTTAAAGAGACAAGTACATTAAAAGTGGTAAAGCTTAAGATATATTGAGTTATTATTATTTTAAAAATACAAAAAAAAAACAGTCATAAAGTTGTCGTGTATACTCATGTTAAAAAAAATATGATCTCTCTTAACTTGTCGAATAAAAAGTGAAATTACTAAAATGAAAAAACAAAACTACGAAAAAACAACATATCATAACATCACGCCTGTATTCCCCGAAGGGGTAGGCAGAGGTGAACATATAGTACACCCACATTTTGCCAGTTATGTTGTAAGTTCCAATGTAATAGGGGGCGAGCCTATTGCCATCAACCGGGCACAAATCCAGACTCCGTGCTGCTACTGAGAATTACCTAATGGAAAACTCAGTAGGTATCACTTTGCCCGACCCGGGATTTGAACCCAGGACCTCTTGCTCAGCAGTCGCGCTTAGCGACCACTAGACCAACGAGGCAGTCAACGAAAAAATAAAATGTTTAATATTTTTTAATTTACGATATTGATAACAGTTTTATCACTAATGTAGCACACATAAAATCTTGCAATGTAATACTTTGATGCATATATTGCATAGGTATACTAATCCATATCTTTGACCTTTGCTTTTACCCCAGAACCAATTATGGCAAAAAAAATCTAATGTACGAAGGTGCAAAATTGTATAACCAGCTACCGAAAAATATCAAGGAGGCCAAATCAATGCAAAAAGCTTTTAAAAAGCATTTAAAATGCTATCTAATCTGAGCGCACCTTAGTCTCACTATTTTACATGTCGCTTCTAGCTACGCTCGCTCTGTGTAACGTACGCGTCCATGCATTGTTTGCTCCTGACAATGTTTATGAAAGATTTTTTTTTCACAAGTACCCTGTATATTGCATTTTGTCATTGAACTAAAAATATAATATATAATTATGTCGGAGATAGGATACTGTCCTCGTCATCGTCATCGGTGGTCAGGTCTAGTGGGCGACATTAGGGTTGAATGCGGCACAAACACAGTATTAACTTTTTCGTACAATTTTTATGGTGGTAATTTCACAGTATATAGTCACTCACTAACACAATGCCTTTACACAATATTGTTAATAACTAAACTAAACTGAGCAGAAAGAAACACTTTTTAAATGATCCACCGCGATCGTAACCACATCAAAACACGTCCTTTTTAAAAAGCGCGGCAGAACGACAGCAAAATGGCGCCCGACCCCGCTTGAGGCATGCTCTGCTCTGATTGGTCAAATTATTTTATGATAGAAAATTACTATAAATTAAAAGAAATAGTCAGAAATAAACAATAATAAAATGCCATAAATTTAATTTAATTTAATTAAGAATTATCAAAGTATTTGTAATAACATTAATGAGTATCTCGCGAGTTTTAACTACTAATTACATTTACGTTCATCTTCTCCGTTTACTTCCTCTAATAACCTTTCGATGATGATAATAAAAAGTTACTTTTAAGAATATAACCGAATAATAAACAAAATGCAGCACGTAAAATGAGATTAATTTAAGAATTAACAAAGTATTTTAAATAATTCATCTGCATCTTGCGAGTGATATCCAACAATCACATTAACTTCCGTCACATCCTTTATAAATAAACTCCCTCTAACACCTTCCGACATATAGGTATATATATTTGCAACTGAATAATTCTATTTGAGTGTAATGATTAGATATTATATTAGTGAACGCCTAGGATTATTATTTCTTTCTACGTTAATCTTTCTCATGTAAGTGAATTATTGTAAATTCTTATGAGAAATAAAGATATCTCAAACCTTATATTCCACGACGTATACATCAAATACATACATATATTTATTCAAAGCATACATACATAGCACGATTTCGAGATTTTGAATTTGGCATCCCAAATCTTGGAGGACAGTTTACAATGTGGAAGCGAGACGCCGCTATGTGCAGTGTAATGCGGCGTCTCGCTTACACAACATAAACTGTCTTGCTTTAAGAGTTCATGCTTTTGAGTTTTTGCTTATAATGTTATCTTTAATACCTAGCTACAGAATAGAATTGAAAATCGATTGAATAAACTGTAATTTGTGAGAACCAATTAAAATTAGTAATAAGAAAACGTATTATAAAGAAATCATAGTTATAAAAGGACATTCATGCCGTGAACACTAAAATGCACGTTGTGAGCTAATTATTGACTCGGATTTATTAGTAAAATGTAACCTAATCGCCATATTTTTGAAATTGTATTTTTTATGTAGCTAACGTTATGTAAACTCCTAAACGGCTAAACCAATTTCGATGAAAAGAACTGTTCAAAAACGCGATAAAGATTACTATTAACTGGTTCAGAATAACTTTAGGTATTTTGCATTCGGTATGCAACGAAGTTGAACAAAAGTAAAAGAATAAAGATTATTAATATAATATTATATATTATTAGCTTTCGTTTTGAAACTAATTAAAAGCAACCACCCTACCAAAAAAACAATCAAACAAAAATAATTTACTGCGTTATAAAAATATCAATATGAAAGTAGCAAATCTACGGCATATTAATAAATAAAACGTTATATTGCTATGCATATCCACGTAACAAACAAACTTTTAAAAATAAACATTCCACAAAATAGCATAGAAAAGAAAGAAAAATTTAAGTTTTAAAAGATAAAAATTCTTACCTTCTATTCAGATCCAAGACGGGCTCTCTATGTAGACTGACATTATTATAATAATAATAATCATTGAAACTTATATAGTAAAAAATATATGTCATTATTAAAAACATTATAAACTGATTTTTCCGCGAACGATACCATCTTTTCACCGTAACTGACATCTGAAACAATAGAAATAATCATTAAAATAAAACCAACACAAATTATAATAATATTACGATGAGAGTACAATTATGTGCTTATGTGTAAGGTAATCTCCGGATCTACTGCACCTATTTGAAAAAAATTGCACTTTATACGTTGGCTGCGGCCGAATAAAGTATGCGCGGGCCACTGGTACTGGAAGTAACACAGGGTATGTGTGCGGCCGCTCGGCTGGCAAGTACAATCCGAACCGACCAAAACTGCGGGCGCACACACCTGTCGTGTGCCGATTGGGCGATCCAGCTGTGCGGGTTAACACGCCAGGCGTGTTTCTCTTATCTTGCCAACTAAGCGGCTTTACGCAGCATGTGTGTTTTAAGAAAATTTCATTAACAAAACTATTTTATACTACTTATTTATAAAAAATACAAAAAATAATATTATTGTGTAGTTTCACTAAGTTCGTATTTGTACTACTACGTGATTTAGCTAACGTATCTAAATTAACATTACGGATGACATACGACTGGGTATGGAGAATGGAAATCTGACGGTTCTGTCCTTATTAGACTTTGATAATGCGTTTAACACCGTCGATTTCGATGTTCTACTCGGCATTCTCGGCTCTCATAACATATCTCCATCGGTGATTGATTGGTTTCGTAGTTACCTGTGTGGCCGCCGGCAACGGATTTGCATCGAAGGTTCTTACTCTTCATCGTGTGATATCAGTGCCGGCGTTCCACAGGGTGGCGTTCTGTCACCTCTTCTGTTTGCAATATTTATAAACTCTATCTCCAATGAACTTCTCTCATCCTACCACCTTTATGCTGATGATCTGCAAATATATTCCCAAGCACCTCTAGGAGAGTTGTCTCAGGCTGTCAAAATGGTGAATAAAGATTTGGCTCAGATTTCCGATTGGAGCAAAGCATTTGGATTTACTGTTAACCCGACTAAGACTCAGGTCATGGTTGTCGGTAGCTCTAAGTTGCGCTCAAGAATAGACTGGTTCCAGGTCCCCAAGATTATCTTTGAGGGCATCACGATTCCTTACAGCAATACCGTAAAAACTTGGTCATTTTAATTGATGGAGACCTTTCTTGGGGTCCGCAAGTGCAAGAAGTGAGCCGCAAACTATTTGCGTCAGCGGGGTCTTTAAGAAGATTGCGCAATTTCTTTTAGTTAAGAATAATTTCTTATCTAATTAAACGCATTACTTAATGGTTACTGAATTTTTATGTAGATCTATCAAAAGCGTATTTATTAATATTTATTTTATATGTATGTTTTATATATATTTATCTTGTTTAGACTCATCTTTAAATTATTTCGTATCTACTTTATTGTAATCTACGTACTGCTATATACCACTTCCTATCCTTACAATTTCTTACATTTTGTCCTTCCAAAGGTTCCCTGGTAGATATCGCTTTAAGCGATAAGTACGCCATTGTACCCACTGCACTAACGATAATGTAATAAATTAAGTTTATGGCATGTTGTATTTTATGGTGTACAATAAAGCATATTCTATCTATCGATCTAACAATCTATGAAATTGAGTATACTGATTGGATATTTATTTTTCCTAAATAATATACTAAATTTAAAACATATTATGTAAAATACATTATTATTAATCTTTGACCATATTCCTTCGACGCGACGTAACTTTGTGGCAAAGATTTTGCCAGGCGCTCCGCTCAATCCTTGCTAATATTGTAGATGCAAAGGAAGTAAGTCTTAAATATAGATGGCGCTATGTGTCTTTCAAATCATGATGGAATAATATATAATAATTATTATTACAACTTTAGTATTTTTGTTTATATAAAAAAAATATCGCCCAAAGCAACTGCGCCAAATTGGATAATTCTTTTTTGTGTTTGTTATTGTCAGGACAACGGTAACGGTTTTATAAATCTCTGACAAGTCTAAAAGAAGTCGTTTGGTTTTGTTAAGATTTGGTTCGAGCGAGAAACTTTATTTTATTGCACTCCAAGAAACACAGAATATAGAAAAAACTAAAAACAGTGCAAGTGGCGGTCTTTTACTGAGATCAATTTCTTCTAGAAAAAAAAAAGAATGTAAAACGAAAAATAATCAGTTTTCAAGGTTCGCAATGTACCAGGATATCAGGCGATAACACAAGTCTACAAGCAAGCTTGGGTTCGGTTTAGATTCGTTTCAAGGTGCACAATGTACTAGGATATCATAAGTCTAGAAAGAAATCCTTGTTTGGTTTGTTCTAAAAACGTTCCCACTGCCGCTGTATTAGAACGTTGGGTACTAGGATAACAGAAGTTTGATGGCAATTACCCACATAAATGAAACCGCGAGGCACAGGTAGGTTTATAGTATAAGGAAATAAATAAGACAGGGTTATTAGCATATATATATCTTTTAATTATACACCAAATAAAAACATACAATAACATATTTAGGCACCAAAATAATACTAATTCTATATTTTAGTCAGAAAAGCGATTAGACATGTTATATGCCACGCTAGAATCATATGAATTCTCATCAGTACGGTTAGAAATTTAATACTCTTGTCTAAATTCAACTAATATCAAACCAATTAACAATTTATTCAAACAATTTTGACTTTTATTCCGTAGACGATAAAGAAAGCATAAAACAAACGTATTACATATTTTACTAATGTATTTGAAGTCAACATTGTTTGAATAGCTTGCAAATTAGGAGTTTCGTTGCCAACTTATTAAAAATAAAGTTTATGCAATGTCATACCAATAAATAACATTTAACTGGTAAAAAAAAAACAAATTTATTTTAAAATTAGATTATAATTTTATACACAATCAGTTATTTCACAGCAACATTTTTTTAGTTTACTTAATAATAAAATTTGGTATAATCAAAGAAACGTAAAAACTAATTGGTGTATTAAGACATATGTGTTTTAAATACAACAAAATGTGCTAAGATCAGCGGAATTGACTTAAAATGTAAAATTAATATTAGTTTTGAAATTATTTAAATTCTAGTCATATTTACAATTGAGTACAAACTCACAGCCGAACATAAATATTAAAATAAAAGTGAAGAAGCGACTGCTCAACTGTCAAACTTAAAATACCAAAAGGTAAATCATATTATGGTAACTATAATTGGTATTATTATTTGTATGCTAAAAGACTACTAAGGGCCGGATGTTTAATAGTAACATTTATCTGACAGATAAACTTGTCAATTTGACAGGTTTCAAATGGAATATCTGTCAAAAAGACAGAAAGGCATTCTCTGATTAATAAGATTTTTTTATGACATAATGCCATTCTTGTCAAATAATTTGAGAATTTTTAAATGACAAAATGTCACTATTGACAACAGATCTCAGATTATGAATAACTTTGAAACATGATTATCTTTTATTACTGAAACATAACTGTGAGTCTAGTACATTAAATATTGGTCTAAAATAAAAATGGTTAAATTAAGATCACAATACTAATTCTAAAACGTAATACAAAAATATTAAGGAAACATCGTGTATGGTAGAATTAAATGTAATTATGTAAGAGCAATTGCCTGACAATTTTTATCATATATTACGATATTTTTGACATTCTGTCAGTTTGTCAAAATGACAGTAATACATTTTGGAAAAAAAATTGTTTGGCGATTAAAAAACTGACTTAAATTGGTGGTAATTAATTATTAGCGATATTGAAAAAATATAATTTATAATAAAGGAGACCATTGAAACGCAATTTACTTATCTAGTCAAAATATTATTCGTGTCCATAAAATGCAAGAAGATTGGTATCAAAAATTTGGCTTTTAAAATTAACAAAGCAATAATATAATAAAGAAAACTATAAAAAAATAGCAATGGAATAGAAATAAATGTCTAATTACAATTTAAATTAGTAGTAAAGTCGTTTGAAAACGTATTTATTATAGTAAGTTTTGGAAGCACAGTATAAGTATCCCATACGGTCATCCAGGTTCATTTGAAAGATATCTACTGAATTGATAAATTGGAAATACTGTTTAGAAATGTTCAGTAAGAAAGTGCAAAAGAAATCCTCCACGTGTGACGGACTTACTTAGGTATCACTATACCTAAGTAAGTCCGTCACTCGCACTTGAAAACCAGCGTCAGGCACTAGATGTCTGACAAATGCTGAAGGGACTTAAAACGTTACTCAAAATTAGGTTATTTTAGTTTGGATAACGTTATTTAATAACGTATTGGAACGTTAATAAATAATGTTATCCGAACATAAATAACAAAATTCTGAGTAACGATTCAAGTCCCTGGTTGGAGGTACAACTTCCAGACACATAACTTAACCAATAATTTTCTTTTTTTTGTTTTTAACACCTACTTTATGTTTTGAAGTTAGTTAGTTTTTAATGTAATATGTATGTGTCTGAACTGTACCAATAAACTGTTTCTTTCTTTCATTGGTCAACCTCGCTACCATCCTTCTTGAAGACAATCTCCACAGCATGACCTATTTCCATGAGAATTAGCTAATCGTACTAATATGACTTTTGGTGTCATTTTTGCATGTCGCCCATGCTAAGCTTGAATCTAAATTGATGAAGGAAATTTGAAAAATGATGTACACGAGCAAGTGTTTATCCTGCGACCTTCGCCGTACCGTGGCGCTGCTCTAACCAGCTGAGCCACCGTGTCATTCGTGTCCATAATTTTTCAAATTTCCTATATTAATTGTACTAAGTTAAAAATCAAACAAAGAACCTCCTTTTTGAAGTCGGTTAAAAACATGCTTAACTCTAATAAAACTAACTTATTTTAGTATCATTACACGCATTGACTTAAGGTTCTTCACATAAAGAACTTCTGTTAAGACTAGATTTATTAACGATACTGCTTTACTTAAAAATGTATTTTATATTTCAATAATATTTGCACGGATTATATACAAAATGTAATTTAAAAGAATATTATTTACTATATATATATATATATTCCGGTTATACTCACGTGTATATTCGGGAATGCCCGACTAGTTTCGGACTCAAACGGAGACCTATTGATGAGGTGACGCGGCGGGGTCGCGAGTCTAACATATTAAATATTTTAAGCCAAAAATATTCAAAGGATATACAAATATGAAATACGGTTGGAAAAAAATTGATATGATTGAATGCTTGACGAATAGAATGATAAATGTATGGGGATGACATAATGTTTCGACTATGTTATCGATGAATGTCAGGATCGTAGCAAATGGAAATCCGTGGTCTCCCTTGTGGAAATAGGCGTGACTTTATGTATGTATGTTATCGATGACATAATTATGTCAAACCAATATTTTTCATTCTATTCATCTAGCGTTTTGCCACTAGTCTAGAGCGGCTGTACCACGTTTTCAAAATATTATAACTATTTTTTATACACATTGTATATGTCAGTATTTGAGACAACACAAGAAAATTAAAAAAAATACATACAACACACACGAAAAAGCAATTATTTTTGCAAATTCGGCAATAATACTTATAAAACTTAACCAAAGATCAAATTACACTTAAATACTATCTATTGTGTGCGTTAAGTACTGCTTTAAAGGCACAACCACATTACTGGGACTTCAAAATAAAAGATATACAAAAAAAAAAATTGACACTTAAAAAAATATGGCCTAATGCATAACCTCCTTTTGGTGAAGTCGGTTTCAATGAGACAATATATTTAATGAATTATAGTGGAGATAATATATTCTCTTAAGAAAAAAAGCAATTTAAACCGGTCTCAAATCTATATACACGGCTATTTTTTAATTAGTACAATAAACAAATTGGGGCACCCAGTACCCGTTATTGTTCATATTTAAGCAGTCAAAAGAATAAAAATTGACATCCTAAACTTGTCTGTCAAAATGATAATAATGAGTAAAATCTCATAATCAAGGGCTGATAGCCGAGTGGTATGACCGTTGGACTGCCAAGTCAAAGGTCGCAAGTTCAAACCGCGGCACGCACCAATGTCTTTTCGAATTCATGTGCGTATTATAAATTAGTTATCAGTTGCTAAAAATGGTGAAGGAAAACATCGTGAGGAAACCGGCACACCTGAGAGATTTTTCAACGGTGTGTAAAGCCATGTCAGTGGCCTACAGGCGGTTTAAACTCTGACACCAGGTTGTTCATCAACCATACTATAAGAAGAAGAAGTAAAATCGTGAATCTACATTAATCACAATTGCTTCTAGGAAATAGTATGCCTAGTATTTTTCCATTCCTTTACGTATTCGGCCGTCATTGATAAATCCCGGTAAAGTCGCGTCGAAGCTCAAACCCCGATCATTTCCCGTGACTAACTTGGCTCTTAATGAATATTTTTAATTATGATTTCACGTATATAATAACAATACCTGTTGCTTAAGTAATACTAATTAAAAAATAGGGGTGTATAATTATTCCGAATTTCAAATTTTGTTATAATTTCAGGATTTTTTCCAAATTGAAGTTGAAATTTTCGATCTATGAGACACAAAGCGTAAAATATGTATAAATATTTTAGATAATACAATTATTCATTTGTATAAAACTCTGGTTGGTAATTAAGTATTTGACACCACCAAACAATTAGCATACTTTTTAAGAGCTGTAACCAACAAATTCCTGCATTGATTTTGTATAGAAATAGAAAATTATGACGTCACTATTTTACCAAATCAATTGACTTACCATTTATTGATTTTAAAACACAAAAATTCTAATTAACCACTCAATAAAAAAATATGGTTTTTATGGTTCCAACCATTTTATTAGAAAAAAAGTTTATTTTTCTTAAAAATAAAAGTCGCCCCACACGCGGAATTTCTGCTGTATCGTGGGTGCATTTCACAAACATGTAATATCACATAAACAAACATCCAGACTCGGGACAAGTATCTGCGGATCGCAAAATTTTTGTTCCGTGCGGGAATCGAGCTCGCAACCCTTAGCGCAGCAGTCCAATCGCTTAGCCACTGCACAGATCTGGTCGTCAAAATATTGGTTAGTGGTCTCAAATACCCAATTCTAACTATCTTCAGCTTAAATCAAAACGCGCGTATTTCCCTTGAGACCCGGCTTATTATTTACAATTATCGTAAATCTTAGTTTACTTGTGACATCGAATCTCCGCTACTAAGTATGCGATACAGTCCCTTATCTTTGGTTGCTCAAACACTGCTCAGGAATTCCTTACAATAGCAATACATGTTTAGATGTGGATGGGTGGCACTGATACAGCTTGGCTCATTACCGTACCTGTGAATAAAACAACCTTATTAATGTATGTATATATTTATAACTAGCGGCCCGCTCCGGCTTCGCACGGGTATATAATATATATTATAAGTATTTCTCCACTATTTAATGGATGTTATTATACATATAAACCTTCCTCTTTAATCACTCTATCTATTTAAAAAAACCGCATCAAAATTCGTTGCGTAGTTTTAAAGATTTAAGCATACATAGGGATATAGGGACAGAGAAATCGACTTTGTTTTATACTATGTAGTGATATGTCATATATTGTAGTGTATTTAGGTTATGACTGCCTCGTTGGTCTAGTGGTCGCTAAGCGCGACTGCTGAGCAAGAGGTCCTGGGTTCAAATCCCGGGTCGGGCAAAGTGTTACTGAGTTTTCCATTAGGTAATTCTCAGTAGCAGCACGGAGTCTGGAATTGTGCCCGGTTGATGGCAATAGGCTCGCCCCCTATTACATTGGGACTTACAACATAACTGGCGAAATGTGGGTGCACTATATGTTCACCTCTGCCTACCCCTTCGGGGAATACAGGCGTGATGTTATGTTTATGTGATAATATAGAATTATATGTATCGGTATGGTTCTTGATGCTTGAAATAAATGGTTAAATAAATAAAAATAAATACTATGGCTTAGTATTTGCGGGTCGATTTCGCATGCACACGGTTGCAGGTTCAAAACCAAGCGAGTGTGACTGAGAATGTGAGTTTAGTATGAATCTAGGTTTCCTCACGTTTCCCGCCACCGTTAGTCAGTGGTGTCTTAAAATATCTAAGATATTATATAACATTTCAAAATATAATATGGTATCTCGTCTGTATTCCCCAAAAGGGACAGAGATTGATAGGGTACTCCCAGCCAGACCCAGGCCAGCCTATTGCCATTACACAGAGACAAATCCAGATTCCGTGCTACTTCTGAGAATTACCTAATAAAAAATCACAATAACAAAATCACACCAACGAGTCAGTAATGTACAATATAAAATGTTTTTTTTTTCTAAATTGATAAAGGGAAATTTGAAAAATGATGGACACGAGCGGGATTCGAACCCGCGACCTTCGCCGATCCGTGGCGCTGCTCTAACCAACTGAGCCACCGTGTCGCTGCTCGCATTAATCGAATTTCAAGTTCCCTTTTAGTATTTACGTCTTAAGGGTGACGTCAGGTATTATCTGTTGGAATCTATGATTACCAACTCAGTGTTATACCTTTACAGCTATAAATCACTGAAACGATAATACCAACCCGAATTTATATGACTTTTGGTGCCATTTTAGCATGTTGCCCTTTATCAATTTAGATTCAAGCTTAGCATGGGCAACATGCTAAAATGGCACCAAAAGTCATGTTTTTTTTATTCTCTTTATTTTATTTCGGGACTTTTATATAATAATGATAATATAAATAACAACTTACGCGTTCGTTCTCGATATATCTCTCGAGTCGATCACATATCGATCCTCCCTCACGTAGTAGATCATTGACGCCTCATACACGCCCTGCCCTGGACCGACTACTATCTGTGATAAAACAATTCAGTAAAGTTAAGAAAAAAGAAATATTTGTATAATGTAATGTTCTCCTTTCTGTCACGGCGGCCTGTCTCATCTGAGAATAGCCGAACATAGGATACCAAGAAAATTAGGTCATTATTTTGAGCTAAATTTATGTAAAGAGATTCTATAGGTACTATATACAATAATAATAATAATAATAATCTTTATTGACATAAAATAGATACACATTGTTTAAAGAATTCTCTGACCCCTGCGCTAGTTATAGAACTGTGTTGCAGAAGTCAGTGTCCTTCCAGCACATTACAATTTTATTATTTTATTTATGACAACAAATCTTAGTAACTTATTGAAACGTTAAGGTAAGTTAAACAAAAGCAAACACATAAAAAGAGGTATTTGTATTTGTGAATAGGATTTTTGTGTGTGTTTGTGTGTAGATGCATGGGTGTGAATGTGTGTGTGCGTGTAGACGTGTGGGTGTAGACGTGAGAATGAATAGATTAGAAAAACATTTATTCAGCTAGGACAGTCACAACACACAAAGACAAGTAGAAATAACATGTTAAACTCCTCTTAAACGGCTGGACCGATTTGGATGACATTTTGTGTGTATATTTAAATGGGTTCCTGGATGGTTTGCAAATAAATTTGGACCCGGTAGGTGGCGCCGCTTTCCCGGGCAGGACGACGATGCCATAATCCCCACGCTTGGCAAGTGGTTTGGGGATCGCAGCGTTGGTGAAGTTAAAGAAGACGCTGCTGCCCATCTTCTGGAGTTTCCCTTAGGGGTCAATTCTAAGCGGGATAACACACGGCACAGCCGGATCCGCTTGAGGAAATAAAAGCTTGTTATAGACAAACCTTTAACTGGTAGTTCTCCTTGGCAATCTTAACATGAGCTCCAAACTTGCCGACATAGCCATCAGCATCTTTCGCCTCTAAGAAGGACAGCATCTTACTGTTCGCATGCTGCCTCATCACCCATTTGATGGAATTCAACGTGCGGGGAACACATTTGGATCTGAAAATAAAAAACATCACACTAATATTATAAGGCGAAAGTTAGTGAGTGTGTTTGTATGTTTGTTACCTCTTCACGCTCAAAAGGCGGACCGATTTTGCTGAAATTTGGTATAGAGGTAGCTGACACCCTGGATTAACACATATGCAATTTTTTCTTCGCCCCCTATTCAATTGGGACTTATAACATAACTGAAGTGAACTATAATATATGTGCACCTCTGCTTACTCCTTCGGGGAATACAGGCGTGACATTAAGCTTTGTTTCTGCATAGATCTTATAAATATTATGAATTTGAAAGTTAATATGTTTGTTACTGAATTACGCAAAAACTCTAAACGGATTTGAATGAAATTTCGTACACGGATAGTTATACTTAAAAAAAAACGTAGCCCCACACTATGTATTTCTCCTGTATTATGGGAGCGTTTCACAAACATGAAATATCTCATACACAAACACCCAGACTCGGGACAGTCAAATGTGATTCGCACAAATTTAGCGCAGCAGTCTAATCGCTTAGCCACTGCGCTAATAAGGTCATCAACTTTATACGGATAGCTTTTAATACTGATTATTTTATAGAGCGTAGCTAATAAAATCATTGGATGTGTGTGGAAAATAAAACTGTGAAATTATTTTTTAAGGTTTTAATGAAAAATGTATCTTTTCTTTGTTTATTTTCTGTAAGCTATTATATTTCCTGACAGGTCGTATAAACCACTTCTCGAGTGCATTTTGATCGGATAAGGACGTCTGCGTAGGCCGCCATATTACAGGCCTGTAATACGGCAAGCGGCTTAGGGATCGCAGTATTGGTGGTGAAGTTACAGAAGAAGCTGCTGCCCATCTTCTGGATTTTCTCTTAGTCACCACTTACGACACCCACGGGAGGAAAGGGGGTGGGTCAATTCTAGGCCGGATACCACACGGAAAATTAAGGACAATAAAATGACGCTTTTCTGTAAATAGGTATTAAAAAAATATTTTTCACGTCAGGTTTTGAATTAAGTAACTAAATGGCGACTGCATTTTCTAACTACCTCTGAAAAGAAATGCTGAAACAAACGCAAGGGTAAATCTCTCTATTGAAGTCCAGACAGACGTATGTGTGAACAATTGGCGACCGGACTGGCGTAGTGGTAAGCGATTGGACTGCTGCGCTGTGGGATGTGGGTTCGATTCCCGCACGGCACAAAAATATGTGTGATCCGCAGATATTTGTGCCGAGTCTGGGTGTTTGTGTATGTGATATTTCATGTTTGTGAAACGCACTCACGATACAGGAGAAATTATTAGTGTGGGGCGATTTATTAAAAAAAATACAATGTTGGTCGTCTTCTAATTAGCCTTTATAAGAATAAATGTTATAGAAGGTATATTGAGTACGATACAGGCAAGCGAAAAACGCTACCAAAAGAAATGACGTTACAACATTATCAACTATTAATAAAGTGGCGATATTACCTTTAAAGGTAATATTGCCAAATGTTCATCAGGCCCACTAAAAAAGAGAACAACGCTACTAAAAGAAATGACGTTACAACATTTGCAACTATTAATAGTGGCGATATTACCCTATGATTTATCTGGTTACCATAGTGTTTATCTGGGTAACTAAAAAGAGAACAACGCTACCAAAGAAAAGATTTTACAATAATTTTAATTATTGATAAAGTGGCGATATTACCTGACATGTCACTAAACATCTTAGAAAACGAATATCAATGTGGCAACATAACCTTGAAAGTCAGGCGGTGTTGAAAAGTGATACAAAATAGTCGTGCTACGATAACAATTTGGCAGAGATTATTGATTTATAAAGTGGCAATATTACCCTATAGATTCAGTTAGTACTTATATTTTCTTCGAAAACGATAAAAAAAAACAAAAGAATGGGAAAACAAAAAAAATTAAGTGGCGATATTACCTCATAGGTTCAGTAAGTGTGTTGATGTAGTCTATTAGGGCATCCGCCGTCTTCTGGTACATCCTATCGTCCTCCGACACGTTCTTCCAGGCGAGACACGCACACCAGTGGGGTTCTATTCCCGCCTCGCTACACGATCTGTTTCTTGGTATCTGAAATTAATAACATTGACACAAAAGTTTAGTGCACTCACGTTTCGCCAGCTATGTCGGTCCCAACGTAATAGGGAAGAGCCTATTGCCCTTACCCGGGCACAATACCAGACTCCGGGCTGCTACTGAGTATTTCCTAATAAAAAAATCTATCAACACTTTTGTCTGATTTTTCAACGGTGTGTAATGCCATGTCAGAGGCCTACACTCCTACAGGCGGTACACCATGAGCCCGCCCCGGCCTCACTCACCGGCTCCAGCAGGCTGAGCCCCCGCAGCAGGTCGGCCCCGGCCACGCGGTAGGTGTTCCTGAGCCCGCCCCGGCCTCACTCACCGGCTCCAGCAGGCTGAGCCCCCGCAGCAGGTCGGCCCCGGCCACGCGGTAGGTGTTCCTGAGCCCGCCCCGGCCTCACTCACCGGCTCCAGCAGGCTGAGCCCCCGCAGCAGGTCGGCCCCGGCCACGCGGTAGGTGTTCCTGAGCCCGCCCCGGCCTCACTCACCGGCTCCAGCAGGCTGAGCCCCCGCAGCAGGTCGGCCCCGGCCACGCGGTAGGTGTTCCTGAGCCCGCCCCGGCCTCACTCACCGGCTCCAGCAGGCTGAGCCCCCGCAGCAGGTCGGCCCCGGCCACGCGGTAGGTGTTCCTGAGCCCGCCCCGGCCTCACTCACCGGCTCCAGCAGGCTGAGCCCCCGCAGCAGGTCGGCCCCGGCCACGCGGTAGGTGTTCCTGAGCCCGCCCCGGCCTCACTCACCGGCTCCAGCAGGCTGAGCCCCCGCAGCAGGTCGGCCCCGGCCACGCGGTAGGTGTTCCTGAGCCCGCCCCGGCCTCACTCACCGGCTCCAGCAGGCTGAGCCCCCGCAGCAGGTCGGCCCCGGCCACGCGGTAGGTGTTCCTGAGCCCGCCCCGGCCTCACTCACCGGCTCCAGCAGGCTGAGCCCCCGCAGCAGGTCGGCCCCTGCCACGCGGTAGGTGTTCCTGAGCGCGCCCCAGCCGAGCACGTCCAGCACGGTCGCGTGCACGTCGTGCGGCGTGCTCAGCGCGTCCTTGTTGCCCTCCAGCGTGGCCGCCGCGTGCGGGCGCTGCGAGCGCAGGCGCGTCGGCAGGTGGATGAACATTAACGGCAGCCGCTCTTCCAGCTTGCCTTGCAGTGTGTCGCGGACTTTTGCGTACCTGTTCGTATAACCAAACTTTTTTTTATCCCCACTGATATAAAAATTACCCCCTCTCCCCACTGCTATAATAATGTGCTCCTCATTGATATACTCTCTCTCTCATATTTCTCATACAATAATTTAACCCCCACTGATATCTACTACTATCAACTACTACATCTTGCTGATAAAAATATCACCTATACTGATAAAAATATATCCTATACATTTAACAAAGCCCTTTCCCATTGACATCAAAAATTAATTATCAGTTGCTAAAACCGGTGAAGGAAAACATCGTGAGGAAACCGGCATACCTGAGAGATTTTTCAACGGTGTGTAAAGCCATGTCAGAGGCCTACAGGCGGTTTAAACTCTGACACCAGGTTGTTCATCAACCATACGATAAGAAGATTGACATAATAATGACCGGTTCTTTAATATAATAGTGCCCTCACCCCATCAATATAATAGCACATCCTCACCCCGCTAATATAATAACTCCCCCACTGATATAATAAAATTCATAAAATCGTTATAGCATGTAAGCGATTTGGTGTAGAACTGTAAGCTTATATTGCTGTGCAAGAAAATAAATAAATAATACCCTCCCCATATTGATATAATACCTCTTCCCCACCGAATTAATAAAGCCTTCCTCCGTTCACATAATAATGCTCTCCCGCATTGATATGATAATCCACCATCCCCTTAATGACATAGTGACCTCCCCTCCTTCCGCATAGCAATGATCTCACCCCATTGATATAAAAATCACCCCAACTGATATAATTATTAACCCCCTACTGACCTTCCCCCCCAAAGATATCACAATATCCCCCAGATATATAGAATACAAGTACCTGGGCCCATGGTCCCCCATGACGATGAGAAGCGTATCCTTGAAGGTGTCTCTCTGGACTAGAGTCTTCATGAAGTCAACCATGGCATCGTCGGCCGTGGAGATCATGTTGAAGTCATCGTGGGTGATGTCGGCGATGAACGTGAAGCAGAATCGCTTGCCATCTAGCTTAAGAAACTGTTGAGGGAAAGAAAGAAACAATAAGACACATCACGACTATATTCCTCAGTGTGTGGCCGTTAATATTTAAGAACAGGAATTTTCTATTGATTTGTTTTAGTAAGCCTGTTTCATGCCTAGTCCTGGAGGTGTTTACCTGGAGGACAAAAACTTAGATGACCTGCATTTGGTTGAATAGCACCGGAGTATACAGCTGGATGACCTATACCTGGACGGCCTGCTCCCGGGGGTCCACACCTGGACGACCTGAACCTAGGGTATCTACACCTAATTGACCTTCACTTGTTCAACATATGTACATCTAGATTGCACCTGAGAGACATACACCTGGATAACCTGCACCTGCAGGGTTGCAAGTAGAGAACCTCTACGAGTGACGATACTTAAGTACGTCCGGCGCACCCTGGACGGTCAACCTCGCTAGCATCCTTATTGACTGACCGATCTCTGCACCACGGCATTACCTATTCCATGTGGCTATTGGCTTATGCCGATACGAAGAAGAAGAGATCTGTACCTGGGGGACATACTGTACGTACACCTGGAGGACCTGCACCCGGCGGACCTACACCTGGGGGACATACTGTACATAGACCTAAATGATCTGCACCTGGAAGACATACACTGGGGTGACCTGCACCTGGCTGTTCCGCACGTTTATGAAATTTAGTATGTCATAAATATACTGTGTACCGTTTTTTAACCAATGTTGCGCCAATAACATTTCCACCTATTTTTACCCGACTACGGCGTTTAAAAGGAGGGTTAAGATTACTTATGCTATCATTGTCATCTATATTACCTGATCAGTGATATTCATCATCAGCTGGTACTGCGGTGTGTCCCCTACGCAGTACTTGGAGCTAGTCTTGCTCCACCATTTCTGGCCTTTGCTGGACTCTTCAAGGTAGAACGCCCGAAGGTAGTGGTCTGCCGGCTGGTGGCGGAACCCGTTAAACCTGTATTGGAAGGTGCCGATCCAGGGCATGTCCTCGAAGTAGGCTGTTCGGTACCTGGGTGGGGAAAAAATATTTTACTATTGTAACTATTACGCCGTTCTTATTCACGGTTTTATTACGCCGTTTTTGTTCGGGATTGCCTGAGTAGTATTTTGACTTTTTTTTTTAAATAGGTCCCGACTTGTAATTTTTTCATTATTTTACTAGCTACGCCTAGCGGTGTTACCCGTACATTTTCACGGGTAAAAAAGCCTATATGTAAATCCAGGGTGTCAGCTACCTCCATACCAAATTTAAGCAAAATCGGTCCAGCCGTTTGAGCGTGAAGAGGTAACAAACCTTTGCCTTTATAATATTAGTGTGATAATTGTTTTCATTTTTATTGATCTTTTTTGGATCGCATTGTTTTTTGGACCAAAAAAATATTTTTTTTTCTTTATAAATAGTCTGATTTAAAACTCACCCATCATCTTTAAGCTTATAGAACAAGAAAGGCATGGAGTCCATACTGCCATTATTCCTCATTTTCTTCCTCACGTCTGGCAACTCCAGTTCATTCTTCCCCGTTAGAATGGGGAATAATGCCGCCGGTGTACCGTCCCCGACAATATTGTAACTGCAATCATAATTAGAAACTAAATATCGTAACAATGAAACCCGCAAAAGATATACTGCCGTGTGGTATCCGGAATGGAATTGACCACCCCCTTTCCTCCCGTGTCGTAAGAGGCGACTAAGGAAAAATTCAGAAGATGGGATGGGCAGCGTCTTCTGTAACTTTACCACCAATACTGCAATTCCCAAGCCGCTTGCCAGAGACTGGATGGCGAAAACGGGAGAGCCGGCCTTGTGGCGTACTCTGGGGGAGGTGTACGTCCAGCAGTGGACTGCAATAGGCTGATGTGATGATGACGTGTTATAGTAAACCCACATATCGCCAGTTATGTTATAGGTCCCAAAGTAATAGGTAGCGAATGGCGAGCCTATTGCCATTAACCGGTAATTTAATCTCCAAGCTGGTACTGAGAATTATCCAATAGGTACAAAAACCTAGTAAATTTTGCCCCACCCAGGATTTGAACCCAGGACCTCATGCTCAGCAGTCGCGGTTTTTTTAGTACAGGCTTAAATTTAAGTGAAGAACCGGTAAGAAACTAACTTACCCATTGAGTAACGTCCCTGTAAGTACCTTCGTGAGGTACTTGTAACTTTTCGGCATTCTTCGAATGAAGCCGTTTTTCGACGTCGAATCGAAGCCGAAAATCAAGACGTTGAAGGTGTCTTTTCTGTGTAGTGGTGGCGGTTTTCGTTCTACCGACTTCCTGAAGCCCAATGAGTAGCCAACCCATTTTGATTTGAGTAAACTGCAAAAGCAGTCGTATTTACAAGAAGAAGAAATATTTTTTTATGAGAATATACACATTAATTCATACATACACATACAATTCAGGTATTTATACATTTATAAGTAGTCTACTTATTTGATGTCCTACATAAGGATATTATATATTAACAATAAGGCAGATATGATCTAGCGCGAGCATTGTGAAGACTCGAAAATGACCTAATTGGGACATATTTTGAGTTTAGTCCACGTCAAGCAATATGAAGTCTAGACGTTTGACATGCGCCAAACACTCTGTACATCGAAACTATTAAAACAACAATTGGGAACTTAAAAATGTAATCACACACACCCGCTAGCGCTTAAATTCTCATCACTCTTTGTGCACCTGTAAACAATGGGACATAAGCGCAACATAGGTTATTATAACATAACTAAAAGAGCGGGTAATATGCACAAAAAAGTTGAATAAAAGGAGATGTTTCATTTTTGTACGGGACTCCGGCCATAACATGTACCTTTTAGCGAAGTTGGGAAACCAACCGCTGAATAGAATAAAGTAACATTTTTTTTATAACACATAATGTTTTTTGTGCAAATAATAAAGTAAAGTATGAAAAATGTTTAACGTTTGTCATGTGTTATGAATGGTTGAAGAGATGACATTTACATAACCTAGAAATATTTGATATTTATCAGAACTTAGTTCAGTTCAGAATACACTTCAGGAAAGTAGATTAAATAATATTTTTATTATATTTTTAACAATGAAATCGTCACACTTGTTTATAATTAGTCAAAAATATGTCTATGAGAATGATTTAACAATTTTTAATAGTACAAGAACACATACCTTTTATATTTATCGTCTACGTTATAATGAGTTTAGATGTGAAATGATTTCAGAACGAAAGCAGGCTATTTAAAATATAAGACGCCATGTTGAATAATATGGCAATAATTGAAAAACTATTGCTTTTTACTGCACAACAAATCAGGTCTAAATTCACGAAAGATTATATTTTCTCAATTCGTGGTATTTTTTCTTCTTTTTCGATAAATGTACAAGAGCTGGCCGAAAATGAAACATCTCCTTTGGAAAGTAAAGAATTTAATCACACACCCAATTAAGGTTATATTTGTAACATTCATTTTATACCTGTGAACATAGGACATAGGTTATATTTTAGACTACTAAATATAGAGGGAAGTATGGCCGTTGGAACAGAGAGAAAGACAGTCTTATCGCCGTACTTAACGATTTTTAATGATTACTTAAACTAACACTAACCTCCGCACTCAGACACGATAATGATTTCTTAAACTGACATTAAGTAAAGATTTCAATAATGAAACCTTTACTTAGTGACAGTTTAATTAATCATTAAATGTCTGAGTTCAAAACGACAAATGCACTTTTACTGTACAAATCTTTTATCTAAGTTAAATAATCAATAATGATTCAAATATTGTTTGTATTTGACACTACACAACTGCATTTTGTTATTTAGTGTTGCAAAATTAATTAGATATAATAGAATACACATAGACTAGTAAAAATACTTAATACCTTTAAGAACTAAACAAAACTCAAAAAAGGAAAAAATACTGGAATAAAAAGACATTAGTAACAAAATCGAAATAAATATTCCATTTATTATGTCATCTGTGTCGTCTCTCGACCACAGATTATGAGCGCATGAAATCAAAACAACAAAGGTCACAATTTGACAAATTAGTAAAAAAAAAAATTACTACTCCATTTGATAACTAATCTGTGTCATCACCTGACCACAGAGTATTAGAGCGCATGAAGCCAAAACAAAAAATACACCATTTTACATAATAATGAAATAAGTATTCCATTTATTACGTAATTTGTGTCCTAACTTTACCACAGATTATGAGCGCATCAAATTGTGATCGTATTTCCCACATATATTAAATTTGTCAGAGCCACAACAAACATATAAGTTGCAGGTTAATACGTTAAGGGCCTGTTTCATCATCGACAAGTAATGTGTCAAGTAGACTAACCGCCACTTAAAGTCACCCGTAACTACTCATACGAATTTCACAATATCTGAGTAGCATTAATCAGGGGATAAACTGGCCTGTAAATGAGATACGATAGAAGATACTCGTAACTTTTACTTGCCGATTAGCGTTAATCAAGAAGTAACTATTCTACACTTTACTTGTAGATGGAGAAACAGGCTCTTGAAACACAACCAATCTTACTAGGGGGTATTGTATATCGTATTACCCAGTAGCTTGGTTGTGGAGGTCATATAGGCAATCGCTTCATTTATATAATACTGGTATCCAGCTGCATTCAGTCAGACTGGAAGCTGACCCCAAAAGGAGGGAAAAGTCTACGTAAATGATGACGACATAGGAACACAAATAAGAAAAGAAAAACAATTTATTTATGGCCTAGCTGAAACCCGTGACTTCGTCCGCGTTTTAATGTTTTTTCCGCGGAACAATCAATACTTTCGAAATTAAATGTAGCTTAAGTTACTCCTGATAACATTAGCTATCTGCCACTGTCATCAAAACTAGTTTAAGCGTTTCAGAGATTATCCGGAACATAAAGAAAAACAAAAAAAATAAATGTTTATGTACTTTTATACGCATTTGGCAGAAAACCGTTATATTTGACATTAAAGATACTTTAATTTTATTTATTTAGTACGGAGCCGGTACAGTAAACAGAAAAAATCTCTAAGCATTTCTACTCCTCACCTGTTTTCGTGTGTCCCCGAGCATTTAATTTTGACGTGGTCACTTTTGTTTAGTGTGTAGGCATCACCGCCTGTTACGTAAATAGGGTCTTCCAGATAATACTTATAATCGCTCTCATAAATAATATCTTGGTAGGTACATACAATATCTTTGGTTGAAGATAGAATTTCTTCCACTACCCTGCATTCTGAAAGCTGAAACAATAAAAAAAAAATCCTTTGAGTGTTTACTCACTCTCTTGCCTTGTGGTATGCGCCTATGCGGCCTAGAATTTACCACCCCTTTTCCTCCCGGGGGTGTCGTAAGAGGCGACTAAGGGAAAATCCAGAAGATGGGAGCAGTGTCTTCTGTAGCCTGACCATCAATACTGCGATCCCTTAGCGTGGGGATTATAGCACCCCCCCCCCCCCTCTAAAGGGGGAGGCCTTTGTTCAACAGTGGACGTTTTCCGGCTGATGATGATGAGAGTATTAGTTATCGTCGTACATAATCGTCGGTCTAGTGGTTGTGCAGAGCTACTTCTGATCGTGAAGTCCGACTTTTAATTCCCGGATGAGACAAAATGTTATTGGGTCTTTTATTAGGTAATTCTCTGTAGTAACAAGGAGTCTGGGATAGCAAATAACGGTATGCCGCAAATTATAAGAAGTAAATGAGATGAGCTGATTTTAGGTGAGCTAATTAGTCCACTTTTGACGTGCTAGTTTCGGATCACGCTACCCTATATCTACTTCTTTTTACCCGACTGCGCGATGAAAAGAAGAGTAACGCGTTTATCAGCCTTTGTAAGTATGTATGTATGAACCTTTGTGGCACAATAAAGACCAAACGCGAGGGCCGATTTTTCTTAATCTCGCGAATGTCAAGAGAGACATGACAGTAATGAAAATTCAATATGGTCGTGACCAGGCGCCATATTGTCGAACAGAAAAAAAAACTAAAACCGACGAACTATTTTAAAGGGGTATCATCGATATTTAAAATCATTTTTAAGTTTCTTTTATCATGACATATATATTTTTCTATTTTCCTTTAAAAAAAACGTCGCCCCACACTAGGAATTTCTTCTGTATCGTGGGTGCGTTTCACAAACATGAAATATCACATGCACAAACACCCAGACTCCAGACAAATATCTGCGGGTCGCACAAAGTTTTGGCCCGTGCGGGAATCGAACCCGCAACCCCTAGCATAGCAGTTCAATCGCTTAACCACTGTGTCAATCAGGTAGTCAAATTGGCTTGATTTAAGTACTTACATAGCATTTAACCCAATCCTTGCCTTTGCAGGTTACTTTGGGCAAGCTCTTATCAAACTGCGTCACTTCTTTCGCAAACGGATCTAAGTGTGGTATCTCACAACCACTGCCTTTATCCTCTCTGAGCGCCTCTTGCAGTTTATTCTCTATATATCTGGTAGATAATAATATATTTAGCTATTGGTTAATACATTGAAGGCACTGTATACGAAACTTAAGCATTGTCAGGAAAAAACTTATTTGTGACGTGTCTAAAATTGCGCCAAAAAAAGATATGCCCGAATTCATTTCCCATCTTTTAAGTCGGTTAGGTTAGAATTTAAAATTTATAATTATATCGGCACAAGTCTAAATAAGCGTATTCCTTCACAATTTAAGATGAATAGTACAGACAGTAAAAAAAACATACAGTTCACGTGCTAAAAACGTTTAGAAAAATAAAACACTAAGAAATCTAATTTATATAATGATAAAACGTAAAATAATAATTATTATTATTATTTATATCTTGAGGTTATTATTCTTTGACATAGAAATGACAGAGGTTAATATTATAATTTTTTATTATATTATAATTATAAATTATTCCAAAATGTAATACATAGGTGTTAACTTTCTTACGGACAAAAATGGTTAAACTTGTTGGGTTAAATTTTGTCGTTCAAACTACAAAATTTAACCCTTTACAATAGTGTTGAAAGTACAAGTAAAAAAAAAACAACAAACATTTTAACATTTCTAGAAATGTTAACATTTTTGTTACTGACTGTACAAAACTTATTATAAAAAATACGATAAAAATACACGTACAATATACAATTTAACACATATAAATTTTAGTACCCTTACTATACTCACAGTATCACACTAATATTATAAATGCGAGAGTTTGTGAGTGTGTTCGTATGTATTTTTCCTCTTCACGCTCAAACGGCGGGACCAATTTTGATAACATTTCTACGGAGGTAGCTGTCACTCTGGATTAACAAATAGGCTGCTTTTTATCCCTAAAAAATTTAGCGACTAACACCGCGGGGCGCATCTAGTATTTTAAATACGAAAGTAAGTTTGATTGTTACCTTTTTACGCCTAAACCACAGAACCGATCATCATGAAATGTTCCATATACGTTCTCAGGGGAACAGAAAGGGACATAGGGTACCTTATACCAACACATAGTATTATTTCCGATGGAAAGAACAATAGCTTTCGGCGGTCACATTTACTAAAGAACGCTAGATGGCGCTACGTATCTTTTACGGGAAAACAATAAAAATATGGGTTTTACTAGCGTTAACCTCTATTTTAAATCCCTTAGCGGGTTGAATTAAAAAAAAGACTATGTCCTTTCTCGGGTCTTAAACTTTCTACATGCCAAATTTCATCAAAATCCGTCAAGCAGTTTAGTCGTGAAGGTGGAAAAGACAGACAGACAGACAGAGTTACTTTCACATTTATAATATTAGTATCGAAGTACCTATTTATTTTATGTCGATATTGTGTTTTGAATAAAATCATGCTGAATGATAGATCCACACCACACCACAGATCTAAATTCTCAAAAAATATATTCAGATCATTTATTCATGAGAACAAGAATGGGCCAGCTCTGCTCGATTCAAACACAAATCTTCAGATTATATCGCTAGTGACGTTATCAAACTCAAATATGACGTCATGTTAGCATCACAAACGTAATAGTGAGCAGGCTTTGTTTAATTTGGCCATGAGAATACCCAATTATAATACACACATTACATAATTTAATACTTTTTAGTTTTTTTTATTTAGATTTTTTTCTATCCACCAGTTTATTAATCAAAATTCAGGTCGTAGGTACACATTTATTTTATATTTATTCCGAATATAAAAAGGGTGATGGATAGACTTTAATAGATAAAAATACGGTAACCTTTAATTGTTAGGAAAAAGACGTTATTTAACCAATGTTATAAAATATATACAGTATTGTACCGTTTGTATTGCAATTTTTATATGTGATACATAACCCATAAATTATGAAACCCAATAACTGGAATATAAATAAATAAATATGACGAAAAATAATTAAAAAGTTAAATTGTGTTATAACGAAATAAACTAACTTATAAATTAATCACCATTTATAAAGAAAAAGAATACACCCAGTATTTCAATAAATATAAAAAATACAAATCTATAACTAAGGTTAGTAAAAATAGCGAAAAAAACATCCACATGAAGCGAGAAAAGCAAAAACAAGACTATCATGCAAATTGTTTACTTACTACAATCTACTTACTCAAACACAGAGTTTCTGAAAAGATAAAACAAAAGTAAGAAAAAATAAAGGTTAATATGAAAAAAACACGTGCTGCACACAGGCATTACACACCGACTGCACATGCTATACAAAATACACGTGCATTATGCAATATACCAATAATAATGCTAAATCATACATCTACGTATTATCGGCTGGCCTGAATTCAGCTTTATAGACAAGTATGCATGCTATTCTCAATACAGCAGAATCGGTGTGTATTGCTTTAAATAAATTTAAAAACAAAACCTCTTTAACCTACATATGAAATTCCCTTAAACTCATAAAAAGAAAAAGGTTCGCAAACAATTCATTAAAAAAAAAGTTTTCATACTGACAGATAACATTTTGCTTCTGGTGCTTTCTAAAATCTTGCACAACGGAAAATGTCAAAGCAAGCAGAAAGTATGGCACCAGTACCGAAATAGAGTATACTAGGTGTAAAGTTTCTACACCCCTCGAAATGTATTAATATAAACCTATTTTCAAGCTTTAAATATACATATAAATAAAGTATAGTCAGCAACATTAATAGCTAAACTTCAAATAAAAGATCAATTACCGTTTCATATTTTATGAGGGTCTTAATACAGATCCCCAATTATACTATTATAATTTTAGGATTTTTAATATTCATTAAATTGTTTTTTAATTGAGTAAGTTAAAAAAAAAACAAAAGGTTCTGCTATTTTTGTCGCTTACTGTACCTCAGGTATGCCATTGACACAACTTTATTTTACACCGTATTACCACTTACTGTGTTAAATCCAATAAAAACCGTAATGCTAATGACTGACCCCATTACTGAAGTCTGTTTAACCCACGTCGTAAAAAGAGGGGTCGCAATAAGTTTGACGTGTCTATCTGTGTATCTGTCTGTAGCATCGTAGCTCTTAAACCAATGGACGTGATCGAGATAATTCTTAGCAATATATGAAGATATATATGAAGATCTGTTAAGGCGTTTGATAAATAGAGGATTTTTATTATGACGGGTTTTTTTCATTTTTAAATTTATTTTTATGTCTTCGTCTATATACATATTTAGGTAATTAAAATTAGGTACTATTGACAGAAAAAGAGGAACCGAAACTACTGCTGATCGTAACGTTTTATCAGCTTTAAATGTGTAACTAATTAAGGAAAATAAAACGTTACCCTCCGTCCTAAACATCCATTGCAGAACATACCTATGTTTATCATGAGGATGTAAATAAATTGTGTTACTATACCGAGAGTAAAGCATGTTTATCATATGACTACCTCGCTGGTTTAATGGTCGCCAAGGCAACTGCTCAGCATAAAGCCCGTTAGCTTTTATTGTATGAGGTGTTACCGGGTTTTTCCAATAGGTCATAGTAGCAGCTCTGAGCTTAGATTGGACCTGGTTAATGGCAATAGGCTCGCCCCAATAACATTGGGATCTATAACTGACGAAATGCAGGTTAACTGTACACTTCTGCCTACCCCATCGGAGTATTCAGACCTGAATTCTCCGAAGGGGTAGGCAGAAGTGTCATGTTTTTTTTTATCTATCATAATTATATACTGGCAGTTTTTTTTACTAAATGATACATTTTTAAATTAAAATATTTTTTGAAATTAGTTTAGTCTACAGACTTAATAAAACGTTAGACACGACACATGTATCTTACCGAGTCATAATAACTTTCAATGTGGTTACATATGGGATATCTATTTTTACCACTTCCACGTAACTCGAGTAATCCAAACTGCAAGTTGAATAGTGACATCAAATTATTTATTGTTATAATAATGTGATAATTTTCTGCCGCGGCGGCCTGTCTAGACTAGACTAGCCAACTACGCAGGAGATATAATAGTGCACAAGTATGCGCGCAAACACAAGTGCACTCGCTATTATGATGAGTCGGTAGACCGCCACGAACGTAGAGAGATCAGGCGCAGGACCATCGAAACACAGAGGGGTTTCTACATGTGAAAACGGTCACCCATCACAAGACTAACCGCGGCGAGCACGGCATAACCTCGCAGAACAACTTATCTGCGCGGTAGTTGCATAACTCCGAGCCCCTTTGTGTTGTAATACAAGTTAGGATACTACCAAGACTGCAATTTCACTTTATAGCATATATTTCTTAGTAGGAGCAGGAATTTCGATTTGTGCCCATTTAATGGCAATAGGCTATAACATAATTGGCGAAAGGTATAATATGAAACTCAGCTAAAGATCTTAGGCATCTTTAAAAAGAAACAACTGCTAGATGTGTGTGCGAATGAAATTTTTATGTACCAACTACAATACTAAATACAGTAATAAAATTAAAATTATTATTTATGAGAGCAAAATGATTAAAAACTTAACGCTCATTACTAAACAAATTAACATGTTATAATTTGTTAGTGTCTACATATTATTTACTAATATTTTTTGCATTATATATTAAGATTATATTACGCAGTCTATGATCTTTGCACACCTCTGCCTACTCAAATAAAAATTGCCTTTTTAAGTTCCTACCTACGTTATACAGGGCTTATCACGAACAGAAAAACAATTAATGAAAAGTAATCAAGTAGCAATATGTAAATTAAACGTTTCGAAGGCAGTAAAATCTTAATGAAATGGATTATGCTTGTGTAATTAAAAGAAATCCTATGAAGTGATAAAGATAAAAAATCATTTATTAAAAGTGAACTAAATTATAGTACTTGTTTAACGTCAATTACTTAAAGACAGCCCCTAAAAACGTCCGACCGTCCCGATGACCGTTTCATATCTAGAAAGGCAATTTAAAACATACTTTAAACTCGGCCTCTTAAGACATTTCTCCTACATCTTGGTTGCGTTTTACAGACACGAAATAGTACGCACAGACATTCAGGCAAGGGTTCAAATATTTGTATCGTGCGGTTATCAAACTCGCAACTCCCACAGTGCAGTGGCTAGTTGTCAGATGAAATCTATTGACATTGTAAGTCAAAAAAGACTTTAATTTTTAAAGTCGAAATGCGATATTTATTATCCACAGTTAAGTGTTTTAACACAGCTATATTAAAAATCAATAAAATCACATTAATATACCTAATTCAAGTAACTATTGTACTACTGTTACGGCCCATATTTGACTTGGGACCAATTATTTTAGTGAGATATTTTAAGTCTGTGAATCTCACATACGAAACAGGAACAATTCCTAATCTGGGGCAACGATTTTCCAAAAATAAATTGATGTTATTTTGTGACATTGAAACAAATCGGTACAATACATTGTTTTTTTTTTGCATTTACGAGCAATGGCCTTCACTATAACAAAAGGTGATTCATAGAAACTTGCCGCGAGTGTCTGTGTACGTTTTACGTCGAGATTTTTCATGTCATTAAAACACACCTACGATACTGGTGAAATATTACGCGGGGTATTTTTTTTAGAAAAAGAAAGAAAAAAATTTTTTTTATAGATTTTTTATACTTTTTAGTAGCTTTACTTATAAGTGTCACTTAGTAAACAAAACTTGGATATTTTTAACCTGCATTAAAATTATTGTTGTATCAAAAACAAAATTGAAACAAATAATTTGGTATCATAGGGCTAAAAAGATCATACAAATAAAATAAAGTGTTTTTTTAATTTTTATCATACATAATAATCTCAGAGATGGTTTATGTTTAGCATTGGCTGTTTCAGGAGGCTGGTATCACTACATAGTATAAAACAAAGTCGCTTTCTCTGTCCCTATATCCCTATGTATGCTTAAATCTTTAAAACTACGCAACGGATTTTGATGCGGTTTTTTTTAATAGATAGAGTGATTGAAGAGGAAGGTTTATATGTATAATAACATCCATTAAATAGTGGAGAAATACTTATAATATATATTTTATACCCGTGCGAAGCCGGAGCGGGCCGCTAGTACCTAATAAATTATGAGTCGTGATTTTTGAACGTCGTTTTCAGAGTTAAGATACTATTGCGACAAAACAAAATTAGTACTAGATTGTTGGGAAAGGTTAAGTCTGTTTCATTTGTTCGAGCGGAATAATCAATTTATGTTAATAGGAATAATAAAATTTAATTGGTTGGTCTCGTTGGTCTAGCGGTCGCTAAGCGCGTCTGCTGAGCAAGAGGTCCTGGGTTCAAATCCCGGGTCGGGCAAAAGTGTTACCGAGTTTTCCATTAGGTAATTCTCAGTAGCAGCACGGAGTCTGGATTTGTGCCCGGTTGATGGCAATAGGCTCGCCCCCTATTACATTGGGACTTACAACATAACTGGCGAAATGTGGGTGTACTATATGTTCACCTCTGCCTACCCCTTCGGGGAATACAGGCGTGATGTTATGTTATGTTATAAAATTTAATATTACGCAATGGATACCAATAAACACAGAAAAAGTTTATTTTAACAATATTGCTAAATTCTGTTCTATGCAGAAATTATTAATAATTTGTTTATTAAACTTTTATGAAATAAATAAATAATAGCCCATCACTTCTGTCTACGGATATAGTGGTCTATGGTGGCCAAGGTTTAACAAGAGTTCATGTTTCGCTGACATTAAAACGGATAGGAAAGAATTAAAAGCGCAGAACTAAAATGGTTGGCTAAACTAACAATATTAGGTCACTTTTTTAAGATACAGATATATAGATAGTTTTTGTATACAGGGTGAATTTCCGAAATGTGCGGGGATTGCCAAATCTAATTAGACTATAACAAATAACACACACTAACTTATTAAAGAAGAAGATTTAGTGACAAAAGAAAAATAATTTTAAATATTTTTTTAACACAATTTGAAAAATTCACACTGTATAATTAAAATTAAAAAAAAAACAACTAAAAAGCCCGTACCTGTTATTAAGATCTATATTTGTTACGTTAGGGTAAACCAAAACCAAGCTGCTAGTATTACTAGAGACTGTGACAGGCGTGCTGCTAGACAGAGATAGAAAATAAAACACACAAGAAAGAAAGAAAAAAAGCATGCCACTATGATACCTTGAAGTATGAATTCGACAACATATAGAGACAAGTACATTAAAAGTGGTAAAGCTTAAGATATATTGGGTTATTATTATTATTTAAAATTTACAAAATATACAAAAAACAGATGTAAAGGCAAAACATATTTTTTTTATTTATTATCTTGCGTGCTGTAAGTGTATATACTCTAGTTTAAAAAAAATAAATGGTCTCTTATCTCTCTTATCTTATCGAATAAAATGTGAAATTACTAAAATGTAAAAACATAGATCTAAGAAAAAACAAAATGTTTAATATTTTTCTATTTACGGTATTGATAACAGCTTTAGCACTAAATGTAGCATGCATAAAATACATTGCAATGTAATACATTGATGCAATACACTAATCCATATTCCATGATGCATGCATCTAAGTAATACATAGCAAGATTTCGAGATTTTGAGTTATTTAGAATACAGAATACAACTCTTAAGGCAGGACAGTTTACGATGAGAAAGTGAGACGCCGCTATGTGCAGTGTAATGCGGCGTCTCGCTTCCACAACGTAAACTGTCTTGCTTTAAGAGTTCATGATAAGGAGGGAAGTAGACATATAATGTTTAAAAAAAAATGTAAAACCTTTTTTCCCCCCTACAATGTACAGGGAAAAAAAGGGTTTACATTTTTTTGTAGAGTCAACATATATAATATATGCTAAACTATATTCCACGAGAATTTTAGGAAGCACCTATTTACTATCAATACAATCGATTTTGAATTCTATTGCATTGGTCATAAGATAAAAGACAGCTGGAGTAAAAAGCTGATATTTCACACACGTTTTTGCTTATAATGTTATCTTTAATAGCTACAGAATAGAATTGAAAATCGATTGAATAAACTGTAACTTGATAGAACCAATTAAAATTACTAATTATAAAACGTATTGTGAACACTAAAATGCACGTTGTGAATTAATTATTGACTCGGATTTATTAGTAAAATGTAACCTAATCGCCATATTTCGTAATTGTAATTTTTATGTAGTTACGTCATGTTAAAATGTAATAATTTCGGTACGTGTGAATGTCACTGAACTCCTAAACGACTAAACCAAATTCGATGAAAAGAACTGTTCAGAAACGCGATAAAGATCACTTTTAATTGGTTCAGAATAACTTTACTTTGTATTCGGTGTGCAATGAAGTTGACCAAAAGTAAAAGAATAAAGATGATTAATATAAGCTTTAGTTTTGAAACTAAATAAAAGCAACCAAACTAAAATACCAACAATTAAAGAAAAGAAATGTATTATCTGCGTTATAAAAAATCATTCTAATATAAAAGTAGCAAATCTACGGCATTATTATATTGCTATGGATATCCACGTAACAAACAAACTTTTAAAAATAAACATTCCACAAAATAGCATAGAAAAAAAAAGAAAAATATTAGTTTTAAAAGATAAAAATTCTTACCTCCTAGTCAGATCCAAGTCGGGCTCTCTATGTAGACTGTCATTTAGACTTATATAGTAAACAATACATAGTATTATTATTACAAACATTATAAACTGATTTCTCCGCGAACGATACCATCTTTTCACCATAACTGACATCTGAAACAATAGAAATAATCATTAAAATAAAACCAACTCTATTTATAAAAATATTTCAAAGAGAGTACAATTAGTATGTGTTTTTGTGAAAGATAATCTCCGGATCAACTGCACTTATTTGAATAATTCTAGCACTTTTTAAAAGGCATGACACTAGGCTAAATGTACTGAAAACCTGTAATTTTTCGTGATTTCGAGATTGCTCCTTTAGTAAAAGTTGTTCATAATTATATGTAGAATGTTGTGTTAAAATAATGGTGACCATTTTAAAGTCACCCAGTATAATGAATTACTGTACAGGCTACAGCCCACGCGAAGACGACGCGGCCCGCTAATTGCTACTTAAACAGAGCTAACTCTTTAAATAGGCCAGGAATGCACGCGACAAAATATTTTGGGTACGCCGTTTTACTATTTTTCCAATAAAATCTAGGGCCTCATTAAACATTTCTTTGATATTGTTTTTAACATCCCTGACATAGGCGATGTGCCATGTGACGTCACAACTACGTCATACTTAAGATATCGATCCGCTACCTAATAAGTAAGTGACTTGACAGAAATTTTGAGTTTAGTCACTTTCAATTTAAGTTGCCATGTGTAGCGGCTCTACCATCTCTCTTTTATAGAATTTACAGGTAACTTTATTTATCGATGTCGATGACGATGGTGTGGCAACTACAGTTGTTATGTATTGTGGTCACACAGACATTCTCATGGGGTTATAGTCAGAAATTAAGCTGCCTGTAAGTTCTATGAAACCATAAGTTTTTGTAGAGTTAGGGCTTAAAACATTGGCTGTATTATAACATTACGCCTGTAATCCCTGAAGGGGTAGGCAGGTGTGAACCATATTAAATTCCTGGCAAGTTTTTTTTTTAATAATGTCGGAATAGGTTTTTATTTTTACCAACATTAGCCTCCAGACGTTTTTTTTTGTATTATTAACCATTCCTCGTAGTACACTTTGAAAATTCACCCTGTATGTGTATACTGTATATTTGCAAAATTTGAAAATAAAATACCTTCATGCGTCGGATATTCGCGATACACCTTACCTGTAAAGGTTTGAAATAAAACTAGCTTAATTTTTTTTTTCATTGAAACGCTCATACGGATTGTTTTAAAATAATATTTTATTAAATTCTTATAGAGAAAAAGTTTGAAGTATAAGTTAGTTCGGTCAGACGCTATGATGACATTGTAACCAACTAGGGTTACCACCTGTATCTGTATAATAAGAATCGTACTTTATTTTAAGCAATTTAAACTATATATTATAGAAAAATGAAAAAGTGCGATTTGTAGGTACTATATTTTCTACGCTAATTCAAGTGTCGCGATTTTTTCTAATGAGATTAATAAAAAAAAGGTACAAAGAACTTTCCAACTATTATAATAAATAAAATATTTGGATTTACTACCTTTTTTAAAGTACTTTATTTATACGACTACTTTTTCTTTTAAAAAAAGGTGGCAACCCTTATCGTAACTGTAATTTTACTCTTTTACATATTGGGCCTAATTTTTTTTTTTGTAGTTGTCTAAATGTTGGAATATTAGATCAACAAGAAATATGGGCATATTTACCGTCATTTTCACTGTAAAATAAAAGGTCATGATGGTTTCTATAATTAACAGTGTTCAACTTAATAATACTTTTAAATAATTATCTGAAATTGTATACGACACGGCGCGGGGGCCAAAGTCAACTGAGACTAGCCATCTGCGCTGGAGATATAGTACACGAGAGCAAATGTGCGCACAGGTTGTTGTCTGGGTTGTGTTCTGATTTTTACTTTCGGTTTGTAGTGAGAAAAAAATATTGTTATATATTTTTTTTATTAAAAATGTTAACTAATTAACTACATTTATAATACATATTAGCCTTACTTATTATTTAATATAGTTATCACACTAATATTATAAACCCGAAAGTTTGGGAGTGTGTTTGTATGTTTGTTACCTCTTCACGCTGAAACGGCTGGACTGATTTTGATAATATTTGGTATGAATGTAACTGTCATCCTGGTTTTACACATAGGCTACTTTTTATCCTGAAAAGATGTAGTGGGTAACATCGCGGGGCGCAGCTTGTATTATTATAAGTGCAAAAGTGAGTTTGTTTGTTTTTTACCATTTAACGCCTAAACCACTCAACCGATCAAAATGAAATTTTGAATTTACGTTGTATCCACCAAATAGTACTGTTCCCGAGGCAATTTCAACCACCAATTTCTTTCGAATTCATGTGCGTATTTATTAGTTATCTGTTGCTAAAAACGGTTAAGAAAAACATCGTGATGAAACCGGCACACCTGAGAGATTTTTCAACGGTGTGTAAAGCCATGTCAGAGGCCTACAGGCGGTTTTAACTCTGACACCAGGTTGTTCATCAACCATACGATAAGAAGAACTAGTTTTAAATGTCAGTGCATGCCATCTTCTTTCCGCCTGATGGGCAAGTATAACACGCTGTATAAACAATAAATATTAAATATATTTTGTTTAACGATAAGGTGCTGTAGTAAAACCATTCGCTCGTAAACATGACATTTTATACTTTATTATTTAGTTAGTAGTGAGTTTTCGCCATATGGCCGATCGGATTCGATTGAAACAGGCGTCTCCTTAATTCTCCTGTTTCATGATATTATGGTACATTACAAATAATATTAAGGGCCTCATATACAATCAGATTTGTCGTTACGATCAGTCGCTGCAGACTGATCGTAACGACTTATCGACTAATTTACGAAGCTAGTTGCTTTGACCCCTTAGACAATTGGCAAAATGCTTGACGAATAGAAATCGAATAGAATGAAAAAAGTATGGGGATGACATCTGTCAATCCCATACATTTTTCATTCTATTCGATTTTTTATACATCAAGCGTTTTGCCAGTTAACTAAGGGGGCAGCGCCGTATAGTAAAGAGGCTAGCCTGTTAATTGATCGGCTTATTAAGCTAGTGGGCTGCGACATATATACACCGGACGGATCCATAGATAGTATACGTCAAATTGTTATCGGACGATATCGGCTATCGTAACAAATATTTATACAATCTTGAATATCGTAACGAAATAATTATGTCATCTTCTTCTTCTTATCGTATGGTTGATGAACAACCTGATGTCAGAGTTTAAACCGCCTATATGACTCAGACATGGCTTTACACACCGTTGAAAAATTTATATATTTATTTATACTCTCAGGTATGCCGGTTTCCTCACGATGTTTTCCTTCACCGTTTTTAGCTACTGATAAATAATTTAAAATACGCACATGAATACGAAAAGACATTGGTGTATGCGAATTTGCGTTCAAACTTGCGGCATTTGACTTGGCAGAGTCCAACGATCATACCACTAGTCTATCAGTGCTGTATAAAATATTTATGTTATTTATATCAGTAGCTTCTTGCGACCGATCACGACTTCTACAGCAGGTAACACTTTAAATTTCCCGAAGGGTTAAACAATAGTTATGGCGTTCTAAGGGGGAGGCCTTTGTTCAACAGTGGACGTCTTCCGGCTGATGATAGTTGTGCCACACATCTATATTTCATGGTTGAAAGTAGAGTCAAAGCAATCATATAAGGCGAATGTTAGTTAATTAGCTGGCACGAGAAGACTTTAGCGATCATATCCTTACCTGCCGCCTTACCATGAACTCTTAAAGCAGGACAGTTTAAGACGTGGAAGCGAGACGCCGCATTACACTGCTCGTAGCGGCGTCTCGTTTCCTCATCATAAACTGTCCTGTTTTAAACAACCCCCAAACGAGCCTACGCAGCGATAATAGCCGCTAACAAGCCTGCTGAGTTACAATACTCGCAGGCAAAGCAAGCGCTAATCATAAAAGGGGATCAACAGAGCCGGTCGAAACCTAACAAGGTTTTGAAAAGGCGGGGTCCAGAGAAGGACACGTGCGACAAGGATGGCTTCATAAAGGTGGAGAAGAAGAAGAAGAAGAAGCCTCCTTGTCGGAACCAGTGCGGTACCGCGCTGGTAGGACCCAACATGCTGCTTCGTCCAGCAATCCCTACGACGCAGCTGTACGTGTCCAGACTACACTACTCCACGAAGGTTGAGGAGGTCGTGGAGTACCTGCGTGTAAATACCAACTCGATTTTGAGGGTCGAGAAGTTGGAGCCGCGTCACAACACTAACTTCAATTCGTTCGTGGTGCGTGTTCCGACTCAAAAAGTTCCTCAAAGAAGAGTTATGGCCGAAGGGTGTTGTTTATCGCCGGTTTCGTGGCCGACTACATGACACCAGTCAGCGAAACACGACGCCGCCACTTCGTGTGTAGTATAGTTATATAATTGTATGTGTTTATAGTATTTTTAAGTTATATTAATATAGTATTGTATTTATAGTTATGGGCCTTTGATGCCTGAAATAAATGGATATTATTATTATTATTAAGAGTTCATGGCAAGGGGGCAGATAACAGTTCTAGACTAGGACCACGTACCTAATTACCCTCAACCGACAAGCGTGTATGAGGAACGTGAGTGAATGAGAACGACGTATGCCAGGTTCGAAGCAATAGTATTTCATGGCCATTGATCGGGTACAATCATAATTGAATGACGTAATAAATGTGAGAAAGTTAGTTAAGGTCACATATGGCATATCCTTTTTAAAACGTCGCCACACGCTAGAAATTTCTCCTGTATCGTGGGTTCGTTTGACAAACATGAAATATCACATACACAAATACCTAGTATAACTATATAATTATATAACACTTTTGTATGTAAATAATGTCATGCGACATTTAAATTCTTCTTCTTCTTATCGTATGGTTGATGAACAACCTGGTGTCAGAGTTTAAACCGCCTGTAGGCCTCTGACATTACATACCGTTGAAAAATCTTTTAGGTGTGCCGATTTCCTCACGATATTCTTCTTCACAGTTTTTAGCAACTGATAACCAATTTATAATACGCACATGAGTTTCAAAGACATTGGTGTGTGCCGAGGTTTTAACTAGCGACCTTTGACTTGGCAGTCCAACGGTCATACTACTCGGCTATCGGCTATCCTGGCTGGAGGCTTTAGAAGTTTCGCCTTTATCCGGTTACGACCACCCTCGGGGCATTGAATATACCGAGAAAAAAAATGTCTAACTACTCGGCTATCAGCGTGTGATATTTACATTCAGTACAATACTGAATGGAAACTGGTCTAACGTTACGTAAATAGCCACGCTGTTAATATGCCTATAACCTAGTCTGTGACGTCACCACTGAATGAGCTATGAGTATTTCCAGCGGTATTGGTCTAGTTAGTGACGTCTGAAGTACCAAACGAGGTCTGCCTAGATTTCTAGGTTAATT
Organism: Abrostola tripartita; assembly: GCA_905340225.1. Classification (NCBI taxonomy): domain Eukaryota; kingdom Metazoa; phylum Arthropoda; class Insecta; order Lepidoptera; family Noctuidae; genus Abrostola; species Abrostola tripartita. Next base: position 7,338,330 of record HG996512.1, read on the forward strand.
GTCTATGAGTTTCACTGAAGATAATTTTACATACATACATAACGCCTGTATTCCCCGAAGGGGTAGGCAGAGTATAGTATGTATAGTACACCCACATTTCGCCAGTTATGTTTTACGTCCGAATGTAATAGGGGGCGAGCCTATTGCCTTCAACCGGGTATAAATCTAGACTCCGTGCTGCTAAGAATTTTTTAAAGCAAAAACCCAATATCAACATTGACTGGCCTGTTGGTCTAGTAGTTAGTGGCCCTGACTGCTAAACCGGAGGTCGTGGGTTTGATTCCCACCCAGTACCAATCTTTGTGTGATGAGCATAATGATTTGTTCTGTGTCTGGGTGTTATTTATCTATATTATGTATGTATTTAAAAATAATTAAGTATGTTTATCAGTTGTCTGGTTGCATAATACAGGCTCTGAATAGTTTGGGATCAGATGACGGTGTGTGAGTTTTCCCAAGATATTATTATTATTAACACTTGCCCGACCCGGAAATCGAACCCAGGACGTCATGCTGATCAGTCACACTATGGCCATCGAGGCAGTCTCTATTAAGCATAGATAAATAATACATAGGTACTTCTTTATCGTATCAGCACGAGCCAGTAGACACATGGAATAGGTCATGTCGTGGTGTAGAGATTGGTCAGTCAACAAGGATGGTAGCGAGGTTGACCGTCCAAGGTGACGGACGTACTTAGGTATCGCCACTCGTGGAGACAAAGGTAGGTAGGTACTATAACTACAATAATATACGGGTAAGGGTAAGGTTCGATTCCCGCACGGGGCAAAAATTCGTGCGATCCATATTTGATTGTCCCGAGTCTGAGTGTTTGTGTATGTGATATTTCATGTTTGTGAAACGCACCCACGATACAGGAGAAATTCTTAGTATGGGGCGAAGTATAAAAAAATAATTGTTATACACGTAAAAGCGTAATAGGCAGAAATTTTCATCACATTTATAATAGCACTAGCGGCCCGCTCCGGCTTCGCACGGGTATAAAATATATTTAATATATATATATAATATAATGAACCTTCCTCTTCAATCACTCTATCTATTAAAAAAACCGCATCAAAATCCGTTGCGTAGTTTTAAAGATTTAAGCATACATAGGGATATAGGGACAGAGAAAGCGACTTTGTTTTATACTATGTAGTGATTATAGTTTGTTGCAACTAGCCCCATATCACTAATGATGGTAATTGTGTTAAATCCGTGTAAGTGGGCGTTACCGACGATGGCTGTTAAAGTGCAATAGATTGCGTTTTGATTCCACACATGGCCACAGAATACAGTAACAACAGAAGGTCTATATTTTTCCTATCGTATGGTTGATGAACAACCTGGTGTCAGAGTTTAAGCCGCCTGTAGGCCTCTGACATGGCTTAACACACCGTTGAAAAATCTCTCAGGTGTGCCGGTTTCCTCTCGATGTTTCCCTTCACCGTTTTAGCAACTGATAACTAATTTAATACGCACATGAATTTGAAAAGACGTTGGTGGGTGCCGGCGTTCGAACATGCGACTTTTGACTTGACAGTTCAACGGTCTAACTATACAAGTGTCAAACGCTAGGCGAATAGAAATCGAATAAAACAAAAAATATATGGGGTTGTCATAATAATATGTCATAGATTAGACGTGATCGACATAGGAATTTTTTTTTTTTATTATAGAAAAAAAAAATACTATGCATGTAATTTTGTATTCTTATAATGTATTTATTTTGTAATTTGTATTCCAATTGGGTCTATGATAACTTAAGAAAGGATTATTATTATAATATCATCCTCATACATTTATCATTCTATTAGATTAACGCTAGACGAATAGAAATCAAATATAATGATAAATGTATGAGGATGACATAATAATAATTCTTTTTTTTTTTTAAAACGACGCCCCACCCTAGGAATTTCTCCTGTATCGTGGGTGCGTTTCACAAACATGAAATATCACATACACAAACACCCAGACTCGGGACAAACATCTGCGGATCGCACAAATTATTGTCCCGTGCGGGAATCGAACCCGCAACCCTAAGCGCAGCAGTCGAATTGCTTAGCCACTAAGCCAATCGAGTCGTCAAGGTATCATAGACCCAAACAAAATAAAAATTACAAAAATACAAACAGTAAAAATTCTAAGGCCCTAGACAAGTGTCTAAGGCCTTAGAATTTTTACGGCGTCATACAATGTTAATGGTAGGTAGTCTTTTCTACGTAGAACAATGCGCAACTTACAAGTAAACGTGAAATAATATGTATATATAATAATAATACAACTGTGCGGACCCAGACGGTGAAACAATTGATGTTTATTAAACTTAATGAATGAATCGCCGACGCCTGCGCACCGCATTTCTAACCTAACAACTATAAGGACTCATTATCCTGTTCCCAGTCGTGTAACTCGCGTACGGTGAGAATTAGGCCAATGACGAACGTTGTCAGACAGTTGCAGGCAAGGGGCTAAGCGAAAATAGATGAAGAAGGAGCGAGAAGAGAACAGAAACTTAAAACGACTTTACTTTAGGCTTAAAATAGCAAAGTTAAAATAAAAAAAACTCCATTTTATAAATCGGCTCATCATTTTCGCATGCCGCACAAATCAAAATGTGTGGAATCCATTTTTTGACTTTATATAACATCCGTTTGTACCCATGTTTTAAGCGAAATAAATATGATTTGATTTGATCAAACAGAAAGTATACTCTCTCAAAAAGAAACTCCAAATCGGTAAATAAATAACGGAGTTATGAGGTAACAAACAAACAATACCACCGAATTGCGAACCTATATTTTTACACGACTGCCCAAAAAAAGGAGTGTAATGTTTTCAGGGTTCATCTATGTATGTATGTATGTGAGTTTCTTTATTCCACCATAACTTGAGAATGCCTGAACCGATTTTAATATATGGGGTATCGTTAGAATCCTTGCATCACTGCGAGTAACATAGGCTACAAAGAAAAAACAAAAATATTATGTGGTAGCTGTGATACATTAATTAATACCATATTCGAAATTTTATTTGTTGAAAACTGTTGGTGCATGTGACCATCATCTAGAACTTGACGAGTACATTCCAAAAAAATATGACACTATTATCTTAATCGCGCAGAACTGACAAATATATATTTTTTTTTTGCTTAAGGCAACGCCATCTGTCAACTAATAGCGGTAAACACAATGCACATAAACTTGCATGAATATTTGTTATAACTGTTGATACGCTCAGTCAATTAAATATGTACTGTATATTTTAATTATAATATTATCTACCCGATAGCGTTATGTGATTCAATTGAATAATCTAAGTTATATATTAATACGTGAAGCAAAATCTATGTCTTTTGATTAGGAATATTGCGTTCACGGAGGTGTGTGAGATTTGGCATCAATAATTTTGTATGAGTAGAAGTGCCTAGTGTATATATGTACCTATATATATTATATACCTACATTTTTTATTATTATGTATGTATATATGTATATTATAAATATATGTCGGCGCGCGCGTAACATTAGCGGGATGGCCGTCATCTTTAGGGTTGAAGGCGTATTCGAAGGTACGAATTTCAGATACATGATCATATTCGCGCAAGTTATAATTATATTATATGCATCTTAAACGGGAATTCTAAAGTTCGAAAAAGTGCAAAAAGCTAAAATTAGTATCATACGATTAAACACACAATTAAAAAAAAAAATATTGGATTTCCAATTTAAAAGATGAGAATGGGAAAAAGCTCGGCAGCATAGTTGAAATAACTACAACATTTTATCAAAACTTGTACCAGGATTGTCAAAAACAGTTAAGACAGTTCATTTACCATTGCTCAAACTCTATCCCACCTATTACTAACACCGAAATACAAAAGGCACTAAGTGAATTAAAATACAATAAAAGCCCAGGTGCGGACGGAATAACTACCGAAATTTTAAAATTAGGCAGAAATGTCCTTATACCTCACATCACATGCTTTTTTAACACTATGTTGCACACCGGTCAAATTCCTCCAGAATTTTGCCATTCAAATATAATTATTTTACTACATAAAAAAAGAGACAAAACTGACATCTCAAACTATCGACCAGTAAGCCTCATTTCCCATCTATGTAAACTGTTTATTAAGGTGATAGATAACCGTATTGCTCCAACACTCGACCTTCACCAACCTCCCGAACAAGCTGGATTTCGACCTCATTTCTCTACCACTGATCACCTCCATACTGTTAATCAAATCATTGAAAAATTCAATGAATATAATAAACCGCTCTATTAAGCCTTCGTAGACTATGCAAAGGCTTTTGACAGTATAGACCATAACTCAGTTATTGACGCTTTAGAGTCCCAAAAAAATATTATTCACACTTACATCGATTTAATTGACACCATTTACAGAAATTGCTCAGCTAACATCAAACCACACAATTCCGGCCCTAATTTCCATATTGAAAGAGGTGTAAAACAAGGGGATCCACTCTCACCGAAGCTGTTCACAAGCGCTCTGCAGGAGGTTTTCAACAAGCTACCAGACTCCTAGCAATTATGAGGCATAAACATTAGCGGTCACCAGCTAACAAATCTTCGCTTTGCTGATGACATAGTGCTATTCTCCACATCTCCTTCAGAACTTGAAGAAATGCTCCAAGATCTGAGCACAGCAAGTCTTGAGGTTGGACTTTCTATGAATAGAGCAAAGACGCAGATCATGACCAACAGCACAAAACGTAGGGTCGAGGTAGACGGGCATGTTTTGCAGTATGTCGATGAGTACATTTACCTAGGTCAAATAGTTTCGTTTAAGAATCGGCAAGAAAAAGAAATAGAGAGGTGAATTCAAAATGCATGGAAAAGCTTCTGGGCCCTTAAGAACCATTTAAAAGGAGATCTGCCGATATCACTTAAGAGGCGGCTCATCGACATGTGCATATTGCCCGTCCTAACCTACGGTGCTCAAAGTTGGCCACTTACCGAACAACAGAAATCCAAACTCAAGATTTGCCAACGAGCAATGGAGCGTAGCATACTGGGTGTTAAACTAACAGACCGAGTTAGAAACACCACGCTGCGCTCTATAACTCAAGTAGCAGATGTTGGAGAAAAAACAGCTAAGCTGAAGTGGGAGTGGGCTGGCCACGTCGCGCGAATGCACCCCGACAGGTAGGCGAAGATCGTCACTTACTGGACGCCTGAGGGAGGACAACGCCGTCGAGGTCGACCGCGGCGAAGGTTGTGGGATGATCTGACCACATATGCGGGACGCACATGGTCAGAAATGGCGAAGGATAGAGTAGTTTGGAAGAAGAAAGGGGAGGCCTTTGCCCAGCAGTGGGACACAATATAGGCCAACAAAAAAAAAATACAACACTTACACACATATAAATATGTGGTATATGTATATTTTTATACAGTCATACACAAGCTGCCTTAGATTTAATGCAAGACCTCAAACACCCAAATTACTTAATTATTATGACAGTCATTATCATTCGCAACCGGCCAAAGTATTTAGATTTATCTTTTAACCTTAACACAATGACATCTATCGTCTAATAGCGGTAAACGTAAACTAACACAATGAATAACTCATAAGCTCAATCAATCTGATAATAATTATCCCATATTATCCTAGCGCCCCATTTAAGGTGCGCCTTTATATTACCTAAAATTACCTATTATTTTAATATTGACGGGTTGTTTAATTTTTTTTCTGTTAACTAGATGACATTTGCAACTTATTAGTATTCGTAATATTTTTATATGTGGGTTGGTTTATTTATAATAATTGGTGAAGTAATGTGAATTTTAGCCAAGATGAGTTCTGGAAAAAGACAATTTATTACGTAAATGTATATTATTGTAAAATTTAACAGATATTGTTTTTATATAGTCATGTCCCTAATCTTTAAGTTTATGTATAAGCAATAACAATATTTTGCAGTTTTTACATGGAATTAGTGAGTTTTGTCTGACGCCCCATTTGAGGTGCGCTGGGAACAGCAGGCACCGTGAACATTTTGTTCAAGGTGTTGTTCTAAAAATCAGTTCTTGTGTTTCAAACGTAGTTTTCTCGTTACAGGTTGAAAGTTTATGAAATTATATCGATTTTAGAGGAAGATCGCGCAATAATATCAGCAAATATTTATCACGCCACAGGAAATTGTTGCGATTAGTCAACAATTTCCTATGCCGAGGTGATACTGGCAAACGATGATGTTCCCTCCAAATGTGTGTGCTAATAACGCATTTCAATAATATAGACTTTCAACTAGAGGACAGTTTAAAAGATTCCCACGATTTTTTGTTGTTCACCAGATAAGTAGGCCTGTACATAGTTCAGACTTATTTCATGTTTCATAAAACGTCTAATTCTCTTTCAAAAAGTGAAACCTAGCCAATGTCTCGCAAAAAATACTGCCTGGGGACCTAGAGAAGTGAGGAAACGCTAAACGAATAGAATGAATAATACTTATATGGGATTGACATAATGTCATAGATTATATTATAGTCGGAACAATATGTCATCCCCATACATTGATAATTCTATTCGATTCCTATTTTTCGAGCGTTTTGCTACTTGTCTCGGGCATCTGATTCCATAAGACTGGACGAAAGTAGACATTATTATTACATTATTGGACAGGAGACTCAAGATTAATGCCATCAGTGCCACAAAAATACCAACTTTAGATTCAGCAATTGTGGAGTTAGTAGGAATCATCATTTTTACCAAACTTTTCATACCTACTTCTAATCTAAATATTATTCATTTTATTCACATTATGTTATTTTTTTTAACTTATAATTACTTAACATTAGTTATCTTTCGCAAAATGTACGAATTTATTCATAAAAGAGACTGTAAACTTAAGTTCTATTTATTATTCCTCCATACAAAACACACTGGCATATTTTCCCAGCGCCCCATTTAAGGTGCGGTCCTGAAATTCAGTATGCATATATTTTAAAAATTATATAAAAATATTTTTATCAGTTTTGGGCCGCCAGTTTTATTAATTGCTAAAAAAAGTTTCAATTATTTGCGATTTTAATACCTTGGGATAATATGGGTTATAATGGCATTATGTAACTAATTTTGATAGTGTAACTGTATGGTGTAGTTTACGTAGCACAAAAGCATAGGAAAGGGCAAATAAATAAAGAACAATGAATTCAATTCCAATTTATATATAAATAGTTAACAATATAAATCTAGTCATCCATACAAAATAAAAACATTTTATCGTTGGTTGAATTTATTGAATACGTCGTATAAAATACATATTAACTACTAGCTTTTGCCCGCGGCTTCGCTCGCGTTAAGAAGCCATCTATTGTCAACATTTAGAATTTAACTTAATTTATTCGTTCCATTAGGTACTGATAGGTTCAAACTAATACATTTACATCCTCCATCATCCCTTATTTTATCCTCATGGGTGTTGAATTTATCAAAATCCTATTTAAGCGGACGTCTTCATCATAGTAGCTCCAATCTTTAATTTCAGTTCAATCAGTCGAAAATCTAAGAAGATTTATACAAATTTTCATCCCCTATTTTATCACCTGAGGGGTGGAATTTATCAAAATCCTTTCTTAGGGGATGCCTACGTCATAGTAGCTTTATGCATGCCAAGTCTCAGCCCGATCAGTTTAAAATTGACAAAGTTTCATACAAACTTTCATCCCCTATTTTATCCCCTTGGGGGTATAATAATTTATCAAAATCCTTTCTTAACGGATGCCTACGTTATAACATCTACCTGCATGCCAAATTTCAGCTCGATCTGTCCAGTGGTTTGGGCTGTGCGTTGATAGATCACTATGTCAGTCAGTCAGTCACCTTTGAGTTATGTATATTTAGATATAGATTACCTACAGAGCCTTTGTGGATCTAGGGCCTAAGATATTTGCCAAAGGTCAAGCTTTTGTCGCGCTTAGTCGAGTTAGAAAGCTAAAAGGTTTGGCAATTAGTGTTCTAGATCCACGTTAGGTTCTTCACGAGCCACATGAGAAAATCAAATAAAACTTATCACTAAACGGTATAAAATAAAATAAATAATTAAAAAAATTAAAAAACACGACTGCCATATCAATAACTTTACTAAAAGTCAAGAAAAAACGAACTAAAAAGTAAAAAACAAGTTCGTATATTTAATCTGTAAAAGTGAAAGGTGACTCTATCGCTGGCTAACACAACATCTCGAAATCTACTTAAACTACAGAGTTGATAATTGACACACAGTTAGCTTAGTGCGCTATTTTATAAAAACAAGAAAAAGTTAAATTCTTTTGAATCGCAGTCGGGGGACCGTTCTATGGAACACTTTCTTATCTTAGAGGTCCCCCGACTGCGATTCAAAAGAATTTAACTTTTTCTTGTTTTTATAAAATAGCGCACTAATCGTACTAGTCTAGTTAAGTACCTCGTCTTTATTATTTAACCTAGCTTTTGCCTGCGGCTACAACAGCGTATTTATTGTTAAGTCTATAAGCTAACTGTGTGTCAATTATCAACTCTGTAGTTTAAGTAGATTTCGAGATGTTGTGTTAGCCAGCGATAGAGTCACCTTTCACTTTTACAGATTAAATATACGAACTTGTTTTTTACTTTTTAGTTCGTTTTTTCTTGACTTTTAGTAAAGTTATTGATATGGCAGTCGTGTTTTTTAATTTTTTTAATTATTTATTTTTTAAATCTGTTAGAAAGGATTTCGTATCCTAAGTCCTCAGTCTTCTTGCGACCACGGTCGGTGCACCTCGGTCAAAACGTCAAGACAAAATTAAAAACATGTGTTCGCGTAATTCTCGTCTTGTAATATAATGTAATTTTATTATTTTCATGCAACGCGATAGTTTAAAAATTAGTATATCGTATCCTATTGACGTGACGCCAGATTTTGAGATAAAGAAAATATTTAAATAAGATTTTTTTTGTTGTTTTTAAATTTTGTTTAAAAAACTAAATTTTGTCAGATGTGTGTTAGTTTTGAATAGAGTAGGCTTTCTGCGTTTATTTTATCATTACGTTATCGCATCGCAAATACGACAACCGCCTAGTTTTGAACGCATATCTGTTATAATGCACTATTAATGTGTGTTAGTTATGATAATATTTTTTTTACTCACCCATTTGTCTCATCTGTGAATTGTGAAATAATTATAATTATTACATGAAGCGAAAATCACGGATATCTTTTTAAATATTGCATGCCCGTGAATTTTGGCATGGAAGATTTGGAGATGAAATGCAGTAACTTTTTTTTAATAACGTTCGTATTTCGAGTGCTGCACTTCCTTTAGTTATATTTAAAGAAAAAAAGCTAAGACTTGCCTTTCGCTGAAAGTTTAGTAAAAAAATATATTTTAAAACTATAGGTATTTATAAATTATATAGTAATACGTGATGCAATAACTGCATCCCTTTTTACGAAAATTACAAGAACGGAAAAGTATGACATTTTCCATAATTAAAGTTTACACATATTTAACTATTTTTAATGGATTTTTTATCGTATGGAGAAGGTGCAGAAACTTATTTTTATCATTAAAAATTCCTTTTTGTTCTTCTCCAAACAATTATCTTAATTTGACCGTAATTATGAGATTACGGTAAAATTTTGAGGTAAAAAACAAAAATAAGGCCACCTGGTAAATGCTTAAAGATAATCGGACTAAAATGTCCGATTTTAGGTGGGTATCATCAGTTTCATCAAGAAATCTCCCCGATAAGATAAAAGTAGACTTATCGCACTTGGTTTAATTGCTTTAGTCTTAAGTGTTGACTATTATAACATCACACTTTATATTTCCCGAATTGGTAGGCCTTCGGTGAATCGTATACCCACATTTCTCCAGTTATAGGTTCCAATTAGGGGTCGCAAACCGGGATCCCAAATACCGGAATATGGGGTCAAAATCAACAAAATACCGGGCAAATACCGGAATTTTCGGTATCCTATTCTGGATCTCGGTTTGCGACCCCTAGTCCCAATGTAATAGGGGGTTTAGGGGCCAGCCTAGCCACTATGTCTAATACTTTGTTTGTTTGCATATTGGGGGTAATCTTCAAAGCTCTTTATCCTATTTCCAAAATACTTTTACTAATATTTAGAATGTATCTTCAGAGTCTTCTTATTATATCGTATGGTTGATGAACAACCTGGTGTCAGAGTTTAAACCGCCTGTAGGACTCTGACATGGCTTTACACACCGTTGAAAAATCTCTCAGGTATGCCGGTTTCCTCACGATGTTTTCCTTCATCGTTTTTAGCAACAGATAACTAATTTATAGTACGCACATGAATTCGAAAAGACATGTGCGTGCCGGTGTTTGAGCTTGCGATCTTTGACTTGGCAGTCCAACGGTCATACTACTTCGGCTATTACTGCTGTACGAGTTTACACACCTTTAGTATAAACTCGAAAACAAAATACTTATCGTATGTTATACATTGTTATGACAAAACAATGACCGCTTGTCGCATAGCACGTACTACGTACTGCAGTCGTACGTTATATTATCAAGGTTGTCGTTAAGGAAAATTACTATTTATAAATAATAAAATTATTTTTACTTCAATTCGAGCCCGATAACAGGGTCAAAAACCGGTTGTCCCCTATTACAACTGTTTTAGGCTTTATACACACATTTGCATCTCCTCTGCCTAGATAGTCGAGTGGTAGCAAACCGTGATTGCTTAGCATGAGGTCCTGGGTTCAACTGCCAGGTCGGGCAAAGTATTATATGGCTTTCCATTAAGCGATTCTCATTTTGTGCCCGGTTAATGGCAATAAGCTCGCTCCTTATTACATTGGGACCTATGACATAACTGGCAACATGTGGGTGTCTTGAAACATCTCTGCCTACCCCTTCGGGGAACACAGGGGTGAAGTTATCATGCAAGCAGTGTCTTCTTGATATTATGTTTTTAAATTCAGGTAAGCATGGACGTTGGTAATGCTACAACACGGTTACTCAGTTGGCAGAACTGAGCCACGGATTGGCAACTCGCGTCCATCATTTTCCAAATTTCCTCTATCAATTTAGATTTAAGCTTAACATGGGCAACATGCTAAATGTCGCATAAAATATATCAATTAAATATGCATTGAAACAGGAAAATACTCACGACCGGTACCTGCCTATGCATACATACCTTACTTAGATATATATACAAAAGTGTAAACTATTTTGGAAAAACCATGATACAGATTTTATTAAGACTATGTCATCGTAACTTCTGAATGCCTGACCCAATTTTGATGGATGGGAGAGAGTCCTTACATCATCACGAGTAAATAACGTAACGGTCTTACACTGGGTAGATTGTAATACTATAATCATTAGAATATACTTATCAAAAACATTATTTTGGAATTAAGCTGACACAATATGTATGAATTAATCTTTTATCCTTGCATCTATAATTCATATTGGACACCTTTGCGTTAAATACATGGCCTGAAATACCGTTGAACAGAGATTTGTGGTAGAATAACGAGGAGACCTTTAGAATAATCTGCCAAGCCGTGGGATACCGGTCAGGCTACTTAAAAATAATTCAAAACTATTAGTACAGAAAAGTTAGTAAAGTTTATTTGTTTCATAAAATAGTTATAAAATAATAATTTGATAACCCGGACTAGGTAACCCGTATTGCAGGATGCAGTCTCTTTCTATACAGGTTACGGACCTATGACGTTAACCGTTTCAGTGTCCACTACACCAAATGTGGTACCCATTGATTGTGTTACTGTTGTGTCTACTTAGCGAACAGTAAATGTGTTAATTAAGACATATCCATTTGCCTTCATGCTATTATTAAACTGTTATTACATAGTGTTATAAGTTCTACATCGGAAGTGGTAAACGTAATCCTCAGTGATATGAAGTTCACTCCACACTTATGGAAACACAAACACACTTCATAGATTAGTCATAAAAATTATCTTTATTTACGGTACTTATACAATGTGTTAATGTAGAATAATGTGTGATAGTCAAGCATAAAGATATGCCTAATTAATGTTTATGTAAAAAAACATTTCAGTATAATTAATTATCTGTTGGATAAGTTTTTTTAATAGTTTATAAACAAATTTTGACCTTTTTGAATTTACATAATGTATGCAATGATAAAAGTTTTGTTCATAAATTATTTTTTATCAGTTCTTAATTCTAGATAATTTATGTTTTTGATGAGTATGCTTTAATTAACTTACATTAAAAACCAATTAAGTTACCTTTTTATTTATACATTTTCTTAACCATACACATATCATACATAAAACATTTAAACTGAGCTTGGAGTTTCAAACAAGTCTAAAAATATTTGTAAAAATAGGTCTGGTGCAAATATGCACTTTTATGCATAAAATTTATCTTATCTACAAATTAAAGCAAATGCACTTAACAAATTCTTAATTATTTAATTATATTAGTATTTGTTATGTGCATATATTGCTCTCTTATAAACCTAAATCATTAGTCTTACCAGCATCGTGTCTGTGAATAAATATTAGTTTTAAAATCCTAAAAAAAGGGAGTTATTTTCTAAATAATAATTCAAATTCACTCACCCGTTATTATTGATAGTATTTACTAAATAAAAATATTATAAAATACACCGTAAGATGTAATCACTCGATGTCTACACACACAGGTTCACAATAATTCCGTTAATCGCAAATATAATTAAAAGAGCGTGTAAATAATAGTAAACGTAATTATTTATTGACAGCATTCAATACCAACAGTAATTACTTATCTAGCATATTGTACAGTAAAAAACAAATCAATTCTATTTTGACAACTCTTAGACAAGCGACATGACAAGTGCTTCGAGCAGTTTACAAAGAGAGCTACAGTAACTACGCATATGATAAAAGCATAGAGATCATTAATTTAATTTAAGTTAATCCAGAGTTAATCAATTATATAATAATAAATGTTTTGATAAAAGTTCGATTTTAATTAACGTGTAGCGTTAACTCATAATTATCTAAGCTAAATATGTTAAGTTGTTAACGCTAAACAGCGCCATCTTTCAGTTCTTATCAGAATAATTTACATAAATCAAAACCTCTTCCCATGATAATTTAGGAGCTCCATAGTGCCCTTAACGTTTTAAATACTTGGAATACTTATATAAATTTAGGTTTCACCTACTTGTAACATATGTAAGTATATAAGAAGTACTTAAATATTCTTCTTTTGTACCAACTGCAACATCTTAAAAAGACATTCTCATTCTTTGGAACCGTACAACAATGAGCTGTAACTTAGCGCTTATGCAATTTTAACGGTGTCTTGTGTTGTAATTGTAAGTACCTACACCTATCTTACATATGCGGTACGCTTTCCCCGCGACATCGTCCGCATAATTAATGATTTATTTCGATAAATACATATATACATAAAGTCACGCCTATTTCCACGAGGGGTAGGCAGAGACCACGCATTTCCATTTGCTACGATTCGCCTCATTCACTCGCATCACATTCCTCATACACGCTCGTCGGTTAAGGGTACTCCTCACTTGACCCTTTTTATTTCGATAAATGTCAAGCAAAAAATGATAACTAATGGATAGATTAAAATAATATTTATAAATATAGTTAAATGCATATTTTGAGACGTAGATTTTTCGTATTTTTTTTTATGGGAACAGGTATGGCGAGTTATTAAATAGGATTGAATTGATACCTCACCTTGTAGCAATGATATACGCGCTGCGAAAGTGGCACATTAAATCTAGGCTAATTAGCGCAACTGAACTCGGTCCCCGAAGCAGTAGGCAGAGGTGCACATATTATGCAGTACACCCACATCTCGCCAGTTATGTTATAGGTCCCAATGTAATAGGGGTGAGCCTATTGCCATCAACCGGACACAAATCCAGACTCCGTGCTGCTACTGAGAATTGCCTAATGGAAAAACCCAGTAACACTTTGCTGGACCCAGGATTCGATACCAGGGCCTTGCGCTCAGCAGTCGCGCGACCACGGAGCAACGAGACAGTCGGTTTGCTTTAAGATTCTAATTATTATTGCCATAAGGCGAGAGTGGGTTGTAGCTTGTAGCCTGCCGTACCTCTGCGATGCGCTTGCGTCACAGTTTCCCACCTCCGCTCAAGTTTATACGAAAGGTCTCGGTTTGAAGCCAATTCGCGTCAAATAGTTGCCTGCTTCCTTCGAATTTTGATCACGCTCTCCTCTTTAATCCCTAAGTGCTTTGAGTATTAAAATAACAGTGATAGCCGAGTTGTGACCGTTGGACTGCCAAGTCAAATGTCGGAAGTTCAAACCCCGGTACGCGACATGTTTTTCGAATTCCTGTGCTACTATAAATTAGTTATCAGTTGCCAAAAACGGTGACAGAAAACATCGTGAGGAAACCGGCACACCTGAGAGATTTTTCAACAGTGTGTAAAGCCATGAAAGAGGCCTACAGGTGGTTTAAAGTTTTAAACTCTGACACCAGGTTGTTCATCAACCATACGATAAGAAGAAGAATTTGCGGCCTAATCTCACTTCGGTATAAATTACGGTGAACTTTGGAGTTTTTCTATAGCTCTGAAGCTTTCTTCGCTTTCAAGGTCATACCTGGCTTATTTTTAGTAATTCCACAGCATAAGCCCTTTAATTTACCATTTAATCTGGATAAATACGAAGATTATAAATACGTAGACTAGTGAAAACCCTGCTAAAAACTTCCAATAAGCCCTAATCTAACTTTAAAACAACATACGAACTCATCTAAACCGGTTTTCCGACGAAAAAAACACTTCCGCATCCGACAGCCATTATATAATTTTCCATAATAATTATAGAGATTCCAAATTCAAACGTCAGTGTCGTGCAACATTGGCCGATGTTCGTTGTTATTGATCGTCAGTGTGTTCTGATCGTTCGTTATGTGAGCGCGTGTTGATCACGGATTTAGCAATGTTTTACGTAAGTACAAGCAGTATTCAGTTTTTATTTACTAACAATAGTAAATAGGCTGCTTTATTTATGTTAGTTTGTAAGGTATATATTTCTATCTATCTATGGGCCCATTGCCCGATAATAAGCGATCATTACAATTAATTAATCGATTTAAATCTGCAAGGTTGGTTTTTTGTATGTTGTGTAGTTGTTTGGTGTTTAAGCACGTAGAGCTAAGCTATTATGTCATGTGATTCATCCTATAGTCGCCTCTACAACCTATGTTTCGATTAATATATCTAAAATCAATAGATATGGTAAAACCTACGCAGTTAGTTTATATAACTTTGTTTATTATATTGTAACTTCTTACAATATAATAAACAAAGTTATATAAACTAACTGCGTAGGTTTTAAAATATTCTGTGTCTTCACACAGAATATTTTTGAGCATACTGTGTGCTCTCTGTTATAATTCGAACGCATAAAAAGTTTAAGTCAGTGCTAAGTACCTGCCCGTGATTCTCCAAACCATAGATCTATATTGTAAAGGCCTACCAATGTGTATAAAAATAATCTCGCGGTAAGTAGATCCAGAGTAAAATAGGGGCGATAATAGAGAGCCTCCAGGAGTGATGAGTTCGCGCAAAACTTTGTTACCCTTCTGAAGTTAGGCCCATACTCAAAACCGCGCAGATTCTCTCTTTCAAATGTAAAAAACGGGAACTGCGCACCCTCTTGCGACTAACATCCGAGAGCTCCTACTGTCAATTGCAAACCTTGAATTCCGTAATACCTGTCACTGTCGTTTGCATGTCAAAGAACACAGATGTCCGTAGACTAAGACGGGTTTAAGTTAAGACATGTATTATCATAGTTTATCAATACGAGGGGTATAGTTTTGCTCAAATTATACCTAGGTCCGGCACACCTTGGGCAGTCAACTGACTGACTTGACTGCCCAGGGTGCGCCGGATTTACTGAGGTATCGTCACTCGTAGAGGCTCTCTACTTGCTCACCCACATTTGATTATTCTGTTAATAACAAATCAGCCCCCTTACCATGAATTGTTAAAGCAGGACATTTTCCGATGTGGAAGCGAGACGCTGCTACGTGCAGTGTAAAGCGGCGTCTCGCTTCCACAACGTAAACTGTCCTGCTTTAGGAGATCATGGTAAGGGAGCACTTAGCTTGATTATATCTATAACAATGTAAGGGATGTGGCCTTGACGTAGAGGTCAGTAATAAGGTCGTGTTGAGTAGTCGTAGACTGATATGATGCGTAACTATAAATAATCGGTATGTTGTCGAAACGTATACCAACGTATAAACTCTATTAGACACAACATTATAGATTTAGGAAGCCCTTATTTATCGTTTTAAATTTTTAACTGTTTTGTACTTAAAATAAAACTAATAGGGTCATTTTTGGATAAGGAAGCAATGGAATACAATATAACTATTGCATCAACTTTTATTTTACTATTCTTATAAAAAACAGATTTGCTGAGATTCTGAGAAGAAAATCGAGATGATTTTATCTATTTTTCATTAATGAGTTTCAAATGCAGTTGAATGGCTCTAAGCCTGGTCGTTGGGGGCATAGTGTGATGTCAATAGATTTATTAAAACCCCACTTTTCAAATGTCTTCATCTGTTACCCATTTATTTTTATTTTTTTAAAACGTCGTTCCACACTAGGAAATTCTCCTGTATCGTGGGTGCGTTTCACAAACATGAAACATCACATACCCAAACACCCAGACTCAGGACAAACATCTGCGGATCGCAATTTTTTTTGTCCCGTGCAGGCATCGGACCCGGAACCCTTAGCGCAGCAGTCCAATCGCTTAGCCACTGCGCGAATTGGGTCTTTATTATTATTTATAACGTTCTCCACTTATATATTAACAAATACACGTATACCACAATTTTATATTTAAAGATAGAGCATAAAACGTACGTCGATGACCTTTTAGCCAACAGTACACGCCCTAGCTTTAACCATTGTCGAAACGTCCATTATGGAAATTCACAACAGATTCGCATCACTGAATCCTCTCAAACAAGAAAGGCGAAGCTAAAAGGCAAAACCAAATAGTAGTAGGTATATTTGCAGCAATTTGTCTGCGTTAAGCTTCCAATTTTTCTTTGGATAATTTAGATCTAAGATAATTTCTAAAACCTACTGGACAAATTCCATCAAAAAGTTCCTCATTTGAAAATGTTCTACATTAAGACTTAAATTATATTCCAAATAATTAAAGTCAAATACATCTTCTGTATATGAAATAAAGACCACAGCAGGGAAAACATGGGCTTCGAAAGCACTAAACAGGACACAGTGGAAAGAAATGGTTCTGACACTATCTCCCGCTCCGCCCAAGAGCGGGGGATGTCATAAGATGATTTTCCCACCGAAAAAAAAAAAAAACTGGAAAGAAATGGAGAAGGCCTTTGCCAAAGTTGGACAAACAGACCAAGATGTCGATGTCATCGACTCACTAGTCGTTTTAAAGATTTCAATTTTAAATATTGTAAATTGTGTCCGAATAAAAGGCTTATTATATAATTATTATATCCTCTGTGCTTGAGAGTGTCTTCTTAATCTCTTCTCTGATTAGAATTAATGAATCTTTAGCATTATAAATCAATAAATTAGACTAATCTATAATAGTTTACCTTTTTTAAATTCCAGATTACAAGACTACTGCTTCTAATATCGCTGTCTTCATCAGCTCTAAGCGAGAAATGCATCGGAATCGTCTTCAGCAACAGATGCTACGAGATCGAAATACTGAAGGAAGGTTTAAATAACATCCATCAAATAGCCCTAAACAACAATGATAATACACTTTACTTCACATTCGACCAGATAGCCAAAATACCTATGAGAGCACTTGGATTCTTCAACTTAGATACTAAAGCGACCGGAATCGTCGAAGGAGTCAGAAATGCGACAGGAGTAGCTATTGATCAAAGACGAAACAGAATATACGTGGGAGGTGCAGACGGGCTATTCCTGATCAACGATAAGAAAGTACCAGAAAAGCTTCCCGTGCAAGACAACATACAGTATATATTCTTCAAAGATATAATATTCTTTATAAACAGAAGAAGAGAAGCTTATAGATTCGAAGACGGCGTTGTGAACCCATTGCAAGAGATATACGGATTGGCCGTCGACAAGCTGATAGTTGATGACGAGTATAACATGTTTTTCCTTCAAAATAGAAAACTGTCTCGCGTAAAATTAGGTACTCGTGCGATTAACACTCACGAAAGATTTACAGTTGACGCTATTTGTACAGATATTAATTATAGACCGTATGTGAGCACCACGAATGGTATCTACGTTTACAATAAATACAAGTATGCTTTAGACAAAGTTTCTAATATTTTTGATTTGCGAGAATTAACGTTTAATCGACAAGGCGAGCCGTTGTATGTCGTAAAAGATTATATTGTTAAGCTAAATAACCCTATTCCTTATGTAAGAGATTGATAACAATAAGATATTGTTTGTTTTTGTTTAAATATTAATTAATTTATTAATTGTTGTTTTATTGATTTTATCTTAAGTAAACATCACTGTGAAGGTTAGGTTGATCGGGAATCATGGTTAGAGATAAATAATGGGAAAAATGATTTGTTATTGATTAACAAAAAATTAAGCTAGTATTCCACAAAGATTGCTATGAACAGATTTAACTAAAAGTTTATCTATACCGTCATAGGTTAATTGATAACTGGACTATGTTCTAAGTAGAAACACAAACTATCGTCCACATATTTCAGTCTAATCAAAACATCTCTTTGAGTAATATACTGCCTCGTTGGTGGAAGTCGAAAAGCATAACTGCTGAGCGTGACGTCCTGGATTCAATTCCGAAGTTGGGCAGTGTTGTATGGATTTTAGATAAGATAATTTTGAAATTCCTATAAACTTAGATTTCCAAAATGTCGAATCGTCATTTTCGGTATCTCATTCTGTCTTATTATGTCTATATTCTCGACCATCGAACCATGATTGCATACAAATACGTATCGCTCACGATAGGCTCATTTATCTTACTTCAAAAATCAATAATTGAGCCTGCAATTAGCTGAGTTGAGGTCATATAGCGGCAACAGCAAGTCTTGTGAATGGTGTTGCTAAACTCTAGCCCTCGGAACTCGTCCTGCGTACCTTGACACAAGAAAGTAAAGGTAGGTACTCACTACTCTATGCCAGAAAGAACTGAATCGGCCGTGGTCACAAGAGTCTGCTTGTTGCTTGCACGGCCGATGCAACTCGATCGAAACATCAAGCCAAAATTGAAAACTTGTATTCGCGTTAATGTGTTGTAGTTTCATCATCGTGAAGTCTCGGTTAAATACCCTCGGGCCAAAGCATTATTTAATTTTTTCCATTAGGTGATTCTCAGTAGCAGCACGGAGTCTTGATTTCTGCCCGGTTAATGGCAATAGGCTCGCCCCCTATTGCATTGGGACCTATCACATAACTGGCGGAATGTGGGTGTTCTACACACCTTTGTCTACCACTTCGAGGAATACAGGTGTGAGTGTGTTATTCTTTTGTTGGTCTACTGGTCACAAAGCGCGACTGCTGAGCATAATATCCTAGGTTGTATTCCCGGTTCGGGCAGTATCATTAGGTGTTTCCATTAGGTAGTTCTCAGTAACAGCACGGAGTCTCGATTTGTGCCCAGATAAAGGGAATAAGCTCGCCTCTGTCTAAAAAACGACAGACTTTTTAAATCATATTTATTCTGCGTTAAAATATAGATACTATATAATTATTAAAAAATAATTACAATACATAAACACAACATTTATAACTTATGCGAACTATCTTCAATAGACAAAGATGAAACTTTACAAAGATTAGCAATTCAATATTTGGTATAGATGTTTTGTCTCACGAAGTCCGTTTGTCTCTCGCTGTAGTTGTAACGTGTACAGCCCCCTTACCCTTACAGTTTACGTAGTGGAAGCGAGACGCGGCACTACAATGCACATAGCGGTATCTCGTTTCCACATCTTAAATTTTCTGCTATAAGAGTTCATGGTAACGGAGCTGATAAGCTTGTGTGTCTCGCCGTCGCAACAGTGACCAAGCGCTCTTCAAATAACATACACTAACACAATGTGCATGTGCACGCCTGACTTGTGGCGTACCCTGGGGGGGGGGGCCTACGTCGAGCAGTGGACTGCAGTCGACTAATTGTGATGAAATTGCAAACAAATGAAAGAGAGAAAGATAGCACTATTGTAGGACCATCTATAGCTTCATCTCTCTCAATAACATTTTCATTTACAGAGCCTTTGTTAATGTTTATTTTAGTAAACTCTTCGTCGTGGATTCTTTCGATACTGGATCCTTTCCGATGTTGTCTTTACAGTAGCAGTACTTATTTAAATGTGGGTGTGTTGCGCTTACGCAGCTCGGCTCGTTACCGTACCTGTAATGTAAAGAATTTCGTTCTATGTATTATTCGCCAATCGTGTTTCTTTTTCGGGAATGCAACGAGTTTCGGAGACGCGAGTTTCCCGCGTCACCAATTTACCAGCTCATGAATGAAGTTCCGTTTGAGTCCGAAATTAGTCATTAATTCTCAAATAACCAATGGGTGATCACAGCATGAAATACATAACATAACATCACGCTTGTATTCCTCGAAGGGGTAGGCAGAGGTGTAGTACTACCACATTTCGTCAGTCATGTAAAAGATCCCAATGTCATAAGGGTCTACTAGAGTTCATGCTGCTACTAAGAATTACCTAACGGACAATCCTAAAACCACTGCCCGATCCAGAAATCGAACTCAGGATCTCACTCAGAGCAGCAAGCAGTGATGGCCGAGTGGTACGACCGTTGGACTGTGAAGTCAAAGGTCGCAAGTTCGAACCCCAGCACGCGCCAATGTCTTTTCGAATTCATGTGCGTACTATAAATTTGCTATCAGTTGCTAAAAACGGTGAAGGAAAACATCGTGAGGAAACCGGCACATATGAGAGATTTTTCAACGGTGTGTAAACCCATGGCAGAGGCCTACAGGCGGTTTAAATTTTGACACCAGGTTGTTCATCAACCTTTCTATGAGAAGAAGAAGAACCCAGAGCAGTCTCACTTTGCAGTCTATGATACTCAACAATAAAAACTGCCTCTAAGTGTGATAGTACCTAAGTACGTCCGTCACCCTGGACGGTCAACCTCGCTACCATCTTTGTTGACTGACCAATCTCTTCACTACGGCATGAGCATGACCTGTCTCCTTAGACATCATGATCAGCCGGAACACGTCCACTGCTGGACAAAGGCCTCCCCCTTAAAGGGGGGGGGGGGTGCCATAGCAAAGCCGCAAGCCGCTTGGGGATCGCAGTATTGGTGGTAAAGTTACAGAAGACGCTGCTGCCCATCTAATGGTTTTTTTCCCTTAGTCGCATCTTACGACACCCACGGGAGTAAAGGGGGTAGTCAATTCTAGGCCGGATACCACACGGCAGACATAGCTCATGCTGATACAAAGAAGAACAATAAAAAGTGATTACTTACGCGTTAACTCTTGAAATGTCTTGATAAGTGATGGCAAATGAGTCTGGTTGTGGCATATACATCATCGTACCTTCGAACACAGCTCTGCCGGGGTTCATTATAATCTGAAACATATTGCTTTCATATAACGTGTAGGGTGAATGTACTGCGTTAGCGCTAGCCAGTGCCTCGTAAAATTGGGCACCATCCAATGATATTTAAAAGTACAGGTATCATTTCGAAGACTCAAATAGGGGACGATTGTTGTCTTAGGTAATACAATTGTTGTCCGATTTGACATAAGACTAGTGCAGTTTAGACTCAGAGTTCGGAACACTCTTCTTGTTCATTTTGTTAGCATATGACGTATCTATACTTTTTGACAAATCTTTGCCACGATCTTTATCACCTAGCATTAAACTATACTATGTCATCTCTATAGTAATATTATATATTTAATCAATATATTAGTCGATCTGATTGGCGGAGTGCGATTTGTGCGATCTGCAGATGTTTGTCCCGAGTCTGGGTGTTTGTGTGTGTGATATTTCATGTTTGTGAAACGCACCCACGACACATGGGAAATTCTTAGTGGGACGTTTGTTTCATAAAAAAAAGAAAATAGTCTGATCGGAGGGGTCTCGACATGAAAACGGTCACCCATCACAAGACTGACCGCCGATTAAGCACTGATAGCCGAGTAGTTAACCCGTTGGACTGCCAAGTCAAAGGCTGCAAGTTCAAAACCCGGCACGCACCAATGTCTTTTCGAATTCGTGTGCGTATAACGGTGAAGGAAAACATCGTGAGGAAACCGGCACACCTGAGAGATTTTTCCACGGTGTGTAAAGTCATGTCAGAGGCCTACAGGCGGTTTAAACTCTGACACCAGGTTGATTATCAACCTTACGATAAGAAGAAGACCGCGAGCACGGCTTAAGACTCGTAGCTCCGAGCCCCTCGTTTACGATATAAGCGTAAGTCACATTGATAATAGCAGCGGTACATACCTTAGCCTGATAATATTCTTTGATTGCTCTTGGTGCTACGTTAGTGGGATTCCCCAGAAAAGCATCTATTTCGTTTATATAACCGTATTTGAGTAGCTGAGTGTTCACAGTTTTGATGGCAACCCACTGTATAGACTCCAGTTTTCTCTCGGCACATTTGTCCCTGTAAGTTTAGTTTACATTATAATATCGTAATTAATTTTTTAATTCATTAAATTTATTATTGAATTATTCTTTTTCGGAATATCGTATCGTCAGTGGAATATCGGGAAGGGGAAGACCTCAGCGAACATACTTGGACCAGATCGGAGATGTTCTACAAAAGGGTCAAGTAGGAGTACCTTTACATAACGAGCGAATATGAGGAATGTGATGCGAGTGAATGAGGCGAAAGAAGTATGTCAGTATCGTAGCAAATGGAAATCCGTGGTCTCTGCCTACCCCTCGTGGAAATAGGCGTATCTTTCGTGAGTTTTTTTTTCACATTTAGTATAATAGATAGCTATATAAGTAGTTCGGTTCCCGACCCAGCTTGTGAATGTGAATTTTTTGGGATGAAAAGTAGCTTGTGATAATCCAGCAAAATCGGTCCAGCCGTTTAAGCGTGAAGAGGTAACAAACACACAAACATAGTCATAAACTTTCACCTTTATATAATTAGTGAGATTACTATAATTATTTAATAAACTAACCTTTGCTTTTCACTGATACCGTTAATATAGTCTGCTAGCACGCCAGCGACGATACGATACATGGGGTTGGTTGGAGACAGGTTAAACCACTTGGTGCAAGCGCACCAGTGGGGCATGATACCAGCTTCGGCGCACGAACGGGACGCAGGTATCTATAAGATAAAAAACTCCATCAAAATAGACTATTTACAATAATACTATAAATTGGTTATCAGTTGCTAAAAACGGTGAAGGAAAACATCGTGAGAAAACCTGCGAATTTTTCGACAGTGTGTAAAGCCATGTCAGAGGCCTACAGGCGGTTTAAACTCTGACACCAAGTTGTTCATGAACCTTACGATAAGAAGAAGAATAATACAATCTGCCCCGTTAGACAAGTGGCAAAACGCTTGACGAATAGAAATCGAACAGAATGATAAATGTATGGGTGTGACGTAATGTCTCAACTATGTGTCGAATGACATGTGTCGTCCCCATACATTTTTCATTCAATTCCATTTCTATTCTTCAAGCCTTTTGCCATTTGCCTGAGGGGCTGATCGTCTTACTTAAGTCAGCCCCATAGAACGCCCTCTACCTAGTGATACAGCTGGAAGAAACGGCGCAACTAACTCACCAGATGCACAATCTCTGTCTGTCTGTCCGATGGATTATATGTAAACAGGTGGCAAAGTTACTTTATTCTGTTACTAGCTTACGCCCGCGACTTCGTCCACGTGGATTTCAAATGTTTTATAGCCTATAGCCAGATAGCTTAATAAAACACAATTCACATTTTTTTTTCAATTCTATATAATTATAGGTGCGAGATGCTAGTTGCACGGTTCCAAAAATGTCATTCCTATGGAGGAGAACCGGCAAGAAACTCCAAAATCCTGCATGAACCTAAATAGGTATCAAAGTTTTCTAAGCAGATTGGGCACTTATAGCCACTCTGAGTGGAGTCGTGTTTCACTACGGATAATATGACGATTGCTAAAAGACAATCTTAACTTAACGGGGCCTTATTTATCAAGCAGGGTCGCTTCCACAACGTAAACTGTCCTGCTTTAAGCGTTTATGGTAAGAGGGCTGTTGCCGTACCATGAGCTTGCATTGCAGGTCATTTTCCGCTGTGGAAGTGAGACGCCGCTATGTGCAGTGTAGTGCGGCGTCTCGCTTCCACTACGTAAACTGTCCTGCTTTAAGCGTTCATGGTAAGAGGGCTGTTGCCGTACCATGAGCTTGCATTGCAGGTCATTTTCCGCTGTGGAAGTGAGACGCCGCTATGTGCGGTGTAGTGCGGCGTCTCGCTTCCACTACGTAAACTGTCCTGTTTTAAGCGTTCATGGTAAGAGGGCTGTTGCCGTACCATGAGCTTGCATTGCAGGTCATTTTCCGCTGTGGAAGTGAGACGCCGCTATGTGCAGTGTAGTGCGGCGTCTCGCTTCCACTACGTAAACTGTCCTGCTTTAAGCGTTCATGGTAAGAGGGCTGTTGCCGTACCATGAGCTTGCATTGCAGGTCATTTTCCGCTGTGGAAGTGAGACGCCGCTATGTGCAGTGTAGTGCGGCGTCTCGCTTCCACTACGTAAACTGATCTGCTTTAAGAGTTCATGGTAAGAGGGCTGTTGCCGTACCATGAGCTTGCATTACAGGTCATTTTCCGCTGTGGAAGTGAGAAGCCGCTATGTGCAGTGTACTGCGGCATCTCGCTTTCTGAAAATGACCTGCAATACAGATTCATAGTAACTACGCTATTCTTAAAAACAACTGGTTAAAACAACTTACCGGTTCCAATAAACTCATGGCTCTCGGTAAATCAGATCCAGGTATCTTATACTTATTGCTTTGTTCTTTAAGATCCAACACGTCTAGCAACGTTGTGTGGATGTCAAACGCCGTCGTCAATACATCTCTATTATGTTTTAAAGCTGCCACAGCATCCGGCCTCAGTCGCTTCAGTTTCTCCGGCAAGATTATAGCCATAAGAGGCAACCGTTCCTCCACTTTTCCCTGATAAGTTTCACGAAGTGGTCCGAACCTGTAATACGTCAATTCTTTAAAAAAAAAATATATATATATATATATATCACGAAATATCATGCCTGATTTCCCCAAAATCGGAAGTATCCAGCCAGTTATATTAAGTCCCACTATAATAACATACTCCGTGCGGCCACCGACAATATTATAAAAACTCAATGCAAAACGGTCGATATTGATTTTTTAAGTCGGTCAATGAAATGTAGAATTAAATGATTATTGTGAAGCCCTGCTGGTGTTCATCATTTTTCAAATTTCCTTTATCAATTTAGAGTCAAGGTTAGCATGGGAAACATGCTAAAATGAAACCAATAGCCATATAAGTCCCTATGAGTGTAAGACTAGCTAGCATTCCCGAATTCCCACTTAAGTAAAGTCACCAAGAGTTACCTGGATCCATGGTCACCCATGATGATGATGAGGGTGTCTTCAAACGCCTTTCTCGCAGCCAAGGTCTGCAGGAACGACACCAGGTCATCGTCAGCTGACGAGATCTTGTTGAAGTCATCGTGGGAAATGTCAGCTATGAACGTGAAGCAGAATTTCTTGCCGTCTAGCTTTAGGAACTGGTAAAATAAATATATGGTTTTAATAAACACTTTTATACAAATACGCTTTTAAGTTTTTAATACTTAAAGACCGTTGGAATTGGACTCATTGGTCCAATTGTCGCAAAGAGCGTCTGCAGAGCGTGAGATCTTAAACTCAATTCCCAGGTCTGGCAGTGTAAATGTTCATAGGTTTTTAGATAATTCTCAGTGTCATTAAGTTTGGATTCTTGCCGTATTACTTAACTCCCATAACACGTATTTATTTATTAAAAACTTCGTGCAACAATACCCTGCCCTGCAAACCTATCTCTTTTGCCGTTTGTACATTGTTGATCTAAGGAGCGAATAGTAAAGAGCATATAAGTTCAGACCTCGTCGGCGAGGTTCATGAGCAGTTGATACTGCGGAACAGCTCCTACGCAGTACTTGGTTCCGCTGGGCATGAAGGGGTTCAGTTTGATGTTGTCCTTCGCCTCCATGAGGAACGCCCGAAGGTAGTGGTCTGCCGGCTGGTGACGGAACCCGTTGAACCTGTACTGGAAGGTGCCTATCTGGGGCATGTCCTCGAAGTAGGCTGTTCGGTACCTTGGAAAGAAAGCAAGATAATAATGTCCTGACCGAATTTCCGACGGTGGCCGATATCAGGTAAGATTAGCCGGAGATATTGAGCAGCTAAGCTATTGGACTGCTGCGCTAAGGGTTGCGGGTTCGATGGTGCGATCTGCAGAATTTTGTTCCGAGACTGGGTGTTTGTGTATGTAATATTTCATGTTTGTGAAACGCACCAACGATACAGGAGAAATTC
The DNA here is from genome assembly GCA_905340225.1 of Abrostola tripartita. Taxonomy (NCBI): domain Eukaryota; kingdom Metazoa; phylum Arthropoda; class Insecta; order Lepidoptera; family Noctuidae; genus Abrostola; species Abrostola tripartita. Next base: position 7,364,898 of record HG996512.1, read on the forward strand.
CTAGTGTGGGGCGACGTATTTAAAAAATATATATTATAGAGCACAAGTGTGCAATCTTTATTTTTACTTACAATCCGATAGAGGTGTCGACTATAATATACAATTCGTATGAATTAATCAAAATCTGAAGAAGGGGTTAGAAGAAATATGAAAACTGGACATAAAAACTGCGTATAAAATTAGAATATAGGTACAGCTTCACTTAATTTGTGAAGTGGACACAATTTTTTCAGCACCAAACACCAAGAGCCGATTATTAAACTTCAAATAAATTTTCTACTATATTCGAATGATAAAATTGAGTATCGGGAAGGGAAAGACCTCGGAAAACAACGACGGACGAAAGACGGTCGGGTTGCCGTAATCCCCACGCTTGGCAAGCGGCTTGGGGATCGCAGTGTTGGTGGTCAAGTTACAGAAGACGCTGCTGCCCATCTTCTGGATTTTCCTTTAGTCGCCTCTTACGACTCCCACGGGAGGAAAGGGGGTGGCCAATTCTAGGCCGGATACCACACGGCGGGCTTTTTGTATTCATTTGGATGGTTTTTCCTGTCGTCAACGAGAAAATATGAAAAGGAATTTGAAAGACTCACCCATATTCTTTCAAAAGTTGGAAAATGAACAGCCTTTCGTCAACATGCCTCTCATGACTAGCCTTCTTCCTCGCGTCAGGATGCTCTTCCTCAGCCATGCCCGTAAGGAAAGCATACAAGGCCGCTGGAGTACCGTCTCCAACCACATTGTAACTAAAATCAAAAACAAATTCACAATTGTTAACCATTGATTCAATTGATGACCAGCCACCTTACCATGAACGCCGCTACGTGCAGTATAATGCGGCGTCTCGCTTCCACATCGAGTTCATGGTAAGGGGGCTGATTGGTGGAATAGCTAAGCGATTGGACTGCTGCGCTAAGGGTTGCGGGCGCGATTGCGAACTGCAGATATTAGTCCCGAGTCTGGGTGTTTGTGTATGTGATAATACATGTTTGTGAAACGCATCCACGACACAGGAGAAATTCCAAGGGTGTAACAACGTTTTTCTAAAAAACATACAATATATTCGTGCCTGTCGTTTTCATGTCAAAGAATACACTTAAGCCCCCTTAAATCATAAAAACATAAAATTTAAACCAAGGATTATATTAACTGTCACTGTCGTTAGCATATCAAAGAATAGCAATGTCAATTGACTTAATACAGGGTTTAGTTAATGCCGGTATGATCCTCGTTTATTAAGCACTGATAGCCGAGTGGTATGACCGTTGGACTGCCAACGTCGCAAGTTCAAACCCCGGCACGCACCAATGTCTTTTCAAATTCATGTGCGTATTATAAATTAGTTATCAGTTACTAAAAACGGTGAAGGAAACCATCGTGAGGAAACCGGCACACCTGAGAGATTTTTCAACGGTGTGTAAAGCCATGTCAGAGGCCTACAGGCGGTTTAAACTCTGACACCAGGTTGTTCATCAACCATACGATAAGAAGAAGATTCTCGTTTATTAATAAGAGGGAAAAAGTGTTTAGCAGCAGTCGCGCTTTGCAAAAAGAATTTCCAGATATGAAAATGTGTATACGACTGCCTCGTTGGTCTAGTGTTCGCCAAGCGCGACTGCTGAGCAAGAGGTCCTGGGTTTAAATCCCGGGTCGAGAAAAGTGTTACTGAGTTTTCCATTAGGCAATTCTCAGTAGCAGCACGGAGTCTGGATTATTGCCGGTTGATGGCAATAGGCTCGCCCCCTATTACATTGGGACTTACAACATAACTGGCGAAATATGGGGGTACTATATGTTCACCTCTGCCGACCCCTTCAGGGAATACAGGCGTGATGTTATGTTTAAAATGTGTATACCTCCTCAAGATAATAGCTTTGTCTGCCAAATAATTGTAGGTAGACGGCATTTTCCTGATGAACCCGTTCCTCGACGTGGAATCGAAGCCCAGGATCATCACGTTGTATCGGTTCTCTCGGTATGGAGGCACTGGCCGCGTCGGTACCGGCCGGAACCCTGCCTTGTAGCCGTACCAGCGGGACGATAGTATGCTTAAACTAAAATAATATTGAAGACGTCACTAACATACTAACTATCTATGTATAGGTATCACACACTAATAAAGGGCGAAAGTTTTTGAGTTTGTATGTTTGTTACCTCTTCACTGTCAAACGGCTGAACCAATTTTGATAAAATTTGGTATGGAGGTAGCTGACACCCTGGCTTAACACATAGGTTACTTTTTATCCCGACGACATCCTGGGTGTCAGCCGTTTGTGTGGGAAGAGGTAACAATCATAACAACGCACAAACACACTCGCAATTGGTTGAGGTACAATCGTTTTTGTGTAAGAGAGTAACATATCCATTCATCATTCCAATATTTCGAGTTTATAGTATTAGTAGCTAAAAATTAAAAAACACGCAGTCATGTCAAAAATTGATCTAAAAAGTAAAAAACAAGTTCCATCGCAGTCGGGGAACCGTTCTGTGGAACGCTACCTTATTTAAGAGGTACCTCGACTGCGATGGTACCTGTTTTTTACTTTTTAGTTCAAATTTTAATATGGCAGGCGTGATTTTAATTTTTAAAATAGAAATTGTTTTCTTTTTTTTTTCCTATCTTACTCGCAACTAACGACCATTCATACATCAAAATCGAGGCATTCTGAAGTAATGGTGGAATACAGAAACTCACATACATGAACCCTGAAACATTAAACTCCTTTTTTTGGGCAGTCGTATAAAAATAAACACTCACCGGTATAAATCCGTGCCAGAACAAGACACCTTGACGTGATCGCTCCTGTTCAACTTATAACTTTCATTCCCAAACACTTTGATCGGATTGCCTGAGAAGTGTATCTGATCATTTACGTAAATGATATCACGATATATACAAACAACATCATTCATGGTCGCCAAGAGATCCTTGTCCACGTAGCATTCGGATTTCTGTAAAAAAATCATAAATTTCATAATGTTCATAAATTCATAGTTATAATGTTCTGTGGGTGTGTCAAACCCAGCGCTACCACCAACATCGTCGCGGGCGCACCGGTATGCGGTACGCTGCGCGCGCACTTCGGCTCGCGAATGCCGCGTAACCAGCTCATAAAACTCCGTTCGAGTTCGAAACTAGTCGGGCATTCACGAATACACACGTGAGTATAGAAATAGAAATGTATTTATTTGCAGGAACAGTAATTTTTACATATTTAGGTCTTATAATATATGTATAGGTAATTGTGTCCCGCCTTGTTTAGAAGGCATGCAAATAATTATTATCATTGGAGTATGACATTTGTTACCTACCAAGTAACAACTAAAATAATGTAGGTAAAATAATGTAATTACTAAGTAAATACGTTTTATTATATTAATAATATATTATATATAATAAAAAACATACACACATAACATCACGCCTGTATTCCTCGAAGGGGTAGGCAGAGGTGTACATATAGTACACCCACATTTCGCCAGTTATGTTGTAAGTCCCAATGTAATAGGGGGCGAGACTATTGCCATCAACCGGGCACAAAATATAATAAATGTATATATTAAGTAAGTAATTATTAAGGTAGTATATTAATTAGAGATTAAGAATTACAATTATACATTAGAAAATGAACAAAATTAAGGAGTATACAGATAAATGGAATTTAAATATACAATAATTTTAAAATTATACTTAACCACCTTAGAATAAAATGTAATAACCGGGATATATAGTAAATAATATCTTCTTCTTCGTGTATCGCTCTTGTCAGAGCGGTCGTGGTCGCTATGTAGCAGTGGCTCGCTTCACCAGGCGTCTCCACTCCTCCGGCACTGCTGGCTTATGTGTACATTTGTGCAGGGATGGGTCTATGGCGGACTTTATTTGATCCGTCCACCTCATTGGGGATCTACCTCTGGATCTAGTGCCTTCTACTTTGGCCTGGACAACTAGGCGTTCTATTGACTTTTCATTGTGCCGTGATATATGACCGAAAAACGTTAGTATTCGCGACTGTACTATGGAGGATAGACGCTGCTTGATGTTGAGATCTTCAAGAAATTCAGTTTTCAGTAAATAATATGGATAAGAGTTATTACATAAAACATAATGTGCTCTTGACCGAACGTCGGCCACAGCTAGAGATGCCAACTCTAAGTTAGACAAATTTTAAGATAATGTGGACTGCCTCGTTGGTCTAGTGGTCGCTTAGCGCGACTGCTGAGCAGCCCCGGGTTCAAATCCCGGGTCGGGCAAAGTGTTACTAGGTTCTTCCATTAGGAAAATCTCAGTAGCTGTACGGAATCTGGACTTGTGCCCGGTTGATCGCACCTATTACATTTGGAATTTGGACCTCTGGTGAAATGTGGGTGTACTAGATGTATACCTCTGCCTACCCCTTCGGGGAATACAGGCGTGATGTTGCGTTTAATGTTCAATTACGACGACCTGATTGGCGCAGTGGCTAAGCGATTGGACTGTTGCGCTAAGTCTTGCGGGTTCGACTCCCGCATGGGACAAAAATTTGTGCGCAGATGTTTGTCCCGAGTCTGGGTGTTTGTGTATGTGATATTTCATGTTTGTGAAACGCACCCACGATACAGGAGAAATTAGTGTGGGGCGACGTTTTTTTTAACCAATAAATTACTTACATGGCATTCGACCCAATCATTGCCCTCACATTGGACCTTAGGCTCATCTTTGTAGAACATCATAGCCTCCTTGGAGAAGGGATCCAGCTCCGGCATGTTACAGCCTGTACCTTTCTCCTGTAGCATGTTTTCCATTAACCGATTTTTGATAATTCTGCAAATAAAATCAAAACTTAAGAGCTAAAACGGTAATATCATCCAATTCCTTTAAAGAATCGGTACTTAAATTCCCATCAATTCCTTCATAGAATCGGTACTTAAATTCCCATCAATTCCTTTAAGAAATCGATATTTAAATTCCCTGCAATCCTTTTAAGAATCGATACTTAAATATGCATCAATTCCTTTAGAGAATCGATACTTAAATTCCTGTCAATTCCGTTAGAGAATCGATATTTAAATTCCCATCAATTCCTTTAAGAAATCGATATTTAAATTCCCATCAATTCCTTTAAGAAATCGATATTTAAATTCCCTGCAATCCTTTTAAGAATCGATACTTAAATATGCATCAATTCCTTTAGAGAATCGATACTTAAATTCCTATCAATTCCGTTAGAGAATCGATATTTAAATTCCCATCAATTCCTTTAAGAAATCGATATTTAAATATCCATCAATTCCTTTAGAGAATCGATACTTAAATTCCTATCAATTCCGTTAGAGAATCGATACTTAAATTCCCATCAATTCCTTTAATACAATGGATATATTTAAGGATCCCGTAAACGGTTCCATCCATGACATTGATCAATCGCAAGAAAACAGTGTCGATGGATCTGTGGAGGTAGTTAAGTAGAAGGAGTAAACCGATAAAAAGTATTTATAATACGTAAGCGCGAAAACGGAAAATCACCAAAATTACCAATAAATATTGTTACATGCAATGATATTGTAAAAAGTATAGATATGTACGTCATATGCTAACGAAATGAACGAATAATAAAGTAGGATTTTTTTTAATTTTTTTTTTTACTTTTTCTCTATATTATATGTCTGACGGTTTGAGTATCTCACACGGCCTACCCAAATGTCCTGCAGATGGTACGAGACGGGGCGTCTGTCAGGACAGGTCGACTCAAGCCGGCACTGGATTTTTTTCTTAAAAAAAAAACCATCTCGGACGACCTACATTGTTCTCACACAAACTTACGTTTGTCTGGACTTTAAAAGAGACATTGACCCCTGAGTTTGTTTCGGCATTTCTTCTCAGAGGTAGTCAGTTAGGAAATGCCGACACCATCATTCAAATTATTATATAAAAAAATGACGTGTAAAAGTGTTTTTTAAAAACCTATTTGCAGAAATAAAATCATTTATCATTTATCAACGAGAAAAGTGTTCCAAACTCTGAGTCCGAAGTGTTAGTCTTATGTCAAATCGGACAACAATTGTACTACCCAAGACTACAATTGTCCCCTTTTTAAGTCTTCAAAATGAGCGCGCTCGTAACATATCTGTACATTTTTGAAATATCATTGGTTCATCAACTCTTAATGAAAAACTGACACTATATTACATAAACATTACAATCTACCACTACAGATCTCTTCAAAAATGCTGCTTCCGAAACGATTGGTCGTAGCGACCATTATGCGATTTTTTCGTACACATTTTTGATTGCGGTCCGCCGCACGGACAGCCGCATTGCGGTTAACCGCACTGTGCGTTTGTACCCTTAAGTAAGGTAAGAGAAAGATAGCAACTTACAGATTAGTACCATTCAAATTTAAGTTTTGACCAAGATTAACTTCCATAGTCTTAAAGAAAAATATTGTAAGACTAACAGCAAATCCGACTGATATTGCTAGTACCAGCCGATGTGATCCATATAGACTTTTGGAACATATTGCTACCTGGAATAAAAAATATATTAATAATTAAAACTACAACACGGGCATTAACGCGAACACAAGTTTTTTTTTGGTTGGGTCAAAGAAGCCAAGGACGGCCAAAAGCACGTTGGGTTGACGACATCAATAAATTCGCTACGAACACCTGGACAAGAGACGCTCAACACAGAGAGGATTGGCAGAGAAAGGGGGAGGCCTATACCCAGCAGTGGGTGATACCGGGCTGAAAAGAATGATGATGATGACAAGTTTTTAATTTTAGCTTGAAATTTCGACCGAGTTGTATCGGCCGTGGTCGCAAGCAGAGTGAGTAGTTTTAATTATCTTCATACAAAGCGATAGTTTAAAAGTTATTATTATATTAATCTCCCATGGTTCATTATAGACTGTATTTTTCAAAGTGATGCAAGAGTGTATTTAGACCCACGCTTCGCCGGTTATGTTATAAGTCCTAACGACCCCTGCTACTGAGAATTACCTAATTAAAATCCTAATAACACTATGCCAGACAAGACAGAAACCAGGAGCTTGCGCTCAGCAATCGCGTTTTGTGACCACTATCATCATCGGCCTATCTCAGTCCACTGCTGGACATAGGCCTATCCAACGGTAAATTGTGATAAGGATTACTTGCAAACGGCAAGTTGTTGTTCATTATGGCGTTCTAAGGGGGAGGCCTTAGTCCAGCAGTGGACGTCTTCCGGCTGATGATGATGATGATGATGACCCGCCATAATGGCATACAATAGTTTTTCGCGTAACATCATCATCATCATCAGCCGGAATACGTCCACTGTTGAACAAAGGTCTCTTGCTTTTACAAGGGGGGGGGGGGGGGAATCCTCACGCTTGGCAAGCGGCTTGGGGATCGCAGTGTTAGTGGTTAAGTTCCAGAAGACGCTGCTGCCCATCTTCTGGATTTTCCCTTAGTCGCCTCTTACAACACCCACGGGGAAAGGGGGTGGTCTATTCTAGGCCGGATACCACACGGCACACTGTGTGTGTGTGTTTTCGCGTAACACTGTATAATTTTTTTAGTAAAATCGTAGAATAAAAAGGTACAATACAAAATGACTAAAGTTTAAACAACAGTATGTCAGGAGTTAGGAGTATCCAAGTATGCATATAATGACCTTTCCTAAAAAATAAGTTCCTCCTGACCAAATAAAGCGACTAATCCCTACTACTAGTCCCTACTACTACTACTATAGTAGTAAGTAGTAAATTAATAGTGCACAAGTCTCTGCTAACACAGGTGCACTCCCCATTCCCTAAAATCCAGGTTTTGGTGAAAAAATAATTGGAATCAAAACATATCATTACCTTGAACGCCTTCCTAAAGAAAATGGTTAATAATTTCGAAACCATTCTCAAGAAATTATGTTTAACACAAATTCTAATTATTTCTATAGGTAACGAGAATAAATTGTATTTTAATAATTCTAAAATCGAGATGTTAGATGACATCGGACTACATTATAAGCGTCCAAACTGTCAAATGTCAAAGAATACTCTTTGATCAATTATGAACTAAAATAAGGTTTTATTCTGAATTTCTGACCCCTCAATTAGGTATTCTTCTTTGCATCGGCAATATACTTAGAGCATTAAAATGCTCTAAGGCATATTGCCTTATCATCACTACATAGTATAAAACAAAGCCGCTTCCTCTGTCCCTATGTATGCTTAAATCTTTAAAACTACGCAACGGATATTGATGCGGTTTTTTTAATAGATGAAGTGATTGAAGAGGAACGTTTATATATGTTTATATGTATAATAACATCCATTAAATAGTGGAGAAATACTTATAATATATATTTTATACCCGTGCGAAGCCGGAGCGGGCCGCTAGTTATATTATATATCATTGATCGGCATGAACTAATTTTCGAATGGAATCAAGTCTTACGTGATTTAGATGTTGGCTCATGTTGTTCTCATAGAAAACCGATTCAGTTTGAAATTCTGTACTCTTAAATCTATGCTTAAATCAACCCCACTAAGATGTGTGGAACAACCCGGGAAATGTGAATTTCCTAAAAAATAATAGTGGTCCTAACTGTCCCTTTACCATTAACACAACAGCATTTTCCATCGTGGAAGTGAGACGCTGCTACGCGCAGTGTTGTGCGGCGTCTCGCTTCCATAACGGAAAATGTCCTGCTTTCAGAGTTCATGGTATAGGGGCTGACGTTATACAGGCCTAACCACTTTTTTTAAATTCTTGCGAGCCGTGTTGTATGAGCGTTGGACTGCCAAGTCAAAGGTTGCAAGTTTATACCCCAGCACGCACCAATGTCTTTTCGAATTCATGTGCGTACTATAAATTAGTTATCAGTTGCTAACAACGGTGAAGGAAAACATTGTGAGGGAACCGGCACACGTGAGAGATTTTTCAACGGTGTGTAAAGCCATGTCAGAGGCCTACAGGCGGTTTAAACTCTGACACCAGGTTGTTCAACAACCACACGATAAAAAAAAGAATAGAAACAATTAAGGATTATAAAAAACAAAATATAATTTTCTCAATTTTATTAAAAATAGTCAATACAAAAAAATACTGATACAAAATACTTAAAACTAAATTGTTTAATAAAACAACTGTTAATATCTAAGGTATCTATATTAGTTTTGTATCGATACAAACAATTCAACACTCTAATGCTGCGGCAAGTTTCAAAAATAATATTTTTTTGTGGACATGATTGAGATTTTATTTTTAGCGATTTTTCCATTATTTTTTTATTCAAATTCGTTTTCTTTAAAATTTAATGCAGAAATCTAGATACAGCTTATATTATCTTAAAACTCAAGTTTTTTACCATTTGTAATTGAAAAGCAAAATCTTAAACTTATTTTGGATAAACGGAGCAATTTTCCCCCATCTTTTATGCGATACAAATAAATGTTGATAGCATTTGTATCGTTTGTATCAATACAAATAACAACGCTAGTCTTAATTCGTTACTGTACAGTAGGTAACTAAAGTTTCGTCGAATCGTTGGTAACCAGTAACTATGGTAATTGGTTGTCTTTCAATGGTAACCGGGGACGCCATAGGCTGTAGTCGGTTGCTTATAACCTTGGTTGTTAAAACCGGATAAGGAACCACTGTAGTCATTTGGCGCGTTGTAGTTGTATCCCCCTGAAAAATATTATATTTTAGGATCGAAAATTGAAGTCTGCTAAAAGCACTGATATCCGGGTGGTATGACCATTGGACTGCCAAGTCAAAGGTCACAAGCTGTGACCCCAGAACGCACCTATGTCTTTCGAATTCATGTGCGTACTATAAATTAGTTATCAGTTGCTAAAGACTGTGAAGGAAGAACTAGTGAGGACACCGGCAAGCTTTAGAGATTTTTCAACGGTGTGTAAAGCCATGTCAGAGGCCTACAGGCGGTTTAAACTCTGACACCAGGTTGTTCATCAACCATACGATAAGAAGAAGATGGGTATATCGTGATATCGTTATAACATACCTTGTCTGTTATTGTGAGTAGGCTCTGGGTATTTCGCTTGCCCTTCGTACCTCACATCAGCGTGGAAACCAGTCTGCCAGTCGGCGTGGTATGTCACTGTAAGATTACGTTGTAAAATTATAGCTTCTTCTTCTTCGTATCGGCATGAGCAACCGGTCATGCTCATGCCGTAATCTAGAGATCTGAGATTGCGTTAAATAAAGATGGTAGCAAGGTTGACCGCCCAGGGTGTGCCGGACGAAGATTATACATATTTATACTTTTTGTTGGATCTTAAGCTTTTATTATTTGTAAAATTATTGATGATTGACGTCACCCTTAAGACGTAAATACTAAAAGGGAACTTGAAATTCGATGGATGCGAGCAGCGACACGGTGGCTCAGTTGGTTAGAACAGCGCCACGAATCGGCGGTGTCCATCATTTTTCAAATTTCCTTTATCAATTTAAATTATTGATTTTACTGTTGGTAAGATTATATTTTATACTAAAGCTGTTTCTAAAATTATTATTGCTCACATTGTTTGATCAAATATCATATTGTTTGTAAGAATATAGCTCATATCGTTTGTAAGACCTCCCACCAGGTGGACCGACGATATTGTCAGAGTTGCGGGCAACCGGTGGATGCAAACGGCAAGTTGTCGTTCATTATGGCGTTCTAAGGGGGAGGCCTTTGTCCAGCAGTGGACGTCTTCCGGCTGACGATGATGATGATGAGTTTGTAAGATAATGGCTCATAATGTTGGTAAAATCATAGCTGTTTGTAAGATTAATTATTATTTCTCATACAGTTTGATCAAAGATCATGTTGTTTATAAGCTTATAGCTCAAACTATTTGTAAGATCATGACTCATAATGTTGGTAAAATCATAGCTGTGTGTAAGATTAATTATTATTTCTCATACTGTTTTAAAGAACATAATTAAAGTTTGTAAGCTTATAGCTCAAACTATTTGTAAGATAATGTTCACACGATCCAAATATTTGAGTTTTCCGCAAAGTTGTGCTTATTCATCATTTTATCAGTAGTAGATGAAGTTGGGCTGACGATAATGGTACATACCGATCTGCGTGCGCCCGTCGGGGAGCTGAACCCTGTACTCTCCACGCACTACGTTGCCATCAGAACTCTCCTTGCGGTTGTAGTCGTTGCCGGATTGGGCGTCCTTTACTGAGTATCCAAACTCGTAGGATTTCGGCTGCAATGCAATTGTAAATATTCATTTAGGGTTCAAAAAATAATAATCACCAAATTATTAAAATTATTTTTTCTCTTCTTGTTTCTTTCTTTACCAGATCACATCATCACTACATAGTATAAAATAAAGTCGCTTTTTCTGTCCCTATATCCCTATGTATGCTTAAATCTTTAAAACTACGCAACGGATTTTGATGCGGTTTTTTTAAATAGATAGAGTGATTGAAGAGGAAGGTTTATAGGTATAATAACATCCATTAAATAGTGGAGAAATACTTATAATATATATTTTATACCCGTGCGAAGCCGGAGCGGGCCGCTAGTAAAGTATAAATAAATAAGTGCAATAATTTATACTGCACGTTAAAAAAAAAAATTGTTGGTGTTGCCAATTTTGAATTATGAATGAACAAGATACCTACTGTAGCGCAACTATTTAATAGATATGTAAACACTGTCTTACGCACACAAGTACTTGGGTACCAGCCTAGATTATCTGTGGTTACCGGCTTGGCGGAGGGATCCCGTATGTGATGGCGGTTTATACAGATAAAGTGGGTCCTGCACGAGATACTTAATGTAGTGGTGAGCCAGTGAAGTGTTATTATCATCCATATTACAGGATACTACACCTACTACTAATCAATCTTATATAAGTACGATCTAAAAATAATAAATACTGTCGGATATACATAACATAACAGCACGCCTGTATATCCCCGAAAGGCTAGGCAGAGGTGTACATATAGTACACCCATATTTCGCCAGATATGTTGTAAGTCCCAATGTAATAGGGGGCGAGCCTATTGCCATCAACCGGGCACATATCCAGACTCCGTGCTGCTACTGGGAATAACGTAATGGAAAACTTAGTAACACTTTGCCCGACCCGGGATTTGAACCCAGGACCTCTTGCTCAGCAGTCGCGCACCAACGAGGCAGTCGGATATACATTTTGAATTAATTTTGTCGTAAAATAATTTACATTTTAAATCTAAAACTGGCATGTATAATTGTATATAGATGTTGATAATCAAATCAAAATGTTAGATGTTATTAGATTCAAGCTTAGCTTAGGCAACATGCTAAAATGACACCAAAAGTCATATAAATCTAAATGAGACATTTTATCGTCAATGAACCAAAATTGAGCTTCAAACATACGAGCATTACCCCCCAGAACCCGTTCATTAAACCAACAAATTCCATTCATTCATTCCACAGCTTAACAAGCTCAATTAGTTCCTTCATAACATGTATCATGTAAATCCCAACTCACCATGTGTCCACTGTCGACCTCTAAACTGTTTACAACAATTTGCTCATTTACGTGGACCCAGCTGAGCGTGCATACACACAAACAAAACAACACACTATCAAAAAACCCAACAACCTTACTCCACACTCATACGGTCCAAATTCCTGTGAACTTAAACCTATTACCAGCAAAAACAAACTTGGTAAAACTAAGATAACTAATCAAAACATTAACAATAGCAGTGTTGAAGTTGATTCAGTTTGCGACGCACGTTCAAAAATGATCAGCAAAATTATATTTGTCGCATTACTCATGTGCGTGGACGCGAAACTAAGGATATACCTAACAGATACGCCCATACAGAGGATAGGAACAAGAATCTACAGAAAGGAACTTCTCACAAATGCATTTCAGAGTCCGAAAGAACTAGCGTACGACTCTTCGAGCAGAAATCTATTTTTCATGTACATGGATGACATAGCACAGAATTCTAGACGCGCTTTCATAAACGTTGTAACAAAACAAGCAATGAAAATCGAAGGCATAGAACGAAACAAAGCTACCGCTGTCGACCCCGATACGAGCGACGTGTATTTCGGATCAGACGACGGACTATACAAGTACGATCCAATTAACAATGTAGCTACAAACATAGGTTTGTATAACATGAACATATTCAAAATAGTCATAAGAAACAACGGTATGTACTTAATAGATGCCAACGATCATATGATTTACAAGATATTCAATGAAGGCAAAACAGCAGTGAAAATTGGGAACATGAAGACGGTCATGGAATTTGAAGTAGACAATGAGAATAACGTGCATTTAGTGACTATGTGTGGTGTTTTCTGTGCGTATAACAGTCAAGAAGTGGTCAAAAACAAGGATTTGAGAGTTGTGTACCATTTTTACGTTGAAGGCGATAAAACTTTTGGTTTGTCTGATGATGGGATTCATCAAATTGATTGTTTGAATGGTACAGCGAGGAAGGTAGCTAATATAGACTTCTTTCCAGCTAGCATGATCTTTGGTGATTACGGGGATATATATTACAGTATCGAGAACGATATCTATAGGTTAAGGCCGATCAGTTCTTATCAAATATTTAATATACGTAAGAACACTCATTAGATATTGCTTGTTTATTAAATTTTATATGAATGAAGAGGAACTTTTATTTACTTTTTTTTGTATTGACTTACGACTGCTTTGTTATTTAGTACTATTGTTAACATTAAATTCTCGTGGTTCGAGCTTTTTGTGGCATTCTTTTTAATGGAGGGTAAAATTAAAATAATATTTCCTGTATAGCCTTGAAACGCAAATTTTAACAGACAAATGATCTAATTTCATGGAATACAAAAATTATTAGCCAAAGTATTGTTTTGCAGTAACTTAGATTCACAATAACTTAGCTAACTAAGCGACAATACTAATAAATGTTAATCTAAAAAAATTCCTTAACTCAAGTTTACTTTAGTTTTAACTATAACACTAATTGTAACTTTCTAATTAACACATGGACGTTAATCTGCTAGATGATGTCATTCGTTTTGACATGGATTGCAACATCTTTAACTGTTAAATATCTTCTAATTAGTTTATTTACGCAAGTCGCGTTGACACCCAGATCCTAGACTCGATTCATAAACTCAATATTACAAGAGAAATCTAGCAAATATTTAACTTTGTTAATAATTTTAAAGATACTACTGACTAATTACTTTGTGAAGGCCCGAAAAATAACAATAGTCTTGCCATATTACATACATTTTAAACTGTCTGACTGATTACAAATTGGTATATTATTGGCATTGGCAAGCACTGTTCGCCGAGTGGTATGACCGTTGGACTGCCAAGTTAAAGGTCGCAAGTTCAAACCTCGGCACGCACCAATGTCTTTCGAATTTTATTTTATTATTTTATTTTATTTTATTCGAATTCATGTGCGTATTATAAATTAATTATCAGTTGCTTAAAACTGTGAAGGAAAACATCGTGAGGAAACCGGCACACCTGAGAGATTTTTCAACGGTGTGTAAAGCCATGTCAGAGGCCTACAGGCGGTTTAAACTCTGTCACCAGGTTGTTCATCAACCATACGGTAAGAAGATTGGCATTAATTGTGTCGTAACATTATTTCATCCCCATACATTCTATTCGTCTTGCATTTTACCATTTCACCAGAGGCTGGTGATATTTATTTAATTGTTGGTACAAACAAACATTGATTACATACCTACATAAAGTCACGCCTATTTTCACGAGGGGTAGGCAGAGTCCACGGATTTCTTTGAAATACTTCTGTCACCTCATTCACTTGCATCACATTCCTCAGTTTGTCGGTTAAGGGTACTCCTCACTTGACCCTTTTGTAGAACACACTGATTACAGTCTGCAGATAATAAAGTTCTGCGCCAAGTAGGTAAGTACCAACATAATAAATAAAAAAACTTACCACTTCATGATCGTTCCCATGTCCGTGATCATGGTGTCCGTGTCCGTGGTCGTAGTTCTGGGACCCAGAGCTGAAGGTCGGAGGCAGGTAGTTGTTGCTTGGTGATGAGAAACCTGGACAGATATAACTGTTAACGAATCGTTATCGTTAATCGAAGAAATATGTCTTAAACTAAATAAATCTGCATATGCCCTGTTCCAGCTATCGAAAAAAGTTAATACACAAACACTTTTATTAGCGTATCACGGATTGGTTGCATCAGTTCTGAGGTTTGGAATTATTTTTTGGGGGCAATCTTCTGAAAGAGAATCGGTTTTTAAAGCGCAAAAACGATGTATTCGGTCCATGTGTGGCTTAAAAACTATTGAAACATGTGAACCTCATTTTAAGTCACTAAAATTACTGACATTTCCAGCTATGTACATTTACGAAACTGCTTTGTTTGTCAAAATCAATTTACATTTGTTTCAAAAGCTCTCTGATGTTAAAAAAACTCCAATGCGTTCTCAGTATAGAAACAAATTGTGCGTCAAACAATGCAGAACCGCTTTAATGAAAAAGAGCTTTTTTGGCATGGCTCCGAAAATTTATAATAAAATGCCTGATCACATTAAAAATTTGCCCTTAATTAAATTTAAAAAAATTATTTACTCACTATTAATGGAAAAATGTTATTATACTGTAGAAGATTTTTTGAATGATAATGATTTATAGGCGGTTAACACTTATAAATGTATAAAGACTGTTTAGAGATTTTTAAGACTGTTTCTTTTATGTTCTTTTTAATTATAAATTTTATAGTTCCTTTTCTCATGTAAGAGTTTATATTTGTTTTCTTCGTATGTTAGTAGTTTGTTATTTTGTATGATTTTTGTTTTTTTTTTTACAATATTTGTACGCCTTCACGGCAAAACATAGCGCACTAAACACACCCAAGATCTTTATGTAAATACCTATGTTTCACAAATAAACGATTCTGATTCTGATTCTGATTCTGAAACGCCATGCAAATTGATGCAGCTGTTTGGTGGAAACTAGAATGTCTAGAATCAGTCAACAGTTTTGTCTGAGTTGAGTCTTTTCCAGGATTAAAGTAGCCTATGTCTACCATAAAGGTCCATTCTAAATAGTGGTGTGAGATTTTGAAAATGCGATGTGACAGTTTCCAAGCTTACTCCCTACATACTAACTTTCTCCTATAAGTATTTGTAGCCTGCCTCATTCGTCTAATGGTCGCTTAACGTGACTGTCCTGGGTTCGAATGCCGTGTCAGGCAAAGTGTTACTGGGTTTTTCCATTAGGTATTTCTCAGAAGCAGCACAGAGTCTGGATTTGTGCCCGGTTGATGGCAGTAGGCTCGCCCCCTAATTCTTTGGGATTTGATATAACTGGCGAAATGTGAGTGTACTATATGTGCACCTCTGCCGACCGCTTCGGAGAATACAGGTGTAATGTTATAGTATTAGTAGTCCCAACGACAAAATAAATAGCTACCGTGCCTACCAGTCGATCAGCGCATGGCAGTTAGCGAAAGCTAGAGTAGCTTACACTAAGACTTTTAAGGTCAAAACTTAATAGCAGGATTCAACATTATTCCTTTCATTACGTTCCGCACGCAAAAGATTATCAAACTTAACGAATATTGTTTTCTGTCTTTATTATAATTAGAGTAAATTATAATGCAAACGATTTTCCGATGCAATTATAACTGCCTAGATTGGCACAGTTCTGAAGCTTCTATTTACGTTGCATCTTTTATAAATACAAAAGTAAAATATGTACAAGAATTTGCTAAATGACAAAGGCTTCTAAGAAATCTAGTCAATCTTTAAGTTAGGTCAGAAGCCCGAAATTCTGACAAAAAGTCTTGCAGTGGGAAACAGAAATTCAGAAACTATATCATGGAGAATAGGCAGTCACTCTATGTAGAATATTGGTAGTCAGAAGCCTTATAATCTGACAACAAGTTTAAGAAAGGGCTATGTTATCATATCACCCTATGACTATGCATTCGACTAGACTGGAAGTCGACCCCAACCAAGTTGAGAATAGGCTAGATAGACGATCTTCCTCGTATCAGCATGAGCCAATTTTCAAGGGTCAGCCAACAAACATGGTAGTGATATATGCCGTCCAGGGTGATGGACGTAATTAGGTATAACATTCGAGGCTGCTCTACTTGCTCATGGTTGTATGGTACCTTCTCACAGCGGTTTAAAACACGGGTCGCGCTCCACCAAGTCCTTTTTTTGGCCAGCAAGTACGACGATTGAGGCGGCGCCAGTGCTTCTCACAGCTCGGCTGGGTGCTGGCGCGGCTCGTTATAACGCGCTGTAATGAGCTACCATTATGGTTCAAATACTAACCAGTGGTAGGCGGTAAGTAGCTGTTGGTTGGCGAGTTATAGCCGTTGTGGTTAGCCGGTTGCTGGTAGTTGTAGCCTTGGACTGGGGGCTCGCTGGTAGCTGCTGCAGCAAGGAGGGTGACGACGAAAACCTGAAGATAAGATAGATTATGTTTAATTCCATCCTTGGTTACTTTCAGTTACTGGTCTTTATGTATCTAATTGCCATCATAGATATACTATTATTTAGCCCAGTTTTGTTTAATAAAATTAATTTACGACACGGTTTAAAATTTTAGCTTGACGTTGCGACCAGGTTGGACCGGCCGTGGTGGCAAGCTGACTCAAAAAACCGTTAATTTTATCTGGGATGGGGACTAGGACGGGCGTCAACAAACCATGTGAACCGATGAATGGGCATAACTTTAATGATTTTTGTAATGTTGACGAATCTATATTATGGATGTAAGGTATAAGCTTCAAAACTAAGTACATTTCTGATTTCCAAAATTCTTTCTCAAATATAATTATTTCCATCATCTACGCAAATTCTGATGGATTTTATGGCGGATTTATTTTCTTTTTCGGTCTCCACGTTTCTAATCCTTTAGTGCATCAATGGTGTCAAATACCCAAATCTGGAGTCCAAGCTGACAAAGGCAGATGCTAGCAAACACTAGTACATATTGCCTTCCCTTCTCTACCTTATAAGATACTAGCGGCCCGCTCCGGCTTTGCACGGGTATAAAATATATATTATAAGTATTTCTCCACTATTTAATTGATGTTATTATACATATAAACCTTCCTCTTCAATCACTCTATCTATTAGAAAAAACCGCATCAAAATCTGTCGCGTAGTTTTAAAGATTTAAGCATACATAGGGATATAGGGACAGAGAAAGCGACTTTGTTTTATACTATGTAGTGAAGGCACAGAGGTAATCCATATGCATATCAGTCTACACACTGTCCGGCAGCCCTTTCACTAGCCGACATGCATAATTAGTTAGATATGTATTTTGCTACGCTAATTCTCACGTAATGAATGGGGATACACTCCCATGGTTTCCCAATGTGGCCGCTCTGGATTACACAATGTATTTTTCTGGTGCGATATGTATGTTAGGTCCTGTGTATGTACCACGAGTTACAAGAACGTATGTATATAAATTAATGTAATAGGTTAATTGAGGCAAATCTTACACTCCACCGTGCGCGCTGGAAAAAGCTTTTAATAATTTGCTGCTAACACTGTCAATTGAAAACCTGCCTAAAGGCCATAAATTGTTTAATCTTCTTCTTATCGTATTGTTGATGAACAACCTGTTGTCAGAGTTTAAACCGCCTGTGGGCCAGACATGGCTTTACACACCGTTGAAAAACCTCTCAGGTGTGCCGGTGTCTTCACGGTGTTTTTCTTTACCTCAACCGTTTTTAGCAACTGATAAGTAATTTATAGTACGCACATGAATTAGAAAAGACATTGGTGAGTCCTGGTGTTTGAACTTTCGACCTTTGACTTGGCAGTCCAACGGTCTTACCACTCAGCTATCACTGGTTTAATAACTACATGCTTTGTCACAAACAGGATATTAACCGCGAAAGTGCTACCTACCATTATAATTACTAGCTCGACACAAAGGCCCGAATGAACACATGTGTGATAAAGTTGCTATTGTTAATAAATATTTGGTGTACGAAACTAAATAATAGATTGGCAACATTTTTCAAATGAAACAAAGCAATAGAAAGTAGTTTTCTGTTTTTGAATACTGTGTGTTAATTTTTTTTTTGTCCATACTAGGAATTTCTGCAGTATCCTGAGTCCGTTTCACAGCATATTGTTACAATAACATCAGATACAAACGTCCAGACTCAACACAAATACGTGCAGTTCACACGTTTGTTCAAATAGGGATCGAACCCGCAACTCGTTGCACAACAGTCCTAGCTTAGCCATTGCGCCGGTTATGTCAAATACATGTGCCTAATTGAAACTACAATTTGGGCCCGATGAATGGACTGCAACAAGCTACCTAATAGTATAGGAATTAAGGTATATGACTTTATGTAGATATTAAATCGTGTAAAAAATACCCAGTCTAACCCTTCTGGATTTACAGGCGTAGGTAATTAATTTTAAAAAAAAACTGTATTTTTTTTCAGAAATCCCACGAAATTAAACAAAATTGTACAGGTTGCCAATTGAATTTTATAGCGACAATAAAATAGCAGAACAGACGTATATCCTCATAGCAAAGCAAGCAACGCCGTTGGTCAAAATAGTTAACTTTAAAGACAATACTTCTCATGGTACACTGGTCACAGACCATTTTCTTTGTTGTTCTTATTAATATGCGGCTTACATGGCGTATTTACCATAGTGAATACCTTGATTCAAAACTTTAAACTAAACAATGTACGGGAATTGACAGCACAGAGTTTTCCGTAGTAGTTTAGTAATTCGTAAAGGGTGTTAAATGCACACTCAATCAATTCTGCGGCCCCCTTACCATGAACTTAAAGCAGGGCATTTTTTGATGTGGAAGCGAGAGGCTGCTACGTGCAGTGTAATGCTTAGAAATGACGCCTAAGTAATTGCTTAGTAAATTTTACATCACCCCGTACATATAACGTTTTACGGGAGACGGATAAAGAAACTGTATTTCCTCAATTTTTTCATAGACTTTCATATTTTTTTCAGTTTTTCCTGCCCTCTGAAATACTTTTTAGATTTTAATAGAATTAAATGGATTTTGGATACTGTAATGTTCTTCATTCTTTAGAATGAAAGTTTGAAAATGAAAAAAATAAAAATTAGAATTAGATTTTAATTAATAACTACGATTTTTGTAATGTTTTCATGATCCCTATAGAATAAAATAATCATCATCATCATCAGTCCAAAGACGTCCACTGTTGAACAAAGGCCTTCCCCTTAGAACGCCACAATGAACGACAACTTGCCATTTGCATCCACCGGTTGCCCGCACCTCTGAATGAAATAATAAATAATCAGAAACAATTTCAAGTGCTTGTAACATCATATCCATGTAAACCAACTACTATGGTCGTCTCGAAGCGATTACAACAAGAATTATATCACTATTAAAAGTACTAGTGATGCGTAGGCTAACTCCATGTTGGCTGGACGCTAATGGTGGGATAACAAAGATCATAAAACTACTGCCAATATGGTTTGTCGTTTGCGTCGAGCCATGCTCGCCGCGGTCAGTCTTGTGATGGATGACCGTTTTCACGTGTCAAGACCCCTCCGTGCTTCGGAAGGCGCGTTAAGCCGTTTGTCTTGCGCCTGATCAATCTCCAGTTGTGTCCGTCTACCGTCCCATCGGACTATGAGAGTGAGGGAATAAGGAGTGTGACCTGTGCTTGCGCGCATACTTGTGCACTTTAATTTCTTATTATTATTATTCTTTGTAGTCCAAGCTTGGTTAACAGATGCATTGAAAAGATCACTCCCCTGTCCCTTCTCTCTTAAAGGGAAGCGACAGATTTTTTTTAAACGCCTCCCCACACTGTAGATTCATGAAATATCAGTCACAAACACCCAGATTCGGGAAAAACATCTGCGGATCACATACCTAAATACAATTTGTCTCGATAGATTTCTGTTTAATTGTCATTCTAGCTTCATCCTTCCCACAGAAGTAATAAGACGTGTTCCATACAGAAAAACCCTAAGTATTCTTGTATTTCCCGGACTTTCGTTTCTACTACTTCTGGATTTCTTAACACATAAATCATTTGTTACAATTTACTTTCAAATCGCAGCAATATACAATTACCAACAATAGTATAACGCTATTATTTAAACTATTTCGCAACACATCACATTACAGCCCTCAATTATGTGAACACATATGACAAATGTAATTGGCATCAAAGTAGTAGTTCAGTTTTGAAATACCATGCTTATTCAATGTCACCTGTGTTTATTTGTTACGTATGATATAGTAATCATCAATCCAGTTGAGTTTTCCTCTAGCGTGGACAATTTCGAGGGTCTATTGCATTGACAGCCTCGTTGGTCAAGTGGTTGCTAAGCGTGATTCGAATCCAGGATCTCCCCTAGGTTTGACTGGCTTCTCAGTTATGCCACAAGGATGCGGTGAAAAGTGGGCAGCCTTTTTAGACTGATAAGTGACAATTGAAGCAATACGAATCCTCTTTTCGAATCATCATTAAGTAAATCTTAATGATGCTTCGAAAAGGGGTAACGCTGCAAGCTTTCTAGCAAGCTACAATCATCTGTCCTAATCCCCGCAGCATTTTTCAGAAAGATGGGTAACATTAATAGGCATAAAGGGTTATAAGCCTATTAATGTTACCCATCTACAGGGTTGTAGTGTCACCAGTTCATGAGTAAGGATAATGAGTATGACTGCTAAGGTGCCTCCACACTTGTAACATCTTTCTGTAACACCGTTTCTTCGGGAGTTTGGTATGGATCAAACACGCCAATTTGTTACGGTCACGGAGGAGTGTTCGTTGAAATGTTACATATTACGCCCCTTCAGAGTCTAAAACTAGTCAAGCATCTAGTAAATAGTGAACAAGCTAGTATCCACTTTTCCTACCACTTATTATGTAAGAATCATATTTTTACCATAACAATTTCCGTGTATGTCATTATTTGAAGCCACCCAACCGAAGCGATGGCATTTCGATAGTACCCAAGTTATTAGATGATGATAAAATAAGATGTAGTTAGGTGATCTAATATATCGTAACATATAACATTATTTAATTAAGTATAATTTTGGGATTAAGTTGCAAAGTGTCATAAGAAAATTATTTTGCTCAGAGTCGTAGAAAATCGCGCAGGACAAATATGTTTTTAATTTTTATAGGATTTCTCTTGCGCTGGAATCTAAAATATCTGTGATGTTGGTTTAGATTTCATCAAGTCTTTGGTTCGGTTTTTTTTTAATTTTTTTGTTTGCTTACAATTCCACGTCGTGACTTTTTATAAAGGGATTACAAAGACGGATTTACCTGTGGGTTTACTCTTAAAATATGAATTGTAAATATAAAATTATTCTTACCTTAAAATGCACCATTGTAGTATTACTAGGACACCTGAAAAGAAAATAATATCAATTTAATTCAAATGACTTTACAAGTGTTAGCGAAGTTAGAAAAATTAAAGGATACCCATTTAAAAACAGATTATTCTGAAGAGAAAAGATAAAACGATAACGGAAGAACCGATTGGCGCAGTGGCTAAGCGATTGGACTGCTGCGCTAAGGGTTGCGGGTTCGATTCCCGTATTCCCGATACGACAAAAATTTGTGCGATCCACAGATATTTGTCCTGAGTCTGGGTGTTTGTGTATATGATATTACATGTTTGTGAAATGCACCCACGATACAGGCAAAATTCCTAGTGTGGGGCGAAGTTTTAATTTTTTTTATTTTTTAATAATTATGGAAGTAAATTCTTCAGTACTCTATCACTATCACAGCTAAAATAAATGACCCAAGTTGTACAGCTCTTTTATCATAATCATTGGAAAATCTATGAAATTGTAGTGAAGAGCCCAATTACAGTTTTTTAAATCCCAACTTCTAACCAATGGGAAAGAGCCTATTAAGTCGGAAATCAGCCTTATCAAACACCACCCCAATCTGAAATCTAATCGGCCATCTACCGCCAGCATCAGTGGTCCACAATGGTCCACAATAGTCCATTCCCACGCGAAAATCCGATATTATCTGTTACGTAAGAACTAAGAAAATGCGTTCACAATTAAAACAATTACATAAATGTTTAGAGAAAGATTTAGTGTGATCAGATAGTGGTTTTCACATGTTTGTTGTGTTTATGTGTTCGTTGAAATAGTTATTGTGTGGTAACTACGTCAAATTTATGACTTTAAAGTCAGTGACTAGCCGTGGATGCAATAATAGCAAGTTGTCGTTCATTGTGGCGTTCTAAGGGGGAGGCCTTTGTTCAACAGTGGACGTCTTCCGGCTGATGATAATGACTAGTCGTGGAATACAATCATCATCATCATCAGCCTATCTAAGTCCACTGCTGGACATAGGCCTCTCCTATAGCACGCCACTGAGCTAGATCGTCGAATACAATGTTTTACGCATATTACCGATAAAGTACACTGAACTTTGGCAGAAAAGCAGATTTTAGATTGATGTGAATGTAAATTCTACCAAATCTGCAGTTTAGGTTAGGTTAGGTTAGGTTTATATTTTTTTAGTACCTACCATATTTTTCAATTTGTAACCTAACCTAACCTTTGGAGTTTCTTGCCGGTTTTTCATCATAGGAATGACGGTTTTGGAACTGTAAAACTAACATATTAACGTTTCACGCGCCTGTAATAATTTTTTTTTTTATTAAAAAAACGTCGCCCCACTCTAGGAATTTCTCCTGTATCGTGGGTGCGTTTCACAAACATGAAATATCACATACACAAACACCCAGACTCGGGACAAACAAATGTGGATCGCACAAATTTTTGCCCCGTGCGGGAATCGAACCCGCAACCCTTAGCGCAGCAGTCTAATCGCTTAGCCACTGCGCCAATCAGGTCGTCGGTTGGTTTACATGAAATAAAAACATTTTGAATTTGATTACATACGAAACCTTTGAATACAAAAATTAAATACCTATGTTATACAGATAAATAAAATCAAAAACATAACTTGGATTGCCTAAGTCTCTATAATAGTCTATATAATGCGTTTCAGTTTCATATCTGACAAGTATTTAAAAAGCCCTTTCAATGACATCGTTTTTCAGAGTCTCTTTAATTTAAGTTCATCTTAGACACAAAGATTTGCGTTTATCTGTGGTGACAAATTATAAAGAACGCAATTTTCTTCAGTCGTTTGAAATAGATACTTAAAAGCGCAGAATACAGTAGGCGCTAACGTTATCGAATTGTCGCCACGAGAGCTTCAAAATGTGGGAACACCTCTGCCTGCCCCTTCGGGATTACATGGCGTGATTAGGTTGTACTTCATGTCTTAGTTATTATAAAAACATTTTTAGCTGTGTTTTTTATTGCACCCTGTATTTGCGTTCTTGTTTCCAAAAATCATTCATATCGTCACGCTTGCCTGTTTTAGGTGGTAGACAGAAAGAGGGCAGACCTCTTTGTTACGAATACAGAGCTATTATGCACATATATTTGCATATAAGTATTACGATTTACGAAATAAGGTTTAAATCATTCATGAATATGTTATGTCACTTTTAACTAATGTGTTAACTTTGACGTCAAAAACATTAAATTTGGTACCGGCGTTTCGTGACAAACCAACGAATCTGCTCTGCCTACCCCAAAGTTCTGAATTGGCGTGAAAATTAAGTTTTATCTAGACAAGTTTATCCTTTGATTTTTACTATAACTATTGCATAAATCTTAATTATTTTATGTATTATTTTGTATCTTTATCGCAAAGTTTCAGAATCTATTCTAAATGCAAAGACCCTTTGAAGACTCTACGAAAGTATAAATGTAAATTAAGTAGTCTGTAGCGTTTTAAAAACGTGGGAAATAGAGATAAATAAAATAAGAAAATCATGTGCAGATACATAATAAAAAAAAACTAAAGATAAATAAAAAAAGATAAATCACAGATTTCTTTATGCTATATTGCTCTTTGATTATTTATACGTTAGCTATTGCTACTAAGAAATGACGCACAAAAGGTACGACAACCTACCTATCTATTTTATAACAAAGAAACTGTAAACACCACTGAAAACAGTGCACAAATAATTTACCTTTTATTCAAAACGAACTTCACTAAACACTTTGAATTCGCAAAACGAGAAATGGCGCGCGAATTTGAATATAGAATGGAACGCACTGCCCCAGTTCTGGAAACGCACTGATACAGTTTATGCGCAATGTTGTTTTTATATGCTGGTATGTCGAAGGCACATCTTCATACAGCCTATCCCATTGTGAGTTTTTAATCGACCTTGTTTGTTTATTATAACCTTTAATCATTATGTATATTAATATATGCAGTTTATTGCGATGTAAGAGTAGTTAATTGCTTCGCTACTGTAGTAATTAATAAGTATTAAATAAATCAAAAACTCAAGGTTAAAGTTTAATAGGAATTTTATTTAATTTTGTAAGTTGACTATTTGTTAGCCTACAGTTACAGATTTTAAAGTAATAATTTTTGTAATGTTAAATCTTTACTAAATAATTTTATTTTGCGTTTAATTCGTAATACTTATTTAAGTAATTTATTTTGACAGAGATGCGGTCAAGATTAGGCGTCCATTTTGGTTTATTTTAAACCCGCCAATCTTTTTAGTTTTTCTGTCAATTTATCCTACATCCCCAATAGGCTGTGCATCTTTTTCCTACCCCATAAGAGAATATTAAGGGTGTCAACTGTTACGATACAAATAGTTCTGGCTCTTTAAAACAGGTTTGAAAAATACCCATGTTAATACCTATTTAGAATCATTTGATAAAATAAAAATTGATTTATCGTAATTTTTTTGTTATTGGTGACGTTATGCTCTGTTTTTGCATAGTAATTTTCGCATCTCCCGTCACATCGTCCATTAAGCAAATTGCGCGAGAGGGATAGAGAATAGGTACCCCCTCAACAAAATTAAAAACGTTATAATTCGGCTTTAAGCGATTGGACTGCTGCGCTAAGGGTTGCTGGCTCGATTCCCGCACGGGATAAAAAATTGTGCGAACCGCAGATGTTTTTCCCGAGTCTGGGTGCTTGTGTATGTGATAGATATTTCATGTTTATGAAACGCACCCACGATACAGGAGAAATTCCTAGTATGAGGCGACGTATTTTTGAAAAAAAAAAAAAACAATTCTTCAGGTACTTTCTGGATTTTATTTATCTTTCCAGTTTTCGTATTCATTTTAAAACCTTTTACAGATTTCAATTAATTCCAACGTAATTTCTAAGGCTTCGTGACCCTGCCATTCCCGAAGGCTGTCTACCGAGGTGTACTGAGCATGGATCTGCCTACATCATCGGAGAATTTTGTCGTGATAAAGAATCTCAAACCCACACAGTTCTCAGCGTACGTGATGCCTTCGATCTTTAGGAGATAACATGACATTGACAGATCCACGTACCATAAGATTGCTGTAAGGTCAATATCATAGAGATGGTATTTTTTTTTATTTCATACCTGTTTCCGCCCGCGATTCAGTCTGCGACAAAAAAAAATCGTATCTTTTCTGGGATTAGAGTAGCCTATGTTCATCTTGAACGTCCGTTCTAAATATCGGTGGATATATCGGTTTTAGAAATCGGATGGGCAGTTCCGGAGATTTTATACAAAAAATATATCTTTAGAATATTATTATTTACAGAGGCTTAAAACCTAACGTCAATCTAGATGTGCAGTTCAAAGGTATCGTGTCTAGACGTACAGGCAAGAAACTCCTTAGTTACTCTTATAAAATATAATTGAAGATGTGATAAGCATCAATATAAAATGCTCTTTTAGATACATACATTGTACATAGTCTGTTTTCTGTGTAGGAAACATGTACCTTCATAAATATTCCATATAAAAAACCATCTATGTCCATTCCACTGCCTCGTTGAACTTTTTGCGAACGCGTCTACTGAGCATTAGGCATTAGAGCCTGGCTTCGATGTCCGGGTCAGCAGCAAGATTCTGGAGGTTTGATAAGGATCAGTTTGGAGCTGTGCCCAGTTAATGGCAATAGACTCGCTCCTTATTACGTAGATCTAACCCTATACTTAACATAATTTGCGGCGGCTTGCATGATTGGGGTGGAAGTAGAGTACCCAAGTACGTCCGTCACCCTGGGCGGTCAACCTCGCTACCATCTCTGTTGACTGACCAATCTCTACACCACGGCATGAGCATGACCTATTTCCTTAGACATCATGCCGATACGAAGAAGAAGAACATAATTTGCGAAGTGTGTGTACTCGGCCTACTCCTTTAAGGGGAAAAGAAGTAAGGATCTGAGAGAGCACCTGCCCTCCCAAGACGAATGGCAAAACGCTAATGTTTCGACTATGTTATCAATAACATAATATAATTATGTTAAACCCATATATTTTTCATTCTATTCGATTTCTATTCGTCAAGCATTCTGCATTCACTAATTTAGGAGTATTATTGGGCAGTAGTTAAGCGATTGGAGTGCCGCGCTAAGGGTTGCGGGTGCGATTCCCGCACGAAACAAAAAATTGTGTGATCCGCAGTCTGGGTTTTGTGTATGTGATATTTCATGTTTGTGAAACGCACCCACGATACAGGAGAAATTCCTAGTGTGGGGGCGAGATTATAAAAAAACGTTTGTGTATATAATACTACATCTACATGTAAATAATTTTAGTGTGAAGCAATGCAATATGAAGGGAAACAAAAAGCTATCGCCTATTTCTGCAGACTGCGTGACTACTAATTAAGATGAACATGATCTTACAATCTTACAAGATGAACTATCGGTACCACAACAGTATTACGCAATTGAAACAGTTCTGTACCTATCAAACTTTGATTTATTGTGGGAACTATCAGGGGTTAACAACATTTCGTACCAGAGGTTGTAAGTATATTTTTGAATTCGGTTTGAACTCTGACACCAGGTTTATCATCAACCATACGATAAGAAGAAGTATTCGAAATCTAATGTTTTTTAAATGGAATGGAGGAAGGAAAAGGAGGCCTTTGCCCTATAGTGGGACGATCATAATGTTTTGTAGTATTTTGTGATTTTCAAATAGTGCGATTTTAAAAGTCTTAAGACTACGTATGGTATATGAAATAGGAACTGCATTCAAATAGCGATATTTTTAAACAGCCCCCTTACCATAAACTCTTAAAGCAGGACAGTTTACCATGTGGAAGCGAGACGCCGCTACGTGCTGTGTAATGCAGCGTCTCACTTCCACATGGTAAACTGTCCTGCTTTAAGAGTTCATAGTAAGGGGCAAGATGTCTCTAATTAAAAGAGCATATCATAAGACATTTACCAGATAATTGTATTACTGTGCTAACATTTTATTAAATTAGCTTGTTCCACGTCCCACCGCTGAGCAAAAGCCTCTCTTTTTATTTCTCCACAAATCTCTATTCAGTGCCATTTCCGGCCATGTCTTTCCCGCATTGGTGTCCGAATTGTCCCTTCATCGTGTGTATAATGTACGTGTAAAAGTGTTACCTGTTAACCTATTTGCAATATAAAAATCATTTATTATTTACCCTGTATACACCTAATATTATATGAAATTAGAGCTTCCACTTGCGACAATACCTGAGTATGTCCAGCACACCCTGAATGGTAATTCGCTAATCCTTGTTCAAAAGCTAATCTCTACACTACACCACTGTATTATATCTCAATAGTTCTTGCTGGTACGAATGTAAGTACGAAATGTTATTCAGCCCTGCATCGTGATCGTAATGATCCAAGGCCACAAGTAATTGCTCTATGCCCGATGGCCGATAGCAAGTACTATCTCTGAACTATTGGTACCAAATGTGTAACTAATGTACTTCCTATTTAGGTAAGTGAGTAAGACGCTAACGGTTAAACTCATGGAGAGGCTCAGAGTCACTCAAGGAGCTATGGAGAAAGCTATGCTCTGAGTTTCTTTGCGCGTCTGGATGCGGAATATGGAAATTTATCGAAAAACCAGAGTCTCCGACGAGTAGCTCTAGGAATATGCAACTTAAAGTGGTAATGGGGTGGCCATATCGCTTGATGAACCAGTAACCGCTGGGGAAGATAGGTTCTCGAAAGGCGACCGCGAACCGGAAGACGCAGCGTTGGCAGGCCTCACACCAGGTGCACCGACAACATCTTCAGAGTTGCGGGCAGCCGGTGGATGCAAATGGCAAGTTGTCTTTCATTGAGGCGTTCTAAGGGTTAGGCTTTTGTTCAACAGTGGACGTATTTCGGCTGTTATACCAAAGAGTTAAAGATCGACTGTCTATACAATACAATACAGGTTACCCCGGGAAGTACTAGTATAACTCTGTATAAAACAACTACAATAGGGAGAGGCCGAGATAGGTAAAGTCACCGTCACCAACATTTCGCCAGTGATGTTATAGGTCCCAATGTAACAGGTGGCGAGCCTATTGCCATTAACCGGGCACTCCAGCCTCCATACTCGTCCTGAGAATTGCCTTATGGAAACCCAATAACTTTTCCGACCCGGAAACTGATCCTAGGACCTCGTGCTCAGCAGTTGCGTTTTCCACCACTAGAACAATGAAGCAGTCAATTACTTTTAAACTAATTGTAGGCAGCCATTTTGTTCTAATTCTTAACACTCCATTGTGATGATGTGAAAATCGGTGAATTTTAGGCAATAGTTTAATTATATTATTGAGAAATTACTAGAAACTTGCTGTGGACATTAACTTAACATTACGCCTTTATTCCCCGAAGGGGTAGACAGAGGTGGATACTGTATAGCCCACCCACATTTCGCACGTACCATTGTAATAGGGGGCGAGCCTATTGCCATCATCATCATCATCACATCACCCTATTGCAGTCCACTGCTGGACGCAGGCCTCCCCCAGGGTACGCTACAAGGCCCGCTCTACCGTTTTCGCCACCCAGTCACTACCAGTTACCTGGAATAGTAGGGGCCGGGAACTGGGGGCCGTTTTCTTTGGAAAATTATTTATTGGTATCACCGTGCTTCGGAAGGTATGTTAAGCTGTTGGTCCTGCGCCTGATCTCTCTCCGGTCGTCTACCGTCCCATCGGACTATGAGAGTGAGGGAATAGGGAGTGCACCTGTGTTTGCGCGCATACTTGTGCACTATAATATCTCCAGCGTATTTAGCTAGTTTCGGCCGCTTTGACCAAAATTCGGTCAGGAGAACATTAGTATTATTTGTATCAACCGGGAACAGATGGAATAACCAGCTTCAACAGGATCAAAAGTCTTTACTCGCCTGTCTTTTTTCAGGTCAACTAACCGACTTTAAGGCAGGCGTGACCAAAATCTGTTAGGACATCATCATTATTCTCAGAACTTCTACCATGTAACGCATATAACATACAATTTCACTGGCTATATTGCCTATATGCCTAATTACCCAAAACATGAACTACTTCACGATCGCAACTCTTGCGCAAGCTATACTCATCTCATTACAAATAGCTATTTGGGTGGTCATTAATCCTATCAATTCATTTCGTGCAATACTTATACATTACTAGCGGTAGCGGCCCGCTCCGGCTTCGCACGGGTATAAAATATATATTATAAGTATTTCTCCATTATTTAATGGATGTTATTATACATATAAACCTTCCTCTTCAATCACTCTATCTATTAAAAAAAACCGCATCAAAATCCGTTGCGTAGTTTTAAAGATTTAAGCATACATAGGGATATAGGGACAGAGAAAGCGACTTTGTTTTATACTATGTAGTGATAATTATTAACCAATGGTATGCGAGCTGATTTTTTACACAATGTGCGTACTAATTGCAGTACCTTAGACACTTTTAAATGATTGGTGGAATGCGTGGGTGTATAAAAACCTCTGCCTACCCCAAATACTTTAGTAAAGGGTTGTGTAGAGCACACAATGGGCTTAATAATGGCATAGGTTCGTCACCTATCCATATGACTTAAGCACTTACGAATGAGTGGTGTCATCATCATCATCATCAGCCAGAAGACGTCCACTGCTGGACAAAGGCCTCCCCCTTAGAACGCCATAATGAACGACAACTTGCCGTTTGCATCCACCGGTTGCCCGCAACTCTGACGATATCGTCGGTCCACCTGGTGGGAGGCCTGCCAACGCTGCATTGAGTGGTGTAATGCTGCCATATAGAAACACCTCTGCCTACCCCAAAGACTTTAGGGAAGGGTTGTGCAGAGAGCCTCCACGAGTGATATCAAGGGCTCCGTTCGAGTTCGAAACTAGTCGGGCATTCCCGAATACACACGTGAGTATAACCGGGATATATAGTAAATAAATAAATGATATCAAGTACGTTTGGTGCACCCTGCACGGTCAACCTCGCTACCATACCATACTTGTTTTGTCGCCCCACACTAGGAATTTCTCCTGTATCGTGGGTTGCGTTTCACAAACATGAAATATCACATACACAAACACCCAGACTCGGTATCGACGTCTGCAGATCGCACATATTGTCCTGTGTGGGAATTGAAGCAGCAACCCTTAGCGTAGCAGTCCAAAGATGGACGCTAACAGCCGCACTCAGAGACATTAATAATTACTTAAACTGACACTAAGTATAGATTTCACAAAGGAAACCTATACTTAGTGATAGATTAAGTAATCATTAAATGTCTCTGAGTTCGGCGGTTAGCCGTCTTAGGTCGTCAAACTTGGACTGGACAATCTCTACACGGCATGACCTGTGTCCGTGACAATTACAGAGACATTTCGTAACAGACATTGATCTAAATACAGAATATTTAATTAAACGCCCGAAACGCCCTTAGGATACGCCTTTGAAACCAAAACATGGCAATAGGCTCGCCTACTATTAAATACACAGAACTTTACGGCAATTACTGTCGCATTTGCAACTTCGTGATCAACAAGGCGGTTATTTCTACAACCGCATATCTTAATAGTTCATTAATCCTCAAAAATACTTAAAATAATACTAATTTACATATTAAGTATCAACAACGCGGTAATAGAGAACAAATAATGGCATCCATTTTGGCGGCATCTCTCCCAAGGACGCGAATATCACGTTCCAATTTCAAACTACAAAGCGCGCCAAGAAAATTGCGACATTATGAATAATGCTTTTTTAAATACAGATACAAGATAACTGTTTATGAAGCCAATAACCATTAGGTTTTGTTTTAAATTTATTTCTTTTGAGGATTAATTAAATTAAATGGTCTGAGAACTCAAATCGTGTCTAATTAGGTACATGATGTCTGGTCGTAGTTCAGATTTGAAGATAGGTTACCCCTTTCATCATTATGCAGACGTTGTTACTAAATCTTTGCATGTTGCGACACAAAATAAAGTGACATTAAAATGTCTAAATGTTCTGTGTTACCAATTAATTGTGCCTGTTTTCCTAAAGGCCTAAAACGTCATGTTTCTTTTTTGGTCTGTCTTTCTCTGGAATCTTCCCATATCTGGTCTAAATGTTCGTTTACGTTTTTTCTTTCTAAACCTCGAATTCTGATCTGAATAACAAATCACGTTAGGCACTACATGCTCAAACCTTCTCGCCCATCGCTCTTCAAACTGCGATGATGACTGCACTTCTCTTATTAATCTTAAACAAATTAATCTTTAAAATGTGTAATGTCGGACTTTTAAAGACAATAGCTGAATTATTCCATTTTCAAATCATAATCATAGACAACTCTGATAAAGGAACATTGAAGAACACCAATCATACAAATTAAAAATGGCTGTCTTTTCCTTTTCCTGTTTGATTTTTATTCAATTCAAATGATAATAATTAGAAGAATAAATTATTTCCTACGCAGATTTGATAGAATAACAATAGACAAATGTATTTTTGCTTGTTGTTTCTATAATTGTGCCTTTATTATGAGGTTACACTGCTCGGCTAAAACTGTTAGCATAAACTATGTTAACTAGTTTTTTAGAATTTATATTAACTACAGGTCTTTTGTCAGATCACCTAAAGGCCCCATTCTCCTATAAGCTGCAAGAAACATTATCCCATTGCACTTTTCACTAATTGTTTATCGCTGATCTAACATTCACAAAGCTTGTTTGTTCGGAAGCAAGTAGAATCATAAATAGAAGATAAACCTTTTTTTTGGTGTGAAGAAAATGCATTGCACTCCCCCAGGCGCTGGGAGACGATGGGGGTATGTGGGACTCTCCCCCATGGACCCAATAAGATCCACAGGGAGCTACCCACTAGAAACCACGCTCTGCGTGTCCTGCGCTTTTGATGGCAGGGAGACAGGATCGGATTAGCATTCTACCACCAACATGCTACTTAAAATGTACATGGTATTAAGCTTTAATGCCTTTAATCCACATAAGGCTAGCTAAGGTTTTTCAAAGCTCAAAAAATGCCGACAAGTCGTTAAGTCTGCCAAAAATAGGATTTATGTCACAATAAAATTGTAGTTATGTTACGTACATGTTTTAATTTTACCTTGTCATGGAAAAACAAATAGATATTTCATCATGGTTCACAGTATCAATAAAAAATTCTTAGTTCCTTTAGGTGAAGGCAAAAGTTCTCTCCTTTTTCAGGGGTGTTTGTTCACCAACATTTTGGCGCTCATAACATAACATAATATCACGCTTGTAGTCCCCGAAGGGGTAGGCAGAGGTGCAGCCTATTGCCATCAACCAGGCATAAATCCAGACACCGTGCTGCTACTGAGAATCCATCATCATCATTATCATCAACCAAAAGATGTCCTCTGTTGAACATAGGCCTATGTGTTGCCATAATCC
The DNA here is from genome assembly GCA_905340225.1 of Abrostola tripartita. NCBI lineage: Eukaryota > Metazoa > Arthropoda > Insecta > Lepidoptera > Noctuidae > Abrostola > Abrostola tripartita. The sequence goes on from HG996512.1 coordinate 7,398,608, forward strand.
CCACGCTTGGCAAGCGGCTTGGGGATCGCAGGGCTGGTGGTGAAGATACAGAAGACGCTGCTGCCCATCTTCTGAATTTTCCCTTAGTCGCCTCATACGACATCCACGGGAGGAAAGGGGGTGGTGAATTCTGAGCCGGATACCACACGGCTGAGAATTACCAAATGGAAAACCCAATAATTCTTTACCCAACCCGGGATTCCAACCCAGGACCTCATGCTCAGCAGTCGCGGTCATCATACACTAATTGGCAATATAATCGCCACTGGCAATCTGGCACTGCATAGGTGGCAAGCCCACACCAGATTCATCACCGTTGTTTACCTATGACCGACATAAAATGATCTAAAAAGTCAACATCATTAAAAATATACGTAGTCGACTGTTACGTCATCCATATTCCATAGACTATCGTACAGACGCGACCTTGCTTTCTCCACAAATAATATGCAGATGTACCTACCTATCTCATTTATGATCTCATTACATCAATCCCGTCAAATGTATAAAAACAATAAACAAAACGTTTATTGTAAGTCTTTTTGGACGGCGCAAGGTATAAGCGCTGACTTTTTCTTTTAACACTTAAGCAATAGAAACGTTACCCTTTTGTGCGTTGCGCAGTCGGGTAAAAAGATAAATGTTTTTAGTTAAGCGTGTGTATCTGTCTGTGACATCGTAGCTCCAAAACAGTTGAACCCATTTTGATTCTATTTTTTTGTTTAAATTACGGTTTGATTACTAGTTTTTTTTAGATACGATCTGATACGTCGGTTAAAGTTCATCATCTCTTCTCTAGTTGATTAAGAGATGTAAGAAATTTTATATTTTATTTTTAATTTATATTCCTATCCAACCAAGATATAATACTTCAAAGACGCAAGACAATGGTTAACTAATTATTTTCTATGTCTGGGGTTTTTTAAATATTTTCTAATTATTTATTCTCTATAAGCAAAGATGATGGACGTTAGACTGCTGATATTGAAGAACACCTCTATCTTACCTATCCTTTTCGGTGTCATTTTTTATTTTTTCTTTAAAAAAGACGTCGCCCCACACTAGGAATTTTTCCTGTATCGTGGGTGCGTTTCACAAACATGAAATATCACATACCCAAACACCCAGTCGGGTCACACAAATTTTAGCCTCGTGCGAAATCAAATCCGCATCCCTTAGCGCAGCAGTCCAATCGCTTAGCGATTGCCAATTAAGTCGTCAGGTCGTCAATTTATTTGTATGTTTTAGGTATAAGTTACGCTCCGCTTAAACCCCCGCTACGCTTCATCTCATTACATACGCCGCTCATGGAAGACACCGGACACAATCGGACCATAATTGCGATCCAATAACCTTGCTCCACATCCCGTACCGTATTTGTTACTTACACAGATTAGATGGCTGGTAGAGACGCGGCAGTAGGCATTAAACTATGTTGAACTTAGTAGCTTCCGATCGCAACCTTGACAACAGAAAACATTTTTTTTTTCAAACAACTTGCCTCGGTGGTAGATTTTATGCGACTTTACGCCATTAAATTGTCTATGTTTAATTTCTCCAATGTTCAATCTATTTTACATAGAAGCTTACACAACGTGAACTGTCCTGCTTTAAGAGTTCATGGTACGGGCGTTTAATTAATTTTGTAATTTGTTGAAATAAGACGTGTTTTTATTACACGACTGCTCAAAAAAAGTGTATCTGAGTTTCTTTATTCCACCAAAAAAGTAAAAAACAAGTTCTATCGCAGTCGAGGGACCGTTCATGGAACGCTGCCTTATGCAGGAGGTACCCTAACTGCGATAGAACTTGTTATTTTACTTTTGAGTTCGATTTTTGTCATGGCAGTGGTTTTTTAATTTTTTAAATTACATTTTGTTATCAGTTTTTTTTATATTCTATGTTTCTCGCAATGTTAGGATTCTAACGATACTAGACATACATCAAAATCGGTTCAGGCATTCAGCAGTTATGGTGGAATCAAGAAACTCACATACATACATGAACCCTGAAAACATTAGGTACACTCCTTTTTTTCGGCAGTCGTGTAAAAGCACGTCTTATTTCAACACTTTACAATATTTATTTAACGCATTAAATTCATAATCTTTGACAGAACACACAATATAACGCATGGTGTTTTTGATCTGGATCACTTGGCTTGTGGGCGGCCGAGCTTTAGTAATTACGAAACTGTGTTGCAACACGTGACGCGGCCATATTGTATTCCGTTTTGTTTTTAAAGTTGCCATCTTGAATTTGAGTTTGTTTAGATGCGTCTATGGTAACTTTAACGAGGGGGTTTTGTCGATTTTCAACTCGAATTATAGGTGGTTGTAGGTTGTAGGATTGGGATTGGATTGGGTTCTATTCCCTATAAAGCAAAGTGTTATTAGGATTTTCCATTAGGTGATTCCCAGTATAGTATCTAATTACATATAGCAGGTCTTGCCACTTTGGCTCTGTGGTTCTAAAACACGCCAACCAAGCGTGAGGTTTGGATTCCCTTGTCAGGCAGTGTTATTCCATTAGGTGGTTAAACTTTCTTCATGCCAAATTTTATCAAAATCCGTCCAGCGGTTTAGTCGTGAAGGTGTAATAGACAGACAGACAGAGTTACTTTCACATTTATAATATTAGTATGGATATATAATACTAACCAACAATGTAAATTAACGCGAGCGAAGCCGCGGGCAAAAGCTAGTAATATAATTCATATAGGCTCAATCTACCTCAGTTCAGCGTTAGCCTGTAATCTTTAATCAATCGATTGTCTGTTAATTTGTAACTCCTTTGTATGAAAGTTGATCTATAGCCTAATACGATTGGTTACAGACGAGTAGAATTCTATTAGAAGATCTATTAATAACTATAACACATTGTATTCAATAAGAATAGCAGAAATTCTTTGATAATTTGTAAACTAATTAACTTTTAAACTATCACTTTGCATGATGATTATTATAAACGTCACCTTTTCCTTTGGTGAGCAAGGTGTGTTCACGTGAGGTTGTGTGTTCCCTCGAAAATAGGTCACACAATCCTCAGAATTTCGTGAAATATTCTTGTAAAAAATAAACTTAAACACGGGAATTTACGCGAGCACACGTTTTTAATTTTGGCTTGACGTTTCGACCGAGTTGCATCGGCCGTGGTCACAGGCAAGCCAGAATCAAAAACTTGTGTTCGCGTTAATTACCGTGTTGTAGTTTAATTGCAAACTCATTGTTTAACTAGCTTATGGCCGCGACTTTGTTCTTGTAGATTTCGATTAGGAAAAACTGCTTCATCGATAACACAGTTAAAAAATTATGTCATCCCCAAACATTATTCATTATATTCAGCCCTCTTAGACAAGTGGCAAAATGCTTGACGAATAGAAATAGGTTATAATGATAAATGTATGGGGATGACATATGTCATCGATAACATAATCGAAACATGATGTCATCCCCATACATTTATCATTCTATTCCATTTCTATTTGTCAAGCGTTTTGCCATTTATCTAGGGGGTTATACGGTAGTAGCAATTTCATACATCAAAACACACTACGTAGATGACACTACCACCTGTGAGTCACACTACGCGAGTGATACGTTATATAGCGTCTCATACTTAACATAAATAAATATGCGCCCTGTAAAACAATAATAATCAATAGTGAAGTTACTTTAAACAAAGAAAGTCATTCATAGTCGGTTTGGCCTTTTGCCGCCTAGCCCAAAAGGTCGCAGGTTCGATTCCCGCTTACGGCAATATTTTTTGTGTCTCAGAGATTTATTTCTAGTCTGCAGGTATATGTTCGGTAATTAAAGATTATTTTTGCAAATAAATGTTTTTAAACTTTTTTAACATTACAACGTGAACCCGGTAGCCAAAAAAATTTTTAATAAGTTCATTACATATTATATGACTTTTGGTGCCATTTTAGCATGTTGCCCATGCTAAGCTTGAATCTAAATTGATAAAGGAAATTTGAAAAATGATGGACACGAGCGGGATTCGAACCCGCGACCTTCGCCGATCCGTGGCGCTGCTCTAACCAAGCTCAGTTGGTTAGAGCAGCGCCACGGATCGGCGAAGGTCGCGGGTTCGAATCCCGCTCGTGTCCATCATTTTTCAAATTTCCTTTATCAATTTAGATTCATTACATATTGTTTATGTAATATTATTTCACTTATGTATGTATTATCACGTTAATAAATTTAAATTAAAAAAATATATATATATAATTATAACAACGCCATCTAGTATCGAGTAGACAAAACTGCGCTATTCGTCGCTATTTCTTTGTAGATATGCCGCATACTTGTCGGCTTTCCTTTGATAAAGTGTAGCTTTACCTGTGGCTTTACATTTAATACAGCCTTGACTATTTACTGATTATTTGGTTAGCTTATTAGACATTAGTTTACTATTGCTACTTCTATATAAACAGCATAAAATATTCGCATCTATCAAATAATAATTTGAGTGATTTTGCAAATATATTTTTTGCAATTTATCACTAAACACTATAGATTCTGTAAATATTATTTTTGTAATTATTTTCCTTATACTTATTGATATAGCTTTCTTAATATCTAAACAAAGACATTTCAGCTAATAAATCAAAAACCTACAAAAATATTGATTAGTAATCGAACATCGGACTATTGTTCCTTTTAATCACTGAACGTACACACTTGTCGGCATCCTTTGTGCGGTGCCGAAAGGGGAAATTAGTATTTCTTTTAGTACATTTTGACGGCGAATTTAGTGCAGTAAAGACGTATCGCCTGTCAATGTGTTCTCTCTTTGGTAAGTTTCTTTATAATTACGCTCAAATAGGCAATTTTCTTGTTAGATTCTTATTTATTTATGATAAAATCTAAATTATATACGATAATGTTTTTCTCGTGTGTTTACGGCTCGTAGAGGTGAACCGAAGGTTTAATTATACCTACAAGGCTTTTATTGCATGTGCGTATTAGGTATTTCGTAAGAAATTGTTATTATCATTAATTCAGCACGAAATTTAACAAGTTGGGAACTTAAAAATAGTTGGTGAGGTTTTCTACAATAAATTCAATCCTAGTGATCTGAGATATCTATTTAATTCTAAGTTAATTTACACTGTATGAGTATAGTTTGTATCCGTGGTTCTATACTAAACTAAGCAATTTACTTTATTTCTTAACTAGCGGCCCGCTCCGGCTTCGCACGGGTATAAAATATGTATTATAAGTATTTCTTCACTATTTAATGGATGTTATTATACATTTAAACCTTCCTCTTCAATCACTCTATCTATTAAAAAAAACCGCATCAAAATCCGTTGCGTAGTTTTAAAGATTTAAGCATACATAGGGATATAGGGACAGAAAAAGCGACTTTGTTTTATACTATGTAGTGATTGTAAATAATTTTCGTCTCAATTATATACCTAGGTACCTCTCCATATGCGCCTGCCTACTTTCAAATGTGTCATGTTAATGAAATAAAACGCTTATTAATTTTTCTTCATTATATACTTATAAAGTAAGCGTTTAATAATGAAGTAAGGGTACTTTAAAATGCTTTTTCTAATAAGAAATCAATCATTTTATGATAATAATAAATCATTTATTTGCCTGAAACATGGTGGGTACACAAGATGTTATTATAAGTTATAGCACAGGACATGTTTCACCCTCGTTACGGGCATGCAAAATTATACCTAATTCGTTAATTTATAACAATTATTTGTATTACAATTATTATTAGATCTATCTGAGTTACAAATGATTTAAATGGTAATTAATAAAATTATTCGAATTACAGTGATTACAAAAACTTAAATTATTGAAATATAATTTTATACTACCTCACAGGAGATAGAAGGAAGAGCCTGTAACTTAGTGGGCACCAAATCGGCATGTGCTTTTATTAAAAAAATCTTTAAGGTTATAGAAACTCTCCTGGATTAACCATTTTCGCAAGGCACAACAGAAACTTTTATATGGCAGGTCAGTCATCCCCTTAGGCAAAGAGTTATATATTAGGGGTGCCATATAAGCTAGCATATGTAATTCAATCACCATTTTAATTTGTTACGTCACATCCGATCCGTCTTCGAACTTTTCAAAATGGACGATTTCCTTGTTTTCTTTGCGTAATTTTGTAAATAGTGATTTTTATTTTATTTTTGTGTATGTTTTGTGATATTTCAGATATAAAAATGTATCCTACGAAGAGTACGTATGATTACATGACTGAGATGAACAGATTATTCCCTAGGACTGCGGAAAGAGGTAAGATTATGTAATGTTGGCATTCATTAAACTTTTTACGCAAGTACTTACAACTTTTTGTTTACTCCTCAAAATGTCTCACTAAACAGTTATAATTTTCCATATAATATAAGAACTTGAATACAATAATAGTATTAAATATTTATGCCATTTTTCTGTATTTAAAACTATATTTAAGTCGAGATAAGATTACAATCAATATTATGTTAATTTGTCCATTATCTACATGAGTTTCTACTGCCAAATTTTCGCCATTGTTTCAATATAAATCCCAAGACTAATCGTAATCACATACAGTTGTTAATTTCTTGTTTTTGTTGTAATTAATCATTTAATTAAGTATTCTATTTATTGGTGATAGAGTTTAAATTAGAAAAATGAAGACCAGTCAAGTCTAAGCCCTCTAGTTGTTCACTAACTTCCCCTGATTTTAATTCTACACAATATTAATACATGTTAATATCAACAATATCAATTGTTATAGTTTTATTATTAAGTCGAAATTTACCACCACATAATAAAATTATTGTAACATGTGGTTAAAAATTTGTATGTGTTCATGTATGTAGGAGTGTATTTATTTTGTATGTATTTTGTAACGTCTTAAATTACTGTAATTGGTTTATGCCGTTGTAATTTAATTAATTAAATAAATGTGCCATTAAAGTTAATAAAATATTAATTGCATATTTTTAATTAATTTCAGATGTGTACCATAATACAAACAATGCATTTACTGAAAGTCACCAATCTCCTTTCCGGCAATCAACACCAGCTAACCGATCTTCCAGCTCTGCGGATTCCTTGTCTCCAGAATACTTCCCTGATATGTCCCAGCGCTACACAGAGAGACAAGCTTATGAAACTCCATTCATTGTCCGACGCCAAAGGCCAATCATTGGAAGAAAGATTTTTGACAACCCTGAACGTTTGCCACCAACATTGGAGACAGCAGCCAAACACTTGGAGCATGAAATTGAGATCCCAAGAAACATATGGCAGCCTGATGACCATGTACTTTTCCCTCCAACACCGCCTAATGTAATGGAACAGAATAAATACACACAAAATATATTCTACGAGTTATTCCCCACAGATAAGAAAGGATTCGAATTTAAAACGCCAGCTACTCCACAATCACCTGTATCGAACTACACGTCTTATTCGCCGAATTTCTCGCCGACATTGTCGAACGCGTCGCCGAATTCGATCAACGCTCTCCCACGGGCACCGACTTCGCCATACCGCTTCTCCAACCAACAGAACTATGCTCCAAGTACATCGAGACAACAGGAGAGACAGGAATGTAGGCAGACAAAGATGTGTACCTTCTGTCGTAAGAATGGGGAGACCCCACTGGTGTATATGACTCACACTGTGAAAGAGAAAGTCGAGAACCAGAATATTGTGACCTGTCCAATACTGAGGTCTCATGTCTGCTCCACATGTGGTGCTTCTGGGGACAATGCTCATACCATGTAAGTATTTTTTTATTTATTTCAAAGAGTATTCAATAAATAAAAAGTCTCTTAGTTAAATTAATAAAAAAGCACCACCAGTCTACCCCACAACCATAAATAGCTAAGTTTTCTAGCCACAATTATTTGTGCTTTGTGAGAGAAATAAATGATAATTATATTATTATTATTGAATTCATGTCTATTAACACACACATTATAGGACTTAATCTGCTAAGCCTTGCAAGCGATCTGCAGATATTTGTCCCGAGTCTGGGTGTTTGTGTATGTGATATTTCATGTTTGTGAAACGCACCCACGATACAGGAGAAATTCCTAGTGTGGGGCGACGTTTTTCTTAAAAAAAAAAAAAATAATTTCATTATTTCAGCACATACTGTCCAGTTTTACGAAGCAGCAATAATGGCCAGCCCCTCCAGTCGACTACCATCACTCTGAAGAATACACGGATTAAGAGCAATGGGAGAAGAAGGTATTAAATTTCTCCATAACTCATTGATCAAGCAAACCTAGTTAGTTCGCGTTAAACTTTATGACCTGTCAGATGTTAGCCGCGAAAGGTTGCGCAGTAGCTGTTTTACAGAGAATTTGTCGGCGGACCTGCGTGGTTTTGAGTATGGGCCTAACTTCAGAAAACTCATAAAGTTTTGCATGGACCTATATGTTAGGTACTTGTCTTTTTTAACTATGTCTATAATACTAGCCTGTATTATAAGGTGAAATGCTTCTTATTTACAAAAGAAAGCGTTGACCACCTTTGACTGCGTATTTTTAATTTTTGATACAGAATTATGTTAAATGTGTTGCATTATGTAAGTTTTGAAATTTGCGATCAAATCGCGTCGCGTTGCTCGTCTAATTCTTGACGTAATATGAGTGTATAAGTATGTTGTGTATAAGCAAAGTATATACACACTGCATGTAACATGATTTTAATTAATGATCTCATGTAATGACAAAGACTATTTAATAAGAGTAAAATTTATACTGGTTTTAGAATCATGTGATAACTTGTGTAATTAAACAAATCTAGTAAAGATTAGATTAGTTATTTGTGCTGTTTTATAATGCTCAATATCATGATAGTAATGATGATCTCCTATTCTGCAAATTTGCAATTTATATATCACAGAAAATACTCTTTTACAATCATGTACTAAGTACTAGATAATTATGCTTCTTGCTATAACATGCCATTTGACTTTAAACCTTATTGTCCCTAATTTAAATGGTATTTTTGAATAACTGTACGAAATCTTTTTATTTTGTGTCTAGGTAATAAGCAAAGCTAAATATTGATGTATCATGGTTCAATGTTATTTATAATCATGTTTTTACATGAAAATGTTGACCATTTTAAACTGTTTTTGAAATTTTATTTTTGACTACTTTAAATGACTTTTTTGACAATGATAACATTATTAATAATCACTGTAATTGTATTTGTAATATTGTGTGGCCACAACAGGCAAATCCTGACTCATTATATGGTCCATTTTAATTTGTTGACATACAAAAGTTTTTACAGATCATTCAAAAGCATTACCTCAGGGGCTGTGCAAACGTAGACACTTCTTGTTAACGACACGGTGATATTGTATCACAGGAAACCGTAGTGGCTGTGTCCTGTAGCGGCGTCTTACGTCTTCGCAGGGAGTGGCTGATTTCATACTGGTTATATAGAAATCAAATATTCATTTGTATTTGACACAAGACAAAGTGTCCACGTTTGTGCAGCACTCCAAGTATTAAATTGATTCAGATTCTGTCATAAACAATCTGCCTGGTATATTTTGCCCTGTTTTGTTGAAGAATATATGAATTGGACCTATTATTCAAAACAGAATTAACCCACACAATGGCTGTTTTGAGAAAAAGCTATTTTTGACAAAATGTTGTATACAGTAAAATTGGGTTGTAATTTTTATTATGTCAAAATTGAAAAATCATTTTGATATTTACAGGGTCGACAGAAGGTTCATTTTAGGAAGCTTCTGTGTCCATATGTCGATTTTGGCTTGAGTGTGGATTGGTTCCTGTTTGCATAACTAGGTCCAATTGACGATTATTTCGCTTTTATCATGTTTTCTGTAATACTTTATCTTTGACAAGTTTAAATAATGATTTAACATCATGACTCTTTTATAGTGTAATTGCTTATTCTTCTTTTATTCTACTTGTGGACTAATTTGTAAAGAACTTTTATCAAACTGACGGACAAAATAAATTATTTATTATAATCATTCACAAATTCCAGATCTGAAATTTGTAAATTATGTCATATTATCATTATCAGCCTATCTTAGTCCACTGCTGGACATAGACCTATAGATATTATATACCATCCCATCATATTTTTTTCTTAATTCTATTTTTATAGAAAATACCTATTGATTAGCATCTTAAGTTTTAAACCTCTAATCTTTTAACCTTTAATACTAAAATTAAAGTAATCTACTTGCATGTATATTTTTAATATTCACTGATCTCATATTAATTAAATCTATGCGTACGAACGCCGAACTGCCTGTATTTAGACTGATTAAAAATAATTATGTATCTACGTGTGACAAGATATAGACGAATTATTTAAATGACTGACGTTATGATACTATCATAATTATGTAAGAAATTGAGATAGAACTATGAGAATAATGAGTTGCATTCAATGTGACGTCATGATACACTAAAGAGATGTATTTAGGATTTTATATAGAGTGACAATATTATAATTATTTTAAAATCATTCTCAGATCTCCACAATGTGTGTTATTCCTAATTACACATACATAATAAAAATTACTCTAATAGTATATTTGAATAAAAGCTTGTATGCAAAAGCTTGCGCTTACTAAATTATTGCATTTTCTACCAGCAAACCTGTATCGTTTTCTTATCGTATGGTTGATGAACAACCTGGTGTCGGAGTTTAAACCGCCTGTCGGCCGACATGGCTTTACACACCGTTGCAGTCAAGTGTGCAGGTATCCTCACGATGTTAACTTGTGAATTAAATCTGTGTATTAAATGTATATTGTGTTTATATATCGACTACTAAAATGTGTAGGTATATTCTTAAAGATTGACGCGTAGGTCCTATATTTTTCTATCTTTTTAATAGATGGTTAATTATATGTTTTAATTTTGGATTTGTGGTGAATTTACTACATATTTTAAGCAGTAAACAATAATTTTACTAAATATATATGAAGATGACTTGCATGCCTTGTTTTATCGACTAATTATAACCCAAAACTCGATGTAGACTAATGTCACTCTAATTCTTTAGTAATTAAGGTTGATTTTCCAATGCGTTTTTATGAAATACAAGTTATGATAATGATTTTTGTTTATGAATTTTCGAATTTAACAATTTTTTTTCCTTTGAACTCATCACTGGATCTTTTAACATAAGATTGATTTTTGTAACCTAATGCAGAGTTAAGGCTGATTTTGGTACAAATGATTTATTAAGTTGAGAATGTTTTTGTTTTATGCTAAAGTTTTTATAAATAAAAACTCTATTTCTTTAAACATATCCTTACAGATCAACCGATTATGACTTATTCTGTAGGCGAAAGTCAAGATTGGTTGAAAATATAAATAGGTTACTTTCTAATATTGCAATTACAAAAGTTGTGAAAGTCTGTAGTATGCTCAACAAAAGATACTTGTGTTTCAGACTGAAAAAACAAATTACACTTGTCATCTTAATTAAATTACAAAAAATAATAATTTAAAGATGTTCCTTATATGGCTAGGAAATAAATATTCATGTAATTGACTATAAATAAACGTTTGTTTACTGTCTAAAGACAGATATTTTTGTATGTTGTACACTAAGTACAAAAATGTTTATGTATTTTTAAGTTTGTTACTACGAAGTTACATACTTGTACGCATGATTTTGATAATATATACTTTTTAATTGAATCTCTGTTTCATTCATTTTTCAAGCAATCTGCGTACTACAACCATGATGCTTACCTCTTGTAACTTCAAAAGACTTGAACTTTTGTACCTATATCTAAGACTTCATGATGGATTTCCTACTGAAAAAGGTTGTAGATAAGGTCTAGAGACAAAACCTAGATAATTTGGGATGTTTTTTAAAACTACAAAAAAGCACGTCGCCCCACTATGATATTTTACTGTATGGTGAATCATAACATACACTAACACCCAGACGCTGGACAAACATTGCGAATCACAAATTTTTGTCCCTTGAGCTAATCGAACCCGCAACCTTTAACGCAGCAGTCTAATCGCTTGACCACTGCGCCAATTAGGTAAATTACTAATAATAAAGACGAACTAAGTACGTTTGCCTACGACATCGAGAATAAACGGGCGTGATAATAAATATAATTGTGGAGGTATGTACATATGTATTGTATTGCTATTTGCTAATAGTAAAGATTAATTGTAAATACGATGACCTGATTGGCGCAGTGGCCACGTGATTGGACTGCTGCGCTAAGGGCTGCGGGATGAATTCCCGTACGAGGAAAACATTTGTGTCAACCGCAGATGTTTGTCCCGAGTGTTTGTGTCTGTGATATTTCATGTATGTGAAACGCACCCACGATACAGGAGAAATTCCTAGTGTGGGCGACTTTTAAAAAAGAAAAAAGTATAGTCCCCAGTTTTATGCTTTTTGACGTAGACGTAGGTATCGGACAGCGCCATCTATTATTTACTATCAATATTAAACGGCCGAGGTCGTTCAAGGTTAGGTTAGGTTATCAATATCATATTAGATCCATTTAAAGTTGTATTGATAACTGTGAAGTTAAACATACAAGAATTGTGTACTAAATCAGCTGTGCCAAATCTATATTTAGCGTCGCGTAGATTCACTGTCAAAGCCGACGGTACATATTGTAAATAAAACTGTGTGGCTAATATTTTGTGGTAAACTGACAAAAATGGAGCTGGATAAAGAAAATTATAATAATAATTGTTATATAGACACGGTAAATTTGCCGGTAATGCGATTATTAACTCCGTTTGGCGTGAAATTATGTGGAATTTATGGCAGGTTAGTGAAACAATGTCAATTAACATTTCAGGTAAGTCTGTAGTGTAATGTTACCGAGGAAAACCGTAAATATTAAAAATAAGGATCACCGAACGTCCTCAATGATTAAAAAAATCTCAGAAAAAAATGTTTAGAATATAATTTCGATCTACTTTCAATCTCTTATATGTCAAATTTTGACATGTATGTGATGCTAATTAAAGTAGTTTCTGTTCAGTAGAAATTATAGAAAAATTAAAGAACTTCAAAATTTAGTTAAGCGTGTATTCATGATTAAAATAAATAGTATTTTCCTTTGAACATTTCTTGCCGAAGGCATCTATCGTGTCCTTGCGGTCGTATAAGTAACTACTTTATTACTATAACTTGCTTAACATACTAATAACATAGCTAATAATTATAGTATATAATCGATCTTGGCTCGAAAGTGCAAACATACCTCTAAGAAATTGCGGCGTTGCTTGCTCCACAAACACTACTTACCATTCCATCAACCTCCAATCACTAATGTCATTGTCACAGCGATGTCAAAACAAAATTCGTATGTTTTCTCAACAAAATAATAGGTAACATCTATTCGGTTATGGCATAAAAATTCAATACAACCAACAAAAAATGAGTTCATCAAATCAGGAAACGGCTAAAAGCCCCCCCAAGGGGTCCCCAACGCCTAGTCCGCCAAAGGGGTCGCCACCGAAGGGATCACCTAATAGGAGTCCACTAAAGGGATCGCCTGTTGGAAGTCCTCCGAAGGGATCACCAAGAGGTTCACCGATTTTGAGCCCTACTAAAGCCTCTAAATCAACTATCGCTTCTGAAGAAATGCCAGCAGGATACGTACCGTTAGAGGAAGATGAGGAGTACTATACTAGACCGGACTTTATATATGGCGGTCCGTTTATAGCGGTGACTTTGCCTTCACCATTTTTTGATACGGCAACGCCAATGAACGTGCCTCTACAGGGCACATATAAAAAGTATGTATTACTTTTCGCCTTTCTTCTTCTTCTTCTTTCTTCTTTTTGCCTTTTTTGTATTTAAAGTATGATAGTTAGGGACATTTGCTTTATTATGACTGTTTTTGGTTATTTTTGATGTTTATAGTCAATTTTAGGCGCGTATTTAATTAATAAGATAAGTAACATGAATATTTTTAATTAACATCTTTTCATTGCCTTCCACTCTTAATTATAAATGCATCACTCCTTATTTAAGTCTGTTTAAGCGCTTATAACCTCAACACTTCTAGTAGGTACAGCTGCGAGAATCAAAGTTGGAAATTCCAATTTTATGATAGGTAGACATATACACAGGTACCCAAGATCTATAGATTTTGAACTTGAACTATAGGGCTTTTTTTTGTGCCAGCATGTGTGTGCCAGTGTCAGAGGCCTACAGGTGATTTAAACTCTGATACCAGGTTGTTCATCAACCATACGATAAGAAGAAGAAGCGGCCTAAAGCTAGACTATAATCTATAGTATTTTTTTTTATTGATAAGTTTTGTTGGTATAGTCTAAAGACAATTATGAAGCTCAAAATTTATCTCAGCTAATGGAATGATATCTAGATGCACTTATCAGTTCTAATATTTTCATATTGAAGTCTTATCTTTTCTTTCTCTTAATTTTTATATTGGATAGAATAGTTTTCTTTGTCATTAAACCCTGTTTAATCCCTAAATCTAACATCATGTCAATTAAAGGCAGTAATTTATCTCTGTCAACAAAATTAGAATGAAACTATTTTTATTTACTAGTATTAAACTAATTCAGTCATTTCATACATTACATTTTTTGCTTTATTATAATAGCACTAAGATTCAGAATCGTTTTTGGTACTAAAAATGTCGTTAACTGAAGAGTATCTAATGCTATTATGATCTTTAACCAAACAGTCATAAAGTTAATTTTCCAAGTGACCTGTATAAAATACATGTTAAAACATTGTGCTTGTGGAACATAATCGAAAATTTCAGCCTTCCTCTCAGAGCCCGGATAGCTCAGTCGGTAGAGCATTGGACTTTTAATCCAAGGGTCCAGGGTTCAAGTCCCTGTTCGGGCGGTTATCTTTTTGAGTTTCTTTTTTATTGTTGTTTAATATGTATTGAAAATTTTAATTAAAATATAATATTTATTATATAAATATATTTTATGATTGTTGTTTTTACTTTTTTGTTCTACGATAATATATTATTGGTGTTTAATCTAATTAGAAAAAATAATAAATTACAATATTATTTAAAAAAAATGTAATAACTCATTGTTTTTCTTCATTCTTCCAGGAGTTTTGCATACTTTTCGTTAAAGGATAGATTGCCTGTGATATTAACGAAAATCATAGACCAATTGTCGAGAGATGGACAAAAAATAAAATCTTCGACTGGGGCAGTGAGTAGCACATTTATCTATTTATTGATGTTGATTTTAAATTAAAATTTCAATGCTATTTAATATATTTAAAAACGCATTTAAATGAGGTTACACTATTTTAAGTTTTCTTGCAATGCGATAGATTGTTAAATTTTTCAGCATATTTTTAGCTTAATTATATCATATTTAATTTCTAGTTATTGTTAATGTGAAAGTGTATTATTTTGATTATATTTCTTTTTCGCCTCAAGGGAAAAGAGAATTTTCGCTTAAGAGGTAGTTTATGGACCAGGCCGAGACAGGTTAATTTTGATTAAAGAAATAATGTAGTACCTGTAAGATGGACTATGGGTCACAGAAAAATTATATTTTTATTATCCTTAACAGTCGGACGAAGACGTGAGAAGCTTTATACAGGCAATAGCACAATTGAAAAACGACTTAGTAACAAACAAAACGTACGCGCCTCTGACTTTAGAGACGCCCAATGCGAAGAAATGGAACGAATGGATATCCAATCAGGATATTCAGAAATATTTTAATAATACCTGGCTTTTCTCCGAGTGTTATGCCTATAGGCGCCTGAAGGAGGCCTGTGAATTGACGTGAGTTATATTCAATTTAAAAAACACTGCATTGTTCACCATGCCATTAAATCATGTATTTTATAATACTTTTCAAAATACAATAGTCAAATAAAAAAAAAATTGTATAATGATAGCGCCATCTATTGTCATTACAAAGAAACAAGATGAAAGGTGCGCTCTAAGTTAGTTATACAAAAAATCAAAAGATGGCGCTTCATCAAACGAAGTAGTTGGCAATTTAAAAAAAAACATTAATAATAATACTGGATGAAATGTCCTTGTGAATATGATTTAGTTAGTTCAAAATAATATATGAACTAACAAAAAACATTTTCTTATTGTTGTGCAACACGATTACCAAATTAGTTTCATGTAATCCAAACTAGATGGCGCTACTTATACTTTACGGTATTACTACAGGAAAGGCCTAACGAACTTCGATTACTTCGAAGACCAAAAGAACAAGTCTTTTGATGAGAACGTCGAGCTGATGTGCATTGTGGCCGACAGATTGGTCACTATGTTAACGAAGAGCGATAAGGAGAAACGAAAAAATGACTTTATTACATTACTGAAGGTATAGTTACTATGTAATAAATATTATGTTTTTAACAAATTAATAAATAAACCAATATTAACCCTTTGAGCGCCAACGCGGTCACCAGGTGACCCCAAACAATACTCAATACTCAATACTTTATTGGATTCCATAATAGTACATAGGTGGACTTACAATATTACAGATCATTATGGACCCTGTCGGGCACAGCAAAAGTGGAGAGAGGAAGAGGGTTTACCTAGTTATTTACAACATAAGAATTATGAACTTATATCTATGGAACTTATTCTAATAAATAATATCTAAGATATTGTATTTATATAAAGTACGTTTTTAATAATCATAATAAAAAAGTTTTTTTTTATATTAAATAGATATATCATATTTTTACATGCTTATATGTAAGGTAGGTTAGGTACACGTTTAGTTTTTCTATTGTGTCTTGCGCACGGCAGTCAATCTGTTAATATGTTTTTTTGTCACCTAACTCCTCCTAAACGGCTGGACCGATTTGGATGAAATGTTGTGTGTATATTTCAATGTGTTCTTGGATGGTTTGAAAACACAATTGGACCCGGTAGGGGCGCTGCTTTTCCGGACAGGACAACGTCTGCCCGCTCCGCTAGTTAATATTAAAAATAGTCAAGCGAGAACATTATTAAATGGACATCTGTTTTTGTGGATTAGTATACTTAATATATAAATATTAAATACACAACACAAAATCTTGGTTATCCACGCAAAAAAAAAATATCAAAAAGATTACTGAAAAGTTTCTGTGTCTCCCCAGATTAGTCTATGGTCCAACAAATGCGACCTATCATTATCGTTGGGGGAGCAAGTTGGGCTAACAAAACCGAAGGAAGCGGACAAAGCGGCTGGGGAGGACAAACCCAAGCTAGCCCCGCCGCCGCCGCCCCCCCCGCCCCCCCCGCCGACCAAGTCGGGGAAGGGTGCTGCGGCCCCCGCGGCTACACCCGGGGCCCCACACACTGTCAGCTCGGACCCCTTCCAGATGATCATAGATTTGAAGGATAAGGTAATACATACTTAAAGTCATGCCTAGTTCTCAGAAGGGTAGGTAGAGATCACGGATTTCTATTTGCTACGATCCATACTTCGTTCCATTCACATTCCTTATACACGCTCGTCGGTTAAGGTAATTAATTAAATTTATTTTAATCATTGATTAAATTAAACCGGCCACTCTCTGTTAAGGTGTTTAAGTTAAAAACGTTTAATCATATTTATAAATAAACGTGTTGATGTTCTTTTGACTAGAAATTGTGCCTAAAAATGGGTGTGTTTAAAAACCTTGCCCCTGAGTTTGTTTCGGTATTTCTTCTCAGAGGTAGTCAGGAAATGCCGACGCCATCTATAGTCAAATAAATGACAGGTAAAAGTGTTTCTTGTAGCAGAAATAAAAAATCATTTATCATTTATACCTTTATATCATCATCATCATCAGCCAGAAGACGAGACGTTCACTATTGAACAAAGGCCTCCCCCTTTAGAATTGACGGGGGGGTGTTGCAATAATCCCCACGCTTGACAAGCGGCTTGGGGATCGCAGTATTGGTGGTGAAGTTACAGAAGACGCTGCTGCCCATCTTCTGGATTTTCCCTTAGTCGCCTCTTACGACACCCACGGGAGGAAAGAGGGTGGTCAATTCTAGGCCAGATATCACACGGCGGCTGAAATAACGTTGTTATTTTTCAGTTACTAGTGGACGATTCACCGAAGATAGCTGACCAAGTGGTTACCAAGTCGGAAGCCATGTCTAAAGCTGTTGACGGCGTAAGTGTATAGCTCCTACTTTTTTAGCATGGTGCTGGTCTTCTTCTTCTTATCGTATAGTTGATGAACAACCTGGTGTCAGAGTTAAAACCGCCTGTAGGCCTCTGACATGGCTTTACACACCGTTGAAACATCTCTCAGGTGTGCCGGTTTCCTCACGATGTTTTCCTTCACCGTTTTTAGCAACTGATAACTAATTTTTAGTACGCACATGAATTCATAAAGAATATGAAACTCACACCATTGTTATCGATAAAGATAGTCATAATAACAAAATATCCCTTATTATTACACTGACGATGTTTTTAATATCAAGGATTTTCGTATAGGTTGCTAAAATGAGTGAGTAATCTTGTTTTATTTTCGTTTTAAATAAAATAATACGATTAACTTAATAAAAAAATAGTGAAAAAGAAAGCATCTTTAAAGCACAAGAACGCTGTCTCAGGGCAATATTTAAACTAAAAATAACAGATAGCTGTTTACCTATATTTAAGTCTCATAAATTATTAACTTTTCCTTGTCTGTATATCCTAGAAATAGCTTTATTTGTCTACACCAATAAACACTTGTTTACTAGCCTTAAAGACTATAGAAACCGAAGCACACATATGCGATAACAATATCAAAACTTATTGTATACAGGAGCTTACAAAACTACTTTGCTGAAGAAAAACGTGATGTGCATGGCGCCTAAAATCTTTAATAAAATTCCAGACCCGATAAAAAATTTACCTTTTCCTAAGTTTAAAAAACAAATTGTATCTTTTTTACTAAATAAATGCTATTATTCAGTACAAGACTTCTTAGATGATAAGTTAATTTAAGATGTTTGCTTATTCCAATTTTATTTTCCATTGTTAATGTTGATATTTGCATGCTATATTAAGGCAGAATTGTACAAGGATCCATATATAAATGTAACACCTTATTATTGTACCTACATTCATTGCAAATAAAGATATCTATTCTAAACCTATACCTACTAATAAAACAAAAATATATTTAAAAAGTTGCTAACTATATCTAATTAATTTCTTATAACATGTCTGTCTGAGAGACTGATATGAGAAACTTCTTTAACAATAGTACGAGTAAAATATACATATATATATGTATTTTTATAAATTATTCATACTGTAATTTATCTTACAGAACACTACGTTTAAGTCCAAGTGCAGTTGCCATAGACTAGCAGCTCTAGCCGGCATGGTTCAGTGCAAGGAAGAGGTAAGTCGTGATCTTTGAATACATCAGGTTGTTGAACAACCTGGTGTCAGAGTTTAAACCGCCTGTAGGCCTCTGACATGGCTTTACACACCGTTGAAAAATCTCTCAGGTGTGCCGGTTTCCTCACGATGTTTTCCTTCACCGTTTTTAGCAACTGATAACTAATTTATAGTAGGCACAGGAATTCGAAGAGTATTGGTGCCTGCCGAGGTTTGAACTTGCGACATTTGAATTGGCAGTCCAACGGTCATACCACTCGGCTATCACTGCCTTATCGGTAGTAATCGCACGGTTCTTTATCCTCTGCCTCCGTTTTAATTTCTTGATATGACACAACTCCAACTTTCTCCTGTTGAACAAATTTCCATCTTCTCTGAATCTTTCCTTGGAATTCTCTTCTAAAATGAGTTAATTTTCTGCAGATCCCTCCCGAACCACCTATAGAAGAACCGAAAGAAGTAAAAGTAGGGAAAGAAGGTACAGAAGAGAAAAAAGAGGAGAAGAAAGAAGAGCCTCCTAAGCAGATCCCCTGTCCAGCCAAGATGACCATACCTCCAACTGTGATGTTCGGTAACTTTAAGCTTCAACATTTGTTTGTATTCAGAGCCTTATACATTTATCTAGCACAAATCCAGACTCCGTGCTGCTAATGCGAGTTGGCTAATGATAAAACACTCACCCAGTAACACTTTGCCCGATCCCCACATGGAACCCAGGACCACAAGCTCAGTAATCACGCTTAGCGAACACTAGACCAGCGAGTCACTTAGATATTTTTTTATAAAAAATATTTCTATCTTAAATTTGGCTAAATGTTAACCTAACATTGCTTTGCTTGTCTTTGGCATCGAACCCAGTAGCCCAGTACCTTATGCTCAGCGATAGAGTTATAATAACATAACACATAACATAACATCACGCCTGTATTCCCCGAAGGGGTAGGCAGAGGTGTACATATAGTACACCCACATTTCGCCAGTTATGTTGTAAGTCCCAGTGTAATAGGGGGCGAGCCTATTGCCATCAACCGGGCACAAATTCAGACTCCGTGCTGCTACTGAGAATTACCTAATGGAAAACTCAGTAACACTTTGCCCGACCCGGGATTTGAACCCAGGACCTCTTGCTCAGCAGTCGGGCTTAGCGACCACTAGACCAACGAGGCAGTTATAATATTTTGTTTATTGTCCTCAGATATCGTGTGTGATAATGCCGGCTACGAATTGTTTGCTGACCTGTGTCTAGCACATTTCTTAATAGCACAGAAAATTGTCAGGAAGGTATGTTACGATTTTTAATTTTAACACTTACGCAAATTCTTAAACGACACTAAAATCAGTGCCCACTAAAATAATTAAAAAAGGCATGCCCCGAATTCATAATTATTCTATTTTGGAGTCGGTTTAAAATGATATTGTAATAATATTACATACAAAAATGACATGTCAAAATTGATAAAGGATATTTGAAAAATTATGGACACGTGCAGGACTTGAACCTGCGACCTTCGCCGTACCATGGCGCTGCCGGGTACCTGACGTTACCCTTAAGACGTAAATACTAAAAGGGAACTTGAAATTCGATGGATGCGAGCAGCGACACGGTGGCTCAGTTGGTTAGAGCAGCGCCACGGTACGGCGAAGCTCGCAGGTTCAAGTCCTGCTCGTGTCATCGTTTTTCATATTGCCTTTATCAGTTTAGATTAAGCTTATCATGGTTAACATGTCAAAGATTAAAAAAAATTGAAACCTTTATAAAATGCTCGCTTTATTTTATCTTTATTTATGTTTATCTCAAACGGATGAACAATTTTATAAAATCATACCTAAAAACTCTCAATCAAATTACCTTGCAAACAATAAAAACCTAATCAAAATCGGTTTATCCGTTTCGGAGTTACAATGCCACATACACATAGCACATGATGACTTGAATGTAATATTACAGGTTCGATTCCACGTCAAGAATATGCCATGGTTTGTCTCTGACGTCACGGTTAAAGATTTCCAGTAAGTCATTATTATAAGTATGATTATTATAAATAGATACCTACGTTATACATACATATTATATTATAAATAGATACCTACATTATACATACATATTATATTATAAATAGATACCTACATTATACATACATATTATATTATAAATAGATACCTACATTATACATACATATTATATTATAAATAGATACCTACATTATACATATTATATTTTTTAAAGCATGTAGCAGCCGGATATTTGGAAACTAGCGTCCGCACGCGTCTTCGTCCGTGTGGATTTCGAATACAAGCAGACAAAGAAATAAAAAAATAGTTTTTTGTTAAAACATGCAGCGGGCACGTACATTTAAAAAATGGTGATACCAGTTTGTTTTCTACTTGCAGCCCTAATAACGTTGATAACCGGGTTATTTCTGCCATGAAACAACGCTTCATATTTAACGTGCGTTAAACTCCTTCTGCAATCGTTATTTTTAATATACATATGTTACGTTATCAGACTGTTTGAAGCAATCCGTCGCAAAAAAACATTGCACTCCTTTTTTTGTATAAAAAACAATTATTTTAATATTATGAACAGACACTTAAATTTTATATATTTGTATAGATATAGACTGTTAAAATTTGAATTTGTAACATGATTTATTTTTCAGGTATGTCATCGATGCTTGTGCGAACTCAAACTATATCAAAGAACCTCAAACGGGCGGTAAGATATACTCTTTTCTTCTTTATCCTTTAAAAAATGATTAATTGTATTACCTTATTAAAATTATACACAGCTTAATTTTTCTTTCGTTAATACACGTCGCCCGCCACTAGGAATTTCTCCTGTATCGTGGGTGCGTTTCACAAACATGAAATATCACATACACAAAAACTCAGACTCCGGACATACATCTGCGGTTCGCACAAGTTTTTGTCCCGTGCGGGGATCGAACCCGCAACCCTTAGCGCAGCAGTCCAATCACTTAGCCACTGCGCCAATCAGATCGTCTAGTAAATACTTGTTTACAAAAAAAAAAGTTTTTCCACATTTCTGAACAATATACATACTTGCACTGACTTTAAACACTTTTGACTGCCTCGTTTGTCAAGTGTTTGCTAAGCGCGACTGCTAAGCATGAGGTCCCGGGTTCAAATCCCGGGTCGGGCAAAGTGTTATGGGTTTTTCCATTTGTGCCCGGTTGATGGCAATAGGCTCTCCCCCTATTACATTGGGACCTATAACATAACTGGTCACATTTAGGTATAACATACTTCTCATTGGAAAATCAGGGGAGAGGCCTTTGCCCAGCAGTAGGAAACAATATAGGCTATTTAAAAAAAAAACTTCTCTGCCCACCTCTTACAGAAATATAAGCGCGATGTTATGTTGTTGTTATGTTATCTTGTGTTGTAGTTATGTTATCTTGTTATGTTGTTTCTCAGCGGAGCCAGCAGAGGGCGCGCCGGCCGATTCTTCGAAAGTGGTGAAGGCAGATAACCTGAGACAGGTCGGACAGCAGTGGCAGCAGTTCGTTAAAGACGGAGTGTTCGTAGTTATGGTATGTATTCAAAGCCATGTTTATAAATCATTACTCCATTAGAAATTTACGAAGGAAAACATCGTGAGGAAACCGGCACACCTGAGAGATTTTTCAACGGTAGGTATGTAAAGCCATGTCAGAGGCCTAGAGGAAGTTTAAACTCTATTACCAGGTGGTTCATCAACTATACAATTCTAAGAAATTCACCACATTATGAAACCCTTATCACTTAAAGGCACTATACACGGGCTTTTGATCCATCACATCAGACCAATCGCAGCGACGCGTTTATTATAACGTCGCCCCACTCTCACATGCACATCGCCTGTGTAAATCCAGGGTGTCAAATATCTCCATACCAAATTTTATCAAAATCGGTCCAGCCGTTTGAGCGTGAAAAAGTAACAAATATACTCACAAACTTTCGCCTTTATAATTAACTAGCTGCGCCCTGTGGTGTTACCCGCTACATTTTTTCGGGATAACAAAATGCCTATATGTTAATTCAGAGTGCCAGCTACCTCCATACCAAATTTTAGCAAAATCGGTCCAGCCGTTTGAGCTTGAAAATGTAACAAACATACAAACACACTCAAACTTTCGCGTTTATAATATTAGTGGGAAGTGTGATGGTGATTAGTGTGGAGCTTGATAAGGTATTATATATCTTCACAGGCTGAAGACTTCTGGACTTACCCTCACGTATACAAAGACATGAAGAAGTATGACTACTATATGTATAGGAAACTCCAATACGCAGTCGCTGTGCTCTTCAAGGGAGACCTGAACTATCGCAAGCTTTTAGGCGAGAGGAACTGTAACCCTACCATCACGTTTGAGGCCGGCTTGCAAGGTGAGTTTGATTCCCAGTTTGAGAACTTGAAAATATAATAGAAGAGAATTCATTTGCCAGAAACAGGGAGTGATGTTTACTCCTGTTGGTATGTGGGGTGTTGCAAGGGGTGTACAGAGGTGTATCTATAGTACACACACATTTCGCCAGTTATGTTATAGGTCCTAATGTAATAGGAGGCGAGCCTATTCCATCAACCGTGCACAAATCCAGAGGCCGTGCTGCTACTGAGAATTGTATAATGGAAACATCCAGAAGAACATTTTGCCCGACCCTGGACCTCGTGCTCGGCAGTTGCACCCAGCGACCACTAAACCAACGAGGCAACGAGGAATATTAGTGAAAAAAAAACTATTGACGTTTCTATTTGACACGACAACGAGTGTTGAGTATAATTTAATCTATGATAATACAATTAGAACTTAATAGGACAATGCCTGAAACTGTATACAGCTTTGCCCAATCTAATTAAAGTATTGTCGCAGGTTTCACGCCGGCACCAGTGATAGCGCTACGGACGGTCAAGTCGGAACTAATCTGCGGCCTTCCCAAGGGCAAGTGGGACCTACTCACCAAGCAGGACGAGAAGTGGATGCAGACCGGTGATTATGGGTGAGTTGGTGATTATTGTTATGTACTCTTAGTAGGCTTGGATCTACTCTGTGGCCTGCTCAAGGACAAGTGGGACCGCCTCACCAAACAAGACGTGAAGCGGACGCAGACCGGTGATTATGGGTAAGTGGCTTATTATTCAATTAATATAACCTATCGGCGGCCTATCTCAGCTTAGTCTAGCTACAGTGCACAAGTGTGTGCAAACACTGGTGCACTCCCTCTTCCCTCACTCTCGTAGTCTGATGGGACGGTAAGAAACGACCGGAAAGAGATCAGGCGCAGAACCAACGGCGTAACGTGCCTTCCAAAGCATGGAAAGTTCGACATGCGAAAACGGTTACTCATCTCAAGACTGACCGCAACGAGCACTGCTTAGCCTCAAAAATCGACTAAACTGCGCGCTTGTTATGTGCCTATCTATGAGTTCCTCTTTTCAGTCTTATTTCATTATGATAGACTGATGTACATGTTTTATTCCAGCGTGATTCAATACTATCCTAAGGGCGAGCCATTGAAGGTGGCCGATCGGCCCTGTATGGACTACTGCGAGACCTGCTTCGGTGTCATCTGCCCCGAACACACTGATGTATGATATGCCAACCATCATGTAAGTTGATAGTAATTAGAAAAGGTAATCTGACGACATGATTGGCGCAGTGGCTAAGCGATTAGACTGCGCTAAGGGTTGCGGGTTCAATTCCCGCACGGGGCAAATATTTGTGCATTTCACATTTGATTGTGTGTATGTGATATTTCATGTTTGAGAAGCGCATTCATGATACAGGAGAAATTGCTAGTGTGGGGCGACGATTTTCAAAAAAAAAAAAGAAAAGCACCGATCTCTGAGTTATTTTTTTAAGTTGTTGCCGGTGTAGTGCCCCATATGGGCACGGCTATTGTTTACAGCCTGCCTCGCGCAAGTCGGTATTAAGATAATTAAAAGGGCATTGTGAAATTGGTGATTTATTTAAATGGCGAAAAATGTCGCCATTTAAATAAATCACCAATTCACCATCCGTATTCGTTGGTAAATTTTAAAAATTAATCTGGTTAATAGATATTTTTAGTTCTTAAAATAAATATTTGAATTTAAACAATGATAAGATCAATTTAGATTCAAGCTTAGTATGGGCAACATGCTAAAATGGCACCAAAAGTCAGGTATAAAGTTGTTAAGATAATATTTGAAATTCAAAAATTTTTTTTTGTTTCAGATGCTTGAACTCATTTTTTGTTGTAACTCCACAGTCATATTTCTTACACTTTCGGCACAATTGTCTTCTAAATCACTAATTATAAGGAAAGTTATTAAATTTATTAAATTTCTATTTACAAAATAAAACGGTTTTGAATCATAACTTGAGTTTTATTTGAAACTTCTGAGATTTAAGTCTGACTTTAAATCTTTAAGCATGGGTGAGTAGCCTAGGTATTGTTTAGAATACCTGATTATACATATTGCCGGTAACATATATCTTCTTCTTATCGTATGGTTGATGAACAACCTGGTGTTAGAGTTTAAACCGCTTGTAGGTATAATATCTATGGTTATAGTAAGTTTATATTTAATTAATTTTGACGACCTGGTTGGCGCAGTGGTTAAGCGTTTGGACTGCTGCGCTGAGGGTTGCGGGTTCGATTCCCGCACGGGACGAAAATTTGTGTGATCCACAGATGTTTGTCCCGAGTCTGGCGTTGTTTGTGTATGTGGTATTTCATGTTTGTGAAACGCACCCACGATACAGGAGAAATTCCTAGTGTGGGGCGATGTTTTATATAAAAAAAAAGAAAATTATAAGGCAAATGGTTTGTAAGTTGGCACTGAGGAATAATAACTAAAAAAGTTAGTTTTTAATAAAAAGAGCGTTATTTTTAAATCATTTATTTACAAAATATGCGACTAAGCGTAATTATTATCATAATGAACGCATAAATATAATAGTATAGTATACATAGTAATATCGTTTCCTATTCGTCCTCTATTATTTACATACATAGGTATTAAAATTCTCTTGGAAAACTGGCCTTTTGATCCGCAGTAAATCATTACCAGAAAAAAAATAAAAAATCATAATGAAATAAAAAGATAATCTTTCTGGTGATTTACAAGTAAACAAAGTAAAAAATAGAGTATTATTTTCATAACTAAAAAAAGGAAAAGTAAGTAAAAAAAAGATAAAAATATCTGCCATTTTGTTTATCTAACAACTATCACTAAATAAGCGTTTTCATTAGTCTCCTATATGGCTCAAAATCCTGTGAACAGCGTATGTCGTCGTTACAGTCTAAAATTATAATGAACACATCCAAACTCCATTTTCTGTAACATTAGAAATAAAAGCAAAACTGCTTACAGTTTGTTTAAACGACTGACTCTTTTTCTGTAGGCGTAATAATGGTATAAAAGCAATAACTTTATAACAATACCAAGTAGTTCCTGTGGTTGTTATCTGTCATATTCATAATACTATAAGAGTCAAAATTGGTTAAACGAAATGCAAAAAAAGTTTCCTTGAATTCTAACGTTAATTTAAATGGAGTACCAGTTATTCAAAAAACCAACATTTTACCTTATTATCTCACTAAGAATTGTCTATTTATATTCATTATTCTTACATTTATTATAACTGACCTGATTTTAACTCATAATCAAACAAGAATACAATTTTAGTTTTTTAAATAACCTCAAAATACGATCCCGCCAAAATGTCACCAGTGACAGATAAAAAATATCAGTTGTAAATTGAACTAAAAACTTTTTACAACTAATATAAATTTATCCGGCCTGTAACATAGTTCCAAATACAAAAAATCTATAAAATACAAAAACCAACATGTTTTAAAGAGATCAATTCTTACATTGCCCTACCGTTCCGTTTATACTGAAGTTTTTGTAATTCTCGATCTTACTCCGTTGTTTTAAGGTTGAGTTTAGTATGGCCCTTGGCCTTGGTAGCCGTTGTAGCCTGACTGGCTATTCCTGTCATAGCCTCCTTGGCCGAGGCCCGTATCTTCGTAGGTAATCTTGGGCTTGTAGCCATCTTGGTCAGCCTCGTACTCGACAGTCTAGAAATAAGGAAAGATAAGATAAAATATAAGAATTTACTTGCTGTAAAAGAATGCAATAAATATATCTATCTCCTAATTTTGTGTGAATATTTCGACATTAGTAATTCTCGTATCTGTTTTGAATATTCGGAACACTCGCATCTGATATTTAATTTCAAAAAGAAAAAGCTACTGAAAATGTCTAGAAAAACTGTGTTTCATAACCTTGTGAAGTGAACTCAGTTTTTTTTAATAGCCTGTTCGTGTCCCACTGCTGAGTAAAGTCCCAAGTTTAAGATAAAAAACTATAAAACTAGTTATCTACAATGTAAAACAAAATCATACAAAAGTAACTCAACAACCGAAGAACAACCAACTGTCACAATTTTTTTTTAATTATTTCCAGAACACTCACTTGTTTTCTGCCATCAGGTAGAAGCACGTAGTACCGGCCCTCGGCTCTGTCTCCTTGCCTAGACTCCTGGTGGCCGAAGTCGTTGCCCGACTGGTCGTCTTTCACCATGTACTCGAAGTGGTAGTTAGCAGGCTCCTTAAAACAAACACGGAGCTTGTAAAGAACTAGTTTAACGTATGTACGCTTACACTTGAACCCTGAACCTCCACACGTCCATGGCTGCTGCTCTTCTAACTAAACTAACACCTCATCGCATGCGCCCTCAAGTTCCTTTTTTATTTATTCGTGATTGGGGAGTGGACATTTTACTAATCAAGATTATGAAATCAAATTAATCAGACTGCCTTGTTGGTCGAGTAGACGCTAAGCGCGACTGCTGAGCAGGAGCTCCTGAATTCGAATCCCGGGATGGAGCTTGGATTTGTACTCGGTTGATGACAATTGGCTCGCCCCCTATTACATTGGGACCTTTAATATAACTGGTGAAATGTGGGTCTATAATAGGTACACTCTGCGTACC
This sequence comes from Abrostola tripartita, assembly GCA_905340225.1. Classification (NCBI taxonomy): domain Eukaryota; kingdom Metazoa; phylum Arthropoda; class Insecta; order Lepidoptera; family Noctuidae; genus Abrostola; species Abrostola tripartita. The sequence goes on from HG996512.1 coordinate 7,426,934, forward strand.
CCTTCGTGGATGATACAGGCGTGATATTATGTTTATGTTATGTAATCATACATACCCCGTTGCTGCCATCATCACTACCGTACCCTCCCCTGCCGGGAGGCAAGTACTGGCGGCTCTGGGCTTGCCCTCCGAAGGATCCTCCATGAGAAGAACCTGAAAAAGAAAAGATTAATGGTTTTATTGGTCTCGCCAAAAGACCGTTTAAGTAGATACAACTTATCTCAGTTTTTCAACAGCCCCAAAAATCCAATAAAACATTGTATGCGACTACACAGACGTAATTGGACTTGTAAAAGGCATAATAAAAATCAATTTACCGGCACCACCAAATCCAGGCGCTCCATACTGCTGGGAAGGTGAAGCCGAAGGTGCGCCGTATTGCGAAGACGGAGCGGCGTATTGCGAAGATGGTGCACCGTATTGGGACGACGGAGCGGCGTATTGCGAAGAAGGCGCACCGTATTGGGACGACGAAGCGGCGTATTGCGAAGATGGGGCTCCATATTGAGATGAAGGGACCTGGCCGCCTCCTGGAGCACCATATTGTGTTGATGGGGCGCCGAAATGTCCTGAGGAAGACTGAGGAGGTCCGTATCTCGAGGAGGGCTGAGGGGCGCCGTATTGGGAAGAAGGACGGCCGGAGCCACCGTGGGAAGGTTGACGGCTTCTGAAAATGTAGATAAGATCATTTATAAGATAAATCATCTAAGTTTTGTTTGTCCGGATAAAGGTTACGTTATGAATAGATTTTATCAAGTTGCCTGTATTCTTCAAATGTAAGTTTTACCATGAAGTCAAAACCCAGGACATTTTCGCCTGTGGACCGAGACGCCACCGCTACGTGCAGTGCAGTGAGGCGGAGGCGTTTCGACGACGGATAATGTCCTGCTTTAAGAGTTTATGGTAAGGGGGGTAATTGGCGTAGTGGCCAATTTTGCAACTGATGGCTTGTTGGTTGTAGGACGAAACGTGTGGATCATGAAAGATTATAATAAATATTATTTACCTAAACACAGCGTCAGTCTGCCTCTGGAGGCCTGGCGCCCCAGGAGTTCCGTACACTTGGGAGGGAGCCCCTCCGGCCGAGGGCGGGAGGTACCTGGTGTCTACTGGAGGCTCGGCCAGACACACCGCAGCTAAGGCACTAATTATGAGGATCTGGAATGTTAAAAGACACTTTAGCATTGTGATATTATCATCATCATTAGTTCTATGTCTATTACAGGTAATTTATGCAGTATTATTGGGTGTAGGCACTTCAATGTGTATTTAGGTTCTAACTATCACACATGGTGTGACCGTTGGACTGCTAAAGGTCGCAAGTTTAAACCCTGGCACGCACCAATGACTTTTCGAATTCATGTGCGTGTTATAAATTAGTTATCAGTAGCTAAAAACGGTGAAGGAAAACATCGTGAGGAAACCGGCTCACCTGAGCGATTTTTCAACGGTGTGTAAAGCCATGTCAGAGGCGTACAGGCGATTTAAACACTGACACAAGGTTGTTCATCAACCATACAATAAGAAGAAGACTGTCACACAGATCTGCTGTGTTAAGCAGCATTTGCTGAGGTCAGTATTTGGATGGATGACCATTCTTTTCAGGAGATAGCATTACTTAATATGAAATTAAATTGACTCACTTACCTTCATGGTTTTGAGGATATTTCTTGTTCTTGACCTTGAGTGTAAATCTGTAATTGAATAATTACACTATTTATTAATGTGGACTTTTGTGTCTTGTGTCGGATACAAGCTACCAGTGAATATTTGATTCCTATATAATTAGTATGATATCAGCCACTCCTCGCGCAGACGGTAACATTCTATTTGTCCAGTTGCTTCTAGTTAACACATTCTCGTTGATTACTACGGTTTCCTGTGATGGTGTGCCGTGTCAGTAAAAAATGTTAAAAAATTTGCGCGGTTTATGCATAGTAAAGGGTGGCTGTTCTAGGGTCTGTCTTCGTGTTCTGTGTTGGTTAATGTGTGTCTTAAAAAAAGTATTACTGGTTAAAAAAATATTTAGGTACTCTTTTTCCTTATCTTTTGCCTATATCTAATACTAGCTTTTGCCCACGTCTTCGACCGCGTTAACTCCTATTAAAACCCCTAAAAGGTTGAATAAAAAAAAGTAGCCTATGTCCATTCTCGGGTTTTAAACTTTCTACATGCCAAATTTTATCAAAATCCGTCCAGCGGTTTACTCGTGAAGGCGTAACGGACAGACAGAGTTACTTCCACATTTATAATATTAGTATGGATGTTTGCCTAGGATCCTAGACCTATAGACTTTCAGACTATAATGTTCTCCTGACCGAATTTTCGGTCACGGCGTTGTCTCATCTGAGACTAGCCAACTGCGCAGGAGATATTATAGTGCACAAGTATGCGCGCAAACACAGGTGCACTCTATCTTCCCTCACGAGAACGGTAAGACACGACCGGAGAGAGATGAGGCGCAGGACAAACGGCTTGACGTGCCTTCTTTCCGACTACTGATGCTATTCCTTTCTGATGTTGTATTTACCATCGTTAACTGTACCTTACCTTGTAATTGTATTTCTTAAATCACGAGATAGCTATTAACCTGGTTTCAGAATGACGCTTCCTTCAATATCTGAGTAGGTACCTTACAAATCTATCATTAGCCCTCTTAGGGGCTTAGGGCCTGTTGCACCATCTACAAGTAAAGTGTTAAATAGTTACTTCCTTATAAGGGGGGGGGGGGGGTTAAAATAATCCCCACGCTTGGCAAGCGGCTTGAGTATCGCAGTGTTGGTGGTGAAGTTACAGAAGACGGTGCTGCCCAACCTCTCGATTTTCCCTTAGTCGCCTCTTACGACACACGGGAGGACAGGGGGTGGTCAATTCTAGGCCGGATACCACACGGTACAAGTTACTTCTTGATTAACGCTAATTGACAATTAAAAGTTACGAGTATCTTCTATCGTATCTTAGTTACAGGCCAGTTTATCCCGATTAATGCTACTCAGATATTGTGTAAAGTACAGTACAAGAATTACCTATAGTAGTAGTACATAACATCACGCCTGTATTCCCCGAAGGCGTAGGCAGAGGTGTAAATATAGTACCTACAATTTCCCCAGTTATAATATATATAATATAAGTTTCAAGTCCCAATGTAATAGGGGGCGAGCCTATTGCCATCAACCGGGCACAAATCCAGACTCCGTGCTGCTACTGAGAATTACTAAATGGAAAAACTCAGTAACACTTTGCCCGAATCGGGATTTGAACCAAGGACCTCATGCTTAGCAGTCGCGCTTAGGGACCACTAGACCAACGAGGCAGTAGAGCAGTAGTAGTAGTGTTTTAGGACAATGGCTAGATATAAGTGGACTTATGAGGAAAGGCTAGACAAATAATGATAAAACAATAATATTGTGTAGGCTATCGGACTCGGACCAAAAGTCAATTTTTTTTAACCCTTCGGACACATGGATGAAATGAGCTTGACTTCAGCAGGTATGGGTTCGATTCCCGTATGAGATTTTTTTTCATTTTATTTTAATGTTGAATCGTTAAGTTCTTATTCCATAGGGTTGAAGTTCCAGCACTTGATGGTTTTTTGGTTTCTTTTAAAAAACGTTATTGGCCCAAAAATACCTGACACTGACACCTATTGTCACTACCTTCAACTTCTCACCCCGTCAAACTTAAGGATTGAATATATACCTACCTCACAACAAATCTAAGTTAAAAAGAAACAATTAAAACCAAACCTTTAATAAAAACACTGGCACTTCACACAACGGTTATTTTCGAAAATTCAAATTCAAATTTGGAACACCGAACGAAGACGGCCGATGTTGCCCGAATGATGTTCGTATCGGTTCCCATCCGCTTATATACCATGATGTGAATGATTACTGATTACTTGTAATGTATGTACATCTGTATACACGTGTGTATGTGTGTGTTGTGGCTGTGTGCGTGAGAGATTGGCGCATCTGCTTAGCGAGACGGCTTGGATGTTGCTCCACTTTTCTATTTTGTTTCGTGTAGCGATTTTGCCACGTCTTTATTTGCTAAAGATAGGTTATTTGATATTAATTAATGTGTTTTTGCGTACTTCTATTTGGTAGTAGTGTTAAGAAAAAAACAAAACTTTTATTTTTTCAGAGACACCTATTTCGTTAACCTATCATTTATTGAAACAATAATATAATCTCAAAAAAGAAATACGCCATTTGTAGGCACATAGTGCACCTTCTGAACATATTTTATTATCCAGGATTTGGACTAATGTTTTACAAAATACAAAATATTAAATACCTATCCTTTATAGAATTGTACTTATTAAAGTAGAGCACATTACCAGCCGTCTCAGTACATTCGCCTAAAAGCTATAAATGAAGGTATGCTCTACTTCAAACTGAGCTAAATATCTATTTCACTGTAGGACCAAATGTTCACGATAACGGCTCTACCTCGCTTCTTATTATAAGAACCTAGGCAGACTACTAGGTACGCAGTAATATATTAAGTTACTTTTGGGGACCTGATTGGCGCTGTGGCTAAGCGATTGGATTGCTAAGGGTTGCCGGTTCGATTCCCGCACGAGACAAAAAATTGTGAGATCCACAGATATTTGTCCCGAGTCTGGGTGATTGTGTATGTGAAAAGCACTAACGAAACAGGAGAAATTCCTAGAGTGGGGCGACGTTTTTTATAAAATAAAAAAATACATCTATTAATTATGTGATAGAAATACGTGCGCCTACATTAGCGCGCATAACTTCAGATAAATGTTCAAAGATCGCACAACCATCTACCTTTACAGGTATTTCAGTAGTCATTATATTAAAGTAATAAGTATTTAACTATATGAAGAAATATTAATTAGTGTGGACACCAACTTTGATGCTTATAGGTAATTAACACAACACTAAATACTCCGTATATGGTAGTATAGTACCTAGCTTATACCCGCGGCTTTGCTCGCGTTAATTTAGATTATTGGTTTGTATTATATACATATTAGCGTTAACCGCTATTTAAACGCCTTAGAGGGTTGAATTTATGAATAAAAGTAGCCTATGTCCTTTCTCGGGGCTTAAACTTTCTGCACGCTAAATTTCATCAAAATCCGTTCAGCGGTTCAGCGGGACGCTTTATCGCACCTGTGTGGGGAGCCTGTACATGTACACTCAGGTGGGCTTGCTTCAGTTTCACTTATCGCACACGTAAACAAATGGCCATACCAATTTTGTTTTCTCCTAGCAGCCTTAATAACGATTTTTTTTGTTTTCTACTTGCAGCCCTAATAACGTTGATAACCGGGTTATTTATGCCATGAAACAACGCTATATATTTTACGTACATTAAACATCTTCTGTAATCGTTATTTTTTGACGTACGTATGTAACGTTAACAGAAGCAACCCGCCCTAAATCCACGCCGACACAGGTGCGGGCGGAAGCTCAAAGGTATCATAAAATATAAATCTATCTATAAAATATTGGTAATATATTATATCTAAGGTCAAGATCGCAGATTCTCTTCTCATTTGTGATCTACTTATTTTACTTTTTAATCCAGAGCAGAGGTCAACAGCTATAAAATGGGTTAAAAAAATCAATTAAATCTATTTTACACCGCAGTAGCAGTCACGATTTAGTTCATCACGATATCTTGCGTACGCGCATACTAATAAATCATATAGTGCATCGAAAATCAACGTTAAGCAACTTTAACGCTGTCAGGAATTCGATTGGTGGCCATCACGGCGTTTTAGGCGATAAATTATAGAGCAGTAATGTGTAACTCACGTATCAATTATAATAAGATGATTATGGACTACTTAACCGATTTAATTATAAGTGGAACATTTGACTACCTGATTGGTGCAGTGGCTAATCGAATGGACTGCTGCGCTGCTGGTTTCGGGATCGAATCCCACACGGGTCAAAAATTTGTGTGATGCGCAGATGTTTTTTCCGAGTCTGGATGTTTGTGCATGTGATATTTCATGTTTCTGAAACGCACCCACGATACAGAAGAAATTTGCAGAGTGGGGTTCTAGGTTTTAAAAAATAAATCATGGCTCGTTGGTATAGTGGTCGCTAAGCGCGACTGCTGAGCTCGAGGTCTTGGTTTCGACTCCCGGGTTTTTTATCCAGGCAGGTATTTTTATAATTTTCCAGCCAGAATGTTATAGGTTCCAATGTGATAGGGGGCGAGCCTATTGCCATCAACCGAGCACATATCCGGACTCCGTGCTGCTACTGGGAAGTACCTAATGGAAAAACCCAATATTAAATAACTCTTTACCCGGTACGGAACTTGAACCTAGGACGTCATGCTCAGCAGCCGCGCCTAGCGCCCACTAGTCCAACGAGGCAATCGAAGGCAAAATAAATTGTTTAAAATTGTTCCCTTTAATTTTTATCTAAGGTTTAAAATCATCTTCCTACGCTAGATATGTCACAAAATTAATAGAATCGTGCGCAGTGCCCTGAAATCGTTGACAGTGGTGACACCTGTCAACTAAGTCACGAACTAACACAGTATTGGTAACAACCAAATTCACACTAATATTATTATACTAGCTGCGCCCCGCGGCCTTACCCGATACCTTTTTTCGGGATAAAAATGTGGTCATCCAGGGTGTCAGCTACTTCCATACAAAATTTTATCGAAATCGGTCCAGCCGTTTAAGCGTAAACAGGTAACAAACATACAAACACACTCACTAACTTTCACCTTTATAATATTAGTCTGATTAGTGATTAATGTTTTACAATATTGTACCGCTGTCGTTGTACTGAAAGATGATATTGATAATATTATGAAATACATTTGGTGCTAGGAAAATATATAATAATAAATTTATTTATTTTCTCATTCTCATACATACATTACATCTACATAACATAACATAACATTACGCCTGTATTCCCCGAAGGGGTAGACAGAGGTGAACATATAGTACACCCACATTTCGCCAGTTATGTTGTAAGTCCCAATGTAATAGGGGGCGATCGTATTGCCATCAACCGGGCACAAATCCAGACTCCGTGCTGCTACTGAGAATTACCTAATGGAAAACTCAGTAACAGTTTGCCCGACCCGGGATTTGAACCCAGGACCTCTTGCTCAGCAGTCGCGCTTAGCGACCACTAGACCAACGAGGCAGTCATTACATATACAATTGCACAATTATTTGAGACTGGTGTCTGCTGTACGTAAGACCTGTATCACAGATCACCAGGCCTTACCTCCGTGAGGGATATTGTAATTATACTCATTTAGTTATTTATTGTCGTGGTGGCCTAGTGGTTGACATACCGGATTTCTATGGACGAGGTTGCAGGTTCAAACCCAGGCAAGTATCAATGTGACTTTTTCAATGTCATAAATACTTTCTTAGATATTCTAAGACACCACTGACTGACGGTGACGGAAAACATCGTAAGGAAACCTGGATTTAATTATCTGAAATCGCCAACCCGCAGTGAGCTAGCGTGGTGATCAATGCTCAATCCTTCTCTATACGAGAAGAGGCATTAGCCCTGCAGTGGGACAGTTATAGGCTGTTATTATTATTAGTTATTTATTGTCTGCCCCGTGGCGTTGGTCAAGAGGTGGTAAAGCGGCAGTGAGCATTTCAAGATGAGTAAGGTCGTGTCATCGGATTCGACTCCGGGGTCGGGCAATGTGAAATACTAAAACACGTCGCCCCACACTAGGAATTTTTCCTGTACCGTGAGTGCGTTTCACAGACATGAAATATCACATACACACAGACTCGGGACAAACATCTGCGGATCACTCTATTTTTTGTCCCATGCGGGATCGTTCCCTCTTCCCCTAGCGCAGCGGTCCAATCGCTTAGCCACTGCACCAGACAGGTCATCAATTATGTTTTTCCATGTACTAAATTCGTGATTTGTTCCCGAGTTCTCTTCTTCTTATCGTATGGTTGATGAACAACCTGGTGTCAGAGTTTAAACCGCCTGTAGGCTTCTGACATGGCTTTACACACCGTTGAAAAATCTCTCAGGAGTGCCGGTTTCCTCACGCGATGTTTTCCTTCACCGTTATTAGCAACTGATAACTAATTTATATACGCAGATGAATTCGAAAAGACATTGGTGCGTGCCGGGGTTTAAACTTGCGACTTTTGACTTGGCATTCCTACGGTCATACCACTCGGCTATCAGTGCTGTTCCTGAGTATTACCAATAGACTTACCCCATATTTACCTTATTTACATGGCACTTATAAAAGAGCGTCTACGATAGACTAGTCGAGGACGAGCCCTTTGCCTGTCTTAGAAATTGAACCCACGCATTCTGCCACATGATCAAAGAGGCGGTCTTATGTCAGAATGATGTTTAAGTGCCATTAAAATGCTAGTCAGTCACCGATTTATTAGAGTGAGAACATCTAATCGGGTACCTATTTAATCTAAAAGTCCAACAGCAATCTCATTTGAAATTAAAACTAAATAATAAATCGATGTTGCAAGCCTAGATTCATAAAATCATTTAAAATTAACATTCTGTGTAAAAGTAATGAATCGATAAAACTTATCGATTCAGATTCCGAATAGATTGCGATAATCGAATAATTTCATGTAATATACTAGTTAGCTGGTTCATCGTGATTTGTCCATTAAATTGCTGCATATTATCACGCTTTTGCGATTATGGGTGAGGCAGAATGAAAGGTATATCAGTAATGTACCTTCTAAGTAGATTATTTATCATGAGTTTCATCTGTGTTATTATTATTTAGGTAAATGCCTACCTATCTATTTTTGGTGGTAGTATGCTATTGCGATCCCGCCTCCCTGTCATCAGAAGTGTAGAGCAGGCATTGAGTGGTTTATAGTGGGTAGACCCCTGTGGATCTTATTGGGTGCATGGGGGATAGTCCTACGTACCCTCGTCGTCTCCCAGCGGCGGGGGATAAGTAACGCATTTTTCTCACTCCAAACAAAAGAAAAGGGAGTAATCAAATTCAAATAATAAAATAAAATTATAATATTCTCTCCTTAACTAAAACGATAAAAAAGGAAATAAATAAATCTTATAAAGGTACATATGTATATGCGTTTAGCTTACGGTGAGAGGTTGTTTGTTTGTGTGTGCACAAATCATTGTTACCAATTTTCTCCGAAACGGCTTGATTTAATATTATTTCTAATCTTACACTATAACTATGATTTATGATTCCCAGTTCTGGCAGTGTTATTGTGTATTTATATTAGTGGTATTTATTTTTAATTACTATTACAATTATATAATTAATTTTCCATTAAAAATTTCTTAGTGCAGTCGCCCAAAAAATGTTCTACCAGATTTAACAAAAGTTTGTGTGAGATCTAAGTATCACTAAGGTTGACACATAACATGACGTAGAGCAATGGTCACTGCCATAATATTATTGCAAGGGAAAATCGACCTTATTGTTTCACGACGTTCAAATAAACCTCAACCGGTGGCAGACCATATTTATGGTCGACTGTACAGCACGGATTTGGGCCCAGCTAATGGCAATAGGCAAACTGGCAAAGTGTGGGGGTGTACTCTACACCTCTGACTACCCCTTTGGAAAATACAGGCGTGATATTATGTTTATAAATTATGTTACTTTACTAACTTCTACTCGTGACTTCGTTCGCGTAGCTATAGCTATTATGTCCTACAGTTCAAACTATCCTCTTACCAAATTTTATTACGACCGCTTCAGTAGTTTGTCGTGATTTGTTAACAAACGGACCGACAGTCACTTTTATTGATAGAAAGGAAGGTTTTAATGACATTATTTTATTACTGACACGGCTTTGGATCAGGCAATGCAACTGTCTAAATTCGATTCCTAGTTCAAACAAAAAGAACTTCAGCCCCCTACCATGAACTCTGAAAACAGGGCAGTTTACCGTGTGAAAGCGAGACGGCGCTATGTGCATTGTAATGCGGCATCTCGCTTCCACAACGTAATCTGCCCTGTTTTAAGAGTTCATGGTAAGGAGGCTGGTTTTGTTATTAGGCATTTCTCACAAAAAGTCCTAGAATTTCAATCTATTCATCTTTTAGTTAAGACTAATCTCAATTTAGTGCTACGACATAGCTCTGCCTACCCTTTCTGGGACAAATTACGGGACAGTATTTTATATTCTTCTTTTTCTATTCCACTCTGAGAATTTCCACTTTATCGTAAGTGCATTTAAAGTTACGACATATCACAAAGACACTCCCAGACTTGAAACAAATATTTGTATCGTGCGGGAATCGAACGCGCAACCCACACAGGATTACAATCATTATGCTAATAAATAGAGTTATATAGTATAATACTTATTCTTGCTTCAATTATGATTTCATAACATCACGCCTGCGTTCCCCGAAGAGGTAGGCAGAGGTGTGTAGTACACACAAATTTCACCAGTTATGTTGTTGATCCCAATGTCATCAACCAGGCACAAATCCAGACTCCGTGCTGCTACTGAGAAAAACCTAATAGAAAAATCCAGTAACACTTTGCCCGACCCAGGATTCGAACCCGGGATCTTATGCTTAGTTGTCGCGTTGAGTAACCTAGTTGTCCAATGTGGTAGACAGTCCTCTAATTACCCGACTGCGTCAGAAGGAGGGTTATGTTATTATAGTTATAGCTTAAATCACATAACTGTCTTCAAGGATTAATTCATGCGGCAATTGACTTAACTAATTAGTAATTACTCCTCAGTTAAGTCTCTCGTTAACTTAGAACCCAGTTTAAATAACTGCAGTACCTCTACCATGGGTTTTATATAAATAAATCACTAGCGACCATGTAAAATATTTGTATGGCAAGCTATACAGCGCCTCTAGCGGTTTCGTAGAAAATTACGTTTGGCTTTACAATTTTTTTTCTAAAAAACATCTCATCACACTGGGAATTTCTCCTGTATCATGGGTGCGTTACACAAACATGAAATATCACATACACAAACACCTTGGGACAAACATCTGCGGATCGCACAATTTTTTGTCCTGTGCGGGAAACGAATTCGCAAACTTAAGCGCAGCAGCCCAATCGCTTAGCCACTGCACCAATCAGCCCCCTACCATGAACTCTTAAAGCAGGACATTTCCAGATGTGGAAACGAGACGCCGCTACGAGTGTAAGGGTCGTAGCACATATATCAATCCGGAAAGGGATCGTCACCGTATCGCCTAACGCCTCGCCGTCAAACAGGCGTCAACCTTACGTAAGCACGTAACCCATAGATTTTGAACCAAGTCGTTCCTACTATACATTGGCTGTGTGAAACAGAAAGACCTTGGAACAGTGTAGGTTAAAGCGAGATAGGTAGATAGACGTCTTACTAACTTGATCACCGGTGTAGTGTATATCTGGTCTGAGACGTAACCAAAGCAGATCAGACCCCTTAGACAAGAAGCAAAACGCTTGACGAATAGAAATCGAATATAATGAAAAATGTATGGGGATGACATCATGTGTCGACCATGTTATCGATGACTTGTGTCATCCCCATACATTTAACATTCTATTCCATTTCTATTCGTCAAGCGTTTTGCCACTTCTCTAAGGCTCTAGACAGACGGACCGCATTTCAACTGCAATCTAACCGCATATTGCAGTCCAATTGCAGTTCAATTGCAGTCGGCGTGCAATCGTGTGAACGTTTGGTTTGCAGTTCTATTGCAGTCGTGTCAACTGCATTCAAACTGCATCCGAACTGCAATTTGCGGTTGGATTGCAGTTGACATGCGGTCCGTCTGTCTAGAGCCTTAGGTAGCAGTTCCGATACGTCGACTCAACTACGACTAGGCGACGCGCGCCGCGCTTGCGGCTCGCCGGTCCCAAGGCGAGGCGATTACGTTACGAATCCGATTAGTGTGCTTAGCAGTAGGGAGTTTCATACAAATTATACTGCATGGCTCGAGTTGATACGGTTACGTTCACTTTCTGATATATGTATGTCTTGCTTTTACAACGAAAGCAGTCCTGCCCCGTTAGACAAGTGGCAAAACGCTTGACGAATAGAAATGGAATATAATGATAAATGTATGGGGATGACACATGTCATCGATAACATAGTCGAAACATGATGTCATCCCATACATTTATATGATTTATCATTCTATTCTATTTCTATTCGTCAAGCGTTTTGCCACTTTTTGACGACCCGATTGGCGCAGTGGCTAAGCGATTGGACTGCTCCGCTAAGGGTTGCGGGTTCGATTCCCGCACGGGACAAAAATTTGTGCGATCCACAGATATTTGTCCCGAGTCTGGGTGTTTGTGTATGTGATATTACACGTTTGTGAAACGCACCCACGATACAGGAGAAATTCCTAGTGTGGGGCGACGTTTTTTAAAAAAAATAAATAAAAAAAAAACTTGTCTAAGGGGGCAGCTTTAAGATTATGGTAAGAGGGCAGGTTGAACTGACTTTACAACTCGCAAGCGAGTTTACGCGTATTTCGTAGTAGAGGCTGTAAAATAAACTACTCACATAGGGAAAGGATGTGTAGTTTCAATGAATCGAATCATTGTAAGACCTTGCTCCGATTCGGTAAGATATCGAGTACGATATCGATTACGTTTGCTATCGAATCGATTGTCATAATAGCGAATCTTGTTGAGCAATCTTGATACAGGGATGTGCAATTGATGGATTTAGATTATATCTTGCTAATACATGGTGGGCTGATTTAATGCCTTTGAATGTACTTTGTAAAGGTGTAATGAGCTGAATAGTGAACAATCTAATACTAAATTAATCTTGTACAGTGGGGCATTGTAATATGCTATACAAGCTTTCGCCTGCGTGTTCGTCCACGTGAATTTTTGAATGTTTTATAGCCTTCCTCGATAAATGGATTATCCAATTCAATTTTTTTTATTTGAACCAGTTGTTCCTGAGATTGGCACGTCCAAACAAACTCTTTAGCTTTATCTATACTTATAATAAAACTGTAGAGAGGTCAATTCTGTACATTGAATATATATTCAAAATTAATATTGGAGGATGACTGGTGATCGATACTGATGCCAAAAATGCAATCAGTAACTTTTTTGTCTGTCTGTCTGTCCGTCTGTCTGTCTGTCTGTCTGTCTGTCTGTATGTGCACGCATGGGTCAAAAACTACTGAAGGGATTTTAACCAAACTTGGTATGATTGTAGTCCATACTCCTGGGCAGGTTATAGGCTATATAACATAACGCTAAAACACATAGGAGCTGAGCAGTAATGATAAATTTGAAGCAAGTCGGATGAAAATGCGCTTTCGAGCTCTTATCCTCGCATTCGTTGATCATACACCAAAATTATGTATTACAAAGATGATGGTCTCCAAAAGATCTACAAAAAAGTCTTCAATAGTATATATCTATCTTTTATAAATTAGCCACAATAACGTGTTTGATCGTTAGGCATTTCTTCAAAGTGTCTCAACACACGACAACCCGGAGCGTGCATGGAGGGTAGTTTGACAAGATTTCTATAAGCAGCATTGGTTGCACCCGCTATATGTAATATTATAGTAAGCACATGACTTCGAAAAGACATTCGTGTGTGCCGGGATTTGAACTTGCGACATCTGACTTAACAGCTAGACTTAATACCACTCGGCTATCAGTGCATTAAGTTCCTTGGGATAGCGCACTTTAGATTTTAAAAATACAGATACGTAGTTTTTAGATATAAGTTTAAAGTAGGTATTATTAAATAATAATAATAATTAGTTTGTTTAGTTTTTTTTGGACAAACATCTACGGATCACACTTTTTTTGCGGGAATCGAACCCACAACCAATCGCTCGCGCTCAAAAAAAATGCCAAGGATAAAAGACAACCGTGACTACCTGATTGGCGCAGTGTAGCCACTGCGCCAATCAGGTCGTCACGGTTGTCTTTTATCCTTGGCATTTTTTTTTTCTACAGCAGTTTCAATGTACAGAAACTCAGAAACGCACAAAACGGATTTATTTATGTTCTCTTCTTCAGTTAGGCTCTAGACAGACGGACTGCATTTCAACTGCAATCCAACCGCAAATTGCAGTTCGGATGCAGTTTGAATGCAGTTGACACGACTGCAATAGAACTGCAAACCAAACGATCACACGATTGCACGCCGACTGCAATTGAACTGCAATTGGACTGCACGTTTGGTATGCAGTTCTATTGCAGTCGTGTCAACTGCATTCAAACTGCACTTGAACTGCAATTTGCGGTTGGATTGCAGTTGAAATGCGGTCCATCTGTCTAGAGCCTTATATATTATTTTCAATAGACTTTCTGTAACTTCCGTAATTACCGTTCAATTTTTGCGGTTTTTTTTTTAAATACCGGAAAGTATTCTTAGTTAAATAAGTGGTTTAAAGATTTTTAACCTACTTAAAAAAGCCTGCCTGGTAGGTATTTTTTTCTGTTAAAAGTTCAATTTACTACTGGTCTTTTATCCGAAATACACGCGGACGAAGTCGCGGGCAACAGCTATACATGTAATAAAATATTACGGCATGGCGTAAAAACTACTTAATCGAATTCGCTCAAACTTAGCTAATATATTAAAAACAATTTAAAAATACTTTTGCTGTTTCCGAATTTCCACGCGGACGGAGTCGCGGGCACATCTAGTTTATAATATTAGTATAGATTTATTATGAAATTACCTCATTTGTGTACCTTCAAGTTGAGCAAGAGATCTTCAGGTTCTAAGTTCGAATCCCGGGTCGAGCTATGTTACTGGATTTTCCCATTAGGTAATTCTCAGTAGCAGCACGGAGTCTGGATTTGTGCCCGGTTGATGGCAATAGGCTCGCCCCCTATTACATTGGGACTTACAACATAACTGGCGAAATGTGGGTGTACTATACACCTCTGCCTACCTTCTAGGCGTAGTGATCTATGCAATAACAAATAAGTAATCTAGTAGCATTTTGATAACCCTGTGACCTCTGCATGCAATTTGATAGTACAACAGGGAAATACACTTGACCTTTATAAAGTACCAATGAGGTCACTATTTGACCTTCTAAGGTCAATTCTGTAAGCCAATATCAACATGTGCTATAAACATGTAATAAAATATAACATTTGTTAAGAAACTTAGGTAGATAGATTATATGCCCTCAATGTAGCAAACTATAGTATGCAACCATATTCCGCCAGTTATGTTATAGGTCCTAATGTAATAGGGGGCGAGCCTATTGCCATCAACTGGCCACAAATCTAGACTCCAAACTGCTATAGTGCAACCTACGGGAAAACCCAATAACAGTGCCCTACTCGGCAATCAAACCCAGCATCTCACGCTAAACATGCTCATGCGACATAGAGTAATGAGGCACTCAAGAGTAGTAAAAAATAACTTTTTTTTAACCAACTTCAAAAGAAGAGGATCTTATGTGTGTTCGAAGCGCACCCATATTTTTTTTAAATAGCTTAGCACAGTAACTGGCTGTATGGCCTGTTTTTTTTGTTTTCGGGGGGAAACCTTCAATAGGCACCCGGCCCCGTGGGGTAGGGACCGGGTAGTGTGGGATTTCTACCTCACTAAAACCACCCCGGTGGTCACCATCTGCACGAACAAGGAAAGTCCCGGGACCTCTAAAAAGACCGACTCCGGAACCTCCCAATGCAACGCCTACTTGGCACATCTCTGGGGTGACTGTAAGGGGTCACCCCTTAGCGTCACTTTGCACGACGGCACATGACCACCGTGCCGCCGTCTTCTCTGGAGTCGTTGTATAGGCTAACAGAGTCCCCTTCTCTGTACGCCCGCAACTCAATGGCTATATGGCCTATGTGTGTATAAAGTAAGTCACAGTGACGTCACAGTACACTATGCGCTTCCTATACACGATAATTGGTATCTAGTGTATAGTTAGTGTGTACGAGTTTGTTGTGTAACCCTGCATCGTGCGCAAGCGTTTGAATATCGATCAGTTTGTTGTGGCCGCGGTGTAAGAAAGAGGCGAAGGCGCAGAAAAAAAAGCTAACTCTTTTAAGAATGGTATTCTCTCTTACTTATAAAAATTTAAATATTATAATTATTAAAGACGAACATTAATTATTTAATTTTGTTTTTTTTATCATCGTTACAGCAATGGAGTATCTGAATTTTTACATTAATCTGGTTGATTGGTACCTGCAGGTGATGATACAAATTGTGTAGATATTAAATTATACCGCGCTAAGGTTTATGCAAAAATACCATAAATAATTCCAATTTTACACTGGTTTTAAATCGATACATGAAGCTTAGAGTCTCTCAATCGCTAATCGCTTATAACTTCGGTCATTTACAACATATATTTGTAATTTTCTTCTGTCACGACAATACTATCATCTTCTCAGCTAATAACTTGCTCATTTATCATATTTTTGGTTTAATTTTAAACTATTTCTTAACATTTATAAGTAAATGTTAGTTGGAATTTATATAGGGATGTTTTTAGGGGTGAAATTACTAAACATATGCACAATAAACAAAACAAATATTAGCAGATTACAGAATTATTTGTCCGTACAGGGATCAAACCCGGAACCCATAATCTTCTTATCTACAAATATTTTTAAGTTAAAATCTAAGAAGGTAGGCTGAACTGACAGCCTCGTTGGTCTAGTGGTCGCTAAGCGCGACTGCCGAGCACGAGGTCCCGGGTTCGAATACCAGGTCGGGCAAAGTGTTACGTTTTTCCATTCGGATTCGAACCCGGGACCTCATGCTTAGCAGTCGCTTAGCAACAACTAGACTAAGGAGGCAGTCAATCAGCCAAATGTAGGTCACATGTAGAAGAAATCAATTAAAGAATCAAGGCGAAGAGTTTTAATAAGATCTACCTTAAAATCAAAGAATGTTATGCCTATGAGCCACCCAGGAAGAGTTATTTTAGACCTACGCTTATGACATAACTATTAAAACACATTTACTGATGAAATCTAGTCTTAATGACGCATAATATGGACCACAGACTCGCCATAGATTCTCGTTGGGAAAGTACTGTGATAAGAAACTATTAATTCATCGACCGTTTTCTAAGGCCACTTAGACAAGTGGCAAAATTCTTGACGAATAACATGAAATGTAATAGGGATCGAGCCTATTGCCATCAACCGGGCACAATTTCAGGTTCCGTGCATTCATCACCATCACATCAGTCTATTGCAGTCCACTGCTGGACGTAGGTCTCCCCCAGGGTACGCCTCAAGGCCCGCTCTCCCGTTTTCCCCACCCAGTCACTACCAGTTACCTGGAATAGTAGGGGCCGGGAACTGCGGGCCGTTTTCTTTGGCTACTCTTCATGGGGGGTTTTTCCCATAGTCGTCACGCTGGGCAGACCGGTTGGCAACCGCAGTATTGTGAACGATACTTACACAGGGGAACGCTTATGCCCATCTTCGGAAATATCCCTTAGGCGCCTCTTACGACACCCACGGGAGGAAAGGGGGTGGTCTATTCTAGGCCGTAAACCACACGGCAAACGGGATATGCTGAGGATTACCTTATGGGAAAACCTTGTAACAATTTGCACGACTCCGGATCCGAACCCGGGACCTCGTGCTTAGCAGGCAGGCAGGTGAAGAGTTACTCCGTGTCGTAGATAGTTTTTTTTTCCAAAAAATCGCCCCTGTCTACGAATTTCTCCTGTATCGTGGGTGCGTTTCAGAAACATGAAATTTCACATACACAAACACCTAGACTCGGAACAAAAATCTGCGGATCACACAAATTTTTGTCCCGTGCGGGAATCGAAACACCAACCCTTAGCGCAGCAGTCCAATCGCTTAGCCACTGCGCCAATCAGGTCCTCAATAGACGTCAGAATAAAAACAAGACCATACAAATAAAACATCGGTACTGCAATTTAAATTCCAACGGTGACAATAATTCTAAGGCAGTATGGAGCAACCTGCGGCAATTTCATAAGTCGTGATGATACGGGCATAAGCAGAAATATAGGTGACATTGTCGTGCCTTCATAATTTGTGTCGGCACGTTGAACATTCTCTTAACTAGTGGTAGTCCTGCGGTTTTACCTATTAGAGTTTTGTTTTAAGCCCTATATATTTATTGCGCAGTGTTACCTGCTACATTTTTTCGGGATACAAGTTAGCCTATGTAATCCAGGGTGACAGCTACCTCCATACCAAATTTTAGCAAAATCGGTCCCGCCGTTAGAGTGTGAAGCCGCGAGCCTAATGCCGTTATCGGGCACAAATCCAGACTCCGTGTGTTACTGAGAATTACCTAATAGAAAAACTTAAGGAATGTGATGCGAGTCAATGAGGCGAAAGAAATATGTCAGGATCGTAATAAATAGAAATCTGTGGACTGTGCCAACCCCTCTGGGAAACAGGTGTGAGTTTACGTATATATGTATGTAAAAACCCGGCAACACTTAGTCCGACAAGGGAATCAAACCCAGACCCAGAGCTCCTGAGCTAAGAATCGCGCTAAGCGACCACTAGAATAACGAGGCAATAATGTGTCATGTTTACTTTTATTTTAAACTAGCTTTTGCTCGCAGCTTCGCCCGCGTTAACCCCTAATAAAACACCTTAGAGGGATGAATTAAAAAAAAAGTAGCCTATGTCCTTTCTCGGGTGTTAAACTTTCTACATGCCAAATTTCATCAAAATCCGTCCAGCGGTTTAGTCGTGAAGGTGTAACAGACAGCATTACTTTCACATTTATAATATTAGTATGGAAGTATGGATAATAATAGATACATTTTGACTTGCACAAACACACTGACATGCAATATTTACACATTGCTGGAATATACCCTAATCCACACACTTGAGTATTGTAACAAATATATTAGGTTTATGACAGAAACTGATTTACCGTAAATTGAACCATGCGACCAGTAGTAAGTGAATGCTACTATTGATTGCACAGTATCCTTAATCTTAGATTAACGAACAATTTAATTAACAGCCACGTTAATCTTGACGACCTAATTGGCGCAGTGGCTAAGCGATTAGACTGCTGCGCTCAGGGTTGCGGGATCGATTCCCGCACGGGGAAAAAATTTGTGCGATCCGCAGATGTTTGTCCCGAGTCGGGTGTTTGTGTATGTGATATTTCATGTTTGTGAAACGCACCCACGATACAGGAGAAATTCCTAGTGTGGGGCGATGTTTAAAAAAAACGATTCTCGGGTCGTGTTAAGTGTTACAGCTTTTTTCCATCAGACACAAATCCAGACAGCAAGATGCTACTGAGATAGGTAGCAGTACGGAGTCTGGATTTGACTGGTTAATGGCAATAGGCTCGTCCCCTATTACATTGGTAACTATAGCATAACTGGTAAAATGTGGGTGTACTATACACCTCTGCCTACCCCTTCAGGGAATATCGGTGTGATGTTATGTTATTAAATGTTAGGTAGTGTTAAAAAAAATCTAATGAAATGTGGGTATACTATGTATCTCTGCCTATCCTTTCGGAGAATACAGGCTTTATGTTATTATGAGTTAGGTCTTGTTCTTATCGTATGGTTGATGAACAACCTGGTGTCAGAGTTTAAACCGCCTGTAGGCCTCTGACATGGCTTTACACACCGTTGAAAAATCTCTCAGGTGTGCCGGTTTCCCCACGGTATTTTCCTAAACCTTTTTTAGCAACTGATAACTAATTTATAATACGCACATAAATTCAAAAAGGCATTGGTGCGTGCCGGGGTTTGAACTTGCGATCTTTGAGTTTGCAGTCCAACGGTCATACCACTCGGCTGTCACTGCTAGATATTAGGGTGGGTTATTTTTAAACTACGAAGATTAAACTAACTACAGTTAACTATTAACTGTGCCACTCACCATACCTTAAAATAATAAATATTAATACAGTTTAGATTCACACAGATGCTGCCTCCCATTGGCTCGATCTTGCGCAAGTTGCGCGTGCATCATGTCACTCAATCGAAGTTATGAGGCTAGCAGAGTTTGAGGTGGTACTTACTTAATAGTTAGATATAATTACATCATCCTATGGCTCAGTGATTAGATTGTTGCCTAGAGTGGGATCGAGTCCACGTTTATGCTGTAATAGTGTGATTTGCAGACGCCCGAGACGAGAGTTTTCTTATCAGTTTATTAATATTTTATTTTAGCATAATGTGTCATATGAATTTGTTGTCATTTTTGCATGTTGCCCATGCTAAGCTCAAGCTTAGCATGGGCAACATGCAAAAATGATAGATAAAAAAATGATAGATTTCAATTTAGATTCAAATCTAAATTGATAAAGGAAATTTGAAAAATGATGGACACGAGCAGGACTTGAACCACGGTATGCCACGGTACGGCGAAGGTCGCAGGTTAAATCCTGCTCATGACCATCTTTTTTTCAAATTTCCTTTATCAATTTAGATAATGTGTCGTGTTTATACAACTTACGCCCTAAGAAATAGGCTCAGTTGCAGACCTTTATTGTTCTTGGAAATAATCATCATCATATTAACCTGATATCACCAACTGCTGGGTATAAAGCCTCTCTTCTCCTCTGCAATACTTAAAGTCCTGGGCGTCTCTTCTCCAGGTGTATCAACAGGTTTTGATCTATTCGTATTTGTATATTATGGGACCATGGCATGGGTGGGAAATGAATAAAATTCCAGGTCTATCATCACTTCATTTATTGTAGGTATCTATGTTGCATCACAGTCTACGAAATAATAAGTATAATTATAAATTCGATTGTTGGATACTTGAGTATTTTTTAATTTTAAATATATAAATAGTTTGCGATCAAAAGATTTTAAATGTCGAAAAGGAGATATAAGTCATTAAATAATATTTATTATTTAATTAAAAACATATTTAGTTATATGTGTAAATGTATGACATAATTCAATAATCGGCAGAAAAACTTAAATATAAAATTGGATAATATGTATTTGTTAAACTTAAATTTATTTACATAAATCAAATAATCAAGTACCCAAATATTAAATACAATATTATTTAGTATTATAATACACAATTAAGTGTATATTCTCTTTATTAAAATAACAACATTTGACATAAACAAAAATATATTTAAAAAAATAGGCAGACTCGATTTTTAGGGTGTTCAACACTAGCAGGCAAACGCCGCGTTTTAACGCTCGGCGGTCCAGCCGCCGGCAAGTCCTCGCGCTCCTTTCATTACAATTCATCATTCTTATAATAATTCTTATGCACATAATACTTGATTTATTAAAAGAAAAATATTAGTTACAAGTTACTGTCATCTAATAAAAACAAACTGCATTTTGATAAAACAGTAAAAATATGATAATTATGATTTAACTATTTTAGCTAAACTAAAATACTCAAAAAGGTAGTTTATTCTAAAATAAAAGGAACATTTTATACATTTACAATATCAACCGTAAACATGTAAATCACCCTTAAGACGAATACGAAAAGGTCACTTGAAATTCGATGGGTGCGAGCAGCGACACGATAGCTCTCTTGGCAGAGCTGCGCCACGGTCGCAGGTTTAAATCCTGCTCGTGTCCATCATTTTTCAATTTTCCTTTATCAATTTAGATGTAAATGATTTTAAGTTTATAAGAAGCGAGAAAACGCTTGAAAACCGCAGCGTTTGACGGCGCAGTGTGTGACAGCCCTAATTAAAACTTAATTAATACCAGGAACATCCAGTTTAAGTATATTCGACGCTTTGTTTGTATATTATTAGTTTATCCAGCCTGAAACAATAAAAAAATTATTAGTTATTTGAACCAAACAGTGTTTATGGGGGACGATTCTGTTTACTGTCTTAAAAATATAGTATAAAACTGTGGTGTTTTTAAACACCTTCAACAAAATTATTTAAGTGTTCTAACTTAAAAAAACATATGAAACTCACTTTGGCCGGGTACACGAAGGTTTTAGCGAGTTGCGAGCCAAAGACGTTGGTCGCTTGGCAAGAGAATTCACCCATGTCGCTCCAGCGGAGGGAGGTTATCACCAGCTCGCCTGACCTTAGCACCTGGGGATTTATTAATGGTTTTGTTAATAAATTGTTATGATATGGGGTCACAAGAAAAAATTGGAATAATTATAGTAGCTGTTGTATTGATGAAAAGTATAGTAGCGCCATCTTGTATGCAGTAGGAGAACCATTTATCGTTTTGGATTTATAATATTAATTTATTTTTTAAAGGTTGGTAGTTTCATCTTCACCATCATTAGCTTTCAATATCCCACAGCTAGGTATAGGCCCCCCTTTCACTATGACATCCGCCGTGATCCAGTGCCAATCTGATCTAAGGGCGGCTCGCGTTTGTCGTTTAATAATGTTTAATTGGAAGATATTTATTTTGAATGTTTAGATGTTCAATTAGTAGTTTTAGATAAACAAATGCTGATTGCGTTCAAACGTACCTTCATCCTAGGATCTTTCTTGATCACCGCGCCCGTATTATCCCTCCACGTGACATGTGGTTTGGGGTGTCCCTTCACCCTGCACGGAAGTACTATGTTGTTACCGATGGTGTCCACATACATCTCGTACGTCACCACTATGCGCGGCTCCAATGGGAAGAGTTTTACTCGTTCTGTTAATGGTGAAGCGCCATCTGTTGGTGAGTAGATAAATTAATGTTTGCCGAAAGTAATTAGTATTGTTTTGTTTACTCTTTTACTCTGATGAAAGTAAATATAATTATTATTTAAGTACTGAAACTTTTTGTTTTGTCAAAATAATAAACTTATCTAGAATACTAAAGTAAATAGGTGGCTTCTATGTAAAGGCACATTTTCTACACAAGTTGATTGTTATATACTGTGAAATAAATAAAACATTATTTATATTTAATAACTATAAGCTTACCTGCGTTATACACGACAGTCGTTGACCGGGCAGTCTTGGAACCTGCGTTGACCAGGCACGTGTATACATCCTGCCCCGTCGTCCTAGTTACTAAGAGCGTTGATATTATCCGCGCCAGAGATGTAGGATTGCTGTCTATAAGTTCATTAGATTCGACATCGTACTGAAATAAATAAAATTCAAGTTTAATGTGCTGCCATCTGTTAACGAGTAGTAGGAACTACAGTTGGAACTAAATTCGGACTTGCAGTTATAAAAAAGGTTTATTTATTTATTAATGAGGCAAAACATTTGATAATATTTATAGGGAGGGCAGAGATACGTCAGACTCCCATAAAATAGGGGGTGGGTATTTTACAATTTAACGCGTATCTCGCGCAATGGCTAAGCGATTTGACTGCTGCGCTAAGGGTTGTGGGTTCGATTCCCGCACGAGGCAAACATTTATGTGCTTACCGCAGATGTTTGTCCCGAGTCTGGGTGTTTGTGTATGTAATGTTTCATGTTTGTGAAACGCACCCACGACAGGAGAAATTCCTAGTGTGGGGCGACGTTTTATGATGATTTATATGATTCTAAGGTTTTATTCTTTTAAAGTTAAATAACATAATGAATTTATCACAGCATTATAAATGACTATATTATTTACCTCGTAAACCGGCGCGTCATTTTTATACCAGTGTATAGATGGCGCTGGGGCACCGACCGCATCACACGTTAGTTCTAGCACCTCGCCGCTAGAGTGCGCGTATGTAGCCTCCGGTCGTACCGTTATCGTGAGAAACCGACGTGCTCCCGACTGTTGTTTGATTGGTGTTACTGTAAATCACAAAAATATAATTAAAATATAGGTATTTACTTATTTAATATATTATTCACCTAAGTATAGAGTTACTAAGATTTTACAATACCAGCGTCGTAAAAAAAGATTATACTTCACAAATAGATATTCGGTTTGGGAGTTAGTTTAACTAACTTAACAATTAAAGTAATCATTGTTATGCTCTTCTTTCGACCGAACGACAAATATAGAGGTGTTTTTAAATTTAGGTAAACATTAAGTAAATTAAGCAAGATTTAAGACAATTTTAGAACATCTACTCGATAACAGATAGCGTCTTGTGTGCATACGAAACTAGATGCGAGTAGCGGTTGTGACCTCGGCGAGTCACTAGTTCATGAATAAGGGCTCCGTTCGAGCCCAAAAAAAGTCAGACATTTTTAAATAAACACGTGCGTCAATCCGGAAAATAAGTAAATAAGATTAAAACTCACCATTATTTTCGATATGATTATCAAATTCTGTCAACAGTTTCATATGTTTGTTGATGTTGGCTGATCGGCTGAAGCCCAGCAGTGTCGTAGCGATCAGTAATACCAGATACATTGTGTTAATAAATTATTATAATACTGCAGAGATTCTGAATATGGAGTTATCTGAAACAATGGGAGACAACACGTTAGACAAATTATCTAGGTATAAAATATCAAGGCATAATAAATAATATTCTTATAACACGACTGTTAAGCGTAAGGTTCTGGGATCAATTCGATCCGGTAAATTGAATTACTTTATAGAGAATTACCGAATTTTCCTCTAGGGAGGTACCTAATTTTCAGTATCTGCACGGAGTCTGAATTTGTGTTCGGTTGATGGCAATAGGCTCGCCCCCTATTACATTGGGACCTATAACATAACTGGCGGAATGTGGGTGTATAGATACCTACACATCTGCCTTTCTCTTCGAGGAATACAGGCGTCATGTTTAGTTGATAAGTAGATAGATACTTAATATTAAGTAATTAAATTGTTAGTTTAATAACGCGAAAGATGCATAATAATTAAATGCATTGCAAAGCTTCTTGTTCCTATATACTAAATACAAAGAGGTAGCTAAGAAGAAATAACGGTCGTTTATTAAAAAAAGTATAAAACATATATTAAAAACCTTTCATTTACAATAAAATAAAAATCTTTTATTTGTCATTGCAATCGGTCCAGCAGTTTCGTACGAACTGGTACTAACAATTTTAATGTTAAAGTTTCACAGCATAAAAAGTGTCTAAAGACGCGTCATGATTCATGCTAAAAACGCGTTAAGAGGGCAATAAAGTATCCCTTTAAAGGATTTTACGGGCTTCCGGATAGCAACCGCTTTTAAACCCAAATTTAGGGTGAGCGGGACTCTTGATGTCCGTACATTATTTGCGAAAATAATTTTTAGAATTTTGAAAAATGTTTTTCAACCGATTGAAAGTCTGTTGGAATATGTTTAAAGAAATTAATAGTTAATTTAATAATAATGTCATACCGATAGTTATACAGCAAAATGAATTTTGTACTTCATTATTTATTACCTACACTATGTTTATGATATATAATAAAATTGTGCTCTCAAAAAAAAAGTCAATTTACATATTCAAACTGGACTAAATAATGGGACTTTTTGAAAGACAAAAGGTAACATAAAGACAGCCCCCAAAAGGCAGTCCCGTCACCGCTTCCTAGTGCTATAGCTGGGTAGAAAAAACAGCGCAACAAACTACCCAGCAGCACAATCTGTCACAAAATTTGGAATATTTTACCGAACTTAAAAATATACGTAAATATTTTTTTATGTTTTTCACATCACTGGCTACCTTTCTAGAGATAACAAGCGTGATTATACATGGTCACGGGTAGTAACACTATCAATAAGAGAATTGATTCGTCTTGCGCTTACAATTGAGCGTATGACGTTTGATTACGAATCAAATGATACTATTGTTTCTGTACAGAATTTAATAATGTAGTCTTTAATCAGGGTTTGGTTTGATAAGCTAAGAGATGGTTTAGTGTTGAATTAACGTTATCGGTATGCCCCCTTTAGAGCCTGTTTCACCATCGACAAGTACAGTGTCAAGTAGACTAACCTCCACCTAAAAACACCCGTAAGTACTCATACGAATTTCACAATATCTGAGTAGCATTAATCAGGGGATAAACTGGACTGTAAATAAGATACGATAGAAGATACTCGTAACTTTTACTTGCCGATTAGCGTTAATTAAGAAGGTATTTATATTATAGATGGTGAAACAGGCCGTTAGTCATGAAAAATTACAATTTTAAACCAAGGATTAATATTTATACCTGTCACTGTCGTTTGCATATCAAAGAATAGGGATGTTAATAGACTTAATACGGGGTTTAGTTCATGCCGGTATGATCCTCGTTTATGAAGAAGAGGGTTGATAACCAGCAAATCATAAGAGAACATCTTGGCCTTTTAATTATATTTTTTTGGGTTTTTAATGGGTGGGTTCACTATTCATATACATTATACACCACTGCCTACCCCTTCCAGGAATTCAGGCATGGTTTATGATAAACTGGGTACCGTTCTGACTTAGTTCTTATTCTTATTGTATGGTTGATGAACAACCTGGTGTCAGAGTTTAAACCGCCTGTAGGCCTCTGACATGGCTTTACACACCGTTGAATCTCTCAGGCGTGCCAGTTTCCTCACGATGTTTTCCTTCACCGTTTTTAGCAACTGATACTTATAATACACAAATGAATTCAAAAAAACATTGGTGCGTTCCGGTGTTTAAACTTGCGACCTTTGACTTGGCAGTCCAACGGTCATACCACTCGGCTATCACTGCTAACTTAATTAAGAAAATACTTGGCAGATATTAATTAAGAACAACTTGCATCAATCCAATATTATTAAATTGATTTGCTTAACACACGATAAATATAGTTCATTCATCGCAACGAAAAAAGTAAAAAAAAATTCAATTGGACGACAATTGGTGTATTGACCTCAACGCATTAAACGATTCTTTATCACAATCTGCACGTGTTGCGACAGGAAGTTAAAATTGAAATAGTTAAAGATAACTGGCGATTTTAACTGTGTCCGTTACCGTTTAACTTATTTTAACCGAAGAGTTAACGCGGCCGGTTTTTATGAATTCAGTAATCTTTACAGATACCGGTTTTGTACTTTAACTAGTATGTTAGTATGACTATAATATTGATGATAATATCGATGTCCTGATTGGCGCAGTGGCTAAGCGATTGGACGGTTGCGGTTTCGATTCTCACACGGGACAAAAATTTATGTGATCCGCAGATGTTTGTCCTGAGTCTGGGTGTTTGTGTATGTGATATTACATGTTTGTCAAACGCACCCACGATACAGGAGAAAGTCTTAGTGTGGGGCGACGATTAAAAAGAATAACAAAATATATCTGCCCGTAGAGGATTAGAACAGGCAATGAACCCGGTAAAAGCTGTACTTACTGTATAATACTACAATTAGAACAATCTCTACTGGAGATTGTCTTCAACAAGGATTATAGGTTGACCATCCAGGGTGACGGACGTACTGAGGTGTCATCAGCTACTAAACCTCTCACCTTTACCCTATAAGACCCTTACCCTGTTCAATAACTTAATGAAAAAGCTTCACTTAGGGCGGCTTGCTTCAAACAGCCTGTTAACGTTTCATCATCATCATCGGCCGAAAAACGTCTACTGTTGAACAAATACCTCCCCCTTCTAAAAGGGGGAGGCATTTGTTTAACAGTAGACGTTGCCATAATCCCCACGCTTGGTAAGCGGCTTGAGGATCGCAGTGTTGGTGGTGAAGTTACAGAAGACGCTGCTGCCCATCTTCTGGGTTTTTCCTTAGTCGCCTCTTACGACACCCACGGGAGGTAAGGAGGTGGTCAATTCTAGGCCGGATACCACACGGCACGTAACGTGTCATGCGTATGTCAAAAAATAAAGCTTACAGAAGATGTTAACGCACGTAAAATATGAAGCGTTGTTTAATGGCCTTAATAGCCCGGTTATCAACGTTATTAGGGCTGCAAGTAGAAAACAAAACATCGTTATTAAGGCTGTTGAACAAACGAAATTGGTATCGCCATTTTAAACATTTACGTGTGCGTCAAGTGAAGCTGTAGCAACTCCGCCTTAGATTGTCATATTATTATACTGTGGTCAAATGTGGATGCGCATAACTCTGTCTATAGACTACCCCTTCGGGAATTAAAAGTGTAAAACGTAACATAACATCACGCCTGTATTCCCCGAAGGGATAGACAGAGGTGTATAGTACACCTACCACATTTCGCCAGTCATGTTATAAGTCCTAATGTAATAGGGGGCGAGCCTATTGCCAACAACCGGGCTTAAATCCAGGCTCCGAGCAGCTACTGAGAATTACCTAACAAAGAACCCAGTAACACTGCCTGACCTGGGATTCAAACCACTAGACCAACGAGGCAGTCTTAAATATTATAAATTAGGACAAATTAAATGGCCATTTCAAGTATTTGATTACTTACTACCAAGGAATGTGCAGATTCCGATCCCAGTCACGTATTGCCGATAACTAAGTCATGCGTAGAATTACAATAGTTTAACGATTACATAACATTGCTAGATAAATGTGATTCATTTCCAGTTTTTAAGTCTTCTGCCACCGTACCATGAACTCTTAAAGCCGGACAGTTTACGATGTGGAAGCGAGACGACGCTACGTGCAGTGTAATGCGTCGTCTCGCTTCCACATCGTAAACTGTCCTGCTTTAAGAGTATATGGTAAGGGGGCTGTACTTCTAAGCAGGTTCTCGAATGGCGACCAAGGACCAGAAGACGCAGCGTTGGCAGGCCTCCCACCAGGTGGACTGACATCGTCAGAGTTGCGGGCAACCGGTGGATGCAAATGGCAAGTTGTCGTTCATTGTGGCGTTCTAAGGGGGAGGCCTTTGTTCAACAGTGGACGTCTTCCGGCTGATGATGCTGATGACCTTTAAGTCGTTCTAAGAACCTTATTTATGTATTTACGAAGAGATAAATATTACTTTACGGCTGCCCTGTTAGCCTAGTGGTCGTTAAGCGCGAATGCTGAGCTTGAGGGCCTTGGTTCAATTCTTGGGTCAGGCAAAGTGTTTTTGGGTTTTCCTGTAAGCTAATTTTCATTTGGCTTTAACATAACATCACGACTACGAGCAGTGCTACTGCTACTACGTGCTACAAAGAATTACCTGTTGGAAAAACCTAATAATACTGCCCGACCTGGGATTCTAACCCGGGACCTCAAGCTCAGCAGTCGCGCCTGGCGACCGCCAACGATGCAGTCATTGGGCTCAAGGTAATGATAATGAAATCCAATATTTTTGGATCATCATACTTAAGACCCTATGTACCTAATACATAAGTAGAGAGTCTATTGCCATTACACGAGCAGAAGTATTCGTATGATACTATGAGAATAGTATTCCTAACGATAGCCACTGATAGCCCCTTGGTATGACCGTTGGACTGCCAAGTCAAAGGTCGCAACTTCAAACCCCGGCATGCACCAATGTCTTTTCGAATTCATGTGCGTATTTAAATTAGTTATCTGTTGCTAAAAACGATGAAGAGAAACATCGTGAGGAAACCAGCACACCTGAGAGATTTTTCAACAGTGTGTAAAACCATGTCAGAGACCTACAGGCGGTTTAAACTCTGACACCAGGTTGTTCATCAACCATACGATAAGAAGAAGAATCCTCCAACGGTAGTTAAAAGAGAACAATAGATTATAATGAACTAAGGCGTAAATATCTATGCTGATATCATGTATCGTTAGTACGGCTCTTATATGGAGTGTTACGTAATTAGGGCTATTAATTAAGATGCTACTGTAGTCTGTAATGACATGTGTTGTAGAATGATGTTGTATTTGTTACGACTGTTTTTCCTAAGGTAGTTAGGTAGGCAGTAGTGGGGTTATAGTTCATAATTTTGTGCTTTTTTGAGGTAATATGTACCTATAATAATATATGAGTGTGTGTTTTCGATTATATTGAATTTTCTTGTATTGTTGTTACGTTTTTTATTTATTACATAACCTTTCGTCTGCGACTGCGTCTATGGGACTTTTTTTGGCGTTTTTCAGGATAAAGTCTAGCCTAGCTAATATAAATTCTTATTCAAACTCTCTTCTTCAGAAATGTAATTAAGATTAGTCTAGTGTTTTCGTGGTAGGGTGATTAAATACGGAAAAAGTTGCCCTCGAAATCGTAGTAAGGGCACTGAACAAATATTAGTCCTGGAGGTAATTTTTTCTAGACATTCTTATATTCGTATACTCTTTAAGAGACTAATATTGTGTCTGGACCTGAGCAAGTCTGGGAGTGCTACAGCTAAGTACTAACCAACAAGTCACAACTTTCTTGTCATTTTGAACCTTTACTACAGGCGGTAGGCGGTACGAGCCCTCAGCGTTACCATAATCATCTGTCAAACAGACGATGACGCTGTCATCACTTGGAACATAATTGTAACTCCTGTGAACTTATCTACAATGATAAAATTATTTAGAACTATCGAGGCAATATAGCTTGATTTTTAGAACACGGTAAAAGCACAGACATTATTCGTAAATGTATGCACAATTAGCGAAAATTTGCGTGGTATGTGGTAGCACAGACACTTTTCTAGTATATAGGAACTTCACCGTAACTTATCCGCAGACACTTTTGTTGACGATGGAAATGTCTGGGCTGATACTCTCGTGTCTGTAAATGTGAAACGAGCTTTTACCGTGCCTAGGTATATTTTAAATGGTTTACTGTATTTTAGGAGCAATTTAACAGTTATGATGTCTGGGATATTTGCAGCAAATTGTTAATAATATTGTTTAATGTAGAATTATGATTACATTGATGAAAGATATTTTAGGTTCTGGTTTTTACGAAAATTTTAGGACGTGCGTAATTTATTTTCTTTTATGGTTCCTGAATTTTTTTTTAAAGATATTTCATTTTTTAAGCTTTTAGTCGAGCTTATTTTTGTTTATACACATTTTTCATTTTACAACAAAAACAGACGAATATACAACCTTCTTCTTTTTGAAGTCGGTTAAAAAATATATATTTGTATATTATTATCTCGATAATATTAATTGTTTAAATATTACTCTATGCTACGGATATCGTAACAGAGAGAATGCATTAAAATTCTTTACACATATTTCAAAAAATCCTTGCCCGATTACATAAAGATAAGAAATTCGTAGTTCCTAAACTATTACACGCAAGAACAAAAATACCTAACTTGATAATATCGATAAACAATATCTTTCATATTAATTACGCAAAAACCGCAACTAAAATACCTTTAAGAAATAAAATTATAAAGAAAATACCTGTCAAAACTCCCGCCACAGGAATCCGTCAAAATTCACTTTTTAAAAATAAAATAAAAATTAAGTAAAGCCACGATCACAGAAACGAAATAAAATATTTATAAAAAATCAGTTCTAATTTTGAATCACTAAGCGCCTAGCTCCACGGGCCGGGTTAAACGCCTCTTTACACGAGACTGTCGGTCGAAATGATCGGTGAATGAAAACTGATATTAGTGAACACAAACTTATATAGCCGCCTGCGTGAGCGCAATTGATCGGGCGCGGGCGCCATGAAAAGTTTACATTTGCATTGACTTTGTAATGAACAAAGAAAGTTTGATACGCCGTAACTTTAAATGTGTGGATGAAAGATATCCTTGCTCGTTAACATAGAAAGGATATGTTCCACTTTTAAATTTGTCTTTTTAACCTTATTATCTATGATTAAAAAAAACTATTTTCAGAAAATAAAAATATTTTGACTGAATGGCTAGTAAAAATATTTACCCAAAAAAAAAAAGGTAAAATATCTTTTAAAAGCCTAGTAGTAGGACATGTTGTAGAAAAGATAACCATAAGAGCGTGTATTTTAAGAGAAATTATCTATGAAAAAATAATTAAGGTTTAAAATTAACCTAACCTTATGATGCAGTTGTCCTAGACCGGCGCGCGCATCGTCGCACGTCTGATTAATCAGTTTGTCTTGCGACGTCGCCGCGTAAAGAGCTCCAGTAAAAAAAGCTTGGATAATTAATTAAATGTAATATAATAAAAAAAATCGGAATTCTAAAATATTAAAAAACGTAGCAATTAGTTCCATAAAAGCTTGATAAAAAAAATCTATTGCCCGTGGTAGCTGGTACTTGAAAATAATCTTACCGTTATCAATATCGATCCAAACTATTTTATTTTAAGAAGGATAATTATTTAATCTCTCATAAGAATTCTTTAAGATACACTAGTTCGTACCCGCGACTTTGTCCTTCAATTTTACAGCGTGTTAATTGTATCCTTCCGAAATTACCAACGTCTAATTGTAAACTTAACAAACAGACACAATTACTTTTATATATCATTCGTGTATGGGTCAATGATATGTCAAAAAGTATAGATATGTACGTCATATGCTAACAAAATGAACGAGAAAAGTTAATAATATAATAGGTAGTATAAAAACAATCGTGTGTGTATATAATGTAAATTGTTCTAATAAATATTATGTCTGTCACGAGAAAAGTGTTGCGATCTCTGAGTCCGAACTGCACTAGTCTTATGTCAAATCGGACAACAATAATTGTACTACTTAAGACTACAATTGTCCCCATTTCGAGTCTTCAAAATGAACGCGCTAGTAACATATCTGTACTTTTTTTGAAATATCATTGCCATTGGGTAATGTAGATAGCATTCAATGTGACCGAAGGGTCAATTTGACGACCTGATTGGCGCAGTGGCTAAGCGATTAGACTGCTGCGCTAAGGGTTGCGGGTTCGATTCCTGCAAAGGACAAAAATTTGTGCGATCCGCAGATGTTCGTCCCGAGTCTGGGTGTTTGTGTATGTGATATTTCATGTTTGTGGAACGCACCCACGATACAGGAGAAATTCCTAGTATGGGGCAACGTTTTTAAAAAAATATAATAATAATAATATCTATCAGTCTTACATAAGGTTGCAGTAGGCATTCTTTATCGCCCGTGCAGACATTTTTATCTAGTAACATTATCGTAGAGATCCGTGGTATCACGCCTGTATTCCCCGAAGGGGTAGCCACAGGAGTTTTAGTGTATCTCGAAGCTCGAGTACATAGTCTCATTTTGACCGACGACACTAAGAGTTTCATAGCCGCGCCCCGCGGTGTTGCCCGCTTCATGGATCGGATTAAAAGTAGCCTATGTTTTAATCCAGGGTGTCAGCTACCTCCATTCCAAATTTTATCAAAATCGGTTCAGCCGTTTGAGCATGAATAAGTAACAAATATACAAACACACACTCACAAACTTTAGTCTTTATAATTTAGTGTGATTTTTAATTAAACTATTTCTACATTCATTCTTTCAGTTAATACTCGGTGACGTCATCTCTTCCTGTTTTCCGAATAATAGAACTATCAGCGCATGCGCGTTTTCGTCTATTCGTCCCAAACTTTTCTTCCTCCATATCTTCGGAATTCCTCGTTGGCCTAGTGGTCGCTAAGCGCGACTGCTGAGCATGAGGTCCTCGGCTCGATTCCGGTCGGGCAGTGTTATTAAGTAATTCTCAGTAACAGCACGG
Source organism: Abrostola tripartita (assembly GCA_905340225.1). Taxonomy (NCBI): domain Eukaryota; kingdom Metazoa; phylum Arthropoda; class Insecta; order Lepidoptera; family Noctuidae; genus Abrostola; species Abrostola tripartita. The sequence continues at coordinate 7,460,203 of HG996512.1, forward strand.
AGTCTGCACTTGTGGCCGGTTGATGGCAATAGGCTCGTGTCCGTGAACTTAGCAGATCATTTCCCAGCAGATCAAAATTTTACGAAAGTTCTATTGGCATGCAGTATAGTTCTATAGTTCCTGATACTTTAAAAAAATAGTTCTAGCGTTTTAACGACAAAAAACGGTATTGAAATAATGCTCTGCTAACTTCCCGTAGCAGATCGTTTTTCAAAAAACCTATTTTTAACATGAGTTCTTTATACATGCAGCTTAGTTCTATAGTTCCTGATACTTTTTGAGAATAGTTCTGGCGTTTTTACAAAAATATTGTCGATTGAAGTACATACAATGATCTGCTAACTTCCTGCAAGAGATAATTATAAGGCCGACCTACATAATAGGTGATTAGCTACGCATTTGGTGCCAAAATTCATTAAATTCTGATAGTTAATATACTAAGCTATGCTATAAAGCACAAAATATTCTTAGAACTCTGCCTATATCCCAGCACATCATGGGGTGAACCTTCGTAGTCTAACGAAAAATCACTCACATTTTCATGTAATTGTGACGGCCTAGTAAATGAAATTCTTTATTCTGAGAACATAGAACTCTTGGAATTCTTACGATTCATGTACTAAGCTACACATAAAAGTATATAACAAGCCTAGAACTCTGCGTATATCCCAGCACATCATGGGGTGAACCTTCGTAGTCTAACGAAAAATCACTCACATTTTGATGTGATTGTGACGGCCTAGTAAATGACATGCCTTTATTCTGAGAACCTAGAACTCTTGGAATTCTTAAGAATCATGTACTAAGCTACACATAAAAGTATATAACAAGCCTAGAACTCTGCCTATATCCCAGCACATCATGGGGTGAACCTTCGTAGTCTAACGAAAAATCACTCACATTTTGATGTGATTGTGACGGCCTAGTAAATGACATGCCTTTATTCTGAGAACCTAGAACTCTTGGAATTCTTAAGAATCATGTACTAAGCTACACATAAAAGCATATAACAAGCCTAGAACTCTGCCTATATCCCAGCACATCATGGGGTGAACCTTCGTAGTCTAACGAAAAATCACTCACATTTTGATGTGATTGTGACGGCCTAGTAAATGACATGCCTTTATTCTGAGAACCTAGAACTCTTAGAATTCTTAAGAATCGTGTACTAAGCTACACATAAAAGTATATAACAAGCCTAGAACTCTGCCTATATCCCAGCACATCATGGGGTGAACCTTCGTAATCAAACGAAAATTCACTCACATTTTGATGTGATTGTGACGGCCTAGTAAATGACATGCCTTTATTCTGAGAACCTAGAACTCTTGGAATTCTTAAGAATCATGTACTAAGCTACACATAAAAGCATATAACAAGCCAAGAACTCTGCCTATATGCCAGCACATCATGGGGTGAACCTTCGTAATCAAACGAAAATTCACTCACATTTTGATGTGATTGTGACGGCCTAGTAAATGACATGCCTTTATTCTGAGAACCTAGAACTCTTGGAATTCTTAAGAATCATGTACTAAGCTACACATAAAAGCATATAACTAGCCTAGAACTCTGCGTATATCCCAGCACATCATGGGGTGAACCTTCGTAGTCAAACGAAAAATCAGTCACATTTTGATGTGATTGTGACGGCCTAGTAAATGACATGCCTTTATTCTAAGAACCTAGAACTCTTGGAATTCTTAAGAATCATGTACTAAGCTACACATAAAAGTATATAACAAGCCTAGAACTCTGCCTATATCCCAGCACATCATGGGGTGAACCTTCGTAACCAAACGAAAAATCAGTCACATTTTGATGTGATTGTGACGGCCTAGTAAATGACATGCCTTTATTCTGAGAACCTAGAACTCTTGGAATTCTTAAGAATCGTGTACTAAGCTACACATAAAAGTATATAACAAGCCAAGAACTCTGCCTATATCCCAGCACATCATGGGGTGAACCTTCGTAATCAAACGAAAATTCACTCACATTTTGATGTGATTGTGACGGCCTAGTAAATGACATGCCTTTATTCTGAGAACCTAGAACTCTTGGAATTCTTAAGAATCATGTACTAAGCTACACATAAAAGTATATAACAAGCCTAGAACTCTGCCTATATCCCAGCACATCATGGGGTGAACCTTCGTAACCAAACGAAAAATCAGTCACATTTTGATGTGATTGTGACGGCCTAGTAAATGACATGCCTTTATTCTGAGAACCTAGAACTCTTGGAATTCTTAAGAATCGTGTACTAAGCTACACATAAAAGTATATAACAAGCCTAGAACTCTGCGTATATCCCAGCACATCATGGGGTGAACCTTCGTAGTCTAACGAAAAATCACTCACATTTTCATGTGATTGTGACGGCCTAGTAAATGACCGTTCTAAAAGTTTAAGGCTTGTTATATACTTTTATGTGTAGCTTAGTATATGAATCGTAAGAATTCTGAGAGTTCTATGTTCTCAAAATAAAGGCATGTCATTTACTAGGCCGTCACAATCACATGAAAATGTGACTTATTTTTCGTTTGACTACGAAGGTTCACCCCATGATGTGCTGGGATATAGGCAGAGTTCTAGGCTTGTTATATACTTTTATGTGTAGCTAAGTACATAAATCGTCATAATTTAAAGAGTTCTAGGTTCTCAGAAAAAATGCATGTCATTTACTAGGCCGTGACAATCACATGAAAATGTGAGTGGTTTTCGTTTGACTACGAAGGTTCACCCCATGATGTGCTGGGATATACGCAGAGTTCTAGGCTTGTTATATACTTTTATGTGTAGCTAAGTACATAAATCGTCAGGATTCCAAGAGTTCTAGGTTCTCAGAATAAAGGCATGTCATTTACTAGGCCGTCACAATCACATCAAAATGTGAGTGATTTTTCGTTAGACTACGAAGGTTCACCCCATGATGTGCTGGGATATACGCAGAGTTCTCGGCTTGTTATATACTTTTATGTGTAGCTAAGTACATAAATCGTCAGAATTCCAAGAGTTCTAGGTTCTCAGAATAAAGGCATGTCATTTACTAGGCCGTCACAATCACATGAAAATGTGACTTATTTTTCGTTTGACTACGAAGGTTCACCCCATGATGTGCTGGGACATAGGCAGAGTTCTAGGCTTGTTATATTCTTTTATGTGTAGCTTAGTACATGAATCGTAAGAATTCCAAGAGTTCTATGTTCTCAGAATAAAGAAATGTCATTTACTAGGCACTCTCATTCACATGAAAATTGTGACTTATTTTTCGTTGAATTACAAGTTTCACCCCACGATGTGCTGGAACATACGCAGAGTTCTAGGCTTGTTTTATACTTTTATGTGTAGCTAAGTACATAAATCGTCATAATTTAAAGAGTTCTAGGTTCTCAGAAAAAATGCATGTCATTTACTAGGCCGTCACAATCACATCAAAATGTGAGTGAATTTTCGTTTGATTACGAAGGTTCACCCCATGATGTGCTGGGATATAGGCAGAGTTCTAGGCTTGTTATATACTTTTATGTGTAGCTTAGTACATAAATCGTCAGAATTCCAAGAGTTCTAGGTTCTCAGAATAAAGGCATGTCATTTACTAGGCCGTCACAATCACATCAAAATGTGATTGATTTTTCGTTAGACTACGAAGGTTCACCCCATGATGTGCTGGGATATATGCAGAGTTCTAGGCTTGTTATATACTTTTATGTGTAGCTAAGTACATAAATCGTCAGGATTCCAAGAGTTCTAGGTTCTCAGAATAAAGGCATGTCATTTACTAGGCCGTCACAATCACATCAAAATGTGAGTGATTTTTCGTTAGACTACGAAGGTTCACCCCATGATGTGCTGGGATATACGCAGAGTTCTAGGCTTGTTATATACTTTTATGTGTAGCTTAGACATGAATCGTAAGAATTCCAAGAGTTCTATATTCTCAGAATAAAGAAATGTCATTTACTAGGCCGTCTCATTCACATGAAAATTGTGACTTATTTTTCGTTGAATTACATGTTTCACCCCACGATGTGCTGGGACATACGCAGAGTTCTAGGCTTGTTTTATACTTTTATGTGTAGCCTAATACATGAATCGTCAGAATTCTGAGAGTTCTAGGTTCTCAGAAAAAATGCATGTCATTTACTAGGCCGTGACAATCACATGAAAATGTGACTTATTTTTCGTTTGACTACGAAGGTTCACCCCATGATGTGCTGGGATATAGGCAGAGTTCTTAGAATATTTTGTGCTTTATAGCATAGCTTAGTATATTAACTATCAGAATTTAATGAATTTTGGCACCAAATGCGTAGCTAATCACCTTTTATGTAGGTCGGCCTTATAATTATCTCTTGCAGGAAGTTAGCAGATCATTGTACTTCAATCGACAATATTTTTGTAAAAACGCCAGAACTATTCCCAAAAAGTATCAGGAACTATAGAACTAAGCTGCATGTATAAAGAACTCATGTTAAAAATAGGTTTTTTGAAAAATGATCTGCTACGGGAAGTTAGCAGAGCATTATTTCAATACCTTTTTTTGTCGTTAAAACGCTAGAACTATTTTTTTAAAGTATCAGGAACTATAGAACTATACTGCATGCCAATAGAACTTTCGTAAAATTTTGATCTGCTGGGAAATGATCTGCTAAGTTCACGGACACAATAGGCTCGCCCTCTATTACATTGGGATCTACAACATACGGCCGTAAGCCTTAAATATACGGAATAATACGGGAATATACGGTGTTATGTCTATAGGCTCATCCCCACCCCCAGTAGGTACTATAGAATCACTTTAGTTACCCCTTCAGGGAAAACCGGCGTGATGTTATATTATGATACTGATAGATACTGTAGATACTGATACCAATGAATTACGGGTCAAAATTTGGATACAATCTGACAAAAACTGCAAAAACATATGACATTTTTTCTATCGATGCGCCGAATCTGACATGAGGCCACGGAGAGGCCTTATGGGATGACAAACGCCACAGATGTCCTTGAGGCTGTCCATCTGCCGAGCCCGTTCTCGGACGTAAGGATTATCATATTTTTTCATTATAATGCGCTATATCGAGGCCAAAACCGCTGGATGAAGATCGGCCATTTTTATCCCAGCGATTGAAAACTTAAACAATTTTTTCTGATGTAAGATACTATTAGGCCTATTCTACCTTTTTCTCGGGATTTTTACTGCTTCGTTGGTCTAGTAAAGCTCGACAGCTGAGCGTTAGATGCTGGATTCGTTTCCCAGGTCGAGCAGTTATTGGGATTTTAGGAACTTTTTTTAGGTAATTCTCAGTAGCAGCACGGTGTCTGGATTTGTGTCCGGTTAGTAAAAAGACTGGCTCCCTATTAAATTATTAACATAACTGGAGAAATGTGGGTGTAATATAGGTTCAACTCTACCTACACTTCCAGGGAATACGGGCGTGATGTTATCATATGTTTTGTTTTACTATATATAAAATAGCCAGTACCTACCCGACCTGATTGGTGCAGTAGCTAAGCGATTGGACTGCTGCGCTAAGGGTTGCGGGTTCGATTCCCGCACGGGACAAAAATTTGTGCGCTCCGCAGATGTTTGACCCGAGTCTGGGTGTAAGTGTATGTGGTATTACATGTTAGTAAACGCACCCACGATACAGGAGAAATTCCTAGAGGGGCGACATTAAAAAAAAAATTGGTACGGGCCATTTTACTCAAATATCATATCCTTAAAGTATGGTCTTAAATCAGATTTAAGTATATTCAATTCTCTAGTCCTCATCCCGTTATCCGGGTCATCTTTGACCATGATGGATACTGGGATAGGTCATTTCTGTGGCTTTAATCGAGATTCTTGAAGGTAAAGATTGGTTGACAAATATTCTAATTCACCGAAAATGTATTATCGTCATAACATTGTCAAATCAACTCCAATTTCCCCGATGACAGGGATATCATCTCTTTACCATGTTTTTTTTTTTTTTTTTCGGTGGGAAAATCATCTTATGACATCCCCCGCTCTTGGGCGGAGCGGGAGATAGTGTCAGACTTTTACTGACTAAAAACCCACTACTGTTCCTTCGTTGCCTTTCGTACCAGGGCCGAGTCTTCCTTTCAGAATCAGACCCTTGGCCCCAGTAGGCTTCGACCCTGATGGGCCCCTACAGTTGCTGACATCTCCTTGAAGCGCGCGTGAAACAGTACGCGCCGTCGACGACTTGGGCTCGGTCCGGATGGTTACCGGACGGTCGGACGGCGAGCCACCCAATCTCTTTACCACGGTAACAAGTTTACCAGTATATTTTAACAGTCCACGGCCCTCTTACCATGAACTCAAGCAGGACAGTTAGCGTTTTGGAAGCGATACGCCGCATCACACTGCACGTAGCAGCGTCTCGCTTCCACATTTTAAACTGTCCTGCTTGAACAGTTCACGGTAAGGCTGTTATTATCAAACTTTGCGGAAGTCTTTATTTAGATTTAAACCCTCAGGTGTCGACTGAAACTTACTCCTCTGAACATTTTAATGGACCCCCGAAATAGATGGTCGCGATTAAGTCAAAAAGTTAGTTAAATCTACTTTATTATTAGTTTAATTGGGATCGCGAGAGAACGGGTATCCATAACAAGCTAGGACTCCATTTTGGAACAAGAAACCAATCAGGTTTGCCCTTTCAAATTACGGTTTGTTTAGATTATATAATATTTTGTATCTACCCACTGTTTAAAGACAGGATAGACACTTAATTAAAAATAATAATTGAGACGTACTGATTGGCGCAGTTACTAAGCGATTAGACTGCTGCGCTAAGGGTTGCGGGTTCGATTCACGCACGGGGCAAAAATTGATGCGATCCACATTTAATTGTACCGAGTCTGGGTGTTTGTGTACATGTGATATTTCATGTTTGTCAAACGCACCCACGACACAGGAGAAATTACTAGTGTGGGGCGACGTTTAAAAATAATAATTCCTTTAAGATGGAAGCTAAGAGAGTCGTAAGTGGTGACGAACTCAGTGTAGGCTCGATAAATGGTAATAGGATTGCCACAGGGGTCATCATGAGGTTCAACAAAATGTGTTTACAGAGTCACATTTAGTCAGTCGTTCGTTTTGTTCTCGTTCATTAAGAGAGGAGAGCACCTCTGCTTACCTCTTTAGGAATGACAGGCTCGAATATGTAGTGCTTTAACAATAATATTGTTTTAAATATATTACTGTAACTATATATTTACATTTATTTTTCCAAGGAAAAAACAGCACTATCAACTTTTTTTAACCGTCGCTCCATACTTTCAATGTCTCCTGTATCGCGGGTGCGTTTCACAAACATGAAATATCACACACACACACTCAGACTCGAGACAAACATCTGCGGACCGCATAATTTTTTGTCCTGTACGGGAATCTAGCCCGCAACCTCGTGCAGCAGTCCAATCGCTGAGTCACTGCGCCAATCAGGTCTTCGAAAAACGCTACATTTTTATAAGTTCATAGACTTTTCGTTTCATCATCAACAGCCGATAGACGTCCACTGTTGAACAAAGGCCTTCCCTTTTAAAAGGAGGGGGTTGGTTGCCATAATCCCCACGCTTGGCAAGCGGCTTGTGGATCGCAGTGTTGATGGTCAAGTTACAGAAGACGCTGCTGCCCATCTTCTGGATTTTCCCTTAGTCTCTTACGACACCCACGGGAGGAAAGGGGGTGGTCAATTCTAGGCCGGATACCGCACGGCGAGTTTTGTCTCATATTTAACGGAATAATTCTTTCAAATCTTGGATATTTTCATCCCATGTGCCAGTAACGGGTTAGCTCCAACATACTGGAGTAAGTCCGCCTCATCGCAGGGGCCCGATGATTTCCAAATACCGATTGACTATCAAAACGGGCGCAGATGTTAATCGATTAGACATTATAATGACATCGGCAGTTTAGGAGCGGTATATTTCTGGTAAACGCTAAGACTTGTATACATTTGCGTCTATAAAACAGTTTAAAAAAGGCTACAAACAGCCGTTTACGTGAAATTCTGAAAGAAGAATGCCAAGATCGTAGCAAATGGGAATCTGTGGTATAACGCGCGAGAAAAAGTGGGTCTGTAGACTCTTAAAAGAAGACTGCCTTGTTGGTCTAGTGGTCACTAAGCGCGACTGCTGAGCATGAGGTCCTGGGTTCGAATCGCGGGTCGAGCAAAATTTCTATTCGGTAATTATTTTGATCTTTTTCTTATCGTATAGTTGATGAACTACCTGGTGTCAGAGTTTAAACTGCCTGTAGGCCTTTGTCATGACTTTACAAATCTATTAAAAATCTCTCAGGTGTGCCGGTCTCCTCACGATGTTTTCCTTCACCGTTTTTAGCAACTGATAACTACTTTATAGTTCGCACATGAATCTAAATACATTAGTGCGTGGCTTTGAACTTGCGACCTTTGACTTGGCAGTCCAACGGTCATACCACTCGGCTATCACTGCTACTTTTGATATGACATACGGAACTAATATTTGAGAAAAACGTTTCAAAATACACAGACGGACCATATAATTGTAGGTTTATACAATATTCGTTTGGACCCGAAAACCCAGCATCCAGATTTCCATTTGGGTCGAATCAAAACTTTATACTTAAACGACGCAGTTCCATTGATTTCGCATTCTTATAAATATAATTCCCAAATCAGCTGGATTTTTAAGACGCAGTTCAGTTCTAGAAATAACATCTAATAAATCAAAATGATGAGGTTAGTTCATCGTATAATCGTAGTAAGGAATCATTTTGTAGGTAAATTATAAGCAGAATGTTACGAGTTGATCTATTTATAATTCGTGATCCTTAATTTCATCATGTTGACTGAAGTTTTGTAATAAATACTCTTAAAAGAGATATTACGACTGTATTCCCCGAAGGGAGAACCGTAGTAACACCCACATTTCTCCAGTCAAGTTAACATCCCAATGTAATAGGGGGCGAGCCTATTGCCATTAACGAATATGAATCAAGAGGTAATAAAGGACATGAAGCAGTGCAAAGTCACCGAAGACGACGTCCAGGGTAGAGCGAAGAGGAGGAAAAATGTAAGGAAAGCTGACCCCACCACCATGTGGGATATGTAGCTTGGAAGAGAGAGAATCAAGAGGTAATAATTAATAGAAAAAAACTAGTCCTTTTACCATTTCTAGAGACGGTAAAAATAAAAGAGGAAGGCAATGTATAAGATGGGAAGATGAGCTTTAGAAGGGTCGCAAGAGACAGAAGGCAATAGAAGGTGTTAAGGCCTATGCTAACTGGCACACTGAACTCAAAGCTATTCTGTAAACGATATAAAACTCGATGTACTTTAATGTATGTTCAGAATAAACGGATAAAAAGATAAGATAAAAATCATTAAACAAAATAGACTTTAAAAAGTACTTTTTGCACGTCAAATTACATCAAAACAGTCCCCAAAACGCCCGCCCGTCACCGCTTCCTAGTGCTATAGCTGGGTAGAAGAAACGGCACAACAAACTACCTAGCAGAGCAATCTGTCGTAGGATCATAGATTGTTTGAATATGCTTTCTAGAAAGAAGAAGAGAGTCGCGAAATGTGGTTGTCTTAACGAATACCTCTAGTTAAATGTTTAGATCTAAAAGGCGTGATTATTATATACATATTATTTATTTACCATCATCATCAGCCGGAAGACGTCCACTGTTGAACAAAGGCCTCACCCTTAGAACGCCACAATGAACGACAACTTGCCATTTGTATCCACCGGTTGCAGCAACTCTGACGATATCGTCGGTCCACCTGGTGGTAGGCCTGCCAACGCTGCGTCTTTTGTTCTGACAGTTCTCATTTCCTTATGCACAAAACCCTACATTTATAATTCATTTGATTACACATATTTTTGTATTTAAATCATTTTCTTCAGTTGTGAATTTACAACGGCTTTTACAAGTAAAAGCGCGCTGACCGGAAATCGTATGGCATCCATTTTAATAATCATAGGTGTTACCATTTTGTCTAGGAATTCAAAATGGTGGACTTAAATATACTCAAAATGATTTACAGTAATTTTAAGTAGCTTAGTTTTCTACCTCGTCTAGTGGTCGCTAAGCGCGAGTGCTGAGCATGAGGGTTCGAATCCTGGGGTAAAGTGTTGCTGGGTTTCCAGTAGTAAATTCTCAGTACCAGAACGGAGTATGGATTTGTGCCCGGTTGATGGCAATAGGCTCGCCCCCTATTACATTGGGACCTTTATCATAACTGGCAAATTGTGGGTGTATTGTACATTACCGCTGTCTACCCTCGGGTAGTACAGGCGTGATGATTGTTATGTATATTTTTCAATCTGACGGGATCTATACTTTGTAAGTATAAGTTGCTATAGGTACTCTTTTAGGTTCTAAATTATATTATAATTTAAAGATTTATTTTCAGTAAGTAGGTTATTTCAGCGCAGGCCCGCGGGGCTTAGCGGTCATTGCAGGAGACGTTCACCGGCTGAAACGACGACAACGAAGTAGGTTTTTATGGGACGAAAAAGAATAACCTAACCCCAGCATTGGGAATCTTGATAATGACGATTCTTTGTTTTCACAAACTCTTTTAGCGAAAGAGGCAAAAAACTAACTATTGTAAATTCGTGGCAAATAGAAAACCGTCTGCCTACGCCTCTGGGGAATAGGCGTGACTTTACGCATGTATGATTGTGCTACACAAAAAGAATTTTTAAATTTACAGCTACAAGACTGGCGTTAAACATTTTCGTGAAACATTTTCGTGTCCTAAAAAGTTTTGTATTCCAACTATATCTCATTTACACAATCTTATTTTGTTCTTGATTCTTTAATAACGTGACTTTTCTACACGTGAGAGTAACCACTTTATAAAAACGTGATGCGAAGTTTTTTTAAGGCAATTATCATGATTTTTACTTTCAATGAAATTTTTCGGAACAATGTGCGGTATTGCTCTTGGGAAAATTTTACGGTATGTTTAAAACATGGCAACATTGCTATGCTAATTCTAATGTAGTGAATCTTATTGGGCTTGGAGAGATTTCTTTCTCACGTTTTTGGGGCATGTGATTAAATGAGGTAATCTTTTCCGTTTCGACATAAGATAATTGTCACGCGGATAATACATGATGTAGATTGTCCAGTTAATTGTTATAATCATGTTCTGCTAACCGAATTTCAGCCACGGCGGCCTATCTCATCTGAGACTAGCCATCTGCGCAGGAGATATTATAGTGCACAAGTATGCGCGCAAACACAGGTGCACTCCCTATTCCCTCACTCTCATAGTCCGATGGGACGGAAGACCGACACGACCGGAGAGAGATCAGGCACAGGAGCAACGGCTTAACGTGCCTTCCGAAGTACTGAGGGATCTCGATACGTGAAAACGGTTACCCATCAGATCCAGCCAACCAGATCGAATGATCTGCGCGGTAGCCACGTAGTTACAGTCCAGTTAATAAGATGGTAGCAAAATGGACTGTCCTGGGTGCGCCAGACGATGTTAGATATCATCTCTCAGTTTCTCTACTTGCAAGCCGGTTTGACCGTGACGCTGGAAATAAAGTAAAGCTAGATATATCATATGGATTCTTTATTCTTTCTTTTACTGTCTGCTGTGGTAATCAGATGTGAAAGTAAAGAGATCTATAGGAATAATGGCTCGCAAAGTCACATTACGACTGGATGCGGAGTGCATTACGAGAGACCTATGTCCAGCAGTGGACTGCAACGGGCTGATGATGATGATGAAAGTCGCATCATACTCTCTTAGACAAAGAGGGATCTCGACGCGGGAAAGATCACCTATCCAAAAACTGGCCGCAAGCACGAGCTATGTACGTTTTTATTAAGTTCAATAAAACCAAAGAATTTTATGTGGAGATCCTCCACGAGTTACGATACCTAAGTAGAGCCGGCGCAAGCTTTTCTTTTTTTTAATGTGAGGAAAATTCGTTACTTATCCCCCGCCGTTTGGTATGTGGGACTCACCCCCATGAACCCAATAAGATCCGTAGGCCTACCCACTAAAAACCACGCAATGCCTGCTCTGCGTTTCTGATTGCGTGGAGTCGGGATCGCCAAAGCATTCTACCGCCAAAACGTCCAGCCTAACCTGGGCAACCTTGCTACCATCCTTCTTGATGACAATCTCTACAGCACGACCTTTTTCCATGCGACAATTAACTCATTCCGTTATGAAGAAGAAGTATAAATCTTTGGTCAATTTTTCGAAATTTTTATCGCAAAAATCTTAGTTTGCTATCGGCATCGACATGAATTCGCATAGTATAAAATAACCCTATTTTTTGTCGCCTCATGAATGTTTCAGTGTCTTAAAACAGAGAAGTATGGACTACTTTTTCATACTTCAATCTGAGGTCATTTGTTACATAATACATATACTACACATGAAACTGAAACGTGTTTTACAAGAATACATTTCTGTAAATCAATTGCGCAATAGCGATTACATTTTAATACTATTTACCTATTAGGTAAATCCAAATTTCACATTGTAATTTTTCAGACCATTTTTTTCATTGTTTACCAGTAGTACGGGTAAAAAACAATTGAGAAAACTGTTTATGGGATAACATGCTTTTTATGGTGAGGAAAAATAAGGTCAGAAAAAATATTTTTGGAGCCTTGAGAATATAATTGCCTGTACGTCGCGCGTCGCCTAAAAATCGATTTTTAATATGTAGATAAGTTCGTTAGTTCCGATGGGTAGGAATATAGGCTCGCCGTCTATTACATCGTATTATTAGCGATGACCCCCCTTTCTGCCTTAGACATTTAAAACAAAAAGCATTATTACAAAAAAGAGTTGCCATCTTCTTCTTTTCCTAAATTTTAATCGATTTTAAAATAGTTTTACGTTGTATACCAATCTTCAAATTTACATAGGATCAACTCCGAAAATTCCTTCGCAGGTGGGTAAAAAACGGTTTAATAAAAAAACATAAATAATTATTTTACTCTAGTTCTCTAATAGACTGCACACGATATATTGGCTAATCCAATATATCGTGTGCAGTCTATTAGAGAACTGCTAATCTATACTTATAATAAAACTGTAGAGAGGTCAATTCTGTACATTGAATATATATTCAAAATTATTATTGGAGGATAACTGGTGATCGATACTGATGCCAAAAATGCAATTAGTAATTTTTTTGTCGGTCTGTCTGTCTGTCTGTCTGTCTGTCTGTATGTGCACGCATGGGTCAAAAACTACTGAAGGGATTTTAACCAAACTTGGTACGATTGTAGTCCATACGCCTGGGCAGGTTATAGGCTATATAACATAACGCTAAAACACATAGGAGCTGAGCAGTAACGATAAATTTGAAGCAAGTCGGATGAAAATGCGCTTTCGAGCTTATCCTCGCATACGTCGATCATACACCAAAAGTATGTATTACAAAAATGATGGTCTCTAAAAGATCTACAAAAAAGTCCTCAATAGTATATATCTATCTTTTATAAATTAGCCACAATAACGTGTTTAATCGTTAGGCACTTCTTCAAGTGTATTAATAAAATATATAAATATATTGTATTTCACATAGATATATCGTTATCAAACTCCAATATTCAAAAAGTACACTTTAATATCTATTTTATAAAAAAAAAAGAAATCGGTATATGTATAAGATATAGATGAAATAAAACTTCCAAATCTCGCCGCGCCAGTATGGGTACGGCGGCATAAATGGTTTTTCTTTTTTAAAATTGAATGTACAGACACGGGTCGTTTACGATTTTATTATAAATGTATAGATATAGATTTTTTCTCATTACGTCATAGACAATTGTAATTCTCGCAGCAAGTAACACATACGGTTCTCCGGAACTTATTTCTGTCAAAGTAATTTAACGACTTCTAGCTAAAAGGCATCCTTCAGCTGTAACATCATTGAGGCGGACATTCTAGCAGCAAGATAGATTTTCTATCCTGTGTATAACGATTTCGGCTGAGTGTATAGCCTTATGCTTCGCCATGACCATCAACATCAACCATTACCATTGACTCACGCAGTCTTAAAGTAGCCTTTAATCTTACGAATACTTAGCTGCTTCTTACACGCACACACAATCGTACGACGCTTACTCTTAGGTCACGAGTTCTCTATAAATTTTGTCTGTTGAGATACTGATACATTGGGATCTACACCAAACCTAGCGAAATTGTGGGAGTAGGTACAATATGTGCACCTCTGCCTACGCCTTCGCGGAATACAAGCGTGTCGTTGTCGTATGTTTTATAACAATATTATTTATAAGAGTCAACTGCAATGATTCCCTATTTTAACTTAATTACGAATAAACCGACACACAGACAAAATATCCAAAATAATAGAAATGGGTTGTATTGTATAGGTTTCTAAAACGTCGCCCCACACTAGGAATTTCTCCTGTATCGTGGGTGCGTTTCACAAACTTGAAATTTCACTTACACAAACACCCAGACTCGGGACAAACATCTACGGATCACACTTTTTTTGCGGGAATCGAACCCACAACCAATCTCTTAGCCACTGCGCCAATCAGGTCGTCACGGTTGTCTTTTATCGTTGGCATTTTTTTTTCTACAGTAGTTTCAATGTACAGGAACTCAGAAACGCACAAAACGGATTTATTTATGTTCTCTTCTTCAGTTATATATTATTTTCAATAGACTTTCTGTAACTTCCGTAATTACCGTTCAATTTTTGCGGTTTTTTTTAAATACCGGAAAGTATTCTTAGTTAAATAAGTGGTTTAAAGATTTTTAACCTACTTAAAAAAGCCTGCCTGGTAGGTATTTTTTTCTGTTAAAAGTTCAATTTACTACTGGTGTTTTATCCGAAATACACGCGGACGAAGTCGCGGGCAACAGCTATTCATGTAATAAAATAGTACGGCATGGCGTAAAAACTACTAAATCGAATTCGCTCAATCTTAGCTAATATATTAAAAACAATTTAAAAATACTTTTGCTGTTTCCGAATTTCCACGCGGACGGAGTCGCGGGCACATCTAGTTAACAATAAATATATGATTAATTAAAATGTAATTGTTCGAAATCATTATGAATAACCGTCGCTAACTCGGGCCTTCTTTGTATAAGAAATCTTGTCCAATTGGCGCAGTGGCTAAGCGATTGGAAAGCTGCACTAAGGGTTGCGGGTTTATTCAAATTAAAAAATTGTGCAATCCGCAGATGATTGTCCCGAGTCTGGGTGTTTGTGTATGTGATGTTTCATGTTTGTGAAACGCACCTACGATACAGGGGAAATTACTAGTGTGGGGCGACGTTTGAAAAAAAAAACGCCTTACGCTTCAGTGGGACAGTTTTACCCTGTAATTTTCTTACTACGAAAGAAGAAATTGACGATTTTTCCGACCCTACTTGAAAAGAAGAAACATTCCACCTTTTTTCGTATATAAAAAAAACAATGATGTTTACAAGCTCACCAGAATAAGATGTCACCTTGACCGTGCTGCATTTGAAAGTAAAAAAGATTTCTGTTGTGATAAAAAAAACTATTTTAAAATTACAAATCACGTACTTATGGGTCTAAAATTACGCAGAATTTGGTGCTGTAACAATACACTGAATAACTTTTGCTTGTAACTTTGCTCGTTTATTTTTTGGAGATTAAAATAGCCCATATCCACAGGCCCCGCGTTCAGCTAACAAATTAGTTATCAGTTGCTAAATTCGATGGAGGAAACCGGCACACCTGAGAGGTTTTTCAACGATGTGTAAAGCCATGCCAGAGGCCTACAGGCGGTTTAAACTCTGACACCAGGTTGTTCATCAACCTTCCGATAAGAAGAAGTATAACATAAACCATCAACTTAATCTCATACTAATTCCTATACAGGGAAACTTTCGAATTTTTAAATAAAACAGGGTTAAAGCACTTATTCGTACACCGTTGATAGACGTTTAGTTAAACAGATATTTAGCAGACTCCCAACAGAGATGCTATCGACGCCATTCAGCTATCTAAAGTAGGGAAACAAACAATCTTTTGTATAAATGTTTATGTATTAATTGTTTTATTTCGGGCCAATGCGCAAACAGCGTTGAAAGATTTAGGTAAATACTGTTCGGGAGAAACCAGTGATTGATTTTGTTAATTTATAGTCTTCGTGCGTTTGAGTAGGTATTTGAGAAAGTGGAAGTTCTTAGAACGAAATGCAGGTGTCATTTAGAATTCATGACGATTTTTCATTACACTACCACACTCATATTATAAAAGCGAAAGTGTGCGTGTGTTTGTTACTTCTTCACGCTGAAACGGCTGGACCAATTTTGATGAAATTTGGTATCGAGGTAGCTGACACCCTGGATTAACACAAAGCCTACTTGTTAGCTCGAAAAAATGTAGCTGGTAACACCGCGGAGCGCAGCTAGTATTAACTTTTTAACATAAAGTCACGCCTGCTTCCTAGAGGGGTAGGTAGACTCCTCAAGATCCTGGCTGACTTTTTTTGCTTCATTCACATTCCTCATACACGTTCGTCGTTTAAGGGTGTGTTTTACGTTTTAAGTGTCCGGTTAGGAGTCTTAGGAGTGGGTACTCCTAAGACTTCTAACCCGACACTTTCGCAGTACATTTCCAATGTGGTCACAGTATGTTCGCCGAGGTGTTCATCGATTTTTTTAAAGTACGAAGTAAAAAAAAAAAAATGTGAATTACTTACAATATGTAATAAACTTCACGATTTTTTTTAAATAATAATGCCTTATTTTGCTTTAATGTGTGATGTCTGAGAAACAAAAATAGTAAAAAAAATATATTATATAATAATTTTAGAAATGCGCTCTATATAGATTCCTACTCGTTGTTCCAGACTGTGGGAAGACGGTATCTTTATCTGAAGTGTTCTGGGGAATTTTCTGATAGTATATTTTGGACTTTATTAACTTGTCGCTCTATCCATACTTAGTATTGATAATTTCGGATTTGGTACATCCAGATTATTTGGAAATCCTGTCATTAAGATTACGGTTAAAGGTACAGTTAAGGCCTCTGACATGGCTTTACACACCGTTAAAAAATCTCTCAGGTGTGCCGGTTTCCTCACGATGTTGATGTCAAGCTTTTGCCACTTGTATTATAGGTTCCCTGGGTTTAATATATACAAATACATAAAGTTTCGTCTATTTCCTAGAGGCGAACGTAGGGCCCACAGATTTCCAATTTTTTTTTTTTACAAAACGACACCTCACACTAAGATTTCTCCTGTACCGTAAGTGCGTTTCACAAACATGAAATATCACATACACAATCACCCAGTCTCGGGACAAACATCTGCGGAACACACAATTTTTTATCCCATGAGAGAATCAAATCCCTTAACGGAGCCGTCGAATTGCTTAGCAACTGGATCAAGTCGTCTTAAAGAGTTGCGCATTCTAAATAAAAGAACTTAACAATGTATTTTTATCCCTTAGGGCGTTATTCGACGCGATGGCTAAAACAACCCACACATCTCTGCTTATCCCTTCAGGGAATAAAGGCGTAAACAAAGCCCAAAGTATAGTTCATAAAATTTAACGAGTATCGGGCTATAATTAGTTATCTATAATTATAATATTATATCCCATTCAAATATTCAGAATCTCATATTGTTTTTTTGCGTAAATCCTATCTATTGAATAAGATCATTAAACTCACACATTGTGGACTTATTTTACAACTAGCTGCGCTCAGCGGTGTAACCCGCAACATTTTCAAATAACAAAAAGTAGCCTATATGTTAATCCAGGGTGTCAGCTACCTCCATACCAAATTTTAGCAAAATCGGTCCAGCCGTTTGGGCGTGAAGAGGTAAAAGACATACAAACACACGAACTTTCATAATATTAGTGTGAGCGTAAATCATATCTATTGGATAAGTTCATAAACCCGGCACGCACCAATGTCTTTTCGAATTTATGTGCGTATTATAAATTAGTTGTCAGTTGATAAAAACGGTGAAGGAAAACATCGTGAGGAAACCGGCACACCTGAGAGATTGTTCAACGGTGTGTAAAGCCATGTCAGAGGCCTACAGGCGGTTTAAACTCTGACACCAGGTTGTTCATCAATCATACGATAAGAAGAAGAACGCACCAATGAGACACTGCATAGACCTAATTTTTGAATAGAGATTTTAACCGACTTCTAAAAATGGAGAAGGTTCTCAATTCGGTTGTTTTTTTTTTACGAACTGTTCTTAGAGGCCATTGTGCTAGGATACTTTTTGACTTTTTTATGGGAAGCAAAGGTGCGGACAAAGATAGTAGTATACTTTTATAATTTAGCATGGCATCAAGTTTTGATATTAGGTACAATCATTTGGGCGTTAACGCTTAACATATATGTGGCCTGACTTTGACTGGCCTGTTGGTCTAGTGGTTAGTGACGCTGACTGCTAAACCGGAGGTCGTGGGTTCGATTCCCATCCAGGACAAATCTTTGTGTGATGAGCATAATGATTTGTTCTGTGTCTGGGTGTAAATCATCTATATTATGTATGTATTTAGAAATATTTAAGTATGTTTATCAGTTGTCTGGTTGCCATAAGTCATTAGTTGTCTGAAATAAAGAATATATTATTATTATAATACAGGCTCTGCCTAGTTTGGGATCAGATGACCGTGGGTGGGCTGTCCCAAGATATTATTATTATTATTATGTGATATCAACTAAATGCACAAACGATACAAAAAAACAATGGTTTCTATCTCTTACGCGGATATTAGATATTGAAATAAAACTATTTTTACGGATTTTTTTTGCGGTTTTAAGTATTTAGTTTTTTTGTCCCAATGTTTCGAATTCTTTACGGCATTCATGGTCACGCAGACAGAGGTGTTAAACGTCTAATTTGAATCGGAATAAAAAAATAAAATATAATCGCGATAAAATACGTAAAATGGTTTCTTTAAAGTAACTCGCATAAAAGTTATACTTTCCTTAGCCTTAATTAACTACTTAATCAACAGTTTTATTAACAACAATTTAGTTTAACCAATAAATATCTATCTATCCATATAAATCAAAGTGATTATCCAATTATAAATCATTATAAAACACCTCACTTGCAAACGTGTCAAACTCCGCTTCCACCAATTACGACATAACTTGCCTGTATCGGTGACGCGTCCATCGTCACGTACGCATATCCGTTTTCCTCAACTCTAGCGCCTACTAGACGGTTGTGACGTCAATAGCTGCGCGCGGGATTTTGGACTAGCTCAAGGTACGTTTAAATTCGTAACCTCAGTAGGTCGTGAGTGGGTTCGACAATTAGTAAACGATTTTGACGAAATGTAAACAGTGGTTGTTGTGCCTTGTGGTATCCGGCCTAGAATTGACCACCCCCTTACCTCCCGTGGGTGTCGTAAGAGGCGACTAAGGGGAAACTCAGAAGTTACAGAAGACGCTGCCTCCCAGCAGTTCAACAGTGGACGTCTTTTGGCTGATGATGATGATGATGATGCAACAGTGGTTGTGATTGGACTGCTGTGCGACAGTTGCGGGTTTCATTCCCGTAAGTGACAAATATTTTAACTGTATGTAAAGTGGTGTGCAAATAATTTATATTAGTTAATTGAATTGAAAAGAATACATTAGCCCATCCCTTTAGGCATTATCAGCGTCATTGTATATTTTGTTAAATACATAACCTAAATAATTGGGTGCAAAAATATGATTGAAATCATTTGATTAAAAAAAAAAATATTATATTCCTACTCTTTAAAAATATGACCCAAATCATTCGGTGCGAATATGATTAAATTATTTGGTTAATAAATTCATTAATAAAAATAAATAGTTTGGATGTTTAACTTTTCATTTACCGCTACCATATTGTGAAGGACAGGTGTTAAGATATAGGTATACAGATTCTGTACTTGCTGTATATCAAGCACATAATAACGAAACCCTTAGCGATGAGTTGCGCAAAATTGCAAAATTGCGCAAAATTTGAAATGTTCCTAAAATACAACTGAAGATTACAAAATCAACCTAATATGGTTACACGCTTGCTAACTTCTTAATTAACACAGGAACCTATTGTGCGTTAAATTCTCAACGAATCATTAAGCTAAAAATGGCTGCTATAATTATAGAAAGTTGAGTAATGCATGTATTTTGAAAACATTACTAATTTTACATCAGGAATGTTCGATCAGGTATTTAGCTGTTTCAGAATGCTTCGGAGAATGGCTCCATTAACGTTTAATGTATCAGCATAGCGCTGTTCGGCAAAGGAGTAGGTAGATACACAGCTCATGGTAGAATAAACATACTCTGCGAATGCCTATATTATTACATGAAGTGTTAACACATCTCATAATATTCTCCTGACCAAATTTCGGTCACGGCGGCCTATCTCATCTGAGACAAGCCAACTACGCAGGAGATACTATAGTGCACAAGCATGCGCGCAGAGACAGGTGCACTGCCTATTCCCTCACTCTCATAGTCCGATGGGACGGTAGACGAACACGACCGGAGAGAGATCAGACGCAGGAGCAACGGCTTAACGCCGTCTTTCCACGTAACTCAATAACGTTTCTTCTGATAAAAATAAATACTACAGCTTTAAGATAAGTTGACTGTAATCATTAATATTATTTTAATTAGGTTAGTATTGGATTTCATCATACTGGTACAACTATATCGTGTGATATGACGTCATGACTATGAACAAGTATGACGCTCCTCGCTTCCTGCCTAGCGCTAAATCACGTGACTTCTTATCTGCGCGGGAGTCGACCTATACTTTACTTCCTAAATCCGTTACTAGCATATATATTTTGACATATAATAATCTTATATGTCCAGCAGTGGACTGAAACGGGCTGATGATGATGAATCTTATATTCAGTAAGCTCGCTATATGTGCACCTCTCCTACCCCTTCGGAGAATCCTGGTGTGATGTTTTGTAATAATCGGTAAGAGATAAAAAAATAAAAGTCTTATGTAAGAATATAATATATAAGTATATGTAACATCACACTTGAAATTCTCGAAGGGGTAGAGAGGATTAGCGCCCAAGCTAAGAGATTGGACTGCTGCGGTAGGGGTTGCGGGTTCGATACCCGCACGGGACAAAAATGTATGCGATCCGTAGATGTTTGTCCTGAGTCTGGGTGTTTGTATACGTGATATTTCATGTTTGTGAAACGCACCCACGATACAGAAGAAATTCCTATTGTGGGGTGACGTTTTCTTTTTAAGTAAAAAATTAAAGTCGAATGCAAATACGTTTGGTATCCAGCTGCATCCGGTAGAACTGGTAGCCGACCCCAGCATACTGGGGATAAGGCCTGGCTGATTATAATTGGTATTTCCTGATAATCGTACTTACCTATTAATCGGTATCTTGAATGGGTTGAATCGATTATCTTACCGATATGTGTCAGAATTTACGCTCGGTGACTTTATCGGACATTTTTATATCGATTGACCTGTAATCTTGAACTATCGGGGCGATATTCGTATATTATTGGAGGTACAGTCGGCGGCTAAAATGTATGTATGTACCTACAGTATTTTTTTTAAAGTAGATATTTTTTGAATTAGTCGGTTAAATAATTAATTGATTACATGTTTTACAATTCGAATTATGAAGAATGCTTAAACTTTTCCATTTCAAATTTTCGTCATTATAATTTTAAAACTAGTCTGAAAATCGATTTAAACTTAAAGGGCTTAATAACCTCTACTGTATATCCGCAAATGTTTGTCCTGAGAAGTTCTACTGCTCGTTAAATTTCTATAAAACGCTTCCACGATTTTACAATAATAACTCTCGTGAGTGTTATCCATATTTACTATATTATTATATTCCGGTTTTACTCACGTGTGTATTCGCGGATGCCCAGCTAGCTTCCACAATACATAAGAATATCGTTATATAATTTTAAATTTAACCTTCGCTATGTAAAAATTTATGCAACTGACTGTACGCAACGTTAAGACGTGTGTTATTAGTTTAACGATAAGGCGGCACGCGTCAACTTGTGGCTTATCACATCCTCTCAGGGTCACTCTGTTCCAAGTGAAACGAAAAATACGATGGATTTAATTGTCCGAAAAAACATTCCAGAGTTATTGGAAAGAGAAATGAGGTGGGTATTTGGTGGGTGGTAGGTGCGCTTAAACGGGCTACTAAAATTGGGTAATTATTGGCAATTTCTATACAATTTTTGTATTGCCATACTTTGCTAGGTGTTGCCGGGACGTCATTGTTGACCAAAACTGCCAATAATCGCGCAACTATCCTGTGTAAGAGCACTTTAAGGTTATTGCCTATTTTTGGAAGAATTACATCCCACGAGTATGCTAACAAGCGCACTTCTCTACTGCCTTACGTCAATCAAAGTGGCAATATTCTTTTCAAATTCGATGGTCGAGCAGCGACACGGTAGCTTATTTGGTAAGAGCCACGGATCGGCGAAGGTCGAGGGATAATATCCCACTCTTGTACATCATTTTTCTTTTCTTTATTTTGAACTAGCTTTTGCCCGCGGCTTCGTCCGCGTTAACCCCGTATTAAAACCCCTTAAAGGGTTATATTTTTAAAAAAGTAGCCTATGTCCTTTCTCGGGTCTTTAACTTTCTACATGCCAAATTTCATCAAAATCCGTCCAGAGACAGACAGAGTTACTTTCACATTTATAATATTAGTATGCATTTAAGCTTAGCACGGGAAAGGCCCAAAATGTGACAGAGTGGCGTTCAAGGAAGGACCCTTATGCCCAGCAGTGGGTCACGTCTTCTTCTGCTTATCGTATGGTTGATGAACAACCTGGTGTCAGAGTTTAAACCACCTGTAGCCCTCTGACATGGCTTTACACACCGTTGAAAAATCTCTCAGGTGTGCCGGTTTCCTCACGATGTTTTCTTTCATCGTTTTTAGCAACTGATAACTCATTTATAATACGCACATGAATTCGAAAAGACATTGGTGCGTGCCGGGGTTTGATCTTGCGACCTTTGACTTGGCAGTCCAACGGTCATACCACTCGGCTATCAGTGCTATTTGGGTCACGTGAACGCTGATGATCATGATGATGGGAAAAGACAGATTCTTTTGGATTAAAATATACAAACTGTCTCAAATAACGAATAGTCGATACCACCTACGTAAGTTTAATTATACTTAATACGATGACATAAATAGGTACGCTATAACAGACACGTCATTCCCATTATAACTCCTCCATTGTTTTATACTAAGTATATTTAGCTAAGATTGTTCTCTATTATTTTGAAACAATGCTAATTAAGAAGCTCTTACGTTATTAGATTTCTATACTTAGGATTAGAGTGACAGCTCAGACGTTCTTGTTGTAAGTATCAGGCTCGTGAAAAGTGAACGGGTCGATCAGTCAAGGTTAAGCAGCATTTGATGCGGTTGAGAAGTAGATGTGTGACCATTAACCCTTTGAGCGCCAGCTTGGAGTTCCGAGCCAGAATAGCACCTCCCCATACCGTGGGTGAACTTGTAGGCGACTAAGGGAAAATCCAGGAGATGGGCAGCAGTCTCTTCTGTAAATTAGGGAAAACGCAAGTAACGCAAAATGTAGGGAATAATGGCAACCGTCTGAGACTAGCTAACTACGCAGGAGATATTATAGTGCACAAGTATGCGCGCAAACACAGGTGCACTCCCTATTCCCTCACTCTCATAGTCCGATGGAACGGTAGACCGACACGACCGGAGAGAGATCAGGCGCAGGACCAACGGCTTAACGTACCTTCCGTAGTACGGAGGGGTCTCGACATGTGAAAACGGTCACCTGTTAAAAGACTGACCACGGCGAGCACGGCTTAACCTCGCTACCTAGCTACGTCCTACGAGGCTTTCGAAATATTCCTCATTATCTAAATATTCTTCTCATCAAAACAACAATTAACTAAATTTAGGTTTAATTAACACGAAAATATATTCTAAAACGGTACGTCATATTTCATACTATTTTGGAAACAGGAAACGGAGCTTATTTTAATTAAACGCTGGCTGGCTTAATTAAAGAGAGTGAAATTAAGTTTGACTTAGAGTAAGTTTTCTATTATGGAGTTTCTGCAACTTCATTTAAAATGTTATTTGACGTTAGTAGCCATTATTTGCAGATAATTTTTACTGCCTCCATTGTCCAGGTCCTGGGTTCGAATCCCGGGTCGGGTAAAGTGTTATTGGTTTTATCCATTAGGTAATCTACAGTAGCAGTACGGAGCTTGGATTTGCGCCCAGTTGATGGCAATAGACTCGCCGCCTATTACATTGGGACCTATAACATAACTGGCGACATGTGTATGGTGTGTGTTCTATATGTGCACCTCTGCCTACGCCTTCAGGGAATACAGTTATTATATATATATTATTTATATTAGGTTTGACTAACAGTAAATTTTCTAGTATAGGAGTTTCTGATAATCTCATTCGAAAAGTTTTAAGACGTAAAGATAGCCATTATTTGCAGATATTTTTTGAAGATTTACGAAATGGCTAGATTCAGCCTGTGACTTTGTCTGCGTGTAAGATTTTGTGCCTTCTCTGGGATTAAAGTATAAGCTACATAAATAAAGCACGTGTGGGTGATAGCCGAGTGGTATGACCGTTGGACTGCTAAGTCACATGTCGCTAGTTAAAACCACGGCACGAACCAATGTCTTATGAATTCATGTGCGTATTATAAATAACTTATCAGTTGCTAAAACGGTGTGTAAAGCCATGTCAGCAGCCTACAGCGGTTTAAACTCTGACACCAGCCCTCTTACCATGAACTCTTATAGCAGGGCAGTTTAAGATGTGGAAGCGAGACGCCGCTACGTGCAGTGTAATGCGGCGTCTCGCTTCCACATAGTAAACTGTCCTGCTTTAAGAGTTCATGGTAAGAGAAGGGGGCAGGTTGTTCATCAACCATACAATAACAAGAAGGAGCATTTTAATCCCAGAGAAGCATAAAATCTCCACCCAACCCAAGTATAGATTTCAATACCTAGCGATTTATTTATAAAGTTTGTAAAGTCTTTATTTATAGGTGTTATTAGGATTATAAGACAATATTTTCCTTAAAACATTATTTGAACAATGTCAAAAACTGTGCGGTCAGTCCATTAACCTAACGAAGGTTACCCTATGTTATCTACACCAAAAGTAGAATTTGTGTGAATTGAATTCCTAGAAACAGTTTCAATGCGTCACTACTGATAAGATAACAAGCTTCCTGTAGCTGTAGGGTAAGTAGACCTCAGACATTTTTTTAAGCGGGGTTTCTTCTGTATTTTTCATATAAAACATCTTATATATAATTCATAACAATTTTTACATTGTGGTGAATATTGATGACAATTTTATTACTTAAAAAAAAATAGGCGCGCCTTGGCAGTGAATTCGACTCGAATGCCGTGACGGCAGCCCGTGGCGTGATGCCCCCACTACGCCGCTTTTGACTCCTTTGTGTGTGTTTTCATTATTTCCTTCTATTTTCACCAAATGTGTGTAATTTATTCAAATACCATTGGAGGCGTAATTTTGCCGAACTTCGGTCGTATTTTCGGTATAGTTTGTTTAGACACTTTAGCACGAGAGGGGTTACAAATTAGTATCGACTTGGATACTAATACTTTCCGCAAATATTCGTGCTACTAAGCTAAGCTACTGTTTCAATGTGACAAAGATCTACCAAGCAGCCGGGGCCAACGGCTTATCGTCCTCTCCGAAGCACAGAGGGTGCTTATTATGAAAATGGATGCGGCATCCGCGGCTACCGTAACCTAACCTTGGTCGATCGACCTGTGTTAGTTAGCGTCATCAAACATCTGCTAAAATAATTTAAGAAACCGTTCATTGAACTATCGTTCATTCATAAAACTAAGTGCATAAAAAATATCATTCAGCAAAACTTGTTAAGCCATTTGTATATACAATGCACGTGTCCGTGGCTTCGCTCGCGCAATTAAGATTTTGATTTAGTTAAGAATTTTCTGCCGTGTGGTATTCGGCATAGAATTGACCACCTCCTTTCTTCCCATGGTTAGTTAGTCCCATGGAAGTTACAGAAGACTGCTACCTATCTTCTGGATTTTCCCTTCATCGCCTCCTACGATACCCAACGGGACGAAATGGGGAGGGAGCCCCCTGTATGATAATACAGTAATAGTAGAGGGGCTTGCAGCTACGTGGCTACCGCACAGATCAGTCGATCTGCGAGGTTAAGCCGTGCTCGCCGCGGTCAGTCTTGTGATGGTTGACCGTTTACACATGTCTAGACTGCTCCTTGATTCGGAAGACACATTTTTGCGCGTATACTTGTGCACTATAATATCTCCTGCGTAGTTGCCTAGTCTCAGATGAGATAGGCCGCCGGAGAACATAAATAATGTAATTTTTTTATAATTGCCCACCTGTTTTATCCATAAGGGTGCAATCAAAAAACCTTTACTAATACGTACAGCTATCATAACTTCGGCCAGGAGAACATATAATTATTGCCAGTTGTCAGTATTTAACATTATTTAAACCACCATGGTATTTCCTTATACCGGGAAAATGGAACAGCAACCCTGACACGAGAAAGAAATGCTGTGGACTTATCAATGTCCTTGAACTTTTATAGGCAGTTTATTGAAAGTATGAATGAGTGATAAATGTTGCAGCTATTTAGCATATTTAGACTTTCCGTGCGTTGCCTAGTTACTGAACTTATCTAGCGGTTGGTAACAAACTTCCGCGGTGTTTTTTAAGAAAAGGTAGCAGTGATAGCCGAGTGGTATGACCGTTGGACTACCAAGTCAAAGGTCACTAGCTCGCAAGTTCAAACACTGGCACGAACCAATGTCTTTACGAATTCATGTGCGTAATTAGTTATCAGTTGCTTAAAAACGATGAAGGCATCGTGAGGAAACCAGCACCTAAGAGATTTTCCAACGTAGTGTAAAGTCATGTCAGAGGCCTACAGGCGGTTTAAACTCAGACGCCCGCCGGGTTGTTCATCAACCATACAATAAGAAGAAGAAGATGCTTA
This sequence comes from Abrostola tripartita, assembly GCA_905340225.1. Classification (NCBI taxonomy): domain Eukaryota; kingdom Metazoa; phylum Arthropoda; class Insecta; order Lepidoptera; family Noctuidae; genus Abrostola; species Abrostola tripartita. The sequence goes on from HG996512.1 coordinate 7,487,245, forward strand.
GCTAGAGACCTTCACTTGGGCTATTTGTTAGGCAAAAACCGACGCTAAAATATTTTTCATTGGACGTTAGGTAACTTATAAATTGACAGACCTAACATAAGAATAAAAGTAATATTAGATTGTATATTTTAAGTACAATATTATAGCCTTAAAAATACAGAAATCTCTAAAAAAATTACGTAATTAAAACACTTGCCCCCTTACTAATAAAAATTGTCAACTGAACAATTAAGTTGGACCTATCACTTTCGTTTGCACGTCAAAGAATAGGGATATCAATAGACTTGCGAAGTCGATTACACAGTTTAGCATCGTTTAAGTATATAAGTAAGAGGGTTATTTACTAACTTATAAACAATCGCGTTGCATAATGATAATTAAACTAGAACACGGAAATTAACGCGAACACAAAATTGTTCAAGAGGGTTGTTTTATTTTGCAATTACAGGCGATTAACGCAATGTCTAAAAACCTAGATTACCGCTGCACAAAAACGCTGATCCGCGCACAGCGCTTGTTGCGTCAGCCGTGAATGGAGGACATTACGACAGACAGACAGCTAACTAATGGGCCTAAACATAGAGATAACTATAGTACATATATACGTGTCTATGTAATACAAATGCAAGTGTATTTGTTACCTGTTTGAGAAGAGGGATTATTTTGATTCTATTTTATCTCACAGCGATTAATTTGCAAAGACGGACGGAATTTTGGTAAGATTTGTATTATAGATTGAATTTTGGTCCTAATACAGTACCAACTCTATAGTTTTAAGTAAATTATTAATGTAACCGTGTTATATAGCACTTTAATTGGCAATGATGCTGGTTAGTATTAAGTATATGTCATGAGAAACTATTGTTATTTCTATAAAATGGATTATCTACTGAATAAAGTAATGGTATTTAGAATGAACATAATTATTTCCTAAAGAAAGGATCGTTACTCAAGAACTCAATTGGAATTTAATCGGGGCCACGACCCGACTTCCGCTTAGCAACAAGAAATAAATTTAAGAAGTATGTATAATGAAAAAAGAAACTCACCCAATTAAATAAGTAGACTTTACAGAAATAAAGTTTTGAAAGTTCACGCACAAAAAATATAATAAAATACAAATAATTCTACACATTTATTTGTAATAAAATATATATTGTTATTTTTTTAACTATACAGCGTGTTTTTTAATATATTTTTTTAAATATATATATTATTATAATGATATATATTTGTACGACTTGACTAGTATAATAAAGGTACATGCACACTGCACGGTAACACTCGAATCAATCGCGTCTGTACTGAAACTGTGATTAGCGCAATTCATTTCTTTTATATGATTCGCCGAACGAATGACTCATTGGCCAGCGGCTGCCTAAGATTTTCGTTGATAGTAACTTAATACTTAGTTTTAAGGCTAAGTATTAAGCTAGTATACATTTAAGTTAAATAAAATATAGAGTAACTATGGAGTTCCTTGCCGGTTCTTCTCCACAGAAAAGATACTTTGGAGCCGCGCTACTAGATTTGACGTTTTGAAAGTGCTCTTTTATAGCCAATATAAAAAAAAAATTACTATACCTGATGAGATATAAATAATTATCACGCCTGTATAGCCCATAGGGTATCGAAGTGGTGCGCTATGTCATCATCATCATCATCAGCCTGAAGACGTCCACTGTTGATCAACGGCCTCCCCCTTTAATAGGGGAGTCTTAGCAAGTGGCTTGGAGATCGCAGTGTTGGTGGTGAAGTTAAAGAAGACGCTGCTGCCCATCTTCTGGATTTTCCCTTAGTCGCCTCTTACGGCACCCATGGGAGGAAAGGGAGTGGTCGATTCTATGCTGAATACCACTCGGCAAACGCTATGCGCACGGTGCGTTATGTGCATCTTTGGAATAGACAAACTTACTGACGTCCGGAAGCATTAACATGAGTTCATAAATACTTATAAAGGTACTTTTGAAATTTAATTACTCGTATGGAATGGAACCAGGTAGTTTGTGCATTAAGAATCGCGGTCAGCCTCAGACCCATCACAAAATACAACCGTGCCAAATGTGCCCAAAAACCTTCGCAACATGATTTTACAATCATTAGGCACGTATAAAAGGACCAATTTTTGTAGTCCATATCAAGTCCCAAAAGGACCAAATTTTGACTACACTATAATAAGACTATGTAAGCCACCTTCAGAGATTGCAAGTTATACGGATGAATATAAATTCAAAATTATAAATAATGTAAATAAAGGAAATGATTATATATCATTTAAATACCTATGTGTATAAAAGGATTTACTATGCAAATGCCCATATATCAACATTGCAGATAGGAGAAAAGATAATATCAGTTTCAATGTTATTATTACAATAAATTGTAATTAATTGTACTAGAGAATAAATCAATATAGTAGATTTTATATATCACAATTAATATTTCTATTTCCTTAGGAGTATGTATATAAAACACGGAAAGTCATTATAAAATGGCTGACTAGAAGTGAGGGGCTTGTGATTAAATATCGCACAGAATGAGGGTTAGGCTGCGCCTGCCGTGGCCGGTCTATGAATGGGTCACTATCAATTATCAGAAACCTCTTGGTACCTCGGAAAACACTCTAAACCGTCAAGTTCAGCTGTATCTCGTAGAATTTTGAAATCATAATGGGTCGTAAGTCCGAAAGCCTGGCAGCCAATCATAATGAAGAGCTAATGTATGATCCAATAAATGGGTGGTATTTATTCATTTAATATGAAACTTGAAGCTGACTAGGATGAAGTCGGCTTCTAATAAAATAATAGGGGCCCAGACAAGTGCCAAAATGTTTGATGAATAAAAACCATGAAAGATTGTGTCATCCCCAAATATTTATTTGATTTGATTTCATTAACATTATTTTCGATTTCTATTCATCAGGCGATTTGCCACTTGTCTAGGGCCCCTGATATATAGAATTTGCAAAAAAGCATTGGAGGAAACCGCCGTCACAGTTCAAGTCCCGATACATCCCATTCATAGCCCCAAATCATAAAGACGCCATTAAAATTAGTCCCATATTACGTAAGCCACAGGAAATTGCCCATATCCCTTCGCTGGCGACCTAATGAGTGGTGACGAGACCTGTCAGCTCCGGCCTTGACCGTGGCAGTGGGGGGTCAAGATCAACTGGGTAATTGGCAGTTGTCTCGATGAAGGAATGTAGGGAACAAGGACCAACGAAATCTGGTTTTCTTGACAAATTGTGAATTACGCACAGACTACGTTTTTCCTATGTGAGTTTCATTAAATTATAGGTTATAAATAAAGGACAATAGAAAAAGAGAGGATATAATATAAGTATCAATGCTGATGTCCCCAAAAGTATAGCAGCATTGTGAGTTGATTTGTAGACTTCTATTTCATTTAATTTTGTTTAGGTAATATTGATCTATTTTCAAAATCTATTTAATGCTTTTTTTTCTGGTCCTGGAGTAAAAGGACCGCATCAATGACCTTTTGAATAAATAAACATTATTGACTGAATATTATAAAAAGGAGAATCTTAAGAAGTCTTAATAATTGTTTGGCTAAGTAATTTGACCACATATTTTGGTCTCACACATATCGGACTTACTGGATATTGGCGAGTCCAGTATCTAGTTACACTGGGAGCCAACCGCAACAGGTGGCAACGAGTTATTGGTATAAGAAATAATAAGATCATTTCCCTTTTATTCAGAAAATCTAATACTTGCGTATGTTTGAATTGTAACATCAGTTTTTATGACAATGTTGCCCCTCGTTGTATAAACTTCTTAGGTAGATGGCATAAAGCATATAAGGAGCGAAAAAGTATTAAGTACTTCATTCGAATTAGAGGACCAAAGATATTTTTTGGTCCTTTGAGTCCAAACTCAAACCTGTCTTATTCGCGCCTCTAAATTAATAACTTAGTTTACTGTTATTTAATAATTATGGGGATTTAAAATATAAGTTAAAAAATAAAGTTTATTCACAAAACTTTGATATTCACTGAACGAAAATCAAAATTAAACACACGTGTTCATCAGATCACCTTCGAACAATTTTTCGAACAAAAAACCCTTGTCTTAAATCACTCGAGAATTTGACGACCTGTCATTAAAGTAATAAAATTATCTTTTATACAAAGATAATGTAATTTACGAGCTTTTTATGCAAGGGATTTTGGAGTTTATTTTTTAGGAAGTAAGGTCTGTTTTAGAGTGGGTAATATTGAGTCAATAATTCATAACTCAATTTTAGTAAAGGCAATTAGAATTATGTATTAAAATTGTAGAATAATGTGCTTGTAAATTCTTTTTAGGAGTTTTGTTTAGTGTTGCGCTTGGATCGATGTCAGGTAAAATTTTATGTGAAAATTTTAGACCAGAGTAGAAAACATGAAATCAATATGTCTTGAATGGATGAATTAGAATTAATCTCAGAAATAAGCAACAAAGTCAAACTAATTATCACCACTATCTTATTGTTGAAGTTATAAAACACTTACCTTATCGAGATAATACAAAAAACACCATTAAACAAGCTTAATTTTTTATCGATATTTTTTTTTGTTTTACACATCCCTAGCAACGATATTCCGTGGGTTACTTAGTAATTACGAGAATCTTTATTTTTAATGCCTCATTTATAAACTAAGTTTGTGTTATTTGGGTATTATTATCGACTTTATTACTTTTAAATGATACAAAACCTTTTTTACAATAAAACTGTATTTTTTTGTTTTAACCCTTGACGCACGACGGTCGTTGAAGGTTATGTTTTAAGATTAAAAATAAGGTTAAGTAAATTTAAACGCTTATAAAAACTGTATTGATAATTATAAAATAAAAATTAATATATTTCTTGGAACTACTTGACTACTTGTTCACATGATAGAGACTAGAGAAAATATAATTAGTGACATTCAATTAGGAAATACATTTTTAAGATTATCTTGTAAATCATAATAACAACTATAGGAACAATATTGCTTGTGCTGAAAAAAAAATCGAATAAAAAAGAAAAACCTACTGACGTAAGCGTTACTAGTAGAATCATCACGACTTCAAACAGAATACCGCAAAGATTTATAACAATAAAAAACACTCACCAATGTATGAACAAAAAACAATTAAACGAAAAAAAAACCACTTGTCAATTATAATTACGGAATAAAACTTCTTTGATTACGTAACATCACTGTCAAGAAAGCTTGGCTTTATACGAATGAGTCAGTGCGGCAGCGTTTAAAAAAAGGTGAAAAAAAACATGGCGGCAAAAAGAGCGCGAAAAAACTTGTAACTGGCAGGTGTGAAAGAAGCGACGAGGGACGTGAAAGTACGTACTTTAAAATGTATTAGAGATCATTTTAATATTATCAAGTTATTCTTTACTCCAATACTTTTAACATACACTCTTGATCAAGTATTATCTAAGTGAATAAACTGCAGAGCAACATGGTTGGTAACATACGATGTAAGTAATCTACTTGAAGTTGATTAAATTATTTACACATTGTATGCGAATTTGTTACACAATTTAACAGAAGCATTTTAATAGAAAAGTGGTCCTTGGAGGCGATAAGTTGCGGATTAGGACCAAAATTGATTTCTGGCAATATTTTATGCTGAGACAAATTGTTGCTAGGCAGTTAATTTCTATGTTTCTTCCGAGCTATGGTATTGGAGAATTTTTAATGTAATTATGTATATGTTTACAAAGTCATTTTCATGTCTATTTTTCGGTATTTTTTTTTCTTTGTTTTCATCTTATATCATTATCAGACAGAAGACGTTCACTGTTCAACAAAGGCCTCTCCCTTATAACGCCACAATGAACGGCAACTTGCCATTTGCATCCCCCGGTTGCCTGCAACTCTGACGATATCGTCGGTCCACCTGGTGGCAGGCCTGCCAACGCGCAACGCTGCGTCTTCCGGTTCGTGGTCGCCACTCAAAAACCTTTCTTTCCCAGCGGTTATTGGTTCTACGGGCGATGTGGCCTGCCCATTGCCACTTCAACTTGCATATACTTCGAGCTATGTCAGTGACTCTGGTTCTTTGGCGAATTTCCGTATTCCGGATCCTGATCCGGATCGTGTAAAGAGACATCGAGCATAGCTCACATATCATAATATGTAACCCATTATCTATAGCCTATCTTCAGCAAACTGCCAAAATATTTGACTTCAATCGATCTACATCATCATCATCAATAATTGTTTAAAAAAACCTAACCCAGTACACCCCAATTAATACGGAACCATATCAAACTGAACTATAAACGTTATACCATCATTTCTTTAATGCGCAGTAAACTTTTTTGAAAAAAAAAAGTATAAAAAAGCCACGGAGGTGTTATATGACGTAAGCTCACCAGAACTGGTTTCAGTTTGACCTTACTATACACAAGGCATGAATACTGTCTGTTTGTTTGCCAAAGATAATAATTTTCAACCGGCAGATCATTATCTTTTTTATTTTAAAACGTCGCCCCACACTAGAAATTTCTCATGTCTTGAGCGTTTCACGAACATGCAATATCACATACACAAACACCCAGACTCGGGACAAGCATCTTCGGATCACACAAATTTTGGTCCCGTGCGGGGATCGAACCCGCAACCCAAAACGCAGCAGTCCAATCCCTAAGCCGCTGCGCCAATCGGGTCAATTTTTTTATAATTGCGTGAGATGATTGTCAGGCAACGGGTCATGTGATGTAGAGATTTAACTATGAGAACTTTTGTGAGTGTTATCCATAATATTCCGGTTTTAAGCACGTGAATATTCCGGAATGCCCGACTAGTTTCGGACTCAAACTGAGTCCCTATTCTTGAGCAGGGGACGCGGCGGGGTCGCGAGCCAAACTCATCGCCTTCGTCGAGCCTGCTCTCGAGCACTCGTCAGCTGCTCATGAACAAGGGCTCCGTTTGAGTCCACAACTAGTCAGACATTCCGGAATATTCACGTGAGTAAAACCGGAATGTATAGTAAATAAGATGTAGAGATTTTACAGTCAATAAGGATGGTAGTGAGTTGGGCCGTTACTGGTGCAGGCTCACCTCTTGCGCCACACTGTTAGCTGTTAGGCTACCTCGAGGTTAAGCAGTGTTTGGGGTACGTTATATAGGATAAGCTATATTCCATTTTCTCCTTTTTTCAGCTTTAAGGGTCGCCCAAGGGACCCAACTGTAAATGAACTAACACAACTAGCCGCCACCGCGTCCGCCATCGCAGGCCGCGTCTGTGTGGGCTATTTAGACAATTACAGTGGATTATCAAATAAGGATATATATTTTCACGAAACGGGTAAATGCTTTTTAAAGTCTGGTCGCAGAAATCCCAACGTCTTTAGTACAGGTATTGCCATGCACGGGGATCGTAACGGCCAAAATAATAATAATAAAATAATTTTTAAGTAATTAAAAACTGTTAATTAAAAATATATTTTATTATATTCCGAAGCAAACCCAGAAGATATCAGTAGTTAATACAGTACCTTGATCTTGACCTGTTTTATTTTTTGTCAGAAACTTAAAACGTGTCAGAGAAAAAATAAAGTTTAAGAAAGCCAGTCTCGGTTGGAGATATTATGCAAAAACTTTCTTATAGTTTTTTTGTGTGTATGTATGTATCTTTTATGCGCAGTAGCCTTGGTAGATAAAGATTTCTCAGGCGTTGAGTGGTTTTGCTTAAGTTTAAGTTAAGTAGAGGCAAGGAGCTGCTTGAGTCGTCAACAGCGTGATGTTCAGTTCAGATTTGGACACTACTTATTTATTTATTTATTGCACTATGTAGTTTTACAGAAAACAATTACATGTTATCACAACAAACATAGACCCTGTAAGGGTGTAGCAACACTTATTTTAGTACAAATAAGAAAATACTTTAGGTATCTAACTTAACAGCTAAGTTTAATATTATAATGATTAAGAGTTTACTTACTTACTTAGTGAGTTTTTGTCTCTTACTTTTTTCTGCCTGCAATAGGAACTGTCTCGTTGGTCTAGTTGTCGCTAAGCGCGACTGCTGAGCATGAGGTCCTGGGTTCAAATCCTGGCCAAGCAATGTTGTTGGAATTTTCCATTAGGTAATTCTCAGGAACATCATGTAGTCTGGATATGTGCCTGGTTGATGGCATAAGCCCGCCCCCTATTACATTGGGACCTATAACTTAACTGGCGAAATGTGGCTGTAATGTACACCCATAGTATCATCATCATCATCAGCCGTAAGGCGTCCACTGTTGAACGAAGGCCTCCTCCTTTTAGAAGGGGGGTGTTGCCATAATCCCCACGCTTGGCAAGCGGCTTGGGGATCGCAGTGTTGGTGGTCAAGTTACAGAAGACACTGCTGCCCATCTTCTGGGTTTTCCCTTAGTCGCCTCTTACGACACCCACGGGAGGAAAGGGGGTGGTCAATTCTAGGCCGGATACCACACGGCCGTACACCCATAGGGGTACCTTTAAAGGGGTAGGCCCTTTGGGGAAAACAGGCGTGATAGGCGTTTACTTTCTGACTAAGTTTAAGCTTACCGCTGACTGACATGATGAAATCGCTAAAGTCAAGTTAACTAACATGTTGATCAATTCCCGCACGGGAACAAAATTTGTGCGATCCGCAGCTGTTTGTCCCGAGTCTGGGTATTTGTGTGTGTGATATTACATGTTTGTGAAACGCACGACACAGGAGAAAATCCTTTTCCGGCCTCTGTGGGATTAGGGACCGGGGAGCGTGGGATTTCTACCTCACTAAAACCAACCCGGTGGTCACCATCTGCACGAACAAGGGAGGTCCGGGACCTCTTAAAAGACCTATTTATTATTATGACGACCTGATTGGCGCAGTGGCTAAGCGATTGGACTGCCGCGCTAGGGGATGCGGGTTCAATTCCCGCACGGGACAAAAATTTGTGAGATCCACAGATTTTGTCTCGAATCTGGGTGTTTGTGTATGTGATATTTCATGTTTGTGAAACGCACCCATGATACAGGAGAAATTGGTAGTGTGGGGCGACGTTCCAAAAAAAACATTACCTATGTCCCATTTTTCTAATGGCTAGAAAAAAATACTCCTAAGATCATTTCAGTCTGTTGTCAATGGAGTAATGTAGAAAGGACCTTCCCTAAATTCCCATAGGATAGCCAGATATGAGATAAGTTACGCAGATGTTATACCGACGTCTTTCTCTATGTGGGTCACAGGTTTGCATGATGCACCGCACTTTGCATTTACGTCAGTATTAGAATACAAAGCGTAGGTACTAGTTGAAACGATAACTGTGAACATGTGTATTTTTTATCGTACGGGATCCCGTAATGTAAAGTATGGCATGAAATGGCTCCTTCCGGCGCAGTCGGGTAAAACGATAGAGGAACGTTCGTATTTTAAACATAGAAATTGGAAACGCTTAATTTTTTTAAATAATTGTGCATATTTATTATTTATGAACAAACCAATACTTATACTAACATCTTTATAATCCATTTAAACCCGACACTGGAAATTGGCCTGCTGCGCTAAAGGTTACGGGTTCGATTCCCGCACGGGACAAAAATTTGTGCGATCCGCAGATATTTGTCCCGAGTCTGGGTGTTTGTGTATGTGATTTTTCATGTTTGTGAAACGCACCCACGATACAACATAAACACCTCGAGGCGACGTTTTAAAAAATTAAAAAAAACTGGTAATTTTAGCAAAGTTCAAAGTCTGAGTACTTTAACAATATAAACTATGTTACTGAATGCCATCAATTATAATAATATGCATCTTTAAAATATTCATGAAACCGTTAGCTAGTTGTCCGAGTAATATGATATACAATACATTACTTGACAATCTGATTTGCACAGTGGCAAAGCGATTGGATTGCTGCGCTAGGGGTTGCAGGCTCGATTCCCGTACGGGACAAAAAATTGTGCGATCTGCAGATATTTGTCCCGAGTCTGGGTGTTTGTGATACGCACCCACGATACAGGAGAAATACATATTTTGGGGCGAAGATAAAATAAAACAAAATAACGCCCTCTTCCCAAAGGGCTAGATAGAGGACACGTTTTACACTGTTTTTAATCTAAGCAGCGCGAATTCTGAGTTGTTCTAATTTTGATTTTTGAACTGGGCAAAGTGTTACTGCATTTTTTTATTAAGAAATTCTCAGAAACAAAACGGAGTCCGGATTTGTGGCCAGTTGATGGCAATAGGCTCGCCCCCTATTACATTAGGACCTATAACATAACTGGCGAAATGTGGGTGTACTATACACCTGAGCCTACTCCTGCAGATGATGTATTAATATTAACCTTTTAAGTGCCACGGTTTTGTATAGAAGACAACACTTCCGCGCCCTCCATGCCATAACTCTACCAGGAGACAATATGAAATCGTGACATTTGTGTAATGAATAACAAAAAATAATTGTAATAAATGTTACGATTATATATAGTCTTTTAATAAAGTCATGGCGGGAAGGGCACGAGAATGCTTGTCTTCTATACAAGACTGGCGCTCAAAAGGTTAATGGATGGATGAAAGGATGTAAGATAGAAATACGATTGTGAATGAATAGTTAGCACAACTATAATTTGAATGTTTGTATTGGTATCACACTATATACACGACATAAAAGATTGTATGACGTCATTAGTTAAACAATGATATTTACGCATGTGTTTGATACTAACGTCATTATATTAACAATTATATTTTTATTTGAACAATAAATACGTCACACTTGAAACATATTGCAAAAAACTTACTATATTATGTACAATTGTACTGTACTAACGACTATTCTAAACCGGTGGATGCAAATGGCAAGTTGTCGTACATAGTGGCGTTGTAAGGGCTCCTTACAACGCCACTATGAACGACGACGACTTTGACCAACAGTGGACGTATTCCAGCTGATGATGATGATGAATTACTATTCCTATAGGCAAGATTTACGAAGTAAAAGAGGATTGTTAATAAAACACTGTAGGTACCTGTATCGGAATTTCTTGTCTAGATATCGTTGGTACGGTTAGTACAGCCATTAAATATTAAGTAACACATGCACAAAGACCCAAATTCGGGAAAAATAATTGGCGAAATGTTTAAGTTTGTAGGTATTTGGTACGATCCTGGGATACTTCTTTAACCTCATTCACTCGGACGAACTCCTTATTCAAGAGCTTCATTTAGTTTGGCCCGAGACCCCGCCGCGTCACCAGCTCAAGAATAAGGGGTCCGTTAGAGTCCGAAACAAGTCGGGCATTCCCGAATATTGTCGTGAGTAAAAACCGGTATATATAGTAAATAGTACAATTGTTGTCCGATTTGTTACTATATATACCGGTTACTATACATATATACCGGGTACCGGAAGACTAGTGCAGTTCGGCTCAGAATTCGAACCCTTTTCTCGTTCATTTTGTTAGCATATGACGTATCTATACTTTTTGACATATCATTGATCTAAACGATACACCTCATTGTCATTCATGGAGTCTGTAACACCATTCTATGGACCTCTAGCCTACCAATATACGTAACTATAGGACCTAAGTGGTCCTAAACACGTGTAAGACACATATCAATTGGCCGTCCCGCGCCGCGTATTAATGAATGGCAATTAGTGTCGTACCTACGTCACCAGATGGTCGACATATCGCTACTAAGTGGAGTAGCCTCAAACGTTCGTTGCCTTCCATATTGATAGATAGACTGATATAAGTTGATATATTATGATGAATATAACAAGATTCTGCACGCGACTTTACGCGTCTCTTTGGGAACAAAAGTATGGTATGGTTGTTTTTTAAGGTTAGGAGATGGGATAAAACTTCCATAAGATACTTTATTAATACTAGCGTTCACTCACCACTTTGCCCGCGTAGATTTCCGGGTTAAAAATTGTCTTTGTCCTTTCAGAGAGTTTCAGCTTATTCAGTCCCAAATTTCATTAAAATCGGTTCCGCGGTTTTGTCGTCTTAACGTAACAAACGTTCCAACTAACAAACTTTTTCGTAGGAGTGGGGTAGAATAGATAAAATTCCGAGGAGGTTGGCACGGCAGAGTTCGGGTTAGGTTAAAATGAGGAGGCTGTAAATGGGTGAATATACCCTATTATGTTATATATATAAAGAGGATATAGAAACGTACATTTTCCTTCCTTTTCCATTTAAACTATAAGTATGCCAAATCTCATATATTTCCGTGTGCACAATATTCCTAAAAAGGAATACTAAGTTTTCGAGTCAAATATTTAAAATATTGAGTAAGGCTGGAGGTCAGGCCATGATCGCTATAACTGTCCCCAACCATGCGGCATACAGCGTGATGGGTGACCACGTGACTGTTAATGTCGAAACCCCAGTTCAGGGTCTCCTAGTTCCATGAATAGAACCACAGAGTTACACTGAAGTTCATACATAGTTATGATCGGTGACCATGGAACTTTTAGTGTTTCCTAGCGATATAGATTGCTAAATTCAAGTTATTTTTAGATCTAGGTAGGTAGCTATATCGTATACATTGCTCACAAGACAAATGCTCAACTTCACCGACAAGAAAAAAAGACAAAGACGAAGATCTGGATCTTAAAATAAGAGAGAGATCTTCGAAAGGTGTTACACGTGTCGGAGTTTTAACGTTTACGTGCAACTTCTTCGTATAGGTAAAAGCCAATTGTTACATATGCACAGGTCATAATGTATATAGACAGTCCAACAAGGCGAAATCTGAGCGGTCAATCTTGGAAGCATACATATAAAACATCACGCCTGTATTCCCCGAAAGGGTAGGCAGAGGTGCACATATAGAACACCGACATTTAGCTAGTTATGTTATAGGTCCGAATGTGATAGTGGACGAGCTTAGCCATCAACCGGGCACTCCAGACTCCGTGCTGCTACTGAGAATTACCAAATGGGAAAACCCAGTGACACTTTGCTCATCTCGGAAGCAAGCTTTTGCAAACCCAGGTTTCGCCAAAAGCTCAGAGATATTTAAGTTAGCAATTAAAGTTATAAAGGTCTCATAGAGTCACTATATTGAATTGGTACCTTTCCTCATGCGATGCAAAGTAAAAATAACCCTTACCTTCACAAAAAGTCCCTAAACCCCTCAAACGCAACTCAGCATTGAGTTTCGTCAGACGGTCGTCACGCGATGCTGCCGCACCAATGAGGCAAGAGGCTTAATGTCAGAAGTCAATTGTGAGTGCATTTGAGACAGCTTGGCGACTGCAATCGATATGAGTTGCTCGTATGCAATCAACGTATGGACTTTGTATCTGTACAGGCGGGGCACACGCTTGCGTTTTGTCGCAAAGAACTTCTTAAGTACCTAGGGCCTATAAAATTTGTCTTGTGCCTGTACAATTACATATTCATGATTTTACCACACAATTTCGGTTGCGTTTTGTAGGATGGCCAGGTTTAAATGAGAGAAAATCATTTTAACAAATTACTGCGCCCCACACTATGCATTTCTTCTGTATCACGGGTGCGTTTCTCAAAAATACCACCAGACTCGGGACAATTATCTGCGGATCACACATGTTTTTATCTAGTGTATTCGTAACCTTAACCAGCAGTCCAATCGCTTAGCCATTGCGCCAACCAGGTGGTCTTGTGAATAAATGCGGCGAGTGTCACTCAATTATCCTGGGAGTTAGTGTTCCCGAACCAATTGGTGACGTGGTTGAGTCCGAATTGTGCATGCCACACAATTCGGACTCAACCACGTCACCAATTGGTTGGCTCAAAACCTTCTTACTTTAAATGTTGACAAAACAACTTTTTTAACCTTTTCCTTTAATACAGCTGCAAAACCTCCGTCCTCTCCCTACTCCTTGACCGCCCACTCATGTAATTCTCCTCACCTCTCAGCCTGTAACTGCCCCAGCCTTTCTCGTAACAACTTGGTCAAATATCTTGGAGTGCACATTGACGATTGTTTATCCTTCTCTACCCACATACACTTAATCACTTCACGAATGCGCAGGTTGATTTACATTTTTAAATCCCTTCGTCACGTTGCGGACACTACGGTGCTAAGGCTAGTGTATCTCGCCCTCTGCCAATCGCTTATCCAATATTGTATTGTTACCTGGGGCGGATCAGCAAAAACTCATATGCTGAAATTAGAACGAGCCCAAAGAGCACTCCTGAAGGTTGGTTGGCGACTACCTTACCGCTTTCCTACCATCAACCTCTATAAAACATGCAAGGTCCTGTCTGTTCGTAAACTCTTTATCCTTAACCTTGTTTTAACCACACACTCTATAATTCCATACGCTCCAGGTAAAGTCGCCTCCCAACGACGTAAACATACTGTCTGTCCTTTCACCCGCACAGATTGTCGTTCGGTCCAACGTAGTTTCCTGTTCCTTAGTGGACACGTCTATAATAAGGCTGATAAAAATTTAAATATTTACGCCATGTGCAGATCAAAATGTAAAGAAACTGTTACAAATTGGTTACTTGACTTAGACTATGCAGATACTGAAAAAATATTAAGTGTTTTGAAATAGTTCCATTTCCGGAAATGGTCATCTACTCATACTACTCCTAGATCGCGTTTGACCTTGTGGAACCTTGTCAAAGACACACCTCGCAGATGACCATTTGTACTTGTATTTAATTATCTCCCTCTCAAGACTTAGAATCTATTCACAATACTGTGTACGTAAGTGTAATTTTATATTTTAATTTTAAGGGTGTGAGCTTGGAGTTCTGTCATACAGGTCCCGAGCCCAGTATAGACTCCAGCTCTCACAAAGGTTTGAATCTGTATGTAATTTGTATGCTCTGTACCAAATATGTACCTTTTTGAGAGAAAATAAACATTATATTTATTTATTATCCTAGTCGACTGTTTTCTGTCTAGTAGGTATCATAGGTACTTGGCCTTCTTCTGCGAAACCGTAATGGTTAAAAAGGAGGCTGCGGAGCGGGATCGTGAGAGGGCCGATCCTACTCGAAGAAGGAGGCCACCGACTCGACGGCAAACACGCCGAAACCCCGTCTAGAAACACGTCAGACGGGCCTTTGGAGTTGCGGGCGTACAGAGAAGGGGACTCTGTTAGCCTATACAGCGACTCCAGAGAAGCCGGCGGCACGGTGGTCACGTGCCGCTGTGCAAAGCGATACTAAGGGGTGACCCCTTACAGTCACCCTAGGGATGTGCCAAGTAGGCGTTGCATGGGGTGGTTCCGGAGTCGGTCTTTTTAGAGGTCCCGGGACTTTCCTTGTTCGTGCAGATGATGACCACCGGGGTGGTTTTAGTGAGGTAGAAATCCCACACTACCCGGGTGCCTTTTGAAGGTTTCCCCCCGATAACAAAAAAAAAAAAAAAGGTATCATAGGTACTGACTGATCAGGGATCACTAGATTGTACAATGAACATTCGTATAATTAGTAGGTAATGAACGTCACACCCTAAGCAAACCCATTTACGTGTATTTATATAATGGGAATCATGAATGTGTAGATTGACATTGCGCTTACACACTGCACCAATCGTCAATGCGGTAAATCACCATAACAGCTGTTGATCACTGAGTTGACAATCATAAGATTCCAACTGATAATACCTGATGATAATACGTCACCCTTAAGACGTAAATACTAAAAGGGAACTTGAAATTCGATGGCTATGAGGAGCGACACGGAAGTTTAGTTGGCTAGAGCTGCGACATGGTTAGGCGAAAATCACGGGCTTGAATTCCGCTCGTGTCCATTTTTTAAATTACCAATTTGGACCTTAAAAGTGATACAAAAAAAAATTAAAACCTGATAAAATGGACATAAAACAAATAAAAAAAAAGATCCCAACAAATTGACAACCTACTCCTTTTTTTGAAGTCGGTTAAAATTTAAGATTAATAATCGCATTGTCATTATTACGACGCAAAAAAACATTTATCTACATTTGACCGACTGATAATGCTGATAACATTCTTTGTCTGATAAGCTAGGTAATTCCTAAGATTTGTCTTGTATCAATTGAGTATTACTTAACATCTTATTATCAAAGCCTTTGTAGAGGGAGTGTCTGCCACGAACTGTTGCGTTTTAGCTTATTATCAAAAATGTTTGTTAATTCTATGGCGAAGAGCACAAAACCTGGAGTTAACGCGATTAACTAAAATATATAGTATGAATGAACGCCGTACTATCACAGTTATCTCGATACAAATATTTTCAAAATTTTGCAATAATAACTTTCTTGAGAGTTATCTATATTATTTACTTTATATTCCGGTTTTACTCACGTGGATATTCGGGAATGCCCGACTACTTTCGGACTCAAACGGAGCCCATATTCATGAGCAGGTGACGCGGCGGAGTCGCGATAGAGCAACTTGATATTGAACAATTTGAGTCCGAAACTATTCGAGCGTTCCCGAATATTCACGTGAGTAAAACCGGCATATATACATGAGTAAATAATATTTTCATAATTACTAGTCGTTGACAATTGTCGTTCATTGTGGCGTTCCAAGGGGAAGGCCTTTGACCAACAGTGGACGTCTTCCGGGTGTGCCGTCACAAACATTTTTTACACCAAACAAAAAAAAAGTCTCTCTTTTGTAGGCAGCCTACGACGCCCGCCCAGCAACAGAGTGGACGCTATGCAATCTTCGAGAGAATCAGCTGACAGCACGTACTATACCTACAGTCACTCACTTGTGGTATGAACACTCAATTTATTATTTATTATTTATTTATTTATTTATTTATTTATTATTAATAAAAGGTACAAAGTAACGTATATGACATACAACAAAGGCAAACGACGGCTTGGCCCAGACGCTAATGGAACGGATTCATGTGAACCCGTTGCGGTTCAATCCAGAACAATATTAGTTTTAATTTCATATAAGTATACTCAAGAGTATTTACATTGCACTGATAGCCGAGTGGTATGACCGGTGGACTGCTAAGTCAAAGGTCGCAAGTTCAAACCCTGGCACGCACCAATGACTTTTCAAATTCATGTGCGTATTATAATATTAGTTATCAGTTGCTAAAAACGGTGAAGGAAAACATCGTGAGGAAACCGGCACACCTGAGAGATTTTTAACGGTGAGTAAAGCCATGTCAGAGTCCTACTGGCGGTTTAAACTTTGACAGCAGGTTGTTTATCAGCCATACGATAAGAAGAAGAGAACACTTCATTGGATTTGAGACTGGTTTGTAATAGGTTTGCCTCCTGTTACATTGTAAGTATTACCTATAACATAACTGGCGAAATGTGGGTGTACTGTACATATCTCTTCCTGCAATTTCGGGGAATACAGGCGAGATGTTTTGTTTTTAAAGAACATCGATCCACACCCACAATACAGGAATTTCTCCTGTATTGTGGGTGCGTTTCATAAACATGAAATGTCGCATACACAAACACCTAGACTCGGGAGAAACATCTGCGGATCGCACAAATTTTTGTCCCGTGCGGGAATCGAACCCGCAACCCTTAGCGCAGCAGTCCAATCGCTTAGCCACTGCGCTAATCAGGTCGTCGTCGTGTGTTGGATAGGTAGTCTATTTATCGAGGAAGGCTGTAAAACATTCGAAATCCCGTTTCGTCATCGTTTAGGTCCTCCATCGTCCAGGTGATTAGCGAGAAGTGGGTGTAAAATCTCTTGTTAATGGAAAACACCTCTGTCTATTCCCGGGATAACGGTCTTAGTTGTCATGTGTTAATTACTATCTTTTCCTGTTACGATGACGAATGTCTCGAGTTCAAGGTCGTATACATTACAAGTTTCCTCGAGTGACGATATTTAATTGATTGATCGTTCTTTTACCAACCTGCTGTCACAACTGACTAACTTGTCTTGATACCATTTGAGCATCGTTTACACGTTTATCTTCGTTCTTCGAAGACCCTCACAGATAATGATGGGCGTGTCCCTAAAGTCAAGTGTCAAACGTCGATAAACTAAGTATCGATAGAATTTATCAGAATCATGCCCTCATTCAATACCATCAACAATTCAACATTATGCGTCATCACTGACGTATTTATTGGCCTCGACACATATACGATACGTGCGTCAAAATTCTGTTGCGTCCGATTTGTCAATGGATCGTTGAATAGGCAGAGGTCCTAGTTAGGTGTGTAAATTCAGTCAATTTATGAAGCTTACTTCACCTAGAACATATATGATGTCCAGGAGAAAGGCCAGACAAGGAGATCCTTCTTCTTCTTATTGTATGGTTGAACAACCTGGTGTCAGAGCTTAAACCGCCTGTAGGCCTCTGGCATGGCATAAAACACGTGTGGTAGTTTCTCACGATGTTTTCCTTTATCGTTTGTAGCAACTGATAAGTAATTTATAATACGCACATGAATTCGAAAAGACATTGGTGCGTGCCGGGGTTTGTACTTGCGACCTTTGACTTGGCAGTCCAATGGTCATACCACTCGTCTATCACTGCTAAGGAGATCCTTTATATATAGAATGTAATGAGAGTGGATGAGGGGAATGGGGTTATGTCAGGGTCGTAGCAAATGGGAACCCGTGGTCCCTGCTGGTAGGCGTAAAAAACTGCGTGTTTTATGTATGTAACGAGTATCGTGGTCTATTGCCTGGAAATTAGGCTAAAAGGGCGATAAACTAGGTTATAGCCTGATGAATGGCAGTAGGTCCTAGGTTTACCATAAGGCTGCCCGCCCACGTCAGACTTTTCGTAGGACCAATGAAATCGGGCCGAAATTTTCTTTATTTTAAATACTGACCGACTTTTTGTAGGTAGTGTGCGTTTCACTATTGCAATCAGCCCCCTTACCGTGAACTCTTAAAGCAGGACAGTTTACGTTGTGGAAGCGAGAAGCCGCATTACACTGCACGTAGCGGTGTCCTGCTTTAAGAGTTCATGGTAAGGGGCCATCTATCAGTCACAGATTATCGTACGTGGGCGGACAGCCTAAATTACATAGGACCTTATGAGACTAAATGTGGTTGTATCATCATCAACCGAAATACGTCCACTGTTGAACAAAGGCCTCCCCCTTTTAGAAGGGGGGGTTTGCCATAATCCCTACGCTTGGCAAGCGGCTTGGGGATCGCAGTGCTGGTGGTCAAGTTACAGAAGATGCTGCTGCCCATCTTCTGGATTTTCCCTTAGTCGCCTCTTACGACACCCACGGGAGGAAAGGGGGGGTCAATTCTAGGCCGGATACCACACGGCACCAATGTGGTTGTATAGACTGCTGATAAAGACAACCTATGCCTACCCCTTTGGAGAATGTCGCAGTTATGATAAAGATACTACGAATTAAATTCCAACTACTATTAAATACGCCGTATGCATATCTACAACGATAAAACCTAAGTAATTATTTGCAAGATTAATACCAAAAGATAATATTCCTTTGTTGACATGCTGTGCTTAATTATACGTGTGATCCTCACGTATAGGTCACGCAATCACGCCAACATCACTAACGTCACCTATTGCTAGACGTAGACCTCTCTTTTTTTTTCCAAGAACGTCGCTCCAATCTAGGAATTTCTCCTGTGCCGTGGGTGCGTTTTACAAACACGAAATATCACATACATAAACACCCAGACTCGGGACAATCAAATGTGGATCGCACAATTTTTTTCCCTGTGGCCCGCAACCCTTAGCGCTGCAGTCCAATTTCTTAGCCACTGCGCCAATAGGTGGTCATTATGAGTCGGCATGCGCTAATTGGCTAGTTGGGAACATCAAATAATTCCAAGATGCTACTTCTTCAAAAAATGCTTGATTTTTACCCTGAAAACCTGATAAATTTTCAGTTAAAGTTCGATTTTTTGTTGCTATGAAATCGAATAGAAATATAAATGTATTTATTTGCAGGAACCAGGGAGGAACAGTAATTCCAACATATTTAGGTCTCATAATATCAGTATAAGGAAAAGAAAAATCTGTATAACTAAGGCAAAATCCAGAAGATGGGCAGCAGCGTCTTCTGTAACTTCGCCACCAATACTGCGATCCCCAAGCCGCTTGCCAAGCGTGGGGATTATGGCAACCCCCCCGCTTTAACGGGGAGGCCTATGTTCAATAGTGGACGTCTTTTGGCTGATGATGAATATCAGTATAGGTACTTGTGTCCCGCCAATAAATCAAGCCAAGTCAAAAAATAGTTGAAGTGAATTGAGTTGGCAGAATAATGCACTCCCAGCGCAGACGCAAATCACCGCTACAGGACACAGCCACTACGGTTTCCTGTGATGATGTGCCGTGTCGGTAACAAGAAGTATCTGCGTTTGCGCAGCCCTTAGAGCTCGATTTGATTCGCCTGTCATATTGGTTGATGCAGATCGGGTTTTGTGGTGTACATTGGGAAAGGTCTATGTCCAGCAGTGGACTGCAGCGGGCTGATGATGATGACGATGATAGGTTGATGCTATCCAGCCTATTAACAAATTAACAGGCACTTTTCATGTTTTATAGCCTAAAACTAAAACAGACAAGTGAAAAACCCAAAGATACGAATGAAATTAATTCAATCTAGATTGAATTATCAATATAATTTACCACGTTTATGTTTCAATCAATCATTGACGACGGTCTTTCCAAAACTCTAAGTAATTTGGAAGTTATCGAGACTTTATCAGACATCAAACAAGATAGGATATCATATCGGTACGGTCCTTCCGTGTCTAGCTCTGTATATAAGATAAGGCTTATAATCATCATATTTAAGGGGCTCGTAGTTACCACACAGTTAAGCAGCGTTTGTCGCGGTCGAAACTTGGATTGACTGTGTTCGCTCACGCAACACTTATTTAATTACTGAGTCCGTGAAGTGCACGATTTTGTCAGCGTGAAAATTATCGTCTTTTCCCGGTCGACCCTGAAGGACCATTCTAAATACATACATAAAGTCACGCCTATTTCCACGAGGGGTAGGCAGAGACCACGGATTTCCATTTGCTTCGATCCTGACATACTTCTTTCGCCTCATTCACTCGCATCACAATCCTCATACACGCTCGTCGGTTAAGGGTACTCCTCACTTGACCCTTTTGTAGAACGTTCTAAATATTGGAGTAAGGATTTTGAAAATCGAAAGAAGAGTTGCGGAGATTATCCTTTACATATAAACGGTTATAATAAAGCATAACCTAATCACACCCACATTTTACCAGTTATCTAAGCTTATTGTCATCAACCAGGCACAAATCCAGATTCCGTGATGCTATTAAGAATTGCCTAATGAAAAAACCAAAATTAACATTTTGTCCGACTCGGAACGAATTCTTCATTCACCTCACGCTCAGCAGTCGCAGTCGTGTGTGTGCTGGTGCATGCCGCCACCCACCATAGGGAGAAGGCATGGCTAAAAATCAGCGCTGTACCGGGTCATGCTCGTCCCGGTACAGCATTCGCGGAGCCCACTTCCTTTTGCTACTAAATAATTGCTGTTTTATTTTATTTTTAGTATAGGGATAGAAATGTAGGTTGCTTCAGTACAGTCGCGTACAAGGCAGACTTAATGGCTTTACGCACTTTCTACCAGTCAAATCCTCGGATACAGTGACAGAAACATGGAAGATGTACTGATAGTTTTACTTGTAGCCGTTTGTCCTGCGCCTGATGTCTACGCTCGTGAGTCTCCCATCTTAATTGAAAGAAAGCATGATTAAAGTAATAAAAGATTGTCTAGACAGTAGACAAAGATCAACTATGCCGCCTGACGGCGTCTCACAACACGATACATTGCACATCACGATATGTATTTCATTAAACTGTGATGAGAAAATAGCTGGAGGTCTATTATCATAACTTGAGACGTTATTGAGCAGTTCAATAGTGATGTGGTTACGATCTTCTTCTTCTTATCGTATGGTTGATGAAGAATCTGGTGCCAGAGTTTGAACCGCCTGTAGGCCTCTGACGTGGCTTTACCCACCGTTGAATCATCTCTCAGGTGTGTCGGTTTCCTCACGATGTATTCTTTCACCGTTTTTAGCAACTGATAACTAATTTTTAATACGCACATGAATTCAAAAAGACATTGGTGCGTGGCAGTCCAACGGTCATGCTACTCGGCTATCACTGTGCTTTCGATAAAAACCAACGTTGTTTTTAAAGTCGGACACTAGGAATTTCTCCTGTGTCGTGGGTGCGTTTCACAAACATGAAATATCACATACACAAACACCCAGACTCGGGACAAACATCTGCGGTTTGCACAAATTTTTGCAGGTCAGGACCCCAATCAGGTCGTCAAAAAATTGTTTTTATCGAAAGCAACTCGCTATTGGTCTACTTGTTTATAACAACATTTATATTTAGTTATTCTATTGTCATTGCAACAGGGTTAATGCTGAACATTAATTTTATCTTTCAGTGACAACAGCTTCTTATACAAGAGTAATCCCGAAATATAAAAAAAACAGGCATTTCACACATTTTATATGAATGTCATTAATTGGTAAACTTCTATTTTTGGCGTGAAACATGCCTACAATTTTCAAAAAGTCACTATGAAGTTAGCTGATTCTTCTACGCGCAACTAGATTTGACGCATTGTAAGAGACTCTTTTGTCGTATCTATACTCTATACATATAAAAAAATCGTTAACGATCCGTGTCTGTACATTCAATAATAAAAAAGAAAAACAATTTATACACTCTGTATTTATGTTACCGAAGACAAAAATATAGTTTTTATTTTTTTTGTCTGTTTGTCGATTTGTCTGTTTGTCTGTGCGTTGGAACGCGCTAATCTCAGAAACGGCTAAAACGGTTTTCACTGATGTATTGTGGCAAGCTTCCCATAACATTTAGTGTTAGTTTCATTTAAATCGGTTCGCAAATAAAAAAGTTACGTCAATCTTTATATACATGTAATAAAACAGTAGGGCTTGGCGTAAAAACTACTAAATATAATCCAATCTTTCTGGTTCCAAATGTCCAGGCGGACGGAGTCGCGGGCACAGCTACATGAAATAAAAACCTTGTGACTGACTGTCCTAACAATTCCAAAATCTAGGTCACACTCAAAGACTTGATTGCTCAATTCCGCATAGATACAGTCTAAGGATAAAGTGTGACATTAGATTATATGACGTCGAAAGCTGTGGTTAAAGTAACCATTACTGTCGGTGGTAACTGACGCGCACTGGTTAGTATCACGGGTCATGTCACCCGGTCGCTGCCAATTTATGTGGAGCTAAGTTAGCGGTCCACTGGTGAAGCGATGATTTAAATTATTGAGAGACTACAAGTTTGTGCTCGTAAAAGGTTTTTGAAGTGTCTTCCTGAAGACTGTGTAATAAATAAAGGCTATTTTTTATCCCTGCGGTTTTGATTATGTTTTTGTCAAATTTCATTACGATTGGTTCAGTAGTTTAGGAGAGATGAGGTAACAAACAGACAGACAGAGTAACTTTCGCGTGTATAGTTATATTATTGTTAGGATAATATTATGGTTGTTCTTTGCTGTAAAATGTAGAAGCCTGTATGTATAGTTGGATTATTAAAACAGTCATAAGTAATCATTTCCAATAATTGACAATAGCGGGAAAAACTGAATTATGGGACTTAAATGCCGAATGACGGGTTTGCTCAATCCTACCCTTCCTTGGCAAAGCTTTTTTTTTTTGTCGGGACAACCCTGAGAGCGGTCTAATTGGACGTAACCGGACCAAAGACGAGACTGCTTGAGCCTCCAGCCAGTCTTGGTAACGCGACTGTATACAGCTTTTTATATATATAGCAGGTCAAATTCAGTGTGCTTAAGGCTTAACGCCAATCGTACAATGACACAGTGTCGCAATAGACCCTATAGTACTACGATGATACGACGTAGGCCTAGGCCGCTTCGGTATGAATATTAAACAGGACCGACTTATTAGAATTAATAATAATAATATTTTTTATTGGGAACATAAAAAACATAGGTACAGTTTAATATAATCGTATATGTATAATTGTATTCAGTAATTAAATCGACGACCTGATTGGCGCAGTGGATAAGCGATTGGGCTGCTGCGCTAAAGGTTGCGGGTTCGATTCTCGCACCGGACAAAAACTTGAGCGATCTGCTGATGGGGTAACGTTTAATGGGGCAAAAAAAAACGAAAAATAAAGTAATTCTCCATTACTTAGTTAGACCTGTGTTGTAGCTAATAACGCCCACCTCCAAGAGGAAGAATACGCCAGTGTTCCTGATTATTATTGAGAAGTATTCTAAGTAAATAAGAAAATAGTAGATTCATCATCATCATCAGCCGGAAGACGTCCACTGTTGAACAAGGCCTACCCCTTAGAAGGGGGGGGGGCATAATCCCCACGCTTGGCAGGCGGCTTGGGGATCGCAGTATTGGTGGTCAAGTTACAGAAGACGCTGCTGCCCATCTTCTGGATTTTCCCTTAGTCGCCTCTTACGACACCCACGGGAGGAAAAGGGGTGGTCAATTCTAGGCCGGATACCACACGGTAGATTATAAACTAAGAAATAAGACTATTGTGTGTGTGTTGGTTGGTTGGTAACTTGGAGTTGCCTAGAGCTTTCAATAGAAACCCTTGACGATATTACTATTGTGTTCTAGTTAGTAACACAGTTAGGTACGGAAGTCACCTTCGTTACGGAGAGAGTGGGTTAAGTACAGTGAAGGTGACCTAGAGACCTTTAGATATCCGTGTTAAGTAAATAGCTATAACAGTAATAAGTACCTATACACTAAACATTATTAATTTAGAACAATAATTAATAATTTTATACACATTACCTTATAAACATAACTTGAAGTGTATACTGTTATAAAACTGATTTGTCGGTCTAATGGTTGATATTCGCGACTGCTGAGCATGAGGTTCCGGGTTTGAATACCGGGTCGGGCAGTGTTACTGGGTTATTCCATTAGGTGATTCTCAGTAGCAGCACGGAGTCTGGATTTGTGCCCGGTTAATGGCAATTCTCGCCCCCTATTACATTGTGATCTATAACATAACTGGCGAAATGTGGGTGTACTATACAGTCACCTCTGCCTACCCTTTCGCAGAATACAAACGTGATGTTATGTTATGAAGTCTGTATACTACACCCACATTTCGATATTTTTTGTCATGCCAGTTAGGTCCCATGTAATAGGGGGCGAGCCTATTGCCATCAACCGGGCACAAATCCGGAATCCGTGCTGCTACTGAGAATTACCTAATGGAAAAACTCAATAACACTTTTGCCTGACCCGGGAATCGAACCCAGAACTTCATGCTCGGCACGCATTCTTTGGGGCCACTAACGAGGCCTTTTATTATAATATACAGGAGCTTCACTATAATATAGGTATCTAGCTACATAAAAAGTTTATATTAAAGGAAATGCCAGTTAAATATATCGCTGTCAGGAACCACTGTATACTTTATAATTACAATAATGACAACTATGTTAAAAGGTATTGTGGTATGTAGACATTGAAATTTCTTCCCCATCCGGTTACGAGCCTTGAGTGTGGCCGCAGAACCGGCGATTCTAACTCACACTCACTATACACAAAATATGAAACACATTAAAATTTACATCAAAGAAAAGTTATAATTTTTCTAAAAAGGCAAACGCATTACCTCCCTGCTGCCACTGCGAATAACTTGAAGGAAAATTTTGCCCGACCTGGGGATCTAACCTAGGAACTCACGCTCAGCAATCCATAAAGACCAACGAGAGTCTCTTAATATTTCAGAAAATGCGTCTACATGTATATATGGACCAGTTAAAGAACTGTTTGCTGTCACCGATTTTAAGAAAAAACCACTACAAAGGATTATAATTAAGAAAAAAAAAAGAAGATCAAAGCGGTGTATTAACGGAAAATAAATTTATCATTGATTATGAATAAATGATAAATTACCAATAAATATTATGAATAAATGATAATATCATTATTATTTATAATAAAAATTATTATAAATAAATGATAAAATATTTTCTACATGTATCTTCCATTTACTCATTGTTCCGTGCCAACGCTCGTCGCGCACTCTGATTGGTTAATTGTTTTATTGAAACCGCCGCAATCTTGCCGCTTATTTAATGGCCCCACGAAACTGTCGCCACATGACATTTTTATTGCAGGCTTAATCGTGTTATATAATCTATGTGTGTCAAGCGTCGTATGACCGATACTATTATAACGTGATTTTAAAGAAGAATTACAAGTGTAAGATAAAAGATGGTACCTATTTTGTCTAGATTTAATTATCAATTTGATGACGACAATGGCGCAATGGCTATTGGACTGCTGCAGGTTCGATTCCTGCACGGGACAAAAATTTGTGTGCCGCACATGTTTGTCCCGAGTAGGGCGTTTGTGTGTGCTGCACGTTTGTGAAACTCACCCACGATACAGGAGAAATTATTAGTTTGGGGCGAGCTTTAAAAAAATCTGCGATGTACGATAAAAGTTCTTTAGTAGTTTTAAAAATAAATAGCTAATGCAATCAAAGATATTATGGGCATATATGTAAAATAAACCTTTTTTTCACTAAAAACGTTGCAGTCTTAACTCGAATATATACCCTTACCATAAACTCTGAAAGCAGGACAGTTTACCATGTGGAAGCGAGACGCTGCATTACACATCACGTAGCGGCGTCTCGCTTCCACATGGTAAACTGCCCTGCTTTAAAAGTTCATAGTAAAGGGGCTGGCAGAATAGTTGGAAGCCCAACTCAATTGCCACAAGAAAAAAATACCTTTAATGAATATTTAAAAAAAAAAATATTTCGTTGGTTGATTTACCTAGTATTCATTTCTATGCAGAAAGCAAATACTAGTGTCAATCTGGGGTTCTTTAAACAAAAAACAATGTTTTGTCGTCTCCCGTGCTCTGGTCTTAATTTTATAAACCTCAACGTCCTTATATGACTTTTTGGTGCCATTTTAGCATGTTGCCCATGCTAAGCTTGAATCTAAAAAGGAAATTTGAAAAATGATGGACACGAGCGGGATTTGAACCCATCATTTTTCAAATTTCCTTTATCAATTTAGATTCAAGCTTAGCATGGGCAACATGCTAAAATGGCACCAAAAAGTCATATAAATTTGGGTTGGTATTATCGTTTCAGTGATTTATAGCTGTAAAGGTATAACACTGAGTTGGTAATCATAGATTCCAACAGAGAATACCTGACGTCACCCTTAAGACGTAAATACTAAAAGGGAACATGAAATTCGATGGATGCGAGCAGCGACACGGTGGCTCAGTTGGTTAGAGCAGCGCCACGGATCGGCGAAGGTCGCGGGTTCAAATCCCGCTCGTGTCCATCATTTTTCAAATTTCCTTTATCAATTTAGACTCAACGCCCTTAGTACGGAATGCCTTAGCTTTTCCGTCAGAACATTCTCAGTAGCAGCGCGTGTTTGGAATCGTGCCCGACGTAATCCACGTTTCCTTTTCATGATTTCCCGGGAATAATCGTTACTCATGCGCATGCCTGCTATATGTGCAAAGGTCTTTGAACTCACACCAGATTAGGAATGTGGTTTCCGTGTTATATGTTACTTTCTTAGATATTCTAAGACACCACTGAGTAATGGTTTCGAAAAACATCTTGAAGAAGGCATTTATTGATCTTAAATTAGCAACCATTGTGTCTAAAATGAGTTGTGGCATTTTAATGCATTATTGATTTACTTTAACTAGCAGAAAACGCGACGTTCTATGACACATTTGTCGGAACAAATATTTGTTATTAATGTTGTCAGCTGACCGTTTTTGAAAACGTCAAGTTAAAACGTTCCTCATGTAAAATACACCGTACCAACAGTAAGCTAGCGTGACGATTAAACTCTATCCTTCTCTACATGAGAAGAGGCCTTTGCCCTTCTTCTTCTTATCGTATGGTTGATGAACAACCTGATTTCAGAATTTAAATCGCCTGTAGGCTTTTGAGATGGCTTTACACACCATTGTAAAATCTCTCAGGTGTGTCGGTTTCCTCACGATGTTTTCCTTCACCGTTTTAGCAACTGGTAACTAATATATAGTACGCAAATGATTCGAAAAGATATTGGCCCTGCAATAGGACAATTATAGACTGTTATTTTTCATATTAAGGCTGCTCTTTCGAAAAAAGCTTGAAAAAAGCGTGTAGATGAACCAGCTTTTCGTCGGCACTTACAGAGAAATTAAATCTGAAAAAAATAGTTAGTAATCTACATGATATGATACGTAATTTGGTTTAGCCATAATTTTTCTATCGGCATCACATAACAAGTAAAAAAAACCCCAAATCACCTCCAAATCTTTGGGTTAAAACCATTTTACTGCTTCATTTTTAACAAAAGAATATTTAAAAAAATATCTACTGCTTTGCAATACAAAGGAAAGTGATTTGGTTTGGTTACTTTTTTTAAATATGTATTATTTTTATAGTAATAATTAAAAAATGCGTCCCGGTTAAATACTGCGTCTATATCACCCCCGCACTCGTCCACGAAGTCAGTGCGGGGCGCATCGTGTTGCTAGGTGGACGTACGTCGCGTTACGAGAGCTCAGCACTACGAAATAAAATCGTAAAATATTACTGCAAAAATTGAATTTTGTTAATAGGTACCACAGTAGATTTTTTCTGATTCTTGTATATAATTCATGTTTTGTAGTTATATTGATTGTACAGTTTTATTAGTGATTAAGTTTAGTTTGGAAAACATGGGGAATAAGCAGAAACGATTGAAGAGAGGTCTAAAAAAATATTATAAACAAAAGGGTATACATTTATCAAGGTAAGTTTTAAGTTTTATCTTCATAATATATACTAGCTTCACTTACCGTTCATAAAAGTAGATATGTACTATATTCAAACAAAGTCGAACGTATAATGCTTCTTTGCCATAGAGTAGTAAATGATCACAGAAGGACCATGTCCACACAATGACTTTTAGTCAATATTTTACATTTTTCTTTTCGGTATTTAAGTAAATATATTTATTTATTCTGATTAGTTGTGATTATTTGTGACATGTTTTTTTGCAGGTCTTGTTTAGCTGCAACTACCAACGAAAACTTTGCCAAAACTGAAAATGGTCCTGAAGTAGGTATTAATTATGATAATAGCTTAGGTACTTGCTAGTAATTTGTTAATTTATCGATTACTGGCGTAATTATTTTCAATAATAAACTATAATATATTAAGTTTATGTTTTTATTAAATATTTTTTATTTATTCATTTATTAATTATATATTAATGAATAAATAATAGATATATTACACAAAGAAATAAACTTGATAGGCAATATTATTTATGTAATCATGTATTCATTTTTTTAGGAATGTTTTGGTGAGGTAAATCAAATAAAAAAATCACTACCCATATGTAGTGAATCAGTTAGCTCTGTCAGAGAAGTTGAAGGTGATTCTATTGAGTTGGAGGCGAATGTGAGTAATCATTTTTGTCAGTAAATCTATCATAACTGTACTATTTTTTTTTTATTTTTACTTGTAACTATATATTTATCTGCATTCATTTTAGGCACAAGATGATTTGGGCATTCACAAACTACCTTCTCTACCGGTTGATATGATGACTCCCAAGCATGTAGTTGGGTCTGTTGAAGAACTTGAAGATTATTCAGCTGCTTGTGAAGTATGTATTATCGATTGTATCGGTCTTACAATGTACTTAAACATCTTGAATAATTTAATGTTACCTGTAAATCATACTAATTATTTACAGGTAAACACGGCCGAATCTTCTGAGAAAGCATATCAACTTGAAGGTCGAAGAATTTTCAATTTAAAAACATTTTATTCAAAATTACAAGAGGTATCTTCGCATGGACCTTTCAATTGTGGTCTCGGTAGCGTAGAAATAGTTTCTGAAAAACAAACCGGCTATAAATCAACTTTTACGCTTCAATGCAAATTATGCAACATGAAATTTTTCATCTCCAGTGATGAAGGTAGTGAAATGAACATCAACAATTGTGCAGTTTTAGGGACAGTGGCAATCGGTTGTGGTCATTCACAACTCCAAGAGCTATCTGCCTCTTTAGATTTACCTACAATGTCTTTCAACATGTACCAAAAATGCCATGAAAACATATCGAATATGTGGGAAGGAATTTCATTAAAAACAATGAACGATGCCGCCAAAGAAGAACGAAAGTTTGCCTTACTGGAAGGTCGTATAGATGAAAATGGTGTTCCTATTATTGACGTTATTGTCGACGGTTGTTGGAGCAAACGCAGCTATAGAAAAAATTACTCTGCGTTATCAGGAGCAGCGGTCATTATTGGAAAAAAAACAAAGAAGATTCTGTTCATCGGCATAAGAAATAAGTATTGTTGTATTTGCGCACAGGCACAGTATAAAAAAGTATTGCCTCGTGAACATAAATGTTTTAAAAATTATACAGGTCCTTCAACAGGAATGGAGTCATCTATACTTGTTGAAGGATTTAAATGTTCCATTGACATGCACGGGCTGATTTATGGAAGGATGATAAGTGATGGAGATTCTGCCACATATTCTAAAATCATTGAAACTCGTCCATACTGTAATACAACAGTACAAAAAATCGAGTGCAAAAATCACATAATGCGAAATTTATGTAATAAGCTATCACAATTGAAAACTGACACCAAGTACCCTCTGCGTTATAGAAAAAATATTACAGACCAAAAAATAAAGGCAATCAGATTTTCAATAAAAAAGGCAATTGAAAAGCAAACATCCGATTTAGAATCCGAGAAACGAGCACACGTTGAACTTCTTTATAACGATATATTACAGTCTCATATACATGCCTTTGGTGACCATAGTTCTTGCAAACAATATTTCTGCAATAAACCTAATACGGAAGACACTAGCGATAATGAATTTAGGACAAGCACTCTTTGGAGCAAAATTTGCCAAATTATATCAAACGTTGCATCTCACGCACCCAGTCTCATACATAATGTGGAAAGTAATAAAGCTGAAAGTTACAATAGCATAATCGCTAAACTAGTTGGCGGAAAACGAATAAATTATAGCCTGAAAGGTGGATATGAAAACAGATGCAAAGGTGCCGCAATATCCTATAACACTCGTGCATTATTATCAACAACATATAAATATGCCACCGGAAAAAGTCCTAAAGGAAAAGTGAAGCTGCTTGAGCAAAGAAGATTACTGAAAAAAAAATACTTTAAAACAAAAGGCGTGCGAAAAAGGAACAGATTATTTTTTAGCAAAGGGGAAGATATTAATTATGGTGAAAATTGTGCTAGAGAGGATATAGTTCCAGAAATAATGGAGAAAGAAAAAAATACTTTCATCTATCATTTAAAGAAAAGCAAAGAAGAAAGAGAAAAAATTGAAAAAGATACTATTTTACAGAGTTTATGCAGTGAATGGCTGGAATTGAGAAGGAAACTGTTAACAGCCTCTAACTTCGGCCGAATTATAAAGAGGCGTTCAAATATTAGTTGTAGTAACTTAGTAAAAGATTTACTATATAAAGATACCATTAGTCACGTTAAATCAATAAAACATGGGATTGAAAATGAAAAAATAGCTCTTGAGCAAATTTCAAAAGAAACTGGATTGGTTATACAAAGATGCGGTTTATTTATTGACGACGAATTGCCATATCTAGGCGCTACTCCTGACGGTATATGTGTAGAGGAGAACATGGTGGTAGAAATTAAATGCCCTTTTGCTGCTCATCAACTAAGTTTTACCGAAGCAGTTACTAAAAAAAAAGTACCCTTTTATAAAACTGATAAAACTGGTAGGATTATTATTAATACCAATCATAATTGGTATTACCAGATTCAGGGTCAGCTTCACATAACCAAAAGAATAAGATGCCTTTTTGGACTATGGCTGGGTGAAAATATTCCCATGAAAATTGATATTATAGAAAAAGATGACAAGTTCTGGAAAAACGTAATGGAAAATAAATTAACTAGGTTTTATTTGGATTGCGTATTACCAGAACTCATTGATCCAAGACATACGAGAAAAATGAAAATTAGAGACCCTATTTGTATAGAAAAAGCTGTAGAAGAAACCGCACATAAAAATAAATTACCCAAAAAAAGGAAACAAAATGATTTAAATCAAAATAAAAAAGATAATGAATTACAAGAAGACGATGTACAAAAGAAAACAGATAACGCCAAAGAGAAGAAAATAGAACTAAGGAAAGAAAAAGACGTAGAAGAGAAAAATGAAGACAACGAAAACGAAGAAGAAAAAAAAGAAAACATAGAACAAGATTTTATCTGGCAATCGAAATTTCCAAAAGTAAATATATATGAACACGGAGAAATAAGTGAGGATGAAGAAGTTCAACCAACCAAAAGAATAAAAATACTTGGTGAAAGAAACTTAAATTTTAGTGAATTTTAGGTATAATCTATTTGTTCATAAAAAATACAACATATAATATGACATACACTTGTGTTAATTCTACCTACCTAGCTACCTACCCTACCTACCTAGCTACCTACCTACCTACATCCAACCCTACCTACCCTATCCTACCTTCCTACCCTACCTTTCTATCTACCAACCCTACCTAGAAACCTCTCTCAGACTTTAACGAATATTTGATAAAAATATATTAGCTGAGTTGGTCCAACCATTCTTGAGTTTTGCGCTTAGCAACACATTTAGCCATTCATTGCTATTTATATATAATTTAGTTAAAAAGATACATCAAGTTGTTTATGAGGTAAACAACTTGATGCATCTTTTTTAATTTAGTTTCAAGCCAGGCTGATTTATACTAAAGGTATAGTTTCTACCCGCGGCCTCGAAAGCGTTTAACAATTTTATTCGAAACTATAGCCCGAAAAGTACGTCCATATCAATAGATGATAAATAAAAACAAAATTGGACCACTTTGTATGCGGTCACATAAAAATTAACTTTCACAATGAATTTGACCTTCTGTGATTTCGATACTCTGTGACGAGACAAAGCGCGGCGACGGCGGCCGCGGCGGCAACGGCGGCCGCGGCGGCGCGGCGCGGCGCACCTTTTCTGTTGCATGCGGGTAGCGGAGTAGCGCGGGGAAGGGTCGTTAGCTCCACCCAAATGCACAAGGTCACTAGCGTGAATACAAGCCTTAAATTATACATTTAGCATCAATCAGTTCACAATACAATTACGATAAGCCTACCCTTCGGCACATGCGCATCTTTTATCAGTGTAAGGAAGCTAGCGTCAATTTAAGGCCTACATACCTTCGTCCCCGAACTGGAAACAGGATAGGCAGATGTTTCCTGTACGCTTCCAATGTAAAAAAATTAGAGTAGGTATATGCGCATCTAGTAGACTTTTGCCATGACGCAGTGGAAGAGTTGAAATATTTGGTACGGCGGTTTATGATTAGGATTGTCAATGGATGCGTCATACGGAAGCTGGACAATGGACCGTTTGCTCCGGGATGGCCGTGGGAACACGTTTATTTAGGAATGTACTGCGCATGTGCCGAAAGGGTAGGCTTCTCGCAGTTGTATTAAGAACTGATTAAAGCTAAATGTATAATTGAATATTAAAAATAACAGTCAATAATTGTTCTATTGCAGGGCTATCTTTTCGAATCATTTGCGTACTATATATCAGTTAGTGCCTGAAAACGGTGAAGGAAAACATCGTGTGGAAACCGGCACACGTGGTAGATTTTTCACTGGTGTGTAAATTACACGTGCCTTATCTAAAACGCCTTTTATGTTTAATGACAACTCTATTCATTAACAAGCCAATGACAAGGACGAACGACAAGTATAGTTTATTTAATCAGCGATAAAACATTACTGCCTCATTGGTCTCGTAGACACTAAGCGTGACTCCTGAGCATGATGTCCTGGGTTTGAATTGCGGGAAGGGCAAGGTGCTAATAGCTATTGAGTTTTTCCATTAGTTATTTCTCGGTAGCAGCACGGAGTCTGGAGCTTTTTCCCTGAAATACACGGGACCTATAACATTGCCGTGTGGTATCCGGCCTAGAATTGACCACCCCCTTTCCTCCCGTGGGTGTCGTAAGAGGCGACTAAGGGAAAATCCAGAAGATGGGCAGCAGCGTCTTCTGTAACTTCACCACCAATACTGCGATCCCCAAGCCGCTTGCCAAGCGTGGGGATTATGGCAACCCCCCCGCTTAAACGGGGAGGCCTATGTTCAATAGTGGACGTCTTTTGGCTGATGATGATGATGATGATAACATTACTGGCGAAGTGTGGGTGCACTATATGTGCTCCTCCGCCTATCAACGATGTGTAAAGCCATGTCAGAGGCCTACAGGTGGTTCAAACTCTAACACCAGGTTGTTCATCAAGCATACGATAGGAAGAAGAAGAAGATTCTTTCTTAGTAGCAGCAAGGAGTCTGAATTTGTGCCCAGTTGATGGCAATACGCTCGCCCCTTATAACATTGGGACTATAACATGACTGAAGAAATGTGTGGACTAAAGGTATACCTCTGCCTACCCCTTCAGGGAATACAGGCGTGATGTTACGTTATACTTATATCGTTATACCAATAATATAAGGAGCATAATAATTTAAGATCACCATTTTTGTATGTGATATAACCTGAATGGATTAAACTTGTCACACAGATGGGCGAACTAGGCTAATTGTACTTCACACATTGGTATAGACTCTGGACTATACAATAGGATATAGGTGTGTTTGACAAGCAATTGGCACGAATCTTTATTGTGCTACCAATGATATGTCAAAAAGTATAGATACGTTATAAGCTAACGAAATGAACGAGAAAAGTGTTCCGAACTCTGAGTTCAAACTGCACTGTCTTATGTCAAATCGGACAGCAATTGTACTACCCAAGACTACAATTTTGCCCCTTTTCGAGTTTACTATACTATTATGAGTCTACCACATATTTTTTTAATCTTTTTATTTTTTAATGTTGCCCCACACTACGTAGTTACTCTTGTATCGTAGGTGCGTTTCACAAACATGAAATATCACCATTCATAAACACCCAGACTCGGGACAAACATCTGCGGATCACAAAAAAATTTGTCCCGTGCGGAAATCGAACCCGCAACCGTTAGTGCAGCAGTATAATCGGTAAGCCACTGCGCGTCAAATTACGTGGCGTATATTACACGAGACATTCTGCTAATAATGCCAAGAACGTAAGAACGTACCTGTTGCCTCAATTAGGTCATTATATCGAGTCTAATTCAAAAATCGATAAAAAACTAAATATACTACCATAGCGACGTAGAACAAACCATATAATTCTGACTTTCACGCCAAATCAGGCCTTTCGACCGCATTCCAATTTTACATGAATCGATTTTACACCGATTACGATTCTTAGTATATCGATATAATTGTTGTTCATGATTAAAACTAATCGCTCAATCGCATCACTAACGGGGCTTTTTTCTTTTTTCAACGTTTATAAAATTCCATCGTTGTTATAGTACAAAGAAATTTATAGTAGATTTTTGTCGGTTTTAATGAGGAGATTTTTGTATTCGTATATACTATCACGGTTATATTACAGATAGTATGACTATCGGGTTGCCTTAATTTACCTAAGACTTTGTACTACTTGAGAGCTTCCTCGAGTATAATATCTAAGTAAATCCAGCACACCCTTAGCGGTCATCATCGCTATCATCTTAGATGAATACAATCATAACGATATGACCTATTTCCATGTGACAATTTAGCTCATGCTGGCAATGAATCATTTAAAGGTTCTCGAGTGGCGACTACGAATCGGAAGACGCAGCGTTGGCAGGCCTCCCACCAGGTGGACTGACATCGTCAGAGTTGCGGGCAGCCGGTGGATGCAAATGGCAAGTTGTCGTTCATTGTTGCGCTCTAAGGGGGAGGCCTTTGTTCAACAGTGGACGTCTTCCGGGTGATGATGATGTTGAATGAAGGAACAACACAGGCGTAATTATAATGCTATACTAATATTATAAAGCTGAAGAGCTTGTTTGTTTGAACGCGCTTATCTCAGGAACTACTGGTTCGAATTGAAACAATATTTTTGTGTTGGATAGCCCATTTATTAAGGAAGGCTATAGGCTATAAAACATTCGAAATCCACGCGGACGAAGTCGCGGGCGGAAGCTAGTACTCAAAATAAAACGTAAACATAAATACTAGAAGTGGCGTGATGTCCACAATGAAATGCTAACACAGACATACTGAACGTAAAATGCGGACGTTTCAAAAGTTTCTGGATCAAAGAAATGCAGTAATTAGGGCGCATCACACTCAGCGGTCGAATACTCGGTATTAATGAATGAAATACTTGATTAGTCAGCTAATCGTTTGACACCGTTTCGGTTTCGTAATGTTATATTTTATACGCCAAACATAATAGTATTTCTAGTAAAAGTTTTGCTGGATAGGAAGTAAATATTTTTTAAATTAAACTTTGCAATTTCTAAATTAACGTCAATTAAATTGATAGCCGATTGGTATGACCGTTGGAATGCCAAGTCAAAGATCGCAAGTTCAAACCCTGGCACACACCAATATCTTTTCGAATTCAAGTGCGTACTATACATTCGTTATCAGTTGCCGA
This sequence comes from Abrostola tripartita, assembly GCA_905340225.1. NCBI lineage: Eukaryota > Metazoa > Arthropoda > Insecta > Lepidoptera > Noctuidae > Abrostola > Abrostola tripartita. The sequence continues at coordinate 7,523,773 of HG996512.1, forward strand.
AAACGGTGAAGGAAAACATCGTGAGGAAACCGGCACATCTGAGAGATTTTTCAACGGTGTGTAAAGTCATGTCAGAGGCCTACAGGCGGTTTAAACTCTGACACCAGGTTGTTCATCAACCATACGATAAGAAGAAGATAAAACAAAGCAGGGGGAGGGCCTTTGTTCAACAGTGGACGTCTTCCGGCTGATGATGATGATGATGAATAAAACAAGGGTATTCCATTGGGATTCTGTACCTAATTTCTGCCTGTCTAGATAAATTTAAATATCATTTACTAATTGGTACTTTGACTTTTTAAAGTGTCAAAGTGACTGCCTCGGTCTAGCAGTAGCAGCACGGAGTCTGGATTTGTGCCCGGTTGATGGCAATAGGCTCGCCCTCTATTACATTGGGACCTATAACATAACTGGCAAAATTTTTGTGTACAGCACACCTATGATATTAAAAAAGTCACATTAATACTTGCCTGGGTGTGAACCTGCAACCCTGTTCACACAAATCCGGTACGTCAACCGCTTGACACTTGGTTGGCATACCGAATATCTAACGAAATAACCAAATATACCCGAACAAAGCCGGGCCAGACCGCTAGTCGTCGTGAATTGATTGTTACATAGTAATGTTACCGCACAGCCTTGAACTGATTACCCTGCGCGGACGTTGACCCACGACAACCGAATGCAACCAACCTTGTATGACTTGTATGAGAAATATGAGAATACGACAATTTGCGATTATTGTATGATCAAACGCGCCGGGACTATCTTGTTGCTTGAGGATTGGGTTATTTAACATACATAATATCATCACGCCTGTATTCCTTGAAGGTGTAGACAGAGGTGTATAAACAGTTCACCCAAATATCGCCATTTATGTTATAGGATAGGTCTCAGTAGCAGCACGGAGTCTGGAGTTTTGCCAAGTTAACGGAGTTTTACTGGAGAAATCTTTTATGGACTTCCTCCTAAGGCGGATGAAGGGGTATGCCGGACTCCCACCGGCTAAAACCCCAGGGTGTCCTCCTAGCTACCCTACGTTGAGGGACACAGGATCTGCGTACGCTACACCCGCTAAACCTCTGCCTACCCCTTCGGAGATTATATAGGGCAAACTTCTAACTTGCGACCTAGCGATTCCACTACTGCTCTAGGGTCGCAGGTTCGATTCCCGCTCGTGACAAATATCATCAATATCCGCATGTGAATGTCATATCTTTTAAACTAACCAATACAGGAGAAATCCTTAGTATGGGGCAACGATTTCATAAAAAAATAATGTCGGCAATTAAGACCCACATTAAAATCGTTAATAAAAAAACGAAAAAGCGATAACGACGTACAAAAGTAATAAAAGATAAAGATTGTATTACTACATACACATTTGTATGGAAATGAGTTTATTTTTGGTGTATGGAACCAGATATAAACATTAAAAGTGATAATTGCGTTGGTGTACCCAATAAGGGTATCTAAAATGAGATCATTCTTTAAATTGTATGAGGTTAAGGAGCTGGCGGTGAGGTTTGTATTATGATTGGTGGGTTTGACTGCCTCGTTGTTCTAGTTCTCTCAGCTCGACTGCTGTGCATGAGATATTCGGTTCGAATCCCGGGTCAGGCAGTGTTACTGGGTTTCTCCAATAGGTAATTCTCAGTAGCAGCACGAAGTCTGGATTCGTGTCAAGGTGGACCGACGATATCGTTAGAGTTGCGGTCAACCGGTGGATGCAAATGGCAAGTTGTCGTTCATTGTGGCGTTATAAGGGGGAGGTGTTTGTTTAACAATGGATGGCTTTCGGTTGATGATGATGATAGCAATAGGCCCGCCCCCTATTACATTCGGACCTTTACTATAACTGTCGAAATATTGGTGTACTATACACCTCTGCCTACCCCTTCGGGGAATACAGGCGTGATGCTATGTGTGTGCTTGTCGCTGGTAAATCAGAATGCCAGGTATATTGTAATTACATAGGAATATTTGACATCTAAGTAGAGCGATGATATACGCATAATGGCTGGCAGCGGTTGGAAGCGGAAGGCCGAAGATCGAGCTCAGTGGCGTGCTCATAGGAGAGGCCTCTGCCTAACAGTGGACTGAGATAGGCTGATGATGATGATGATTTCAACATCTCGGAAGATTTCGAAATTTTGCATCATTTTTTCTTTTTCTTAACATAGTTTTAACAAGCAATTTGCGAAATAATTATGTACGCAATCTAAGCTACACCTAAACCTCTGCCTACCTCTTTGGGTCAAGTGAGGAGTACCCTTAACCGACGAGCGAGTATGAGGAATGTGATGCGAGTGAATGAGGCGCAAAAATGTGCCAGGATCGTAGGAAATGGTAATCCGTGGGCTCTGCCTATCCCTCTGGGAAACAGGCGTGACTTTATGTACCCCTTTCGGAAAATCCAGCATATTAGAATTTGCGAAATTATTATTAACGTACTTTAACTTACACATGAAGTCTTTGCCCACCCCTTTGAAATTTAAAGACGAGACGATATGTCTTAAAGAAAGTGTCAACTTTCTTTAAGACATATAAGCTAAATGTTAACAAAATATGGATAAACTCAGGTTTATCATGACTGATAAACCTGAGTTTATCCATATTTTGTGAGTTTAGATACCTAAGTACCTACAACTACATGGTATAATCTAGGAGAACCAGATTAAACAATTAATGTTGTTATAATTAAAGTAAGTTTAATAATAACAAACATTGGTCCTCTGGCCATCTTGGAATAGCGTAGCAACATGTCGTTTATTCTGAAGAAACAAGAGATTCACTTGCACACATATTATACAAATGTCCTCCTGACTGAATTTCGGTCACGGCGGCTTGTCTCAGCTGAGACTAGCCATCTGCGCAGGAGATATTATATTGCACAAGTATGCGCGCAGACACAGGTGCACTCTCTATTCCCTCACTCTCATAATCCGATGGGACGGTAGACCGACACGACCGGAGAGAGATCAGGCGCAGGACCAACGGCTTAACGTGCCTTCCGAAGCACGGTGGGGTCTCGACATGTGAAAGCGGTCACCCATCACAAGGCTGACCGCGGCGAGCATGGCTTAACCTCGCAGATCGACTGATCTGCCGGTAGCCGCATAGCTACGAGCCCCACACATATTATAATCCTAGTTTTAACAGACAGATTGTGCTGCTGGGTAGTTTGTTGCGCCGTTTCTTCTACCAAGCTATAGCACTAGGAAGCGGTGACGGGCGGGCGTTTTGGGGACTGTCTTGATGTAATTTGACGTGCAATAAGTCTTATTACGGTCTATATTGAATAAATTATAGTGATCTTTTATACTAAATATTAATATTATGAAGAGTTGGAGGTGATTGCCTCGTTGGTCTTTGCTAATTGCGCCTGCTGAGTATGAGGTTCGAATCCCGGGTCGGGCGTTAGTGGGTTTTACCATTTGGTAATTCTCAGTAGCACCTCGGAGTCTGGAATTGTGCCCGGTTAATGGCAAATGGCTCGCCCCCAATTACATTGGGACCCATAACTGGCGAATTGTGGGTGTATTAAACACCTCTGTCATTGCCTACCCTTTCGAGAAATACAAGCATGATGTCGTTCATTACCGGCTAGCCATCAACCAACATTCAATATTTAGGATATAACGCAGCAATGTAATGTTAAAAAACTGAACTAACTATATAAATAAAAAATTGTCCGTCTATCCTTGAAACCGTGCCGTGTGGTATCTGGCCTAGAATTTACCACCCCCTATCCTCCCGTGGGTGTCTTAAGAGGCGACTAAGGGAAAATCTAGAAGATGGGCAGCAGCGTCTTCTGTAACTTGACCACCAACACTGCGATGCCCAAGCCGCTTGCCAAGCGTGGGGATTAAGCCCCCCCCCCTCCTAAAAGGGGAAGGCCTTTGTTCAACAGTGGACGTCTTCCGGCTGATGATGATTATGACAATCTTTGAAACCATCACCTGATTTTAAACAGTGTCGATCCAGTTAGACAAAAAATCTAGCTCAAAAGCATTAACGTTACGTCATAGTCCAGAAACTAGAGAAACCAATTTTTTGTGTAGCACCAAATACTTCTTGTTGACTACTAATGTTTTTATAAGTGATACATTCTGACGACTACCGAAATTGGTTAGGTTTTTACAGTTTTTAGACTGTCTGTAGATACTTGAATTTTTCTATAGGTAATGCGTTTAAAAACTAAAGTTTATGATGTCACTCGAAAAGATGCTGCGTTAAAATGGAGCTGGGCTGGTCACGTCTGTCGTATGGTAGACGAACAATGGGCCAAACTAACATCCAACTGGACCCCTTAACAAGGGAGACGACAGCGAGGAAGACCCAGACGGAGATGGTGGGACAAACTCGACTAGTATATACAAGACTGGTCGTTGGTAGCTGGTTGGGAGATGTAAAAAGAGAGTGGGTAGGCCTTTACCCAGCAGTGGGACACTTTAGGCTAATAATAATAATGCGTTTGCAGATAAGTACCTTTAACATTGTTAATAGTAGAAAATTAGAAAGAGTTTTCTTTAGATAGAGACCACTTGTAAGGCTGTTCTTCTTCTTATCGTATGGTTGATGAACAACCTGGTGTCAGAGTTTAAACCGCCTGTAGGCCTCTGACATGGCTTTACACCCCGTTGAGAAATCTCTCAGGAGTGCCGGTTTCCGACGTTCACGATATTTTTCTTCTTAAACGTCTCCCCACACTAGTACTTTCCCCTGTATCGTGGGTGCGTTGCACAAACATGAAATGTCACATACACAACCACCTAGAATTATATTTAAGTTAGGTAGGTATATGCGTGTCTGGCAATACATGGGTGCCTGGCAATACATGGGTAACTAGCAATATTAGAGCATTCCTCTGCTTCATCCCCTAAAGAATACGGGGGCCTTGACAGTGATTAAAATAAACTGTTAACCCTATTACTTTACGTTTTCTTCTCATTTCTTACATTCGTCTTGTATGAATTCGAAATCAACCTCAAATATAATAATGATAGAGGTATAAGTAGGTAGGTAGGTACCTACACATATCTTGTACTGATTATAACGACAACAACCGAGATTATTTTACTGTATTGAGTGAAAGTATCATCAAAAGTAGAACAAGAATATTCTCATTCTCTTCTGTAAAACAGCTTAGTGGATTAACGTGTGGCTACGTGAGACAGCAGGTTTGATTCCCTCTTAATTACTTATTTCGGAAAAACAAATAGATACAATATTGACAAATAATTATGTATAAATATGTAAGTGAGAACGTTATCCACATCTTATTTAAGACTAATAAGTAACACTATGATCTGTAGTGAGGTACCAGGTTTGATTCTGACTTGAGAAAAATAAGAGCCACTATCATCAGTATTGATGACTGGCGCAGTACATAAAGTTAGAGATCACGCGTTTGATTCCCGTTCTGGCCAAATTGGTGTATGAACCAGACATTTCGAGTAAGGCGTTCATGCATGTGAGTTGCATGCCATTGCGTGAGCATATATTTTCCGGAACAGCGCCTATGTTTCTTAAAAAACACGTTAAAGCATCGGGTCCGTTTTTCTTTCGACTGCCTTCAGTAGATCTTAACAGCAGTGATAGCCGAGTGGTATGACCGTTGGACTGCCAAGTCAAAGGCTGCAAGTTCAAACTTCGGCACTCACCAATGTCTTTTCGAATTCATGTGCGTACTATAGATTTATCCCGTTGCTAAAAACAGTCCTATTTCGTCTGAAACAAGCCAACTACGTCGGAGATATTATAGTGCACAAGTGTGCGCGCAAACACAGGTGCACTCCCTATTCCCTCACTCTCATAGTCCGATGGGACGGTAGACCGACACGACCGGAGAGAGATCAGGTGCAGAACCAACAGCTTAACCTGCCTTCCGAAGCACGAAGGGCCTCGACATGTAATAACGGTCACCCATCACAAGACTGACAGCGCCGAGCACCACTTTACCGCGCAGATCAAGTACTCTGCGCGGTAGCCACGTAGCTAGGAGCCCCAAAACTTAAACGTAAGTATTAAATACCAGTATAAGTTTAAATAAACTAAACCACATTCGATAGTCTTAATGCCAAATCACTCAAGGATAACGTTTCAAGCGCAATTTTAACAAATAAAACAGTCATGAAAGTACATTCTGACCTTTAATAGAGTTAATACGTCGGTTACTAGCCTAAGTTTATCTCACGATTCGACACAGAACACAAATAACCATGGCAAATAGCGTAAAGAAAAAAATACTTACCAAAGCCACGTGAATGATGAAACACAGAACGGTATTACACAGCAACTAATGTCTTTAAATAATAACTACTTTATAGCAAAATATAAGAAATATTGTATTCTATAACTATTAAACATCTTCGAAGAAAAAACGGAAACTTCACACGACCCTTCCAAATGAACACGGAACGCGACCGAACGAACAAAAAGTACAATTAAAAATCAATGCACAGATTAAAAACCGAATGTGACGTTCACAAAATAGTGATGTCAAAGTTTCGAGAATTTATCGAATATCGATATGAACACGTGTTTTGTGTACGAGTGCGAAATACAGAGTGAGACTAGTGCTGCGCCGGCGACTTATCAGCGAGTTGACTATACTATCAACATTGTCAGTAAGATTGCGCAGTTGTAGAGTAATATCGATTTTCGATGATTACGCATTGCGGGAAATCGGGCGACAACGTGGGAATCGGTTTAAACGACACATCAATCTGAAACGAGGTTTAATTGTTATTATATTTTATTTGTAGTTCGTTCACCTGTGTATTAAAGGTAGGTTATGAGTGTAATGGAAGATTACAGTCCGTGGGAGACGGGCTGAGAATTAAATTACTTCAAGTCGCCGAGAAAGGGTGTCGAGACAAGAAATGCGGCATGGGCCCTATTACAGTAACAAGCTCTGGACTTTTGGGAGTCATCTGAAAACACAGTGCGTACTTTCATTAACACACAATATATAAAAATCTTACAATAAATAACTTTAGAAAGGTCCAAGTAGAAATCCTCATCGATGCCTAAGTACGTCCGGCGCACCCTGGACGACTGGCCCATCTCTAAACTGAAAATTAAAATACAGTTCGTATAGAAAAATACCTATAAACTTAATTATTATTGTATATTATATTATTAATAATAAAAAGCTGAAGAGTTTGTTTGTTTTTTTGGCTGACCCCGCTAATCTCAGAAACTACTCGTTTAAATTGAAAAAGTATTTTAATGTTGGATACTCCATTTATGGAGGAAGCTTATAGGCTATAAATCATTCGAAATCCACGCGGATGAAGTCGCGGGCAGAAGCTAGTATGTTTATAAAACAGTTAAACTTAATAGAAATACCTTACAAACTCCAGGTAACTTTCAAAATACATATAACTTTATTAGCTCTATGAAACCTGCCAAGATTACTAACAAAGAAACAGAAATTAGGTCGATTGGAACTCTAAGAGCTACGAATTTGACCTCATTCCTATTTCACTAACATACATAATATATTTATATACCTATAAACATATACCTAACGTCAAAGATATTTAAAAAATGTACAGATATGTTACTAGCGCGTTTCATTTTAAAGACTCGCAAACGGGGCAAGTGTAATCTTGGGTAGTACAATTGTTGTCCGATTTGACATAAGACTAGTACAGTTAAGATTCAGAGTTCGGAACACTTTTCTCGTTCATTTTTTTAGCATATAACGCATCTATACATAGACATATCATTGCCTAATGTACTGTAGGTTCTCTTTGCATGACTTCTTCGTATTGGCATGAGGACTGCCACATGGAAACAGATCATGCTGTAGAGATTGTCTTCAACAAGGATGGAAGCGAGTGGAAGCTCTTTCCTTGTTCTTTTGTTTGTAGTCCCATGTAATAGCGGGAAAACCGACTTATTTAAACACCTTTTCAAATTCAACATACTATACCATTATTCGTGGTGGCCTAGTGGTTGACATACCGGATTTCTATGCACGAGGTTGCAGGTTCAAACCCAGGCAAGTATCAATGTGACTTTTTCAATGTCATAAATACTTTCTTAGATATTCTAAGACACCACTGACTGACGGTGACGGAAAACATCGTAAGGAAACCTGGATTTAATTATCTGAAATCGCCAACCCGCAGTGAGCTAGCGTGGTGATCAGTGCTCAATCCTTCTCTATACGAGAAGAGGCCTTTGCCCTGCAGTGGGACAGTTATAGGCTGTTATTATTTATATTTTTATAACATTACGCCTGTATTGATCAAAGGAACACGAAGAGGTGTAAAGTACATACATTTCACCAGTTATATTATAGGTCCTAATGTAATAGGGGGCGAGCCTATTGCCACTTACATGCCACAAATCCTCACTTCGTGCTACTACTGAGAGTTACCTATTAAAAATCCCTAATAACACTTTGCCCGTCCCGGGATTCAAACCCAGGACTTCAGATCAACGAGGCAGGTTAGACAAATTAGTTAGTCTTACACAAATGTATGTAGTACCTACCTACATTCATGTTGCTTCACGTATGAACAAAAATATGATTCGTTCATATATATTAATTTAGGTTTTATACCGGTTTTAACTAGATATGCCTTGATGTGTAGGCTGTAGGCTATACAATGGTATTACGCAAAATATGACGTTCTAATTATGATTACTATTGCACTGTAATAAAATGTCAACGACACAATATAATCTAGGCTGTTATAATCTAAATAATTCTTCTATATCACGTCCTATTTAGTAAGTAGCGAGCCTATTGCCATTATTCGACTCATATGATCCTGCTAGCGATCTCAATTCCTCACTCTTGTAGTCTGATAGGATAGGAAACTGACACGATCACAGAGATCATGCGCAAAACCGATAGCTTGACATGCTATCCGCGGCATGGAGAAGAATGGAATCACTGTACTCGAAGAATGGTTACCCATCCAATAACAGGCCCTACCACGCGCTGCTTAACCTTACTAATCGACGTCACAGTAGGTATAAAGCTTATGCCCCTAAACTCTAAATATAGACTGGTAAGAACAGACAGACAGTTGAATACGGCAAAACGTAAAGATGACGTCATCATCATAAGTCGAAAGACGTTTACTGTGGAACAAAGGCCTGCTCCTTAACGGGGGTGGGGGGCCATAATCTCCACGCTTGGCAAGCGGCTTGGGGATCGCAGTATTGGTGGAGAAGTTACAGAAGACACTGCTACGCATCTTCTGGATTTTCCCTTAGTCGCCTCTTACGATACCCACGGGAGGAAATTGGGACATGCTATTCTGTAAAAAAATCTGTAAATTGTCTCTGTAAATTACCTAATGTAATTTATAAAACACAAGCTGCACCCCGCGGTATTATCCGCTACATTTTTTGGATATAAAAAGTAGCCTATGTGTTAATTCAGGTTGTCAGCTACCTCCACACCAAATTTTATCAAAATTGGTCCAGCCGTTTAGCGTGAATAATTAACAAACATACAAATACTCACAGAAACTTTCGCCTATACAATATTGTTGTATTGTCTGTAGGGAAAAGCCCAGATGACGCATATCATATTCTTCTCGAAGATCATTAAAAGAATGACTCTAGTTATATTTTTAACGACAATAAGTCATACTTATAAAAAGAAAAGCATAAGTCTTTGTCGTCTACAGATCGCCATTTAATTTGTCACGTGTCACTGTTCAAGGAATCTTAACGATTAACGTTATTAGAATGACGTCATGTATGTATGTGTGATCAATCCTAGAATTAGATTGTGATTTGGCTATTGGACTTAACTCCCTAGGAGCGAAATCTTCTGTAAACAATGACCTAAAAGTGAGTTCTTTAATTAATTAAGTGCCTATTATTATACATCCTTGCGCCATCTCATGTTTCCAGTACATCGGTTTACTCTGGCGCTGCTGCTGCAGCTGCGGAGACTCTTAAGCGGCGGAAGTATAATAAACTAATTGGTAATTATATTCTAGAGCTGTTTGGGGTATAACATACCTATCTGGCAAAACGTGGCTGTACCATATGTGCACCCTTGTCTGTGCTGTAAGTAAACAGCACTGATAGCCGAGTGGTATGACCGTTGGACTGCCAAGTTAAAGGTCGCAAGTTTAAATCCCGGCACGCACCAATGACTATTCGAATTCATGTGCGTATTATAAATTACTTATCAGTTGCTAAAAACGGGGAAGGAAAACATCGTGAGGAAACCGGCACACCTAAGAGGTTTTTCAACGGTGTGTAAAGCCATGTCAGAGGCCTGCAGGCGGTTTTAACTCTGACACCAGGTTGTTCATCAACCATACGATAAGAAACAGACCCCTGTCTACCCCTTCGGGGAATTCAGGCGTGATGTTATGCTATGTTACAATAGTAGGTAGGACTTCTCTTCATATCTACAAGGAGCGACTGCCTATCTGATCTCACAAGGCTCACAACCAAATTACTAGGTTATATGATACCCTAATTAAAAGACTGGATGTCAGACTTTTAGGCTTCTGACTACCCGTACCGACTATCAAAGATCTACAAATGATAGCTAGGGTCTACGGCTTAAAATGCCGTTCGAGGCATGAAAAAGGTCTCAGCTACAAAAGACCAAGACCTTTTTTTACGGACCGTAGCTAACGCAGCTTAACCTGATTGGATAGACCCCTGTAAAAACATAAGCATAACATCACGCCTGTATTCCCGAAGGGGTTGGCAGAGGTGTACGTATAGTACACCCATATTACGCCAGTTATGTTATAGGTCCCAATATAATAGGGGGCGAGCCTATAGCCATGAGACTGGTAACCGCTACTTTTCCTCGAAACGACCTGATTGGCTCAGTGGCTAAGCGATTAGACTGCTGCGCTAAGGGTGCCGGGTTCGATTCCCGCACGGGGCAAAAAATTATGCGATCCACATTTGATTGTCCCGGGTGTTTGTGTATGTGATATTTCATGTTTGTGAAACACACCTACGATACAGGAGAAATTCCTAGTGTGGGGCGACGTTTTTACAAAAAAAAAAACATCCAATTCACATATTTCCATGGCCGCCGTACAATTATATTCTGTCTTCGATCCATCGAACATTTCTACTTAGAAACGTAATACATTTTCACTTGCTGAAGCTATTCGATTGAATCCAATATCACATATTTCACTTCGACGAACATTTCTTATAGTCTAGTGCTTCTGTTTTATTAATAGTATTGATAATATTCACGCACGTTTTAACTTAGGGCTAGAGCAGACAGAATAAAGCTACATTTTTTTATTGATAGATATTTTGTCCAATGTCCAATGCCTGTAAAGTTAGTTCTCTAGAAAGTTCTTTTTATAACCACTGAATCACACCGATGCCGAGTGGTATCCGGCCTAGAATTGACCACCCCCTTTCTTCCCGTGGGTGTCGGAAGAGGCGACTAAGGGAAACTCCAAAAGATGGGCAGCAGCGTCTTCTGTAACTTGACCACCAATACTGCGTTATCCAACCAAGCCGCTTGTCAGGCGTGGTGACTAGGCTACCCCCCTCTTTTCTAAGGGTGAGGCCTTTGTTTAACAGTGGACGTCTACCGGCTGATAATGATGATGATGAATCACACTATTTGAGAGTGTGTTTGTATGTTTTGTTACTTCTTCAGGCTTAAACGGCTGGACTGATTTTGCTAAAATTTGTTATAGACGCAGCTGACACCCTGGATTAACACATAGGCATTTTATCCCGTAAAAAATGTAACACGTAACACCGTGAAGTGCAGCGTAATTATTGATAATTATGGTGGTTACAAATTCAAAATTATGCTAAGGAAGCAATTTCTATAACAGATCTCTTTAGGTGTCTTCCTGTCACTTTGGACTATGGGTAATAGAATAGAGAGTGCTCCTCTGTTGGCCCACACTTGAGCACTATAATATCCTGTTGCTCTTAATTGAGATTAGCTGCTGTCACCGGTACGGCCGTAAATTCATCAGCTTCCAAATGCCTCCCACTTAAGGTGGGGGGTTGCCATAATCCCCAATTCCCTATGCTTGGCAAGCAGCTTGGGGATCGCAGTATTGGTGATATAGTTACAGAAGACGCTGCTGCCCATCTTCTGGATTTTCTACGGATCTCCTACGACACCCAACGGGAAGAAACGGGGAGGTGGTATTCTGGTCTGACATCCCACAGGATCATTCCGTACCCGGCCGTACGTTTGGTAAGATAATTTTTGCGACAAATCGTTAAATGTGTGAACGCCCTAATAATTGCCTGGTTCCATTACTATCTAACAAAATGTTTATATAACTTAACAATGTATTTCAAGTGTGAGTTTTAGGTTTCATCCAGCTGAAATATACGGGTTATTACATAGTTTTTATTTATTATTTGTATACTAGTTTTTGCCCATGACTTAACTCCTGTGATACAAGACACAGTAACTATTTTTTCTCAACTGCAGCGTACTGCAGATAGACTGACTCGTATGTCTAGTGGTCGCATATAAAAAACTAACGGCGCCCCACGGTGTTACCCGCAACATTTTTTCAGGATAAAAAGCCTATGTGTTGATCCAGGGTGCCAGCTACCTCCATACCAAATTTTAGCAAAATCGGTCCAGCCGTTTGAGCGTGAAGTGGTAACAAAAACAAAAACACACTCACAAACTTTCGCTTTTATAATATTAGTGCTATTAAATCTAATCCATAACTATGTATAATGTTTCGTGTCAGATACGGATATTTAAGTAACATCAATTTGATTGTAAGTGTTAATTAAGATATAGACACTACCAATTGTTATTAAAATTGTTTGTATATCTTGTTATATTAAGCTATAGATTGGAAATATGGTAGACGGAGGTGTGATATGGAACGGGCAAACAGACAATTACCTTTTTATTCATAAACGAGGTTTATACCGGCATTAACTAAACCCCGTATTAGGTCTATCGACATCTGTATTCTTTTATAGCAAATGACAGTGACAGGTATAATTTTGATCCTTGATTTAAAATTGAATATTTTTTATGAATTGAGATGAATCAGAAATGATTTTGAGCTAATATTAGCCTAAAATCAACAACAATTTCTAATAAAAGACAACAGAATAAAGAACAATTTCTAATTCTAAGACGTGATGTTAGGGAAAAATAAAAAAGTAAGTGATAAAAACAAGGACAATTCAAAATGATTGTTAGTAAATCGCACAAAAAGAAATCGCATAGAATAATAAATGTATGGGGATCTTTTCCTTATCGTATGGTTGATGCACAACCTGGTGTCAGAGTTTAAACCGCCTGTAGGCCTCTGACATGGCTCTACACACCGTTGTAAAATCTCAGGGTGTTACCACACCAATCGATCGATAGTCGATCGATGCCATCGATCGACATCGGTCGACGTTGATCGATTGGTGTGGAAGCTTTAATTGATCGACGGATACCGGTCGACTAACCAATCGATCGATTGCCGGTCGATGGCATCGGTCGACGGACACCGGTAGACTAACCAATCGATCGATTGCCGGTCGATGGCATCGGTCGACGGATACCGGTCAACTAACTAATCGATCGACAATCGATCGATTGGTCTAGTAGAAACTATTGATCGACGTCGACTAATCCATTCTACCATCGATCGATGGCATCGATCGACGATCGCTCAATTGGTGTAGTAACACCCTCAGGTGTGCCGGTTTCCTCACGATGTTTTCCTTCACGGTTTTTAGCAACTTATAACTAATTTATAGTACCTACGCACATGAATACGAAAAGACATTGGTTTGCTAGGACTTGTACTTGCGATCTTTGACTTGGCAGTCTAACGGTCATACCACTCGACTATCACTGCTTAATGTATGTGGATGACATAATGTTTCGACTATTTTATCTATGATAATATTTCAATCCTATATAAATGTTTCATTCTATTCAATTTCTATTCGTCTAGCGTTACTTAAGCAACTTGTGAATGCCCCTATAGAGTGGGATGATACGTACCTACATCATTATCATCAGCCTATCTTAGTCCACTGCTGGACATAGGCCTCTCCTATGGCACGTCACTGAGCTCGATCTTCAGCCTTCCGCTTCCAACCGCTGCCAGCCATATTTTTTTTAAACTTCGCCTCACACTAGGAATTTCTCCTGTGTCCATGAAAATATCACATACACAAACACCCAGACTCGGGACAAAAATCTGCGGTTGGCAAATTGTTTTGTCCCGTCCGGGATCGAACCCTCAGCGCAGCAGTCCAATCGTTAATCCACTGCGCTATCAGGTCGTCAGTTTTGCGTTTATCGTATATCATACTTACATAATACTGTCTTAACTTAATTAGCAACAACTCAACTATATCCGTAACTAGGCCAACGAACCCTGTAATTACAGTGTTCTCAGAAGAGCACAAAGAACATTCTCGAATAATCCTGTAAGAGTCTATAAGCTAGACATTGATTGGACGTCTACCCTGTTATTACCCGCTCTTCTATTAATCTATTCTCAGTATTCAAAGGTTCGTTGTTAGCTACGGATTTACGAGGTTAAGCAGCGCTCGCTGAGGTTTGTATTTTGATGGGTGACCATTTTTAAAATATCGAGATTTGGGATACACACATCGAACACTGTCGTGTCTTGCGCTTGTTTTCTTCCCAGTCGTGTTAGCCGTACCATCGGACTATTATGTGGGTAGATATCTGGGTATGTATTATTCTGTGAAGTAAATGTGCTCTAATGTAGTCAAAGGTCGCAAGTTCAAACCCCGGCACGCACCAATGTCTTTTTGAATTCATGTGAGTACTATAAATTAGTCATCAGTTGCTAAAAACGGTGAAGGAAAGCATCGTGAGGAAACCGGCACTCCTGAGAGATTTTTCAACGGTGTGTAAAGCCATGTCAGAGGCCTACGCGGTTTAAACTCTGACACCAGGTTGTTCATCAACCATACGATAAGATGAAGAGAATGTACTTTTATTTTACGTGAGGCCAATGCGTTACGAGGGACTTGGGACTCTCCCTAATGGACCCAATAAGATCAACAGGGGCCTACCCACTAAAAATCTCTCAATGCCTGCTCTGCGCTTAAGATGGTAGGGAGGCCGGACAACCGGAGACCGCTTACAGCGATATCCACCTTGTAAGATAAATATACCCATAAACTAACCTAACTATTTCGGTATAATAACATACCATCTCGCCTGTATTCCCCGAAGGGGTAGTCAGAGGTGTATACTGTATAGTACACCCACATTGCGCAAGTTATGTTATAGGCACCAATGTGAGGAGGCGAGCCTATTGCTTATAACCAGGCACTAATTCAGACTGCATGCCTCTAAGAATTACCTCATGGAAAAACCTAGTTTCGCCCGAAGAGGATCATCACTCATCAGTCGCTCTTAGAGACCACTAGTCCAACAATGCTCCACAAGGCCACAAATAGCCACTGGGGGGTAATTATATCTTAATAACTACAATATTTATCTAATTACAGAACAAACACGTTCTATATTAAATAATAATCTGTCTCCCGCCGGGATTAATTATATTGCTTACTTCCAATTGGCGCCCAGCGTGGGACAATAGAAGTTGATACAAATATTGAGTAAATATGACTAGCCTTGATATTTATTTACTTTGTTTATATACTAAATATGACTTTGGATAGAATCGTTGCTAAGCTACTGACGCACGTGTCGATTAAAGCTTAAGCTTCATGAAAAAGGATGTTGTGCATTTTTCTTCATAGCGTATGGTTGATGAACATCCTGATACCAGAGTTTAAACCGCCTGTAGCCCTCTGACATGGCTTGAACACACCTGTGAAAAATCTCTCAGATGTGCCGGTTTCCGCACGATGTTTTTCTTACCGTTTTTAGCAACTGATTTCTAATTTATAATACGCACAAGAATTCAAAAAGTCATTGGAGTGTGCCGGGGTTTGATCTTGCGACTTTTGACTTGGCAGTCCATTCAGAGATCTGTGGCAGTCCATTTTTTTTTTCTCTGCCTCGCATGGTGTAAAATTACCTGTAGGTATTATAAAAGGAAAAAACAAGCAAGACAAAATGAAAATTTGGTAGTTAAAACAGTTCTGAAAAATACAACATATTTGAAACACTGAAAACCCCGAACATTATACATTATAATATTATTTGACTGGGAAATATATTATAATTTAAAATGAGCACATCTTTTAGTGATCATTTTGTCATTTTTCAAAATACATATAATATGAGCAGACAAGAAGTCCTTTTACGTACCTATAATTTTCTTTTCTTTTCTTTTGTTAAAAACCGTCGCCCCACACTAAGAATTGCTCCTGTATCGTGGGTGCGTTCCACAAACATGTAATATCACATACACAAACACCCAGACTCGAGACAAGCATCTGCTGATCACATTTTTTTTGTCCCGTGAGGTGAATCGAACTTGAAGCCAATTAGCAGCTTAGCAGTCCAATGTTAGCCTCTGCGCCAATCAGGTTGTCACAATATAAGAAGAATTTACCAATAATATTATAACATCATGCCTATATTCCCCGTAGACAGAGGTGTATTAGTGCATCCACATTTCGCCGGTTATGTTATAGGATCCCATGTTATACGGGCCCAAGTAACAAATAATAAACTTTAGATTATGACACGTTACTTACAGGCTCGTTTGTTACTTGACGGCGAGCTTATTGCCATTAACCGGGCACAAATCCAGACTCCGTAGTGCTTCTGAGAATCACCTAATGGAAAACTCAATAACACTGCCGAAAATCAGGAAGAATACTTCGATCTCTTAATCAAATATTTATAATAATTAAGATGATTTAACAATTATTGTTAATCTTCTTCTTATCGTTTGGTTGATGAACAACCTGGTGTCAGAGTTTAAACCGCCTGTAGGCCTCTGACATGGCTTTACACACCGTTGAAAAATCTCTCAGGTGTGCCGGTTTCCTCACGATGTTTTCCATCACCGTTTTTTAGCAACTGATAACTAATTTATAGTACGCACATGAATTCGAAAAGACATTGGTGCCTGCCGGGTTTTGAACTTGCGACTATTGACTTGGCAGTCCAACCGTCATACCACTCGGCTATCAGTTAGTAGGACAAGAACACATACCTTTTTTATTTATCGTCTACGTGATATTGTGGTTTGATGTGACAGGATTTCAGAACGAAAGGTTATGCAAAATATGAGACGTCACGTTGAATAATATGGCAATAATTGAAAACCTATTAGTTTTTCTGCAGAAAAAATCAAGCCTCAATTCACGAAAGGATATTTTTTCTCAATTCGTGATATTTGTTTCCTCTTTTTCGATAAATGTTCAAGAGAAGGGCGGAAATGATACATCTCTTTTGGCATGTAAAAAGTTTAAGATCCGAGAAAGGACAAAGGCTACTTTTTTTAATTCTACCCTCTAAGGCGTTAAAATAGGGATTAACGCGGACGAAGCCGCAGGCAAAAGCTAATTTTAGAATATAGGTAACTAAGTTTAGATTAAGATTCCAGAAAACGCCGCTTCAAATTTTCTAAAAATCTTAAACAAAGGACGTCGAACTGGGTCTTGTTCTAGGTTCAAAGTTCTCCACAGATCTTTGAACTAGGGTTTATGCTGACACTAAATAAATTCGGGTCAGGCGAAATACGCACTTATTTTGAGTGGCTTCCATTTATATTGAATTCAATAAACTTAGTTTATTTTGTGGAACAGTAGTTATTTTATAAGGATATTGCCCTGTGTTAGACCTTATTTCGCAGTTAAAATCTTGCTTGATTTACGTCCTAACTTGCTTAACTCCAAGCGTACCTTTCTCTATTCCTAACTATCTTCTTCTTTTTATCGTTTAGTTGATTAACAACCTGGTATCAGAGTTTAAACCGCCTGTAGGCCTTTGATATGGCTTTACACACCGTTGAAAAGTCTTTCAGGTGTGCCGGTTTCCTCACGATGTTTTCCCTCACGATTATAGCAACTGATTGAATACGTACATTAATTCAAAAAGACATTAGTGCGTGCCGGGGATTCATCTTGCGACCTTTGACGTGGCAGTTCAACGGTCATACCACTCGGCTATCACCACTGTTAAACTCTACTGAAGACTGTCGAAAGACATTGGACCCGATGGTTTACCGAGCTTGTAGACACAAATCTACGAAATTACTAGCCTAAAAAACAATATACGGAACCAATACAAAAATGGCAACAGATTCTTCACAATTACAGTAAATCTTCAGACAGACGAATGTTTTGAAGATAGCAGTAATGTCTGTGAAGAAAATCTCTCGTAAAATACCATTTAAAGTTTGACATTCACATTTTTTTCTCACGGTGCATGCAAAATGATACATAGGCATCGCACATCTGCTTATAAATAAACGATTTGTCCGATTTGTGGTGTAAAAACTGTACCTAAAAGATATTGATAAGGTATTGAACAACGGCTCATGAACTTTTTGACTGCCTCGTTTGTCTAGTGGTGGCAGAGCGCGCCTGTTAAGCATGAGATCCTGGGTTGGATTCTCGGTTCAGGCCATGTGATTGGGTTATCCCATTAGGTTTTTCTCTTAGAGTCTCCATCGCACGTGCGCTTTGGGTAGCAAGTTCGATTTTCACACCAGGCAAATATTTGTGACGTCCGCAATTTGTCCCGAGTTGAGGTGTTTTTAACCCCCGACGGAAAAAGAGGGGTGTTATAAGTTTGACCGCTATGTGTCTCTGTCTGTCTGTGTGTCCGTCTCTGGCACCGTAGCTCTGAAACGGATGAACCGATTTGGATGCGGTTTTTTGCATGATATATTTCCTGCATCCACCGCACAAGAGTAATTCCTACTCTAGAATGTTATTATAAAGACAAGTAATCTTGCTTATATTTAGCCGACGGTATCACTTTAGGCCCCATACATAAAAGTTTTGTTCGTATTTAATCCATGGGACCTAAATTGATAATTTTGTCATTCCTCGGTATTATTGACGTAATAAACTTAAAATTAAAACGACACTGGAATTAACGCGAACATCATGTATTTAATTATGGTGTGCTTGACGTTATTGACGTATTTTAAATTTGATTTTGTGTGAGTTTTGCGTCTGGCTGTACCAACTGTTGAGATCCAGGTGTTTATAGAAGAGACCCAGGTGTTGCCTAGACATTTTCATCCATAAATTATATATGCAAGTATGTCGTCATACTAGCTCATGTTTTACGAAGTCTGTCTGTCTGTCATGTCTAAAATTAGTACACAGTACGCTGCAAAATTGTACTTAAAGGACTAACTTTACGGAATAACTGGGGGTTCGGCACTGATAGTCGAAGTACAGGCTTTGCCTAGTTCGGCTACAGAAGCTTAATTCATCTGCTTAAAAACTAACTATAGCCCAAGTTATTATTGTATTATGTACTAAGTTTTTCTGAGATACAGATATTATAGTTGTATTTTAGATTTATACACCGTTACAATATTATTTTAAGTTGGCAACACAGTTACCTAAATTGAATAGAATTGAGATTATTGACTCACCGGGGTTAATTCGCTGTGATAGTAAGTAATTGTCAGTAGCAACATGGAGATTGGAATCTGGATTTGCACCCGTCCAGCATTAGGCCCTGAGTTCTATTTCTGAGTTGGGTAAAGTGTTAATGGGTTTTCCCATTATGTAATTCTCAGTAGCAGCACGGACTCTAAAATTGTGCTTGATTGATGGTAATAGGTTCGCCTCCTATTACCTCGGGCCTATAACATAACTGGCGAAATGTGGGTGTACTATACAATATACATACATCTCTACCCTTCTGTAGTCAAAGTCAAAGTATTTATTAGTGTGCTTTTTGGTGATACAATAGGTCTTAAAGCTAATTTATGGAACTCAAAAAGCTGCCCATTAGGCATACACTATTTAACATAAAGAAATTAGAATTAATAGTTATAATACGAATTAGAACACAATTTATTATTACTACAAACATTAAAATCAGTCAATCAAATCAATTAGTCAAGTTTTCAAACATAAATATGTAATTATTGTCGGTTTACAGCATTTTGTCAAGAAGGAATTCGTCAATGGTATAGTAGCATTTTTCGATAAAAAAATCATTAAGTTTCCGTTTAAATTGCGTCAAGTTCAAATCTTTGATAGCATTTGGGATTTTATTATATATTTTTGGAGCCATGCAGAGAATGCTTTCTTTGAGGCTCTTAGACATAATTCGTGTCGATATTCTGGTCTTGTAGATCAACAACGTTTCTCTGAAGCTTTGTATTGTAGTTTTTTATAATTATGTTCTGAAGTATGTCATACCTAAGTATGTAAATTAATAAGCTGTGTATAATTCTGCTTCGTCTAGAGTCTACACACGTGCACGTTTAATTTAAATATATTTTACAGGAAGCTTACAAACCAATACATTTTTTATTTGAAAAACTAGTTAACGATAGTTGCTATGCCTTCTACACATTCATACATATTGCTTTTCCGACTAAGGCATCACTAAATCTAACAGCCCCCTTACCATGATCTCTTAAAGTAGGACAGTTTAAGACGTGGAAGCGAGACGCCGCATTACACTGCACGTAGCGGCGTCTCGCTTCCACATCGTAAACTGTCCTGTTTTAAGAGTTCATGGTAAGGGGGCAGGATAGGCCCCATAAACACGTGGCAAAACGCTTTACGAATAGATATCGAATAGAATGATAAATGTATGGGGATGACATAATGTTTCAACTATGATATCGATGACATAATATGTCAAGTATGGGGATGACAAAATGTTTCGACTATGTTATCAATGACATTTATGTGAAACCCATATAGTTTTCATTCTATTAATCAATCGTTTTGCCACTTATCTAGGAGGGCAGATAATCCACAGAAGCGTCTAAAATTATTCCGTACAGGACTAGGCAAAGATTTTTAGTTTCTAATCCATTGTGTGGTCAAGCCAAAACCTGTCACGGCAACTTTATTCCTAGCTTGTTCAGTCAAAAGTTAACTTCATTCTAGTTAATTATAGTAAGTGCTGAACCTAGCTCAGACGCGTCATCTTAGTTATCACCTGGACTGTTGCCAGAAAGCTAAAACGGTTTTAAGTAAGTCGCTTTGTTTATGGTATGGGACTAGGTTCGATTCCTGTGCTAAGAGGTATTATTTTATAATCTATCTAATTCTTAACAAAAGGGATAAGCTGTAAGTTTAATTTTATTCATCTTGTATGATTGTGTATGGCTAGGGAAACCACTATTGTATTGGATCAGTCTGTAATGATAGTGTGTGTATGTTTAATAATAAATAAATAAATAATTCATTTTCTTTTAATCTTAATATGCAATTGCAATAAAGCTTGCAATGTACAATTGCAGTAAAGCGTAGATACAAAGCGTGCCGTGTGGTATCCGGCCTAGAATAGACCACCCCCTTTCCTCCCGTGGGTGTCGTAAGAGGCGACTAAGGGAAAATCCAGAAGATGGACAGCAGCGTCTTCCGTACCTTGACAACCAACGCTGCGATCCCCAAGCCGCTTGCCAAGCGTGGGGATTATGGCAACCCCCCTAATAAGGGGGAGGCCTTGGTTCAATAGTGGATGTCTTCCGGCTGATGATGATGATGATGAAGATACAAAAAATACCTTGACTGGCTCCATGCCTCGTTGGTCTAGTGGTCGCTAAGCGCGTTTGAGCATGAGGTATTGGGTTCGAATTCCGGGTCGGGCAAAGTGCCACTGGGTTTTTCCATTGCGTAATTCTCTGTAGCAGCACTCAGTAGAAGACATGGAGACACATTCTAAATCCAAAACTTTATTTAGGTAGATTTTTTTTCATTTAATTTTTAGTCCTCTTTCTTAGTAGACTGGCTCAAAAGAGTACCTATAGCTACTCAATAATTACTGTCACCAATCACTGTCAAATGATTGAACAATCTGCGCAGTAACACAAGTAGGTACTTACTGTCTGCCGCGCATATTCAATGTCAAGTAACAAGCCCACCACATTTTAATTCATATAACCCTACCCAACAGAACACTCGCTCACTGGGTCACCCTCCTTTCGTGTTAGCGTAAAGATACGCCTAAGAAGTCACGTACGCACTATTTAAACTTTTATCTTAACTTTTTGTCAACGTTGCATGTTGTCCTAACGTTTTTTTGTGAAAAGAAAAAGGTTTTATTACTTTATAGCGTTGGCAGTTTGTGGTGACGTTTGCCGATGGTCGTCATTAAAAGTGAGCTGTGACAAAAATGACGTTTGGTTTTGGCGGCAATTTTTTTAGGTTAGGTTAGGTTGAAACTTTTTAGGTGTTTGGACTTGTTCCTGGGTCGTTTCATGTTTTTTACCTGCTAGATAATTAGTTAATTAAGCAGGCAAGATAAAAAGAATCAAAGTAAAGGCTTAAGCAAATGCCTCATGGTAGTATATTTCAGATGTGTCATGGGTTTTTTGCTAAAGAAGTATTGAGTACAAGTTTTTAAAGTGCCCTGGCAGTAAGCTTGCTCCCTATTACATAATTATGACCTCTGCCTGCCTCTTCACAATTACAGCCGCAAAAGTACCCACCTAGACATAATTATTATGTGGCTTGCTGTTACTAAAATCATTACAGAAGCTTCCGCCCGCGACTTCGTCCGCGTAGATTGCGAATGCTTTATAACCTATAGCCTTCCTCGATAAATGGGCTATCTAACACTGAAAGAATTTTTCAAATCATACCAGTAGTTCCTGGGATTAGCGCGTCCAAGCAAACAAACAAACTCTTCAGCTTTTTATTAATAATAATATTGTTTAGATATACAACCAAAAACACCTAACATACCTCGTTTGTCGTAAGAAAAAATGGAATCTATGTAACTGACCCATCGTAAAATTAACCGCGCCAGGCGGCTTCCACGCGCAGATTGAAAGTTCTGCGCAGTAGCTAAGATGAGACCCCAACACATGCAAATCTTTATTACGCAGTGGACCGAGTATTTCCGTTCATTCAGCCGATCGCAATTTTTTCCCTTCGTAATATTATATGTTACTGTCAGATCATCATAATTTTGTCACACCAGCAAACTGCCATCAATTTTCCACCTTAAAACAAAGCCCACAAGTACTAAATTACGTTAGCAAGCACACTAAACTCGTACGATAAAAAACGTGTTCAGTTTTTACAACTTTTGTAAAATTCTAGGAATTAATGATTCACAATGGACATGGAATTCTTAACTGAATTGTACGATGACGAAATATATCGAGAATTGTATTTATACTGTGACGTATGTTACACACACACTCACACACATACATACTGTAACATCACGGCGTTTTAATTGGTGAGGTAAGCAGAAACGGTGCCACGTGCGACCTTCATTTGCTAGTGGTATTTATTTATGTTTTTATTTTGTGCTATCTCGTGTTGTGACTAGTGACTACCGCTTCTGCCCACACCGTGGGTAAATGATAGCGGGATAGTTAGAGTTTATAATAAACATTCTCCCTTTACTTATAGAATTCGGCTATTATTTACACGACTGCCAAGAAAGGGTTATGTTTTATCATTACCTAGCTTTCGCCCGCGACTTCACCCGCGTGTATTTCTAATGTTTTATAGCCTATATGCTTCCTTGATAAATGGGCTATCCAACACTGAAAGAATTTTTCAACTCGGACCCGAACAAACAAACTATTCAGCTTTATAATATTAGTATAGATTAAAATATACGCTGTCCGTTGGCAAGACAATAAACATAAACTTAACATCACGCCTGTATTCTCCGAAGGGGTAAGCAGAGGAATGTACTACACCCACATTCCGCCAGTTATGTTATAGGTCCCAATGTAATAAGGGACGAGCCATCAACTGGGTTTAAATTTAGACTCCGTGCCGCTACCGAGAATTTCCTTATAAAAATCCCAATAACACTTTTTGCTCGGGATTCGAACCCAGAACCTCGTGCTCATCAGTCGCGTTTAGCGACCACTAGACTAACAAGGCATCAACAGCCTCCTTAGACAAGTGGCAAACGCTTGACGAATAGAAATCGAATAGAATGATAAATATATGGGTTTGACACATGTCATCGATAACATAGTCGAAACATTATGTCATCCCCATACATTTATCATTCTATTTGATTTCTATTCGTCAAGCGTTATCCCACTTGTCTAGGGGGTCAGGCTAAGCAGAGAGCGACTGTAAGCTACTGTGTTTGCACTCGGATATAGTCGCTTTCTATTGCGGTTTATAATTAAGTGTAATTATTTTATTGTAGAATCGTTATAGGTACTTTACTAGTTACGCAACACTTTGAATAAGACTGGAGTTCAAAAAATTTGGTTAACGGTCAGCGTTCTTTTTATGTGACGGGAACTATACGTCTATTGCCGTCTCTACTTTTTGAAATGCAAACGACAGTGACAGGTATAGTATTTTTTTTAAACCGTCTACCCACACTGCGAATTTTTCCTGTATCGTGTGTGCGTTTCACAAACATGTAATATCACATACACAAACACTGAGACTCGTGACAAATATCTGCGGATCGCACAAATTTTTGCCCCGGGTGGGAATCGAACCCGCAACCCTTGGCGCAGCAGTCCAATCGCTTAGCCACTGCACCAATCGGGTCGTCTCTTCGGGTATAATTTAAACCATGTTTTTTTTTTATTGTTATAGACATAGATTATGGTACATTTCTCTACTTTATTCAAGGCTGATATAACATCAAACAACTCTGTCAACTCTGAATGGAGCTCAACTAGATAACGATCTATTGTCGTCATGATTGGGGGCTCGTCCTATCTGACGCGGCATACCTATGCGCTTGCGCAGCCGTAGTATAGTACGTGACGCATGCGTACTGTGAAGATCACAAGTGGATTTTGATGTTTGTGTATATATGTTCTTAGAATGGTAGGCAGGTGTGTTGACACTTATTTTTTGATAAGATGGTAGATTAAATTATGTATCTGGAATTCGGGCGAGTCGATTTATCATTTAACTAGTCATAATGTTTTTATTTTATACTAACTGCAACGCGCGGTGTTACCCGCTGCTTTTCGGGGTAAAAAGTAGCCTATTTTTTAATCCATGGTGTCAGCTACCTCCATACCAAATTTGAGCAAAATCGGTCCAGCCGTTTGACGTTGAAGAGGTAACAAACAAACATACACACAAACTTTCTACTTTATTATATTAGTGTGATGTGATAAGCTACAAAATAGTACGGAAAACGTTAAAGATATTATTATTATATTAAAGTACTTAATATAATAATAATAATTACATTACACAATACCACAATAAACTACACAGAATTTTCTAACAGAAAACCTTTATAAACACTTCTAATACCCAGGCATCAAACTTATGACCACACGGTCGTCGTACTACGTCGCAGGTCTATGTAGGTCATATTTAAGAAACTTTTCCGCACCGGAATCAAACCCGCGTCCGCACACAGAATGACAGGCAGTTAGGCACTGCGCCAATCGTAAAATGACATGTAGGTCATACAAATTAAAAAAAACATAGACATAACAAATATCTAAAGATAATAATTTGTTCCGAATAGATATCGAATTTAGGACCCGGAGAAAGACATTATTTTAACCACTACGCTATAGTAGATAAAACTGTTAATCATAACACAAACATAACATAATACAATATCACGCATAAACTTCTCGAAGGGGTAGACAGAGGTGTATAGTTCACTTGAACATCGAATCCTCAATAGAGTCTGGATTTGTGCCTGGTTGATGGCAATAGGCTCGCCCCCTATTACATTGGGACCTATAACACAACTGGCGAAATGTGTGGTGTGAAATGTGTGTGGTTGCAGTACCTACACACCTCTGCCTACCTCGTCGGAGAATACTGGCGTGATGTTATCTATAAACCCCGTGGGGAGTCGGGCCATAATAGCACCTCTTCATTTCCTCCCGAGGGTGTACTAGAAGGCGACTAAGGTAATATCCAGAAGATGGGCAGCAGCGTCTTCTGTAATATCACCACCAATACTGCGATCCCCAAGCCGCTTGCCAAGCGTGGGGATTATGGCGACCCCTACCCTAAAGGGGGAGGCCTTTGTTCAACAGTGGACGTCTTCTAGCTAATGATGATGTGTGATCATAATTTATCATACGACTAACTGCGCCCCGCGGCGTTACCCGCTACATTTTTTAGGAATAAACAGGCCCCTTACCATGGCCTCATAAAGCAGGACAGTTTACGTTGTGGAAGCGAGACGCCGCATTACACTTCACGTAACGGCGCGGCGTCTCGTTTTCACACCGTAAACTGTCCCGTTTTAAGAGTTATAGGCTACTGCCCAGTAGCTTATATATAATCCAGGGTGTCAGGTACCTCCATACGAAATTTTGGCAAAATTGCTCCAGCCGTTAGATCGTGAAGAGGTAAGAAACATACAAACACACTCACAAACTTTCGCCTATCAGTGTGACAAGTGAACGATCTTGCTACACCTGTACCGCTACTCTGCCTATAACTGGATTGAATTATGTATATTCGGGCAAAATCCAATCCTGGGCTGTAACAGAGAATACAATGGTTAACCACTGTTACCAAACTTTTGCAGTAACTTGAAGTTTTTACTGATCCGGAATGACATTGAGAAGTAGAAAGAAGAGTGACACAGCAAATTTATAAGGCGAATGTTATTGGAATATCGGGAAGGGGAAGACCTCGGCGAACATACTTGGACAAGATCGGAGATGTTCTACAAAAGGGTCAAGTGAAGAGTACCCTCAACCGACGAGCGTGTGTGAGGAATGTGATGCGAGTGAATGAGGCGAAAGAAGTATGTCAGGATCGTAGCAAATGGAAATCCGTGGTCTCTGCCTACCCCTCGTGGAAATAGGCGTGACTTTATGTATGTATGTACATTGAAGTAGATACAATAGTTTTAAAGTGTTATAAGTGACTATAAATCTAGCCTCTCTCATGTAAATGCTATGTTTGTCCATAAATTGTCATAACATAACAACTTACAACACGCCTGTATTCCCCGAAGGGGTAGGCAGAGGTATAACACCTAAATTTCGCCAGTTATGTTGTAGGTCCCAAAGTAATAGGGGGCGAACCTATTGCCATGAACCGAGCCAAAATCCAGACTCCGTGCTGCTAATGCGAAATAATAATAATAATAGCCCATAACTGTCCCAGGCGAAAGGCCTGTTCTCATATGGAGACCTAATGGAAAAACCTAGTAACACTTTGCCCGACCCGGGATTCGAACCCAGGTCCTCATGGTCAGCAGTCACGCGACCACTGGACCAACGAGGCAGTCCTCAGTTTTTCTTCCAATAAATTATTTGGATTTGATTTGATATGACTGCCTCGTTGGACTAGTGGTCGCTAAGCGCGACTGCTGAGCAAGAGGTCCTGGGTTCAAATCCCGGGTCGGGCAAAGTGTTACTGAGTTTTCCATTAGGTAATTCTCAGTAGCAGCACGGAGTCTGGATTTGTGCTCGGTTGATGGCAATAGGCTCGCCCCCTATAACATTGGGACTTACAACATAACTGGCGAAATGTGGGTATACAATATGTACACCTCTGCCTACCCTTTCGGGGAATACAGGCGTGATGTTATGTTATGTTGATATGTATTAGACTTTAGAATATTACCTCATAATTATATCTATGTATATTGATTGTATCTATGTGTATATACCTGTCTATGTGCTGTGAACCTTATGTAAATGAACAGATTACACTGTTTTTTAAACATAAATAAAATAGATAACTTTCAGAGAGACAAGACCATAGTTTTTTGGTTCATACGATAATAGATTTTGCGACTCTTAGCATGAAAAACTGAATATAGAGCTATTTTGCTTATTTAAGACTCTACCAGACCATTATTCAGGAGCCTTTCTCATTTTCTCAGTCTCACAGCGGGCAAAGGCATTTTCTCATTTTAATCAAGGATCGAGCATTGATTTCCACGCTTACAGATTGTAAATTCACGATTTGATAAAATAAAAAAACAAATTTCTTTATATCGAAAGGGTTTCATATATTGCATCAGATTACTTACGATAAAAAAAACCCAAGAAATCTACTAAGCATGACTAGTTTAAAAAAATGCGTCGTGAGCAATCCCGAAATACGGACAACAGATTTCCGGCAAAAAAAGCCTCCATACTAATTAATGAACAGCACTATAGCTAGGGATGAGCCTTCCAACGGCCTGTTGCTATCCTAAAAGGTAA
Organism: Abrostola tripartita; assembly: GCA_905340225.1. Lineage (NCBI taxonomy): Eukaryota > Metazoa > Arthropoda > Insecta > Lepidoptera > Noctuidae > Abrostola > Abrostola tripartita. The sequence goes on from HG996512.1 coordinate 7,551,954, forward strand.
CAACCATAAAGATAAAAGATACGGGCACAGATGTGCGGGAATCCCACGAGGAGAATTCTAAGTACCGTTCTTAATTCTTATTAAATCAATTCGAAAAGATTTTATCTTTTGTAAGAATTAATGTCAGCCTAGGAAAATTACTGTGGAAATTAATTTTACTGACGGCTTTTTATGTGAATATGTGTTTCATCATCATCATCGTCATCAGCTTATTTCCGTCCACTGCTGGACAGAGGCTCGATCTTCGGCCTTCCGCTTTTATAATAATTGGAATATTTCTTGTAAAATAAATTTTGCTCCACAACAATTTCAAATTGAGTTTTAGAAAGCTTAAAAGATTATAAATATGTTATTTTACAGATAAGTCAGTATATATAATTACGTCACTATATCAACAACCCCACAAAACATCCCTTTACACTACTAATAATCAAAAAACAAAGAAACGCCTTTACCTTTGTACATTAAAATCAAAAGTACACCACATACGACTTAAAAAAATCCAACAAAAATATAAACTGTATCAGAAATAAACAACCGCAAAAAACACCCCTTTACACACAGCATAATTAAAAACCATAAAAAACTTACCTTTCTACAAAATAATAAAAAAAACGCGCATCACCAAAAAAAACCAACAATAATATAGCTAATTAATTGAAATTCAACGTCAAACAATTAGCATCACTATTTAAAAAGTAGTAGGTATAGAAATTTCCTTGCGAAAGCATTATTATATACAGCCAGTCAGTAGATACTTACCTCACTAGACCGCCCCGGACTATATAAAAGGGAGATCGCAGGAATTTAGTCATACCCCTGCTAGTATTACAGCAAGAAACACCTCGGTTTTTTAGATTTTTCTAACGTTTTATCGTGTTTTGTGCGCTCGAGATTAATAAGGTTAGTTTTCATTTTTATTTTATTAATTACGGTTTTCGTGTGTTATGTTTTGTAATAATAAACCAGCTGTGAAATTTTCGTTTAAAAAAATAATAATTTCGATTACAATTTATTGGTTAAATCTAACAACAGATTTTTATAAAGATTTTTTGCAATTGCTTTTAATAACTAATCAAAAATAAAATGACGATTCGAAATTACTTTCTGTGATAAATTTCTAATTTCAATTCAATTATCTAGTGTCTTAAAAATATGTTTTCAAAAAACCATTGAAAATTATGAGTAAAAACTTACCATAAACATTTTCTTAAACATTTTCCTCACCAAAGTTTAACACTCAAATAATAATTAATTTATCATCACAGTTCTTGTCAATAACAAGTTTATTTTATTGTTCTTTAATGTCTTGAATGAAACAGATTACGCCAGATTCATATTAAAATCGTTCGGTTAACACTAGGACCAACCTAAGGTACACGGCGCTTCCAACTGGCACTGACTCGTGCCTACCGAATTATAATTATAACGAGCATACGAGAAATGCCTTGTTACGAACCAGACATTCCATTCTTCTGCTTATAAATCATTTACAAACAGTGTATGAAGCATAAAAATGATAATATAGGGATTAAAACTATGTACCCACGCAGGTAATCTATAATTTTATCCACTTTTATCCTGTACGGATAAATGACGACATAGCAAATTATATTACACGTTACATTGTTCTAATGAGTTCATTATATCTAAATGTAAATGGTAAATCGAAGACTGCTACCAGATCGGTATTGTCAAGAAATAATAAATCTTATGCTGTACAATCATCCGTATGTAACTATCAATTTATCTGATTAAACGGCGGGTGTATCGAAGTGAAGTTAGTTGTCCTATATTGCAATAAATTGAGTATAGATTAGTATCTTAAATGTGTTATATAGCTTCCGAAATCGTCTATCAATCTTTGTGTTACCTTATCGTGTCGCCTTCACCAATCCCTTACCTGTGGAGGACTGGGTAAAGAAAACGTAGAAATTAATATAAACGCGTGTAAAAAACGTTCAACAGAAATTCTGAAAGAAAATGTTTGACGAAGAATTTACGATAACGAGGAAATTATCAGGGACTAGTAGCACAATTTTTTTAACCTCTTTGACTGCCTCGTCGGTTTAGCGGTTGCTAAGGGCGACTGCTAAGCGTCAGGCTATGAGGTTGATTCCCGGTTAGGACAAGTCTTACTGGATTTTTTTCAGTAAAACTTCTTTAAAGCAGTCCAGGTTTGTTTTCGGTTGATGCAATTTGCTCCTATAACATTGGGACCCATAAAATAATTGTCGCAATGTGTGGCAATGGTCTATCTACCATGATGGTTACCTCTGCCGACCCTTTCAGAGATTACATAGATAGATTATGTTTATTCCAATAGATTTTGTACCATTTGGTGCAAATTAATTAACCCACGTGGTACAAAATCTTAATGGTGCTGTCATTCATTCGAATTGATGCTATGTTTTCCATACTGTACCTATGTTCATATTTAGTATACAATAAAGAGAAATCTATTATTATAATCGTATCTAATGTGTCAAGTTTTATCTGTGATCCTCTGGCAGTATTTGACGATTATTTACTTAGGGCGGGTTGCGTCAACGGTCAACAGTCTGTTAACGTTACAACGATTAAGATGTTTAACGCACGTAAAATATGAAGCGTTGTTTCATGGCATAAATAACCCGGTTATCAACGTTATTAGGGCTGCAAATAAAAAACAAAACATTCTTGTTATTAAGGCTGGTAGAAGAAATCAAAATTCGTATCGGCATTTTTTAAATAACGTGTGCGTCAAGTGAAGCTGAAGCAATAAACTCTAACCCCCTCATTCATAAAAAATACAATTATAAACCACGGATTAATTTGTCGGTTTATTACTTAAATTCTAGCAAATAAATATTTTTATTCTATTCTATTCTAAATTATACGTGTCACTGTCGTCTGTCATAATAGACTTAAAACAGGTTTAATTATACAGGTATTAGGTATCTTCGTTTACGAATAAGAGAGTAAAAGTGGAGACCGGTTTTATATTCCGGAAAAATTGCAGTAAAATTTCACGCGAGCCAAAGATGAGTGAAATATAATCGATAACTTAATCATAGTTATATGAATAAATAACAATTTGACAGACTCGGGGATCGAACCTAGATCAGGAGTCACGTTTAACCATTTACTACAAGATCAACAACTTACATCAAAATTGTTAATATTTAATATTAGATTTACATATAACAAGATGTCTGCCCTTCATTCCGCCTACGGATTCTGAAGAAATACAACAAGTAATGATTTATAGAAATCTATTTTCCGGTACCCAGGAAATAACTAAACAAGCGGGTCTATTATAGATTAATTAAGCGTGTTTTATCGACATGGGAAATCATCTAAACATGTGTTTCTTATAAGATAATGCACAGATTTGTAACACGTGTTTTGTTATAGACATCAGCCCCATACCATGAACTCTTAAAGCAGGATATTTTATCTTCTTCTTATCGTATGGTTGGCAACCTGGTGTCAGAGTTTAAACCGCCTGTAGGCCCCTGACATAGCTTTACACACCGTTGAAAAATCTCTCTGGTGTGCACGTTTCCTCACGATGTTTTCCTTCACAGTTTTTAGCAACCGATAATGGGTTTGAAATTGTGACGTTTGACTTGGCAGTCCAACGGTCTTACCACTCGGCTGTCAGTGCTTGACATTTTTAATTATAGCAGAAATATCTTGCTAAGCGAGCTTATAATATTTCTCCTAGTAAACTATAGGTAATTTCTATGGATTTGCGCCCGGTTGTTGGCAATAGGCTCGCTCCCTATTACATTGGGACCTCTAACATTACTGGTAAAATGTGGCTGTTCTATAGGTACACCTCTGCCAACCCCTTCGCGGAATGCAGGCGTGATGTTAAGTTAATTAAAAAAAAACTTTTTAATACGTATCCTTCTATAATATTATAATTAAAAATAATTATGTATTTATTCACAGTATAAGAAATCATTAATTCATGTTGAGTGAATCGTTACTAACTTAACAAAATTTTCTTTTTCAGGCATCTCAATAATCACCTAGCGACATCTATTATCGAATAGCAACAATGATGAACTCAATATCGCTACTCGTCGCTCTCCTAGTGTCGCTACAGTGCACTTTCCAAGCGAGTGCGCATGTCGACAACAGGAAAAGATTGGACAACAATATACAACCTAATGGTATGTATATATCATAAACTATAACAGACTCATTTTTAACCGACTTCAAAAAAGGAGGAGCTTATGATAAGTAACGGAAAGTCATCTAAAATCAGTCACTTAATAATATTTTTTCTTATCAATTTGGCAATCTCATTAGCTAATTAGAAACAAATTTATGGCTTAAAAGTTTAAGCTAGACTACCTATAATATATACTTTAAATTAAAGTGAATCTTTCCTAATGAAAATAAGACCAAATTAAGAAACAAACTAATAATACAAAGATGGTTAATCCTACTAATTAACCTGTATTTCTAAACGGAATTCAGTAACCAAATGCCGCCAACGCAGAAATTTTTGAACCCTTTTCTCATGGCCCCTTTCTCAAAATTTCTTAAATTTGACAAGCCGCCTTTATGAAATCATCGCTGCTTCCAGAGATATTACATATTAAAATATTCAGAGAGGATTGAATTTCATGACTTCCCTGTCGCCTTGTTGAGACTTAGGCTCTTTATTGTAGCGATACACCGCAACTACTCGCGTTTACTCTGGCATGATATTATACGATAGGTACATCGATTTGTTGAGTTATATGTACCTACTTACTAGTTTTGACTGGAGCTTATAAATCCATCGCAATTGATCACCTAGCAATATATTTATTTTTGATTTCATTGTAAAAAAAAATTCATTTGTTTTTGTCGTTTTATAAGGGATTTAAATTAAATTATTTCTTTCTTTCTGTTTATCTGGTCATACCATATTTATGGCTTTTTGTTTGCAATCCTCTTTTCGTGTCGATTAAGGGCTCCCACACATAACTGCGAAAACGGATCGCAAATATCTGCGAGCTGCAGCGAGCAGGATGTATGGATTTCCTCACTGCAGCTCGCAGATATTTGCGATGCGTTGCGAATTCGCAGTTATGTGTGGGAGCCCTTAGGTAATAATGATACCACGTGATACAAAATAAAATTGTCTTCTAATATAATATCTACCTATATTTTGTCATATTGAATAAGTATTAACTATTCAGCGATAGTTTACAATTGAGTAATTATAAAAATAGATTGAGGTGATCTGGAAATCGTAAATTTTTATCTAAGGTTAAGATAAAACTATTTTTAGGTATCTATTAATCTTTTAAACTTAGGGCCAATTTTTCGATCGGCAGATAAACTATATTCAAAGGATAAAACTGTTAATTTCACAGTTAATTTATGAACAATATGCCAAAACGTCTAATTTATTCTATTGAAAAAATCATCTGACTATTGATTAATCAGCCCTTAGTCGCAGATTGAATAAGACTATAGAAGATCTAACACCTAACTAACGTACCTACCTATCTGACACAAAATTGTAGGTATGACAAAGTTTACAATTCAAAACCCAATACTCAAAAAATCGCATCATAAATATTTGAACACGCTGTTTTATTCAGAGGTGAGCAACAGCTCAAAAACATTACGTATTCGATTAATGATTGATCATACTTTGTAATATTGAAACTCAGACTCGAGAAGTTTGCAATTCAATCGATATCCCCGGATCAGTCCAGGAATATGGACATTATGCCTGTAACATTTAAATGTGTAATTGTCTGCTCCAAAATGACATGAATATTTTTGGTTTAGATTTTTTATTGATTCGATCGATTTGTGTTTTATATTTTGTTTATGGTAACAAAATGTAGTTTATGTAAAATATAGGCAATAAAAACTTGCATAGATTTCGTTGCTAAAGCATTAGGCAGCATTTCGATATCAAAAAATTGCGAAAACAATAATCGGTCTGTTTTGAAATCGACTTTTTTATTTAGTCCTGCAAATTATCGACCGAATTTTCTAAGGTATACAAATCCCATTAAACCCCTTTCAGCCACTTAATCTTTTAACAGTTGAATTATGAAAAGCTCTAAGCTTTTTACAGTACATTCTCAAAGGCCACGTTACAAGGAAACAGATAGCATTGCTGTATAACTAGTCTAATAAACTTAGATTTCGATATCTAGTATTCACGTGTCAAAAAATTACCTTTGTTTTTCTTGAGGAAAATGCGTTACTTATCCCCCGCCGCTGGGTGACGACGGGGGTATATGGGACTCTCCCCCATGAACCCAATAAGACCCACAGGGGCCTACCCACTAAAAACCACACAATGCCCGCTCTGCGCTGATATGCATAATTATAATTGTTGGCGCCCTTGCTATAATTACCGCCTATTATTCATACGCCATCGTGAATTGGCTAAGAAAAAATGTCAAGGCGCATTTAACTTTTTTATTAGTCCTCCGTCATTTTTACCCACTTGTTTTTTTGTATCCAACTATCCACGTCACGAACATTACGCTCCTATTATATTATTGTAAAACGGATAAAGTACCGAATTATATTGTGTTATATCTATACGGGAGTTTCATTGAAGCCCACTGAAGCCCCATCAATAATTATGTATAATTCACTGTTTTAATTTATATTCTCCGGTTGGTCGTTTAGAATTGGCGGTCAGTGTCACATTTTGTGACACACAACATCGCACATACATTCCTCTGAGTTCACACTTCTTCGCATTTCTGCATATTATAATAATTAATCACCCTTACCTCAACTCTTCCAGTGGCCTCATCAGGTAAACGTCGCCTGACCGACATGCTGCGCTTCAGGAGCACGCCGCCGGAGACCGTCCAGTTCGAACCCGGCACCCGACTGGTCCTCAAGTGTGTGGTGTTCGGAAAACCAGCGCCTTCTATCCAGTGGCTGAAAAACGGAGAGCCCGTTGCTGATGTGAGTTCTTTAAAACTTATTCATCATCAGCTGTAAGACGTCCACTGTTGAACAAAGGCCTCCCCACGAACGCCACAATGAACGACAACTTTGAAAGATTGATTGATTGTACTTACAATTATTATTCAATGGTAATTTTATTTGTACAATAATTTGAGATTAAGGAACAGTATTTTGCGGGAAAATAATCGTCAAATGTGTTCTCTTGCGTATGTTAGAAAAAAATTCAAATAAGACATTGAAAAAAAACTCAATCATCACATAGACATAGACAAATTCACGCCTTTCTCTCAGAGGAGTATGCAGAGATTACGAATAAAAACTTGCTTTAATTATCCTTAAACATCGCACTCAGCTCTTTTTTATTATAATTTTTCCTTTTTCTGTTTTCAGTATGAAGTCGAAAGCAACGACATCTTACCTGCTGACCCCTCCAGCATCGCCGAGATGGTCAGTAAGCTGATCGTGACGTCATCAGTATCTGGAGACGTATACACGTGTGTGGCAACCTCGGCCCTCAAACAGAAAACTGCGTCCACTACCGTTTACACTCTTGAAGGTAATTCTATAAATATATTGCTATTTTTAAAAGAAGTTAAACAAGTAATGCTTTTGTTTGGTTCTAGATATAAATTAAATGTACCTAAAGCCATCTAGCATGCAGTAGTATAACTTCTAGTTTGGCTATTAGATAATAGATGGCGCTGTTTCAAGTATTTATCTATTTTTGTCATGATGAAAACATCAAAACACGATATATTATTATCAATGATATTAACTAAATATAAAAATATTTGCTTTCTCTAGGAAATGAAGAAGAAAACCTCGTGACTCTTCAGAAACTATTCAGAATGCCAGCTAAGCCAGTGATCACTTCGTATTACACTAACATCTTCCAAAACATTGGGTCTGACGTGGTCCTGCCTTGCCGACTGGACAGCAACAGCAAGGCCCAACTATTCTGGCAAGACAACAATGAAAAACTTGTGTTTGGAAACTCTAGAATACGGGTAAGGACATTTTTATCCATGTATGCATACATACATAAAATCACGCCTATTTCCGAGAGGGGTAGGCAGAGACCACGGATTTCTATTTGCTACGATCCTCACACACTTCTTTCGCCTCATTCACTCTCATTACGTTTCGTTCGTATGAGGAATTTGTATTACAATAATTTATTAATTAAAATAGTCTCAAGACTATTTTTCCATAAAATATAGTTTGAAGTTACTGATACGTTTAAATAAGACAATGTTTCTGAGGTTACTTCTTATATAACTCAATAATTTAGCAATTGAAATCATTTAGATTTTTACGTCTAAGTTTTCGTTTCACGGCGACAGATGGCGCTATCCGCCTCTTTCTTGTATTTTTTTCTTGTACCGACGATAACAGTTCATTAAGATATAGCTATTAAAATTTAATTATAGTAGTCACCGATTAATAAAATCATCAACAAAATCGTTGTCTAGTTTTTTCTATCTAACCAAAATTTTTGTTCTTAAACTTACCATTTTATTTTATTGACAGATGCTGCCATCTGGCGACCTTCTGATCTCTCCCCTGCGATGGTCGGACATGGGCAACTTCACATGTATAGCGAAAAACGCGTACGGAAATGACGTCATGGCGACATTTATTTACCCATTGAAGCCCTCTAAAGTATAAAGGTGAGTTCTTATTGAAGTACTTTAATATTTACAAGTAAAAGTTTCTGATTAAAACCCAGGTATTGTAATGTGGCGTTTTCATGTCATGCAGTTAACACTAGGTTTTCCGCACGTAATTTGTAACCAGTAAAGATGTTTCTCTTGCATTTGAACCAATCTGGACATTCAATGCATAACCCACTGTACTGTGTGTAATTAATAAAATATTAAAAAGAATACTGGGTATAGCTGTTACCAGTGCGACAATCATCGCTTGAGTTCGCCCCCTTCATTTTGATTTTCATATTAGTCATGACATGACATCTATTTATCTTCTAGTTCTATAAACGATAATAATAATACAATGTACGAAAGGACACGATATTATTAAACTTAATTTTTTTTTTATAAAAGTATTTTATTAACGAATAGTATTCTTTGTTTGCAGCGCCATCTACACTCTGTCGACCAGATACTCTACCCGCCGATTTAATCTCGATGTTCCTATTATTAAGTGACGTTTAAGTTTAACTTAACTTATTGTTAGCTTTTAAGTTACAATGTATACAAAAATTTAATATAAGTACTTAATATATTTAAAAGATTGTTATAATTATCATGACAAGTTTAGATAGATTAAATAAAAAATTCATGTTTTTAAACATTTGGCTACATTGAAAAATGCACCGTATACAATAGCGTTTAGTGCTAAAATCAAACCGACAGCTATCTAAATAATAGAAATCGAAATTTATAATGAATATCACATAAAGGCATAATTATTATTTAAAAGTACAATTTAATGTTTTTATATATTAACAAGCATTACAATGTTTTGTCCTTTTCATTCTTGTAACAAAAGCAGCAAGAATAAAAGGAACGAAGCATCATCTGGCCCAATATTATTTGTGAGAATTAGTCGCTTGTCATGATTTATTTGCAAATGATTATTAATTTTATTAATTGTTTTTATTTTCTTATTTTTAGTATTACCGACTGGATCAATGGTTACGTTAATTTTGTGATTTTATTGTTTAAGATTATTTTGTACATATTTAAATATATATAGTATAGTCAGCAACTTAGATTTTATATATATTTTTTTTAATTGGCTGTAAACAGCTGAAAACGCTAAGTCTTACTTCATAACTTAGCAATGATATTCATAATCAGATAACGTACATTGTCTTATAAAATTGATAATTTTTCCCGCTTGAGGTCAATTAGCAAAAAATATAAACATTTAAAAAAAATGTTTAATCCCAAAATATTTATAAGTTTTGATAGAGCTTACACAGCCGTCTTACAATTTAATATATATAAAAAAAACGCAATTCGAATTTCTACAATAACTTATGTGAGTATTATCCATATTATTTACAAAATATACCGGTTTTTACTTACGTCAATATTCGGGAATGCCCGACTAGTTCAGTTCGGCTTCGGACCCCGTCGTGTCACCTCATGAATAAGGGGTCCGTTAGAGTCCGAAACTAGTCGGGCATTCCCGAATATTGACGTGAGTAAAAACCGGTATCAAAACGATAACCGGTATAAACGGTAAACAATTCGAAATACGCCTTTTTTCCCAAAAAAATTATATGCTCAAAAATAAATTTTACATAATGCAGTTTCTCTTTAATCAATGACCATCTCACTGCAATTTATAATCTTCTTTGAATCATGTTCTTCTCCATTATTTAATATTCTGCTGTTACTGACTGTACTTAGAATAACGTTGGTGTTATAATAATACATACGATCTCTGTGATTTTTAAAATAAATGTTTTATTACACAATGCATACGGTTTCTTTTCCTTCGATTCGAATGATAACAATAAGTGCTTGAAGCAAGATGATTTTAAACTGTTCACACATTTTAACATTCGACATAAACCCAGCTTAAGTCTATTGCTATCCATCTCTACTCTCTGAAATGCAAACGGTTATGACAGGTATAATTTAATCCATGGATTAAAATTGTGTTTTTAATAATAACAGCGACTATGTTAACCCTTACATTATGAAGTGCAATAATCACATTTAATGTCGCAACATTGCAGCGTTTGTTCCGAAGGTTACTGTGAGGTGACTGCACCAATTCTCGTCTCAACACCTTTCTAATATATGATGGTCCCTTGGATTAAGCGAGCGTCGAGTGCATCTGTGGTTTCCTAACAACGTAATAAAGCTGTATATTATCTATAATTATATAGACACATTTTTGATAGTAATTGATGTAAATTACGAGCAAATTTTGGTCTAGTGTCTTCTAATGAAGTCAAGTGTCTTGTAATGAAGTCATTATAGCCATTCAAGTCTTTTTATTCAATGGACTGCCTCGTTGGTCTAGTTATAGCTGAGCACGACTGCTGAGCGTGAGGTTCTGGGTTCGAAACTTGTGTCGAGCAAAGTGTTACTGAGTTTTTCCATTAAGTAATTCTCAGCAGCAGCACGGAGTCTGGATTTGTGCCCGGTTAATGGCAATAGGCTCGCCCATTTTTACATTGGGACCTATAACAAAACTAATTTACAACACGGGAATTAGGGCGAACTCATGTTTTTAATTTTGGCTTGACGTTTCGACCGGGTTGCACCGGCCGTGGTCGCAAGTTAGATTAAAAATCTGGCAAAATAGGTGTGCACTTACAGTCACCTCTGCCTATCCCTTCGGAGAATGCAGGCGTGATGTTAGTTACTTAAAAAACTAAACGACATTCCATCCTTTCCTTCGTCTAAACCATATAAGCAGGCTATTCTCAACACTCGCGCGTCATTTGTCACCGCCTGTTAATCAATCAACATGGTAGCTTAGCACGAATGTTCCCATGAACGGTGTGAAGACACTATCACGACTGTACTTCCGAAGGGATAGACAGAGGTGTGTTGTACACCCACATTTCGCTAGAAATGTAGGTCCCAATGTAATAAGCGGCAATTATACCGGTAGAAGTCCCAAAAACTAATAAGCGTTTTGCCTCACCGCCAAGCTATGGGATTCTTTCCCGGATTCCCTGTTCCCCGAGAACTATAGTCTGACGGTTTTTAGGACGAGACTGAACCGGTTTTTAAGGTAGGCACGCTCCATTGTAGACCACAATATCGCTTACCATCAGGTGAATTTTGGGCAAGCGCACACATGATAATTAGTATATTAAAAAATTGACTTGGATCCTATTGCCATTAAAAAGGCCCAAATCCAGACTCCATGCTACTTGCTATGCTTTACTCGACTCAGGAATCGAAACCCTCACTTCGTCCCCTAGACTAGTGAGGTAGGCACCAACAATAAATAATACGCCATAAGCTTGTCATGACGTGCATCGTGTGAAGTATTTAGTTTGAATAGAATTCTCACAAATCGTGGGTCGGAAGAAAGCCGCGCCCACTTCCATCGTCCAAGGTTACCCCAAGCTGCAGACGAGACACAACCAGGCTACAGGAAGACATGGAGACGCTTGAAGCTTCAAATTACAAATTTAGCTTGCAAATTACAAGGTTAAACAACGCTTTCCGACGTCTGGATTTCGATGGGTGTTTAAATAAATTGTGATATAATCTAACAAATTCTTTCTTTCATATCGCGCATCAAACAATGCTAAGTTAATCAGCGCTTGCCGAGGCCAATCTTTGGATCACCATCATCACCCCCTTAAGGAAGGGGGGTTGTTTAATCCCCTCGCTTGGGAAGCGGCTTGGAGAGCGCAGTATTGGTGGTGAAGTTACAGAAGACGCTGTTACCCATCTGGATTTTACCTTATTCGCCTCTTACGACAACGCCGAGATAGGGATGTCCCAAGTTTTTGAAGAATGACCGAATTTTAAAAATATGTAGAAGGACAAAATCAAATAAACACGACATAACAATGTCTAACTTATATACTTAAAAAATAATATAAAAAAGACAAATTTTATCAGCTACATCAAAGATAACATAACATAACATAACATCACGCCTGTATTCCCCGAAGGGGTAGGCAGAGGTGAACATATAGTACACCCACATTTCGCCAGTTATGTTGTAAGTCCCATTGTAATAGGGGGCGAGCCTATTGCCATCAAACGGGCACAAATCCAGACTCCGTGCTGCTACTAAGAATTACCTAATGGAAAACTCAGTAACACTTTGCCCGACCCGGGATTTGAAACCAGGACCTCTTGCTCAGCAATCGCGCTTAGCGACCACTAGAACAACGAGGCAAAGATAAATATACTTAAATAAACTATCTCCTAATTATATAACGTTTATTAGGTTGTGCTTAAAATAACCTATAATTATAGCCATTGTTTATTTCTAACAAGATAATGATTTAATAATTAAGCACCTACTTTCTTAATCTAACCACGATACAATGCCAAACATATTATTATATTACATAAGTAATAACAATATAATTATGACAAAGTATCGTTGTTTCCTAGTGGACTGCCTCGTTGGTGTAGTGGTCGCTAAGCGCGACTGTTGAGCATGAGGTCCCGGGTTCGAATCCCGGGTCGGGCAAAGTGTGTTTGGGTGTATCCAAGGTGGTTCTCAGTAGCAGCATGGAGTCTGGATTTGTGCCCGGTTGATGGCAATAGGCTCGTCGTATTACAGGTTATTTTCCGTTATGGAAGCGACGCCGTATTGCAATTACACTACATTATCAAACCAATTTAATGACAACCTGATTGGCGCAGTGGCTAAGCGATTGGACTGCTGCGCTAAGGGTTGCGGTTTCAATTCCCGCACGGGGCAAAAGTTTGCGCGAACCGCAAATATTTGTCCCCAGTCTGAGTGTTTGTGTATGTGATATTTCATGTTTGTGAAACGCACCTACGATATAGGACAATTTCATAGTGTGAGGCGATGATTTAAAACGATCTGTGGCATGCGACACAATATTTTTGGGACCTTAGTAGTGTTAGTACCAACTCTGAGATGATGAGAAAATGAATGAACTTAAAAAATAAATACCGACTCCATTAAATTCTCTGTGCCACAAGCACGCAGCACCTGACCGGGTAACATTTGACAAAGGCTAACTTTAACTGAACGATCACATAACTGCAGTTAACTGCTCTCCGTGTATTACTTTATTGACGAATTGCGTGCGTTCAAAGAGGTCAGTTAGTTTTAACCGCCGATCCTTAAACTGAAGATCTGACATCGTTTCAACACTAATTGTTTTACCTAATTCGATGACCTAATTGGTAAGTGGCTAAGCTAGTTGGTTTACTGCGCTACGGGTTGCGGGTTCGATTCCCGTACGGGACAAAAATCGACATCTGCAAAAACATTAACATCACGTCTGTATTTCCCGAAGGGATAGGCAGAGGTGTATACTGTATAGTATGCACAGTGTACAACTGTAAACCCACATTCCGCCAGTTGTGATATAGATCCCAAAACAACAGTTTAGTTTATAATAAAATAAAATTACAACTGCCTCGTTGGTCTAGTGGTCGCTAAGCGCGACTGCTGAGCATGAGGTCCTGGGTTCAAATCCCGGGTCGGGCAAAGTGTTACTGAGTTTTCCATTAGGTAATTCTCAGTAGCAGCACGGAGTCTGGATCTGTGCCCGGTTGATGGCAATAGGCTCGCCCCCTATTACATTGGGACTTACAACATAACTGGCAAAATATGGGTGTACTATATGTTCACCTCTGCCTACCCCATCGGGGAATACAGGCGTGATGTTATGTATGTATGTATGTAAAATTACAACACGGGAATCAATACGAATACATGTTTTTGACTGTCTGCTTGCGACCGGTGCAACTCAATCGAATCGTAGAGCCAAAATTATAAACTTAATGTGTTCGCGTTAATTCCCGTGTATCATTTTATTATAATCATACAACGCGTTAGTTTAAAAGTTTAGTTTATACCAATAATAAAAATGGATCAAAATATCAATATAATTTGCAAAAATAATTTACGATTATTAATATTATCCTGAAGTCTATTTAATTTCGATTCCAACGCAGATATATATTCAGATAAGTGGATTCTGCATTAACTGTGAGAAGTGGTCCGCCATTTTGTGAATTATGTTAAGTTACAAAAACAGATGGTCAACGATCCTAGATTGTCCAATGTTTCACTAACTAAATGTCACACAATTTAAATACTAGATCCTTCAAAATACGTGGGAACCGAACTAAATGATAATAACAGGTGTTCTGAGAAACAGTGATCGATTATGAAGACCTGATTGGCGCAGTGGCTAAACGATTGGTCTGCTGCGCTAAGGATTGCGGGTTTGATTCCCAAACGGGACAAAAACCCAGACTCGGAACATACATATCATCTTCATCATCAGCCAAAAGACGTCCACTGTTGAACATACGCCTCCCCGTTTAAGCAGGGGAAGGTTGCCATAATCCCCACGCTTGGCAAGCGGCTTGGGGATCGCAGTGTTGGTTGTCTAGTAACAGAAGACGCTGCTGCCCATCTTCTGGATTTTCTCTTAGTCGTCTCTTACGACACCCACAGGCACGAACTAAGATATGCGGATCACATAACTTTTGTCCCGCGTGGGAATCGGACACGTTTGCTTATATCTTTAAGAAATACAGGCGTAATGATATATGTGTGTACCTAAGTGTGACTAAGACGTGTTAAAAGATAAGTCATGGATACTTCAAAATACTTCTTATTGTTATATAATTACTTGTAAACCATATTAGGCAACAAGTGGGGTTAGACTTCAACCTCTGCCTACACCAAACAACATCTTAATGCAACATTAATCATAATTAAACGATACAGGGAGTTTGGTAATGCGATACATATTAATCAAGGGGTTAAAATAGACCAAATTTTGCGCATTTTTTTTTCTTAATCAAGTCCCATGCTTTTTATTTTTTAGAGTTTAATTATTTGCTATATATTCCGGTTATACTCACGAGTGTATTCGGGAATGCCCGACTATATTCGAACTCGAACGGAGCCCTTATTCATGAGCTGGTTACGCGGCAGAGTCGCGAGCGAGAACTGGGAGTTCGGCTCGCGACGAATATATAGGTAACAATATGGATAACACTCACGAAAGATTTACTTAACATAATAAAAGATAACACCTAGAAGGGTTAGGCAGAGGCATATAGTAGACCCACATTTTTTTTTTAACATTGCCCCACACTAGGTATTTCTCCTGTATCGTAGGTGCGTTTCACAAACATGAAATTTCACACACACAAACACCCAGACTCGGGACAATCAAATGTGGATCGCACAAATTATTGCCCCGTGCGGGAATCGAACCCGCCACCCTTAGCGCAACAGTCTAATCGCTAAGTCAATATACTAAGTCACGTTTTGAAAACAAAAAAAAACGTCGTCAATATTTGCTACAAATATGCTTTACTTTAAGCCCTTGCAAAGATTGCATCGTATTTCCGAACCACCTGTTTAACATCATGCGTGAACATCGTAATTAGATGAAATTACATTGATTGACATTTAATAACTGTGGACTAACCGTCTCCCGGTATGAGCTGTCAGACGCCGTGTCTGTGGGCATACCGGGAATCGGTTACAAAACAAATTGCACGTATTTCGCTTATATTCGCTTAAATCTTATTAGAAATGATATTCTAACACATTATTTATGTTTATGGATATATAAACTAGCATAATATGCCTACTTTTTGTTAAAATATACTAAATTACGTTAGTAAACAACTCGTAAACATTGACCTTGAATGACGTCATCGCCGGCGAGCATTGTTACGTAAAATAAATGTTTATAATAATAATAACAGCCTATAACTGTCCCATTGCAGGGCAAAGGCCTCTTCTCGTATAGAGAAGGATTGAGCACTGATCACCACGCTAGCTCAGTGCGGGTTGGCGATTTCAGATAATTAAATCCAGGTTTCCTTACGATGTTTTCCGTCACCGTCAGTCAGTGGTGTCTTAGAATATCTAAGAAAGTATTTATGACATTGAAAAAGTCACATTGATACTTGCCTGGGTATGAACCTGCAACCTCGTGCATAGAAATCCGGTATGTCAACCACTAGGCCACCACGACATGATGGACATTTAAATAGGATTATTTATAAGTACATAAGCATTTCTATAAGTGTTAGTACATAAAAGGTATTCGAATTATATTAATACTTTACCCATATAAGTTTAGCACTATTTAGTATTTAAATTACTTAATTGGCAACCCATAACATCTATCTAACTACATAAAAGGTATTTTGAACTATTTTGCCATACTTATCAACCGGCATTGCTCATCACGCCTGCGCACTGCGTTTGGCAATTTTAGAACTAATAATCGTAGGGCTTTAACCGAGTGGCAAAACGCTTGACGAATAGAAATCGAATAGAAAAGTGAATGGATGGGGTTGACATATTGTTACGACTCTTTCATCTATGACATGACATATTTATAATCAAAGTTGACATATAGATTAGTCATAAGGTTTTTATTTAATGTAGGCTACAAAAGGGCACTTATAAAACGTCAAGTTTAAGTTCTTAAGATCAAGCTTGGTTTACATGTCGTTTCTATGGAGAAAAACCGGCAAGAAACTTCATAGTTACTCTTTTAAAAATAATGGGTATATTTAACAATTCTTTTAGAAGTATGAGGAAATAATGATGGTGCAGCAGCGGTGAGAGGCTTTTGTAAGCAAGCTGATAGATGATGAGGTGAGGTTTTGCGATTTGAGAAAATAAAAAGATGTTAGTTGCGTGAGAGCAAGAAGTGTAATGTAGGTAAAAACTTAATGGTAAAACAGTACAATTTTGATAGAACTTAATACTACTGACGACATCTAGAAACGCGATTTGAAATTAAACGGACGGTCGAACACATGATCACAGTACACAATATAGAACCTTATGTCCTTGTATTAGAGAACATTTTCTTGCTATCCGTTGTTTACCGGACAACGTCATCCTTATCTGTACTCTGGTGATTGGTGGATACTAACGTGAAGTTAGAACAAATGAGCTTCACAATATAAAGTAAAATACGGGTTGCATAAACCTAAGTGTAAAGATAAACAATGGATATTAATATAGATCGGATATTCTCTCATTTACAGTTCAAGTTTAGTTTTAACAAGCTATGCCCCGCGGTGTTACCCGCTAAATTATTTCGTGATAAAAAGTAGCCTATATGTTAATTCAGGGTGTCAGCTATCTCCATACTAAATTTTAGCAAAATCGGTCAAGCCGTTTAAGTGTGAAGGGGTAACAAACATACAAACACACACACAAACTTTCGCCTTTATGTTATGATTATTATGTTTGCAAATCCCATATATTGACCATTATTTACGAACTATATCTAGCTCGTATTGCCTCTAGTCTAAGAGGCCGTACACATTATAAAATCATACATACACAAATGATTGTATAAATGCAATATTTTAAAATTTCACGACAATTCACCGCGCTTGCGTCAATCATTATGGATTTTACGCATACATCCTGCGCAGTCATATAAATAGGCATCTTGTTGTCTTTTTCTGCCAGTAATTACACATTTTTTGGGTTTTAAACCTTACCTAATGTTAATACGTGTTAAATATGTATATTTAATGCTTCATGCACATGTTACGCACCTACTTTAAGCTTGAAACATGTATCTAGCAAGTGTCAATTTCACGTTTTCAACGTCATAATTTATCAATTTTCTGACGTAAGACCATTCTACAAATTGTTATGACAATAAAAGAAATCTTTTGATCTTACAAAAAGCTCTTGAGATATAAATTGTATCATATTTATTCCTACTTAAATTAATATTATGTTAAGTACTGTTTTCAGCATGAAATGACCCTGAAAAAGGATATTAAATTATCAAAAATCTTTTTACTGGCACCGTTTTACTAATATAGTAGTGCGTACGGTAAATATACATACTTATGCGAGGCAGCGAAGACCGAAGAGAACATAGGAAAATTGCACGTCAAAATCTACATAATATACTAATAATTCTCGAAATTGCCCAAAGACATTCTGCACTTGTTAAGATTAATATTAAGTTTATAGAAATGTAGCTCTAACAATACACATCGGCATACAGGCGAGTTTAAAGTATTTTTCTGCGACCTGTGTGGTACGATTACGACGTAATAATAGGTCCGTCGACTAAATTAGCAGTCATTCATACCGGGTCGTGATAGGGCAAGCCTAGCGATGATTTGACGAATTTAGAGCAACAAGAGTGATGCATGCCGTACTGTTTACGAAATAGAGGGCCACCTTATATACTAGAGGCCTATACTTCACTATTAACTAAAGTGGTTGGCAGAGGTGTATACAGTATAGTACGGTACTATTAGTACCTATTTTTCGCCAGTTATGTTATAGGGCCCAATGTAATAGGCGAGCCTATTGCCATTAACCCCCGTTAATGGCAGTAGGCTCGCCAAGTACAAGACCAGACTCAGTGTTGCTATTAAGAAATACCTCAATAAAAAATCCAATTTGCGACGAATAGACGATGACTACGCAAGGGAACTGAATAGGTTTTTTTTTTTACTTTTACTTTTTTTTAAAAACGTCACCCCACACTAGGAATTTCTCCTGTGTCGTGGGTGCGTTTCACAAACATAAAATATCACATACACAAACACCCAGACTCGGGACAATCATCTGCGGTTCGCACAAATTTTTGCCCCGTGCGGGAATCGAACCCGCGACCCTTAGCGCAGCAGTCCAATCGCTTAGCCATTGAGCCAATTAATTAGGTCGTCGAAACTGCCTAAAAAGGAGTGTAATGTTTTCAGGGTTCATAAATATCATGTATGTATGTGTGTTACTTTGTTTCTCCATAACTTCTGGATGCCTGAACCGATTTTGATGTATGGACAGTCGTTAGAATCCTTGCAACATTGAAAAATTAAAAACACAACTACATGTCAAAATTGAACTAAAAAGTAAAAGACAAGTTCCATCGCAGTGGGGGACCGCTGGTAGTACGCTGCCATATCTAAGAGGAACCCCGACTGCGATGGAAATGGTTTTTTTACTTTTTAGTTCGATTTTTGACATGGCAGTCGTGTTTTTTAATAACATTTTTCTATCTTCCAATACAATATGTTCATGAAGAAAAATAACTGCGCCAATGTAGAGCTTTTTAATTGTTACGTATTGCGCAATAGCATAGCAGTATCCATAACAGGAACAAAATGTCAAATGCCTTATTGATTAATTAATTCAATAATTAATCTTTTATAGTGCAGCATTCTTTAGATTATTAGATTAATCTGATATGATAACTTCCTCTGCTAACCATCCAGGTGCATCGTTTTCTTAAATAGTTATATAATAAAATTACGTTCTCCCGTAAAGTGTCAGACCGGAATAGTACCTCCCCATTTCGTCCCGTGGGTGTCGTATGAGGCGACTGATGGAAAACGAAGAAGATGGGCTGGATGGATCCCTAAGCCGCTTGCCAAACGTAGGTTTATGGCACCCCCCCCCCCCCGAAAAGGGGCAAGCCTTTGTTCAGTGATTAATCGTCAAAAGGGCAGACGACTACCTGACTATTTATTTTAGCACTTTACTTAGAGGGATGTAGATTCAATCCTTAATCAGTAGCAATGTTATTGTGCGTTCAAGTTGAGTCGGAACAGGTCAGACGGAATCCTGAGTAAATTACTCGAAGGTGCTACCCTTCGAGTGTTCTCGCATCTCAAGAAAAGTATTAGGTATTAAAAGTATTAGGTATTAGTCTAAATATTAGTTTAAAATCACCTCCAATCCAGAAGAATATCCGAGTGAAGCAATATTAAAATAAAAAGCAGTGATAGTCGAGTGGTATGATCGTTGGACTGCCAAGTCAAAGGTCGCAAGTTCAAACCCCGATACGCACCAATGTCATTTCGAATTCATGTGCGTATTATAAATTAGTTATCAGTTGCTAAAAACGATGAAGGATAACATCGTGAGATAACCGGCACACCTGAGAGATTTTTCAACGGTGTGTAAAGCCATGTCTGGCCTACAGGCGGTTTAAACTCTGACACCAGGTTGTTCATCAACCATACGATAAGAAGAAGAGCATCAAAGATGATAATATTGCTATACATTCCAAGGTAATACATACCTGAAGACTGCCTCGTTGGTCTAGTGGTCGTTAAGCGCGACTGCTGAGCAAGAGGTCCTGGGTTCAAATCCCGGGTCGGGCAAAGTGTTACTGAGTTTTCCATTAGGTAATTCTCAGTAGCAGCACGGAGTCTGGATCTGTGCCCGGTTGATGGCAATAGGCTCGCCCCCTATTACATTGGGACTTACAACATAACTGGCGAAATGTGGGTGTACTATATGTTCACCTCTGCCTACCCCTTCGGGGAATACAGGCGTGATGTTATGTTATGTTTAATACATACCCTGAAGACGATAATGTGGTTCGTCACTCATAAAGTAAGAGGCATAGTTAAGAAAAACACAGCATCCTTGACAGCATCAAGTTATTTCACAATCATATCGGCACTGAGATGATTTTCGTGGAAACTAAAACGCGTCCAACAAAAAGATCCAATTTATAGATTACCACGAAACTTATTGACAAGGTTTCAATCATCACGAATGTTGACATTGTATCCTGGATATAACACGCCGTAGTAAGTAGGTAAATACATCTTTGAGGTAAAGCAGCGCTTGTCGAGGTATATTTTTGGATGGGTGACATGGCAAGTTACTGTAACTGCCAAAGGGGAAGGCGGGGGAGTAGGTACTCTTCTACCACATTTCGCCTCATCAGAAGTCCTATATAACAGATTACCAGCCTATTACCAATGTTTTATTTATTATTGTTAATTAGTACGATTAACATAAACCATTTACACTAATTAAACACATATTGCCTCGTAAGACACAAAAATATATTTTTGAAATCCGCGCCCCACACTAGGAATTTCTCCTGTATCGTGGGTGCGTTTCACAAACATGAATTATCACATACACAAACAACCAGACTCGGGACAAACATCTGCGGATCGAACGTGTGTGTAAAAAAGTGAACGTGGAACCAAAAAAAAATGTTGATTCGAACCGTGTCGCCCAGTCCTACTGCTTAGCCACTGCGCCAATCACCAAGGATGGTCTTATGTTACCATATCGAAGATAAACACAGCATACATTAAAATACAACATTGCGCTAATAAATCGTTAATATCAACGTATAAATTAATCTTAATCTTACTCCGTAATTAATTACCAGCTGATAGAGAACCGCCTACTTATCGACGGACTATGTCGATGATATATGTTATTAAATGCAAATTAGTACTGATGTATTAGGTTTATCGATAAATGGTCACCTCTAGTTGCATGGTTATCGATTTAATGTCATTTATGGTTGTAGCCTTACTGTGGCTAATTGGAAAATTTACTATAGAGTTAGGTTACAGCTTACTGGTAAAAATATTAAAAGTAAAGTTTGATATGGAATAGGCCTCGCCATTTCGTGAAATGTGTGTGTAATAAATATACCTGTGCTTATCCCTTCGGGGAATACAGGTGTTATGTACACCCAAATTTCGCCAGTTATGTTAAAATTCCCAATGAAATAGGGGGCGAGCCTATTGCCATCCACCATGCAAATATCCATACTCCGCGCTGCTAGCCTGCTACTAAGAATTACCAAATGGAAAAACTCATAAACACTGCCTTACCCGCGATTCGACCCCAGGACCTCATACTCAGGAGTCGCGCTTAGCGACCACTAGACCAACGGAGAGAGCAAGGGAGCCAGAGAGGAAATATTATGTATTATACTACCTCCCCTATGCGGTGTGGTTTCCGGCCTAGAATAATCTATCCCCTTTCATCCCGTGGGTGAAGAAAGACGCGACTAAGGAATATTTCCGGGGGGATGGGAAACATTGTTCCCCTGTGTAGGTATCGTTCACCATACTGCGGCTGCCAACCCGCCTCCCCAGCATGGTGACTATGGGCAAAACCCCTCATGAAGAGTAGCCAAAGAAAACGGTCCCCAGTTCCCGGCCCCTACTATTCCAGGTAACTGGTAGTGACTGGGTGGCGAAAACGGGAGAGCGGGCCATGTAGCGTACTCTGGGAGAGGCCTACGTCCAGCAGTGGACTGCAATAGGCTTATGTGATTATACCTCTGGCGACTGCTTGAAAAGCTGGAAGTCATTCTTGACATATTTCTGAAGGGTCCATGTAACGTGTGTTGCTACCGAGACGTGTGCAACACCCACTCAAACGAATTAGACACGGCGATTAATTTTTAAAGGATTGTTTCTATAAATGGCATGAACAATTATCTATGGTGTTTAATTACATTGATTACACTCACTTTTTAATAGGATTCTGTTTGACCCCGCAAACTATGGTTTGATGACATTGCGGAGAATTTAATGGCGTGTATGCACCGTCACGCCTATTCGGTAACAGTGTAGGCAGAGTTGTTTATTTATTTATTTATTACCCATTTTTGTACACACAAGATATAAATTGAAAAGAAGAGAAACATTAAAATTTACGTACAAAAACACTGCTTAGTTCTAAAGGAATTTCTTCGAGCATTGGTGCGTGCTGCGTCTGAACTTGCAACCTTTGACTTGGCATTCCAACAGTCATGCCACTTGGCTATCAGTGCTGACTGTAGCCACTGACTAAGAAAAGAAGAAGAAGTGATCTAGCGTGGTGATCAATGCTCGTTCCATCTCTTAGGTCTCGTGTAGTTTGCGAACGAACAAATACGTAAGACCGCTCCCACGGTCGAACTACGCGAACTAGTTCTCAGATCTCTCGCTCTTAAGCTGTTGAATTCGTTTGATGCGGGTCAAAAGTAAAGAAAAAAATATAAAATGTAACAAAAGATCGAACGAATGAGCGAGCGATCTGCCTTCCTCTGATCCGAGCTGGGAGCTGACGAACTAGAACAGCGAACTAGTTCGTTTAAGAGCGGCGAACTAGACGGAGCGATCTCAGTCGCGAACTACTATGCGCAAGTCTTCTTCTTTTATGATCTCTTTATGAGAAGAGGCCTTTCACATCATCATTCGGAAGACGTCCACTGTTAAACGAAGGCCTCCCCCTTTTAGAAGGGTGGAGGTTGCCATAATCCCCACGCTTGGCAAGCGGCTTGGGGATCGCAGTGTTGGTGGTCAAGTTACAGAAGACGCTGCTGCCCATCTTCTGGATTTTCCCTTAGTCGCCTCTTACGACACCCACGGGAGGAAAGGGGGTGGTCAATTCTAGGCTGGATACCACACGGCCAGAAGAGGCCTTTACCCTACAATAATTATAATCTGCCTCGATGGTCTAGTGGTCGCTAAGCGCGACTGCTGAGCAAGAGGTCCTGGGTTCAAATCCCGGGTCGGGCAAAGTGTTACTGAGTTTTCCATTAGGTAATTCTCAGTAGCAGCACGGAGTCTGGAATTGTGCCCGGTTGATGGCAATAGGCTCGCCCCCTATTACATTGGGACTTACGACATAACTGGCGAAATGTGGGTGTACTATATGTTCACCTCTGCCTACCCCTTCGGGGAATACAGGCGTGATGTTATGTAATTATAATTAGACAATTTCTGACTATTATTATAAAACAATACCAAATTATTAACAAAAACAAACTGAACCGTGACCTATTAGTAAAAATATGTTAAATAATTTGTTACATGACCTCATATGGGCTAAATTACACGGTACTATGCCATCTTTAGTTAATTGCGGTACGTTCAAGGTTCGATTCTCGGGCGAGTTATGTAACACTAATCACGATACCTTGCGGGGTAAGTAGTAATTAAGGCTGTATTTGTGCAGTTGTGTGGCCTTCTGCTGGGTCAAAGGTTCGATCCCCGGTTGACATTGTGTTTGAAGGGCTACAAACCTTATACCCTGCTTACCGTATTCTTAATTGTGTTAATGATAGTTCTTTAATTGTAATTTTCGCCTTAATACTGTGACATGGAAAAAATAACATCGGGTCACAAAAATATTTGTACCACGCGAAAATCGAACACGTATACCTCAGCTAATGCACAGAACACATAATTTCTCCGTAACGTGATATGACTGAGTTCTGAACTAGCCATCTACGCGGTTTTTTTTTAATCCGTCGCCCCACATTTGGAATTTCTTCTGTATCGTGGGTGCGTTCCACAAACATGAAATATCACATACACAAACACCCAGACTCGGGACAAACATCTGCGGATCGCACAAATTTTTGTCCATGCGGGAATCGAACCCGCACCCTTAGCGCAGCAGTCCAATCGCTTAGCCACTGCGCCAATTCAGTCGTCAAAAATCAAATCTAAGTGTACTAGAGACCTCTGCCTACCACTCCAGAGAATACAGGTATTTAACATAACCTATTTCACTACTCTACGTACCACTACACTACGAAGGCTATTAACGAAGACACTAATTACCAATCAATATATTAATTAATAATCCTGTTTATCTTGAAGACAAGACATGCAAACATGATTTACCATAAATATCTACATAACTAATTAATTATCAGCGTGTTTTAACTGCAGTTTAATTATGGAATGTTTATTAATTATGTTTGTTAGCGATAAGTATTCTGGGTTGTAAATAGTCACGAGGGTTGGTTCTTTCGTATGGTTGATGAACAACCTGGTGTCAGAGTTTAAACCGCCTGTAGGCCTCTGACATGGCTTTACACACCGTTGAAAAAACTCTCAAGTCATACCCCGGCACGCAATAATGTATTTTCGAGTTAATAAATGATTTATCAGTTGCCAAAAACGGTGAGGAAAACATCGTGAGGAAACCGGCACACCTGAGAGATTTTACAACGGTATGTAAAGCTGTGTCAGAGGCCTAAAGGCGGTTTAAACTTTGAAATCAAAATCAAAAAATATATTTTGTAAGCATAGGTAGGTTTGGTAAATTAGGTTAGGGCACTGTCCTGCCAATATTTGGCGCACAAAATTCTAACAATGTCATCAGGTTGTTCATCGACCATACAATAAGAAGAAGAAGAAGCTGGTAAGATTGTTGGTTTAATTATTTTTTTACTCCATCCAAGGGGATACTTAAGAAAATATCTTCATACTGTCAATAATAATAATAATATCTTGGGACAGCCCACACACGGTCATCTGATCCCAAACTAGGCAGAGCCTGTATTACGGCAACCAGACAACTGATAAACGTACTTATATATTTCTAAATACATACATAATATAGATAATTTACACCCAGACACAGAACAAATCATTATGGGTGGGAATCGAACCCACGACCTCCGGTTTAGAAGTCAGCGTCACTAACCGCTAGACCAACAGGCCAGTCAAATAAAACAATCTTGAATATGGAAAGCATTTGGTAAACGATATGCTTACTTAATATTTCCTTAACCGCCGAACTCAGAGACATTTAATGACTACTTAAACTGTCACTAAGTAAAGGTTTTCTTTGTCAAATCTTTACTTAGTGTCAATTTAAGTAATCATTAACGTCTCTGAGGCGGCGCGGGCGGTGAGTATCCTTTTGGATGGGGTATAATAAAAAATCCAAAACCAACAATCTTACAGGCAACATCTAGAATCTTATTCTGCAATCGTTTCTGAGCTTTTTTTTAAAAACGTCGCTCCACACTAGTAATTTCTCCTGTATCGTGGGTGCGTTTCACATTCATGTAATATCACATACACAAACACCCAGACACGGGACAATCAAATGTGGATCGCACAAATTTTTGCACCGTGCGGGAATCGGACCGGTAACCTTTAGCGAGCCGTCTAATCGCTTAGCCTCTACGCCAATCAGGTCGCCGGACAACTTAAAACAATTTATAGAATGCGGTCTTCATATTTTGCAGACTCCCTCCAGCACCCAGTCTAGTAGAAATAACAAAAGCTTTCGATAGTAAGTTAAAAACAAATACGCGCCGAAAAAGTCTAAAACTCCTCCTTTTTTGAAGTCGGTTAAAAATGCTTTAAAACTCATTGTAGACAAATATAACACTTCAAAGATCCATTACTGTATAACGAGCTTCGATCATCCAACTATGCAAGGACGGTACAGTCAGCAGCATAGCTGTAGTCGAGTCAGTAACCTGATTGGCGCAGTGGCTAAGCGATTGGACTGCTGCGCTAAGGGGTTCGATTCTCGCTTGGGACCAAAATTTTTGTGAACCGCAGATGTTTGTCCCGAGTCTGGGTGTTTGTGATTGTGAAACGCACCCACGACATAGGAGAAATTACTAGTGTGGGGCGACGTTTAAAAAAAATATACATCAAATTATCAATCAATATTAAATTTTAAAGAGCGTTCAAATGATGAACTGAGAATGAGAATATTTAAGGCTCTTCACTATATAATAAGTTGGACCTACTCGTAGTTATACAAAACAGAATTAACTCACACAACAGTTTTGAGAAAAAGCGACTTTTAACAAAATGTTGTATACAGTAAAATTGTGTTTTGTAATTTTTTATTCTGTCAAAATTGTCAGATCATTTTGATATTTACAGGGTCGATAGAAGGTTCATTTTAGAAAGCTTCTCTGCCCATATCTCGATTTTGGCTTGAGTGTGGATTGGTTTATGTTTACATAACTAGGTCAAGTTATTCTTCAATTAAGGGTATGTTAAAAAAATGTTTAGCTATTTATGTTGCTGACTGTACCATTAAAGATATGACTCCTAGTGATGGAATGTGCTCGTCAAACTGATTCGCACTATAGGTCACGGGTTCGAGGTACGGCTGGTGAACAAATGACTGATTCAGGTCTGATAATAGCGAGGTTATAAGGTGTTAAGTTATTTAAATCCATTGTACTGTTTGCTACAGAAATCGGTTACAATATACTCTGACTACAATATACTCAAGTTTTTGAGAATGTTATTTGTGACAAAGAACTATGGTGTCTGCCTACCCCTCTGGGGAACATACGTGGCTACCGGAGAAAGTAAGTATTCAAAAAAAGATATTTTTATTTTACTACCAAAAAAGTAGCAGCTTTTCGTAGTATTTAAAAGCTTTTAAATTAAAAAATAATTAATAATTGGGAACTTTTTTATTTTTCAGCAAACGTCTCACATATGTTTTTATTAACGGTATCCATTTGTCTCGTCTAGAGTATTATATGCAGTAGGTACGGTTTACAAACATATCAAAAGTATGACACTTACTCTTAGGAGAAATGTTTATGGATCACACTCATTTCTAATAGTCCAATGCCCTCGAAAACACAACCCTTAGTCATTATCAAGCCCCACCCCCATCAACAACCCCCTTCAAGGAGGGGGTTGCCACAATCCCAACGCTTGGCAAGCGGTTTGGGGTCGCAGAGAGAGAAGGCTCGCGAAAATACCGAAAATCCCGGTATTTTGGTGATTTTGAACCAATATTCTGGTATTCGGGATCCCAATTTGGGGTCGCAAACCGCGTCCCCAATTTGGTAGTAAAGTAACAGAAGACGCTGTTGCCCATTTTCTGGATTTTCCCTTAGTCACCTCCTACACCTAGAGGACAAAATGAGGAGGTGCTATTCTGGCCTGCCGCTCCAAGGCACTCCACGGAACTCCACTCCGCCCCCAGTGCAGCAGTCCAATTCTTCACCCAATTTAGGCATGACCGTTGGACTGCCAAGTTAATAGTTGCAAGTTCGAATCCCGGCACGCACCAATGTCTTTTCGAATTCATGCGCGTACTACTCGTATCAACATGTATGATGGATAACATCGAAAAGAAACCGGCTCACCTGAGAGATTTTTCAACAGTGTGTAAAGCACAGTCAGAGGCCTACAGGCGGTTTAAACTTCGACACCAGGTTGATCATCAACCTTCCGATAAGAAGATCTGTGTAATATCTCCTTTAACGTTTTTAATACAGCTAACACAACTTATCAAGAATTGAATACACTACCTATCATCTAATCAGATATCAAGGATGCACTATCTTTTACTAAAAAAGTTTTTTGTTGTCCATCAGAATAGATTTAGCAATATTTATTGCACAAACACTTGAACACTTCCCATCATTACACGTGATGAGACCCAAAATAAAGAAGATAATTTCAAAACGTGCCTATTACGTGTCGTTATAGAGTGTAATATGCTATTACCTATTCCAATTTACAGTACATTAGTTTTATTACTTCTATTTAATGATGAAAATTATAGATTATTATTTTGAGTTCTATTTTTAATTAATTACCTACTCACTAATAAGACACCTGAACAAATAAATATATTTGTACGAAATAATAATATAATATCACGCCTGTATCCCCCGAAGGGGTGGGCAGAGGTGTACCTATAGTAGGTAACTACACCCACATTTCGCCAATTGTGTTACATGTAGGTTCCAATGTAATAGGGGGCAAGCCTGTTGCCGTCAATCGGGTACAAATCTAGACTTCGCGCTGCTACTGACCTAATGTAAAAACCTAGTATCAATTTGCCCGACAATTTGACTGGCCTGTTGGTCTAGTGGTTAGTGACGCTGACTTCTAAACCGGAGGTCGTGGGTTCGATTCCCACCCAGGACAAATCTTTGTGTGATGAGCATAATGATTTGTTCTGTGTCTGGGTGTAAATTATCTATATTATGTATGTATTTAGAAATATTTAAGTATGTTTATCAGTTGTCTGGTTGCCATAATACAGGCTCTGCCTAGTTTGGGATCAGATGACCGTGTGTGGGCTGTCCCAAGATATTATTATTATATTATAGGATTCGAACACAGGACCTCATGCTCAGCAGTCATCGCTTAGCGACCGCTAGACCAATGAGGCAGTCGCCGTCGCAGTTTGCAGATATATATCTCACATGTACAGTTGTACACATCTCGGCACAGATGTAGAAATCCGTCGGCCATACAAAATAGAATACAATAAGTACTGCTTTGGTTAATAGGTTTTTCTATTATTTATAGAATATTTGCTGTTTGACGACCTGATTGGCGTAGTGGCTAAGCGATTGGACTGTTGCGCTAAGGGTTGCGGGTTCGATTCCCGCACGGGACTAGAATCCCCAGATGTTTGTCCGAGCATCGTACACCAATAAAACTTTTACGATGCATTTTGTAGTACCTACTTTCTTAATGTTTTGAGCAATTCTCAGTAGCAGTGCGGAGTCTGGATTTGTGCCCGGTTGACGGCAATAGACTCGCCCCCTATTACATTGGGACCTATAACATAACCGGTGAAATGTTTCTACTACCCCCCTTCGGGACAACATAACTAGTTAAATGTGGGTGTACTATATGTGCACCTCTGCCTACCCCTTCGCCTCTACGACTTGTCGGCAACGTTAAAAGAAATCCTAACATTGTTTTTAATTTTCGCAGCATTTTTAGTTACAGCATCCACTATTTCAAAATCCTCTCTTCGGTACCACGAAAAACCTCACTAAGGGCCGGTTGTTTCAGCTTCAATTGACGCACATGTAAATGTTAAAATTGCCTTTAATGTTATAATTTTGTTGTCTACTACCAGCCCTAATAACATGGACAACCAGTTTTTTAAGCCATGAAAAGACGCTTAATGTTTTACGTACATTTGTAATCGTTATTTTATTAAAAATATCTTGGGACAACTCACACACGGTCATCTGATCCCAAAATGAAAGAGCCTGTATTATGGTAACCAGACAACTGATAATAAATATTTCTAAATACATACATAATATAGATAAATTTCAACCAGACACAGAACAAATGGTTATGCTCATCACACAAACATTTGTCCTGGGTGGGAATCGAAGCCGACCTCCGGTTTAGACGATTGGTGCAACCCACCCTAAATCAGCATCAGATGAATCAGCGAATATTTCACTAACCCAGCGTTGAGTAAACAGAATCTGTAACACCGCAAACGTTTTGTCTGTGTCCATTGTCTGATGAGATTCGAAGAGCGAAACAATGCTCCTTTCTCCTAAGTCACCTTGGCACCGTTAGCTGATGTTACTTTGTATGCCTTTATTGATTGTTATAAAAGATTTTTAATTTTACTCTTTTGTATTTTTGGTAAATGTTGGATATCAGATATTTCACAAAGGTTTCGTAGCTTAGTTCGGATTACTTACATCAAACTTGAACGGCCTTATTACAAAAAGCGGTTTATCTAAAAACCAAGGTTTAAAACCTCTAAAAACCACGGTTTATAGGAAAGTGTTATTACAAAAAGTGGTTTTGCGAAAAACCATTGTCCATTCTATGGTCTAACGCCAAACCTGGGCGGCCCCTAGTTTAAAGTAAAGAACTATGGTTCAAAATATCATATCTGTCAAATTTCATCTTTTAGGTTATCATATATTGTTGTTGTTTTTACCTGAACATGGATATTATAATGGTCAATTTAATTGATATTGAGGATATTGAAGCCGATATAACAGATATTATTTGCTTTTGTTGGTTCATCATACAAAATATAATAGAATACGATTCACAAGAGGAATTATTAGATCCTCTCGTCTGTGAGCCATACCGGCTCCCGGTATGACAATATATTCGCATATATTTCGCTACAAATGCAGTTCTAACGCATTATTTATGTTTATCATACATAAACTAGCATAAAATACATACTTTTGGTTTTAACATACTAAATTACGTCAACAAACATCTCATAAACAAATAAGTTCGAATTACGTCACGTTTCGTTACACGGATGTACTTAGTTGTATTTCTAGCTAAAACAACAAGCTTCATTCTAAACAAAACTACAGTTGACGATATAATTGATATTAAAATCTAAGCAAAATAATAATAGTCTCAATATTTTTAACACTTCTATAGAATATTTAATCATTAGTCTATTATTAAACTTTTTTCTTTTCTGGGCAAATGGAACGTTTTTGTAGAATGATAACATTATGAACGAACGATGTTTGTATTAATCTGTGGTTGATATACAAACAATGGTTCAAATGACAGTGCTAAGAAAACCACGGTTTTTATAACTTTTGTAATAAGGACAAATTTAGACCATGGTTCTTCAGATAAGCCTGGACTTGAAAGGCCAGGTTTAAACCGATGTTTATTTAGTTTTTTGTAATGAGACTGATAAGGTTTATTACTTTTTAACTTAAGACCACCTGATTGGCGCAGTAGCTATGCGATTGTCTGCTGCGCTAAAGGTTCGAGTCCCGCAGTATGCAAACATTTGTGCAATCCACAGATATTCGTCTCAAGTCTGGATGTTTGTGTATGTGATATTTCATGTTTGTAAAACGTACCCACGATATAGAAGAAATTTCTAGAATCGGGCGATGTTTAAAAAAAAAAGTCATACGTGTATTGTAGTAGATGATAAACTACAATGGCGTGGACGTATGCGAGTGGATAAAATCCCCTTATAAATAATACAAAATGAAAAAAAAACAATTAGACAATATTAGACTAGACCTAGACACGAACGCTACGAAACGCTAGACGAATAGAATGATGAATTAGGAGAATATATGGGATGCCGTATGAAATGAAAGTTTTTTCGTAACATTATGGCGAGAAGTAATTTCTTGATCAAATGGGAATACTACCAGGTAGGTAGGGATACTACCCTGAGTAACCCCATATTTCATTATCCCATATTTAATTTAATAAGTCCCATATCATGCAACCATATCGTCAGAGTTGCTGCAACCGGTGGATGCAAATCGCAAGTTGTCGTTCATTGTGGCGTTCTAAGGAGGAAGTCTTTGTTCAACAGTAGATGTCTTCCGGCTTAAACAACTGGGAATGGAACCTAAGACCACATAAATTTGTTCTCCGTAACCCCAAAACCACAGCAGAGGTTTACTTTCAATAATCCCAAAATACAAAATTTAAGTCATCGTGCTGACCCCCTCAACATAACTAGGACAACATTACAACTTTAATTCAGTTGACCCGATAAACATCGGTCACTTCAATCTTCTTAGGAACTTGCGTGTACGCATAACCAATTACTTCGGCCTTTCGACTCATCACTCTCCATTGTAAAACCAACTTTATGTCTCTTTCATAAGGTTCAGTATTCAAGGTAATAGCCACGTGAGAGAGGTCTGTATAAAGCGGTCGTATGCTTTTAATTAAGGATAGTTTAATGTAACAAGTCTTATATAACGCAGTGGTTTTGCCCGCGGCTGCGCTTGAGTTTCCCGTGGGAGTTTACTCACAAAATTACCGTATAATAAGGTTCAAGTATAACCATATAGATATTACGCACTATTAAACCCTGCTCTATGTAACAGCTCCAGGTAACTGGTAGTGACTGGGTGGCAAAAACGGGAGAGCGGGCCTTGTGGCATACCCTGGGGGCGGCTTACGTCCAGCAGTAGACTGCAGTAGACTGATGTGATGATTTATAATATGATGATAATAATATATGTATATTATGTTGACTGCCTCGTTAGTCTAATGGTCGCTAAGCGCGACTGCTGAGCAAGAGGTCCTGGGTTCAAATCCCGGGTCGGGCAAAGTGTTACTGAGTTTTCCATTAGGTAATTCTCAGTAGCAGCACGGAGTCTGGAATTGTGCCCGGTTGATGGCAATAGGCTCGCCCCCTATTACATTGGGACTTACAACATAACTGGCGAAATGTGGGTGTTCTATATGTTCACCTCTGCCTACCCCTTCGGGGAATACAGGCGTGATGTTATCTTATGTTTATGTTGATGATGATGGTAACTCTCAACATATCTGTGGGATACAACGTAAGCTTCTTTTTTCTGGGGTGCTTACGTGATCGAACTTAGGAATAGTACGGCGGCCGGGAACTGGGGGCCGTTTTCTTTGGCTACTCTTCATAGAGGAATGTGTGCGAACCGCAGATGTTTATCCCGAGTCTGGGTGTGTGTGATATTTCATGTTTGTGAAACGCACCCACGATACAGGAGGAATTTCTAGTGTGGGGCGACGTTTTTAAAAACAAAAAATGGGGTCTTTTGCCCATAGTCACCACGCTGGGCACGCGGGTTTGCCACCTCAGTATGGTGAACGATACCTACACGCCGCGACATTGTCTTAAATAGGTGTTACTCGGATCGGAATTGATGGCTCAATGATAGGTGTTATTTTTTTAAATGACCGCTTGTTTTTCCGTCGGGGGTAAAAAATCCGGCATATCAACAAAATTAGGCACGTAGTCAAACAGACAGACAGACAAGCTCAAGCTATCAATATTAAGTTATGTAAATATATTCAATAAGCAGCAGTAAGTCAGGATTGTTCGACAATTATTGGATTCCATGTGGATCATTGGGTTAATACCTGGACTACTTGTTGATTCGATCATTAATATTTATAGATCCCTAAATATACGCTATTAAATCCATTTATGTCGTTATGTAGTGCTGAAATTCTTAAATGTATTAGTTTTAATTGCGTTTTGGATGTGGGACACATAAGATTAAAGGTAAGACAGTCTTATTAAGAATTAATTACTCGTTTAGGTAAATGTTTACATCTTCTTCTTCTTCTTATTGTATGGTTGATGAACAACCTGGTGTCAGAGTTTAAACCGCCTGTAGGCCTCTGACATGGCTTCACACACCATTGAAACATATCTCAGGTGTGCTAGTTTCCTCAGGATGTTTTTTTTCACCGTTTTTAGTAACTGATAACTTAGTACGCACATGAATTCGAAAAGACAGTGGTGCGTGCCGGGATTTGTACTTGAGACCTTTAACTTCGCAGTCCAACGGTCGTACCACTCGGCTATCAGTGCGCTACATACATATGTTTACATGTAAATGTCGTGCACTATTTTGAACTTTGATTTTGAATGGCTGTAAGAAAAAAAATCGAGTCTGCGATGAGATCAGGCATAATGCTAAGATCTTAAATTCGAATCTGGGTCAATTGTTATTAATTTTTTTCATTTGGTAATTCTCAGTAGCAGCACCAGCACAGAGATGTGACCGGTTAATGGCAATAGGCTCACTTCCTATTACATTCGTACCTATAACATAACTGGCGAAATGTGGGTGTTCTCTACACGTCCACTGTTGAACAAAGGCCCTTTGAAAGAGGGGGTTGACATAATCATTACGTTCGGCTAGCGGCTTGGGCATCGCTGTATTGGTGGTGAAGTTACAGAAGACGCTGCTGCCTATCTTCAGGATTTTCCCTCAGTCGCCTCCTACGATACCCACGGGACGAAATGGGGAGGTGCTATTCTAGTCCGTCACTCCACGGGCACTACATACAGAACAGGCGTAATGCTATGTTTTGAATCTATCTTCTACAAATAAATTCTATAACCTAAACCATTAACAAAACATAATATTGAATTTTACATACATTTATTCATTGTATTATACATTTGATGAGTCCGCCACAAATGACAGCATTTAACAACGACTCAAATCGTCTCCGATTCAATTCACATTGCATCAGTCGCTCAATGATTTTCCTTGTATTATTTGTTTTATATAATCGAAATCGTGATAGATGTGGCATTGAGAATATGTGTTATACAATGTTTACATAGCTGATCTGAAACGTTGACAGCTGAATAGATTCCACAAATCATCAATAGACGCCATCTACTTATCTGTAAATAATGACGTGTAAAAGAGTTTCCTGCAAATCTATTTTTAAATCAAAATAAAAATCTTTTATCATTTACGAGTACTTACTTCCTGATTTGATGCGATATAGTTCTTTTTACATGACATAACGCGCCTGTATTACCGAAGAGGTAGGCAGAGGTGCACATATAGTGCACCCACATTTCACCAGTTATGTTTTAGGTCCCATGTAAAAGAGGGCGAGCCTATTGCCATCTTCTTCCTCTATAAGTGCCACTCAAATTACTGAAGGTCGGCTACAAGCTGTTGGAATCTGTCTCTATCTTTTGCGAGGTGGAATAGTTCAGATGCACTAGATCAACCGGGCACAAATCCAGAAGCCGTGCAGCTACCGTGATTACCTAATGAAAAAACTCAATAACTTGTTGCCCGCCCCGGGATTCGAAACCAGGACCTCATGCTCAGCAGTAGCGCTTAGCGACCAACGAGGCATAAGAAGATAGCGTCTGTATGATTGAAGGTAGGAGGTATTTCTCCTCGGGTTGGTGACCGTTCTTTGGTTCTTTACCCAAAGAGACCCGTGCTCAAAAAAGCTTACAGAGGCCAAAATGACATCAGACGCAGGACCAATTCTGATCCTGACCGCAATCTCTTTTTGGCCTTACACAAAGAGCTGATAGGTTTAACCTTTCATCCAACTACGAGTGCTTGCTTTTTCTTAAGTGATTTCAGTAGCTACTCAGTAGTTACCCACCCAATTTTACAACATCTCTACTTGTAAAAAGAAAATAAAAGCGGTGTAACAATAATGGAAAATATAAGTTATGACAGATCGTGTCTAAGTCAACAAGTAATTTGGATTCACGGCGTATAGAGATCTTATTCTAAACTAGATAAAGGTCATAGTAACATCGCGTTTCCAATCACGCTGTAAACGTAAACAAAATATCTCACGCACTTATCGGGCAAAGATCATGTATGTGCGAAGATGTGACAGTTTGATGACAGATGGCTAAGTGGTTTAGGAGCTACGATGTAATATAGCTAGTGTTGTGGGTAAAACATTGTTTGTATGAGTAATACTGATTGGGAAAGGTCATACATTTTTATAATTGATAGGTTAACAAAGCATTCTTGGCACTTACATTATAAAAAGCAGAGAACAATTACGGTTTATCACGAGTAATACTGTTACATGAGTAATTAATTTTAAAAAAATATACAAAATACTCTATGACATGTTTCCTATTCTTAAGAAAAAAAAATGCTAAAGAATAAACTGATTAAGAACAACCAATGTTACAAACTAGTTCATAAGTTAAATGAATTATGAAAAGTATAGGCAGAATACTGTCGTCAACTGAACTTGCATGACAGGTCTCATTTCTGTACGGTATGCATACTCAATCGCTTCTGTACGTAATGGTTTATGACATTTGCTGCTGAATGCGGGATGCCGTGCAGTCATCAAGTACGCATGTAGCGACTGCAACGGCAGTGAATAACAATCGGTCTCATATAAATATGTAGAGCAAAAAAATAATTTAAAAAATTAAAATTGCAGTCGGGTTTTTTTTTTTAATTTTTTTAGCCTATGTTACTCGCGATAGTGTAGGGATTCTAACGAGTCTCCATACATTAAGATCGTTTCAGGCATTCAGAAGTTATGGTGGAATAAAGAAACTTACATACATACATGAACCCTGAAAACATTACACTCCTTTTTTTGGGCAGTCGTGTGAAAAGATAATCACGACTACAGCTTACGTAGTAACTATTTAGTAATCTGTGCTACAGCCTTCATCTGAATAGTAAAAAAAAAAGACATCGCTGTTTAGTCATTAACCTTATTAACAGTAGCTAAGTGATTAGACTGTAATTAATAATACTTTCGTTACTCCCTCGTTGGTCTAGTGGATTCTAAGCGCGACTGCTGAGCTTGAGGTCCCGGGTTCGAATCCCGGGTAGGGCAAAGTGTTACAGGAATTTTCCATTAGGTAATTTAGAGTAGCAGCACGGAGTCTGGATTTGTGCCCGGTTGATGGCAAATAACATATCAGGCGAAATGTTGGTATAAAATAGGTACTCCTCTGCCTACCCCTTTGGGGGAAACAGGCGTGATGTTATGTTATGTACTTACTTGCGTGATTGGTGATGCTTTTAAGTATTTGTACCAAATTTCACCGATTTTTGTGAACGATACTTATTTCATATATAATTATGATATTTCATATCTTGAAACGCAAACAGATCAGGGAGAAAAACCTAGTGTGCAGCTGCAGCGTAAGCGTATGTCAAAAACTCCCCTGCTAAAAACAGTTATATGTCAGTTGCTAAAAACGGTGAAGGAATCGTGAGGAAACCGGCACACCTGAAAGATTTTTCAACGGTGTGTAAAGCTATGTCTGGCCTACAGGCGGTTTAAACTCTGACACCAGGTTGTTCATCAACCATACGATAAGAAGATTAATATCTAGCGTAATAAATAGAATATTTATTGTACTACCAATGTCCAGTCTTATAAATATAATATTTATTGTAATTTGTATGCTATCTGTACTTGCGTGCCCTGATCTTAAGGTCACCAGTTATGCATCACAGATGTACAGACAGACGCATTACTGTTTTATTACTAGACGACGTACTACTAAATAACGATATTCACGGATATTTTATGTTAGAGAGGTAGCAGTAAGGACTGTGTTAGCTTGGGCAGATTAGGAACTGAGGTTTACAGGGATGATTAAAATATACAATTTTTGAAGTTCTAATTACAAGTGTGTAATTTTTAAATACTTAAGGGCACCTCAATGATACGCTGACTAATATTATATGCAATCTCGCCTCTACTACACAATGAGACAGGCAGAGGTGAACATCCACATTTCGCTAGTTTTGTTATAGGTCCCTACTCCCTACGTTGGCGCAGTGGCTGACTGCTGCGCTAAGGAAAGGTTCGATGCCCGCATGTGACAAAAAATTGTGTGATCCGCAAATGCTTGTCCCGAGTCTGGGTGTTTGTGTATGTGATATTTCATGTTTGCGAAACCCATTTATGATACAGGAGGATAAAAATGTATTAGCGAACCCACTGTAATTTTCCGGACACCAACCCGGACCGTCCGTGGTAGTGCTGCTACTAAGAATTACTTAATGGAAAAACCAAATATCACTTTGCTTGACCTGGGTATCGAACACTGGACTTCTCAACCGCCCTTTGCGACCACTAGTTTTTATTACTATATAATCTTATTGATTTTATAGTAACCATCGATTACCTACAGAATAAATAAACTTAATGCAATTCAAAGAAAATATATGCATCGATGAGTAACGTAGGCATTCCATAGCACATTGAGATCAGCCTCCTTACCATGAACTCTTAAAGCAGGACAGTTTACGTTGTAGAAGCGAGATGCCACACTACACTGCACGTAGCGGCGTCTCGCTTCCACAGGGGAAAATGCCCTGCTTTAAGAGTTCATGGTATGGGGGCTGTGCGGAAATGTCATCGCAATAAATAAAGATAGGTAAACAGATACTTATAAGTAGCTAGGACTTTTATTAATGGGACTAGGCTAGGCTGGCTAGACTGGGCTAAGTACCGTGTTACAGACAGAAAAAACAGAAACCGGTATTTATATTTAGTTTATTGTGATCATCACCTGCAATCTGCTTGTATCAATTTCTTAATAATATCTTACCTGGCTCGTTAGTGATGGTTGCTAAGCGCGACTGCTGAGCATGGGGTCCTGGGTTCGAATCCCGGGTCGGGCAAAGTGTTACTGAGTTTTCCATTAGGTAATTCTCAGTAGCAGCACGGAGTCTGGATTTGTGCCCGGTTGATGGCAATAGCTCGCCTCCTATTACATTGGGACTTACAACATAACTAGCGAAATGTTTAATGTTATTTTTATGTTTGTAACAATAAATAAACCATGGGTACCCTTACAGAGCTTACTCGCTTATATACTACATAATTATGTCCTCCTGACCGAATTTCAGTCACGGCGGCCTGTCTCAGCTGAGACTAGCCATCTGCGCAGGAGATATTATAGTGCACAAGTATGCGCGCAAACACAGGTGTACTCCCTACTCCCTCACTCTCATAATCCGATGGGACGGTAGACCGACACGACCGGAGAGAGATCAGGCGCAGGACCAACAGCTTAACGTGCCTTCCGAAACACGGTGGGGTCTCGACATGTGAAAACGGTCATCCATCACAGAACTGACCGCGGCGAGCACGGCTTAACCTCGCAGATCGACTAATCTGCGGGGTAGCCACATAGCTACGAGCCCCACTACTACATAATAAATATGTATTGATGGGTGACGTCGTTACCAGTGCGCATGCGTCTTACAGATAGCAAAATTATGTCAGAGCAAAGGAATTTTTATAGCTATCAGGATTTGTTTTAGCATTTCTAACCGACTGCACAAAGAGAGGTAATGCCTAACATAAACAAATGGAGTACGTTTTATTGTACAACTATAAATATATGCCTCTTTGGTGTAGTGGTTGCAAGGGTGACTGTAGATCATGAGGTCCTGGGTTCTATTCCCGTGTCAGACAAAGTTCAATAAGGTTATATTACATATCAGAAATAATTAATTACTCGTAGGTAGGTAGTACGAAAGCCATTGTAACGAAAGAAGATTTATTATTATATTAACAACGCATTGCAATAAGATGGTAAGCAGTGGGCTTATCCTTGAGGCTTATTTGAACAATCACTGCGTGGTACAGGATAGCATAACGATTGTTATTTATAGAGCGTAAGCACAGCTAGTGAGTACCAGAATCGTTTTGTTGTAAGTATTACGATTTGTGGTGAGTGGTGGCAGACGGGCATTCCAGCTGCCTAGACAAGTGGAAAAACGTTTGACTAATAGAAATCGAATAGAATAAAAAATATATGGGTTTGACATGTCATCGATAACATAGTCGAAACATTATGTCATCCCATACATTTATCATTCTATTCGATTTCTATTTGTCAAGCGTTTTGCCACGTTTCTTGGTGGGCTGAATAGACATATAAATGTAAAACCGGTAAACAGTATGCAAGGTTGCAGGTTCAAACCCAGGCAAGTATCATATGATGATAATTATGCACTCTCTTAGATATTTTAAGTCGGATTAATCACACTAATATTATAAAGAAGTAAGTTTATGAGTATGTTTGTATGGGTGTTAACTTATCTCTTGACGCTCAATCGGCTGGACCAATTTTGATAAGATTTGGTATGGAGGTAGCTGACAACCTGTAGCTAACACCTAGGCTACTTTTTAAAACATTCAAAATCCATCCAGCTCGACTATCGGTGCTTAAACTGTTGATAGTGTCGGGATTTTAAACATCTAATGTTATTTCAACTGGTTCTATAGATAAGCATCCTTTACCCATCAGGGCGCATGCGCGTTTCGCGTCCCACTCAAATAGGTACTTATCCAACGCATTGTCTAGACATCTGTTTCGACTAGGGTTGTCACCACCAGAAATACAATATTTGCTTTAAAAAATTGAAGCAGGAAACCTTCCGAAGCTCGGATGGGTCTCGAATCTCGATATGTGAAAACGGTCACCCATCACAAGACTGACCGCGGCGAGAACGGCTTAACCTCACATATCAATTGATCTATGCGGTAGCCACGTAGCTACGAGCCCCTCACTATGTATTATAAATAGGACGTACAAGTGCGTACATCGGAATGCACGTTAAACTGTTGTTCCTGCGCCGGATCTCTCTCCGGTCGTGACAGTCTACCGTCCCATCAGCCTATGAGAGTGAGGGAATAGGGAGTGCACCTGTGTCTGCGCGCATACTGGTGCACTATAATATCTCCTGCGTAGTTGGCTAGTCTCATATGAGATAGGCCGGCCATGACCGAAATTCTCTCAGGGCAACATAATTATTATAGTACGGGTGACAACCCTACTTGTCCTAGGAATTGTCTAGGCGTTTGTTCTGACTGTTTACTTCAATATTTAGTATTCAAATGTCTTACGCATCCATTTTGTGTAATTAGGCTCTGAGTGTGACGTGCGAAGCATTGAAAGAGAATTTATTATGGTTTATGTTCGGTAATGACTTTGTTTATTGTTTCCATTTGTTTTGAAGTTTAAAGTTATCAATAAGATTGCAGTAGTTGATAGGTTTATTCATTAGGTACCTACTGGATAACTACGACTTCGTCCGCTTGGAAAATTATATCAGGATTTATTTTTTAACCAAACGAAGAAAGAGGCCTATTATAAATTTGACCGCTATGTGTGTCTGTCTGTCAGTGTGTCTTGTGATACCGTAGCTCTTAAACGGGTGAACCGATTTAGATGCGGTTAGAAAAAGAGTACATAATTATATGTATAAAAACTTAAAAAGAATATTATTTGCATGATTTGCAGAGTAATCATAGACCCTCAACGAGACGTACCTACCTATCTTACTTTATTGAACAGAATTCTTCAAAGTAAACTCAAGAATTTGACATATAAACAAGCATTAATAACATTATTTATAATGATCTATAATTACAGTAATACAACATGAATTTCTACGCAATCCACATAATTCTCACGTTCGCGGATGCGCGGGCGCACAGCTCACTAAGCTTACCATATTTGGTGTAAATGTGAGCGAATTATAAGAGCGTTGTTGATCAACACTAAGTTTGGATTAGTTAATGTTAGCTCCTTAACTGTATACAGTAGAGCTGTAAGTACCTCGTGGATATGAAATTAGATGCCTGAATATTGTTCTTATAAGCCCGGTACATACCTAAATGGATAATGTAAATCTCACACATCTTTAACTAGATACCAGCTTAGAAACTTAGTTAAACTTTGAAGGAGACTTAACAAAAGAAAGAAATATTAATTAGAACTACAACACGGGAATTAACGTGAAACACAATTTTTTAATTTTTGCTTGACGTTTCGACCGAGTTGCGTCGGCCGTGGTCACAAGAAGACTTGATTCTTAAAATTATAAAATGGTGTTCGCGTTAATTCCCGTGTTATAGTTCTAATTATCATGGAACGCGATAGTTTAAAAGTTAGAAATAATATTCATTAGAGTTCCACTGAGTCCTCCTTCACCAAAAGAAAGAAAGGATGCCACTTCTTACTCATCTCTGTATTAAGCTCATAGAGACTCGTAGCTACGTGGCTACCGCGCAGATCAGTCTATCTGCGAGGTTAAGCCGTGCTCGCCGCGGTGTTGTGATGGGTGACCGTTCCCACTTGTCGAGACACCACCGTGCTTCGGAAGGCACGGTAAGTCGTTGGTCCTGCGCCTGATCTCTCTCCGGTCGTGTCGGTCTAGCGTCCCATCGGATTATGAGAGTGAGGGAATAGGGAGTGCACCTGTGTTTGCGCGCATACTTGTGCACTATAATATCTCCTGCGTAGTTGGCTAGTCTCAGATGAGATAGGCCGCCGTGACCGAAATTCGGTCAGGAGAACATTACTGAGTCTAATTGTTTTGCGGAAACAGGTCATGCTGTAGAGATTATCATCAACAAGGATGGTAGCGAGGTTGACCGCGTCACTGTATACCTGGTATTATTATATACAAGTACAACCTGATTAACGCAGTGGCTAAGCGATTGGACTGCTGCGCTAAAGGTTGCGGGTTTGATTCCCGCACAGGACAAAAATTTGTGCGGTTCGCAGGCGTTTATCCTGAGTCTGGGTGTTTGTGTATGTGATATTTCTAGTGTGACACATTCCTAGTGTGAGGCAACGTTTTTAAAGAAAAGAAAAAACTGTAAAAAAATTACTAATTTTAATCATTTAAGCAATTTACAAGTATGTTTTACTACCGCTAGATGGCGCTAAATTAAATAAACCTGAATAAATTGCAAAAGAATCTGTGGTTAGTAGTTGCAAATGAGAAATAAATGAGTTAGCACAAATTGCCAACATTAAATGACTTTTCTTGATGGCACAGTGTTGCCACATTCTTTCTAAATAAATGTGGTGTCGTGACCTGGGGGAAAACACTGTTTGAAGACCAGTATCGAATCTAAACAAGATAAATTAGACAAGGTACTTAAAACTTGCCGTGTGGTATCCGGCCTAGAATTGACCACCCCCTTTCCTCCTGTGGGTGTCGTAAGAGGCGACTAAGGGAAAATCCAGAATATAGGCAGCAGCGTCTTCTGTAACTTGACCACCAGCACTGCGAGCCCTAAGCCGCTGGCCAAGCATGGGGATTATGGCACCCCCTTCTAAAAGGGGAAGGCCTTTGTTCAACAGTGGACGTCTTCCGGCTGATGATGATGACTTAAAACTTAATTAAATTTATAAATATATAAATAAATCTTGTCATTTTTTTTCTTGAATTTTTAGGGGCTGCGCGTGCGCCAACCTACACACTTTCTGTTACCGACGCGACGGCGGCATCCACAGGAAACCGTAGTTGCTGTGTCCTGTAGCGGCGGTTTGCGTCTGCGCAGGGAGTGGCTGATTCCATACTGGTTATATAGAAATCAAATATTCATTAGTAGCTTGTATCCGACACACGACAGAAGTATCAACGTTTGCAAAGCGCCATAGACCTTGAGACAGCTAACAAAATCTGGCGCAGGAGTAAGCCTTTAACGTATTTTCTGAACCTCGTAGAGGACTCAGTGTGAATGAGAAGAATCACCCATCCAAGAAATGACCTCAGCAACTTCTGCTTAACCTCGCAGATCAACAAATTAAACTATGCACGTAGCCTCTCCATCATACAAATTACATCTATTGTAACCACAAAAACACGGTAGCGATATGTTGAAAGAACAAAAAAAATACCTTTATTGAACAAACAAATATTTCTATAGACGCAATTATTGATAATTTGGTTTTGACCCTCGTTGGTGCCGACAATTGAATAGATTTGTTATTACTTATTTCACACTGCGTCTCCATTACAACATAGTTATTAAATATTAAATCAACTTTTTGCGTGTACTTCCGATTATCATTAATAATATGGAATTCAAGTTAAGATCGAAGCTTGCTTCGGCGCGGCGCCATTTTATTTTTTGGTTCTGCATTTATTTTGTTATTTTTATTATGATGGTAGCTTGACTGCCTCGTTGGTCTGGTCGCTAAGGGCATCTGCTGAGCGTGAGGTCCTGGCTTTGAATCCTGGGTCGTGCTAAGTGTTTTTGGTTTTCCATTAGGTATTTCTCAGTACCAGCAGGGAGTCTGGATTTGTGCCCGGTTGATGGCGATAGGTTCGCCTCTTTAGATTGGGACCTAGTCATAACTGGTGACATGTGGGTGTATTATGTGTTAAGCACCTCTGCCTACCCCTTCGGGAAATACAGGCGTGATGTTATGTGGTTACGTAAGATATGAGTTACAGACTATACCATCATCATCATCAGCCGGAAGACGTCCACTGCTGAACAAAGGCCTCCCTCTTAGAACGCCACAATGGCAATTTGCCATTTGCATCCACCGGTTGCAGCAACTCTGACGACGTCGTCGGTCCACCTGGTGGGAGGCCTGCCAACGCTGCGTCTGGACTATACAATAATATAAATTATTTTCGTTCCTTAGCTTGAAGCCCATCCAAATCTAATCCTCGCTTCCTAACGCTCACCATTACACACAAAAGAAAACAATTGACATCCGTTTTCTAAAATTATTAACGGTCACTCATGGTACGGAGCCCTAACCGTGGGCGTTATATAATCGTCTTCATTATAACAACATGATAATTATAGTAAT
Organism: Abrostola tripartita; assembly: GCA_905340225.1. NCBI lineage: Eukaryota > Metazoa > Arthropoda > Insecta > Lepidoptera > Noctuidae > Abrostola > Abrostola tripartita. The sequence goes on from HG996512.1 coordinate 7,596,696, forward strand.
CTATTGTGTACTATTAATTACAGAATATGAATGAACTGTAATTGCTAGTATTATGTTTTTTTAAAGTCATGAATTTCTACAAGGGACTAAATTAACGCCTGGATTCAATTAGTAATTTTATTTGAAGTGTAGGTCATCCTACGGGTATCCGAAGAGGATATTTGTGAGGCTCGTAGCTCCGTGGCTACCGCGCAGATCAGTTGATCTGCGAGGTTAAGGCGTGCTCGCCGCGGTCAAGTCTTGTAATGGGGGGCCGTTTTCACATGTCAAGTCGATAGGACGGTAAGACTCGACCGGAGAGAGATCAGGCGCAGGACCAACGACTTAACGTGCCTTCCGAAACACGATGTGTCCAATCGCGTAGCCACTGCGCCAATTGAGTCGTCAAAAAAACTTTGGCTTGGTTTTGCTTCGACTTCTAAATACCCATAACGTCTGATTAAAATTTACGAATGACAGACATCTTCGCGTCTTTCAACTCGCTTTCCTCGAGGGTTCGAATCCAGAGTCGAAAATGATTAGGTTGTTAATTAAGTAATTCACAATAGCAAAATGAAGTTTGAATTTGGGCCTGGTTAATGGCAGACTCGCTCATTTCGGCAATATTTTGGTGTAGATTTGAATATACACCTCTGCCTATACATCGTATGGTTAATGAAACCTGTTGTCAGAGTTTAAACCGCCTGTAGGCCTCTGACATAGCTTTACACACCGTTGAAAAATCTCTCAGTTGTGTCGGTTTCCTCACGATGTCTTTTGGAATTACAGCTGTAATGTCACGTTATGTTATAATGGTGAGTGTAATGATACGAATAGAATCTTTAATGGTGTTTTTGTTGGTTCAGATATTTAATGGTGCATTCAATTTAAAGTGTGATATTAATGCAATATGAAGTCTTTCTGTAATGTCTTTTGCATTTAAAACTGAAGCAGATGACCTAAATGGCTATTTATAAACATCATATTTAGTATTACATATGCTTATGTCTGTATAATGTCCTTCTGAACGAAACTCGGTCGCGGCGGCCATCTAAACTGAGACTATTCAACGCAGGAGATGTTATAGTGCGCAAGAGTGGAAACAGGTGCATTCTCTTTTTTTACTCTTAGGCCGATGAGGCGGTAAGAGATAAAATTAAATTAAAAATTTAAAAAAACCCCCAACGCAAAAGAGAAAAGCTGTCATTTAAAAAGTCAAAAATAACTCCTATCATTGAGCCATTAATCCGATCCGAGTAACACCTATTTAAGACAATGTCGCGGCGGGGTACCGCTTAAGTAAGTCAGACACTCAGTTTGAGTACTATCTATTAAGTTACTAGCAATTGCTTCGAATCATCAAATGCTCGCTGGAAAATTTACTTTCAAATAAAAAGACCGCATCCAAATCGGTTCACTCGTTTTAGAGCTACGGTGCCCCAGACAGACACACAAACAGACAGACACACATAGCGGTCAAACTTATAACACCCTTTTTCCGTCGGGGGTTAACAAACATCGACTGATCACACAATATTTGCTACTTGCAGAAGTCGAACCCGCAACACTTAGCGCAGCAGTCCAATCACTGCGCACATCAGGTTTTCTTAATGATTTGATCAAGGCAGTTTTTATGTAATTAATCCCCTTTTATTGTTCCTAAATCCACAATAATTTAGGTATATTCCGTATTGTCCAAAATGTTACGAATCTTTTAGAAAAACCTGTTTGATGACCCGATTGGCGCAGTGGCTAAGCGATTGGAATGCTGCGTTAGTGGTTGCGGGTTCGATTCCCGCACGGGACAAAAATTTGTGTGATCCGCAGATGATTGACCCGAGTCTGGGTGTTTGTGTATGTGATATTTCATGTTTGTGAACGCACCCACAATACAGGAGAAAATCCTAGTGTGGGGCGATGTTTATTAAAAAACTAATGGGAAAGTCTCTGATAACGTTTATCCTTGAGATACGGGATTTGATTCCTGGTGTTTTTTGTTTGGTGTAATCAAACAGACGGTAACTTTTAAATTGATACTAGAATACTTAAAAACACTTAACAAATTAAACCAAACTAATTTAATTTGGCAAATGAACGACAACAACTAACCTTGATTATAATGATCGCCATTTTGAACTTTATAAGTGCATTCATCCAAAACAAAGGAATGAAAAAATTGTATCCATAAGGTCTGACGGACCTTGACTGCTAAGTGCAGTATTTTAAATGACTAGCTGTAGCCCGCGGCTTTGCCCACGTTTCTCTCTTTTTCTCACAGAACTCTAAATATATTACAAATAAAAAATAGCCTCGGTTACTTCTTATAACATCAGCTGTCTGTTGGTGAAAGTCCCATAAAAATCGGTTCAGCCATTTCGGAGATTAGCCGGATCAAAGACAGACAGATGATTAAACATTGAAAAACTATATATTTTTGTTACCTTTAAGCAAGTTTATTAAAAAACTGTGAAGTATTTTGATACTACACACAACCACTTCAAAGTCATTTATTTGTATACGTAGACAGTTTATTGCATTACTTTATTAATAGTCGTGTATATACATATGTATATTACTAGCGGCCCGCTCCGGCTTCGCACGCGTATAAAATATATATTATAAGTATTTATCCACTATTTAATGGATGTTATTATTATACAAATAAACCTTCCTCTTCAATCACTCTATCTATTTAAAAAAACCGCATCAAATTCCGTTGCGTAGTTTTAAAGATTTAAGCATACATAGGGACAGAGAAAGCGACTTTGTTTTATACTATGTAATGATACCGTGTGTATATATATTTGGCCGTGTGGTATCCGGCCTAGAATTGACCACCCCCTTTCCTCCCGTGGGTGTCGTAAGAGGCGACTAAGGGAAAATCCAGAAGATGGGCAGCAGCGTCTTCTGTAACTTGACCACCAACACTGCGATCCCCAATCCGCTTGTCAAGCGTGGGGACTATAGCACCCCACCCCCTTCTAAAAGGGGGAGGCCTTTGTTCAACAGTGGACGTCTATCGGCTGATGATGATGATATATATTATCGTATAATTATAATAGTCAGGAGTCTCGAAATTATATGTGTTTTCGTCCTTGTAACTGACGATAAGTCTCTCAATAGTTTAATTTGTCTAGCGTCTCCAATGAGTATCAAGTAAATTGGTCGACCTGATTCGGTCACGGCGGCCAATCTCAACTTTGTACGACTAGCCTACCACTATTGTATATCATAATTGACTTATACTTATATATTGTATTTGAGTTGTGTAACATGGTGTTCATTAAAGCATATAATATACACAAGTGTGTGTTAACACAAGTGGGTTTTTTTTGGCCGCAAGTCCGGTAAAGTCCGGTAAAACAAATAGTCTGGTAAAGCAGCTAAAGCATCCCTGGGCATCCTTTAGCTGCTTTACCGGACCTTTTTGGCGAGACCAGGGAGCCTCTAGCTATGGCAGGGTTGGGCCAAGCGAATGTGACAAAGGGCGTTCCCTGCGGGACCCGAACCTCGACTTAGCACATCGCTGACGAACTAAAAAGGGACGGCTGGATCTGGTTAAATTATTTATTTGGGAATCATTTTATCGACCAAAATCAGTGTTAGTAAACACTAAGGCTAGGCCTAGTTTAGACGTTAGTGTTTACTCTGAACAATGTTTGTAGACCTGTACGAATATTTTAAGACAAGGTGCTATGTGGTTGTCTGGAAGAAATTGCTTTAAGCAATAAGACCGCCACTTGCACTGTTTTTAGTTTTAAGGTTTTTCTGTAAACTGTGTTTCTTGGTGTGCAAGAAAGAGTATCTATCTATCTATCTATGTATAATCTTTTTTCAATTTTTTTTTACAAATTTTGGCTCGGCCCGTGTCGGGGAAGCTAGTACCAGGGACGGGGCGGAACGTTAACACAGGTGTTCTATGGGCTCGCAGGGCCTACATATGTCCAGCTGTGGACTGAGATAGGCTGATGATGATAATGATAGGTAAAGACTGAAATCTGCCTCTTTGGTCTACTGGTCGCAAGCGCGCCTGCTGAACATGAGGTCCTAGGTTTGATTCCCTAGTCAGACAAAGTGTTATTGGGTGTTTAGATTATGTAATTCTCAGTAGCAGCAAGCTGGCTTTGTGCCCGGTTAATGGCAATAGGCTCGCCCCTATCACATTGGGACTTACATAACTGACGAAATGTAGGTATACACCTCTGCCTACCACTTGGATTACAAGCGTAATGGTATGATTTTTAAGGTTATTCCTCTCTCTGATCACACATTACAAAATGCTAAGTATATGACCATGTCCATAACTCCATTCTATCCTAGATAATTTACTAGCGCGATTACGGCCGACATATGACGAGCAATAAATAAAATCGAACACTCTAATTACGGGGAATCAAACCTTGAACCATTCGCTGCAACCCAAATGTCAATTGATGATACAGATGTGGTGTGAATTGCTCAAATATTGTGTTACAGGTTATTATTATATATCCACACTTATCTATATCTATAAATAGAAATAAATGTTTATGTGTTGAATCTAAACATTTGCCTCGTTGGTCTAGCGACTGCTGAGCAAGAGGTCCTGGGTTCAAATCCCGGGTCGGGCAAAGTGTTACTGAGTTTTCCATTAGGTAATTCTCAGTAGCAGCACGGAGTCTGGATTTGTGCCCGGTTGATGGCAATAGGCTCGCCCCCTATTACATTGGGACTTACAACATAACTGGCGAAATGTGGGTGTACTATATGTTCACCTCTGCCTACCCCTTCGGGGAATACAGGCGTGATGTTATATTATGTTTAATCTGTCTCGTTCGTTTAGTGGTTGCTTATCAAGTCTGCTGATCATGAAGTCCTGGCTTGGGCAAAGTGGTCTTGCCCCTGATCTCTCTCCGGTCGTGTCGGTCTACCGTCCCATCGGACTTTGAGAGTAAGGGAATAGGGAGTGCATCTGTGTTTGCGCGCATACTTATGCACTATAATATCTCCTGCGTAGTCTTATCGTATGATTGATGAACAACCTGTTGTCAGAGTTTAAACCGCCTGTAGGCCTCTGACATGGCTTTACACACCGTTGAAAAATCTCTTAGGTGTGCCGGTTTCCTCACGATGTTTTCCTTTACCATTATTAGCAACTGATAACTAATGTATAGTGCGCACATGAATTCGAAAAGACATTGGTGCGTGCCGGGGTTCGGTCAGGAGAACATTCTTATTATAATCTTATGTTATAATTTTGATGACCGCACGTACTTAATATTTTAATTATCTTAAATATTCGTTGTGTCGATTGTGATTCATGTAATTTTAATGCAATAAGGCATCATAATAATATTAAAATCACGAACCAAAAAATCAATAACCTCACCCATTATAGCACCGCCATAAATCATTTATCGATAATTATATAAATATCGATGTTATACTAATTACATACGACGCGAAGTAATTCATTATTAATGACGTAAGTATAATAATACATCAAAGTAAGTCGTAGGAATATGTAACCCTGCTAATCGAACCAGCGATTAGCAGGGTGGCACAATTCTACGAATTCGTATCCAGAATTTCTCTTTTTATACCATACGATGTAATTTTTCACCATATTGTAACCGTTCAAAAAATGCAAAGGCCTCATTTCATACGGAGAAAGAACGACCATTGATAACTATGTTTGCTCAGTGTATACTAAACTTCTTCTTATCGTATGGTTGATGAACAACCTGGTGTCAGAGTTCAAACCGCCTGTAGACCTCTGACATAGCTTTACACACCGTTAAAAAATCTCTCAGGCGTGCCGGTTTCACGGTATTTTCCTTCACCGTTTTCAGCAACTGATAACTAATTTATAATACGTTAGTGCTTGTCGGTGTTTGAACTTGCGACCTTTGCCTTGGCAGTCCAACGGTCAATTTGGCTATGCCTGCTTGTGTACTTCATAATATACAGTTATACACACAATATATCAAATATAATTATCGTTATCGTTCTCATTTAGAGTTGGCGGCTATTCTTGACTGTTCCATACTTTCTGAAATAGCTTCTGAGGTACATTATAAGGGCATCCTTGATTAGCAAAACTCATTTATTGCAAATTCAGTCAGCCATATTTACCTGCAGAATGACTCATTTTATTTTCACAAAATGAACTTGATATAAAGCATTTATCGACAAAATTTTGGGGTGCAAGAAGAGAGTAACCATACGATATGTCCGTGCACACTGGACAGCCAACCTCGCTACCATCCTTGTTGATAGACCAATCCCTACACTACTGCATGACCTATTCCATGTGGCTATTGGCTCATGCCGATACGAAGAAGAAGCAAACCAAATCAAAAGGATGCTTTCGTTTTTCAGATCCCTAGTTTACAAAGCATGCTGTATACGTCTGCCATCTTCAGGACTGGAAATTGGGCTCTCCCAGCACCTAACATCACAAATCATACCCATCAAATTGCTCAGTCATTACAGCTATAACTCTATGTGAAAATAACACGAACTATTGCGAATTACGGGCTGATGGCAAAATTACACCATGCATCGGAAAGGTTGTGTGACGGTGTTTTATACCATATTAACAGCAATTTGCTATGGTTAGGCTTGGATTGCGACTTAAAAGCCATATTTCTGTAGTTTAGGGTTAAGAAACTAGAATTATCTTTCAGCTGCTGGAAACTAAGTCATATGAGGCGAGCAAATCAAGTCTCAGTCATCATCATCACATCGGCCTACTGCAGTCCACTGCTGGACGTAGGCCTCTCCCAGGGTACGCCACAAGGCCCCCGCTCTCCCGTTTTCGCCACCCAGTCACTACCAGTTACCTGGAATAGTTGGGGCCGGGAACTGGGGGCCGTTGTCTTGAGCTACTCTTCTAGAAAAGTGTTGCCTATAGTCACCACGCTGGACAGACGGGTTGGCAACCGCAGTATGGTGAACGATACCTACACAGGGAAACGCTGCTGCCCATCGCCCCCGGAAATATCCCTTAATCGCCTCTTACGACACTCACGAGAAAGGGGGTGGTCTATTCTAGGCCGGAAACCACACAACACAAGTCTCAGTATTCAGCTAAAAAAGGGGCGAATAAAATGGCAAGGAGGCAAGGTAACTTAGATTTAATTATCTGACATCGCCAACCCGCAGTGAGCTAGCTGCTTCTACACCATAAATGAATTTCTAACAATGAACCTTAATTGACAAAATACATTTAAAATAATAATATTTTTAAGCCTTTAAATTAGTAATTAAATACATAAATAGTATTGTGTAGTAAAATAAATAGTGTTGTTTTTGCTGTTAAACATTGTATATATCTGTTATTTACAATAATAACTATTGGAATATTTATGTTATAGTTATAGGTATAGTTTTAATGTGTACTTTGATTTGCATGCCGAAAAAAATAGGCGAAATATGTGAAACTACTATTATAATATTATCTCCATCTGTAAACACCATTATTTCGAGCAAATAAATGATTCTTATTCTTAGCGTGGTGATCAATGCTCAATCCTTCTCTATACGAGAAGAGGCCTTTGTCCTGCAGTGGGACAGTTATAGCACAGATTGAAGGCTGTTATTATGATTATAAATATAAGACAAGGAGACCTATACCCAAGATTGGTTGATAGCTGATTACCTGGTTGGTCTAGGGGTCCTGAGTTCGATTCCTGGTTCGTGCAAAGTGTTATTTGGGTTTTCCCATTAGGTAATTCTCAGTGACAGCACGTAGGCTGGATTTGTGCCCGGTTGTTAAGAGTATTCCTGCCCCTATTACACGGGACCTTTATTATATCTGGGGAAATGTTGGTGTACTATACACCTAGGCACCTATAATACAGGCGTAATATAAAATTATCTTACACTTGAAACAAGTTACAATGACACAAGCACCCATTAACATTAACTAATCCTACTCCAAATCTACTTAAAAGTGAAAGTCCTATCATAATTGGTGCAGGTTCATGGTCCATAAATCTTTATTTCGAACTTAAGATGGTTTTATTTTGTTAGTAATGTTACTTTAATTACTATTTTGATTTATTAATTGGCCTTTAAGAAATGTATTACAGAGCCATTCCCTTGTAAATCTATTTCTGTAACTGTTATGTAAAAATAATGTGTATTATTGTGATGTTGCCGTGTTGGTCTAGTGGTGTCAAGCGTGACTGCTGAGCGAGAGGTCCAGAGTTAAATAAAAAAATTAAGTTTTTTTTTTAAACGTCGCCGCAAACTGGGATATCTAGGAATGTCTCCTGTATCGTGGTGGTGTAAATAGCATATACACAAACACCCAGACTCAGGACAAACATCTGCGGATCACACTTTTGTCCCGTGCGGGAATTAAACTCTCAACCCTTAGCGCAGCACTCAATCGCTTAGCCACTGCGCCAATCAAGCCATCGTCGTATATTTAAACCTATTAAATAATAATAATAATATCTAGGACAGCTCTCACACGGTCATCAGATCCCAAACTAGTATTATGGTAACCAGACAACTGATAAACATACTTATATATTACTAAATACATACATAATACAGATAAATTACACCCAGACACAGAACAAATGATTACGCTCATCACACAACGATTTGTCCTGGGTGGGAATCGAATCCACAACCTCCAGTTTAGCAGACAGGATCACTAACCGCTACACCAACAGGCCAGTCAAATTAAATCATCATCAGCCGAAAGAAGTCCACTGTTGAACAAAGGCCTCCCCCTTAGTAGGGAGGGGGGTGTGCCATAATGCCCACGCTTGGCAAGCGGCTTGGGGATCGCAGTACTGGTGGTCAAGTTACAGAAGACACTGCTGCCCATGTTCTGGATTTTCCCTTAGTCGCCTCTTACGACACTCACGGGAGGAGAGGGGGTGGTCAATTCTAGGCCGGATACCACACGGCATTCTAGGCCGAATACCACACTGTCAAATTATATGGAATCACATTATATGAAACATAATTTAACATAAAATCCACTTAAACATTTATCATGCAGTACTTATGTTAGTTAACTAAACCTCAAAGCCTTGGCTGGCTCAGTTAACACTGTTAACAGTTAAGTATTCATCTTAACGGAACAAGTGAGTTAATGATGATTTAACCCAGCATCCTTCGAACAATGGCGGCCATTGTTAGTGACGGGTTATTGACAGTTGACAGCCAAATAATATATATGATGTTCAGCTCGATATGCAGAGAGACAGCGCTTATATTCTGAGATAGATTGATACATAATGTATAATATCAAAGTATGTAATTAAGAGGGTATATGGGATGACTAAATTGTTCTTCTTATCGTATGGTTGATGAACAACCTGTTGTCAGAGTTTAAACCGCCTGTAGGCCTATGACACTTAGGCTTTACACACCGTTGAAAAAACTCTCAGCCCCCTTAGACAAGTGGTAAAACGCTGGTAGAATAGAAATAGAATAGAATGTTAAATGTATGGGGATGACATAATGTTTCGACTATGTTATCGATGACATGTGTGTGTCGTACCCATTATTACCCAGATTTTTCATTGTATTCCATTTCTGTTCGTCAAGCGTTTTGCAACTTGTCTAAGGGGGCTGGTGTGCTGGTTTCCTCACGATGTTTGCCTTCACCGTTTTTAGCAACTGATAACTGATTTATAGCACGCACATGAATTCGAAAAGACATTGGTACGTGCTGGGGTTTGAACTTGCGACCTTTGACTTGGCAGTCCAACGGTCATACCACTCGGCTATCACTGCTGTATGACTAAATTTATATATGACCGCTATTTATTTGCCGCCTTTTTGATCTAGTAGTTACTAAGCGCGACTGCTGAGCATAAAGGCCTGGGTTCGGATCCCGGGTCGGGCTAAGTATTACTGGGTGTTTCCATTAGGAAATTCGCAGTAGCAGCACGGAGTCTGGATTTTTGCCCGGTTGATGTCAATGGCGTTCTAAGGGGGAGGCCTTTGTTCAACAGTGGATGTCTTCCGGCTGATGATGATGATGACAATGGGCTCGCTCCCTATAACCTAGGGGTAAGCAGAGGTCTATTCCGATATTCCGTTGTAAGTAGACATGTATTATTTTATTGTTATAAGTATCAGTTAGATGTCTGCCTACCTCTCAAATATAACAGTCGTGATGCATTAACATAAAAAAATATGAAGCAACATCACACCCATCATAATATAGGTTATTAGACGTCTCTTGGTCTAAAGGTCGGCGGTTCGATTCCAAGTGCTGCATTCTTGGGCAACGTCGGCGATGAACGATAAGTCCCTTTCTCACGAAATTCACGCATAGTTTAACAGAGGTAAGCAGATAGGTGTGTTTTATAATTATTTGTGTTTATGATGTAGTGTTATTAGTACGTACGTAATTCTTCTTCTTCTTCTTCTTCTTCTTATCGTATGGTTGATGAACAACCTGGTGTCAGAGTTTAAACTGTCTGTAGGCCTCTGACATGGCTTTACACACCGTTGAAAAATCTCTCAGGTGTGCCGTTTTCCTCACGATGTTTTCCTTCACCGTTTTTAGCAACTGATAACTAATGTATAGTGCGCACATGAATTCGAAAAGACATTGGTGCCGGGGTTTGAACTTGCGACCTTTGACTTGGCAGTCCAACGGTCATACCACTCGGCTATCAGTACGTAATTAGATATGCATGTAATAAATAATAGGTATAATAATTATTATATTTAATAATTATTTTTATGTCTTTTATGTTTAAAAAAATATATAACCAGTTGTTTGAACTAGGAACCGTACTCGGAACTTCGCGAAATTACAGTCTCCTAATACAACTACAAGAAAAAAAAAACTCTACATTTGCCTAACAAAAACAAGATAAAAAATAGGAATCAAACTCGGAACTTCGCGATCTTATATTCTTATAATACAACTACAAGAAAAAAATCTCTACATTTGCTTTCCAAAAACAAGAAAAAACACAATATCTCTTTGCCTAAACTAAGAATCGAACTCGGAACTTAACGGCTTTTTAGTCTCAACAACAAGATAAACTTTATGGGTACATATGTGTTAGTATAAGTTGGTTAATAAATAAATAAATTCAAGTTCCAAAAAAAAAAATTTTTAATTTTTTTAATTATATTTTTTTTCATTTTTTTATAGCCTATGTTACTCGCGATAGTGTAAGAATTCTAACGACACTCGATACATCAAAATCGGTTCAGGCATTCAGAAGTTATATTGGAATACAGAAACTCACATAAATACATACATGAACCCTGAAAACATTACACTCCTTTTTTGGGCAGTCGTGTAACAAGACGCAGCTCTAAATGTGGTTATCCCCTAAGAGCATACTAGCGTGATACATTGATATCATCAATGCAATTAGATGATGATACGTCATAATCAAAGTAATATGACAACAAATTGTTATTTAATTCGGTATTATGTCAAGGTAACATGGTGGACGGTATAATGTGATAGAGAGCTATGTAACTAAGTAATATTAATAGGAATACGATCTTATTCCCATCGTACGGTTGATGAACAACCTGGTGTCAGAGTTTAAACCGCCTGTAAGCCAGACACAGCTTTACACACTGATGAAAAATCTCTCAGATGTGCCGGTTTCCTCACGATGTTTTCCTTCACCGTTTTTAGCAACTGATAACTTATTTATGATACGCACATGAATTCGGAAAAACATTGATGCGTGCCGGCGTTTCGAACTTGCAGTGCCGTGTCAGTACTCGCGTGTCAGTACAGTACTGGCGGTTTAAACTCTGACACCAGGTTGTTCATCAACCATACGATAAGAAGAAGATTCAACGAGGCAATGCTGCCAGTCTTTTGGGCACGTTACCAGTTGACATCGATGGGGATCAATATTATGATGATTGTTAATGTTTATATTTGTGTGTATTGTGTATTTTTAATTTATGTTAGTTTTAAAATGTAAATAATTGTAAAATATGTAACTTTTATAAAACATATGTATCTTCTACAAGCAAATTAAAGCTTTAAAACCAACCGGATTTGATACAGCAAAATCTCGTCTCACTGCCACATCAGCCCATACCGTAACACTAACCCGTTGACCGTACGCCCCGGCCTCGCGTTGACAAAAACCTTATTATTAGCTCACCTATTGAGGTTACGTGTATTACTTGAATGCATATCTCTGACATGCATGAGATTCATAGCATCATCACGCACGTATTCTCCTAAGGCAACGCTTCTTCTTCTTATCGTATGGTTGATGAACAACCTGGTGTCAGAGTTTAAACCGCCTGTAGGCCTCTGACATGGCTTTACACACCGTTGAAAAATCTCTCAGGTATGCCGGTTTCCTCACGATGTTTTCCTTCACCGTTTTTAGCAACTGATAACTAATTTTTAGTACGCACATGAATTCGAAAAGACATTGGTGCGTGCCGGGATTGAACTTGCGACCTTTGACTTGGCAGTCCAACGGTCATACCACTCGGCTATCAGTAACTAAAGGCAACACTGAGAAATGCATGCTCTGTTTTTCGGTATTATGGATCTTTTGACGAGTATATTAAAAATTCAAAATGGCTTTAATAAGTACACACGCTTATTTCCCTTCTCTTATTATCAAGTATACAAGCTTAGGTTTCAAGGGTATAATTTCATTAAGGGTGCAAGTAGAAAGCCCATAGTGACGATACCTAATCGGACTTGAAAAATCAATATCGCTACGAACCTTGTTGACTGGCCACTCTCTACACAGCCATGTATCCATGTGACAATTAGCTTATAGCAATATGAAGAATAAGGAATTAATAAACATTACCTACTTAGATTAGTATTCATCAGACATCTACAAATAATAATATTTTTTATCAAGTTTACGGAAATGGGCTGTCTCTCCTTACAAATGGGACATTTTCTTTCGAAGTGGTAGGATGATGATGTATGATGCGAAAACACGCGTGGTTTATGCAACATCCTTTTGCAATCTACCCTTTCTACCGACACCCCAAAGCTAAAGGCGTGAGAGTAGCCAGCACCTACATCCGCGCTTGCGCAAGCCGAGCGTCTAAACATTGTACTATTGTCTTTATTTTCCCGTACAAATCTGTTGGAACTAGCAATACTATCAACTTCGGCTAAATCTACATCAATCTATCACTGGCACTGATAGCCGAGTGGTATGACTGTTGGACTGCCATGTCAAAGGCCGCAAGTTCTATTCGAATTCATATCATAAATTAGTAATCAGATACCAAAAGCGGTGAAGGAAAACATTGTGAGGAAACCGGCACACTGGAGAGATTTTTCAACGGTGTGTAAAGCCATGTCAGAGGCCTACAAGCGGTTTAAACTCTGACACCAGGTTGTTCATCAACCATACGATAAGAAGAAATTTAAGAAATGTTTGATCAGCGTTCTTTGAACTTCTTCCTCTTATCGGCACGAGCCAAGCCCAATAGCCACTTGGAATAGGTCATGCCGTGGTGTAGAGATTGGTCAGTCAACAAGGATGGTAGCGAGGTTGACCGTCCAGGGTGACGGCCGTACTTAAATATCATTACTCGGGGAGGCTCTCTATATGTACTCCAAAAGTTTTATAATTGACTTTAGTCTCTTCCTGAGCATGAACCTATGATCTAACACAATGATTGGAGATTGCAGTGGCCACGAAAACAATTACGTTCATTAGATAGCAATTAAAGATTTTTGAAAACCATAGTAACATTAATTAATAACACTTCATTAACATTTGAACTTTTAATCACTTACATACATAAAGTCACGCCTATTTCCTAGTTAGGTATAGGTAGAGATTACGAATTATTTCACTCTAATCACATACTTCAAACACGCTCTTAGCGACCTCGACGACCTGTTTAGCGCCCAAAAACGTCGCCCCACACTAGGAATTTCTCCTGTATCGTGGGTGCGTTTCACAAACATGTAGGTAATATCACATACACAAACACCCAGACTCGGGACAAATATCTGTGGATCGCACAAATTTTTGTCCCGTGCGGGAATCGAACCCGCAACCCTTAGCGCAGCAGTCCAATCGCTTAGCCACTGCGCCTATCGGGTCGTCATAATGTAGTTGGTGGCGAGCCTATTGACATCAACCGGGCACCAATCCCGACTCCGTGCTGCGACTGGGAATTCCCAATGGTAAACCCAGTAACACTTTACCCGAATCGATAAACCCAATATTATTTGAGACCTGGACCCTGGACCTCTTGCTCAGCGGTAACGCATAGCGTCCACTAGACCAAGCAGGCAGTCACAAGATAAGATGAAAGTACTTAATATTCGTCCGGCCGTGTGGTATCCGGCCTAGAATTGACCACCCCCTTCCCTCCCGTGGGTGTCGTAAGAGGCGACTAAGGGAAAATCCAGAAAGATGGGCAGCAGCGTCTTCTGCATCTTGACCACCAACACTGCGATCCCGATGCCGCTTGCCAAGCGTAGGGATTATGGCATCCCCCCCCTCCTGAGGTAGAGGCCTTTGTTCAACAGTGGACGTCTTCCGGCTGATGATGATGATGACTAAATATCTAGTATTGTATAATCTATTGCTAAAGCATCATTAACATTTCAAATCGTAATCACATAATATCCGCAACTTTACTGGAAAATCAATATAACTACGCTAAAACACCGATTACAAGAATTTTACTGTATATATAAAAGTCGCCAAAATGTATGACACCATGCAAATTGGTGGCTATTAAAAATCATACATGGTACGCTGATTCAACTGGTAAAGTTTTTTTAGAAATTGTGACACTGGTCATTTTAGTAAATGCGTCAATACACTGGTTGGGATTATTATTTTATTTTGTATCTAACAAGTCGTGGTGGCCTAGTGGTTGACATACCGGATTTCTATGCACGAGGTTGCAGGTTCAAACCCAGGCAAGTATCAATGTGACTTTTTCAATGTCATAAATACTTTCTTAGATATTCTAAGACACCACTGACTAACGGTGACGGAAAACATCGTAAGGAAACCTGGATTTAATTATCTGAAATCGCCAACCCGCAGTGAGCTAGCGTGGTGATCAATGCTCAATCCTTCTCTATACGAGAAGAGGCCTTTGCCCTGCAGTGGGACAGTTATAGGCTGTTATTATTGTTATTATTATCTAACACTAGCTTCTGCCCTCAGTTTCACCGGCGTTTCATTTCCATTTGTGTAATCTCCGTTAGACTTCTGATATCCTAGTACCTAACATACAAAAACACGGCTGCTACGGGCAATTGTTTAAAGCAATGCGAACCAAACCAATATAGCAATCTCCATTATACTTCAGCCACCTTACCATGAACTCTTAAAGCAGGACAGTTTACGGTGTGGAAGCGAGACGCCGCATTACACTGCACGTAGCGGCGTCTCGCTCCCACATCGTAAACTGACCTGCTTTATGAGTTCTTGATCAGGGGGCTGTTATGGCGTTATACCCATGATGTGGGTACATTTTAGAAAATGTTCACAAATCCAGACTCCGTGCTGCTACTAAGAATTACCTAATAACACTGCCCGACCCGGTATTCGAACCCTGGACCTCATGCACAGCAGCGACCACATTCACCTTGTAGCACTGATAGCCGAGTGGTATGACCGTTGGACTGCCAAGTCAAAGGTCGCAAGTTCAAATCCCGGCACGCATCAATGTCTTTTCGAATTCATGTGCGTACTAAAAATTAGTTATCAGTTCAGTTGCTAAAAACGGTGAAGGAAAACATCGTGAGGAAACCGGCATACCTGAGAGATTTTTCAACGGTGTGTAAAGCCATGTCAGAGGCCTAGAGGCACTAGGTTGATCGTCAACCATACGATAAGAAGAAGAAGATTCACCTTGTGATGAGAACTCGTATAATATCTACCCAAGTTCCCACTCACCGTGGTCGCAGCCAATCGTGGAGCACATTGCTATCAGGCAACACATTATTTCATTTAAGCGATGATTTTTTGTACAAAACAAGAATGTATTCTTGTTTTGCCACTCAACACTGTGTAAGTAATTAGTGAGGAAACAAAAGGAAGGCGTGAGTCGCTTGATTGGACGAAAGTTCCGTATAAGGATTTATTTACATTTACATGAAAATCCATCCTAAGATGTACGTCGGTTTATTGTATTTGACGACCCGATGTATGGTCGGTTGGTGCAGTGGCTAAGCGATTGGACTGCTGCGCTGAGGTTGCGGGTTCAATTTACGCACGGGACAAAAATTTGTGTGATCCACAGTTTTGTCCCGAGTCTGGGTGTTTGTGTATGTGATATTTTATGTTTGTGAACCACGATACAAGAAAAAATCCAAGTGTGGGGGGACGTTTAAAAAAAAAATTGTTACTAATGATCGCCAGACGTCAGGTCCTGGGTTTGTTTCCGAGTCGGGTAAAATGTTATTGATAATTCTCAGTAACATTATGTATTCTGAATTTTTATCCGGGTAATGGCAATAGGCTCTCCTTCTACTAACTAGCAATACACATAAATAGGTCAGACACTTATTAATTTCCTTTCAAGCAATCGAATAAGTATATTACGCCATTTAAAGATGGCAAAATTAACCTTAACGGAGACCTGAAAGCAATATCGCCAGACAGTTATAATGTCCGGTAATGTATGGCGAATCTATTTCTATTGGATGATATATGGCCCATAATTCTTATATCAAATTAATTTCTGAACGGAAAAACGTTTACTTCTGATTGCGCAATCAAAGTGACGTAAAGCTGGGTTCAGACTAAAGCCTGATAAAGGTAGAAAACATATTTTTTAGCTCTTCTTATCGTATGGTTGATGAAAAACCTGGTGTCAGAGTTTAAACCGCCTGTAGGCCTCTGACATGGCTTTACACACCGTTGAAAAATCTCTCAGGTGTGCCGGTTTCCTCACGATGTTTTCCTTCACCGTTTAAAAACGGTGAAGGAAAACAGTTGGTTATCAACTGATAACCAATTTATAATACGCTCATGAATTCAAAAAGACACTGGTACCTACCGGGGTTTGAAGTTACGACCTTAGACTTGGCAGTCCAACGGTCATACCACTCGGCTATTTTTTTGCCGTCTCGTGGTCATATACGTGACTGCTGAACGGTGCTGGGTTTGATTCCCGAATGGGGTTCATTGTAATTGGGTTTTTTGTCAGGTACATTTCAGTAACGCCATGATAAGCCGTCTGCATTTGTATCTTGCGGAAGATGGGTGTACTATACATAGGACACAACATTACGCCTGTATATCCCGAAGGGTAGGCAGAGGTGTTACTTAAGACCTTTTATTATAATGCCTATTCTGGTGGCAAAATAAATCCTTTTTCTTTGTTTTTTTGTCAGTTATATTATAATTCCCGATGTAAGTAATAGGGGCCAAACCGATTGTTACAAATCTAGACTCAAAGTTGATACAAAATGTATGTTTTTTTGATTAAACTACAACACGGGAATGACTGCCGCGTTGGTCTAGTGGTCGCTAAGCGCGACTGCTGAGCAAGAGGTCCTGGGTTCAAATCCCGGGTCGGGCAAAGTGTCACTGAGTTTTCCATTAGGTAATTCTCAGTAGCAGCACGGAGTCTGGATTTGTGCCCGGTTGATGGCAATAGGCTCGCCCCTTATTACATTGGGACTTACAACATAACTGGCGAAATGTGGGTGTTCACCTCTGCCTACCCCTTCGGGGAATACAGGCGTGATGTTATGTTTTACGGGAATCACCGCGAACATAAGTTTTTAATTTAAGCTTGACGTTTCGACCGAGTTGCATCTGCCGTGGTCACAAACAGAGTGAGACAGCAGTTTTTTTTTTTTTATGTTTAGGGCCGTTAACCCCGAGAGGGAGAGAAAGGCTAGACTTCTAGACTAGAGCCTCCAGCCAGGATAACTACTAAACAAAGTGAGTTTAAGCGATGCTACCAAGGGCGTCCCCTGCGGGACTCGAACCTCGACTCGGTGCATCGCTGCCTAACATGCAAAAACAACAAAGGGATTGCTGGATCTGGTAGCATTATTTAGGGACTGTTTTTAAAAGCTAGAGCTCGGCCCCGGACCGGCTGTGCTAGGGACGGGAGGGGGAGACTGCGTTGTCATGTCCCCGTATTTATACTGTAGATGATTTTTCATCTACCTTCAATTCTTCCACCACCCTACACACTACGCTAACTGTGTCCTAAAATTAAAAACTTGTGTTCGCGTTAATTCCCGCGTTGTAGTCTAATTATCATTATGCAACGCTATAGTTTAAAAGTTAGTATCTATGTCTTTACACGACTGCCCAAAAAAAGGAGTGTAACGTTTTCAGGGTTCATGTATGTATGTATGTGAGTTTCTTTATTCCACCATAACTTCTGAATGCCTGAACCTATTTTGATGTATGGAGTGTCTTTAGAATCCTTACACTATCACGAGTAACATAGGCTATAAAAAAATCGAAAAAAAAACATTACATAAAAAAAAACAAATTTAAAGAACACGACTGCCATGACAAAAATCGAACTAAAAAGTGAAAACAAGTTCCATCGCAGTCGGGGGACCGTTCTGAGGAACACTGTCTTATCTAAGAGGTACCCAGACTGCGATGGAACTTGTTTTTTTAAATTTTTAGTTCTATTTTTGTTATGGCAGTCGTGTTTTTTTTTAATTTGTTTTAATATATTTTTTATGTAATGTTTTTTTCGATCTTCGTGTGAATATCATCTAGAGTGGCTCTACCCTTACGTATTGCTTTATAACTGCGCTAATGAGACAGCCGGACACGTCCACTATTCAGGTATAAGCAGCATCCATAGCTTGTTGAATCACAAATCATTTAAATACCGATGTCCTACTATGTGCAAACACAGGTCGTATGAATCATTAAATTGTGATAGTTTTGCTGTAATTAAGTTAATTAACTTATTTAAACGAATAATTAAATGAATGCCGACTGCTGTGCATGGGGTCCTGGGTTCGAATCCCGGATCGGGCTAAGTTTTATTGGAGTTTTTCTTTGAATATTTCTCAGTAGCAGCACGAAGTCTGGATTTGTGCCTGGATAATACCGACAGGGTCGCCCCCTATTGATAAATGATTTTATTTCTGCAAATGGGTTTTACAAAAACACTAACCGCCGAGCTCAGAAACATTTAATGATTACTTAAACTATCACTAAGTAAAGGTCTTCATTGAAAAATCCTTACTTAGTGATAGTTTAAGTAACCAATAACGACTCTGAGTACGGCGGTTATACACGTATTTTTTTTAAACTAGATGGCGTCGGCACTTCCAATTGACTACCTCTGAGAAGAAATACCGAAACAAACTCAGGGGTCAAGATATGTTTTAACAGACAGACATGTTCAATCATATTATTTACTATATATCCCGGTTATACTCACGTGTGTATTCGGGAATGCCCGAATAGCGGAGTCGTTCGGCTCGCGACTCCGCCGCGTAACCAGCTCATGAATAAGGGCTCCGTTCGAGTTCGAAACTAGTCGGGCATTCCCGAATACACACGTGAGTATAACCGGGATATATAGTAAATAATATGGATAACACTCACGAAAGTTATTATAGTAAAATGTTCAATCATTGATGTGAGAACAGTGTAGCCTGGTCTGAGAAGTGGTCTTTAATAAATTGGGACTTATAACATAACTTGCGATTTGGATGTAGTACCATTATACCGTTTACAACCCCTTCAGGGACCACAGGCGTGTGTCAGGATGTATCGAACAAATCCTAACAATCTACAGTTTTAACAGAGGCCATTGTGTAAACAGCATTAAGCCATGCACCGCCACTGTTAATGGGTTCACATCATTTAACATGTGGAGTAACTTTCGGGTCAGAGATCAATTCTAATTAATTTTAATAGCTCAAATACGCCACCTACAATTATATTTAATAACATTACGTTAACTATAGTTGCAGGTTAACCAACGTTTCAATTTATAACTAGGTCCGGTGAATGGTAATAGGCTTACACAGCCTATTACATTTTAAGGAAAAAAACCTCGCCCCACGCTAGGAATTTCTCCTGTATCGTGGGTGCGTTTCACAAACATGTAATATCACATACACAAACACCCAGACTTGGGACAAACATCTGCGGATCGCACAATTTTTTGTCGATATCGAGAATCGAAACCACAACCCTTAGCGCAGCAGTCCAATCGCGTAGCCACTGCGCCAAGCAGGTCGTGGTGTGTACAGCCATATCTGAGGCCTACAGGCGGTTCAAACCCTGACACCACGTTGTTCATCAACCATACGATAAGAAGAAGAAGCTTCCACAAGTTCCACAACGATAAATGTCCTGCTTTAAGAGTTCATGGTTCAAATCCTGAAAGTCTCACTTTCCATCTGTAACGTGGGGACCCACTATTGTGTATACTTTCTTGCTATCATCATCATCATCATCAGCCGTAAGGCGTCCACTGTTGAACCAAGGCCTCCCTATTTTAAAAGGGGGGTGGTTGCCATAATCCCCAAGTTTGGCAAGCGGCTTGGGGATCGCGGTGTTGGTGGTCATGTTACAGAAGACGCTGCTGCTTATCTTCTGGATTTTCCCTTAGTCGCCTCTTACGACTCCCACGGGAGGAAAGGGGGTGGTCAATTTAAGACCGGATACCTCACGGCCACGGTTTCTTCCATAGTGGTGGCGAAAGATGCAACAAAGTTGCGTAAACAATTGGTAGATGACAAAATGGCTCACACTGACATTAAAATCAATTAATTATTTTAAAATAATATAATATTTAACACGCAATTAAACTCCTTTGTTACAAGAATAGGTTATGTATGCGTGCGTGGGTGCGTCAACATGCACTCAACTATAAGTACATACACAATACATACACTTGTCTTCAGTGTCTTATTTACTTGTGACTGATCGTTTCGATCAATCGGAAGGTGATTGACGATCAATCGCAAGGGGCCACTGTTGATCTATGAGTACAATATATTTTTAGTATCTATGGTTAGGTTAGGTTAGGTTATATTTTATGTTTTTGATTAAAAACATTGCCCCACACTAGGTATTTCTCCTGTATCGTGGGTGCGTTTCACAAACATGAAATATCACATACACAAACACCCAGACTTGGGACAAACATTTACAGATCACACAAAGTTTTGCCTCGTATGGGAATCAAACAGGCAACTCCTAGCGCTGCAGTCCAATCGCTTAGCCACTGCGCATATCAGGTCATCAATATTCAAGATTGTATAGGTTTTTGTTGCGAACTCTGATAATGATCTTCGACGATACGATTTGTCGTCACGGTCGGTCGGAAACGACAAATCGTATCGAGTATGGGGCCCTTATGTTATACGATCCTCGCGGCAGAGGTAACTTAGTTTAACGACTGAGAATGCTGTTAAATTAATTCCTAAGTGTTTGTAGTGAACTGGAGTACATAAATACATTTAAGTAAATCTTGAGTTAAGTAGCTTGTGCCGCGGTCAGATGTTGGATGGGTTTTCATACAAGAATCCTAACTCTCTCCCTCTATGTATTCTACTTAATTTTAAACATAACAAATCCTCATACTTCTTTCCACGAAGGGGTAGGCAGAGGTGCAAAATTTTACATATATTTCACATTTCGCCAGTTATATTATAGGTCTCAATGTAATAGGGGGCGAGCCTATTGCCATCAACCAGCCACAAATCCAGACACCGTGCTGCTACTGAAAATTATCTAATGGAAAAACCAAGTAACACTTTGCCTGACTCGGTATTCGAACCCAGGACCTCATGCTCAGCAGTCGCGCTTAGCAGCCACTAAACCAATAAGCCAGTCAAGTGCTAAATTTTGATACTAGCCAACTACGCAGGAGATATTATAGTGCACAAGTATGCGCGCAGACACAGGTGCACTCCCTATTCCCTCACTCTCATAGTCCGATGGGACGGTAAGACACGACCGGAGAGAGATCCGGCGCAGGACTAACGGCTTTACGAACTTTCCAAATCATAATAGTGCATGATAATGTTCTCTGCTTACACACAAATGCAAATGGTAATATAAATCTGATTAGTTAATTACACTCAGTACTCTGCCATATTATTTAAAAGTAAATCAGGTACAGCCGGCAACAAAAGTTTCTGTACTGTAACTTGTTAATGTATAAACAATGAAAGGAAATATTAGTTGTAGGTTGTACACTGTACAGTCCACGTCATAAATTGATCAGAATTCAAACCTATTTTCATTAATTATTTTTATGTATCTATTTAATAATGTATACTTATATTATATACACCAAAATTCCAACATTTTCAACTAATATATTAATATTTTTAAGAGTAACTATGGAGTTTCTTTCCGGCTGGTTCTTCTCCATGGAAACAACTTAATTTGACGTTTCATAAGTGCACTTTTGTAGCCTTTATGAGATAAAAACCTAACTATGTCTAAATCCTAAAAAAATACCTACCTATTTATTTATCTTTTTGAACGTCGATATTTAAGAAAGCCACCAATATCGTAGTGCTTAAGAATATTCTGTGCCAATTCTTACATCTTACACTTATTTCTTCAAAAAAATATGTAAATTAATTTATATTCTAACGTTTTATCCTTCACTTATCCCGCTGACTGTACAGTATAAAGTTTGCAAGACAATTGTTGCAAATGGCAAATAATTTGTCACTTCCAACATACACTTTACATGTTTAGATGATGACACGAGTAATAAGATACAATTACAATATTGTTTATCGTAATTGTATCATACTATGTCCATGAGATAAGTCTCATTTCCGTGGCCCTTCACTTGTTTTACCTTTGAGTATGAATTGAGATGTAGAGCGCACCTATGTGACTGTCAACGTCAAGATTTGACAGATGTTTGACTCAAGCTAAGCTACATAGTCCTATTGACTGAGCTTCACAAATAAATATAATAAAATATTTTTTAGTTTTTTATTCTTATTTATTTTTGTTCTTGTTCGAAACAGGTCCCTGAGTGTGAAACGAAGTAAGACATAAATTATAATAATCATTAATGCCTAAACTTGAATAAATATAGGTAATTAGGCATACCAACTACAATTATCCTATGTCTAAGTGGAACCTGCACCCCTTTGTCCAAGAAAACCAATGATACTACCATACACCGAAACATCACTAATCGTTTGCGTCGTCTAGCAAAACGTATATTAAAACCAATGTCATTTGCAGCACAAATGAAGGAATCTTCATTTATTAACAGTATTCTAAAAACTTGGGTCAAACAGCTTCTAAAAATAATTTGAACAAAAATCAACGTAACTTACTTAAACCGACAAAGCTTTGTCAGTTTTTAAAAGTTACACTCTTCGTCTCATTCATACTCAAGGAGCACCCATTATTATGTATTACTAAATGAAGATCTAAGGGTCATAGTAAATTGTACCAGTCAGTAAGACTCACGTGTAAGTTGAGCAATAAACTGCTTAGATTAAGATGCGATGGGCAGTTAATTGATACTGCTTTGATTTCTCTTATAAATACCAGCTTTGAACGTTTTATTATCATTTAGTTAACTAACTAAGGGCCTATTTTTCAATCGCAAGCACCCCTATACAAGTGGCAAAACGACCAATCGAAATCGAATAGAATGATAAATGTATGGGAAAGACATAATAATGGGGATGACATAATGTTTCGACTATGTTATCGATGAAATATGTTACTTTGGTTTTGTTTCAAAAGAAAACGTCGCCCCACACTAGGAATTTCTCGTGTATAGTGGGTGCGTTTTACAAACATGAAATATCACATACACAAACAACCAGACTCGGGACAAACATCTGCGGATCGCATAATTTTTTGTCCCGTGCGGGGATCGAACCCGCAACCCTTAGCGCAGCAGCCAAATCGCTTAGCCACTGCGCCAATTAGTGTAGGGCGAAGTTTAAAAAAAATACGGATCTCCAAAACCCAGGAAAAGCTTAGATTATTACTTAATAATTAAGCATCACACACATTTACAATTGACCCAGTTTTAAGTGTTGTGCACTCATCTGATGATCATACTCTGATAACATCACGATTATCCCCGAAGGGTTAAGCAATTACTATTTAATTAAGTGATAAAATCAATCATTACAGTTTTCCTAGCTTTTGAATGCTTGTGCAGCTTCTGACACGAGCTATTTCTTCTTTTTACCCTTTTTTAACCGACTTCGAAATAGGAGGGTGTCCATTTGGTTGTATTTTTTAATGTAGGTACAGAGTGAATTTCCTGAGAGTTCGTGGGTAGCCAAAATGGAAATAATTTGAAATGTTATTGTAGGAACAGGGATTGATATATTTGGTGTTAGTATAAATAATTATTAAATATATGTACCTACATAGTTCATGTCATGTGTCAAATGCGGAACTATATAACATAACAGCACGACTGTATACCCCTAAGGGCTAGGCAGAGTTTTATAGTTCAGCCACATTTTGCCAGCTATATTGTATTTAGAAATGGGCACAAAAAAGGATAGTAAATTATGATAGTAGATGATATAGGACAGGAACTTGTTTTAGCGGTGGATGTAAACAGCTCTGACTACCCTCTCTGACTACAAGAAAAACAGGGGGGATAATATTTTGAACTCAAAATATTAATTTCCAAAAATAATTATGGTATGACTGCCTCGTTGGTCTAGTGGTCGCTAAGCGCGACTGCTGAGCAAGAGGTCCTGGGTTCAAATCCCGGGTCGGGCAAAGTGTTACTGAGTTTTCCATTCGGTAATTCTCAGTAGCAGCACGGAGTCTGGATCTGTGCCCGGTTGATGGCAATAGGCTCGCCCCCTATTACATTGGGACTTACAACATAACTGGCGAAATGTGGGTGTACTACATGTACACCTCTGCCTACCCCTTCGGGGAATACAGGCGTGATGTTATGTTATGTTATGGTTCGATTACTTACATAGTTAAAATAGCATTAAATCTTACTTGTTTGTTTTATTTATTTACCCATCCAATTCTATACCTTTACAACTATTAATAGCTTTAATTGCCAAACTGTCACAAACATTCATTCATGATTAAATGTCTTTTCCGAATATCTTCTTCTTCTTATCGTATGGTTGATGAACAACCTGGTATCAGAGTTTAAACCGCCGGTCGGCCTCTGATATGGCTTTACACACCGTTGAAAAATCTCTCAGGTGTGCCGGTTTCCTCTCGATGTTTCCCTTCACCGTTTTTAGGAACGGATAACTAATTTATAATACGCACTTATGAACTTACGACCATTGATTTGGCAGTCCAACGGCCATACCACTCGGCTATCAGTGCTAAAATAATAGTGTAATTGTTAAAAATTGTGTAAAGTTATAAAAGTACTGTTAAGTTCAAGTTTACATCCTACACAATCTAACTTGACGCCTGCGATCATCCATCAAATTCCATACCTTGTCAACAATCACTTGACCTGCAAAAAAAATCAGTTCTTAATTCTACATACTATGATTGATATAAGAAAGATATTTTTATGACTACTATTAATAATTTACAGAATTATCACAAATATTTAAAAAATATTTTTTTCTTTTTAAAGTACAGCAACATCGTAATACATATATCACTATACAAGTATATATATAACTTTAATTTAATAGCCATTGTTCTTATGTATACGACAATAATGTGAAAACTTGGCTGTACCTTGTCAATATAAATAATAATAATAATCTATAAATACCCTTATAATTAAAACCATACATAAAATCCTCAAATAAAACAAAAACCGACCAACATTACTCCAACTTAACCGACCTATCAATTTCCAGACCTCGACATGATCCGCTTACCCTCAAAAAGCTTAATCGTTACACATTTCAGTCCATTTTCGAAGTTTACATGATAACACCCGGAAGATACCCCACCAGTCGCATCCTTGATTGCTCAAGTGACTTGAATTAAGATCATGTATAAAAGACCTTACTTGCTTGCTGTACTGACAGTCGGCCATTTACCGTATCTAGGTGCACACGTTGCTTGTTCTGTGATTGTGTTTGTGCTGTGAAGTGCTTAACGAGGCTTTTAAAAAGTTAGTATTTCATTTTTTTTGATTACCTAAGTTTTAGTTTAAAAAAATAGTATGTTTTTGAGTTTTGACATTTAAATTTTCGTATCTATTCACTGTATACTAACGAAGTTAAATGTATCATTCATAATTCTAATCTTGAGTTTAAATGTATCTACAATTTTCTAAAATATATTTTCTTCATTTAAATAATAAAACAAGTGCCCAAAATACAAAATTAACAGTTGAATTTTAAAATAATCGACGGGTACATAAACTTAATAAATACTGAAAAATTAAATAGAAATCCTTTGAATATTTTAATTAATTTTACATGTATTTTTGTTGGTTAAGTGATTCAAAAATACTTAAAGTAAAAATACTAAAAGAATATTTTTTGTGTAGGCTCGTTATATCTACGAAATATTTACAATTAAAAATACTTACTTACTATAATTAGTCTTAATTTTAACTACACATATTTAACAGACTTCCGAGCTTCAAAACAAAGTAACTTTAATCAGTAATTTCATAATTTGCATAATTACTTAGAAGCCAAATGTATTTGAATATAATACAATCTTTTGATTACTGTTATTCACTGTTTTATACCTAATCACGAACATCTGTGACGTCACTAGGCATGGTTACGCTCACTTGCTAAAGTTTAAGGTTCGAATTCCTGGTCGCGATCATTAGGATTTTCTGTAAGAAAATTGTAGACTTTACAAAAATATTGAAATTTTGATGGAATTGACACTGTAATTATGACTTTTGGCTGTTTTATATGAGACTAGCTTTCGCCTGCGACTTCGTCCGCGTGGACATCGAATGTTTTATAGCCTATAGCCTTCCTCGATAAATGGGCTATCTAACACTGAAATAATTTTTCAAATCGGACCAGTAGTTCCTGAGATTAGCGCGTCAAGCATACAAACTCTTCAGCTTTATAATATTAAACTATTGATAGGATTAACTTAAATCTTTAGAATTGATGTGCAATCCCACACCATTTCTTTCGCCTTAGGAGAAAACAGCCGAATGGGGTAAACCCACTTGTCAGAACAAGGAATTACCCCTTATGGCATATTTTATTTGACACTGTGTTTGACACTTTGTGATGACAATGAATAGGAATGCCCTTAGATCTAGTATACCAAATAGTCCCACTGGTCTAAAGGAATGCCAATAGATTTAATAATAATAATTCTGGGGACTTTTTATGGCTGTTCTTTTAGAGCAGTTGTGAATTGCCCCTAGTTGGTGTCCCATTACCTTCCACATTAAAGTTCTCAATACCTTATAAAAGACCGGGTATCTTCCGCATGGTTGATAGCCCGAGTAAAAATAGATACAAAATGATAATAATACTTTAATAAAATGTAGGTAAGATATAGATGGAGTTCAGTTATTATCGGTGCCAGGAACATATCGTCGCTGAACGACATGTAATTTTTAAATACAATAATGTTAATAATATCTAATACTATCTAAATTACTGCCTCGTTGGTCTAGTGTTCGCTAAGCGCGACTGCTGAGTAAGAGGTCCTGAGTTCAAATCCCGGGTCGGGCAAAGTGTTACTGAGTTTTCCATTAGGTAATTCTCAGTAGCAGCACGGAGTCTGGATTTGTGCCCGGTTGATGGCAATAGGCTCGCACCCTATTACATTGGGACTTACAACATAACTGGCGAAATGTGGGTGTACTATATGTACACCTCTGCCTACCCCTTCGGGGAATACAGGCGTAATGGTATGGTATGTTATGTTAGGTTACTATCTAAATTAATTATTTTATTTATTTAACAATTCTGATATCGAATGGAATGACTTATCTATTAACCATGCTTTAAGTTTTAGATTTATTAAAGGGCAGTTCTTTTATGTATATGTACAATATATATACATCCACACATTGCATTACAGTAAAAGGCGCTTTATTTTAGAGATGTTTAATCGTCGTTTATAAGTAAGAGGTTTTTTTAAGCTACTGCTGATTTCTCACTGCTAAAGAAATAAGATATAATTCAGTTAGTTGTACTGCTATGCTACTATTTTATCGATAAACTATTATATATTGTTTTCGATAATCGATCGATAATGTAACTATTTATTAGCATTGAGATCAAAGTCAAAACCACCCAGACCAAACCAATAACGGTACCGACGTAGGAGTCGAACCTGAGACCACGCGCTATTATATTCAGCGATGAGTATTGATTTATAGCCAATATCTAGTTGTAAATTAATAAACCCACAATATACGCTCCTACAATTACCTTTCTTGCTTTTATCTATCAATTGTACAAATCTTAACCCATCAAGATACGATGGACGACCTTGGAATAGAATAGAATAGAAATATTTATTTGCTGGCGCAGTGGCTAAGCGATTTGACGGCTGCGGAAGAGGATGCGGGTTCGTTTCGGACGGTATAAAAAAATTGTGTGATCCGCAGATGTTTGTCCAGAGTCTGGGTGTTTGTGTATGTGGTATTTCATGTTTGTGAAACACACCCGTAGAAGAGAAATTCCTAGTGTGGGGTGACAAAATACAATAGTCTAGTGACGTCACAGGTTCCTATTGACATACAAAATCTATCTACGTTTTGACAGCTCATAAAAAGTATGCCAATTGATTAGTGATGTCAATAACCCAAAAACTACTGTCAATTTAACAGCGCTGTCAAATTAATTAAGATTTCTGAAGAGATAACTAGAGCAGTTCTTCCAGCTGCCCACAATTTTGAAGCAAATATAATCAAAGTTGATAAAGGAAACTTGAAAAATGATGGACTCGAGCAGGACTTGAACCTGCGACCTTCGCCGTACCGTGGCGATATTCTAACCAACTGAGCCATCGTGTCACTGCTAGGACCCATCAAATTTCAAGTTCACTTTTAGTATTTACGTCTTAAGGGTGACGTGCAAGACTGAGCAGGAACTCAGTTGGTTAGAGCATCGCCACGGTACGGCGAAGGTCGCAGGTTCAAGTCCTGCTCGTGGCCACCATTTTTTAAATTTCCTTGATTTAAGCTTAGCATGGGCAACATGCAAAAATGACACAAAAAGTCATGAAAATTTGAGTTGGTATTATCGTTTCAGTGATTTATAGCTGTAAAGGTATAACACTGAGTTGGTAATCATAGGTTCCAACAGATAATACCTGACGTCACCCTTAAGACGTAAATACTAAAAGGGAACTTGAAATTCGATGGGTGCTACCAGTGACACGATGGCTCAGTTGGTTAGAGCATAGCCAGGGTACGGCGAAGGTCGCGGGTTCAAGTCCTGCTCGTGTCCACCATTTTTAAGTTTCCTTTATCAATTTAGATTTAAGCTTAGCATGGCAACATGCAAAAATGACACGAAAATTCATGTAAAAATAATCATTTACATGTTGTCATATAACTCCTATCGCTTAAGCAAACGACTGGTAAAGATATAACTGGTAATATGGCTTAAAACCTCACACTTGAGTCAAGTGTTTGCTTACACGAGACGCATCGGTCATATTAGTGAAAATACGTACATACATACAATTACGCCTATATCCCCCGAAGGGGTAGGCAGAGGTATATAGTACACCCACATTACACCAGTTATGTTGTAGGTCCCAATGTAATAGGGGGCGAGACTATTGTCATTAACGGGCACCAATCTCCACTCCTTACTGCTACTGAGAATTAGCTAATGAAAACCTCAAGAACACTGCCCGACCTGGGAATCGAACCCTCTTTTCGACAACTAGATCAATGCGGCTTTTAAGCGAAGAGCCCAAAAATGGCTCTTAATAAGGAACACTTGTTTGTTTAATTTTTTTTATTATAACATTTAACAATAATAAGCACGAATGCTTATAAGCCACTTCACTATAAGTGTATAAATATGAAAAGTTAAATAATGAAGGTTAAAAGCATTAAAAAGTTTAGTGTACAGTCAGCAAACAAAATTACTTCACAATTTCTTGTAAAACTTACAAAACTAAATCCTTTAACCTGTACCCTCTATATAAAACCGTAAGTGCCTTTTTACCCAACTGTGAGACGCAAGGAGGGTTCTGTGTTAATCACCCTATGTATGTATGTTCTGAAATCGAATTACAACTCTTTGAAATACCTAATCGACCTCAACTCATCATTTGGAATCTCTTATTTAGAGCCTACTAGCTTTTGCCCGCGGGTTCGCCCGCGTTGCCTCCAATTTAAACCCCATAGAGGGTTGAATTAAAAAAAAATGTCCTTTCTTGGGTCTTAAACTTTCTACATGCCAAATTTCATCAAAATCCGTCCAGCGGTTTAGTCGTGAAGGTGTAACAGACAAACAGTCAGAGTTACTTTCACATTTATAATATTAGTATAGAAGTATGGATAACTTGAATTTATGTATTTCAGTTAATCGACATTCAGTTCACCAGTTATTTACTGACCCTACAATGCATTACTGTAAGCAAATAAGTTGCGTATTTACTTTACTTGCTGACTGTACATTTACACCGTTTGCTTGCCAGTTAAGTACAGTAAGTTACAAGGTTAGCGTGCCATATTTGGCGCTCATCTTTGTTTGAACGACAGTATTATAATAGGGGTATTATCTTTACCTGTTATTGAGAGCAGCTTTTAATTTGAAGGTTAATAGGTTAGCTTTAGTAACAAAATTAATACAATTGATATTGATTTTGACGACCTGTAGGCTTACACTCCAATTTAATAATAATAATAATAACAGCCTATAACTGTCCCACTGCAGGGCAAAGGCCTCTTCTCGTATAGAGAAGGATTGAGCACTGATCACCACGCTAGCTCACTGCGGGTTGGCGATTTCAGATAATTAAATCCAGGTTTCCTTACGATGTTTTCCGTCACCGTCAGTCAGTGGTGTCTTAAAATATCTAAGAAAGTATTTATGACGTTGAAAAAGTCACATTGATACTTGCCTGGGTTTGAACCTGCAACCTCGTGCATAGAAATCCGGTATGTCAACCGTATTCCGAACAAATTGGATTGGAATTGTAAAGTTTCGGACTTTTAAACTTAGCATTGGCGCCAAATTATTTCAATATTATGTGTCCATTGGAACTAACTGAGATCAAAAGATTGACAGCATTTTTTTTCAATAAAACTTTATCTTGTATTAAAATTGTAATTAAATTAGAGAATAGGCCACCTGATTGGTGCAGTGGCTAAGCGATTAGACTGCTGCGCTAAGGGTTGCGGATTCCCAGCACGGGACATTAAATTGTGTGACCGCAGATGTCTCGAGTCTGGGAGTTTGTGTATG
Source organism: Abrostola tripartita (assembly GCA_905340225.1). Taxonomy (NCBI): domain Eukaryota; kingdom Metazoa; phylum Arthropoda; class Insecta; order Lepidoptera; family Noctuidae; genus Abrostola; species Abrostola tripartita. The sequence goes on from HG996512.1 coordinate 7,627,915, forward strand.
TGATATTACATAGTTTGTGGACCCAAGAAGTTAAGAAAAAATTAATAAGGAAAAATATGCCTAGAATACGCCATAACCTCTTTTTTTAAGTTGGTTTAAAACATTGTCACAGATTGCCTGAGTATTTTTTGTATCGTTCCAAAACCTTTCTCAATTCTTGATTGTCCTAAATGGTTTGATGTTGTTAAATATGTTAGACTGCTCCGTTCGTTTAGTGGTCGCATACGCGATTGCTGAGCGATGGGTTCTAGGTTCAATACCGAGTCAGACTGTTTGTTTATTTCTAAAAGGTACACCTACAGGATTTACATCACACTTTTTTGATTGATTGGGGTTTATCCTAATTTTATTGTTTATAGCAGCACGGAGTCTGACTTCGTTGCACTCTCCTTATAACAAAGAACCTATAAAATTACTGACGAAAAGTCGGCCTACCCCTTCGGGAAACAAAGGAATGATGTCATAATGTTTTATTATTATTATTTAAAAAAAAACGTCGCCCCCTCTAGGAATTTCTCCTGTATCATGGACGCGTTTCACAAAGATAAGAAATATCACATACACAAACACCCAGACGGGACAAACATCTGCGGATCGCACAAATTTTTGTCCCTTGCGGGAATCAAACCCGCAACCCTAAGCGCAGCAGTCCAATTGCTTAGCCACTGCGCCAATCGGGTCGTCGGTTATTCAATATAAAGCTCTTAGTATGTATGTATATATTTTATAACCATAGACAACTCGTATAAAATTAATGTTCTGACATCACTATAAAACTAAATATCAATGAGCCTAATAAAATCGAATGACACATTATGCGTATTTAGTTTATAACAAGAATTAATTGTACCTAGGTTGTAAAGCACTAATAGCCGAGTGGTATGACCGTTGGACTGCCAAGTCAAAGGTCGCAAGTTCAAACCCCGGCACGCACCAATGACTTTTCGAATTCATGTGCGTACTATAAATTAGTTATCAGTTGCTAAAAACGGTGAAGGAAAACATCGTGAGTAAACCGGCACACCTGAGAGATTTTTCAACGGTGTGTGAAGCCATGTCAGAGGCCTACAGGCGGTTTAAACTCTGACACCAGGTTGTTCATCAACCATACGATAAGAAGTACTATACTATACATCCCTTCGGGGAGTACTAGTGTGATGTTATGTTCGTAAATCTCGGGTTATATTAACGAGTCTCATCCCTTCGCTCATCTCATGGATAACGACTTCGAAACTAGTCAGGCAATACACATGAGCATACTGGAGACTTAAATAAACTTTACAGAATATAAACGTGGCTATTTATACGGTTTAAAGTTAGGCCAACTAACTCAATCAACGCGCCTATAACTTGATGCTACTATAAATACTGTGATCCAACTTGTAGGGCTGTCTCGTTCGAGATTTTTGGTATTCTGCCCCTTTACCTTAAACTCACAGGCCCCGCGTTCAGCCACTTTTCCTTTCCGCACACTGTGTCTATATCCCAAGATGCAGATGCAAGACGCTTGAGTGTATTGCTTCATTTAATATACTAGGGGATACCTTAGGAAATATTCCTTAGGTATTCTAAGGGGAGGCCTTTGTTCGACAGTGGACATCTTCCGGCTGATGATGATGTAATCCCTTGGATGGGGCATAAAAATGGACATAAGATCTTTCCGACAATATACAGAATCTGAATATGCAAGCTTTGCTGACCTTAAAACAATTAACAGAATGCGGGCCTCACATTCAATGCCTCCAGCACCCGGTGTACAGTCTGGGGCCATAAGTCCAGTAGCACATTAACGATAGTATTCGCCTGCGGTACCGCGCGCGTACATTCAAGTGCGAGTGATTTCAACGTAAACATTTACCCGTCATACAGTATAACTACAAGAAGGTGATAGTGTGTGTGGCCAATTCTAGACAAAGATAACAGTATAGTTTTGTTTTCTTCAGGTTAGTGTTCGCACCGAGCCAACCGAAACTGAAGCTAAAATTTAAACTTATTATCGTCAGCTCACGTGGCTAAGTGGCAGCAATAGTTGACTTTCAAACAAGTGCCTATCGGTTCGAAACCTACCGGTTGGGGTGGCTAGATAAGTTTTTCCTATAAGGAAATTAGATATTTTTGAAACGTAGTCCCACACTAGAAATTTCTCCTGTATCGTTGGCGCGGTTTCACCAAGAAATATCACATACATAAACACCTAGACTCGGGACAAACATCAGCGGATCGCACAAATTTTTGGCCAGTTTGGAAATCGAGACCGCAACCCTTAGCGCAGCAGTCCAAACGCCTACCCTCTGCCCCAATCGGGTGCAGTATACTTTTGCAAGAAGTAAACACTCATTCTTTGTCCGTGACAACCCTGCCTCTATATTTCGTACAAATTATGTTATTTACCACAAAGTTCGTTGGCTCACGGCAATTCCTAATGAACTTTGTAGGATTGCAATTAATGCGAAGTATTTGTACTTTTGACTGCAATAGAGACGAACTAATGATTGTAATGTCACGTTTGGGTATAAAGGCACATGTAAGTACTAGCATCACGCCTGTTATCCGTGAAGTGGTTGACTGATATGTATTAGTGCTTGAACACAACGCTAGCAGACATTGTTGCGTTTCGGGTTTGAACTTGCGACCTTTGACTTGGCAGTCCACCGGTCATACCACTCGGCTATCAGTGCTTTATCTAACTATTAAAGTATACTTATCTATAACACGTCAAGCGTAACCGACTTCAAAGACAATAGTAACTCGTGAGATTGAAGAACGAAGGTAATCTACAACAAGGAAACGTTAAATATTATGTACATAACATAAACATATCATCACGCTAGTAGTCGCCGAAGGTAGGCAGAGGTGTGCCGCCTAGAATTGACCACCCCCTTTCCTCCCTTGGGTGTCGTAAGAGGCGACTAAGGGAGGCAGCAGCGTTCCCTTGTATAGGTATCGTGCAGTAGGCACGCTTTGAGCCCACTAGACCAACGTCAAATACATAATTATCACACTAATATTATACAAGCGAAAGTTTGTGAGTGTGTTTGTATGTTTGTTACATCTTCACGCTCAAACGGCTGGACCAATTTGAATAAATATTGGTATGGATGTAGCTAGGCAAGTATCAATGTGACTTTTTCAATGTCATAAATACTTTCTTAGATATTCTAAGACACCACTGACTGACGGTGACGGAAAATATCGTAAGGAAACCTGGATTTAATTATCTGAAATCGCCAACCCGCAGTGAGCTAGCGTGGTGATCAGTGCTCAATCCTTCTCTGTACGAGAAGAGGCCTTTGCCCTGCAGTGGGACAGTTATAGGCTGTTATTATTATTATGTAGCTAGAAATAAAGAAAAGAGAGAAAAAGCATTTATTCGCGGTGATGACGCATATAGGACACAAATAGACAAATATACTTACAAAACAAAAGAACAGAGTAGGAAAAAAATATAATATGCGTCACAAGCACGCGAAATGGCCCTCACTCAGCATATGCAGCGACCCTATGCGAAACAGTGTCGCGGCGCTGATTTTCAGCGATGACCGACACCCTGAATTGACACATAGGCTACTTTTAATCCCGAAAATGTAGCTGGTAACACCGCGGGCAGCAACTAGTTATCTATATTTGCAACAAACAAGAAATAGATGCTTAGACCTTTGCACGTGTTGATTTGTTATAAATATGTTATATGTTTAAAGAAAATGGTAATGAGCATGCGAGAAATATAGAGTTTTTAAGTTATGGTTTTTGTGAGTAGCAGTAAACATACATAACATTACATCACGCCTGTATTTCCCGAAGGGGCAGGCAGAGGTGCACATATAATAGTAAACCCACATTTTGCTAGTTGTGTTATAGGCCCCAATGTAATTGGGGCGAGCCTATTATTATCAACCGGGCACAAATCCAGACAACGTGCTGCTTCTGAGAATCAACTTAATTATTACTATACGTGCAACCCTGCCTACCCCTTCAGAGAACAGGTGTGATCTTCTTCTTATCGTATGGTTGATTAACAACTTGGTGTCAGAGTTTAAACCGCCTGTAGGCCTCTGACATGGCTTTACACACCGTTGAAAAATATCTCAGGTGTGCCGGTTTCCTCACGATGTTTTCCTTCACCGTTTTTAGCAACTGATAACTAATTTATAGTACGCACATGAATTCGAAAAGACATTGGTTTTGAACTTGCGACCTTTGACTTGGCAGTCCAACGGTCATGCCACTCGGCTATCACTGCTCAAAACAGGTGTGATGTTATGTTATGAACAACAAAAACGTTTTCGACTTCACATAGTGATCTGAAGAGCTCAGTACTCTCCCAGCCTGCTATCAAATCATTCGGTAAATCACACAAATATTATAAAGACCTTGTTTGTTACCTCTTCAGGCTCAAATGGCTGGACCGATTTTGATTAAATTTAGTATGTAGATAGCTGACACCCTGAATTAACACATAGGCTACTTTAAATCTCAAAAATATAGCGGCTAACTACACGGGGCGCAGCAATTATTCACATAAACAGCACACAATTTAAACTCCCAGTTAAGTAATACTTGTGTGGTTAACGTCAACCGTGTAACCTTCGTGTTAACTGTTCGGCGCACGACTTTGACATATCAACCGCTTGTAACTGCAACTTATAGATGCTTGTAATTTTCATAGTATTTCTATAATAATAACAGCCTATAAATGTCCTACTGCAGGGCAAAGGCCTCTTCTCTTATAGAGAAGAATTTCGAGCATTAATCACCACGCTAGCTCACTGCGGGTTGGGATTTCAAATAATCAAATCCGGGTTCCTCACTAAGCGAATAGACTGCTCCGCTAAGGTTGCGGTTTCGATTCTCTTACGAGACAAAATTTTGTGCGATCGACAGATGTTTGTCCCGAGTCTGGGTGATTGTGTATGTGATATTTCATGTTTGTGAAACGCACCCACGATACAGGAGAAATTCCTAGTGCGGGGCAACGTTTTTTATAATAAAAAAAATCTAAGTTGTTGTTCCTGGCTTGTGTACCTTTCACATTAAAGTTGTCAATGGGCCTCTGCGTGTTGGACCTGTGTCCCCACGTAAACCTTATAAAAGACCGGGTATCTTCCGCATGGTTGATATGATAGCCCGAGTATAAATGTGAGATACAAAATAATTTCTAATATAATAATATGCCTCGTCGGTCTAATGGTCGCTAAGCGCGACTGCTGAGCATGAGGTCCTGGGTTCAAAATCAAAATCTTTATTTTTATAAACATAGGTAGGGTACAGATCTTATTTTTTGTTCGAATCCTGGGTCGGGCAAAGTGTTACTGGGTTTTTCCATTAGGTAATTCTCAGTAGCAGCACGGAGTCTGGATTTGTGCCCGGTTGATGGCAATATTGGGACCTATCTGGCGTGGCTAACATAACTGGCGAAATGTGGGTGTACTATATGTGCACCTCTGCCACCCCTTCGGGGAATACAGGCGTGATGTTATGATTTTTTAAATAATAACTTTAATATTTTGGACCCTCGTTGAAGTATGTTGGGAAATCCTGATGACACGTCAGATACATCAAATGTTGTAATATTCATGACAAGCAATTTAATTTAAAATGATATACCGTCAGTTTTACTCTAATATAGTAAATTGGTTAATCTAAAAGCAATCTGACTATTCTGTTATTAGATGTCGATCATAAGATATTTTTGCAACAATCTAATTTGATAACTATAACATAAATAATATACTTGAATAATGGTTATTACTGGTTAGTTATCTGTAATTTTAATAGATTTTTAATTAAAATTGTTACCTCTAATGTAAAAACTATGTAATCTTTTCATTATCTTTTGCATTTTTAATTATTAACCTTATCGCTTAATATTCAAAATTCTCATCCTTAACATACATATGATCACGCCTGTATTTCCCTAAGGGGTAGGCAGAGGTGTATAGTACAACCGCTTCCGCAAATTATGTTATAGGTCCTAATATTAAAGGGGGCGAGCCTATTGCCATCAACCGGTCACTAATCCAGACTCCGCTACTGAGAATAATCTAAGAGAAAAACTAAATAACATTTTGCCCGACCCGGGAATCGAACCCTGGATCTAATACTCAGCATTCACGCTTAGCGACTACTAGACCAATGAGGCAGGCATCCTTAACATTGTCTTCATTTACTGAATAATTAAAAATCTTCAAGTTTATGGTTTTTATTACTTAGGTAGTTAGCATGTCTCATTAATATTTTGCTTCTCGTCTTCCTAAATGAATGCTAAATAATCGTTAGCATAATTACCAAAAAAATATTTAAAAAAAAACTAGTGTTGTGATACTCGGTCTTGGCTGTATGAGAACATACCTTTGCCCTTCAGTACAGCCTATAACGACGTATAATCTGTGGTATAATCCTATCTCAGTTACGTGTCTACTCATGACAAAACTTAAAATTGCTCTTTGTAATGAAAACAGATCCTCATAAATTACAGCCTGCATTTCAACTGTATAATAAACCACAAGATTGCTAAACCGTCTCAAATTATTCTCAAATTATCTCCACAGAGGATTGTTCAGCAAATGCCAGGCGGAGCGATAAAAATTTATCACTTGACACATACCGAGCATTTACGTGCGGTCAGCCATGTTTGAATTTTAAAAGTGTTCGACGTTCGTTCTATTCAAGGTTTGAATTTGACGTGTGTTACATTTTTTATGTGTTCTGACAGTTCTGAATTGTTTTGGCGGTTTTTTATTTTGTTTTTAGGTTATGTTGTAAATTGTAATACGTTATTCTAACGGTAACTTTAGTTAATTACAGTTTTACCTGGAGGTATAGTTTAGTTAATCTTATGTAAAGTAAATGTAGGAGAGGCCTATGTCTAGCAGTGGCCTGAGATAGGCTGATAATGATGATGAAAGTAAATATTACCTAATAGGGCTAATATGCATTAACATGAATACTACACAGCCCAATATTTATTTTTTTCTTTAAAAAAAACTTCGCCCCACACTAGGAATTTCTCCTGTATCGTGGGTGCATTCCACAAACATGAAATATCATACAAACAAACATCTAGACTCAAGACAAACATCTGCGGATCACACGAATTTTTATCCCGTGCGGGAATCAAGCCCACAGCCTTTAGCGCAGCAGTCCAATAGCTCAGCCACTGCACCAATTAGGTCGTCAAATATATTCAAGATGGCTGTACAGTTGTACACAGTCTGATGAGCATTTTCTACTACTATATTATATTAGCAGCATTTGCAATTAGATTTCATAACAAAAACACTTGTTTGGACCATTAGTCTGGCGGACTCCATGCAGCAGAGATCAAGGTCGCTACACTTTATGTATATAACTAATATATTCTAAAGAGTCATATACCATTAACAATATGAATTAACTGGAAACTGTATATTAGAGATGGGAAAATCTGAACAATTTGTTTTAGCGCAGTCACCCAAGCACAGCTCACTACAAAGTTATTTTGTAAAGTAGGACCGTAATAAGGTTTAGGGTTAATTGTGCTGTGCGCTAACACACTTCAAAGAACTGAGTTAAGTAATCTAGCGCAGTGTTAGACATCCCTAAAACTTTAGGTTGCTTATGTACGAAAATTGTAAAGTTTATTTGTTCACGACTGTTTTTATCACATAATTTTTTTTTCGAGCTAAATAATGTAAAGAACGCAGCACTAGGTTTTCAAGTATAATAATTTTATGTTTTTTATTATTGAATATTTAATTTATTATCTGTGTATTATTAAGTAGTGAGTTGCTTATTAGGTATATTAAAACATTGAATTTACTATAAATCAAAATCAAAATAAAAAAAAATATTTTGTAAATATAGGTAAATAGGTTAATTAGGGCGCTATGTATGGCACACAAACTTCTCAGAAGAATAAAATCTGTATTTGTTTTGTTTTCTATTGTAGATGTATTTTATTTTAAATGTATTGTATTTAACAACAACCTTCTTCTTCCCAGGTACGAGTACGACAAGTTTAGAAAATGATTTCCTCAATCAGAAGGGTGAGTTTCAATATGTATTATAAACGTCTAATTAACGTTTAAAGTAAATGTGAATATTCTAATCCTGGTTAAAAACTATCTGTTTGCAAAATTTAATTAAACTGTCCAGCCGTTTTCGCGTTATTGACTGACAAACATACAAACAATTTACATTGATAATAATAGTGGGGATACTACGAACGCTGACAGCTCACACAAACCTGCCCCCTTACCATGAACTCTTAAAGCAGGACAGTTTACTACGTAGAAGCGAGACGCTGCTACGTGCACTGTAATGCGGCGTCTCGCTTTCACGACGTAAACTGTCCTGCTTTAAGAGTTCATGGTAAGGGGGCTGTACGCATTAATTACATAACAATCTAACAGCAATAAATCATTGATTCTTTAACAATAATCATTTTTTTAACAACAATAACTTAAAAAACAAATTAATAAAGTCATTAGCCATCACAATATGTGTGGAAGGCCAGAATAAAAGTAAAAACACATTTCTCACGAATACCCATTGTCTTAAACTATAAGAACGAACATTGATCATTTTAATACTAGACGGCGGAGTACAATCGGATTTATTTAACAATATAGACGTGTTATTACGCTTGCTGTGTGGTAAGCAGAGATTGTACATAAATGTACCTACATACTTAAAGGTAGGATATATCCTACCTTTAAGTATGTAGGTACATTTAAAGGGTATCCATCATTAAAAATTGCTTTGTGCGACGTGTATTTTACAGACATAATACTGAATATAATTAATAATCTCTCTCTATAGCGTAGTGGCAAAGATATTGGAATGTGGCCATAAGGGAGGCGAGTTTGAAACCCTGCACGTGACAAAATATTCGACTAGTTCGCCAAATATTTCTTTTGTTCATGTGATTTCGTATTGTTAATACAAGTTTACGATTGGACCCAGGAAATTATTTCTAAAATTGGACAATGTTTTTGTAATAAAATACCTAGATGTGACTTCCACAAATAGATAAGAAAGTCTTTGTTTTTTTTCTTATATATACATTTATATCTTATATCAGTCTAAAAAGTTGCAAACAAAAATTAGTCCCTTGCAAAAATCAAGTGATACGTAATCGAATGTAAACATTTCTGCACGTGATCCTGCTATGAAATGCACTCACGACAAAAGAAATCTAGTGTGAGGCTACGAAATATGACTGGATATGTTCTTAAAATGTACATTCACGAAGATATTATGTCAAATATTACTAATTTCAACACCTGCAATAATTGCTCACGATTCGCACTGCAGTGTATCCCAAATCGATTTGATCAAATCGATACAAGTGTTATATCGATAAATGGACAATTGTAGTCCTCACGAATCGATGATAAAACAATAAAATTCTGTTGATTTTATCTTGTTTTTTATTTGAAAGTTAATTTTGAAAGTACATTCCATTTGCGAATTGAGATGCATGTGTATCGAAATTGCTGTAATTAAAATGATGGGTTCCATTTTAATTCATTGATCCGTCAGGTGTTTTGTAATACTAAAGGCAGGTAGCATATGTGACTTAGATTTATAGACCTGAATAAGTTTGATAAGGTTAATGTAATTTAGTGCTTGCCGTAGGGTTTATAAGGTCGAATTTTGAGTGTACAATGTTTTTGCTCATATAAATATCGTTGAGGTAATTCTGAGTGGCAGCACGGTGTCTGGGACCTAACATAACTGGCGAAGTGTGGGTGTACTATGCACCACTGACTACCCCTTTGTGGAATGTATGCGTGATGTTACGTTTTAAATATCGTGTATTGGGAATACTCTGGTATCCATAACTTTTGTGCTGAGCAGTTACCTATGTCCTTACAGTACTCCGTTCCGTAATCTGTGGGTGCAATCGTTCATTAGATAAAACGTACAATTTTACGATGATCACAGATAATTCCTTCAACCAATCCTCAAATACCTCTATCTGGCACAGAATCGGAATGCATCAATGGCGTATGTGTTTTTCTACCGAACCCTATACTGGGTGACTTTAAAATTGTAAGCAGTGTCTTAACATAACATTCTTATCATTAGGAACATCTTTTACCATGGGACCGACCCCGAAATCACAAATTTACAGCTTTTGTATTTAAGCTTTTGCATATTTACATTTGTGATCAATGATTACCTGATTAGGCTGAGGCTGCGGGTTCGATTTCCGTACGGGACAAAAAAAAAAGATCCACAGCTGTTTGACCCGAATTTGGGTGTTTGTGTATATGATATTTCATGGTTGTGAAACGCACCCACCATACAGGACAATATCGTAGTGTGGGTAACCTACTATATTATAACCTAACCCAGTAACACTTTGCTCGACCCGCGATTCAAACACAGGACCTCATGCTCAGAAGTCGCGCTAGACCGAGGCAGACTTGATGACACTAATCTATATACCTGTATTTTCCGTAAATCAACAGATGGAATGTCGATCGTTAAACCATATTAAGGTTCTTTTTTGCTGTCAACGAAATGTCACTTGACGTCCTCAAGCGTTCTAAATTGAGAGGTTTTAGGGTTAGTTTTGTAAGAAGCCTTATTGCAGGTAAGACTTAATGGATTCACATGCTTTAGCAATTTTCGATTGACGTTTGAAAAGTTGGTTTATAGTCATTAGTATAATTTGTAGTCTGGTTTGAATATAATCCATATATGCAAGGAATCGGTACCGATATTAATTATTGCAACCGGTGGATGCAAACGGCAAGTTGTCGTTCATTGTGCCGTTCTAAGGGGGAGGCCTTTGTCCAGCAGTGGACGTCTTCCGGCTGATGATGATGATCAATTATTGCGTCTGTTTTTTTGCGAAGGAGTAGGCAAAAGTGTTCTAATGCTAGCAAATACGACAAAAAATCGTTCGAGTACAATTCTCATATCCAGAATTTATAGACCGATTTTCCATAAAATAAATCCATCAGCCCCCTTACCATGTACTCTTAAAGCAGTACAGTTTACCATGTAGAAGCGAGACGCTGCATTACACTGCACGTAGCGGCGTCTCGCTTCCACATGGTAAACTGCCCTGCTTTAAGAGTTCATGGTAAGAGGGCAGAACTGTTTTCTGACCTGCCCTCTTAGACTAGTGGCAAAACGCTTGTCGAATAGAAATAGAATAGAAAGAAAAATATATTTGACATATGTCATCGATAACATAGTCGAAACATTATGTCATCCCCATACATTTATCATTCTATTCGATTTCTATTCGTCAAGCGGTTTGCCATTTGTCTAGGGAGGCTAGAATTAGACACTAGATAGTCGCTATTACAAGTTTTTGTGCTTATGAATATCTATATATGCATTTCAAGATCAAAATGATATTTTATAAATGTTATTTTGTAATAACTTTTTAAATAACATAGGTTTTATGATATCCTTCCGACATTTTTTTTTTTTTAATAGCCTATATTGTTTCCCACTGCTGGGCAAAGGCCTCTCCCCTGATTTTCCAATTCCCCCTATCCTTGGCCAGCTCTGGCCAGCCGCTTTGAAAGGCGTCCAAATCGTCCCGCCATCTCCGTCTGGGTCTTCCGCGTCTCCGGCTTCCGTCTTGTGGCAACCATTTGGTGGCGATGTTAGCCCACTTTTCGGGGTGCATACGACAGATGTGGCCGGCCCAGTTCCACTTCAGCCTGGCAGTTGTTGTTCCTACGTCGGCTATGCGTGTTTTGGAGCGCAGCGTGGTGTTCCGGACGTGATCCGTCCTTTTCACCCCAAGTATGCTGCGCTCCATAGCCCTTTGGCAGACCTTCAACTTGGACTTCTGAATCTCGGTCAGGGACCAAGTTTGGGCACCGTAGGTTAGGATGGGCAGAATACACATGTCGAGGAGCTTTCGTTTTAGTGACTAAAGACTTCCTCGAGAATGCTGTTAAATAACTTAGGAGATAGGGGATCCCCTTGCTTTACACCTCTCTCGATCGAAAACGACTGACCAGAGAATTGTAATTTAACTTCCGCGGAGCTGTTATTATAGATGGTTTTAATTAAATTGACATAGGTGGGTGAAATATCTTGGTTATGAAGTGCAGTAATGATTGAAGAATGGGTTACACTGTCAAAAGCTTTAGAGTAATCTACAAATGCAATATATAAGGGTTTATGAAATTCATTAAACTTTTCCAGAATCTGATTAAGTGTGTGAAGGTGGTCAATGGTTGAAAAATTAGGCCGAAATGCAGCTTGTTCGGGGGGTTGTTGAAGATCCATCTGTCCAGCAATGCGATTTTCAATAATTTTAATAAACATTTTGTATAGATGTGAAATAAGGCTTATAGGTCGGTAATTATTGACATCACTCTTATCTCCTTTTTTGTGTAGCAAAATTTAATAAACATTTTGTATAGATGTGAAATAAGGCTTATAGGTCGGTAATTATTGACATCACTCTTATCTCCTTTTTTGTGTAGCAAAATTATATTACATTAGTGGCGGAAAATCTATTATTTTATCAATTTAGTTAATAGCTTCATTAAACTTAGTTACAATGCCGATTATTTTAAGAAAATTAAAGTCAACATTTTCATTAATCTTCATTGAAAGAAACATAAATTGCACACTATAAATTAAATAAATAGCAATTTAATTTTTAATTCAATTAACTTTATTGTTTAAAGTAATTGAATTAGATTGGTTTCAAATCAACTGTAAAATTGATTTCAATTACGTTTGGATAACTAATTTGCTGTCAAAATATATTTAGATTTATGACATTAGAATTATGAAATGTCTAGACATCCTCAAGATCAGGCTACAGTTATTTATGGGTACTGCGTAACATCCGCCTTTAAATATCCTAGTTACTGAATTAAAGTTTTTCATAAAAGACTTCAATTAACATAATAACATCTTCATAATAACATTTCTAACTGTCACTAGAGAACAGCCCTACCAAGAACTGACCGCAAAACACAGAGACATATAATAATTACTTAAACTGTCACTATGAAAGGTTGTCTTTGTAAAATCTTTACTTAGTGTCAGTTTAAGTAATCATTAAAGTCTCTGAGTGCGGCGGTTAAAGCAGGACAGTTTAAGATGTGGAAGCGAGACACCGCTACGTGCAGTGTAATGCAGCGTCTCGCTTCCACAACGTAAACTGTCCTGCTTTAAGAGTTCATAGTAGGGGGCTGTAAAGTACTCATGTAAAGATTGTCCACTCAACAAGGATGGTAGTCATGGTAGGTTTGACCAGAGGCCAGATCCCTGGACTAGGGACTAGAGGTAGCGAAGGTCTGACAACCAGTCTTACTGAGGGATGTTTTACCCTGTACCTTGGAGTGGAGGTGAGATAGACTGTCTCTTCATGTGAAATAATGTTACCCAGCTGCATCATGTGAGACTGGGAGCTGACTCCAACTGTTGGGAAAAAGCTAGGAACATGAGGCCATGTGACAAGCCTAGTACCAATCATCAGGCACACATTTTTCTTCTTCGCATCGGTATAAGCCAAATGTCACAGGTAAACAGATCATTCTGTGATGTAGAGATTAAAAATAAAAACCGACGCCCCCCTCTAGGAATTTCTCCTGTATCGTGGGTACGTTTCACAAACATGTAATATTACATACACAAACACCCAGACTCGGGACGAATATCGGCGGATCGCAATTTTTTTGTCCCGTCCGGGAATCGAAGGTGCAACCCTTAGCGCAGCAGTCCAATCGCTTAGCCACTGCACCAATCGGGCCGACAACAAGGGTTGGTCATTCAACAAGGATGATAGCGAGGTTGACCGTCCAGGGTGCTCCAGACGTACTTAGGTATCACTCGTAGGGGCTCTCTACTTGCACCCCTAAATCCTACATAATAAGGTCACAAATAAGGTACAGACAGCATTTATTTAAGGTAACGATAAACGGGGGTCACAGCTATGACCCCCAACACTCGCTATCACGGTTCCAAGCATTACACTTTCTCGTAAATTTCAAGAAACTGGTAATTTTAGATCTCATACATCATGCAGGGGTGCCACGAGCGGGAATAGGGTTACGGTTAGAATGGTACTGAAAATGTATTAAAATTAATGGTTCTAAGAAAGAAGTTACTTAGAATCTTTAAATTTAAAGTTATTAGGCTCGTAATTGATTATAAAGCTGCCCCCTTGCCATTAACTCTTAAACAGGACAGCGAGACGCCGCTACGTGCAGTGTAATGCGGCGTCTCGCTTCCACAACGTAAACTGTCCTGCTTTAAGATCTCATGGCTAGGGGGCTGGTGCCAACATTTTTAGGATGTTGAGTTATGTTTCATGATACGTCTTTTTATCTAAGATTTTTTTAAGTAGGAGTTTGGTTTTTTTCCCACAGCTGTTTTTAATTTGTTTTACATTTAAAAAATTACCTACATATACTCATTTAAATACTACGTATTATAAAACTATTTATAACTTATCTAAATGACAAATAAATTATCTAAAACACATTAAAAACTATATATAAAAATAATAATTTAAAAGCATCAAAGTATTCTTCCTTATCGTTGTCAAAAGATGACGTGCCCAGAAGACTGGCAGCATTGCCACGTTGCACGTTGAACTGCAATGCTGATCAGATTCCTTAAACCAAAAATAAACTAGCCCACTGATCACGCGAAATCTGGATTTTTTTATTGTCTCATAAATTTTAATAGGCTTACAGAAAACTTACACTGGTTAAGATTGCCTTCGCCTTCGAAGAAAATTCGGCTGCTTAGATAAATACAAATAAAAAAAAGTCAACTACGCTCGTGACAACCCTAGCTAACACTATCATGCAACGCCTAACGACATGGCGACATGCAATTTATAACAACATTATAACACCACTAAATCATACGAAAATCACTTCTAATGTCCGGACATTAAGAGTTATTGTGATTGCAAACAGTTTTGCACGAAGTTATCAGACACGAATCAATGCAGCCATTCAAGAATTTCCATGTGACACGATAGTGCTTTTTTGTTGTTTTCCCTTTCTTGGAGACGAGCGCACTTCGGGTGTTTCCGGCACACTTCGGAAACAGCATCTTCCTTTTATGGATCCGTGTGTCGAATTCCGTAGTTCATATCGAGTTTAGCAGTATTAGGGTATTTTAATTACTGGCCCTATCGTGATGAATCAGAGAATTGCGATCTGAATTCCTATGCATAAGTTACAGGTCTTTCGGCAATAGTATTTTAAATAGACGATGATACTTGATTGGCGTGGCGAAACCGTTGGATTGCTCTAGGAGGTGCGGATTTTATTTCCGGCCCGGGATAAAAAATTGTGTGATCCGCGGTTTTTTGTCCCGTTACTGGGTGTTTGTGTATGTGATATTTCATATTTGTGAAACGCACCCACGATATAGAAGAAATACCTAGTAGGGCCACTTTTTAATTGTTTAAAATACGCACTTTTTCTCTCCGATCCTGTCACTTTAAGCCTCATTCTCTCTCATCACATTCTTCATACATACTCTTCGGTTTAGGGGATTCCTAAGCAGAGCTTTGCCAGAATATCTTTTTTCTGCAAATATTAGGCAGATTATAGCTCTTACAGCTTTACTTATTTTGATACAATTATTCTTCTTTGTGGATCAGATACTTGCTTTGCTTCCTGTTCTAGATAGACAATATACTTTCGATACACATTGTTACTGTGTGCATTAGTAAACCTCTGCCAACCTTTGAAGATAGAAGCGAGATGATCAGCAGACTATTAATCATATTGAAATCTAACCTCACCGATCCGAGGTACACCGTATCATCTATTTATCAAGAAATTCCGATAATGTCATGTCAAAGTAATGCGGTGTGGATTCGATACCCTTTCGCTGTAATTACCTGTCCATTCCGGGATTAATATAAGATGGAAGAGGTACTTAGATTCTCCGCAAATTGGTTTGCCTATTCGGAGAATCTCGTTAATTATGTATGGACCTACAGACCCAAAGATTTCAAGTTTCGAGAGTATTTTAAATGTTGGTTCCATTTCTGTCTCCTTTTACGACAGATAAGGTAAAATCTACTTCGTTGCGATCAATACCCAAGCGCCGTCGATTTGAGATTCTTCACGAACACTGTCGACTTATCGGTTGTGAAATATAGGTCCTTATATAATAGGACGCCTATAGCCAACCAGACACAAATCCAGACTCCGTGCCTGAGATTTACCCTAATGGAAAAACCCAGTAACATTTTGCCCGACTTGGGATTCAAACCTAGAACCTCATGCTCAGCAGTCGCTAGGCTACCACAAGACCAACAAAATAATCAACCAGGCCTATAGTTCCGTTCACGTAAAATGAACGCTGAGCGACTTACAGCGACCGTGTTCGCACTTAGATATAGTCGCATCCTATGGTCCTAGGCTATTGTGGTTTATAACATGAATTGTTTTATTGTAGAATCTTCTTCTACTCTTTCTTATCGTATGGTTGATGAACAACCTGGTGTCAGAGTTTAAAGCCCTCTGACATGGCTGCACGCCGTTGAAAAATCTCTTAGGTGTGCCGGCTTCCTCACGGTGTTTTCCTTCACCGTTTTTAGCAACTGATAACTGATGTATAATACGCACATGAATTCGAAAAGACATTGGTGCGTGCCGGGTGCTAAAAATACCCTCTAAATGTTTTTACGAAACATCCTGATGTGCCATAACTGTTACATAAGAATAATAGCTAGCTCCCTCGTCGAATGCGTAACGTTTTGACCACGGGTCACGCACAATGATATTTTTTAGGAAACACTTATCTTGTAGACACTTGGAGATTAGTGTTACATCACATAATGGATAAGAGACTACATAACAACGTATTGAAGAGACTGCGTGTGTTCATGTCTCAGAAAGACAGGGGCACACATTAATCGGAATCGTAACGCAATCGCCTCGTCCGGGACAAGCTCGAACTGGCGAGCCGTAAGCGCGGCGTCACCTAACCGACCCGACGTATCGGAGCAGCTGATCCGTGTTGGTTACGAGCTAGTTTGATGGCTAGGCGAAAGGCTATACGGTGACGATCCCTTTTCGAGTTGATATGTGTGTTATGACCTTTATCGTGCAACAAAGCATGCGCCACAGAATAGAACTCGCACGATACTATTACATATATTGACACAGAAAAGCCAAATAACGTTGACCTCGTGTGCAAGTGTAGGGTCACTACGCTCGCTTTGGGAATGTTATTTTTTTGTAAACAACATTACAGTTGAATAACATTGAGTTTGGAACAACAATCAAACTGTGTTTATCTTAAAGGAATATGCGATTACTACCAATTTGAGTTGGCACCGAAACCGAACTTTTTATCGTTACACAAATATTGTAATTCTGCTAAGGTCTTTGTTTGTTTCTTCCCTAAACCGCTGATCATAGTTTAATCGATATTGGTATTAAGATAACTTGAATTCCGAACAAAAATATATGGCCAATATTATTTTCAAGAAACATTTGAAAAGAATTCGCGCTAACGAAAAATATAACTCAGTTGCACGGAATTTTATATTTTCAAGCTATTTGGCCGAATATTTCGAATGTCACGCTCGAATGTCAGTATAATCTCATAATTATAGTAATAACATGATCGAATTTTATACGTTTATAAGCCGTTACAGTGTAAAACATAAGCTTATAATTGTTACCACCGCAGCTTTCGGTATTAACCTTTTAAAACGTCATCCACCATTAACCTCGGTGCTCACCGATGTATTTTACACAGTTTAGAATGTAATACCATCAGGCTAGCTCAGTGGTTCCCAACCAGTGGTCCGCGGACCACCAGTGGTCCTTCCCAGAATATGGTAAATATTATTTGTCTTTCTACGAAAACGCGCATGTTGTATTTTACTATTATTTTTTTTTGTTACCTATGCACGATACGTGTTTTTGATTAAAGTTCATTTTAGGATTAATTTAGTTTTTTTAATCGTGGGCCCTGCTATCAAAAAGAAACTAAGTGGTCCCTGGTCAATAAAAGGTTGGGAACCACTGGGCTAGCTGTATTAAAGGTAGCCGACAGGAACTGAGCCAATCAAAGTAATATCTGGACGATAAAAGTCTGTATAATCGTGGTTTTATAGTCAATGAACAGTTATGGAGATTACGATGATGTTCTATGGAACTTAAACGGTAGTTATACATGATCCGATGATCGTCAATATTAACATACGTCAATGTATGTTTATCTAGTTTCACCCGCTGCTTCGCCTGTGTGGAACATTTTGTCGTATTTTCCGGGTCTAAAGTACTGTTACCTATCCTGAAGGCCATTCTTACTATTTGTGAAAGGTTTGGAAACTGTATAGATAGATTCGAAGATTACCCCTTATCTTATTCTTTTTTCTTTCTTTTTTTTTTTAAAACTTCGCCCTACACTTGGAATTTCTCCTGTATCGTGGGTGCGTTTCACAAACATGAAATATCACATACACAAACACCCAGACTCGGGACAAACATCTGCGGATCGCATAAATTTTTGTCCCGTGCGGGAATCGAACCCGCAACCCTTAGCGCAGCAGTCTAATCGCTTAGCCACTGCGCCAATTGGGTCGAAGTATAGAATAATATAAAATTCTTAATAAACGAATACACCCCTCCTTTCGGGGATAAGAGTGATTAGTTCGTAGATCCTGCTGAGTCCTGTGTTCGATTGCTGGCCAGTTATGTCATAATATGTCCCAATGTTATACGGAGCGATCTCATTACCATTAACCAGGCACAAATGTAGAGTGCTGCTACTAAGAATTATCTTCTAGAAAAACTCAATAACACTTTACTCCATCCGGAAAACCAACCAGGTCACACTCAGAAGTCACGCTTTGTAACCAGTAGACCAACGATTGCTCGACCCGGGATTCGATTCCAGGACATCCTGCTCAACAGTCGCGCTAATCGACCACTTGACCAACGAGACAGTCGATTCAGGCAGTTAATCTTATCGATATATCGAACAAAATATACGCACTATGAGCACTGATAGCCGAGTGGTATGACTGTTGGACTGCCAAGTCAAAGGTTGTATGTTCAAACCCCGGCACGCACCAATGTCTTTTCGAATGAATGTGCGTACTGTAAATTAATTATTTATCAGTTGCTTAAAACGGTGAAGGAAAACATCGTGAGGAAACCGGCACACCTGAGAGATTTTTCAATAGTGCATAAAGCCACGTCAGAGATCTACAGGCGGTATAAACTCTGACACCAGGTAGTTCATCAACCATACGATGAGTTGAGTAGAACTATACCTTAATTCACACAGTCCCTTCCAAACCTTGAACCAGTTAAACCAACAACCATTACTCAAACAGAACATTATCTGACAATCATAAAGTAATTTGTTTCATCTTTGAATACGATTCTGATTTTGTATAGTTAGTTATCCGAGACCAATTCCTTACAAACATATAGCTATGGTTTCTGGTATATATTGTCGTTAGAGTGGCTCCTAAAACATCTTGAGGAAACCGGCACACCTGAGAGATTTTTCAACGGTGTGTAAAGCCATGTCAGAGGCCTACAGGCGGTTTAAACTCTCACACCAGGTTGTTTATCAACCATACGATAAGAAGAATTGACTCCTACATAGGTACCGTATAGATCAGTCTCTGTGTGAGTGTTAAGCAGCGAATACCTCGGTCAATCTTTCGATGGTCAGTTCTTTACACATTAGGACTCATTCGTGTATTTAGAGTGAGGGAATAGGGAGTGCACCTGTGTTTGCACACGTATTCACTATAATATCTTCCAGGAGGAATATCTTCAGGAGGACATTAGGTATACTGACTGCCTCATTGGTCTAGTGATCGATAAGCGCCACTGCTGAGCACGAGGTCCTGGGTTCGAATTCTGAGATGGGCAGAGTTTTATAGTGTTTTCCAGTAGGTAATTTTTAGTAGCAACACGGAGACTGGATTTATGCCCCTATTATGCTTAGGTATCTCGAGTTTAACACCAAGTAAAGTTCCTTAAGAGAGCAATAAACTGTTGATCTAACTGCTAATAATTAAACTGCAGTTAAAAACGCAGGCACGTTATATTTATGCAGATACAGTTAGAATGACAACACTCTAACTGTATAGAATCCTAACTAAATGTTAATTAATATGTGATGTGTGAACTGTGTTTTTTTTTTCAAATCCTCGCCCCGCACCAGGAATTTCTCCTGTATCGTGGTTGCGTTTCACAAAGAGCATAGCGAGGTGACGTGCGAGATTATGTTAGTGTTTCAGAATAGCATAGCTGAGCACACAGTGCGCTAATGTCTAATTAACATTGTGAATATAATTAGAAGGTGCCTGCCCCTTTACATCCAGTATGCAGGAACATCGGCCACTGGGTCGTAGCTGGTCACCGGAACCGGTTATAACCTGTTTCTAGGTGACACTAAACACGCATACTTGTATCCTCACGCCACTACCGATGTGGGTTAGGTAGAGGTCGAGTGACGTTGTGTCTATTGCCGAGTGGGATGGTTTTTTTTTTTCTTTAAAAAGCAACTTCGCTCCACACTAGCAATTTCTCCTGTATCGTGGGTGCGTTTCACAAACATAAAATATCACATACACAAACACACAGACTCGGGACAAACATCTGCGGTTCGCACAAATTTTTCCCCGTACGGAAATCGAACCCGCAACCCTTAGCGCAACAGTCCAATCGCTTAGCCACTGCGCCAATCAGGTCGTCAAATTTACATTACACACAGTACATTAGGTACAGGAGTATAGGTTATGAATGTAGGTACTTTATTTTAAATTGGAAAAGGGTAATTGAAAAATGATGGACACGAGTGGGACGCGAACCCGCGACCTTCGCCGATCCGTGGCGCGGCTCTGCTAACAGAGCTATCGTGTCACTGCTTGCACCCATCGAATTTAAGTTCCCTTTTTTAGTATTTACGTCTAAAGGGTGACTAGTATTTACGTCTGAAAAGAAACAATAATTCCATTCCAATATGCGGTTCGAAGCGGAAGCCCGAAGATCGAGCCCAGTGGCGTGCCATAAAAGCACTGATAGCCGAGTGGTATGACTGTTAGACTGCCAAGTTAAAGGTCGCAAGTTCCAACCCCGGCACGCACCAGAGTCTTTTCGAATTCATGTGCGTATTATAAATTAGTTATCAAAACCGGTGAAGGAAAACATTGTGAGGTAACCGGCACACCTGAGTGATTTTTCAACGGTGTGTAAAGCCATGTCAGAGACCTACAGGCGGTTTAAACTCTGACACCAGGTTGTTCATCAACCATACGATAAGAAGAAGTGGCTTGCCATAGGAGAGGCCTATATCCAGCAGTGGACGGAGGCTGATGATGACGATGCAATAGAGCAATTACAACACTTTGCATAATGCAATAATAAAAAATCCTTAAACACCACGTAAGACGGTAGTTTTTGAAAGTAAAACCAATCAATTCAATTATGTGTGAAGTTTATTGTTTATAGCAGTCAATTACACAATCTCGTCGAAATAACTGAATAATGTCCAGTTAGTATTTAAAGAGTTTTGTGATGAAACTGTAAGCAATTACTATTTAATCTCCATTCTTTTTTTTTGCTGAATAACGTCGCCCCACACTAGGAATTTCTCCTGTATCGTGGGTGCGTTTCACAAACATTAAATATCGCATACACAATCACCAAGACTCGGGACAAACATCTGCGGTTTGCCCTGATTAGCGCAGTGGCAAAGCGATTGGACTGCTGCACTAAGGGTTGCGGGTTCGATTCCCGCACGGGACAGAAATTTGTGCTATCCGCAGATGTTTGTCCCGAGTCTGGGTGTTTGTGTATGTGATATTTCATGTTTGTGAAACGCACCCACGATACAGGAGAAATTCATAGTGTGGAGCGACGTTTTTTTTTTTTAAAAATGGTATACTCTTTGCTCTTTCGGGATGGGTATACCCTTTCCGTTACACCCCGTATAGTTTTACATAATATTTATTCACGACTTTTGGATCACACTTCAAATATTAAGCGACAAGATAGTTTACTTTAACCATTTTTAACCCACTAAATGATTAGTTGTGTCCACAGACTATATAATTTATAGATGGTGATCATGCAAGGTGACAGTGATGACATTAATGTAGAGATTTCTACTCCAGTTTTTATTACAGAGCAATCTAAATTAATATGTGCAAAAAAACTGACCCCGTAATTCATACTAATATCCATAAAACTTATATTGTGAATGCGAAAGTAACTGTCTGTTTGTTTGTTACGTCGTTATGTCAAAACTGCTTGGCTGATTTTGACGAAAATATATTACGCAGATAGCTCAGAATTAGAAGCTGTGAAAGGGCATCGACTACATTTTAACGCAGAAGGACGAATTTCAGCGCTTCTTTGACTAGGATCAAAAGAATGATATATTCAGTTCAATTCAATTCAATATATATTTATTTCGGACATTATTTTATCCATATTTTTGTTAGTAATTACAATGACTTATGAACTATGTTAGTATTTTATATATTTATAAAACTTAACAAAAGCCTCTCCAATATAGAATGGCCTTATTTTTTTATTGGCCTTTGATATAGAGAGTGGACCCTACAAACTTAGGCTTAGTTTAGACCCCATAGGACACAGGCTACTTTTCATCATCATCATCAGCCTGGAGACGTCCACTGATGAACTAAAGCCTCCTCTTTGAGGAAAGGGGTTGCCATGAACCCCACGCTTGGCAAGCGGCTTGGGGATCACAATATTGGTGGTGAAGTTACAGAAGATGCAGCCCATCTTCTGGATTTTCCCTTAGTCGCCTCCTACGACACCCAACGGGACGAGATGGGGAGGTGCAATTCCGGCCCGACCCTACGGGCTAATTTACATATATAATATAATATAATAACAGCCTATAACTGTCCCACATCAGGGCAAAGGCCTTTTCTCGTATAGAGAAGGATTGAGCACTGATCACCACGCTAGCTCACTGCGGGTTGGCGATTTCAGATAATTAAATCCAGGTTTCCTTACGATGTTTTCCGTCACCGTCAGTCAGTGTTGCTTAGAATATCTAAGAAAGTATTTATGACATTGAAAAAGTCACATTGATACTTGCCTGGGTTTGAACCTACAACCTCGTGCATAGAAATCCGGTATGTCAACCACTACATCCCGAAAAAATTGCAGAATATTAATCCCGCGGCCGAAGTGGAGGGTAAACAGTAGTCAACGACACTAAAAAGTCGGTTAATGTTTTTTCATATTAAATAATCGTATTTACTATTAGAAACGTTATTACATAATTTCGAGTATGTGGACATTATATCATGTATAAATTACTGGAGTAATCAAATGCGAGTTGTAATGATAGACTTATAATTGAAGACTCAATTACGAACATGAGATTTTATATACCTACACTTACTGGCTATATACACTTGCTAGTGGATATATAGGATTATATAATGCTACCTGCGCCCCGTGGTGTAACCTGCTAAATTTTCGGGATAAAGTTATTTGAAATATCATTTTTGCTTAGGGCGATAAGACCGGCCCTATGTCCATTTTCCTTAGACTATTCTTATGCTTGTATTTGATATACAATAAAGAGAAAATCTATAATTATATTTATCATTGGAACCATCGACCTTTTGAAAAAATATTGTATGAACACACCAATAAAAAATTTCTTTGATACAATCCAGTAAAGAAGTCTAGCTTTATAGCAACTGAAAAGAATCGCTTAATAACTTAAAAGGTGATGACCTACTAATCACCTACCTTTCCGAATTTAAATTTCGATCGACCTGCGCACGCGCAACAATCTCCATTACAAAACCAAAGTACCCTACTTTTACTATAATTAATATAATAAAATAATAACATGCTCTTGGGTACGGTTAACCCGTCTCCGTTAAATATTAACTAGCTGTCATGTTAACTGACAGCAGACAAGTTGTTAGATGCTTACATAACACGGTAATGTTTGCTCCGATAATTACCGGTTAGTGATGGACAAATTATAAACTGAAGTTAGGTCCGTTTATTTTGGCAGGACATTGTTAACTTGTCTTGTGTAGTTCGCGAACGAACTAGTTCGTAAGACCGCTCCCACAGACGAACTACGCGAACTAGTTCTCAGATCTCTCGCTCTTATCCTCTTTCGTTCGTTCCATGTTCGCGCAGAGCTTTAATCAATGGTTCAACATTGTCAATGTTATTAGCAAGGTTATCCGTCTACAGAAACGTTATTAAGCTGCAAAAAGCAACTCTTTAAAGGCTGGCACCTGGGTGGCCTATTGTGGCTATTAGCAGTCTAAGGGTTATGGCCCGTGACCATTTTCTTTCAATAGTATACAATATACAATCAGTTTGACACTTACATAATTATTACAATACACAACAAAGATATTTACGCTTTCTATAAAATTTCTCCTCAACAATAGATCCATTAACATCTTAATCAGTGTATTCTTTGCTAAATAAGGTGTTCGGAGCTTGCTACTGCGTCGAGCTATGCGCAGACGACTGGATCTAAGCGTATATGGACTGGTTGCACATACCTAATAGTTCAGTACAGCGCAGCCTTTTGTAAAAGGATTTTTTTCTAACGCTTACATATGAGTGTATCTACAAAAATCGAATCGTCATTTTCGTTCGTCCGTTTATTTGTCGTCATTCTCTCAAAAAAGTTCCCGTTTTGTTTTAAATGATTCAGCTCCCAAAAGCTGAACGGACGCGTACACATCATACGAAACTAGATGGAGTTTAATGTCGTCAGTTCCTATACTCCCAATGGGTTCTGATTCAAGTCTTCTTCTTCTTATTGTATGGTTGATGAACAACCTGGTGTCAGAGCTTAAACCACCTGTAGCCGTCTGACATGGCTTTACGCACCGTTGAAAAATCTCTCTGGTGTGCCGGTTTCCTCGCGATGTTCTACTTCACCGTTTTAGCAACTGATAACTAATTTAAAGTACGCACGTGAATTCGATGAGACATTGGAGCGTGCCGGGGTTTGAACTTGCGACCTTTGACTTTGCAGTCCAACGGTGATACAACTCGGCTATCAGTGCTACATTATGCTAATTAAATTGTGTTCTTGTGTGATATTTAGGAATATACATACATACATACATATATATTTAGGAATATATTTGCCAATAGTACAGTCAGCGTCATAAGTAGCTGGTTCAAATTTTGACATAAGGTTTCTAAAAATGTTAAGCTAAAGTTAATAAGTTTCGTTTTAAAAAGTATTTTTCCTTAATCATCATCACGGAAGACGTCCACTATTGAACAAAGGCCTCCCCCTTACAAAGCCTCTCCTTTTTCCAAGATATTATCTATAAATTGTGATGATCTAATCAAGACTCGGTAACCGGTAGTTACTTTACTTGAAAAAGGTCACTTATCCTTTCCACAATAAACAGATTCTCCTAAAATTGGTTCTTATCACAACAAACCTACGTGCCACCTGTTCCAATCAATGTACCAATCAGCACTAACTAACTATTCACACTCTCAGGGCTGTTCCTTGACCCTGGCGTCAATGGCCACGTCTGATGATCGCCCGACAATGACCTGCTGTCAATTATGTCATGTTATATAAGATTGTTGTTATGTCAATAGTTATGTGATTTTGTCACCAGATGGCGCTTGAGCGCGTAGCCTTTAAGGAGTAACCTGTATTATATTAAGCTCAGAATACAGAACTAACTTGTGAATTCGGCCATCACATATTTTTAAGTAAATTCTTGATAATAACTGCGTCTGTCTGCCTTCCCCTGTAAAATATAGGTACTAGATACGTGATAAAATTGATAAAGAATTTATAAAAAAAAAATCTGCTCTGACTGATTACCTTGTCGGTCTCGTGGTCGCTAAACGCGACTGCTGAACATAAGGTCCTGGGTTTGAATCCCGGGTCGGTTAAAGTGTTACTGGGTTTTTCCATTAGGTGATTCTCAGAAGCAGTACGGAGTCTGGTTTTTTTCCCCGGTTGATGGCAATAGGCTCGCTTCCTTACATTGGGTTCTATAACATAACTGGTGATATGTGCGAAGTCTTTTAGGAGAATATAAAGCGTAATGTCATACGTTTTAAATAACTTTTTCCCAACAATTATAACTAACTTCTATTTACACAACCTTACAACTTACAAGAGATTAACAAAACGTTATCGATACATAGTTTATTGGCCTGTTATACACCACTTAGCATCTATTTGATATAGAAATGTGATTTAACTAAATAATGTATCTAATAAAACAATATTTCGAGGCTAACGGTTAGTGTTACTGCGTGAAATAACCGCAAAGTTTAAATTGGTAACTTAACCGTCATGTTATTATGCCGGAGGGGCTGGTAGCTACGTGGCTACCGTACAGATCATTCGGTAGCCTTAACAACGATATAGAGTAATCCTGCTTCACGTTTCCCAAGTGAGACATTTGTTTAACAATGGACCTCAAAGCCAAAAAATCACTTATTTTCGTATAGGTTAAATCAAGTAAACGAAAAGAATAAAATCCCTTTTGTTCTGTATTCTGAGGATCCGTTCATTTACATCCAACCACAGATAACACTTAAAGACAATACCTCTGACGGTTATCCATAATTCTCTGTGACACGGGTGACACCTCTTTGTTAATTCAATTTCTTGCACTAATCGGAAAACAATTTTCCGTCAATCAATTTTCTTCTGGCCATATCTTTCCCATATCTGTGTGTTAGTAACCAACACGAATATTTAGCAATGAGACAGGCATTCTCTTGCATCTACACCGTGAGAAATTTAGAACATTCAAGAAATGAGTTTATAATTATAGGCTGAATGGCGTGCACCTTCGCCTTGCGTTATAAAAGTTGTGTATGTCAAAATGGAAATTACCGCCAAATTGTATTGCCAGATTTTAATGGTCACTCAAGATTTTCTCAACTTGTTTTTGTAGTTAGTCAATGATCGTTTGAAATTATCAATTTATTTTATCTGTATTGTCTTCAGTGATGTAATATTGACGTAAAAAATGTAATGTTATTATTGTTGATACTTTAAAAGTTTTGATATAGCTTCCTTAATAAAATACTTACTTAAACGGAAATTAGTTATTATGATTTCTAAGTTGTAAGTGTAGTTACTTACTTATTTTGCAGAATATGGTCGTTGCAATAAATTAAAAGCTTTACCATTGCGTATAAAGATTGATGTGTTAATTATAATTATAAAAGTTAAAGAAAAAACTCGTCTTACATCCTTCGACAACTTATCGTAAGATAATGATGTTTCTTAGTTATTTCAAAAGTGTTTTTACACTTATGTATATAGGATTTAGACACATGTAATCATGTTTTTGGTAAAAAGCCGTTATGCGCGGAAGTGACGCATATTGTCCCATAATAAATGTCTTTTTTGCGTTTTATTTTTTTTCTTTTTGAGTTATCTCCGCGCAAATGAATACGTTTTCTTTCTTACTTTATTTTATCCTGAATTATTACTGAAAATTTAGTAAATTCAATTGGTTCACAATCGTACTTTTGGTTAACATTTGAATTATAATAAAGTTTAACTAGGATTATAGAGATTTTTTATAACTAGCAACAAAACAGGCGTGATAAGATCCAAATAAAAAGTCTTTACCCGCCAGTCAAGTGTGAGTCGCAATTTTCTTGTCAGTACTAAACCAATTAAATTGATTTATGCGTTAGTTATTAACTTGAACTTACAAATTATAATGTAATAATGCGTTATGTAACCATTATGGACTTTATGTAATATTTGACATATGACCTTAGATTAGCGTGCGCGTTCGTTTTTTGTGCAACGAGCAATTTGTAAGTAGGCATCGTACTGTGGGTTAAGGTAATCTGATGTGTTACCAACACAGCAACTCTTAGTTGCAGAGGTTTAATAGGTCTAAAATGTTACAGACAAGCCCTCTGTTACCACACATCAAACTTAAAAATAAATAAAACAATTGCTGTAATTGAAGAAACTCTAGACGCAATCTTTGCTTGTCCCTTAACGGATACTGGTGTGAAGATACACAATATACACTTTTGATATACGTTATATCTGAGCATGAGGTCCTAGGTTCAAATCCCGGGTTCGTAGATATTCTTTATTACACACCCAGAAACACAGTATACAGAAAAAACTAAAACAGTGCAAGTGGCGTACTTCTTCTTCTTCGTAAAGACATGAGCCAATAACCACATGGAATAGGTCATGCCGTGGTATAGAGATTGGTCAGTCAAGGATGGTAGCGAGGTTGACCGTCCAGGGTGCGCCGGACGGAATCACTAGTTGAGGGTATCTATCTGCACTTTAAGTGTGAACAGCCTATAACTGTCCCACTGCAGGGCAAAGGCCTCTTCTCGTATAGAGAAGGATTGAGCATTGATCACCACGCTAGCTCACTGCGGGTTGGCGATTGCAGATAATTAAATCCAGGTTTCCTCACGATGTTTAACGTCACCGTTAGTCAGTGGTGGTTGCATGGTAGTAGTGATTGTGTACTGTATGCTCAAAATGTTTTTTTTTTTTTTTTAAAAACGTCGCCCCACACTAGGAATTTCTCCTGTATCGTGGGTGCGTTTCACAAACATGTAATATCACATACACAAACACCCAGACTCGGGACAAATATCTGTAGATCGCACAAATTTTTGTCCCGTGCGGGAATCGAACCCGCAACCCTTAGCGCAGCTGTCCAATCGCTTAGCCACTGCGCAGTAAATAGATACACCACCTTCGGCAACGACCCTCATTAAAAACTTGAACAAAAATACAAAAACAAGAAAACAATTAACGTTTCCCCGCAATTCTCACATAGAATCACATACCGTATCTCACCACGATCACTGCCTGGTCCCAAACGATTGTGCCGCGTATAAATACCTATATATTAACGTATAAATCTCACATAATCAAATCTTATACTTATCTAACATCGCTACAAGACTGATTTTGTAAGTTGGCATCAAAAACATAGTCATTTTAAACTTTAAACCCATAAAAATAAGGGTCAAAATCATATACTTCATCGCCATAACGCTGGCTCTTCAAATACACTGCGATTTTGAACTCTATGTGTGTATGTATAAAGGTTTTCCTTAAGGATTTCAGGTTTAATGTGACCGTTCACACAAAAACAATAGCTAGCAACAATTAGGTTAAAAGAGCTATGAATTATTTCACACAATTTGCAAGTACACACAAACATGAATGTTATTAGCCATCATTGCCATAATAACAGCAATTAGTCAATGGATGGTGATTGCAGTACATGTCGGTAACTGTACAAGAATACGTTTCTTTTCGAAAACAAACTATATTTCTCAATCTTTATTTACCTACTGCCCCCTTAGACAGTGGCAAAACGCTTGACGAATATAAATCGAATAGAATGATAAATGTATGGGGATGACATAATGTTTCGACTATGTAATCGATGACATATGTCAATCCCATACATTTTTCATTCTATTCGATTTATATTCGTCATTCGCCTAGGGGGCAGAAAAGATTAAAAAGGTTCTATACACCAATTTGTGCGTTGTATGTGCTGCCATCAAAGTGCAGCGCAGTACTGCCCGTGGTACTGCTGCCTGCCGCGCTAATTTCAAGCAAGGTGGTTTTCACTAGTGGTTTCTCGCGGCAGCAGTCCTGTCGCTGCAGTACTGCTGCGGTATTGCTGCGGAGTTCTGAATGTACCATTTCATATATGTACATATAAAAGAGAATTGGGGAATAATATGGGGACCAGCCCCCTTACACAAGTGGCAAAACGCTTGACGAATAGAAGTCGAATAGAATGATAAATGTATGGGGATGACATAATGTTTCGACTATGTAATCGATGACATGTCAATCCCATACATTTTTCATTCTATTCGATTTCTATCCGTCAAGCGTTTTGCCACTTGTCTAAGGGGGCTGCTGAGTGCCGCCAAGAATACATACAAATACCTTTAAACTTTTCCTAATTAAACATATAACATCTACAGTATTATTTATCCCATGCTAAACAAAAACACACCATCACAAGAGTTCCAATCAACGAGCATTGCACAAACCACACATTCACTATAATTGCGATCCGAACAAAACCCTAACCTTTTCGAAGATTCACGAATAATGGCGAATAACGGAATAATTTGATGACGACCTGATTGGCGCAATGGCTAAGCGAATGGACTGCTGCGCTAAGGGTTGCGGGCTCGATTCCCGCACAAGGCAAAAACTTGTGCGATCCACATTTGATTGTCCCGAGTCTGGGAGTTTGTGTATGTGATATTTCATGTTTGTGAACCGCACCTACGATACAGGAGAAATTCCTAGTGTGGGGGGACGTTTATTTAAAAGAAAAAAAAATTGACTGGCCTGTTGGTCTAGTGGTTAGCAACCCTGACTGCTAAACCGGAGATCGTGGGTTCGATTCCCACTGTGTGATGAGCATAATCATTTGTTCTGTGTCTGGGTGTAATTAATCTATATTATGTAGGTATACATATATTTAGTAATAGATAAGTATGTTTAGATAACTGGTTACCATAATACAGGCTCTGACTAGTTTGGGATAAGATGACCGTGTGTAAGTTGTCCCAAGATATATAAAAAATGAGTAAATGTAGGCACATTTATTCATTATTCGTGAATCTTCGTAACACAATTCAAGACAGAATTAGTTCTAGGAAATAGTCCATTACGATTTAAATATAGGAATCAAAGTGCGAATCTTCCTACATTTAGAAAGTTAAACACGTCGCCCTAGTTGTGTCGGGTTGCTTGGTGTCACTTGGTCGTGACTCGAGTTGGGCAATTGATGGCTTGGGGCATAGGAAATGGGGCTTCAATGAATTCGGCATTTAGCTGTGCGCAGTGATCGAGTTTACTTTCAAAACCGAATGTACTGCAAAATTATTCTTGATGGTAATCTAGTATTTCTGTAAAATCCTATGAAAATTCTTACCTTTTTAAAATTACTATAGGTACAAAAATACTTATGTATGGCTAATGCAACGGTTCAAAGAGAAGCGGCATATTCCTTGCCGTGATGAAGCAAGTCTAAGAAAAAAAAATTAGAATGATTTATATTAGTATCTATATGTGGGTCACTTCACAGAACTCTTCCCTCTATTTCCTGCCTATTCATAAACAAATAAGTTGTTTGTCATGTAGATTTTCAACTTAGCACTGGCCTATTAAACCAATTAAATCATTTATTCGAGCAATATGTGTGAACATTAGTTTGGAAAACTGTGTCGCAACAGTCAGCGCCCACTTTCAAGATGGCAGGAGTGTTCCAATATTATAATTAACAATGAAGAAAATTAACACATTAGGAAGTTAAATATCTGAAGCAGTATGATTATCCCATACGATAATGAAATTCGCGTAAAACCTTAACAAGAAGATTAAATAATTAGCCTACACATAAATTATTCATATTCTCACAGTTACGCAAGTGAACCAAGAGAATCACAGAATGTTCTGAAGTACTTTATTTAATACACGAATCAAAAATATCATCTTTGATATGTGTAACGCCATTGTTAGGTTGATTCCCAGATACTAATCTTAATTAAAACTCAACTCAACACACTTTGGGTTCACTTAAAAGGTTGCAATACGATACCAACATGATTACACTATAGGGCTGTTACCACGGAATAAAATTGTGATGGAAGAAATATGATAAAGCCTAAAAAAAACTAACATACTCCCTGAGACGAAATTGGAAATGTATCGTAGGGCCTATGAGAACAGTCACACGATAAAATACCGACTGTATTTAGGCAGGAATGATTAAATATATTGGATTATATTGCCAGACTCTCTTCGAGATTTACCAAATACTCGAAATCGAAAATACGAAATCGTCGCCCTAACTTTTGAAGACAAGACCAATCAATTATTTCTTTCTTCCAAATTCTGGGGTTGAGTTTATCAAAAGACTAGTTTGCAATAATTACCTTAAATACTTATTTAATATTATGCGAGTGAGTGAGGCGATAGAAGTATGTCAGGATCGTAGCAAATGGAAATCCGTGGTCTCTGCCAACTCCTCGTGGAAATAGGCGTGACTTTATGTATGTATGTATGTAATATTATGAGCCAACCTGCCTTTACCTAAGGTACTAAACGATGATGAATTGATTATTCTTTGACATACAAAACACTGTGCCAGGTGTAATTTAATCAGTGGTTAACCTAGTAGGAACTACTCGGATGCTACATCTATTGATTTGATTGATTGATTAAACATTGACAAATTTATCAGTAACTTGATTAGAGTCTATCAAAAGATAGGGACATCATCATAACATGTATAGGTATATATTTAAATATATTTTGTCACACGCAAATTCGCCATCTTTTCTGCGTTTAAATCACCTATCACAATGTTATGGTCTTATTGTTGTCAAGCTATAACAAAGATAAATTACATTTCACACCATTTTTCTTAAATAATGTCAGCCTGTGATTGCCCCACTGCAGGGCAAAGGCCTCTTCCCATACAGACAAAGGACAACATTGATTACTGCGCCCGCGCATTGCGTGTTGATAATTTCAGATCAGTAGGTCCAGGTTCTCACGATGTTCCCCTTCACTGTCGATTATCTTGCTATATATTACTTAAGGAACTCGTAACAATATATTATTATTATTATTGTTCTCCTGACTGAATTTCGGTCACGGCGGCCTGTCTCTTCTGGGACTAGCCAACTACGCAGGAGATTTTATAGTGCACAAGTATACGCGAAAACACAGGTGCACTCCCTATTCCCTCACTCTCATAGTCCGATGGGACGGCAGACCGACACGACCGGAGAGAGATCAAGTGCAGGACCAACAACTTAACGTGCCTTCCGAAGCACGCTGGGGTCTCGACATGTAAAAACGGTCACCCATCACAAGACTGACCATGGCGAGCACGGTTTAACCCCGCAGATCGACTGATCTGTGCGGTAGCCGCGTAACAATATATCAAGCACGTAGATCGGTCGAACTGCCGAGTTAAGCAGGTCTTCCTGCGGTCAGTTCTTGGATTGGTGACCGTTTTTTCCACATTTTAGCCCATTCGTGCTTTGAGAGTGGAGGATATTGAGCCGTTGGTATTGTCTGATATCTTTCCCGCCTTCGCATCGAAAATCACACATGTAACTTAGTTTTACTTTCATTCGTATGAAAGTAACTGAAGGCATAGAATTTATATTTACATTGTACTGCTTACTCTATGTTACGCCTATATTTCCCGAAAGGGTAGGCAGAGGTGTACCTATAGCACATGCACATTTTGCCAGTCAAAAGTCCCAATGTAATAAATAGGGGGCGAGCCTATTGCCATCAACCGGGCACAAATTCAGAATCCGTGCTGCTTCTGAGAATTACTTAATGGAAATCTCAGTAAAACTTTGCCCGACCCGGGATTTGAACCCAGGACCTCTTGCTCAGCAATCGCGCTTAGCGACCACTAGACCAACGAGGCAGTAATTCAATCCATGGTGTAACAAAAACCATACAATAATCTTAAAGGTGCCAGTCAGATCAATGCAACTAATTTCGGAGCCAACAGCCCTGTAAGAACGAATGGGTCCAAATGTCATCGTCATCGTAAGCGATAGGTCACGCGCGTGTTTCGTAGATTTAATTAAATTATATTCATGATCTACTACGGGAGTATAAGCAACCACACAGCTGGATTTTATTGCTGTAATCAACACCTCTGCCTCGTTGGTCTCGTGGTCGTTAAGCGCGACTGCTGAGCATGAAGTCCTGATTCGAATCCCGGTCGGGAAAAGAGTTACTGGGTTTTTCTCTGTAATTCTTAATAGCAACACGGAGTCTGGATTTGTCTGGTTAATCGCAATAGGCTCGCCCTTTATTACATTGAGACCTAAAACATAACTGGCGAAATGTGGGTGTACTATAGGTACACCTCTGCGTACCCCTTCGGGGAATACAGACGTGATGTTATGATATGTAGGTCTATGTAGGAATGCAAGTAGTGTACTTTTTTGAAATATCATTTATCAATGGTTAAACATTGTCAATTACTGTCTTTAATCTATAGTTAAATCTAAGCAGGTATGTATTTACGTAAAAAATCATTGTATTAACAAAATAATGATAAAAGATGATAATATATTATATGTATTATACACGTCAAATAAGATTTTACTGCTCCTAATTAAGTATTGTCATCTCAAGTATTTGCCCTTTGCCCAGACGTGGGCTAAATCTATGAAACAATAGACATCTTCACAGTCGGGTGACTGCAGCGAGTTTATCAACGGATTATTTGTAGCCTAATGAAGACTATCTATTGTATTAGGTTGGCGGGGTATGGTCCCAGTGACAGCGGGAGACGTTACGAGTTTAGTTAATTAATTTGTATTTGATCTACACTGGTGTAACGAAAATGAGCACAAAAAGGCCTAGCAGAGGGTGAAATCGGGATGTGATGATGTTCGATTGATACTAACTGATGTATCTATATATCGTATCTATATCTACTATACTAATATTATAAAGCTGAAGAGTTTGTTTGTTTGCTTGAACGCGCTAATCTCAGGAACTACTGGTCCGATTTGAAAAAATATTTCAGGGTTAGATAGCCCATTTATCGAGGAAGGCTATAGGCTAAATCATTTGAAATCCACGCGGACGATGTCGCGGGCGGAAGCTAGTGTTATAAGTTTAACTTTGAAGATTGCTTGAAAAAGTGTTAGCAGTGTGACCAAAGATTTGTGTGATCCGCAGATGTTTGTCCCGAGTCTGGGTGTTTGTGTGTGTGATATTTCATGTTTGTGAAACGCACCCACGGCACAGGAGAAATTTTTAGTGTGGGGCGACGTCTAAAAAAATATAACTCATCGATAACTCCTTTTTATTCTTAATTAAACTTTTGTCTGGGGTCAATAACGTTATAATATAAAGATATTTACTTGGTATATATAGATATTTTTTTTGCGAATCTAAATAACATAAACTTACCGCTGCACTCAGAAACGATGATTACTTAAACTGTCACTAAATAAAGATTACACAAAGAAAACCATTACCTAGTGATAGTTTCAGTAATCATTAAATTTCTCTAAT
Source organism: Abrostola tripartita (assembly GCA_905340225.1). NCBI lineage: Eukaryota > Metazoa > Arthropoda > Insecta > Lepidoptera > Noctuidae > Abrostola > Abrostola tripartita. The sequence continues at coordinate 7,662,967 of HG996512.1, forward strand.
GACAGCAGTTAGTTTCATTCGTAAAATCAATACTTAACTCCTATCTCTTTGAATGACAAACTTAACATCAACTGACTTTACTTAAGTGAATACCTAATTTAAGTTACCCGCTGTCATTACCGCCGCGCCCAACCCACGGCTAATGAGGGACTCTCCATCCACGCGAGGAGTTACAAAACCCATTGTTCCACGATGAAGTATGCTACAAATAAGTCTGACACGACAGACGGAGCATTCGAGACTTTCAGACGCCCTTGAAGTTCGTCTCGCGAGATCAGAGTACCACCTGGTACATGAAAATAGGCCGGTCTGTCTTAAAATGACGAAAAGTAATATAAACATAAATACTTTCTTGGATAATCTAAGACACGTGTAAGGTGACAGGAAACATCGTGAGGAAACCTGGATTTAATTATCTGAAATCGCCAACCCGCAGTGAGCTAGCGTGGTGATCAACGCTCAATACTTCTCTATACGAGAAGAGGCCTTTGCCCATCAGTGGGACAGTCTTCTTCTTCTTATCGTATGGTTGATTAACAACCTGATGTCAGAGTTTAAACCGCCTGTAGGCCTCTGACATGGCTTTACACACTGTTGAAAAATCTCTCAGGTGTGCCGGTTTCCTCACGATGTTTTCCTTCACCGTTTTTAGCAACTGATAACTAATTTATAGTACGCACATGAATTCGAAAAGTCATTGGTGCGTGCCGGGGTTTGAACTTGCGTCTTTTGAATTGGTAGTCCAACGGTCACACCACTCGGCTATCAGTGCTTGTTGTTAATGTGAGGTGGTTTGTGATCTTGATGAGAAACCGGAGTTGTGACGAAGTTTGTCTGAGCAGTAACGTTAGTATAGGGTTTTCGAGAGCCGAAAACAGTGTTTTTTTTTAATAAATGTGAAATTTTAATAAATTTTATCTTTATCTTATCTGTATAGCTATCGCGATCTATGCTATTGAATAGGAACTGAACTGCTACAGTAACGTTGTTAGTTTTTTTCTTTTTTTAAATAACGGCGCCACACGCTAGGAATTTCTCCTATTGTGGTATCGTGGGTGCGTTTCACAAACATCAAATATCACATACACTAACACCCAGACTTGGGACAAACATCTGCGGATCACACATTTTTTTGTCTCGCGCGGGGAATCGAACTTGCAACGCCTAGTGCAGCAGTCCAATCGCAAATCTATCATGGTTGCGCTTTCACAATGGACACAGCCATGTAACATATTGTTCCTCAAAATATCACGACTACGCTACATTTGGTACACCGAAAATGCTTTTAAGGCCAATCATCTGGCTAATAGATTCGTCGCTTATAACGACAAGCTTGTACAGCGGCAAAAGGAAATATCTAAGGAAATGATTTGATAAAGCCCTATTTCACCCACATTTTAAGATAGTAATAACAGCCTATAACTGTCCCACATTTGAGCATTGATGGCCGAGTTGTATGACCGTTTGACTGCCAAGTCAAAAGCCGCAAGCTCAAACCCCGGCACGCACCAATGTCTTTTCGAATTCATGTGCGTATTATAAATTAGTAATCAGTTGCTCAAAACGTTGAAGGCAAACATCGTGAGGAAACCGGCACACCTGAGAGATTTTTCAACGGTGTGTAAAGCCATGTCAGCGGCCTACAGGCGGTTTAAGCTCTGTCACCAGGTTGTTCATCAACCATACGATAAGAAGATCACATTGGCAGTCAAGCGAGCGGCGCGCGGCGGCCTCGATCCAACTATTTGTGTCTAGTTCTAGCTAGCAAGCGTCGCGTGCAATCAGAAACATTCGTGTACAGTCTACATAACAAACGATGTGATTATTTAAATCAATTTTGGCCTATGTACAAAAATATGTGCTTGATATAACCAAGAAAATATATTGTCGACGAATTAGCTGTGAGTACGATGTAAGGCAATATGACGGCCACAGGGGAGAGGGGGAGAATATTATAAGTCTTATGTCGGGAGTCTATTGAGATGTGATATAGAGTTGGGCGTTTTCGTTAAATGTTATCATCCATGCGGATCGTTATTTAGTAAACCGCATCCGATGCCGGCATCGTTTTTTCCGGCATCGATTCGATTATGCGATTTCCAATTTGCCAAAATTATTTGCCGGCTAGTGTCTGCGTTATATTATATAGGTACTCGGTAACGGTGCCATACTGATATCATTTGATACCAAATACCATATTCTCGTTGATTAAATGATATTATATTATTATTATTATTATTTTATACTAAGTTTTTGTATAGTTTTGTAAATTATTGAGATACGATAATCAGTGTTACGACTTCGAAAATATGGAGGTGAACAAAATTATCATTTTTAGTGAAGCTCGTATCGGATATTGCGGGCATCCGTTTTTCACTAAATCGGCATCGTGTTCTGGCATCGTTGGCTAAAAACGTTTTTACAAAAACTACCACCTCTAGATGTGAATTAGGGTACGTGATTGTCCGCCAATTATTGGCAAGACTTAACCTACGTTCTACAAAACGAAATTTTTGATTTTGATTTTGACAGTAATTCCCCGCTCACCATAAGTCCAAGGTCACGGGCGTATTGCCAACTATTTCATTTATTCGCCTGTAACGACTTACTTTCCCGGCAAATAGAATACGCAAACAGTCACGCCAATTTCGCAGAAGAATAGACAGATACCACGGATTTCCATTTGCTACGAACCTAGCATACCTACCTAGGCGACCCTTTCGCCAACACCACCGTCATTTGATTCTCTCACGGATGAAATTAAAATAATTATTGTACACTTTTCTACCCTCTAAGCCTAAATCTCTTAATTACTCAAAGGTTTGATGTAAGAGAACTCAATTCTGAGTTAAGCTCGCCTCTGTACATCAAATGTCATAATGCTAATTGTAATCATATGTTTTTGTGTACAATAAAGAATTAAGAATGAAATTAATATTCTTTTATAAAATTACCTAACACATTTGATTTACTTGCAGTCTCTACAAGTCCCCATACAGAGCATTGTATGCAAAGTTTAAGAATGTGTTGTTTCAAAGTTATCGCGGCGGCCTGTCAGCCGAGCAAAAACTAGAAATATATGTCTTGAATCGCGTATAGCGTAAAAATGACAACAACTCTAGTTATTAGTTTTGACTCCCTCGTTGGTCCAATGTTTGCTAAGTACGACCGCTGAGCTTAAGTTCAAATCAGCAATCTACAGGATCGGGGCTTATGACTTAATTTTTGACATTTATAATTATTTTTTTTGAACGTCGCCCCACACTAGGAATTTCTCCTGTATCGTGTGGTGGGTACGTTTCACAAACATGAAATATCACAGACACAAACACCGAAACTCACATCAATCACACAAATTTTTGTCCCGTGCGGGAATCGAACCCGCAACCCTTAGCGCAGCAGTTCCATCGCCGCATTGCGCCAATCACTTCGTGAAATAGCAGCACAGTCTGGATTTGTGCTCAGTTGATGAAAATAGGCTCACCCCCTACATTGTGATCCAAAACATAACTGGCGAAATGTGGGTATACTATTTGTGCTCCTCTGCCTACCCCTTCGTGGAATTCAGGCGTGAATGTTATGTTCAACATCACCGCATTAGAGCTTCAAATAACTTGAACAGTCATTTACATTTTAAACTGCTATATTGTAACCGCCTGCCGACTGCCTCGTTGGTCTAGTGGTAGCTAAGCGCGACTGCTGAGCAAGAGGTCCTGGGTTCAAATCCCGGGTCGGGCAAAGTGATACTGAGTTTTCCATTAGGTAATTCTCAGTAGCAGCACGGAGTCTGGATTTGTGCCCGGTTGATGGCAATAGGCTCGCCCCCTATTACATTGGGACTTACAAGATAACTGGCGAAATGTGGGTGTACTATATTATATGTTCACCTCTGCCTACCCCTCCGGGGAATACAGGTGTGATGTTATGTTATATTGTAACCGATACGTTGAAATAACTAAGTTTATTGACACTTAAGCTGCGTCAAAATATTGAGATTCTAATCTTCATTTCTATCTTTCCAGATGTGGCTGTCCGCCGTCGTATCTTCAACCCTGTTCGTGATGGCGATGTCAGCAGGCAACGAGTACCTCCCCCCCAACAAGGGGTACAACTACGAACCACCCACCATACCGTTCCCCACCAATCAAAATGGCAATAAGGTAGGCATATGTCCAGGTTACAAGGCAATAGGTTCGCCCCTTATTATATTGGGAAATATATTGGCGGAATGTGGCAAAACTATACACGTTTTCCTACCCCTTCGGGAAATACAGGCGTGATGCTATATTTTTAATAAATGTATGATCTTCTGGGTTCGATTCCCGGGTCAGGCAATGTTTCTTGGTTTTTACATGTGCCTGGTTGATGGCAAACAATAGGCTGGCCCCCTATTTTATTGTAGCCAATGAAATGCGGGTGTACTACAAACCAATGTCTACCCCTTCGGGGCATATAAGCGTGAACTAATTTATGAATGGTGCTCATAATGTATTATTATATTTTATGATACATCTATTATAACACGACACAAACTTCTGTATTCTGAGACACAAACTATGATTTCAGCAACCCACCCCACCCCCGTTCAGGCCGAACACCCCGCCGCAGAGGCCCACGTACCTCCCGCCCAGCCCACAGCCCACACCGGGACCGGGACCTACGCCCACACCAGGGGTGAGTGACCGAACATACTAATAAAGTGGCTGAGCGATTGGATTGCTGCGCTAGGAATTGCGGGTTCGATTCACACGGGACAAAACATTTTATGATCCATAGATGTCTCGAATCTGGGTGTTTGTGTATGTGCTATTTTATGTTTGTGAAACGCACCCACGATACAGGAGAAATTCCTAGTGTGGGGCGAAGTATTTATAAAAAAAAAGTTAAACTTACACACAAAATTTATTTCTCTATTTTTTGACGAGTAAACGAAAGTGATATGACAGGTAAATCATAGATTATATTATACCAGCTGTCACTGTATGTTATGGTACTGATAGTAACTATTTAATTTATAATATTGTAGTTGGCAGTTCGGTGTCACACAATAACAGATTATAAATAAAAGACAATAAGTACTATTTTTCATCGTCAATGTACAATTTTGGATTATCTACCTGCATTGGACCGAAGTATTTATTCTTGTTTTTGAAATCATTATCTGAAAAATAAACATTTTAATTTAGTCACTTGTTTATAACAAATTTTAAAGGACGATTATATCTTTTATAAAAAAATATATTAATTTGATTACGTACGTTCGTCTGACTTTATAAAATTCGTTCCATTATTTTCATCTGCGAAAAAAACATTCGAATGTCAATTTACAAATAAAAAGGTCAAAAGACCATTCAATTTATTATTAAAGCAATATGTAAATTAATCAATATAAAATATACTGACCGCTTGCTAGAAATTAAAAATTATTTTATTTTTAAAATGCATAGAATATTTACATGACTTAGGACCAATTTTTAAATCGTCAGATTAATTTATAAACGAAGCAGAAAATTGAGATTTTGACAGTTAATGTATTGAAAATATGTCAAAACGTAAAATTTAATCTACTAAAAAAAAATATCTGGTGTTTGAAAAATCGGCCTATAAAAACAAATAATATAAACGATAAGTATAGAATCTGTCAGATGTCACCTTCTCGGGGCAGGTTGTAGGTAACATATTTTTTACAAGTGCAACATTTTATTCACTTTTATCTAGCAGTGAGTCTATTTAATTAGGTTGCTATTTAGTCTTTTCAACTTAAATATAATGTTAGATACCATTGCGTAGCATAATAATTACCTACTCGAGTAAGAAGCGTTAACTTTTAGCCAGTTAAGGCTTGTCTGAGGGGCTTGTTATAAAAATACACCAAAGTGTATAATGTTAAAAAAAAAACGAATAATATTTAGAGTTATTTATTGAGATTAATGAGTTTCACAATAATAATTTTATAAGTTTACCAGAACTAAATGAGTGCTTTGAATCATAAAAAAAAAACTAATAAAACACAATCCTTTGTATTGTGTTTTATTAGTTTTTTTTTGGGAATTATAAACTGTTGGGAATAATTAACTTCTATCCTTAACTGAAACTTAAAATTAACTACACATAGGTAAATTAATACACCACAATATGTCAAAAAGTATAGATACGTCATATGCTAACAAAATGAACAAGAAAAGTATTCCGAACTCTGAGTCCAAACTGCACTAGTCTTATGTCAAATCGGATAAAAATTATACTACCCAAGACTACAATTGCCCCTACTTCGAGTTTTCTAAATGAGCGCGCCAGTAACGTACCTGTTCATTTCTTAAATATCATTGACCACAAGTTTAAAGTTATAATCATATAAAAGTTATTCAATCTAAATAATCATTTTCGCAATTCAAACATATGTATCAGAAAACATTTCTTACAAATGACACACTCCACCAATTCGTCGCCCGAGTTACTCCGACCAAACGGTTCACCACAAATCACACAGGAATTCCTATCTGGACTATCTTCAGCCCCATTTGGGTCTAATTTCTTAGCTACAGATAAGGTTAAAGACTGATTTCGTTTTAAAAATGCTGACACCCATTCCTGTCCTGCTTCTTCGTTGTCTATCCAAGTTTGAGGTATCGCAATTTTGTGTTTAAGTGCGCAGATAAATGCTAGTTGTCTCACATCCTTTGACGTCAATCCGTTGTAGATTTGTCTACATTTAGTTAGGTAACTCGCCAAAATGGCCTCTTGTTTATCGTTGAATATTTGTCTATTATTACGATAGCCGACTGTGAGAGATTCCAGTGTACCATTCTCTTTTGCTAAGTTCCTTCTCTTTATATATCTTGACAATGTTATATGACATAATCCGCACTCCTTAGCGACGCCGCGAATCGTTTTAGTTTTATCCTTCTCTAAAATGACGGCAGCCTTTTCGTAAATCGCTTTAGGTATCCTTCCTCGTTCAGTTTTTCTTTTGTACGTCCTCATCCTACAAAAACAACAGATTATTTAGCCCAAATAATGTAATTCGTTAACAAAACGCAAATGCTAAATAAAAAACCACAGCTTCAAAGCCGACTTAAAAAAACAAAGTTTAAGTTGCATATTTATATGTTAAAAAGAAAGCGCGAATAAGCATCTTAATTCTATAACTATGTAAAGTAGGGTTAAATACGTTTAAAAAAAAGTTAAAAAACAATGATTTAATGCCAAGACTAACTTGTTTGAAAATAATATCAAAATTTGTTTACATTAGACCGCCACAAAATTATTGTTTCAAATTACGTATTATTGATCAACTAGTCGGTTAGTTGTAAACCAATACATAATATTAGTAGTAGATTAAAAGGTTTACTAACCTTCGGTTTTGACAGCATGCACGTGCAAATCTCGCTAAAATGTCAGCGCAACTGACACGCGCGGGGCGCGACGATGCAAATGGCGGCGTGACCACTCATCTCTTTCTAACGTATATCGCGTTCCCTGTTTAGCCACTGTGGCTGCTGTAACTATCTACCCCTGTTACAACTGACCCGACTTTTCCAGATTGGAAGTTTATTATTGCATTATTGTAATAATGAAGTAAATAGGTAAAACGTTGCGTTACTTACTTGGTAAAAACCATGGATTCACTGAAATGAAAGATTTTGAATCAGTTTTATTTTTTCGTTAAAATAGGTTAATTAATATTAAGGATTTGTTGTTATTAGATACCTAATAACTGCATCGTTAGTCCAACGAACGGAATAAATACGAAAGGTTTTGTTTAAAGACAAAGTGCTTTTCAAATAGTCAATCTAAACTATGTATCCGTGATTAAAAATTGATTGATTTGATGTGGAATGATAGCTCTTAATACATTAGGCTCAACATTTGCACTCAACTCACTCAATTTTTACTCAATGTCCAGACTCAAGAGAATAGTTTCTTGAGTCTAGACAAGGAAGAATTGACTGGCATAGTGTTTTAAGTCTGCCTTACGTAATAAATATATACAGTTTACTTACGTTTAGGTAAGGGTTTATATGTAGTACACCTAGTTACTGGGTGACCGCGTTTTGTTTCATACTGCGCTAGTTTGTCAATGTCTTTATCTTGATACTGCGCTAGCTTGTCAACGTCTTTCGCTTGATACAAAGCTAGCTTGTCAACGTCTTTCGCTTGATACAAAGCTAGCTTATCAACGTCTTTCGGTTTATACTGCGCTAGCTGGTCAACGTCTTTCGCTTGATACAAAGCTAGCTTATCAACGTCTTTCGCTTTATACTGCGCTAGCTGGTCAACGTCTTTCGCCTTATACTGCGCTAGTATGTCAACGTCCTTCGCTTTATACTGCGCTAGCTTGTCAACGGCTTCATTTTGGTACTGTGCTAGGCTTTCAGCGCCTTTATTCTGATACTGCGCTATATTGTCAAAGCTTTTCGCTTGGAACTTTGATGGTTTTCCAATGTTTTTAAGGGAGTTGCCTTTATGATCTAACCCTGCTAAATGCTTTCCTTCCATGGCCTCGCTGTATTGAAGATCAGTATTTATTGAACCTAGGCAGTAACAGTAATAATGTGGTAAGCCTTATTAACTTTTTTTTTAATGAAGGTTTTAAGACAAACCCCATTTATGTTAGTATATTATTCTTAATTCTTTATTGCATACAATAAAATACATAAAGATATTATTACAAGAAACATAATGTACAGAGGCTATTTAACCTCGTATAACTACTGATTTGTTTACCCTATTGGCAACACTGGCGTTAAAGATTGGTAGATTCTAAATAAATGTTGCCAACTTAAAGAAATCCTTGAAAACAAATAGCATTATACAATATAATTACGTATACGTACTCCTTTTTGCCGTATTTGGATCATTTGGCACCTCCTCTTCAATACCTATGCAATAAAAAGAAAAACTTTATATGGCAATATTACAACAACAATATAAAATTTAAACAAAAATTCTTACTTGATAACTTTTCACCGTACTCTAAGAATTTCAATTGTTCTGCTTAATAAAAGAATTAGACAATATTTAAAACGATATCACAAATCAGCGTGTAATTTTATTTACCCATGTCCATTTCTTTCATTTTCAACGCTAAAATTTAAAAAAGTTATAATTTTAAGCCTATTAATTTATGGAAGGATTTAACCCCTCTTGCTTTCTAAAAATGATATTTAAAAACTTATTAGTTGTGTTTTTTATTCATAAACTTTATTGCACTTAATAAATAACACAAACACAATAATTAAAAAGCTAGTATGCACAAAGGCGAGCTTTTTATCAGATTGTTTTATTTGAAATAATATTCCATATTTCTCTATAGTGCTTATTGCATAGTGTTGGTATAGCATTCGAAAATGATCCTGTCTTAATAAAAGCCGCACTATTCAACTGTATAGATTTTTAAATAGGTAGCTTCTAAAAAGGGGATATTCCCATTTCCCCTAAGTTACTTTACATTGAATGTTACCAGACCGAAAATATGTTTACGTATCTTTTTCGAAATACCGTCGTCCTGTAGATTAGTAACAGCAATTAAACACCCGCAGAACTTACCTAATTGGGCATCGTAATTAGCTCCTCTACACAGTGAAATAATTGCTAACACCTAAAATATTAATAACCAATGATTATAATTTAGTCTAGTTCTCAAATAACATGGTTTAAAATACAGCTGGGCTGCCGAAGTAGGAGTTAACCAATTACACCTTCAGCTTGGAATTCGACTTAGAACTGAACTGGTGAAATGCTTTTTTTATGAGAATTTTCACAGAACCACTTGCTGCGAAAAGGACCGCAAGCTATTTCAACATATTATGTACATATATTGCTACCGTTTCGTGTCAGTTTTGTCCAACCCGCAGCTATGTTTGGACGGATAAAGAGCCTCCAAATAGTCTCAAGCTATACATAATAAGTCTAGAGCTGTACTACATACTTCCAAAATGCACAAGGGAAACCTAATGCGTCATTCCAACCAGATTACAAGCTTCTCCCCTCCTCATAGAAAAAGGTTTCACGTATTTAAGAATTTGAGGGCACAAGTTACGCCTAGGAAAAATTCAAGAAGAGTGGCAATCGAATTCTGCGCTTATGACCGTAATTTACCTATTCGGACCCAAATTTACCAAACCAGTTCCAATACATAAATAAATGTAACAATACATGACATACCAAAACTAAAGAGAACGAATTCACAATATATATTCGCAACACCATTTTATTGACGCACATAAAAATATTTATTTTATTTATCCTTTCGTCAGAACATCTAAAATATCAGAGTAGCATTAAAACTTTTATGACTTATTTCATATTTACAATAAAATATAATAGCTATGTGTACACTGTACGTATTATAATAAAATTTAAGCGTACTTATGACGTCACTCGGTATGTCGTAAAACTGTTTACCAAACCATGCTTTTCGAAGTTAGATATCGGCGATCCTGTGGAGTGTATCCACTATTCTCAAAACACTATCTAAGTACCTATGTGTCATTTATGTCGCTCCTATTTTATCTTATTTAGCCTTTGAAACTGGCAGCACTTCATTCTTGTCGTGATGTGGTCTATCGTGTTAGATCATTCATCGCCTAAAGCTTGGGGAACTTCACGGCTTCGAAAGACTAAGACTAGACTTAATTATAGGAAGTTTTGGCAAGCCACGTTTGGAAGCAACTGGAACACGGTTCTATTGACCAAGATATACCTTTGAAGTAGTTTGTAGCAAGCAGCCGTAGTGCTATGAAGAAGGAAAGAGAAAAACATATAAATGGGTACCTACTATATTATTCGAAATCTAGGACATTATGGTCGACGTAAATGAGCCTCTTTATTATCCCCTGTAACGGTAGAATTGGTCGTAGATGCTAATTAAACCGTATGGTTATTTGAACATCTTAGTCTAGGTTTTTCTATACTGAAAATTGAACTTAATTCTCAGACACCAAAATTAAAGCTAATCTTCTTCTTCTTCAGCACCACGACCACGGCCACGACCACAGCCACGACCACGGCCACGACAATGGCCACGATCACGGACACGACCACGGAGACCACCACCACCACGAGCCAGGCATGCCCTTCGACTTCTCATACCAGGTTAGTGACAAACACCATCAAAACTTGGGAGTTTCGACCTATAACATTACATAATAAATTGGTCCCTAATGCTTTATCACTACATAGTATAAAACAAAGTCGCTTTCTCTGTCCCTATATCCTTAAGTATGCTTAAATCTTTTAAACTACGCAACGGATTTTGATGCGGTTTTTTTAAATAGATAGAGTGATAGAAGATGAAGGTTTATATGTATAATAACATCGATTAAATAGTGGAGGAATACTTATAATATATATTTTATACCCGTGCGAAGCCGGAGCGGGCCGCTAGTAAATTAAAAAACGAACTGTCAATGTTCTTAGACATTCATTTCGCGAAAAAATCTCCCTATTCCCGGTGCCTAGAGCCACCCATTCCGCAATTTAACCTACTAGTTCTATTCTAAGAACATTACTAAATGCCGACCGATGCCTGATCAGTAATAACTAACAGCATTCGAATGGGTCAAATGGTCGACATGCGTGAAAACATCTTCGGCTACTCTTTTAATTGATAAGTCTGGTTGATGAAGCAATATCAGAGTTCAGAGACAATGCTAAATAAATTTTAGATGAATTGAGAAAACGGTTTTTATCCTTATTATTTCTAAGTGTATATACTGGGTTTGCATATTACGTTCCTCATACACAGTATATCTTCCTATAACCTTAAAGATCCTAGCTGAACAAACATTTCTCCGCCAGGTGGCCGAAGATGGCAATGACTACAGCCACAACGCGATCTCCGACGGTGACATCACTAGGGGAGAGTACAGAGTGGCCCTGCCCGACGGTCGCACGCAGATCGTTAAATACACCGCCGACTGGAAGAACGGATTCAACGCGGAGGTGAGACTTATCAGCTTTGCAACGCTTTGATTGATGGCGCTGTTTTAAGATTTTTTTGTGATACGAATTAAAATAATTTTATTTGTATTTGCTATAAAGGTGTCTTGCAGAGATCATAAGTGCAGATATTGAGTTCAAGACTCATGTCGGGTACAGCGAAGATTTTTTTTTCTGTCATTTATTTTTTAGCAAATTTTAATATGAAAGGAAATTGTCACTTGTTAGTGTCAAAGTGTCTGATAAGAAATATAAGCAAGAATATACAAAATATACCAGACTGGTCTACAACTAGGTAATTCTTGTCAAGTTATTTCTTGACTCTACTCCTAACGTCAATAAAAAAATTATTAACAAACCCCTTCGTTCTAGGTGAGTTACGAGGGCGAAGCCCGGTACCCCGACCCACCAGCGGGCGGCTACGGCAGCGCGAGCGGCGGCAGTGGCGGCAGCGCCGGCAGCGCCGGCTCCAACTACGGCGGCGGCTCCAGCGGCGGTGGACAGGCCTACGTGCCGCCCAGCCAAGGAGGCGGCTACCAGTACTAGACACATCAATTACGCCGAGCCACTATGAACTGATCATGTATTTCTTACTGGGTTACGCGAAATGTGAATAGTCGATTAGTAATAAAACTAAGCCGTCTCTATCGAATTTTGACAGCTGTCAGTTGTGATTTTTTCTTTTCTGCTAGTTGTACCAAATTCAATGGGCTAGTATAAATGACATCTGTAATACGTTTCATCATCATCATCATCATGATGATGAAACATATTACAGATGTTTGCTTGTATACTATGAAATAGGCAAGTAGTAAATACAAAATGAACGAACGATTCGCGTAGTATTAGTACGAAATATTGTGTGTAACAAAAACGTCTGTTAATTGCCTTCGCATCTGTAAATGTATTTTGTAATGGACAAGATTTTAACATCTGAAAACTTTTAAACATCGACTAATCGACTAAATACTCTAATCTTGTTCGTTACTTAGTAACTTACAGAATAATTGTTTTTAATATAATACCTATAGTTTAAGTTAATATAATAACATAGTTACCGAAATAGTTACCAATTGTTATAAATATATTATTATGTACTTCGCTAGCTAGATAATCAATGTATAATTAGGCTTTGAGAAAAGCCTTACTTCCTCATTTTCCTACAAAACTTACCTAACTTATTGTCAAAAAATCAACTGTGAGATTATATAAATTCCTAACTATACTCTTTATCTGTGTAATATAACCCTTAGGGCCTGTTTCACCATCTACAAGTAAAGTGTCAAGTAGACTAACCACCCCTTAAAGTCACCCATAACTACTCATACGAATATCACAATATCTGAGTGACATTAATCAGAGGATAAACTGGAGGCTGATCGCCTTATTTTAAATGGTGTGCAAACGTCAACGCTAACATACGGGTACATCTGCGATACGCGTTTGGATCCCATTCACGTTTGCAGATTTTGGTATCGCGTTAAGTACAAACGAGAACCACATAATTATCGCAGCCGGAACGTTACCAGATTGGAGTCGTTAGTGATGTACCTTTAGTTTATCTAAAATCGTGTGTTTAGTAACCAATGTGAATAATTGCAACTCTAGTTTTGACAGCTGAAAGTACGTAAATGAGAATTTTGTATAATCTATGACTCAAATTATTGCGGTGCTGACAGCCTGATATTAGAAGTTATTACTGATACGTAAACATTTGCCTCCTCGAACCAGGTTGAGCAAAAATACTATTTTATTCAGAATAATGACCTTAAAAATGACTCGAAGCCAAAGTTGTTTCTTTCCTGGTCAAAAATGTGGTTAGAAAGTTCGAAACACAAGGGGTTTTATTACGCAGGTGTGCAACCAGACATCCGGACTAAACCGTGGTTCAGCAAGTTTCCATCTGTTCCAAAAAAAATTGTCACAATCCTATGTAGACTGAGATTGGGGCACTGTTGCAGCCCGGTCTTTTTGAACAAAATCAATGTCAGAGACAACTCTCTCTGTGATTGTGGTCTTGACTATGGATCCCTTGATCATATATTTTTCGCCTGTCCATTAAATTGCAAGTCGTTTGACTTGTATTTAAAACTTACGCAAATTAAAATTCCTTTACCTATTAACTTTCGTTCCCTTTTATGTAACTTCTGTCCTTCTATTATTAAAACACTCTCTAAATTTATCAGACAAAATAATATTAAATTGTAGCTCTTTAGGTTTTAATAACGATTAAATAAAAATAGACCCACAAAAATGTCTAACTGCAAACGTTGCAGTCTTAACTCGAATCTGGCAGAATAGTTGGAAGTCCGACTCAATTGCCACAAGAAGAAAAAAAAAAAAAAAAAAAAAAACATTTAATTTAAATAAATATTAATCAAGCACAATGGGCAACCGTTATGTGTGTAATATGTAGCTGGAAATGCAGAGCAGTGAGGCGGCGGTGCCGGCCTTTGAAAATTATGGCAGGTACGTACTACTTTTAATATAAATAAACATTTAAATATTAAGTGTACAGTATGAGTGTACTCTATGTTCCGAAAATTAAACAACAAACCACACCGTACAAACGGCGACACAATTTATATTTCAATATGTGATCTACCATTTTACGTGAAATTGCGATTGTATTTGTTGACCTATGTAATGTTTAAGATAACCTAAAAGCTTGGTTTTTAAAATGCATTTCTTTAAACTTGAAAATTATTTTGTTTCAGAATGTCTTCAATATAGCCTACAATAACCAGCAAAATATGTGATAAGCCACAAATCTGTGACCAAGATTAGTTCGAAAGTTTAACAAGAGTATATTTACATAGCATTTCTTATGGTAATCAATAATTTGAAATCACATAACTTTGGTTATATTTCCCTTCCCCTGTTGAGACTATGTGATTCTTCACAACACAGGGTATCCTAGTATGAAGATCAGTGATATTTATCTGATAATGTAAACCTTTTCTTGATACAATCAAGTTATTATTATAATTATATGATTAAAACCATGATTTTTATAATCAAATAGTTTTATTTGACATTAAATGAGTCTAAGCATGTAAATTAAACAATACAGCCCCAGGTGTAGCAACAGCAGCACACAGCAAGTATTCTTGCAGCAGCTACTGGGATGTAAATAATTCATTGGCCTCTATCCACAAGCATTTTAGATATAGTGCCTGCTGTCATGCTTGTCCTAGTTGTAGCAGCAGCTGCACACAGCAAGCAATATATATTCTTGCAGCAGCTACTAGGATTTAACGCAGCTTCCTATCAATCAATGAGCATCTGCAAAGAAAAACACTTATAATTTAACTATAATCATAAATCAAATTATGTTTCATGATTTCCATAAATTAATATATCTAAAGCAATCACATGTAATGCCTAAACATTGGTCATCAACAATCATGGCAGTCAAGTGCAAAGTTCATTGGTAGTACTCTTCAGAACTGTCTGGTTCTTGGTTTGAGGTGCGTATCATCATTGAAATTGTATACATACATTTTAAGATATCTAGCAGAAGTTTGATTATCCAAAAACCCATTAATATTGTGGAACTCTCTTTATAACATAACGTCACATCATCCCCGAAGGGATAGGCAGAGGTATGTAGTAACATTAGTTAAAATTTATTAAATTACTCACTATTATAATATTGAAAGTTGTATTGTATCATTTTCTTCATGTTCGGGAGAACACATTTCAATATTGTTGGTCTCATCAATACAATCTTACACTGTAGTTTTAAATTTCTTGTAAAATCTGGAAATGCAAATTATTACACAATTATATATTTTTAATTTTCTGATCAGTAAAGTTTATTATAAATATGAGTTACATAGACAATAATAGAAGAATATTATGAATAAATATTTAATTAATATTTGTTACAACTTGTTTATTCAAAGTCATTATCACTTGTTGTATACTTGCTATATATAGCTTGTATATAGCTTTTAAGAAATTGGCCTATGACATATTTTTCTTGGCTGACTCTAACAATGGTCTGATAATTTAGTTGATATCAACTAAATCTAAACAATATTTTTGTTATTCTTTGACAATATTGATTATAGTACTTTGGTAAACTTTTATCACTTAATATTGCGGGTTTACTTGATAGTTATGAGTCTGTTTATACGCTACTAGGTGCATTATTAAATACATGCATAGTTTTCAAGTAACAAGCGAAAGGTTGTGTAATAAAAGTTATAATGGGACTAACAAAATACGTTCTTATTGTAACCTTACCTTGGTTCTTACATCCTAAGTATCATAACGTAGCACGGATCAATAGTTAAATACTTTATCAGTCTTCTATATCGCCCAACAAACTGCCGATCACTTATAGCATCACACATGTCTTGTTATAATGTTTTTATTGGTAGATTTAGCCCGATCAACCGCTAAATCGAATTCATGATATCTCTCAAATAGATCCACCCATATTTACACAAGTTTTTCACCCAAAATCAAATTTACAAACGAAATAGTTATGATCCAATCCACAAAAAGTTGCATTGGTCCAACTTTATCCCAACCGTTGGCGTTGCTATTGTTTGACGGCGGTTCGCGTCTAATACTCGTCCGTCTTCGATTCAAGTTGCTGTCAAATCATTAGCGCGATACGAAACACTCAAAAGTGAGTGGTACCAACATCGTTCCAATGTCGTTTGGCTGATAATATTTAACGCGATCGGCCTGCTGGCCTGTAACTAAGATACGATAGAAGATACTCGTAACTTTTACTTGCCGATTAGCGTTAATCAAGAAGTAACTATTCAACACTTTACTTGTGGATGGTCCCGGGGAATACAGTATAAAATAGATCTAATAGTAGATTACTTTGAAACAACTGTAATATATTTAAAAAGGAAGCTAGTAGGTAACCATGTGATGTTAAAAATGACAAAATTGTTTGTAATAGTTCTTAATTAATAATACTCATTACACTGCCGTATTTTGTATATTTATTGTATAGGTTAGAGGAGTAAATTTGACAAATCTTGTTAAAAAAGTGTCCTTTTGTACCTTATTTTTTTATAAAAATAAATTTAAGCTACAGTTAAATGTTTTTAGTTTCATTATCCTATGTAAAATTCATCAATATGATATTGTAATGTTGGGGTTCAAGGAAACATCCACACCTTTTTTTTTTTAGATTCTGTCTCTCGCAGCTAGCTCTGAGGGAGCTGTTACTGCTTAACCGGACGATTGGCGAGACCTAATACAAGGCCTCTAGCCAGGACATCCACACCTGTTAGATACTATTTATTGACTGTAATTGGCGCAGCGGCTAAGCGATTAGGTTCGAAGTCTTTATTTAATACTGTTAAATAGTGTTGTTTTTTGAATGCACTGTATTAGCAATGACACCTATTGACAAGCTACAAAACAAATTTTACTCTGTTAAACTAGTATGTATTATTACATGTCGTACTCGCTAGATGGCGCTAGCGTGAATAAACTACAAGACTAGATTAAACTGTCGTTAATACATTTATGGAAATACTTAAGCAGAAGTTCCTTCAAGTGCAACAGGCAACATTCATACAGAATAAATTAAAAACTATGGAAGATTATGGCCGTGAGCAGAGCATAATAATAAATTATTATTCGCCATATAATATAAATAGTAGACAAATGTATTTTTAACTTAGACAAGAATAAATCACAGTAATACTGCTGTATAGAGATAAATTTCAGATACAGAAACTTTGATTACTTTTTACAGTTCACTACCTTGATGACCTGGTACTCAGACTGTACATTATCAAGCATTAAAATGTAGTTCTTAGCACCATGGACACTTTTTAAATGACTATTCAAATCTTTTTTCAAACTAAATTTTTTATCACAGAATACACAGCCTTCAGCCTTTTCCATATGCTTTCTTTTCATGTGTTCTAATCTCCGTCCAGATGTGATGAAGTTGGCATTACATATGTCACACTGAAACGGTTTCTGACCAGAATGCAACATTAAATGATCAACCAAAGTCTTTTCATTAGCAAATGTATCACCACAAATCTCACATGTTTTGTCTTTGATTTTAGAATGTGTTATTAAATGTTGGGTCAAGTTACTCTTCTTATAAAATCCTTTTTCACATAAATCACAGACAAAAGGCCTGATATTCAAATGCACTTTATTTATATGTGCTTCAAGGGTAGTTTTGTTTATGCTTCTGTATTCACAACTGGTACAACAATGATCTTTTATTTTTCTTTTCTGTTTTCTTGGTTGTTTATGGTTCTTAACATGCACATTGAAATGAGAATGGGATTTCAGAATTTTAAAACAGTGTGGACATTGTTTTTCTTTATGGCATCTTAGATGCACTTTTAGAGTAGAACTTTTATTAAATATTTTTCCGCAAATATCACAGATGATCGCTTCATTAGTATTCTTATGGGTTATTTTGACATGTTTTTGGAGTAACCGTTTTGATTTAAATTTCATATTACACTTGTCACATGGCACAATAGTACTTAACCTGTTTGAATTAGTCATAACAGTATCAAAAGTTGGTATATTGATTTTTAGTCTACATTTTCTTGATTTGTATTGAGATTCGTGTTGAGTGTCCATCTCTTCGTTAATGCAGTCAACTAAAGTATTAACAATCTCTCTTTTTAAAAAGTGTCTTTGTAGCAAGCTGAATATTTTAATAAGTAGACTTGCACAATCTTCACAGGCCTGACTAAGTAATAGTTCCTGAAAAGATAAAATAAAAATATTATAGTAATTAAATTCTTAATGTATATTCTTAGGAGGGGAGGCCTTTGCCCTGTATTGGGACAATGAGCTTATAATAATAATTATTACTTAGATATTCCAAAACACCACTGACATTATGATGCATGAAATATGGACTGCAAAATGAATCTGCCGCGTTACCAGCTCTATATATCTCAGATATAGTAAATAATATAACGCTCACAAAAATTATTTTAGTATAATATTAATCTAAGTAAACAATCCTCTTGACATTAATCTATAAGAATATTTGCGTTCTTATTACTGAATCTTTAGTCATAGAATTATTAGAGTAAATATTAAATAATAATATACTTACGTGTGCCGGAAACAGGTTGTTCATAATATTACTTAAACTTGTAATCAAACTTATGTATTCGTCATGTATTTCTATGTTGTTGTGTACACTTGTTACTTTCTCGCCTTGTTTATAACATAGGAAGCAAGTATTTCTTATGTTTATTGGATTAATCAACATATTTAGCAAATCCATTATTCTGTCGTATTAATCATGAATTTTTCAGAGTATGAGAAGTAATGTACGTCTTATTTGCTGTACAACTAAGTACTTTATTAGAACTCACTTGTTCTCAGGAGTCAGGAAATTTATAGAGACAATTAAATTAAATTAAATTTTAACATATACATTCAGCTTTCAGACTCTGAATTCCGATTGATTGACAATTCATTGACATAATAAATATTTACAAATAAACAATCAAAGTAAAGTACTATTGTCTCTGTCTGTATGGTAGGGGTAAGTGATATAACTTTTTAGTGATATTTCTGAAGGTCATATTTAATTTTAGTTCATCACAATTTTTTCTAGATACGAAAAGAAAGATATCCAGAGTTTTATGTAATATTCTTGGTACCGGGTGCACCGCATCTACCTTTCATGGGATAGTCTACTTTCAATATCAATAATCTTTAACAAAAGTTATGTAGTGCTACTTTTTACTATTTTGTCTATAAACCAAAACCTATTTATCCTTTTAATTTGGTTATCACTCAATAAATAATTATCACAAAGTTGTTATTTTCTTATTTCTCACAAAATAATATAACACCAACTTTTTTATTTTTATACTCGACTAAATTTATATCGAAGAGTTGGCAGCGTTTCATACTATTGAATAATTTCGTTTGATGTTAAGCAGAAGGGCGCGGAACGGTTGTCATAGAAGGTTGTACTAAAGCATTCCATGTCATAGCTTCAAAATTATAAAAAAGAAATTAACCTTTGACTGTCGTCCTTTTCTCTTTTAATTCTTTTGATAAAGCCCTTCTTCAAGTTCCTTGCATTTGATATTATAATTATTAAACCCTATAATACGTTTACAAACCGTATTTGTACACGTAACGCGATAACCGCCATAAAACGACGTAGGCTAATATTATCAAGAAAGAATCTGGAACGTAACGGTGTAGGTCTAAGTAAGAAGTAAGTCAAATATTTATCTCATTTACAAAACATGTAGAAATAATGTGCAGTTTTTTTAACCTAGATTGGTGATATTCTAATTTCTAATAATCAGACAGGACTGCATTGCGTCGTAGATAATACGCCATTTTGTTTCTTTGAACAATCTCGAATCTCGTACGTAACTTTGTTTTTGTCAAAAAAGTTGTAAATGTGGAGTTTTGCAGATTTGTTAGCATTTTTAGCACTGTATCTTTGATTCTACATTTTGTCAAGCTACAGGTACCTTCATTGAATCATGCTTGAAATAATTATGTTTTGAATGTGAATCTTGAATAAATATGACATTGACATAAAAAGTCAAATAGGTACCTATTATAGTTTGTTTATTCCTTGTATTTATTGAATTAGGTTAAATCGCAATAAAATACTGAAACTAATGGCACTGTGTCGTGTAAACACGTATTTAGCAAGCGACTACATCATAAACTAAGTCCCTGAATTTATCACATATTTACTCTTCAAAATCTTATTTATTATGATTTGGCTGAGGTTTTGGCATAACCTAGGGGTTCGTAAGGATCTTTGGCGCAAGGTAGGCGTTAACCCATTGACCCTGCCTACCTTACTGCTGTAAATAGCCAATCTTACTTAATCTATAACCTATGTACAGATTTTAAAAGAGTTTTCATCGCATGTTGTAGAATTTGCATGCATAAGTGACGCTACTTAATTGATCGTACGGCGCACCCTGGGCAGTCAGCTTTACGGCTAACCTGCTGCCTGACTAGTCTGTTTACCATCTCACTAGTTATCCTTATTGTATACCTAGATAGAGAACATTTAGACAAGTTATAATATAATAATATATATTAAAGTAAGTTCCTTAAAATTTTGAAAACATCTTATAAACTGTTACAGGATACAAAAATGGAGGACTCGAAACATATACAGGCTAACAACATGGAATGTATTAAAGAGAAGCTCCGTACCGTGTGGACATCCCCTAAGTTCTGCGGACTGTGTCTGGAGAACCGTGGGAACTTCTCCTCCGTTGATATGGAACTGGTGATCAGTAAACAAACATTCTCCAAATGCCTACAGGATATCATTAATTATGTTTTTAATGATGATGTGAGTATATTTTTCATGTAATTATGATGAGAATATTAGGCAACAATTTGAAGCAATATTAGTAGGTAATAAATAGTTAAGGCTATTAGATTATTTAAAATTAAACTATAGTGTGGAAAACTATTGTTGATATTAATTAATTATTGGCTATTGAAAAGTTTACAATGTAACTGATTTCATGTACATGATTTTTTATTCAGTGTGATGTAGACATAAAAATATGGTTAGATAGTTTATAGACCAAGTAAAGAAATTATAAAAATTGTTACTAATGATTTTTCATAATTTTACAGATTGAAAACTTCATGTCAAGTCTCTACTTATGTGATGATTGCACAGAGAAGACTATACAGTCTTACATATTTATTCACAACACAAAGCAACTGTCTAAAATTCTAAACAACTGTGTCACTGACATTTATTCCAAAGTTGTTGATATCAATGATCAACTGAATGACACGGTACAATATGAAAACTCAAATGTGATGATTGTGCTGGAAAATGATACGGAGTTATGCAAAACTATTATTGACATGAAATCTATGACTGAAATAGTGCCAACAGCTAAACCTATAGCTATGAGAGAAACGGTTGTGGTGAAACAAAATTTTATGGAACAAGCATTACCTAAGAAAGAGGCCCCAGTTGTGACACCAAAACGTGACATTGTTATAAAGATAGAACCTAAAGTAATCAAAGAAAAAAAGATTATTAAACAAGACAACACACCGAACATTACTCTAAAAGAAGGCCATATAGTTATCAAACCTCTCAGTTCTGTGAGAAATACAACATCACTACCGCGGTACAATACGTATGAGTGTGCTGACTGTCCAGACATATTTACAACATACAGATCTTTGAAAGAACATGAGAAAGCAAAGCATAAAAAGTCTGTATTCCACTGCAAGCTATGTGATAAATCTTATAACACACAGCAGTATTTGAATATACACTACAAGACACATGCTAAGGCAAGGTGCAAACTGTGCCAGCTTATTCTCCCGGAAGGCGACTTAATGGAACATTTACGAACAAACCACACAAACCTAGTACACCCTTGCAAGTTCTGTGAACTAGTGTACTACACACAAGAGTGTTTAGAAACACACTTTAAAATAAGCCATTTGGTTAACGACACAAAAACTAAATCTCAATGCATCATGTGTCTAAAGAACTTCATGGAATTGGAATTGAAGACACATAAGTGCAAGTTTGCTTGCTCAGAGTGTTTTGTGATGCCTTGCATCCACTACAAGTACCTAATGTCGTACAGGGAACAAATATTGAGTCATGTGAATAAGGTGAAATGCATAGATTGTGATTACGTAACGCGACGGAAAGAGCACTTGATCGGACACGCAAACAGAGAGCATTTAGATCACCATCCATTTACTTGTGCTGATTGCGGTCAACAGTTCTACACTAAATTGAGTTTGAAGACCCATTTAGTGCAGTTTCACCAAGACATTCACTGTCCGTACTGCGACTATGAATTTAAAGACTCCAACAGCTTAGAGAACCATAAGAAGGTTTGCATATCGGTTATACGGGCATTTGCTTGCACTGAATGTGTGGCATCGTTTGATAATGCTGACGAACTGACTAATCATGAAAGTTTAAAGCATAATGACGGTGTACATGCCTGTAAACTCTGTAAGGGCAGGTTCCTGACTAATTTACAGCTTCAAGAGCACCATGCGAGAGTTCATGGAGGTATACAATGTAAGAAGAGAAGGAAGCACATTGAGTGTTCCCTCTGTAACCAAATGTTTAAGACTATTAAGGATATGCTTCAACATGAGAAGTTGCATGATGCTGATGATGTATACCCCTGCAAAGTGTGCTCTAAACAGTTCAAATCGCTAATGAAGCTATACATACACAATCAACGGCATTATACTAACAGAACCAAGTGTTCGGGCTGTAATAAGAAGGTAATTTTTTTTATAGAATAT
The DNA here is from genome assembly GCA_905340225.1 of Abrostola tripartita. Lineage (NCBI taxonomy): Eukaryota > Metazoa > Arthropoda > Insecta > Lepidoptera > Noctuidae > Abrostola > Abrostola tripartita. Next base: position 7,686,184 of record HG996512.1, read on the forward strand.
GTATGTATAACCTAACTGTTTTTCTCTTTAGGGCATTCTGCTTTTTTTTTCAGTTTTGTCATTTACTACAATATGCTACCCATGCAACTTTACATAATGTAGAAATTATAATCTTACATAAGTACTACGTTGTGTAGTATTAATAATCGTAATTTATACATTTGAAAGTCAGTTTCCACTAACATGAATTTGTTTGTACTTGTCGTATGGTTGATGAACAACCCGGTGTCAAAGTTTAAGCTGCCTGTAGGCCTCTGTCATGGTTTCCTTACGATGTTTGTTCCTACAGTACGATATCAAAATGGCTATTTTTCGCAGGTCGCAGCCTCCTTCTACCCGCAACATGCAGTGAGATGCCCGTACAAAAAGGACGCAGTTTTAAGCCATGTCTGTGACGTATGTGGGAAATCCTTCCATCTGCAGTCTCTTCTTCGTTTCCACCAAAGAATCCACAGTGAACCAGAACCTTGTCCCCAGTGCGACAAGATCATCAAACCTTCCAGTCTCAAGAGACATATGGAACAGCTCCACCCGGATAATAGTGATGGAAAGCGGAAACATGGCCAGTCCAAACCAACTATAGAATGTGAGCTTTGCGGTCATGTAGTCAGAAAAAAGTGTGATTTAGAAGCCCATATGAATCGTTACCACTTAAAAATTAAGCCGTATGTCTGTCATATATGCAGCAAAGACTTTTGTGGTAAGGTACGCCTGAAGGAACACATCACAACCCATACAACGGACCATAGCTGCTTCTGTTCAGTCTGTGGAAAGAAGTTTGCTAACCGTGTATGCCTAAAAATGCACTTTAGAATGCATACGGGCGAATTTCCTTACTCCTGTGACATTTGTGGACAAAAATTCAGGTCTTCAAGTATGATGAAGACACATCGGTTGAAGAAACACTCAGAAAAGGCTGTCTCTTGTCCGCTATGTGATAGTATGTTCTTTATGGTCAGGGATATGAGGCATCACTTCAAGAAAGCGCATTGGAAGAACAAGGATGGGAGGCCATTCCATCCTAAGGATGTTGAGGAGTTACCCAAGGAGTACCATTACCTGTTTGAAGATGGGAGACTGCCAAAAATAACGGCAAATCCATGATACTGGAGTAGGACCTCTGAATTATTAGTTACACGTGGTCATTAGTGGTTCGAAGGTACAGAAACCTTACCGTTGTGTTGTTGAGTGTAATCAGATAAAGCATATTTGGTATGAAGTGAATTCGCTTGTGATACCGATGTTAGCATGACTGGTGTCGTCAGATTCAAGTTACAACTAATGAACCAACATTATATACGAGTGTTTAACTAATAGCAAAGGAATGCTACCTAAATATTATGTAATGTGCATCCTGGGCGGTCAACTTCAGTATCATCCTTGTTAACTGACCATTCTCTCTACCATGGTTCCACCTTTTCCTAAGAGAAAACTAGCCTTTGCCGATACGAATAAAAATGCTTTAATGTAGCTTACTGCTACAACAATCTAAATTAATCAGATACTCAAATAAGATATTTAAATACTAAATCAAATAATTGTGTATAAAATTCTCTAAATAAAAGAGCTACTGAGTCGTATTTATACTGTTCAAATAGTCGAATATTGCAAATCTATTAAAAAATATACTATTTACGTACTAGAAGTCTGTAGAAGTAAATCTAGTTCTTTGATTTGTATTACACATTATGAATCTACTATTATTCTAGTTGCGGACATAGCATGTGGTAAAAGGCATCATTATCATAACCATCGATATAGATCAGGAATAATTTATTCAAATCAGACTAATTTATTTGCTTTTTTTGAACGTCACATTACATTAAGACAGTCCCTGAAATTCGCCATTCACCGCTTCCTAGTGCTATAGCTGGGTAGAAGAAACGGCGCAACATACTACACAGCAGCACAATCTGTCTGGTCAGTAAAAATCTATTGTTTACTAGACATTGATTTTCTTGCAATTTATATATTGAATCAATTTATAGATTTTTCTAATACCATCTTGGTTTGTCTGTTTTAGTATGCTTAGACTGGACGCTGCTAGTATATAAAACTACAAAAGAAGTGAACCTTATTGGCAAATTCCTTTCGTAACATATAGTTAGCGTAATTCTTTAACGTTCATAACGAAGTTTCGGTCCAGTGTCAATGTATAAATGTAAATAATGTCAAATAATACAATTAAAGGCATAAATGACACTGAACTAAAACTCGTTAATCTGAGTTAATAATAAAGGGAATATTCCACTGAAATTACATAATGTTATTTTAATAATCTCTGCACATTATTGTCTGGTGCTTGTATTAATAAATCATGTTGATAATGTTTTCGTTTGTATTATTTTAAACCTGCGTTTTATGGCGAGAAAGGCCTGCTACTGTCCCTTATTGCGATCCTATATAAGAACTAAACTGAGTCGCAATTGTGTGTGATTTAAAACCATTTTACATGTACACAACACTATTCATAAGTGGGTAAGTTTGTTTCATGGTTAAATGTAGCGCCAGTTGTGAGGTCGTTGCACCTAGTGAGTCATCAGAATTTCAGTGCTCTAGTTTCATTTCAAAATGTAGGTAACTGAAACCAACCCGCATGGCCGTAAACTGCGCCGCAGACACTTCAATACTAATTAATACCATAAATACATAATTATATACTAACTACATAATATACATTTGAATGTGCCGCCACCGCCCCGCTGCGCGCTGTTATCCGGTGTGAGGCCTAATTGGAAAAAAATGTGCAAGCTATCATTAGAGACATTCTTGTTATATGCTTGGAAAGTTAAGATTTTATTGTAATAATAATACTTTCTTTTGCCTCGTTGGTCCTGTGGTGGCAAAGCGCGACTGCTGAGTGTGAGAACCTGGGTTCGATGTCCGGGTCGGGTAAACTATTATTGGGCTTTCGTCCTCATCATGCATCCTTCCGTCCTTAATACACATTTGCCTATCCCTATCGGAGAATAAAGGCGCGATGGTATGTTTTGTAGGCTCTCTAAAAGTTGGCAAAGGCCTTAAATGATACTGGCAATACTAGAAATTTAATCTTTCGGAGCGCGTTCGATTACATTAAAAAATATCAATTTTTAAATGTCATTTTAACTTACAGCTTGTATTTTTATGGGCCGAAATTATACTTAAAAATGTCTATTGCAATAAAATAATAAATAATCTGAAGTATTTCACTGAACTTACTAATTACGTAACATTTTAATTATTGTTCAGCAACTGTCGCCATTATTTGTTTTGTTAGATTGTTCCACAGGTCAATGGTAAGAATTCTTTAATATTACTAGAGAAGAAATTTTGATGGTCATATATTTTTGAGTAGCTTACAGATGTATATTGAATTGGAATTTTAAATTATAGTAAAAAATCCACTCATATCCATTCGAATAAAATCGGTTACCTAACATAAATAAACCTAACCTTATTTCACTTCGTAACCAATAAGATTTCTGACATATTTCTGTGATCTTTTTGTAAACAATAATAAAGATTTAATCGTAAACACTGAATATGATCTAATTATCTATTAATAACAGTACTATATAGTGAAGTCAATTATGCTCCGCTAATGGTGATAACCATTTGCTGGTAATAATTTCAGGTGGGATAGTTGACAAAATGGACTGTTTTAAATTGAAGCTAAAAAATGTTCTTCACAGTGCTCAATTTTGTGGGATCTGTTTAGAAAATGAAAACAAAATAAGCGCCCTTGATGAAAGTTTACAAATTGTTGTAAACCAACAACGTTATAGTAAAACACTAAGAGATTTAATTAATGTTGTTTTTAAAGATGTGAGTATGTAGAATTTAATATTGTGGTGCCTTATATTTAAGTATTTTCGTCATTTAGTATACTGAATGCAAGTTACTTACTAATAAACTATCTCAGTTAGCTTATCATCATCATTATCAGCCTATCTCAGGCCACTGCTGGACATAGGCCTCTCCTATGGCACGCCACTGAGCTCGATTTTCGGCATTTTTATGGCAAGCCTGCGAGTAACCAGGCACAAATCGAGCCTGAATGCCAAAACTGTGAGTTAATAGTTTCAATACCTTGTCTTACTCTATATTGTTTGTCTTTCAGCCTGAAAACATCATAGCAAGTTCACAGATATGCAATAATTGTACAGAAAAGCTTATCCAGTCATACATTTTTATTAAAAACACTGAAGAATCATGTAAGATGATTGAACACTATGTTAATGATTTATTCAACAAATCAGATGATATTTTTAATCATTTGTCCAATGCAAGTACAGAGACCTCAAATGTGGTTATTGTATTAGAAAAAAAGATTAATGGACAAGAAGAAGTATTTTTAAAAGAGGAACTGAAGAATGAATCAAAAAGAAATAAAGAAAAAAATTGTGATGTGAAGAAAGAGGTACCAAAAACAAAGCATTCCAAATTCAAATGTTTGGACTGCAATATGAAACTACCCTCTGATAGAGCTTTAAAGTTACACAAAGTGAAATGTAACAAAAAGGTACAATTACAGACAAGTAGAGGGGGTATTAAAAAAACATTTAGAAACAGAAGGTACTTGAATGCACACTTCAAAGTGCCTTCAAATGTTAAATGCAATGTGTGCAATAAATTTATCGACAACAGTGACTTTTTAGAACATGTTATGAAAAATCATAAAGATTCTGTGCACAAGTGTTTAAAATGTGGTGAGGTGTTTTATTCTCTAAATACTTTACAGATACATGATAGCATTTACCATCCAACTGAAGACAATAAACCTCAATGTGTGATGTGTCAAAAGAACTTCAGTAAAGAGGAAATGAGGTTCCATGATTGCAAGTTTGGCTGTCCGGAATGTTCTGAGACCCCTTGTATGCACTACAAGTACTTAATATCGTATAAAGAACAGAGGCTGAATAATTCAAAAGCTAAATGCTTGGATTGTGACTATATTTGTAGGAGAAAAGAGGTTCTGTTGGGACATGTGAATAGGGAACATTTAAATCACCATCCTTACGCTTGTGATAAGTGCGGACAGCAGTTTTATTCTAAAGTTGTTTTGAGAACTCACATTCATACACTTCATGATTTCCTTATATGCCAGTATTGTGATTCAGAGTTCAGTGTTAGTACCTATAACAATCATGTTAAATCTTGTAAGGATGTGAAAAGGAAGTTTTTATGCGACAATTGTGCTGCGTCATTCGACACCTTCGAAAAACTGATGAATCATATCAAACTAAGACACAGCAAGGATACTTTTCCTTGTAGCCTATGCAACAAAAAGTTCGTAAACGACTCGAAAAGAAAAGAGCATCTAGTCAAAGTTCACAGTGGCATCCAAAATAAGAAAAAAGTTTTCAATGGCGAATGTGTCGTGTGCCAGGTAAAATACGACACCAAAAGAGACTTAGTACAACATATGAAAACTCATGGCCCAAACACTATATACCCTTGCAGGATTTGTAATACTGAATACGAGACATTACGACAATTCCGGGCCCACAATCGGAAACATAACGGACCTTTCGCAACCTGCGAGATTTGCGGCAAGGAAATGAGAGTGATCCTTCTAAAAAAACATATGACTACCCACGGAAACTCGATAGAAACGTGCGAAACTTGCGGACGATCGTTTCAAAACATCACTTTGCTAAAATACCATCAAAAAGTCCACTTGGAAAGTGTACCGTGTCCAAAATGTAAGAAAATGATCAATCCCGCGCGACTGAGGAGGCATTTAAAGGGACATCTGATAGAGGAAGACCCCGCATTAAGAAGAGCTAAGAAACAGACTCCAAACTTGAAATGTGAGCAGTGCGATTACATAACTTGGAACAACACGCTTTTAGAATGCCACATGAACAGACACCATTTGAAAATCAAGCCGTATGTCTGCCATATATGTAGCAAAGACTTTATTGGCAAACATTTACTGAAGAAACACATAGAAACCCATAAAATAGAAAAGAGTGTGGTCTGCATGGTTTGTTTGAAGAGTTTCTCGAACTCCGCCTGCCTGAAAATGCACTTACGACTGCATACGGGCGAAAAACCCTTCACTTGCGAAATATGTGGAGATAGATTTCGGTCCTCTAGTATAATGAACGTGCATAAGTTGAAAAAGCACTCTGATAAGAGTAATACATGCCCGCTATGCTCAAATAAGTTTCACACTGTGAGGGAATTGAGAAGGCATTTGAAGAAAGTGCATTGGAAGCAGAAAAATAAGCGGTTTGATCCGAAAGAGTTGAAAGGGTTATCCAAGGAGCATTATCATTTGTTTCATGATCGGAGAAGGGTTAAAGTCGATGAGGAAGATGTTGATGTTTATATGCCGTGTTGATTCCACGAACGTGTTAAGTCGATATGTTGGCAAAATTGTTTTATTTATGAAAATTATTGGTGAAGTTCTCTTCACCAATAATTTTCGGAGTTTTTTTAAGAGCGGTAAATTATTTCATGTTGGTGTTATCGTGAGGTAGAAAGGTTGAGAGCTTTACAAGCGACTTTATTTAGAGGGTAGGCGGAACGTAGCGTTCGCTACCATCAAGAAAGTAGGTCTAGTTGATCCATTTCACGGAGTTCGTTTGGCTCTCGCTGAAGTTGTAACGTTTACTGATAAACGCGCTTGTGTGTTGCCGCATCGCAACCGTGACCGAGCGCTCTTCAAGTAACACTCACTAAAACAATGTGCATGCATAGTCAAACGTCTTCGTGAAATAAACCAACTATACATGTATTCTCAGAAATTTTCTCTATAGTGAATTAGACCTTATTTCGCCGAATCGGAATATAAGACAAGAGAAGTACAATATTATAAATGTTAAACTTAATAACAGGAAAAAGAAAGAAAATCATTGATTCTTGATCTGATCCTTAATGTTTTATGAGCTAGAAGAAATTCCCATGTGATTGTTAGTTGTTGTCTGTAACAAAACGATACCTAGTGCCGTAACTAGGGCGGTGCCTACGGTGCCCAGGCATAGGGCGTAGACCCTAGAGGGGTGCAGAGATGATAAGACCAGGACCACAAACAAAAGAAGGGCGCTGTTATAGAAGCTCACACCGGGCGCTTAAAAGGCTAGTTACGGCACTGATAATACCTTCAAACGTTATTAATTGTTATTTAGTTTAGTGTACGTAATTTATGATTGTTAAACTCTAACACTTACCTAAGTGTTGTAAATAAACATGATTCAGTCAAATACAAGTCTTTAACTAACAAAGATATACATTCTTCTTATGTGTATAGTGGTATGACCGTTGGACTGTCAAATCAAAGGTCGCAAGTTTAAACCCAACGGCATGTACCAATATTTTTTAGAATTCATGTACGTGTTATTAATTAGTTATCAGTTGCTGAAAACATCGTGAGGAAACCGGCACACCTGAGAGATTTTTCAACGATGTGTAAAGCCATGTCAGAGGCCTACAGACGGTTTAACCCTGACACGAGGTTTTTTATCAACCATGATAAGAAGAATACCATCTTATTGTCTTATGCAACAGATGAAAATGTGTTAAATCGATAAGAAGTTGGTGAATATAATAAATACGAACCTTAGGGCGATTTCACTAATGTAGCTAATCGCGATTAGTTCCGACTAAACTTAGTTTAACCGTTTGATCGACATAAGAGCTTTATCTTGCGTTTCAAACTGAACCTAGTTTACGCTAAACTCAGTTTAAATTCTAAACGCTCATCTCAGCGTAATCTAGTTTAAAGACGATGTTGATCAGGGTTTACGTCGTACGTTAATAAAAATCCATATCAAATGTAAATATAATTATACTTTATTATAATATCTTAAATCTAAAAACAATAGTAGCAACTGTACCTATATAATATATTAGGTATTGAACATACAACTCACATATGTATATTTACATCAACGGTGAAACACTTGTAGGTATAGTACGCGCGTCTACATTAGGCTGGACCGAAGTTAGTTATCAGATGTATGGTAATCGTATTTAATGAGTTTAAATAATCAAAATTCTATACTATCTTTCCTAAATGTGTAAGTTTGTATGTTTATTACTGAAATACACAAAAACGGCTGAACGGATTTCGATGAAATTTGGGAGATTAGAAACTCGGATTTACACAATACACTTATCTATATACTGTTATTTTTTTTGTTATTAATGTAGGTAGGTATGTTAAACTCTTTCAACTCTCTGAACCCAATTCTAACGCCCACGCTGACGAAGTTGTGGGTAGTTGTAAGTAAATACATATTTTTTTAGCTGACTTTTATAACTTTGTTAACCATGTGTGAACGTTTCGAAATTCTAACTTAGATGTTACACTAATGTACAGGCGCGTGTATACAACCTATTGCGATATGGTGGAAGTTTGTAAATAGTACCGAAAGTCCATACCAGAAAGCGTTGATTAAATATTGCCAAAATCATTATGCTTCTTCAAAAAATGTTCTACAAAATGCAAATTATTATGTGCAAAGTTCATTGAGTTGCCATAGTAACCCAAACTAGCCGCAATTAGGCATTATTTTTATAATTCGTAATATTTTATTAAAGGCAACCCTGTGTTTTGTCACAAATATTATATTTGTAATCAATTTCATATTACAGAAATTCTTTCTTTCAATAATTAATTCTCAATAGCAAATCAGCTTAAAGTTGCTAATCAATCTAACAGCTTGTAGCTTTTAGTATTGTGCGCCAATAACTGGCCTAAATGCTCGCTAAATGATACTATGATCCTTATTTACATGTTCTTTGAGTCCATATTTCGTTACAAACGTAGATTTGCATATTCTACAGCAAAATCTGCCGCCATGGTAAACGTTCATATGTTCTCTAACTTTGAAAGCAGAGTAGAACCGTTGGCCACAAATTTGACAGCAGAAAGGTTTGACACCGATATGTTTTCTTACATGAATGACTAATTGTTTTCTACTCTTCAGAGATTTGTTACAAAACTCACAAGTTTCCTTCGACGGCATACTATGTATTTTCTTGTGATACTTCAAGTTGTTCTCCGTGTAAAACTGTCGCTCACACATATCACAACTGTAAGGTTTTATTTGTAAATGTACTTTATTCACGTGGAGCGAGAGTTCGTTATCGTTTGAACATTCTTTCTCACAGAAGCTGCATGTTTGCGCCCTCCTTTGCTTTATAAGCTTCAGTTTGACAGCGTGTCTTTGGATATGGTTGTCGTAGTGCTTCTGTGTCGCATATATCTTGTTGCAAAGTTGACAAGGCTTCACCCTGTGATGTCTCTCATGTGTTCGCAACTTATCAATGTCGGTGTACGATCTACCACAGATCTTACAAGACATGTAATTACTAATATTTAATAAATGTGTCATTTTTGTGTGTTCGTAGAGATAGAACTTAGATTTGAATTCTCTATGGCAAGTCGCGCACTCCACTTTTTTGTTCACGTGTTTGAGAATGTGTCTTTTTAGGAAATATTCTGATATAAAATGCTTATTGCATACCGGACAAGTAAATTGGCACCATACCTTACCAACCTTCTTCTTCTTTTTGAAAGTTAAGAATTCACTGCAGACATCAACCGGGAAGTTCGTGCTTTGCAAGCCATTGATCAACTTCCTCTTCATATAAGTTTTTGTTACATTTTTGGCTGGGTTATCAATAACTTCGACTTTATGGCTACTCAAGCTGTCAGAGTCGCTCTCACTGTCAGTATTCCGTCTAAACTCATCTTCTAAGACATCCACTTTCAGCTGGCTTTCATCTATCAAATCCTCTTCGTCCAGAAGTAAAGTTTCATCTTTATCCTCTTGATTTGGCATTATAGTTTCTGGCGATATTTGCACGAAAAGATTGGTTTTTGGTGAGATCTTGCTAAGATTTTTCAGCATATGACTAACACACAATTCAAGTCGCTCTCTAGTGAAATTGAATTGATGTATGAATATGTATGAAGTGATTGCATGGTTAAGGCACTTTTCGCATATTTTTGTCCCAATAAAGTTGTGTAGATAGTTCATCTGCAACAAAAATGGATGTGTTAGCATATTTTTTGGAAGTTAGTTTTTGGTAAGGATATAAGGAGACTCTATTATCATTTGATGGGACAATAATAGACGAAAATTAGCGTTTTAATATTTATTACAGAGATTGAGTACACACAAGTTTGAGTGACAAATATTCGATGTGAGTATACTGCTTATAACGAAAAATCAACTCAATTCTCTTGAATGGTAACTATTTTTATATGGTTACGCTATTACTGATAAACTTTATTGTAAACGTGATAGATGCGCATGCGCAATCTTAGTAACTTATTTTAGTAGTTGTATGTTTTCATATTAGAATCGTAATGACGACAGATAATGTTACTGTTAGGTTAGGATAGGTTATTAAACTACACACGTAAGTGATAAAATAATCATATTATTACTAAAATGTTACACTTAAAAAGTGACAATATTAATGTATAAACTTATATACTTTAAAATAAATAATAAATAACACTACATAAAGCCTTACATCCTAAAATGAATTTAGTTGTGTAAATATGTTTTATCCAAATTCTTAGGCCCGCCACACATCGGTCGAAGCGCAGCGCAGAGCAGTTTTCCATGACCAAAGAAATATCCACCTAACGTGCATTGAAATTAAGTCGAAAATAAAAATGATCACTAATTAGTTTTACAGCTGGCGAGGAGAAATATAATAGTGGTTGGTTTATTTACTTTCAACTGTATGTCAATTATTATTATTTATAATCATTATTAAAGCATTACAGGTAAATTTATTGTATACTATGAACGAATATGAACGATAGGTTGATATTCGTTTGGCAGTGGAAAGTGCTCTGCGCTGCGCTTCGCCTGATGTGTGCCGGCCCTAAGTCTATAGACAATTTAGGTCTTACATTAATAATACTTTAAATTGTAAGAGATCATAATATAACTTTTTCTAAAAAAACTTTGTTACCTACACGAGAAATAAAAATAAGGAAAAACTTAGATTAAAAATAGGAGAAACGTTGACGGGAAATTAATTGCAAAAGTGGATCATTATAGAAAAGAGTAATTGCTAGAAGAGAGTAAGAGATAGGGAGAAAAGGTTGACTCAAAACTTCTGAAAACAGGACAAGAAGAAGTCTTTGGAAAATTATAGTTTGCTGATTTTATCTTTGGTATAAGTCATAGAATTAAACAGTATGCTAGAGACTAGTAGATACGCTCTAATTTCTTAAAAAAGCGTAAGCTACACTGTTCTCTTACACATTTGACGACCTGATTGGCGCAGTGGCTAAGCGATTGGACTGCTACACTAGGGGTTGCGGGTTCGATTCCGGCATGGAACAAAAATTGTGCGATCCACAGATGTTTGTCCCGAGTCTGGGTGTTTGTGTATGTGATATTTCATGAATGTGAAACGCACCCACGATACGGGAGAAATTCCTAGTGGCGCGACGTTTAAAAAAAAATTGTGCGATTTAAAACTGCAATCAGTTAATCCTATTATATATTTATATAATATTAATGAATATTTGACTTATGAGTCTACATTAGTTTTAAGATTAGTAGTTAAAGTTATACTTAGGTATATTATATGTATACGTAGGTTTGTTCCCACGGAGTTCTAATTCATGCGCGTATGAGTTTGCAATAGTGCAAATATAGTGCTTTATAGCCAAAGTAGCCTATTCAATTCTCGAGAGGGGCTCGTAGCTACATAGCCACTTGGTTAAGCTATACTCGCCGCGGTCAGTGATGGGTGATCATTTTTACATTTCGTGACCCCTCCGTGCGGAAGGCACGTTAAGCCGTTGGTCCTGCGCCTGATCTCTCTCCGGTCGTGTCGGGTTGCGATCGCATCGGACTATGTGGGAATAGGGAGTGCACCTGTGTTTGCGCGCATACTTGTGTATAACATCCCCTGCGTAGTTTGCTCGTCTCAACTGAGATAGGCCGCCGTTACCGAAATTCGGTGAGGAGATTAATATTTTAGTATACAATCCTAGCTTTAATTAAAATTCGCTTTGCCAAACTATTGTTTAAATAAACTCTCATTAATTACTGACATAACAACAATTGTATGGTTAGATTATGTTGATGAATACATAATTACAATAATAAACAAATTAATCAATACATAAGAACTAATTTACTTATGAAAAGCCTTGGGCATAGTTCTAAATGCCCTTTTGAATTTTCTGGGACCTTTTCCGGGTTCCATTTTAGTAGTACCGATATTAAATTGTAGGTTTTGATGAACAAATGGCAAAGTATTTATTGGTATGGTGTTAAATGTTGTATTAAAATTCTGCGCAAGATTCGGTAGAGTAGGTATCGGTAGATTTTCTTCTACATCCATATATTCAAACCCATGGTTTGATTTGGTATCTATGATATGGTTTAAATTGTCGATTTCAATATCCATGCCTTGTGTTGTATCGTTGGTGAAAACTATTTCATTTTCGGTATTGATCGCACTTTTAAAGTCCATCATTGAAGGTTCTTCAATGATCACCGGTTTCGATTCCTTTTTCTGAATGCAATCTTTTTCTGTGTTCAAAGTAACATCATCACGCTTTATGTTTATAAGGAAACTATTGTTGGAACCAAACGCGATTTTAAAATTCCCATTGTCAATGTATTTCTTTGATTCACAACAGGAACAGGCGGACCTGTCTGGGTTGTTGTTTGTTAGGCATACATTGCATTGCCATATCTTATCCATATTATGTCCGTCTCTATGTTCTTCGACATTTTTCTGTACTGACGTTTGTGTGACCTTTTTTATAGCAGATGCTGCATTACCTGGTAATGGAACTATCTCAATGATGTTTTGATTCCCTACTTTAGGTGGTTCTGCATTCGTTTTTTTACAGTATTCACACTTATTTGAATGTTTGAATACCCAGCATAATTTGCAATTATTTTTCTCAATTTCCTTGGAAATCATATCACTTTCTGTAACTTTAGAGGAATTGTATTTGGATTCTTTAGAAGATTGACTAAATATCCACCTTTCAACACTTTCATTATTTAGTTCCGTGTCGTATTTGATTTCTTGTAATGTATTTACTATTTCTTCATCTTTGCTTATTATATTATAGTTAGGATATGAAAATTTGTATGCTGTATCTAATCTAGATTTTTTACATTGCGTTCGATATTCCTTATTTCTGTATTCATCACCTTCCAATTCAGGATTGGAGAAACAAAAGATGTGTGTTTGATTTTTAAAAGTTGGTTTCAATATTTCAGTTTCAGAATCTTTATTTTCAATTATATTTTTTTTTGGATTATAGTTATGAGAAGAATCATCACGTAGAATTTTATTCTCTGTATCATTTTCGATCAAATCCATTGCTTCACCGTTCAGAATATCCCCATTTTCATTACGATTGTTAATCAAAACTATTGAGTTTTTATCATTAATTAACATTTCACTTACTGGAGAGCAATGTTTTAGCAAATCCATTGAATCATGACCATCTTTAGGCATACAATCTCGAACTTTGTCCATTATTTTACCATCATCAATAACAGTTTTCACTGCATTACAATTTCCAATTATATCACTTGTTTCTTCATCAAATATTTCAGTAATCTTAGCTGTATTGTCTGTAGTACTATCATTTACATCAGTCACAGTATTAGGTTCACAGAAAATGTAATAATAAAAGTCATTAGTCTTAAATTTATCTTGAGAGATTACTGCAGGTGATGACAGCACAAAATGTATGCAATTAACATCTTTTATTTCAATATCATCTCTGTTGTTCTTTCTTTTGGATATAGTCATGATGTTTGCCGTATAAGGAACATGTAGCTCTTGATATTTGTATGTTTTTTGCTAGAAAAGGAATCTGTTCTTACAGACCGATAATTTTATGTTGACTGACTGAGCAATTAATATTAAAGCATATATTATTAACCCTATGTTGTTATAATTAACATAAGTGTTATTTGGTTAATCATTATTGTTATTTTATTTATTAGGCATCTGGAGACTCAATTTGCGTACCTATGAGTCAGCAAAGAAACCTAACCTATTTCAGAAAACCAAAATCTCACTGCATGCCACAGAAAGGCAATTCATGATAAATATTGTAGCAATTGATAAAGTTGATCTGTGGTCTTCATTCCTAAACTTGGACTTAAAATATCTAGTTCACTTGTATACCTGCAGTAACTATTGTCAATAGATTTTTTTTCATGCAAATAAATTATAGATAAACATAATAATACTTACGTCTGGTAATGTCGAAGCCAACACAGTGTACAGTGTTTTATCGCCCATCAACTCCGGATGGCCACCGTGGATGCATATCATTTTATCCAGCTCCACCAAATCCGTACTTTTGTTTAGACAAACCAAGCACAGTTTGTCCGTTTTCTTCTCAATCAAATGCTGCATTATGCTCTTGAACTTATGTTTCTCTATGTGTTGTAAGTGCTGTGTATAATTATCTGACTCATTACCGCATTTGTTGCATTTGAAATTCTTTACTGCCTCTATATGGTTGCCTTTACCGTGAACATGGACTTGTGTATTGTGTTTCTTTAATTGGATTAGTTTCGGGAATGATTTGCCGCACAAACGGCAGCTGTACCACATGAACTTCGGATGAATTTTCTCGTGGTTTAATAATGATTCTAATGTTGGTAGCACTTGCCAGCACTTTTTGCATTCAAATTCGTTCCATTCTGGTTCTTGTGACAACATTTCTGCTCCGACATTAATAATATTTATTATTGGTTCTGCATAATCAATAACTTTTTTGTGTTCAGCATACAGGGTGTTGTAATTTGGGTTCAGTTTCTGTCTGCCTCGTTTTTTCTGTCTTACTATTGGGTCTAGTTTGTCTAATTTCTCGTATATATCGTCAAAACAGTTGACCAGGGCTCTGCCAGCTCTCTCACATTGCTGAGTGAAGAGGTACGCATTTATAGCTCTGTCTAGACACTTCTGACATATTTTTTCTGGAAAGTTTGGGTCTTGGCCGGTCTGGAAAGGTATAAATGTTATTAATATTAAAAAAAAAAAACTTTCCCTCTAAAATATACTTCCTATATTAGCATAATGCTTCAGAGTGAATGTTTAAATATGTGGATGGAGCATTTGGAAATAATAAGAAATAAGAATATAGCTCAATTTGACTCTAAGACTAGAACTTCTTTGCTGCTAACTCCAGTTTTGGATTTGTTCAATATATTATACGATAAAAATACAATATATAAGTATTTTTCTAATTTGATTTATATTGTATATGGAAAACAATGCTACTGCTTAAATAATGCACATAAGTTATAATTATGATTAAAAATATAATAGACTACTCAAGCAACTTATCAGTTTAATACACATCCAGCCAAATTTATTGCTAAAATTCGACTCCATTCCCTCCAATTTTTAAAGTCTCGGCATGTTTACAAAAGTGAACTAATTATATCAAAATGACACTGAATACCTCTATTTAATGTCTTAGAATAGGCAACGGCAAGAAGGGTAATCAATTTAATATTAAACAGGTCATCAACCAACAACATACCTTATACGGATAGAAACAAGCAATCATTTCTCTTATAGAGACTTTGTACAGGCTTCCTGTTCCCGCAATCTGCATGATTTGATCCAATTCACATAATGCAGGCGATATGTTGAGACAGTAACGACAAACCGCAGATTTAAGCTTCCCACTAAGAAGATATTCCACAGCTATTTTGCTACTTAACGGTTCACACTTTATTTCAGGTTCAATGATCCTTTCAACTGGGCTGGCGATGTTTTTCATAGTATTAGAGTTAGATGACGTCCGTATCAACTTTTTGAACGATATAGAGTCTTCTTTAGTGGATTTCATAGTGCAATAATCATCAAAAATATCTTCGTCCATAATTGAGGTTAGGCTGCGAAATCTTTTAGGTGAACTTTGTTATACCCTACTACATCATACAAACAAGGCAGATATTGCAGGTCTTCTATAGAAGAAGACAAAGGGGTAAGGATTTATTGCAAAAAGTCACTAAAAGCTCTTTTAAGTTTTAGGATGACACCTTCAACCTATAAGCAGTATGAAAATGGCGGAAAGAGAAGAGCGTCGATGCTAAAAATGTCAATGTCAGACGTCACGTTTAATCTCAGACGAAGGAATGCATAATTCATACGTTTCGGTGCAGTAATTTATTTAATTTATTTATTAAAAGCCTAAAATGGGCATTCAGTTGAAATTAACATGTCATTTGCAAACCAATTTTATACTGCATACGTTTATTAAGAAGGTAATTTAATTAAGTGTCTGTATTATTGTGTAAAAATATACAATGATGATCACTTATGCGTTTAATGGAACGGTGACATGTTTGTTTTATTTATTGTACATTATGTTAGCAACATTTTACACCATAAATTTTTCGTAAAATATGTATTATTGTAATTGGTTTTAGTAGTAAATTAATTACTTTAAAATAATGAAGATTTACAAGATAAATAAATTATTAACATAAAAATAATAAAATACCACGACTTCAATTTCAGCTTGTTGTGACATTATGTAGTAGAACATTAACAGGCATCGCAACACTAACCAATTTACACAAACGTCAAAAATGGTCAATTTTTTCTGCTAATGTAAAATTTTCCTGAAAAATAATCATTCACAAAAAAATCGGATATTGTCTTAATTGTGAGTTTGAAATCTTGTGTTAGAAGAAGATTCAGTTTTCGTGTTCAGTGTTAGTGCGTGAAGACAGCTATGACCTGTTTTCATTAATGGTATAAGGCTTAGAGGCATCGATACTTTGCTTACAGTGAGTATAAAAAAGCTGAGACTTCGTCAAGGCTAGGTCTACTAACTTAATTATTAATTATCTGTTCTTGCGATGATATCACGATTGGTTCTTTGAACTTTATTTTATTTGTGATGTAATTTGTAATTTTTGAGGGAATAGTGATTCCTTTGGGTTTTGAAAGTTATTTTTAGATAGTAGAGTACGCAATTACAGCTGGGTTTGTTTGTGTGGTGTTTATAGTGTGGTTATTTAAATTTGGAACACTTAAGGATACTGTTTGTGGATTTGAGTGAAGTGGTAGTCAAGTTTACTTCCTGTTTTATTCAAATTAATCTGTAAGTATTAAATGAAATATAACTTTGATACTTAAAAAGCTTTTTATGCCATTATTATTAAAAATCTAAATTTTATATTAAGCAGTAAAATTTAACTTTATAATTTAAAAAATACCTAATGATTTATGCCCTAAAAACATATTTGATGAAAAAAATATTTTCTAATTCCTTTCTACCATCCTTTTAGACATTCTATCTATGCATTACAACATTTATTTTTGTATTACTCCTACACATACGATACTTATTTGTTCTCTGATGAACCACAATAGTTATTAATAGAACAGAAGGTTCCTTCAATATGTTTGAAGAACTAATAAACAAATCATGTGCTCTTATAGGTAATAAAAATAAACATCTGCAGACCATAAATAAAAATATAATTCATATTAAAAAAAAAAAAACTATAGTAGGTATTAGTTATTGTTTATGGAGCAGGCTAGATAAATAATTCTAGACAACTGTTTATCATTTTTGTATACAGCCAATAGTATTTTGTATGTGTGGGCTAAAATACATTTATATTTGTAATGTATAGACAACACATCTGTATACTATTCATTTTCATCTGTGTCTAGTTAATGTGTAAATTCATTTGATTTAATAGTCCTAATGAATAGTGAGATTAATTTAGTTGCTTAATATATAGGTATGAACCTGCTTGATTTAGCTTGCTAATAAGCAATCAGCTCACCTCCTATAACATACTCAACACTCAATACTTTATTTCATTCCATAATAGTACATAGGTGGACTTATAATATTACAGATAATTATGGACCCTGTTGGGCTCAGCAAAAGCGCCGAGAGGAAGGGTTAACCTAGTTATTTACAACATAAGAATTATAAACTTATATCTATAAGATATAAGACATAACTTTTATGTAAGACTTATGTTGTGAGGCATATTCTCTATAAGCATGAGAGACACCTGATAATAATGGAGAACACCTCTGCTTATTTCTCTGGGGATTTCCATAGACTTGTTCCCCCTTCATCATCATCATCAGCCTATCTCAGTCCACTGCTGGACATAACCTCTCCTTGTTCCCAATTATTCATAAAAAATACAATTTAAACCATAGATTAAATTATACCTATCACTGTTGTTTGCATATCAGAGAATAGAGATTTCAATAGACTTAGGACTGGTTTAAGTTAGTAAGGGTATTATTCTTGTTTATAAATTGAAGGGGTTATATTTTATTCATTCTCTATTGATCTGTCTACTCCATCTATAGAAAAACTTACTAGATCTGTTAATTAGGTCAAATAGCACACCCTGGGCAGCAAATTCTGCTACCAACCTGTTAACTGGCTCTTCTTATGATGGCATAATCTCTCTAAACCTCATGATTTGTATGAAGATATAATAATAATAATATAATAATATGTTGGGACAGCTCACACACTGTCATCTGATCCCAAACTAGGTAGAGCCTGTATTTCTAAATACATACATTATATAGATAAATTTCACCCAGACACGGAACAAATCATTATGCTCATTACGCAAAGATTTGTCCTGGTTGGGAGACGAACCCACAACCTCGAAAGCCAGTCGAAAAAAAAAGATCCAACTTAGTATTCATAGAAGAGAAAATAAATGATTATTATTATTAATTTATGAAAAAAATATTACTTATACCAATTTAAAATTTCAAAAATAATCACCATCTGGCTTCAGGAACATAATTCATTATATTCAGGTTATTTAGTAAGTTATCCTCAATTACTGCAATATTAACTTCACTAACATAAGATAAACATTGTTTTGTGAGCAATTCTAAAGAGGTTTATCCTGAACTAATTATATTATTATTAATGCATTCATTGCCTTGCATATTACCAGTGCAAAACTATTGTTGTAGTAATCTATGCAACTTTAACTAGTTTAGATATACTTAGCTCAAGTTGAAACCTACTGGATGAGATAAACTGATAAGTTTAAATGTATAAAAAAGGTTCTTTGTAATTAATAGGGGGGAAATTCTCATAGTTAGAATTAGTCATGATGTAGTTTCGTTTGTGACCAAAAGATGTGTCAACTGTCAATTTCATAAATGTCACATTTTGACACTAGTCATGAAAATTAATGTCATTTTTGATATAACAGCCCCCTTACCATAAACTCTTAAAACAGGACAGTTTATGTTGTGGAAGCGAGACGCCGCATTACACTGGTCATAGCGGCGTCTCGCTTCCACAACGTGGAAGAACATGGTAAGGGGGCTGACATTTTTGTTTATCAGCCTGTGTTGTCCCATTGCGAGGCAAAGACCTACCTTTCTTTTTTCCATTCTACTCGGTCGTGTGGTATAATGGCCCAGTCATTCCTGTAGGCAAGCAGTTCATGACTGCATAGCACCGTTATTGGGTCTGCCGCGATGACGCATTTTTGTGGGACCCAAATTGTGCAAATTTTAGCTCTTAAGTGGTTGAACATTGTAACTAAGTAGGTACCTAAAACCTACCTATATTTTGAAGAATTGACCTCAGATTTGATGGCCTTTCTTTACAATGTCATTCTCTTTGTCAATGAACTCATAAAACATAAGGTTAAGTTAAACCAGTATTGATAAAGTATAATTTTCTGAAACGACCGACGACTGATTGTTTTGCAAAACTTTGTGATCCCTCTTGATTTCGCATTTAGTGAGAGTAATCGTATGTCCCGTGGAGTGCCGAGCTAGAATAGCACCTCCCCATTTTGTCCCATGGGTGTCGTAAGAGGCAACTAAGGGAAAATCCAGAAGATGGGCACCAGCGTCTTCTGAAACTTCACCACCAATACTGCCATCCCCAAGCCGCTTGCCAAGCGTGGGAATTATGGCAACCGGGGTCGAAATTCGATAAAAATATCTTTTTGCACTTCGTCTTTAAATGAATATTAACCATGCAAAATCTCATAGTCCTGCGCCAATATTCTTAAAAAAGGATACGAACTTTTCGCTTTACGTACCATAAATCAAGTACTTATGTTAGAATTTTTATCGTACGCATTCATTAATATATTTTACAGTTGGTTTAACGAAACCTGGCTAGCCACTACTGATTCGCCGCTAGGATTAATGAATAGTGACGACACAAGCTTTGAATTTGAATCTAATTTGAATTTCGATTTGTAAACACGTCATCCACATTGAGACAGTGGCCAGTTACCACCGCATATGGTTTCTTTGAATAATTATGTGCTAATAGATGACAAAGACGCCACCTGCTTTTCGTATTTTTCGAAATTTGACTCATAAGCTATAGCTTCTCAAAGCATTTTACTTTACCTATTGTCGTGTATAACTGTAGGGTACACGTAATCTAAAGTATATCTTTTATTTGTTTCGTTAGTTCTATCCAATGTATGAAAAATCGCAAATAATATTATTTATTAAGTACTTACTGAAAATGGCAAACGAAAGATTAGCCACACTTACGCTTTTCGCACTTTGCACATCGAGATTCTTCCGTTCCTCGGAGAGTACGTCATGGGATCCGTACTAAGCATGATCTTCTCTAGCTCTACGGACTAGATTTGCACTACGGACTTGCACTATAATATGTCCTGCGTAGTTGGCTAGTTGAGATCGGCCGCCGTGGCGGAAATAGATCAGAAAATTCAAAAAATCTGATACATTTTCTATGACTAATAGGATGTCGTTGTATGCTAATTCACACGTTACGTCCTAATTGGTGGTCAAGAGTTAATTGGCTTTGAAGTTCATTGTTTGGCCTTAATAGCGATAAATTATTGTGTGTGTACCGTAATTTTTTATTTCCGCCATCATGTACGAGATGTGTGTAAATAAGTAGTTATGTTTGCATTGCTTTCGTATTGCATTGTCCGAGTTTTGTAATAATAAGTCGTTTGAGGTAGGAACTTGTCTTGTGTGAGTCACTATTGGGTTTAATGACTGTATATTTCCTCAACGTTTTACCGTTTTAATCATTATTATGCCTTTTCGAAAATTGACCTCTACACTGCAAGGTCGACTACTATGTTGCTTTTATTTTTGTTGTTCTTTTTGAGACGTGTTCTGTCTTAGATCAGGAGCTAAAAATATAGTATTCGTAAGCTTAAAATGTGTAAACAAGTCACAATGACTGTTCAAAGTTACGTTATGGACCTAAAACATCGAGTTTTAAGCTTTGCTTAATAAATTCGCCCTCTAATATCAAAGAAGAGGCATTAGGATCTGTTCTTCTGCCTCATTATTTGTTTTTTACTCGTGCTATCAACCATTTGGAATATACCCGGTCTTTTAAAAGTTTACGCGGGGTCACAGGTCCAACACGCAGAGGCCCGTTGAGAACTTTAATCTTAAAGGGAATGGAACACCAGGTAGACTACACAACTGCTCTATAAAAGAACAGCAATAAAAAGTCCCCAGAAACCAAGACTATTGTGAAATATAGATACTATAATGATTTATTTGGTCTATTGTGTTGGGATGTGTCAGGCACGCAATTATTTTTACCATTATTTCTGAAAATAAATATTTCAAGACAAGAGGCACAACGCTATACGACACATTCAGAATTTATTTAATTAAGTAGCGTTTGTATCTCTTATATAACGTAGTGTAGGACGTCCTCCAGCTAGGTGGGGCGACGATGTACGCAAAATGCCCTGGCAGCGTTTGGAAGCGATAGGCCGAAGATCGAGCTCAGTGGCGTGCCATAGGAGAGGCCTATGTCCAGCAGTGGACTAAGATAGGCTGATGATGATGATGATGTACGGTCAGCATCATAAGTACATTAACATATTACGAAACCTTATGTCAAATAATGGAAAGAAACAAAAACCAATTCAAGTTTTTGTTTCAAATTATAGGAGCGTCCAATGGATGATCTTAAAATATTTAAGACTTTTTATTGTGTAATTAGTTGTTCTTCAATTAATGGTATTTTTATAAAATTAAATGTTCAGCTACTTATGATGCTGACTGTACCAGGCTTTAGCTATATAAAGGTCTTTGCCCCATTATTTTCTTTGTAAACCCTAATGTCGAAGGATTAGGACCATTTCTCGTGGATACTTCTATAGATGCGCCATTCTTACCATTATTTCCAAGAAGGACAGCTTAGGCATAAAGTTCGATTCCCGCACGGGGCAAAAATTTGTGCGATCCACATTTGTTTGTCCCGAGTCTGGGTGTTTGTGTATGTGATATTTCATGTTTGTGAAACGCACCCACGATACAGGAGAATTTCCTAGTGTGGGGCGACGGTTTTTTTTTAGAAAAAAAAGTTTTTTATTCCGTAACTTGGAATCCATTTCAAATAATTTCGTTTCAATTGACCTACTGCCCACTGTACGGGGGCTGTACTATCAATACTTCTCAGAATTGAAAAAAGTATTTGTCTAGACTGAGCCGTAACTAAGATTAGATATATTGATATTCTAGAGGTCACAGTAACATTTAGCTTAATTAACTGTTTATTAGACGTTAATGGTAGGTGTGGTTAACGAGCGATTTTACTAATAGATTTGGTAAAATCTAGGTTTTCTAGATGTGGAGCTAAATAGGTATTTTGGGGAAACAGTTTTTTTATTTCTCACATTTTTAAGTATTGAAATAAATCATGTAGGTAATGGTAATGTTACTTAATATTGATCAACTTAAATTAAAACTTGCGAGTGTTTGCTTTAACCACTAGTTCAGACAGATCACCAAGACAACCCTTCTTGTAGCTAACATGATCATTTAAAAAAACTTAAATATGCTGGAGTTATGAAAGCTGTCAACATAGTCTCTTTATCCAAATACTTTCAAAGTTATATTAAGTTTGGCAGGATTTTTGGACGCAGTTTACTTAAGATGGTGATTCTCAAACCGATAACGTGTCAAACTCCGCATAGGGTCTTCATCGATAATGCCTTTATTGTTTTGCGAAACCCGCAGCGGGTCAGCTATGCGGTGGCCGCGCCTGTCCCTGTTTAACTGCTTTTGCGTGACATCTTCGATCGGTTTTGGACAGAATAAAGTCTTATCTTGTCCGTAAATAGGTTTTGGAAATTTGCGCTGAGTAGTTTTTTGTTGGAATACTGAGGTATATTATATATACTGATCCTACATAACATCACGCCTGTATTCCCTGAAGGAGTAGGCGTATAGAACACTTACATTTTACCAGTTATGTTATAGGTCCTAAATCCTAATGTAATAAGGTAGAACCTATTGCAATTAACAGGGCATTGATCCAGACTCTGTGCTGCTTTTTGAAATTACCTAATAGCAAAACCCAATAAGACTGCCAGACCTGGGAATTAAACCCTGGATCTCATGTCCAGCAGCCGCACTGTGCGACAACTAGACCAACAAGAATATTGATAGCAGCTAGCTAGCAGCAATTAGCAGTCAGAATATTGATCTTAATATGTTTTCGTCGCAAAAGCATATTAAATTGTTTGATATTCAATGACGAACATCCGTTTTTGTTCTTCATTTTTGTGTCTACATCTACATGAGCTAAACAATAAGAATAGCTGCTATGCCGTGGTCAAAAAACCTAGACTGCTGGAAGCTTTTTGAAGGATAAGTTGTCGAGCAATTGGATGACTTACATTTTATTTAAACGATGACTACTATAGGAAATATTTTAATAAAACCTAAATATGTTTGGAGACCATTTTGTTACGTTTATAGAAAAAAGTAAAATATCCTATAAAGTACTTTTTGAACGTCAGATTACAACAAGACAGGCCCCAAAACGCCCGCAGGCCCGTCACCGCTTCCTAGTCCTATAGCCGGTAGAATTTATCCGTCTAACTTGTAGATGTTCGAAGACAGTTTGTGTGGCAATGTTATTTAAAATTGAACTTCAAGGATAAATAATACTTAGCAGCCCCCTTAACATGAACTCGAGTGTGAACGTTGTTGAAGCGAGACGCCGCATTACACTGCTCGTAGCGGTGTCTCGCATCCACATCGTGAACTGTCCTGTTTTAAGAGTTTATGGTAAGGGGGCTAATTGTAGTTTTGGTTTATGTTTTTGTTGTAAAAACTTTTTTGCAAATAGGCCAGTTTGTTTGATATTTTCGCGCAGTTAGGTGATTGTATTATAAATACAATATAAATAAGTGCTTCGCTTGTCATGTGGAAAAAATTTAACGATGAATAGGATTTAGAGCGCGAATACTAAATACCATAGAGGAGGTACAGTGTACACTGACCTTTTTGGTGACGTCATACACAAAGGTCGGTGACAATGAGAAGCGATACGGTGCAGTTTAAATGGCTACGTAGATAGGAACGTATGTGTAAAGTAAATAAGTATTACTTGCAGTTTTTATCTGAAGTAGGGACCGTTTATCTTTTTGCGGGTGTCGGATTAAATATCCATTGTAAAACGTTTCTAACGTATTATGGCTAAGAAAACTTTGGGCAATTGATAGACCCAACTTCCTGCTTGCGTTAGGTTTTCATTTGCCTTCAACATTATGATACCTAATTCTATTCCGTCGTCGTTTCATTATGAGATAATTGTCACATGGAAGCAGGTTAAAGATGGTTGGCAACAAGAATGGTAGCGAGGTTGACCGTACAGGGTGCCCGGGCGTTTCATATCGTCATTCATCGCTCTACTAGCGCTACATTTTAGAGTAGTTATTTCTGTACATACATACATAAAGTCACGGTTATTTTCTAAAGGGGTAGGCAGAGAACACGGATTTCTATTTGCTATGACTTCGTTCGCCTCATTTTTTTTTTAATGAATAAATTATTTATTTCAGTAAATAGGTTTTCGCAAACACTTTTGCACGTCAGATTTCAATCAACAAGAAACTAGATGGCGTTCGACATTCACTCGCATCACATTTCACATACACGCTCGTCGGTTAAGGGTATTCCTCACTTGACCCTTTTGTAAACCATCTCCGACCTGGTCTAAAACAGAAGGGTAGTATAGCTTGTAGTTTCTACTATGACAATATAACCGTCACTTTCGTCCGTCGGTAAACAGTGTAGTAATTGAGGAATGTAGGGTCGTGACCCACTTCCCCCCTATTTAACTGGGGTCGCTGCGAGCAGGCGACGTTCCTTTACTTCTTGATTAAGTTTTCCAACGATACCTATTTAGTTTGTTGGATATAGTGACGGTTTACGGCTGCTTGATTAAGTGTTGGAGTTTTGGATTAATTCCATACTAATATTATACATATGAAAGTAACTCTGTCTGTCTGTTACATCTTCTCGTCTAAACCACTGGGTGGATTTTGATGAAATTTGTCATGTAGAAAGTTTAAGACCAAAGAAAGGACATAGGCTACTTTTTTTAGTTTCTCCCCTCTGATGGGTTTAAATAGGGGTGGACGTGGGCAGGGCCGCGGGCAAAAGCTATATATAATAAGTACATGTTGGTTACAACAAACTAAATTAACGCGAGCGAAGCTGCAGGCTAAAGCTAGTTTTTAATAAGTTGCAGTTTGTTACAAAATGTTCGTAGGCCTGAATTTTGCTGTATTTTAAAAACGTGTTGATAAAAAATATTATCACGCCTGTTGTCCTTAAAGGATAGGTAAAGTTTAAGTACAGTTTTTCAGTCATATGCAATCAAAAACTTAACTAAGCCTTACCTATGTAAAACGGACGAGCGTGTTACTTTTTTCGGGCTCAATTTTAAATCAAATTTATAATCACGAATCAGCAAGATGATATCTAGACAAGTGTTAATGTGACTTTTAAAGGGCGGACAGACCTATGCAGTATGTATCTTAGTTATTTAGAAACCACTGACTAGTGACTGTATAAATGCAAGTTAAGCCTCATAAATTGCAAAAAGCTCTCGTCCTATTACTATTACATGGCCCCAGGGACGGATCCAGCCCTCAAAGAAGGATGTGGTAACAGCCACTCAAAAATCAACCAAGCGCGAGTCGGAGTATGAATTCTCTTAACTCGTAAATGTGTGTTTGTTCGCACATCTAGACTCTAAACTACTGAATCTTTTATTCTATTAAGGCATTAGATATAATATCATCAGTCTATCGACCTCAATGGTCCGTGAAAGTGACGTCACACGTCTATAAGGGTTGTGGGCCAGCCCATCGTGCCCACAACGGTGGATCTGCTAGAGTTGCGCATAGTAGTACGCGACTGAGATCGCTCCGACTAGTTCGCCGCTCGTAAACGAACTAGTTCGCTCTTCTAGTTCGTCAGCTCCCGGATCGGATCAGATGAAGGCAGATCGCTCATTCGTTCGATCTTTTGTTTCATGTTATATTTTTACCTTTACTTTTGACGCGCATCAAACGAAGTAAAGAGAACTAGTGCGTGTTGTTCGTCTTTGGGAGCGGTCTTACGATCTTCACAAGACTAAGATCCAAGCTTGCTTTACCCCCTGTTATTAAACATACTGTGAAAAGGCATGTGCAAGTCATCTCTGCCTTTTCAATGTATATAGGAGTATAATACATATTCTCGATATGTCTACACTAAAGTCTGGACCACGTGTAGCCAACATAACTACGGAAGGAATTCCATAACTCGTCAACACCTACACGCATACCATCTTGTATCCTGATGACATCATATCACGTTTTAAAATAAACCTTATATCATACATAATAAGGTACACCGTGAATAATTACGACGTTGTTTTTGTAAATTTAACCTTATGTTCTAAATTGGAGAATGTATTTTGCTTTGTATATGGTTATAGATTGGTACTTCTTTTGTTGGGAATTGAACTGTATGTTTAAGTGTTAAGGTTTATTTTGGTTTGTTTGTGTATTGTTTTGTTTGTATGGCTCATCTTGAAATATTGATATCAATTTGTTAGTTTGATATGTATCCTTTAAGGGGTAAACAGA
The DNA here is from genome assembly GCA_905340225.1 of Abrostola tripartita. Taxonomy (NCBI): domain Eukaryota; kingdom Metazoa; phylum Arthropoda; class Insecta; order Lepidoptera; family Noctuidae; genus Abrostola; species Abrostola tripartita. The sequence goes on from HG996512.1 coordinate 7,713,075, forward strand.
TACTTGGCTGAGTAATTGATATTAATAGTTAATTAGAATGTTATCGGTATAAGTTTTGTTCTCACGTTTAAACTAAAGTATTTAGAGGTTACATTAAAATACGAACAAATAAAAAATACTGATTTACTCATACTTACACCTCCTTACTTATAAAAAAATGATAATTTTAAACTATGAATTAAATTATACCTGTCACTGTCTTTTGCATGGCAGAGAATAGAGATGTCAATAGACTTAAGACAGGCTTAAGTTAATACCGGTATTATCCTCGTTTATGAATAAGAGGTATTCACAATATAATTACTTTTTTTAGAGAAAAATTATACACCTTTAAAATACACGAACTCGTAATCGAAAAATAATATTTTATTTACTTAACTTTACACAAGTACAGTTGAAGTCGGCGACAAATCGTTGTTTGTTCGCTTTGTTAAATACTTCTAATGCTGTCTTAAGTACTGTTATGTCTAAATTGACGACCCGATTGGCGCAGGGGACAAAAAAATTTGCAATTCGCAGATGTTTGTCCCGAGTCTGGGTGTTTTGTGTATGTGATATTACATGTTTGTGAAACGCACCCACGATACAGGAGAAATTCATAGTATGGAGCGACGTTTTTTTTTTTAATTTTATTTAATGTTAGACCTCTGCGCCAATCTGCAGTTATCATAACCATAATACCGTAGTATCAATATCATCGTATACATTTTAATGTTCGCAGTAGCCCCTCAGTAAAAACGTCATATTTACATAAGCGAAGCATCGCTTTACGTACACACACTTCTCGACGCATCTGCTGGGGTCAAAGCAGGTCAACAAACAGCGTTGTGAAGAAACCATTACTCTTGTAGAATATAAGATTTATGGACTTAGTCTCTTTTTTTTCTTTTTTTCAAATAGGTCTTAAAAAACACTCTTACACGTAATTTTTTTTTAAACTAGGTAGATGGTTTCGGCATTTCCTAACTGACTACCTCTGAGAAGAAACACCGAAACAAACTCAGGGTTTCATCAGTCATCAGTCTTTAATACTAGTCTGGACATGATCTGTAAGCAATTAGGTTACTTGGTTGAAGATACTTAAGTAATTCACATGTTTTTTTAGGTTTACGAGTTGTTTGCATTCACAACATTACAATTATGAAAGGCGTTGCACAGTTCAAATAAAAAATGTGAAAATTTAAAAACACAATTTGTAGGTAGTTTAAATAACCATGCATAATCACCATCATCACTTCAGCCCGGTATCACCCACTGCCGGGTATAAGCCTCCCTTTTTCCCTGCCATTTCTCTCTATCTTAAGCATCTCTTGTCCAGGAGTTCTAAATAAATTTATTTATGTCGTCATCTTACGTGCTTTTGGGTGTCCTTGGTTTCCTTGACCCAAGGTTGGGTCAAATAATGCATAATATTGACATAAAATAATTTTAACGCGGTTTTAAGTACATTTTTTATACCCGTCGTTTGAAATCCTTTACAGGAATCGTGTACAATCGAAAACCGTGTTAAATCAGTAACAATCTCTTTCTATTATTGTCCTACCTCCTTACCATGAACTCTTAAAGCAGGACAGTTTACGTTGTGGAAGCGGGACGCCGCATTACACTGCACGTAGCGGCGTCTCGCTTTCACATAGTCAACTGTCCTGTTTTAAGAGTTCACGATAAGGGGGCTGTAGTCGTGTCATCATCATCATCATCATCATCAGCCAAAAGACGTCCACTATTGAACATAGGCCTCCCCGTTTAAGCGGGGGGGGGGGGGGGGGGGTTGCCATAATCCCCACGCTTGGCAGGCGGCTTGGGGATCGCAGTATTGGTGGTGAAGTTACAGAAGACGCTGCTGCCTATCTTCTGGATTTTCCCTTAGTCGCCTCTTACGACACCCACGGGAGGAAAGGGGGTGGTCGATTCTAGGCCGGATACCACACGGTACTGTAGTCGTGTAAGTGAGAGAAAAATTTATAATCATGCATATTTAATACATGAAGTATATTATTTATTGTTAACCAAGTCTTATAATAATAATAATAATAAGCCCCCCAAAATCCTTTCCTAACGTCCGAGCTGAACATCGAGCTCACGTGGGGGGCGGACACGTGTACAGTACATCTGTACTAAAAACTTACACGGCTAAACAGGAAAGGTAACCCTATATGGAGATGAATAGTAAAAGAGTTTATGATTTGCGGTCGCTTCCCGGGGGTCGCCGGGGCACATCTGGAGCCGATGCTGGATGTCACAGCATGCGAACCATCGGCGGTGAGAGGCTGAGCAGGCGGGCTTCTCCCGACAAACATACTACAGCCGGTCGTCGTGTTCTGAGCAAGCGGGCTCACGACGTAGAAGCTACAGCTGAACTTTCGGGCGATGATACACATTCGTTGTTTTCCTCCATCCCTTCAACTCGCCCTTCGTATATAACAAGAAGTCTATCCTCTACCAGTACGCTTGATAGTGTTGTGCAAGAGGTCGCGTTAGACCAAGATCTTGCACCCACTACAAGCTCTTCAAATTTGCGCAGACGATGGACAATTGAAATGAATAAGTTCATATTGCGCACCTACCTTCAATTGACTTTAATGGATACAGACACAAAAACCTACCTGGAACCCCTTCACCTTAAATTTATAGAAAAATTCCCTGACATGCAGACTAGCAGGCAAAGAGTAGGAGACCAGCGTAGGGCAATTATTAGGAATAAACTTTTGCCACAAGAAACAATAGATGAGATACAAAAAGAAGTTAGAGAAGAACTTAACCAAATACATATAAACACACACACGACACATACACAGGCCCTTGGGCATTTTACACAAACACAATCTTTGGTAACAAGTAACATAAATAACACGACACAGGTTCGTATGAGATGGACTAATGAATATAACGAGGCTATAATGCGGGCCTACTATAGAGTAACATCTCTAGGCGTAAATGAAACTGCATATCGAAAACCCATGCATGAGGACTTTGTTAGTAGATACCCTGCACTTGCTCATTTAAGTGAGCAACGAATAGCCGACCAGAGAAGAGCAATATTAAAAAATAAATATATTAGTGATGAAAGATTAAACTTGTTAAAATTAGAAGTATCCGTTGAACTGGGGCAAAGTAATAATATTAGTAGTTTTTCTTGTGAACTTATTAGTGAACCTCTTATACTTAACTGCAACAATAATAATATTGAAATTAATGATAGCTTTACAGACGAACTTGCCCTTGATACACTACCACTAAATAATATACAAACACCTAATACAGAATCTCCTCCACCAGTCACACAAAACAGACACGCGGAGATAGATGAAACGTTCCAACAGGCTTTTCTTTTTTATAAAAACACGGATCCAACTGATAGAATATATATTCCCAAGCAAAAGCCATCCAAAAGATTAGCTAGAATTATTAGTTATCTAAATCAAGTTATTATACCAGAAAACATTAATACTGACACTGAGTTTTTCACGGTCCAAACCGTTATATACAGTGCAGCATGGACTGCAGCTAAAGTAAACGGTACAAAGCTTACACTTGAACCATCTGATAATCTTAGGCAAACTAGAAAAGAATATAAGCCAAATTGGCAAACACGCTTAGAACGTAAGATTAGTGACCTTAGATGTAAGATAGGTAGAGTGACACAATTTGTTAACGGTAACACAAGTAGAAAAATAACCAATTATGTAAGGAATATTATCAGTCAATATAAAACCCACACTATACATGAAGAACCCAACACACAAGCTATACACACATTAGACACTTTGAAACAAAAACTTCTAGTCCTGGTAGGTAGACTTAAGAGATATAATGCTTGTACCCTTAGGAAGCAACAGAACTTTCAATTTAATCACAATGAAAAACTTTTTTATCGTAGTATTAGACAAGCAACATCCAACGTTCAGGAAAGTAACGTAAACAATAATGTACCTAATAATCCAGAGCCCGGTGCCTTCCGTAATTTCTGGTCAAGAATATGGGAGAACCCAATACAGCACAACGACCAAGCTGATTGGATACAGGCAGAAATCGCGAACACCAGCGAAAATACCCAACCTATGATTTTTGAAAATATCTCACCGCAAATATTTCAGAAGGTACTCTCCCGGTTGCATAACTGGAAAGCCCCAGGTTCTGATTATATTCACAGCTACTGGTACAAAAAATTTACAGCAGTTCATTGTTATTTACATAATTTCATCAATAAATTTATTCAAGAACCCAATTTAATACCAAATTATTTAACATTAGGGACTACTTTTATGATTTCAAAAGATCCTAACGATCTATCTAATCCTGCTAAATACAGGCCCATCACTTGTTTGCAAACCTTGTATAAAGTTATGACATCCTGTCTGTCTGAATTAATATATCAACATTTAAATGCTAATAACATCCTGGCAGAACAACAGAAGGGGTGTCGTAAATTTAGCCAAGGTTGCAAGGAACAGCTTGTCATAGATTCCGTTATTCTAAATAAAATTCACAAAACCAAAACTGACCTATATAGCATGTATATTGACTACAAAAAAGCTTATGACTCTGTCCCTCATTCGTGGCTGATTAAAGTCTTAGAAATGTATCAGATACACCCAAAAGTAGTATCTTTCCTTAAAACCATGATGGCCAATTGGACGACTGTGCTTAAACTTACTACTGCAACTGATACGATTGAAACAGATCCAATAAAAATTCAGAGAGGTATCTTCCAGGGAGATGCTCTTAGCCCACTGTGGTTCTGTCTTGCTCTAAACCCGCTTTCTAAAATATTAAACTCAACTTCACTTGGTATACCTCTCACTTACAGAAATGAAGGACTCACAGAACATATTAAATTAAATCATTTACTTTATATGGATGACATAAAACTTTACGCGAAGAGTGAGAGCGAACTTTATGAACTAGCTAATTTAACGGAACAGTTCACGAACGTGATTAAAATGGAATTTGGCATAGATAAATGCAAAATAAATTCTATTAGGGCAGGACAGAATTATCAGCACCATTACACCTTAGCCACATCAGAGCAAATAGATTCTTTAGATGAACAAGACACTTATAAATACTTAGGATACAGCCAGTCATCACAGATTCGATATAAAGAAACGAAATCTAAATTAAGACAGCAGTTCCAGCACCGTTTAAACATTATTTTGAAATCGAATCTTTACTCTAGAAATATGATAAAAGCAATCAACACCTTTGCTATTCCCATCCTAACATATTCATTCGGAATAATAAACTGGTCTAAATCCGACCTAAAAGATCTACAGCGTAAAATAAACACCTCTATGACTAAATTCCGAAAACACCACCCCAGATCTTGTTTACAGAGAATCACTCTACCACGAAAAGAGGGAGGCAGAGGATTAATAGACATCTGTAATTTACACAATAAACAGATAACTACACTTAGGCAGTATTTCTTTACCAAATCTGAATCATCCACACTACACAAATTAATTGTAAAAAACGACCAAAAGCTAACACCACTTAACATGAAAGACTCAACAGAACAGAATAACGAAAAGCAGATTGACAACAATGCTAAAATGTTAGAGTGGAGCCGGAAGTCTCTACATGGAAGACATCACCAAGACCTTTGCCAAGTTAATGTCGACAAAGAGGCGTCGAACGCGTGGCTGAGTCGAGGTGAACTCTTCCCGGAGACTGAAGGATTTATGTTAGCCATACAAGATCAGGTTATCGAAACAAGAAACTATAGAAAGTACATTATTAAGAATTTAGCTACCGACACATGCCGAAAATGTTATAGTTGCCCTGAGACTATACAACACATAACAGGTGCTTGCAAGTCATTAGCACAGAGTGACTACAAACATAGACACGATCAAGTAGCTAACATCATACACCAGAAACTTGCGCACCAATATCAACTTATAGATTCCGTAGTACCTTATTATAAGTATATCCCCCAGATTGTTCTAGAAAATTCCACTACTAAACTCTATTTTGATCGAGCCATCCTTACTGACAGAACTGTTCATTTTAATAGACCAGACATTACGCTTATTAATAAAACTAGTAAAACTGGATACCTAATAGATATTGCGGTGCCAAATACTCATAATTTGCAGACCACCATAGCCGAGAAATTATCTAAATACACTGAGCTTAGGGATGAAATCACCCGAATTTGGCATCTGCAGAAAGTTACAATAGTCCCCGTGGTGCTATCCGCTACAGGAGTAATACCAAAATCACTACACCAGTCACTTAACACTTTAAACTTACCTTCGAACACCTACCACCTAATGCAGAAGGCAGCAATTTTAAATACATGCAGACTGGTAAGAAAATTCCTCCAATGTGAGCCAGACAATTTGCTTTCTTCTCGCGTTAGTACAGCACCGATAGCACCAACCTAATATTTCTACTACTTTTACTGATGAACACTTGGCCAAGGCCCGTGCCATCAGTTTTAACCGGTTCGCCGTGAAGAAAAGATGTTTCCAAAAATAATAATAATAATAAATCTTTATTTGACATAATATCGGATTACAATATGCTATGAAGCCTCTGAAACCCAAACTAGGTAAAAACCTGTATGTCAGGAATCAGCGCCTTCACCCATTTTGAAAACATTTTTATATGTCAAACTACAATTTACAGACTATGTTTAAAGAACAAAATAAATTTTAATAATGACGGCATGCAGTAATTACAAAAGAGAACGAAAAAATAAAATAGAATATTTCACTATCAGTTGTGTTTGTGTGTGAGTGTGTGTGCGCGCGTGTAAGTGCACGTGAGTGTGTGCGTGTGTGTGTGTGTGTGTGTGTGTGTGAGTGTGTGCGTGTGTGTGTGTGTGTGTGTGTGTGTGTGTGTGTGTGAATGGGTAAGTTAATGACTGTTTATACACAATAATATATCCTTTGTCTACAGTAGTAATTTTTCAGTTTCCTCATAGTCTAGCGTAAGTAGCCATTTTCTAACTTTTGATTGACATTCGCGCAATGAGTGTGGGTAAAACTTCAATATTTTATTTAACTTGTTGTAAAGATGCACTGAAAGAAACCTCTTTTGACGTCTTGCTAATGCGGTGTGACATCTTACGTAATCAATAACATTAGTTACTGTACGTTTGTTCTGTAATTTATTGGGATCATAATGGGTGGACACATGTAGTTTGGTAATTACCTGATAAATGAAGAGCTGCCTTACTGTAAATACTTGACACAGCTCATAAAGTGTTACAGTAGGAAATCTATATGGTTTGAATGTCATAGTTTTGAGCAAGGATCGTTGAGCTCTTTCAAGGTGTATTATGTGTGTTTTACATGCACCACCCCACACCCCGATGCAATAACCCACTATAGATTGAGCCAGCGCATAATATACAGAGCGCAGAAGCTCAAAATCAGCCACGTTCCTAAGATTTTTGAACACCCATATTAGTTTTCTGACTCGCGACGAAATCATGTTCATATGGGGTTGCCATGTTATTTTTTCATCAAGAAGTACCCCAAGGTACTTAACTGTGGGGGTTTTATTAATGGTTTGGCATGAGCATTGTTGTCTTGCTGTGAAGTCGCATGTATGGATACGAATCTCTATGTTTTGTTGTTTTAAACGAGAATTGGTGAATTGAACTAGTGAAGTTTTAGAGACGTTTAGGGTTAATAAATTTTGTTTCAGCCACAACTGAACCCTGTGTAGTTCCTTTTCTGCGTTTTGTCGTACCTCGTCCCAAGTTTCCCCCACAAACACGAGAGCTGTGTCATCAGCATAAGTAAAAATTCTGCCTTTATGGAGTGACATTTGACACAGGTCGTTTATGTAAATGAGAAAGAGACTGGGACCGAGAATACTGCCCTGTGGGACCCCACAGGTAACAGCCGCGTCTGAGCTTATGTATTTATTTATTTTAACCTTCTGCTGACGGTCCGAAAGAAAATCTGTAAAAATTTTAAGCACCGACCCCCTTATACCACATCTTTCTAACTTGTTCACAAGAGTGGAAATCGAGACAGTGTCAAATGCTTTGGCAAGGTCAATAAAAACTCCCACGCACTTTAGTTTGTGATCGAGACTTGTTGTAACATATTCAATCAAAGAGCTAACAGCTTCGTCTGTACTTCTACCTGCCCTAAAACCAAATTGAGAGTTTGAAAGGATGTTATTTTGCTCCAGGAAATTAATAAGTCGGTTATTCAGAAGTTTTTCTAAAACTTTGGAGAGAGCTGGAAGTACAGATATTGGTCTGTAGTTTGTGACACTGTCTCGTACACCACCCTTGTGGACAGGTGTAATGAGGGCTCTCTTAAAAACCTTGGGAAAAACCCCTTGTTCAAAGCATAATTTGACAATTATGGTGAAAATCGGGACTATAATGTGTTTAGTCATTTTAAGGAACTTGTTAGAAATAGAGTCCCAACCAACCGCACTGTCGTTTTTCAGATTCATGATTAGCGACTCAATCTCACCTTCATCAGGCGGGAGAAGAGCCATGGAATTAATATTGTGAGATATGTTGAATTGGTAAGAGCTATCTCGCGTAGTGCCAAAAGATTGTGAGGCACCTTCAGCCAACAATTTTCCGACACACGCAAAATACCTATTTACCTCCTCAACCGCAGCAGAAGGGTTATCCCTAATATGCAATAGATCATCCGAAGAAGTTTTCTCTTTGTTAGTACCGGTAATCGACTTAATAGCCGACCACGTCTCTTTATTGGTTCTTGCACTTTTTAGAACAGATTTTTCATAACTTATTTTTAACCTCCTCAACAAGGCGTTGCAAAAATTTCTATAACGTTTATAGATTAATTCAAGAGTATGATTATCTCGATCTTTTTTCAAATTTTTGTGTAACTTGTCCCGATGGCGGATACAACGCAACAGTCCAGGTGTGATCCAAGGCTTTAATATTTTTTTACGTCCAGGAACAGTAGTGATCTTAGAGTTAGATTTTATTGCTGCTGACATTTCATTAATTAAAAGAGTTGTAGCTTGATCTGCATCAGTCGAATGGCAGATGTAGGAAAAATCCACTGATTCTAATTGCTTAACAGCAGCCTCAAGATCTGTTTTAACGATTTGATTGATTCTTAACCGCTTATGTTTATAGGATAAACAAAGAAGAACAGAATCATGATCAGTTACTGTTGACTCAATCACAGTGACTATCGCAGACAGAGATGTTTTAATCATTATGTGATCAAGGCAATTATTTATTCTGGTAGGAAACGTATGACCTGGAAGAAGCCCTATTTCGGCAGTAAGATTTAAATATGATGAGCTATAACGATCGATGCTATCTTGCTTAATGTCGATATTGACGTCTCCAATTAGGACAATATTTTTACTTTTACAAGGACGAAGTAAACTGTCAACAGTGTTCAAAAAGTTATCAATACAATAAATAGACGGAGACCTATATACAGCTAAGATAACAATATCAGCACCTATTGAAACAAGCAAAAAGTTAGCACCTACTGGGTCTGGTTCCTCTACCTTGCATTTAATATAGTTTTTGACATATATGACGATGCCATCATTTTGATTAAGACTTTTCTTAGAGAAATGACATGTGTAATTGTCGATAGCCGGTGGAGGTTTATCCTCAGAAAGCCAGCATTCTGTCAAAATGATAATGTCAGGTTCAAACGTAAGCCTAGTTAACTGTGCAATAAAATCATTTCTGTTTTTATAAATACTACGAATATTTTGAGAAATAATAATTAAAGAGTTAGAGTTATGTTTAACGATTTTGCAACATGTTTCTGCATCGCACTTATAGGACTTAGCCAGCGAAAAGTTATCAATATCCTGAATTATGTTATTTAATGAAACCATTTTTATTTTTAACTATTAATTTGTTACGGATTGCATGAATTATATTACTTTTTAGCATTAAGGATTGATATTTGGTTACTAAAACAATGAGAAAGCGAATATACGAATAATTTTGCGGTATGTGTACTATTGTGTGTGTTTGTTTGTGATTTTGTAATATTGTATAATAGTTTGTTGTAGCGCTTTTTTTGGAAAAGTTACGATAGATTGATATGGATCTGATAGTGTGAGTACAGTGAAATAAAAATGAAAGAAAGTGTATATTTGCATGCATGCGAAAAAGACAGAAATTATGTGTATTAGTGAGGCTCGACATTAGTCATGTAGAACTAGAGTATCTAATCTTCTCCAAAACAGCTTCTGAACTTATTCTAATAAAATAATATTGTGTCTTTATTAAATTAAAGGTTGCTTTGCGGTTTCCTTTAACTCTATTTATAGTAATTGTAGGATAGTGAAGCATTGATAAAATTGTTTCGCGATTCGCATTATTTACGTCGTAGTAAACCTATCAAATAACTGCTCTTCAAAGTTCTTTACGCAACCCAAAAAAGAAGATTATTTTTGGCTATTTAAGTTTCTGTATATGCCGTGTGGTATCCGGCATAGAATTGACCACCCCCTCTCCTCCCGTGGGTGTCGTAAGAGGCGACTAAGTGAATATTCAGAAGATGGGCAGCAGCGTTTTCTGTAACTTGACCACCAATACTGCGATCCCCAAGCCGCTTGCCAAGCGTGGGGATTATGGCAACCCCTTCCCCCCTTACTAAGGGGGAGGCCTTTGTTTAACAGTGGACTTCTTTTGACTGATGGTGAAGTTTCTGTATGTAAATTTGAATTCACACATTTAATAATCGACATATCAGCTATTTTAGTTATCTATTAGATAATAATAATTTTTTGCCAATATATGGCTACAGGCTATCACCGTCTAACGAAATGTGGATGGACAATGTCTTTACTTACCCTGTCTGGGAATTTGTTATATTCGTTGCTTGCTTATTTATTATAGGTTGAATATCGACTATAATAAATAAGCAGCACGAACTCTGGACTTGTGCCCAGTTAAAGGCAATAGACTCGCCCCCCTATTACAACGGGACCTATAACATAACTGGCGAAATGTAGGTGTACTATATGAGCACTTCTGCCTGCTTCTTCAGGGAATACAGGCGTGATGTTATGTTCCTGATTTAATACGGTGAGAAATCGTTATCAGGATAACATTTATTAGTGAAGTTTCTATCGTTGCTAGGAACAAATAGATTGTATGTTGCGTATTGATAAATCATGGCGCACGCACACATCGTTTTATGTGCTAATATGATAAAGGATGTAAATAGGTTTATGTTTATACCCGAAGTGACGTCATAAAGTGTCCTCCAGACACACTGGGAACAGATTAAACAACATAAAGTCCTCACATCGTGTAATATCAGTGTTTGCTTCCGCAGGAGCGGTGCGGCGCGATAATGCGTGCGCGCAGATAATATTCAACGCCCCCGACATTGCTCTGTCTACCGTAAGTTGTTTATTATTACTGACTATTTTTATACTCATGCTTTATACTGAAGTATTTATAAGGTATAGGTATCATTTGGAGGTTACTTTTAATTGTTATTTTACCTGACAACAGCACTGATAGCCGAGTGGTATGACCGTTGGACTGCCAAGTCAAAGGTCGCAAGTTCAAATCCTGGCACGCACCAATGTCTTTTCGAATTCATGTGCGTACTATAAATTAGTTATCAGTTGCTAAAAACGGTGAAGGAAAACATCGTGAGGAAACCGGCACACCTGAGAGATTTTTCAACGGTGTGTAAAGCCATGTCAGAGGCCTACAGGCGGTTTAAACTCTGACACCAGGTTGTTTATCAACCATACGAAAAGAAGAAGAAGAAGAACCTGACGACTTGATGGTAGAGGGTAGAAATAAGAGTAAATATAGCAGCAGAAAACTAATGCTAGAAAGTTAGAAACCTAAAATTTAGCAAAGACATTTGAGACTCGCAAAATCATTATTAAAAAAAATCCCTTTCGCCCCCAAATTACTGGGTTTAACCTCTCTTCCCAGACATAAATACCATAATTTGACATCAAATAAATTGACGATCCGATTAGCGCAGTGGCTAAGCGATTGGACTGCTGCGCCAAGGGTTGCGGGTTCGATCCCCGCACGGGTCAAAATTTTGTGCGATCCGCAGATGTTTGTCCTGAGTCTGGGTGTTTGTGTATGTGACTTTTCTTGTTTGTGAAGCGCACCCAAGATACAGGAAAATATCCTAATGTGGGGCGACGCTTTTTTTTCTTTTAAATATATATATATATATCCTCAGCTCAGTTTTAATCAATCAAGCCGCCCAAAGTGACACAACTACAATAGTTAACAATATGGTAGTAGGATCAGGTTTCCTTGTTTTTTTCTACTTCCTCAGTTTTAACTAATCATTGCCTAATTACACTTCTACCTTATATTAACAGGTGTATACTTCCTACTTCCAGGTGTAAAGATGGCGTCAGTGTGGAAACGCTTGCAGCGCGTCAATAAGCGCGCTGCCAAGTTCCAGTATACCGCCTCCTACCACCGCGTTGATCTGGAAACCTCGCCGAAGTGGTAAGTGGATAGGCAGGTCCTATTAAGTTTTAACTCAACGTAATAACTAGTATCTAACTGTAATTTAAAAAGGAAGTTTTTGCTCTTGATTTCCATATTATAATATAATATCGTGGGACAACTCACACTCGGTCATCTGATCTCAAACTAGGCAGAGCCTGTATTAGTGCAACCAGTCAACTGATAAACATATTTCTAAATACATATATAAGATATATAACTTACACCCAGACACAGAACAAACACACAAGGATTTGTCCTGGGTGCAAATCGAACCCCGGAACGACCTCCGGTTTAGCAGTCAGGGTTACTAAGCACTAGACCAACAGGCCAGTCAAGACTCAACTATGTCGAATCTTACACTCGTCGCAATATTCATAAAAAGGGAAATTTTCGCCTCTTAAATTACTACAATAAACGTATTTAATTATAGCATCATATAAATAAGCATCAATGAAAATAAAACGAATCTAAACCTAACCAAAAAGAAAAACAGCATCAGATTAAGATGGATACCTGACACATTGAGATCCATGCGTGCCTCAAAAATAAAATTAATCCTTTGGTCCTGCGCCTGATTGCTCTCCGATCGTGTCTTACCGTCACATCGGACTATGCGAGTTAGGGAATAGAGGATGCTTATGTTCGCACACACACTTGTGCATTATAATATCTGCTGCGTAGTTAGGTAGTCTCTGTGAATTGGCTGTTGTCACCAAAATTAATTCAAGAAGTCATTTGTATAACAATTTTTTCTTTAAGTATCAACCATTTGGATCATACCTGATCTTCTGAATGGCTTACGTGGGGACACAGGTCCAACACGTAGAGGCCCGTTTTATTTTTAAAGAGAATGGGACACCAGCTGGGGACAACACGAAGACGACGAGCACGAGTTATTATTATAGTTGTCTAAATAAAAATATTAATACATACGGTCTCTGCACCATTATCGCTACGGTAAATCAATATTGTCACGTCCATTTATCGTTTCTCTGATAAGTAGTTATTCAGCGTAAACGCACGTCATACAAGCATAACTACTTAATCTAACGGTTGATCTTTTAATCGTTGAACATCAGTTCATTAACAATTATTTTGATACTATCTATGACGCTGTTAAAAAGAGGTTTGGTCGTACTTCAGCCAATATGTCTCCTTAAAACTACACCCATCATAATGAATTGAAGAAAACTGTTTAATTCGTGTCTAACACGAAATACTAATGCTAAAAATTCACATAACAACATCACGCCTGTATTCCCCGAAGGGGTAGGCAGAGCACATATATTACAGTACACCCACATTTCGTCAGTTATGTTATAGGTCCCAATGTAATAGGGGGCGAGCCTATTGCGATCAGGCACAAATCCAGACTCCGTGCTGCTATTGAGAATTACCTAAAAGAAAATTACAGTAACACTTTTCCCGACCCGGGATTCAAACCCAGGTGCTCATACTCAACAGTCGCGCTTAGCGACCACTAGACCAATGAGTCTTAAAATTCTTCTTCGTTTAAGCAAATTGTTACATGGAGGTATGCTGTGTAGAGATTGCCGTTAATAAGGATGGTAGAGACGTTCAGGGTGCGCCGGACGTACTCACTTTTAGTTAGGTATCATCATTCGTCAAGGCTCTCTACTTGCATTTAAAGGATTGCATCTAGGCTGCCTGTTTGGTCTTGTGATCGCGTGAGGCCCTCCTTGGTTGGATGTCGGGATCATGCGAAGTCTTTTAGCTTTTATTATTTAGTATTTCCAGGTTTTACTCATTCGTTTGGAGCCCTTATTCATGAGCTAGTGACGCGGCGGTGTCACAAGCTCTTTTTTTGGGTTTTCTCATTTGGTCTACATTTAAAAAACCCAGAACACTAAAGTATAAGAGTAGTATCTATGTCTACAGTATTGACTGTATGTGTAATGGATAGCTGTCCTTGGCTGTATGCAAACGATGCAAGTTTACGTTGCATGGTCGTCTTATTGATCGACAGCCAATCTTGATTCGTTGGTGACTCGTAGGTACTCTGGGTGAAGCATACAAATGTTCGGGAATAGCATAGTAAAAAAAAAATATAAGTAAAGAAATTGTTATTGCTATATTTATATCACTACATAGTATAAAACAAAGTCGCTTTCTCTGTCCCTATATCCCTATGTATGCTTAAATCTTTAAAACTACGCAACGGATTTTGATGCGGTTTTTTTTAATAGATAGAGTGATTGAAGAGGAAGGTTTATATGTATATTAACATCCATTAAATAGTGGAGAAATACTTACAATATATATTTTATACCCGTGCGAAGCCGGAGCGGGCCGCTAGTTAAAATATATAACTTGAATGTTCATCCAGTCAGATCATCAGAAAATCAGGTGCATAAGTTTGTGCAAACAGGTGCACTCCCTATTCCCTGACTCTTTTAGTTCGATGGGACGGTAGACCGTCACGGCCGGAGAGAGATCAGGCGCAGGATCAACGGCTTAAGGTGCTTTCCGAAGCACGGAGATTTTTTTTATTATAATATGTTATATATAGATGTGCCCAATTGTACACAATTACATTGTATGTATTGTTACAGGAAACCTAATAAGCTAAGCGTGGTGTGGACCAGAAGGTCTCGGCGCGTGATCACAGACCCCTTAGAATGGGAGCCATCGTTAAAGGATCCCTTAAAGTGAGTTATAGCCTTATTTAAAAACATAAGAGGAGACGGATGACGTCAACTGTTGAACGAAGCCCGCCTCCTTTTAGAAGGGGGGGGGGCATAATCCCCGCGCTTGGCAAGCGGCTTGGGGATCGCAGTGTTGGTGGTCACGTAACAGAAGACGCTGCTGCCCATCTTCTGGATTTTCCCTTGGTCGCTTCTTACGACATCCACGGGAGGAAAGGGGGTGGTCAATTCCAGGCAGGATACCACATAGCCACTAATTAAAATAATGGTTATACAAACATTTTTATCCAACAACGCAAACACACGGTGTGTTTATTTGTCTGTGGCATCGTACCTCCAAAACGGATGGACCGATTTTAATGTCGTGTATGTTTCCAGAGGATCAGTGATATACACAGTGCCAGAGAACCGCACGGTGGCTGTGACCTTATTCAAGGACTCGCGCACCAACGAGCTGGAGGATAAGGACTGGACCTTCGTGCTTGAAGATGTGAGTAAATTTCATCAGCGTAGCTTTATAAAAAAAATACTAAGAAAAATTCAACGCGTTTTCTGATTCAAAAATAGCTAACGTAACTATAAAACTATGTAAGGTTTCTATTTTGAACCAGTTAACAACAAAAGCGATACGGCAAAGAACTATCTCAACTTTAAGTTTTTTCAATAATATTTAGAATCCATTTTTAGTTTCATTATACTGCTAGTAAGTTTGTTTGTCATCTTAAGTATTGCTACTCGTAAGAACTTGTATTTAGCTTTATGATGCATATTGTAACCACCTATCCACGGTGCCGACTTTTACACAACTGCGAAGGAAGGGTTATGCTTTTCGCACTTTCTTTGTTCTTTAATTCTTTATTGTACACAAAACATATGATTACAGAATAATATAACAAAATATGATATACAGAGGAGAGCTTAACTCAAAATTGATTATTAATTTGAGTGTTATCTTTATGTAGATGTTGGTATTCTAATGAGTGTTCATTCGCATTTTTTAAAATTACTCTTTTCCCTAAACGGGTCAAGCCGACCACTCATGCCCATCATCGCAACTCCTGTAAGCCAGGATCTACAATGATAACCATTAAGAACCATTGAGGCAATGAAGCTCGAGGCGTCCCAGAGACATGACTCGACTGTCTTGGAACCTGCAACGAAATCAATCCTAAAAGAATACATAGGAGGAATATTAATTTAGTTCCCACTTTCCCATAAACATGACATCATACCTGTATTCCACAAAGAGGTAGGCAGATGTCTACGTATATTACACCCACATTTCGCCAGTTTTATAGGTCCCTATGTAATTCGAATTTAAATAAATTTAAATCGTTTATTTCGGAATAAGACATCCATAACATTAAGTATTAGTATAGAAAGCTTATAAATGTTAATCGTAATAGTTATAAGCTTACTGTACTAACACTCTAATCGCTAGTAGGGGGCAGAAGCTGTGACTATTCCCCAATTTCCTTGTTCTCCCAGGTGTCGGTGACGGGCAAGCGCCGCCGCCTGGCTGTGTGCTCCCTCAACATGCGCAAGTACGCCAGCCTGGAGCCCTCGCAGCGCAGCCTGCTGCTTACCCTGGAGCCGGCCACCGTGAAGATAGTGGCGGCCTCCATACAGCTCACGCTGCACTGTGTGCTGTTGAGAGAGGGGCAGGCTACGTGAGTTAAAAAAAATATTTACAAAAAAGTACATGAGAATATCAAAAGATAGTTCGTAAAAATGATATGTCAAAAAGTATAGATAAGTCATATGCTAACAAAATGAACGATAAAAGTGTTCCGAGCTGCACACATACATAATTATACAACTTGTGACTCAGGCTAGCCGATCACAGCTAGACAATATGCCCCAATTAGGACATATTCGAGTTTTTAAAATGAACGCGCTAGTAACGTATCTACCTAATTTTATATATAATATCATTGGTTGGTAAACTATCTTCGAAACGTGAGTCTGCACAGTTGAATTGGAACTTAACCACAGTCGCCACCAGAGTGAGTCTGCACAGTTGAATTGGAACTTAACCACAGTCGCCACCAGAGTGAGTCTGCACTGTTGAATTGTGACTTAACCACAGTCGCAACCAAACCGTAACGTAATCGTTAACGTTTGCAGACTTTCGCGGTCCCATTTATCCTATTCCCTAATCTAAAGGTTATTTACTATTTCCAGTGACGAAGACATGCAGTCCTTAGCTTCGTTACTCTCAGTGAACAACAACTCGGATATAGCCGTGCTAGAAGATTTGGACGAAGATGATTATACGTTATCGGATAATTCTACTAGACAGGTAATTAATATTATTATTTATCGTTTCTACCAATTAAGTCAGCAATAAAGTTTTAGAGGTGTACATTCCACATCGGTAAATGACATGACATCACGTCTTTATTCCCCAAGGGGGTAGGCAGAAGCGTCTAGAACTATTATCTAATGGAAATCTCGGTAGCACTGCCTAATCCGGGACATTATGCTCAATAGTCTTGCAAGCACAAAACTAACGAGGCCGTCACCGCTCAAATATTCGTCTAACTGCTGAAACAAAATGACACGCACTAAACACAAAACCTCAGTTTTTTTAAGTCGGTTAATAAAATGTCTTATTCTAGATGCTGGATCTCCGGCAGCAAATGGAGGAGATGACACAGAGTCTAACGAATAGTGACATAGCGGCTACCCCCAACAGCGTACAAAGCCTGAACTTCGACAACTCGCGCACCCCCACCGCGCCGCTCTCCCCCTCTCCCCCCTCCCCCACCACACCCGTACCACAAGACCCGCCCACCGCCTACAACGACATAGACGACAACTTCCAATACAACGCGCCCAAAACCAAACCTGAATTGCTAACGAACCTAAACAAACTTGCAATGAAACCTGAACCCAAATTCTGTTCGACGCCTAAAGTTAGTGAGACTAAGCCGGAATTGAAAGGTGTTATATTCAAGCCAAAGACGGTAGCGATGAGGAACCTTAAGCCCTTGGAATTAAAGACTAATTTGAATAGTATTAATTTGGACCGCAATGAGAATGAGAAGGATGAGGACAGTGATAAGACTCCCACTGCCGCTGATATGGAGAAGCTGTTCCCGGGGAAGTTTGATAAGGATAGGACACCGGTGAGTGCAGATTTAAGTATAGTAATAGTCGCAATTCTACCGTAATTTAATGTATTTATGCCTGTGTTCTTAATTTTTCTCCTAAATAGCTTGAACAAAATAATCTACAAACAAAAATTAAATACTTTTTCTTCCTAAGGGCTACCGTTTAAACCGATAATTATCTGATCTACAATTTTATGATAAAACTTACCGTTTTAGTGAAAATAGCGATAAACCCGTTTTTGTGACCTTTAACCCCATGTTAATTTTTTTCCACGTATGGGATCGATGAGGACTTTTTAGATTTCATTTATAATTGTGTAGTGAACAATCTTACCAATTTTAAGCTAGGTGCGAATTTTTGTAACTTGATTCCTATTTTTAGTCTAATTTGACTGGACTACATGGTGGAGAGTTTGTTGAGAGAATAAATTGTGTAGGGTGTTTGGAAATACGGAACGATTCAAACATTTTGTATTTATCGCATTTTAGAACTTAACTGTGTTGTTGTTTACCGTTTACCCCCTCCCCCTCAGGTCCAGGACCTGCTGGAGTGGTGTCAGAGCGCGACGCGCGAGTACAAGTCGTGTCGCGTCACCAACCTCACCACCAGCTTCCGCTCGGGGCTCGCCTTCTGCGCCATCATACACCGGTTCAGGCCCGACCTCATGTGAGTACTACCTCCCCTCCAGGTACAGGTCTTGTTAGGGGAAGACATAGAAGATGGGCAACAACGTCTTCTGTAATTTCACCATCAATACTGCGATCCCCAAGCCGTTTGCCAAGACTTTGTTCAACAGTGGACGTCTTCCTGCTGATGATGATAATGATTATCACCCGCAGCCTCCACGTCTCTGTACCAGCCTCACTCAGGTTCAACCCGCTATGGCCACAATGTCATCCGCTCATCTTGCTGCTGGACGGGCAACATTTCTTCTTCTTGTCCTTATTTTCTTTTTATCTGATGCCTGATGAAAAACCTGGTGTCAGAGTTTAAACCGCCTGTATGCCCCTGTCATGGCTTTACACACCGTTGAAAAATCTCACAGGTGTGTCGGTTTCCTCACGATGTTTTCTTTCACCGTTTTTAGCAACTGATAACTAATTTATAGTACGCAAATGAATTCGAAAAGATATTGGTGCGTGTGTTTTGATCTCGCGACCTTCGAGTTGGCAGTCCAATGGTAATACCAGTCGGCTATCAGCATATCACCCACACGCTACGTGTGTCCGCAGCGACTTCTCGGGCCTGCAGCCGGACGAGGCGGAGCGCAACCTGCGCGTGGCGCTGGAGGCCAGCGCGCGGCTCGGGATCCCGCAGGTGCTGGCCGCCGCCGACGTGTGCTCGCGGCACACGCCCGACCGGCTCGCGGTGGGTACTGACCACTGACCACTGACCACTGACACTCTGCAAGGGGTGCTGGACACTTTCAACAATACACTATTTAATCTTTATTATTTATAAGGGGCTTTTTATCCGCACGGGTACGTCAATCCCATTGTACCTTATCTATACATACACATTTTTTTCATCTACCTACGAATTAGGAAAAAGTGAATTACCGGTTAGGAATCCGAGCAGCTTTTTACTTAAATCAGTAGATTTGATTACAAAAAAAAATACTATTTTAAAACACTGTGTGTCCATCGAATACTAAAACCGATGTAATTTTTGACAATTTAAAAATTACGTAAATTACCTGATACCTATTGAGTAAACCGCTAAAGACAGGTCAGCGCTTTATTTTATTCGAGAAATGCAATTTAATATATTATAACAGCCCCCTTACCATGAACTCTTAAAGCAGGACAGTTTACCAGGTGGAGGCGAGACGCTGTACCCTCACTGTAGCCAACAAGAACAACGAGGAACGAGGCGATAGACGAGTCGTGAGAAATTATGGGGAATAGGAGATAGATGAATTATGGGGAACTAATATGAATAAATTGTTGTGCCATTTGTACATTTCATATTTTTTATGTTTCAGATAATGACATATCTATTTCAACTGAGGGCACATTTTACAGGCAACGAGCTGCAAGTAGAACAATTAGGTGAGTCATTGTTGGTGTGATTAGACATTGAAATGAAACTATTTTTATGGATTTTTCGCGGTTTTGCTGTAGAGGATTCGAAACGTCGCGCGTCGGGACCAAAAGGACCAAAAGTCCAATTAAAACCGCGAAAAAATAGTTCCTTTTAGTTATTTTTATTTAATAGGTTTATTATATAGATGTAAAGAATAATATAACCTTCTTTAGTTTTACATGTTTTACTTTTTATAATTTTCCGCGCAACTAATGTCATCAAGACGGATCGTGTCATGACAGATATATCGTCTCGTGGTCATGTATAAAATAACATTGTAAATTAAATTACATACAATATTATAATTGTGACATTGTGTTAATAACATTAAATGTCGTTTCTTTTATTATAGAGAAACTCAATTGTGTTTTATTGACTTTGTCACAGTAATTTAGAGAACTATCTTATAAAACGACATTTACTGTCAGAAAATGGAAAAGTTGAAATTTACGTTTCAAATAAAACCAACAATAGACGGAAAGTCAAACTATATCGCGATTACCTCAATTACCACAAAAGATGACAAAGTTTTTCTCATTCCTGAAGAATATCAAGCAATATCACTTCACAAACATATTCAAACCTCGAAAACCTTCATTACAGTGAAAACTACATTAAAAAAAAAATATCAAACTAGAAATGTTTGGATAAAAACAACAGAGGATATATCACAAACATATGTTGATGAAGATGGAAACATGATTTTTCAGGACCAACTTCTAGAGGAAACTACCCAAGATCAATTGGCTATTGCTAATAGAAAGTGTTCAGAAGATCCTATTGTAAAAATTTTGGAAAAATTAGTTGAAGGCCAACAAAATAAAGAAAAACAAAGTATGAAAAAGTTAGCCGATAGATTTGTAATTGAAAAATTTGACGGGAAAAATTCAAGTGCATCTCAGTGGATGGAAGTATTTGAAAAAGAATGTGTAAGGTTCGATATAGTGAAAGAGGAAGAAAAAATTGAAATCTTCAGATTATTTCTGGAAAAATCATGCACTGATTGGTATTCTTCCATGATGATCAAGCTTAGTTTACATTCTGAGTGGTCAGAATGGAAATCAAGTTTTTTGCAAACATATGCCAATAAAGGTTGGACTACTAGCAAGTATGCTTTATCTTTCAAGTATCAATCAGGATCTTTATTAGAATATGCAGTAAAAAAAGAAAGACTTTTACTAGAAGTAAGAAAAACAATGGATGAAGGGACCCTTATCGATATAATTGCTGCCGGTTTGCCAGATTTTATAACAGATAGAATTAACAAAGAAGAAATTGTATACACAAGAAACTTATTCAATGAACTTGGCAGATTAGAACATTTGGTTACAAGGAAAAAATTTATTAAAAAACAAGAAGATACTAAGCCGATTAAAGAAAAATGTAGTATTTGTGAAAAATTAAAGAAAGGTGTACGCTATCATTCAGAAGATTCCTGTTGGTTTAAAACAAAAATAAATACTGAAAAAGATAAAAAGCAAATAAAGCTCATCAACAATTCAGAATTGGAATGTGAATTGCAGTGTGAAGAACAAAAAAACTAATAGTGCCGCCATTGATCAAAATAAAATTAGTACTCAATAAAAATGTTGAAGTATTTGGGATCTACGACTCAGGGTCTAATGTCTCATTGATTAATTCAAAGTTGTTAAAGATTAAAAATGAGAAAGCCAGTCATCCCAAAAATACTAATTTAAAGACGATTAATGGCGTTAAAAAGGCAAATGGCATGATTACACTTGACGTAGCCATTTTTAATGTAGAAAAAAAAATGAATGTTTTCATAATAGACAAGGAAAATTTTGATTACGATTTTCTGGTGGGACTAGATTGTATAAAAGAATTTTACCTAGTTCAAAACGAAAACTTAGAAATTAATCAGAAAATACCTACACAACGAAGTGAAATAGTTTCTAAGGAAACAAATAAAACAGATATAGATTCTAAGGAAATAAAATCTGATAATTTAGTAAACTTCAATGAAGACTTCAGTGAAAAAAACTTCAATGTTTGTATAAATCATCTAGACTGTCAAAAACAGGCAGTGATTGATGAATTAATATCGAAAAATAAATTTGTGTTTGCAAAGGACAAATACGACATAGGAAAGGTAACGGATTATGAGGCACACATAGATCTACAAATAGAAAAATATTGCAGTAAAAGGCCATATCGTTGCACAATGGAAGACAAGAAGGAGATTGAACAACAGATTGCAAAATTATTGGAAAAAAATATAATAGAAGAATCATATAGCCCATTTGCAGCACCAGTTACTTTAGCTTATAAGAGAGATGAAAATAAAAGATCAAGATTGTGCATCGATTTTCGGGACTTAAATAAAATAGTTGTCCCTCAATCACAGCCATTCCCTCTTATTGAGGACCTAATAGTAAAAACAAGAGACTGCAAGTTTTTCTCAACACTGGACCTAAATTCATCATTTTGGTCAATACCTATGCGTATCACAGATAGACACAAAACTGCATTTGTGACACAAGAAGGGCACTATCAATGGACCTGTTTGCCATTCGGCTTAAAAACCTCCCCAGCCATATTCCAGAGAATAATGTGTAACATATTAAGGAAGCATAAGCTCGGAGAGTTTACAGTATGTTTCATTGATGACATTTTGTTATTCTCAAAATCTTTCTTGGATCATGTCAGTCATCTGAAACAACTATTTCAAGCAATTAAAAGCGAAAATTTAAAACTAAAATTCTCTAAATGCACGTTTGCTGCAGATACAGTTAAATACTTGGGCCATGTAATACAGAATAATTCAGTTAGACCGCTAAAAGACAACTTAATATCAATAAAAAACTTCCCGACTCCTAAAACCCAGAAAAATGTGAGACAATTCTTAGGAAAAATAAACTTTTATCATAAGTATGTGCCAAATATAGCAATAAAATTGGAACCATTACATAACCTTTTGAGAAAAGGACAAACCTTTAACTGGTCTAAAACATGCCAAGAGTCATTTGATGAAATGAAACAAATATTATGTTCCCAACCAATATTAACAATCTTTAACCCGAACCTACCTATTCACATATACACAGATGCTAGTATACTAGGAGTAGGAGCAGTCCTAAAACAACTACAAGAAAACAATGAAGAAAAGCCAGTAGCATACTTTTCAAAGAAATTAAATGAAGTACAAAAAAGGAAGAAAGCTATATATCTGGAATGCCTGGCAATTAAAGAATGTGTAAAGTATTGGCAGCATCTGTTGATAGGTAGGAAATTTACTGTCTTTTCAGATCACAAGCCATTGGAGAATATGAACATAAGGTCTAGAACAGATGAAGAATTAGGCGATCTAACATACTACTTATCACAATATGATTTCCAAATAAAATATTCTCCAGGAAGATACAATATCGAAGCTGATTGCCTAAGCAGGAACCCAGTCCTCGAGCCAAATGAAAACCTTGAGGAACAGTTAAAAGTAGTTAACACAATAACACTAGAAGATATCATAAAAGATCAAGATAAAAATGAAAACATACAGTGTAGGAAGGACAAGTTAATAACAAAACACGATGTTTACTACAAGAAAGTGAGGAAAAAAGACAAAATAATTATATCGGAGAAATTTAGCATAGAATTCATGGAAAAGGTGCATACATATCTAGGTCATATAGGAATTAAACAGATGCAAAGAATGATAAGCTCAGTGTATACAGCAGAAAACATGACAAAAAACATAAAAACAATCTGTGAGACTTGTATAGTATGTTTGAAGAATAAATCTAGAGGACAAAATAAATATGGGTTGATGTCTCACTTGGGTCCCGCCGCAAAACCTTTTCAGATATGCTCTATTGATACTATTGGAGGCTTCGGAGGTTCCAGATCAACGAAGAGATACTTACACCTGCTATCAGATCATTTCACTAGATACGCATATATTTTGACATCGAGTACACAAAATGCAAACGATTTTATCAAACTGATAAGAAACTGTGCAGAAACTGATAAAATTGACTTGATACTCTCAGACCAATACCCAGGTATCAACTCTAAGGAATTAAAAAGATTTTTGGATGAAAAGAATATTCCAATAATTTTTACAGCAGTAAACTCTCCTTTCTCAAATGGCTTAAACGAAAGACTGAACCAAACATTAGTCAATAAAATCAGATGCAAGATAAACGAACATGGCACAAAAATAGCATGGACAACTATAGCACACGATTGTGTAAAAAAATACAATGAAACGGAGCACACTGTTACTGGATATGCTCCAAAGTACCTACTTTATGGCACAGATGTTACCATTTTGCCAGATGAGCTAAAACAGGAAAAGACCGAGAATGATTTAATCCAGGCCAGGAAAAAAGCTCTGGAAAATACAATCAGATCACATAGTTACAACAAGACAATTTACGATAAAAATCGAAGACATATTGAGTTTAAAGTTGGTGATACCGTTTTTGTAGAGAATGGAAACAAACTGAATAGGAAGAAGCTCGATGAATTAAAAATCGGACCCTACAAAATCATAGAGAAAATATCAAACTCAATTTATAAGATAAATACTGACCATAAGAAATCAGAGTCTAACTTTTTCCACATCTCGAAGCTTACACCAGCCCCTGCCTGCGCATGAAGAGTTATGAGTATGCGTGAACAAACGCATTGTTTTATCTTTTTTGGGGGGGGGGAGATGTAAAGAATAATATAACCTTCTTTAGTTTTACATGTTTTACTTTTTATAATTTTCCGCGCAACTAATGTCATCAAGACGGATCGTGTCATGACAGATATATCGTCTCGTGGTCATGTATAAAATAACATTGTAAATTAAATTACATACAATATTATAATTGTGACATTGTGTTAATAACATTAAATGTCGTTTCTTTTATTATAGAGAAACTCAATTGTGTTTTATTGACTTTGTCACAGTAATTTAGAGAACTATCTTATATAGATAGTATATAGATTTATACTAAACATGTCAGCCTAGAAATGGCATTTTAAAATGAGTGTTTATTGTATAGACTTCACAATTTTTTTTCCTTGTCTTCTCTGTCTTACCTTTGGATTCTTCTTCAGGAAATGACGAGACAGAGTCGTCGTACCTGGTGGGTCGTCACGACACGGATGGCTCCATTCCCCAGGAGCTGTTCAGCAGGGAGATCAGCACCAGGCGCTCCAGGAACATGATGGACAGACCCCGGCCTGGGTGAGTACAGCACCATGCCTGTAGAACAGTTACTTACTGGACTGCCTTGATAATTTAGTTCTCACAAACCGCGAATGCTGAGTACGAGGTCCTGGTTTTAATTCCCGAGTCGGGCCAAGTTCTATTGGGTTTTCTATTAAGTAATTCCCAGTCTTCTTCTTATCGTATTGTTGTTGAACAACCTGGTGTCAGAGTTTAAACCGCCTGTAGGCCTCTGACATGGCTTTACACACCGTTGAAAAATCTCTCAGGTGTGCCGGTTTCCTCACGATGTTTTGCTTCACCGTTTTAGCAACTGATAACTAATTTATAATACACACATGAATGCGTAAACACATTGGTGCGTGCCGGGGTTTGAACTTGCGACCATTGACTTACCAGTCCAACGGTCATACCACTCGGCTATCAGTGCTAGTAATTCCCAGTAGCCCTATTACATTAGCGGAATGTAGGTCTACTATACAACTTAGCCCACCCTTAGCCCTTTGGGCTTTTGGGGAGTGAAGGCGTGGTGGTATTATGTATATATACGTAGTACTCGTGCCGTGTGGTATCCGGCCTAGAATTGACCACCCCAACGGCGTCTTCTGTAATTTCACCATCAATACTGCGATCCCCAAGCCGCTTGCCGTGCGTTGGGATTATGGCACCTCCCCGCCTAGGGGGGAGGCCTATGTTCAACAGTGGACGTCATCCGCCTGTGATGATGATGACATAGTACTATGTATACAAACTATACCTGTATTATATAGATTGAAATAAAAGTCGTATAATATTTCGTGCCCCAGCTCCCAGGAGTCGCAGGAGTCCCGGCAGTCGGCGGAGCTGAGCCCGGACAAGCCAGCCCCGCCGCTCAAGGACATGCGCGAGCTGCTGCAGCACTCCAAGTCCCTGCTGGGCAAGATGCTCTCCCCCGCGCGGGACCTGCGCCCGGGGGACAAGCCCAGTGCCAAGTGGTTCGCTGACCCGCTCAAGGTTAACGAGGTGGGATATGCTCCGGTGGTGATGGTTGTGATGGTGTTGGTTATAGTAGTTAAAATAAATATGTCGATGGTGATGGTGACGTTTATGATGATAATGATGATTGATAACGATGATGGTGATGACGATGACAGTGGAGGTGATCGTTGAACTGAACATGATGATGGTAATGGTGAAGATGAATAGAATAGTTTTCTGAACAAACAAATCTAAATGACTGTCGGTCGAAACCTACGTTAATTATTACTCTACACAGAAGAGGTCGCAGGAGAATAGTTTCCTAAAACATAGAACCTCCTCCTTTTTGTAGTCGGTTAACAAATAAGTACCGTGTATTCCAGCCTCCGCCGGTCCGGCCCGAGAAGCTGATGACCCGTAAAGAGCTGACCGACCCGTTCGGCTCCGACGAGGAAGAGGAACAGAACGATGCGCCCGCGCAGCCGGCACTCAACAACGGGAACAGTGACGCAGGTGACATATGACATGTGTTGATTGTAGCAATTTGAATGTTGGAGGTGAAAGTAGATTTTAAGGTACGATTGAAAGTGGATATTACATCTCATTGTCGCATTATTTGTATGACACTATAATTAACTTAAAATATTGACTTTAGCGCCATCTAGCGGGTATGTAAGAAGCGGCAGTCCTTATAATAAAAATGCATGTCGTATCGCGATTTTACTAATTTGATATTTTGATTTCGATTTAATTACTATTACCTTACCTTTCCGAATTTGTGCATCTGTAATTTTGAATGCAATATCATCCTTTATACAAAAAGATAGATATCAATAATATAAAATAACTTTTTTTTTGTGATGATTACACAGTATTATAATTCATAACACCTACGGTATCTTGTTTGCAGTTAAACAACAGACTGAACCGAAGACCCCGTTAGAAATACCAGCAGAGCCCCCCTCCCCCCTGGAGATACGTCCCCCCGCGTCCCCCGCGGCCCCCTCCCCCGCGCCCCCCGACCTGCCGCGCCCCGCACCGGTGAGTACTATGGAAGATGTTACTTGATTGGCTTGTATGTTACCTGTAGTGTAAAGTAGTTGGCATCTGTTACTGTTAGTGTGAATCATATATGGTCCCCAAATGTTTAGGGTAACCTTGAAAATAGACGCGAGCGGGAATTGAACCCACGAACTTTGTAGCGACTGCTCTTACTGAGTTAGCTTGTCGTTGCTCGCGTGTATTTTGATTTCATTTTGTTTGTTGTTAAAAGTTTTAAAGAATGACTAGACTCAAAAAGAACTCGATAGATTAGTTAAAAGTTGAGTTTGTTTTAAAAATTTAACTTAGGGCCGATTTTTCAATCGATTTTGACAGTTGATGTTAGGAAAATTATGTCAAAACGTCAAAATTATTGTACTGCTAATTCTGGCGATTGAAAAATCGGTCCTTAATTAAATAATTAATAATTATATTAATTGGTAATGAATTAAGTGTTAATTAAGACCTCACTAAAATCTCCTTGGTATAATTTTCTCTGATCTAGCTAAACCAAGTTATTTTCTTAATGTGTGTGTTTAGAACAAAAAATATCATGGTCTTGCCAACTTTAAATACAGATTTAACTATTTAACAGTGTGAGATTTTAATCATACTAATTAATCATTTAGAATTAGGTAAATCATTTAGGGTTAGGTGTTCAAAAAAATGTGTTACAAAAATATAAATTGAAAAAATATTATCTGGCAATCTTACTGAGTTTATACATACTTACATAAAATCACGCCTATTTCCACGAGGGGTAGGTAGAGACTACGGATTTCCATCTTGGGTTTATATATATATTATTTCGTTTAATTATATTTTATTAATATATATTTGGGGTATATAATATGATAACTGTACGTTTTGTATGGTCAGCATAAATGTGTCCTGTGTTGTTATTATAGGGTATTAAAATATTTATTAATTGTGTTTGTTAAATATTGGGTTAAAAACTGAAGATCATTAATGTTTTATGTAGGTACAGCTAGCATAAAAGCTAGTATTGTAATCTGCCAGTTACTTCACTATTATCATTGCAGTTTAATGTTGTACGGTCAGCAGACAAATAAAATTGTCTAGGATTTGTTTTATCACATATTTAGTTAGAATTTTAGATGATTTCATATAGGATTGTTTTATTAATAGATAGTTGATTAATTAGTGTTTAGTTTTAAAAATATTTTTTAAGAAATACCTTTAAAACTGTATTTCTTTCGTATTATCATATTTGTATGTAGTTTTTTTCATAAATGTGATGAAACCACTCTTTAATATTATTTGTCATTCTGACCGTACAAATAAAAAAACCCTCATTTCTTTCCATTGCCCATCGACACCGCTTTCAACAATGCCTGTGTTTGACGCTTCTGATTGGACGACGCTATGTAACCCCGCTTCTGATTGGTCGAATATCATCATCGCCCCGCCCTCGATTTCCATTGGACAGCAATTGTTGTCGCGTCATGACGAGCTGAAAGAGAGAGCGAGACAGCTGCTCGAGGCTACGAAAAAGGAAGCGAGAGAAAAGGACAGAAAGATGCGACAAAACTCTAAGGAGAAAGAGGATGCAAAAGAATTAAACGGTCTTAGGAATGGAGATGTTAGTCCAAAGAAGGTATGAGTTAATTTATTTTGCTGTTCAATCACGTGGTTACGTTATACTATGGTTTAAAACAGGCCTGTGTGTCTACCGTTAGCTGTTGCCTTTTTAACTCACCATCGAAAACGTTTGATGTTTCCATGGTAACGAGCACGAAACCCCCTGGAGTTTGTCCTAAGCACTAAAATCTGTAGTATGCAGACGCGATGTATTTTGATATTGGCATCGGTACGAAGTAGATCAATAATTCTGTCAGCTAATCCGTGTTTAAATCTTCGTTTTTTTTTGTAATCATGGTCATACACTGTTCACCGGAGTACCGAAGTACCGTGTGACGTCATTTTTTAATCTGACAGCATCTATTTCTAAGGTTAATTCTCACCAATGACGTGATCAATCGATCAGTAGGTCAATTCTCGTAACTTAAAACGCACCTATTCAATTAACGTGCAAGTGCGGTAACGTTTACATTTTAATGTGGAAATTGTAGTACTTGTAATCGGAGGTATCTATAGCGCATGTATTATTAGACCTTAGATACAAGGTCACGTCGTAAGAGGGTAGGCAGATACCATTACCATGCTACGATCCTGACATAACCCCTTTCGCCTCACTCTTATGGTGAATAGTTAGGTTAGGATTTGTAGTTTAGTGTAGTTTTTAAAATCTTACTATAAACTTCTGTGAGTGTTATCCATATTATTTACTATATATCCCGGTTATACTCACGTGTGTATTCGGGAATGCCCGACTAGTTTCGAACTCGAACGGAGCCCTTATTCATGAGCTGGTTACGCGCCAGTTCGGCTCGAGTTCGAAACTAGTCGGGCATTCCCGAATACACACGTGAGTATAACCGGGATATATAGTAAATAATAGTTTTTTTTTAAATTGGTCATTGATTAATTTATTATTTTAGTACAAAATTTACTTTTTCTTATCTTTAATTTTAGTACCCTGAATCGTTTTTAAATATAAAAATGTTACAGTTACAGTAAGCAAATTGCAAAAGTCAAGGTCACGTGACGATTCAATTACCCCAGTGCTTATGTTATTGGACTGCTGCGATACAAGTTGTGGGTTCGATCCCCACACTGGTCAATTTTTTTAGTGATACGCAGATAGTCGACCCGATTCCGAGTTTTCCGACATTTAAGTTTTTTTAAAATTAATTAATGAACAAAGTTATGTTACAGCTGTTGCACTTATTTCAAGCTAATATGCACTCTATGTCTATACAGCTTGGATTTTATTAGCTAAGTACAAATCATTTATATATATCATGTTGCTTCTAGCCAATGACGGAGGAAGAGAGACAAGCGATGCTGCGGGAAAGAGCGAGAAAACTCATCGCTGATGCAAGAGCCGGTATCGTTAGGTATGGTATACTTATTTATAGATGTCTAAATTGTTTTTAATTTATATAAACTAAATACGGGTGCCTGTTAAACGTCAGTCCTGTAGATGCGCATAGGCAGAGATGTTCTTATTTTTTAACCGACTTAAAAAATGAGGAGGTTAGCAAAGCACATTAGAATAAACAAAGTTGAAGTTGGCGTCAAATCTCAACATTAATTAACTAATTTAGTCAAAAGGTACAGTCAGCATCATAAGTAGATTAACATGTTAAGAAACCTCATGTCAAATAATGGAAAGAAACAAACACAAATTCAAGTTTTTGTATCAAATTATAGGAGCGGCCAAACGATGATCTTAGAATATTTAAGACTTCTTAATATATAAGAAGTTGTTCTTCAATTAATGGTATGTTTATAAAATTAAATGTTCAGCTACTTATGATGCTGACTGTACTATGAGAGCACTAAAGCTATTTCAAAGCGAATTCATAGGATTTGACGGCGATTTAAAATATGCTTATGTCAAGTGAAGTAAATAAAATATTATTTCTATAATTTTGAGTTCGTGCAGTTTGAAGGCGGTTTTTTAACATAAAATAACATCACGCCTATTCCCCGAAGGGGTAGGCAGAGGTGAACATATAGTACACCCACATTTAGCCAGTTATGTTCTAAGTCCCAATGTAATAAGGGGCGAGCCTATTGCCATCAACCTGGCACAAATCCAGACTCCGTGCTGCTACTGAGAATTACCTAATGGAAAACTCAGTAACACTTTGCCCCATCCGGGATTTGAACCGAGGACCTCTTGATCAGCAGTCGCGCTTAGCGACCACTAGACCAACGAGGCAGTCAGGCGATTTTTTTTCATTTATAAATGTATGTTTGGGAATTTGTCTTTCTTCTTTGACTCACATTTGATTGCTATTAATTTGGTCTACACCAGTGTTCCCCTCTTACAACCTACTTTTGGAGTGATTGAAGAGAATTGCATTATTAATAATCGATAATATCAGGAAAATCTGTTTAAGGCTGAGGCCACACTACGGTTAAACCGCGGTTTTAAATCGCATGATTTTGTGAGTCAAGGAAACGAATACAAACGGCCGCGCGGAAAAGAACCGCAAATGCGGCCGTTTGTACGCTTTTGTATTACTTTCGTAGTCCGTATTGCGACCTTAGCTTTAAAAATGTAATTTATCGATTCTTCATCTTTTCTTATCAAAGTTTCTTCGCGTATTAATATTATGGTATCTTGGTCCACAGTCCCACATCACCGCTATCACCATCCCGCAACTCCAGAACGGGTACAGTAGAGATCATCAGCAAGCAGTCGGTCATGGATGAGATTGTTGCAGGTCAGTTTATAATTATGTTGTGTAGCTGAACGAACTTAGCTACGTTTCTGAATGGCGCTTCTTCAGATAATACTTGTTACACATTTTCCATAAGAAAAAACCTATAATAATGTCCGCCCCGGGAATCTGGCTCACGTTCAGAGGACGCGCTTAATTACCACTGGTCAATAAAGTACTTTAAATCTACTCGTTCGTATCGTATGGTTGATAAACAACCTGGTGTCAGAGTTTAAACCGCCTGTAGGCCTCTGACATGGCTTTACACACCGTTGAAACATCTCTCAGGTGTGCCGGTTTCCTCACGATGTTTTCCTTCACCGTTTTTATCAACTGATAACTAATTTATAGTACGCACATGAATTCGAAAAGACATTGGTGCGTGCCGGGTTTTGAACTTGCGACCTTTGACTTGGCAGTCCAACGGTCAGACCACTCGGCTATCAGTGCTTTTTTTTTAAACCTACTTATTAATTATCTTCTATATTATCAACGTGAGCGATACAAAATTAAAGATTCCGACGAATTGAGAACCTCTTCCTTTTTCGAAGTGCTTTAAAAATAATGATAATTGAAGAGTACTTGTCTTTCGTAGCCGGTGGTGTGGAACAGTTAGACGCGCTGCTGGCCAGGACAGACTCCATCCCGTCCAGTCCTGGCTCCAGGAAGAGCTCCGTCAGCCCGGACAGATCTGGTAAAGACTTCACTACTTACTTATCGTATGGAGCTATGTGTCTCCAGAGAGATACACACGTTAAACAGATAATTTTTATCAGTAGAGTAAATTTGATTTTTAATTTGAGTGATCATGACATATTTTCTGTGACGATAGAAAAATCGGCCATTAGTTAGTATACAACTCCCCCCCCCCCCCAGAGGACCCCCCCGGCTCGGACTCGAGGAGCATCAAGTCGCTCCCCCTTAGCGGCGGGCCCCGCTCCCCCCTGCAGTCCTTCTCGGCGCTCGTGGACCAAGTGTCGCCGCACGAACAAGATGCCGACGAGGTAAGAGCAGGCAATAAGCTCCCATACTTACTATTTCCAAAATACGTGGTAAAAATACACTACATACAATAATATATCAAAAAGTATAGATACGCCATATTTTTTTACGGGACGAGTCCACCATCCTTGCCTTGAGCGCCACAGTCTTTTATAGAAGACAAACGCTTCCGCGCCCTCCACGCCATAACTCTACCAGGAGACAATATCAAATCGTTACACTTGTGTAATGTACTCATCAATAATATCAATAAACAAACAATAATCGTAATAAAGAACGTTAAGATATTGTCTTCTAATAAAATCGTGGCGGGCATGTTAACGATTGTCTTCTATACAAGACTGGCGGGTACCATAACGCTTGTCTTCTATACAAGACAGGTGTTGAAAAGTTAAAATATCGTATCGTTGTGCCCAGGGCAGAGAGACAGGCTCGTACATCCAGAGCGAGCTGGAAGCCCTGGAGAAGGAGCAGTGCGCCATCGACGAGCGAGCCGCCGCGCTAGAGAAGCAGCTGCGGAGGGTCATGGAGTCTGCAGATAACACTGAGGTACGCCTATATACAAGCTGTCGCCTGCGGCTTCGTCTACGTGGGATATTTTAATGGAATATAAACTAGCCTAAGACATTTTTTTCATCCTGTGTGGTCCCACTGCAGGGAAAAGACCTATCTTTTATTATTTTACTTCTTCTTATCGTATGGTTGATGGACTAGCTGGTGTCAGAGTTTAAAACCTGTAGGCCTCTGACATGGCTTTACACACCGTTGAAATATCTCTCAGATGTGCCGGTTTCCTCACGATGTTTTCCTTCACGTACGCACATGAATTCGAAAAGCCATTGGTGCGTGCCGGGGTTTTGAACTTGTGACCTTTATTTGGCAGTCCAATGGGCTTCTCTCCTACTCATGGTCCAGTCGGCTATCACTGCTGTGTTCATTCCATTTAGTCGGTCGTGTGCTAGAGTAGACCAATCTGTCCTCGGCAAGCTCGTCACGCCACCGTCGTCTGGGTCTGCCGCGATGACCCCGTATATTTTGTGGGACCCAGTCGCTGCAAATTTTAGCCCATAAGTCATTGGACTTGCGGCAGACATGTCCACTGTCCAGCCAAGTCCCATTTAAGATTGTCAGCTTTTAAGACATAGGCTAGTAGACATCGTTTATATCGCATTCAATGCTTCAGCTTACGCCATACTAAATTTCATCAATTACTGATAATGGTTCATCATTATTATTTTCTGGGTGTACACTTTAATCTGTCCTCTTAATTAAAATTCTCAATCACTCATGGTTTGTTGTAAAATAACTCAATTTTATTTTGTACATAAAATTTTAAATTTCATTTAAAGAAATGTATGTTCTATGTTTACAATAAAGCATTAAAATGATTCTATTGGCGGTTTTATCAGAATATTGCAGTTACGATGTAGAATTTGTGCAGTTGAAATTGCCATCGGACTGCGCAGTCTGCTTACAAGTTCTGCAGTAATAACAATTTTGCAGCTGCCCTGCAATAATGCCAGCAGTTTGTATTGAAAAAGCAAGAGATTATATACCAACACTCTTATACAGTTAGATCTTCAATGTTACAGAAGATCTGGCGAAGAATCGTCTTGTCCTGTATTCAAGTCCCCTCGGATCCGGTAACCTATCCTTTATCCTTTCCTCTTATATTTTTTTTCCTTTTTTTCTAGATGTAGAAGCTAGGTAGTCTCTCTTCCTATTTTTTAAGGTGTAAAATAGAGATTGGTAATTAGTATTTACAACACTTTAAAATTTTGGAGAGACTCATAACAGCCTCTTTAGTTGATTGGGCGAAGGTTAAGCTGAGCTTGTCGCGGTCAGACACTGGATGGGTGGTCATCGATTTTATACCGAGACTTCAGTACCTCGGACAGCACGTTAAGCCGTCGACCCTAGTCAATTGTGAATCCTTAAAACGAATAGATGCACGGATTGTGGAGGTCAGATGGACAGTCCTTCCATGTAGAATATTGGTATACAGCCGCATCCAGTAAACCTGGGAGACAAATAGGGAGTAGGCTAGACAGATGATGATGAGTCATCATCATCAGGTCTCCCCCTTGGATAGGGGTGGGTTGCCATAATCCCCAAGCTTGGGAAGCGGCTTTGGGATCGCAGTATTGGTGGTCAAGTTACAGAAGACGCTGCTGCCCATCTTCTGGATTTTCCCTTTGTAGCCTCGTACGACACCCACGGGAGGAAAGGGGGTGGTCAATTTCAGGCCGGATACCACTCAGCATATCGGGAGTAAGCTTATTACTACTTACAGGGTCCAGTTAAACTGAGATTATTATTTAGACCAGCCCCTATACCATTATCTCATGGTACTCATGGTAAGAGGCCTGGGATGGCGAACCAATGGCACGTGATAGAATATTTTGAACAAGAATTTTTTCCTACAATGACTAAGTCAACATTCTTTTGATGGCAAATCTATTGCCTTTTTAATCTTGGCACGTTGATCAATAAAGTTTCACCATCCCTGGTTTAGACGACAAATTGGTAAGCAGTGACCAAGGATTTCTATTTGCTAAGATGCTGTAAAGAAGTCCGTCTTCCATCTCATTCACTCGCATCAAATTCCTCATTCACTTATGGTTCCTGTTAGCTGTTAATTAAAGGTTAATAATTAATAATATGTGTTCACCAGGAGGAGGACAGGCTTATGTCGCAGTGGTTTAACTTGGTTAACAAGAAGAACGCGCTCCTCAGAAGACAGATGCAGTTAAATATTCTGTGAGTATATTAATAATAATAAATAATATCTTGGGACAGTTCACACACGGGAATCTGGTCCCAAACTACGCAGAGCCTGTATTATGGCAACCAAACAACATAAACATACTTAAATATTTCTAAATACATACATAATATAGATAAATAATACCCAGACACAGAACAAATCATTATGCTCATATCACAAAGATTTGTCCTGGGTGGGAATCGAACCCACGACCTCCGGCTTAGCAGTGAGGGCCACTAACCACTAGACCAGTGATTCCCAAAGTGGTTCAGGTGGACCCCCAGGGGTCCACGGGAGCCTTGCTGGGGGTCTACGTAGGCGTCAATAAAAAATGGGGGTCCATAAGATGTTAATAGGGGTCCACGAAAATTTATCTGCATATAGTTTTTATAAGGGCCTACCTATATTGTTTTAAGTACCTAACTAAGCAGATAACATTTTAATCTGGCAAGCGACTCTTACTTGTCCAAACTTGCGTATTCGATATTACAATTTCGTGTACAGACTTGCAAAGCGCAATCCGTCCGACAATGCTTAGTGCTTGTTTAGACATGATCTTGATCAAGACTATAAATACTCGATGCCAAAGGCATGCTCATTTATTTGTTTCCGGAATTTCGAAAAAGAAGGTGTGAGAAAATTTATATTAGTGTTCCTAGTGCCGGAGAAAAGTAAGTACGTACCTTTTTTTTGTTGTACCTAGTTCTTAAGTATTTTGTTTCGTGTACTGGTCGGTTGATAACAAATGCTTGTATACAATGTGTCCTAGGGATAAGTGACCGCCCGGCGTATTTAGAATATTTGTACAAAATTAAATTAAGTAAAGACGCGTGACGTGCTGCAGTTTTTTTACGATATTTCCTAAGTTTGTTCATCTTTTTCCATTATTTTTGTTTACTGACTAGCCGACATCATAATTTATCAATTAAAATCATTAGACAAAACTAAAATGTAGTAAAAAAATTACTTATATAAAATCACTAAGGCCGCTAAGTCACAAATGTAAATATAATTATTAATGATTTCGTACAAATATTCAAAAAACGCCGGGCGGTCTTATCGCTCGGACACATTGTATATAGCTAACTTAGTAACTTACAGATATTTTAATTGTCCTCTTTCGATTTGAAGACAAACACAGCACGTTTTATTCAATTGTTTTTTCACGAGAGGACTGCCTCTCTAAAAAGGCCGAGAAATCAATATTGCAGAGCAATTACTGTTTTATAAAACTACTAGCGCGTGAACTCATTGATTTAATGAAATTTTAGTTATTGTTTTTATGGTCACTTTTTTGGTCAATTTGGGATTTCGACTTTTATTTTTTCCTACACAAATATGATCAATATTCGATACTGAGTAAACTAATTTTTATTTCTACTATTAAAAAATTGTGGTAAATTAGGTATTTAACATTGATATCGCTTCGTGAAAAAGTCTGTACTTGTCTTAGCGGTTTATTAGTTGGTCCCTTTACAAGCCGTAATACTTTTTCAATATAATGATAATCATAATAATATAAAGCTGACAAAGGCTGCGTTGTGCTACCTATATTCAAATAAAAACTTGGTTACTATAACATTTTTTTTTACAGGGAAGGTAACTGATACAAAACATGGCTACAGCAAAGAAAAAATGTCGACAATACAGTGTCGATTATTTGAAATATGGTTTTGTTCCATCAGAGGCAGATAAACACTTGCCCATGTGCCTAATATGCAATAAAGTTTTAAGCAATGACTCTATGAAACCATCAAAGCTCGAAGATCATCTAAAAAGGTGTCATACTGATAAAATGGGTAAAGATTTAAAATATTTTCAAACATTGAAGGAAAAATATGAAAAGAGACCCACCATGCACAGCATGTTCGCTTCAACATCTCAAAGTAACGATGATGGCTTGCGGGCATCTTACAATATCTCATTACTAATAGCAAAATCTGGAAAACCGCACACTATCGGAGAACAATTAATTTTACCCGCTGTTGAAGAGGTTTTAAAAACTGTTTTGCACAAATCTCCATTTGACGTACTAAAAAGAATTCCATTAAGTAACAATACTGTACAAAGACGCATTGATGAAATGAGCTCTGACATCGAAAGTTTTTTGTGCAATCATCTGCAAAAAAGTCATTTTTCTATACAACTGGACGAGTCAACGTTACCCGGTAATGAAGCATTATTATTAGCATATGTCCGATTTATCATGGAGGAAGAAATTCACGAAGAATTGCTATTTGCCAGAACTTTGGAGACTGACACTAAAGGCGAATCAATATTTAATGTCCTGAGTAATTTTTTTACGGAAAAATCGATTCCATTTACAAACATTATTTCAGTGGCAACAGACGGAGCTCCTGCAATGGTAGGGCGATATCGTGGGTTTATAAGTCATCTCAAAAGAATTATACCAGGACTTACAGCTATTCATTGCGTAATCCACCGACAACATCTTGTGGCGAAACATTTAAGTGACAGGTTGAACCAATCTCTTCATTTTATAATAAACGCTGTCAACAAAATTAGAAGCAATGCATTGAATACGCGTTTATTTGCTCAATTGTGCGACGAAAATGACGAAGACTTCCAACGACTGCTCTTACATACTGAAGTACGCTGGTTGTCGAAAGGTGCATGCTTAACGAGATTTTACTCTGTTTTCGATTCCGTATTAGAGTTCTTAGAAAGTAGAGATCCAGATTTAAAAGAAAACTTGATCAAATTCAAAGGAGACATTGCGTATTTGACAGATTTGTTTAAAAAATTTAATGATATTAACTTGCAGTTACAAGGGGACAGCCTGAATTTAATAAAAACAAAGGGGATAATTTCGGCTTTTCTTGGGAAATTGAAATTTATGAAGCAAAACATTAGTCGGCGCGAATTATCTCAATTTCCAAACTTGTCGCAGGTAGAAACTATTGATGAGGATATCCATACCTACAGTCAACATTTAAGTGCCCTGCATGATGACTTCAAAACCAGGTTTGAAGATATGCTGACGATGGATATACCACCATGGATCGTAAATCCATTTGATGAAACTGAAGTGGCCAATGTATTATTACAAGAGGAGCTGCTTGAGCTAAGCACCAATGAGGAGCTGAAGGTGAAATTTAGAAAAGGCTACCAAACATTTTGGCTGCAAGCAGAAATACACGAAAAATATCCTGGACTGTGGGAAATCGCAAGGAAATTTTTGATAGCTTTTCCCTCATCATACCTTGTCGAAAGAAGTTTTAGTGCCGTTACAAACCTCTTAACAAAAAAAAGGAGCAAACTAAACATCACAGAGCGGGGGGATTTGCGGTTATTGCTCACAAAAATAAAGCCAAACATTGATCGTTTGCTGACACTCCATCAAATACATCCTTCCCATTAATTAAAATTATGTCCACAACCTATAAGTATTACCTTATTATTATTTTTTTGTAATTCTTTTCTTTTAATTAATAAAATGTTATAAAATGTACCATTTTTCGTTTTTATTTAAAATTTAAAATTTTAACCTATCAGAATATAGGGACGGAACTCAGAAGCGACACAATTTTTATTTTTTGTCGACTTTAACAATGTGGTAGGAATGTAGCAGCAGGGGGTCCACCGACACCAGTTTAATTTTGAAAGTGGTGCACGAGAAAAATAAGTTTGGGAACTACTGCACTAGACCAACAGGCCAGTCACATCAATATTATTTACGATATTTTTTATTTTGTAGTAAGTAGCGTTTCATAGTAGGCAATAATCAATAGTAACACCCCTTCGAATTCAAATAATTATTATCTCAGCAAGATCAATATTTCAAGATATTTTTTGTTCGGTCATAGAGATTATCGTAAAAAAAAACCCACCACACAGTGAACATACCGTAACTCTTATTGTGTGATGTATACAAACCGCGGTAATTTAAAAACTTATGATGTACCTTATATTAAAATTTCCGTTATAATTTTAAACTTCTGAAGGTGTTAGACTACCCTCTTTTATAGAAGTTAACAAGTGTATCTTTTCGCATAGTGAACAAGAAGAGGACCTGAGCCGTCGCTGCGAGCTGTTAGCCCGCGAGCTGCGGCTGTCGCTCGGGGTGGACGAGTGGCGCAAGACGCCCGGGCAGAAGCGGCGCGAGAGGCTGCTGCTGCAGGTAATATGGCCACCATGGCGGTATTGGCCGTACACTAGTCTGCTATACTAGGATTATGAGCTCTCGGATATCAGCTGGGAGAAGACACAGCATCCGTTTTTAAGATTTTGTTAATATGATATAAAATCACGTCTGTACCCCCCGAAGGGGTAGGCAGCGGTGTCTAGCACACCCATCTTTTGCCAGTTATGTTATAGGTCTTAATATAATAGGGGGCGAGCCTATTGCCATTAACCGGGCACAAATCCAGACTCCGTGCTGCTTCTAAAGATCACCTAATAGAAAAATCTGATAGCATTTTGCCCGACCCGGGAATCGAACCCAGAACCTCACGCCCAGAAGTCGTACTATGCGACCACTAGTCGGGCAAGTGCATAATATTATGTTTTATCAATTAGTAAATTAATGAGTATGTTTCTTTGCAGGAGTTGTTATCAGCTGTGAATGAGAGAGACAGACTAGTGCAGGAAATGGATGAGCAAGAGAGAGCGTGAGTATTCTTATTTAATCAACCTTTACGGCTCAGTCGGTGCTGATATACGAATTTACGCCGTAAATGTATGCCAATAGAATTTAAAATTACATGATACAGGTTTTTATTACTCTTTAATATACTTGTGCGCATACTTGTGCACTATAATATCTCCTGCGCAGATGGCTAGTCTCAGCTGAGACAGGCCGCCGTGACCGAAATTCGGTCAGGAGGACATTAATCCATATTTATTAATTTAACTATAAGTCAAACACTGAAACTGAGCCCCGTTGGTCTGTAATACGAATTTAAGCCGTAAAATCATTGTAATAGAGTTCAAAATAGCGTGGCTTTTTGTTCGTGGTTTAAAAAGTTTGTTAATAATACATATTGATTAAATTAAACACTGAAGCTGAGCCCCGCTAGGTTTAAATAAGATTTAAGCCGTAAAGTTATTGTGATAGAGTTCAAAATAGCGTGGCTTTTTGTTCGTGGTTAAATATGTTTGTTAATTATACATATTGATTAAATTAAACACTGAAGCTGAGCCCCGCTACGTGTAAAAACTAATTTAAGCCGTAAAGTTATAGTAATAGAGTTTAAAACAGCATGGTGTAATAGGTTGGTGCATTTTAACAATTATCTTTCAATTCACAGGATAGCAGATGACGACGAAATCGAGCGCAACCTGTCACAAGTAGAAATTCAACGCAAAAACAACTGTATCCTGCAGTGAGCACGCTGTATACTAACACATGGTGTTCACATCATGATCTTACACTAGTGGACTTGTTTTGTACAACGAAATACTAATACGATAAGTCCTCTGCCTACCCATGAAAAATATGCGTGAGTATACGTAAAAAGCATAAACAATGTGCGTCTCTTTTAAAACACAATGTAATTTGTCTGTGACACGTTAAACGTCAAATATCTGTTATCTGTCAAATAGCTGTCATTTTATACTTAAATAAATTACGAATAGAATTTTATCTTTGGTAATTAAATTATTGTACAATTAATGCCAACAGATAAACTTATACAAAGTCTACATACGGCCCATGAATTGCTTAAATATTAATATTATTAATTATACCGTATTAAATAAAAATATACGTCCCGAATACATAACCTCCTCCTATTTAAGTCGGTTAAAATACAAGTCCACTAGTGAAGGATACCAAACACTTAACACTATTTATTTATTAAACGTAAATTTTTATTTTTAAACAAGTGCGGTTTTGTCGCCACATAAGTTCGCGTCCTTTACCCCTGATTCAGGTAAATTTGGGGTAAAAGTGTAGTATAGAGGTAACGAGGCTTAAAATGGGTAAAAATATGTGAATGATTCAAAAAAATAAAATCAAAATTTCAAAGTTTTACATTTCCATTATAATTATAATAAATTATTGCATAAATTATAACTCTGAAAGGCTTAATTGGCATAATACTAATTATATTGTTAAATTGAAGAGTTGGAACGGTGACGTGCGTGTGCGATTAGTCTACAGCGACTTGTCGCAGTGAACTATTATTTTTTATATTCATTTTTTTGGTATACTTCTTGTACGTATTAAGTATAATTTTTATTTAAAATGTCACTCAGTTGTGAGCTGCCAACGTCGCTTTTTGGTGAAATTTATTGATAGTTTAATTAAATTGTTTGAATTTGTGCGATGATCTTAAGATGTGTCCAAATGTGACATACAATCTGTAACACCAAGACTTCGTATACATATTCTAACGTCGTCAATTATATTTAGTACATACATATGTGTTGGCGTTCTAACGATATGGATTGAAAGTAACAAGGTATTGTAATCACTGTATATTGAAAAATGGTAATTAAAATAATGAACGTGCGTCCTCGACCGTTGTAATCGGTGAGTGGTGAGATCCCGCGCGCCTCTTTCCCTACTCCAGTTCATGCAGCGGTCAACGCGCGGCGTTAATAGTACGTCAACACACGCTTAGAAATGTTTTTACTGACATTTGCCTGTTTGGAACAATTTTATTAAAATGTAAAATGCGACATTGTCAGCCCGCAACTACAACCAAGTTTAATCTATTATGACGCAACAATAGTTTGTACTCAATTGCGATTAGTCGCTGTCGACAGTGTGCGCATAATGTAAGGATATGTTTTGGCCTCAGTCGTGCGACGGATAATACTCAAAATATTGTTTCCTATATATTTTTTATATCTACGAGTATTTTAGCATTTCTCACTGTATAGTTTTTTGGTTTCAAATAAAGGTGGTGTCGAATAAACGCACACTGCGATTAGTCTAGTCGCAATACGATTTTTTTCGTTTACTAAGGTAAATTACTTGTATTTGATAAATAAGTCGCAGATTTTACCTGTGTTGGTAATCTGAGTTTTTAATTTATCGAATTGCGACAAATCGCAGCGTGTGTCGAGGCTTACGACAAATCCCGCGTTTGGAACCAATTTTTAGGGTAACATACGGCTTAATTTTATTTTGGTATAGGTTTACCAAAGAATATTTTTTTTAATCCTAACTTACCCCTTTTTTAGATAGAATGGTGATATTTAAGTACAATTTGCCATAGTCAATGGATTCTCGTAGCTATGGTCAAAGTTTATTTTTTATTTTTTTAAGTAGACATTTTTAAACGATCAACATTTTTTTTAAATTTAATGTAAATACTAGCGATTTTTTTAGATTAAATGATATTTATTTATGGTACATTTCAATTGAATCTTGCCTTAATATGATTTTCTGTGTGAATCGGGAAGTTAATCCAACAATTGTAAGGTTAGGCTCATGTTGCTACAAGTCGTGTGTTCTAAGACTGCATTATTAATAAATATTCATAATTACTAATGACATCAAAAAGTTATTAAGTTCAACAAGATATTTTTTTTTCTCATTTTTTTTTCATAACATCATCATCACGCCTTTATTCCTCGAAGGGGTAGGCAGAGGTGTACATATAGTTCACCCACATCTCATTTTTTTTTCAATATGTGTCATTCATTATATATTATTATCCTAAACAATTTTGTGAAACCATATCTCTAATATTGAGTGAAAAAAAAAGTATCTTTTATTTGAGCAAGAACACAATATAATTCCAACTGTTTACATTTTTAGAATGTTTAAAGAAAATTAACTATAATTATTATATTAAGATACGGAAATCGACACGTGTAAGAAAACATGACAATTGACACGTGTAACGACACGACTTGTAGCACGTGCGCTCGAGCCGTATCGGCCGGTGCTAAATTGAACCACGTGAATCAGTTTTCACAAATTGTGCAATTTTTACTAAACAATGTACGTTCTTATAATAATGTAAATATTTTTACTTGGTTGTTCTAAAGTTGTAACTTTAATATACTAAAGTAAAAAACGTCGCCCCACACTCGGAATTTCTCCTGTATCGTGGGTGCGTTTCACAAACATGTAATATCACATACACAAACACCCAGACTCGGGACAAATATCTGCGGATCGCACAAATTTTTGTCCCGTACGGGAGTCGAAACCGCAACCCTTAGCGCAGCAGTCTAATCGCTTAGCCACTGCGCCAATCGGGTCGCCAAATAACAAAGACGATTGCAAGAA
Source organism: Abrostola tripartita (assembly GCA_905340225.1). NCBI lineage: Eukaryota > Metazoa > Arthropoda > Insecta > Lepidoptera > Noctuidae > Abrostola > Abrostola tripartita. The sequence goes on from HG996512.1 coordinate 7,756,853, forward strand.
TGTAGTATACAATGATGAAGCTAAAACAACCTCATCCTTTTTTGAAGTCGGTAAAAAATTGAGCTTACGTTCCAACATGGTTTGACTGCCTCGTCGGTCTAGTGGTAGCAAGCGGAACTGCTCAGCATGAGTCCTGGGTCGATTCCCGGGATGGGCAGTATTTCTGAGGATTTTTGTTAGGTAATTATTTTTACCACCATAATCTTGATTTGTGCCCTGTTGATGGCTATAGGCTCGCCCCCTATTACATGGGACCTTGACCACAACGGGGGAAATATGGATGAACTATAGTACCGCCTACCCTTGCTAGAAATATGGTGTGAACATCCTGACAAAGGATTAATTTTGATAGAAATCATCGATAAAAACAATCGACAATCGAAAATTTATCGTGTTTCTTTAGTCGTCACTAAATATTTTTAAGATTTTTTTTGTGGGTTCTTTAAAAACTACAAACTTTAGATCAACCAAGTGTTCATAAACGTAAGTTATACGATATTTTGCGTACTAAGGCTGATTGCACTGTCTAACGTTGTCGTTAATCTGTCTTTAACGGGCGTTTAGACGATAACGTTGCATTGTGCGATTCACCCGGCTTCGAGGTAATCTGATGTGTGTACAAGTAATTACAACACATCTAGCTTAACTTGACACTTAACTAGTGTCGTCTCGCTTTCTTTTCGTTCGTATTCACGGGAGAGAGCGAGACGAAACGATGTTAGTCCCAAGTTAAATAAGGTTAAACTTAGGAATTACAATATGTGTAAATTCTGAATCATTAGTGTGTATACACCGTTTGTTGTGGTATGGATTGATATGGTTAGGTGTAGTACTGTCGCCATAGTGGTTAAGATTACATTTATTGACTTTATTTCCGTCGAAATAAATGTTTATTTTTTACTTTGAAAGGTGCACAGCCTTTTTTTCTTTCCGTGTACTTTGTTCACGTGAAATGTAATCCTAACATGATCAAATCGTCCAATTAGGCAACTACTCTGTTTTGGAGTAGTTGGGGTTGCCTCACTCTTGTGTGCATCACGGATTCTGGTTTGTTCTGTATTCTGAGGGTAAAAGCGTGATTAAAATTATATCAATAAAATAAGTCGGTATTATGTTTTATTATTATTATTTACAAATAATAATTTTATATTTATCAGATTTATATTTTTGCATGTTATTTTATTAAGTGATACGAGAAAACAGTTTCGCTTTTAATGTCCCAACAAGCTAGTATTATAATTCTACGTCTTATTGTAGTTCAAGATCCACGGACCAATGTTACAATTGATTACTAACAAGCTAATTTTTCGTCATTAATGATTTCTATCACTTACGCGAATATAAGACATTGAAATAAAACTATTTTCACGAATTTTATCGCGGTTTTAATTTGGTTTTTGCTTCATTTTGATGAGACGCCAAACTTTTTTTCTTACAAAAATCGATTGTGGTAGCTAACAGTGGTAGCAGGAATAAAATATGTCTAATTGACGATTCTCAAAATTCTTGAACTTTAGTGTATCTGCCGTAGAATATCTTTCAGTATATTCTGAGTCGAAATAACAGATCTTACAAGTCAAAATCCGTTTTTTCCGGTATAAAACCGGATCTAAACCTAACATATCAATCCAATATCATACAAAATAGCAACTGAACGTAATTATCATTACAGTGGTAGATTATTTGGTGTGTTTCTATATAGTATGCGCGAATTCCATACATTTTATATCTAAAACGATTGTAAAACCATTTCTAGTTTATTTATTATGACTTGGAACTGTCAAACCGGCTACATATATCCGGATCTTAAACGGATTTAAAAATTTGTTACTATAAATGATAGAGGTTTTATAATCACATACGGTGTAAATTTTCGTCCGCATCTGACCGCTGCGGATCTGATTTAAAGGAAATCCGGATCTGTTTTTCCGGATGTGTGGAGCCGGATGTTGTCAGGTTCTGAAATGTTACTAAACAGGAAATATATCAGTATTATATAGACTGAAAGGCATGGTGTATTTTTGTATACAAACCTGCTAATGTGAAAATTTACTTAAAATGGCGTTAGTTTAAACAGCTATGAAATGTTGTGTTTAAAAATCACTTGTAATTTATTTATAATAAGGGTAACTAATTAATATTGAGCTGTACAGCGTGTATCAAAAATCGTAGTCTTTAAGGACATTATCAGATTATTTATCGGAATATTACACTTATACACAACAAATCAGGCTTAAATTAACGAAAGAATATTTGTCCTCAATTCGTGGTATTTTTCCTCTTTTTCGATAAATGTAGAAGAGATGCCCGATAATGTAACATCTCCTTTTACCATGATCTTCTTCTTTGTATCGGTATGCGGAATGTCGTGGTGTAGAGATTGGTCAGTCAGTCAGTCAATAAGGATGGTGTTAACCGTCCAGGGTGCATCGTCACTCGTGGAGGCTCTATATTTGCACCCTATTTGACCATTAGTTTCTGATACATGTTGTATATAGCACAGCACAATCGCATAGCTCAATGTTGATTGGTCCTATAATTTTAAAATTATAAAACATAAACGGATCAAATGTATGGAATTCGAGCAACGTTTTAGTGTAGTTTTCACACGGTAATCAGTGCAAATACTTTGTAAGCCACGCCATATTTGTCTGTATTCGATAACGACGCTATAATTATAAATATGGACCGTAATAAAATAAAGTGATATTGTAAAATGGATTCTTGTTTCATTCGTATGCTACAGATATCCTCCTAACAATACTATGGTCCTGACAGAATGTCGGCGGCCAATTCCAGCAGAGAATTGCCAACTACTCTCTTCCACTCTAAAAATTCATCAAAATCCGTCTAGTAGTGTTTGCGTGAAGCAGTAACAAACATCAAAACATTCTTACAGACTTCCGCGTTTAACAGGATTAAAGACTAATAATTCCGTACCTTGAACCAGTAGGTACAGTTAATAGAAATATTTACTTGCATAATCTCTATTAGATTTCGGATTCCCTAGTCAACAAGTAATCAAGTTCAAAACCACGTGGCTTCGGTAGGCAAAAACTTGAAACATTGCGTATATTGAAGGTACCACGAAGAAAGATTTAGTTGTGTGATATCCATAAGATTTCTGATTGCCCAGTACTAAACTCTCACTGCTAAACGTTCGAAAATCTTCAGGTAAATTATTGATACATCAAATTTTTGTTGTGTTGGGTACTAGGTTAACAGATCTTTATTGGAGATTGCATTAAAGCAATTTTCGAATGGATACTTACTTTGATCTTTTAGAAAATAAAATATAGTCCATGCTACTGGCTGTTCATGTAGCTTTCCATAGGTGAAGATTTTTTTGTAAGTATCGATAAAATTACAAAAGGTTAAAAAATCTTTTCTTTTAGAAAAAAAAAACAGCGGATTTAAATTAAAATCGTCTTTATTGATTATTCGTTGTACAAGCAACTATAATTAATAAACATTGTATAATAAACTTATAACAATTAATAATTTGTTAATAACAAATAAATTGTACTGGAAGAACGTCTCCATAAATATATCTTACACGTAACTACTGCGGTATCCCATCACAATATTGACCTCGACTGTCATACGCTCCATAGAAACAATTTAAAGACAAATCCTCACTTAAAGTATTCGCGTGTAATGTAACATTTCAGATTCGACTTTGTCTATGTTACACATTGTATTAAGTTGTCTGCCTCGTTGGTCTAGTGGTCGCTAAGCGCGACTGCTGAGCAAGAGGTCCTGGGTTCAAATCCCGGGCAAAGTGTTACTGAGTTTTCCATTAGGTAATTCTCAGTAGCAGCACGGAGTCTGGATTTGTGCCCGGTTGATGGCAATAGGCTCGCCCCCTATTACATTGGGTCTTACAACATAACTGGCGAAATTTGGGTGTACTATAATTATGTACACCTCTGCTACCCCTTCGGGGAATACAGGCGTGATGTTATGTGTATTAAGTTGTGCACTGTAACACTTGGTCTTCCACACTCACTAATGGAATGTTCGACTTTGTAACGTTACATTACACGTGAATGCTCTCGGTGAGGGTCAACTTAATTATTGTCTTTAAATTATTACTATAAAGCAACACAAGTTTGAAATACGATCGCTTCAAAAATCACAACACTGGCCCGTATCAAGTGGAAGTCAAAAGAAATAACATTTTAAAAGAGACGCTTTAATTGGAGACACCAGAAGACCTCAAAACCCGTATTTTATCATATTTAATGGATCAGAGTTTTGAATAATCAGATAATGGTAAGATAAGTTAAGTTATTCGTGAAACATGTATATATATTTTGGAACAACATGCTCAGCCTATAGGCATACAAATAATACATTAAATTACATTAAACATACATTGTAAGTAGTTATTATGGAACAAACATGAATTAGGTAACAGATAGGTAAGTAACAGGATATATTATAGGTTTCTAGTATGCCATCTGTTTATTGTCAACATACTGGAAAGAGTACATCTTTTATTTAACAGTTGAGTAAGGTACATCTTTCTAAAACTAAACTCATTACTACAGAAAATTCACCTTTATGACTTAAGTAGTGCAGTGGTCAAAACTAATCTGTACACTATCATGGTTTCCTTAAAGGCTTGGAACTTTTTATTTACCCTTTTGTGTTAAAAAAAACGGGGATTTAAATTTCCTGCTGTCTCCAATCAAAGTGTTCCTCAACTTATTTTACTTATATCAAAATAACAGTTATTACATAGCGTTATTTGGAAAAATGTCAAAAAACTACTCGTCTCACCGTTAGCGGTTATTTTGCTAAAAACGTTTATTTATTGTGATCACTACGTTAGAAATATCAGTTTGGTCAGATACAAAAGTTTATTTTCCTTACCTTTATATGCAACGACATGATATAGAAAAAAATGGAAGTTGACACTGACATTTCAATCTGTCAATGTCAACTGATTAACATGGCGGTACATTTACAATTGAAGTTGTTGATTTATATTATTTTAAGAACTTGTCATTGGAATTACACTAAAGCATACTTTTAATACATAAATAGGTAAATTCCTATTAGGTTTATGGATGGTTTCTCTTTAGCTATAACGCATGCTGTCCAAAATTTGACAAACATATTTTACGATGCCCAAGACAAAAAATGCTGCATTTTTTTCGATCTCTTCTATATCATGTCGCTTTTAAGTTTAAGAGTATAGTATTAATACCTACTATTTATAGAAGCACTTGGGGCCCATATTATATTAAAGTTAAACCTATGAGTAAAAGTTAAAAATGACCATTCTATGTGGTCGGAATACTTCGTTCGGAAGTCATTGGAAAACCGTTATTACCGGTTCAAATTCTGACCAGCAGATAATTTAAAATACATACATAATATATATGTTTCTATCGCTTTTTAAAATATATTTTATACATAATTTTTTGAAACTTTTCTCGCGTACTACATATTTCAAATTTTTAAGATAAATTCTAATTTATTTTCGAAATTAGGAATCAACTAGCCTATTTTTATTTACAGTTTTAGAATGAGAAGTCAATGCATCATGTTGGCAGTACTGACACCCTTATTAGTATTTAGTATAAATATAAATAAATATTTCAATAATATGAAACAGTTTTTCTTCTTTACAGGTTTGTGACTTCATATATATTTATTTACAGAGTACACTGCAAAATAGAGCACCTGACTCTTAGAACTTTTTGAAGAAAGATTGGTTTTATCAAATCCTAGTAAAAATAGATACAGACTTGACAATTTATATTAAATTACTACCTGCTACAAAACATTTTTATTTTTTTTACTATTTATGAAATATTCTTTGTCATATCTCACACAACTCCCTTCACTTAACAGAGCACGAAACACCGAGCAAGTGCGCATGATTTCTTAAAGAACATTGTGGAAGACACCGTTGAACAGTTACTTCATCCAAGGTAATGATAAAACCAATCTTTACAGATAAAACGTTCACAAATAGAAACGGGTATTTTGTAATAAATTCAAGATGGCGCATGTTACGCGCGCGTGTGATTGTTGGTAGTGACAGGCGGAGCAGCCTCGGCTTCAGCAGCTGCCGCTTCCTTTTTTAGTTTGCGGTATTTACCTGAAATCAATATAACTTATTTTAAACACACGATTCATTTTCAGTGTATTTCACATCGGGCGCCAATTGTGTATTGAAGCAATATTGGCGCCCTAACTGGGACCAAAATAACTGAATATATACTCACGTGAAGTCTTGACCATGATAACGCCCCACCATATAGACCAGCCCCAACCGACGAGACAGAACAGGACCGTGAATAGCTGCCCGCAACCCACTAGCAAGTTGATCACGAACGAGCCTAATGAATTACAGATTTATTATTAAGTGGCAAATAGATCCAGGTGTAAAGATAGTGGAACAAAACTGACCTATCCTATGTTTAGCTCCGTCATGAACACCGAACCTGGGAATGCCGAAGCACAAACAGAACATGCCGCTCAGTATGCTTCCTGTAAAGAGATATAAAGTCAAACATAAAATAGATATTCAATTAGATTTTCCATTAAATATTACATATGCGATACAACAAAAGATTAAAAAAAACTCTTATTACAGTTTTTGATAGTAAATACTTGCCCTAAACCTATGTAATGCAGTTTGGTTGATATTTATGTTGTAAATTATTAATGAAACAATCGTAATAAACGATTTGGACGCCTTCCAAAACAACTGGCTGATACTGGCTGGGGAGCCACAACTAGCCAATAGGGGAAACTAGAAACTCAAGGGCCCAAGCCATTGCCTAGCTAGGGCAAACTGTCTAGGACTCTAGGTCTCTAGGCTACACAAAAAGAGCTCACCGAGTCCAGGCACAACAATATTGCAGAGCAGACAGAAGTACGCGAGCACTATGGGCAGCACGGGGATGGCGCCGCGCATCACGCTCGTGTGCTCCACCAGAGAAGTGTCCAGCTTCTTCCTGGTGTCCTGCAGATCAATGAAGGTCTACGTCAGTATATAGCCGCTTTATGCAGAAATTTTACTCCAGTGTTTCGTTTCGCGACTCGATTGCGTCATCAGCTCCTGAAAGGCTTTTTCGTCTGCGTGAGAAACTGGTTGGGCATTCACAAAAAACATGGGTATAATGGCAGTAAATAATGTATACAGAGCACGCATGCAGAAGTTAATAGTAGATAATTTCCCATTGAAATCATACATACATAGTGAACAGTAAAATAATACTAGGGTCGTTTGATTGCTAGAGGGTAGATACTATGGGTACACTTGCTGCGATCCTGACTTATAACGTCTTATCCCCTCTATTTAAAGTCTATACACATTCCACATCTAGGCACAAAATAGTACTGACTAGTCTTTGGCACTCTTCGCCAGTACCGTACGTTCTTAAGAATAATTTCTATTTTGACAAATTATTACGTTTAGATTTTATAATTTGGCAGATAAGACGTGATTTTTAAAAAGAAACTCATCTATTAAACCGACTGGTATTGGAATATTAAAAGAGCCCTAAAACAGGAACACCTCCATACCCAGTACCTCACTCTCATGTTCAATATCCACATCCTTCTTCATGAAATCCTTAGTGATGACCACTCTGGACGACTTGCGAGATGGTCTCGGCGACGGATTAGGGGTAGGTCTGGCGGACGGCTGTAAAGATGGCCGCGGAGACGGGACCGGCGTGACAGCTAGCGTGGCCATCGTTATTTGAGGGTAGTTGCGATCTTTTGCGTATATTTGGCGCGGTAAACTGTACAAGTAGTTCTGAAGGCGCGGCGTTAGGTAAATGTTCTTCTGCATTTGTTTTAAACTACTTCTTTTTGAGTTGACTTTTATGTAGCGATGTTTCATGTTACTATGTTATATATATTATCATTATTGGTATTGTATTTTTTTTTATTGCACTGGTAATTTTTCAACGATTTCTTTCTTGTAACTTATTTACCACATTTTAAATAGGTCATATTTAAATTTTTTAGGTCACAAAGCGATTTTAAAACTATCACTTTTGGCAATACCAAAATAAAAATATTTAATTCCGTACAATAAATGCGTACAAGTTGGCAGTCAAATAGATACTGCCATTAAAATACGCTAATCATACATTTGATACGTCATTGATTTTTCGTCCTTTTGTTAGACAACTGACCTTGTTTGCACTAACCTATTTAGTAATAATAATGCTAAGTAACTTTTAATTATATAAACGTATGCTTATAGATTGAAATCATTGAAGAAAAGTCTACACGCAAAGAAATTAAAAAGTAAATAGGTATATTTTTAAACACGACTTAGCACGCAATAACATGTGGTTTTATATTATAATATACAATGAACAATAAGTTTCCTAAGTGTATTAATAGAAACTTAAATTATTTATGATCTTATAAAGTCCCACGGTGGGCGCCAGTTATTCTTATCTCGACAGCTTTATAAATATAACTTAATGTTTAATCGTAACAGTAGAAAAAGGAAATATTTTTTCGTTAAAGTAAGACTTAAGTCTTACTTTAATGAAAAAATATTTCCTTTAATAGTACAAATTTAACAACAAATAGTTTATACATTATTAAGGTAGTTATTTGATTCGGTTTATTCAATAAAATATGTATGTTGTGTCGAAGTACTAAAATACCGCGACAAATATTTTATAAATCCTATTGGTGTGTACCCAAACCGAGTGAAATCGTATTCTCAAGACTTAAATGTGTCAAAAAGTCATAAAAACAACGACATTATTCTGTTATCTAAAACAAAATGTAAATACCACTTCAATCTCTACAAAAAAAACTATGAAAATGTCCTTCAAACCTTGAATTTCGCACAAAACAAGTCTAAGTACATGTCCTTATAACCCAAACAAATTATTTTGCGATTTCCACGTATACGAAACACCTGCAATTATGGGAACAAACAAAGTTTTAATAGGACCAGCTTCTAGCAGACCTTGGGTCATATTTCTTGAAACACGCGTTACCTTTTGCGTGACCAGCCCGCCATTAGTAGCGGTCACTAGAAAATATGTATCGAGACTTGTTGGTTGCCTTTGGTATAAACAATTTACGAGTATACTTACTTACAGAGGATTTGTTTATGTAAAAATAGAATATAGTATACATTTTGTTTGACGACTTGTGGAAGTGGCACTTATTTGTCTCACCAGGAAATCTAATGTGATGGTAGTCATACAAAGACCAAAAATTATTTGGGTATGGATTAAATTACTCTATTAAATCATCTAGTTCAATAAAATGACGTAAATTTTGTCATAGGTAGGTATAATCAATTTTCTTGCGTCACTGGAAAAGCGAGCTTACGAAAGAACGAACCATCTATAGATGTATAGCTTGGTCCTATGTAACATAGGGCCATGAAAATATTATTTATTGTAATATAATATTATATATTACCTACAAAATCTTTTCACCTAGGATTCTATTGTTTTGGACTTCTCCATATTTTACATGTTAACTTCAAATCTCACATTCCTCCGTGCGTGCATCATTTATTTTATTTTATTTATCATACATCATCATTTGTACAGATATACACCCAATATAACAATGTAGCCACAGACAAAAATAAAGAATGATGTTTAAAAAGGTGTACCTACAAAGTTTTCCTTCCATATTTTCTTATGCAATAGTATGTATGGTGATTGGTGAGATAATGAAGACTCTAGATAAAAAAGCTCACCTCAGGCGGCAACGTGGGCGACATACTCTTGTTCTTGGAGAACATGCTCGTGCGCCGGCTGGAGGACTGGTCCGAATTCCGCCGACACATGCCGCGCAACCACGTGCACAGGCGGTTGTTGCAGCAACTGTTATAACAGCATTCATGTAACTTGATATAGCTGAAAAGCTAACTTGAACATGCTGCAATGTGGTGCAGCTTACTCTTGAAGATTGACGCAATAATGCCTTGAAGGCATTGTAACTTTTGATCATCTTACGGTTGTAAAAATGTGAACTTGTGGCTAGTTTAATGGGAATTAAGAGAACAATTGATAGAGCAAATGTTAAAAGTATAATAATTATTTGGCACGTAGACATTTAAGACTCATTAAACAAAAGTCTGCTAAAGATTAGTGTTTCTGAATGAGTGTGAATTCAATGTCTTCTCACCCACATACTTATAAAGTTATGAGCGAACGAAAAACTGTATTTTCTTGCCCTTCCAGTTTGCATGGCCAGAAGTACTGAACTAAGCGCCTGCAAAGAGTTCACACGAAAATGACACTAAAAGATATACAGCTAAGAGTGATTCTCACCTGGTGGGCGGCCGATCACTCAGTATACTGTCCCTCCTCTCGATCTGCCTCTTCTTTCTCCCGCAGCATCCAGTCTCCTCCGGCGCAGGCGACATGGACTCCGCGACGTTGCGTGGCATGGATCCTGTGTCCCCAACCCGCCGCCGACTCCCGCAGCACCCACAGAACACGTCGCGCAACTTGCGCTTGTGTTTCGTTTCGTTTTCGTATTCTATTGAGACCTGGGGATCAAAGATTTGTTTTTGGATTTCTGGAAAGTGTTCGACGGATTTCTTACATATGTGAAATTGTGAACTTGAAAAAATAGATTGCAATATCAATTTATAATGATCCATTTATAAATGGACAAAAGTTTATAATAAAGATTTTTCAAGTTTTTGTGTTAGAATGATGATTGAACCGAATTTATTTTAGCTTCTTTGATACTATTACTAAAAGTACATAAAGCAATATCATCGTATTTGCAACAGCAAAAAAATTAAGTATATTGTTCAGTACTTACTTTCCCAGCAGCTCTTTCCATATCCCTAATCTCTTGTTCAGCCTTCTCTTCGTCCACCTTCTTCTTACAGCAGTTCAGTTTATTCATCACTCCTTTCTTTCCCTCTTTTATGTCTTCCTTCATTTCCTTTTCTCCATCTTCTTCTCCCTTCGAGCAGCAGGTGCAGCACTTGGTTTTACACTTCTTCATCAGCCGTTGGCAGAAGTTGGGTTCTTTTGTTTTTTCTTCCGTTGGCTCTGGAGGTTCCACGGGCTCCTGTACTTCAGCGGATGGGGATTTCTCTTTGGCGTCTTTTTTGGTCCGCGCTGGTGGTTTAGGAGTTGTGCTCGTGCTTTGCGGTAATCTGGGGATCATATTGTTGATAAAAATTAAGATAAATATGATTGTGATGGTATACTGTTTGTTGCTTTTGTTCTAAGCGATACTTTTAATGATTCTTGATTTTCTTGATGCTTTTTGGCATATTTCTTAATAATTATCCCGCAGTCATCTTTGAAATGGTAGTTTAAAGGTTTCCAAAAATGCATAACTTGCATGAAATGTAGTTTCAGTATCGAATATGTAACAAAAAGGTTTAAGGAGTGTCCAGAAGATTTAAATATTTTCATAGCTTCCGTATTTAAAATAATTTAAAGGCCAATATTTTTCAAATAAAATTTCGACGTCTGTAAAGGTACCTTTATACTAAATTATCCTTGTTGTAACTCAGCTGAGTGTACGTGATTGTTGGTGATCAAAACAACTGTTGTCGTCTACAACAACGACAACAAATATCTGTTACTAGTGCAATGCCTTAGCCACAAGTGTTGTAGCTATTTGGCTTTATCTATTGTTGCTTATCCATTTGAAGCAACAGAGTGCATAGAGAAGTGTTTACAGTCCACTTGTTTTGGTACTTAGTGTTTGGGACACAAGTTGAACCAAGATGGCGTCGGCGCAGTGATCCATAGATGTAATATTATTATTTGTACGTCCATGAATGTTTCAGTATTTTACGCGTAGGTTAAATGATATTATTTCACTTCCTCACATAGGTAGGTACTTTAGTTTTCTTCTATGTATATCGAAGTTAATGCTATTTTGGTTTAACTTGCATACGAAACACTAAATTTAAACACACAACTACCCACATTCAAACAAAATGTTCGTTTCGAATAGTTCGATTGACGGTTTGATGCTTCGAAACAAAGTAATTTGTTTTTTATTTTTATTAATTAGTTTATTATTAAATACCAAAACAGTGGACTTTGTCAACGTAGCAGATCTATGGCGGCATGCTCACTTCTTCAACCCCTTTAATTTACCTTTGTAACATGGGTAGGCCGGGGATAAGAGGTAATCTAGAATCCAGGAAAAATATAAGGTCACTTTCTTATGGCAAAATAAAGACAAAATAGTAAAAATATCTAAGGTCCTTGGGGTTATTCCGTTGCCCTAGCTTTACACAGGACACACATGAAATAGGAAGCCTCTACCCTCAACTTCGGAGTTAAAAAGTGTCATATTATCTAGTTATGTCACTAAAAACATTCTGAATTAAGCACGCAATACTCTGATAAAAAAATTACTGTCCCCAATAGTTACTTTTATCAGCAAATATTATACCTACCCACATAAATCATATTCACCCCCGAATAACCCAATTCACCCCCATCAGATAGAAAATATACAATTTTTACAACTCTGTTATTACGTTCTCGTCCACCGGAAGTGGAGGCCTTGTTTCACGTGCCTATTTCCGGAGCGGAATGACGGGTAAATACTGCCAAGTGCCAACTTGACACATTAAACGATTTAATATTATAATATTAAATGAATTATTAATTAATTAACTGCTTTAGTTATTTTGTCGTGACTATAATATACCTAATATAGTCACAGACTATGAAGCAGTGTTAGCCGAGTCAAAGGTCGTAAGTCCAAACCCCGGCACTCACCAATGTCTTTTTGAATTTATGTGCGTACTATAAATTAGTTATCAGTTGCAAAAACGGTAAAGGAAGACATCGTGAGGAAACCGGCACACCTGAGAGATTTTTTAACGGTGTGTAAAGCTATTTCAGAGGCCTACAGGCGGTTTAAACTCTGACACCAGGTTGTTGATCAACCATACGATAAGAAGAAAAAAAGTCACAGACTACGGTTTTTTTTTTAAATGGATTCAGTTCACAGCAGAACTCTTCTTTGTGCCCGGTTGATGTCTATAGGCTCGCCACCTATTACATTGATACCAATAACATAACGCGGTTAAACGTGGGTGTAGTAGGTAGGTACTATACACTTCTGTCTACCCCTTCGGGAAACATAGGCGAGATGTTATTGTAGATTTCTAGATTCAGTCCGCGACTTCTGTGTAGAAAATTTTATACTAAAACAATATTTATTTGTAGGTGTGAAAAAAATTACAATAAATTTAGCACGTGCGATATACTGAAACTAGTTTAATAATTATTGAAATAAGTATTAAGGGACTAGGTACTGTACAATCAATTGCCACTAATTAAAGTATTTAAGGGAAATCATGATGAAGTCTGATGAATATATTTGGTCCAAAATTACTTTTATAATTCCTCAAAGTATGGACAGTATTGCACGAAATGAGTTTTAAATCTACCAAACGAATCTAGTTCAGAGTTACCTATAATTAAAAAGTATTTTCCTAACCTATAAACATAGGAAATGTTTGTTTCTTTTGAATAAATAATATGTTGGCTTTACCTATTTTCCTCGCCGTACCTCTTCGGCAGCAGTTCATTTGGCAAAATATACACTGTTCTGTTATGAATCATTATAATTATCAATATAACCTCAAAACTCTACAAAAAACCCGATCAAAATGAACGAAACATTGATTGGAAGCACAATTTAGAAAAAGAATAAACTAGGCCAATGTGAAACGTCACTCAACCATTTTAACATTCGAAATTCAAACATTTCGCGCCCAAACGTAATCCACAGACACTGTTATTGTTTTGAAGCAAAGGAAACACGATTTAGAGCCACATCTTCGTATTGTTTATGATTATTTTCCCGCCATTTGGAGGGCGGGTGTGGCGTTCGACGCTCTAGGGCGAACTAGGGGGTTGAACCGTTCGTTAAGGGCTGGTTTAGTATCGAATGCCAAGAATTACGTGTCGGTCGTGGCGTGTACAGACGTAATGAGCCTTGGACACAAAGAATGTAAGAAAGTGGACCTTTGAATAAAGTTATAGGTTCTGTAGTTGACTCATTTATTTACTTTTGAGTTAGCACGGTTGGCCTTATTCTAGCGGATTTTTTTAACTTCTTAAAAGATCTTGTGGTTAGTCTTAATATAATTAGGCCTTAAAACCTGTTAATTAGTGAAAAACTAACAACTTACAAGTGACCTAATTTCTTCATTTGTAACTGGCGTAGAATTACCTTATGACTAAAATGCGTTCGGATGGACCTATGCCGTAGAAAGTATATCAAGCCAACATAGTACATACACATAGGAAAAGTGAATAATAGTTATAGCAGGAAAACAACAAAAAAGTCATACACTTTTGCACAATTTTAACAATAATTAAACAGAAAACTTCAATTTATCAAAATAATCAACAATAATAATTGTTGAATAATAATAAGCATGTTGTAGATACCTAAATCAAAGCATTTCTGTCTACCTCCTGGGCGATACAGGCGTAATAATAGACATTAAAAATCTAATTCTAACCAGTGCCGTGTCACTAGACTGCTAGAATAATGACAAAACATAATTCGAAGACATTTTTTCGATTCACTGCATTAAACGTCATTGCATGCAAAATACAATATGGCGGACTGTAAAATCTACACTACACTGTGCAAACAGAAACGAGATTTGTATCTTTAATTTACGGTTTTACCATGATTTTTATTCAGAAAAACAACCCTGTTAAGTTAATTGTTAATAACGTTTTTTATGCACCTATATTATAGTAGGGAGTTCGTTGACCTTAAATTGCGCTGCTAAAAATGGTCAAAATAAATGAAGAATGATTTTTGTAGGTTGCCCTAATGAGGGAATAAAGTAAACGATAGGTTGATGAAGAGAAATGAAGTGCAGAAGCGTTGGTTGTCTCAAAACTGTGTTTGTGTACGTACCTACGAAAGTTTTATTTATAAGAGTAGGTACTTAGCTTGGCCCAACAGTTGAATCAATAATTTAGCCGAAAGTTTGGCCAAGAATTGATGAACTTGGTTCAATGGTTGTGTTTTAATCTCTTATTGAATGTGGAGCAAATTTTGGGGAGAAGATGACTAGTGGCTTATTGAATAGTTAGGTACAATTTGTTGAATAGTTGCTTCAAAGTTTGGTGAATAATTAGGCTAAACATTAGTGAATAGTTCAGCAATAGTTTGGCTCAAACATTTGTGAACAACACCGCCAAATTTCGGTAAATCGTTGGGTCAAACATTGGCCATATTATCTGGCTAATATTTATTTAGTAACTTAAACTAAGCTGCCAAGGCACGACCGAGCGCATCGGGTGTCTGTTAAAACACTGCGCATGTCTCCCGCCTAGTTGTCAACTTTTTACCATCACTTTGAAATGCTTCAGCGTCACTACACCATATAAAACAGTACTGGCAACCTTCCAACAATGAAGATTCGTCCTTTTCATCGCAAGCAAATTTCTAGTGTTTGGATAGAATTTAACTTTATGTCAAGTTCGTTAATTATTATTGCATATCTACAAAATTATATACCAATATATAACATTTAAAGACACGGTGGCTGGCAGATGCTTGAAGTACATCCAAATCTCGCCGGTTTTGTTGTAAAGGTTATAGAGGGCGAGCCAATTGCCATCAACCGGGCACAAACCCAGACTCCGTGCCGCTACTGAGAATTACCCTAAAACGCAAAAGCACTTTTCCAGACTCTAGATTCGATCTTAGGACCTCATGCTCAGCAGTCGTACTTAGCGACCACTATACTAACGAGGCAATATTTTTTATAAAACCTGTCATAATGGTCTGCAAACGCCAAACAGTGAGCTAGCGTGATGATCAATGCCCATTTACACACTGAGAAGTGTTCCCAAACAGATTGAATGATCATTGACCACCACGCTTGTTTACTCCATCTCAAGTCTAGACCCTAAGTTTGACTCATAATTACCGAATTTCAGTCACGGTTGCCGATCTTAACTAAGCCAAGCTGAATAAACTATGCAGGGGATATTACAGAGCACAAGTATGCGCGCAAACCTAATTTCACTCTCTATTCCCTCACACTCATAGTCCAGTGGGATGGTAGACCTACACGACTGGACGGAGATCAGGCGCAGGACCAACAGCTTAACATGCCTTTGGAAACACGTAGAACTCTCTACATATGAAAACGGTCATCCATCACGAGACTTACCGGGGCGAGCATTGCTTAATCTGACAGATCGACTGTTCTGCGCGTTAGCTAGGCTTCAAACCCTACAATGACTCAGGGTCATAGGGTCCTTGCTGCCCTAAGGTCTAAAGCTAACGTCCTAAGTGTCAACCAGTCGGTGACCCCACAGATGTTTGTCAGAGCTTGTTGCTTTAGTATGATTCATTTATAATTCTCTTTATAGTAAAGGTCAGACGCCACTGTAAACAATATGCTGGAAAAGCGTGAAAATAATATGAAGGTGATTCAGATTACTTTTTGTTTAGAAGCATGGAAAACCCATGACCTTCTTGTAATTGCAAGTGCGCTAATTTTGAGCAGTCTTAAATCTAATCTAATCTGTGGGTAGCAGATCCACATTCTATAATGCTAAGACCCATAAGCTTATAGCCAATTTTCGGGCATAGCATGATGCCAAAAAATCATACAATCACTTTGGTTCTTGCCTACGTTTGAACCTTCGACTTTGTGCGAACGAATTTGACCCGTCATCATCATAATCAGCCGATAGACGTCTACTGTTGAACAAAGGCCTCCCCCTTTTAGAAGGCGGGGGCGGGGGAGATTCCATAATCCTCACGCTTGGCAAGTGGTTTGGGGTCAAGTTACAGAAGACGCTGCTGCCCATCTTCTCGATTTTCCGTTAGTCGCCTCTTACGACACCCACGGTAGGAACGGGGGTGGTCAATTCTAGGCTGGATACCGCACGACACGCATCACATCGAAACAATCAATGAAATGTATTGGGTATGTAATACCCACAATCCCACATATTCTGATATAGTTAAAGTATGCTAATATAATTACTATACGTCGTTAGAGCGATAATTAGTATTGACGTAATGATATAATTATGAGGATAGCCTATTATTATATAGGTACACTTACACGTCTCTATGTCATTCACGCCATAACAAAAGGGAGATTTTTCCCATAATTGCAATTTCGTTGTAACTTGTATCGTTAAATTATCTTAAGCGGCGATCGTGGGTACCACACATGGGACTTTTACATGAGTTCACCATCGTGTTGACATAGCGTATGGTTTTAACTCATTCTTGTAGATATTTTCACTGAGTTAGAAATCAGAAAAGTACCTTTGTTGATATTTGAATAAGACGAAACCACACCTCTCTTTGTTTTGAGGATGCATTTTAAAGACACGAAATATCACATATATAAACACTAAGATTCGTGACAATATTGACACGACACGATGGCTCAGTTGGTTAGAGCAGCGCCACGGTACGGCAAAGGTCGCAAGTTCAAGTGCTGCTAGTGTCCATCATTTTTCAAGTTTCCTTTATCAATTTAATTTTTTTTTTGCATAATTATTTTCAGTTTATCATATGGAATAATTACTGCTGCACAAGAATAATAAAATTTATTATATCAAATTGGCAACCTACACCAGTTTTACAACGGATCGGAAAAGGCCCTTTATGATAGTTTATATTCATAAGAGTTTCTTTCACTTTCCTTAGGCATAAACCATTATGAAAATGATTATAATTACCTGAAAATTACATTAATAAAAGTGGGTTTTATAAATTAAATTTCCATTACACTAGTAGCTATTAAAAAGAAACTAATAACAACCCTTAATTAAGTTTCTGAATACATTAATTTGATTTCTAAGAAAGTCTAATGTTATCAACGAATAAAAGCAGCATTGTACAACGTACAAAGCGAATAGCTCGTCACCTATTGATTACCAAAACAATAGCTGATTGGATTATACAAGTTATTACACTTTCATGCATTGACTAGTATTACTCGATGCACGAAATGTGTATTATGTATTACTTAAGTATTCATTAACGCAGTTGATTGACCTCTGCGAAACAGGTTCAGTTTACTTGCTGATTTTCAAGATTGAGCCTTTTTAGCATTATAAGAAGTACCTACTTAAACGTACATATATGTACATTCTCTTTCTTAATCAATCATTCAATATTTCATCTTTCCCGTTCTAGAGGTCTTTAAGTAATGAATGTTCAGCTGGTACTATTTTAAACCACATAATAAAAGACTTTTTATATGTATCTATAGTATTATACATACAGTTATGCCTGTTTCCCAGCTGGGTACCTAGGCAGATTTCAATTCTATCCTGACTTACTTATTTATTGTCATTGTAATAATTGAATCATCTAAATAAACAAATATTTCTATTAGTTTCCTAGTCAGATGAGATTTTATAAATACATAACAGTATAGTTCCATATATTAAAGTGAATGAATGACATGTTAAACATCTTAATACCATATTTAGTTTAATCAACTTACACAAAACATTTAGTTAGCTATACTCTCCAGCACTACTTGAAAGAAACCGCAACGCTAATCTACATGTAAGATAATGTTATGCCCAAATTTTTGTGCCCCGTAACTCGTCACTTCAATAGGGCTGGCAAAGTTTAATGTCTCGTAATTTTTTACGCAACGGAAATTAAAGGTATATAGGTTAAAGTAGTTGTTGTTATCGAGAACGCGGCAACCTTGGCTGTTGAACTGGTGGGTACGAGATTGAGGTCATTAGGAAGGTTTAGGTACGAAAAGAATTGTTGGGATTTGGGAAATGCCGTTCTTTGTTTGTTTCTGTTAAAAGAGTACTTATGATATAATGTTTTTGTGTAATACTTAATGCAGTAATAGTTTAGGGACTTGGAGTGAAAATTTAAAAGAGATAGGAGTGAAATTTACCAAGTAAACGTTCTACGAAAAACAAATTTAGTTTAGTAAGGGAACAGTACAAAAAAATATTTTTAACTGTTATCTAGATAAACTAATTTCGGATTTGAATAAGTCAGTTAAAGTTAGCAATTTGTTTACAAATCAGACTATTACAATCGTATTATTGTAATTAATGCATGTTTTTTGTAATATCTCACCAATGTTTAATTTAACCATACAATATTAATTAGTAAAATATGCTAACTGAAATAGCCAATTAACTGAACGTATATTTACGATACGATTTCACTGACCCGCAAACATTTTTAAACCCAAAATGTCCAGCAATATATCTGTGAATTCGTCAAGCTACAGCCCTGCCGGGCCCCGTATGCTAATAAGCTTGGTGGTCACGCCACGCGGTCGATACTGAACCTCGTTACCGCATACTGACCCCTCGATACGAGCATCATTGCATGGAGTCTTCTAAGACGCGCCTGAGACCAGAGTTATGGGTTTCTGTGTATATGAAGACTATTGTGCTATCTATATCTAAGATACTATCTTGTGTATTAATATTATTAAGACGTATGTACATTTTGATGTAAGAGGTAATTTGAATTTTGGAAATCTTACGAATCTATCCATCCGATTTCCAATTTTACATAGGCTACTTTATTAATCCCGGACATATAATTTTATCCCCTTATTTTTAAGTACAGATATAGAAAAAAATAATTATCTACACAATTTTCATCTTTAAAACCGGCCAAGTGCAAGTCTTGTCGCTGTAAGTTTCGCTACGAGAAACGTCATAGTCTACTTGGAGTTAGGTCTGTTTATTAAATGCTTTTGACAGACATGAACTATGTGTGCAATGTAGATTCAGTGAGAAATATTTGCTAATTAATATTTACATGTACCCTGTGCAAATACACAAAAAGTAAAATTTTTGATTTTTGCTACTACCAATAACGCACCAATGCTTAGTGTAAAGCGGCAATTAGCTTCCGCCTTTTTTAATATAAAAATAATAAAAAGTTATCTAATTAAACATTACAAATTCTCCCAGATGACTTACTTACTTGTCCCAGAAGCTTAGGTATAGTTTATATAATTACCAATGAAAATTAATTACTATTCAAATCATTCTGATAGATTTCACAAGGGACCTCAGAGAAAGTAGAAAGCTATTTATAATGCCTGCGGGAATATTATGGTTTTACTTTCGATTTTGCTACGTTTATGATTGGAAATTATGGATCCTCCAAAGCAAGATATTTTCTTTTCAATTAGAGACACTTAAAAGTGTCTTTTGAGTACTCATAAATGCCTAAAATGAAATTTATATTCGACTATGCATTTATTTTGATAAAATAATTAAGTGATTTAGCTGAACAGCAGCCAGTGTATTATTTATTACCACTAATAAACCTTGCATTGATTGATCAGTTAAGTTTTTTCAACAGCCTGGCGTTTCAGTCTAGTGAAAAAGATAGGCTAATAGACACTATAAATTGATTAAAGAATTTAATAATAATATAGTGACTATGGCTACGTCAATGATAATATAATTTATTTAAATAATAGTAAATTTCCTAGAGAATCAATAGCAACATAGGTATCTAGAAAATAATTACTGTAAAGGAAAATATTAAAGCAACTTACCCGCCGTTGCTTTGAGCAGATTTGTCTGATCCATTTCCATCAGCTAACTTTTTCATAACCGCCATTTTGTCAACGCCCGGTGTAGACACATTAGAACTCTGCACTTCGACCTCCCCTTCACCCTTCACAAGCGTTTCATTAATTTTCTCAGATATCTCTGCACCCCCATTTTTCTTTTTCTCATTAACCACCGTCACTATTGGTTCTATATCTTTCTTCACTTCTGCAATCTTTTTAGGGATATCTTTTACCTTTTCTGGCACTTCTTTAGGCTCCTCAACTGGGGTTATTATGCTGTCGACGATTTTCGTTACTTCTGACCGTATTTCTTCTGTCATTTTTTCGTTTTGTTTGACAACTTGGTCTTTTATGTCAACAAGTTTATTCGCTGCTTCTTCTTTTGCCTCTATCGCGTCAGCTTTGGCCTTATCAGCTTCGTCTTTAATTGCATTTTTGAGTTCTCTAGATTTAGCTGAAGCTGTTAGTATATTTTCTGTTGAAACTTCAGGTTCTTTTAAAATGGCCTCTATTTTTTGCTTTGCTCGTTCGACTTGAGGATTATTGTACGGTGGTTGTAAAAGCCTCAGTCTTATTTGATCTTCTGTATATACTATAGGCCTTTCGTGATTATTTTTGTTGTGTCTAGGCGGCCGTTTTTCCTCAATTTTCTCTTTTTCTTCTGCAGCTTCTTTGTGTTCAGGTTTTTTAACTGGTTTAGTTACTTCTTTTTCCTTTTCTTTTTCATGATCTTTTGATTCTTCTTTACCTACAAGAGAATCTTTGGAGCTCAATCTTTCAAAAATGCCCTTTTCTCTAGCCTTTTCAAACGCTGCTGGTAGTTGATTAGTGACTGTAGCTACAACGTTCAACGGTTGAGAAGTTATAGCAGCTGTAGTCATCGATACGATGTTTTTCTTAGTCATAATAACAAGTTCACCTTTTTCGTTCGTTATTTTATCGTATTGCGTCTCATTGTCTTGTTTCGTTACATTGTCTGAGTCAGTCATTGAATCTGTATTCTTTGTATTTGTTGTTTTATCTTTAAGTTTTCCAGATTCTTTCTTTCCTGTCGGTGTCTTCTTTGTTTCTTTGACTGAATCTTTTCTGGCACCGACTTCATTTATTTTACCCGTAGATTGCGCTTTTTCCGTCAAGTCCTTTTTACTGTTATTTTTCTTCAGAGGTGGTTTGTCAGACAAAGTCTTCGTACTGGGCGTCCGTGTCAGACTTTTCATACTGTTTGTTCGATTCATTGGCTTTTTAGGTTCTGGTTTACTATTGACGGTTGGTTTTTGAGTCGTCTTGGTACTTGCTGCTCTAGTTACTGGTTTGGTTGGAGCCTTGCTCACAGGTTTAGTTTTACGTTTCTCAGGGCTAGGGTCTCTACTAATAGCTCTGCTAGGCTGTCTAGAATTCAATCTAGATGTAGCAGGGGTGTTGCCAGCAGTTTTCACCGTTTTCCTCGGTACTGGTGTAGGTTTGCCAGTCGTTCTAGCTGACCCCGGTTTTAAATCATCCGTGGGACTTTTGTTTGGAGTCCCAACTATAGGAGACAATCGTTTAGCATTGATAGCTTTATTTGAAGGCGGTGGGCCTCCCCTGCCAGGAGATATGGGAGGCTTTCCTCTTATATGAGCTGGAGATATGTCCAGGTGCTGAGTGCTTTTGCTAGTCCTTTTATCATGAACCTGACTCCCAATCTTGATGGTCTCGTGAATGCTACTCGTACTATTCGATATGAATCTTTGATTTCTATTCAGATTGTTTTCGAGAGGTCGTCGAGACATTGACCCTTCTCTTCGGCTGCTGCTCCGGTTCGGTGAGACAGAGCTTTGTCGTTTAGGTATCTTGGAATGTTTAGGGGATCCATTATTAGATTGAGGTTGAGATTTTGAGATCGCTCTCATGCGGGAAGTGTGTGTTACAGGTTTCCTAATCCCATCATCTGGATTTACAAACTCCCGACTATGAGCTGGAATGTTTTCGTAATGTATTATCGCTGAAGGAGAGTTATCCCTAGACTTTAAATTTATTTTGACAGGAGAATTGCTCCTAGAGTTATTCCTTGATGTAATCTGACTCTTTGATCCAGATTTACTTTTATCAAGAAGTCCCATTTCTTTGAGTATTGCTTCTTCTTCTTCTACCCTCTTCTGTTCTGCCTCCGCTTCATGTTTTTCTCTATTCAGCTCACTGATTTCTCTTACTTCTTCTATATTTTCTTTTAGGAAGTTTCTAGGAGAGTGTGGTCTAGGCAGTGTGTGTATAATGGGTAGCGGCAGGGTGGCAGTTTGAGCCATCTTGTCTATCCTGGATAAGGAGTTGGTTCTTCTCCTGGGCGGTGAGTTTGATCTGGAGTTGGCAGCTGAAGTCTTTGGGGTGTTGTGGCGTGATGTCTCTTCCCGGAAACCACGACCTGGAGAAAGAGATTCAAATTAAGTATTTTTCCCGTATTTTTTTCATATAAATGTTTTGACATAAAGCAGAGATATGACTGAGTTGGCAATAACAGATTCCAACAGATAATACCTGACGTCACCCTTAAAACGTTAATACTAAATGGGCACTTAAAATTTGATAGTTGCGAGCAGTGACACGAAAGCTCACATAACAGAGCTGCGCCACGGATCGGCGATTGTCGCGGATTCGGGTCCCGCTCGTGTCTATCATTTTTAAATTTCTTTTATCAATTTAGAGATAAGTATAAGACTTAAACCACAGTAATCAGTAGCAAACATACATAATTTAATTGTTGTTACATCGTGTTCTGGCCTTGTCTTTTACATGCAATTCTGCATATCCGAAGGTTGTCTGTGAATTAACATGTCTGTAAGCCGTGATACAAGAAATATTGCACTGTTTTTTTAAAGATGGAGCTATAAAGCAAGTTTACAAAGCATAACATCACGCCTGTAACATGCATACTACGTTAGTACTAACATTAACATAGTATACCAGGCATAAATTGGCACAAATCAAGAGAATTATCCAATGATAATACTAGGATACAGGACCCAGGAATGTAACCTGAGATTTCACGCTCAGCAGTCGCACTTTGCGACCACTAGACTAACAAGGCAATTGGAAAATTCTTTTATATTTGGGAGTGTGTTTTCAGTTTAATGTCGGGCCAGAACAAAACCTCCCCATTTCGTCCCGTGGGTGTCGTAGGAGATGACTAAGGGAAAAGATGGTCAGAAGATGGGCAGCAGCGTCTTCTATAACTCCACCACAAATACTGCGATCTCCAAGCCGCTTGCCAAGCGTGGGGATTATGGCAACCTCCACCCCTTTAAGGGGGAAGATTTTGTTCAACAGTGGATGTCTTCCGAATGATAATGATTTATTCAGTTTGGGACCATATTATAGATGAGGCGGTTCGTAATTATATTGAATGTTGTTTTTTTTTATTATGACTGTTTGGTGAAGCCTACCTCTGAAGGGCGAGACCCTCCGTGTTCTGATGTCGACGGGCAGGGAGCGCGGGCTCGAGGGCCGGGACAACGGCGCCTCCGCGAGGATCGCGAACGAAGACTCCTTCTTTCTCTTCGACGTTGGCAACGCGCTGTGGATGAAGAAATTATACCATAAGATTTTTCTTAAAAAAAACACGTCGCCCCACACTAGGAATTTCTCCGGTAACGTGGGTGCGTTTCATAAATATGAAATTATCACATTTCCAAATACCCAGACCCGGGACAAACATCTGCGGATCACACAAAATTATGTTCCCTGCGGTAATTGAACCCGCAACCCCTATCGCAGCAGTCCATTCGTTTAGCCACTGCGCTAATCGTTCCATAGAATAGAAATCTTTATTTTAAGCACAAGACTCATAAATGATTCTTATACTAATAAAATCATACAATATTTATAATAATATATATTAAAAATGTTTTTACGATGCGACCGTGGAAATATTTTTTCCGACTTTTCCGGGTTAAAAGCTATGTCCATCCTTAAGGTCCATTCTAAATATTGAGGATCTGAGGATTACGTCTTTTTGATGCATGTTATTTAATTTCTCTTTATGCGTTGTTTTATTGTCGTTTAAAGTCAGAATTCCGAATTATTTTAGCTTTTGCCCGCGGCTTCGCTATTGAAAACCCATTAGAAGGTTGAATAAAAAGTACCTAGTATATGTCCTTTCTCGGGTCTTAAACTTTTTACATGCCAAATTTCATCAAAATCCGTCCAGCGGTTTAATCGTGAAGGTGTAACAGACAGACAGAGTTACTTTCACATTTATAATATTAGTATGGATTATTACTAATACCAGCCGCTTGCAGCTTAGACTACAAAAATGTATCAACTCATCTAGCATTCAATATAATACCTAAGACTCCAATCTATCGTCAACCACTCCTTTTCATGTCGTTATTGGCATGACACAGTGGCTCTTCAACACAATGAAGAAATGTATCATAAAAAATGCTGGAAATCCAGCAGACGGCATAACAACGTTACTTTTGTAAGACCGACCTTGCGTTTACGTCAACACAACTGGACCGGTGATAATTAGGTCTTTGCAAGTTTACTTTTTAGGGTCCCGTATCTTTACTTTAACCCCTGATTTTGTTACGACATTTATTTTCAGAGTTACGAAATGCAGATGCTATGTAGACCGGGTGCTGGAGGGAGTTGAATGTGCAAAATATGAGTTGATCAGCTATAAGTACCAGTAATCATAAGAATTGATACTTTCGCTAAAACAAACATAAAAATGTCTCCATAGACTTTGTTCAATTGATATGCTTACTTGATATTTCGTTAAAAATCCCTATGGATAGGCTTAAAAAAAAAATTACCACCAATCTTCACGGCAACATCTAGAATCTTAATCGGCAGGCTTTTCCGAGCTTAAAACAACTGACAGAATGCGCTCCTATTTTGCAAACTCAGGTGCCTAATAGTATTGTTTAATCGTGGCAACGCAATAGGTAGAGTAGGGAGTTGGGGAAAATGGCAATACACTCGCCATGGCTACGGAATAGGTATAGGAAACTATAGTATATAAATGGCAATAGACTCTTCAAGGCTACGGAATAGGTATGGGATAAAAATAGCAACGGACTCTTTTAGTTGCATAAATATATAAAACATATTTTTCCAATTCATAAATGAAATACACCGTGTTAAAAATTCAAAGACAAAGATTTAAATCCTTTAAAATGTTGCATACGGAACCACAGAACTCATTACCCTCGCACTTATACTATACTTATTTTTTTTTATTATCTATTGTTGTAGTGTATGATTTAACAGTCGATAGCAACGGGTGCAGTTTAAAGTAACAGCCGAAGTGTCCAGTTAATTGTTTTATCGACGGCTAACTCACTTAACGATTACCAAACGTTCAAGAGGTGTGGACGCATACATAAATTATTTTCACGCTTGTCGGAATTAAATGCTAAGTGTCTATATTATAAAGGAAATTTGTAAAATAATGGACACGAGCGGGACATGAACCCGGGACCCAGTATATTACCCATATTTGCAAAATAAATGTCTATTATATTACACGACTGCCCAAAAAAAGGAGTGTAATGTTTTCAGGGTTTATGTATGTATATGAGTTACTTTATTCCACCATAACTGCTGAATGCCTGAACCGATTTTGATGTTTGGAGTGTCGTTAGAATCCTTAAACCATCGCGAGTAACATAGGCTATAATAAAATGAAACAAATAAAACAATATATTTAAAAAACACCACTGCCATGACAAAAATCGAACTAAAAAGTGAAAAACAATTTCCATCGCAGTCGGGGGACCGTTCTGTGGAACACTGTCTTATCTAAGAGGTACCCGGACTGCGATGAAACTTGTTTTTCACTTTTTAGTTCGTTTTTTGTCATGGCAGTCGTGTTTTTTAACTATATTTTTTTATTCTATTCTATTCCTTCGCCGCGTACCGTGGCGCAGCTTCAACCAACTGAGCTATCGTGTCGCTGCTCGCACCCATCGAATTTCAAGTTCCCTTTTAGTATTAACGTCTTATGGATGATAAGTGTCTTTTAGTAGACTGCCTCGTTGGTCTACTGGTCGCTAAGCGTGTCTGCTGAGCATGAGGTCCTGGGTTTGAATCCCGGGTCGGGCAAAGTGTTATTGGGTTTTTCCATTAGGCAATTCCGAGTAGCAGGACGGAGTCTGGATTTGTTCCCGGTTTATGGCAATAGGCTCGCCCCTTATTACATTGGGACCCATAATAGTCATGGCGAAATGCAGTTATACTATATACGTAAACCTCTGCCAACCCCTTCGGGGAATACAGTCGTGATGTTATTTAAGTGATGTACTTATTTATTGAATAAGCCTAGACTCTGACTAGGATAAGGCGACAGTGGCTGATGTCTGATCAGAAAGTCTCAAAGACCGGCTATCCTCATCCCACAGCCACGGCGGCATCAGCAGCGGTCACGGTCGACGTGTCGCGCAAAGTGGTGTGACACGAGCGTATTGTTCTAGTACGCAACCATACTTTCCCCGGATACGCGCCGCTTGCCAGGAGCGGGCTAAGTCCGGGGAGACAGCGGACAGGGAACCCGGAGAGACTGGGCTAGGGTGTCTGCTTTTTAGTCTCGTGTAGTTCCCGAACGAAATAGTTCGTAAAACCGCGCCCATAAACGAACTACGCGAAGTAATTCTCTGATCTCTCGCTCTTAAGCTCTTTAGTTCGTTTGATGCGCGTCGAAAGTAAAGGTAAAAATATAAAATGTAACAAAAAATCGAACGAATGAGCGAGCGATCTGCCTTCCTCTGATCCGAGCTGGGAGTCGAAAAACTAGAAGAGCGAATTAGTATGTTTAGGATATATAGGCGGCGAACTAGACTGACTGAAACTGACTGATCTCTGTCGTGAACTACTACGCTTAAGTCTAAGTGCTTTTAGCAATAAGACTGCCATTTGAACAGTTAGCCTGTGTATTTATTTGTTTCTTACTGGGTAATCGAGGGTCTCGTAGACACATAGCTACCGGACAGATGAGTCAATCTGCAAGGTTAAGCAGCGGTAAGGATAGATAGCAAAGTGGTTCAATCAAATTCAATCATTCAATCAGTTGCTAAAAACGGTGAAGGAAAACATCGTAAGTGAACCGGCTAACCTGAGAGATTTTTCAACGGTGTGTAAAGCCATGTCTGAGGCCTACAGGCGGTTTAAACTTTGACCATACCAGGTTGTTCATCAACCATACGATAAGAAGAGCTCTATAATTTCTTTCTTTCCTACTGCGTGCTACACTACTTCAACCGCTCAGCTCACAGCTTGAACCCTCCGACCACACGCACTTTGTCTAAACAGCGTACATCGTAGGGTAATTACACCATGCGCGTGCGACGATGTGTTTCACGCACTGCGCACTAGGGTGCTACCCACTACACTGTTGCTAGCAATAATATATTATATAAAGGTGGTAGTAACTAGCAATTGTGCCGGATAACTGGCAATAGACTCGCCCCTATTACGTGAATATGCCATTTAAACTGGTTGGTAAAATGTGGGTGTGTAGGTAATAGGTATCACTCTTCTGCCTATCCACTTTGAAAATACAGGTGTAATGGTTTGTTATTAGATATATTGACGACCGATTGGCGCAGTGGCTAAGCGATTCGACTTCTGCGCTAAGGGTTGCGGGTTCGATCGCATGGGACAAAAATTTGTGTGACTCACAGATGTTTGTCTCCAGTCTTGGTGTGTGTATGTGATATTTCTTGTTTGTGGAACGCACCCACAATACAGGAGAAATTTCCAAGTGTGGGGCGACGTTTAAAAAAAAAACAACTACATATATGTATAATTATGTATACCTATGCCTGTAATCTTTGAAGGGATAGGTAAAAATGATGTTTTTATTAATCTAAAGGTTTTCGAGTACAATTTAATTTCATAATCGTGAACTCATAGACACGTTAATTACACGTATCGTAGTTAAACGGCATAATTTTTTTTTATCTACGAATAGTCGACGAATTCTCGCCAGCGCTATGAATGTCATCTGTATCGTGGGTGCGGTTCACAAACATGAAATATCACATACACAAATACCCAGACTCGGGACAAACATCTGCGGATTGCACAATTTTTGTCTAATCGAATATGAACCCGCAACGTTTAACGCAGCAGTCTAATCGAGGATTACAAGTGATATTTCCTTTCAAAAACAATAATAAATTAACACAAACAGTACTGTAACAGCCATACATTAGCTATATCTAACATTAGAAGAACTTTCTTTACGCCGCAAATTGTCTGCCGACCACAGAGAGCGCATAGCGTGATGGTACACCGCAAACGTTTAAGTTGTCCAATTGATAGTGAAATTTAATGTACAGTGAAAATACTATGAAAACCATACTAGTATCCGTTCTGACCTAATAAATACTCTAGTATTTTGTTACTAATATTGGCTGATATCAGACGTTATTCGTACGGCAATAGGCTCGCCCCCTATTACTTTGGGACCTATAACATAACTGGCGAAATGTGGGTGTACTATACTGTTTTTATATTATGTATAGATTAATGGACTGCCTTGTTAGTCTAGTGGTTGCTATGCACGACTACTGAGCATGAGGTCCTAGGTTCAAATCCCGGGTCGGGCACAGTGTTACTGGATTTTCCATTAAGTATTTCTCAGTAGCAGCACGAATTTCTGCCCGGTTGATGGCAATAGGCTCGCCCCCTATTACATTGGTACCTGTAACATAGCTGGCAAAACGTGGGTCTCCGGTCGTGTCGGTCTACCGTCCCATCGGACTATGAGAGCGAGCAAATATGGCGTGCACCTGTGTTTGCGCATATACTTGTGCACTAGTATCTCCTGCGTAGTTGGCTAGTCTCAGATGAGATAGGACGCTGTGCCCGAAATTCGATCAGGATAAAGAACACACACCTCTCGTAGACCTCTGCCTACCGCTTTGGGGAATACAGGCGTGATGTTATGATATGTAATAATAATAATAGTCTCCTGACCGAATTTCGAACCCGGCGGCCGATCTCATCTTAGACCAGCCGACTACGCAGGAGATATTACACTGCACAAGTATGCGCGCAGACACAGGTGCACTCCCTATTCCCTCACTCTCATAGTCCTATGAGACGGTAGACCGACACGACGGGAGAAAAATCAGGCGCAGGACCAACGGCTTAATGTGCCACATGTTCTCGACATGTTAAAACGGTCACCCATCACAAGACTGAACGCGGCGAGCACGGCTTTACCTCGCAAATCGATTGATCTGCGCGGTAGCCACGTAGCTACGAGCCCTCTATGTGTAGGTAGTATGGAAGTACGAATTGACACATTAAAAGCATTCAAGGCCACGAAGCCTAGTAAACATGAATGCCCATTAAGACATCCGCTAATTACATGCGTGCTTACCCAACATCGGAGTTTGAACAATAGGTTTAGAGATCCGTAGGAGAATGGTGGGATGATGCGCGGTGCCGTACGTGTTGCAGCCGGTGAGTCAGAGGTTGATGACTTGAGTGAAGCGGGATCAATGTGTGGGTAGAAGACGAAAATAGACAAGCTTTTGTTTTGTGATTAATTTTGTGTTTTATTTTTATTGGTTGTGACCTTTTTTGGTGTGTATGTGGTTTCGGAAAATGTCTGATAATGTTGCCAATATGATGCAATATCAAAACTATGATTTTTTGATTATTTTCTGCGAGTGAATAAGACCTTAAGGTGTCAAGATGTGTTTTTAAGTGAATGTTAAAAAGTAGGTTATGTTTGGGTAATTAGTAGATGATGATTCTATTAGCGCAGTGGTTACGTGGGTAAAGGTATGGTTATCATGGCTTGTGACAATCTTCGTGTGTATTACAGATACAAACCAAATACGCTGGCGATATTATGGTGCACAGGTATGCGCGCAAACACAGGTGCACTCCCTATTCCCTCTCTCTCATAGTCCGATGGGACAATAAGACACGACCGGAAAGAGATCAGGCGCAGGATCAACGCCGTAACGTGCCTTCCGAAGCACGGAGGGGTCTCGACTCTCGACATCATGAAATGGTCACCCATCACAAGACTGACCGCGGTGAGCACGGCTTAACCTTGCAGATCGACTGATCTGCGCGGTAGCCTCGTAGCTACGAACCCCTCTATATGTACGAGTATATTGAGTAGGTAAAATACTCGTACAATCAATGATATGTCAAAGGTATAGATACGTCATATGCTAACGTAATGAACGAGAAAAGTGTTCCGAACTCTGAGTCCGAACTGCACTAGTCATAAGTCAAATCGGACAACAATTGTAATTCTAAAAAAAAAATTTTTACACCCTTAGGATTTCTCCTGTATCGTGGGTGTCTTTCAGAAACATGTAATATCACATACACACCCAGACTCGGGACAAACATCTGCAGATCAAACAAATGTTTGCCCCGTGCGGTAATCAAACCCGCAACCTTAGTGCAGCAGTCCAATCGCTTAGCCACTGCGCCAATCGGGTCGTAAAAACAAACACCCAGACTCGTGACAAATATCTGCGGATCAAATAATTTTTTGTCCTCTGCGGGAATCAAACCCGCAACCCTTAGCGCAGCAGTCCAATCCCTAAGCCACTGCGCCAATCGGGTCGTCAAATTGCCGCTTTTCGAGTCTTCAAAATGAACGGTCTAGTAACAAATCTGTACTTTTTAAAAATATAATTGCATAACATAACATAACATCACGCATGTATTCCCCGAAGGGGTAGGCAGAGGTGAACATATAGTACACCCACATTTCGCCAGTTATGTTGTAAGTCCCAATGTAATAGGGGGCGAGCCTATTGCCATCAACCGGGCACAAATCCAGACTCCGTGCTGCTACTGAGAATTACCTAATGGAAAACTCAGTAACACTTTGCCCGACCCGGGATTTGAACCCAGGACCTCTTGCTCAGCAGTCGCGCTTAGCGTCCACTAGACCAACGAGGCAAATATGATTGCGTAGAATAGTAATCGATGTTGCGACAGACAATTGACTAAATAATTAATGGTTGTAGGTGGAAGCTATTCATTAGACGCATCTCGGTGAAGGTCAGATCTTCAACAGGCGTCAGTTATACTGTAGCCGTGTGGGTGGTAACTGTCTAGTACGAAAGTAGCATATATAGGTGCGCATGAGTAATGGTAGTAAGCAAGTATATATTGTGTGTACAATAAAGAATCAGCCGGAAGACGTCCACTGTTGAACAAAGGCCTCCCCCTTTTACAAGTGGGGGGGCATGCCATAATCCCCACGCTTGGCAAGCGGCTTGGGGATCGCAGCGTTAGTGGTCAAGTTACAGAAGACGCTGCTGCCCATCTTCTGGAGTTTCCCTTAGTCGCCTCTTACGACACCCACTGGAGGATAGGGGGTGGTCAGTTCTAGGCCGGATACCATATGGCATCGTCGGCATTTAGGAGTAGGAATTTATAATTCAGCTCCCACTTCCCTCCATAGCAAGCAGGAGACACAAAGACTAACACGCTATACCATAATTAGCAAATTTTCATTTCATCTCTGCCTATCCCTTCAGGAAATCCAGGCATGGAATTCAGATCAAGGCGTAAAAAGCAGTTAGTTCCAACACCTCTTCTAGATTAGGCGTAACGTAAGCATAGTTAGGCACATTCTGATCGCAGTTACGTGTGTCCAGAATTCGAGCGAGCATTCCGCTTTCTAACCGCTGCGTAATTAACTTAATTAGTTAAACATATGAACGAAAACTGTAAACATGCGGCAAGCACGAACCGCGGTTAAGAATCAGAGTTAACTGTTGTTTGTTGTTATGCAGTGTTACAGCTGTTTAGATAAGATGAAGATATACTGAATTTCTTATCATATACTAGTAGGATAGTTTTCTATATATTTTTACTTTTAATAATATAATAGGTAATATAAAAAAATCGTGTGTGTATATAATGTAAATTGTACTAGTAGGATCATTAATATAATTATCGTAAGTTTAAAACAAGGTTTCAGTATAGTCTCAATCTGAAAGGATTTAAGAATGTAGAATTATTAACCGACTTCAAAAAAAGGAGGAGGTTCCTAATTCATCGGGATCTATTTTTTTTTAAACGTTAACTGTCGTTCCGTCTGTAATATAGGTTTAACCTAGTACAGGCACCTAACATTACATTACGTGTGTTATTTTAAGATTTGTGATGTATTTTACCTCTTGTATGACGGATGTAAACAATATGATTGACGACTTGATTGGTTTAGTGGCTAAGCGATTAGACTGCTGCGCTACGGGTTGCGGGTTAGATTCCCGAACGGTGCAAAAATTTGTGCGAATCGCAGATGTTTGTCCCGAGTCTGGGTGTTTGTGTATGTTATATTTCATGTTTGTGAAACGCACCTACGATACAGGATACATTCATAAAGTGGGGCGACGTTTTTTAACAAAAGAAAAAATATATATTTGAATTACTTTTTAAAGTATGACAAGGGACATACTACATAGTTTGCATACAGATGCAAATAATCTTAATACTCCACGATTAACTTGATATTTAGTTAGTCATTCTCTAATGCAACCCTAAAACCGTTTTGCCTAACAGGTACGTCGGAACATAACTGAGATAAAATATGTTTTATAAGTTTATTGGTGGCTGCTTTTATTAATACAAGATTTAAGATAGTGACTTAACTCGATCCTCAATACATCCATAAAATCACGCCTGTTTCCCAGAGGGGTAGGCAGAGACCACTTATTTATTTGATACGATCCTGGCATACTTTCGCCTCATTCACTCGCATCAAATTCATACACGCTCGTCGGTTAAGGGTACTCCTCAATTGACCCTTTTGCAAAACAATAACACTGTGTTATAACTGTCTCACTGCCGGTAAAAGCCATTTCTTATATCATCATCACCATCAGCCTATCTGAGTCCACTGCTGGACATAGGCCTCTCCTATGGTTCTTTCTTATATAAAGAGAAGGAATGAACGTTAGTCATTGATCACCGCGCTTGTGTTATGTGTGATGTATGTGATTTCAGGCTATTAATCCAGGTTATACGATGTTCTTTTATAATGTTCAACGAACAAAATGTGAGCATTGTGTAGGTTTTGCCTTTTTTACTAATTTTTCTTTTACGTGTCGGACGGTTTGAGTATTTCAAGCGGCCTACCCAAATGTCCTTTAGATCGTACGAGACGGGGCGTCTGTAAGGACAGGTCGACTCAAACTCGCCGAGGTACTTTCTTAAAAATACCTCTTCTCAGACCACCTACACAGTTCTCACATAAATTAATTTTACTTGTCTGGACTTTAAAAGAGACATTGACCCCAGAGTTTGTTTCGGTGTTTCTTTTCAGAGGTAGTCAGTTAGGAAATGCCGACGCCATCTATCTAGTTTAAAAAAAAAAGACGTGTAAAAGTGGTTTTTAAGACCTATTTGCAGAAATAAAATCATTTATCATTTAGAACGACTAATAATAGATATACTTGTTGATCGAAGATACCAATAGTGTGTAAGAATATCTAACAAAGTATCTGTATACATGTATATCATTGATAATTATAATTGCCTGGTGTCGAACACAAAGCAGTATTCAAATAAATCCGGTGCTTCAACCACTAGGCTACCACGAAGTTTCACAGTCCATAAAACCATAATTCCTATAATTTAAAATAATTCAGATAATTTAAAATTCTTGGGATACATAGGCATAGGCATACGTAGGCTATGTTTTATCCTAGACCCCTTAGACAAGTTGCAAAACGCTTGACGAATAGAAATCGAAAAGAATGAAAAATGTATGGGATTGACATATAATGTCATCGATTACATAGTCGAAACATTATGTCATCCCCATACATATATCATTCTATTTATCTCTCTCTTTATATTTTCTAAAGGGGCAGAACAGATAAAGTAAGTCATTCGGACAGAAATACTTATGTATTAGGTAAGTAAGAACGTCACCCTTTTGTTCAGTAGATGGCATCACTTACCATTCTCAAAGAAATAGCCTACCATAAGTACAATTAAGTAGGAGATGTTTAGTTACCATACTTCACTGGTCGGCCATTGCCTCTCCTAACTAATAACTGCGTAAAAGCTACCAGATTAATTATGACATCTAATTATGGCGGCAACCGTCCGCCATTACAGTCGGCCTAGCTGTCAATTTGCGCGGGAAACCAACTGTCACAACGTGGTATTAGCAGAGGTTAGGTACTTCGACTGTTCAGGAAATTGTGACTCTCATATTGTATGATTATTAAAACCATTTATATAAAAAAATAATGCAGGAGTTTATAGTTCCCGTCACGTAAAAAGAACGCTGACCGACTGTCAGTGACTGTGTCTGCACTCGGATATAGTCGCTTCCTATGGCTCTAAGCTATTGTGATTAATAATTAAGTGTAATTGTTTTATTGTAGAATCATTATAGGTATTTTACTAGTTACGTAACACTTTGGAATTCACAAAATTAAGTTTTTTTTAACTTCGCTCCACCCTAGGAATTTCTCCTGTATCGTGGGTACGTTCCACAAACATGAAATATCACATACACAAACACCCAGACTCGGGACAAACATCTGCGGATCACACAATATTTTGTCCCGTGCGGTAATCGTTCCCGCAATCCTAAGCGCAGTCCAATCGCTTAGCCACTGCGCCGATAACCTCGCATAATATAATATTTAAGCAAGTGACCTAAATAACAATCAGTCACGTATTCCAGTGTCACTTAGATCTCTGTCGGTGACGAAACGAGAGTTATGTAACATACTGACAGTTTTTGTTAAAAGCAATCAATGTATTGTTAGTGACTGCAATTGTGAGCTGCGTAGTGTGGCAAGTATCACGCCAGTTTAATGTAGGGTAGGTAGAAATGTTTTGCATACAAATAATTTTTTTGTAATGTTTTTTTGTAGTAGATTTTTTGTGTACATAAATATGTAGGTACATGAATTATTTACATTCGGTATATCTAATTTAAACAAGTCTCTAAATCTGACGTTTGAGCTTGAGGACACAAGTTCGATTCCTAGGTAAGGTAAAGTAATATTCAGCTTATTTAGTAATTTTGTTCTACATGATATATCATTTCAGCACATTGCCAATTGTGAGCTTAAATTCAATGGCTGCGAGCAGCGACACGATAGCTCAGTTGGCAAAACTGCGCCAGGGATCGGCGAAGATCGCGGGTTCGAGTCCTGCTTGTGTCCATCATTTTTCATACCTTTATCAAATAGAATTTTGTTATGATTTAATAAATCTTTTTAGTATAGTTAGATTAAGTATATAATTCCCATTTGATACCAGGAATGTGAGTAGAAAAAAGGTCACGAACCCGTTTTGAGTTCGTGTTGCATACATATTGTGTTGGCGGCAAAATGTGGACGAACAGACTTTGATAAAGAAGAATAATTTTTTAAGAAGATAAAGAAGAGCTTTTGGATAATACAAGCGTGATTGTTCAAATACTTAAACGATGTGTAAACAACACCGCAGCAATATGTCTGCCGATGATGAAATCGGAACAAGCGTGATATACAGAAGGTTTAGCGGTATTTAGATTTGAATATGAAAGCAAAATAATTGGTGTTTTAATAACTTGGTTATTTTGAAACTTATAGGAATGTTAATATGTTGTAATATTTATTGTATTATGTAACATATCAATTAAGACAGGCATGTATAATTTTTTTGGCAAAACATAGAATGGCGTTAATTATAACAATCATTTCATTTCGCAGCTCCGCTCAGCTCCCTTTATATCTATGAAGTTGGACTATTTTTAAGGAAACACCCAAAATTATGTGAAAAAATTAGTCAAAATAGTGTATTTAGCCAATGAGATCCTACAAAATATAGTGTACCAAATTGTAAAACAACGCTTTACCATAAAAATTGTATGTTTATGTGTGTTATAGTTTATTATAAAATACCCCAGTGTTTAAGAGAATTACCCTTAGGATTATTTAGAATAAGATTAAAAAAATGGCTAGCAGAAAAATGATTTTACACAATAGGATAATTCTTAGATTTAAGAAATAAATAATTAAGATAATTGTTATTGTTAATTTACGTGAATTTAGAAATATTTCCTAACACTAGTGGTTTTAAAATTTGTGTGTTAGTTTTTTTAAATAAATTATTGTATGTCCAAAGCGGACTGATTGATGTGACACAACAACTGTATATATTAATCATTAAAACAATAAAGAATTCTTTACTTAATCTCAATAGACTAATTTACAATCGGTAAATAGTATTTTTTTATCGTCATACATAACTAGACCCCCAAAAACGCCCCCCTTTCTCCGCTTCCTAGTGCTATAGCTGGGAAGAAAAAACGGCGCAACAATGTCCTTAGCAGCGCCATCTGTCTGACACCCTTTAAATTGCAATTTTTTAGTATAAATCAATGAATAATTCTACGGGAATAATAAGAGAAAATTGGAATATCAATTAAGTTTTACAAAACATCATGCTTGCATTCCCCGAAGGGGTAGGCAGAGTAGTAAAGTACACCCACATTCGCCAGTTATGTTATAGGTCCCAATGTAATAGGGGGCGAACCAAAAACCAGACTCCGTGCTGCTGCTACTGAGAATTACCTAATGGAAAAACCTTGTTACACTTTTGCACGACCCGGGATTTAAATCCGAGACAGTTTAGTAAACCTAATTAATCTTTAACTGGCTAAATAACATCAAACTTTGTATTTTTCGATTCTCCGTCCGTTAATTGGTAGAATGAGTTTAAAGCGTTGACTTTGACCCAATAACAGTGGTCCATTTAACAATTGTGGTTTACGCAAGAGAACGATTTAGTTAATTGGTAAGGAAGTTAATTTAATTGTTAAAAGTCTTACCTAGAGAGATAGGTATGTAGTTACTATAGTTTAATTATCCCGGTAACCTATCAATGGTGATCATTATCATAGCGTAACATACTCTCAGTAGCAGCACGGAGTCTGGGTTTCTGCCCGGTTGATGGCAATAGGCTCGCCCCTTATTACATTGGGATCTATAACATAACTGGCGAAGAGTGGGTGTACTACACACTTCTGTCAACCCTTCGGTGAATACAGGCGTGATGTTATGAACATGGGCGTGCGTGAACAACCCCATTTTAGGAGTACAAAATAATAATAACAGCCTATAACTGTCCCACTGAAGGACAAAGGTTTTGAGCATTGATCACCACGCTAGCTCACTGCTGGCGATTTCAGATAATTAAATCCAGGTTCCCTCACGATGTTTCCTGTCACCGTTAATCGTTGTCTGAAAGTCTAAGAAAGTATTTCTGACATTAAAAAGTCACATTGATACTAGCCTTGGTTTGAACCTGCAACCTAGTGCATACAAATCAACCACTAGGCCATCACGACAGGGGTACAGCTACGCTACTCTGAAACACTAACATCAACAATATACTAGATTAAGGATCAAGAACAACAATCATATCGTCTTGTATAGTTCACGAACGAACTACGTTCGTAAAACTGCTTCCACAGACGAACTACGAACTAGTTCTCAGATCTCTCGCTCTTAAGCTCTTTAGTTCGTTTGATGCGCGTTAGAAGTAAAGGTAAAAATATAAAATGTAACAAAAGATCGAACGAATGAGCGAGCGATCTGCCTTCCTCTGATCCGAGCTGGGAGCTGACGAACTACAAGAGCGAACTAGTTCGTTTTGGAGCGGCGAACTAGACGAAGCGATCTCTGTCGTGAACTACAATGCGCATGTTTACTGCGTCTGAACGTTGACTACGATTGGAGCACACTAACTTCAAATAAGACCACATAATTATTTGTGCTCTTATTTCTCGGGCCGTTTTCGAAGGGTTGATAGGTAATCTAGTACATTGTTGATGGAAGTATGGTGTCGAATCTCACCGCGGATGAAATGTCTTTGGAATAGCACGGCAGGCGTGACGTTCACATGCAATCTAAACACAAACATGTCATCAGAACCTAAAGTTAAATTAACTACAATAGCTTACACAAGAATATTCATATTCTTTACGTTTACGCAACTTGAGACGGAACAACGATACACATCTGTGACGTAACACTTCAGCCAATGACCGCCGTGCGCCGTGAACAAAAAAGGAGAACTATCAAATAAATGCTCACTTATACGATCTTGATTTGGTGTATTCGAGTTTGGTGTTGAATGAATCACAAGGAGTCACATATATAAACAATTATATACTCAATACCTTAGATTATCCAGATGGAGTCTCGCGCTATTATGAAACAAAAATCAACGTGCCAACCGTTTTGACATGTGTGCGTGACAGCTACGTCTTACACAAGCTTTTTTTATTTATTTATTTTCATTAATTATTATTCATTCTGCCGAAACTATTGATAATTTATTTAACATACCGGTTATAGGATACTGTAATCTCTATACACTTCAATAGCTAATTTCGCCATTTTTATGATAGAAAAACAAGCGTCTCCATTGGCGCCAAAAAGCTGTAGGGCCTCACAATTGGCGCTAAAAAATCCCGACGCTGTCAGGGCCTTGACACTCCATCTAGACATATATATAATCAAAGCTTAATACTATATATGCCAGCCTCGTTGATCCAGCGGTCTTTAGTAAGATTTCGGGGTCAGGCGAAGTAAAGTGTTATCGAGTTTTTACATTAGATAACCTACAGTAGCAGCAAGCAGTCTGGATTCACGTCGAGTTAATGGTAATAGGAATAACGTGAGAAAACCGGCACACCTAAGAGATTTTTCAACGGTATACAAAGCCATGGCAGATACCTACAGGCGGTTTAAACTCTGACACCAGGTTGTTCATCAACCTTACGATAAGAAGAATGGCAATAGGCTCGCCTATTACATTGACTGATGAAATGTAAGTGTATTGCACTTCTCCGCCTACCCCTATTAGGGTTACAGGCGTGTTGGTAGATTTAGCATACTAATAACATACTATGATCAATTCACACTACGATTCGGTTACTAATTGGTAATTACCACAAATTAATTGTCAGAATATGCGTCAGTCAACATTATTCTACCATTAATTATATAACACATAGCTCTTCACGCTCCTTTTACTAAGTAAGGTAAGTAGATCTAATGTATTTGGTACTCTTTCATTATTCATTTGTAAATAAATACTTTGATTGCAACTGATCAGTCTTTCAACCTGAGCGGATTGTCAAATGGAATCAGCCCCCTTACCATTAACGCTTAAAACAGGACAGTTTACGATTCTGTCAGTTTACGGTCATTTGATGACGTGAAAAAGTCGATATACATTAAAAATATAATTTAGCTACAGACTCACTTTTGTGACAGATAGGTTAGGTTATGGTCAAGCGAGGAACAAGGGTGAACGCACAACGACTATTGTCGCGTATAGTTAGCGGCCTGAATTTAAACATATTTGCCATTATTGGCTACCGTAAATGATTCTATATATCTTTAACATTAGCTCATATTTAAACCAGGGATAGGTTATAACCTAACCTAACCTATCCCTTACGCCTTATCGCCTTACTGCGTAGAAACGGACGACCCGGACGGAATGATACTGAGCCAGTTAATTAAACGGTTTATTCAGCTAGTTGGCTGCGACCATTTGCCACCATTGGCTTGGCGGTCCAACGGTCATACCACATGCCATTAACTGTCGTATAATTTGTTACATACTTAAAAGCCTTAAAAATTACACGGTAAAAAAACTATATTTTTCGAAGGAGCACAGCTGTTCAATAGACTGCTGAATGTGATAACGTTAATGCATTTAAAAATAAACTTAAGAAATATGTTAGTACACTATAATTTCTAATACTCTGGAGGTAACTACTATTGAATTGTTTTAAACTTTTAATATACTTGGAAAACATTGTATCTCATTATAAGTGGACTGTATTGTTCTTATGAGAAATACATTTCTTTAAACCGAAATATTTTCATATCGTCATTTTTAAACTCTAATTTAAGACAATAACTTGAATAGATATAGCTTTATTTTTTTGAGGTCACTACCGTGCTCGCCGCGGTCAGTCTTGTGATGGGTGACCGTTTTCACATGTCGAGACCCCTCCGTGCTTCAGAAGGCACGTTAAACCGTGGGTACTGCGCCTGATCTCCCTCCGGTCGTGTCTTGAGACTTTGAGAGTGAGGGAATAGGGAGTGCACCTGTGTTTGCGCGCATACTTTTGCACTATAATATCTCCTCCGTAGTTGGCTAGTCTCAGATGAGAAAGGCAGCCGTGACTGAAATCCGGTCAGGAGAACATTATTATTTAATATAATAATAATTTTTTGTTCAGAAAATACATAGTTTAAATCAGATAAATCACTGGTCTCCACACTAGGATTCCCTGTGTTGTGGAGGCCAGTTTCTTTCATCGAGGTTCAAAACTTTCAATTAGTTCAGATACTGCACTTGGTTAGCGACTTCTATTGCGGACCGTACTTCGGCATAAGCTATTCTTTTAGTTAGTTTACACCGACACGACAGCAGAAGATTAGTAACTAATTAGTAGTATACCTGGCATGTTGCCCTCCATATTCCGGCAGTGAAGTCGTGTACTAGTATTTATATGTAAATCACTTTTCCACAAAGCTGTGTTTCATTTTGTCACATTCACACCACACCTCCCCACCTATCGGCAAGGCTATCAGCCATTTAAATACATCAGTTATCACAATACAAAGAAATAACAAATTTCTAGTCACCTAGCCTTGGATTTATGTTACCCAGTTCTAATACTGTCTACGATAGGTTTATGTTGACAGAAAATTACATTACAAAAATAACTTATACAACTAGATAGTCTAGTTGTCGAAAAGCACGACTGCTGAGCGTGAATTCTTGGTTCGAATCTCGGGTCGAGAAAAATGGTATTCGGTTTTTCCATAAAGTAATTCTCAATTGAGTTACATGGAGTCTTGTGCCCGGTTCATGGCAATAGGCTCGCCCCTATTACATTGGGATCTATAACAAAAATAGCTTTAGGAATTCTGACGTAATGTTATATTTTATGCACTTTTTTGCAAAGTTTAAGCTTAATTAAGTATCCAAAACTTGATAGATTTAAATCATATCATTAAAAATGTTTCATTAATTAGTTATCAGTAGCTAAAAACGGTGAAGGAAAACAGAATGAGGAAACCGGCTCACCTGAGAGATTTTTCAACGGTGTGTAAAGACATGTCATATTCCTACAGGCGGTTTAAACTCTGACACCAGGTTGTTCATCAACCATACGATGAGAAAGAATGAAAGATCATTAATAATAGAGCTGAATAGATTTCTACACTGTATTGGTATTATTTAGGTCTGCATTTATTTGAAGATCTTGTTAAATCATCACAAAGCGACAAACCTTTGACCTTGGTCATGTCACAACTGACTGCAGTCATGTCAATGGTAGATGGTAGTTTTTTTGACAGTAACCAGCCTTGGTTTTTACTTGATCATGTAATTAAGGTTATTTAAGTGTATTTAGATGAAAAAGTGTTTTATTCTGTGATTGTTGAGGATCATGTTGTTGTATTGTTTTGTTTTTAACCGACTTCGAAGAAGAAGCTTCTCAATTTTACTGGAAGGTTTTTTTGTGTTGGGTTTGTTGTTGTATCAGTGTTTTTATAGATATTAAATGGTGTTTTTTGCTTTTTGGACGTTTCAATTGAGTCTGTCTTTGACTGCCTCGTTGGTCTATGAGGTCCTGGGTTCAAATCCTGGGTGGGGCAAAGTGTTACTAAGTTTTTTCCATTAGGTTATTCTTGTTAGCAGCACGGAGTCTGGATTTAGCTGGATCAGTTGATGGAAATAGGCTCGCCCCCGATTAAATTGGGACCTTAACATAACTGGCGAAATGTGGGTGTACTATACACCTCTGCCTACCCCTTCGGGGAATACAGGCGTGATGTTATGTTCCTTTGAAGATCATATTGAATATTGAGATAAAAACTTGATAACTCTGATGTGATATTTCTACTGGCCTATTTAAGACCATGGATTTATATTAGCTTAAATCCTGGCATACCCCTTTCTACTCATTCACTGTCACCTCTTTCTTTATACAATTATGCATCGGTTTAGGGTTTAGACCTGACCTGATTCGAGCAGTGGCTAAGCGATTGGACTGCTGTGCTAAAGGTTTCCGGATGGAACAAAAATTGTTTGATCCGCAGATGTTTGTCCCGAGTCTGGGTGTTTGTGTATCTTCCTGTACATGTATACGTGTAACGCACCCGCAATACAGGAGAAATTACTAGAGTGGGGAAATGATTAAAAATTAATAGCTAACAAAAGGTATAATATATTATATAAATAAATTACCACCCCATGTTACCAGTTAATAAATTTAAGAATTACATGTTGACCTGGCTTTAAGAGAAGTGTTTGTTTAAGAGAAGTGGATACAAAATAATATATTAATTTAAAATAGTATGGCATTAATAAAAATTTAAGTAAAATCTTGTTATTCTTTTTTAAATTGTTAATTTTGTTATAAATTTTATAATAAGAATTGTACTAAATTCAAGCACTATTTCTACGCCGGAAACGGTAGTATATGTGATACTGTGTTATATTTAAAAACTTATTGTACCATATACTTGGAAATAAATGATATTCTATTCTATTCTATACTGGCCTCAGATCTTGTCAGAAGTGAAAAACTACTAGGTAATTTCTGATAAACGAAAACTGAGTTATCTACTAAACATGGCTTCATGTTCCAATACCGCTAATGATCAGTTCTTTGCCGTATACGATGAGGCCTTTGCCCTCCATTGGGTTACTTATAAGCTAGTATTATACATTGTGAGAAAAACAAGAACCACAGTAATTTGCTTCAAGCAATTGTCGAAACACATCGTATTGTTCATTCAGATCATAATTGTGGACATCCGACGTTCGTTCGTAATACATACGACTTTGATATCTAATTATAAGTATGTATAATTAGATTGGCACAGGACCGTGGCGGATGGCTTTGTTTAAGGGAGGCTTATATCCAGCAGTGGGATATTGAAGGCTGTGGATGATGATGATAATGATTATTAGATATCAAAGACATCTGTAATATATATTAATACATATGATTGGTGCAGTGGCTAAGCGATTGGACTGCTGAGCTAAGGGTTGCGGGTTCGATTCGCGTAACAATATAGAAATTTGTGTGATCCGCAGATGTTTGTCCCGAGTCTGGGTGTTTGTGTATGTGATGTTTTATGTTTGTGAAACACAGCTACCCCACGCTTCCTAGTCTTTGGTGATTTTTTTCATAAAAAAACCCTATATCATTACCCCTTTTTTCACAAGGTGTGTTTTCACCAAAATTTAGCTAAACATTTATCTAATATTATTGTAATAGAAGGCAAGAAAAACCCTCTTAAGTTATCGTCGACAATGGTGTCTTAGAAATTTAGAATATGTTAGTAAACAGTAGATTCTATCTACTATCAAACGGCATTTAAAAATCTGATTGATTCCTGGGTGAGAACTTACAACCTTAAGCTTTAAAACCCGGCCTACCAAACCAAGCTACAACAACTAACTACTCAAATTCACGTTACATCATTGAACAAACTTTTTGTTAATAAGAATCAGGAAAGAACAGACAATGGATATTGTAAATAACAGTTTGCGCTCCATTTGTCTCTAATACGATGTTTTTACTTAAAATAATATTTAGATACTTATTATTTAGTTCTTGTGACTGTAACTGAAACGGAAGAAGACTAAAATTAACATAGTATTCAGTAATAACAGTCAGATGACCGTGAGTGCTATGAAACAACAACTTTTGGAAATGTTACAGCTAAAAACATTGGCTAACTGATACAGATCTAGAATGAATTTGCGAATTTTTAATTAATATTAAAAATAACTACATAATGTTACTGTTTTTCTGGAAGGGGTAGACGTTTATAGTACCTGCGTTATTTTATACGTCCCATATTATAAGAAGATCTTATTCTCATCGTATGGTTGATGAACAACCTGGTGTCAGAGTTTAAACCGCCTGTAGGCCTTTGACATGGCTTTACACACCGTTAAAAAATCTCTCAGGTATGCCGGTTTCCTCGCGATGTTTTCCTTCACCGTCTTTACCA
Source organism: Abrostola tripartita (assembly GCA_905340225.1). Lineage (NCBI taxonomy): Eukaryota > Metazoa > Arthropoda > Insecta > Lepidoptera > Noctuidae > Abrostola > Abrostola tripartita. The sequence goes on from HG996512.1 coordinate 7,801,445, forward strand.
ACTGATGACTAATTTTTAGTACGCACATGAATTCGAAAAGACATTGGTTCGTGCCGGGGTTTGAACTTGCGACCTTTAACTTGGCAGTCCAACGGTCATTCCACTCGGCTATCAGTGGTTAAAATGTCATTAACGGAGCACATATCCAATGCTTCTAATCATTTAATATACCATGGTAATTATGTATAACACCATAAAAATAACTGCCAAACATTACTTCTCAGGGAATCCCATCAGAAAACTGCCAAATTACCTACAGCAGTTCAAAGCAAAAAAACTTACTTCATCCGAACATTTTTGTAGTAATTTCAAAGTTTTTGTCACAGGTGACATCACCGCATTCAGTTTAGATTGGGACCCGACCAAACAGTATCAAACCATTAAACTGTATCCATATACATGCTGACACTGACATTACTTGATAAGGAGAAACTGGTTTGTATTGATACGTTTATATACTTTACTTTGGAGAGTATTATTTAATAATGAACATGTCATAAGATGGTGGAAAGGTCACGTCATGAGACGCAAAGAAATATGAGTTAAGGTGATGCTTGATTAATATACAATGAGAACAATAGGTACCTACTAATAAAAACTATTAAGCTGTTGTAAAGCGTAATATTATTTTACTAGCTGCGCCTCGCGGTGTTACCCGCTACAGTTACCAGGATAAAAAGTAGCCTATGTGTTAATCCAGGGTGCCAGCTACCTACATACCAAATTTCAACCAAATCGGTCCAGCCGTTTTTGCTTGAAAGAGTAACAAACATCCACACATCCATTCTCACAAACTTTCACATTTATAATATTATATTATATTATTATTATAGTAGGATACCAGTGATGTTCGTATTGGCATAAGCTAATTGTCTCAAGGAAACAGGACATGTTGTAGACTAGTCTTCAACAAGGATGGTAGCGAGATGGGCCGTCCACGGTGCTCCGGACGTCCTTAGGTATTGCAACTTGTGGAGGATCTCTACTAGCACCCAATAAACGAAGCCGACATCGATGGTCATTGACTACCTCTTTGGGAGAGAAGTATGACTATAAGTAAATATGTATAAAGAATATGCTACTGCAGATTCAACAATTTGCGTGATAACGTTGCATTTTTCCTAGTCAAGTCAGTTAATTTAATAAATTTGCTGGATGACCGTTCTCCACACATCGTGAATTTTTGATGCCTCAGAAAGCAAGTCATGTTTTACCGCCCCACCGGACTATGAGGGAATAGAGAGTGCACCTGTGTTTGCACACACTTGTCAACTATAATGCCTATGTCATCACATCAGCCTGTTGCAGTCCACTGCTGGACGCAGGCCTCCCCCAGGGTACGCCACAAGGACCGCTCTCCCGTTTTCGCCATCCAGTACAGTAGGGCGACCGGGAACTAGGGGCCTATGTATGTATCTCCTACGAAGTTGGCTAGTCTTTTAGATAGACAGCCGTGACCGACATTGGCAGGGCATTCATAAAATTCATAATACCTTAGAAAATGTAAACAAACAATCATCTGGAAGTCTTTGAAGGCGGTCAACGAAAATATTATCTCTAAGACACCGACATCTAAACATGAACTATTGTTGCCTGAAGTCAAAATAAATAACATCGTCACTGTGGTCGCTGTAACATTCAATATTAAAGCGTTTGCTTTTAATGGACGAGAAATAAACAATGAATGAACATAACATAACAACACGTTTGTATTCCGCGAAAGGGTAGCCAGATATGTTGTAGGTCCCAATGTAATAGGGGGCGAACCTATTGCCATCAACCGGGAAAAAATTTAGAATCCGTTTTGTTCAAACCCAGTTAAGGGTAGTTTGCCCAATACGGGATGATCAATTGATCATACTCAGCAGACGCGCTTAGCGACCACTAGATTAACGAGGTAGACATTTTGTTAGAAATTACAAAGGAAAGTTCAAAAGGTAAAAGATACGATCAAAACATCTGAAGCGAGGCTAAAAGAAAACCGGGAAGCCAGGTTGTAGCGAGACGAATACTGAATAGATGCTGCTGTGCTGTAATGTATTGCGTGTAATGGAAAAACAATCGGTTTTAAATACCTATTGTTTGGTCATATCCGAACAGAAAATACTTATTTGTACAATCTTAGGTAACTACCTTATTTGTTTTTTGTACAATTCTTCTTATCGTATGGTTGATGAACAGCACCTGTTGTCAGAGTTTAAACCGCTTGTAGGCCTCTGACACGGCTTTACACACCGTTGAAAAATCTCTCAGGTGTGCCGGTTTCCTCACGATGTTTTCCTTTACCGTTTTTAGAGACTGATAACATTTACTGACTGTACTGAACAAATTTATAGTACGCACATGAATTCGAAAATACACTGGTGCGTGCCGGGGTTTGAACTTGCGACCTTTGACTTGGCAGTCCAACGGTCATACCACTCGGCTATCAGTGCTACATCATACGTATACATAGTTAAAGAGGAGCTCGGGGCTTAGCAAGCTGCGCTAGTTGCGCTCAATTCGTAGATGGGTGGCTCTATCAAGCTACAGATTTTTTTCAGAAATTTTCCTCCTTCTCGCCGATGGTAAATCTTCATTCATCTTTTAAACCTATTGATATGTCTAGTCTGTGACACGTATAAAACAGGTATAATTCGTTCAAGGGTACAGAAAAGGTATAACTTAATTTTTGGGACGAAATCCAAGGATATTAAATGTGTTTTTTTTCTTTAATTTCAGGCGTGGGTGTTTACCACAATATCAGTAGCCGTCTGCCTACCTTTTTGGAGAACACGAGCTTGATGATTTAAAATTGTTCACGTAATAGACGATTTTGACGACCAACTTGGCGCTGTGGCTAAGCGATTGGTCTGCTGCGCTAAGGGCTGCGGGTTCGATTCCCGCACGGGACAAAAATTTGTGCGATCCGCAGATGTTTGTCCCGAGTCTGGGTGTTTGTGTATGTGATATTTCATGTTTGTGAAACGCACCCACGATACAGGAAAAATTCCTAGTGTGGGCGACGTTTTTATAAAAAACTATTCAGACTTTAAAATACCAATTCATATCACGATTTTTAACAAAGATTATCATCATTTACTTTCACATTCTACTATGTAATGCAAATATACATAAATGTTGTTCCGTTGTAGATAGAGCTAATGAATATTTATTAATTAATATTTTTACTTTTTAAACACGTGTTAAGTCATTAGCAAGCATTAAGGTTTATGATCGGTGGTACAAGGAAATAAGTATGCCAGGATCGTAGCAAATGGAAATCCGTGGTCTCTGCCTACCCCTCTGGGTAACAGGCGTGACTTTATGTATGTATTTATGTACAAGGAAAGTAATAGAATGTATTCCTAGGGGTAAAGAAAGGTGTGCAGTTATGTTATCGGTCCCAATGTAATAGGGGGCTAGCCTATTGCCATTAACCGGGCACAAATCCAGATTAAGTGCTACTACTGAGAATTACTTAATAGAAAAACCCTATAACACTTTCCCTGACCTGAGAATCAGACCCTGGATCTTACAGAAGACAAAAGTGTAAAGTTACACTATCGATCTAGATATGATGAATCACGTATTAGTTAGTTCCTTCATAAAAATGTCATTTGATTTGATTATAAAAACAAAAGATCCGCAATCCAAATTCAGGAAGACCTGATTGGCGCAGCGGCTAAGCGATTGGACTGTTTGACCCAAGTCTGGGTGTTTGTGTATGTGATATTTCATGTTTGTGTAATGCACCCACAATACACCCATACTGAGAGAAATTCATAATGTGGGGGCCTTTTTACTAAAAATCAAAAAATGGTAAATCCTACAGAAAAAATACAGTTTCTTAGAATTGCTACACTGCCGGCAATTTAGTCAAAATACCTACAATAAAAATAACTGTCTTTAAACCATATACAACCACTGTCCTTATAGCTATTTCCGTGTTATTTATAACGTTATAAAACATCCGTCGTTTTTGTTTGTTTTTTGAGTCGGTTTGTTGTTTGGTCGTCTGATCTTTGTATTTCTAATCTGAATTTACGTAGCTTAGTGATCAATGCTCGTTCCTTCCCTTTATGGAAAGGGGCTGTATGTATTGTTTCTTTTCTTTTTAAAATGTCGTGGGTCAGGACAAACATCTGCAGATCATACAAAATTTTGTCCCGTGCGGGAGTCAAGCCCGCTACCCTTAGCGCAGCAGTCTAATTGCTTAGTTATTGCGCCAATCAGGTTTTAGATATATTTGCAGTATTGTGTTTACCAAGACTCTTAAACATTGTTTTATGTAGAAGCCATGATTGGCTGATTGTTTGAAAAGTGCTGTGACATTGTTACAATTTCTTATACTTTTACAGACAGAATTCGCAATCGATGGTAATTTGTTTATTAGCCTATGTATGAATGTTTTTATCATATTTTAGATGCCAATAATCGGAAAAACATAGCAAGCTGTAGACTTGTTAATTACTACTGCCAATGATCTGTAGTTGTTAAATGAATTTATTTTTGTAACGTTTGTCTTTTAAGCAATTGTTGCATTGGCTGCTAGCATTGTGGGTTCAATTCCCGCACGAGACAAATTTTTGTGTGGTGCGCTAAAGTTGTCTCGAGGCTGGGTGTTTAAAATATTTTATTTTTATGCCTTTACTAGACTTATGTACTGCGCCTTGTATTATGTCATTTTATTAAAGTTTATTTTACTATGCTGTGCCCGACAGGGTCCATAAGTGACTAATATATTTATTTCCCTACCAACTATGTATACATTATGGTATGCAATAAAGAATTGAGAGTACTTCAAACAATAACCCTCTTATTTATAAACGAGGATCATACCGGCATTAACTAAACCCCGTATTGAGTCTATTGAAATCTCTATTCTTTGATAAGCAAACGATAGTGACAGGATTAATTTAATCCTTGGTTTAAAATTGTAATTTTTTATGAACATGGGGTAACTGTTTAGAATGGAAATCATTAACGTTTTTGCTCGAGTCGTGGTGGCCTAGTGGTTGACTTACCGGATTTCTATGCACGAGGTTGCAGGTTCAAACCCAGGCAGGTATCAACGTGACTTTTTCAATGTCATAAATACTTTCTTAGATATTCTAAGACACCACTGACTAACGGTGACGGAAAAAATCGTCAGGAAACCTGGATTTAATTATCTGAAATCGCCAACCCGCAGTGTCTAGCGTCATCAATGCTCAATCCCTTTTCTATACGAGAAGAGGCCTTTGTCCTGCAGTGGGAATGTTATAGGCTGTTATTATTCATTATAACGTTTTTGCTTAGGTATATTTCCTGACAAATCACATTTGCCTATTAACTTGATTATTGTTAATTCTGTCTAGAAACAAAATATCATGATCGTGACATTTGTTTTGGACACATTACTGGAAAGTTTTAGCTTTGAATCCCGAGCCGTCCACATTATAATTAGGCAAATTATTTAACATAACACAACATCACGCCTGTATTCCTCGAAGGGGTACGCACAGGTGTGTAGCGCGCCCACATTTCGCCAGTTATGTTATAGGGCCTAATGTAATAGGAGCGGGCCTATTGGCATTAACCGGGAACGAATCCAGACTGCAAAATATTTCTCTTCAGTTATAATTTTTGGGCTTTTCTGATTGGTCGATTTTAATAACAAACACATGGCCTGTTGTTCTAGTGGTTGGTGACCCTGACTGCTAAAACTGGAGGTCTTAGGTTCGATTCCCACCCAAGACAAATCTTTGTGTGATGAGCATAATCATTTGTTCTGTATCTTGTTGTAATTTATCTATGTTATGTATGTATTTAGAAATATATAAGTATGTTTATCAGTTGTCTGGTTACCATAATACAGGCTCTGCCTAGTTTGGGATCAGATGACCGTTCGTGAGCTGTCTCAAGATATTATTATTATTATTCAAACCCAGGTTTGCCTTAAACTATTTCCGAACCTATACTGTTTTAAGCAAAATGTAAGTGTGTAAGAACACTGCCTACCCTTTCTAGAATATAATACGTGAAGATATACAGATAAATATTACACTCGTTTTAAACACAACCATTTATAGGACCTACCTACTCACATCACTAAACCTTTTTAATGCTTTAAATATGTTTCGAAGATCGCCTACGCAACTCCCCTCATATAGAAATAACACATATTAAGTATATAAATCTATACTTGTTGTGTACTAATTTTATATAATTAAAGCTATTTACATAACCATTATTTTATACGGTTATTGGATTATGTTAATAGTGTTTATACTATAGAAATTATCTCCTACTTTGGGTTTAATTATAAACTTTAAAATAATAGACGAATTTTGGATTATTGCAGTAGCATGCTGGAATATTGCACGCTGCATTGCAAGTTAATAACTATTGTAAATAATTATTAAAAAATATATTAATTGCTAAACTATTAAAAAAATATAAATAGGTACATGTCGCAATGTTGTAAGTCGAAATATATCATTCCGTTTAAGACAAATAAATATTAAAGAAATTAATTAATCTGAAACTAATAATGGAGGAGTCTATATCTATACGTTATACCTAGATAATCCTAAAATGCATGATTATTCTAAATATAATTAAATAAAACTCACGGTTTAGCGGCGGCCGTCTCCTGGCACGTCACATCCGCCGGCAGCACCCTGAACGCCTCATCCCCTGTCCTCGGACTTGGCACACGCACTTCCACTTTCCCGCTGCACGGACTTTCGGACTGCCTTCCCGACAGATCGAAGTACCGATCCTGCGCATGGATCAGCTGCGTCACAGTGAACGCCGGCGCAACACACTCGTCCTTCACTTTAAAATCGATTTGCGGACCGAATAGCGAGTCATCGAGTTCCAAACTCAGTTTACGTTGGAAGAATCGATCGTCTTGTATGTCTTTGGAGGGAGATTCTTCGCGGCGGATGGTGATGTCGAGTTTGTTCGCGCTGTTGAGACGGAGTGAGCGCTCGGTGGTAAACGCGTACGGTGTGTTGGCTAGTTCCTCCTCTATGCTGTTGTAGCGGCTACGGAACAGCGAGCGCGGCGTCTCCCCACCCGAGTCTACTTCGTATTTGGCCCCGAACAGGTCGTACTGGCCGAAGCGGTGGTTGATGGTATCGAACTTCGGGTCTGTGAGGTCCTTATCCGGCTCCTTGGGGCTCGAGGATGGACTCATGTTGATGTGCACCATGCCGTGTTCGTCTTTGTATTTCAGTTTCAGCGCCATTTTTTAGGACATTGTTACCTGAAATTAGAAATTATTGTTTTAATTTCAAAGTAGTTTAAAGTATGTTAGCACATTATTAGATATGAATTATGATTAGGAGGGTTAGTATTCTTAACAGTTAGGTACACCATAAAATGACATAGCAGTTATCTATACCATTATCTATAAATCCCTGTTTCCCTTGGGCACGCCATAACTTGAGAACGCCTAGACCAATTTGCCTGATTTTGGTTTTAAAATATTTGCAGAAGTCCAAGGAAGGTTTAAATTGTGAGAAGGCGGTACAAACGACCCGATTGGCGCAATTGGACTGCTGCGCTTAGTGTTGCGGGTTCGATTCCCGAACGGGACAAAAATTTGTGCGATCCACAGATATTTGTCCCGAGTCTGGGTGTTTGTGTATGTGATATTACATGTTTGTGAAACGCACCCACGATACAGGAGAAATCCTAGTGTGGGGCGACGTTTTTTATAGAAAAAAAAAAAATTAATGTATCTCACATAAATTGTTGAACTTGTCTGGACTTTAAAAAAGACATTGACTCCTGAGTTTGTTTCGGTGTTTCTTCTCAGAGGTAGTCACTTACGAAATGCCGACGCCATCTATCTAGTTTAAAAAAAATGACGTGTAAAAGTGTTTTTAAGACCTATTTTCAGAAATAAAATCATTTATCATTTATTGCTTTTCAAAGTTTACACTTATAAATCAAATTAAGGTTATTTAAAATAAACCAATATTGCGTTAAATACAATGTGTGCACAATATAAATATGATAGATATTATTATATACAGTTTGTTTGTTTTGTAACAGGTGGTAACGAGGCAATCAATGTTTGCCTTATACGTGTTGATCAACCTCATTCAATTAACCGTACACATTAATTACTGAAGCTCGATACGTATCTATTTAAGTAGGTTTAAATATATAGAAGTACAATTAAAAGGTTCAAAGGTACATTTGATAATGATTAATGTTGTAAATCTGTACCGTAAAAGACATGAAAAACGCAGACGGAGTCGTGTTAAGAACCACTGTCTCGTATATTTAGGTCTATTTTTCGTCAGCCGTGTAAATGTCGTTACAACTATTTCTGACATTTACGTGTAATGAAAACGTTTTTGATAAAATTAAAGGTTACATTTTACGGCCCAGTTTACAAAGGTGTTCATGATTATTTTAAATCACGGAATAACTTATTTTTAACTTTCTTATAATAGATTACATTTGATACCAAATATTTAGTTTGATTCCAGGTATATAAGTTTAATCAACCCTTGAGTGACGAGCGTGTATGAAGAATGTGATGCGATTGAATAAGGCAAATACTGACAACCTGATTGGCGCAGTGACTAAGCGATGGGACTGTTGCGCTAAGTTTTGCGGGTTCGATTCATGCACGGGGCAAAAATGTGTGCGAACCACAGATGTTTGTCCTGAGTCTGGGTGTTGGTGTATATGATATTTCATGTTTGTGAAACGCACCCAAGACACAGGAGAAATTCCTAGTAGTCCTTGGGGCTACGTTTTTTTTTTTAAAGAACCAAATCCATGGTCTCTGCCTACCCCTCTGGGAAAAAGGCGTGAATTTATGTATAAATATCTTTCGTCATGCAAACTATAGGTGATAGTTATAATTTAATTATAAATGATAAATATTATTTTTAATAAAAAAAATATCTGATCAACATAGTACAAAAAATAATAACTTAATTAATAGAGACTGGTGTCTATATCCCGCGGATACGGATCTAAAGGTAAAACCTAAAACCTATGTTACAGAATTACAGATTCAGGCTGACCATGCACCGAAGAGAGTCACATTGTCTATTGTAAAATACATCAACGGCTCAAGACCAAGATAAACAATTTTTATAGCCTAAAGCCATTGATTATATGTATGTCTAGATGGAGTGTCAGGACCCTGACAGCGTCGGGATTTATTAGCGCCAATTCCTCACAATTGGCGCTAAAAACCTACCCTACAGCATTTTGGCGCCAACAGTGTCAATTGTGTTGTCAATGGAGACGCTTGTTTTTCTATCATAAAATAACGTAATAAAAATGGCGAAATGAGCTATTAAGGTGAATAGAAATTACAGAGGCCGATTGATTATTAATAATTATGTATCCTATCACCCGTATGTGAAATAAATTATATACTTGTGTAAGACGTAGCTGTCACGCACTCATACAAAAAAAAAACAATTGGCACGTTGAATTTTGTTTCAATGTAGCGCCAGACTCCATCTAGATAATCTAAGCCTAAAGCCTTAGAATTAATATTAATTAGGTAAGGACTGAAAAGGTAATTTTTAAAGTGTAATGTATTAACAAAAGTAATGTTATTCCAATTATCTTCATTCCTTTTCTCAATACCAAACCGATCGCGCACAATCATTAACTAATTTAATGCAATAGCCTCCCACATGGTAACGTGAAGATTTTAACTATGACAGTTAATCTCTACTAGTGGGCGGCGAGGTTACAAAGGGATTGTACTGATGAGTAACATAACTTCACGCGTGTACTCCCCGAAGGGATAGGCAGAAGTAGTAGGTACACCCACATTTCGCCAGTAAGGTTGTAGGTTCCAGTGTAATAAGGGACGAGCCTACTGCCATCAGTCGGACAAATCTAAACTCCGTGCTGCTACTGTGAAATACCAAATGGAGAAACCCAAAAACACGGCACGCCCCGGTACCCGAACCTTGATCTTGCTTAGCAAACTCACTAGACATACGGGGCAAGAGAAAACTACCTACTTTTAGTTTATAAGGAGAATAATCTATAATAATTATGGCTATGACATTTTTTTTTCTTTAAAAAAACCGTCGCCCCACACAAGGACTTTCTCCTGTATCGTGGGTGCGTTTCACAAACATGAAATACCACATACACAAACACCCAGACTCGGGACAAATATCTGCGGATCGCACAAAATTTTTGTCCCGTGCGGGAATCGATCCCGCAACCTTTAGCGCAGCAGACTAATCGCTTAGCCACTGCGCCAATCAGGTCGTCACTTACTCGAACATAGTTTTATTTCAATATCTAAGTGTTGAAAAATAATTGTTGAACAAAAGTATTACTAAATTGTTACCTGCTTAGGAAAATAGAACCCCCTCCTTTTTGAAGACGATTAAGCAGTTATCCGCCCTTGTAACATTTTAACTTTTAAGAGTATTAAGTCGATTAACTACATCTCTGTATACTGTAGGTAGGTGTTCTGATCGCAATCTTTAATTACAACAAATTCGTCGTACATTGCATCTGTGGAAGAGTGTTGAAATTTGACGGTTTAACATGCCTTACACGAATATAGAGATATTACGATTATTAACAGCGTTTCACGTATTTACATGTATACATTGGCGAAATTCGAGAGAGTTACACTGGATGTTTTGTCTGTATCATAATTTAATTGTCTTTTTTTTCTAAATTGATAAAGGAAATTTGAAAAATGATGGACACGAGCGGGATTCGAACCCGCGACCTTCGCCGATCCGTGGCGCTGCTCTAACCAACTGAGCCACCGTGTCGCTGCTCGCATCCATCGAATTTCAAGTTCCCTTTTAGTATTTACGTCTTAAGGGTGACGTCAGGTATTATCTGTTGGAATCTATGATTACCAACTCAGTGTTATACCTTTACAGCTATAAATCACTGAAACGATAGTACCAACCCAAATTTATATGACTTTTGGTGCCATTTTAGCATGTTGCCCATGCTAAGCTTGAATCTAAATTGATAAAGGAAATTTGAAAAATGATGGACACGAGCGGGATTCGAACCCGCGACCTTCGCCGATCCGTGGCGCTGCTCTAACCAACTGAGCTGTCTTTTTTTTGTCTGTGGCTACATTGTTATATTGGGTGTATACCTGTAAAAATGATGTATGTATGATAAATGAATAAATAAATATATGGCAGCTAAAATCAAACAAAAAGGAAAACATCGTGAAGAAACCGGCACACCTGAGAGATTTTTCAACGGTGTGTATAGCCATGTCAGAAGTCTATAGTCGGTTTAAACTCTGACTCCAGGTTGTTCATCAACTATAAGATAAGAAGAAGAAGCTAAAATGAAATATAAATAACATTTTCCCAGTATTTTGTTTATATCGTAGGTGCGTTTTACGAATATGAAATATTATATACAAACACCCAGACTCGGAACGAACTTGCGGATCACAAAATTTTTTATCCCAATCTTTGGTTCGATTCCCGTCCAATCCTGTAGTCACTGCGCCAATCAGGTAGTCAAATATCTAGACCTAGGTATTTCAATTAATAGATACCTATTGCTATTTAACCGGGAACTCCTACTTAAATTTAAAAAATCAAATTTAGAACTGCAAAACTTCGGCTGTAATGAATTTGACCAAAATTCGGCCCATCCCTGGTGAACAACTCAATGAAACTTTGCCAGACTCAAGAATTGAACCGAGGACCTCATGCTCAGCAAACAACTGCAATCACTAGACCAACGACCTAATAATAGTTATTAAATAAATAAAGAGTTGAGTACAAGTTAGAAAAAGTGTGAACTGAATGCAAATTATTTTAATTATAGGTTGTGGATAGGGTTACCACTTACCACCCGTACTATAATATACAGTATCGTACTGTATTTCAGCCAATTCATACTTCCATACTAATATTATCTGTCTGTCTGTTACACCTTCACGACTAAACCGCTGGACGGATTTTGATGAAATTTAGTATGAAGAAAGTTTAAGACCCGAGAAAGGACATAGGCTACTTTATTTTTCAAATTCAACTCTCTATCGTTTTTAAATAGGGCTTAACGCGGCAAAGCTTAAGTGCAAAAAAAGTGCATAAGAGCAATTGGTGGTATCCCTCCATGGGATTCTTGTAAGCCATTATTTAAAAAATTCAAGCTTCTAACCTTGCCGAGTTTGTACATTTTAGAATGTGCTAAATTTGTTAGACATAATACGCATATATTCCAAAAAGCTAGTGATAGGCTTCCTAGACATACTCGAGATCCAGAACGCTTAGTAATTCCGAGAACAGCTAGGACTACTCTATACCAAAAGAATTGTTATTACATGTGTATTAAAATCTATAATAAATTACCAAGAGCTATTAAAAACACCACTAATCGTGTCTTTTTTAACAGTTTAAAAACGTGGCTAATAAGCAAAGCATTTTACTCAGTTACTGAACTTTTTAATTAATATTTACCATTTTTACTTATCCTGTTAATTTTAAAACTGTACTTATACTTGTTACTTTAACATAATTTTAAGATTGTAGAACTTTTAAATATAAGACTTACTTATAAAATGTATGTTGCTAATTTTTCTGTACTTGAAATGTGTAGAAACATATGTAATTTAAATGTAAATATTTGCATGTTAGATAATCTCTAACTAAGTGTTTAGAACGTAAGATTTTTTTAACACCTTCATTGTACAACACTTAAGGCGAATAAATGATTATTATTATTATTATTAAAGCCGCGAGCATAAGCTATATAAAGATAACTATATATAACACTAACCAACAATGCAATGATAATGCTAAAGCTAGTTGTATTTTTTTACGACAAGTCTATATTTTTCATCGATTAATTCAATTGTCGAGAATTTTCCGAATGAGGTTATTTCGAAAGTAAAATATATAATTCGGTAGGTATTTTAATAAAAATACAAGTTTACAATTTTTTCCTAAATCTTCCAAGTGTCGTTCCTATGTTTTTACGAAAAACAAAAAAATACCATTGTTTCATTAACAAAAGGGGCACCCCTAATCGTAGAAGTTTTTCCCTAGCCGTTGCATTAGTTACACACACAGTAAATACCTAAGTAAATACGCGTTATTTTTACCCTAGTCATGCTAACTGTTTGTATCAACGGAAGTTTGCTTGTTATTAAAACTATGTTGTATTTCTTTAAGTTATTGTTAGACCACAATTATCGTTTAATTAATAGTTTTTAATAGGTACAAGAAAGGTGCACTTCTTTGGGGCAAAAAGGCCTAGGTCACTCTATGGCCCATAAAATAACTCTTGAAAATACCCTTTTTTACGCTGCTTTAAATCTATACTCTTTCGCAATTAAAATATTACCTAGCACAATCAAAAAGGTATATAATATGGATTATATTTTTTAAACAAACCTCTCCTGAATTTCAGTGCGTTAACAGGCATGATATTATTATTATTATTCTTTTTCTACTTTTTAGCTACAATCAGCCTGATGGCTTTAATCAGATTTGATGTTGTGCTTTTAGATATTTTTGACATTTCACATCCTATGATGTGTCTTCTCATACTTTTGCTTTACAGCTTTTATATAGAGGCTAATCGCACTCTTTTCAACCGATACAAGCAGTTGTTTGTATTCAAGAGCTTCACAGCCAGATGATTGCTGTGTCGCTCAAGGCGTTTTTTATAGGCTACAGAAGACCTTACTATTTCTTCCTTGACTATCGGGATTTCCAGGTACTCGTGCACCTCCGTATTCCTTGAGAACCATGGTGCATTGATCAATGTCTTTAGTAGTAGTATTATAACCACAAAAATTCGGCAACTCGAATCTAAAACCCGATCAATCCACAAATATTTGTCGCATGTAGGTTGGAATCCTAACGCAGGGCCAGTCGAATCAGCAATCATAGTTTTTAAACAACTCTTTACTCTGACATATGCTTAATACATATGTCATGTAACTTCTTTTTTAAGGTGTGGAAAATGCTGAATACCCTACTGCTGGGAGACGACAGGGTTATGTAGGACTCCCCCGGGAACCGAAGGCCGGTCAACGAGGGTATAACCACTAAAAATCGCACTTTAACTTACCTAATTTACAAAACTGCATCCAAAACCACACAAAGTAACTATAATTATGTCAGCATACGTTTGAATTGAACCCTAGCGGTCTGCCGACCCCGTCGCAACCTATTAAGTTAATTCTCCGTCTTGCAAAACAACAATAAATGTATTAAATGGAACACTACGTACATAATAGTTCGGATACCTTTATGGTAAGGCTCGGGTGTAGAGCTAGCTACGTGCTATATTATAAAGTATAGCGAGATTTTTTCTTTATCACGGTTTAGCATTTATCTCCCGGATATAAGAAAACCCATATGACAATACCAGGATATCTAAATTGATAAAAGAAATTTGAAAAATGATGGACACGAGCGGGATTCGAACCCGCGACCTTCGCCGATCCGTGGCGCTGCTCTAACCAACTGAGCCACCGTGTCGCTGCTCGCATCCATCGAATTTTCAAGTTCCCTTTTAGTATTTACGTCTTAAGGGTGACGTCAGGTATTATCTGTTGGAATCTATGATTACCAACTCAGTGTTATACTTTTACAGCTATAAATCACTGAAACGATAATACCAACCCAAATTTATATGACTTTTGGTGCCATATTAGCATGTTGCCCATGCTAAGCTTGAATCTAAATTGATAAAGGAAATTTGAAAAATGATGGACACGAGCGGGATTCGAACGGGTGCGAATGGGTTGGTATTATCGTTTCAGTGATTTATGAATGAATATGACAAGACCTGGATGTGACTTGAACTGGATATGACAAGACCTGAATATGACAAGACCTGAATATGACAAGACAGAGAATATGACAAGACCTGGATATGACTAGACCTGAATATGACAAGACCTGGATATGACTAGAACTGGATATGACAAGACCTGAATATGACAAGACCTGAATATGACAAGACCTGAATATGACAAGACCTTATATGACAAGGCCTGAATATGACTAGAACTGGACATGAGAAGACCTGAATATGACAAAACCTGAATATGACAAGACCTGAATATGACAAGACCTGGATATGTCTAGAACTGGACATGAGAAGACCTGAATATGACAAAACCTGAATATGACAAGACCTGAATATGACAAGACCTGAATATGACAAGACCTGGACATGACAAGACCTGAATATGAAAACAACTGGACATGACAAGGCCTGAATATGACAAAACCTGGATATGACTAGAACTGGACATGACAAGACCTGAATATGACAAGACCTGAATATGACAAGACCTCAATATGACAAGACCTGAATATGACAAGACCTGAATATGACAAGACCTGAATATGACAAGACCTGAATATGACAAGACCTGAATATGACAAGACCTGAATATGACAACACCTGAATATGACAAGACCTGGATATGACAAGACCTGAATATGAAATTATCTGGATATGACAAGACCTGAATATGACAAGACCTGAATATGACAACACCTGAATATGACAAGACCTGAATATGACAAGACCTGAATATGACAAGACCTGAATATGACAAGACCTGAATATGACAAGACCTGGATATGAAAAGAACTGGACATGACAAGGCCTGGATATGACTAGAACTGGATATGACAAGACTTGGACATGACAAGACCTGAATATGAAAAGAACTGGACATGACAAGGCCTGAATATGACAAAACCTGTATATGACTAGAACTGGACATGACAAGACCTGAATATGACAAGACCTGAATATGACAAGACCTCAATATGACAAGACCTCAATATGACAAGACCTGAATATGACAAGACCTGAATATGACAAGACCTGAATATGACAAGACCTGAATATGACAAGAACTGGACATGACAAGACCTGGATATGACTAGAACTGGATATGACAAGACCTGAATATGACAAGACCTGGATATGACAAGACCTGAATATGACAAGACCTGAATATGAAATTATCTGGATATGACAAGACCTGAATATGACAAGACCTGAATATGACAAGACCTGAATATGACAAGACCTGAATATGACAAGACCTGAATATGACAAGACCTGAATATGACAAGACCTGAATATGACAAGACCTTATATGACAAGGCCTGAATATGACAAGATCTGAATATGACAAGACCTGAATATGACAAGACCTGGATATGACTAGAACTGGACATGAGAAGACCTGAATATGACAAAACCTGAATATGACAAGACCTGAATATGACAAGACCTGAATATGACAAGACCTGAATATGACAAGACCTGGACATGACAAAACCTGGATATGACTAGAACTGGACATGACAAGACCTGAATATGACAAGACCTGAATATGACAAGACCTGAATATGACAAGACCTCAATATGACAAGACCTGAATATGACAAGACAGAGAATATGACAAGACCTGGATATGACTAGACCTGAATATGACAAGAACTGGACATGACAAGACCTGGATATGACTAGAACTGGATATGACAAGACCTGAATGTGACAAGACCTGAATATGACAAGACCTGAATATGACAAGACCTGAATATGACAGGACCTGAATATGACATGACCTGAATATGACAAGACCTGGATATGACAAGACCTGGATATGACAAGACCTGAATATGACAAGACCTGGATATGACTAGAACTGGATATGACAAGACCTGAATATGACAAGACCTGGATATGAAATTATCTGGATATAAAAAGACCTGGATATGACTTGAACTGGACATGACAAGACCTGGATATGACAAAACCTGGATTTTACGAGACCTTGTGACATGGCCTGTATACGACAACACTTGACTAGGTCTCACCTACTGTGTGAGGGTCGAATGCACAAAAGCAGCTCTGGTGAGTGTCGGACGCTCAAAGGTATCGAATTTCTGAGTAACAGACATGGAGACACACACACGTACACCGATCTGCCGAGTGTCAGACACTGAACACCGTCACCACGGTAGTGTCAGACACACAGTTCTGGTAAGTGTCAGACCTACAAAGACGTGTGTGTCTGACACTCCCCAGGTCGGTAATCTGTGTGTGTTTGACACTGGACAGGTCGGTGTCCGTGTCGGTATCCGTTTGATGTTATGTGTTTATTTAAATGTTAGATTTAGCTCTAGTATAGCGTGGCACTTAAGAAAAAGGGAATGAAAGTAAATGTAGGAAAGACGAAAGTTATGATTTTTGAAAAAGATGAGTGTATGACAGCATGCAATATTATGATTGGTGGAGAGAGAGAAGAGCAAGTGAAAGATTTTGTGTACCTGGGGACATTATTTACAAGGGATGGTAAGCATGAAGAAGATATTGAAAGGAGAGTAAATTTTGGGAATCAAGTGAATGGGGCACTACACTCCTTTATGACCACCCAGAAGGTGTCAAAAAACGCTCGACTGGCCGTGCATAGAGGAGTATTAGTGCCGAGTCTTATGTATGGTAGTGAAAGTTGGGTATGGCAGAAAAAACATCAAAGCCGCATTAATGCAGTAGAGATGCGGGCTTTGAGAAGTATGTGTGGTGTGACTTTGAGAGATAGAGTAGAAAATAAGGTGATAAGAGAGAGATGCGGAGTGAATGTAGATGTCATTACAAAAATCGAGAAGAATATGCTTAGATGGTTTGGGCATGTAGAAAGGATGGATGAAAGAAGAGTGACAAAGCAAATATATGAGGTGAATGTTAGTGGAATATCGGGAAGGGGAAGACCTCGGCGAACATACTTGGACCAGATCGGAGATGTTCTACAAAAGGGTCAAGTGTGAAGTACCCTTAACCAACGAGCGTGTATGAGGAATGTGATGCGAGTGAATGAGGCGAAAGAAGTATGTCAGGATCGTAGCAAATGGAAATCCGTGGTCTCTGCCTACCCCTCGTGGAAATAGGCGTGACTTTATGTATGTATGTATGTATGTATGTATAGCGTGGCATAGCTTGCCCTACCCTACGAACCCACCCATTATGAATACGAAGCAGTGTATTGTTTAAGTATTTGTACGACACGCGGCTTTTTTAGCTTTCATATTAACGTGCTTTTAATATTATTATATTTTGCATCACTTATTATAATATGACCTATATAAAGAGTTCGCTGTATATTAATAATATGCTACTTTTTAATTGTTGGTAATTATTATTATCCCTTCTTAAGTGATTATATTTCGGTGTTACTAAACTGATTGCTAAACGAGAAGTCTACTGTTTTAAACATCTTCCGCGACTGCCTCATTGGTCTAGTGGTTGCGAAGCGCGATTGCTAAGCATGAGGTCCTAGGTTCAAATCCCGGGTCGGGCAAAGTGTTACTGAGTTTTCCATTAGGTAATTCTCAGTAGCAGCACGGAGTCTGGATTTGTGCCCGGTTGATGGCAATAGGCTCGCCCCCTATTACATTGGGACTTACAACATAACTGGCGAAATGTGGGTGTACTATATGTTCACCTCTGCCTACCCCTTCGGGGAATACAGGCGTGAGGTTATGTTATGTTAATCATCTTATAAAAATTAAAGACTTTTTATTAATGAAATATATTTACGAATATCTTTAGAAAAACCAGTTCCCGATGAATTTTATTGTTTAAAGTAAAAATATTAATTAAAAGCGTAATTAGGAACAGTACGTTGGAGTCAATTACAAATTCTATGTAAAAGTAAGTGCTTCGTTAAACCCCATAATTTGTATTACGCAGAAAGACTTGGAAGGACAGGTGTCGATAAATAAATGCCTACTACAAGCCATATGACTGTGCCTGCAACATAAGTGCTAGCAATCAGGTCGTTCGGCTGATACCGACTATAGAAAATCATGTCTGAAAGTGACGTGAGTTTACTCCACGACCATAAAATTAAAAGCTTAAAGTTTTAAATGCAACAATAGTTTCTATATGGCACATTCATTCCTAATATGATAGATAAAGGATAAAACTTAACAATATTCAAGATTTATAAACCAGACAAAATATTTTGATTATTTTCTATTATTTCCTCGATTGCCCTAGACAAGTGGCAAAGCGCTTGGCGAATAGAATTCGAATAGAATGATAATGTATGGCGATGAAATAATGTTTCGACTGTTTTAACGATGACAAAGGTATGTCAAATCGTTAAGCCTTTTGTCACTTGTTCAGGGGGGCTGGCAGGTATAAATAAGTGTCCGAAATAATTCGGTAGATGATTGTAAATACATATATTAACACGACAACTTATTTTACAGCAAGTATTCCGCATGTATTCGACCCTAATCAATATCACAATCATAAAGAAATAGGGTCAACGTTTATTTCGGCCACTTTCAAAGTTAAATTAAGCTCAGAGCTCAGACGTTTCCTTATCGGGTTAGTTGTTGCGACAAACTAACTTTATTTATTAAAGATAATAGGCTAGAAGCCGAAGGTAACGTAGGTTTTAGACAACTTTAACTCAAGGTTAAGGTTTTTAACTTAACTAACATTAACATGACGTTTTGAATTCATAGTTATATATTTTAGGGAAATTACAAAGAGTTAACCATTGCTATCAGAAATTACAGAGTTAGAAGGCCTATCATAAATAATCCATTTCATGAAGATATTTATTCGTTCAACAATTGTGCGGGCTCGTATTTGGCAGAGAACTGTAATACTGCTATTTAGAAATACTGTCTCAATGCACAACGCCATCTATCCATCAAAAATCTAACCAATAACCTAAATTGGACAGCTTCTTATCTTCTTACAAATATCATCGCCTTTTTCTATGTGATAACTTTCAGCGGAAGCCTCGTCTGGATTTGTGCCCGGTTACAACAGACTTGCCTTCTATTACAGGAGCAAATACCAAGCTTCCCGTGGAGGCCAGCCAGAATAGCACCTCCCCATTTCGTTCCGTGGGAGCCGTAAAGGGCGACTAAAGGAAATTCCAGAAGATTTTCAGCAGCGTCTTTTGTAACTTCACAACCAATACTGCGATCCCCAAGCCACTTGCAAAGCGTGGGGATTATGGCAACACCCCTCTTTAAAAGGGCAGGCCTTTGTTTTACAGTGGACGTCTTCCGGCTGATGATGATGATACCAAGCTGGCGAAATGAGGGTGTACAAAACACCTCTAGCTAGGTAATACTGACGTGAAGGTTAACACTATGTACCCTACTTTAAGACAACTTTGTAGCGATACTATGCGCTAACTCAAACCTCGATCTCTGTCCCATCTTTCGACGACCTGATTGGCGCAGTAGCTAAGCGATTGGATCGCTGCGCTAAAAGTTACGCGTCCGATCCCTGCACGGGCCAAAAACGTGCGATCTTCAGATGTTTGTCCCGAGTCTAGGTGTTGTGTATGTGATACTTTGTTTGTGAAACGCACCTACGATGCAGGAGAAATTCCTAGAGTGGGGCGATGTTTAGAAAAAAACTGTCCTCCGACCTAGACACTGGACTCACGTGGTTATAAAACAACATTAAAGAGGCCGCAAATTCCGTGCCATAGTTCCAAGGACTAGTCCTTGGGTCAGTTTCCTTAAATACCGGCGCTATCGCTCCATCTGACCCTCCGCGAGTCATGGACAGAGGTACGCACTTTCCTGCGAGTTCGGTGTTGCTAACATTAATAATTCTGACGTAGGGTTTCGTACCTAGCGAATTTTGTTGGCCGTAATTTATTAGTTAGTATTTTTCTGATTATAGATGATTTGTTTGGGTGAATGGTTGTAGAAAACCACTACCTTATCTTGATGAGAAAATATCATACACTTTTACGACCCCGGATGAGCTCGAAATAGAGAAAACCGTCGATTAGGCCATTTTTCTCAGATTACCTTTGAGAAGTCTGAAAAAATACTTCTAAATTATCCCTATTTTAGTCTGTCGAGCAAAAAAACCGGCTATGCTATTCTGAAATACTAACATCATCTTGAAAGCCATCTCACTCGTCACCTCGCATCATATTTGGTAGGGCTAGTGTCAAATCTCACCGCGGATTTAGAAATGAGTTCGTAAGTGACGTCTTTAGAATAGCACGACTGAAAAAAAATCTGCAGGACTGGAGATCCAAAATGGGCGCTTTAGTAAAATCTTATTACGACATATAAGTAATTTTGTCCCAATTTAAAATTATTAACAGAACAATTATTGTGGCTTTGATATCCAGACACCGGGAATCGAATTCGCAACTTTAGAACATTATAACGAAGGTGACATTAAAATGTTTCATGTTTAGCAACCATAAAGATTTTCATACAATTTAGTTCAACACAGAACTTCAATCAAAGAGGTCGGCTATGTTCATTTATGGCCGAGCGTATTATTGCAGAATTGTGTTTCTTAAGTCTAATAAATACGCAAGCTTAGGTAGGTCCTCTGTTTTTCTTATAGCATGAGTTTATTGTAACATGGAAACATCAGGGCCATAACGGACACTTTGAGCAATCATATTCCAAATTCCCAGCTGCCCCCCTAGACCAGTGACATAACACTTGACGAATACGTAGAAATCAAATGAAAAATATATGGGTAAAAAAAAATGACATAATATATGAATTTCATCCATAACATAGTCGAAACATTATGTCTTCCCCATATAATTCGATTTATATTCGTCAAGCGTTTTGCCAGGTCACATCTGTCGCAGAACCGACAACCGTTGGGGATAATTGCTTCACGAGTGGAGACCATAACTCGGTAAACATAGTGTAGGACGTCCTCCAGCTAGATGGGGCGACGATATACTAAAAATGGCTGGCAGTGGTGGGAAGCGGAAGGCCGAAGATCGAGCTCAATGACGTGCCATAGGAGAGGCCTATGTTCAGCAGTGGACTAAGATAGGCTGATGATGATGCTGAAGCGTTTTTCCACTTGTCTAGGGGGTCAGAACAAATATTCAATTTATTACGTTATATAAGAATTAATTCCGTGATAGGAGCAAACGAATTTCATATCATCCTTTATAATGTCTAAACAAAATCACTTGCCGAGTGGTATCCGGCCTAGAATTGACCACCCCCTTTTCTCCCGTGGGTGTCGTAAGAGGCGACTACGGGAAAACCCAGAAGAAGGGCAGCAGCGTCTTCTGTAATTTGACCACCAACACTGCGATTCCCGAGCCGCTTGCCAAGCGTGGACAATGGCACCCCACCCCCCATCTAAAAGGGGGAGGCCTTTGTTCGACATCTTTCGGATGATGATGATGAAACAAAATCACAATAAGATTCTTCTAACAATCCTCCTAATTATGATTCAACATAAGCGGTATTTTGAGCCCCTAGCTTCTAGTCCAAGGACGGTGAGGCTGACCGTCCAGGGTGCGCCGGACGTACATAAGTATCACTCGTGGAGACTCTCCACTTGCACCCCACAGCCCCCACTTCCAATACCGACACAAATCAATACAGCCGATATGCAGTAACTATTCGTTGAAGAATCAAGTTCAGTTCCCGGTAAATGCATTGTGCGGTGGTGTGAAAGAGAATGTATAAAGAGTAGCGATCGGTGCGCCATTGCACGTGTTATCGATCTTCTGTAGGGTATGCTTGTGTACCGTTAGCAACGAAAATATCAAAAACAATTCATAATAAAAAAAAACTAGCGTTCTCTTCAAAGACCTGATTAGCTAAGACAGCCCTGATTGGACAACGCTACGGGTTGTTGGTGCATTCCCCGCACAGGACAAACTATGCGTGCGATCCACAGAAGTTTGAGAGTTTCAATAAGTGTGAAAAAGGCTTAACATTCCTATGGTCACAAATAAATGTCTATGTCTAACATAGAAGAAATTCTCAAAGCGACGTTATTTAAACTGAACACTTATCATCATCATCAGTCGGAAGACGTCCACTGATAAACAAAGGCCTCCCCCTTATTTGGGGGGGGCTGCCATAAACCCCGCGCTTGGCTAGCGGCTTGGGGAATGCAGTATTGGTGGTGGAGTTACAGAAGACGCTGCTGCTCATTTTGTGGATATTTCCTTAGTCGTTTTACGACGCCCACGGGAGGTAAGGGGGTGGTCTATTCTAGGCCGGATACCACTCAACACAAATAAGAACAAGAAGTAAATATTCTCAACAAAAATTAAAACGTTTTGTTTAAGGTACAGATAGCAGTTCTAATTACTAAAGATACAAGATTTTACATGTTGCAACTTATTTTTATTTCTTTTCGTAATCGCTCCAACTGATTGTGAAACCGACACGTATTTTTGACTGCAAAGAATTATTCTGCCCTTGGCACTTTTGCTTATAACATTGATTACTTAAGAATAGGGGAAAGTCTTATATAAAAACGTAATAAAAACATATAAACGATAGCTATCATAAATCTCATGTTACAACTACTAAATCATACGGTTGTTTTGCTGACTGTACCAATGACGTGTGGCTATTAAGTTCAATGCCCAGTCTAGGACCTACACAAGTACACAGTCATTATCGTGATACAATGCGTGTGTGTACAACATTACGCGTGTCCGTTGCGAGGTAGAATGAGTGACTGGACTCTCACGTTGCATTGCCGATAAATCTATTAAAATTAACGTAATTTCTAGTTTTAGTTATATAAAGTAAAATGAAATATTTTAGTGTCACTAGGATCTGCAATAGCTTTAAAAACTCAACAAGCCAGTTAATATTAGTTCATGGGACAGCTACCCTAAGCTACCTTAGTGCACAAAATTAAAAAGTCAATAGGTACAAAAAATATAATTATTCTCTGGTATTTCAACAGGCACTGAATTTTCGAAGGATCTCGGTTATGTGACAACCGAATGAAAGAAAAAGATTTATTTATGTCTCGAATACAAATTAAAATAATATATACAATAAAACAGTTACATTGTAGGAGGCAAAAAAGGATCTCAACTCAGCGTAATGCTGCTTCTCGAAACCAGCAGCGCAGTTTTTCAGTTGGGGCCTGATAGAACTAAAAATTATACTAATAAAATCTACTTATTTATATAAAACAAACATAACATAACATCACGCCTGTATTCCCCGAAGGGGTAGGCAGAGGTGAACATATAGTACACCCACATTTCGCCAGTTATGTTGTAAGTCCCAATCTAATAGGGGGCGAGCCTATTGCCATCAACCGGGCACAAATCCAGATTGCGTGCTGCTACTGAGAATTACCTAATGGAAAACTCAGTAACACTTTGCCCGACCCGGGATTTGAACCCGGGACCTCTTGCTCAGCAGTCGCGCTTAGCGACCACAAGACCAACGACGCAGTTATTTATATTTAATCTTAAAATCCCGTAAAGACGTCATGGAAAGCTACTAATGGCCATCAATTCTCGTTGTATACCTTCAGTTCTCGGACAATTAAAACCTATGGTTGTCTAGGCTTGTATCCATGAGTTCAATTAGTATAGTTTCAATAAACATCCACAACGAACAGTATAAGCGATGCAAACAATAAAATAGATTTTGTTAATCGGGCAAGTAATCATTATTTTGCTGACTGTACGAATGACGCAGCAAATGAAGTTCAGTGACTCAGTGCTTGCCCACCGCTGACTAAGTAGAAATGCTTGATGATAGTCGTGAAGCTTGAAGCTATTAGGGACTAACTACACTTTTATTAACAGCTTGATTCAGCTTTTGTTCATAGAAAACGCCAGACAAAGCGATTGGCGCAGTCAATTTTTGTAAGAACTAATTCTGTTTGAGGCTAAGTTTTTATGTAAAGGCATAATATTGGTTGGTTATAGTCAACTTTACACTTCTTTCTTTATTTAAAAAAATCTTTTCAGAGCTTCTCAGGCATTTTAGTGGTCGATTCAATTACCTAGAAGAAAATTTTAACCCTTTTGTAGAAGACTTTTTTTACTATAATTTTTTTTTTTCTTTTTTTTTAAAAACGTCGCCCCACACTAGGAATTTCTCCTGTATCGTGGGTGCGTTTCACAAACATGAAATATCACATACACAAACATCCAGACTCGGGACACTCAAATGTGGATCTCACAAATTTTTGCCCCGCGCGGGAATCGAACCCGCAACCCTTAGCGCAGCAGTCTAATCGCTTAGCCACTGCGCCAATCAGGTCGTCAAAGTATAAGTATAAGTATATTTGTGTAAAGCCAAGGATTTTTTTATTGCACTATGTCTTACTGTTCCATCAATATGCAAGCCACAGACAGATTCACTCACACATTCAACTTAACACCCCACTTTTTACGTCGATGGTTAAAAACAAACAACCAATTAAATTATTAATAAACTAACCAACAAAAGTGATCGTTGATATTGTATAAAAAGCTATTTATCAAAGCAAGGTACTATTTGCAGCATAAATTACGATATTTTTTAACCCCAGTATAAATTACTTGTTATAAACCTTCTCCTCGTATTTTAGTATAATTATGGCAAAATATTTGGTACACAGGCCACGGTTGTTTGCAGTTTACCTGCATAATTAACATACGAATATGGCCTAATTATTTTTATTTTTCCCCAAAACGACAAAGTAGTGCATGCAACCTGCTTCCAGATTATGATATAGGTAGAGCTAAAAACGTCAGGTAAATACCATCTTCACTTAAATTGGCCGTTTTTGCGTAGGAGAATGTCCGTTATAATTGTTTACACTGTTGAAGAAATTCCTATCAAACAACTGTACAAATCTTTCTCGTCAGTATTGCCGCACCTGGCTGTATTATAAAAACAATGACTTAATAGTATTGTAGTACCTATAGTATGTATTTGAAATTGTGCTCCTAAAGTAATTAACAAAAAATCTACACAAATAAATTGATTAATCCCCTCCAAACCTACCTGCCAAAACAAAAAAAAATATTAATTTGAAACCATAGAGTGGCTTCAGCCCTCAAAGTACCTAAGATAAGCTTTCAGCCTCTCAGTTCATTAGTAAACATTCAGGTGATTTGAGAGCCTGTAAGTTCATTCTTTCCAAAACCGGGTGTAATACCTACTCATTTTGCACAAAATCAAGGCACAGCAACCCCTCTAGATAAGTGGCAATACGCTTGACGAATAAAAGTCGGATAGAATGAAAACTATATGGGTTTGACATGTGTCATCGATAACATAATCGAAACATTATGTCATCCCCATAAATTTATCATTTTATGTATTAGATTTCTATTCGTCAAGAGGGCCTGATAATCTATGCCCAATAAGATGAAAAATTAGAAAATATTTAGAATATAAACGTAATTTCCCCAAAATAACGCTATGAAAATTATCACATAATTCTGAAATTTAAATAAAACTATTTTTACGGATTTTATCGCGGTTTTTATTTTGTTTTTTGGTCCCGAAAAAATAAATAAAATCCGTAAAAATAGTTTTATTTAAATGTCTAATATTCGCGTAAGTGATAGACATATCGACGGTCCCTACGTATATAAAGACATGTCGAAAATGGCATTTTTTTTTATTGTATCATTGCCTTAGGATTATCTATGTGCACATACTGACATACGATTCTTTTTTAAATTTTATTTATTTACCTTGTTTTACAAATCGTATATAAGAACAAGTATTATAAAAACAACGATTATGAGTCGTAGATGCGGACATCTATACATATCTCTTTGTACGGTGTTTTAAAATGCGTGCCAGTTGGTGCGAACGCGGTCTTGTCAGACTTATCGCCATTTACGGGAGTTCCCCGAACGAGACAGGTGATGATGAAACAATTTAATGTTTTGATACAGTCTATTTAGTGGTGTGTTATTTAGTTATAAGTACTCATATTACCTCCAACAATACTATAAAACATGAATAACAGCAGATCAAAGTTATTGGTGGATATTGCAAACTCCAGAAATAATGTTATATGCGTTTCTGAAGCACAAGATTTAATTAATTATATCGATAAAGCTAATGAGGGGTATTCCAAATAATTATACATTAAACGCCGTGCCGTGTGATATCCGGCCTAGAATTGACCACCCCCTTTCCTCCCTTGGGTGTCGTAAGAGGCGACTAAGGGAAAATCTAGAAGATGCAGGGCAGCAGCGTCGTCTTTTACTTGACCACCAACACTGCGATCCCCATGCCACTTGCCAAGCGTGGGGATTAAGGCACCCCCCCTTTCTAAAAAGAGGAGGCCTTTGTTCAACAGTGGACGTCTATCGGCTGATGATGATGATGATACATTAAACGCTTAATAATACCCAAAATCATTATAATATCATTGTTTGTTCAAACATGTTGATAAAATTGAAGCTGAAGTGGCGCCAATGAAGTGGCTAGTTGTTTTTTTTCTTTCGTTGACAACAAGGTTGAAGCTGGAGTCAAAGATTTTAGATTCTGGTCAGTTAATTGTGCTGGTCAGAACCGCAATCGCATTGTTTTTTTATGTACTTATATGCGAGCGATAGATTTAAGGTAAATGTGACCCATCGATTCCTAGAAAAGGGCCACACCCAAAATGAGGCGAATAGCGTTCACGCATTAATAGAGCGAGCAGCAAAAAATAAACTAATTTACACACCAGATGAATGGTACAAATTGGTTCGTTGGGCTAAACAGAATAGTCCACCATATACAGTTGTAGAAGTAGACCAAGACTTAGTCTTGGATTTTAAAGCTTGGCTGCATACTAAAAACTGGGCAATAGATACAAATTCAGAGAAAATTTGGAATAAGGTAAGGCAAGTAAAAGTGCAAGGGAATAATCCAGACTTAATAGAATTTAAGTACGACTTTTTTGAAGAAAATTATAGAAAACTTAATTGCAGCAATCATTTGAAATTGACTAGGGGGAGGAAAAAGAAGGAACAAGAACTGATTCTAGAGAAAGTGTCAGTCAGGTGACAATAATTTTATTCCTATCACTGAAGTTAAATATAAAAACTTGATTAGTTTATGCGAAACCTTAAGCATTGTGAGGAAGAACAGGGCAATGTAGAAGATTGTTAAATTTATCTTTACTTCTTTTATACATTTTATTTTGTTATTTAAATACTAAGGGAACTTTATTAGTAATAAGATAAATCAGTCTGAATAAAGCAGTGATGATTGTTAAATGTTTCCAATTAGGTGTTAAAGATGAGGCACATACTCAAACAATGCTGTGATGATTATTAAATACTAGCTACTAATCATGTCTAGCAATGCAATTCATTGCTAGACATGATTAGGCTGAGGCACGTGGTTAAAATTAAAATTGTTAATTACTAATATTAGACAACAGTGATTTTTTATGTTTAGTTCCTACTTCAGTGAATCTATAGGTACCTATTATTAGATGCTAAGAAGATTGTTTTTAATAATAAATAATGTTGAATTTATAAACCTTGTTTAATTAATAAAACACAAACCTGATAATTTTAAAAGACATGTCTTTATTTACATTACAAGAACTATAGTCCTACACCGAATGACTAAAACCACGTATAAAGTGACATGTCTTCATTGAAGTACTTTTTATATCCATGGGTGACGATTTCAGGATGTTTAACGTATTGATTTAAAAATAGTAATATAATCCTACATTTTCATAAAACATTTTAATTTAATTCTATATCAGACACTGTTTTTTTGTTTCCTGCGTATAAAAAGGTATCATAGACATGACTGACATACTTCAATTTTATTATCGGCGTAGAAACGGTCATCTATCAGTTTTTTCAAGAAAACGTAAAAAAATAAAATGTCTGTAAATAGCATTATAAAGCTCTTAAAACTGTTAAAATATTGTAGAAAGAAAATATTTATTATTGGTCATAGAATTATTTCTAGGGCGTGTTGAACACAAATTACGCTCTCCTGTAAACCTCGGTTTTTGACTTGACCTTATGTACGTAGGAACCGTCGATATTTCTGAAATGTTATTAAAATTAAATTTCCTCGAGAGACGTCAATGATTAATGGTGTCGCCACAGGCGGTCTAAGTAGGACACACTGCTTCGCCATGATACACCATCGATACATGGAGCTCGAGCAGTGACTGTCAGTTTTCAGGCTAGTTAATATAGACACCTAGTTGCGTATATTGTTTTTAGTAGGAAACAGAATGTATCGTTTTACTATAATAACTTCCGTGAGTGTTATCCATATTTTCGGCTCGCGACTCTGCCGCGTAACCAGCTCATGAATAAGGGCTCCGTTCGAGTTCGAAACTAGTCAGGCATTCCCGAATATACACGTGAGTATAACCGGGATATATAGTAAATAACGCACAATGGCCCATTCAAGCGGCTAAGTGCGGACAATGCCCAGCCAAACTAACTATATAGTAAATAATAAGAATGTATCGTTGTCTGGCACTGTTTTTTTGATATAAAAACATCTCCCCTCACTAGAAAATTCTCCTGTATCGCGGATGCGTTTAACAAACATGAAATATCACATACAAAAACACCCAGACTCGGGACAAACATCTGCAGATCGCACAAATTTTTGTCGCGTGCGGGAGTCGGGCCCTCAACCCCTAGTGCAGCAGTCCAATCGCTTAACTACTACGCCAATAAGGTAGTCAAAACGGCCGTTAATTAAAAAAAACAGGCGGAGTACGTCTATGCGTTGCTCTGTTGCCAATTGAAAAATAGCAAAACATACTTTGATCATTACATTAATATCACACTCGCCCCCTTACCATAAACACAGTTTACGTTGTGGAAGCGTGACGCCGCATTACACTGCACATAGCGGCGTCTCGCTTCCACATGGGAAAATGAGTTCATGGTAGGGGCTGTACTTCTTCGGTGTATAATTAATACACCCACATTTCGCCACATACACCTCTCCTACCCTCCCTACCCTCCTCTGCCTACCCCTTTGGTGAATACAGCCGTGATGTTAGGTGTTAGCAGGTGTAGCTCAGTCCCATGGTAACAGCACGATGGGCTGGCGCACATTAGTTAGCCGCCAAGGTCACAAAATTGACAAACTGCAATGCTGCAAGCCGCTAACTTAATTAGACACGAAAATAGTTCAGCAAATCCATACTTATATTATAAATGTGAAAGTAACTCTGTCTGTCTGTTACACCTCCACGACTAAACCGCTGGACGGATTTTGATGAAATTTGGCATGTAGAAAGTTTAAGACCCGAGAAAGGACATAGGCTATATGTGTGGCTATATGTGCTTTTTTTTTTAAATTCAAGGCTATATGTGGTTTTAATAGGGGTTAACGCGGGCGGAACCGCTGGCAAAAGATATGTATAAGTATATATGTATATAATACTAACCGACGATCTAAATTAACGAGAGCAAAGCCGCGGGCAAGCAGCAAGCTAGTATTCTATAAACTTGGCTCATAGTTTCTAGGGATTTTTAAAATGTAATTTTTTTTTAATAACGTCGCCCCGCACTAGGAATTTTTCCTGTATCGTGTGCGTTACACAAACATGAAATATCACATACACAAAAACACACAGACTCAGGACAATGAAATGTGGATCGCACAAATATTTGCCCCGTGCAGGAATCGAACCCACAACCCTTAGCAGTCTAATCGCTTAGCCACTGCGCCAATCAGGTCGTAAATTAGTTCGTAAATATATATTTCTGACATATACACATAGGTAAAACAATTTCAGAATAACTATAAGAGGATTAGCAGAATATTTGCTTCAAGCAGGCACGGTTCGTCTGCACAGTTACATTAGATAGACATAAAAGACAGTATTCTTGGAATAATTGTGACTAATTTGATATTAATTTATTAAGTGGGCAAGCATAAAAGATTTACAAAAGAAGATCCTTACATATAACACGCGACCGAGGTTCTGGGTTTGATTTCTGGATCAGGCAATGTTATCGATTTCTGCTAACAGGCAATGCTCAGTGGCAGCACGGAATCTTGGTTTGATCCCGGATAATGGCAATAGGCTAGTCTTCTACTACCTGGGACCTAACATAACCGAGCAACCTGCCTACGCCTTTGGGGAGTAGTCGTAATATAATGTTTTACATTAATTACTAGCTACACCCCGCTTCATTTTTTCCCTATGTGTTAATCCAGGGTGTCAGCTACCTCCTCACCAAATTTTATCAAAATTGAACCAGCCGTTTGAGAGGGAAGAGGAAACAAACTTACAAACACAAACTTTCACCTTCATAATATTACTGTGAAATCAAACACACTAAAATTCTAAGCTTTAGCTCCAAAACTAACGTAAAAATAATGTAATTCTGTCCACTATAATACATTTCCCTCATTTTTAGTATCTAGGTAGGTAAATCTAGTGGACTACTTACTCATTCTTTATAACGCTAAGTTAGCGAAAATCGATGGTGTAATGTGTAGCAGTGTTTGGTAATGATTCAGGTTTCAAGAGCTTATTTTGCACTTGAAGTGTTGAACTTGAAGTCTCCAGTGTTTGCAACCCATAGGTATCGTTACATGAGTATTTCCTGATCGTAGACACTAGATTTACATTAGACACCTACATTTTGTCAGATGATAATATTGGGAACTGAATTTAATTTTTCATCACCATCAGCCGATAGATGGGAGGTTGGGGAGGGGTGCCATAATCCCCACGCTTGGCAAGCGGTTTGGGTATCGCAGTATTGGTGGTCAAGTTACAGAAGACGCTGCTGCCCATCTTCTGGATTTGCCCTTAGTTGCCTCTTACGACAGCCACGGGAAGAAAGGGGGTGGTCAATTCTAGGCCGGAAACCACACGGCATATTTACTTTTTGGTAAATAGAAGAATCAAATCAAAACCTTATAAGAAGTCCACACTCTTTGGTTTGTAGTAGGTACCTTGTGATAACATTATTACAAGTCGAGTAGGTATATAATAATATAGTATGTCCGGCGCACCCTGAACGATCAACATCGCTACCATCCTTGTTCACTGACCAATTTCTACACCACGGCATGACCTGTTCCATGTGGCTATTGGTTCATGCCGATACGAAGAAGAGGGTTTCGATTCCTGGCTATGGAAACAGCATCAAATTTTCCAAAAAACGAACAATGCTGCTTTAGATTTCATTAAATTCTTAACACCTTTGAGTATTTATAATATTTTACAATTTCAAAACTGGGTATTTACGCACATTTGAATAATACTTATTATATTTCAGAGTAAATGTGACTGTAACTATTGTAAGTAAACTTTACACCTAATCTATTAAGGTCAAAACGTAACAATGTCGTCTGTTTTTTACATTTTCACGGCTAAATCGCTTACATATTTTCTACTGAACTAATTCTCGCTCGCGACAACGTCCGCGTTGAAAACTACAACTCCTATAAAGTAGTTTGTCATTTCTGAGGATTCAACCTTCCTCCGTACTAAATTTCATCAAAATCAGTTTAGTGGTTTAGCCGTCTTCTTCTTCTTTTCGTACGGTTGATGAATAACCTGGTGTCAGAGTTTTAAACCGCTTGTACCTAGGCCTCTGACATGGCTTTACACACCGCTTTAGCGGTTTAGCCGTAAGAGCGTAAGAGCAACAGACGGACAGAGTTATTTTCGCATTAATTAATTAATATGAGTTTAGTAGACTATAGGTAGATATGTTTAACACGTAAGGATGTTAAGCCACTTTTTTCTCAGGCAAGCCGCTGTATAAAGTCTGCTTGGACGAAGAAAATGGAAGTTAGTTACACTACATCCATACTAATATTATAGATGTAAAAGTAACTCTGTCTGTCTGTTACACCTCCACGACTAAACCGCTGGACGGATTTTGATGAAATTTGGTATTTAGAAAGTTTACGACCATGAAAAGACATAGGCTACTTTATTTTTTAATTTAACCGTCTAAGGGGTTTAAATAGGGGTTAACGCTGAAGCCGACGGCAAAAGTTATATGTATGTTTATAATTATACATATAATATTAACGAGCAATCTAAGTTAATGCGAGCGAAGCCGATGGCAAAAGCTAGTAATATATACCTAACATAGTCCGTGTTTGCTAAGCATTTCGTTCGTATTTTAATACATTGTGACAGCTACATGTTACACATAAGGAACATGCTAACACACTTTACGCCTTTGTGGCGTGTCCTATTTGTACTGGGTAAGTTGAGATTTTGATGTAAAGCCTTTGGACATTTTAAAGAAAGATAGAGCTTGAAATTTAATATTTTATTTTTATTTAATATTAAGGTCTATTCAAATAGTCGTAGGGCCTGTTCCACCATCTACAAGTAAAGTGTTGAATAGTTATTTCTTGATTAACGCTAATCGGCACGTAAAAGTTACGTATAACTTCTATCGTATTTTAGTTACAGGCCAGTTTATCCCTTGATTAATGCTACTCAGATATTGTGAAATTCGTATGAGCAGTTCCGGGACTTTAAGAGGCGGTTAGTCTACTTGACACTTTACTTGTCGATGGAGAAAAAGGCCCTTAGAATCTTAAAGAAACCAATTATACTTAGATATAACTCATAACACATACGAAACACACATAGATTAATTAAAAATATGACAAAAGTAGAGATTTTTTTTTAAACAGGTAAAAAACCGGACGGCCATCGCCGCCTTATCTTCACTACTTTCCAGTGCTAAGCTGGGAAGAAGAAACGGCACAATAAACTTCCAACCTGACAGACAATATAGTAAGTTGGTAGATGCCAATGTAGTTGACTATACAAGTATCAAATATCCGTCCATGACTGTACTGCTAAAAGGGAACCAGAATGAGCCAGAATGTGTTCCTGGTGCTGATGTCTACCCAGAAGAAGTTGCCTACAAGCCTGATTGAAATTTCCGCGGGGATGGACAGCAGCATTTCCCTGTGTAGGTATCGTTCACGACAATGCGGTTGTCAACCCGCCTGCTAGTTTACGTTTACGAGTAGTAGTGGTGACGCTAATGGCTCCCAGTTCCCGGCTGCCCTACAATTCCAGGTAACTGGCAGTGACTGGATGGCGAAAACGGGAGAGCGGGCCTTGTGGCATGACCTGGGGGAGGACTACGTCCAGCAGTGGCCTGGAAAAGGATGTTGTAATGATGATGACTCATTGAAATAAATAAATCAGATAGGCAGTCGATCTTGCAAAAAACTGGTAACCAGCTGTTGAAAAGACTGGAAGCCAACTCAAAATTAAAAGAACTGGCAAATTATAAGCCTGTTTGAAATAAATTACTAGTTCACATCAGTCTATTGCAGTCTACTGCTGGACGTAGGCCTTCAAGGGTACGCCACAAGACCCGCTCTCCCATTTTCGCCACACACTACCTGGAATAGTAGGGCCGGAAACTGGGGGCCGTTTTCTTTGGCTACTCTTCATGGGGGGTTCTGCCCATAGTCTACTCATTCTAGTCTAGAGTTGGCATCTGCAGTAAGGTGAACGACAGATATGGGAACGCTGCTGCCCATTCTCCGGAGTATCTCTTAGTCGCCTCTTACGACACCCACGGAAGGAAAGGTGTTACTAATTAACTAATTATAATTAAAACACTGTCTTGAGTCTCATTTAGTTCAGAAAATGCTACGGCTATGCTACGTGAAAATTTATACATTGTTTGACCAGCTACAGCATTTTTTCGTAGCACGTAATTAGTTTAGTGAAGTGGCTGGGTGGCTGGCCTTCGGTGTCGTAATTAACAGGTTCGATTTTATTTTAATTTTGCACGAAACGACCCATCGGTCATGTTTGGTGATGTGCTTTTGAGTTTCATTTCTGTACCAACAAATAATTAAGTTGCCACAGTTTACTGTAATAGGTACCTACCTGCGATTGATATACAAATGTATAATTGTAAACCTATCTACCTGAAAGGTTCGTATCTAAGATAATAATATAGTACCCACCACTTTTTAATTACATTTTAAAAATAATTAATTATTGCAAGACCATGGATAAGATTTAAAAACACCCTAAGGTTAATAATAACATCACCAAATATTTCGATTATATTATCGGTACCCTAGACACACCATTTTTATTTTACTTACGTTCTAAAATTGTGTTAAAAACAATACTTACTAAATTACCATTTAAATCCAATTATTACTCGCACAACACACACTTAACCAGTATATCATTAATACAAAACAATTATTCCGAGTCACAAGTTCACATTTTTGCTAATATTTATATTTATCGCACATTTGAAACGTCATCATTTCAATTTTATTTTGAACACGAAATACATCACATAAATTGCCACCATCTTTAATTTTCTGGCGCGAAAATACAGCTTTAATGTCATTTTTAATTTTCCTTTCCACTCGCACACCACATTAATTTAAAAACACGAGTTAAATATTGTTTCCTTGTGAAAAAAGCACACGAGAAGGTTAAAATTCAGTTTTTCAGCCATAATGCGGAAAATTTGCATTTACTATCACTTTTTAAATGATTTAAAAACACATTTTAAAGGTATTGTTGCACTGATTTTGTTTAACCCGTTTTATGTGCAATTTTATTGGTAAAAAATGTTGTTTATTATTGTTTTGTTCCTAGTTTCTAAGGCTACGCTATGTCTTACAAGGCAGTTGTGTTACAACTGACCATTGTGTGAAGAAATAGGGGGTGGGGGGTGGCAGCGACGGGGGTGTGCTGTTAATCACATGGGGTGGAATAATTTTGTTTTTTAATTACGCTAAGGTGCGTTCGGCAGGCCGGGTTTAGTGTTATTGGCGCTATTTTAGGTTACGATGTCATGTTTTGAGCGTATGCGGTATGTGATGACTTTATCCGAACGGAGACCAAAGGAGGGCGATTTTTATTACACTTTTTCGCTTGTTTTTAATGGGGTTTTCGATACCAAATACCAACCTACTTCAAAAAAGTACCTACTACCGCAAATTGTATATTTCTTTGCTTAAAATTCACGGAAAAGTAACAAAGAACATCAATAGTATGAAACCTTGTAGTAATACATGCAAGTATTTAATTAATTTCATTAATTAAGAGTTTCGCGAGTAAATACGTAACATTGTGTAAAACAACGTCCATGGCGGTGTGTGGTCGCTGGTCACCGCATGGTACTTACTTGTAGCTAATTTGCAAATCTCTGTTTAACGTATGTTCACGCTTGTTTTTATTATGGGGTCCGTTGGAATCTAGCTGTTAAATGTGTTATTGATAATTACTCTTTTTAGTAAGATATCAATCTTTGGGGCCTTTGTTCAGCAGTGGAGACTTATAACAGACGACACGTGTTTGAATCAATAGACTTCATCATCAGATCTTTATCCCTTCGGGGACTAACGGCGTGATTGTTATAAGATACGTAGCATAACATCACGCCTGTTTTCCCCGAAGCGGTAGGCAGAAGTGTATAGTACACCCACATCTCGCTAGTTATGTTTTAGGTCCCAATGTAATAGGGGGCGAGCCTATTGCTATCAACCGGACACAAATTCAGACTCCGTGCTGTTACTAAGAATTACCTAATGGAATAACACAATAACACTTTGCCTGACCCGGGATTTGAACCCTCATGCTCAGCAGTCGCACTAAGCGAGCAACAAGGCAGTCTTATAAGATACACTTTCTATGCAATTTTAAATACATAGGTACTTAAAGTTACGTGGTTAGTAAACTTTGTATTACACGTAATATTAAGTTGAACATGAAAAATGTGTTTCGTATTTTAATAATGTCGGTTTCACGGCCACTCGCATAAAGAGAGGCCTTGTCCGCGAAGGATGTTCAGCATATTACAGTGACTTGCTACATTAATAACGTTACCTAATATTAATAATATTACTTCGCTTGCTAATTACTGTTGTATCGACGTGTTTTTAAAAGGGACACAGTAGCTGAAATTGTAAAATAATGGTTGACGATCCGATTGGCGCAGTGGCTAAGAGATGTGACTTGAGATAAGGGTTGCGGGTTGGATTCCCGCACGGGACATACATTAATTGTGCAAGCCGCAGATATTTGCCTCTATTCTGGGTGTTTGAGTATGTGATGTTACATGTTTTTGAAACGCACCCACGATGCAGGAGGAGTTCCTAGTGTGCGGCGACGTTTTATATGTATAGGTATAAAAAAAGTCTATCATATTTTTTATAGGCACATGGGTATTTGTCATACTTGTGCATTTTGTGGGGCTCGTAGCTGCATCGCTGCTGTGAGGTTAAGCAAGCGGCGGTTTATCCTTGTATGGGTGATGTTCTTGCGCTTGCGTGCCACGGGGAGCAACAATAGTACTAATGAAAGTAACTAGTTGATCGCAAAAATGTTTTATTTTTCTGTGCTTCGGAGATCACAAGTTGCCATACCTCTCTCCCCGGGGTCAAATTGCTGTTCCATCGGACTATGGGACTTGTAGTGTTGTCGGATAGATTATCATCATCATCATCTTCAGCCGGAAGACTTCCACTGCTGGACTACGGCCTCCCCCTTAGAACGCCATTTGCATCCACCGGTTGCCCGCCACTCTGACGATATCGTCGGTCGACCTGGTGGGAGGCTTGCCAACGATGCGTCTTCCAGTTCGGATGGAGTTCTGCATTTCTGACCCTGAGTTACGATACCACTTTATACCTAATACTGGTTGTCAAACTTCCGGGTTTCTAACCCGTAAAATATCCAAAATATACCAAAATATCAGCTGAGCCAAACGGTTTGAAATACTCTTCGAAGTTTGGAGAATTGTCAGTTTGAAAATGGATGATAAGTGGTCACCCATCCACCAACCGAAACCGGGAAGCGTTGCCTTACGTTGTGCTTTCAACCCGTACGGTTGTTTCTTAGCCAGGAGCCCTTATAAGGTCAATGGAGAATTAATATTAATTATTATAAAGCTATCTATTCGTCGGATCTATAGCAGATCATAGCTGTTATTAATATCTACTCGCAGGGCGCTCCCTGGAGGTAATAGATAGTACCAATTACCTTAATGCTTCATACACAGGGTACTTTACACGTTGCGATACGATTTGCAAGATTTTAAAATGGGAGACGATTTTTTATTTATTCATAATATGTAATGATTTTTTATTGATTTAGGTTTTATGGCTCACAGCTATATTAGTAGATTACTAATCTAAAATTTATTTAACCGGCGATTTCCGCATAGGACAACAATTTGTGTGATCCGCAGATGTTTTTCCCGAGTCTGTGTGTTTGTGTATTTGATATTTCATGTTTGGCGGGTGCATGTTTTTTTTTTCATGACGTATTCTGAATTCATTACGTTTACTAAGTTAAACGCCGATTAAGTATTCATTGGAATAGTTGATATTTATACCTGTAGGCTAAAGATAAAGTTGATTAAATTGCCAATCGGACATAGCAGAACATATAAAATGTATAACATCCATATAGAAAATGTTCAGGTTGGTGAGGTTGGCAAATTACATTTTCTGTATGAATCTATGTATTGAAACTTTTTCCTTTTATTAATCCTTTTCATTATTTCTTACGCGGGCCAAAACCAAGCACAATTATAGTTCTTCTTCCGTGTTTTCTAAATGAAAAGCATACTGTTTCGACTACCGTCCATCGCAGTCGCTACATGCAAGCCGCCCATCCTGCAGTGTTTAGTACAGTGCAGTAGAGACCGCACCCATCATCCATCAGCTGCTGTCTTCAGCTGAACTGCAGCTAATCTAACACAGTCGCATTGGGTATATGACACTAACGACCTTCAGCCAAATCGGTCAGTAGATTCCTATATAATACTGCTGTAGATGGCAGTCCGTTTGTGTTTAAGTGTGTGTTACTTGAGGAGCGCTCGGTCACGGTTATACGGCGACACACAAGCACGACTAAAGTAAACGTTAACAGCGAGAGACGAAAGGACTTCGTGAGATAAGACATCTGTATCCAGCTGCATTTGGTAAGAATGAAAGGAGATAATAACTCCGTTCTCCGTGCTAAATCCTATGTATCTTCTTATCGTATGGTTGATGAACAATCTGTTGTCAGAGTTTAAACCGCCTGTAGGCCTCTGACATGGCTTTACACACCGTGGCAAAATCTCTCAGGTGTGCCGGTCTCCTCACGATGTTTCCTTCACCGTCTTTAGCAGCTGATAACTAATTTATAGAACGCACATGAATTCGAAAAGACTTGGCGGTCCAACGGCCATACCACTCGGCTGTCAGTGCAGGTTATGGTAGGAATGTATGCGGGTAATTAACACATGTTAGTAGTTTTGAGGAGGTAAAATAAAAGGCGTATATATTTAAATCATTAATTTATTACTCTTTATGTAATAATTACGACGCAGACATCTGGACCACGGTACTAACGTGGGTACATTATATTCACAGGAGATAATTTACAATTGTTACCCTAGATTATACAGTTGATACCAAAGTATTAGTATTACTTAATTGGGTAGGTAATAAAAACACCCGCATTCATACTAAAAGAAAATTGTAAACTATTAATTAAATGAAGTATACCCGATTTTTATGTCGTATTTGGCGCGTATTTTTTTAAATATTATTTTAGCATGTTGCTCGTGCAAAGCTAAATTCAAATGAATGGCCACGAGCGGGATTCGCACCCGCGACCCTAGCGTATACATGGTAGTATAGTTGGAAAAGCTACGCCACGGATTGCAGGTCGCGGGTATATTTAACAATTTTAAATTATACCTGTCACTGTCGTTTGCATGTCAAAGAATAAGCATGACAATAGTCTTATGAAGTGCTTATAAAGACTTATCATCATTTATAAGACGTTAGATATAACGCCATCTAGCGAGTACAGATTTAAACACGGTTACTGATTAAGGAAGATAATTTCTCACGCTTAGCAGTGCATATATAAAAGGGATTCTGTAGCTTTTCTACAAATTTTTTCTTCATAAAGTTTTAATAGAACAAAGGTACTGACTTTTGTGAAGATTTCTTATGGAGAAGACTAAGGAGTCTAAACAATAGGTTAGCATAACTCTAGATTTTAATAAAATAAACACAGTCGCAATATTTTCGGGCAAATATGGCAATATTGCCAACTGTGTAATCGGTTTATTTTTTATGGGCTTAAGTCTTTATATATTTATAAACTAAAACTAACTGTAAAAGCATAAATGTTAAAAAATAAAAAAGAATGCTTTCATTATCCTAAATGGGACGTTTATTATATTTAAATTTATTAATTGATATAGAGTTGCTTAAATTTTATTGTATATAATATAACTAATATACGCAATCTAATAATCCAATTATAATACACAAACACAATAATATTGTGTTGTGAAAATTCGAATAAAAAATAATAAGAAATTCTATTCAATTATATTATTATAATATATTTTGTCATGCATAATCAGATTCACACTAATACTTTGGTTTCAATCCGACAACTATATTATATAATTAATACAATAATTTGATATAATAAAGATCACAATATAAATTGAACTGAAACATCAATACAAATAAGTATTATTATTATAATTACATAATTTACAGTACTATACAACTTAATATTAAGCTTACAAAGTGTGGTTGCAGAGGAAAAACAATTTCGTACAATGACCTGTTATTCCTCATCTCTGTTACTCCCATACAAGGTATATTGCTGTCACTCTCGCACAGAGTAATGACCGCTGATCGCAGATTGTAAACCTTTTTTTTTAGGTTGTAAAAATATATTTATTTACAAAACCAGACGTCTCTCTGTACGTAAATACTGAAAAGGGAGCTTGAAATCTGATGGCTGCAAGCAGCGACACAGTAGCTCAGTTGAAAGAGCTGCGCCACAGATCGGCGAATGTCGCGGGTACGAATTCCGCTCGTGTCTAACATTTTTCAAATTTCCTTTATTAATTTGTATTAACAAAATGTTTGTACCTACTGTCTAGGTACTTAGGTCATTGTATTTTATTATGTCTCCTCCGCGACTGCGCTGTAGCTGGTATGATCTGAATTTTATTGAATTATTATAATAGATACACTCGATATATTATTGCTATAGTCTACTTGTGTCAAGCCAGCACTTAGAATATCACGCCTAAATTTGTAAAGGCATCAGCAGTCACGTGCCACACACATTTCGTCAGTATAAGCAAACAAGTCCTCAAGAATTAAAATTCAAGCCTGGCACAGAAAATTTCCCAACAGCTCCATGATTTGAACCCAGGACCTAAATTATGACAGTTACGTTTCAGACCAACCAAAAAGCTAGTACTTGGAAATCTGTATGACATTGATATTATATGATATTACGAAAAAAAACTTCTCAAAACTTCTACAAAGACACACTTGACACCACTGTACTGTACTGCTGCTCATGCTCGTATCAATGATATTTAAAAAAGTACAGATATGTTACTAGCGCGCTCATTTTGATGACTTGAAAATGTCCCAATTTGTCTAGCAGTGACGGGCTAGCCTGAATAATGTTTACATGCGCGCGCAAGTGTCAAACACATGTTTATTCTTTTACTCTTATTTTTATAACTACGCTATCTTTTTTGCGTCCTTGTCAAGTTGTATAATTATGTATGTGTGCAGTTCAGAACACTTTTCTCGTTCATTTTGTTAGCATATGACGTATCTATACTTTTTGACATATCACTGACCACTGTACTGACTTCTGTCTTACTTACGCTTGTATCTATAAAGGCAACAATAACATCCAGGATCACCCAGCTAAACCATAAGGCACCAACATAACTATAGAGTAGCTAAAACTACTGAAATTTAATGACAAGGCCTAATAGGAATTATGACTACATTAAAAATACTTGGTTTTAATAAATTCGGAAAAAGGCTTTAGTAAAAAAGCATAACATAACATCACGCTTGTATTCCTCGAAGGGGTAGGCAGAGGTATACAAATAACACACCTACATTTAGCCAGTTATGTTATAGGCCCCAATGTAATAGGGGGCGAGCCTATTGCCATCAACCGAGCACAAATCCAGACTCCGTGCTGCTACTGATGGAAAATCACAGCATCACTTTGCACAACTCGGGTTTCGAACTCAGGGTCTCATGCTCTGAAGCCGTGCTTAGTGACCACTAGACCAACGAGGCCGTCAAAGGGTTTAGTATTAATATAAAAACTGGAAAAACAAACTAACAACGGCACAAAAGTGACAAAGTATAAGCATTTAATGACTTAGATCAAAACTACAAAGAAGTGACGTCACTTCTTTGTAGGTTGCAGTAAATTTCAAATCGCATACTTTTAGCGTTTCGCGCGAGATAGATATAGTTCATAGCGTGCTCCTTCCTCCTTTATCCATAATTAATATTATTACTAAACTCATTTTCACGTTTTATTTACGTATTTTGTAGTGTAATGTAGTCATCACTCCCATTAGTTTCAATATAGTATACAGACAAATAAATGCTCCTATAATGCGTTTATTTTAGGTACATATAATATCGCATTAGACAGACGTACTACCGACATTTATTTATGGAAACCATGATTATCATCAGGAATATTTTCTCCAGGGAAACGGTAGGGTATTTCTAAAGATATTTATTACAACGTAGTAAGAAACATAACATCAAGCCTGTTTTCTCCTAAGAGATAGACAGAGGTGACTTGTATCGTAGGTTATCCACATTTCGCCAGTTATGTAATAGGTCCCAATGTAATAAGGGGCGAGCCTATTGCCATCAAACGGGAACAGCTGTACGTAGTTAGAAATACTGTTTTTTTAATGTACGATCTAAATAGGCAGTCTGCCTAATTCGTTATCAGTTTAATTCTTCATTCAGTCGATTCTCGTCATAATTACAAACACAATTATGATACAGTTTCAATGATTAAATGTCAAAAATTTAATTTATTTATGTGTTCAAACGTCAAAATATAATGCTCACAGGAAACTAGACCGTAACTGTGTGCAACAAGGACGAGAATCGTTCGCAGGATAATGCAGTTCACATTCGGAAGTTTATCGCAATATTAAGAATTATATTTTTACTTTAAAGTCGTTGGGGTTAACATTATGTTGGCATATATATAATAACTTTTATTTAATCTTTCGCCAATACCGTTTTATAGGACATCCGTACTGATGTTCACACACGGATGCGGATTTCCGGAATGAAATGATCCAATTTGTATATTTACATTTATAACCCGCTTATGACAGATCCTGTAAAATAGGATCTTTACGGAATTAAAATACGGAGTTCCGTTTTGACATCCGTATCTCTAACACAATATATTAATACCATTGAAATAATAAAAATGCTATAAATCCATCAGGTTTCGACAAATTAAAATATAATAAATAAATCCATGAGTATATACGAAATTCAGTATCATTAATCATATTTTTTATTCAATTTACATTGCTAGCCCAAAAATATGGATTATTAAGTCCAAAATAGTACCTGTTGCGAACTCTTGGACCCTATTCTGGACTCTTTAAAAACTACAAATCGTTCGGGTTAATCTTACGTAACGTATATAAAATCACATGTCTTTTAACACTGACTTTAGTATGGCGCCTTCTGTGTTCCTAGTTTGGTTGACACCGGTGTCGAGACTCTGCGACACTACTTTGGGGTCTCGGTCGGAGTCTCGCGAGAGCTGTGACGCGGT
Organism: Abrostola tripartita; assembly: GCA_905340225.1. NCBI lineage: Eukaryota > Metazoa > Arthropoda > Insecta > Lepidoptera > Noctuidae > Abrostola > Abrostola tripartita. The sequence continues at coordinate 7,844,798 of HG996512.1, forward strand.
GTCGATCGTGTCTATGTTTTGGAACAGAAGGTTGTTGGATCCGGCCGACGGGTTGCGACTGTGGCCTGTCTTAGAGAGGTTTGGTGGTGGACCTGAAAGAGAATGAGAAAGAGGTAAAAAGATTAGAAATCTGGGGGGTTCTTAGTGTTGGTATAAGCTGATTATCACAGGACACGGGTTGTGTAGAGTCTGTCCGAACAACAAGGATGGTAGCGAGGTTGACCATCCAGGGCTGACGTACTTAGGAATTATCACACCATTTACTTGTATGATCAAGGGGTTATATTACTGTTTACATATACATAATCACGCTTGTAAAGAGTTAAGTAATGTTTTCATTTTCATCTTTCACAATCACGATTATGACGAAAGCATATCATAATGTTCTTAAACTTTGCAAGCCTATTGCGATTTATCGGGCCAACACCAGTTCTATAATCTCTTGCGACGTACGTTCATGGCGATGGAAGGGAATTCTGTGTCTGATCCTATTCCCCCCCCCCCTCCCTTTAACACATGACATTGCTTTATTTTAGAGCCTCAATGAATGACGATAAGTACGTCTGGTGTCAATGGACGGTCAACCTCGCTACCATTATTGTTGTCTGACCAATCTACTACTACCAAGCTATTGGCTCATGACGATACGAAGATTTGCTTTATTTATTCAATCGACCTAAACTATAACAGTTTATAGCCATATATGGCAGTAAGGTTTCCCATCTATGTATAGGTATTTGGCCTCACCTATCGTAGAGTTCTTTCTTGAGTTGGGCGTGGTGCTCCGACTAGAGTTCTGCGCGAGGGTCATCATGTTGGGCAGCGGCGCCCTCGGTCGCGACTCGTTCTGCAGGAACTTCACGAATTCCGCCGCCAAGCTGTCGGGCGTGGTGGCCGAGCGCGCCAGCCCTAGCTTCTCACACTCCTGCTGGTTGAAATCTAGCACTGTTGACAGGACGCGCAGTACTTGCGTTCTGAGAAAAATGAAGTTGAAATTAGAAATTTATCTAACATAACCATTGTTTTATGATGTTCCTACATTTGGAGTGTATTCCACTAATATTAAAAAGTGAATTTTTCTGTGTTTAAAACTGAGGCCACTTTAAATCCAGGAAAAGACCCGTTTAAAATACTACGAGGACGAAATCGGGAGCGAAAACTAGCAATAAATAAAACTTACTTATTAGTATTATTGCCGGCTGCTGTCATAACATAGTTGATAACGAGGTTCTTCACCAGGTTCTTATCCACTTTGTCCTGCTGGTTGGATATGGCGTTGTAGTAGCGCTCCTCGGCCGCAGATACCGACGCCTGGAGGGTGCGGACTGGGTAAAAGGCGAAAAGTGGGGTCCCAGTTAAACATTTTGTATAATTTGTTAACTAGATCATGTAAGTAGAGTAAGTTGTTAAGTATTGTAGGCCTTCTATAAAAAAGAAAATAATGAGACGAGGTTTAACCGAAATATTCTGTTAATAATAGTATTTTAACTGCAGATATTTTTTATAATTTGAACCAAACATCGAACCTTTCTTCTTTTTAAAGCAGGTTAGAATAAGTTTGATACACAGAAATAAAAAACTTAAGAGAGTTGCAAGTTATTTAGAATTCAATAAATTTCAAAAGCTTCCTATATTTCTGCGAGTAACTAAAACAACCAGGATTTACTAAAAATATTACAACTAACATTTGTTTTAGTCATCAGTTTAAACATTACACAATAGGTAATAAAAAGTAAATTATTTAACAAACTATATTCTACTCTTACCATGCATCTAGCACATCTTCGTTCGTAGCATCGTTGCGTGCGCGCACACGACCTCAAAGTATTATTCAGCCACTGGGTAGGGCTCCGGAAACCACTCATACACTTTTTAGACTCTTATATAGTGATTATTATAAGTATAGATATTGAAAAATTGATAATAAAAATTAATGACAGATGTTAACCAAACAACCATTTTTATTTAACTGTAAATGTGTGAAAGATGACTCATAATATATAGAATATCTTATTTTCCACATCTTTATGTTAAATCCAAATTGTCTTCCAGTTTTTTGAATCACCAAATATCATACAGTCATCCACATACATTAAAATTAGTTAATCGTCAAAAAAACATATATTGTTACTATTAATCAATAAAAATATACACTAATGTTACCATAATTAACTAATTGTAATATAGGTATGTTATAATAACATAAAGACTGTTATATACCGTGATACATATATCGAGGATGGTACTTGGAACTGGAAAAAGTTGTTTACAGAATCTAGCCACTGATTCTTTTAAAAACGGTTGCTGTGGTAATTGAAATGTTATTAATATAGTTTTAATTCTAAAAAGCAAAGTGTGAGCGACCTCTGTCTCCCATTTAATGATTCCACCAGTACCTGAAGTAATACTCAGAGGCAATGCGGCTAAATGGCGGTCTTCTAATTTCTATTCTTCTACTCGGGGCATTCAAAATAAAAGAAAAACAACTTGTTTTGGATATTTTAGTTTAACTATAGACTATGGGGCGAGATATCACGAAGGACCGAAAAAAATGAAGAACCGTCTTTACTACTACTCCGTTGTATCAGCGATCCAAAGTGGATCTCTGATACAACGGAGTAGTAGTAAAGACTAATTCTTGTACGTTTAAACCAGTGATTCCCAAAGTGGTCCAGGTGGACCCCCAGGGGTCCACGGGAGCCTTGCTGGGGGTCTACGTAGGCGTCAATAAAAAATGGGGGTCCATAAGATGTTAATAGGGGTCCACGAAAATTTATCTGCATATAGTTTTTATAAGGGCCTACCTATATTGTTTTAAGTACCTAACTAAGCAGATAACATTTTAATCTGGCAAGCGACTCTTACTTGTCCAAACTTGCGTATTCGATATTACAATTTCGTGTACAGACTTGCAAAGCGCAATCCGTCCGACAATGCTTAGTGCTTGTTTAGACATGATCTTGATCAAGACTATAAATACTCGATGCCAAAGGCATGCTCATTTATTTGTTTCCGGAATTTCGAAAAAGAAGGTGTGAGAAAATTTATATTAGTGTTCCTAGTGCCGGAGAAAAGTAAGTACGTACCTTTTTTTTGTTGTACCTAGTTCTTAAGTATTTTGTTTCGTGTACTGGTCGGTTGATAACAAATGCTTGTATACAATGTGTCCTAGGGATAAGTGACCGCCCGGCGTATTTAGAATATTTGTACAAAATTAAATTAAGTAAAGACGCGTGACGTGCTGCAGTTTTTTTACGATATTTCCTAAGTTTGTTCATCTTTTTCCATTATTTTTGTTTACTGACTAGCCGACATCATAATTTATCAATTAAAATCATTAGACAAAACTAAAATGTAGTAAAAAAATTACTTATATAAAATCACTAAGGCCGCTAAGTCACAAATGTAAATATAATTATTAATGATTTCGTACAAATATTCAAAAAACGCCGGGCGGTCTTATCGCTCGGACACATTGTATATAGCTAACTTAGTAACTTACAGATATTTTAATTGTCCTCTTTCGATTTGAAGACAAACACAGCACGTTTTATTCAATTGTTTTTTCACGAGAGGACTGCCTCTCTAAAAAGGCCGAAAAATCAATATTGCAGAGCAATTACTGTTTTATAAAACTACTAGCGCGTGAACTCATTGATTTAATGAAATTTTAGTTATTGTTTTTATGGTCACTTTTTTGGTCAATTTGGGATTTCGACTTTTATTTTTTCCTACACAAATATGATCAATATTCGATACTGAGTAAACTAATTTTTATTTCTACTATTAAAAAATTGTGGTAAATTAGGTATTTAACATTGATATCGCTTCGTGAAAAAGTCTGTACTTGTCTTAGCGGTTTATTAGTTGGTCCCTTTACAAGCCGTAATACTTTTTCAATATAATGATAATCATAATAATATAAAGCTGACAAAGGCTGCGTTGTGCTACCTATATTCAAATAAAAACTTGGTTACTATAACATTTTTTTTTACAGGGAAGGTAACTGATACAAAACATGGCTACAGCAAAGAAAAAATGTCGACAATACAGTGTCGATTATTTGAAATATGGTTTTGTTCCATCAGAGGCAGATAAACACTTGCCCATGTGCCTAATATGCAATAAAGTTTTAAGCAATGACTCTATGAAACCATCAAAGCTCGAAGATCATCTAAAAAGGTGTCATACTGATAAAATGGGTAAAGATTTAAAATATTTTCAAACATTGAAGGAAAAATATGAAAAGAGACCCACCATGCACAGCATGTTCGCTTCAACATCTCAAAGTAACGATGATGGCTTGCGGGCATCTTACAATATCTCATTACTAATAGCAAAATCTGGAAAACCGCACACTATCGGAGAACAATTAATTTTACCCGCTGTTGAAGAGGTTTTAAAAACTGTTTTGCACAAATCTCCATTTGACGTACTAAAAAGAATTCCATTAAGTAACAATACTGTACAAAGACGCATTGATGAAATGAGCTCTGACATCGAAAGTTTTTTGTGCAATCATCTGCAAAAAAGTCATTTTTCTATACAACTGGACGAGTCAACGTTACCCGGTAATGAAGCATTATTATTAGCATATGTCCGATTTATCATGGAGGAAGAAATTCACGAAGAATTGCTATTTGCCAGAACTTTGGAGACTGACACTAAAGGCGAATCAATATTTAATGTCCTGAGTAATTTTTTTACGGAAAAATCGATTCCATTTACAAACATTATTTCAGTGGCAACAGACGGAGCTCCTGCAATGGTAGGGCGATATCGTGGGTTTATAAGTCATCTCAAAAGAATTATACCAGGACTTACAGCTATTCATTGCGTAATCCACCGACAACATCTTGTGGCGAAACATTTAAGTGACAGGTTGAACCAATCTCTTCATTTTATAATAAACGCTGTCAACAAAATTAGAAGCAATGCATTGAATACGCGTTTATTTGCTCAATTGTGCGACGAAAATGACGAAGACTTCCAACGACTGCTCTTACATACTGAAGTACGCTGGTTGTCGAAAGGTGCATGCTTAACGAGATTTTACTCTGTTTTCGATTCCGTATTAGAGTTCTTAGAAAGTAGAGATCCAGATTTAAAAGAAAACTTGATCAAATTCAAAGGAGACATTGCGTATTTGACAGATTTGTTTAAAAAATTTAATGATATTAACTTGCAGTTACAAGGGGACAGCCTGAATTTAATAAAAACAAAGGGGATAATTTCGGCTTTTCTTGGGAAATTGAAATTTATGAAGCAAAACATTAGTCGGCGCGAATTATCTCAATTTCCAAACTTGTCGCAGGTAGAAACTATTGATGAGGATATCCATACCTACAGTCAACATTTAAGTGCCCTGCATGATGACTTCAAAACCAGGTTTGAAGATATGCTGACGATGGATATACCACCATGGATCGTAAATCCATTTGATGAAACTGAAGTGGCCAATGTATTATTACAAGAGGAGCTGCTTGAGCTAAGCACCAATGAGGAGCTGAAGGTGAAATTTAGAAAAGGCTACCAAACATTTTGGCTGCAAGCAGAAATACACGAAAAATATCCTGGACTGTGGGAAATCGCAAGGAAATTTTTGATAGCTTTTCCCTCATCATACCTTGTCGAAAGAAGTTTTAGTGCCGTTACAAACCTCTTAACAAAAAAAAGGAGCAAACTAAACATCACAGAGCGGGGGGATTTGCGGTTATTGCTCACAAAAATAAAGCCAAACATTGATCGTTTGCTGACACTCCATCAAATACATCCTTCCCATTAATTAAAATTATGTCCACAACCTATAAGTATTACCTTATTATTATTTTTTTGTAATTCTTTTCTTTTAATTAATAAAATGTTATAAAATGTACCATTTTTCGTTTTTATTTAAAATTTAAAATTTTAACCTATCAGAATATAGGGACGGAACTCAGAAGCGACACAATTTTTATTTTTTGTCGACTTTAACAATGTGGTAGGAATGTAGCAGCAGGGGGTCCACCGACACCAGTTTAATTTTGAAAGTGGTGCACGAGAAAAATAAGTTTGGGAACTACTGGTTTAAACCATGGTTTGGTTTATATGTCATATTTTGTACAAAACAGTCATGTTTGACATTTTAACAGTCGAGACCAGATTAAAACTGCGTTTTAAAAGTAAGAGAAATACAATCAGCACCACCCTATGGTTGACTGGTAGAGAATGCCTCAGGCATTAAGTCCGCCTATGTAAACTGTATTGTTGCATAAAGTTTAAATAAATAAATAAATCAGCAGTGAAATTAACTCTAATGTTTGTAGAAGCAGTAAATAGTGTAATACAAAGCGTAACTAATGTACCACTCTTGATTAATCTGTATAAAAACTTTTCTTTGTAAACCTTGTAATATCCAAAACAAGTAAACACAACAAAACAACAACAAACACAGAACACTCATACAGTAACAAGGTGCTGCAAGACATAAACTTACATGTGCTAATGATAATATAACGGTATTGGAGTTGAGACTAATATTGTTTGCACGTCATCTAGTTGTCATAAACTGAACTAAACGATACCACGATAAAAAGTAATTTGAAAAATGCATGTTTGATTACATAAAAAAAAGGAATAAAGTTTAAACTTACAACCTACCACCGACCGAGTAAAATGTTTATACAACGTAAATAATATAAAATCTCAACTCCAAACAAAAACTAAAGAAAGCGCAAAGAAAATGGTGAAACACATAGACGACACGACGTGATACCTGCACCCTCAGTCAAACCCCATATGGTAATCTGAGTGTCGCGGGCCCGCCGTCACGGCCTGTCATCGTGATAGCTGTCAAACCAACGTCTGTCAACGTGACAGGTGACGGCGGCCGCTGCGTTTGGAAACCTCACAGTTACCAAATGAGATTAAACCGAGGTAGGCGGAAGCGCTGCTGTTGGATCTTGTTGGCTAAGCGATTTTTCAGAACACTACATACTATGTTTAAATTATAATTATAGACCTTTTTGAGAAGATAACGTTGATTTAAACTACCCTATTTGAATTTTATCAAGTTATACAACACTAAAACGGAATGCTATGAAGTATTGTTTAATTCAGTAAGTAAAATGTATTTCAGATTTAAAGGAATTATTCTCTAACTGCATTATCAGTTCAAATGTAGTCCGTTTTAATATCTACTACTCTTTGATCTTGATAGTTATTTTACGTCTAATCTTTTGGTACTATTCGTACACTTCATATTGGATTCAAGTAAGTAGTCAAGCCCTATTATTATTAACATTATTATTTCGATACAACACAGAATAGCTTAAAAAAACTTGCCAATCAAACAGAGACACACGTAAAGCTGACACAGAACAAATAACGACTGACTTACATGTGTCATGGTGGTTAACGTGCGGTCCGGGCCCGGCTTCATACCAACTGGTAGCCTGGGCGATAATACCCCAGAATTACCAGCTGATATTTGGCCGGGATCCCGGGATTTGGCTGGTTCTTTACTACGAATCTATTAGTGAGGTTACTTGCATAATGATTTGTGATCAAGTTAGTTATAAAAAATAACTTTGTTATCATTTTAAGAGTACGTTAGGGATAAATATTATATAAATTGTGATAGTTTTCAATATTAGACAGATACGGAAAAAAATAGATTGTAAAAAAAGCTAATCAGGAATTTTCTTATACTTGCATAAGTCACAAATCAATATACATATTCAATGTAACAATAAAATTTTTATTATTTATACAATAAATTCATTCAAATCTAATCTAAATAAAACAAAAATACTCTACTATTATTACTTAGGGATACACTGACTAGATTATGCTAGACAACTGTCCTTTCAATTTTCAATTCTTTTCCAATTTCAATCCATTAAAATATAATAATTTATAAGTGACGCAGTCAATGTATTCCTAACACATTTCGTTACAATACATTTTTTATCATAAACAAAAATCATACTAGTATTAGCACTCAAAACATGACAGGGATTGCAGTTGTATTGGATTGTAAAAAGCCATGTAAATACAATTTCAAACAACTAAGAATTAATCAAATAATGTCAACTAGATTTAATTGAATGCAAACTAACACCAAAACCAACTAAGTTCTTCGCGAAATTACAACGAAACATAAATATTGCTATTTTATTAACTCACGAAATGAATTACTAACCAACATACAAACTACAACGGCTGAAATCAGAACTAACGTTTAACAGAAAATTTCAAATGTCAAACTGACAGCTGTCAATGCGATGACAGTCACACTAGCGCCACTATGGACAGCAAAGATAACTGTGTTTTGACTACGTGACTTTAACAATCCAGTACGACTACCCTTAATTATTTATTTTTAGGCCAACATACCTTGCTCCTTCAGATCGTTAATCTGAGCACACTTGGTCTCAACCTGATCCCCTAGGCGGGTGGCTGCTTGAAGACCAGCTAGTGACTCGTCAAGCTTGGCATTGAGCCTATTGATCTCGCCATGTAGACTGTGGTTCTGACGTCTCAACTCCTCCATTTTGTTTCTAATTTTCTCCGTCGCTGTGTGGATGTCGCGTTCTTTGTCTGGGAAAAGTATTATTCTTATTATAGTTTTTATTTTCAAATGTATCGATAAGACAGTTTTACAAAGAGAGTTTGATAATAATTTGACTTTTAATCGTTATACCTGTATGATAAAAGTAATAACAATAAAAACTTAATTGGGACTTATAATTAGGGAAAAGTGTATTATATTCAAAATAGTTTTGATCAAATACAGACAAAGGCTCAAACGGCAGAAACTGTCCGTAGGCACAAAGCGTGAGAAGCGAGTAATTCCGACGTAATTTTTTAAACACTTTGATGGGAATGTTATAAGTTACTTTTCAGGCCCTATCCCACTTTCAGGTTTGAGAACTAACTTAAGGACCTAAACTTAACTTTAAGCACTGATAGCCGAGCGGTATGACCGTTGGACTGCCAAGTCAAAGGTCGCAAGTTCAAACCTCGGCATGCACCAATGTCTTTTAGAATTCATGTGCGTATCAGTTATCAGTTGCTAAAAACGGTGAAGGAAAACATCGTGAGGAAGCCGGCGCAAGTGAGAGATTTTTCAACGGTGTGTAAAGCCATGTCAGAGGCCTACAGGCGGTTTATACTCTGACACCAGGTTGTTCATCAACCATACGATAAGAAGAATAAGGACCTCAAAATGCAATAAACATTCAGTTTATGTTTACATCAGGAGACTCACCTAATTGGAACTGCTCCAACACAACTTGCAGGTTGGTGAGGGCAGCTTCGCTCCTGCTCCTCGCGTCCTCTGCATCACTAAGCTTGGCCTGCACATCATCACGCTGTTTCTCCAGCAGTTTGATCTGATTGCGATAGGTTTCCACTTCCTGGTTGGCTCGGATGCTGTAAAAACATTAAACTTGCTAGATTCGGGTTGAAATCTGGTTTTTCACATCATTGACTAAGTCCTGTAACAGCACTTCATTGTCTTCTGGGTATATAGGTGTCTTTATATATATATACAAGTCTCATGTAACAAACCATTTCACATTCAATGAAAGATACATCCATCTATACAAATACCAGGGAGAGTCACATATCTAGACTCCGTACTGCTACTGATAATTACCTGGTGGAAATAGCCAATAACACTTTACTCAGCCTAGGGATTCGAGCCCCTCTTGCTTAGCATTCGCGCTATGCGACCACTAGACCAACAAAACAGTTATTCTCTAAAGGATCCCCAAATAGATTTTCCCAATTCCCTTAAACAGATAGCTAGGTGCCCCTAATGACTCTCTCTTACCTGTTGCTAGTATACACAGTGCTGGTCTGTTTGGCTCTCTCCTCGACTTGGTGCAGTCTGGTCGTGCACTCGTTGAGTTTCTGTTCCGACGCCATCAGCTCCTGTGTGTAGTTCTCCTCGGTCTCCACCAGGTGGCGCCGCAAGCGTTCCAGCTCGCGCACCGAGTTCTGCTCTTGTTCTGACAACTGGCGGTATTGGAAAATCAATTAGTTTTGCTAGGTCTATCAAAACTAGTTTGATGGTTAAAGTTATAATTTTAATAATGAGAGTTCGATTTTTCACCATCTTTAAAAAAAACACGTCGCCCTCTTTAGTTATTTTACGCGTGTCGAAGGAGCGTTTTCCATGCATGAAATATCACCTAAACAAACATCCATATTTGGGACAAATATTTCCATATTGATTGATTGACGGAAAAACATCGTAAGGAAACCTGGATTTAATTATCTGACATCACCAACCCGCAGTGAGCTAGCGTGGTGATCAGTGCTCAATCCTTCTCTATACGAGAAGAGGCCTTTGCCCTGCAGTGGGACAGTTATAGGCTCTTGCTATTTCCATATTACAAAAATTTGTTATAGGAATAGGAATCGAACTCGCGACCCTTAGCACAGAAGGCCAATCATATAGCCACAGTGCACATCAGGTCGTGAAACTCGTTAATTATAATTTTATACGTAAGTTAAATTACCTGTACTTTTTCTGCCGTCAATTTCTTGACAGTATCCAACTGTATCGCCAAGCTCTTGTCCAAATTATCACATCTCTCATTCAACTGCCTGACAGTTTCATTGGCTGACATCAATTCAGCCTTTACTCTCTCGTACTCACTCGCACTTTGATTCAGAGCTATTATAATATCATCTTTCTCTTTCAGTGTCATCTTTAGATTCTCGCAGGTCGTGCAGTTAGCAATTGAAGTTTGTAGTACTTTATCTTTGTCTTCCACAACCTTTTTGAACTCGTTGGTTTGTTCTAAGATGACGTGGTTTAACCTCTGTATTTCATTGTGGTACTGTATACTCTCATTATGTTTTAAATTTATTAAGTTGATCAATTCTGTTTTCTCAACGTTCGCAGCGTCAATCAGTGCTTTGTATTCTGACGCTATTTTCTCAGTTTGCGCGTGACTTACTTTTAGTTCCTCAACATATTTTTCTCTTGAAGCAAGGGAGCTTCTCAGGTCAACCATGTGGGTCTCTATTACTGCTTTTTCTTGAACTAATTTGGCGTAATCATCGTTGTGGTGCATTATATTTTCTGTTGTTTTAATTTTATCAGTTAGTTCAACAAGTGATTGATTCAATTCTTTTATTTCTTTGTCTTTGCTGTCTATTATTTCTTTATATTCTGAAGAAATCTTTTCAGATTCTTCTAATCGCATCGTTAATGTTGATATTAGAGTATTTTTTGTTGTTATTTCATCGTTCAAAGAGAAAATCTGTTTGCTTACTTCTTCTTTTTCACATTGTAGCCTGGTTATTTCGTCCTGGTTCTGACTTGATTTAAGACTTGTGTCGTTAATCTTTAAGGTAACTTCTTCTAACGAATGGGTTAGACGACGTATTTCATCATTTTTGGCTGAAATGCTTTTTTCTAATTCAGCAACGGTTTCATTCAAACTTGTAAGTGTGACGTTATTTTTATGTACAGTAGAGTTAAGGCCATCTATTAAAGAATCTTTTTCATTGAGATCTGATAGTAATTTCTCGAATTCTTCTTCAAGGTGCACAATTTTACTGTCAGTGGTAGACAACTCGGTTTCTAGTTCCAGTTTTCGTGCAATCAGCTTCTCATTTTCAACCTTTAGACTCGCGACTTCATGAGTAAGTAAATCATGGTGAATTGTTTTAGTTTTAAGTTCATCTATAGTTTCTTTAAGAATTTTAGATTCTTTTTCACTTGTGATATTATTTTTAAGTTTGTTGTTTTCTGTCAAAAGCTGTTGTTCCCTATGTTGTAACTCGATTATATCCGTTTTTAGTTTACTGATAGCTTCTGATAAAGTTACATTCTCTTTAGCCAGATGATCTAGCTTTTCTGCTAAAAGGGCTTTATCTGTGGTGATCTTAGTAACCTCTTCATGTACGTTACTGGCAGACGTAACTTGTTTTTCTAAAGCACTTACCTTTTCTTGTAAACTCAGTTTATCGCTTTCTATTTCCTTCTTATGTTTTATGACTTCATCTATTTTACTTTCGAAGTCATGTAGTTTATGATCTAAAGTTGACTTCAAGCTTTCTAATTCCTTATGTGCATAAGATTTCTCGTCTAATGCTACCTTTAAATCATCAACTTGTTTAGTAAGCAGCACTTTATCGTTTTCTAATATGTGAATATCTATAGAAAGTTGTTCGTTTTTAGAATTAGCTGTGGTTAGACGCTTCTTTAGGTCGTCTATTTCACTAGCTGTTATCTTATATTTTTCACATTCATCATCTTTAAAACTACTTTCGAGTTCTTCTACTGCTTTAGTTTGATTTTTAAACATTTCCAATTCGCTTATCAACGTTGTATATTTATGTTTCAAGTCATGAAGACTGTCACGTAAAGATGTTTTCTCGGTTCTTACTTCATCGAGTTCTTTTACTATTCTTTTGATTTCAGATTCAAAGTTCTTATTCAACTTATTAGAATCCGCTAGTTCAGTTTCTAATTTAGCCAAATTATCTTCATGAGTTTCGATAATCGGTTCTAATTTGGACGTATTCTTCAAGGCCGCAATTTCAGATATGAGAAAGTCGTTATTCTTTTTCATATCGTTTAGCTCTCTCTCTACGTGTTGAATGTCTGTTGTTAAGAAATCATTTTCTGTAGTAAGATCGTCTATTTGTGTTTGTAAATGATTGGCGTTTAGATTTTTCTCCGACAACTTGTGGTCTAACACATCTATTTCTTTTTTAAATGAATGAACAGTTTTGAATACACTTTCTAACTTAAATAGGATTATGTTATCACCGGCTGAAGGTATTTCACCGACGTAGTCAATAGGCAGTTCGAAGTTAACATATTTATTATACAGCTGCATGATCTTCTCCGGTTTAATAACTTTATTATCAACAGGTTCGTGACAGTTGGACTCTTTTTGAGATAATTTATGCTGAAGGCCGGTAATATCTCGTTTAAGAGTTTCAATAACGCCTTTAGCATTATCATCAATGTTGATTTCATCTAAATGAAATTGGTTTGAATTTCTTCTGTCTTTTAATTCATTAACTTCTTTAACAAGTTCTTCATAGGTATCTCTTGGAACCATGTCTGATAGTTCTGATTGTTTGTGAGCTACTTCTATCTCATGTTCTAACTTCGTAACCTGTTCTTGTAATTTGAACACTTCTTCGTGTAGATCTTGATTCTCTTCTTGGAATTTCTCGGCATTTTCTCTTAGTAGACCATGTATCCTCTCTAGGTTTTGATATTTATGGAACAAAGTTTCGTAATCAGTCTTAGATCCTTTAATACTTTCTAATTCTTTATCTCTTTCTCCTATTTTAGTTAAAAGATTTTTGATTTCAGTTAAATACTCATCATTTGTGGTTTTGAGGTCTTCGTGCTCCTGTTTTAAGACTTCAAAGTTGTGTTGTAGCTCTTTTTTTAATGTGAGAAGTTTTTCCATTGCCTGTTGATGTTGAGTATCTAAATCTTCTAAGTTAGAAGTAAGATTCTTATTTTCTTCTCTTAGCCTGATGAGTTCAGCGTCAGGTCTCGGTTCACTAATCTCTTTCTCTTTCAGGGTGGATAGTTCATCTTGTAGAGCTTGTATCTGTCTTTTGTAACGGTTTTCGATATCATCGTCGAGTAGTTTCGACGTTTGGGATGGCGGATCCCAGTACCAACTGGACTCGTCTTCCCTGACGCCATTCTTTTTGGAGAGCTTCTGTAAATAAAGAAAAACTGAAGTTAGGATTATTGATACAATTATTAATAATAATTTATGTACGGATAATAATGAAAACACTTGAGTAACTGATCATATTTTATTTTTAAGTGTTAAACGACACCAGGATTTTAAATACGCATAAATATAGAATACATTAAGTAACACAGTTAGAAACAATATTAACCTATACCTTTAACGATCAGTCATCCTCAAACTTCCAATATAACCGTGACCAAATTAAAAGCACTAGCATCTAAAACCGGGTTAACATTTAACAGTTTTAAGTTACATCCACGGCTACACCTACTGTAGCGTCCCAAGACCAATTGTACATACACAAGTATGCGCGTACGCCTGTTTAAACACACGATATCGTTATCTGGCCGTTTTATGAGTCAGCTGAGTCAGACGGTGTGCGTACTGTCGACGGCATAAGTCATCGTATGAAAACGCATATTAACTTCCTTTGTAGGTAAATTAGTAAAAAGCAATAACGTTTCCAGAGAAATAAAAAATGTACAGAAAAATTCTGTTATCAATTCTTTGGACAATGGTAAACGCATAACGGTGAAGTGTACAGCCAAGTCTAACTGTATAGAGGATAGAATCGATTTCAGCTGTTCTTAAGTCACTATATTTGAATTTAACTGCAAAATGTATTGAAACATGATATAATGAAGACGGTGGAACATCAACTTAATCAAAGTAGGAAACCAATAAACGTTGCGTTTGTTATAGATCTTTCTCTATAGCGACAAAGTGTTATTTTACTCAAATAACATTAACAAAGACATGTTCGTCTACTGCTTCTTTATCACCAACAAGGACCTTATACTCTTCTTCCTTAAAAGCTATTCTTCTATCATTCTCAACTTCTACATAACAGTACACTGCATCTAACAGTACCGCCCAGGTACCGACAATGTCAACACTTGCACAACCAGTATCGCAGTCAGCCCCCATTTGCTAAGTGGTCCGTGAAGACGATAACACGCTTTTGGTGTCAGAATTAATGATAGCATCCGCTTCACGACTTTGTTTCATTAGTAGTTTGAAGTAGGCGGCTTTTTAGATCACTCTCTTGTCTTATCGGTCAACTTTTAAGTGGTCACAGGTCTACTAATGAATTTTGCAAGGAATTGTCAAAGTGAGAGTTTATGGTAATGTTTAATTTAACTAGATGATATGCCAGTGACTCTGTCTCTGTTCTTGTTAAGGTTTTACAGGAAACAGTGGCATTCAAGGGAGGAGACTTATGGTCAGCAGTGTCAGCTTTTATGTGACCATCATCACCATCAGATGATGAAAGTTTGTTGGAGTCTTTGCTTTTAAAACCACCATGAAGTTCTTAACTCTAAGTAAGATTTAAATCTGTATCACGTCGATCATACGTCTCAGGGTAGGAGTCTGCAACCTGTACCCGTACCTTAATCTTAGATTTTTTATTGGCTGGCAGAATCAGCATATATAAACTTAATGATAGCGCTAGTATAGATAAATCTGCAATTAATATCGACCGAGGTTGCATACAGTAATAAAATGTTAATGCTAGTGATTGTGCATAAATTGTGAACGTATAGCAACTATCATCTAACGTTAGTACTAAACTGACAAGGACTGGCGCCTCCATCTTACATCCGAAGAATTAAAGAAAGAGAGAACTAATCTCGCAGTAGATGGGATGAGATCGATGTCATGACAGGCATTTTTAAGGAATTTTATTAATAGGCTAATTATCAGTAGCTGTCAATCTAAATCTATACTTATATTAACCTGAAAGTTTGTTTGTTTGCTTGAACGCGCTAATCTCAGGAACCACTGGTCCGATTTGAAAAATTATTTAGATAGACTATTTATCGAGGAAGGCTATAGGCTATAAACACATCCAAATCCACGCCGGCGGAAGCTAGTTAAAAAATATAATCGTACTCAATTTTAAAAGTGCAACTATGTAGATTATTGCCGGTTCATCTCCATGGAAACGATACTTTTGGAACGCGCAAATGCCACTAGATTAACGTTTTGCAAGTAGTTTTTGTAGCCTACAAGAAATAAAATCCGTATGTTATACGTAATATATAGGTATATTTAATACTACGTAGAATGACAGAAGGGTGTCTAGAGATCACTAATTGATCATCTTATGTCGGCTACCTTTTTGAACATAACAATTTAGTACTTACAGCGTTTGTCAAATTTAATTAGACAGGCATTTTTTGTTCGACATCTCCGAAGGCCACTCGTTACCACTCGCATATGGAGTTATTTAGCTTGTGATGGTACAGCCTATTACCACACATCTTAGCTTAGATAAGCAGATAAGTGATTATAATCCCATAGAAGAGAACATACAAACAGATAACTATAATCATAGTGCATAGCTATATAGTTCCGGCCGTTTAGAAATAATTGTAACTATACGCGATACCGACTAGATTGTTTTCTGTTTAGGCTTCATATTGCTTACCTGTCTAGATACAAATTGAAACTTTATCCGCGTAAAAAAAATCCATGTTTTTTGGGGATGAAAAGTAGCCTATGTCCTTGATAAAAGAAATTGAAAAAATAATGGACACAAGCGACAGCTGCGCTACGGTACGGCAAAGGTTCATGTCCCGCTCGTGTCCATCATTTTTCAAATTTCCTTTATCAATTTAGATTCAAGCCTAAAATGACACCAAAACGCCTATGTTCTTTTCAGTTCAAGCTACCACTATGAAAGTTTGTTACAATAAGTTGAGTGGTCTCAGAAATGTTGCTTTTACAGTTAAATTCGACATTTTTAGGATGACAACTGATCAAATATGGACCTTGCGGTAACTCAAACCTGTAGTAGGTACTAAGTTCAAATCCGGTCCCTACGTAATCAAGACGAATGTACTTCATTGTTCCACTAAGGAACTTAAACCCCTGTCCACCTTTTAAGTCGACGAGCGTGAATCTAAGGTCATTCGCCCCTCGCTCACAAGAAAACCGTCGATTTCAAAAAACTCAATAGTTTTAGTTTAGTGCTCGAGAGCCCTTTTGTTAATACTTCCGCGTATTACGATATCACACGCGTTTACTACGGTTATAAACCATTTATGTGCTATTGTACCAAACGGACACTGAACCTAGGACTTGTGTTCGTATCGGGGAATGTTGCGCTGGTACCTAGACGCGACATTGCCTGAGTTGAAAGATTTCTGCGGAAATAATGAGTAGAAAATTCGCAGATATGCGATACCAAGATCCTCTTTATAATGCTTTCAAAGTTTATCTGTAGAAGATCTGTGTTAGACATAAGACTAATTAAATAATGCATAGGAAATACTTGTTACTAAAGATTCTTAATTATTACTCGAAATAGAACTATCAAACAACTCGAATAGAGCCAATTACAAGTCTGTTCTTATAAATAAAATAAAACTATAAATTATACAGACTTGACATTGGTATGCCTATATTTCTTCTTCGGTACCTAAGTATTGTCTACGGTTCAGTCCGTGGTCCGCTGAGTCTTCGGCTCAAAACCAGGACCCCCATAGAGTCCGAAACTTGTCAGATATTCCCGAAAAACCACAAGGTATAGATGTCATTTACACTATATATTATATGCCGCCGCCTGCCGCGTCACCTGCTCATCAATATCCCCGTTTGAGTCCGAAATTAGTCGGGCATTTCCGAATATTAACGTGAATAAAACCCTTATAGCAAATAATATGGACAACACTTACGAAGTTATTATACTGAGTCAATTAAATAATTAGTATACTTGTATGAGTAAAAAATGAATATATTACCCGCAAGCCATAGATCAGCGACCAACAGACAAGACACGACAACCATTAAAAAATGCAAAGTAATTCCTACAATAGGTTAAGATTGCGCATCACAGCCGACAAGCCTTGACCGCGTTCCCGCCATTTTGTCAAACTTCCATAATTGTTAGCCTTACGTAAGGCGTATTGTCAGCAGTACGATTCGCCTCGCCGTTATGACTTAGCGAAGACATTTGAGCATTTGTATTTGTAAAACGTTTCGGGGAGTTACTATGTGACTTTCGAACTCAGTTTATTGCTTCCAACATATAACATCACGCCTGTATTCCCTGAAGGGTTAGGCAGAGGTGGCTGTAAAGTTTACCCATATTTCGCCAGTTATGTTATAGGTCCCAATGTAATAAGGACGAGCCTACAGCCATTAACCGGGCTCAAATTCATGCTGCTACTGAGAATTACTTAATAGAAAAACCCAGAAACACTTTGCCCGGCCCGAAATTCGAACCCAGGACCTCATGCTCAGCAGTCGCGCTTAGCAACCAACGAGGCAGTCAAGCAGAGTGTACCCAAATAATCCTTAAATATTCTCACTACACAATCAAGCGGTTCTGTAGTTATTGTGCTACTGTTTCTATTCACATGTGTTATGACATCACAATTGATTACCAATGTTATGATAACATCACATTGTAATCACCAAGTCGGCTGATGATCTCCAATCAAAACCTCTGACCTAACTGTATACATGGCGTTGACATGACTAAATAAATAGATTGTTATACATTGTCTGACGATTTGATTATGGTTGCGTGGAGGATCTAATTATAATAATTAGTCCTCTGATAGATGTTGAATTCTTAATAATAAACATACATATAAATAAAATTGAATTGTCTATTTGTAACATCAAAATAACAGCTTTTTACTAAATGTAATATACGATACATATAACAAAAATTACAATTAAATATTTTTTCGAGTCTGTCTGTTCCGGCTAATCTCCGGAACGGCTGCATCAATAATGACGGGACTTTCACTGGCAGACAGCTAATTTTCTAAGGATTAACAAGCTACTTTAAATTTCAAGAGTTCCACGGGACAAAAATAAAAACCATATAACAACAATCAGATTCAATTAAGTAAATCTGCTACATAGGTAGGTCGGGGTAAATCTACGGGGACGAAGTCGCGGGCATAAGCTAGTCAATAATATAATTCAAGATCTTTCCGTCGCCGGGGAAGCGGCTGGTAAGAGGCGACGAGCTCGGTAAAAGCCTGTTGAATAGCAATACGCTTGGCATCTATTACATGGCTTTATGATGACCTCTACCCTCTTGGGAATTACAGGTGCGATTATAGGTACATTTGTATGGAATTATAATCCATCCATACTTAATATTATAAATGTGAAAGTAACTCTGTCTGTCTGTTACACCTTAACGACTACACCGCTAGACGGATTTTGATGAAATTTGGCATGTAGACAATTTAAGACCCGAGAAAGCACAAAGGCTACTTTTTTTTAAATTCAACCCTCTGAGGTGCAAAAGCTATATATAGGTACATATATATATAATACTAACCAACAATCTAAATTAACGTGAGCAAAGCCGCGGGCAAAGGCTAGTGTATAATAATTATTTATAAGACCGTACGGTTTAATATAGTTCAAATTATTGTAAATAGTAGAATCGGCGATATTCTTGGCACTTTCTTACCATTTAATCCTTCCCGGCCCCCCTTGACGAGTGGATAAACGCTTGACGAATAGAAAACGAATAGAATGAAAAATATATGGGTTTAACATTATGTCGTCGATAACATAGTCGAAACATTATGTCATCCCCATACATATATCATTCTATTCGATTTCTATTCGTCAAGCGTTTTGCCACGTGTCTAGGGGGGCAGGACCTCTAAAAAGCTTATTTCCAGATGTATCCAGAACTCGGATGACTCTGTTTCTAATGTGTGTGTCTGTGTTGGTAATACTTACATGCAAGTCGTCGATATCCACGATCGATATGAAAGCCGACCGAGTGAGCAGGATCAACTGCAGCACGACTAGGAGTGTGTGGCGCCTCATGATAGCACCATCATCGCCGGTTTGTATAATTACCACATTTCCGACATTTATTTATTGGTGCTACGAGTTTATTGGTTCACTTGACAGTTATCGCCATAGAAAATGATTATAATGATACTACAGTATAGATTCTAAATCATAGATCAATTTATTTCAAATGTTAAACAGCAAATTGTCTCCTACCTTTACGAAAACATAGCCTTAAATGCGAATTAATTAGAGATATATAGAAATGCTAGAAATGAATGCTAACACGAACTTACACAAGTTTTGGAAATGCTAAACCAAATGAAGTATTTAATAATAAAAAATGTACTACTGAGCACTTTCCAAACTGAAAAATAGTAATTTGAGATTTGATGTTTTATTAACACACTGAAACTAATAAATAGGAATGGATATTTGTCAATAACGTACAATCTAGTCTTCAGATAATGTTAAATTATTTACATCCCGGAAAATTGAACGTTAGGTATAAAACTATCGGTGTAGGTCTGTAGGTAATAAAAACATGATACCTTTTAATGTTTTTATGATCTATGGTAGAGAAAGTGTTGGGATGGCAATGCAATCAACACAATATTAATAAAACCATTATAGCAGCGTTCAATATTTGGTTATTTTACGCTCTGTATAGCTCGTAATTATTTACTTCTATTGCAAGGCGGTAGTACGCTTTTTGATCACCAATGACGTTTTAAACGGTTCTGTGTTAAGCGTTCGATAGTTTATGCTACAACACTTACTGGCAAGCGTTTTGTTTTACCTTTCAAGACTCAGATTACTACGAATAAATGATGATTTTTAAACTGCTTTTTTTTTTCAATACAGTTACAGATCACTTGGAAGATGAGTAGATGACGATAAAATCGTCAGGTAAACCAATTACTATAATTACGTATTCCACAATTAAAACTTTACGACACTTCCACTATAAACGTGCACATCCGCCGAACGCCAACAGCCAAATAAAACAAATATTCAAAAATCGAAGGCGACCGTTAGAAAAATTCGAAATATAAAATGTAACATCGTTATTTTTCAAATACGTCGGACAAGGAACAATGGTTGGCTACGTATGTACGTGGAGTGGCGGTGCGGCAAACTGGCTGTTTTGAAAACATGCCCACCTGTAAGTGTTGTGGCTAGACTAACATACGGTCCAATTAAAACTACTAGAACAGACAATAGCGGTTCAATTTGATACTTTGTAAACTTTGGCTGTGAATTTTTGCTGGTCTTAACATTGTTGATGTTAGTTATCTATAAATTTGAAGCGAGGAGGAGAAAGAGATTTGGCATAGCAGGTAAAAGCAGATTTCTTTTACACAATTTTTTTTTAAGTCCATCACTGCACTCCACACCCCTGTTAAATTACTGTCAGTCAAACAACTTTCCTGCTATATTTGATATAATTTGAACCAGACTTTTGGTGCGACCGTACTAAAGCCCTACCAAAAATTTTGATTTAAAAGTAAAGTAATGTAATTATCTTGTCACGACTCTCTGACTGCCAGTGGTCAACCCGCTACAGAGTAAACAGATGGCAGTTGTTCTCTGAGAAGCTCAGGAGGCGCAAGCCAATTACAGTGGAATATTATCGGTCAAAGATCACCCAACAGTCGGTCAACAGCTACATAGGTACATAACTTCAAAAAGACAGTGACTTATGACGAGGCGTGGTCGACACTTCAGGAGCTGACTATTGTAATGACAAGACAAACAGGCACTAGCCGCTACATAGTCCGTCAAACATTAATGTGTTGCCATGGTGATAATGTTAACACGAGACGTACCGGCTGCCGGCAGTCTTGGACTGAACCCGATTGGTGCAGTAGTCAAGTGCCTGTCGTTTTCATATCTACAAGGACCAGACTCTTGTTTTTCGTCGCCCCGCATAAGGAATTTCTCCTGTGTCGTAGGTGCGTTTCACAAACATGAAATATCACACACACACTCAGACTCGGGACAATCAAATGTGAATCGCACAAATTTTTCCGTGCGGGAATCGAACCCGCAACCGTCAGTGCAGCAGTCTAATCGCTTAGCCGCTGCGCCAATCAGGTACTTGTTACTTATATATATGTACTTGTTTCATTTAAAATTCTAAACAATGCATGCATCATCATAACCATCACCCTTTTAAACACATAACTTTAACATATATTCATAAAGTCACGCATATTTCCCAGAGGGGTAGACAGAGACCACGGGTGTCCATTTGCTAAGATTCTGGTATACTTCCTTCGCTTCATTCACTCGCATCACATTCCTCATACACGTTAAGTATTTAATTTTCATTCTTTCTTAAAATGAACCTTGATAAATGATTTATTCTAACTTTTCTACCACTTCCCCATCTGAGAATATTCTCTTCACTATCTGTGAATATAATTAACACGAGAATCGTACATTCTGACGTTCCAAACAGGAAACAAATAAGCCAACAATAATATCTTCAAACATCAGTAATCGAGCGGAATCAATTTCACATGACCAAGCGTCCTTCGTAAACGCAATCACAGGCGGAACGAGTCGCGTGCGCACACGACCTCCCCGACACGACAAATGACATACAACCTTATTTTTAACCACATTAAATCTAATTTCCTTTACGATAAATACATAAATGTGTTTTCAACTCGCAAACGAAATGCAACATTATTTTAACTACACATAAAGTGTAATTTTGCATGGCGACAATCTGTTTAAGCCAAAGGTAATTTCAATTCTATGCAGTTGATATACAGCTTATTTTCCAATGAAGTGAGTGCATTTAGAATGTTATGTAACCAACTGTGCATGTAACACATTTTTTACTTAAAATTGTTTATAATAGAGGTCATTATTGAATGGATGTGCATGGAAACTGACGGAAGCTGCGTCCATTGAAGATGTTTGTTACACCATTGAGTCATGAAAACCGTGAAGATACAGAGGGGAGGGAAAGTGACCCTAAGCGACTGTAAACGAATAATTACTATTCTGTGTAAACATAAGGTTGAGATAATTAACCGTTTGAGCGCCACGGTCTTGTATAGAAGACAACGCTTCCGCGCCCTCTACGCCATAACTCTACCAGAAGATAAAATTATATCGTAACATTTGTGTAATGTATATAACACACAATAATCGTAATAAATGTTACGATTAGATATTGTCTTCTAATAAAATCCTAGCATGGAAGGCACGAAAACGCTTGTCTTCCATGGCGCTCAAAAGTTAACGGAAAAACACTAAATCATGATTTTTGTATTCCTAAAAAAATATGCAATAGTGTGGCATGTCATTGTACACCATATTTTGACAGAGAATCATTCTCGTACATCAAATTTTACGAGGCGCTTTTTCATTATAATGCACTATTAAATTCAAAATTAGTCAGTTATTTCTTTCATTTGCATAACACGCCAGTATTGCCCGAAAAGGTAGGCAGAGGTGTGTTTTTATAGGTGCCAATGTAATAGGGGGCGAGCCTCTTGCCATCAACAAGGCACAAATGTAGAGTTTGTGCTGCTACTGTGAATTACCTAATGGAACACTTTGCCCGACAAGGGTTTAGAATCCAGGACCACATGCTCAGCAGTCGCGCTTAGCGACCACTAGACCAACGAGGCAGTTTAAATTAGTCAGTAATGATAAAAATAACTATTAAATTAACTATTAAATTATTGTTGTCATAAATAAGATAAAATCATCAGGTTAACTACTCGCTACACATGACGTATCTCATGATATCAATAGTATTAAAACCTCTATTTGCAAACCCAGTTAATTAGAACCTTGCTTAGTCTACAACTTATAATTCGCAAACAATATTTAAACTCGCACACAGCAAAACAAACTCAATGTACAAAACAATAAAGTAGTAATTCACTTGAAATAATTTTAATTTATGTCTTTTTGTTCTTTGGCCAATGTCAGCACGATTGACTAGTACCGCAGCGAAGGCTGTGAGAACTTCTATTATGAGGTGTTTTAAACGAGGGTCTTAGACTGACCCTGGTGACCAAGAGTTAAGGTGCGTCCCCACTTTTAAAATTACAACGGACATTCCTCCGTGTCCGTAACAAAATGGCGTGTCTGGTCCATACCGAACTCCCGAAGAAACGGTGTGACCACAAAATGTTATTGACGAATGTTCCAGCACAATGTTACAAGTGTGAACGCACCTTTAAGCTGGATATCAAAGTAGATGTAATTTTATGAAAAATGGCCCATTATGTCGAGAAGCAAAGGTCTTTGGTGCTGACAGATGTGATGTCAGAATTACGTTGATGGAGCTTCGAATTAGGTGTTCGGTCTTTTTTTATTTGAGGTTGTGATTGGTTTATTTTTGATGACCTGCTTAAAAATTTGCCACTGTTCGAATTTATTTTATTGCCCACTTCAATGCCATAGACCATCAAAAATAAAATGGTATATGCTAACTAAAATTTAATGTAATATGAAAAAGCAAATGTGCAGGTAGAAAATCTCGGTCACTATTGTCTAAACAAATAAAAGGGCTAGTGATGTATGACCATATTAGGATACCAGATAATCTAAAATGCCAAGAAAACGCTTGCTGACTCATTGCAGCAATCAAGAACCGGATATTTTTCCGGTGAACGTGAATAGTCATTAGAACTTCTATATCTAGCTA
The DNA here is from genome assembly GCA_905340225.1 of Abrostola tripartita. Classification (NCBI taxonomy): domain Eukaryota; kingdom Metazoa; phylum Arthropoda; class Insecta; order Lepidoptera; family Noctuidae; genus Abrostola; species Abrostola tripartita. Next base: position 7,868,987 of record HG996512.1, read on the forward strand.
AAACAAATAAATATTTCTAAGTTCTGAACAAAAACCAAATATAGACTATTCTCTAAAATGGCAATATACTTGATCTATGCAACATAAACTAAACACGCCATTCACATATCTAACATAAACGATAAATTTCCAGTGTCAAAGCATAACATGCGCAAACGCAGTTGGCGGGAAATCATCCGGAACTCGGTCATGGCGCGTGCGACATGCGGGCAGTGAAGGAACCTTGACAGTTGGCTGAAAAGGAGAATTTGAAAGAAACTACAAGTGAACATGAAGGGAGCGAATTAAGTAATTCAACTGTGTTCAAAATTCCGCCAAAAGTTCGTCTCTTCAAAGAATAGCAAAATATTAATCATAGTTTTACTTAGAGTTTAGTAATTTAGATGTGGATCGTAATAAACACCCCTTTTTTGGATATTTTTTTATGATATCATTAATTTTCCGTGTATCGTATGGTATCCGGCCTCGAATTGACCACCCCCTTTTCCTCCCGTGGGTGTCGTAAGACGCGGCTAAGGGAAAATCCAGAAGATGGGCAACAGCGACTTCTGTAACATGACCACCAATACTGCGATCTCCAAGCTGCTTGCCAAGCGTGGGGATTATAGCACCCCTGCTTAAACGAGGAGTCCTATGTTCAACAGTGGACGTCTTTCGGCTGATGATGATGATGTCCAAAGGCCCAAAACAGGATAGAGTGGCGTTCAAGGGAGGAGGCATATGTCCAACAGTGGGTCACCTAAAAGCTGATAATGATGATTATGATCCCACGGCAATCGATTATGAAATGTCAATACTATAGCTGCACGGTTCTGTCATTTCTATCAAGAAGAACAGGCAAGTTCGAAAGCTTTAAAATGTAAAAATTCTCCAAACTCAAGAATTCTCCATTAACACAACGACTTCACCTTTCAACCTATAGTTCGTAATCCCACTGTAGCTACCCAGTGTGGCAACCCCTGTACTTTGGTAACAGAACAGTAACAAAGTAATGTTACGACTAACCGCAATTTGTCGGCTTAAACAGTCGCGCGTACTTAACCTCATCACTGTCACATCAATCGACACTAAACCTAAATATTTAAACGATTGCAATGCCATCTATTGTAAATATTACTGACACGTTCGTTTCGAGACAAATCATTTAAAGTATAAAGGTTAATTTGGGCTAAAGAAGTAACCGTTTTTTGTAAGTACATCTAGATAAGGTAGTTTAGTTTAGATTCTAACCATAGAACTGGCATGTCTATTGATGAAAGTCTTGTAAGTAAAAAGATTAAAACAATTGGCTAGGATAGAACAAAACACACGAAATATGATGGGTTATGAAAAACCAAAGAGTTCGTTTTCATACTAGTTTAATAAGATTAAGTCATGTTAAACGACATTACGCTGTGAGTTAGAATAAAAGCTGGAAAAGAAATGGCAGCAATTTAGGTTGTTTAGACTCCTTTTTCCAAAATGAGTAAAGTAAGCGGCATGCCAAGTTGTATAGAATTTAGATTATGCTGTGTGCAATATAAAAATGGCTGTGCAACCCAGAAATAAGCAACTGTTTCAACTTAATCAACAATAACTAACAAAACCTCGCCGATAGGACCTACAATTGAGACCTTCTAATAAATCCTGTCAAACTAAAGCTAAAATACGTGTAAAATATTCAAGTGATGAGTATGTGCGCATAAGTTCAGTAAATAATAGTCAATAAGGAGTCGCTAGCATCTAGCACAAGGCCCGCTAGTACTATGCGACACATCTGCTGAGTTTGTTTCACTGTTTAGTGACTAGGAGACACATGTCTACAATTATCGAGGTTTAGTTAAGGTTGTTGATCAACCATACGATAAGAAGAAGTTAAGGTTTGCACCTTTTTCATATACAATTATACATTAGTAGGAAGAAATTAAAAGAAAAAACTATTTAACGCTATCACTTTGGGTACTACCAACTCGCAACTGCTTATAATTTGATAGATCTTTTTGAGGCATAATCTCATGTTAGGTTAAGAAGCAATTTTACATTTATTTTCATAACCAAAATAATGCAGTTCTTAAATCATATACTGGCTAAGCTATCGAAATTAATTTTAAGTTTAACTTCAGTTTTGAAGTAAGATCTTGTCATAAGCATTCCAAAACTGAACTATTTATATAAGAAAGGGCCTACAAAAAACCTTTGCCTATACAAAATACCCATCCAACGCTACCTAGAGTCGGAAAACCCTCAAGTTGACACAGAAATAGTACCATGTAAAGTTTAGTGCTATGTCGCAACGTCCCTTACGTTACGACAACTATGAGCATTTCGACTGAGAACTATTGTTTCGACGAAAGCTACTTACAACCATACATGTTAAGGTCTATTACATCGGCGTGGACGCTGAATATGATTGAAAGGTCTTTTGCTAGGTAAATCATCTTGAAGCAAAAAAAATCCGTATACTTTATCTTGGCATTGTTCTTATTCGAAACCGACCACGTCGTTTCAGTTGCGCCTGTAATTGGTTCGGTTGGTGGTTGGTGTAATTGTAATCAATTAGAATATCTGTTGTTTGTTTTACTGATTCGAATATTAACTAATAAATTGGTAAGTTCCATTACTTTTAGTACAGTTAGAAAATTATGGAACTATTTCAGGAGATGCAGCATTTTTTACAACACAGTGAGCACACACGTTGACAAAATAGGTTCTAGCCTTTAGTACATGGAGTAATCTCTATCATTGGTAGATTTAATACAATTTAACAGTTAAAACACAGTTTGTATACGCATCTTTAATGTTTTTCCTACGTAGTTAGGATTTTTCCAGCATATACCTGTTTACTTGTTTTTATGGATATTTATGCATGTAACAATACTCGTAAACACACACGACGCAGAAGACGAAATAGGATCAACTTGAAGAACGAATGAACTTATAATCGATAAATGCAAATGGAGTTCTGCAGGTGCACTAGCTGCTGCCTAGTGCATCCCAATAGGGGTCTATAACATGACTGGTAAAATGTTCCCAGATGGATTTCCGCACAGTGGATCCCAATAGGGGCCTATAACATGACTAGAAAAATGTTCCTTTACACTTTTGTCCACTTCTCTAGAAAATATCGTCGTCTGGAAAGTATCGTCTTTATATTATGTTATTTGTAACAATTTCAAATGTACCACCAAAATAGATTTACCTTTAGGACAGGTTACAGTGTGGCTGGCACAATCGATGTGACAGCCCCTACCTCAGCATCTAAGGTTACTGAATGCCACTGACCTGGCATAAAGAAACCGCATGTTTAACTACACACCAGCTACCTTTCATAATATTACCATAGTAAACTGTATGGCATGCCCGTTTTAATTAGTCATTTCTACACAACGACAAAGTTTAAAATCAATTAAATTAATTGATTTCTCAGACCTTAAGACTAGATTATTTTAATTGATTTCTCAGACAGCCAGATGATTACTTAGGCGAAAATGAAAGGATTATCAAAACCATTAATTAAAACTCCCAACAATGATGATTGTCAGTGAGAATCTTAACATTCTATAATAGAAAAAAAATAGAAGACTTTCTACTTCGAATATTACCAATTTCTAATTTAAGTACTATGCATTTTTTAAACAGTCGTTACATGTATTTATACTAACAATCAAATATATTCCTGGATTTTTCTACAAGTAAAATTAGCTCAAAAAGAATTGCGTTTCATAAGATATCAAAAACTTCTCCTTTGTAGATCATCGAAGGAGTGAAAAAATTAAGTATTTTTTTATTTAGAACTCTTCTTTATGATGTCCAAATTGTCCAACCAGGTAGTGTGAGCCCACTGTTCAATTATTTATGGATGGAGTCGTAATACCATCACGCGGGATACCCATGCAATCCTTCATAATGCAATCTTAGAGCAGATAAACAACAGAGTACAAGGACTTCTGAATATAAAACGGAATGTACGTAATATTGATGACTGAAATTTTGGATTTTCCCGACTCAGGAACATGTAAGCTGAGTCTTGCGCCTGATCTCTATCTAATAGCGTGTGGGGGAATAGAGTGCATCTGTGTTTGCAGGTTAGTGCAATGTATAGTATCTAGCTCTAGCGTAATTAGTAGTTTAGTCGGCCATTATTATAATTTTGTGTTTCTTTCCTTACAACTGTATATCGATCGACTGTTTGACTAGAATGACCTTGGATTCTTAAGCATTGCTTGAGTGCTTCAAATTGAATTGTAGCAGTCAATGACCAGCAGTATTATGGGATTTATCTTTTAAGAAATTCTCAAGCACATCCCTAAGCTTGCCCGTTTCATTCCCAATCGTCTTCTAAATGGCTACATATTCTTTTCTTGCTATAATTATATTATAATATACACCCTGAAACCTTTATCAAGAAGCCTTGGTTTCATTTCTTATCCGTAAATGCTCAGATATTGGGGTGCAAGTAGAGAGCATCCCCGAGTGACGCTTACTAAGTATGTACGTCCGACGCACCCTGGACGGTCAACCTCGCTACCATCCTTGTTGACTGACCAATCTCTACATCACGGCATGACCTATTCCATCTGGCTATAGGCTCGTGCCAAGAAGACAGATACTACACAGCTACTTAGTCCAGAAAGAAAAAATAATGGGAATACAACCATAGCAGTTCTGATTACAGTTCAAATTCAAACGCCATTTTCCAAAATAAAGAAACACCTTTCTTCAATGAGTCCCACGTGACAACTACCCAACAAACAACTCATAATAACTCGGATATAACTAGACACCTACGTCACTCAAGGCTGTGTCCGCTAAGTGTATTTGACCATACCATTATAGAGGCTACGCCGTCCATTCAGACTAAATCCGACCGTGTGTGACAGTACGTGATCTGATCACTAACCTGACTTGCCTTGAGTGTAGTGGGTCTGTTAGGGGTAGGCAGAAATTACGGCCAAGTTAGCTTGTTACGTCTCCGGGTAACTTTTTTAAATAGCAATGTGTTATCAGTGAAGCGCGTTGATTAATAATTACTCTAGACTAATTTACGAACTGTACGATATGACGACCCGATTGGCGCAGCGGCTAAGCGATTGGACTGCTGCGCTAAGGGTCGCGGGTTCGATTCCCGCAAGGTCGAAAATTTGTGTGATTTGCAGATGTTTGTCTCAAGTCTGGGTGTTTGTGATATTTCATGCTTGTAAAACGCACCCACGATACAGGAGAAATTACTAGTATGGGGCGATGTTTAAAAAAAACTGCCTTGTTGGTCTAGTGGTCACTAAGCACAACTGCTGAGCTTGAGGGCCTGGGTTCGTATCCCGAGTTGGGCAAAGTGTTCATGAATTTTTCCATTGGGTAATTTTCGGAAGCAACACGGAGTCTGGATTTGTGCTCGGTTGATGGCAATAGGCTCGCCACCTATTACATCAGGAACGAAAACCTGACGAAATGTGGGTGTACTTTACAGTTCAACCCTGCCTACATTCGGGGAATACAGGCGGGATGTTATTTTGTAATTTTTAAAAAAAAATGTATCAATGTTTTCTAATTAAACAGACTGACAAAAATATTTGTACCTAACACTTGCAGTGGTAATGCCACCATCAAAAATCTTGAAAATCTTTTATATCCTTAAAAGGCAACCAATCCAATCAGTCAATATTTTTACGCTGTACATTAATTATTTATAATTCAATTAGTACAAAGGTATATACACCAAGAAATCAATTAACAAGCGATATAATATGAACATTAAATCCAGACCTACAGATTCGATCGTTACACCGGCGCTCGCGCCATGTGTAAACAACGAGCGTTGCCTAGCAACCGCTGCCGCCATATTAGCCGGGCCCGAGCGCGCAAGAGACACACACACGTTATACACACGAGTGGAAGCGAGAAGGAAACACAAAGGGTTTGTTGAACGATAAAGCCTACAAACAGTATGGTTCACGGTAGATTTGACGAGTAGTTTTATTAGGGAAATTATTACTTCCCTGTGTTATATGGAATTGTTATATGAACTTGCCTAGTTCGCTTCCTGGGTTGTGGTCGTTAAAATATAATAAAGTTGCCATTTTTACTATAAACTTGTCCTCTGTAAGCAAACGGACTTGATTTACGATACATTTTCCAAAACCAAGCATCTCTCTCTTTAGACATCGAATTTTCCTATAACATTCCCTAGGAATCAAACCCAATCCAAGATATACGAAGACCAACAAAGCGAAAAACTTTTCTTAAATAAAAACAATTTTACAGATCATCAAACAATATACAAAAAAATCAAACAAAGTCATCGACCAGGGACGTAATAAGACAAACATTACAAAAAAAAGGTAAAAATGTAAGCCACAAACACGGGCCACCCGCGAACTGATTCTCACATCGAAGGTTTAAGCTTGGGCAAACAATACCTGTGCGAAACTGTGCCTTTTGTAAAGTATCACGATATTGGTTCAAGTCATAACTTCATTACGGACTTAAATGGATTGAACGTCTATTTAGATCACTTTTCTTACCTATTTCTGTATACCATCTAGTTTGATGGATTATGTATTATTTAGCTCACTTTTGTTACCTATTCCTGTCTTCCAAGTTCCATCTATGTAAATTAAGAGCATAGTACGTATAAGGCAATTTAATTTCGTATCACAAGACGAAGAAGTATAAGGAAGATAAAGTACAGTTAGGTTGACAGATGCTTTAATGTTGCAAAGACTAGTAAAATTAACTTTTGAAAAGTCTACTTAAACATTTTGGGATGAAAACTGCAAATCGGTCTACAAACAATAAAGAAGTCGATCTTTAAACGACTTCTTTTAATCTATAATCAATCGAAGCTGAAATTGATATATTTTATCCATCTGTTATACGCAGGTAACACAGCCGTTTACCTGGTTTAGCCTTATACTATTGACATATCTTAAGGCTACGAGAATATCCATAAAAATTGACAGTAGTACGCGAAACCAGTAATAAACGACCTACCGCAAATACAAAAAAAACAACATCACGTCTATGTTCCCTGAAGGGGTAAGCTATGGTATACCCACTTTTAAATATAGAAAGAAAATTATTTATTGATTTCACGACAACATAGGTAACAATAAATAAGAGGCATAGCTAAAAATGTTATTTTATTTAAATAAATATAGTTAAGTCATTTGCTATGCTATAGGTGCCAATGTTATAGAGGTCGATCATATTGCCATATTCGGCACCAGTCCAGACAATGCACTGCTGCTGAAAATGCTCAAATGGAAAACCTAATAACTCTACCCCAGGTATTGGACGCAGGACTTCATGCTCAGTATTCGCTCTTTACCAAACCAGTGTTAACTTAGTTAAACACCAAAAATAACGAGAATAACCCTAAAAGATGGCAACAACAAAAGATAGAAGATTACATAATTCAGCTTTACAATATCAGGACCAGTTGCGACACTCGCCGACTGTGGTGTAAGTAATTTGAATTTATTTAAATTACAATGACTTGAGTATGTATTTACTTGGTAATGTTCGTTTATTGTTGGTTAAGGTGAACTGGGGTTAGGTTACGAAATGTCACCGGTGGCTACAGTGACGTTGACTTGTAGATTTATTATCTGTGGCAGTGAAAGCCGAGGCTCTTTTCGGTTACAGAATAACTCAGCTTTGTGATGTTTGAATGTACAGGATTTGTGAATTGGAACGTTGAGTTTGTGATCTGTTGGAGATACTTAAATAGATATCCAGGCATATTCTTGGACTGTTTCAATTATGTTTTAGGGAGAATTCTGCATTAACATTACAAAAAAGTGTATGAATTGTTACATATGAATGGTGCTTGGTTCAAAGTCCATTGCGGTTCATAGGGCTTGTTGCCTGTACTTGCTTTCCGGACAGAAAAAAAGAATTAAATTCTTGATTTTTATTACATATTACTTTGAGTTTTATGGCATTACGCACAGGTAGACTGCCCACGTGCCTACATACAATGCCTTTAAAACAGCACCAAGCCCTTAAAATAGACTGCTGCAGCTAGTAGATCTAATTACACTAAGCGTGACCTATAAACTTAACTTAGTATTTACAGTCAGCGTTGGTGTTAAGAACAATACCAATAAAGAGCTCTAAAGCCACAAAACTAATAAACAAGTTCCAAAGTTTACTCAATATACCAACTGAGTCCGCGTCTACCGCGTTACGTGGTTCTTTTGTTCTTCTGTCACTACGCGGTAGGTAAGTTTGCTAAGCATCTAACTAACACTGCGGTCTCTTCAGTATATTGTATGAGCCAAACTTAACTAATATTTCTTTTCGTGTCGATGGTTTTCATTTGATCCGATCAGCTCAATACAAAGCCAAATCCATTGCTCTTTGAGCCTCTAGTGAGTCTTCTCAACCGCAACACCTGAGAGATTTTTCAACGCTGTGTAAAGTTACGTCAGAGGCCTACAGGCGGTTTAAAATCCGACACCAGGTTGTTCATCAACCATGCGATAAGAAGAAGTGAGTCTTCTGTTGTGGCGCTCACTGGGCATCTAGGGCAGACCAGCAGGTGGTTTATATTTTGGGGGATGCCGCAGTTGCACCAAACTTAAATACTATATTTGGATTTTCTTCTGTTCAAGGACAGATGAACAAAATCCAATTGCGATTTCGTTTTGGATATTATCAAACCTACACTAGAAGCTTAGTAGATTTGAAGATCAAATCCGCCCACTTTGAGCATGTTGTATAGGTCACCCATGACCCAACTTACGTGTACACGGCCGTCACGGTAATTTGAGCTCTAAAACAATTAACTAAAGATGTCGTTAAATTGCTGGTTAATGGCAGGACGTTGATGCTGTCGAGGTAGTGAAGCGAAAGATCAACGAGGTATAAGAAGTTATCTGACAACTGCGAAGAGAAAAGAAAATTTTAAAGAACTGAGTTTAGAATTAGATTTTCTTTTGTTCTACTGATGAAAAAAAACTCGAGGGTAAAGTTTAAAGCTATTGACAAACTAGATGAATTGTTATTCTTGTTATTTAGAGTTTAAACTATTGACTATTCTTGTTAATATTTTTGATTCATGATACTTTTGGCATAAGCGATAGACGATTTAGCATATTTTTAGAAAATAATAGCAATGACTTAATCTGATATCAGTGCTGCCCTTTTCTGATAATTGTTTATTACTAAAGCAAATGTTGAAATCAACTGGTCTAATATCCGCGCGAAAATTGAAAGCACCAAAAAACTTTACCATGAAGTAAAGCAACGTATCTACATAATAGATGAAGAATTTAAAACGGATCCGTTCTTAAGGTCGACATAGCTAACTGTAATACCGCGTTAACACAATAGGGTTAGACAAAGACAAATATGAGCGACGAAACACCTCTTTGAATGGACAAAAAGAGTTATGCGATGGAATTGTCTATGAAGAATGCTTTGTGACAACCCTAAGTATTTGTAATGTGAAAAATGTGTTAAACTGCTCCTGTGGAACTTAAACTGTTCACTTATTAATTTATGGCCAGTTCTATAAGCGATTTTCTCTGTCATTTACAGAGAAAATCGCAGAAATTTTGAACTTTGGTAGCAACATAAAGTTATTTATAAACATTATGAAGCGTACGATTTGAACGACTACGTGCTCCCATGTAACAATTAATAAAAACCATGTAATTATTAGGTAGTTTAATAATAACAAAATTGCCACACCTACTTCAATTATAAAGAAAACTTAAGTAACTATTTTAAATTATTTCTGCTTAGAAACTGTGACAACAGAATGTGTCACAATAAAACCTCCCTAGTTACTGTGCAAATACTGGCCGTTCGGCAATTAAAAGACAAACGCTCCAAACACTTGACAGGTGTTTTGGCGCGAAACCCGCATTCTCTTTTTAAAAATGTATCGGGACACGTCTCATTCGAGTCACGTTCAGCTAGCAACACATTACCAACATAACTAGGTCTGCGGAGTTTACATAATGTTAAACACTTATGGTGAATGAAGGGGTCTTTGTGAACTGGATGTCAACGTAGCACGAGTTAAAATTATACAAACGTGGACAGAATGAAGGCATATGGTTTAAATAGTGGACGATTAGGGACATGATACAGTGTGTGGTGGCGTATTGACTCACACTTTTACCTTTAGAAATAGGAGACACCATTAAAATAAATAAAGCGACTGGATGCATAACGCAGAGGACTGAGCTCTGTGGCGTACCTTGGGAGAGGCCTATATCCAGTAACTGCAAAACAAATGATGATGCTGACTATAATAAAAAAATAGTATCCATGTAGTTGTTTTTGGCCATACCACACACGCAAACATAGATTTGTAAAATAATGATACCTAGGTACCGTTATTAAATAAATGAGGAACTAAAAAACCTGGCATATTTATTTTTGCGAAGTATTAATAAAAACAAAATGTACATTTTAATAATGAATTGCAAAAACAATTGCCTAAAAGAAGCTCTTAGCAATGAATGCCTAGGACCAAAAACTACTATTTATAGGAAAAAAATATATTATAATATTGAAATAAGAAATTACTTATGCTAATGTGACTTAAAAAAACCTCATTTGTAACCTGTCGCAGTAAGCCTTTGAGCAGCGCTACCGCAATTGTTAAGTTAAACGATTCATTATTTCAAGCAAGTGTCAAGAACTTAACATGCAGAATATTAAATACGAACTTTCTAATCCGATTATTTTAAAACAAAGTATAACTAATTAGAATTATCAGTGCTTTATCTTACGTAAATCGTCTTACTGTCAAATATTATATCCACAAATAAATAAAATCGATAACTTAGAAATAACTTTTGGATTTTTCTCGAGGACTTAAAAATAAATGGTGAATTTTTCTTATCTACCTTATCGTCAATCAGAATAATTCACTGCAAATCCAGGCACTGGACTTATTTCGCTGATGTTCCTCTTAATTCTTCTCCGATTATAATTCGGCAGAATAATTTAAAACATATAACTAAAAGTAAAGGCTAGTGGTTTGGAAGATGAAAGGGGATGTCTTTGCCCAGCAGTGGGAAACAAAAGAGCCTAATAAAAAAAAGTAAGAATGAGATCTTAGAAGAATGCCACGAACATACCCACGACGGTAATTAAAGCATGGCTTAACATGGACCATTGTGTAAACGCCACGTGGCCAGAACTCTGCGGCTACTGTATGTTACACCTTAAGGCTTAAAGAATGGGGTGGTGATCTATAAATGTAACCTTACAGCAGTTTACTTTTACATGTAGGGGCTGTGCTAGCACAGACATAAATAAATTAAAATAAACTGTATTTTTTTAATACCGCGCGAAGAACCATACTTAAACATTCATGTATTACCCGTTATTCAACAAGGACATGTGCTCGCCCCCATCGGTGCTAGTTTGAAGATGCGGGCCTTCAGAGCGGGTATCATTTAGATCTTAGATTAGATTTAAACTGCACACAACACGTACCAGGAAAACAAACTTCGTAGTAACTAGCTACTGGTTTTAATTTAACTGGACTTTTTAAAGTTACACTTAACTAAAAATTTAACCTATTCTCAGAAAGTAAGTAGATCTTTATGTCACATAACTAAAGATGTGTCACGCAAGATATGCGTCAAGATAATAAAATTGGCAAGTCTCGAAAGTACTATCTCAAAAAATATTTTCTGAAGTTTGCGGAGCTAAGGACTAAAAACTTAGTAAGGATCACATCATTTTTGGTCCTTTGCTTCGTGATCTTTCGTACTGTAAAAGGTAGGTCACTAGGTATGAATTATACAATAAATAATATGCAAGTTTATTTATTTCTATGTTTAAACAAATTATTTCTATTAATCTAGGCGAAAGGTAATATTAAATTAGTTGATCTTTTAAAGTTCCAACTGATTACCACTGGCTAGTTACAGACAATCGGATCTATCGCTGTATAGCACAAACATTGCTGTGGATGTGAAGATCAAAACTCGAGTCTGAGCGTAAATGGATATGATATTTTATGTCTGTAAAAAGCACCTAGTAAATAGAATGACCAGAGACTATGCAACCTTATCGAGTACCTGCAACAATCTACAAATAAATGGAACCATTGACTTCACATCCAAATAAACATATTAGGTAAAAGTCGGCCACCGGCCACAATATACTCATAATAGTAGCCTAATGTTAGCCACAATTATATGCAGACACGATCTGAGACTGACAACAGGCACGTTTCTAACATAAAGTTACAACGCAACCTTCAAAAATATGCTTTCGCATGCACTAACTGTAAACAGTTAACCAAGACACAATAACACGTTACATAACCGCTATATTTAACAGGATAGGTGTTATTTACTATTTAGATTTACCGGTTTTACTCACGCGTATATTCGGAAATGCCTGACTAGTTTCGGACTCAAACGGAGCCCTTTATCATGAGATGGTGACTGAGGCGCGGGTCGGAAGTTAGGTATACCAAGACTAATAAACTCGAAAGTAATGATGTTTACATATTCATATATATAAAGTTCTATGGATTTTCATTTGCTACGATTCTGGCAAACCCTTTTCGCCTGCCCATGGTTGTCGGTTTTGGGACTCGTAAATTTGGTCCTTCGTTTCTTATCATGAATGTATGGTACATCTAACATCAGTAAGGGTATCATTATGATGTATTATGATAAATGTATGATACTATCTATTCGTTAAGTTTGTATTTGCGAATTGAAAACTTTGTTTAATAGGATTAGAAAATTGTCCTAAATTCAATGAGACTGAATCAAATCTTTGGAAGAATAAAATGGTACGTGGACGAAATTTTGACGTGGTTACTCAAGAAAATTATAATTAGAGGAAATTAGGATATTACTGTCTATACCATACAGATGCATGTAAGATAACTACGAAATACAGCGTCCAACAAAGCGACCCAACACATAACTCGTCGCGTCGCCTGCGCAGACGCAGCCGAGTCAACACAACTGTGTCAACACGGTTCGCTCTGCAGAATGCAGCGCGCTGGACGTAATTGTTACATACACATACATATGTAGTATACAACATGCATGTACATACAGTATAAACATACACGGTATGAGTATAACCTGCTTCGAGTTCTGACTTAGTTAAACAACATCCCACTGCTTATAAACGATGCTAACATGTGTTTTAGGATAACCACTGTTAAGTCTATTAGCATCTCTATTTTTGACATGCAAACGACAGTGACAGGTTTAATTTAACCGATTGTTCAACAATGACAATTTTTATAAGTAAAGGGGCATATTGCTAGCATTCATTATCAAGAACTGTGTTAATCTATATAATTATGTTCTCACTAACCATCCCTTTGCAGTGGTGGAAGTTGTCTGACGGATCGTATTCTTGAGCACAATGTTGCTAGTTTAATGTGACCTTTTATTGTCATATTCTTTTTAATAGAACGTCGCCCCGCACTAAAACTTTCTCCTGTATTTGGGTGCGTTTTCCAACATGAAATATCACATACACCCAGACTCGGGACATACATCTGCGGAACGCACACACTTCTGTAACGTGCGGACGAACCCGTACCTTTACCTAATCATTTAGTCATTGTGCCAATCAGGTCATCAAAGTCAAAGTTATTTTTAAACATCTCTAGATAAAAGTAAAGAAAAACAATGTAGTACCCTGAATTGAGAATGAAATTGGCAACCTGAAGAGAGTAAGTGTGGAGATCAATGCCCGTTCCTTCTCTGCATGAGAAGAGACCTTTACCCTATAATGAGACTGTTATATTAAGCTGGACTTAGCTGATTTTATGGTGTGATAGGTACCTTAGCGCAATGCCTCTAATGTAATAATGCTACCTGTTTGTACAAGTTAACATCGTCTGAAATATATAAGTGGATGAGACAGACATAACAAAAATATGGCTTCATCCAAGGTTGGGGAGGTCAGAAGGACACTTCACTGTGTAATACAGACCGACTGTGTTAAGTATATGTCAGAAATAATATCGTATGTCTAACAAGACTATCGTAGACGGTGAAAAAGTGCAGTGGCACGATGCATGTTCAAATGATGCGGTGTGGTCAAAGACGATCGAATTGGCGCAGTGGCTAAGCGATTGGACTGCGCTAAGGGTTGCAGAATCCAGTCCTGCGCGGTAAAAAAATGTGTGCGATCTGCAGATGCTTGTCCTAAGTCTAGGTGTTTATGTATGTGATATTTCATATTTGTGGAATGCACCCACGATACAGGAGAAACACATTCTGTGGGACGATGAAAAAAATCACAAATGTAAGCAAAAACTAATGTTTCCACAACTGACTAGTAACAGTGTCCAATGCATGGCTATAGGTTTATAGTTCATCCTCTATCAATAGTCATATACCCTATACCCCCATTACCACACTTCTGCCTAAGTGTAAGTAATATAGTGTGAAAAAATTATTCTGTTTAAGGTTTTTGTTACGTTTATAATATAGTATCCGGGATTCGAACCAAGGACATAATGCCCAGAAGTCGTGCTTAGCAACCACCAGACCAACGAGGCAGTCTTAGTCGGTTAGGGTAGTAATAAAGTAACTACATAAGGACACAATGATTGATTGTAATACTTATATTTTCATCAAACATATTCATTAATACACAATTTTACAAACAAATCCATTCAGAAACACGAGGTATACGAACCAAAATAGGTACATCATTATAATACCAAAATATTCTTACAACACTAAAACGTTAAAAATCTTGGTCATTGCATCCACAAACAACAATTTTAATATCGATTTGAATTTCGTTGTGACGTCTGTGTTATTGTAATTGATACTTTTTCAACTGATATATCGATTTGCATATAATACAGGTCGCGATGGACGCTGTTCTTTGACCCTTGTTTAATGTGGTTTATTTACGAACGATTTAATGCATAATAATACCTGAAAGTTAACGGGGGAAAAGGACCAGATTTTCGAAATAACATTCTTTGATAATGGTCCTTCTGTCCAGCTATTATTATACTAACTAGTTTTTATTTATTGCTTGATCACGTGTTGCAAAAGTCGGGTATTTCTTAGTCTGGTGAGTAATTAAATAATCATAGGCAACCTACTTTATTTATGTAAAACTTTATCCTGTTTCGTGTCGTGCATTCACTTGCATACATCTCAAACGCGGCCTAGACATCACTAAAAAAATAGTACAATCATCATTATTGAAGATATACTCCGAAGAAGTAGGAAGAAGTTCTTTGTTTTTAGTTGTAAAGTAAGTTGCTAAGTATCTCTCAGATTGATAGAATCAAACAATTAATACAAGTTGCAACAAATTCCGTCATTCTGGGAACAGCGCGGCAACGTTTGTGGAATATCGCTGACTACAGGGTGTTACATATCGCGGGCCGTTCTCACACCTTCGGCATTTGTTTGTTGGACCTTTACTTGCTTAGTTTATGTGAATGATTTTTTTTTATTGATTGGGAATAAAGGAGCGAAATTATAGTTTTGGTTCCGATTTGCGGAGATTCAAGTTGGTGTCCGAAAGGAGAGTTCTACTTCCTGTAGTGGAGTGGCGGTGACCGCTTATTTGAATATTAAACTTTGGCTTTATCATAATTAAAAGAAGTAACCTTTCAAATTAGTCAATATATGCAACGAAGTAACTTGGAAACATAAAACACAATGTTTAGAAGCGCTGTGTTAATCCGATTACAATTTCCCTATTTGTGTATCTATACATAGATATAAAAAAGGATAAAATATAATTTAAGCCTTTAAATCTACTCATAAAATATATCACATAAAATGCAACGTAAAAAGACCTAAATATTAACAAATAAATTTTCGCAAGTTTCACAAATCGTGTAAAAGATAAAACATTAGATTATGTCGATTACTTAGAAATCATTCATATCACGATATCTATAATTGAAATTTTGAGTATTATACATCAAGAGGCTCTTAAAGTTATCAGATAAGTTCGACCCAGATTTAACGATGGTGAACGCGCTGTAAAACGATTTAAACAATGATAATACACCTATCTTTTTAACAGTTACTTTACTTACTTCCAGAGGTTAATTTAACTGGGTTGTGTTTCTAACTTACAAAGTTGTGACCATAAGACGTTAAAATCTGTCAATTAATATATACCTGTAGCACATTTTTTCTAAGCTAAAAATGAACAGATTTCCTTTAGCGATTCTTAAGTTCAAAATGGGGTATTCTCACATAAGAGACGTAGAAATCTTTAGTAATCGGAATTGAACTACAATTCACAGATGTTTATCGGTAAAAATACACCGTATCTGCCTATCACACTGGGAAGCAGGCGCAACCTTAAGTACGTATGTAGACTCTACATAAAGCCATCGGAAATCCTTCTTTCCCACACGGACATGAAGACAGGCAGCTATTGTACACGCCACAAGTAAGCTCATTATTATTTTGAAAATTTGAGTAAAACAAGTTTTGGAGGGAAGTCACAGAACCGGTCCTTGGGTACAAAAGGAACCATGACAATGAGAGCAAATATCACTAGTGATGGCATCTGTCAGTAACTCGTACTTGTAAATTTTATGTTTATTCGTAACAGTGAATTATTATTTACGAACCAACAATAACTTGAACAACATTTTGCAAGCCACAGGAGTCCAGCCACCATGTGTTTGATACACTTTCCGTTCATAAGGACCAAAACTTACATTTTGTATTCATGCGTGTATTTAATGGCTTGATACATTTGAACGTTTTGTATCATATATTCATCTTATATTGATGAATATATTCATTATTTTTGACGTATCCCACGCGGCAAAGGAGCTACAGGAAAATGAAATGTAATAGAATATAGAAAGCCCTGTTCTTGTAATACAAGACTATAGGAGCGAAGGAGGTAATAGCGAGAAAAATGTGTGAGCAGTATCTAAAATCTACATTTTACATACATTTCAGTAACCACACCGTCAAAAATTAAACAGTATATTTAAAAAGAATTGAACACCGCTACGAGTTTCCACATCCGGTATTATCAGCCCTCAAGTCAATCGTGACGAAGACACGTCAGTGACATATACTATGCTAATGACAAACAATGTCTGTACGGATAACAATGGAAAAGTAATTAATATTAGTTAGTGAAATAACTTTTATCGAGGTAGCAACAGATAGTGTAGGTAACAGTACAATTTGAGCTATTTAAAACAAAGAAAACGTCGCCCCACACTAGGAATTTCTCCTGTATAGTGGGTGCGTTTCACAAACATGAAATATCACATACACAAACACCCAGACTCGGAACAAACATCTGCAGATCGCTCAAATTTTTGTCCCGTGCGGGAATCAAACCCGAAACAATTAGCGCAGCAGCCCAATCGCTTAGCTACTACGCCAATCCGGTCGTTGATTTTTGAGCCATAAGGAAACCGGTGACATTCAGCTGGCAAAAGACGTGTTTGAAAATATCTAATTGTTCCTTACCCTGACATATTAAAAATAGCAAAGAAACTCTGTATTGTTGTTACCTTAACGCGACTAGACCAAACTGAATGTAATTTGTTATTGGGATACTTTAAGCCCTAAGGGAGAGCAACAGTTTTGAGCTCGGAAAAGATTTCGAAACGTGGATGAAATTGCGTAAAATACCAAATACAAAAATCATGGCGTAAAAGTTACCTACTATTAAACTAAGAATAATATTGTTTAACTAACAGTATTGACCTTAAATATGCTACAGATTTCAACGCTGAAAAACGAAAATAGAAACTATGGGACATAAGCCTTATTCTGCATCTACATCGGTCACACAAGACTTATCTATATTCTTTATTCGTCGGTATAAAAACAAAAGATATTCAAAGTTTCCAGCCAAAGTCACACATTTATAAGTCCAGCAATTATTATCAACAAAATACCGTATACGACAAAGTTACGTTTGCATATTCTATTTATGTGAGACCATCATACAAATAAATAGTTTTCTCGTGATTCCTACGTAACACAGCGAGGCGAATTGCATAATTGTTTTATTTGAACTTCTATATATTTATATAGCATACATTCTTTCGACACAGTCACTATGTAACTCTAATTTGATTGTTTCTCGGTTAATGTACTTGTATTTTAGTATGTTAACTGGATAATCATCAAAGCGTTTTATGAACACTGAAACGTGTGTATGTAAAAGAAGTTATCGTCACAAGTAACGCCTAGACGATGTTCTACAGATAACACAACATGCCCGATAACAAAATAACGGTCGAAAGTCGTTTCCCGCCATATTTACTGTCACGTTCGTAGTTTCATTATCTGTGGTGTAAAACCACTATGGTCTATTTACTTTTTTCTAATGACGTTCGAAATTCGTGATGCGTGATGTATTAAAGAGGTTTAATTGCGCGATATAAAACTCGGCGAGGACGAATTAATGTCTTTCAACGATAAATAAGTAATTTTGAATCGCTAATTGTCGGTAATGAATAATGTATGAGTAGGTATTATACACTGGCAAAACGCTTCGCGCTGTATTCTGTACAATTTGTCGTCGAATGTTATTTAACATAATGAAAATGTTCTTGAAGGTGATAAAGATAAGTATTTTTCGAAACAAAACTAACAAAAAGTCTTGTCCTTACATCTATTCATAAGAAAATCGACTTTGAGACGAGGTAGCTAACAAATTTCATATAGTTTTAAAATTGGTAATATATTTTTTATTTCAAATCATTTAACAGCTAGGCTTTATTGTGGGACAACAGTGCGTAAAATTGTAGGTTGATGTTTTAAAACGATGGTTTTATGGCTAACAGTCGCGTAAAGTCACGAAAAGTGATTTAGTAGACTATTCTGCGATGTTTGGTGGGAAACTAGCCGTCTTGCATGATCAATAAGGCAGCATATATAATAGTAGAAGATGGCAACATGAATCGTAGAATCGGTGGAAACATTTTAAAAAATTACAACATTTTTAATCATCAAACATTTTTTTTGTGCTTTTGATAGATTGCTATTGTTATTGTGTAAATTGCAATCATAAAGTTGTCAAACAAGCCCCAACTTAACCACGATTTATGCAATTTTTCTAAACATCAATATACTTTTCCTAACATTTCTATCTGTATCAAAAGGAAAATAATAAGAAAACAGATATTAAGTTCATAAAAGGCCACAGACGAGTACCAAATGACATTGAGTAAGGTAAACCGTCAACGTATTACAATTGTAATCTGTCATTGGTCGGGTACTTGTAATAAAATTACACACTGCATCGACACGCGAGGGGAGCCATTGTTCGAAGAACTACTATGAAAAAAATACACATCTTTAATTGTGCATTTGATGGAAACAGCGGCTTCATATCCTAGATGATGTTATGTTGATGTCCAGTCCTAAACTCCTGGCTTAAGATCTTTGTCAGTCGTTTCAAACGTCACAGATAAATCTTTTATCCTGGTAGATACGTTTAGTATAATTATACTGTCTAAATAGAGTATTGGACCAAGGAGCGCTCCTTGAGAGACTCCTATTATCTAGAACTAGATTTAGTGATAATATCCGTATTTTTAAACTAGACGTTTTAATATGAATATGTACCGAATCTTAAATGCAATAGAAACTAAAAATAAACTAGCAACTGCATACGTCCGACTGTATCATTGTCCGACGATTCCGAAACTTGAGCTGAACAAAAATTGTTCGTTTTGTGTTGAAATTAATATTACAGGTGTTATTGTAACACAAGACATACTTGTTTTAACAATGTTTGGATTTATATCATACCTACTGTAAACGCGAAACAATAAAACGATGGTTATCTAACTTCTATGCCAGACACATCTGAATACGAATTATTAATAAAAAATCCAGTATTCTGTGAACTGTAGTCACGAAGAGGTGTACTCAAACGGTGCCAAGGCTGGACTTAAACGTAATTAGTTACTTTAAACCTACTCGTGTATTTATTGGTATTTCAATTTAATTACCTCGCGATGATTATCATTGCCGCCATAATGTGTTTGACAATATTGCTTTGGTTAGATTTCTATAATTTTTGTAAGTGGATACGGCTGTTGGTGTTTTTCATGTTTGAGTGGTTTTTCTGTTTGGTGAATCGACTGGTTCACATCACATCAGCCTATTGAAGTCCACTGCTAGACGTACGCCTCCCCCAGGGTACGTCACAAGGCCCGCTCTCCCGTTCTCGCCATCCAGTCACTTCTATTCGACGAAAGGGAACAAACCGAATTTCGGAAAATTCTCTAATATATTTTCTATTTCGGTAGAAGAGTAATAGTCGGGAAGTCTGAAACTTTTCCTATTGTGTCATCTTTTTAACAATAGATAGAACATTCTTTGCTGTTACCTAGTTAATGATCTAGAAATCGAAATATCTGTATAACCTTTATTTGTTTAACAGATCGACGTGTATAAACACAAAAGTCGATTGTAAATCTGCTGGCATTTTGTTGGCATTATTTTCTTTGCTCACCCAATTAGCCTGATGCTTATAGGTGTGACCTGAATTATACGTCATATCGGATCAAAACTTGATCCCTTAAGATATACGTTGGATACGTAAGTAAAAGTCCCACCCTCGCAAATCACTACTTCACCTGTGATAATGAAAACCTTATCAGTAAGATACACCCTCGTCTACACACGCCATGTGTAAATATTAATATGAATCATTATTTATCATATTATATGCCATCGCCGCAAGATAATAAATCCATTGACTGCGGTAATGAGCTGTATTTGACACATTACAAAGGATGTGCCAAATATGATGTCACTTGTACAAACATGAGTCAGGAAAAAATATTTTAAAAAAAATTACGCTTGTGACCTATGCAACCGTACAGCGGAGCGCTAATCAAAGACAAACAAAAAACTGGATAAACAATAGACAAAAAAGGCAAACATTTCAAAACTTACCTCGAGCAGGCGCGGATATCCTACCCGCAAACATAAACCGATAACCTTATTTAAACTCCGCCGTCACTTAAGAATTTTTTGAAATTCGAACGTGCGCTATTGATATGTTTTCGGTTCGGGACGTCCGCTCGCGACGGCGTCCACTGTGTAACTGAGTGGCGAGGCGGCGCTTGCGACGCTTGAGATACGCCTTCACTCACACATGGGGGGGCGTAATACACACATGCGCAGTAACGAAGCCTGCATGAAAAATGCAGTGTGTTCTACGAAACAAGGTGCGACGATTCGTATGAATGAATTTTCAATAAATAATGCTTCGTTCCGACGATTTTTATCTTCAGAGTATCATCGACTTTAGACCTTTGCACTGCTGGGTTAATATGAAATTCTAAACACCGAACTAATCTATGAATACGTAACATTGAAATAATAATACATATATTATTTCCTAGCGGATATCGATTACCGATATAACACAAAAGAAGGAAAAATATTAAGTTTAAATAGTTTTTTTACCTATTGTTGTTTTAAAATAAAACGAAGTCAAGATATGACTGAACTTATCAAGTTTGAACCTTGAAATAAGGAGGTGTGTAATGTTGGTTGTTGATTTAATAACATACTAACTATGGCTTTGCGGTCCTTTTTAAGATTTCACACGAAATTGCAGTTAGAAAGTGGAAACACATCCATCAATGCTTATCATTACTTAATGTTCTTCCTTGTTATCAGAAAACCATCATATAAATCTCTATCATGTAAATCTCTATCTTGAATGACTAATGTATGATAAAGATAACTCGACGTAGAATGTGAGAGACCGACAATAGCAGGTATGATTTGCAAGACTCAATGAACTCTAAAAAAAATATAAAAATAAAATAAAAAAACACTACTTCAATAAAAGAACTAAAAAACAAGTTATGTTATTTACTATATATCCCGGTTATACTCACGTGTGTATTCGGGAATGCCCGACTAGTTTCGAACTCGAACGGAGCCCTTATTCATGAGCTGGTTACGCGGCGGAGTCGCGAGCCGAACTGCTCCGCGCCGCGTAACCAGCTCATGAATAAGGGCTCCGTTCGAGTTCGAAACTAGTCGGGCATTCCCGAATACACACGTGAGTATAACCGGGATATATAGTAAATAATATGGATAACACTCACGGAAGTTATTATAGTAAAACAAGTTATGTTACTCGCGACAGTGTAACAATTCTAACGACACTAAACATTAAAATCGGTTCAGGCAATCAGAAGTTATGGTGGAATAAAGAAACTCACATACATACATAAACCCTGAAAACATTACACTCCTAATTTTGGGTAGTCGTGTAATAAGTTTTGATCTTCAATGAGGGAAAACGATGGAGGAAGGATGCAACACAATGGAATGCGCGTCCATTACAAACAATGTGCAGTAAATATTGTTGAGCCAGCTATAGCGTTTATACATTCATAGTTCAAAGAAGCCAGCGTGTGTCAAGGAAATACTAAAACTAGCTTATTATGTGAAGTAAGTGCAGTAGGATAGGCAGAGGTGAAGATACGGTATAACATTGTATCGATGGAACTGAGAAAAAAACAGTATTCACCAAACCCCTTTCAGATTATGATAGGGGATTTCATGACTCAAAGGTTTTACTTGGTGTAGTGGATAGGTTCAGCTTTTTGAAGGAAAACGACTAGTTCTCGCACGTAACAAATATTTGTGTAATTCTGAAATATTTGCTCAGAGGCTATTAATTTTTGCAAGTGATTTTAAGTTGTATATAATGCTTCTGTTATCCTGACTTCACGATCTAGGGTTTCGATGTAATTTACTATTACCTTGGATACACATTTGCGAGCTATAAACTATCGCTTAACAATTAATTAACCCATTATTTTTCTCTAAAATCATCTTGTCTACGCATTTGCATTTCACTTAATATTGAAAACCGTGTTTCCCCTTTCACACTATCGATAAATCGCTTTAGTTTCAGTGATTGAGTCGAACGTGACTCAAGTAAGTATTACAAAATCATCACAAAAGAATTTAATCTTTGAATCAGTCTTTACTAATTACAATAAGTTATAACCGTTGATTACGAGCTAACTGGCAACACTGCAGTGGGCTGCGTTGTAAACCTTTATATAGTAAGCAAAGATGTGTTATTACACACTCAAATTTTGGTAGACGATATTTTTGTCAAGCATCGCCCCCCTATAAACTTCTCCTGCATCGAGGGTGTCTTCACAAACATGAAATATATATCAGAAATGTACAGACTGAACACCTGCAGATTGCACAAATATTCGTCCTGCCCCCTTGCCACGAACTCTTAAAGCAGGGCAGTTTACGTTGTGGAAGCAAGACGTGCAGTGTAATGCGGCGTCTCGCTTCCACACCGTAAACTGTCCTGCTTTAAGAGTTCATGGTAAGGGGTCTGTACTACATATTTACTTGTATAAGCAATAGATAGGCGAACTTATTGCCATCTATCGGGCTCCACGATAAATTATTTGGTTGCCTGAAACTACTAAGGTAGCCAGCGTCAGAAACCTTAAGTATCGTGATCAAAAACGCAATTCCCAAGCGTATTATCATTGGGCCGAATCCGAACTCGCCTAGTAACGAGACCGTAGGAAACTTACAGCCTAATATTTTATAATAGCTGTCCAAAATGAATGCGTGGCTATAAGTAAATTGATCGAAACAATACCTTCGTATTGGAAATGTTTATTCAGTTGTGTGGAATACCAACAGTAGGCGTGTATGTATATATATTTGAATATATATCATGTTAACTATACATATACAGGTTTATTATGTATATAGCTGCCTCATTGTTTCGTAAGTACATCTATTCCTAGGTCGGGAAAAGTGTTATTGATATTAGTGTTATGACGTCATCGAGGTAAATTATCAAAGGATTAGGGGACAACAATCTCATATGTATATCGCATCTATATTATATGAAGGGATATACAGAGGTAACATTTTTGTTTTAAATAACGTCGCCCCACACCAGGAATTTTACCTGTATTGTGGGTGCGTTTTACAACCTGAAATATCACATACACAAACACCCAGATTTGGGACAAACATCTGTGGATCACACAAATGTTTGTCCCGTGCGGGAATTGAACCCGCAACCCTTAGCGCAGCAGTCCAATTGCTTAGCCACTGCGCCAATCAGGTCTTTTCTTAAGGATTTTATTGTGGACCACACACATACGCCTGTACGGTCACAGAGGAATGTTAGTTGAAATGTTACAAGCGGGGACGCACCTAAAGGTACCTTTTAAAATTTTTGTTTTTTCATAAAAATAAATGTTTATTTCAATTGGTATAAGCATACAAGAGTAAAGGTGATTTCTATTTGCACAACTAAGCTTAAAGCGATTCAAATGAAACAAAACTAAACAGTAGAGGGTATTTAAATACGGGACTAATACATAATGCAACCATTTGCATCGCGTACAATCGATTGCGACCTAATGACCCTACGTTTGGTACTGTACGTGTAGGGCCGCTACTAGACAACTATACACTAATAAAATTAAGTTCAATAGTTTGTTTGTTACTTTGGACGCGCTAATCTCCGGAACTACTCGACAGAATGGAAATTTTTTTTTTGTATTTGATAGCCCTATTTTTAAGGAAGGTTTTAAGCTATTTAACATGGCGCTACGATTATTAAAAGCCGAGAAAAATGAATAAATGTTAAAAAGAAGAAGCGTGGTTGCATAGCTACTAGTTTCGAGTATTGTAAATTGTAGTATTGATATTTATGTCTTGTTATTGCTGTAACACATATACCAACCTCCAAAAGGGTGGTAAGAATTTTAAGGGCTGTTTAGCATAGGTAAAGATATGAAAATGAAAAAAATAATTTAAAACCTGATTTCAAGAAAAGTGTAGGCGGGTATTTTTGCAATAAAGCTTATTGTGATACTAATTAAAAGGATTCTAAGAATAAAATGGCAAAATTATCGATTAGAAAATCAAAATAAAATACTGGCAAATCCATCGTTCTATAGACCCCTGTATAACATCTATAAACATTTACCGTAAATTCAATCCAAAAAAACTAACATAAAAATCTTCTGATCGTATGGTTGATGAACAACCTAGTGTCAGAGTTTAAACCGTCCGTAGGCCTCTGACGTGGCTTTACACACCGTTGAAAATCTCTCAGGTGTGCCGGTTTCCTCACGATGTTTTCCTTCACCGTTTTTAGCAACTGATAACTAATATATAGTACGCACATGAATTCGAAAAGACATTGGTGCGTGCCGGTGTTTGAACTTGCGACCTTTGACTTGGCAGTCCAACGGTCATAAGACTCGGCTATCAGCAGTTTAAACATAAAATGTATAAAATAGACATACCTATAAAAGCACCCGTCTCCTCCCGTAAATATAACGAAACAAAGGCGTCAAAAGTTTATCAGGCTTTATATACAGAGCTTATCAACCCTTCGGGACCCGATCAATACTTTTATCTCGCAGCCGTGGCTCGCGGCTAATTTACACATATTCATTATACGGGGTTAGTAGCGAAAACTGGTACTTATAACCGACTTCAAAAAAGGAGGTTTTACTGTAATAACTTTTGTGAGAGTTATCCATTATCATTTACTATATATTCCGGTTTTACTCGCGTGTGTATTCGGGAATGCTTGACTAGTTTCGAACTCGAACTGAGCCCTTATTCAATATACTAATACACATGTGTGTATAACCGAAATATATAGTAAATAATAAGGAGAAGATTCTCAATTCGGCTGTATGTTTTTTTTTAGATATCAATTATTTTTGTTTGGCAATTATTTACCTTACAAAGGATTTTGTAAAACGTAAGCGTTCGTCACGAAATAGGATCGAAAGATGCAAACCTTGTTTGGGCTCAATAAATGGCAAAAGGTTCGCCACCTCTTAAACATAACATAGGATCACGCCTGTATTTCCCGCGGGGTAAACAGAGGTGTATATTACACCCACGTTGCACTAGTTATGTTATCGGTCCCAATGTAATAGCGGGCGAGCCTATTGCCATTAACTGGGCGCAAATTCAATGTCACCTATTAAAGGTGACAGCCTAGCTAATGTCTAGCGAAATATCTGTGTATAAAAGAACTCTGAATGCAAATGGTTTTTCTACTGGATTTCTACAAAAACTTTCTGTCCTGTTTAAATCTATTTCCCAACTTTAGTATCAGTAAAATATTAAAATAGTAAACACAGTTTTTATGATAGGTATTTCCTCATCGAATCTCAGTTTAGACTGACAATATTTTGTATGTAAGCGTATCTTTACATGCAAGAATACAGCATTTAGGAGTATACCCTTTAGTATAATATTGTAAACCTAATAAGGTAGGTATGAATAGAACATTATACCTGCCAAATCCAATGTTATCTAGCCAATTAGAATACGAATCTATTCCACACTTAGCATTTCCCGTCCCGTCACCTTATGACCTAATACTTACAAAATAACTTCCCTTCTTTTTTGTCTAATTACCATTCGTTTAGTAGACATTAATATTAAGCGTTTCCTGTGACCCACTGATTTCTGACAATTACCATAATCATGACGTTTAAGGAATTCTTTATGGCTCCCGGACTATGCACCTTGTAATTATAAATCTGAACTTATGGTAATATGTTTGGTGTTGCTTGAACCCACAGGCCCCGCGTTCAGCCATCTTTCTTTCCGAGCACTGTATCCATGTGTACAAATGAAATATACCTAATCCTAACAAGTTTTTATATAATTTCGACTGCAGTTTTGCACATTGGCGTTACGCAGGACGGTATAATCGAATTTAATGCACAGCGTGTAAAATGTTTCAACAATGCGCGCGATCTTTATAAACTAAATGTCAAATCATCTAAGTATGCAATTACTCCGTTTTAGAGTAATTGGTGTTGCCTCACTTTTGTGCGCGTTCGCGGATTCTGGTTTGTTCTGTATTCTGAGCTTGAACCCTAGAGACCGATATAGGCTTATTTTTATGTTGGAGACGCTACGTAAGGTAATTACTACTAACAAGCGGTACGTTTAAAAGTTTTTATTGTTATAAATAAGCATTTTTGACATGGAGTATTGTTCCCATTTGTGAAGATATCTAGGTATTAACGACAAAAAAACATCCGTGCTTCGGAAGGCACGTGAAGCCGTTGGTCCTTTCCCTGATCTCTCTCCAGTCGTGTCGGTCTACCGTCCCATCGGAGTATGAGAGTCAGGGAATAGGGAGTGCAACTGTGTTTGCGTGCGTACTTGTGCCCTATAATATCTCCTGCGTAGTTGGCTAGTCTCAGGTGAGATAGGCCGCCGTGACCGAAATTCAGTCAGGAGAACATTACTATTAAAAAACATAATCCATTAGATGCAACCGCGTTGAAGTTTGCAAGCTGGTAATGACGGGCTTGACGGTGCATGATGTACGTTTCATCTTTATAAATATCTTCACTTTACAGCGTCATTCCATGTATGCGACGTTAGTTATAAATAAATGGTTTTTAAGACTTACCTCAGACTGCAATGAAGTTTGGAGCTCATCAACCAACTTCTTCAGGGATGCAATCTGTAACAAAACATAATTAAATTAATAAAGGAAATTTGGAAAATGATGGACACGAGCAAGACTTGATTATGCGACCTTCGCCGTACCGTGGCGCTGCTCTAACCAACTAAGCCTTCGTGTCAGTAAATGATGGACACGACCAGGACTCAGTTGGTTAGAGCAGCGCCACGGCACGGCGAAGGTCGCAGGTACAAGTCCTGCTCGTGTCCATCATTTTCCAAATTTCCTTTATCAATTTAGATTCAAGCTTAGCATGGGCAAGATGCTAAAATGCACCAAAAGTCATAAAACATAATTATTTAGACATTTCATTAAGAATAGCTAATATTCTACAGATAGTACAGTATTGCAGACTATATTTTTACACATGTGTCATAGCAAGATACATTTTATGAAACTATTTTATCTTGTAAATGCCTTATTAGTCGCAGGCGCAGTTCCTAACAGTGACGTTCAGGGGTCATCTCACAGTTGCTCAAATGACTGCAGTAGAGGCAGAATGTGGGATTGGGGATAAAATTCTGGTCTGCCAAAGTTACAATGACACTATAGGTATAGCAATATTTATGTTTGCTTTTTAAAATTTGCTTAGCTTGAAAACACACACATAAACACGTAAATAAGATATTGAATACTGGCTTTTGCCCGCGGCTTCGCTCACGTTACTTTAGATAGTTGGTTAGTATTATATATATACCTATTTATAGCTTTTGCCCCTATTTAAAAAAAGTAGCCTATGTCCTTAATCGGGTCTTAAACTTTCTACATGCCAAATTTCATCAAAATCCGTCCAGCAGTATAGTCACGAAGGTGTAAACAGACAGACAGAGTTAATTTCACATTTATAATATTAGTATGAATTAGATATCATCATCATCAGCCTATCTCCGTCTACAGCTGGACATAAATACAATTAATGTTACAAGAAAAACAAATATTACCTAACTCACTGTTTTTTCGCAAAAATTAAAAATTAAATCAACCAAACGCAATTCGTCAAAAAATTACAGAATAACCGCTCAATTTTTGACGCGTTACTTTCCAGCACGACATGCGACAGGAAAAGCGTCATACAGCCAGTTACATACAGTTTTACATAAAGACAGTGGGACATAAACACCCACTTGCCATGCCAATACATTCCACTCTGACCTATTGGTGGCGCGCATTTAAATCGCTTCCAAATTTGAATTACAAAACGCTGCCGCGCTATTGGTGCGTCCGTGTTCTTTTTTAACATCGATGACATGCCGCTTTTTTTTACTTATTGTATGTTTTTAATGTTGAATGCCAGTGTTGGCGCTACTAGTCTTATTCCGCGAGTTTGCTTGCTTGAGTCTTAAGAAGAAAGGCATTAGACTATTCATACTTTAACCATTTTATAATGGGTAGTGTGACGTGTTGAACATTATTTAAATGGCCTTTATTTATCAAACAATTCTTTTTTTCAAGTTTAAAATAATGTTGATTATCGTTATCAATCATCTAATTTTGATGCATACATAGATCAATACAAAATATAGAAACAAATGTAAATTAGTTGAATCTGTCACCATCCACGTGACGCATTACTATGTCAAAGCGATTTCCTGGACGAAAACGTTTGAATGAAATTCTAATGTAAGCACCTATTTATGATAATTTATATCACAAGACGGCTTCCAGAATAAATTGGATACTAAATATTTTTTATTTGTAGATAATAGAAGACACATCTCAAACACAAATTGTGCCAACATACATTTTGTAGGATTCTAAGATTAGGCAGGAGAGTAAGCCACAATTTAAAGGCTTGAAATTTCGCTCATTTTTACACAAAAGCCAACAAAAAATATTTAACCAACAACTAATGACACAAGAAACATTATTAAAATTTTATAAAAACAAGAGGTAACAACTTCGAATACAAATTAAAATTAATCACTCACCGAATTTAAAAAAAAAAATACTTATTTACTTAAACACAAAAAAATATCAAAAAAATCTGGTACTACTAGGTAGGCAGAAGAAAAATAAGAGTTTGAATAGTCTGTTTAATTTTTAGCAATGGTAATAGCATGGTAAACAGAGATTAACATAGAAACTGGGACGGAGATTATAATCGCAGATTCGGTCATTGACAAATTGGAGCCATTTTTAGGGTTCCGTAAAGACGCAACGGTCGGAATTAGGAAATTTAATCAGGGTGCAAGTAGAGAACTTCCCCGAACTATGATACCGTGGTACGTCCATCGCACGCTAGACGGTCAACCTCGTTATCTCGGACAAACTTTGTATCCAAGAAACAAGGAAACCAGCCCGTGCGTGCCGATATAAAAAAATACGTATTCGACATAATGATTTCTGACACTTACGATATATTCGATCTTGAGAAATTTCGTAATTAGGTACCTATATTTGTAGTAGGTATTAATTAAACTTATATTTTTTTCTGAATGACTCAGTTCTGTAGCGTTTACAATAATAAAGTTAGCGTCTCTGTTCGATAAGTAATAAATCAGTCGTTAGGACAGATTGAAGGCCTAATCAGCAACAGGTAACTCTCACGTACCTACTTACGTATAACGTGCTACCATGCTCAGCACAACCTATGTATTATTATGGAATTCAATAAAGTATTAAGGTTTTGTAGTGCTGATAAAAATAGCACGCTTCTAAATTAAATAACTCATCACGATTGTTTTATATAAGTATTTACTTTTTTATCTACTGGGCTAGCTTAATCATTGTACAATGTACAGCTTACGTTACATCATGAAAAAGATGAAGAAAACCAAAAAAATACCTGCGGAACCACAACGAATATCTGAATAAGTAATCATAAAGTTTCTCCCATCCCAACGCAAGGGAGGTCTCTGGCCCCGGGTTGTGTAATATTCGGAAATTCAAATAAGACACAGACTGGGACAAATGATTCAGATCAAGAGATATCGCTTTGAGACATTCGCAAGGTATACTACTACAAAAAATAACATCCTATTTCATTGATCTACTGGATACGTCAATGACTTATTGATTCAGAATTTCCACACTGTGGAAGTGACAAAATATTGCTTTGTTTTCTATGAATAATTTTACAGGTGTTTATGAATAGGTCTTATTATAATGTCTAGGATGTGAACAGATATTGATATACAATCTGCAGGACCGGGTCGGGCAAACCGTTACTGGATTTTTCCATTAGGTAATTCTCAGTAGACACGGAGTCTGGATATCTTCCCGCTTGATGGCAATAGGCTCGCCCCCTGTTACATTGGGACCTATAACATAACTGACGAAATTACTGTGTACTACACACCTCTACCTACCCTTTGGGGAATACAGGCGTTATGTATGTTATGTTAAAAGTTACATAATCCCTAACAGAATGTAGTCGTTAACTCAGTGGATTCAAGCACAGGCCGTCGGCGGCACAGGTTTCGCTCGAAAGCTGTTCGTTATCAAAGCTTATCGCTGGCAAACATACGATACCGTATCTACCCTACCAACGGCCATTTGGGGCTCCGAACGTGAGTGGAGCGTGTGGCTGGTGGAGCCATTGAACTGGCGGTACAAGGAATCGCATAATAGTATTTTTCATGGTCATAAGGTTATCACACTAATATTATAAAGACGAAAGTTTATAAGTGTGTGTGTGTTTGTATTTTTGTTACTTTTTCACGCTCAAACAGCTGGACTAATTTTGGTATGGAGGAAGCCGACACCCTGGATTAACACATAGGCTTTTTATCCCGAAATAATGTAGCTGGTAACACCGCGGGGTGCAGCTAGTTGTCATAAAGCCAATTAAGAGCACTTACAGAACGCCAACCTAGTTGCGTGGTTCAGTAAGAAAGTACTAGCTCCTGGTGTAACAAATGTATATTGTTGTTGGCAGTCAAACCACAAATATAAATACATGGTAAACTGTCCTGCTTTAAGAGTTCATGGTAAGGGGGCTGATATCATTTAAAGAACGGGCTGTCTTTGTTCAAATAGGCTCTGATTAAAAGTTCAAACGAAACACAGATACAAAAAATAAATTATATTTAGGAAACAAATTATAACAACTGCATTGTTCGTCTAGTGGTCGCCAAGCGCAAGTGAGCCTGAGGTCCTAGGTTCGATTCCCATTAGAAAATGTGCATGGAGAAAGTTTAACTGAGTTTTACCATTAGGTAATTTTTTGTAGCACGAAGTCTGGATTTGTGCTGGTTAATGGCAAACGGCTCGCCATTTCTGTTGTGCTGCCAATGTTAGTAGACTTCTGGTTAAGGTGTAGACCTCTGCCAACCCCTTCGGGATGAAAGGCGGGATAATCGTGACTGTTAATGTCATTTGAGCATGTTGCCCATGCTAAGCTTAAATTCAAATTGATAGAGGAAATTTGAAAAATGATAGGCACGAGCGGAATTGTCGCCTTCGACCTTTTCCTCAACGTGGTGCAGCTTTTACCAACTAAACTGCCGTGTAATTTTTCAAATTTCCTTTATCAATTATAAGTTAATTTATATCTGATCTGATTTATTTGAAGCCCGCTCATTTAATAGCCACACCACATTCAGTTTATGGGCTAGTAGTACTCAGAAACTTTATCTTTATCTAACCTCATTTGATAGAAAGAGACGGCAACACCACTATATTTAATATTATAGTTACAAAATACAGAACAAACAATTTCCATGTGAACCCTTTGGCAAACAAAATGGTGTATTATTAAAAGTTAGGACATTATTTGCACGTATGGTATGATTGTGATATAAAATTAATCCTCTATGGAGACAATAACGACAGTAATCCTTGAAGGGGCTAGCAGAGGTCTCGTTTAACATAGGATCAAGCCTGTATTCCCAGAGGGATAGGCAAAGGTGTCTAATACTTCCACATATCGCAAGTTATGTTTTAGGTCTCAATTTAATTTGGGGCGAGCCTATTGCCATGAACCAGGCATAAATACTGACTCCTTGACACCTCCGCAGCTACTGAGAATTACCTAATACAAACCCAGTAATACTGCCTGACCCGAACTATTTTAACCCAGCTCCGGTAAAGAAGTGGCAAAATGCTTGACGAATAGAAATCTATACGAAAAATTTACTTGGCGGGGGCACTGCCGTGCCCCCAGATGGGTTTGAAATAATATGTCTATATAATATGTCTGCGATTTATTCAAACATTTTGACATCTCCATACATTTATCATTCTATTCGATTTCTATTCGTCAAGCGTTTTGCCAATTGTCTAGGGGGGCAGGACCGCAAACTCAGCTGTCGCACCCAGCATCTGCTAGACCAGCGAGGCAGTCTCTGGCGACAGACCGATGTATCGCCGTAAACCCCTAAGAAATATCATCATCATCAGCCGAAAGACGTCCACTGTTGAACAAAGGCCTCCCCCATTTAAAAGGGGGGTACCATAATCCCCACGCTTGGCGGCTTGGGGATCGGTGTTGGTGGGCAAGTTACAGAAGACGCTGCTGCCCATCTTCTGGATTTTCCCTTAATCGCCTCCTACGACACGGGAAGAAAGGGGGTGGTCAATTCTAGGCCGGATACCACACGGCACGCCTAAGGTATATAGACACTAAAATTCTCGTCGTAATTATCTGGCTACCCCTGAGGTATATAATCACAATGCTATGTATCTAGCACCTATATACATAAGTTAGCTACTAGTATTGCGCAACACAGTCGACTAATTACCGTATTTCAGTTGATTGGTTCAGCTACTGATAAATCGACAAGGTCTAGCGCACAATGACGGTTTAAAGGGTTTCTATTTTGCCTTCTAGCTTCTAAACCATGTTTTGAAGTGATCTTTGAAGTGAGCCTTGTGGATCTGAGAAATGGTAATAGGCTGGCCAGTTCGCCACCTATTACATGGGACTATGACGTAAGAGTTGCGGGCAACCGGTGGATGCAAATGGCAAGTTGCCGTTCATTCCGTGCCAAGGGGGAGCCGAGGAGTTTAACAGTGGACGTCTTCTAGCTGATGATGATGATAGCGGGCGGCGGAATGTGGGTGTGTAGATTCCTGATAAAGAAAAACACCGCTGCCTAACAGTATAAGGATTACAGAAGATCGTAGGTACGTAAGGAACCTTATTATATGTCTTGGAATCCCATTTTTTCTGGCCTTTGTAGACTCGACCTTATGGGTTAACATTTATATTGGTTTTAGTCGTTATGTCATATCTTTTAGTCTTAATGCACGTGAATATTTGCCTCTTTTATAGGAAGGGAAGCACTGATAGCCGAGTGGTATGACCGCTGGACTGCCAAGTCAAAGCTCGCAAGTTCAATGCACCAATGCCTTTTCGAATTCATGTGCGAACTATAAATTAGTTATCAGTTGCTAAAAACGGTAAAGGAAAACATCGTGAGGAAACCGGCACACCTGTGAGATTTTTCAACGGTGTGTAAAGCCATGTCAGAGGCCTACAGGCGGTTTAAACTCTGACACCAGGTTGTTAATCAACCATACGATAAGAAGAAGAAGATAGGGAGGGAAACCTCCGAAAGGCAGCTCAACAATCGAGGATAAAGACAGGTGATGAAGAGAGTAAGTAATTCTTATTCTTACACCACTAGGAAGAAAGTCTTCTTTCTTAAAAGGTTTAGTTAAAATTATCTGCAAGAAAGATGGTGTAATTGTAAATGTTTATTCAACAAATACGATGAAAAAATTGATGACAGCGAATTTGTGAATGTGATTCCGTCGCTTCAAATGCTAGTCGTAAGAGGCGATAAAGACCTGATGCTTATCTATCGCTTGAGACGTATCATAAGCGGCGAAATGTGGGCCTACTGCTGTACCCATTCGGGTATTAAAGGCGTGATATAGTTTTATGTATACAACAAAGAAGCTGGTGTCAAACATCCATGATTTCATATTGTACATAATATGTAGCTTCATTAGTGTTATTGAATAAATTACAAGGTTGAAGGAGTGATAATAAAATACAGTACACACAGTGACACAGAATTATAGTATGTCGGTGGGATAGCAGTAATGGTCAGTAGACTAACAAGATGAAATAATAAACTGGAGTATAGAAGGGGTCTTTCCAGTTACTTTAAGGAGAGGTATATTTGTTCAACCATGCTTGCCCTCCGTTACATTGGGACCTGTAACATAACTGGTGAAATGTGGGTGTACTATATGTGCACCTCTGCCTACGCCTTCAGGGAATACAGGTGTGATGTATAATAAGGTGTAATATTGTCTGGGTTTGTCATATGTTGGTGAGCAAAAGCTATTTCTGCCTACCCCTTTGATGATGATGAAGATACTATGAATTACATTACCAGACAAAGTTAAGCAAGAAGTTCTTAACAGAGCAGAAGTTAGGTAACACTTAAAATTGTATAATAAACAGTATTAGATAGAATTTAGAATTACCAAATAGAAATCACAAAAAAGTGTAACACTTAACTGAATGATTATGTAATTTAAGTTATTAAAACTAGCAACTGAATTGCTTCAGCTGCTATTAAAGTGTGTAATAATAACTTATTTAATTATTTATACTTTATGCACTTAAAAAATGTGTACAGAGGCGGACTTAATGCCATAGGCATTTTCTACCAGTCAACCTTAGGATGGTGCAGAAATGTGACCTTGGTAGAAAGCAAGAAAGATAATAACAATTTAAAACTTAACTAATAATGGTAGTTATGAACTTAGAAATACAAATATAGTGTTTTGATAACCGAAATGACACAGTAGATGGGTACTTGGGTTTGTATATAAAGAGTTGAAGGTTCCATAACTGGTATATACAGAATTGTATAATATACAAATATTATTATGTAAAAACAGTATCTTTTTTATAGCCTATTTTGTTTCCCACTGCTGGGCAAAGGCCGCCTTTTTCTTCTTCCAAACTACTTTATCCTTTGCAGTTTCATCATAAATCATCAAAAACTGATTATATAAATAATAAAAAATTTATAATTCAATGTTAACCCCACTAGGAAACAGTTCTGTATTGTGGTTGTGTTTCACAAATATGCCATCACAAACACCCAGACTCGGTACAAACATCTGCAGATCACACAAATTGTTGTCCTTGGAATCGAACCACCACTGTGCCAAACAAGTTGTCACTAGTATAAGTAAACATGCATGGATAGCAATGATTATAATAGCCAATTCTTTTCCCAGGAATTGCTTAAACAATTAGTTGATCAGACAATTCTTATAACTATAGACAATTATGGTAGCTGGTCATTAAATGCACTAACAACTCAGAAATAGCTGGATAATGTTTTGTTTATTATGAAAATGAGAGCTCTGCACAATTATACTTAGGTATACAAAAGGTACACTATGGAACTTGAATGCCGCATAAGTCTGTATTCGTCTTAAATATTATTAAACAGTGAAATAAGATAGATAAAAAAGTAATAATACATTATTTGTTTAGTATTTTAAAGTAGTTAATTAGTACATAATTCATTTAGATAATTTTATGTGATTCTTACACAAAATCATACAATTGGATAGCATACATCAATATACTTATTAAGAAGGTTTTATCCGCTTTATTAGTCTGCATAATTATTTGTCTTTATCATTATCAGATCTTAAACATTATTGGACATAGCTAACATAACTATCTAGATATCCTATATGCTATCAAACTTAATAGAAGATGGAATGTATCATACATATTACAGAAGTGTTATTTCATGTAATCATTATTTCACATTAATGTTTACTAAGCTAAAAAGAGACAGCAAGATCAAAATATTGTTGTGTGTTTGTTTATGTAACTAGCTTTAATATAAAGATTTCGTAAACGCATTTGGCTCTGTGATGCAATCTTAAAAGATTTAGAGAGGACGAATATAGGCAATACAGCAACTCACTTAAATCACAATAAAAAAAATATAAAAACATAACCTTAAAGTCATCTGTCAAGCGTAACATTAAATATCATAGAAAAATCTTACCTCGAGCTCTTGATTTCGACATTTTTCTTCTAGTTCTGTCACAGAAGAATCCTCTTGTAAACTATCATTTGCAATATCCTGTACAGGATTCTCAGATAATACTTCAGATGCAAAATTCGTAATCTGCCCTTTCAGACTGTTTAAACTGTGATTTAAGTTGAGCCACGACATTTTTCACGTGAACAGCAAACGCCACATATCACACTAAAGTATTAAAACGGAAATAATTGGAAACAATAGATGTAAACAATGAGAAAATTGCATTATTTTTGCAAGTGACAGGATTTTGTCCAGTTGGCAAAACAAGTCGCCATTTGACATCTATGTTCTAATGACGTAATTGACGTTTCTAGCAGCAGAATTCTGCTAAGTATTTTTATCAGACCCCTAAACTAAACGCTATAGTAAAAAGATTCATGTATTCTTATAAATATCATTTCTTAAAAAGTAATTTGATTACAAAACACTTAAATGCAACTAACAGTTTTATAAATGAAATAAAATCAGCAAAAATGCACCAATTTAACTAGTTTTAAAAATAGTGCTGGACTTGCTGTAAGTGAATTGCAAAAACAAAACGTTCATCAAAAATGAAATCGAAAATGTCCTTTGAAATGTGTAATTTGTCAATATTCAAAATATGAAGTAATTTATAACTATTTACAAGTTGATTGTTTCATATTTACTCGATAAAAGTACCATTTACACCAGTACATCTGTTTTGTTATTACGTGATATATTTTTTCTTGAAACCGGTGGAGGTTATGAAATGAGAACATCTTTTTAGTTTATTATATTTTCTGAAAACCCGTTAAATGGTTATGAAATACTAATCGAGCTGAAAGTATTACGTAAACATGTCGAGAATACTGCACAATCGTATGAGGTGAGTTTACTCTAACCTTCGTAACCGACCTATGACTTTTCACAGTATTCCACTCGTAGTTATTTTTCTAGCATATCATTTGACAAACCCTGTTTATTATTACTCTGCGATATGACCACATTGTATAACATAACATTAATTAAACATTTAGTATTCGCACAACTTATTTAATTGTTATGAGACCTGACCTTGAAATTCAGCTCAAACAGCCAAATAAATATTGGGACAATCATTCATTGCATTGATTGTAGAAGATGCATTAGTACTGTGTTGTAATGATTTATTTATCGTCATTATAAGAACATTTACATAGATGACCCAACATTGTTTTTAATTATGAAATTTTTTGGGAAGGTACAGAAGGTAAACTACAGCGAAACAAAATCTCTCAATAGTACATTTGATACTTATTTCTTAGACTTTCAATCATTCATATAGTTTAGATTAGTTATTTTATTTCATGTTTATGAATTGATTTGACATAAATTTCACTCAAATATGATAAGTAAACAGAATATTCAATTATTAATATCTCCTTCCAGATCTACATTTAAAAAGTCCAAACAATGGACCATTGTAGACAAACGAGCTGTTGCATTCTCCATCTGGACTGGCCGTAGTGTTCTTCTCCACAAGCCTATAGACACAAGTCATATACACCGGAGAACTTACGGCATGCTGGTGGCCAGGGCGGTGAGAGGGGTACTTAAGATCAGGTACCTCCTGCTTGGAGGCGCTGTGGGAGGTGGCATGACCTTAAATAAGGTTAGTTAAGTTTAACTGGGTATAATGTTAGCCAGTAATGTCATAATAATATCAGTTTAATTGAATTACGCCATTACACTACACCTAACGATAGTTATAGTAACTGAAAAAGGCTTGGTTTAGACTAGAACTGCAATATCTTGAATATTGTTCCACTAGATTAGGTCCAGAATTTAGTAAATAAACCCTAATTTTAACAGCAGATTATATTAACCTTTATTAAAATTTAATTGATTTTTATAATAATTCTCTAAAATTAAGTATCAGATCTTCTTATTGTATGGTTGAAGTACAACCTGATGTCAGAATTTAAACCGCCGGTAAGCAACTGACAGGGTGTAACACACCGTTGAAAATTCTCTCACATGTGCTGGTTTCCTTATGATAAATGATTTTATTTCTGCAAATAGGTTTTTAAAAAACACTTTTACACGTCATTTTTTATATACTGATATATGATATGATGTTCCTTCACCATTTTTAGCAACTGACACCTAATTTATAATGTGCACATGATTTTAGAAAATTCA
The DNA here is from genome assembly GCA_905340225.1 of Abrostola tripartita. NCBI lineage: Eukaryota > Metazoa > Arthropoda > Insecta > Lepidoptera > Noctuidae > Abrostola > Abrostola tripartita. The sequence goes on from HG996512.1 coordinate 7,907,557, forward strand.
TTGGTTCTTTCTGGGGTTTGAACTTACGACCTTTGACTTGGCCGTCCAACAGCCATACCACTCGGCTTTCAGAGCATATACATATACATGAATATAAATTACCTAAACTGTTTATTTAGTATCTAAATTGATAAAAGAAATTTTGAAAAATGATGGTCACGAGCGGGATGCGAACCCGCGACCTTCGCCGATCGGTGCAGATCCCGCTCGTGTCCATCATTTTTCAAAATTTGCTTTATCAATTTAGATTCAAGCTAAGCATGGGCAACATGCTAAAATGGCACCAAAAGTCATGTTTATTTAGTAGTCAATAACAGTAGAATCTCTACTACAATGAGTGCGGAAGTGATTCCTAATAAACGGTTAAATCTTGGCAAAAAGCCACAAAACATTATAATTGTTTTCTGGTTAACCAATAAGACTTTTAAATTGTTTATAATGAATATGAAGTGGGTGCAGGATAGAAATAGATAAATAATTTATTCAATACATGATTTCTTTAGCAATTGACTATTGTCTTAATGCATTTAGTTAATATCATGGGATTTTAAGTGCCTTGATTAATTGTACACTGTAAAGTAATTCACAAAAAGTCAGCTACTGGAACATGACATACTTATAATCATTGTTCCAGAAATATACGGAGTGGAAGGATGGGCTGCCAGACATGGGCTGGCTGAACGACCTGCTACCAGACAATGAGCAATGGGACAGATTCACCACCACCCTCATTGATGCTAAGGAGAAGATCGGAGACCAGCTGCAGATAGGTCAGTGGAATAAGTAAAGCCTCAGGTTAGAAATAAGGGGGACATTACCGTAATTCCTAAAAACAACCTTAAGAGTGTTGATGAGGCCGCAAATTAAATACTGTTTCGGATATAAATGGCAAAAATATTGAATAACACTTAACCTTAATATCTTCTTTCTTAGGGCTGATTGATTCTAAAGACAGATAGACAAAAAAAACGGTATTTGAAGGGTAAAATAAACATAAGATACACATATATTATATTTGAAGGATAAAATTGTCATTTTGACAGCTGACATGGAAGAAATGTCAAAACGTCAGGTTTATTCTAAAGATATCAAATAACTGGCCATTGAACAATCGGCCCTTAGTCCATCAATGGTCTACAGTAAAATGTAACGGGCTTAAGCTAGCTGGGCCAATTAAATACTCCTTCATTAAAGCCTATTAACCAAAAAACTTGAGAAGTATATCTATCTACCTTATTTCTATAACCTGAGGTGTTCTCCACAAGTAGTCTCATTGTGAATGTTGCTTTATTTCAACTACATAAGGTTTAATATTCAGTCATGACATTAATGACAGGTGATCACGTGACATTCACTCTCTTACGATCGGGTAGTTTTCTCTCACTCTCTCATTCCTTATTAGTGTCATAACTAAATATTACACCTCCAGTTCATAATTTAGCTTTTAAATATTAGTATTTCGATTTTTCTCTATTTTTATTCTAAGAGTCCTTGAAATGCACTGCTTGATTGTGGTCTTTTGCGGTAATTTTGTCACCACATGCCTTTATTGGAAAATTGAAAATGTTTTAATTTTTTATATACATAATTATAGATACCAGAATTAAGATTATACCATGGGAGAAATATTTCTCTACTTATGGAGATTCCAAATTCTTTAAAAAATTTGCTTATATTTAACTCATGCTTTCCTATTTTTTATTATTTCCTAATTCATGTTTTTAAATGAATATAAAATAAAGAGACAAATAAAAAACATGAACTTTATTAATTAATTATATTATATCAATTAGAGTATCATGAAAGACAATAATCATTGTAATATTTAATTAAATTGATACAATTTAACAAGTATTTATAAAAACTGATTTAACTGTAACTATGGTGGCTAACTCGGCACACGGCAGTGCACAGCCAAGTTCCAAAAACTTTATTTTAACATTAAATTAAAACACAGTTGTAATCGGAATGCAGCAGTGTTCGCTGACGGCTGAGGTGACCGTGTATATATATGTTAGGTGTCCCACTGACGCTGTCGGTGCACATAGATCCGCGGCTCCGGGAGGCGGGGCTGGCGCGCGCGGCCGAGCTGCGCGGCTGGCTCACGCAGCGGTATGAGGACGCGGTCGCTGCCGCCGCTGCTAATAATGCTGCTAGTACCGGTTTGTAGTTATTGTGGTTTTTTAGTGAGAATGTACACAAAACATATAAATAAAATTGAGAATTTTATTTTATAGCTTGACCGAGAGCTAAATTATCAGTAGTTAGACAATTACCATGTATATTATTTAATAATATAAAATTTGAATTGAGGAAGAATAAACTTTTGTATACACGTTAAGAAACATTTTTGTTATTTTTCACTCTAAATCATCATATACATTAATAAAACTAGTTTTTTTAATCTATGCTTAAATTACATTTATTTGTATAATTTTTGTTTACATTCTTATAATATTAAATTATAGGTTTATTACAAGGTTTTAGTTCTCAGCTCTAGGACATCTGAATCGTAAGTGTATAAGTAAATATCTAGGAGCAAGTATCGCTAGTCGTTGTCGGACATCCAGTCACTGTGTGCGCTAATCCCGCTAATATTAACCCTAATATTAATATTTGACAATTCATTCTATTTCAAACTTCACGTCAATCTTCTAGTGTTCTTAATGTTTTTAGTGGAAATCTGTTAAATAAGTTCGATTTAATATCCTGCACTACTTTTTTTAAAGTAAATAAAGTCATAAAATACGTAAATAAATTCAAGATGAGAAATGAATTTAATATTATCAAAATGTACGAAATTTCGGACTTGGCTTGCTATATGCTTATGCTATTTGTCCATAGATATGGCAATAGGAACCTGTGACGTCACTAGTTCGCAAACTCAATTGACTTACTATTTATTGACTTCCAACCAAATAAAAATCGGATTGTATCGACCAGTTAATTAAAAATGTAATGGGTTTTTAGGGCTAAAATAATTTGCATTTTTTTTGAGAAGTATTCTCTTCAAATTGTTGGTTAATGGTATCAACTACTAATTGGTTTACAAGAAATAAAAATTCGAAATACACTATAGAGTTAGGTTGTCAAAATTATTATATTAAGATTATAGTAGGAGGCGTAATGTGTGTATAATAGAATATTTTTTCTGATGGAAGTTCTGATGGCATCCGCAGAACATCCGCAGAAGATCGTGAACAACCTTCAGAGCAGGCCAGCTCCGTCTATTACCAGGGGACCGAACGAAGATACTACTGCCTATGGTGAGTTAGGACACATTGTTATATGGCATAGCATAAAATAGTTTAATTTATATGATAAAAATAAGAGGCACTTAAAGAAAAACAAGTTGGTATTTTTTTTTCGGTTTTGAGGTTAATAATTTGTGTTTACTCTAAGGAGAAATGCGGTCATACGAATTTATATTTAAATTACTGAGGGATCTGACATCCAAAAGTCCAGAACGACTTTAAAAACAATTTATTTAATTAAAATTAAAGTTAGCTAAATAAGATCCATAACTTAAGTAATATATATATATATATATATGTATAGAAATAATAGATTAAGAATAGTATTTTAAGTTTTAAGTATTATTTAAATTTCTGAACTGTCGCATTAGGACTACTCCTGTAAAGATAGTTTAAGTGGATAATAAATAAATAAAATAAATAAACTTTATTTACCAGATATTCGAAAAAGAAACAGTCACCCAAGAGTATCTTTAAAGATGGCTAATATGATAAGTTCTATTATTCCCCTACAGAGAAGCGCGTCCACGCGTTACAAGAGGAAGTGCTGGCGCTGCAGGCTCGCTACCAGCGCGAGCTGCAGCGCCTCGAGCAGGAGAACCGCGAGCTGAGGCAGCAGAACATGCTGCTTCGGCAGGGTCGCCAGCCCTCCACCAGGAAGATGAAGGTAAAGAACTGACGGTACGAAGAAGTCTCGGGTGTGGTGAATGTAGGGTCTTTTGAAGAGTGTGGTCCTAACAAACGTCCTGTCTTGCCATTACAGAAAGAACATTCAAGTAGGTCATATTTAAGTAGGAAGAAGCCTGGATGTAAGATGGGCGTGTCTGATGAAGTCATAACTTTCTATGTATAGGCAAAAAGAAAAGTGGGTGTTAAGATTGCATATTTTTAATCGGGACTAGCCCACCACTCGTGCCCATCATTGTGACTTCTGTAAGCCAGGATCTACAATGATAACCATTGAGAACCATCGAGGCAATGCAGCTCGAGGCATCTGCAAGTTTCTGTATATTGTGAACAGGCTTTTTCCGTCTTTAGGGATGAGATCCGTAAGAGGTGACAACTTTCTTCACAAATATACAGGTTCAGCCTCCCCATTATCTCCATACATAGTCTTGTTTATTTAAAATGCCTCCCCTTTTCCAGCGGTCGTTGATCGACATGTACTCAGCAGTCCTAGACGAGCTGTCAGGATGGGAGGCTGGGGACACCGACCGTCTGCCGCGCGTGGTGGTGGTGGGAGACCAGTCGGCCGGGAAGACCTCCGTGCTGGAGATGATCGCGCAGGCCAGGATCTTCCCGCGAGGAGCCGGCGAGATGTGCACCAGGTTAGAGGGATGCTGTACCAAGACCTATCTTCTTGGATTTTAAAGGATACCTCGCGATTTCACCCGCTTTACATTTGAAAGACAGCCAGTTTGCTTGAACGCGCTAATCTCAGTAACTACTGGTACGAATTGAAAAAAATATTTTGTGTTGGATAGCCCATTTATCGAGGAAGGCTATAGGCTATAAAACATTCGAAATCTTCGCGGACGAAGTTGCGGGCGGAATAAATCATCAAAATAAGATAGATGATAATTTAAATGTTAGTTATCTTAGCATGAATATTTGCATGTCATAAAATATGTGAAACTAACTGGATAGACACCACTGTAAACCATATTTTTAGAATAAATTTTTGAAATTGGAATGATCATGATGAGTATGGATATAGTATCTGTAGATAAATAGAGATGTCCAGTTACACACGCGACCTCTTTTCATAGACTTAAAGCAGCGTCCCTATTAAATATTTTTTCCTTTTAGGGCTCCAGTAAAAGTGACGCTGTCCGAAGGCCCGTACCACGTGGCTCAGTTCAGGGACTCTGCGCGGGAGTTTGATCTCAATAAAGAAGCTGATTTAGCGGACCTTAGAAAGTAAGTATATCTAAGTAGTAACTATATTTATTTTGGAATGCCCAATTAGTTTCGGACTCGAACGGAGCCCTTATTCATGAGCTGGTGACTCGGTTGAGTCTTACGCTCCGAAAACTACCAAATAATAATCTGCTTTAGTCTAAGATAAAATACGTAGAAACGTAACTAATATGACGTAATAACCTGTCGTGCTTGTCCAGGGAGGTGGAGCTGCGCATGCGCAACAGTGTCCGCGGCGGGCGCACGGTGTCCACTGACGTCATCTCCATGTCGGTGAAGGGCCCCGGCCTGCACCGCATGGTGCTGGTCGACCTGCCCGGGGTCATCTCTGTAAGTAGGGGTCACTATTGGGAGGTGGAGCTGCGCATGCGCAACAGTGTCCGCGGCGGGCGCACGGTGTCCACTGACGTCATCTCCATGTCGGTGAAGGGCCCCGGCCTGCACCGCATGGTGCTGGTCGACCTGCCCGGGGTCATCTCTGTAAGTAGGGGTCACTATTGGGAGTTGGAGCTGCGCATGCGCAACAGTGTCCGCGGCGGGCGCACGGTGTCCACTGACGTCATCTCCATGTCGGTGAAGGGCCCCGGCCTGCACCGCATGGTGCTGGTCGACCTGCCCGGGGTCATCTCTGTAAGTAGGGGTCACTATTGGGAGGTGGAGCTGCGCATGCGCAACAGTGTCCGCGGCGGGCGCACGGTGTCCACTGACGTCATCTCCATGTCGGTGAAGGGCCCCGGCCTGCACCGCATGGTGCTGGTCGACCTGCCCGGGGTCATCTCTGTAAGTAGGGGTCACTATTGGGAGGTGGAGCTGCGCATGCGCAACAGTGTCCGCGGCGGGCGCACGGTGTCCACTGACGTCATCTCCATGTCGGTGAAGGGCCCCGGCCTGCACCGCATGGTGCTGGTCGACCTGCCCGGGGTCATCTCTGTAAGTAGGGGTCACTATTGGGAGGTGGAGCTGCGCATGCGCAACAGTGTCCGCGGCGGGCGCACGGTGTCCACTGACGTCATCTCCATGTCGGTGAAGGGCCCCGGCCTGCACCGCATGGTGCTGGTCGACCTGCCCGGGGTCATCTCTGTAAGTAGGGGTCACTATTGGGAGTTGGAGCTGCGCATGCGCAACAGTGTCCGCGGCGGGCGCACGGTGTCCACTGACGTCATCTCCATGTCGGTGAAGGGCCCCGGCCTGCACCGCATGGTGCTGGTCGACCTGCCCGGGGTCATCTCTGTAAGTAGGGGTCACTATTGGGAGGTGGAGCTGCGCATGCGCAACAGTGTCCGCGGCGGGCGCACGGTGTCCACTGACGTCATCTCCATGTCGGTGAAGGGCCCCGGCCTGCACCGCATGGTGCTGGTCGACCTGCCCGGGGTCATCTCTGTAAGTAGGGGTCACTATTGGGAGGTGGAGCTGCGCATGCGCACCAGTGTCCGCGGCGGGTGCACGGTGTCCACTGACGTCATCTCCATGTCGGTGAAGGACGTCTATCGTCACAAATTCTAATGTGCTGTCTGTGCTATAAATAATATTTTTTTTGTCAACAATTCACGTCTTTAGCGCAGTGGTTAAGTTATTGGACTGCTGCGCTAAGGGTTGCGGGTTTGATTCCCGCACGGGACAAAAATTTGTGCATCTGCAGATGTTTGTCCCGAGTCTGGGTGTTTGTGTATGTGATAATCAATGGTTAGGCAAAGATTTTATTTTAAAAAAATAGCTTATTTGTCGGTAGTTGAGAATAACTGCGTCTATCGATACAAAATGTAATCTGCCGTCTGTGCTATAGACAATAATGTTTATGTGTAATGTTAAATATATTAACGACATTAAACCTTCAGACCCAAACAGTGGACATGGCGGCAGACACGAGGGACGCCATCAAACAGATGACAAAGCAGTACATGGACAATCCCAACGCCATCATCCTATGTATACAGGTATGTAAAACCATTCTTTAGGTACGTTATTTTTGTAGTGTTTGTAGGAGATATGTAGGAAGAGAATTATGTTGACGACCTGATTGGCGTAGTGGCTAAGCGATTGACTGCTGCGCTAAGGTTTGCGGCTTCGATTCCCGCACGGGACAAAAAATTGTGCGATCCGCAGATGTTTGTCCCGAGTCTGGGTGTTTGTGAAGCGCACCCACGATACAGGAGAAATTCCTAGTGTGGGCGGATATTCCGGTTATACTCACGTGTGTATTCGGGAATGCCCGACTAGTTTCGGACTCTAACGGAGCCCTTATTCATGAGCAGGTGAGGCGGCGGGATCGCGTGCTAAAACTAGTCGTACATTCCCGAATGCACACGTGAGTATAACCGGAATATATAGTAAATATAAAAAAAATGTCTACAATTACCAGACCATCATCTTTGATTTAGTGGTCGCTATCCTCAGTAGCAGCACGAAGTCTGGATTTGTGCCCGGTTAATGGCAATAGGATAGGCTCGCCCCCTATTACATTAGGACCTATTCTTTCTTAATTACTGGCAAAATGTGGGTGTACTATACACCTCTGCTAAACTGTTACGTCAAGTAAGCTACAATTCCAATGACTTATGTTACCAGGACGGTTCAGTGGACGCCGAGCGCAGCAACGTGACGGACCTGGTGTCGTCCTGTGACCCCAGCGGGAAGAGGACCATCTTCGTGCTCACCAAGGTCGACCTCGCGGAGGAGAACCTCGCCAACCCCAACAGGGTAAGAGAAGACAGAGGCTAAGGCTACACGGTACTTGAATACAGGCTACACTTTATCAGGGTACGGGTAGCTAGGTACAGGTTATACTGTCGCTGGCTACAGACTTCTGTAGCTGACTACGGGATACTCTGTATCTAGCTACAAACTACGCTGTAGCTGGCTACAGAATACACTTTACCTGGCTACATTAGACTCCACGTCACCTGGCTATGCGTGTACAGCAGGACCGTCTAAAGGTCTTAGCACACATATCAAACGCAGAGGGATCGTCACCGTATCAACTGGAGCCGTGCAGTATTCTTTGTATGAAACTCCCTACTGCAACGAATCGGATTCGTAACGTAACCGCCTCGCGTCGGGCCCGGCGAGCCGGAAGCGCGGCGTCGCCAGCCGTAGCCGAGTGACGTATCGGAGCAGCTGATCCGCTTTGATTACGTGATTACGTAAGGCCTGTTTGACGGCGAAACGAAAGGCGCTACGGTGACGGTCCCTTTCCGAGCTGATAACTGTGCTATGACCTCAAGACCGTCTCTATAGCGTGAAAGTCGTGTGTTCAGATCCGGCGCATCCTGGAAGGCAAGTTGTTCCCGATGAAGGCGCTGGGCTACTACGCGGTGGTGACGGGCCGCTCGCGCAAGGACGACTCCATCCAGAGCATCCGGGAGTACGAGGAGAGGTTCTTCCGGTCCTCCAAGCTCTTCAAGTGAGTACCAGGACATGTGAATGTGTTACCCCGGGCAGGGACGGGCTGGTGACCCCGTCGCAGGTGTCGACCCGCAAGCTGTCGCTGGCGGTGGCGGACTGCTTCTGTTATATATGTACGAATGTATTACCCCGGGCAGGGACGGGCTGGTGACCCCGTCGCAGGTGACGACCCGCAACCTGTCGCTGGCGGTGGCGGACTGCTTCTGTTATATATGTACGAATGTGTTACCCCGGGCAGGGACGGGCTGGTGACCCCGTCGCAGGTGTCGACCCGCAAGCTGTCGCTGGCGGTGGCGGACTGCTTCTGTTATATATGTACGAATGTATTACCCCGGGCAGGGACGGGCTGGTGACCCCGTCGCAGGTGACGACCCGCAACCTGTCGCTGGCGGTGGCGGACTGCTTCTGTTATATATGTACGAATGTGTTACCCCGGGCAGGGACGGGCTGGTGACCCCGTCGCAGGTGACGACCCGCAACCTGTCGTTGGCGGTGGCGGACTGCTTCTGTTATATATGTACGAATGTATTACCCCGGGCAGGGACGGGCTGGTGACCCCGTCGCAGGTGACGACCCGCAACCTGTCGCTGGCGGTGGCGGACTGCTTCTGTTATATATGTACGAATGTGTTACCCCGGGCAGGGACGGGCTGGTGACCCCGTCGCAGGTGACGACCCGCAACCTGTCGTTGGCGGTGGCGGACTGCTTCTGTTATATATGTACGAATGTATTACCCCGGGCAGGGACGGGCTGGTGACCCCGTCGCAGGTGACGACCCGCAACCTGTCGCTGGCGGTGGCGGACTGCTTCTGTTATATATGTACGAATGTGTTACCCCGGGCAGGGACGGGCTGGTGACCCCGTCGCAGGTGACGACCCGCAACCCGTCGCTGGCGGTGGTGAACTGCTTCTGTTTTATATGTACGAATGTGTTACCCCGGGCAGGGACGGGCTGGTGACCCCGTCGCAGGTGACGACCCGCAACCTGTCGCTGGCGGTGGCGGACTGCTTCTGTTATATATGTACGAATGTGTTACCCCGGGCAGGGACGGGCTGGTGACCCCGTCGCAGGTGACGACCCGCAACCCGTCGCTGGCGGTGGTGAACTGCTTCTGTTTTATATGTACGAATGTGTTACCCCGGGCAGGGACGGGCTGGTGACCCCGTCGCAGGTGACGACCCGCAACCTGTCGCTGGCGGTGGCGGACTGCTTCTGTTATATATGTACGAATGTGTTACCCCGGGCAGGGACGGGCTGGTGACCCCGTCACAGGTGACGACCCGCAACCTGTCGCTGGCAGTGGCGGACTGCTTCTGGCGCATGGTGCGCGCCTCCGTGGAGCAGCAGGCTGATGCCTTCAAGGCCATGCGTTTCAACCTCGAGACGGAGTGGAAGAACACTTTCCCCAGGTGAGTTTAACATTCTCATAACATATCTTTGTGGATAACATTACACATTACATTCTTACGTAAATTATTGTAGGTCTAAAGTTCAGAAGTATTTTTTTTTTCGTAAGTTTGGCCTTTATTTACAAATGGAAATCCGTTACGATAATGTGATGCATAGTCCAAAATTACGTAAACATAGTATAAAAAAATAGTCATTATCGGTATTTAGATATAAATTTAGTTTTTGAAAATCTACGTTGCCAGCCCGCAACCAAATAAAATAAATCTGGTAAAATATTTTTTTATTGATTAGGTCTATTTAAACAGTTAGCGTGTTTTGCGAATGTCTCTCGCCAAATCCCAGTACAGTAAAGCTCTTCTATAGACAGCGCGAACTCGACCGCGACGAACTATTCGAGCGCGCGCGCGCAGAACTGCTGGACCAGTCGGCCGAGCTGTCGGCCGTGGCCGCCGCGGCCTGGGAGCTGCGCCTGCAGGCCGCGCTGTGGGCCGCGGCCGCCGAGCGAGTGTTCGGCAACATCTACCTCCCCGCCGCGGCCAACGCGCACGCTGATGTCGGTGAGTGATGCACACTAGGCCTTTCAATTTCCAACAGCTGTGTCCTACCCTCATAATCCTTAACTCAATTATTTGTCTAAAAAAGAACTACTTAAAATAGTAAGGTACTTTTTGATCGTCATAATTAAGACAGCATCCAAAAAACCGTCACCTCTTCCTAGTGCCATTTCTGAAGAAAAAACGCAACAAATTTAAAAAAATCACAGTCTTATTTAAGGGCTTAGTAAATCCTATCAAACTGCAGAGGTACCATACAAAACTTGAATACTTCGACTGAAATATATGAGACAGCTGATGTGGTAGTTGGCTGTGTGCATATTCGCTATTTATTTCTATCGTGTCACATATTTACATAACTATACATTATATCAATACTCTACGGATTATATTGAATATAGATGTGCCCGCGACTCCGTCCGCGTGGAAATTCGGAAACAGCAAAAGTATTTTTAAATTGTTTTTAATATATTAGCATTAGCTAAGATTGAGCGAATTCGATTTAGTAGTTTTTACGCCATGCCGTACTATTTTATTACATGTAAAGCTGTTGCCCGCGACTTCGTGTATTTCGGATAAAACACCAGTAGTAAATTGAACTTTTAACAGAAAAAAATACCTACCAGGCAGGCTTTTTTAAGTAGGTTAAAAATCTTTAAACCACTTATTTAACTAAGAATACTTTCCGGTATTTAAAAAAAACCGCAAAAATTGAACGGTAATTACGGAAGTTACAGAAAGTCTATTGAAAATAATATATAACTGAAGAAGAGAACATAAATAAATCCGTTTTGTGCGTTTCTGAGTTCCTGTACATTGAAACTACTGTAGAAAAAAAATTACCAAGGATAAAAGACAACCGTGACGACCTGATTGGCGCAGTGGCTAAGAGATTGGTTGTGGGTTCGATTCCCGCAAAAAAAGTGTGATCCGTAGATGTTTGTCCCGAGTCTGGGTGTTTGTGTAAGTGAAATTTCAAGTTTGTGAAACGCACCCACGATACAGGAGAAATTCCTAGTGTGGGGCGACGTTTTAGAAACCTATACAATACAACCCATTTCTATTATTTTGGATATTTTGTCTGTGTGTCGGTTTATTCGTAATTAAGTTAAAATAGGGAATCATTGCAGTTGACTCTTATAAAAAATATTGTTATAAAACATACGACAACGACACGCTTGTATTCCGCGAAGGCGTAGGCAGAGGTGCACATATTGTACCTACTCCCACAATTTCGCTAGGTTTGGTGTAGATCCCAATGTATCAGTATCTCAACAGACAAAATTTATAGAGAACTCGTGACCTAAGAGTAAGCGTCGTACGATTGTGTGTGCGTGTAAGAAGCAGCTAAGTATTCGTAAGATTAAAGACTACTTTAAGACTGCGTGAGTCAATGGTAATGGTTGATGTTGATGGTCATGGCGAAGCATAAGGCTGTACAGTGTACACTCAACCGAAATCGTTATACACAGGATAGAAAATCTATCTTGCTGCTAGAATGTCCGCCTCAATGATGTTACAGCTGAAGGATGCTTTTGAGCTAGAAGTCGTCAAATTACTTTGACAGAAATAAGTTCCGGAGAACTGTATGTGTTACTTGCTGCGAGAATTACAATTGTCTATGAGGTAATGAGAAAAAATCTATATCTATACATATAATAAAATCGTAAATGACTCGTGTCTGTACATTCAATTTTAAAAAAGAAAAACCATTTATACCGCTGTACCCATACTGGCGCGGCGAGATTTGGAAGTTTTATTTCATCTATATCTTATATACCGATTTCTTTTTTTTTTATAAAATAGATATTAAAGTGTACCCTTTGAATATTGGAGTTTGATAACGATATATCTATGTGAAATACAATATATTTATATATTTTATTAATACACTTGAAGAAGTGCCTAACGATTAAACAATGGCGCAGTCGCTAAGCGATTGGACTGCTGCGCTAAGGGTTGCGGGTTCGATTCCCGCACGGGACAAAAATTTGTGCGATCCGCAGATGTTTGTCCCGAGTCTGGGTGTTTGTGTTTGTGATATTTCATGTTTGTGAAATGCACCCACGATACAGGAGAAATTCCTAGTGTGGGGCGACGTTTTTTTTTTTTAACAAAAAACACGTTATTGTGGCTAATTTATAAAAGATAGATATATACTATTGAGGACTTTTTTGTAGATCTTTTAGAGACCATCATTTTTGTAATACATACTCTTGGTGTATGATCGACGTATGCGAGGATAAGAGCTCGAAAGCACATTTTCATCCGACTTGCTTCAAATTTATCGTTACTGCTCAGCTCCTATGTGTTTTAGCGTTATGTTATATAGCCTATAACCTGCCCAGGCGTATGGACTACAATCGTACCAAGTTTGGTTAAAATCCCTTCAGTAGTTTTTGACCCATGCGTGCACATACAGACAGACAGACAGACAGACAGACAGACAGACAGACAGACCGACAAAAAATTTACTAATTGCATTTTTGGCATCAGTATCGATCACCAGTTATCCTCCAATAATAATTTTGAATATATATTCAATGTACAGAATTGACCTCTCTACAGTTTTATTATAAGTATAGATATAGACTAGCTTCCGCAATTGACTTCGTCCGCGTGGATTCCGTTTTTTTTAGCTTATACCACTCTGGAATTGCAGACTCAAGGTAATGATAGCTTCCTTCAAAAAAAATAATTGAATTGGACCATTACTTTCAGACAGAGGAACAATTTGTTGGTTTGTATCTAGGGGGTAACCTACAAAAAGTTTTGTTTTAATCTGTATGTAAGTAGGGGTAACGTACTAACAAACATTTTGTTTGTTTGTCTGTAAGGGGCAACCTACTAACAAACATTTTTTTGTTTGTCTGTTGGGGGTAACCTACATACAAACAAAGGTTACCCCTTTATAATATTATTATGGACCACAAACATACCTATTTTCTCGCTCATATCCTTAACAACCCAAGTCCCAGTACTCCCTATGTCCTGTCTCTAGCCGCCGCCCTCCCGCTCCCCCGGCAAGTGAAGTTCACCCCCGCGGAAGGTACGCCCCCCTCCACGATATGGCTGGACCCCTACGGTTATGACTCTAGTGAGATTTACACGTACCTTATTGTTGTTTATTATGCTCCACACTAGTACGAATAGTTATAGTATATAGTAGTAATTTTTTGTTGTTTTTTTTTTTGCAATTTCACATCTTTAAATATCAAAACGCTGCAGGTTGTGAAAATATACGACTTTGCCAACTCCGTCGAAGTAGGACATGGATAAAAGTAATCTTAATAATTATTCTTATTTAGTATTCTTGATCCATGTGTTATATAGTAATATTAAAGTTGTTTTGTTGTTAACAAGTAGAATATTATCTATTCATTACGTAGATCGTATTAAGTTACTTATCTAACGTTTGATTCTCAGAATAACTTTCGTGAGTGTTATCCATATTATTTACAATATACGCCGGTGTTACTCACGTGTGTATTCGGGAATGCCCGACTAGTTTTGAACTCGAAAGGAGCCCTTATTCATGAGTTCATTACGCGGCAGAGTCGCAAGCAGAACTGTGCGTGCGCAACGCACCGCATACCGCTGCGCCTGCGATTTCAGGCACTCCCGAATACCACCACATGTGAGTAAAACCGGCATACATATATAGGAAATCATAAATTATTTTTAATTTGTATAAAACTGTCGTTTTGAATTATTTTCATTGCATTGATAAGTTTCTTATTTTAAGAGTTCTTATGTTAATCCAGGTCTTATAGGTCCAATGCCAGTTCCAGTCAATTCCTGGATCAGGGTTTTAGAGTCGTGTAGTTATTCCTCGTTTCGTCCATAGACAAGTTCAACACGGCGGTGGACATAAAGCTGCGCGAGTGGGCGGAGTCCGAGCTGCCGCTGGCCTCGGTGCGCGCGGGGCGGGAGGCGCTGCGCGAGGAGTTCTCCTCGCTCATGCGGCGCGCGCAGGACTCCGACCCCGTGTACGAGCCCGTCAAGCGGGAGGCCGTGGACGAGGCGCTGCGCCGCCACCAGTGGGAGGACCGCGCGCAGGACGTGAGTGACACACACTGACTCGGCTCGAACCCACCACACATATGGCTAGTTCCTTGCTTCATATACCATGTTTGTATGCTTTTAATTTTAAGCAAAACATGCACGTTCTCCCACTGTGATAACAACTTTGTATACCATGTTTTTATGCGAATAAATATATCCTATTCTATTCTGTTCTACAAGCCTTAGCTTTTGCTAAATTAAATAGATTTCAAGGAACGTAAACACTGATAACATTCTTAAAATTGGTCTTGGCAGTGAAAGCGACTCCAATGCCGTGGCGGCAAACCGTGCCGTGACTAAGGGCATCACGACACAGTTTGCTGCCGCTTTCTACTCCACTGTGTGTGCGTACGCATATACCATACACTTTAATATGATATTTTCATTATAATAAAACGTATCGTATATACATTCATATGCATTTAGAAAAAATATTTTGATGTTGAGTACAAAAATACACTTAATTTGTTTGTATATTTCTTAATAATATTTTTGTAAATGTAAGTTGTTTAAAAAACAAATGTAAATGTCCTGCAGGTACTGCGAGTCCTGCAACTGAACGCGCTGCAGGACCGCTGCGTGTCGTCACGGCAGGACTGGGACTCTGCCGTCACGCTCATGGACGCCGCCGTCAAAGAGAGGCTGGACATCGTTCACCAGGAGCTCAAGGAACTGACAGGTAAGGCGATATACTTTATGAGCTCTCAGATACAGTTCCCGTCACGTCGGGGCAAAGAACGCTGATGATTAGACTTAATTATAATGCTTTTATCGCAGTATATTGCATTGAGATATGTATCTTATTAAAAACAAAGCAATATTTTACTTTAATTAAGAGCCATTTTACATTTTTACGCAGTTTTCTAAGATTTCGGACGCCTAATTTACCATCTTAGGTAGTATTTAGGAATTGATATATGAATGTAAAATGTAGACCAATCTTTCGCATTGACACATAAGCTAATAGATTTACAAAAAATAACTTAATTGCTATATGGTGATCAACCTCCCGCAACACGTTTTCTAAAAAATCATCGCAGAGTCAATTTCGGGCTCCAAATTCTATCAATTACATTCACAAATTTATACGATAAAAATAGAGTAAGCATTAGGCATATATTTTTATTGAAACTTACGGTGCAACATTTTCGATTAATTACACTTTTAATTGATAAAAAAAATAAAACTGAAACCTATTTTCACGGTTTATACTGTAATTTCATCGCAACTTTTTGGTTTGAATAAAGGTATATTTTAATTTTAAAATCATGTCATAATAAACTATGCTCTTTAAGAAATCTAATAATACAGTGATTTTCAAAATTCCTTTATTTAATTAGAAATCACATCATTTTCAATACCGCTCCAAATCACAATAAATTACGATGCACAAACCTAGAATGAGTCGGGCCCGAGCGCCCAAAGAGGATCTGTGTCACTTTTTTCTAATTTCAAATTACGAAAATTCGTATTGCATACGCATGTTTATACTACGACCACAACGTTTTCATTTTCTATGTATTATTTTCATTCAGTTTTGTTTATTATCAAGTAAAATATATTATTTTATTAGTTTATGATATTTTATTAAATTAATATTCGGCTACTTTAATCTTGACTGTACTATTTTTGTCCGCGACTTGGTCCACTTGGATTTTTTTACGCATGAAAAGTAGCTTGTAGCCTTTAATATGTTAATCCAGGTTATAAACTATCTATGTGCAATTTTTTTTCTATGTCCTTTTAACCGTTTTTGCGTAATTGAGTAATAATCCTCCAAAAATACAATCGCTTACATTCATTATTAAAATAGATTTTACCAAACATGATCTATTAATAATTGGTGAATAAATTATTATTGTAGAAATTATAATTTGTCTAAATAAATTACTAAAGAAATAAAAATATTTTCATAAATCTCGAATAAGAAACATTGTCATAACGATCAAAAATTATATGTCCGTCTCAAAACTCTCGCTACACTGTTTGCATTGTTTTTGTGTGGGTGCGCTACGAACACATGACAATTTTGACAGAATTCGAACGTCACAATTTTGTGAAATGGCTCTTAAATGATAAATGATTTTATTTCTGCAAATAGGTTTTAAAAAAACACTTTTACACGTCATATTTTTTTAAACTAGTTAGAATGATGGTGTCGACATTTCCTAACTGACTACCTCTGAGAATAAAAAAATATGGCACTACTTGTTACGTTATTCTCGTTAAATGACAAACACGTCACGTTTCATCTGATAGAAAATTATGAAATAGTAATATAGTTTGGTGCCGTGTGGTATCCGGCCTAGAATTGACCACCCCGTCCACCACCTTTCCTCCCGTGGGTGTCGTAAGAGGCGACTAAGGGAAAATCCAGAAGATGGGCAGCAGCGTCTTCTGTAACTTCACCACCAATACTGCGATCCCCAAGCCGCTTACTAAGCGTGGGGATTATGGCAAACCAACCAAACCAGATAACACATTGCTGTCGCATATGAGCGACATGTAGTTTTTAGTAAAGTCGTGGTCCTTCCCTATAGGTCCGGGCCTGAAGGACCGCTGGCTGTACTGGCAGTCCAGCACCGAGGAGCAGGCGCGGCGCGCGGAGGTCCGCTCGGAGCTGGAGCGGCTGGGCGCCGCCCGGCCCGCGCTGGCCTACGACGAGCTGGTGGCCGTGCGGGACAACCTGCGCCGCCGGGGCCTCGACGTCGACAACGACTACATCCGGGAGACCTGGAGGCCCGTCTACCTCAAGTGTGGCTTACTTCCTTACTTCCTTACTCAACTTATAACGTTACGTTTTTGTTTTAACCGGGATAAATTTGGAATCTATCATCCTACCACCCAGGAAGAGGGGAGAAAGACTGCCCATTGTTAAAACACTGGAACTTAACCCATTGATATATATTAAAAACCAAGATACACACTAAGCGATTCAAAAACAGCCACAACCAATGAACGCCCAATCTGAAAATGGTCCATTTCATTTAGTCGTTTAGACAATAAAAATGCCTCTGTGATGATCATCAAATTATATTGCTTTTTTATGTTTTCGTAAGTTGCATTTAAAAACGGCAGCAGCGTCTTCTGTAACTTGACCACCAACACTGCGATCCCCAAGCTGCTTTGGGATTATGGCATCCCCCCCTCCTCCTAAGGAAAAGGCCCTTGTTCATCAGTGGACGTCTTCCGGCTGATGATGATGATCTGACCACGCTCCATTATTACCTTTAATAAAGATTATCGAGACCTAAAAATAATCGTGTATTAATTGTATTCCAGAAACTTCCTCCAGCGTGCACAGACGCGGGCGCGCGACTGTCGGAAGAGTTTCTACCTGTACAGCCAACAGAATGGAAATGGGGTGAGTACACTTTGAATATATTGATTCTGTTACTTGTAAATTAATGTGTGCATTTCTCAGATACAAACGCTCTGATTCTAAATAAATATCACCTATTTGTAGACTATTAATACAAATAAATTAATTACACGTTGTTAACTAAATTATGACTGAATTGAGACTCAGAATATGTACACTCACGGGCACGGAATGTGGTCTAAACATAAACATTTTTGTGGTTATTGAGAAAGTGCTTTATTTTATTAATGTATGATTCACGGTTTCTATTAAGCGACTGCTGAGCAAGAGGTCCTGGGTTCAAATCCCGGGTCGGGCAAAGTGTTACTGAATTTTCCATTAGGTAATTCTCAGTAGCAGCACGGAGTCTGGATTTGTGCCCGGTTAATGGCAATAGGCTCGCCCCCTATTACATTGGGACTTACAACATAACTGGCGAAACGTGGGTGTACTATATGTTCACCTCTGCTTACCCCTTCGGGGAATACAGGCGTGATGTTATGTTCTATTAAATTAATCACTGAAGTATGTGGAACCAGCATACATCAGTTTAAGAAAAAAATATGTTTGTAATCTGTTTTTTTTAATGAAAACGTCGCCCCGTCCAAGTAATTTCTCCTGTATCGTGGGTTAGTTTCACAAACATGAAACATCACATATACTAACACTCAGACTCGGGACAAACATTTGCGGACTACACAAGTTTTTGTCTCGTGCGGGAGTTGAACAAAAATGCACCAATCGTTCGTTATAGTTCTTATAACGTTGGGTAGCCGAGCCAGTAGCAGGTGTTGAGTGACGGATGGTGTTCCAGAAGGAGTGCTGCGAGGTGGTGATGTTCTGGCGCGTGCAGCAGACGCTGCGCACCACGGCCAACGCGCTGCGCCAGCAGATCGGGAACCGGGAGGCCGCGCGCCTCGACCGGGAGCTGCGGGAGGTGCTGGACGAGGTGCGCGCACACACACACACACACACACACACACACACTGACGCTAGGGAAATATATATATATAACATATTAAATAATACATAACATATTTATTTACTACTAGCAGTGCCCGCGACTCCGTCCGCGTGGATGTGTACTGTTTTATTACATGTATGTAACTTCTTTGTTTGCAATTACTCCGTTTTATAGTAGCTGGCTGGATTCTGGTTTGTTCTGTATTCTGAGATGACAATAATGTTCTCCTGACCGAATTTTGGTCAGGGCCTGTCTCAGCTGAGACAAGCCAACTACGCAGGAGATATAGTGCACAAGTATACGCGCAAACACAACTGCACTCCCTATACCCTCACGGACACGACCGGAGAGAGATCAGGCGCAAGACCATCGGCTTAACGTGCCTTTCGAAGCACGGAGGGGTCTCGACATGTGGAAACGATCACCCATCATAATACTGACCGCGGCTAGCAGGGCTTAACCTCGCGGCGACTGATCTGCGAGGTAGCCACGTAGCTACGAACCCCTGTACTTATACACTACCACACTTACACCTGTTTATAAACCTGGATGTTCCTAAGAGCACTAAATGTATCACGTGACACTGTTGTCTCGTCCACTGCACGCGTTAGTCGCATGCAATTGATGGACCGGTAGCCTTGGAAGTACAGTTTAAGGATGTGTGGGTGACTGTCTGTTTGGTCTTGTTGAGGCTAAACGTGAGCATGAGGGTTCGCCTCCGGGGTCCCGTATCATCATCATCAGCCGGATGACATCCACTGTTGAACGAAGGCCTCCTAGAGTGGGGGGTTGCCATAATCCCCACGTTTGACAAGCGGCTTGGGGATCGCAGTGTTGGTGGTCAAGTTACAGAAGACGCTGCTGCCCATCTTCTGGATTTTCCCTTAGTCGCCTCTTACGACACCCACGGGAGGAAAGGGGGTGGTCTATTCTAGGTCGGATACCACACGGCAACGGGTCCTGTTTAAGTATGATAAAACATGTATTATTTCTATTTACAGATGGCAGCGGACCCTGAACTTAAGAAAAGACTGCTGTCCGGCAGACGAGTGGAACTAGCAGAAGAACTGAGTAAGTTTTATAACAATATATACAATTATTAATATATTTTTCATTTATTTGTCCATTGTTAGACTCATTTTTCCCGAGTATGATAATTATGAAGTCAATATAGTCTTGCCAACTGTAATTATGACATGCGTACGTCGAAGATCGAACTAAATATCTGCAGATTATTTAAATAATTAAGATATGTGAGATTTTAACACTTAGCTTAAAAAATAAGTCCATTAAGACTATGGTATGTTCACAATCTTAACATTGGCAACATTTATTGTATACTAGCTTTTGCCCCCGACTTCGCTCGCGTTAATCCTTATTTAAACCCCATAAGAGGGTTGAATTAATAAAAAAGTAGCCTTTGTATATGTTGTATGTCCTTTCTCGGGTCTTAAACTTGTTACATGCCAAATTTCATCAAAATCCGTCCAGCAATTTAGGCGTGAAGATGTAACAGACAGACAGACAAGGTTACTTTCACATTTGTATGGATTATATTAATCAAATGATCAATGTTCATTTACAGAGAGAGTGAGACAAGTCCAGGAGAGATTAGAAGAGTTTATAGAGGCGCTTAACAAAGAGAAATAATCGTTAGCTGTAAATTGTAGGTATATAATGTATTTACTATATACTTAGGGGCGCTGTCGGCGGTGAATGTGCTGCGACGTACGATCCTGTTCCTGTTGTAACGTTTACCGTAAAATGGAGTGTATGGAAACAGACTTTGGAACCGATTTTAAAGTAAAAAGAGTATAAATTGTTACCATTAAGGACCCTATCGTCGATGATAGTGCAAAACAGTGTAACTAACAATAGATAATGGTAAA
This sequence comes from Abrostola tripartita, assembly GCA_905340225.1. Classification (NCBI taxonomy): domain Eukaryota; kingdom Metazoa; phylum Arthropoda; class Insecta; order Lepidoptera; family Noctuidae; genus Abrostola; species Abrostola tripartita. The sequence goes on from HG996512.1 coordinate 7,928,377, forward strand.
TTAGGTATTACAAACTTTACAGGAGAGCTTAAAACTGAATATTCTGGTCAAATCACTTAGCATTATACTCGCGCGGTTTCAACTCGTTGTGATTGGACGTTTTTGAATGAGCGATGTACCGAAATGTTAATGTGATCCTAAGCCAATCATTTTTGTTGTTTGTTCCGCGTTATCATCCACTGTTAGTTACGCAGTTTTGCTTTATCACACACTCTATGCTTTAAATTGTATTATAGACATTAATCTGGAGTAATATTTGCCAAGTATAATAAATAATTTTGAAATTAGTTCTAAGGTTTTGTTTCTATACACCCCGTTTTACTGATAGTTAATGATACTGTTGTTACTGCTTATATAGATTTATGTAAACAGGATGTTATAATTATACCCTTAATAGCCATTTACTAGTATGGGACCGTTAAAAAAAGAGCATTATTCTTGTAATACGATGTTCCCATCTACTTATGGTGTTGTAAATGTCAAAATTGACAGCTGAGCTGTTGTCAATGTGAATGGAAAGAAATGATTATTGTTAATTAATTAGCACATACTAAGAGACACTTGTTTGTGAACGTTTTAAGATGGAAAGAAAGAATTGTTTGTCAGCTTTTTATTTATACTGTTAATTATTCATCGCTTAGAGCCTGTTTCACCATCTACAAGTAAAGTGTTGAATAGTTACTTGTCGATTAACGCTAATCGGCAAGTAAAAGTCACGAGTATCTTCTATCGTATCTTAGTTACAGGCCAGTTTATCCCGTGATGAATGCTACTCAAATATTGTGAAATTCGTATGAGCAGATACGGGTGACTTTAAGTGGCGGTTAGTCTACTTGACACTTTACTTGTCGATGGTGAAACAGGCCCTTAGTCTCCGAAACAAAAGTGAACTATTAAGTTATTTCGATTGGTCAGTGACGATAATAATTAAATCATACTATACATGACGTTATTTAGGCCTGATTTCGAATATTGTTCTGTAAATAAATATGAAATACTTACATTAATCTATTTCTGTCTTCCTAATCACCCTCATTATGGGGTGTTCTTTGTTTCGCTTTTATTACTTAGTTTAAATACGTTTCTAAAGCCTCTGAGCTCTAGCTAAAGTTCGCTGCTAAAGAATAGTAAGCTGCAAGAGACAAATTGGAAAAGATTACCTTTCTACTTTGCTCTGTCTTTCTTGTCTTGCCCTAAAGTTTTTTCATTATTTCATTCAATAGTGTACCTATTAAAAAAAAAATTCGTCTACTTTTAACCTACTTTATGGGATGAATTTCCAAAAATCCTCTTTGCATTTAAATTTTCTTCAAGGGAACCTGTTGTCAGCAGAATAAGAATTATGGTTTCTGTGATTTTTTTTATGAGTCAGTGACTGAATATTTCGCTTTTATTGGACAGAAATCACAATATTTCTAATGGGCTGTTATATATTTACCTAAATATGACTTAATCTAATGAGTTCATCATGGTATAAATATATTTTACTTAATAAAGTTTAGACAAAAAGACCGATGATTTATGGGTGAAAATGTAAATTCATTGATATATAATACTCATTAATTCGTAGATTTGAGTACACCAATATCATATGTTATTCGTAATACAGAGGCAATGCTCTACTGAGTATTAATCCCTGGCTTTCAATGCATTTAGAAATGAAACCAATGCCTAAGGTGAACACAATCATTTACTATTAAATTAAGATGAAGTCGAAAATGTTACGTTGACCAGTGGCTTCTCACGCGCCATTTTTTTATTTACGAACCTCACTTAGGTAAAAAATATGTAGATATTACATTATTATTATGCGAATGTAAATCCTACATTCAATGTTTTTGCGTTTATTATTGAGAATTTTGCATATAACGTACGAATGAGTATATTTTCTTGTACCACCTTTTGTTTTCATTTATTAATAACCTACCTTAGTACAGATTATATTACTCCATTAAAGGCCAAAGATTGATTGAAGTCCCATATAGCCTTAGTATAGTCTTATGAAGTGAAACATTGTCAAAATAAACCACTCCTGCGCAAATATGCATTGTCGACGGACCTCCTACGATGTATTATTTTGTTATTAATTTAACTGCTTGATTTAAGTTGTCTTTTAATAAAACGTTAAAGATAACATTATTCGTTTTATTTATTAAATATAAATCTTCCTTTTAAGTTCTTTGTACGCAATACAATATTTTAATTTTCCAACCTGCTTTAAGATCTAAAAATAACATCGCTTTAAACTTCGCTTTGCCTATGTGAACAGTTCACCATAAACAAATAACTCGATCTCTTTATCTTTAAGCATAACATTTTCTATATCCTTTTTCACTGACTCCTCCATATCACACCGAAGTTTCTTGAAAACGTAAACAGTAAGGCGTCGTTGACTACCAACGCTTTCCGCCAGCAACCCTTTGAGAACAGCTCCTATGAACACTGCCCTCGAGTTGCCGTACATAAAGTTATCGTTCAAATAATCTCCCAGCACGCCGGTGTACATCTCTACCATAGAGTCAAAGTAAGTGCGGACCAGCTCCGCCACTTCCCGCGCTACATACCTCCCGAACACGAAGCCCACAGCATCGACACCCTCCGCCAGCTTCCTCTTCGGGTCGTCAAACATTTCCGGCATCTGTTTCATGCTTTGTCTCACTGCTTTGTAATATAACATCGTCAAATGTATTTGAGCGTACTTTTTAAAATATTGCTCCTTTGGCATGAAGTTCTGCATCCAGGCTATGACTCTCTCGATAACCAACAAACATGATGTGAATTTAGTGTCGAAAAACGCAGCGTTGTACATTAAACTGTCCATCATTTGGTCCAGTATTTCTTGAACGTTCGGGTGGTTATGCCGACGCATTGTATCCAAACGATCCAGAAAGAGTTTCCCTATCTTCTGGAATCTTCTATCAAAGTCCTCGTCATTTTTGGACAGCATCAAGTATCTGACAAAAATAGAGGGGTACGGTATAAACACGGCCTTACTTTCATCAGTACTCTGTAGCATCTGAAGTAAAACCGTCTGTATTGATTCGTCGTTTACTTCAGGAAGAAGTTTCGCTAATTCACAAAGAATGGTATTTGTACTAGAATATGAGGTTTTTTTGAACACCATATACAGTGTTGCACAGTAGTCTGGTTTCACAGTAGATGGAATCCAATCGATTCTGCCAAGTATCTGGCATAGATACTTACGGGATGACAAGTCGATGTTTAAGATTAAAGGTTTAATGATGTCCCATACTGCGAGGTCAGCTTTAGAACCATAACCGCGGAAGTATAATAACGCGGCGCGTATCGCTGCAACAGGGCGTAATTTCGCCGCTAATGCAAAGGTTTCCACTGGATTGCCCACAAAAGAGTGCATGCTCAGTGCAAGCGCCAATCGCACTGTGCGTCGATGGGCTGCCATCGCTCGGGTTAACTCAGCTCTTTCTACCTCCCGGCAGCGCATAGCCCGCGTCGCCACAGCCTTCACCCCCGCCGCGCGCCAGCCCCACTCAACCGCGTTGACAGCAGGCCGGGCGCGGTGTGCACTAGCCCTTAACGCTGCCGCCAGGCGTACTTGTCCTGGTCCTTTTGTATCTAGCTCTTGTATTTCTGATTTTAAGTCGTTACCCAAAAGACTCGCTAGCGGTCGAGCCAATTTCGTGCTTTGTTCTTGAGCTGTTTTTTCTTTAAGGGCAGCAAGAAGCTGAGTTACTAAATCCTCCTTTTGGAAGTATACTACCAGTTTTGATACGAAACTATCAACACGTGATTTGCCGTCGGCAAACACTTGGACAATTCGTTCGTATTCCAAAGCAGGCAGGTCATGACGCAGCGCGTTCATCAGCGCCGCCTGATCGAGTCGAAATTTTAAATTTACCCGCAGTAGCTCGCACCGGGCGATTCTCGCATCATAAAGCCGCTTCAGTAATGTCCGCGCGACTTCCGCGTCTCGCGTAGCTAATGAAACTATGGCTTTCACGGTCGGTGAGGTCGGTTCGACGCGAATACGGTAGCTGTTTAGTACATCGAGCAAATTTCCGAGGAGCTCCGCAGCTACTGCTGGTGCAGCGTCCTCAGCGGCTGCGGTCAACATACTCTGAAGACTAGATGCGACACGTTGCCGCTCTTCCGCTGACAGTGAATATTCCGATAGCGTGGAAAAGTCACGGACGAAAGCAGCGCGGATAACTGTATCACATTCACCGTTCAATAGCTGCCGAATCACAACAGCATGCAAACCTTCGCGGCAGGCGGCTTCGGACGCAGTGCCATCAAGCCCGAGCCCGTGGCCAAAGTCCAATAACATTTGCCAAACGTCTTCCGGCAAGCGCCAGACGTTGGCGCGCTTGACAAGGCTGCGCAGCACGGAGGCGCGAGTGTGCGCCGGCTCGTTGGTATGCCGCGCTGCCAGACGTAACAGCGCCGAGACTGCGTCACTGCGACCTCCACTCTTGCTCACTAGCACGAGGAACATGTCGCGTCTTCTGTCTGCGGAGCCCATGGCCCCTAGGCGCTGTCCTATATCGTGCAGCGCCTGATCGAATCCAATAAAACGAAACTTATCGAACAGCTGGTCCAACTCAGATTTTTTTCGAATCATGCTGAAGTCGCTTTGGCAACTCATGCCACATAGATAACGTAAGCCTTTTGCGTATGCTATTTGCGGTGGATTTTTGTAAAACGGCACAAAGTCCTGATCGTCAAAAACATGTGCACCGGGATCAGTACGTGCTGGGGGAGTGGGTATGTCGTAAGGCCATTCGTCGACGCACTCTCCGACGTCTTTATCAACGAACACTCGTTTCTTGAACGCCGCTCTCTTGTCAGGACTAAGTCGTTTCACAAGCGGCTCGACAGCTTTGTATTGGAACCAGCTCTGCAAGTACTTCGCTCGCGCCAACTTGATCACTACTTCTTGGCACTCCTCGACGCTGAGCCGGTCAGCTAGCGTGGGAATGTGTAGGATATAAGCCGCGTATAGCTCGACTTTATTCGTGAATCGATTTTTGTGGCTCCGGAGAATATAGTCGGTCGCTGTTGAACTAAGCCTGCTAAAACTATTAATATTGAAATACTTTTCTGTGATGTCCAGGAACACGTCCGCTTCCGACTTCAACACGCACTTCACGCTGTTGTAGTAAGACTGGTTGTTCTCAAGATATCGCATTTTGACTTCTTCATCCGTCGCCAACAAATCGAAGTATATTTTGGCAACCTTAGGACAGTTTTCGCTCAATATTTTCAAACGATGTGTCGATATTTTGGACAATATCTTAGGAACTTCATTCATTATGAATTCATCACTACAGTGTCCGAGAAACTTTACAGCGAACTCGAATGTGTTCTCTTTGTAGTATTGATAGAATTCCTGACACGTTGTAGGGTCGCGTAGGTTTATGTAAAGCCAATGTTTCATGCGACTGACTGCTGGCTTTATCATCTCTGGATAAAGAACATCTTCTAGATATTTGGTGTTAATAATGTCCTTGTGGTCTAACAGCCATTTAGACTTGAGGGCTCTGCTGACGTACAGCATATCAACGTCTTTTAAACTTTGTATTATGTAGTCTACGTTGTGGAGCTTTGAAGCGAGGTCTATCTTGAAGAGACGGTCGACGGCTGAGTGTTCGGGCAGAGACTGAAAGTCTTGACATGCATCTTTGCTATTGCTGACCTCACGCACCAATGAGTTAAGGTACCGATGCCGTTGGCCCAGGTTGCCCGACAATGTTATAGGTGTGACCGATGTCATCTGAAACAAAAAGAATTGGCTCTATAGTATTTAATGTCAAAAACCCATAAATAAACTACATTTCGGGCATGAGATACATTTAGGGTAAGCCTAACCCTACATCTTGGACCTAGGATATAACCGTGGCGATGAAGATTCCAGGGAATAGATCGAACTATCATTTAAAGTCTTTTGTAAGTGTTATAACCGATCTCCCTAATCACAATACACACACTTTTTAATTATTTTGGTAATCAACATTACAAGTTGTAATGTTGATCGCCTTTTCCGCTCGTAAGCGATCGAGCGGTAAAGTGATATTTAGTGTAACGTTTACTGATAGCGTTTAGTTGAGTAATAAATATAGGTATTGTATATAGTTAAATAAGAAAACAACGAACACCTACGCCATTTGCTTGATGTTAATATCTTAATATTTTTTTCGATTTCCGCCCCGATTTAATTCTGCCATGAATTTTCAAAAACTCTCTTTTAAGTTCATAACTAAGTAGTCTTGCAAAACTGTGGCTCCGTCCCACACTAGCGCCCGAACGCATCTCATTCAAGGTTTAAATATTTTGATCCCTTCGTACAATAATTATCACGGTTCGGACTCGATATTATAAGTACGTACTTAGTATCACTTCGAAATTTCTGAGAAGCTTAGTATTATCTTCTTTATTTGTTTTATTACAGTTAGAACATACTGCTGATAAAAGGGCGTGTATATTCGTCATACTTATTTTGGTACCTACTAAGGTATTTATTCTTTAATCAATTAAGGATTTAGCTCATATTACATTGTACTACATAGAACGACTAATATGAACTTATGAATATTTTCAATCTTTTTTGTAATGAACCTACATTCTCTAAATAAAAATTCTTAATGCTCTTACCGTTGCGCTGTCTGCTGTAGACTGTAGTATAAGCACAAATAAGTTACTAGTAACACGTCACAAAAAGAACCACAAATTCAATTCCCTAACCTGAAGCGAGAAATAATAAAATAATCACTGTGTGTGATGTGTACACCGTCTGTGTACAATTAACAATAATAAAAATACACACTAGTTAACCATCGACACTATAGAGGGATATGATGACCTTGACCTCGAAATAGATACAGGGAAATAAAAAAATAACAAACTCTTAATATAATCTGTGAATTTAATTGTTTACAGCAATCTAATGTAACAAAATATATGATACATACAGCATGCAGTGTTATCAAAATTTTCCTTGATATGCCTTTTTTCGCTGGCAATATTATTTAACAAAGTTAAAAAGCAGAAGCTGACCAATAACGCCACCTCGTGGATATACTGCTTACCAAACCAAGATTACTGTTTCTCAAATTCTCAGTCCGAGAACTTTTCCAATCATTCACTATTTATATCGTTATTCGTGTATGGCATAGTGGCACATTGCCTATTGCAAGAACTTAAAATCAGGTTTTTTTGCTTAGACAACGCCATCTGTTTAAAGTTCTTTATCATTATGACCTGTATATCGCTACGCTTGTAATTTAACGCATCAGGGTAGGCAGAGGCGCTCACCTTCATCAGAATAGAATAGAGAAAAAAAGATTTGTATTATTTTGTAAATACTTGACGTGTGTCTGGTATAGGTTCGGAAAGAAAATAGTTAAATGAAAATACACACAAACAGTTAATCCTATGTTTTAATTTGATTACGATTTTATGTCTCAAAGGACAATAGGAAAAATGTCAGGCTGAAACTTATACACTGTAAAGCTAGACATTTTAAACCTATTTCTATATAGAGGTAAGGTATATCGCCAGTTTTACACAGTATCACAGTAAACATAATCAAAATGCAGTCTATCTTCAGGCACGAACAGTTTGCTGTGAGGGTTATAGTGTCTCTGCACATGTTTCCTCAACTGATGTCCCGTGACGAACTTCACGTGGCAAATGTTGCATTCTTTCGTCGGACCAAAATGCTTCCGTCTTTTGTGTTCCATTCTCCGAGACGCCGAGAGGAAACTCTCGCTGCACAAGTCACAAGGGAACGGTCTCTCGCCGGTATGAAGCCGCGTGTGGTACACCAGTGCCGCCTGCGTCACAAATTTCCCGCCACAGTGATCACAATGAAAGTTTTTCTCTTTCGTATGTGTCACTATGTGGTTGTTCAGTCGGCTTATCGCATCAAACTTTTTTCCGCACCAATTACAAGATAGAACCTTCCCGAAGCCGTGGTCTGTTTTCAAATGGGTCCGCAAGCCATTCTTTCTGGCGTAACCTTTGTGGCAAATGTCGCAGAAGAAGCTTGGCTGCCGCTCTTCAGAGTTGCCACATATTTTGAGATGGAATTTAAATGTGTGTTTGTTGAGAAAAGATTTGTCGCAGCGCGGACATTTGTTGACTTCGTGTTTATCTAGATGTGCTCTCAAATCTTTTTTAGATGGAAACTGAGCTAAGCACAGCTTACATATAGCTGCTATGTGGTGCAACTTGTCATGGTAACTTAACATTTTATGTGTGCTGAACATTTTCGGGCATTTTGGGCAGTGGATCTTTTTAGGATAATGCACTCTTTCGGCGTGCTCCTCAAGCTGGAGCTGAGTGGCGAACACTTTGGGGCACTGCGGGCACGGGTGCTTGGAGTTACTGTGGAGCACCTTCATGTGTTTCACAAGATGACAGTTTGAGTTAAACCTCTCCCCGCATTCTTCACATATTACATTTGACTTCCGTCTCTTCACTTTGTGGCAAGGTGGCTTAGTCTTCAGAACTTCTTTTATTTTACTTAATGCAGTCTTTTTACTCCTGAGCGTGTGTCGTTTTCGACTGGTGAATATCAAGTTATCACTGTCTTTGACCATCATGTATACAGTCTGTACACTTGGACCTATTGTCAGTGCCTGGTCTAGACTTGTGCTAAGTTTTTTCAGAACTGTATTCCAGTTCTCATTAGAAGACTGGCATAGTTTTTGGAAAAGGAAAGAGTTAATAGTCATGGTAGCACATTTTACACATAACACTTGAGGCAAGGAACGCTCGGGAACCACCTGCAAAACAGACTAATGTTTATAATTCTTCCTAGTAGACTTAAAAAACAATGATTTTGTTTTGGAAACATTCAGTCAGGTGGTCTTCTACCATCACAAAAATAAATAACCCAATTAAACAATGATTTTTATTACATTTTGAAATAAGGCAAAATTATAAATTATGTACTACAATCAATATTTCCAGGTACATACACTGAATACAAAGTATTGGGTTTACAAACATGCATGGAAAAAAATCAATGGAGAGCTAAAGATGGCTAATATAAAGCCTCTTATTGTAATCATCATTTAAAAGGTTTTTAATTAATTATTATTTAGATGTGCACCAAATATGTATTATATATTTATTTTGGTACAATAATTATATTATAAATTAAAGCAGATTTTTAGCCATTACAGATAAATCCTGGAGGAAACCAATCTTGGAGTTGGGCGCTAACAGTAAACAGTTTTTAAACTAATGAATATATTAGTACTTGATAAGTTGGTGTGAAGCAAATTAAAAAATATATATTAATAATGCAGTTGATGAATCTTACTTTTGTGTTCAGTCAGAGAAATACAAACAAATTAACTTACACCTAGATTACAAAACATATCCAAAAATGTGACTGTATCGTCAAAATATGATACTTGAAGCCTAACATTGTCTTCCAATGATACTTCGTGATCATCTGTAATACAAAAACATAACCTACAAACGTGTTCAGATTCACTTGTCAAGAACTTAAGAGCTGGCAGCGTAAAGTCTGACTTAGGATCCATTTTAATTATACTTGTAATCATTTACAGTTTTTATTATAACTGATTCTGTTTGTTGAATAAATGAATAATAGGAACTTTGTTTGACAATTCCTTAGTGTCACTTTCATGCATAGACAATATAAACTTATAAACTGACAATTTGTTTATTGCCAATAATAAAAACTATTCCAAATACCAAACAATACATAAACAAGATAACATTCTTTTTACTTTACATAGCTAATATATTGATAAAATATAATTATTAAACAAACACACTTGCGTTGCTTTCATAGTTCATAATTTATTCTCTGATAGTATCTTAATAAAAAAACGAAATATCGCATATATAATGCCAGCAAAGAAATAACTTCTGAATGAGCATCATCACTATAACGGTGACTAACTATGCTAAAACGCTATCAAGGTCACAGTGTTTATATTTATTTTTCTAGTCAGGATAGCCGGCATTGCATTTTTTCACTGATTTGTATTATAACTGAGTAGTAAAACTTTGTTGTATAAAGAAAAGGACTAAGGTGAGTTTAAACGCCACATTAGTTATAAATGTTAGTAAATGGAAACTGTTTTACTAACGTAAAAGCATTCAAAAATAAAAAAATCTACATGTAATTTTCTAATGCAGTTGTGAAATACTCATTTGCAAATACATTTTGTTTTTCCCGCCTACGTCAAACTATCTTTAGACAGTCAATTTTGTCGTACTAATAAGTTTTATTTGCAAAAAGTTGTAGTTCGGAGAAGGCAGCTATTACGCATATAAGGTGACCCCACAATACGTTTAGCTGAAAGACTAGATTGTAGTATACTAACGAAGTAACGAAAATCATAGTAGATACTGACACCATAATTGATAATACAATTATACTGATTTTCACTCTGATAATACTTAAAATTATTGAGGACATTTTGTTTCAATTTTGGGTGGTCGGTCGAACACGGTTGCCAAACATCGTCCGGGTAGTAGACTACATACTCTATGTCCGTGACCTAAGGCAACTACATAGGTTCGGAATAGTGGTTGGGCTGAAGTTTGTGCGGATAAGTAGCTGCGCAGTAGCATTTTTATGTAGTACAGTATAATTTTGTGTAATGGGTATGTCGCGGAGTGCGAGACAGTTCTTACCCTTTAGCCTCGTACGAACGGGAGTAAATTATTAGACGTTGAGTTCAACCTCTCGGTCACGCAAGTCCGGCTGAAACTAACACGGCTTTAAAAAGTATTCAGTTCTACAATTTTAATCAGTTAAATATTGTGTTTTGTGTTTCAGATGACGTCGGTCACACCTATAACATTGTCGGGCAACCTGGGCCAACGGCATCGGTACCTTAACTCATTGGTGCGTGAGGTCAGCAATAGCAAAGATCCATGTCAAGACTTTCAGTCCTTGCTTGAACACTCAGCCGTCGACCGTCTCTTCAAGATAGACCTCGCTTCAAAGCTCCACAACGTAGACTACATAATACAAAGTTTAAAAGACGATGATATGTTGTACGTCAGCAGAGCCCTCAAGTCTAAATGGCTGTTAGACCACAAGGACATTATTAACACCAAATATCTAGAAGATGTTCTTTATCCAGAGATGATAAAGCCAGCAGTCAGTCGAATGAAACATTGGCTTTACATAAACCTACGCGACCCTACAACGTGTCAGGAATTCTATCAATACTACAAAGAGAACACATTCGAGTTCGCTGTAAAGTTTCTCGGACACTGTAGTGATGAATTCATAATGAATGAAGTTCCAAAGATATTGTCCAAAATATCGACACAACGTTTGAAAATATTGAGCGAAAACTGTCCTAAGGTTGCCAAAATATACTTCGATTTGTTGGCGACGAATGAAGATGTCAAAATTCGTTATCTTGAGAACGACCAGTCTTACTACAACAGCGTGAAGTGCGTGTTGAAGTCGGACGCGGACGTGTTCCTGGACATCACAGAAAAGTATTTTAATATTAACAGTTTCAGCAGGCTTAGTCCAACAGCCACCAACCATATTCTCCGGAGCCACAAAAATAGATTTACGAATAAAGTCGAGCTATACGCGGCTTATATTCTACACATTCCCACGCTAGCTGACCGGCTCAGCGTCGAGGAGTGCCAAGAAGTAGTGATCAAGTTGGCGCGAGCGAAGTACTTGCAGAGCTGGTTCCAATACAAAACTGTCGAGCCGCTTGTGAAACGACTTAGTCCTGACAAGAGAGCGGCGTTCAAGAAACGAGTGTTCCTTGATAAAGACATCGGAGAGTACGTCGAGGAATGGCCTTACGACATACCCACTCCCCCAGCACACTCTGACCCCGGTGCACATGTCTTCGATGATCAGGATTTCACGCCTATCTACGATGTGACAAAAAATGTAGGCAAACGAAAGATAATGAAAAAAAAATATGCCAAATATAAGAGCGATTACATAATAGAGTCATGCCAAATGACAATGAAATCCGAATTAGATAAATTATTTGATGAGTTTCGCTTTATGGGTTTTGATCGTACGCTACACGATATAGGACAGCGGCTGGGAGCTGCGGGCTCTGCGGACAGAAGACGCGACATGTTCCTCGTACTGGTTAGTAAGAGCGGAGGCCGTAGTGAAGCAGTTTCAGCGCTGTTACGTCTGGCAGCGCGGCACACCAACGAGCCGGCGCATACCCGCGCCTCCGTGCTACGCAGCCTTGTTAAGCGCGCCAACGTCTGGCGCTTGTCGGAAGACGTTTGGCAAATGTTATTGGACTTTGGCCACGGGCTCGGGCTTGATGGCACTGCGTCCGAAGCCGCCTGCCGCGAAGGTTTGCATGCTGTTGTGATTCGTCAGCTATTGGACGGTGAATGTGATCCAGCCGTCCGTTCCGCTTTTCTTGCCGATTTTTCAACGTTAGCAGAATATTCACTGACAGTGGAAGAGCGGCAACGTGTCGCATCTAGTCTTCAGAAAATGTTGACATCGGCCGCTAAAGTGGAACCGGAAATAGCGGTAGAGAGACTCGGACAACTTCTGGATGTCTTGGAAAAACACCACATCGGTGTTCATCTATCATCATCAACGGTGCAAGCAGTCATAGCCTTAGCTTTGCGTGATACAGAAGTCGCACAACCTTTGCTAGAGCGACTTTACAACGCCAGAGTTGCACGTCGACAGTTACTACGGATGAACTTAAAATTTCGGCGCAATCAGGCAGCGTTAATTAACGCGTTGCGTCATGATTTTCTTGCCCTAGAATCCAAGCAAATTGTCGAAATGCTTGCTGATGGATCCAACTATGATAGTTTTGTTTCAAAACTTACAGTTTACTTCCAAAAAGAAGATTTGGTAACTCGGCTTCTTACCGATTTAAAAGAGAAAATTACCAAAGACGAAAATATGAAATTGGCTCGACCGGTAGCTAGTCTTTTAGGGAACGACTTAAAATCAGAAATACAAGAGCTGGATACAAAAGGACCAGGACAAGTACGCCTGGCGGCAGCGTTAAGGGCTAGTGCACACCGCGCCCGGCCTGCTGTCAACGCGGTTGAGTGGGGCTGGCGCGCGGCGGGGGTGAAGGCTGTGGCGACGCGGGCTATGCGCTGCCGGGAGGTAGAACGAGCTGAGTTAACCCGAGCGTTAGCAGCCCATCGACGCACAGTGCGAGTGGCGCTTGCACTGAGCATGCGCTCTGAAGTTGAGTTACAAGTAGACACCGTTTCAAGCGCAGCAAAACTGCGGCCTGCAGCAGCATTGCGCGCAGTTGTACTATACTTTCATCAGTACGGAACTAGAGCCGACATCAGAGTATGGAATATCATTAAGCCTCTTATATCTGGTATAGATTTGTCACGTCGCGATTATCTCCGCCAGCTACTAGGCAATACCGATTGGATTCCATCTACTGTGAAACCAGACTATTGTGCAACACTGTATATGGGGTTCAAAAAAACCTCATATTCTAGTACAAATACCATTCTTTGTGAACTAGCGAAACTTCTTCCCGAAGTAAACGACGAATCAATACAGACGGTTTTACTTCAGATGTTACAGAGTACTGATGAAAGTAAGGCCGTGTTTATACCGTACCCCTCTATTTTTGTCAGATACTTGATGCTGTCCAAAAATGACGAGGACCTTGATAGAAGATTCCAGAAGATAGGGAAACTCTTTCTGGATCGTTTGGATACTTTGCGTCGTCAAAACCACCCGAACATCCAAGAAATACTGGACCAAATGATGGACAGTTTAATGTACAACGCGGCGTTCTTTGATACTGAACTCACATCATGTTTGTTGGTTATCGAGAGAGTCATAGCCTGGATGCAGAACTTCATGCCAAAGGAGCAATATTTTCAAAAGTACGCTCAAATACATTTGACGATGTTATATTACAAAGCAGTGAGACAAAGCATGAAACAGATGCCGGAAGTGTTTAACGACCCGAAGAGGAAGCTGGCGGAGGGTGTCGATGCTGTGGGCTTCGTGTTCGGGAGGTATGTAGCACGGGAAGTGGCGGAACTGGTCCGCACTTACTTCGACTCTATTTATTTATTTATTTATTTATTTAAGGCAAACCAACGACATATTTACAATTACAGTTTGTGACATTATTTTCATAATTTATGTACAGTGTAAATACGTCACTTACAGGTATGCACACCATTTACAGTATACAACATACATATAAACATGCTACAGAACAGATATTAAATAACAATAACAAAATCAAGTTAGCTTCATACAGTTACATAGAAATAATAAAAAAATAAGTAATTATAATATAATTAGAATTGAAATGAATAACTTAAAATTAGTAAAGTTAAATCAAAATTAAAATAATTAAAAATAAAATTGATCCATATAAATCTAAAATTAGAGTAAGGTAGCCGATCACAAAGTAATATTTAAATTCAGGATCTTATCTTTAAATTGCGACATTGTGTTGAAGAATATGTCGATATCGCTGTTGTCTGAGCAAGCTCTGTTATACAGGGACATCATTCTGTTTAGTGGTGCGTGTTGACCTAGATTTGTTCGACTAGATTTTGTTGCAAACGTTCTAGTGGTACGGGCGCGGCGGTGAACATGACGAGGAACGTCGACATTAACTTTCTGGAGGAGGTCAGGGGTGGACGATATACCATTCACAATTTTATAGAGAACTGAGAGGTCATGAAATGTTCTTCGTTTTTTTAGCGAGTCTAATTCAAAGTAACTGAGCCGTTGTATGTAGTCAGCTCTATAAGGACATTTCTGATCTTTAAACCTCAGTAATCTTGTGAATTTTTTTTGGACGCGCTCTATTCTTTCAATGTGCACAGCGTATGTGGGGTTCCAGACGGGAGAAGCATATTCCACGACACTGCGCACAAATGCATTGTAGAGTATTTTTAATGACGACGTAGTCCTGAAGTCTCTGCCGATTCTTTTGATAAACCCAACCATCTTCATTGCCTTTTTTATAACATTGTTGATATGCGTTGCAAACGAGAGGTCGCTGCTGAGCGTAACACCTAAGTCCCGTATATCGTTGACCTGTAGCAGAGGCGTTCCATTGAGAGAGTAGACTGACGTTATTTTATGTTTTTTTCGCGTAAATGTTATATGAAAGCATTTACTGGCATTCAAAAGCATCCCATTTACCATACACCAATTCTGCACCGAGTTAAGGTCTGATTGTAGTAGGGTAGTGTCTTCCCGGGAGTTTATTTGTCGATAGATTTTTAGATCATCGGCAAACAACGAACATTGGCTGTGCTTAATACAGTGCACTATGTCATCGATGAATATAACGAAAAGAATTGGTCCTGTATGAGATCCCTGTGGTACACCGGAAGTGGCTGTATATTCGGCAGACCGATACCCATTCACCACAACTCTTTGTGTACGTTTACATAAGTACGACCTAAACCATCTCAACAGGGGCCCGTGTATACCAAAGTCCTGTAATTTCGTTAGCAAAATTTCGTGATCAACCTTGTCGAAAGCACTGCTAAAGTCGGTGTAAAGGGCATCGATCTGCCGTCCAGAGTCTATGCTCATTGCGACCTCGTCCACATAAGATACCAAATTGGTGACAGTAGATTTGTTACTGCGGAAGCCATGTTGTTGGAAAGCGAGTTGAGATTTTACATGTGACGTTAATACAGGACAAATCATTGATTCAAACACTTTTGAGAAAATTGATAATATTGAAATAGGGCGATAGTTTTTCACATCAGCACAGTCACCTTTTTTATATATTGGGACAACGTATGCTTTTTTCCATTCGGTTGGAAATGTACATGTTTCTAAAGACTTGTTGAAAATTAGGGTAAGTGGGAGGGCTAAGTTTTTGGCACATTTTTTTATGAACATATGACTCTATGGTAGAGATGTACACCGGCGTGCTGGGAGATTATTTGAACTATAACTTTTTGTACGGCAACTCGAGGGCAGTGTTCATAGGAGCTGTTCTCAAAGGGTTGCTGGCGGAAAGCGTTGGTAGTCAACGACGCCTTGCTGTTTACGTACTGAAACAGCGTCGTTATGATATGGAGGACTCTGTGAGGAAGGAGATCGAAGAACTAACGTTACAAGATAAGGGTATAGAGATATTTGCCCATGCTGAATTGTTTACTTAGGTGAGCAGCGTTTATTTTACTGTTGCGTGCGATTTCGTTTTAACTAACGTTATTATTTAAAGAGTGCGAGTGGTCGAATGAAAACGAATAACTTTTCGTACACATCACGTCTGATTCGAAAGAACGTCACGCCTATCATCCCGAAGGGGAAGACTCAAGACCATGCGTAATATAGTAATAAGTACCGGATTTTTTATATTGTATTTATATAATTTAGTCGAGTTGTATTTATATTAATTTAAGAGTATGACAGAGTGTCGTACTTTAAATTATATCGACTTTAACACGGAGCTTATAGTAGTGTAATAGTGTATTTTCTAATTTATTCCGCTGTGAAAAAAAAAAAAGATATTTATGTAATACTAACTTAAAAAACTGTTTGAAAAATCACTAATACTCAAACATTTTATTTCAGAATACAGAACAAACCATTTTATCAATTAAATTACACTAACATTGTAACTATTCAACAGAAAATAAAAATAAAACATTTAAGATTATTGTTTTAATACCTTAGTTTAGCTAACTATTTACATAAACTAAAATAAAATTGATTTCTGAATACAAACAAAATATTTACAACAAACCAAAAAGTTTCATAGCTAAAACTCTCCATATTGCTATAATGGTGCTCCCTCACCTTCAGCATTTGCATGTAATATAATGTTACAAAGTCAAACATTACATTAGAGACTGAGGAGAACCAAGCACTACAGTGCACAACCTGCAATGTTACAGATTCAAGCATTACATTGGTAAGGGAAGAGAACCGGGCGTCACAGGGTGCAACTTAATACAGTGTGTAATATTTTGATACATATCTAATCTAAAATGTTATAACTTACATAACAAGCAACTGCTTATCAATGCAGAGGGTCAATATTGTTATGTAATTGCTCACAATTGAATCTGAAATGTTACATTACACACAAATGCTAGGTGAGGGAGCACCTTTATACTACAAAGCTTCTGAGTCAATATATTCAATATGATCCTTTAAATATATTGAACTAGACAATGCTGATATCAAAGTAAAGTAACTGATTATTTCTTATGTATTGGTCAGCCTCCACAACACAGTGGATTCTCTGAATATCACGATGAATCAATAAACCTCACTCTCATGTTCTCAACAGCAGGAACATTAGGAGGTATCAAACTCCTGCCAGCATACAACTTATTGGAAGGATCGTGGTGTTTCTTTATATGTTGTTTCAAGAAGCTGGGAGTGAAGAACTTGCGAGAGCATATTTCACACATCAGAGTTGGCCCCACATGTTTAAATTTGATGTGTTCAGCCCTCGCGGAGGCATTCACAAACCTCTCATCACACAATGTACAGCTGTATGGCTTGTCCCCTGTGTGTCTCCGTGTATGGTATAACAAAGCCTCTTTAGATACAAACTTTCTGTTACACAAATCACATTTGAAGTTCTTCTCCCCGGTATGTTTTACCATGTGAACTTTTAAATAACTTGGGGCAGTGAACTGCTTGTTGCAGTATTTGCAAACATGTGGCTTAGCATTGCCATGAACGAATCTATTGTGGACCCTCAAGCCTCCAGGTGTGCTGTACCCCTTACCACATTTATCACAAAAACATGTCTTCTCAATGTTACTTCTGATTGGATGTGGGTCAAGCAGATCATCTAGACACAGCCTAACATGTCTCAAGAAGAACCCTTTAGTATTATAACTTTTGCCACACTTGGGACATTCACTTTTAGAAATGTGTTTTTGTTCATGAATTTGCAGCTTGTCAATAGATTTAAAGGATTTCCCACAGTCTTTACACACATACACCCCATGGGCCTGGTCCTGATGTTGTTTCAAACTCTCCTCAGTACATCTGAACACATTGCAATCAGGACATTCAAACTTGTAATTGCTTTCATCATGAGCTGTCAATTCATCTTCATTAGTTACAGTGTCATGGCATTTCTCACACATAAGATTATCATGGCAGGATATACTGTGAACTCTGAGATCCAGTATGTCAACAAACTGTTCAGTACATTTTGGGCACTCAAAGATATTTGCTGACTGGGCTTTTTTATTACCCTCATTCTTCACCACAAAAAGCTTTGACTCTGTTTCACCCACTGATATATATAGACTGTGATCTGGAGTTATGTTGGCTTCAAGATTAACACTCAGGGTAGTAGACAGACTGTCAATAACATTGTTAAGTAAATTGGAAGAGTTTTCACAGGTTTGAAGAAACTTCAGAGCTTCAAGAGCTTTGTTAACACACACTGTGCACACTGCATCTATACCAGCAATCTCTTCACAGACCTGAAATTCAATCGTAATTATTAGATTTATGACCTAAATAATTATATGTTGAGGCCACTAGAAATATGTTAGATACGTAAGACAAATTCTTATTATTTGAACTATTACAAGTAGGCAGTTGTAAGCAGTGCTAATGATCACTTACTTCAGGCCCGAGTAATTTAGTTAAGATTTCGGAAAGCGCTTGAAAAGTCCCCTTTGTAGGATCTAACGATACAGCATCATAAAAACGAACGTAATGCTCTGTTATACTTTTAAGGCATAACCTACAATGGCTAAAACGATTTTCACATAAAACATTAGACACAAGTTCATTTAATTCTGACTCTTCAGTCATAATTAACAAGTTCTAAACATCAGAAGTAAATAGATTGCAAAATCAAACTCTGTTCAAAACTACATCAAAAACACCGCGCGCTTTCAAAATTTTTCGTTCAAGAACCTCCGACGTAGTCTGCTCGTTAAGTCGATCGCCATGAAATAAATTAAAATGGCGGCGTGTACTACTATGCGATTACGAATATTGTAACATTATTTTGTTTCGGTAAAGTTTTGGATTAAAATGTATGTTATTTGGTTAAGAAATATTATTTGTTGCCTATTCCATTTTATTAGATTTCTCCTTTCGCTGATAATTGTATTGATAGAATATGATAGAATTAATCCAATTTTGTTATGTACAATATTTTATTATGGCAATGAAAGCAGTGTAATTTTTTTGTGGCAGAATTAATTTACTAACACAGAAGATTGTATTATGATTAATTAAAAATGTTAATTGAGTTTATGATTATTGTCAAATTAAGCAGTGTTCTTCAAATTTAATATTATGCAGCAAACAAATTATGATGGCAGCATTGTATTTTAAATATTTATTGTGAAAGTTTTGGTTACAAAGTAACGATAACGATAAATAATAATTATTTATATTTTTCAGTTCATTCTGTATTCTGAGATTTTTTAATCCTAATAATGCTATGTAAAGGATAGCTAGGTAGGCTTGATGCTTGATATAGGATATGATGCTCTCATCACAGCGTACGTCATGGTTCTTATCACAAACAGAAAAACTAGCATTAGCAACTTGATCATTATACATACGTACAACATACATAATTATACATACATACACGGACGAAATGGTCTAAACACGGAACATATACATCCTAAGAAATACAATTTCTTTTGTTTCATTACCTGCCCCGTTGGTCTAGTGGTCGCTAAGTGCGACTACTGAGGATAAGGTCCTGGGTTTGAATCCCCGGTCGGGAAAACTTGCCCCCTTTACATTGGAACTTTTAACCGAGAATATTATCACACTAATAACATAAAGGTGAAAGTTTGTGAGTGTGTGTGTTTGTATGTTTGTAATTTGTAACAACCTGTGCAGCAGTAGATTGCAATTGCATTGCGTTTGTCAGAATTTCACCTGGCGGAAGCACGGCTTCCGGGGCTCGGATCCTTAGGCAAGTACCTCTGATATATTTGTTGGGTACCGAATGCTTTTTGTTATCACAAGGAGCATACACTCATCAATCTCCTGTCAAGTCAGGAAGACACTTAGTCAGGTCAGGAAAAGAACTCTCCATCTAAAGGAACGAGGTCTTTCTATTACGATTTCCACGAGGCCAAATCACTAAAACCTATAATTAATGCAAGCCTAGCTACATAATCGAACCGCGACCTTTATTCTGCATCTGCGATTCAAACTTGTTCTCGAGCTGTACTCGCCAGGTTTGTTTGGAATGCCTTCATTCAAAACGATTGTTTTCCATGGGCAAGCGATGAGCTGAATGATTGTATTTAGTCAAGAACTAAATTCGACAAGCGTGCATTTATGAAACCTCTTACAAAGTCACACGAATATGATTTTTGATATAATATAATTGCATTATTATTACTTAATTACATCCAAATATTATTTCTATTACCATAATATATTACCAATGGTCAATATGTTTTGAGTCAAACAGGAGTCAAACTTTTCCTTTATATCTCCTTTATTTAAATCTTCTACTTATAAATTACATTTTTATACAATACTAGCTGTGCCCGCGACTCCGTCCGGGTGGACGTTCGAAAACAGCAAAAGTATTTTAAAATTGTCTTTAATATTTTAAAATTGTTGTTAATATATTAGCTAAGTTTGAGCGAATTCTATTTAGTAGTTTTTACGCCAAGCCGTACTGTTTTATTACATGTATAGCTGTTGCCCGAAATTTCGCCAGTAATACAATATCTAAAATTATAAAAAATAGGGCCCAACAAGCAGCGGGAACAGGGTCCAAGCTAACGGAGGTTAGGGCTCCAGAGAGAGGAACCTCCTCACAATGCACAATGCGTGCCGTGTCGAGGAGTACCGCTTTCTGCATTAAGCCCTTGTCCCAACCGCCTAACATGAGTCTCTTCAGGTGTTGGTCGAGACTCTTGGCCATGAGACCATTGGCCGAAACGACTATCGGTACAATGATTGCTGAGTCCACCTCCCACATGTCGACAACCACGTGCGCTAGATCTAGATATTTAATTTTCTTATCTTTTTTGGCTTTCACGAGATTCTCGTTATGGGGTATCGTGATCGATCGATCTATCACCACTAAATCAGGCTTATTGGCAATAATGGTCCCAGCAGTGATGATAGATCGATCCCAGTACAATGTGATATGATCATTTTCAAGAACTGTAGTATGTCCAGTATGTCATAGAAGCGGGGACATACCTGTAGTGTAGTATGTCATCTCAGATTCTACCAGTTTGTATTTCAAAGCAAGTTGCTGGTGGATAATCCTGGCCACTTCCTCATCCACATCCTTTATATTATTTATTTACAAGAACAATTTACACTATATCATAGAGATTATATATACACACGATTTTTTTATACTACCTATTATAAATATTATATAATTAAAACTAAAAATATACACAAACAAAAAACATAAAAAAAATTATGCATCGAAATATTCCTCCTCATCACTGTCGAAAGGCTGGCGGCATTACCACGTTGAACGGCAATGCTAATTCTTTGGCCGAAAAACAAACAACCCTTTAAATTATTATTATACTCTTTGGTCACACTCGACAATCTATTTGCTGCTGTCATGTGTCATTGTCAACTGTCGCTACTACTGTCAATGTCTATCAAAATAAACAAACGGGCTTGCCTTACCGCCGCGCCGTTAAGATTTTATTAAAATATTACTAATTTCAAGAAAATGACTTCTTTAAGTGCCTTTCTTCGAAAAGTGTTGACTGGTGGAGCAGACTATTGTTGTTTGTGCTTTAAATCTGTTGGAGAGATGGATGCCTTTTATAACATTAAAGACGAAGTTTCATTTGATAATAGTACTGAAGAAATGTTTGAAGTCTTATGTACAGTGTTAGGGGATAATGTAAGGAATGCTGATTTATCAAGTTATACTATCATACATCATTACTATTTCTCCTAATCTTATCAATAGTGAACTGTTTACTCATAGCACTAAAACATTTATTTGCATTTATTGATATTAAATCGGTTAGTTTTACGTGGATCTTTTTTCCGTAATGGTAATGTAGTAAGCTCAATTTTATTAAGAAGCTAGCCTTAGATATCTGTAACAGTAAAAGTTAGGTATAACAAGTGCAATTGTTACATTTCAACTATTTTGTGTTGGAATGACAATATAGATTCTCAATATTTCTTTAAACACGATCCATCTGTGTTTCAGGTCTTGGACAACATTTTGACACACATCATTTGCCAGCAGTGCACAAAATTAACAATAAATTGTTACAAATTCATTCAATCATGTAGAAACAACATCCAGAAGTTGTATGATATCACAACATCCATTCAGAACCATACACAAGAATTAAAAGAAGATACTAATTGTTTCCAGACACTGTTCCTTGCATTGGACACTTGTAATTATAATGTGGATCAATACTATGATAAAACTCAACTTGTTAATGACCCGGCTGTACTTTATAAGACGTTTCAAAGTATTCAGGAGGAATCTAGAAAGAAAGACAACATTCAAATTGACTTTGACTTAGAAAGCAATACAGACTATAAAAAGAGTGATGTGAAAAAAGCAAAGTACAGCTATGAGTTACAGTCTCATCAACTGTCCAACATTGTGTATGATAATGAAGAGATCATTAGTTATAAATGTAAGATATGTCTCAAGTCATACCCTACAAGCATGAAACTCAAGCAACATTACTTAAGAGTGCATGCTCCTAAAGATTATAAATGCTCCAAGTGTCCAAGAAGTTTTGGCACTTTGTTATTACTTAATCGGCATACTAAAGACAGCCATTGTACTGTTGTTTGTAGCCAATGTGGCAAAACCTACACAAATACCTATTCGTTAAGGCATCATGAAAAGAGTCACAAGTTGTGTCTTATTTGTCATACATGTGGTAAGATTTATAAAGGAAAAAGAGCATTGGACAACCACATCAAAATGAATCTGTGTGACAAAATGAGGAAGTCTAATGCAGAAGCAAAGTTCATGTGTGATTATTGCAATAAAAAGTATTCACAGAAAGGGGCTTTAAGTGTCCACATACGGTTGGAACATGAAAATGGGAAAGCTTTAACATGTGAATGGTGTAGCAAGAAGTTCAGTTCTATGAGCAAGTTAAGAGATCATATTATTAAACATACCAAGCAAAAGAACTTTGAATGTGCTGTGTGTGGGGGCAAGTTTGTGACAAAAGCATCATTGCTGTATCATACCAGAACACACACTGGAGAAAAGCCATATAAGTGTGAACATTGTGAGAAGACATTTTTGTCTATATCTAGACGTACAGAACATGTGAAGCGACATCACAACCCTTTAATCTTTGAATGTGACATATGCCATGGTAAATTTAAGGGAAATACTTGTTTAATCAGACACAGGAAAAGGCATTTTGATGTTGGTAGTCGATTGTACCACAAACTTCCTGTTTTCACTAGAATTGATGAACAGTTATAATTTATGCAGTATGCAATAAAGGCAGTGTCGATATTAGATGCTAAAAAGATAATCATCAGTTTCATGATGATTTTGTTGTCTAAGATATAAGTGTAGATAATATGTAGTTGTCTATTTACTGTGATAAATCAAACATTTGCAAATGAGTTTAATGGCATATTAACATAAGGAAGACCATTGATGCTAAAATAATGCCTATGCATAGCATAATTATTTATAGAGAAAGATAATTGCAAGGGTGCAAAAAAAGAAACAGAAGGTTTAGATTTGAGTGGTTTTGATCATTTACTGTAATAACTTAGCTTTCTACAAGTCCATAAGTCATACTATCAACGTTTTTAAGAGATAGGGGTTTAAGTTCATGATCTAACATTCACAATCTGTTAAAATTGTTTTTTATAAGTCCTTAAATATGCTGCAGTTAAAAATAATATGTCTAATCATTCAAATGTTAGTTTTTTTTTACCATGAAGCCTATACGTAGGGCAAGCCAGCATTTTTGGGATGTCGTAAAATATAACATGGGCAAACTGAGACTGACGATGTACGCAAAATGGCTGGCAGCAGTTGGAAGCGGAAGGCCGATCATCATCAAGAGCTTAGTGGCGTGTCATGGGAGTGGGCGAGGCATGTGTCCAGCCAAGAACTCAAACAAATATCTGTGGGAAATTTATGATGCGTGGTGTGTGGGGATCAAACCCTAAGTCTTTGCAGTGCCTGATTACTTAACCACTGCGCTAATTAGGTGGTCTGTCTGTATGGTTGTGAATAGTTAGAACCTTGAAAACTGGCTCTAGCTTAAATAAATGAGAGAATGAACTCAGGTCAACATATTTATTAAAGTGTAGAAGACATCACCAATACCAGCCATTTTCGAGGCCAACAAGTTTTTTCTTGGATATCATTTTACCAATAATCTTCCTGAACACATCACTGGCATCATCAAACACATCTGATATGCCCAATGGGAACTCTGTCATGATTGCTGGTGGATGAACTACAAAAGAAAAGATACCTCTTTAAGTAGTGATGTTATTGTATCTAATGTATTTATAAACTATTATTTGAATATTTATAAATTCAAAACAAATGTATTTGTTAATAAAACACTTACAGAATGAATTATTATTATTATTGTGACTGACTTTTGTCTTGCTGCATTCAAACTCAGTAATGTTAAACTGTAAAGAAAACAAACAAAATATACAAATGAATGTTTGTCATCCATGTGTTTAATCTAAACCCTAGATTGTGATGGCACTGCCCGCCCGAAGAGCTTTCTGGCCCAAAAAGTCTGTATAATTTATGATTTTTATCCGATAACCACGCTGAGGAAGTCGCGGGCATCAGCCACTCAGCTAGAGGTAAATAAAATTATATACCTTGGTATATAGGTAACTTACTGTAAACATAACGATAACAAAAATGACAAAACTCCATCTAAAAGACATTTTATGAGTTATTAAAGGCAAAAAATAATTTAAAAACAAAATGTATTAACTGACATGATACACCGAAATTGATTACTTCAAAAGTCGCGCTCAAGTATTTGTTTTCAAAAATTTCGTTCAGTTTCTTTTGCTTCTTTTAACTACATGACGAAAATAACAGTATTTATTTTATTTTTGAGTTTTGAAACATATTGATATACTAATATGCAACATAAAATAACAACATTCAACAGTTTTTGCTGTTAGTTTAGTAAACAAGATATATTAAAATAATTTTAAACCTTGTTGAAATTTAGCAATTACAAAACGTTATCTTTCAGTCTGCAGCTTTGTCCAATAGATGGAGCGTGTTCTACCAGTGCTCCACTGATTGGCTAGCAGGTAGAGTGCATCTCTTTCTATTTCGACAGCAAGCAAAATGGCCGCAACTCATTGTGATACGACAGACGTGTTGGAAATTTTGCGTGATGTCGTGTGTTATCCGTCGTAAATAAACATTATTGTTCGAGTGTCGCGTCTCTTATACTAGTGCTCAGTGTTAGTGCATGCTGTGTTTATCCAAGTGCTTACTTTGTGATTTAACATCTAACTAAAAAGGTGTTTTGTCTGTGTTTTGTGCCTTGTTTTCGTCAATAAATTCACCCTGACATCTGTTTTGGATTTATGTTCACTTGAATACGGTAAGTCAACTGCTTGCATACACGTTTATCGATAAAACTTAGTTTGAAACTGTTTTATGCTGTGTGTAAATAGTTTTGGTTTCCTAAAGTTTTGACAGTATTTTGTCTCGTTTGTTTTTGAAGTTTAATTCGGAGGAGTGATAGAGATGGTAAAGTAAATGGTATGCTTAAGTTAAGTCACTCCCTATCCCTTCGAAAGTGTGCCGCGTATTATTGTTTTGGTGGTGACCTATTACGAAATGCATGATGTAGAGTGGCTTTGGTGTCGGAGGTGGAACATGGCAATTAGACGCTAGCCCTCTAAGATTAAATGTGACATAAGGCGCGTAGGTAGCGCTCTAGCGAATGTGCGACAGTGACATCATATTCGCGTATTTTAAGAATAATTATATGATATTTTCACTATCACACGTCTGCGTCCAGTCCGAAGCCACTGTTTACGTCACGAGTTGCGCTAGCTCCCTAATATAAATGAGTATTGTTGTTAAAGGATGTATTTGAATGTGGATTAGGCCAATGTTGTGTTTGGCACAACAAAGTGGTGTGGCATCTAATAAATAACAGTTAGAACACATTCTTCCTACAAGCTCTGGTTATTTCGTTAAATGGCACATGTTTTTTGTCTAGCTGACAAATTGGTATCAATTGCTAGCTATACATAAAAACATACCTACTTAAAAGTATTGAATCATAATTTTGTCATGAGACTTGGCATAAAATGTCATGGCTAACACCTCAAATAATGTCTGTTTCATATTAGGACAGGACTACAGGGCACAATTTGACAGTGCTTAGACAAACTAGACAATTTGTAATGCTAGAACACTCCAGTCAGTACTGCCAGATGGTTAATAAAACATAATTTGTGTCCACAACTGCATAATGAATGGTATATGTTGGCAAAATTATAATTTGAATGTGGTTGGGCAACCTGCCAACAAGTCTCCTTTGATGTTTGCATAATAATACAGGAAAACCTTATTAAAGATACCATTGTTTTTAATTTGATTATACACAAATACCTGAGTTTGTTATCAAAACACATTACTTTGAAAGTTTTTTATTCTTGAAATCGCAATTAAATGTGACTGTGTTCCTCTCAATTAAAAGCATAAAGATAGCTAAAAGTAAATTAAGTAACAATAAATAACATCAGTAAATTATTTCTGTTGTATTAAAACTAATCAGTGTTTACTTACATTTTTAATGAGCTCATTGTCCTGTGTAACTTAATAAAATACCTATTAATTAACAATCTAACAACATTATATTGGACTGCCTAGGTACAGCACTTTTTTTTTATAAGTAGAACCTTACTGTAGGACACTGGATAAGGTTAATGTCATGATTTAGAACGATAGGATCATTCTGGCATAGCTTTTATTTAACCAAATTTGATATTTTTTAACAATATGGCTATGACTAATCTGTGACTGTGACAATTAATTAAGAAATTCTAAATTTTTAGCAATTTTACTTGCTATTTAAACAAGATTATAATATAACTATATGCATGATCTTTCAACATGAATACTTCTTGTAATTGTGTATTTAAAGTTAAAAACAAACTAAGGGGCCATAGCTTCAACATTTGATTATGAATCAGCCATATCAAGTGAAACCGCACCAATTAAAGATGAACGAGACATGCAATGGACATTACACAATACAACATGCGATTGTGATCTGAGTTCATTCAGGTGGAGATCTCAATAAATGTAAATAAAACATCTGTTATTGTTTTCATGGCATTGTCCTCTTAGTGCTGTACTTTTTACAATTCTTCAAGTTTTGAGACATTTATGTATGGATTCTTCTGGAATGCAATTATCCCATGTGTAGGTAATTATTTTTTATATCTTCTCCAGGCTTCCAGTATTTGCAGTGTTATATTCACTGCAGCAGTCTATAACTGTCCCACTTCAGGATAAAACTCTCTTCCGATCTGACCGGCTTTCTTATAATAAATGGTTTTGTTTACTTGAATTCCTTTCAAATAAATCTGCAATGTATCCTTGTTTATCTACATATAATAATAAACTTAACGAACACAACACCTTTTCTGTAAACTAATGCCAAGTAAAAAATATAATTTGCATGTAGAATTCTTAAGTCAATTCTCAGGCATGAGACATAATTGCCGACTGCCCAGTGACTGACATTGCAATAAACAAAGATATGTATAACTTCAAACAAAGGACAATTATCTGTGTAGGTAGTTATTAACTTGTAGGTGGATGTAATGTCTAATATCCTAATATACAATTTTGATGTTTACATTGTTATGTAGGTACATGCTGAAAAATATTCCCCCCTTCCGCCTGTGATTTTGTGATCAGATTAATATAAAACCCTTTTTGTTACGGCATAAAAAATAACCTATATTTTTTCCGAGGGATTAAGTTATCCCAATATCAAATTTCATTACAATTGGTTCAGTAGTTAACTCACGGCTCGGGAGCAAACAGACAAAAACACATTTACTTTCGCATTTGTAAAAGTTGCTGTATTTTTTAATCATCTTCATATCGGCGCTAACGACTCGGGCGCCACAATAACTATAAATCATAACTAGCTGGGAAATCGAACTAAAACCAGCCTAGCCAAAGGAAATAGGTAGGTCTAATATTCAATTATTCAGTCATATGTTGAAAGACGGGAAACTATCAGCAATTGGAAAATGATTATAATCACACGAACATTGGTATGTAGATAGGTACTTACTGCGTTTAGCTGACATTCATTGAGTTTCGGCGAATAGTCGAGATTTCGCCGTAGCTCGAATATGGGACATGGTATCTGCAGTATGCGATATTTGACGAGAGAGCGATGGGTAGTCGCAACCAGACTAATATGGCCTTAGCATTTATGTACTAGTATCAAGGTACAAGTAACTAATCCTTTCTAAATTTTACGATCTGCGCGTGTTAATAAGGATGGTTTTAAACGGCGACAACTAATGCATAAAGTTGATACTTTAGGTGCGAGAATTTGTGGCTAATTTCATCAGACTTTGTAAGTATATATACCTATATTTACTTGGTAAACAACTCCTTGCTGATTTTCTTACCTGACTACCTTTCTATTCCTGAGACGATGAAAATTGATTTTCGTTATAAAAGTTTAACACGGTTCGGCAAAAGGTCCTCTCAGTATAGGTCGGGACTCCTATCGCCTCACTAGCATGGCACTAATAGCCGAGTGGTATGACCGTTGAACTGCTAAGTTGAAGGCCGCAAGTTACGGTTAAAGATATTTATTTCTCAAAAGAATTACAAATTCACTTATAGAGAAAATATAAATACGGGTTTACAACAATGCTTTCTTCCAGCAAAGGAGAAGGCCGCAAGTTAAAACACCGGCACGCACCAATGTCTTTTCGAGTTCATGTTCGTATTACAGATTAGTTATCAGTTGCTTAAAGTGGAGAAGGAAGACATTGTGAGGAAACCGGCACTCCAGAGAGATTTTTCAACGGTGTGTAAAGCCATGTCAGAGTCCTACAGACGGTTTAAACTCTGACACCAGGTTGTTCATTAACCATACGATAAGAAGAAGACTCGTATGGCTTTTAATACATCAGTGAGTACTACGCATCCATACAAAAAATGATAATAATATAATGTAGAGTATTTATAATGTTATCATAAAGTTTCGTGGTACATAATCATTTCGTTTATTTTTATAAAAATAACAGTGTGCACAGTCTTCACATGATAGGAGATTGTTATCATATTTTAACCCAGCTGTGTTATGTTCTTAATTCTGTAAACTCATTTAAGTAGGTATGTATTTTTAACAGTCGAATAGAGAGAGAATTAGTAGTGATTTCAGAGTCACTGTCTGTTTGGGATACTGTTTCTTAGACGGGTTAAGTCCTTTAACAATATAGGACGTATTCGGGTCATACCTATAACACGTTTTTTCAACGGTACGGTTTTACCTATCCTTTCGGAGAACACCGTGATGTGATACTATACAATACAACAGCAGACAATAGCAACAAGTTGTGTTGTAAACAGTTAAGTTTACATTTAGAGAAACCAGTGCCGGTTGTGTGTGCCCTTCACGGCGCGTACACACGGGCGCTGTGCGCCGGAGTCCTTACAGCCGTGTAGTGTGAATTATGGGCTTAAATAGTAAGTACGCAAGTAGCCATGTTCGGTGTAGATGGAATACGAATTGGGTAATCGCAACTAATATTGTAATATGAAAGTTGTTCTATTTGTTTCGTTAAGCAAACTGGTGAACTGATTTACATAATGAAACCCTTGATGATTTATACCATCTCCTTATGGTGTACTAGTTGTTAAAAACAGGCCATTCTAAAGCAACATTTAAAGCCAGCATACATAAAATAACATCACGCCTGTCATCCCCAAAGAGGTAGGCAGAGGTGTACCTATAGTATACCCACATTTTCCCAGCGCTGTTATAGGTCCCAATGTAACAGAGGGCGAAACTTTTGCCATCAAAAATCCAGACTCCGTGCTGTTACTTTTAAAATAATGATACTTTTTAAAATTGCTAGGAAGAGTCTGCCTAACCCTTTTAGATTATTATCAGTCCAGACGATTGTGTAATATGTTGGCCGTGACGGGTTGGAAGATCATTGCCAAAAAACTTCCTGGAAAATGGCGTTAGTACTGACTTCAATTACTTGTCTGTGCCCGATTGGCGCAGTGGCTAAGCGATTAGACTGCTGCGCTAAGGGTTGCGGGTTCGATTCCTGCACGGGGCAATAATTTGTGCAATCCACATTTGATTGTCCCGAGTCTGGGTGTTTGTGTATGTGATATTTCATGTTTGTGAACCCACGACACAGGAGAAGTTCCTAGTGTGGGGCGACGTTTTTAAAAAAAAAAAGAAAAAAAAATGAATAATAGGTTTCTATCTCAACTAGCCAACTGATCAAACTATATTATGTTTATTTGTTATAAATTATTATAGAACTAGTCCAGTAGTCCGACTTCCTTCAAGGAAAAAGAATTTTTGCCATTCTCAACTCACAATTTGGCGAAAACTTCGGTATGTTTTGGAGCTCCTAATGATTGATCACTTTACAGAAAAAATCACGTTTTCCTGAACGTATTCCCTTGACTAGTAAGGCTGATAAACATTAAACCTTCCTGGTATCGGCATTGGCTAATTGTCACGGGACACAGGTCATGCCGTATTGTACAAGTAGCCAGTCAAAAGGATGGCAGCGATGTGGACCGTCCAGGGCGCGCCGGGCAAACTTAGGTATTAGGTATCTCGTCAAAGCTCGCTAATTCCATCCAATAAAATTAGTTACAGAGTCAGATTTTACTAGAGAATGTGTGACACACTTTGAAATTCTAAAAACTAACTGTTTAGACAGACAAACCTGCATTCACAGCTAGTTATTATAATGTTACGGAATAACAGCTTACGATACTTAACATTATAGTACCTACATTGCGAATATCTCAGCCATTACCGCATAGAATGACAATCAAGAAACCTGTTTAAATAAGAATCTTAATAATACCCGATATAGATAAGTCCTATTTTTGATCTAAGTAGCCAAGATTCATAGAAACCTAGTTCGGTGCTAACTTATTGGTGTTTTAAAAAAAAATCCCTTAATCATAAAAAAATACAATTTTAAACCAAGGATTAAATTATACCTAGTCACTGTCGTGTAAATATGAAAGAATAGAGACTGATGTCAATAGACTCAATACGGGGTTTAGTTAATGCCGGTATGAACGGTATGAACCTCGATTATTAATAAGAGGGATTGGGTCTATTTATTTTGACAAAATATTATCTTTATGCATCATTGGTCCAATAATTAAAGCGTGAGATTCCAGAATCGATTCCCATGTTGATTGGCGTTGGGTTCCTTTAGAAAATTCTCTGTTGCAGCGCGGTGTGTGTATTGTGACCAAATGTTCGCAATATGTTTACCCCTTTCACATATCCATGTTATAATCCAGTGATGGTCTGATGTGTTATGACGTAATGTTATTGCCTAAAATCGCCTAAGTGTAAGAAGTTTATCATGTATCGTGGGTAAACGTGAACCCGCTTGGGGTCTAAAAGACCCTATATCTAGCAGACGCTACGTAATAGGAGTTAGAAAGTTTTTTATTCGGTTAATAACATAAAAGATATTATGTGTTATTGTATGAATTACGACTGTAATATCTTTCTGTTAGTGGACTCTTTAAGTACCACAATATAATCGGTTTACATGGTTGAGTTGATACTCTCAGACCAACAATTTTTTATTGGTCTGAGTTAATACTTTTATATATTATATGTTTGGATGGCTTTAGTTTTGATACGCTAGGTATAAGAATTAATGTTATTTTTTCAGTTTACCAGTCGCTCAAGCGTGTTTGTTTTTTAATAATTAATAAGTAGGTACACCCCACCGAGTAGCGAGGTCATATATTATTGAACCATACATTTCGGTAAAATGTGGGTGTGCGTAGGTACCTACTATAGTTATCTAAGTTCTGGGAACACGCTTGGCGTTTCGCATACATACGTAATCATTTAGTCTTAATACCTGACGCATTGTGGTATCACACTAATATTATAACGGCGAAAGTTTGTGAGTGTGTGTGTTTGTATGATTGTTATTTCTTCACGGTCGAACGGCTGGACGAATTATGATAACATTTGGTATGGAGGTAGCTGACACCCTGGATTAAAAAATAGGCTTATTTTTATCTCGTAAAAATTAGCGAGTAAAACAGCTGGGCACAGCCAGTAAAAAAAATATGTTACCTCATTTATATAATGAGGTAACATAATTCTTTTACTAGCTGCCGAACCTGTAATCCCTAAGGGTTAAGCAAAGTATTTTTGGAAAAAAATCTCTAAAGACCATACTAGGTGTATTATATTTTATCGGCCATCGACCCAGTCTGTTACTGAGAGTTTTCAGAGACTTTTATTGACTCCATATCTATAAGAATATGGAGGGGTTATTCTCTATATCGTGCACGTGTGCCATTAAGCGATGGTGTATAGATTACACTAAAGTGCGCTCTAAAAGTAACGTTTAAAACGATGGAATAAAAATACTGACGTAAGTCTATTGAAATAGTGGTGGTTGGAGATTTCACATGGTTTGATGGTGGATCGAGGGAACATTGCCCAAGATGACTTAATTGTTGAAATAAATGTATGTTATTAAAGTGGTTGCATTGTTACTTACGTGTAACATGCTGTTTGAGACCCATCTAATCCGTCGTTAATTTGTTCCGGTCTCATCTTAGTATTATTCTTGACATCAGTAAGCAGGTGACATGGTTTTTTATATAATAACCAATGATATAAAAAGTACAGATATCATGTTACTAGCGTGGTCATTTTGTAAACCCGTAAAGGGGAGAATTGTAATCTTGGTCTATAGTACAATTGTGGTCCGATTTGACATAAGACTAGTGCAGTTCGGACTCAGAAATCGGAACACTTTTCTCGTTTATTTTGGTAGACGTATCTATACTTTTTGACATGTCATTGCATATAACCTTTTTAGCTTCATACCGTAACAAGATAGTGTTGCGAAGGTTCTAATGGGCACCTACTCCTACAAAAAGTCACGTCTGTTAGCCTAAGGGTTAGGTTCTGGAAAGATCTAGAACTTCGACTTGCTCATCTGACATACTGCTTTCGTTCCATTGAACTACATAATATGTTATTGTTAGCCAGAACTTATATAAAAAGCATACTGTGACTGTGTAGTCTATGCGTAACAAACCTTGAATACAATACAGTATTTTTGTTAGCCTTGATAATGATTGTCAATACAGACAGGCATTGTGTAAGCCTGACCTAAAAAGTCCTGAATTATATAATCGGATGCCTTGTATCTATCTGGAGAAACTACATTCCTTCTCTTTTGTACTGTGCAAGTGAGGCATATTTTGGATAGTTTTATTAGGAATTTAGAAACTCACATTTCGCTACATATATTTTTAATAAATGCCCTTGCAGGATCGAATCACGATTAGAAACGAACTATTAAATCACACTTATATTATTAAGGTGAAAGTTTGTGTGTTTGTATGTTTGTTCTCGAGCGGCTTCTCTCTTCGGGCTATCTGTTCACTATCAAACGGCTGAACCAATCCTGATAAAATTTGGCGTGGAGGCTGACACTAGATTAACATAGGCTGCTTTTTATCCCGAAAAAATGTTGCGGGTAACACCACGGGGCGCTGCTAGTACTTGATAAAAGTTAACAAAACGCTACGATTGTACTCAATAGCATATGAACGAGATCATAGTCCTAGGGAAGTGCGAGTAGACGGAGATCTCGTGGACTGTTGACGTCATAAACTTAATGACTTGTAATTGGGAAGATGAAGTGGTACCAGTATGTCGCGGTTCGTGTATGGAAATGCAGTTTAAATGACGTCTGCCCTATTTGGATGGAAAGAGATGATTCATTGAGTTCTTCGATGATAAAGTTAAATGACCACTAGAACATAGTTGCTTGCAAATATTTGTTTGAACTAGATTCTGCAGATTGTGTGGAGCAAAGTGCATTAAGTATGCGTTTCATTAATTAAGTGGTAGAGTATATTTTTCCTGTCAGTTGACAAGAATAACCAGACCTTGTTGGTTGTTATTGAAAAATCTCCTTAAAATTATCCTTTTTGTTACAGTAAAGATAACGCCGAATCCTAATACCTACGTTAAAATATTATCACAGGCGAGTGCCTCTAACATAGTCATGAAGGAAGCACGCTATGCCCACAGCAGTTAACAAGTTCACAGTCACCCTCGCCACTATACCCAGCGTTCATTGTTGTTTGTTTGTGCGCAAGCGCCGATGAATGAAATCGGACACTCTCGCGCCGGCGCACGCACTCGGACATAATTGTCGGATTGTGAGGGCTGCCACTGGAACACAACGTTTATTGATGCTTTGTTATCATGTACCTACGTAATTTAAAAACGGAACAGACTTTAACAGACACAGTTTTTCTGGTTTATTTTCGTTGCACGATAATAAAGTGTAGAAACTAGCATGCGTTCTCATTTAACATTTCGTCACGGTTGTCAACAGAACATTTTTTAAAAAATTTAACATTATTAACGATGTTGGCACATAAAAATGTTTAAAAGTGAAGTAAAATATTCTATTATTTATTATGAGAATATAATTAATTGAGTTTGAGAACTGTTAAAAGGTCAGCGCGGCCTCCCACAAAATTCTTAACAAACCACATACATGCAAGTAATTTTAACTACTAGAAATCTGTGAAAGACGCACAGAGAATCGGCTGCACATTCACTAAATAAGTTTCCAGTAAACGGCGTGAAATGCATGAAAGCGTCCAATAGACATTGATTCGTCGTTAAATTCGTCTGTGTGGATTGTCTTTGTAGTCATGCAGTTGTAAAACGTTCCACAAACATGCCAATTAACGCTCGGAACCAATCGTGTTTATAGCATGCAGTAGCCGACGTACTTCTGTTCTGATGCCTTGTGATGTTGGAAGTTCTTGAATACCAAATCTGTGCTACTAATTCAATAATCTAAGCTGGTAATTCTCTCACTGCTAGTCAGTGCATTTGTCTCCTTTCGTGTTGACCACGTGTTGGCAATATCAGGCCATTAAATTAAGTTCCCCGAATGTTATTTTTCACTCTTAGTTAGTGGATTAACTTAAGTACATAATAACTTTGAACCCACAACCATGTACTTACGAAGCCGGCGAAAGCGTGTAACTCAAGACGTGACTGAGTCCTGAGTTGTTTAGTTTACTTAAAACCACCGCATGTAGACGACACAATAAATAAACAATTATTATATTATTCGGTTTGACATTGACTACTTTGATTTTGATAAACAAACTGTGTATCGCATCGCCGTCAAAAAGGGCTCAATAATGTCGTGAAGTCATTAACCTTTTCATTATTGCATCGCTGACGTAATTTTTTGTCGTCCATACAGGTCATTAGCCTCGTGGAATTATTGCAAAAAATCCAAGGCGATACATTACTTGTTTTATAATCAAAAGTTCCGTTACGAAGAGTTTGGGATCGTCTGACGGGCACCAGCTTCCTCAGATTCCTTAGTTTCCAAATGTAAATAATTTTTATGTGGATGACGTGATAGATGCGTCCGTGATTTTGTTTGCGTCAAATTCTAAAATTTCCGCATTGCTAGTACTGTTTATGCCAGATTTAGATATATTTCATTTTACAATTCTTCTTTTAAGTCTTAGTTTCCCTTATCTTATGCCAAGAACTTACATGTGTCTAGATTAATTCTGGCTCAAAAGGTTGCAACTGCTCCGACAAACCATGTGGGGCAATTTTGTAGGTTGTTGGTAGTCGTAGATAGATTTACATAAATTGAATTTGCGATACATAAAGCAAGATCGGTGTTTGATCAGGCATTTGCTGACAAGACAGGGTAGCACATTGCTTGACAGAAATGGCTGCTCGGGATCCAAACGCAGTTGCATGGTTAGTAACTGATTTGATTGAACCTGATTTCATTTATTGCTTATTTGCATAAAATACTTATTATAGCTTTTCCTTCAGATTTGAGAAATCACTATGATTGATAGACGTCCATATTCTTAAACGTCTAAACATTCGTGATAATACTAGAGGAATTCTCTGACGGAACTGTGAATTCATTTTGCACTCTTTTACCATTGTTTGGTTTACATTCATTAAATTACTGTAAACATTTTATATTTCAAAAATACAGTGAATCTAATAATTTATTTTTGTGATAGTTTAGTGAAATAGTTTAATTTTTTTTCTCTACACAGGTTGTGTGGATGAGAAACTACCTGACTTGCGTCATATGACTGTGGTTAAGTTTAGTGTAGGTTATAAAAAACATAATTACGTAGAAAACTCTTCATACTTTTCTGGTTCAAAGTCACCGTAATGCAAAAAGTATTTCGTCGGTCGTTTTAGCGTAATTACGTAGTAAACACTGGATGCTAACCGTTCATGCTCCGAAGATTTTGCAAACGTTTGTTCTATAATGAACTAATACTAATTACAAAATTGACGTGATCGTAATTTCTACATTACTTTAACATTTAGGTATACATACAAGAAGACGGTCGTTATATTTAAGCTGAATGTTTTTTGTTCAGCAACAGTATTTCTATTTACCATTGTTTTGTTTAATTAGTATATATTTTGGTTCGGTTTGTTTGTTTTTATTATGATTTGAAAATAAGACCAAAAACTAGTTTACGCCCCACTTGTTGTAAACATGTGTAGTAATTTCAAAATATTGTGTTATAAGTTTAGAGAAGGAATTTAGAATTATTCATACAAATATACGAGGTGTGCTTACCCTATTTTGTGTTTATCGTTCTAATATTGTGAATGCGAAAACTTTGATGTATTAAGATGTTTGTTACTCAATCACGTAACGGCTCAAGAGTTACATTCCAGGTAGAAAAGTAGGTTGCATCTCAGTAAACAAATCTTGTAAAATAATATACTTTAGACCTGAGAAAAACAGCATTATTATTGAGATGAAAAAATGGGTTTCACTTAAATATATTAAATATAAGAAGTTTTATTTGTTAGGTTGGAGTTACTTGCATCTTGGAGAACAATTGGTGAAATTTCACTACTACTCACTACAAGTTGTAAACTAGGTCTTTCTTTTTAAACTCCACATTGTTTGCTATAATCATAGTAATAGTAAATAAACATTATACAATAAGTATATTTAGCCAACAGGTACAAGTAGTTACATTCGTTAATAGTAAACAAATGTCATGATGCACAAACCGGTCGCGATGAGCTAAGCGTTGAGATTCATCTCTGACGCAACTCGGGTGACGGCTGATACGCCAGATATTGCCAAAGTCGGCCTTAGAATGGATTGTCAATAATCATTTTACAAGTTGTTTTGATTCCCGATGAATGTTATTGAGGTTTTCAGTAATACAATATGTTTTTGGAAAGTTTTGGCTATTGTGGTCGAAATGCCCGCAATTTGGTTGTTAGCGGTGTTAGCGTATAACTGTAAACCTCGGTCTAATTATTTAAAGTATTCAAGGACGAACTGTTATTTATTTGGTAGTTTTAGTTAGGTCATTTATAGCATCTTTTATGTATAGTTGGTAAACGGTTACACAAAGAAGACTTTAATTACAAAGTAGTGAATAAAAATTGATCCTACGTCAATACGTTAACATATTAGGGATTTTGTAACATTATTTATTACAAGATCATCAGGTAGAGCAATGTAATTGCTATTAATGCCTTCCTGATCATTGATCAGCTTCATACCAGACATTGATAAGGCAACTTTTGAATGACGACATTAGAATACATTTGTAGCGGAATCCTCCTGGACCATTACATGACCTTATCTCCATAAACAGCTCAATGAAAGGCAAGCCTTGTAGGTGTAGTGGCTTATCATATGAAATCGGATGCAGTCTCTGTTGCTGTACTGTGCATAATATATGCGCCGAACATTTTGGGGGATTCCCTTGTCGCTTTTCAGGCGTAACGGATATTACTGTCATAATTGTTTGTGCTAAATTAAACAAGACAAGTGATGTCTTATAGCGAAACAATGACGATATCTATTTGGAACAGACCAAATTAGTTAATTAAGTCCAAGATTTCTGCGTAAGGTATTTCAAAGATAAGTGTTTTTATTTTGATGATTTCCTCTTTGAGGGAATAATTCGCAATTTGTATCTGTTAATGTTTATTTTTTCGTGAATATACACGATATCAATTTGGATGAAGAAGTTATGAAAATTGCTACCGTTTCCTTGAAATTAATACAGGTGTACGCAGTACCAGTTTAGAAAAACATGAAGAAGGAAATAGGCGATCCAGTTCTGGATTATAACCACATATGTCCATTAGATACCTCACGCCATCAAACGTGTGTCTTTTCCATGTAAAAACGTCATTAATTAC
Source organism: Abrostola tripartita (assembly GCA_905340225.1). NCBI lineage: Eukaryota > Metazoa > Arthropoda > Insecta > Lepidoptera > Noctuidae > Abrostola > Abrostola tripartita. The sequence goes on from HG996512.1 coordinate 7,966,816, forward strand.
GACTCTCGCCTCTCCAATTATGTTAGTTAAAACCTGCATAACCCAGCTCGCTTGCAAATTTTAATAATGTGTCTGTTAAGGTCAAGTTAATTGACACACATACCACGGACCGTCCGAAAGCGATGCGTTTGTCTTTTAACATGTTTTTTGTCGATTCGGGTCGATGCTTTCCGAAATTATAGGGGGAGCGAGTAGGTTGCGTTTTATTAATGGGCTCCACTACCTGCCAATTTGCGTTCTTGTTTCCAAAAATGATCTCGAGTTTGGTGTCTGGTATTATTGTTTGGTGGCCTTTTTACGTTTTGTCTAGCCTAACAACTAAACAAGCTACATTACAGGCTTATCATGCATATGTTGGTTCAGTGTTACGCTATGGTATATTGGTATGGGGCAACTCGGTGCATATCGAAAACGTACTAATTGCTCAGAAACGATGTATACGTGCTATATGTAATGTGGACCCACTTACATCATGCAAACCATTATTTAAGAAACTTAAGATTTTAACAGTAACTTGTATTTATATTGAAGAAATCTGTAATTTTACAAAGTCTCATTCAGAGCTATTTGAAAAAGTGGGAGATAACTGTAATTTAAAAACTAGATATCCAACCAAATTAAGTCTTCCCAGAATGAGAACTGAGCTATACAAACGAAGCTGTTTTCCTATGTGTATCCAAATTCATAATAAACTTCCTGTCCAACTTCGAGAGTTACCATTTACTCGGTTCAAGAGGGCACTACGTGGATGGCTAATAGATAATCCTTTCTACTCTATAAAAGAATTTTTACAGTATAAGTTTCCGAAATAATCTTATTATGTATAGTATATGTGCTACTCGAAATGTAACATTTGCATGTCATTATCTTATGACAGAATACCGAACCAATAGGTTCGGTATTTGGTAACCTTTTGTAACACCTTTTATGTAACTGTATTCAATTGCAAATAAATCCTTTGACTTTGACTTTGTCCTTTGCTGCTTTTTAATCCTCTATTTAGAAGTAATATTATACAACGATGGGTACTTAATTATTTTGAAAATCCACTTGATGGTCATTTTAGTAATACTTCTAGGTGTTATCAAGGCTTAATTCTGTCAAATGTTCCGATGTTGTCCGATCTGCTCCTTTTAGATCTACACTATTTTTAATTCATGAAAAATTCGTGTCCGGTAAAAATGTATAGAAACAAAGATGTATTGTTGTTACAAGATGCTCTATTTAAAACTAATGTAACTACTTAAATGTTTAAGTGTAAGTGGTGCAATGTAAAATGTTTGTATTACGTTCTCTAAGAGAGGTGTTAAATGATTGATCCTAAGTATTTGCGAAGGTTAATTCGATTTTAGATTTTATTTCTAACAGCTATTTTTTATCATTCTACAACTATATTCTAATTGATTTCGTTTTTGTTAATTGAATAATCTTTGTAACTGGTCTGTTTTAGTCTTTGGTCAGATGAGTTTTAAAGTATCCAAGCACGAATATTTACGAAAGCAAACTGCGAATATAGATTTCAATCACGTCATTGCTACACGCTTCTTACAATAAACACTCAATACTTTATTTACATGACATTAGAAAGGGTAAACAATAGGGAGAATGGATGAGATTGCGTCAGATGCATATTCCGTAGTAGGCAGAGAAAAAGTTCTGGAGGTTACTATCATAACATCTACATAAAAGCCGTCAAATGACCGGTTCTTGTATGTCCATTTAAAAAATACACAAACTTTTAATTTATATAAACTGCTGTCCTGTGTCCTAAGTAGCCTCTGTTTTTTCTTACCCGGGCCGAAATTTCGATTTTCTCTTCTCTTTGCTAACATCTTTTATGATGACATATTTTTAAAGTGTGCCGTCTATTAATTCTATTATTAAGTTATGGAATATAATGAAGATAAAGCATTAAATATTTATTACAATTCTTAAGACTGTAATATTTATTTAGTAAGTAATTCTTAAGCATTGATTTAACGTATACAATAACATTCTGTAAGTCACCAAGATACTGATATACCAATATTTGGCGTGTCTGTATCGCTAGGAGTCATGTATATTTATACCGTATTTGGCACAAAGATTGCAATACCAGGTACTCACTGACAAGTTGATAGTCCGCCTACGTGCACCATTAATTAACCAGTTCCCTTCGGTTCGCTACAATCACTTGCACTAATCTACGTACTTTATACTGTTGGTTTTCTTTTCATATTACATTTATGAGTTAAAATAGTTTTATATTTAAGTGTGAAACTGTGATCCTATTTCTATTATGCATAAACAACATAGAGGACTCTAAATTGACATGCAAAAGTGACACAAAATGTCATATAATCATAGAGGACTATTTTGTTTCATTAATTATACTCTAATAAAACTGGTATTGGAATAAGAACTTACGTTGGTTTTTCATCACTGGTAATATAGGTATTATAGTTGTGTAACTATTCTTCTTTGTTGTAATTCAGACTGTCTATTAACTTAATTACTTCTGCATCAAACAAATAATTACCACCGTATGTGTAGTTAACTTGCAGAAAATTGATATTTACTTAGACGACACACTAGCATTTACTTTTTAAACTTTATACTCTCACTTATCGGTACTAAATGTAACTAAATACAGTATGTAAACAATGGTTCAGACACTATTTCGCATCAGTGTCGTCCGTTACAACATTCAGGCACAAGGTCATCGTACAGACGTAGCTATTTATCAAGACTGCTCTCGTTAGCTGGCGGGATTAACTTAAATCATTTCTAAGATTAATGGTATTAGCGGTTGAAAAGTTAATTATTGACGGCTTACCGCGTGGCTTTAGATTTACTTTGTTAGTGTCGGTTGCTGATTTGTATTTCCTGACTTGCTTTTGTATTGATGACATCATCATCTTTTATATTACACACTTTATTTTTAGATTGAAAATTAAGTATTGAATTTTCTATTTAAAGTCCGTTTAAAGTACAAATATCCTACGTCTATAATTATTAGGCAATTAGGTTATTAAGATTGTATCAATCCACAAAATGTTGGCAAAAATAAAAATTGCAAACCTGCGCGCAATCTATTTAGAATCAGCCTAAATCTGAGTTCCTACATAAATTCTCAGCTTTGCCCTAAATTTATTTTCACTCTAATGTTATTTTGGTTTTTGCGACTTCAAACAGACGTCTGCCTATGTTATTATATTATGTTCTATATATTTAAAACCACATTTAAATGAAAATACCTGAATGTTTGTAGGTCATATGGCTTAGTGGCTTGACGTCTGTGGCTATACAAAGAATGGTATCTCATGTTTTGTCATATTCTTTAATGTTATTTTATGATTACTTTTTTGTGGGTTTACTTAATCCCATTCTAGCTATCCAAGCATTAGGATGCTAAAGATAATTTGACTCTTAATTGATATTATCTTAATTTGAACCCCTACTAAAGAATAGAAAACTTTATATATTTTATATCTCCTTATCTCCACGTGGTTGGAAAATTAGATATATAGATTTAGTCTTCTCTTTGTTAGTTAATAATTCTATTCTTAACCAAGTCAGAACTAACACAAAGACCAAGAAAACACTAAGATAAAAGCCAGGGATGATTGGCAATAGCAATCAAGAATTATCAACTAGTAATGAAGATAAATGAATGACCGAGTTCCCGACGATGCTTCCACACCATAAAGTATTGGCGCCGAAATTCTATCGCCGAGTAATTTATTTGAGAAAATTCTACTCTTTTTGTGTGGCATTCGAAAATAACTATAATGGTATCCGTATATTTAGACGGGAAAATTTGGGTAAAACGAAAATAGAATTTAAATTTAACGGTATGTAATATTTAAACTAAGTATTCAAATTGTAAGCCGGAATGTGACGGGACACAGTTGTAATGATTTTAAATACTATTTGACATTGTAGCCTACAAATTGTGTCATCTGCGTGTATTAGATCAAAGGTTTGATACAACAATGTAAAGAGGCTGGGTATTTTTATTCGTGCACCACTATCACGTAGTTAAATAACAATTTGTTTTTATGCTACATTTTAAACAGCTGGTAATAAATCGTGATCTGTCTCTGCACTACCCAAAGGTTTGACTGGTAGAAAATGCCTTAGGCATTAAGTCCGCCTTGTACACCTCTTGTATAAAGAATAAATAAATAATAAAGAGAACTTGAATATTTCAGCTTCTTTGCAGTATTTGGTTATCAGAAATTTAGTCAAGTGGTCAAAATACTGTTTATTTTATGATTATAGTATAGACATAGGCATCTTCCAATTTGTGTTGTATTCGTATTATAGTATTAATATGTATATAAGCCCTTTAAATCGACAAACAATGGCTAGAATGCACAAACTGTATATATAGCACCGAACCTAAATCGCAATATGACTAGGTCAAAAGCACGGGTAGGTCGATGACACCAAAAGGATTGCGGGCAATTACACTGGGGTCGCGTGGAGGGCATACCGTTGCCCCATGCCATTGGAACTTGTGTCTACATAATGATATGGGTTCTGATAAGTTTCTCGTGCCTGAATTATGCTGTCATCTTTCACAATAAAATGCGAACTATTCTATTCTTAGAAAAAAGTCAATCAATGTATCCTAAAAAGCAAGCTTCTCAGAAAACGACTGTCGAATGCTTAAGACAGACATGGGCGCTATAAAAGAGAAACACAACAATTACTTTAGCGTTATGATTATTGGAACAGGTTACGAGTTCCGCAAATCTTAAATCTGTTTTGGTTCTTATCCAATTTCAAGATTTTATTACTACTATCTTTGTACGGGTTCCAGGTACTTCGCTGCGTCGAAACAGCGTTTTTTTTTATTAAATATTATTAAATTGCTGCATGTGTAAAGTTAGCACCTGTCGCGATTTTAATCCACAAATTCTGCCTAGTTTTAGATAATTAATTACCAGCTAAAATTCATTCACTATGTAAATCGATGATCTCAATTTCGTCCCCAAATAATTTAATAGCCTGAATTCTCACTTTTATTATCGTCTTTACGAGCTTCTTGAAGATAAAACACAGTTAATTTTGCTATTATTCTAACAGGCTGGCGATTTGAATTATTCAACAAGTTTCTAATATTCTGATCTTAAGTTATTGAAACACTATCGTAAGTAACCCAGATTCGTTGTAACTTGCGCTAAGTATTTCTACGTCACTCGGTTTAGGAGTGTCTGGCTAGATAAGGAGCGGATTAGTTAGTGAATGGAGTGCTCATATGCATATATCCATAACTGTATCATGCGTGGGTCAGTATTCCTGGGGTCTTACATAAATCTTTGGCAAAGGTCATATATCTTTTAACTGATTCTTCAAAATTGAGGTCTACTATGTCAGACCTTGCCAATATGCAGAAGAATTATGTATCGACATTTATGAAAATCGAATGTCGCGTATGGTGATTGTTACAACAGAAAACCTTAAATATAATCGGTTAAGAAATTTACGCAAAAGCTAAAGATTTTACCAATGCTTATCCCCTTCCTCACTAGTTTGATTCCTCTACACTAGTTATTTATTTATTTAAGAAATACACCAACAGTATATATAGAGACATCTCGATTAACAAAATATTTAGTACAAGTTCTTATATACATACAATTTAAAGGTGTACATGACATTCGACTGAGAATAGTATTATATGTTAATAATTAGACATTAGTATACACTAGTTGAAGGTACATACATCTTCAAGCATTGTAAAATAAAAAATTATAAGAGAGAGTTTACATTTTTATTTATCTACATCATAATCTAAATATCCGTTGAGTTCAACGATAGCAATTATTAATTGTTGTATTTGTCTACGTCGATGACATAATTGTCTTACTAATTTGGTGCTGTCCGTCTGACTGAATGTCTGTGATACCCTGGCGATAATGCGTCGACGAAAAAAATACGGACCGTTTTAATGTCCTCGCCTCATTAGTATGTGCGAAGCGTTTAATTTGTTTGACCTATTTAGTATTGTGGACCTTTTGCAACTATGCGCGTAGAGTTATCGCATACCGACTTGTTATTTAAGAGTAAGAAACTAACATTATATTTTATTGGTTTGTTGTAGTAAACGAACCGGTTATTGGTTAGCGGATTAGATATACCGTTTAATCTGATGATGAAAGAATTTTTTGGCGTCGAAAAACTGGTTCGGCACTATTTTGCGGTAGTACATATTTTATTGTGTAGCTGTTGTTAAGAAAGTATAATTTCTAGTCGGTTTTCTAGCATCGTGTTTAAATCTAAGTGGTGTTCTTATATCATCAATACTGACACTGAAAAGGCCATTGCTGTTATTTTCTGTAGAAAAATGTTCTATAATTGTCATGTTGAGTAGAAATGAGTAAATAAGGAAAAGCTTATCTTTTTACGTAATATTATACCTGGTTGCTTTCTATGACACTTACAGGAAGAGATTGGGTTCCCCGTTTTATGACTGGGACTGGTTTTCATAAGTTACAAAATGTAAGAACATTTTTAGTCTACTTACCGAATCGTCAAACCTATAATGACTAACATCATAACTAATAAACATACGCTCAGTTAATTTGAGTTTGCAGACAGACCTTGACAGAAGCAACGGTAACGCTCGGGTGAAGAAGAAGAATTGCTGCACTGTAGTATTGCAATAGTCTGAACGTTATGACGACTGTACGTGTTATATTCAAGCACGTGTCTAATGGACCGTGCAGATCATAGTTGACGACGTAATGCCACTCCGACCCCTACCTACGATCATTAAAACAATTATCCGACTAACTAGAAACGCAGTAAACTCGGCGTAAATAAACATTTTGTTTGGCTATCCTCGCGGAGGTTACAATGATAACATCGCTTAGTTTGTATGGTTACGTCAAATTTTTAACGTGTTGGCAGTATGGCCTTGCTGTCAAACGCCACATATGCGACAAAAAAAGTATATTTATAAAAAGTATTTGCTCGTTGGATGTCATTCTAGTGGTATGAGTCACCGCTGCCGGACGTCTCCGCTGTCGCTTCTCACATGGATGACTTTGACGGGTTATCGGCGGCCGTGATAACGATTTGTTTTTATTTCTCACAGCTTTGTAACGCCGACTGTTGTTAATTGAATGACAAAACAGATAAGTCAATGATGATACGTTAATTGCCCGGTCAAGATGGGAAATGAAAACATGCGATATCACATGAAATATAGATATAAATACGTTACACTCATGCTAACTTTTATCTTATCTATAAAAATATTGAACCTATTATGTCAGCTATTTGGTAATGGCGTTAGTCATATTTTTTTTATAAAATAGCAGTTGTATGGGTTTTATACTTGTAATGGTATGCCATAGCAGGGATGTCTGGGATGGCTTGCTGTATGATATCATACAAGATGGGATACTGAGAAGCCAGAAGGCAAAAATGTAAATTGATATGCGTCATTGAGTTAATTTTATTTTACATAAACATTGAGCCCTTAGTTATGTTGCGTTCTGTCAGGGCTGTTACTTATTGTTACTAAGAATGTATGAAAGCTGTTATTACCTCCTTGATGATGTTGTTATTTTACCCAAAATGTAATATTTCATTCAGAACTTGTAATTCTGTGTATTATATGGTAATGTGTTGAGACACGCAAGAATAGTCTTCCTTTGAATGTCATTAATAAAGGCGACTACTGAATTGTCTACTTGTCACATGCAGAGTTCATGTCATTTGGTTTAATGTGGATATTTGTAATCTCGACCTTGTTCTAATAGTATCTGACTAACCCTTTACATTTTATATTTAACTAAAGGTAAATCTTAAGCAAAATCATACGCTGCCTAGACCATTTAGAGTTTTCACTTAGTATTTATAATACAGCACGATTTTATAATGATGAAGAAAGCAGCAATAGCTTATAATCACTGGTCGAAAGAAAAGAAAGCGAAGTTTTGTACTTGGAATGCTGCCTAAATTAACCAGTATATGAAAGGCCTACGTATGTTTATGTTCTCATAAAAGCTTACGCTTAAACAAAACATCTGGGTTCCATTCAAAAATACAGCATGTAACACATCGAGCAAGTTTCCGAAAATAATGCTAGCAATTTTTTTGATAGATTTGGCTTGTTTTTACAAAATTCAAGTTTGTTTTCTTATGCTCCATGTTGGCTCAACAGAGTCTCATGTGGGAGAGTTCTAAAAAATTCTGCGCGAATTCGTCGTTGTCTGTAAGCCATAAAGTCTTCAAAATTTGTTTACAATTGTACTTAAAAATTCATGGCGTCAACCCTGTAGCAATCCGTGGGAACGTGATGTTCGCGATGTTATATTGTTCTAGTTTTAGAGTGCATTTCTCGTGACTCACAGTCAGGGTGTGTGGAGCGACATGATTCGGAATTCGGTTTGGATAACATGACGACATCGCTTTGATTCTATTACGTACGTGCTGCTGAACTGTAGCTTGTTAAACCTTCTAAAATGTGAATGGAAATCCCAGAACAGCATCTCGATTTTTTTTATCGGTTAATTTTTTTAATAGAACTATTGTGAGACTAAAATCTAGACGTTGAACTTTCGGTCAGACGCTAGAAGGAAGTTATTTATGTTATAACTTATAAAGTTTAAAGGCTGGAGTAAGCTGGAGACAAGAGAATATTGATAATGAGCCTTGGGAACGAAAAGCGGCAAGTTATAACTTAGGCGTTATACAGGTCAATTGGTGTGAAGAAGTGAAGTGCTTTAATAAATGAACCAGAATTATCCTGTGCAGTACTGCAGCCCAAAAGCTTGACTACCGCAATGCGACAGACAGTCCTGACATCGACCTAACACTTGTTTGTGTGTACTAGGTATTCCAAAGGCTTGCTGAAAACTTTCAGCCATTTGTTTGCCAAGTGCTACTTTGCAGACAGAGTTTGTTATGAGAAAATAAATTGTTATTTAGTAGTTTATGTTGCGGAAAACTTATGTACAAATGTTTGGAAAACTTCAAAGTCAGACCCTACCGAAAGTTCCCCTTACTTTCGGTAGGGTCATTGCTTTTTACAGCAAATATCCTTTCGGATGAAGCTCGACAATTTAGATTCGATACACGAACAAAACCGAGCAATTAAAGCATTTCTGGGACATTAATTATGCGCCGGCTAATCCATTTACCTGACTACCGAAACTAGCGAATTACGCCATTGATGAAAGTACGAGATTATTATAACATCATCTACATAATGTAATGGCGTGCGGACCCACTTTCGAGTAAAAGTGCTGAACGAAAAACTAATTCGTAGTTATTATTCTTGCTGTGGTGCTACAGTTTTCTTTATTTGAATGTTTTTGCTGTTCATGTATGCGTTTGCGCAAGTGTGTCGTAAATAGGTCATGGCTTTTAAGTTAATTTTGTGTTTAATGAACATACTGATGGTTTGGAAACCTACAACAGTGTCAAGTTCAAGGCTCTCTCTGGTAAAATTGTCTTAAGACCGATTTCATATTGTTGACGAAATTCGACCTTGTTTGTTAATTAAATATTTTTATTAATTAGATATTTTGTCAAGGATTTTTATACAGTTTTCTAGCCCTTGAAAACCTTACAATAATTACCAATTATTAATACACAAACTGAGTATTTGATTTTAATGCACAAACATATGACGTGAAAACAGCTCGTAACTTGGTAATACTAATTGGTTTAGCTTGATGGTAATTTGGTAATTGATGGGAAATCAAGCAAAAGTATCTTGAAAACCTCGTTTTGAGTCTGTTAGTCATAGTTGGTAAAGCAGTTTTTAACAAACAGAAACTTACTGTCAGTTCTCAGCTTAGCTAAGACTCAATGTCAATCTTATTCAAGTAGAGTTTGTCTGAGCTCAACACTTTCTTATGCAACATTGTGTGAGAATGAGTGAATATGCTCTATATCAGATCATACACGTTACCTACACCAAATCGTAGTACGAATGATACAAAGTTTCCACCGGCGTCGGTCTCCGGCCAGCTGGACGGCGGAGCGGGTGGCAGATTAAATCTTTATTTAACGCCGGCGTCGACTTGTCTGCGACAACGCTGGCGTGTTGCGCACAGACGTGGATGTTTTCATGGTTTGTTCACGTTTCATTAATGATAAGTATTTTGATAATATGTTTAAAGCGCTGCCCTCAAAAAAAATTCGGAAGATTTACACATTCGATCCTTTATTTCTTTTTGGAACCCAAAATAATACACAGAATTTTGTATTTGATCAGATTGGAGGGTTCAATTCCCGCGCAAGACCAAATATTATGAGGTTTTATACGTAAATAGCTACCTTTTCTGATTCAGCCCGGCCATATAATGTTGAAGTTATAAAATATTATACAAAAACAATTGGGACGAAGTATTTATAATAATAAAGATCCATGTTACCATAATCATCCTATAATTTAATATTAGTAGCCGTTTTAACTGGTGCATTCAGATAAGATACGATAGTGGGAATTCGATCGATAAGTGACAAAACCGCTTCATTAGTTTATCGAAAACCATTATGGGATCGAAAGTGTGGCGGGCTAGAGAGACAATCGGTTCGATCCATGGAGAGTAGAGAGAACTTCTATTTTAAGATATTTAATAGTACATTAAGACTTGCACCATTTGAAGATCTACTACAGTATGCCTTTATTTACGCCTTTGAGTATAACATATCAGTTATAATTGTTCTGCAAGTATCAATAACAGCATCCTTAGAATATGTGACAGTCACATACCACATTATATTATTTGACACTATTCTTACAATTACTCTCTCGGGTCTTATATTGTCGCTTTTCTGAGACGCGCGGAGGTATAGGCTGGCTCTTAACCGGCTACTACAGCTCCGGTGTGTACTTCATCTATGACCTACAAGGCTACTAGATTTATCGGGATTCCAGCCCAAGATTCGGCTTAGGAAAAGAGAGGTGTTGTGTGTCAGTTTATTAATCATGGCGGTACAATTACTCACTTTGGAATAATTTTGATAAGATTGTGACTCACCTCATGATGAGTATACTTACCTACAAGAACCATCACCTATTTTTCTAAAGATTTACTATAACAGCTTAGGTACCGGATTACATAGAAGCGTGTTTAGATTTTATAAGTAAAACCAAAATATATAAACAAAAGCTAAAACGAGAAAAAGCTTTCACCAACAATACTGCTACACATGCACTAGAAATAGGTACCTAACGTAATATACACCAGGAATCCTTTTATCAAATGCTTTTAAAAGATCAATACATTCTTTGAACATTTCTCGAGAGGATATGGGGAAAAGGAACGCAATTATTATCTTTCAATGGCTCGTTCTCTCACTCTTAATAATGTTTATTAATTCGCGCTGGCTGCGGGTAGTATTGATTCCGTACTATCTGGACCATGTGAATTGTTCAAGTATTTCTCTTAGAATATTGTGAGATGAGGATGTTTGTTTGTTTAGCGTTTAGTTGGTATGCACGTTGAATGGAAGTGTTATTAGCTCGGTGTCAATAGTTATATGAAGTAGTAAGGTTATGATGGTTACCGCGCTATTTTATCTTTTTTCTTCGACTATTCACTGTTGTTGCTGCCGAGTTAAACAAAAGGCAGTTAGATTGATTTAGGTATTTTCAGCAGTCGAGATACTTAATTGCCTGTCAGTTTGCATCAGCTAGTAAAATAATTGCTAGTTTAAAGCCTCAAAGGTATTGCACTGTAGACTTCAATTCCATATAAATTCGTATAGTCTATAGTTATAAAGCTGTACATGCTCGTTCAGTTTTACTATTCTTGTATTGTTCACTCCAAACGTTTAGTAAGTTTTGTTTCACCTTTGTTAGTTACAAAAGGCGACTCGATAATTAATTGCTCTCTATCTTATCTTCAAAACAATTGCTTTTTCGTTAAACTGCTTATCCCGGTCAAGGTTGATGGTAATGGTTGCTAAACACCACTTTTGTATTTTAGTATTTAACCACTCCACACACACCGTCTCCTACTTTTGTTACTGGATTAGCTTACCCGTTTCCCTTTGTCCAGTCAAGTATTTGTTACACAGACAGCGCAGCGGTTTGTGGGCGTGGCGAGGCGAAAGCGAGTTTTTGGACGTGCTAGCACGCGCGGCATTCGCTTTTCTGTATCACAGGGTGAATACGAATCGGATCGCCACACCTATGCTGTATGTGTGGCAAGGTCTTTATACATAATAAACTGCACTGTATATTGTGACGTTTCATATTCCCACATGCGTTAATTTACAGCTGTCGCTTATGAAAAGTTTATGATTTTCTTCAGGATCAGTGGTTGCCAACTCCCATTGTGACTGAAGAGCGAAAATGTGCTGCTGCTTGCACGGCTATAATGTATTTGTTTGACTTGTTAATTAGTCAAGGGAATAGAAAAAGAGCATATCCCTACTAGTATGAAACGTACTATGCACTCAATTATTTTTACTCAGTAAAATTCTTTGTGGAATGTAAAGGGTGGTGAATATTAATTTTATTACTAAAACGTGCCTGTAGTAACTGCGACATCGATTCAAAATTAAAGTGATCTATTTTAAACCCCGTCAATTACCATGTTATAATATTTCTTAAGTCAGTCTCCAGCGTATTTTGGCAGTGTTCGCGCCTGTCGTAGTGACAGTGCATGACGCGTGTGCGCTGCCAAAATGCGCGGTTTCCTAGAATTATCGGCGCTTACGCAGCGTCGTGGTCAATTTGTAGGCGTTAATTAATGTTTTGTTACGTTAATTTTGTTATGAAAGACTTTAAAATAATAATAGTTTTAGCGTCCATGTGGTGATGTTAGTGTTCTGTGATTTTAATTCAGTAAATACGATGATGATGAATTTGTAGGAACATTTAAACATGTTTTATAAAATGAAAACAATGTACCAACTATTGATTTAGCTATTTAATTTCTTGGTATTACAATTGATAAAAATTTAAACTGGAAAGCGCATACGGAACAATTAAATAAGAGGATCAGTTCGTCAGCTTACGCGCTGTATAAACTCGCACCAATTTTAAACAATGATGCCCTACTAACGGCATATCACGGTATTGTTGATTCTGTCCTTAGATTTGGAATAATTTTCTGGGGAAATTCCACAAATAAAGAAATTGTTTTTAAATCCCAAAAAAAATGCATCCGAGCTATGTTCGGTTTACAAACAACTGACAGCTGTAAAACCTATTTCATAACACATAAAATTTTAAGTCTGCCCTCCCTATTTATCTACGAAGTAGCTTGTTTTGTTAAAAGTAATCCAAATATATTCAATAAATTATCAGATATTACAGTACGCAATAGACGCGACAACAATAGATTATGTATAGTAAGATCTAACACAGCATTGATGCATAACAGTATTTTTTGTTTGGCACCAGTTGTATTTAACAAAATCCCCAAAGATATTAAAGAGTTCCCCATTTTAAAATTTAAAATCCAACTTAAAAGATTTCTTATAGCCAAGTGTTACTACAGCTTATCAGAATTTTTGAATGACCATTTTTAAAAAAAATAATAAAAAATATATTGAAAAACTAATTATGTGTATGAGTGAACGAAAAATGTAATGTTGAATTAAAATTAAAATACTTTGTAGATAGGTACTACATATTATGTATCTTTTTAATAAGTTTGTTTATTTGTTAGTAAATTTTATTTTTTAAATTGAGGTGCTGTGCACCACCTATAATTTTTGTACGCCATTGATGGCAAAACATGTAGATACCAGATTTTACTGCATAACACCAATAACACCATGTACTTGTACATTTACTCATGTTTTCACAAAATAAAACATCTTTATCTTTATCTTTATCTTATCTTTATTCATTATTTGAATAGGCAATGAGGTCTTTTCTTATGTAATATAAGTAAGTTAGCTGAATTAGGTAATGTAACATGCACTATCGCCCTGACTCAACGCGTATTTATCATACGACCTAGAATCTGGTTACGCTGTATCTGTTTATCGTCCAACCCTTTCCATATAATAAAGAACTCTTTAAATAGAATCAAGGGTAGAGATTTTCATAGTCAACTTACTCCGTAATATCATGTGACCCGTGTATTATATCCCCCTCTGACTGGCGTGTCTAAAATAAAAGTATTGCTGGAAACAGGTCAATAGTAGGCTATTATCCAGCGCCCCTGTTCATGCTCCGCTTCAGACTTAACTGCTGATGTGCAAGCAATTGTATTATCTTTGCAAACGTTTCACAGCATCTCTATTCGCGCATGTGTGTATCACACTAGGGGTGCCCGCTTTGTTTATTCCTACGTCACATTCATATCTATTTTGTATATACGTACACGTTTACATAAGCCATGTATTTTATGACGTCCCGTTTGGCAAAGTTGGTGAGTAGGTTCTTTTTTAAGTCTTTTGTGCATGTGATATGTCCATAAAACGCACCCACGCGCATGATAAGAAATATCTAGTTTCTGACAACTTTTTCATACGTACAATCACGTTTCAGTCCCAAAAGAAGTAGGCATTGTGTTTCCTACATTCTGAGTTTAGTTATCCACACCCACGCCATCTAGTGTCTATTTATAATCATTAGATATAGAACTTTTAAACAAAAATTACTGTTAAAACTATGTTATTGAATAAATAATGTGTTTTTTATCTTATCAATTGTTGGAATTAAGTTAGTTATAATGATGTGGTTAATTAATTATGCGGTCTTCAATGTCATAATATGCACAATGCACTTTTATAAGGTAGGTATTTCATTGATTTATAGTACAGAAAACAGTAATGTTGAAAATTACCTTATACCAAAAATATTTTGAAGCATTAGAAATAAATGAATACATAGGAAAACAAACCTGTATAAGGTTTTAGTTATTAGTCCACATGCTGGGTTGTAGTTGCACCTTAAAGCTTGCACCCGTTTAGGGAACATAGGCCCTTTCGTGTTAAAAGTTTGGGAGTAGCGTGATTCGGAAAACAAAGACTTAGGTATATTTATATCAAGCGATCTGCAGTGGAGGTGACGTAACTACCACATATGAATAATCGTGGTCTGCTTACATGGAATATCAACCTAAGTAATTCTTCGTTATACACACGCTACACATGTCAGACATCTTGATTTTAATAATTGAATCAGTATTTAGAGCCCATTCAAACAGATTCACTCGCCATTCAAGATTCCAGCATGCGCTTGTGTACGCACTCCGTAAAAACATCTCAATGAACTCCGAATTGTACTCGTAAACATGAATAAAACTTATGTTTATTATACTGACACCGTACACTGAATGTAATGCGCGATATTAAACAAAATTCAACCATACGTTAACGTTGATCTGGTTTATTTTCGGATGTTAGAAAAATCTCGGTATAGGATTAGGTTTCTTACGTTTCCTGTTTACGTAGACTGTTTCGTAGGTTTTTATGGTGAAGAAACATGTATTTCACGTTGGTTCCTTTGATATCAACGTTAATGTTGTTTTGTTTGGTCCCACCACCGTATACCACCATGTATCACGTGAGTATGATAGAACGCACGGTGCATGGTGGGGTGATATGTATGTTGATGATATGATGACTTAACTGCTTACGCCGATTTTTCGTTATTCATTACGTGTAAACAAATTATATATTTAAAACTTAACTAACATGTTGTGAATAGAAAAACGGTTAAATAATTTCTACAAAAGAAAAGAGTGAATTAGAATTTGAACAATTAGATTTGACGTTGCACAAGTGTCAGTAGTGGCATTACTACGCAAATCCCTTAGCAGGCAGTCTACGACGTAGATACCTATGGCACGTGCAGAAGTTGTTGACACCACCAAATCAGGACCTTATTAAATACCCAATATAATTTACTACAGTAGATATCTGTGTCAGGGAGTTGGTTGCTGAGTTGACACTATGGCACACTGTTAATTCAGCTGTATCTAGTTAGACAGGAAGTTGTACCCATCATGGTTGGGATAAAGTTAAGCTGTATTACCCCAAGTATAGACTAGAAAAGAGTATAACTCCCCAAGCAGATAGCAGATGCAGTAGTAGACACATATCTGTGCATTGGTAGTTTCGCCCGCATTTAAAGTAAAGACAAAACTCGGATTAACAAAATACTGTTTCTAGTGTCGTTAAAGAAAATCGTGTTGCAGGTGTAAACGCCCGTAAAAGACGATTTTCTTAGTAAGGCTTCAACGCATGTTTTGTGCATGGCAAATAATTTGTGACATGGTTTAACAAGGTATTATTTATAAGTAGGTAATAAGTCCTTTGGGGTAGTGACCCACAATAGAGATTTCATATTTGATAGGTATCGACATATTTTTATGGAGTTTTATTAAAACCGACTCAAGCGTTGATAGAGATACCTTTTTAAAGGTTTATAGCAGTAACTTATGTTACACGATACTTCCGAATACCACATTTTGTGAGTACACAATGTCTAACAGCTCCGGCAGGAGGAAATAGTGGGCTGTCTACCTATATGACGGGATGTTCCGTTTATACGGGATTTTATGGTATTGGATGACACCATCTGCTTTAGGGGTTATGGAACTGATTTTTCACTCATTGAGGCTGTTTTCGTACGTTGATATAAAATTATTAAAACTTTCTTCTTGCGGTACTGGCTTGTTTTCTTTTTAATAAACATGTCCATTGTTGGAATTCTGAATGATAAAAGATATTCCACTATAGATACTCGAGACATGAGACCTATCACAAACAAGGGACAGAATGATGTGTTGTGTATTGTATACATAGGTGTTGCAAATAATAAAACGTGTGTATTGTATTGTTTTAGGTGATGCTGGGCGGGGCGGGGTCGCCGGGGGGCGACGACTTGCTCACCGTCACCGTCGTCCGAGACGAGCACGGCTATGGAATGAAAGTGTCAGGTATGTTACCTTGTCACTTCTGCCCCCTTACCATGAACTCTTAAAACAGGGCAGTTCACGTTGTGGAAGCGAGACGCTGCATTACACTGCATATAGCGGCGTCTCGCTTCCACAAGGTAAACTGTCCTGTTTTAAGAGTTCATGGTAAGGGGGCTGAGTTCTGATGCCCTGGTACTTGGGAGTGGCTGAGATAGATGAGTGCAGACGATAACTCTTTCTGGCATTTTGTCTTGTAAATATATCTATTTTGTGTATTTAAATAATAGTCTTGTGGTCCTGTACCTGCCTAATTATATTATTATTAATCTAAAAATCTTCATTCGTTATCAGTATTATTCTTGCTAAGGATCTTCATCCATCCATCATTATTATTTACCTCTTTCTTTACCCTACTGGTAATACTGAAAATGAAAAACATCTTACGCATTATTTAATGGTAATAACTTTGATTCCATAACAATCCAACACAGCATCGAATAGATATCTAGATAATATTTAAAATGTAGATGACGCCGATGCGTCGTACGTCCGCTTCGTTTGCCTTATCGTTTGGCAAAGTAATTGTTTATTCACCCCTCGTAGAAGAAAAATCTGAGGAAAAGGGCTCTCTAATTAGATGTATAGTTGAACATTTCCAAATGCAATGCAAATGTATTCCATCATGCCACACATGGCGAGGAAAGGTGGCTAATCAATTGTCAGCGGTGAAAGCGTGGCTGTGGCGTATTGGAACAGCGCCCTTAGTAGTTAACCTATGGTATTCATGAATGGCTGGCTTTATGGCAATGTTTTGTTTATTGCTTCGTTTACCGACCTATATCACTTTTTCTTTGTTCTATATCGGTGTTCAGAAATATTCAAGTCTCTTAATTCTTAATTCTTTATTGCACACAATAAAATACATAATATTTTCATAAATTTTACTTAACAAATAGTCGCAAAACTCAGTCTTCATGCACAGTGATTCTATATGATGAACTAGCCGGTCATATTTGACAGTTTTTGACAAACAGTCTTAAAAACAAGTAACCTATCTCTATTTCATCTTCATAACTCGCAACTTGATCACTTCCAGGTGACAATCCCGTATACGTGCAATCTGTGAAGGAGCACGGTGCGGCGTGGCGAGCTGGTCTCCGCGCGGGAGACAGGATCCTGCGCGTGGACTCCGTGCCTGTGCACCACCACACGCATCAGCAGGTCGTGCATATGATTCGAGGTGGGTGCAACAGCTTCTATTTATTACATTTTTAAAGGACCACTGCTAAAGCTTTACCAAAAGCAGAAGGTCACTTCCAGACTAATTCCCTTCCAAATACCAGGACTTGGTGTCTCGATTCGTGTGCAATTCTTGTGAGGTTTTGGAAAGAATTTTAGTTTGCTGCGGGTTTCGCGCACTGATATTTGTGGACCCCAAAAATATAGGTTAAGTTGTGTCTCCAAATTCACTCAGAGTAATTTATTACCTTCATTTAAGATTTTGATTTTTTTTTAATGTTTTTACGTCAATTGGAAAAAGCATCTTGGTTTACGCTTATCCTGGAACGGTTCTTTAAACATCATTGTTTAAAGAGGATTCACTTTTCATAATTCACCTGCTTCTTTGTGATGGATACTTTAATAAGGATGGAATAATAACCCTTTTTTGATTTTGCTGTATTCAAGTCGTAACAAGATTGTATATCTAAATTGATAAAGGAAATTTGAAAAAAATATGGAATCGAGCACGTCTTGAACCTGCGACCTTCGCCGTACTGTGGCGCTGCTCTAACCAACTGAGCCATCGTGTCACTGCTCGCACCCATCGAATTTCAAGTTCCCTTTTAGTATTTACGTCTTAAGGGTGTCGTCACGGTAAGACTATAAATCTCAAGTATATGTTTATGCTTTCCA
This sequence comes from Abrostola tripartita, assembly GCA_905340225.1. Taxonomy (NCBI): domain Eukaryota; kingdom Metazoa; phylum Arthropoda; class Insecta; order Lepidoptera; family Noctuidae; genus Abrostola; species Abrostola tripartita. The sequence continues at coordinate 7,985,571 of HG996512.1, forward strand.
GCAAACCCAACGACAATCCTGACAGTTCAACAGAACGCGTCAAGACACAAAACACCCATCACAGCACCCGTACCTGTCAACGTAAGTTTATTATCTATCCTCCGTTAATAAATAATAAATACTTTGATAGGAATTGGATTACAATAAAATTGATTTACAGTACGGGAATTAACGCGAACATGTTTTGACGTGACACATATTTTGGCTTGACGTTTCGACTGCGGCCGGTGCAACCTAGTCGAAACATCAAGCCAAAATTGATAGATATGTATTCGCGTGAATTCCCGTGTCGTAAATTAATTTAATATTATCATGCAACGCAAAATGTAGTTTAAAGGTTTGTATTGAAGGATATGGTTATAGGCTTTTTTATATCGAGACACTCAAACGTCCATTATTTGGCCGACCAGCAAGCCCCTCCCCCGCCTGGCGCGCGCATTAAGTGCGTCGTAAGTAATATTATTAATGATATCGCATTCTTGGCATTCAAGTCCTTTATTACTCTTGGTGTAGAGAAAAAATTGGCCAGCTTGCAACAGTACAGAGTTTAATGCCCGCGATATTCCCGATGTAGAAGGAGCTTCGAAGAGGCTTTATGCAACTTTAAATGCCTTTCCAGTTATGTAACAGTATCTTTTTGAGTTAGCCGAGTCTTGCGAAAGATCAAGGTTGGAAACCTAATTGAGATATAGAAGTTTTGTTTCTATTAAATGACTCATTGGTATGCCGTAGGTATAGTTGGTAAGTCGGTAACCGTGACTGCTGAGCTAGAGGTTTTTTGGGCTAGGCGTTTTCCATTAGGTCATTCTCAGCAGCAGCACGGAGTCTGGATTTGTGCCTGGTGACTGGCAAAAGGCTCGCCACCTATAACTTAACTGGTGAAATGTGGGTGTGGTATATGTGCACCTCTGCATACCCCTTTAAGGAATACAGGCGTGATGTTATATGTACATATATGTTGGTCTTTCGGTTAATTGTAATTAAAACTTGAAAGTATAAGACAAAACATGTACCTATACAACATTTTATAACGTTTGTTAGTTAATGTTCGTCTCTTAGTCAAAATTACGATAAAATCTTGCGCAACCACAATTACCCAAGACGTCAGGAAACAATCAAAATACTAGCTAATTAAAAGTAAACACTAAAATAACTCAGTGCATTGCTTAGTTGACCTCGAGTGCGTTATCAGTCCGAGAAATGCAATCAGTAGGTATTGTGGGAGCGTAGCGTGAGCCGCACAAGGTCGCCGCTTGTGTAACATTACAACTCAGCTGATTCCTTGTATGTTTTTAGAAACGTCTGTTTATGTTGTATGTAGAGAACCTAGTGACGTCGACTGGATCAATACTACGTCTCTTAGAATACCGACGTATCCACAATATGGAAAGTGTTTTATGCTTCAAATTAATGCCGCGGAAATGTCTAGAACGCACCGGAATTTGTAGTTAAGGATGTTTATTAGTGACATTGATAATTCACATCACTATTTCCTTTATGTTCATTTATTAATTCATTTAGTTTTTTCTTAAATTGTATCAGAAATATAGTCTGCCAATGCAAGACATTTTGGTTAGCAGTTATTCTCGCGTAACATGGTAGGTCTTACCAATTAACGCATGCTGTGTTTCCTAATGAAGTAAAGTTGTTCCCACACTTTGAGAATAACCAAATCAGCGTTTTGCTTCCTATATGACGTAAAATATTCACACTGATAATACGCATTTCTATGGTTCTATCGCATTAAATTCCTATTCGCCCCGCTCTTCAAAAAGAGTAAGACTGGTCCTGTTAAACGTCCGAAGGCTCCCTTCCTTATTTCTCAACACTTCAGGTTTCAGCCATAAGAGAAATAGTGGAACATGCTTTCAACCAGATCTATTGACTTCAGTATTCGCGGAACTGTTTAGCTTTGTACACCATTTCACGAGGTCATTATTTCGCGTCATACCCAAATCATGTGATGACTGAACAAATAGACTGGCTTGCGACTTTAGCGCCAGCTGTGTGTATAAGTGCAGCAGAGGTGGCTGTAATTTTCCCTCTTCCTCAAGGTTCATGCTAACATTATTTCTAATGCTCCACATTTCTTCCTTAATGTATCATAGATGATTCTAGTGAACCAACATTTATAGGTACCTTTAGAACTTACCTAAGAGAAATAAATGAATAATTAATTCATAAATGAAGTACCCAACCCTACATCGAAAAACATTCATCATCACTGTTGAACGAAGGACTTCCCCTTCAGAAGGGAAGGGGTGCCATAATTCCCACGCTTGGCAAGCGGCTTGAGGATCGCAGTATTGGTAATGGTTACAGAAGACTCTGCTGTCCATCTTTTGGATTTCCCCTGAATCGGGTCCCACGACACCCAATGGGATGAGATGGGGAGGTGCTAATCTGTCTTTACACCCCACGGGCCCCATTGACAGATATAAAAACCAGGAATAATGTACAATTATGATCAAATACCTTCTTGACCAGTTGTTGCAATAATAATTACTGGTATGATATTTTTTCGACTTTGACCCTTATTGTTGGTGTTTTAAAGTTAATTATTGTGTGTTTCAGTCTGAGAAACAACGTCAGCTAGAAGTGTCAAAGGTTCACACCGTGCGGCTGATGCTAGAGCAAGAGCAGAAGTTTATCAGGGATCTAAAGAGTAAGTTTAGTGATCTACATTCTAACTGATTATAGTATCTAATAATGTCCCCTTGACTGAGTTTGGAATCGACAAGTCGAGAATCGGGTAACACATGCCATTTGACAGTCAAATAATACTATGAGGGGCTCGTAGGTACGAGCCAAATATCGAGACCCCGCCGTGCTTCGGAAGGCACGTTAAGCCGTTGGTCCTGCGCCTGATCTCTCTCCAGTCGTATCTTACCGTGCCATCGGACTATGAGAGTGAGGGAATAAGAAGTGCACCTGTGTTTGCGCGCATACTTGGGCACTATAATATCTCCTGCGTAGTTGGCTTGTTTCAGATGAGATCGGCCGCCGTGACTGAAATTCGGTCAGGACTACATTAGGAGAACATTAACTTACCAACTACGCAGGAAATATTAAAGTGAACATGTGTGAGTGCTAACACTGCACTGTCTATTATCTCACTGTTAGAGTTCAAAGGATCGGCAGACCGACAACACCGGAGAAAGATCAGGACGAACGGCTTACCGTACCCTCTGAAACATAGGAGAGTGGTCTGTGGAAGACGGTCACCCATGCACGCTCTGACCGCATCAAGAGCTGCTTCAGCTCGCACATTTGCTGATCTATACATGAACTATGTAGTGGTCGCATTATTTGCAAAACTTACTAACACGCGTCTTCAATAATTTCAGATGAACTACTAAAAGTTCCAGACGTGAGGAAGCAGAATCAACTGGAATCCGCAGAACAGCGCTGCTCGAAGCTCCAACATGAAATCGACACGATCATGGCCGGACAGGTAACGTCGACCTTATTGCTAACACCATACAGTCTATATTGCAATATCACAGTATGATTGGTCACAGCATTGGTAACTTTGTTGCAGTCAGTTTTATTTGTCACTGTATTATTTTGTACTTTTATTCTGTGTCTATTATATCTAGTTGCTATTGTGGCCAGGTTAATGTGTAATGTGTAACGACATACCTCTGTTTACCCCGAGTAAAAGCATTTATTAAAACCTTGTGAGGAAACCGGCACACCCGAGGGATTTTTCAACGGTGTGTAAAGTCATGTCAGAGGCCTACAGGCGCGCTAGGCGGTTTAAACTCTGACACCAGGTTGTTCGTCAACCATATAATAAGAATAAGATTTTTAAATCAAGCGTGTCTATCATTAAGTAGTCCTTTTACATTCATAAATAATTCCTATCCTCTCTAAGGACTTTTTATTCAGTTCATTATACATTACCGGGCCGCAAAAGTGACTCATTTTGAGGCGAAAGTGAATATCGTCATTGTATTAAACATCATGATGTCCCTCGTAACACAGCGATGATACAGAACTAGGGTACGGAGGGGTGAAAACTTTACTTAGTGAGACATATGGGTGCTGAAAACAATACTTATAATACAATTATATTGTCACACTGAAAAAAATATCCAAGATTTGGTCATATTTGTGTTCAAAATAATGTTTTTGTATTAATAATTTAATTAGAGATTTTTTTAGCAATATTTTTGTAGGACACATGTCATGTTGTTGATATAACCTGTGTGACTTATACATGAAATCTCAGAGTGTCAGTGGTCCCTTTGATATATATTTATATTCATATACATACATTACAAAAAAAATATTTTAAAATTAACATAAAAGTTCTTATTTAGAATACGACGACCAAAATAACATCACTATGATTATTATATGATACTTTTTTAATATAAGTCAATGTTTTAATAATTCACAAAGTAAAGTTAACGCCCGTCCGCACTCTAGCTGGCTCACTAACCGGCTTACGGGACAAGTCCGGGTAGTAACAGTTTTGTCCCGTGTCTGCTTCTATGCATGCCTGTTTATAATCTATGTGACGTCACTACCTGGTCAAACTGTTTGTTTTGCTATTTTATATGTTTATTATTATCATATATTATGTAAACTTTGCTAGTTATCGCTATATTTATTCGCAATATCACGTTTTTTATTCTATTTTTATATTTATAACACTCCGTCGGCGGACGGTGTACGTTTGTACACCAAGGTTTGTGAATTGATAAAACTATTTTTTTTTTTGGATTAATGTGCATTGTTACTCGTTATATTTTGTATTTAATAAGATTATTATGTATCAATTTAGAAGGAAAATACATAAATTCTCGTTCATTTATCATAATTACGTAATGTTTTGTATAAATGTTACAATTTGAAAGATCATATCATTTACATATATTAATATATCTTGTTAAATAATATTTAATCAGATTTTGGTGATGTTAAACTTGTTGTTATGTAAAAATTGAATAATATATTTTTATTAATTAAAAATATACAGATAATTTTCAAAAATATACTAATAGACAGTCGATATTATTATTCAATGATATGGCTATAATTAGATTAGCGTTGTTACGAAATTCGAGCTAATAACTACAGTGCTTATTAGGTTAAAATAAAGATGCGATGACTTTGTATTTTTTAATTGTAATGAACATTGAAGAGAATCCTAGTGTATTGTGAAGATTTGGTTGAGTTACATATGATTGTAAACAGAATGCATAGACTAAGATACAGGTGAAAGTGGAATAATATTATAATTATATAACTTTCGTCTCACGTTCATTGGGAATGGTTTATCTTGATCTACGATCATCTACTATTGTCGCACTGTACAAATTGTACATTGTGGTTGGCTGTGTTGAGATTTTAATTTAAAAAGCTAGTGTCTTTATAAAAAAAAAAGGTAGCATTGGAATTTTCGACTGTTGCCATTACACTCGCTAGCTCGGCTTATTTAATACACATACCTTCAAAAGCACGAAAGCTTTCACGCAAAATCTCAGCACGGCCCGTGCACGATACCCGCTGACCTCGGGCGCGCATGCGCAGCCCCTGTGCGGCAGCGCGCGCGCGGCGGCGCGGCCCAAGGCGGGCGCGGGGGGGCTGCCGGGGGGCTTCCTCAGCGGCCTGCCGCGCTCGCTGTCCAACCTCACGGGCCACTCCCTGCGCGGCCTGCGCCACGCGCGCCCCGCCAAGCCCGAGCCCGCGCCCCTCGCCCCGCTCGCGCCCCTCGGCCCGCTGCCCGCGGCGCTCGTGCCCACCACGTGCCTGGACAACGTGCCGCCGCCCCCCCTGCCGCCCCGCGCGGGCGAGCGCGCCCCCCGCGCGTCCCCGCGCCCCCCGCGGCCCGCGGGCTCCCCGGCGGGCCGCTTCCCCATGCACCAGTCGATGCCGGCCTACCCGGCGGCCCCCCGCCAGCTGCGGCGCTCGTCGCACTCGCTGGACGGCGAGCTGGACGGCCCGCAGCCCAACTCGATAGCATTGCAGCTGAGCTACCCGCTCGTCAACGTGCCGCCCCCGCCGCTACAGGTAATGCGGTTACGAATGAGTTTTAATACACCATTATTAAAATAATATCTATCCTCAAGTAACATCGAACCGACGATTACATTTGTTAATGTGGGGTACACACATACACCAACATTTGTACGTGTTCAATGATGGGGTACAAATGTACACCTACTATGTTACATTGGAATGGTTTTAAAACTCACTTTGTCAATCGTCAGTAGTTAGGTGAATGTTTTATATTGTATCTTTCTCTCGGGCTGTATGTTCCTCTGCGTATCTTTACTTGATTTACTGTATCGCTAAGCTTTTACCTTTATTTACTGCTTGACTTGTTATTATTATAAATCTTCGTCACACAAATAATAGTCTTAAGTACAAATAGCATAAAAATGTATTATAAATTAAGTAAATTGTTCTTGTAAATATAATTTTATAAGTATAAAATGTATAGGAAATTCTAAATAATGTTTTTATGTCAAATATGTGTTGAAAGCATTATATGATTAACATTCCAAAATTGTGACTAACAATACAATAACTTCATAATTAATAAACAATATAACAGCCTTATTAATAATAAAATGCCATATCTAACGATTCCTTCATCAAATAACTCATTGTAAAACCTAATTATATCACATCAATAATTATACAACATCTTTAATACTAAAATTTAATGTTTCGTAGTGTTTTTATTAGTAAGGCTGCGATTTGTTACTTGTGATAAGCCTTTTTGGATTGAAGATATAAGTAATATAAAGTTTCTTAAGTACTATTCTCCATAAGAAATATTTTGAAGATGAAAAAATAAAGAAATTATTATTATATTGCACCCCGTGGCTTACAGAAACATAATCCCTGTAGATTAGAATCATTACCTAAACTGTTAATATGGTTGGTACTCGTATGTCGATATAACTACGTAGATTCTTAAAGAAATAAATTAACATTATCTAGAACTAGCAAATAAGGGTGGGTTGCACCAGTCGTCTGTTAACGTTAAGTTAGTAGGGAATTCTCATACAAGCGGCCATATTTAACGCTAACCAATACATCAAAGTTGTTGGTGCAACTCACCCTAAATCTGGTTTCCGACTTTTACGGGATTTGTTACTGTAGTTTATTCTTGAATTTACTACCCTTTGAAATATACAACAGCTATGACATGTTTTGTTTTGGTGTCTCAGAAATATCATCATATCCAAAAGAGGCTTACTCACACTATAAGTTATATAGAATTCCTCAATCATAACTATTAATATATGCTGTTGCAGACGGACAACAGGACAGGCGTTCCAGTCCTTCACATGAGGAGTCGATCGTCCCCTGAACAATTGGACCACGACTTGAATAGATGTGAGTATTCCAAGATTATAACTGAAATGTGTCAATACTGACTACATTGTTGGTCCAGTGGTAGCTATGCGTGACTGCTGAGCTTAAGGACCTGGGTTCGTAACCCGGGTCGGGCTAAGTGTTATTGGGTAATTCTCAGTACTAGCATCGAGTATTATGTGCCAGGTTGATGGCAATAGGCTCGCTCCCTATTACATTGGGACCTAAACCACACTTGGTGAATTGTGGGTGTAGTTTACCTCTGCAAATGCGCATACGTCTCCAGGAAATACAGACGTGATGTTATGTTTTTAAAGAGTTCTGTTGACGTCTTTTTATACTGGGTGAATTTAAGGTGATCATTAGTACCTATTTTAACACAATATTTTACTTATCATTCTAATAATAATATCAGCCTATAACTGTCTTTCTGCAGTGCGAAGGTCTCTTCATGTATAGAGAAGGATTAATAATTATATAAAAAGCAGCTGTTTAGTATATCTGAGGTCAAAGAACCTAGACCAATTTTTTTTCGTAATTTCGGTGTGGGTCCCATCGAAAAATTTGTTGACAATGATGAGTAGTATGGGATGTTAGAACTTTGCTTATCATTTTCAATTCACCCGGTATAATATGCTGGAGTGCCTGTGTTCGTAACTCTTCTTTAAAAATAGCATGACCAATACACTTGTATTCTAATTTAGTAATAGTTACTGGGTTTTACGAATATGATGTATAACGTAAAATGTAATTTGTTTCCGTGTCCAGCAAGCCTCGGGCCGTCCCCCCTGGCGGGCGCGCCCCCCTCCCCCCTCCCCCGGGCCGCGTCTCCCCCCGCGCGGGCCGCGGACTGGTGCGAGCGGGACACGCCTCCCCCGGGCACGCCGCCTCCTCCCTACCACACCAACACACAGGTACCGCCGCTACACTGTACCACTGGTACACCCACCACCACACACTGGTACACCCACCACCACACCAGTGTAGTATTACACCGTAACTAACAAATATAAATGACTATGTTCCAGCCATGTGCTGACCCCCAAAGAGCAATCATATCTATGGAAGAAGACGATTCACCTGCGTCTGTAAGTACACTTTACTATTTAACAATCATTACTGTTGTGGTTGTTGTCGATAAATAAACAAGTCTTGTATTGTGAGATTATAGTAGAATATTATTTATCATTATTCCTCAAATGTTTGGAGGAAAATTCTTTTAATTCTGAGAATCTACTAAACTAAAACAGAAGGAACACAACCACAAGATAAATACGAGAAAAAAGAAGTAATCAGTAGTACTGTCCCTATCGAAACAGTCGTCATCTTATGCATAATTATGCTGAGTGTCAAACACAGCGCTGGTTTTAGTTGGCACCCAACAGGGACAAATGGATAATATATAAAACTTGAAATTTCTATATCGTGGGTGCGTTTCACAAACATGAAATATCACATACACAAACACCCAGACTCGAGCAAAAATCTGAGGATCCCACAAATTTTTGTCCCATACGGGAATCGAACAGCGCAGCTGTCCAGAAAAAAAAATACGTAGGTACATATATTGACTAGGGTATATCGTGTTATCTCGATCATTTATGTAAATCTCATTATGTTTGGTATCCACAGGACAACTCAACGTACTCCGGTTTATTCTCAAACCTGCGTTCTGTGAGAGAGTCGAAGGCGCGGACGGCGGTACTACTTAACTGGCTGCTGGGAGAGAGAAGGTACAATCGTAATTAATAATTTAATTAATGAACATACTTACTAAGTCATTTTAAATAAACGCGATTTACGATGTACTATGACGGATATTTAGTTGTAAAAAAATATTAAATCTTATTGTGTGTGGTGGGGTATTGGCCGTTTTTTTCGAAATTTTAAGCGTAGGTTTGATAATGCATTGCCTGTTTTTTTTTTAGAATCGCACTACAATATGGAAAGCTAATCTACCAATAATTGTATCTCCGATACCTAAAGATAAGTAAGTAATGTATGTAACATGGTCCCAGATGCGCGTGCGCATGCCTGCTGCTGGTGCTGACGGACGGCTACCGCAGCGCGGGCGGCGTCCAGTCGCACACTCTGCGGCGCTGGGCCTACGAGATACACTCCACCTTCCTAGTACCTAACGCGGTGAGTTACATCATGCTAATAAAATGTGCTCAACTTTACCCTGGTAAACCTTCCCGTACTCTCTATTCACTCTACTTCCCATACACTCTAAAGATGTCGTAGAAAAGTCACGTGTGTGGCTGCGGCTGTCAAAATACAAGCTTATGTACTGTAGCGTACGTTTTATTGAAATTTATTAAAAATATTAAAACCTGCAGGTCTAAACTCGTCTCTGAGCGCGCTGCAGATGTTTCGCCTCTTCGAATTTATTATTAAAGTTATTCATTGGTGATGACATCATTACATCAGCCTATTGCAGTCCACTGCTGCACGTAGACCTCCCCCAGGGCACTCCACAAGGCCCGCTCTCCTGTTTTCCCCACCCACGACTAGCTACCGTCTCTAAGTCATTGGTCCATCTGGCAATTTATATTGTTGAATCTCACAAATAATATTTTCGTTACAGGTTTTACAATTAAGTGGTGTAGATGAAAACATGGCGAATGAAATCGAGCATGTTCTAGTTAATGGTAAATATTCACTTATATTATCTATTATGTATAAAAAAGCTTTTTTGAAATTTTGTTTTTAATACTAAATCCCCTAATCGCTAAGTTACCAACTTTAATTCTCTCTCTTTCTCTCTCATGGGCTCTATATGTATGGTACACATTATTTTGAAAAAAATGAATGTGTATCATTATGTTTTGTCTTTACAGAATTCGACAAAGAAGAACTCCTGCGCAACGTGTTCCGCAAGGCGCGGCAGAAGGCGAAGGACGAGCTGAGCCAGCAGCTCACGGAGTTCCAGGTGAAGCGGCAGGTGGGGCTCGGCTCGCTGTACGGGCCCCGGGACGACGTGCTCGACCGCTGCGACGTGGACAAGGCGCAGGTGAGGCGCGGGTCGCTACCTGCTGAGGTTACACCGCCTGTAGTCTTTACCCTTACCGTCACCCTTCCAGTCGCGGGATCCAGCACCGCTCGTGTCCATTTTTCGAATTACTTTTTTCAATTTAGACGAAAACAAATTTCACGCAGAATTCTCGGGCGGTGAATCTAGTATCATATAGAATAATATACCAAAATAAATGAATGTTTTTTTATCAGGAGCAAGTAGTAGTGGAGCAGCTCATGTGCGGCGCGCTGCGGGCGGCTGCGACACCCGCGCCGCCCCCCGCTGCGCATGCGCACGACGCGCACGCTACCTTGATGGCCGCGCTCATCGCCGCCGCGCTGTGCCTGCACTGCAGGTACGATGCTGGCAGCCGTACTACTCTAAAGAGAAGGCGGGAGTAGACCACATATACACCAAACATATTTAATTTACAAAATTGCGTATATAATAATAACACTAATAATAAAAGTGAAAGTTTGTGAGTGTGTTGTATGTTTGTTACCTCTTAACGCCCAAACGGCTTGACCGATTTTGATAAGATTTGGTATGGAGGTGGCTGATGCCCTGGATTAACATATAGGCGATATAATTAATAAATAAAATAATCTTTATTTCGGACAAGTTACATTCATAGTGGTATGTGACACCACCAATCAATAGTTATACTGTTTTTGAGCTGTCAATATCAAACGCTATTCCACCATAGATTTTGTATGGTAGTAACAAAATATGACATCACAATTTTACCGACTCGATTCACTATTTACACATTTCTAAGTATTTAAAAATCGAATTTTTCAGTTAACCAAAAAAAAACGGACTTTACGTACTAAAATTCATTTATAGAGTAGTACTGTCCGTTACTGGCGTCAAATAATTAATTCTGAACGCCTCTGAAAAATAAACAAACAAACAATAAATTACATTGATCGACCTAATAATAATAATAATGTCCTCATAGTTTCGACTATGGCGAACCCTTTGCCTTATCGCCTATCATAAGCCCTATGTGGCTTGTCAGGCCAAAATTGATTGACCCCTATGGTTATCGAATCCAATTCCAATCTATACTTAATAATATATATTATATTTTTTTTATATAATATTATAAAGCTGATGATTTTGTTTGTTTTACCCGCTAATTTCAGGAACTACTGGTTCGATTTGAAAAATTATTTCAGGCTTAGATAGCTCATTTATCGAGGAAAAGGCTATAGAACATTCGAAATCCACGCGGGCGAAGTCGTAGGCGGAAGCTAGTATTCGATAATCTCGCTAGTGTTTTTGTTTCACTTCCTTAAATTATGTTTACTACAGACACACCTCACGATAACTAAACCGATAAACAGTAATCATTTTTATCACTTACTACGGGTAAACAAATCTATCAATTAAATTATCTCTACAGCACCTTTATAAATCACTTATAATACTAATTTAATAACAAACTAACGTGTAATGAGTCACTTAGAGGCAAAGACCGAACATTTTCCTGTTCATATTTCCGTTTCAATGTATTTTTAGTTGATTAAGTTATTTAGTGAGACTGGACGTACAAACATGGTTCTTGAGTTAAGTGATGTTGAAGCTCTAGAAGTAAGAAGAAAATGGTGGCAGTCCCCTAAATCTAAGACGAAGAAGAAAATGAAAATTGCTAAGTGAGTTGTGTGGGAAAAGTAATCGTATGTCGTTAGTAATAGTGTTCAGTTTTGTTTGTTATCGATCAACTGTTTTGATGATAGTGTTAATGTTCATACGTAATGAGAAAAACTTGGAACTTCATTTTAATTAATATTGTACAAACGGACAAGTGTAACATTTAGCATAGTTAATGGTTATGTAAATAACATACATAAAAAAAAGCTTCTGAGTAATTATGGACCTCCTTCTTTTTTGAAGTTGGTTAAAAAGTAGTGCAGGATTTTTAAATTTTGGACGAACACTAGTAATAATGAAATCAATGTAAACGTTCGACGACCTGATTGGCGCAGTGGCTAAGCGATTGGATTGATGTGCTAGGGGTTGTGGGTTCGATTCCCACACGGGACAAAAAATTGTGTCATCCGCAAATGTTTGTCCCGAGTCTGGGTGTTTGTGTATGTGATGTTTCTTGTTTGTGAAACGCACCCATGATACAGGAAAAGTTCCTAGTGTGGGGCGACGTTTTATTAAAACAAAATAAAATACGAAACTTTGGCTGTAAAAGTAACTTTAGTTACTGGTTTAGTCATAGTATATTAAACGCTAGGCATTAAATTGGACTGTCTGAGGTAATGGTGTCCGTGTGAGTGTATTCTAAACACATTTACGTACTGTTTAACCCATATTCAATGACTAATGATAGACATACTCAATAGAAATGCATAAATTATGCACTTTGAACATATTTAATTCTTTTGAATAATATTTACTCATCAAGTAGTGTAGAAGCAGTTATTACTTCCATTGAATAATAAAATATAATAAGGAAACAGCGCTAAAATCAACACATGTTTTACGTCATAGCTTTACATTTAATTCTTCCAAATAAAGTTGTAAAATATTCTTCATAATCACCTTCAATACCTTATATATATATATATACTAGCGGCCCGCACCGGCTTCGCACGGGTATAAAATATATATTATAAGTATTTCTACACTATTTAATGGATGTTATTACCGTAGTCACTATACATATAAACCGTCCTCTTCAATCACTCTATCTATTAAAAAAAACCGCATCAAAATCCGTTGCGTACTTTTAAAGATTTAAGCATACATAGGGATATAGGGACAGAGAAAGCGACTTTGTTTTATACTACGTAGTGATATATGACTAGCTTCGCTCCGCGGGGTTATTTTTACATTTTTCGGGATAAAAAGTATCATGTGTTACCAAACTTCATTTTGCCAAATTTGAGCAAAATTGGTCCAGCTGTTTAACCTTAAAAAAGTCACAAAAATACACATACAAACTCACAATGTTTTGTCTTTATAATATTAGTGTTAAGTGTAATTTATAATTGCTTGCGTGTCCTGATCGATCGACCCGTGACTGTGAGGCTGCTACAGATACGGGACCTTTAATCTGATTATTTATGTTTCTACCTACATATTTGAGTCTAGAAAATGTAGATACATTTCTGAATTACTGTTTTTTTTAAAGTGCCTATCCATCTAGCGAAGATTGGCAGTCAGTTCTGTAAATGAACAAGTTCTTATAAATGCCACTATTGTGGATCTACCTAAAGCAGTGATCTTTTTATCGTATGGTTGATGAACAACCTGGTGTCAGAGTTTAAACCGCCTGTAGGCCTCTGACATGGCTCTACACACCGTTGAAAAATCTCTCAGGAGTGCTGGTTTCCTCACGATGTTTTCAAAGCAGTGATAGCCGAGTGGTATGACTGTTGTACTGTAAGTGTCCCCCCCCCCCCCCTCCCCCCCTGCAGGCCGGCCTCGGTGGCGGCGGCGGTGGGCGGCGCGCGCGCATCCTTCCTGCAGCGGGACAAGCTCTACAAGCAGAGGGTCAAGCAGATCACCAAGCAGCATCCGCAGCCCGTGAGTCTCCGTGCTATGTGCAATACTACTCACTATGTCTTTGAGCTTAGTACATATTTAATCTTACTTGATGGAAGGAAAGTAATATCGATTTTATTGGTATTGAAAACTTGAAATAGGTATATTTATTTATAGGTAAACCAAATGCCTCGTTGGTCTAGTGGTCGCTAAGCGCGACTGCTGAGCAAGAGGTCCTGGGTTCAAATCCCGGGTCGGGCAAAGTGTTACTGAGTCTTCCATTAGGTAATTCTGTAAGTCTGGATTTGTGCCCGGTTGATGGCAATAGGCTCGCCCCCTATTACATTGGGACTTACAACATAACTGGCGAAATGTGGGTGTACTATATGTTCACCTCTGCCTACCCCTTCGGGGAATACAGGCGTGATGTTATGTTTATGTTAGGTAAACCAAATGAAACAACATTTTGCAAAATGCAATCGTAGGGCACACATATTAGGTATGCTCAACATTCACATTGTAATAGTTCTTAATTATTTAATCATTAAAAAACATTAAATAATGTGATAAATTATTGTGTAGTGAACAATATATTTTATATAGGTACTTCGACTAGAATTCTGTCTTTTCCATTACTAGTTTGTCTAGCGTTGTACCCCAAAAAAGTTATTTAAGTTCTCTTCAGTACGTGTGAGATGTATCCTAACCCCCCAGTTCGTGGTCCGCGGGCACCACCTGCAGCTGCAGGCGCTGACGGCCGTGGCCCACTGCCACCACTGCGACCACATCATCTGGGGACTCGCGCCGCAGGCCTACGTCTGTACAGGTAACAGACAACTACAGAATTAGTATAAAGCCTACACAACATTCATGGTCGTAGGCAAAATGATATTGAATGATTAATTGAAAAAGAATCAAAATAAATCCTTTTAGTCTCGTATATTAGAAAAATGGTCACTGAATCAGCATAATGCTACTGCTGGAAAGCACTAGCTTTCCGTTGAGCATAAACTAAACTAATTATTTTAATTAATAATAATTTTAATTTATTTTTTCCTCTTACAATGTATTAAATACACAATCAAATACAAAGAACTAGCCACATTGTGAGAGCTGGTGCCTGAAGTAATGAATAGCATGTACCACATCACGTAAGTTGACGTGCGAGTGTGTCCGCAGACTGCAAGCTGCGCGTGCACCGCGCATGCGCGCGCGGCGTGGAGGAGGGCTGCTGCCTGGACGGGGAGCACCACAACAACCGCATCTCGCGCTTCATGGAGCGCATCCACGCCAACACCAACAGCCAGCCCAACAGTACGGCTACACTACCTCATGCTCAGCGTATCAACCTAGCATGGCTATAATATTCATCACCATCATTATCAGCCAAAAGACGTCCACTGTTGAACATAGGCCTCCCCGTTTAAGCGGGGGGTTTGCCATAATCCCCACGCTTGGCAAGCGGCTTGAGGATTAAGTTACAGAAGACGCTGCTGCCCATCTTCTGGATTTTCCCTTAGTTGCCTCTTACGACACCCACGGGAGGAAAGGGGGTGGTCTATTCTAGGCCGGATACCACACGGCACATGTAATATTAATGTTACATGGACATACATGAGCAAAACTAGTGGCAGATTAACCATAAGGCAAACTAGACATGCGTCTAGGGGTGCGAGAGTAACAAGGGGTGGTTTATAGTCGATCCTTTTTGAAATATGGACAATGGACATAGCATTATAATAATAATATTCATTTATTTGACGCAAACACATGTAAATATAAAGTTTTAATAATAATTATGACACTCCACTTTGTTTTACTCTTATGAGCGTACAAATATTCATAAATTCAAATCATATTTTTGCACATTACAATAATGACACTTTATAATTTATACTCAAAGAAATCATATATGCTATAAATCATTTCTCAGTAAGCTACTGCGTTAATTGTATTTTAAAACTACGAAATATCGATGACTTAAAATGATCAGATATTTTATTGAATATATATAATATTAATGCACATTATATAACTATTATTACATGTTAAAGTAAGTCTTGTAAAAGGTCTATACAATTTAGAAGGAGGTCTATACAAATATAAAGGAGGAGGAACTAGTATTGTCTTGTATATCTAAAACAGAGATACATTATGTAATTTTGTTACAGATCTAGAATCAAACGACAAGAAATCGAGGAAGGCGTCGAGTACAACGCACTTTCTCAACAGTATGTATTCTTGTTACTTCAATTTGTATTCTATGCATTAGTAATACAGTACACAACTCTTTGACGACTTAAACTTATGAAAATTAGAACAGAGAAAAACTTATTTATAGTTAATTCGACCAATTTTGATCTCTATCCCGTTAGCATAAGAATTTTTGCATTAAATGCTCATTATAATGTTTACTGCAACTGTCGTATTTCATATCATAAAAGCAATATAAGTAAATATCGGCTAAATGAACAGTAGCTAAGCGAGTGGACTGTTGCGCTAAGGGTTGCGGGTTCGATTCCCGCACGGGTCAAAAATTTGTGTGATCTGCAGATGTTTGTAGTATGGGTATTTGTGTATGTTATATTTGTAAATGCACCCACGGTACGAGAGAAATTCTTCGTGTGGGGCGACGATTTTTTATGAGAATAATTAGTCTGAATAAATATGGCCCATCTATAGTTAACGATATAATTTCTTTTTCATTACTTTCCCGATGAAAAGTATGTAAGTCTATGTATCTAAGTTCTTCCCCGTCCCCCTAATTTAACCATTGATGATACATCATTGTGAAAGAAGGACTTATAAAGGTACTAATGACAATAATTATAATGATTGATTTTTGAAATTTGTTTATAACAGTGGAGCGAAGTTTTCGAAAAACGGAAGACGAGCCGCCTTGGGACCAAACGCTTACTCCGTCAGTCATAGGTGAGTCAGTTTTTGTTACGACTATTTTCAGGTATTGGTCCTTCTGCAGAAATCTGGTCCTTCGGTACGCAGAAATGGACAATTCTGGTCCTTTTGGAATTTTATGTGTAAACGAAATTTAATTTAGCTTTGCGTTATAGAAATATAATTTTTGTTATTATAGTGTAATTTTTAATAAATTAGGACAAGGAATATATATTATGAGATGGTTTGATAAATCAAAGTGCTACGCTGTCATGGAATACCTTAGTATTATGTAGGAATAGTAATGAATTCAGACGCGGTATACTGAATATCTCATTATGTTTTTGGGATAAAGGTATCCATCGATTTCTTTTGATACGCAAATATATTAAATAAGCGATGATCACATACCTACTAAGTCTCAAATTTATACTAAAGTCTTCGATCTATTGAATTTTTTATATGAGATGTAGCCTACATAACAAGAAACATCAGTGTCTTATGATATCATTTTAGCATGTTGCCCATGTTAAGCTTAAATTTAAAGTCAAGTCAACCACAATTCCATATTAACTAGCCTAGCCTAATCCTCAATTGAAGACATAACTGGTAGTTATAACGTAACCACAATACTATCAATCAGTTGATATAACTGACCACGTAACGTATTGCGTGTTGCTGCGCGCGCATTATCATTGACATTCGTATGTTTATTTTGTATGTTTTACGGTCGTAACTTTATTTATTATTGCGATCAATACGGTTTTATTTACGTGAATTTATGTCCTATATTTTAAAGCAACTGATGTTATGGTTTTGATGTTAACGGACCGCTTAAGTTCGTATCAAACCTAGGCAACTATAAATATGCCTCTCTATGCAGGGAATACAGGCGTTATAAATTGATTAATAAAGTTGTATCTGTAAAAAAATTACTTATTAAAATAATGTGCAATATAATTTTCTAAAATAATCTTTTGTATACTCAAAATATCAAAAACTACAGCAAATATATACGCGTGCCAACCACTTTGAGAAACATACTTTATATCATATATTTATGCAAACTAAACTAGCTTTAACTGTCAAAACCCTACCGGTGTCGAAGCATAGACGACTTGACAACTGTGTTCCTATTAAACGATTCCAAACCAACAAACAACACAACAGAACATCTCATAATAAATCCACAACCACCCCTCCGTCATCCATTTATTATTCAGAGCAAATCAAAATGTTCCGCAGACCAACTTTACTTCCACCGGTATATTCTGACACGTAACTACAGAACAATAATTTCAGAAACCTAGTGTTCGGAGACCAGGATATATTGGTTACAAGGACTTATAAATAGGGTTTCGTTCCGGTAGATCTATAAACGTTTCTCTTCGCGACGCCTAAATATAAACACTAGTTGATCACTCTGAGATGAGTTAGGTTTTCTATTAGATTTGTAAACATTTTGAAATGTTCTTTCTATGTCCAGAATTGAAGTGCTTATGTAATACATTTAGTCATGATGTCATTGATAATTCTGGCTTGTAAAGTGCTACGAGATTGAAGTTCGGAAGACATCTATTTTGATGTTTCTGTTATACCTTACATCTATCCATCAGAGTATGTATACAACTGCACTCCCATTGCAGAAAATTTTGATTTTGCTTGGTCTTTATACATTTAAATATGCTTCAAGCAAGGTGTGATTCTTCACCCTGAGACGTCTGACCGATACACACGTTTCGCCGCTTCATAACAAATTCCGTTTGTTACATGTAGCGCAAAAACATGTGGCGCGTCTATTACCTCTTTCTCTAGGTTTGTCATCATACGACTCGCTTTCCCGGTAACAGGAGAGTTATCTCACGGAATCTTCATAAAAATATACAAAATAACACTTGACAAACTAAATATTCTAATATAAACACACATTCTAATATGACACAACTACAGTGGACCCCCGGTAATCGGACAAACATTTTGCAGGGCAGTGTCGGACTATCGAATTTGTCGGATTATAGAGTACTGCCTAAGACCCCCTATAGTCCGGAAATGTTTTCAAAAGAATACCTTATGATCCGACAAATTACAGATCCAATGATCAGATTCTATATGTTATTGTATGTATATATTTACTCTGAAGTACAAATCATACTTCATTATGTGTGTCAAATTTAGTAAATTAAACAACACAATAGAGAGCTTACGTTTTATTATAAAATTAATGTCTTTAATATTAGAACTTACAAAAAATATGCAATAACTTAACGTTAGAAAATAATTGTGTACAAACAAATGTACATACTAAAATAATCAAAAATTATGAATTACGCGTCGAGCACAATAATAGTGGCGTGTACAAGTTATAACTTGTTCAATCATGCATTAACGAAGATTGTCAATATGTACATACATAATAAATAATAGACCATGTCGGATTACAGGGGGTGCCGGACTAGACAGGGGCCGGATTACCGGGGGTCCACTGTATTTGTAAATATTGTGATTACTTTTTTATTTTTCATATACATGTTTTTTGTGTAAATAAATTATTTTTTTTTCTTTCTAAAATATTGTAATAGAAATAATTCTAATAGACCACAAGTTAAAGTAACATTCGTAAGTACGCGGCCCGCAAGCGGTAGATACGTATGAATATGTTATCGGCGACTAATTGCTTTGGGGATTGTGTCTAGTTGGCGTTGTACTCACCGCACTTGATTGAATGCTCCGAGGATTAGGTTTACGTGAATACATGCACATGCTTACTTTGGTTATGGGACGTATCAGGTCTAGAGAGGTTAGAGATAAGTAAGATAAAGATAAAATTATTTATTCAAAATAGACTTAAAAAAGTACTTCTTGCACGTCAAATTACATTAAGACCGCCCCCAAAACGCCCGCCCGTAAGATGAATGGTGATAGAGAACAGCATCTTGTTTCACTTCTATTATGTTAGGTACTTTCAAAATAAAATTATTTAATTCAATCAATTCTCTTTTAGCTCTGATAAGAATAATTACTACTTAGACCGGAGCTCGGAGGTTAGTAGCGGAGCTGAGTTGGACTGCCCAAGGTAAAGCATGTCCAATGGCGTTTAGACTGCTTCATTATTTAGCTAAGCTTGTCCAAAAATCATTAAACTTTTATTAATTATAATTTAAGGTACGAGAATGGTTGAACCGTTAGGCATTGAATCTTTACCTTGCGAATAAAGTTTGTAGAATCTAGTATTAAATATAATGTTGAAAATAACTCACCATTACTTGAAACCATCTATCAAGCACCAGTTATGAGTGCTGACCTACTTAAATACTTCAACAGTTATAGGAATCAGTTCACTTTGACATATAAAAGTGAATGTCAAAGGAAATCGGTTTCGATTCGCGTCAGTTTTATCGGATCGCTGGAAACAACCGTCGGTTCTATTTTCAGCCTTCTACAAACAATTTAACAATCATAACTTTAGTGTTCTTTCTAGGTTGTTCTAGAGCTATATCTACGTATGTGATTATTAATGTATGTATTTGTATACAGTACCTTCTGAATAAAAACGCGGTACTGCCTGTTTAAATAAATATAAATTATTTTGAATTTTAAACGACTTTTTGATAGTTACACTAGATGCTACCCGAGACTTCATATAATTAATAAACTGGCGTTATTTCTTCTCAATAAAAGCTTTTCCGGCAACTTGGATTTAAGCTGTTCCTAATAACCATACAAAGTAGCTTCCGTTTTGTTAATTAATAAGTTATCTACGCTCTTTGCTTCGGTACATCAGTAGTATGGAAAAGTATACCAACATTAAAATATTTCTTGAACAGCTTTACCGATACCGAATGCACTTAGCTTGGACATCGCTTGAAACGTGGGTAATTATATAAAATTTCTTATGAAAAAGAAAAACCGCTTCTAGGTAAATAATACATGTAATTTGTATGTACAAATTAATAACAATATGCATCCATTATCACAGCGCAGTGAATTAGGTCGTTAATACAAGCATAACATTTAACTTGACAAAGCCCCCGGCCTTGAACCCCGGCTGATAACTAAACATTGCAATTAGTTACTCGTTGGCGCGTCGATACGGATAGTTTTATCTGAACGGAACTACAATACGCACTTATTTAGCTGTTGTGATGCGTAAATGCCATCAGTCTTTAATACCATCAAGTTTGATCTTGTGCCCGAATGATGACACTAGGCTCGCCACCTATTGCATTGGAACCTAATAACATAACTGGCGAAATGTGCGTGTATACGCAAATAGTATTATTTGTGCACCTCTGCCTACCCCTTCGGGAAATACAGGCGTGATGATATGTATGTCCGTCTTTTTTCAAAATCGAATAGGCGCAAATATATGATTTATTTTACGTTTAGGAAAGGATTACCAATATAGGTAATTCTTAATTAGCTCCCATCACCCGAAAAGATAGTTGTAAGTTTATCAATCTTGTGGTTATACAGTGAATGACGGTAAGGCTCGTCACATGATGTGGCTTAATTATGATGATCGGCAAAATAGATGATGTTTATACACCTGATTATTGGTAACACGTGTCTACCCCTATTGGGCGAGATTATAATGTTCCAAACAACTTCATAATTAGCTTCTGAGTTAACATCAGATAACTTAAAGCGAACCTATTACCTAATTTAAAAGCGCGATGAAAACAAGTGTGCTTGACACACAACACAAAGCGCGCCATCCCCCGAGCCGCTCCGCCTGAAACTGAAAGCTCTGAAGTGTAGACGACGGACTCGCACCGAACGGACGTATTCACGAACAAACGCACGATAATACCCCGAAAAATATACACTCCCGCGTTTTACTAAGTTTTAACCGTCTATTACGAAGAAATAAAAAAATAAGTCGGTTAACAATTGATTTCCGAAAACAAATTCGAATTCCGAAAGTGTCTTTGGTTATTTTGAATTTAGATTCAGTGTTCGCAATTTGAATTCTTGTTTGTTGATTCGTGGAAAGTGTTTTGTTTTTTTGTGAAGTGATTCAATTTTCTTTGTGGTCATATTTGTATGTTTTGGTAACGGTAAGAGAAATAAATAGTTTTTAGGACTTAGGTACATATAGCAGACATTGGTTAAGTTAGGCTAAAGTAGTTGTGACTGCGTTTATCAATTTGATGATAAAAAGGTCAAACTGTGGTCGCTGGCAATTTGTGAATATTCGTATGTTATATTTTTGTCAATTCTAATGTAGTTGCAGATGTTTAAGGTAAACGTAATCAAACAATTAATTTGTGTGAAGGTCATTTACATAGGGAAGATTTAAGGTAAAATAGAACAATTTGTTCTTTAAATCTGTATACAAAGTGTAAACAAAAAATATTTAGTTTGTGAAAATATAATACTTTTTCAAAAATATTTTTGGATTAATCCGGTGCATGTCAAGCTATAAAAGCAAATATAAGACTACCCACTGTAGTTGGTACTAATATTTAAACGAAAGTACATACATATATGAAATGATGCACGATGCTTAGTTATTTCTTCATCAGAAACAAATCTTAATAGTTATTCTCGATCTAATTGGACATGTATTCCGTTACCGCGCACCGTCGACGTACAAATACCTCGCTACTAGGTAGAAACGTTCAAAGCATTCCTGCATTATCCACAGTCCTCACGCACTGCTTGTTACTGCACGGAACAACAGCGTGAAGCGGATAACTTTTTAAATGTCTTAACAAAACATCAAAGTCGTCTCTGGCTTTTGAGATTCGCGTCAAAACTGGTCCTTTTGTCCGCAGAGTTTATAAAAGTTAAAATATGTATTTCCCGAATTAACTATTAATTTGATAGTAATTAAATTGTATAAACATAAATAAATTGGGGTGGGCGTTTTTTGGGGTCGTCTTTTGTATTACAATCAGAAAGTGCTATTTTAAACATGTAGTCTACATAAAATGTAAGGTAGTTGATAGTTATTGTTCAACTTAGTCGGGAACGAAACGTCGGGACCAAAAAAAACAATTAAAACCGCGATAAAATCCGAAAAACAGATTTATTTCAATGTAGTCTATTTTAAATATATTTTTAAATCTTTTATGTTATCTACTCATTACCATAATATCTTCTTACCTAATATAATCTTTGGTCTAGTGATCGCTAAGCGCGTCTGCTAAGCACGCGGTCCTGGGTTCGAATCCCGGTCCCGGACAAAATGTTATTGGGTTTTCCATTAGGTAATTCTTAGTAGCAGTTACTTCAGGTGTCGTTAGTTCCAACCTTTTGTCATTTGTTGGGCTAACACAAGGTATAGTTACATACATACGTCATAAATACTAATTTTGAGAGTTCAATTGTATTGGTTGTTCAATTGTCATACAATTGGGAGCCTCCAATATTAATTGACTTTGCAAGCTCGATAAGAAGCATTCGATTGGACTCCGAAATTTAGCATAATATTCCAGTTACTGTAGCTTTTAAACCTACTTCGAAAAGGAGGTTCTGTATTTGACCTGTATTGTATGTCCGCGATTTTCTTAAACTACTTATCCGATTTTTATACAGCCATAGAAATCATTATATTACACTGCGACAATTATCAGTATAAGTCTGTAGATTGATAAAATACCCCGTAGTTCCCCCATCGGCTAGGGTCGATCGATAATGCACGTGGTTACTACCAGTCATCCATCTTACCCAACCCTAGTCGGCTGTTACGGTGGTAGAATGTTTATTTAGATGTTTTTAACCGACTTCAAAAAGGAGAGGGTTTTTTATGTCTATTAATGCGAGTGGTTACGCTAGTCGTTGCAGTTCGATACCCTCAAACATAAGAAATATTTGTGTGATTCAGAGACTTGGGAATTAGGGGTGAAACGGATCCACGAAACAGGAAAGAATACTTAAAGAATCCTTGGAAACAACTGATACTACTAATGCGGTAGATCCTTGCACATATATGGGTTATCCCTAATCTAGAAGCTTGTGTATAATGTGTGGGTATGTGTGATTCCATGTCTGTAAAATGTGCCTACAATCCGGATCGGGAGCAAAGATTTTCAATTAGAAAAACTGTCATCTTGAATCATAGAAAACTGATGATAAAAGTAATTATAAAAGACTAATGATTCTGAACGAAACTGCTTCTGTACCAACTACCAAGCATGTTGTCAATTCACCAGCCGAGATCTCGAATTAGTTTCATTTAACCCCATACGTCAATAGATATGTATGTACTTATCGTGTTACGTCAATGCAGATACAACTATAATAAAAGTCTTGACGCCATTTTGGCAATTCTGTAAGGTCAGTAGGAACTGTTTGAGGCTATAAAATATCATAAGTTAAACTGCTGCAGGCTATTAGCCTAAATATAGTTAAATATGCAACACTTTAGTTAAGTACCTAAGCAATATTATTCGAACTTTGAAAGGTTTTGGCAGAAGTTTACTGCTATACACTCATGCTTTGCCAATTACCATTGAAGTGTAAAACCTTACTGTATCCCTTTTACCTAAACACACTAATCCTATTGTTCTTTACACTATGTAGATATTAACCTAGAAATGTAAGGTTAAATACGAAAAAAATTGCAAACAAAAACCAATTTTCGGACCTAAACCACGAAATATGACGGCACACTACATTACGCTATCTTCTTGTAACACTGAACTCGCATTATCTAAACGACCGCTAAAACTACGCAGTGTACAATAAACAAAGTAAATTGTTATGCTTTAACCAAGCGAAATAATCTCAAATAATATAGGTGCGAAGTTCTAAATTGTCATGTATATTGAAGTACTAAAAGAGATTATTGAACAAATTATCCGGCCTACCGAAATAAAGTTACAAAATATTTATACTATACATTACGCTATTACCTCGTAACAACAAACTCGCATTACCTAAACGAGCGCGCAAACTACGCAATGTACAATAAACTAGCTTAAATCGTCGCGCCCTTGTCGGCGTTCATGCTGATGTAAGGTTGAAGTTCATGTAAACAAAACTATAGCAGTAAACGATGCCATGGCGCTGGGATCTCCCTTGATAGTGTTTTATTGCTGGTATACGTTATTTTTGTAAGGAGAATCTATGTTATTGTGTCTGTGTTTCAAGGAATTTGTTCCCTACTACCTAAGCCATTTATTTAGAATCGGACAGTGCCAAAAGCTATCTAAAATTTTCATTATAGAAACCCAATTTTACCTTCAAATCATTGAATTTTGAGAAGTGACAAAAACACTGCTCAAATTTTTAAATAGGATCCCTTTTCCGCGTATTTAGAACTTGTTTGTTGGCAGCGGTTATTACTAACAGTCAGATAAATCACGGAGTTATGGAGCCAAGGGTCTACTGTACAGCAGAACGTTAAAAAAATCATTAGCAGCATCTCGGCTCTCTTAATATTTAGAAATCTGAAGCTAATTATATGATAAGTTTTGGTAAATGTAGAAAAGATATGATTGTGTTTCAAGAACAGCTGTTTATGAAGAAAAGGCGCGCGTGCATGGCGTTGTCGTTTTAATCAGCCGATGTAGAGTAATGAAAAAACAGATACTACAAAACCTTTTTTAGGGACTTTTTTTATTAATATGTCCGAAACTGGGTGTTATTTAGAAACGTTTGACGTATTATATCAAAACGAGAGAGAAAATGTACAAAAACGAGAGCTAGAAAGATAACCTTGATATTTTTCTAGCCAGAACTCGATAAAATATCTTTGTTTTTCACTTCAACTCTAACTTTACTCTAACTAAACTTCACAGCGCAATTAGGTAAAACATTTGTCTTAAACTTGAAAACATCTCCGTCCTCTAGAAAATAATGAATTTGGCAAGTGTTATTTCGACAGCCAAAACAGATAACGTTAGTACGTTACTTTCAGTAGATTACCTACTAAAGAATTAGCTGCTGTGAGCTCAATTTTTACTTTTTTGAAGGATAATAGTTATGTTGGCGTCCAAGCTAAAACGGTCCAGTTCTCTGGATTAATTTTTCTAGATATACGCAGTTTTGTTAAATTGGGTGAAAATATTGCATTTCACGATTTTAACTGCTTATTAATTAATGCACAATTATCTACAAGTTCATATAGTAAATGACTTTTTTTATATTTCAGACTTTCAACTTCAAATGTCTGATAAAAAGTTATGTGCAGTTTCCGAATACTTTTTTAATCCTTCTTATCAATACACTTTCTTTGATACCGAATCTAGTCTTAACTCTATACTCTATACCTCACTACTGGACCCTTTTTGTTTGGATGCCCATATATTGTCAGTTAATGTATGGAAAATATGTAAAAAATCAAACTAATGCTACTGGTAATAATTATCTAGCAATTGAAAAATCGGCCCTTAGTGTAATAAGTACAAAACCAGGGTTTGAACATAAACTTTCTGTTCCACCCATTCATTAGTCAAGGTATAGAAATAATTTCAACAGCAGAACAGACAGTCTAACAAGCTACATCGTCCTATTGTACTACTGAACAACAGTGAGACGACGACGGATACAAGTTTTGTAACATACATAGTCGTTGTCAGTTGTCCTACCCTCGGGGGTGGTTTGACATTCACAGAACTTTGACGCTGACGTAAGATGAGACGGTCACCGTTGTCGGTTGAGATGAATAATGATGTTGTTTTTCTTGCTTACTTAACTAGGGAGGTAATAATGCCACGTTTAACTAGTCTTACTCTTTATTAATATAAAGTTACACATTGTTTACCACAGAGCCCACCTCTACAGACCATAGATTTCCGTGTACAAAAATCCTGGTCCCTTGGCAATTTTCCAGGGTCCCGCATTCGATGGGGGACCTGTATTCCCAAATCACCAACCAATAACCGATATAAATCAACGTGATAGTAAAGACCGAAGCAAAAAAAAAAAAACCATTTAGAAGCCCCATTATCCTAATGTGCCCAGAGCCTTCAGTATGTTAAAGACGGCGCTAACTAAAAGCTGTGCACGGACAGCTAATGACGTAGCATATAATATGAGAATGGCGAGCAAACGACGCAGCTAAAGTAATATCTTTGTTTATGGGGTGGCGACTGTGCGAGGTGCAGGTTTCGGAGAGGCGCGCCACAACCTTGGGCTACTGCGTATAAACTAAGACAATATGGACACCCACCTTAGGTTCGGTATTTATATTACGAAAGCTCACGCCCGCGGCATCGACTGTGAGAAAAGATTCTAGTCTCTTCAGTGATTAAAGCAGCCAAGTCCTCGTTGAAGATCCATTCTAGATATTGGTAATAGAATTTTAGTATTTGGATGGATAGTTCCGGGTATTACCCCCTTCCAAACACAAATTTTACCGCTTTATAATTTTAGTATTGACGTTTAACTGAGCTTTTCTCTAACATTTTTAATTAAATCACTCGTTAGTAGTCGCATTTTGGAGGCATAATTGCTTGATCTTATTACACTATCTATCCGGACACTTGAACTACATAATATAAAAACAAATGACAATATCACTTCAAAAGCTGAGAATTTTGCTGTCATTAAATTATTTCCCCAGGTTATAATCGAACGACGCGGTCGAATTCCGTACACGAAATAACTTAAAACAAATTTTGGGATTAATATATCTAGGTCTCCTTTTTTGTTGAAAACACATGCCAAGCAGGCCCCTTATTACGGATCTGAACGTCCGGGGTACGTTGCATTTAAGTCGTCAGCTTGTATGCATAATTTCCTATTGAAAACTAATCGAATCCCTCATGTTTGTAGTTCTTATCAGCATAAAGTAAATCTGCTGTAAAATACTTATTTATGCTAAAACAACAGTACTGAATAAACCAGTCTGCCAAGAATTGTATACAAACATTCCACATGTCAAACAAACCAATTTTAGTGTAAATTTGATTTCAATTGATTCTCGGAGTATAATTTTATGATCTCAGATTCGGTACTCCGAAGTGAATATTCCTAATTTTATGGTTTAGTCTGTGCAAGCTAATTTGGATGCAGTCATACTGTGCCGTAAAGTTGAATGCAACACTGCAGTTAGTTTACGATCCTCGTATTGTGAAATATTATTCTGATTTTCCGTGAGAATAGCACTAGAATATCTATATGTTGTGGCGAGTTAAACAATGAGTTTTAAGTGGTTCATGTCTGAATGAGAGATTATGGAATATTACGTACGAATGTTCGTTTCAATCAGGTTTTCATGTGTGAGGTCAATTGAATTACTGAATAAATACATGACCCATGATACTTGTGTATCTTTATCTTGAATATAGCATGAAAAATTATCATACCACAGGCATTGAAGCATCTTTTTAGAAGCCAACAGCGGCTCATCCATCGCGTCAGGCGTTGTTTATACATATAAATTACATCATAATATGGTCTTATGTATGTTTTATATATATATATATGCATACTTATACTTATTCCCTTCAATGACTATTAAAATGGAGTTTCGTCCATCTGGATTTCTAGTTAAGCCGAACTCAAATTCATCATAATACAATACAGAACTTGGCGAATCTAAATGACTTTTCGATTTCGTTATAATGGGTGTAGGGGGAGAGGGGGACACCCCTCCTCCTTACACCTCTGCTAACCCACCTTAACGATTAATGATTAAAACGGTTCAATTATCGTTCGAGAAGTTCGACAAATCCGGTCTGAGATGATTTGCATTTTGTCGTGAACTCTTTTATGACATTGCCCTTAGTTTTGATAAGGGATTTCTCTGAATTATCCCAGTCTTATAGTATTATCTTACAGCCCAGTTTCCTTGTTTCATTCTTAAATTACATGAACTGGGAAGTGGATTATATAAGTAAGAAACGAGCGAGTGACAGATAGAAAAGATAAATGAAAAAATAAAAACAAAATGTATCGTCCCATAAGAACCGGAGGCAAAACGTATGTATAATGAATTTTTGATGTAAGTTTAGGTGCCTATGGTAGCACCTAACCTAAATGACGATTTTGCTCAAATAATACCTATCCATACATTAAAGATTCCAAGGTTGTGTATTAGGGAACACGGAAGCCCGCAGGAATTCCACTCCCTGGCCGTTCGCCCTTCTGTAAAGATAATGAAGTACTTTGCATATCGAATCCATTTGATCCGGTTATTTTACTTACCGACTTATACTTAACCCAAATATATTATGTACCTACATAATGTATTTAGGCTCTTAAAAGCAATACCCTATATAATATTTTCTTAATCAAAGTTCGGTCACAGCGCCCATTCTCAACTGAAATTAGCCATGTACCCAAGAGATATTAGGACAGGTGTGTGTCACAGTTGCAATCTCCATTCGATCACCCTCATAGTTCGATAGGACGGTATATCGACACGACTGGAGAGAGATCAGACGCAAGAGAAAAGGCTTAACTTACTCTCCTAGGCAAACGGTAATTTTATCACTGTATCGACCTTGGCAAGTACTCCTTATCCTGATCTGCGTAATAGCTATGTAACTACGAACCGTCCAATGCCCAATATCAGCTCTATTCCTCCTGTATGGAGTTCAGCTCCAGCTTCGAGTCTCAAATATTCAATATCCAACGAATTTCCTAAACCCACCATTTTGTTACGTGGGTTCCATCCACAGACCCTCGTTGTAGAAATATAATAGAAAACACTGTTTATTGAGCTTCATTTGAATAACAAACGGAATAAAAATAAAAGAAACCGTACAATGGGCGCTGTTATCGCTAACAGTGATCTCTGACAGACAATCTTTATTTGTATGTATTTATAGAACAGATACATGTAAAATGATATAGAACTAAAGAGTTTCCCTTGGAAAGAAGTGAGGAGGAATTAATTCAGAGACAGTGAGGGAAATGTATTTAAGAAATGTAAGGTTTAAGTTAGGGTGTACTCCTCGGTGTAATGTTACTTTGACCCTACCACTTTTAAGGTTTCCCGTTGAATTTTCCATACCCTTCAGTCTAAGGCCAGTGAAAATCATTATATGGGTGGGTTTAGGAATTGTAAAATGTTCACGGCCTTAGAAAGACGCCTGTTAAAAGTTAGAAGGCTCTGTGACTGTTTGTGAGTCCGGAAAAGGGCTGATTCTAAGACGCAAATGAAAGAAAATTGTGTGCGCGAAATTTAAGCTAACTACGTTCACGATATACTTGAGCAATGTCATAATGCCTTTTTACATCGAAAATGACATGATTTTATATGTGACTAGCTGTTCCACGACTTTAGGAACATTTCTATGTATTATACGGTATTTATGAGGCCCAACTACAACATACAACTCTACAGTTATCACACAGTTTCTATGCCACGATACTAATCGTGCGATTATCAAGGGAAAATACACATAAAGTCTATTTAATATACTTCCCCGGAGTTTTCCAGCTTCGTGTAAAGTAAACATCAGTTTTTACGTCCGTTCGATCTGTTTGCCCCCCGTTACGACACTCCCTCCTATATTTAGCAGACGTCGATTGCAAAACATTTGCATAGCCCTCTGCGTGGTACAATGTGAGTAAGTACTTTGAATGTTTGGCGTCTCTGTAGGTCAATATTATTTTGGTATAGTTGCCCTCATGTAAGTTATAAGTAGTCTAAATGTTTTTGCATCTTAGGCATGATATTAAAAAAGTACAGATATGTGACTAGCGCGCTCATTTTGAAGACTCGAAAAGTAAACAATTGTAGTCTTAGGTAAATTGTTGTCCGATTTCACATAAGACTAGTGCAGTTCGTACTCAGAGTTCGGAACACTTTTCTCGTTCATTTTGTTAGCATATGACGTATCTATACTTTTGTGTCCAAAAGTATAGATACGTCATATCATCATCATTGATCTTATGTTTTTGCTTTGTATGATTCTCGTATGAGGAGATTGATTGTATTGAGGACAGGTATGGTTAAACAATAAGCTCTATGTACTGTGTACAATATGATACAACGTTTATATAATAACTATTGGTATACATTTCAGATTTGTCTATGTAATTGACCTCGTTCGCGTTTCATTATTTACAATTCAATTTTCTCGTCTACATAACAAACATTTTAATTCGTTCCGAGAACCTTTTCGGAGAGCTATAGAAATATGAACAGCCCTTGATTATTTAATTTGTAAGTGAGAATTGTTCGATACGATTCCTTTCGTGAATGTTAAAAGGTTTTGTAATATAAACAAGTATCTTCTTGGTCATAAATAATAGATGTTCGCTGTTGTTGGACAAATGGCCCCTCCTGTCGGATTTAATTAACAAATTGTTCCGGAAACTTTGGCCAGGTGGACGGAGTTGCCATTTTATGTAGCCAAGGTTACAAGGGAATATTAAAAGTGTTTTTTTACTGATTTTATGTATAGTTGTCTATGGTTGTATGTAAGAAGCAAAAGTAAGACTGCTGTTAAATATATACATAGTTTCAAGAATCACCTTGGTGGGAACATAGGCAGTAGTTAGTTAGTATAAATTAGTTACCAGTTGCTAAAAACGGTGAAGGAAAAAATCTTGAAGAAACCGGCCATACCTGAGAGATTTTTTAACGGTGTGTAAAGCCATGTCACAGACCTACAGTCGGTTTAAACTCTGACACCAGGTTGTTCATCAACCATACAATAACAAGAAGTAGGTAAATTATGAATGGGATGCACAGCATATTCAGCACAAAATCTTTTCTCTATACTGCCTTTTCTCTTCATCCTATGTATTAAAACCTAGTATCTACTTACTTATTTAATATAATTAAAAATTACCTTACCTTAAAAGAAGAACATGCAAACTTAAAACATAAAACCTTATGATATTGAGTTTACAACTTTCGTTCACAAACTAAAGTTTTAACTTGAGGTTAAACAAAAGAAGTTTAAAGTTATTCGTTCAGAAAATCATCGGTTATATTCTTTGGTAGCGTAACAAAACAGCGATAAATATTAATTTGGCATCTTTATTCTTTTCGAACATTTTTGAACTTGACCTATAAATTAACGTTAAAATTCCGTAAGTTTTAAGCTAAGTTTGGCAACACCGCCTATCTTAACTACCAGCCAACCGTTATACGCAGAAGGTTAAGTCCGTAATATGTGAAGACTAGTAGATACACTCTAGTTTTGTTTGTGTAAATTATATACGTAGTGTGTTCACGCTAACTTCCTCCGTTGACTTCGCCCGAGTAGGGAAACTTACCACGAAACAAGAAAAAAAAAAAGATTTTGTTTTTATGATCATTCTTTTTCACAGATAATGTTGTCTCTATATATACAAAATTAGATTAAAATCAGGCATGCCGTTAAGCCATATAAATGATAGAGAAATTTCGTTGACACTAAGACAGGTTGTGCGAACTTCGTCCCATTCGTACTTGGTCCCATTCGCGGTTAGTCCCATTCGCGGGACATTATATTCTTCTCATTTAAGTTAGTTTTAATGGAGTTATCAACAATTTGGATCCTCCACCTTCTGCTTCTTATCTTCGCTCCAAAATATTTAAAACTACCGCCCTTTAGTCCCAGTTATGTTTATGAATTAGTTCGCTATTATGATCAGACGACGTGTTTATCGTCCATAAAGTGTGTTTGTGATGGCTATTGTTTGGCTATCTTATCTGTACAATGGCTGCCAGGTGGGCTTAGCCGTTGCATACCGTTTGTTAAAGACAGGTGATTGTGGAAATATTCTGTAAGGAGTGTGTTGTAGGGACTGGGTGATGATAAAGTGATTTTTATTGGTAATTGTATCGTGGTAAACGTAGAAATATTTGTAGTAGGTTTGAAATTAGCGCAAGGATAGTAATAGACCTATCTACGTAAGGACCATTTTCCTGTACAATATCGTATTTTGCCTATATTTATTTATTTATTTCATTTCATCTTACAAGCTAACAGATGATATTATCCTTGACTACTAGTAAGCCTTACAGAGTTAAAAGAACTGGTACTAATCAAATCGGAATTTCCACTGCCCATGCAGCTAAACCTATTTATCTCACACCGACCTCAAACTGGTACGAATAATTGTATTGCCTGAAAATGAACCGGACAACATTCGACAGACCAGGCAATCTACTTGCAACCACGGCCGCTGCAACCCGGTCAAAACGTCAAGTCAAAATAAAAAACATGAGTTCGTGTTAATTACCGTGTCGTAATTTAATTTTATTACAGACAAAATTTGGTATTTTCTTAAGAATTCAAACATTTTCTATGTTTAATGTTATTCCTAAATAGACGAACTGTTCACAGAAACGAAATATCAATTTAAGCGTCAAATTATAGTCGGTACAGATACAAATGTGCCAAACTAACTAACTACGAGTAGTGTCAGATTGGCAAGTGAAATGTGGAGCTATCGGCTGTGGATGCAGTTATCGCATCCTGCAGATACTGCCCGTTCTGATAACTATAACGCGCTCTACACTGTTGGTGTAGGTTGTAGTCCCGCATAGAGTATAGTACTCGGTGATGTAGTTTAAAGCTCTCCTGACCGAATTTCGGTCGCGGCAGTCTGTCTCAGCTGAGACTAGCCTACTACGCAGGAGATATTACAGTGCACAAGTACGTACGAACGGAAAGAGCGCAAGACCAACGGCTTAACGTGCTTTCCGAAGCACGGTGGGGTTTCGACTTGAGAAAACGATCACCCATGACAAGACTGACCGCGGCGAGCACGGCTTAACCTGATTGATCTGTGCAGTAGCCACGTAGCTACGAGCACCGTAGCGAGATGTAGTTTATTGAAATTATAAAACCGTATTACTGTTGCGTATTATTTATGACATATTATAACCGACGAGCGTGGTTGAGGAATGTGATGCGAGTGAATGAGGCAGGAAGTATGCCAGGATCGTAGCAAATGGAAAACCGTGGTCTCTGCCTACCCCTCTGGGTAAAAGTGACTTTATGTATGTAGGTATATTGATAGTACTGTATAAAGTTTAGCTATGCTAAATTTAACACTGCTCGCAATCGGTTTAAAAAGGGGTAAAAAGTTATCTCTCCATTCAGAAGCTTTCTATTTACTTAAAAAAAATTATATTATGTACGGTTTCTTTTGCATTTTATTTCTTGCTTAAACTTTCGTGGTACGGCGATGTCGTCTGTCTGTGGTCGTCGAAAGTTTCGGCTGGCGATATCGCCGAGTAAAGAGCTTTTGATTGATTTAATTCAAGAACTTGCCTCTTGTCTGGAAACCTCCGTTTTTAACGTTTGCTTCGTCTTGTTCATGATTATAGTGTATAATACAAGCCATGATAAGTTGAAATAGTCTGTGATGGTCCATTTTGTACTTTTTTGAATCCAATGGGCTACCCTCTTTTTCTAACTTTTTTGAAGCTTTTTATGTCAAATAAGAACAAGCTTCAATCGTGAATGTACTTAAAAACCATACCATTCAAACCACGTAATAGAAGACGATTCTATTGCCATTATTTGGACATTTCTAAGTAAAGAATCAACACAAGATATTACGCGCAGTATTTCAGTTTTTACGCAACTATCCTTAAAGCAATAAGACACATGGTTTTTCACATTCGTTCTTGACCTGTTTATCCCACAAGTTTTTCAAGTCATGCAGACCGCACAGGGACCTAGAGTGGTATACTAAGATCTAGTGGGCTGTCCGTCCCCTGTTAGCGGCGACTTAAGGGCCCTACAGAGAGGTAAGCTCCTGTGATCTCGGCCTCAATTAAAATATACGAGCTATACTGTGTGGTAGTCCACGATTGTTGCTGTGGCAACATTGAATACATGGAATTTTATGACTGAATATTAGTCCCGAATCACACTAATCTTATAAAGGCAAAAGTTTGTGTGTTTGTTACCTCTTTACGCTCATCCGGCAAGACCAATTTTGTTAAAATTTGGTATGGAGGTACCTGACACCCTGGATTTACATATAGGCCTATTAATAGGGTAATCAATTTTTATCCCGAATAATGTAGCGGGTAACACCGTGGATAAAATAAAGAAAGAAAAACGATTGTGTGGAAATATGAGCATACAACGTCCGTCGGTCCGATGTAGAGGTAGTTATTAGTAAGACGAAAAAGAACCTAGCTATATTTTATTGCGCAAATTAAAGAACACAATTAAGAAGTTAGGTTAATAGAACGCTATTAAATTGATGATATTACTACTCCTATATTTTGAGTTCATATAAACTGAATGTCCAACAAACGGGAAAAGGTTAAAGTTGTTTATCAGTTATAAAATTGATGATTTTTATTATATGCCTACTCACTAGAAGTAGATAAAACATTTCCTTAGTGTTGCCTTAGTCAAATAAAACGTAGGCTTACCGCCAACCCACGAAATCTTATCCTGAAACTGTAATAACAACGCATGTAAACAAAACTATTTGCAATAAAACAGTCCAACATCTCGACCTTGGAACCTTTCGGTATACCGGAAAATACCGCTGACTGGCTCACGGCTCGGTCAAGGTCACCGGTGTTCGTAACAGGCGACTACGGGTTCCGTCTGATAAATTCAGTCTTATTTGATACACTGCATCTTATCTTACAGTCGGCCATCTTATCAGACTTGTATATTGATTTATGTAAAGACATGTAAAGCCATGTCAGAGGCCTACAGGCGGTTTAAACTCTGATACCAGGTTGTGCATCAACCATACAATAAGAAGAAGAAGAATACAGATTTATACGAGTTGCTTATTTTAGAATTGTTAGAACTTTTTATTTATGGTAGGTAATATTATTTACTTCTAAGTCTTCGGTTTTGTAAATCAAGGCCTCCGTTAGGTACCATTCCCGGGTTAGGTAAAGTGTTAGAGGTTTTAACCCGACTGCGCCAGAAGGAGGGCCATTTTATTGTCTATTCCTCAGTAACAGAACGGAGTCTAGATTTGTGCCCAGATAATAACAATTATCATCATCAGCCGGTAGACGTCCACTGTTGAACAAAGGCCTCTCCTCTATTTCATAGGACATGTAACATGATTGGCGAAATGTATGTGTACGGTAACACTTCTGCGTAACCCTTCAGGGAATACGGGCGTGACATTAAATGCTCGTTCCTGCAATTTGTTCCCGCCGCGCCTTTGAGAGCACTTCATTCCGTCGGTCTTGCGCCTAATCCCTCTCCGGTCGTGTCGGTTTGATGTCCCATCGGACTATGAGTGTGAGGGAATAGAGAGTGCACCTGTGTTTGCACACACTTGTGCTCTATATTCTATTGTTTGTTTACTCGTAGATTACGTCTTGACCGAAATATGATCAGCCCCCCTAGACAAGTGGCAAAACGCTTGACGACTAGAAATCGAATAGAATGGTAAATGTATGGGGATGACATAATGTTTCAACTATGTTATCGATGACATAATGTCAAACCCCATATATTTCATTCTATTCGATTTATATTCGTCAAGAGTTTTGCCACTTGTCTATGGGGGCTGGATTAAGTTTATTTGCCTCTTTACTCTAGTGGTCGCTTAGCGCGACTGCTGAGCATGAGGTCTTGGGTTTGAATCCCGGGTCGAGCAAAGTGTTACTGGATTTTTCCATTAGGTAACTCTCTAGTACGGAGTCTGGATTTGTGCCCGGTTCATGGCAATAGGCTCGCCTCCTACTACATTGGGACCTATAACATAACTGGCGAAATGTGTGTTTACTAGTACTTAGTCGTAAGTCGTAACGTACCCCGTAATATATGAATCCCGGATAATATTGTCCCCGGATGTTTTTCCACCGCTTCCTCGCTTCTCAATTCCGAATTGTTTTTGTTACATGTGGATGTTTGTATATTAGAATACATTTGTGCTTCTCGTGTTACGTTAAGAGGGCTATTCAATGTGGATCTTTTGGGAACGTTTAGTTTTATGTATAAAGTAGTTATTGGTGCTTTAGATAGTGTATATTTAGTGTCTTCTAGACACTGATAGATTTAAGTGTTATTTTGGAATAATAGATGTGTTATGCAGTAAGGGTGCCATTTTGGTCCACATCCCCGTCTTCTACTTTGTACTTTTTTCATCCGTTCTTTGCGTCACCTTAGAAGTCACTTCCTACACGATCATAGATTGACAGTTTTCAATATAGAAACGGGTGCCTGTGAATTATATTTCTCCACTTACTATAGAAATATACTGTCTGAATCCGTAAGACTTAATATCATACAATGCTTTACTATTGAGCTCGCACTTTTACTCTGAATACATAACAGCTGCAGCTCTATTTATCTTATTACCTATACACAGATAATATGTAATTTTATCACTATTACCCATAAAACATCAAACTAACAGCATAAAGCGAGCCGATCCATTGCATCGAATTTCGACGTCGGGACGAGCGGGGTCCCGATGTATTCTGCCCTCCCCCTTCCGGCGCGGTCGTAAATATTTATGATTCCATGAAACCACAGACTACTGTAGGCAAGTATTGATCTGAAGGGCTTGTGAAATGACTAGCTCTAGTGTTTGCGGGGTTATTGGAGAGGCGGGTGGTAATGTGGTGTGAGTCGATCAGTTGGTTAATGTGTGAATGTCGGTGATAGATGGATGGATGTGATAATGGATTTAAAATGAGCGCTTTATTGCTACTTTGGCCTAAGTGAAATTCTATTAATTTTTGTAACCGTGAAAATAAAATTTGATGTCGGTACTGAGGCGAGGTAATTGCATTATTGTTACTTATCGAAAAAAAAAACACTAATACATAGACTTATAATATTGTCTGTACCTCAATTAAATCAAAAGTTTGTTAATCAATAATAATTAAGCTATTTAAACCCATGTCAGCTCGAAACGCGTCTCAGTACTTTAAGAGAACAATTTATTTTCAATGAGACTGTTCTAAAGAATTCATTTCCATATTTATTTTTCGAGGAAATTCTTGATTTGTCTTCTTTGGCTCAGCTATAGTCTAATATAGTGCGTGATCCCAAGATATAGTCATTAGACTACGCATAAGATCACGCACTACAGGGGTAAACAAGAGTCTTTTATGTAATCTAAGTTATGGCTTATCACGGCGTTTAGTTTCATATTACATCAGTAAGATATCTTTATTGCCATTTACCTAGATTCCTTGTATATAATAGACTAATCAAAACTTATTCTGGGATTCAAACTTGTGTTTTGCAAGCTTTGCAGTTTGACTATTAGAGTCATCTAAGAATAACGTTCTAAGAGTATTTCAGGGCCCAGCATCGCAG
Source organism: Abrostola tripartita (assembly GCA_905340225.1). NCBI lineage: Eukaryota > Metazoa > Arthropoda > Insecta > Lepidoptera > Noctuidae > Abrostola > Abrostola tripartita. The sequence continues at coordinate 8,023,434 of HG996512.1, forward strand.
CTGCAATGCTTAGGGGCCTTCTATATTTTTCTAAGGCTTGATTTCTTTCTACGCTGAAGTCGGTCGCCGACATTAGTCGAGCATACGAATATGCACTAAGTCTTGTTATGTATCTGTAGTTGGCATTACAACAAGCTGGTGACAACAAATCCACATTTTTATCATATTGAAATACTGTGCTTACTAAAATGCAATGATATAATATGTATATTAGTACGCAATCACCATGGTAACGGCTATCAGTGCGGTTGCATACATTCGGGGATATCACGAGGGACTGATAACAGACTCAATGACACGTGAATAACACACGTTTTATGAATAAAAGTATTGTATAGGTTGTTGTAATATCTGTGCCCACTCTGTAGAATCTCTAAAATTTTAACCAAGAAACAATTGAATGATTGTGTTGATTCAGCATTTATTTTTGCTTGAGACTTCGTTTGCATAGATAATTTCACCATCGCTTTTTCGGGATTTTTCTATCTTATCTGTCCCGGGGTTTCAGTTGTATCAATACAGTTTAGTTGATTACGGTTAATTTCGAAAGTTCTGCAATCGGACAAAGGTACACATGTTACTTTTACAATCACATGTGATTTGAAGGATTATAATAAGTGATAGACGCAACCTATGGCAGCTATTAAATGATAACAATATTCGTAATTTCAACGTAACCACAGCCTGTATACGTCCGTTCATTCGGAAGTCATGATAGAGCGATTAGTTGACTCACCGTTCTGATTAAGGGAATTAAGATTAAATAATGGATCAAAACATATGCATAAAGTGCATTTTAGACCATACTACAAAAATAATTTTTGACCAACATGCAATTCGAATTTACTGTCGACTTGATTTGTACAGTGCCGAAGTTATAACTTCTGCAATCGATTGATGTATAACGCTAATTTGCGCCCGCGACTTCGTCCGCGTGGATTTTGAATGTGTTAGAACCTATAGCCTTCCTCGATAAATGGACTATCCACAAACATAGATAAACATAACATCACGCCTGTATTCCCCGAAGGGGTAGGCAGAGGTGTACATATAGTACACCCACATTTCGCCAGTTATGTTGTAAGTCCCAACGTAATAGGGGGCGAACCTATTGCTATCAACCGAGGCACAAATCCAGACTCCGTGCTGCTACTGAGAATTACTTAATGGAAAACTGAGTAACACTTTGCCCGACCCGAGATTTGAAGCCAGGACTTCTTGCTCAGCAGTCGCGCTTAGCGACCACTAGACGAACGAGGCAGTCATGATGGACTATCCAAAACAAAAATAATTTTCCCATTCGAACCAGCAGTTCCTGAGATTAGCGCGGTTTAATCAAACAAACAAATTCAGCTTTATAATATTATATTGTATGGATACCAGTACTAGGTTTGGGTATATTTCCATCTGATGTTTTTGTATGTAAATTCCTCCCTCGAACAGCGGAAGCGAAGCTTTTCTTCAACAAAACATGCCTAAGTCAAAACAAATTCGCTTTCCCTTTACCAGCGTTAGTGACTTCATTCATATAGCAAGCCTATTAATATTAATAGCACACCCTGAACGTTCAGAAAAACAACCCTGTCCCCTTCCTTATTGCCCTCAGCTATTCTGAAGGTTGCGCGGTACGTGAGGACTTTCTTCAGAGGTCGTTTGTTCTCTCGTGGTGGTCTTAAGGTCAAGTGGATCCAGCTGATAACGACGACTTGCTAATGACCTCTGATTATTGTGGTCTTCTATGTCTTAATTGGCGTTTGTGATACTAGTAAATGATGAAAGAATTTTCGTAAAAATATCGAGGTGACGATGCTACATCGATTAATACGGGAGTCAATATGATAGACAACCCTGATACGATCCATGTAATTAGCTTTCAGATCTCGCCATGAGCTATTTTTAACCGACTCAAAAGAGAAGAGGTTATGTTATTGGGACGTGTTATTTTAGCTTGTTATACAAATACAGATGAACAATAAAAACAAATGCTAAATGCATTGAAGATGCTTAATTTAGAGGTGTTCTTAAAAAAGTAATCTTCGTACACTCTCTTATGAACCTTTGTCTTTATGATCTGTTTAGACTGCTGGACAAGTACGATCCTATTATATAATAGCTTGTACATTAATATGTTAATAGATAGAAAGGAGAGAGCTCTTCAAGGTTTCCCGTCGACGTGACAGTCCTGTCTTCTAGTTAGTATTCTGTCTCCGTAGCTATGGACAGGCGAGTGCCGGGTAATTTAATAAAACTGAAAGCTACTGAATTACCTACTTGTTATTCATATTTATGGATTTCTTTAACCGGGGCGCAAAAGTTATGGCGGTATTGGAAGTGACTTATTATCGTGACTTCGATGGTTGCGTTGCGATTTCTATCCCAAATAGAGAATATGTTAGTAGCAAATATTTGGCGTAAGTTGATTTTTTGCGTATATTTCATGCTTGTAATAAAGCGCGACTGCTGAGCATAAAGTTCTGGGTTTAAATCCTGGGTCGGGCAAAGTCTTACTGAGTTTTTTCTATTAGGTAATTCTCTTTAGAGCAGCACGGAGTCTGGATTTATGCCCGGTTGATGGCAATAGGCTCGCTCCTATTACATTGGGACGTATAACATAACTAGCGAAATGTGGGTGTACTATATGTGTACCTCTGCCTGCCTCTTCGAGGAATACAGACGTCATGTTATGTTTAAATATACCCTACTTAAGTTTACCCATCTTAGAACTGAATTGGTACAAATGGATTCGTTTTCCCGAACGGAATTGTCATGAGTTATCGAGCAAAAGATGATGAGGCTATTGTTATCCTTAGCATCAGCCACAGGCATCTTACAAGGAGCCCACCGTAGACCCTGAAGCTTCACTCCACCAGCGGTCAGAGCTGACCGGCTAGTTAGTATTCTACCGGTATCCCCAGACAGGCAGACACGTGTCACGTAATTGGATGGAACTACAAACTGGACTGGAACTCGTGATAAATCATATTTACACTGTCATGTAGAGTATAAGTAAGTTGTTTAGTTTTTGTGCGTGGGAGGTAAATGTGTTAGTCCCTTATTATTCTGTATGCAATGCAGGTTACCGTCTGTATTCCCTGGAGGTTGGCTGAGAACTCGTGTTTCAGCCATTTAAATTTTGGATTGTAAATTGTCATAAATTGTGAATATGCAGAATGCAAATATTCGACAAGTAAATTGGTTGGTAATTTATTTATTTATATGGAATCAAAACGGTACAAACCAATTATATAGTATATGCAGTTACGCTTGTTTTCCAAAACGCGCAATTTTTGATTGATTAAGCTCAATAAATGACAAAAGACTTTGAAGTGTAACAACGTGTGTTTTTTTTCATTCTATACACAGTGCATCTACCACTATTCAATATTGCATCACTCTAATTTTGACTGGTAGAAAATGCCCAATGGCTTTAAGTCCACCTGTGTGCTAAAATGTGCATTAATTATAAATAAATTGACACCTTCGCACATCCCTTTCAGAATACAAGCGCGTCAACAATGATTATAAAATTAACAACTATAAAAACTTTCATTTTCCCCCCTCATATTCCCGTTTACCTATCTAGAAGTTAATCTAATTAAGACATGGCATATACGGTCGAGGTTTTCCAATAATTACCAGCCGGAGACTGAGGGTGAAAATATGTATAGGCGTACCTATAGTGTGTTCGGTGCCGGGTGATGTAATTTCCGGGATGATTGGATGTCGGCAGTAGATACGGTGATGTGATTAAAATGTGGCTGTTACGTTTCAAGGTTACTTTGTGCTTTTATGATTGCTTTTTAAGGTTAGCTATCATGTTTTTATATTGAGATTTACGTCATTTTTAAGTACACCTCTACCATTGGAGTACAACTCTTGCCTATCCAGTATTAAGGGGATTCTAAACGTTTTTGTTTGTAAATAGATTTACCCATATTTAAAAATGAATTGTTGTTCGTTTGTCTCGCTAAAACTCGAGAACGGCTGTACCGATTTGGCTAATTTTGGTCTTGAAATATTCGTGGAAGTCCAGGGAAGCTTTAAACGGTGACAAGGCGGTACAAAGTTAGCCGGGTCAGCTAGAAATGTAAATAATACCGCTAACTGTTCGACTGGATGGCAAAGGTATCTTTCTCATACGAGCCGCCCACTGCCTGTAGTTAAAGATTTCAGACCACAGATTTCATTACCTGGCTGGCTATTCGTGGCTACTGGAGCCGCTTCTTCTCTTTTAAGCTTATTGTACCACTCTCTATTGACCCTCGTTATGATGTTTACTGGCATCTGTTTCGGCAGGAATCACCGCGCGCCTAATGTAATGGCCGCCATTTTACTGCGTTTTTACCGTTGCAGTGACGTAACTATTACAGAAGCTCAATATAGGGCCCGCTGGACATTAGTACTTCTTTAAAAGTAGCTTCGGTCCGCAAATTTCTAGTTTTAAAATATACGAAGCTTCTTATTTTCGCAGGCTAAAGCTATCTGCTTCCTAAATATTACGATTTTGCATTGCTAATGTAAAGAACAGAGAAAGGGATAGATATTATTTTGCATTCATTCAGTAATGCCGTGCAACTAGCATCTTAACGTTTCATAAGCGCCTGTAAGGTTTACATGAAATAAAAACAATTTGAATTTGAATGTTCATTTATAATTATGATTAGTCGTGTAGATATAAAGTCTTTAAATTATAACAGTCAAGTTATATTGGATTGTTAAAATTGTGATTTGCAATCACGCTTAAAAGATTGGCTTATCAGATTACTCAATCTAACAGCCGTAACAAATAGATAACTTTCAAGTTCAGATTATTGAGAAAGTGCTTTTTTCATGTAGCTTTAAGTGGTAAATAAATACATAAATGTAACACTATTTTCATTGTGATATGAGATACATGATGTAGTAAACGATATTGTACTATGATAACTTTTTATCAGATAAAGTTATAAGTTCGGTAATAACATAAATTTTTAGTCGCGCGGGCCGCAATATCTGAATGTTGGTCATCACTGTCCTAAAAGGAATTCCTAGTGCCGTAGAAAGTAAATGTGTTGGTATGTTGATTAATGAGCATGTAGGTTATGAAATGTGGACCTATGGTCGTGTGCGCGTTGAGTGTGAAGTACATGTGGAATGTTTTAGGGACTAGCTTTAGTTAGGCTTACTCTAAACAGAATGTCGGGCGCATTTCTGTTTATGAATGAATAATTCATTCAGTTTAAACAGTTCTTTTGCTGACTTTTGGTGCCATTTTAGCATGTTGCCCATGCTAAGCTTGAATCTACATTGATAAAGGAAATTTGAAAAATGATGGACACGTCAATTTAGATTCAAGCTTAGCACGGGCAACATGCTAAAATGGCACCAAAAGTCATATAAATTTGGGTTGGTATTATGGTTTCAGTGATTTATAGCTGTATAGGTATAACACTGAGTTTGTAATCATAGATTCCAACAGATAATACCTGACGTCACCCTTAAGACGTAAATACTAAAAGGGAACTTGAAGTTCGATGGATGCGAGCAGCGACATGGTGGCTCAGTTGGTTAGAGTAGCGCCACGGTTCGGCGAAGGTCGCGGGTTCAAGTCCCGCTCGTGTCCATCATTTTTCAAATTTCCTTTATCAATTTAGAGTTCTTTTGCTGATTGTATATAATTTTTGTATCTATAGCTACCCCTGTAAGTTGCATAGTTTTGATTTGATGATATTTTTGTTACCATTTCTAATCTCTCTAAACCTATCGTTCTAATCACCGGGTTGCTATTGAGTTGAAACCCTTACTTGTAGGTATCTCTTCCAGCGAGATTACTTCAGAGTCCATTACTATTCGTGTTTTCTTCTACATATAATATGACTAACCCAGGTTACATAAGCACAATAAATATAAGAGAATTCATTACACTAAGTAGTACAATAAAGAAATTGTAGATTTTATGTGAAAGCAGACTCAAAACATCTGACCTTTCTGTAAACAATAGCTTTCCTCCGATTCTCGTAACAATCTTATATCAATCACACTAACGTGCGCACGCCGTTATACTTCCTCATTGCGCACGAGTGCGAGTGTTATTGGACAATCAGATAACGTTGAACGAGCAAACATTTTAGCAAATGCTGATTTACGCGTAAACACTCTTAAAAGTGCCCGTTTTTTGGTGGCTATAGTTCAGGGTATTAAAGAAAGATAGAATGGCAGAAAGAAATAGGGACTGACGTCTGATAGTAATGATAGAATTAAGATCATTGTTTCATGTGGTATACAGAGCTGAGTAGTTTCATACCAGCGTTTCACCTGGTTTTACCAAAGATGGTGAAAATACATGTAGCAGGGCTGACCCCATCGGATTTTTTTTTACACCTCTGATAGATATCTTTTATTGTACACCAAAAATAAACATAAGTACAGTCACACAGTCACAGGCAAATTTACAATGGGCGTTCTTATAGCAATCGCATTGACAATTTTTCTAAAATACACACCTACGTTATAGTTACGGTGGATAAACGTTTCTGTAAAATTGCAACAGCGGCGATAGAGAAAAAGAATTTAATTTATGCAGTTGTTTCTATTATCTGAATAACGAGTTTTCAAACAAGCAATTTACAAATTCAGATTTGCAGTACAATAAACACTTTTATGACGTAAATTGCGAGCATTCTACTAATTATGTTCTATAGTCCCGCGACCAGTTGCATCTGGAATACTTCGAGCATGACCAGAATCTAAATGTAACTGCCGCCGTCATTCCGCACACCCATATCTCATTCTGACTGTTTTCGTCAGCGTCTAGCCTAGCAGAATTGTCTGACTCGCGCCCAAATCATTTAGAAAACTCCGATTACTCATCTCAAAATCTTAATTTACGTAAGGTATATTCTTAATTTTTTTTTTCATGTGACACTGGCTGCCAGAATTACTGATTACGATCGATCCGCCTACGGTACATTTCTTCTTTAGTACGTAATAATATTTTTCCTTATTACGTGTGTATGTGTCTTAATTTGGAAAACGCTATTGAAGATTAATTGCTTTATTTCTTTGAAATAAAACTATTTTTACGGATTTTATCGCGGTTTTAATTTTGTTTTTTGGTCCCGACGTTTCGAATCCTTTACAGCATTGCCTGCACCGCCGTGCCAGGAAGTCTGCAATTTGTGACCATACGCTTGACCAAGCCAACCATTACATCAGATTTGATAAACCACAGATCCTTGCCAAAGAAAATCGATTCCTTCCTAGGATGATACGCGAGGCTATTGAAATTAAGAAACACCCCAATTTCAATAGAGAAGATGGCTGGGACATACCACCTGCTTGGAATCCCATCATAGATTCTATTAAAGTTAATTCCAAGCGTAAAACTGCAAGACCGAATGACACAGTGAGCTCATTTTGCGTGAATCGGATTGTAAATAATAACTAAAAATGTAAGGTAGTTGATAGTAATTGTTCAAATTAGACGTTTAACACCTCAGTCTGCCCGTGACCATGAATGCTGTAAAGGATTCGAAACGTCGGGACCAAAAAACAAAATTAAAACCGCGATAAAATCCGTAAAAATAGTTTTATTTCAATGACTAATATTCGCGTAAGTGATAGAAATCATTATGCTTTATTTCTGTTAAATCGTTGTCCTCTGTCTCACTGCTGGAGCTACTTTACATACAAATAATGAATCTTTATTAACTTTATCATCTATATTTATTTCCATATGATTTTTCGAGTCCCTGGTTTATATATGACACATAACTAAAACTTCCTAGAAATATATTTATTAAAATTAAAGACTTCGTCACAACATCAAATGGTCTAAAATAGTCGTATGACAGTTTTCTCCATAACTCTCGGCACATTCTTGTTCTTGCCATTGAACTGCCAGCTATGGCACGCCCCCGGAAGTTCGCAAATAGACGCCATTGCCGGTCGCAGTACCACCGGCCACCGGTTTACTGATTCTGCCAATCGCGCGCCGGATTACAGAGAATTATTTAATGGTTTCCCTAACCCGTTGAGGGTCTGTCTTGGGATAGTTTGCGGAAGTAGGGACTAGTGTAAAAGTTAATATAATTTTAGTTTTGCTTAACGTTGGCATGACCGAGCTGTAATTCTTAGCTGACTTCGTCCTTTCATACCTTTTTATCAAGGATCAAGCTGGATTGTGATAAGTTAAAGTAATTAGTCCACAAAAATACTTACAAAAGGCTCGAGATAATCTACTTCATGTAAATCAACTGACTTTTTGAGTACCGAATCCTCTCTGATTAATGCAGAAACTGCACAAAAATACCAAAAGGACAACACTTTCTTCTTAAATTCTGATGCATCACACCCTCCCTGTCATGTGAGTGATAACATCACATTTATGGGAGTTGATTTCTGGGCTCCTCGCCAGGAACTGTCGCAACCTGATATTTATTAAGGGGACCTTGTCTTGGAGTGCATTGTACTTGAGCCTCTGCCGGTGCCGTTATAAAAGCAACGCGATGAACTCCGGGACGCGTGCCAGAACGCGGCATTCACATCGTTACACGTGTTTTGGAATTGAAAGAAATATTGGGTTGCATCATTTAAAGCTGTTAGTCACAGTTGGGGACAGATGAGAAAATCAATATACGTTCCTGAGTATCTTACCATGGTTTTGTTATGACAACTTTGCCTCATTTAGTTAGAAGTGGAAGTAAAATATTAAATTGGAGAAGACTACAAAGAAATGTCTTTAAAAGTATCTAAAATACTAAGGTCTACTTTATTGGCATGATCTAAAGGAAAGGCGGTGGTGCATACTGTATATGCCCCTCCCAGTAGGCTAATTAAATTTCATGGTTCCTAGCTCTCTCTTCTCTACACCTGTTAGGCTCTAGACAGACGGACTGCATTAACTGCAATCCAACCGCAAATTGCAGTTCGGATGCAGTTTGAATGCAGTTGACACGACTGCAATAGAACTGCAAACCAAACGTTCACACGATTGCACGCCGACTGCAATTGAACTGCAATTGGACTGCACGTTTGGTATGCAGTTCTATTGCAATCGTGTCAACTGCATTCAAACTGCACTTGAACTGCAATTTGCGGTTGGATTGCACTTGAAATGCGGTCCGTCTGTCTAGAGCCTTAGTCTTATCATTTGCAGGCAAGTCCTCAATCGCAGGCAAGTCCTCAATCGCAGGCAAGTCCTCAATCGCAGGCAAGGACTCAATCGCAGGCAAGTCCTCAATCGCAGACAAAACTCTTCTTCGACAACTTTTAGTTATGTAATATTTAGAGATTTCGTGACGTCAAAGTTTTTGATATTGTATATTTAGCTGGTAGTTTTCCAGCAATTATTTCTCACCTTTTATCATTTAGTTAGATCTCTTCTCAGCCTAGATTCTTATTATAATGATGTGTTTATCTAACTATTGATTTCGACACATTGTTTAGCATTCTGCGCAAGGAAATTAAATTATAACATATTGCCATAAATACCGGGCTGCAAGCCAGAATCCAATAATGTACTCATAGTTGCCGAAGCTCCCGACTGTTAGTGATGGGACCTTGCTGGTGCGCGGGCGCACTTCCGCTCGGTGGACGGAATGTTACAGAATGGAGATCTGCTCGAATTCTTGGACTATTCTGTCATGAAACAGAACCAGTTATTAGTTTCAGTTTATTTTCATGATCTGTATTCTCAGGTTATTTTTGATTGTCCGTCGCGTCGTCCGCTTAGTATTGTTTCAGGTATTTTCTTTCTTTGTCTATATATTCGTCTTTATGTTAGTTCTTTGTCTGTACCGTTCCCTGTGAGTCAAAGATAAATACGTTTCTCATCCTAGAGATTTTCCTTATTTATTTGTGGATCATCGTGTGATCTAATAGCATTCAAGCAGCAGCATACAGCTGAGTTGGGACCTACTTTTGCTCGTAATTTATTTGTTTAATAATGTTTTTTTCTGTTTTTGTTTCGTAGCAAGAATAAACGATTTTCCATCTTTCTTCTTATCTAAAGTTTGTAAGCTCTGGATTATTTGTATACTCATTTACACTATCATGAGGAACATTCGAACCTTTTAGTGCTTTAAAAATAAAGCTTTTAATGTCGGTCCCTACACTCATTTCCTCTACTTAAATGGTGTTATAAAAACATACGATGCCCACTAACCTTGACATCTTCCATTGAATATCCTCAATGCACGAATGCTAGGAGCCAAATCTTTTGTAGTAGGTATAACGTGGAATAGTTTAGGAGTTGCTCAAAATGTTGTTACGACTGAACACTTCATTTGTTTAATCCGTAAACAGATTACTATCAATAAACTGTTTTGTAGATTCTAAACCTTTAACGCGAAGAGATCTTGCTTCTTGTTTGTATCATTTATTTTCCGGGCGAGTATTTTGGGGCCTGTCTTTATGTAATTTGACGTGCAAAAAGTACTAATAGATCAGTTTATTTCTTTTATAGCTTCCACCCGCGACTCCTTCCGCGAGCATTTTGAATGTTGTATAGCCTATAGCCTTCCTCGATAAATAGGCTATCTAACACTAAAATATTTTTTCAAATCGGACCAGTAGTTCCTGTGATTAGCGCGTTCAGGGAAACAAACAAACAAGTATAGATTACAATTTCAGTAGTTCAAGATTCGATTTAGTTGTCCCGTTTGTCAAGAGGACATTAATATTTATTAAAGCTGTATTTGCAGCTTACAGTAGGTTTTTTGTTTATCTTTAATACACGTGTTCTACAAAGGACCTTTTTTTCTTTTGTCATCTTTGAAGTGAACTTGTGGATGATAAGGTCTTTTGTTAACTCGACAAACATAATTTTATCAAGAAGTTCTTCTAATCAGCTTTACACTAAGATTTTTTTTCTCAGTTACATCCAGGATCAGCCAATCGGTTACCTAAATTAAATTTGCATTTCTTCTACAATAAAATTAATGGTGAAACAATTTAAATTACACCACCGTATCTCTATTATAAAAACGAACAGATGACTGCATTCTATAACTCGGCCCTATTGATGTGTCCATCGATCACAATAACCCAGTTGGAATAGAACCGGCCGTCTTGATGCCGGCTATTATGTTGTAAATACATATCGATCGACACGTGTCGCCGCTCCCGGGGTACTGCTGGCAGAAAAGAAACTGTCATATCCGAGTTTTAGTTCTTCTGGAGTTGATTATTCGACTTTGAGGACCGTACTAACATTTAAACTATCGCGTTGCATCATGATACTAAAATTACTTTACAACACGGGAACTAACGCGAACACAAGTTTTTTTAGTCTTTTGTTCAAGGCCGTCCACGGCCGTTGGAAGTGGAAGGCCGAAGATCGGTTTAGTGGCGTGCCATAGGAGAGGCCTATGTCCAGCAGTGGACTGAGGTAGGCTGAAGATGATGATGTGTAAGGAATACAGGTGTGATGTTATGTTAAAATCCCATCAATCGCTCTCTCTTTTTATAAATTTCCTAAACAATATACAGTATGTTCAAAGCAAAAAAAAATATTTTTATGTTCATCGCGCGCTTTATACATTAAATTATTTTTCGTCCTTGTTATGTCCGTGATAAATCTTGTTACTTGTGTATTCAATGAGAATCTGGCTCCGATTAACATTCAACGCGCATGATAATAACTTATATACCTAAGGTTTGTATGTAAAAACTGTTTTGACACTTCATCTTTTCTCAATGGACATCTATGATCTAAGTAACCTACATTAGTAGTCCTAAAATACTAAATTAATTTCAAAGGTCTTCTTATCGTATGGTTGATGAACAACCTGGTGTCAGAGTTTGAACCGCCTCTAGACTTCTGGCTTTACACACCGTTGAACACTTTCTCAGGTGTGCCGGTTTCGTCACGATGTTTTCCTTCACCGTTTATAGCAACTGATAACTAATTTATTTAATTTATTGGTGCGTGCCGGGGTTTTAACTTTTTACCTTTGACTTCGCAGTTCAACGGACATAACACTCGGCTATTAGCTAAAAATGTGAAAAAGTTAAAATAAAGTATTACACACACAGTAAGCTTGTAGCCTGGTGCTGGTGGTATAGTGGTTCCTCATTAGGAGTAAAGCCCCCTTACCATGAACTCTTAAAGCAGGTCAGTTTCCGTTAAGGAAGCGAGACGCCACACTACACTGCACGTAACAGAGCGTGGCGTCTCGCTTTCACATCCTAAAAATGTCCTGCTTTAAGAGTACATGGTATGGGGGCAGTTCTTCGCTCAGGACTGGGACAATTACTGACACAACTGCTTCTTCTCTTCATGTTTCTAAACGTGTACTGTTGCAATATGTGGTTGGAATATATGGTTCGACTGATCTTTGATTCGAATACTCTGTGGTAAATATCTTGAAGGTGCGGTTGAATTAATTACGTGATGGATTGAACCTTGTGGTTTTTAATCGGCTTTATTACATGTTCTTGATTAGTGGTTGCTATGGCAACTATCACTTAAATTTAGTTCTAATGGTTACACTTGGATTAAAATTTACTGTAGTTTTAGATAACCTTGTCTTTAAACTAACGCTGCAGTATAACAGTAAAGTTTATACCACACGAATATTATAAAGGCGCAAGTTTCTGGGTGTGTGTTACTTCTTTACACTTAAACAACTGGACCAATTTTGATAAAATTTGGTATGGAGGTAGCTGACACCCTGGATTAACATATAGGCTACCCAAAAAAAATGTAGCGGGTAATAGCGGGGCACAAATAATAAAATATAATTCTAAATACCTTTCTAATAACAGTAATTATCATCAAAGCTTCTTAAACATAAAATCTACCTTAATTTCTTTAATGATTTGATTAATTAATGTTGAAATTATTTTATCTTACATCTGACATTGTAACACAATAATTGATTAATTATCTATCTGCTAATACTACTATTTAGAAATTTTACTTGAAATTTCTTAAAAACCTAATTTATTACAATAATGACTCTATCCATAATTTTTGACTTTAATTAAATTACAAATCGATTGTAACAAATTTATTACTATTATACCTATGTACAGTATCTGTTAATAGCTGACATATTTCACGCACCATTGTCATGGTAGAATGTGCTAGTACAACAATTAAATTAACACCAGCATGTAACCACATTTCTTGTGAATAAATGATTTTGATTTGATTTTGATTTAATACAGTAATTAATATAACAGTATACTGAACGATCTATCGGTACTAGCGCACGAGCCGGCCCGCGCGCGTATTTCCGGACGTCGATCGGGATCACCAGCGATCCACAAACATTACTATTTTGGTTCCTATGCTTCCATGTCATACGTACAAACGTACTTCTGACCATTTTAAAAGTGTACTCTACTTTCTATAAACAGTTTCATGTCGAAACGTGTGAGTCATTGTGAAGTTTAGACGGTTTTATATTAATCCTAGGGCCATATGTAGTAGCCAAAGATGTAAGGGAAATCTCTATTAAGTCATTGGCAATGATATATCAAAAAGTATAGATATGTCATATGCTGAGAAAATGAACTCTGTATCTGAACTGCTGGGCAATACAATTCCCTTTTCGAGTTTTGAAAATGAAACGTGCTAGTAACATATCTGTACATTTTTAAATATCATTGGTCATTAATTTAATTTAATTAGGCTAAGTTGGGCAACAATTTTTGCTCGTACACTCATTGTTATCTTTTGAGTTTGTTTGCAATGACGGACTTAAGGGTATTAATTAAACGAGTAATCTATTCGGTATCCGAATGTGTAATGCGTAATGCCTAGGTACTAACTAACACGATATTAATAAAATAAAATTAATACAGGGAGTGTACACACACTACATATTACTGTTGTATTGTTCTGTGACAAATTAACGATTTTCTTTCTTTTTTTCTTATAAGCTAGACCTAAATAGAGATATTCATACGCGGTGTCGTGAACTAATCTTAACTTTAGCATATCAAAATATAATTAATAGTAAGTTAATACGGCTATTAGAGTAGGTAAATATATGGATTTCAATAACCCTTTTATGGTATAAAGCGCACTATGGATATATTAAGTTATTAAACAGTAACCCCATAAAAGCTTATATTTTAAGAAAGATATCATTGTTTGTCCGGAACACCGGTACACTTTAATTTGACCTGGTAGCGAGTCACTGATTGGCCAATGTTATAGCGCAGCATTTCTAATACTACGAGCATTAGCGAACCCAACCGAACAAGATTGATATTGTAAATAGTAAAAACACAAGCTATTAACAAGAATATTAAAAATGTCGCAACGTAAATTAACCGTCACGAACTAAACTAAAGATTTGTCTGGGCATCCATTACCGTTTGTCACCGCGGCGCCTGCGCATGAGTCACGAGGGGAACCCTGGTGACTCAGTTGGCAACTCTCCACGGTATATAGTTCAAGTTTATTTCACGAGACACTGACAGCCGTTGCGTAAAGATTGTTGTGGAAATTTATTGCGTGTCTCCATTAATTAATATTCACCACGAGAATGTTCAGAATATTCTCTTACCGTCTTAAATCTTTGTACTAACTAGTCGGGTTTCTAGAATGTACTGGGGGATTTGATGTCCTAGACAAAATAGTGTTTCGTCAAAAGATTTTTATTTATGTAATTCTATTTGGTACTTCAAAATAAGTCAAGACTCTTTGCTCTTTCTAATATCATGCATGAAAGTGCAAGCGTTTCAAATGAATAGTATTTTAATTTGTATGAGGAGGGGTTTGCCAAAGAGAAATTCCCAATTATTGTCTCTTCCTTAGATTGAAACTTTTGTTTAGATTTTCTAGTCTATCAACTGCCAAGTGTCATGAAGTAGTCGTGCGTGGAAAAGAGATTTTATAAAGTAAAGCATAGATGGATAACTAATCTTTTAGCGATGTCGGCATTGTTTGTTTTTATCTAAACTAGTCTTAGTACACCTGAATTGTTATTTTATATGTTTGTGTTTATATTGTTGATGTGTCTTATTAATAAATAAATAAACAACCGGAATCTCTAAGGATAGGAGAGCTATTGGATCCCTTCACACAACAAGCACATCTTTAAGAGGTCTTCAGATATATTTTGTTTAGTATTTGTTTGTGCTCGTATTCTGTAAACTTAACCTCGTTACAGAAAACGTTAAAATATAGTTCAAGTTTATTTTACGAGTCGTTCACTGTCAACCGTTGCGTAAAAACTGTTGAAAAACGTATGGCCGGGGTAAATATTTGGGTGATCAGGAGTTGTGTGGGCAAGGACGTTTACTGGGCTTAGAATATCTGATACTTAGCTATTAACTAATTTCGCAAAAGCTCGAAATGAGCTAATTGGTAATTGGAGGGACGGGTTATTTTTAAATAAAACTTTTTTATAAACGTCGCCCCATACTAGTAACTTCTCCTGTATCGTGGGTGCGTTTCACAAACATGATATATCACATACACAAACACCCAGACTCGGGAAAAACATCTACGGATCACACCATTTTTTGTCTCGTGCCGCGTGCGGAAATCGAACCAGCACCCCCTAGCGCAGCAGTCCAATCGCTTAGCCACTTCTTCTTTCTTTCTTTCTTTTGTAGTTTTGACGACATAAGAAATTGATTCAGACTCCGGTTTTTTTTATTTATTTGTTTTTGTTGTTTGCGTATTATTGTGACACTACATGTCACTTCAATGTCGAAAAACAAGCAAAAGATCTACAATTAAAAGTCTTAGTAGGTTTATTACACAATTAACTTTATGGTAAAAGTTATACTTTTTTTTTAACCTGATAATGTCATCAAAATCTCTACGCCAAACTGAGACAATTTATTTCTCGAATCTCCTATTATTGCGTTTGGTGCAATGCAGACATTTCACGCGTTGTTATTTTAGTATGAGTGGATGGAAGTTAGACATTTGTATAGTTTTTACTTCCTATTACCGAACAAGCCTATTGATTAACGATATCGCTGTATACTGCAGCCAAATCGTGACTTATCTGTCTGATCGAATCGATTCAAATTATCTGAAGAGTAGACCATGAACTAGATTTAATAATGTTGTTGAATCTAACTAAATAACCTTCAAGTTATGGGTTTTTAATCATAGTTACATTTTTCCAAAATAAGTTATTTTATTTGGGATTTCTAATTGGCGTAGTGGCGAAGCGATTAGACTGGTGCGCTTGGGATTGCGGAATCGATTCCCACTCGCGACAAAAAATTGTGTGGTCCGCTTTGTAGATGTTTGTTCCGAGTTTATGTTTGTGTATGTGATATTTCATGTATGTGAAACGCACCCACGACACAGGACACAATCCTAATGTGTAGCGACAAACAAAAAAAAAGAAGAAAAAAAGGGTGTCTAAATATGTCCCTTAATTTTATCACTTACATTTCTGTTAAATTTCCACCGATGTAGTTAAATCTTTTAAAATGATCAGAGAACAATATGTCCCTGACCCCTTTCACTTGTCACATACCCACATGTCTTACCAAAAATAATGACTACTTTTAGTAGAGTAACTTTCTTGCTACCTCGTCGTGTCACCTGCCCATGAACAGGGGCTCCGCTTGAGTCCGAAACAACTCGGGCATTTTTGAATATTGACGTGAACAAAACATAATATATAGTAAATAACATACATTGAGTAAGCCCAATTCTAAGAAACTTTGGGAATCAAATAATACACATACACATACCTAACAGTGATTGTGAAACGTACGTTGTCATGAATGTCAAACGTAAAGAGTTTTCGTTTTGTCGGCACTCGGGAGGGTTGCCAGAAACACCTCGTTAGTGTTATGTCTGTTTGTTGGAGCGGACGGGATGTGTTCATTATGTTCCGAACGCACAGCGGAATGCTTGCTCGCTTGGGTCGTGTTCATTTTCATTTTGACGAGCAAAGATGTCGGGAAATTTCCGTGTGAGGATACGTGTCGCAGGTGCAAAAGCAAAGTTTTGAATATACAGCTTTCGGTAAATGGTACAATTTTAACTTGGGTGTTTTACATAATTGAATTTCCAGAATTAAAGTAGTACATGCTAAAGCAACGGTTACTTATCTGCTTGTAAAATATAGACAGCGAAAATGGCGGTTCAAAAAAAAGCATTTTTAGGTAAATACTATTATTAAATTATAATTATCGTCATAATCCATTATTGTTCTACTGTAAGCCAATTTTTAAATCATAAAACCGCCGTATCCGTAATATTGTTCTAAATGGAGGGGCTCGTAGCAATGTGACTACCGCGCAGATCAGTCGTTCTGCGAGGTTAAGCCGTGCTCGCCGCGGTCAGTCTTATGATGGGTGACCGTTTTCACATGTCGAGACCCCTCCGTGCTTCGGAAGGCACGCTAAGCCGTTGGTCCTGCGCCTGATCTCTTTCCGGTCGTGTCGGTCTACCGTCCCATCGGACTTTGAGAGTGAGAGAATAGGGAGTGCACCTGTGTTTGCGCGCATACTTGTGCACTATTATATCTCCTGCGCAGTTGGCTAGTCTACAATGAGATCGGCCGCCGTGACCGAAATTCGGTCAGGAGGACATTATTATTGTTCCAAATGGAATTTCAACTCGATATTGATGAATAAAAACATTTCTTATATCAAATGTAAAACAAAGCAAGAGCTACTAATCGAATTACATATCAAAAGCTACACGCGCTTACCTGTCAACGAGGGGATAACATGAGGGTGTGGTCTCACTGCTAGCGAGGCGGTTTGTCTAAAACGCATGACTTGCTGTGTAAAAATGTCAGTTGAGTTCGCGATATTGATTATTGAAGAGCTATTGATAACGTGTTTATGTAGAAGGATACATTGCCGTACTATTTGACTTGATTGTGGGGCTCGTAGCTATGCGGCTACCCGGCAGATCAGTCGATCTGCGAGGTTATGCCGTGCTCGCCGCGGTCAGTCTTGTGATGGGTGACCGTTTTCACATGTCGAGATCCCACCGTGATTCGGAAGGCACGTTAAACTCTTGGTCCTGCGCCTGATCTCTCTCCGGTCGTGTCGGTCTACCGTCCCATCGGATTATGAGAGTGAGGGAATAGGAAGTGCACCTGTGTCTGCGCGCATACTTGTGCACTATAATATGTCCTGCGTAGTTGGCTAGTCTCAGCTTAGACAGGCCGCCGGGAAATTCGGTCAGGAGGACATTATTTATTATTATTATTTGACTTGATAATAAATTGGTATTATGTCTATTACTGAAAATTGAAAACCTGCCATTAAATACCCGCTTTAAGTTTGTTCAAAGTCATAAGATTGATTTGATACCAGGGTTCGTGATGTTTAGTAATGTTTCTAAGCGAATATTCAACTTGCTTTGACGTGTTTATAATAGTTTAAGTATTGTGCAACTTCTCCGCCGAGTATTCTTATCGCAACTTACTAAGTTACAATCTGAATTTTGCTATGACTAAGAACGGTAACACGAAACTGAAGTGAACATCTGAAATTGTCACACAAAATGTTTTATTAAAAATATAGATATGAAAGAAGATCCATTATAAAGGTGAAACTTTGTCAGTGTGTTTGTATGTTTCTTACCTCTTCAAGCTCAAACGGCTGGACCGATTTTCCTAAAATTTGGTATGAGAGGCAGGTAGCTGACTTTTTGACGGATTAAGATATAGGCTACTTTTTATCCCGAAAAAATGTAGCGGGTAACACAGCGAAGCGCAGCTAGTATTATAATACCAATATGAACTTCAGTCTGTTGTTTAATTAATAATTAACCTTTTCCTATACCAATCGCTTGCTCAACTCCTCAGCTCGCTGCCACTGTGACCACATACCAGCACGTAGGCATATATAGTGCGAGGGTTCCTCCCCCGTCTAGACGGGCTGTACAATGCCGAGGATTTATCACTTAAAACTGTTTACTGTCCATTAACTCGGCGATTAGTTGCTTGTGCGCTGTGGTTCGGGACGAACAGTTTAAGGTTTATCATGAGGGTATAAACATATAAAGCATTGGAGGCAGTTAACCATTTGATCGCCACAGACTTATAAAGAAGACAAACGATTGCGTGCCTTCCACGCCATGATTTTATTAGAAGACAATATCTAATCGTAACATTTGTGTAATGTAATAACAAACAATAATCCTAATAAATGTTACGATTAGGTATTGTCTTCTAATAAAATCATGGTCTTATATATATGACTGTGGCGCTGGCGGTCAAAGGGTTAATAGCGTGGGAGACCGCACTTCGATCAATGCCTAATACATAGGCACTAATTTATATTGACACTAAGCTCAATAGTTTCCTACGTACATAATTAACTAACTGCGCCCCGCGGTTTTACCAGCTAAATTTTTTCGGGATTCAAAGCCTATGTCTTAATTCAGAGTGTCAGCTACCACCAAACATGTTCCAGCCTTTGCGCGAAGAAGTAAAAACATACAAACACACACACTCACAAACTTTCACCTTTATTAGTGTGAATAAAAAATGATTACATATTAAATTACTGAATATAATCTGCATTTGTAACAGCACACTATGTCAACAATCAACAACTATATAAAAATATTTTACAAAGTACCTATGTAAAACCTAATATTTAATACCTACGTATCCGAAAGATAAACCATTTCTAAATGGAATTAAGTTTGACGTCACTACTCTTAGGTTTATAACTAAATCATCCGAAATCAGCATAACCCTAATTCAAACGAAGTGCTCATAGGAAACTACCTCCGTCTTATAAATTACTACTACCGTCATTCGACTGCAGAATTTTAGCAGTAATTTTAGTTGTTGATTTAGCGAAATGCTTCACTCAGATAGTTGGAGATAATACAGATTCCAGCTGTTTATATCATTGCGTAGACACGGTTATTATCGAGTTTCGCGTCCGTTGTAAATCTTATGGATACATGTTTAGTTGTAACGGTTCGTTAACAACTGACTGTAATCAGTTCAAAAATATGTATATGTTACCCTTTGTATTGTTAAAACAACAAGATCAGCAGAATTTTATCATTCATCATCAGCCGAAAAACTTCGGGGGATTTGCCATAATCGCCAACGCTTGGCAAGCGACTTGGGGGTCGCGGTATTGGTGGTGAAGTTACAGGATACGCTGCTTTCCATGTTCTGGATTTTCCCATAGTCGCCTCCAACGACACCCACGGGACGAAATGGGGAGGGGCTATTCTGGCGCGGCACTCCACACAATTTAATTAATAAATTTAAAAAAGTCGTAAACATAAGTAAGTCCAGCAACACTCAGACGAACATACTTATGTACATTAGTTTCTTTAAAAAAACTTGTCTGGTAATTGAACCCGCAAGCGCGCACTAGTATAACAACAAGCCACTCGTACTTATCGAGTTCTCTCCGTACATTACCTACCAAACTAGCATGATTAGTGGCTCACAGAACCTTTACAGGCCATATATTGGCTCACACGGAGCTCCTATGAAGTAACAAACAAACGGGCGTAAATCAAAGTAATTTACAATGGTAACATGTAACGTAACCCGTGGGTACCGGCAACCTTGACCGCTTGGCAGTGAGCCAGCGATTACCATCGATTCTGTACTGCATATCATTATTATGCACATGATGTTACTAAAGAAATCTCTTACTCATAAGTGAGCAAGTATCTAAATCACACGATTTCTTTAGTTAAGTTACTTTAGTAAAATTTTGGAATTTTGTATCAGAAAAACACATTTAAAATACTTTGGAAGCCATCCATGTTCATCATATCATGGTTAGATAGATATATAATAATAATATCTTGGAACAACTCACACACGGTCATCTGATCCCAAACTAGACAGAGCCTGTATTATGGTAAGCAGACAATTGATAAACATACATACATTTTTATTAATTCACTAGCGGCCCGCTCCGGCTTCGCACGGGTATAAAATATATATTATAAGTATTTCTCCACTATTTCATTTATGTTATTATACATATAAACCTTCCTCTTCAATCACTCTATCTATTAAAAAAAACCGCATCAAAATCCGTTGCGTAGTTTTAAAGATTTAAGCATACATAGGGATATAGGGACAGAGAAAGCGACTTTGTTTTATACTATGTAGTGATAGTGATAAACAAACATAAATCATTTCCATTAATGGAAAACTAAACAACAAATTTTACTATAATAACTAACAACAAATACCTTGGGTAGGTCACAATTTTTGTGTGGTAGTGTCAGATATCGATAGATGAGATACGACCTGATTGGCGCAGTGACTAAGCGATTGGTCTGCTGCGCTAAGGGTTTCGGGTCCGATTCCCGCACGGGGCAAAAAATTGTGCAAACCGCTGATGTTTGTCCCGAGTCTGGGTGTTTATGTATGTGGCATTCTATTTTTGTGAAACGCACCCACGATACAGGAGAAATTGCCATTGTGGGGCGTTTTTTTTTTTTTAAAGATAAAAAAATTCGAATTACAGGCTTATCTCCTAGGTTCTAGAGAGAACTCAATAAGATTTGCATCACACTATACTCAACAAACAGAACCCATGACTAAATCTCACTCACCACTAAGCTACTCCATACTTGTAAGCTTACAAAACAAAATCTTGCCAAACAAGCACCGTTGCTATTCATTCTACATCAAAGCGGGTCAGCAGTATTCGCAGGACAATAAAACGTGTGTAGCAACTAATGATTTGGCCGACCGCCAGGTGGCGCCACGTGTTAGAAGGTATACATCTTATGCATAGACACTAAGACCTAATTGTGTTAGTCTTGAAAGTGTAGAAAGATGATATAGAAACTAGTCATAAAAAAATAACATCTTTCCACATTGGGAATTCTTTCTGTCAATCAAGATGGCGATACCTAAGGATCACATTCTAAGGGTGGGTTGCACCAATCGTTTGTTATCATTAAGTCCGTACGTCAACGTTAAGTTGTAGGAAATTCTCATACAAGCGGCCATATTTAACGCTAACCAATATGTCAAAGTTGTTAAGTACAACTCACTGAAATCGAATCGAAACTCGAATTCAAATCGATTTTTTTTAACTGTAAATTTCGATTTTTATTTGCTTTGTTACCAATTCATAGGATGTCAATTGAGTTTGCGAACTAGTGACGTCACAGGTCCGTATTGTCATACAAAGTCTATGGAGGAATAGCGTATTGAAGGCTCATAATAAAATGTCAATTGATTGATGGTGTCAACTACCCAATTTACGCGAAATTTCTTCAGTATCATGAGCGTCTATCAGGCATGAAATGTCGCGAACAAAAGTCCCCGACTCGGTACAAATATCTATAAATCCGTCTTCCAATGTCAGGTCGTTTAATATGATCTAGATGTATTGAAGATTGACGACATTGTTTGTAGACTGTTATCCAAACAAAACTAATCTTCAACTTAGCTTTTAAGCTTGGCTGTCTCATCGCTTATTGAGCTTGATTTACATACATACATAATGTCACGCCTGTTTCCCAGAAGGTAAGATACCACGGATTTCCGACGAGTACTTAATGTATCACGTCGCGCGCTTTGTACACTTGTAAAACCGGGATCGAACCTGTTTCTCCTAAACACAGGTTACTCAGTAGCCTATATAGGAGTACAGAGCTTAACCCGCTTACTAGATTTTTGTATTACACTTCTGTGCTGTTGTATCCATTTACTCTAGTCCTTGTAAACAATGTAATAAATTTATTATTATTATTATTATTATTTCCGATCCTGGCATACTTCTCATAACATTCCTCATACACGCTCGTCAGTTAAGGGTACTTCTCACTTGACCATTTTGCAGAACATCTCCGAATCCGATTTGGTCTAAGTATGTTCGCTGAGGTCGTCCTCTTCCCGATACTGTCTTTTGGAACTTGATTTAGTTTTTTTATATAAAACTCAACAGACTTGTTTTACACTATATAACAAAATTATGTCCAACATTAACGCATCATGTTATCTAATCGTTTTACGACATGCGCGCGCGCTGTTAAAATGCGCCGGCCTCGAGTAAACATGTTCGTAGCCAGGGTTGGCAGTTCCTGTAGATTTTAGCTATATTGTTAAAAAATTGACGTGTTAACCGTTTATAATCACCTATATTTACATATTATAAAAAATAAGTATTTTTAGAAAGGTCGAAATTTGAGTACCTCCATTAACTCTTAAATACACAGTATCCGTTGTGTATTCCAGCCCATAATAAACCGGCTGAATATCGATATGTGTCACACTAATATTATGAAAGCGAAAGTTTGTGAGAGTGTGTGTTTGTTACTTCTTCACGTTCAAACGGCTAAACCAATTTTGATAAAATATTGTATGGATTTAGCTGACACCCTGGTTTGTGGTGGACACATTTTATCAGGATAAAAAGCCTATGTGGTAACATAGGCTTTTTATCCTGATAAAATGTAGCGGGTGACACCGCAGGGCGCAGCTAGTTCTAAATATCGATAATGATCATTCCACGCAAACAAACCAAGCAGAGCTAGATTAAAACAACACTTCAACGCAGCTTCTGTCCAGCTATATAAAATGCAAACAATAAGCTCGTGCGGTTACGTCACATGGGGTGCGGACCAAGGTGACAGAGACATGACACATATAGACCGCCATGTTGGTTTTATGGGGAGACGCTAGCTTTACATCTAGACTCTACCGTCATGTGTGCCTGTGTTACGAAGAGCTAGATAAAGGTGTGGTCTTATGGATGAAAGAAGGCGTAATTATACGTGTAGGCTATTTAAACATTTATTGATAAACTAGATGTGCCCGCGACTCCGTCCGCGTGGAAATTCGGAAACAGCAAAAGTATTTTTAAATTGTTTTTAATATATTAGCATTAGCTAAGATTGAGCGAATTCGATTTAGTAGTTTTTACGCCATGCCGTACTATTGTATTACATGTATAGCTGTTGCCAGCGACTTCGTCCGCGTGTATTTCGGATAAAACACCAGTAGTAAATTGAACTTTTAACAGAAAAAAATACCTACCAGGCAGGCTTTTTTAAGGTTAAAAATCTTTAAACCACTTATTTAACTAAGAATACTTTCCGGTATTTAAAAAAACCGCAAAATTGAACGGTAATTACGGAAGTTACAAAAAGTCTATTGAAAATAATATATAACTGAAGAAGAGAACATAAATAAATCCGTTTTGTGCGTTTCTGAGTTCCTGTACATTGAAACTACAGTAGAAAAAAAAATGCCAAGGATAAAAGACAACCGTGACGGCCTGATTGGCGCAGTGGCTAAGCGATTGGACTGCTGTGCTAGGGGTTGTGGGTTCGATTCCCGCAAAAAAAATGTGTGATCCGTAGATGTTTGTCCTGAGTCTGGGTGTTCGTGTATGTGATATATTAAGTTTGTGAAATGCACCGATGCCAAAATTCCTAGTGTGGGGCGACGTTTTATTTAAGAATAAAGAAACCTATACAATACAATACAACCCATTTTTATTATTTTGGATGTTTTGTCTGTTTGTCGGTTTATTCGAATAGTAAACCATTGCAGTTAACTCTTATAAAAAAAATATTGTTATAAAACATATCATAACGACACGCCTGTATTCCGCGAAGGCGTAGGCAGAGGTGCACTTATTGTACCTACTCCCACTTTATCGCTATATATTTCGCTAGGTTTGGTGTAGATCCCAATGTAATAGGGGGCGAGCCTATTGCCATGAATCCGGCACAGTATTTCAATAGACGAAATGTATAGAGAACTCGTGACGCGTGTAAGAAGCAGCTAAGTATTCATAATATTAAAGGCTGCTTTAAGGCTGCGTGAGTCAATGGTAATGGTTGATTTTGAATGTCATGGCGAAGGCGAATAAGTATGTACAGTGTACACTCAGCCGAATTACACAGGACAAAAAACTATCTTGCTGCTAGAATGTCAATATATGACGCTGCCTTTTAAAAATCTATTTAAGACCGTAATTTTTGTTCTGCATCGTGAGGAAACCGGCACACCTGAGATATTTTTCAACGGTGTGTAAAGCCATGTCAGAGGCCTACAGGCGGTTTAAACTCTGACACCAGGTTATTCATCAACCATACGATACGAAGAAGATCCAAAGAGTCAATAAGAACCACGTCCGTTCGCATTAGCAGTGACAATGTGAGTAAAGGTGGCGCGAGAACGCCCCCACCCTTTTTAAAAATGCAGCGTACATGCGTATAGCCGTACCCATACTGGCGCGGCGTGATTTGGAAGTTTTACTTCATCTATATCTTATAAACCGATTTCTTAATTTTTTTTATATAAAATAGGTATTAAAATGTACTTTTTGAATATTGGAATTTGATAACGATATATCTATGTGAAATACAATATATTTATATATTTTATTAATACACTTAAAGAAGTGCCTAACGATTAAACACGAAGTGCCTAACGATTAAACACGTTATTGTGGCTAATTTATAAAAGATTTATAAATGACTTTTTTGTAGATCTTTTAGAGACCATCATTTTTGTAATACATACTTTTGGTGTATGATCGACCTATGCGAGGATAAGAGCTCGAAAGCGCATTTTCATCCGACTTGCTTCAAATTTATCGTTACTGCTCAGCTCCTATGTGTTTTAGCGTTATGTTATATAGCCTATAACCTGCCCAGGCGTATGGACTACAATCGTACCAAGTTTGGTTAAAATCCCTTCAGTAGTTTTTGACCCATGCGTGCACATACAGACAGACAGACAGACAGACAGACAGACAGACAGACAGACAGACAGACAGACCGACAAAAAATTTACTAATTGCATTTTTGGCATCAGTATCGATCACCAGTTATCCTCCAATGATAATTTTGAAAATATATTCAATGTACAGAATTGACCTCTCTACAGTTTTATTATAAGTATAGAAAAAACTTATTAACTGCGACTGCTTAATGTTAGGTCCTGTCCAAATGAATAAAATAAATTTGAAAAATGATGGACACGAGCGGGACTTGATCCCGCGACCATCGCCGTACCGTGGCGCAGCTCTTACCAACTAAGCTACCGTATCGCTGCTGGCACCCATCAAATTTCAAGTTCCCTTTCCGTTCCTGTGTTTGAATCCTGGGTCGGGCAAAGTGTTATAGTTAATTATCATATAATTGGCGAAATGTGGGTTTTCTCATCGGGGAATAGAGGTTTCATGTTTGTATGTACATATGTATGTAATTGAAAACTATTTTAGGATTTCTTTTGTATACCCGACGTTACGAATCATTTTTATAATACATACATTGAAAAAGAAAAGGAAATTGATTTATAATTTATACCTACATAATATCGACATGGTTGAATAGGGAAATTACATACAAAATCTAAATTATGCTTTTAACACTGGAAAAAGTATCGGTTGCGTGCATTGGTTTACTTCTTTATTATTGCACACTGAAATATTGGCTATAAATATAATCATTATTTATGAATAATCACTCCTTTTGCAAGTAACACCAAAACAAATGTTGTACTAATTAACTTAAAATAATTAACAGTATTAATAAAACAGTTTCCATTCCTCATCTTGACAACCCTGCTCCATTTTTTTGCATGAGAGCATGTCTAATAATTCGCCTAAACATGTCTAACGCTGTGATGCGTCATTTTGGGACATTTATAGCATTACTGTCGAATATCAGTCTGACATACACTTTTCGTAATATCGGATTTGATTACTACGTATTTGAGTTATTTTACTAGAGCATAGCGCATAGATGCCCCAAAAGAGTCGATTTTATATAAAATTGTCTAAATTACCGGACGCAAGGACCCCTGCTGGATGTCAGGTCCTGGAATCCGTAATACTTCATTAAATGATTTAGAATTACTGAATTTAGTAGCCGGTTGATTGTTCGGTTTAATTATGTAACTTGTGTGTGTAATTAAATATAATTACATCCTTGTCTTCAAGTAGATAAGGCTTATTGTTTGCTGAATTTGAGTGCACGCTACCAGACAGGATATAATTTAGTCGCAAGAGATATTACTTGTTTATGAAGTGAAATGGGACTGTCAAGATCGTAGCAAGTGGAAATCCGTTGCCACTGCCACTGAGAAAGTCGTAGCTATATACTATGTCATATGTACCTATATAAACACAGCTAATCATACCGTTATGTATAGGGATGAAATTAACTATGAACGGCCGCCCTGGCTGCCATGTTTTACGTAAATGGAATCTAATAAACTGAAAGTGACCTTTTCACGCCTTGTGAAACCCTAAATATAGGAATCCTGGATGTTTTAGGCAACGTTCGTCCTTCAAACGGAGGCTCCGTCTGGAATTTGTTTAGACTGGAATGCTTTGAACGAAGAATTACGAAATTATATTATGAATTAACTAAGTAACTTTTGTTACACATCTACTGGTCTGAAGTTTAATGCATCCGTTTTACTATATATATTCGTCACACTCCCGGTTTACTACGAAAACTGTAAAGGCTGTATTACATATAATATGAAATTAACAGTGTATATATAATAATGTTTATTTATTTCTCCTCACAAGAACCAACCTTACATAATTACAATGATACTTATATCTATTTAAATACAGGTATGTGGATAGGTTAGAATATGTGAGAAGCTGGTGTCTGAGGTAGGCATGTAAAATGCCTGTAATACAAATCACCAGGTCCCCACCCACGGAAGCAAAAAGAACAGTTTTATTAGTGTTATGATGAGAATGTTAGAACTTAAGATATAAGGAGTAATTTTAAAATATTATATAAGGAGAACATTTGTAGGTAGTTAACAAAAAATAAGAGCTTATTAACAAAAACATTTAAACTAAAAACAAAACAACGCCTCAGTATATGTGAATGTATGGTAGGGTGTGTTGTGATGTGTTGTGTGTAGGGTTTCGTGTTTGTGTATGTCTGTGTATGTTCTAGAATTATTGGATTATTTTTCAAAATGGACATAATTATGCTTGCCTCAGTTTGGTATATTATTACAATACATAGGTACTAACTTTCAAAGTATCGCGTTGCATGATGATAATTTAACTACAACACGGGAATTAACGCGAACACAAGTTTTAATTTATAGCTTGACGTTTCGACTGAGTTGCATTGGCTGTGGCCACAGCCGATGCCACGGCCGTTGTAGTTTAATTAACTACAAAACATCTCAAGTGATTGTTTATTAGCGTCAACATAGGGCAACAAACAACACCTTTGTGTATAATATTAATTAGAATATACTAAATTGACAGTACTTGTCATATAACTTAACAACAACAACTATGTAAGGTACCAAGTTACCTGAATATCCAATCAACAGCTCGCACATACAGTTTGTAGTTCACACAATCGAAACAAATCCCATTGTTTGAGTAACGACGTGTTCGGAGCTTATTATAGACCGAGCACCGACTTGTGGATGCAAGGACCAACCCATGCGGATGCAAGGACCAACTTTGATCAATTTACAGTTGAACGATTCTGTATAGTAGCGCTTAGAATTTGTGTATGCTTTGTTTATTAGTAAAGGCTAGTGAAATATTGATTGTTTTAATCTTCTTCAAATCAGACCAGGAGATAAAATTAAGTACATTTTTGTAAGACCCGTACATTTTCAAAACACAGCCCTCATAGTGTAAGACTCAGTTTAAAAAAAATCTCTAGTAGTTTACAGAGTACCTACTAGATTAAGGAGAAGAATACTTTAAACTCTACATTCCTATTTTAACTATGTCCAAATAATATTAGATGTTACAGTCAATTAACAACGTTACGCTGTAATATTGGACTAAGATGGATTACATAACAATCTAATGCAGAGTGAAGGCTTTAATACAAGTTTATTGCTTAGATAGTAGGTACTAGGTACCCATTTATTTCAATCTTTGGTCTTCGGGTGTGTCCGGCATAAGCTCTGGCTTCCAAAGGGGTAGAATTTAGGGAGAAACCAAAGATTTCCATTTGCTACGATCCTGGCATACTTTTTGCCTCATTGACAATTTACAGTTTGTTTTATATTATATGACAAATACCTAAATATTCCTAGGGGTTTGTTACGCCGCCGGTTGTTTTTCGTAAGTAAACGTTGACCTATGTAATGTGTATGGTAGCGCAATGTGTAGCCTAATGGTATGCAAAGACCCAGACTTGACTAGGTACAGACGTGGCGATGATTAAGATATAAAAGTTAGCTTGCAAACGTAGCTAATAACTAGAGGTCTCTAATTAAAGTTTGATGAATAATTAACCCTTAGAATTGAACCGTGAAATTCTAAGAGCTCTAACTTAAGGCACTTAAAAATATTAAAAACATTTGCAATCTTCGAAGTTAAATTAACAATGTACTACATTGTTAATCGAAGTAAGCAAATGTAATAATAAATTAGAAAAATATAATTCTGCTAGACTACGGTTTCTCTCTATAAACTTGGGTAGAACTGAAAAAATCACATAAAGTAAAAAAGAGAATTCATTCAGAATTGTATAATGCACGAAACAGTTATAATGGTTAACCACTTCACTGTCCACGATGCAGACACAATAGTTAAACAATGACTATGTATCACATGTGACTCACGGGACAGGGAAGTTATTAAAAATATGATATTATAAAAAAATATAATTAAAAAACACGACTGCCATGACAAAAAACGAACTAAAAGGTGAAAAACATCGCATCGCAGTCTGGGTACCTCTTAGATAAGACAGTGTTCCACAGAATGGTCCCCCGACTGCGATGGAACTTGGTTTTCACTTTTTAGTTTGTTTTTTGCCATGGCAGTCGTGTTTTTTAATTGTTGTAATTATATTTTTTTATTTGTATCATTTTTCATAGCCTATGTTACTCGCGATAGTGTAAGGATTCGACACTCCATACATAAAAAACGGTTCAGGCATTCAGAAGTTATGGTGTAATAAAGAAACTCACGTGTCAGCCTAAGCAAACATAATGCTGTGGCAATTAATATTAAACCTGGTGCCATTGTGCCTATCGTAGCGACGCGCCCAGCTGTAAGACATGCTTTGATCGCGCCGCGCGCAGACAGCCCCTCTAGCCCACTACCACCCTGGTACCGAGGTGCAATGAACTTAATGATGAGCTTATTGTTTTAAACATTACCCATGTATAAAATAAAAGATTCCGACGAATTGAGATCCTCCTCTTTTTTTGAAGACGGTCGAATATTAGGCATTGAAATAAAACTATTTTTTTACGGATTTTATCGCGGTTTTCATTAGTTTTTTGGTCCCAACGCAACGTTACAAATCCTTTACATCATGCATGGTCACGAACAGACTGAGGTGTTAAACATCTAATTTGACCAATTTATTATTTTATTGTTCAAATTGTTGTATATTTTATATTTTAGACGCTTAACACCTTAGTCTGCCCGTGACCATGAAAGCTGTAAAAGATTCGAAACGTTGGGTAAAAATAGTTTTTTGTGAGTTACAGAATCTCTAGAAATCTAAGTTAATGTATTAGTACAGTACTTATGTTGTACTTTCTTTGTCACCGATTGGTTTGAGTTGCTATAAAATTAAGTGTGAAAGTGTGATCCAAATTCAATATAATAAAATAGGTTTTAAAAAACCCTTTTAGACGTCTTTTTTTTAAACTAAATAGATGGCGTCGGTATTTCCTAACTGACTACCTCTGAGAAGAAATACCGAAACAAACTCAGGGATCAATGTCGCTTTTAAAGTCCAGACAAGTTCAATAATTTATGTGAGAACAGTGTAGGTGGTCTGAAAATAGGGGAATAGGTAATAAGAATGTATTTACGAAATACAGTTTTAACTATGAATCTTTTAGTAGAGAGTTTGTGAATGCAACCACGATGGTAATAAGATAGTAAATAACAAAAGAGGACTTATCGTTTGTATTGGCGCCCACCGCGGGGCTGGTGTACATTCACTATTTTCTGATCTCGACTAAATATTTTCAAAAGTCTTTTAAATACTTTAACATTAGAGGCTCGGTGTCTAATTTTTGTTCTTAATATTCCCGTTTAATACAGACTATATAAAATATCACAAAATTCGTCAACCTGTGTGCACTGACCTGATTTCTATAAAGGGCGTTCGCTAGCCCTGTCACCTTTAAATTGACATTTGTCATTATATTTATTTTTTTTGCCTAGACGTTTATACTAAATCGTGGGGTATACAATCAAAAATTTGTCCCGTGCGGAAACCTTATTCGCAACTTTTAATGCGACAGACCAAATTACTAGACGTAGGTAGCAGTTTCTAAGTAATAGTTATAATAAGCTTAATTTTATTCATGTAAGAAAATCGAGGATGAATTTATCCTTTCAACGGTAGGCCCTTAGATGTTTAGTAGTAGTTGATGATTATTTGATTTAGATTTTGTTGAAAGTGTAAAAACTGAACATGCGTAAATGAACCTAAATGTATATTTAAGTTACTTAAAATCAAAATCAAAATCTTTATTTGTAAAAACATAGGTAGGGTACAGATCTTATTTTTTTAAAACATTATATGAACACTATGTCTCACCGTTTACGGTATACAAATATGGTATTTACATTAGGACATAATTAAAATAGTAAGAGTAAAACTATCAAAAAAGTTATATGTAAAATTGGTAAATAGGGCACTTTTATAATTTATCAGCAAGATACTCATTTACTGTATAATAAGTTTTTTTTATTAATAAGTTAAGGAGGGACTTTTTAAAATCACAAATGGTATCAATATGTAAAATTGAGCTAGGGATCTTGTTATAGATCCTAGGTGCCATTCCTAAAAAGTTTTTGGAATAGAGAGCAGTGCTGTGTGGATTAGAACATATCTATATAACTGACCATAACGTAACAAATTTGACCACATAGTAATATTTTTTAATAGATATCAACAAAAACACTCACTAAATATGATCACATAAACCCAAAAAGTGTAATAATAAGTGCTAAATAAAATGGCGAGTCACGTGACATAAGCTGTGGCGGCTATGAGCTCGCCAGACGATGGCTGCGGCGTGCGCCGGCGGCGGAGCATCAAACGACTCCTGCGCAGCCTCACCGCTGACAAACTACAGACAGGTAAACAAGGATAAAGCAATAGTTGTCAACCAAGAATAAACAATTTATTTATTTATTTAATTAATTAAATTACAGCGGCATAAACCAATTACAGTAATTACAATAGGTGTATGTCATTTATCTTAAGAGCAAGGCTACGTCCACGTAACGTTTTTAGTATAAGTTTAACTAAAATTGCCTGACTGGGAGTCACCATGACTCTGGTTAAGCAATCGTAAGACTCCTCGCGAGAAAACATCGAAAAACATTCTCAGAAATAAATTTAGTTGAAAATGAGAGATATGAGTGATACACAAGGTAGGTACTCTCAGTACGCTGTACAAAGCAGATGTAATAACTAAACTACATCCACACATGCATGTGTCGTGTCAGCGCGCACGTGTAATTATCTGCACACGAGTGCTCAGCACGTGTCGACGCTGATTCTGTACTTGATAGGATTTATCTCATCGTTGATATGTTTGTTTATTGTGTTTATAAAATTAGTTTGTTTATCTACCATCAACGATGCAGGTTATTTCGCTAAGGGTAAGCAGGTAGTAGATAGGTAAGGCGGTATCCCTTGCCTAAGATAATTGTCTATGTTGAACAATTGATTAAATTATATCTGTCACTGTAATTTGCATGTCAAAGAATAGTCAACAGATTTAAGAAGTAGTTAACATAAAACTCATTTTAGCATCTTTGGCAGTAAGAGGGATAGAGTTTACAGCGTTAAATAAGAACACAGATATTTTATTTTATTTATTCGGGAAGAAAACAACTACCAAAATAATAGACATAAAAAAACATAACATCACGCCTGTATTCCCCGAAGGGGTAGGCAGAGGTGAACATATAGTACACCCACATTTCGCCAGTTATGTTGTAAGTCCCAATGTAATAGGGGGCGAGCCTATTGCCATCAACCGGGCACAAATCCAGACTCCGTGCTGCTACTGAGAATTACCTAATGGAAAACTCAGTAACACTGCCCGACCCGGGATTTGAACCCAGGACCTCTTGCTCAGCAGTCGCGCTTAGCGACCACTAGACCAACGAGGCAGTCAAAAATAATAGATACTTATTAAAGTTTAAAAAACGTGCAACCAACACCAATTAACACGATTCTCTACAAACGTGGCCCCACGCTAGCGTTCAAATGGTAATGTGGGACTGTAAGAAAAATTTTAAGATAAAATAAAAAATAAAAAAATAAAAAGTTTTTATTTCAGTAAATCTTTACAAATAAGTTGCCGGGGCTTCCCAGAAAGTAATCAAGAGATACTTGTGTTGGGAAAACCTCGCTCTTCCTACGTGAACATATTCTTAGATTTACAACACTATCAATTTCACTTAATACAATTTTTAAACAAAGAAGAATAAAAAAGAAGAAAAGAAATGCAAACATGTCTGCAGAGAGTAATTAGTTAGGTGTGGTGTGTGTGTGGAAGGATGTGTAATTGCGTGTATGTGCATGTGTATGTGTGTGTGTGTGTGTGTGTGTGTGTGTGTGTGTGTGTGTGTGTGTGTGTGTGTGTGTGTGTGTGTGTGTGTGTGTGTGTGTGTGTGTGTGTGTGTGTGTGTGTGTTTGTGCGTGTGTGTGTGTGTGTGTGTGTGAGTGTGTGGAGGTATGTTAATGAGTAGCATATACCTACCTACCAATTTGTTTGGGACTGTGTACATTTTAAGCAATGTATCCAATTCAAACCAATGTCGCCAAAATATCTTCCACGTCATCATAGTTAAGAGTAAAGAGCCATTCAGTCAGATTTTTCTTACACTCGTACAACCTCATGGGGTAAATATTTAATATCCGATTTATTTTATTATAAACGCGGGGGGCTTGGGCTACATTTTGCCGACTGGCTGGTAAGATGTTTTTGAAAACATAATAAACATATCTAGTCTTAATATAACATATACACATATAAAGTTTCCTAATGATATCTACTATACTGATGCTACGTAAATTACAGATTACCTTTTAAATAAGCAAGATTGGATATCAAGAACCAGCGTCTATACTGGTCTATACGTACAGTAATTTGCTTACACATGAGCTTGAGATCCAATTAGAATGGAGTCCAGGTTTTAATTAAGCGCATAGATGTCGTCTGGCATTGCCTTCCACCATTGTATTATCTCGGCAGAAAGCCCTACTCGCGTCCCGTAGTACGACATACACTGATTTTATTTTGAAAAATCAATTCGAGTTACACGGTTCCTAAGTGTATTTATTATGGAGATAAATTGATAAGAAACTCACATAAAATTATCAATTTAATAATAGGACTACCTACTGTCATAATACTTTTAAATAAATAATGCTTTGGCTCATATAAAAAGAAACACGAATCCTACTCGTGTGGTCGGACAGGAAATAGCGGCTACCTACTATAAGATAAATGTAGCTTAAATTAGTTATTATAAAGTAGTACCTTGACCGCAATAGTTAAAAAGCACATAATTTTATAAAAGCAATAGTGGCTGAAGGATGGAGACCTGGTGACCTGGTGATACAGGCCCTAAAAGCCTAGCTTAGGCACCGGTCTCCCACAATATACATACTGATTTTTTTTTATGTGATGCTCTAATGTAATATAATGTGTATTGTGGTGAGAAATAAACTATTATTATTATAAAAATTGACAGTGTTAAACACTTGACTAAATTATATTCATAGATTTAAAATACCAAGTAGATCCTACTACTAAACCTATCCCTGTCGTTCGCATGTCAAGAAATAGAGATGCTAATAGACGTAAGAAGAGGTTATCTTAAAACACATTTTAGCATCTTTATAAGTAAGAGAGATAGTGTCGTAGTAGGGCACGAACACGCATACCTGTCTGTAAGCTTCAAGGCATTGTTTCTGACGTGTGGGAGTTATAGGGAGAAGTAACAATGCAATACACCTATACGTTTGCAAACATGATGAGATTTTACGCACAGGTTGTCTGGTTACACGGGATTAATCAATGTAATGACGGTTGGTAGAACACGTTTATGAATGTAATGGTCTTCCTGAGCATTATTACAGTAGGTTATCCCTAAATATGAAGCTGTACTTTGTTTTCTCAGCTCTGCTAAGTTATAAGATTTTTACTGGCGCCCACCGTGGGGCGAAAATGGTTTCACCGCATTGTTGTGTTTTGTAGGATTTTGTATTATTATCTATGTAACATTATAATTATCTAAGAGTTTAAATCCGATTACAAATTGGTAAAACATCTTACATACATATTCCTGTATTTCTATATAACTAGCGCCATCTATGTGTTGTCTTATTTTAAACTCTTATAAAGATTTATTTTTATTTTGTTTGAACAGCATAGCTTTATACTTCTTACATACCATGGAATGTGGAATTCTTTCTAATGCCGATTTATTAGCCTGATTTTATAGTGTATTAACATTTTTTTTCCATTACAGGTAAGTTCTCATTGCATCGTGTCAGTTCCTTAAAAGTACACCTCAGTGCTGGTAAGTACTGTTAATTTAGTAATAACAATATTTAACGTACATATTCATATACTTGTACGTAAATTAATATGACTACATTAAGTAACATCTATCCTTAAAAGCTGTGTACAGCGCCATCTAGTTTGCTACGGTGGAATTCGTTATGTATTCACAGAACATAGTTCGGCTATTCGCCGCAAGATGGCGGCATATGACCATTTAAATAATACCGTACGAAGCATTATAATTATTTTATTTTAGCATTTTGAGAGAAGGCTATAATTATATTTATTAATAATATTCGTCATCTAATTAAAATAATGTAATTTAATTGCTCGTATGATCCAAACAATGATGTCACTCCAACGAAGTAGGAATAACGTTCTTAGAATTGGTATTAACCGCAGTGACGTGGGTTCATTCATGTTCGGTGTATTTGTTATAAGGGAACATGATCGATTTTTGTTGGAATAATTTATGAAGTTATGAATAATATTATTATAATGATGCCCGAACCAGTGGCTGATTAAAGGAAGGCCTAGGCAAGCACTATTGCAGTACCTATCTATTTCTACTGTATATATTATCGGATGTGTTTGATCACATCAGCCTATTGCAGTCCACCGCTGGACATAGGCCTCCCCTAGGGTACGCCACAAGGCCCGCTCTCCCGTTTTCGTTACCCATTCGCTACTACTACTTCTTTGGATGTGTTTAATAGACATGTTGTACATACATACATACCTACCTACTAATCCCACCAAGTCTGTCCTGTGCGAGGATCGAACCCGCACAGCGCAACAGTCCAACCTGCCATTGTGGCAATAATTGGTTTATCATTGAATTAGATTTACAAATTTTTCTTGTCTTTGTTTCCCGATGTGCCTGAACCATTACGACCTAGTTCCAATTGGTATTATACAGAAGTGTAGTCGATTGAGTCCGTCAATACGTTTTGTTGTTGTTCTTAGAATTCAGTTGGTTTTACATTTAAAATGTTTATTGTTTAACTAATTGTGAGTGAGAACGTTTGTGGAGGCGATAGGGCGTTGGCATGGTCTGGATTTATTGCTATTTTGGATTTCTTTGTTGGATCTCATTAGAAATAAATTTTGTTTTAAACAAAGGTTCTTTAGAAATTCCTACTGAGTCTTGAAGACCTTTAGAGATTATGCAGGATCAGTTATGCTGAAAATATATCTCTTTATTTAGATAGTATGCCAATCTACAAACCTTCCATCTCGAAGCCCGTCTTACTCTCGCTGTAGTTGTAACGTTTACTGACAAGCGTTCTTGTGTGTCGCCGCGTTGCAACAGTGACTAAGCGTTCTTGAAGAACGCTCAGTAACATAATGTGCATGTGCGCGCCTGACTATATACGTAGTTAAACGGACTTCGTGCGATAAAACATCTATACCTGAAGACCTAATCAAAATAGTCTAGATCAAATCATTGACCTGTCTCAGAATAAACTTATGTTCGAAGGCCTGCTAATAAGTTGTGACCTTTAATCGACCGTTTAGATTACGGTTGAAATATTCCAATCTTCGTCCAGTAATTGAAAATGCTGCCGTCGCGGAAACTCGATGGGAACCACCCGAGGGTGCTGCGAAGTTTCACGGAACTAGGATTAATCTTTGACGAGTTTAATTACTTATTATACTTCTGTAAGGGAAAAGTTGTGTTATAATTTAATACTTTTATCGTTGGTATTTGTAAACGCCTTCTAATATAACGTTACAATCATCTTCATCAGCCGGAATCCACTGTTAAATAAAGCCCTCACCCATAGAACGCCAAAATGAACAGCAACTTGCCATTTGCATCCACCGGTTGTCCGCAACTCTGACGATATCTTCGGTCCACCTGGTGGAAGGCTTGCTAACGCTGCGTCTATATCGTAACGTTACGATAGATTTATAGTAGGTTATGTCTTAAATGAGGGAAGGTATAATTAGCAGCTACATAAAATATATCGTATTTTAAATTTAAATATTGATTTCTATAAACATGTCTTACTACGCGTTTAGGAAATAATATAAACAGACAAATTCGGAGCTCAATTCTTACCCATTATACAGGGCTGTCAAAGATTACCATAATCCTTTAAAAAACTTATCTCATCATAACTCCATATTTATAACCTCACACCACGTAGGTATACAAAAGTCTGATCAACTAAGGCTTAAGGCAACGAAGGTCACCTATAACCTGCTCTGATAATGATAATTAACATCTGTAATAACAGCCGACGTGCCTTCAAAGTGGACTTGGTTATGTATACATAAACAACCACTTAAAACGAGGACGAAACAAGGGTGAATCCGTTGAGCGCAGGTGGGTTGAAAACATACGGGAGAACGGAGCAGACGCACGCGAGGTTAGACGCGGATTATAATGATCAGTTGATTCGGAAGACGGCTACTGTTGAACAAAGGCCTCCCTATTTGAGGTATGCCATAATCCCCAAGCTTGGCAAGCGGCTCGAGGATTGCAGTATTGGTGGTGAAGTTACAGAAGACGCTGCCCATCTCCTGGAAGTAGATTAATACCGCAGTTTAATTACAACAATTTGATAAGTATTAGTATTCATACTTTATAGGAAACGTTTAATATCAATCCCATTGACTCAATAGTCAAAAACAGATACATAGGTACACATAAATACATATATATTTGATATAATGTAATATACATATAATAATTAGGTTAACGATTAAATTATGAACGTTTTTAAAGGCTTGTATTAGGGATTAGATACATTGATCGCAAAGCAACGCCGCCGCAAAAAGAGATGCGACACATATTAGTCAGGGAGTACACAATGTTACAAATGTATACAAAAGTTGATAAATATAGCATATACAAATATAGGTAATATACCAGTCTTTCACAGTCCCACTACAGGTCAATAAACTTTTACAAAAAAGGAAAAAACATTACTCACATAAATGCCAAAAATCATAACGAACTTGCAATTATAAATGACAAACATGGCGCTTAAAATTTTATTGCACAGAAACGCGTCATGCGCGCACAAAATACCTCACCGTGTGTCTGTCAACTCGTGCGCAGCTAAACCATATGTTGTGGTGACGTCACGGCGGTTGCACCTTGCACACAATATTATCATACGGCAGGGGTCGCACCGCGGGAACATGCTGACCTTTGTGCTACAGTTATGTTAGAATTACTTTATCATCGGTTTTTATGACGTTTTTATAGTGTGCTAGACCGGACTTACGGAAGTCTTAAAATAATTACAAAGTCTGATACATGTTTTGCAATAAAATGTATCGAGTTTTGAGGAAAGCATCTGTTAGGAAATTATTATTAAACTGTATTTTTGTCAAGATATTACTTTAGTCACCACATAAGATTTAGAAGAAAAATCCTAAAAACCTGATTTGATAAGCGCCCACCCTTCCCCTACTAAAAGGGGGATGCCTTTGTTGAACAGTGGACGTCTTCTGGCTGATGATGATGAAGAGATTCGCGTTCACATTAACACATTATTATCTGCATTTTCGAGTTAAGCTCGCCTGTGTACATTAACTTTCATGTATAAATATCTTTATTTAGTTACTTGAGTGCAATAAAGAATTAAGAATGCATTCTAAACGATGTTATGAAACGATCAAACCTATTTTAAATAAACTCAGTAAAACTTAGTTCGACCTGGAAAACGAACCTGAGACCTCATGCACGCATTCACATGCGTACCTTCCTTTATAAATAGTAGGTAATCATAACTTAATTTTCCAAACAGAACAGGATTTAGAAGAATATATTTACATCCATCGTAATCACAACCCTGCAAATTACATTGAAATAATTTTAATATAACATCTATACCTACCAGGCTACTTAATCGCGGAAACAGGTGTTATGCTAAGTGTAAGATTCGGCCGGCAGATGGCGCTCGACAGGTGTTCAGATTCAGATTGCATGCTGAACCCATTTGAACACGAAATATTATTGACACCACACACACACATGCAAAGTTTATCTTTAACATTTATTTTGGAGGAGAATTGAGATGATGATTACATAACAAAATACTTAGGAATGGAATTATTTTTAAAAAGGTATATTTAATAGGCTTTTTTTAAAACTAGTCTATCTTGTTTTCCACCTATTTTATTAAATTGGAATACTGAAAAAAAAAAAAAAACTCAAGTATTCATTTTTAGACAGATATGGCAAATACAACGAAGTGACGTCACTTCTTTGTATTTTCATAGTATATGTCACCTTACCATTTAACTTTTTGTGCAAGAACGATCCACAAACATAAAAACGCTGTATATCCTCCCTTTATTTACTTAATTAATATCTACGTATTTTTTTATGTAGTCGTCAACCTGAGGATTCTCTCAAAGTATGAATGTGTGTCTACCATACGTATTAATGATTGTTACGTGCGTGTGTGTGTGCGAAAGGTTTTGAATGTTCGGAGTAAAGTTTCCTTATATTGTAAGGGGCAGGTGCGCTGCACAGATATCGTTCGCGATGGTTTGTTTTTATTTTGTTTTTCAATGATGCAGCGTGCAGATTATTATCGGTTTTGTTTTGGGTTGTGCGCTTTTAAAATCACTAAATATTAGTGGACTTTATTAGTATAAGTAGTGCAGTGTTAGTCCGTGGGGGAAGAATTAAGACTACAATTACCTTTTGCCGGGATAGCATTTAATAACAGATGATTAACACAAACACAGTACACTCCCTGAATGTCAAAGTTCTCGCACTCTAATGATGAGTGGAGAAATGTGGCTTTAACGTCATCTAATGAAAGACAATTTCTGCCTATCCCTGAGATGGTTACTGACAATAACAAATCTTCAATATAAGTTCAAATTCATGACAGTTGTATCTCAGATGGCAATTTTATTGTAACCTGTAATACATGCATCTAATTAGACCGCGCGGCGACAGGTGATACAATCAATCATCAATCGGTGTCATTATCATCATTATCATCGAGTGACTCGCGCGGAATGCGGCTCTCAGTCTCAACACATGATTGATTTAATTTCTGGCTCGCCAATGTTATCTGTTAGCTTTTTTAGTTATCTTATAATGTTTGCAAAAAGATATGAGAACTGACGTTATGAGAGTGCCGTTACAAAATTGATTTGCGGCATAGATTGTGTCGTCATCGTCTTCTGTAGCCCGACTTGACTCACCGCTGGGTAATGGGCTGGTCTCTTTCCCTCTTACTTATAAACGATACTAACATGTGTTTTAAGATAACCACTTGTTTAGTCTATTGGCATCTCTATTTTTTGACATGCAAACGACAGTGACAGGTATAATTTAATCGATTGTTCAACAATGTCAATTTTTATAAGTAAGGGGGTTTTAGGTTATGTCAATCTCCACGCTTCGGTAAAAAAAATTTAAACGTGTGGATAGTGCCTTAAGCTTACCCCGCCATTGAGAGACGACGGGGTTATGTAGGACTCCCACTCATGTTCCCAAATGGTCGGTCCACAGGGGTATACCCACTAAAAACCACACTTACCTGCGCTGCGCTTTGATGGAGAGGCGCAGTCGCAGTTCCATTCTACCGCCAAACGCTTCTGTCATCTGCGCCAACCATTTCCAAATCCTGATCCAAGATCAAACACATCGTCATTTAAAAATCTTCTTTGTCACATGGAGAATGTTTATGTCGCGTAGAGATTGTCCCGTTAGAAAAAGGATGGTAGGTCGGTTGATCCCCCAGGGTGCACCGGTCTTATTTACTTGGATATCATCACTCGTGGTTTTTATTAAATTTGTTCATATTCAAAATTAATAATATTAATTAATTTCCCCAGATAAGAACTTCATTATCTATCTAAAATAGAAACCCAGTTTATAAAAAACAACAGTGACCTTGACACAGCTATCACTAATAAATTGTTATCAAAATACTCCTAAGACGAAGCATGAATGAACCACAAAATTGATATAATTTATCATTTCGTTCAAATGCTGCGCAGGAGTTTGAATTTGGGCGCTTGCCAAGCAACGTCAGAACTTGGGAAGTTTTTCTTTTGTGCCGTGTTATGACAATGTAAGCTATTGTTATTTCTTTGAAATTAATTATTCAGATCTATTTGGTAGATCGTACAATCGTTGAAAATTAAGATTACATATTTCAAATTGTTCCTAGTGGTCTGGAGGTAGTTTTTTTAAAAATCTGTCTTACTTATACTAGTTAGAATCAAATTATAACAGACTCAAAAAAAAAAGGTTCTGACTTCGGCTGTACGTTCTTTTTTTTCTAACTACAAAGTTATATAGACTAGTAAGTATTAATTTAATATTGCTTAACTTAATGACATTATTCGTCGAGCTCTTGTCACCGCTGGCGTACCAGCTATATTAGAACCAAATGGCTTGGTACGTGACGATGGGAAGAGATCAGACGGTATGTCTTTGATGCCTTGGAAATTGGGTAGGCCTTTGGTGTGGGACGCAACGTGTGTCGACACCCTTGCGCCATCTCATGTTTCCAGTACATCGGTTTACTCTGGCGCTGCAGCTGCAGCTGCGGAGACTCTCAAGCGGCGGAAGTATAATAACTTAATTGGTAATTATATTTTTGAGCCGTTTGGGGTCGAAACACTCGGGTCATGGGGTCCGAGTGCGCGTCTCTTATTTAGAGACATATCTAAACGGTTGGTCGACTCTTCACGTGACCAAAGGGCTGGTTTGTTTTTCGGCCAAAGAATTAGCATTGCCATTCAACGTGGCAATGCCGCCAGCCTTTTGGGAACCCTGCCAGTCGACAGTGATGAGGAGGAATATTTTGATGCATAATTATTTGATGTTTTTTGTTTGTATATATTTTTAGTTTTAATAATAGCAGTATAGTATAGAAGGTAGTATAAAAACAATCGTGTGTGTATATAATGTAAATTGTAATTTTGTATACAATTAAATTGAATTTACTTAATACTTGTTCTTAGTAAGGGTGATTCGAACTGAATCGTCTTCCCAGGCTAAAAAACCAACATTTGTAAGTCTTACAACTCTTCAGGTAAAAGCATGAAACAAAACCCAAAAATTTTAGGATAATCCTCACGTATGTATGTATATGACCTTTTAACTTTAATGATATGTAATACATAAAGGTCCCTACATAACGGTGACCAGTCTCCCTCTAGAATCGGAGAGGTTTCTCAGATTCCCTCCTTTTGGAGTCATTGTTTCGTATCTGCAAAATCCTATTGTTTTGATAACCCAATATCGGTAGCTGTGGCGAGTCGTAAATAAAACCAGTGAACGACCAATGCGTCGCCGTGGCCGCGCTAATTATAAACTCACGAGTTTTTTGTACACTGATTCCAGTAATTAGCCAGTGTGTGCAGAATTAGCCACACGGGGAGTCAATAATCTGTAACAAAAGTATCTGTAGGTGCTGTAAGAGATGCAATAAAGCAACAACAGAATCTTCTTATAGTGTAGTAATAATACTTGTTAATAGTTTAGAGTGCTATTAAATAATTTGCAGTTATGTCCAAAATAAGCCCCTTAAATTTGAAACTTATACTGTTCTGTTCTGTTCAAAAACGTGGATTACGTGGCCTACAGGCGGCTTAAACTCTGACA
Source organism: Abrostola tripartita (assembly GCA_905340225.1). Classification (NCBI taxonomy): domain Eukaryota; kingdom Metazoa; phylum Arthropoda; class Insecta; order Lepidoptera; family Noctuidae; genus Abrostola; species Abrostola tripartita. The sequence continues at coordinate 8,066,439 of HG996512.1, forward strand.
CCTGGTTGTTCATCAACCATACGATAAGAAGAAGTATAATTTAAGATATGAGTAACCATGCTTACTATTAGCAGGATTATTTTAAGTAAAAAAATTCTTAGCGCTGAGATAGTAGACGTAAATTTAAGCAAATTACACTCAGCACCAGATGATTATTAAGTTTGCGCCCACCTAATTTGGCAGACATTACGATACAATGATGCACTTTACAGATTCTCTTTTGTTCATTAAGCATGTTTTTTATAGTCGATTGACTCCAGTCACCCCCCATCTTGGAGTATATTTAGCAGTGTTTGGTAAACCAATCACCTGATCAATATGAACTCTTCCTTGACTTACAATTCCGAGCATACACAGCTGATCATACTATTTTTTCACAAAACATTTGATGCCAAGAAAAATACGAAACTGCGAATTGTTTTTTTTGCGATGTGACGTGAACGGAAATGGTACCTATGCGTATACATTTTATATGTATACTTGACTAAGGATGTCAACAACATGTGTAGCTATTTAATTGGTAAACTGATTCTTTAAGTTGTTATACATCTTACTTGTGTGTGCCAGAGATATAGGCAGGTAAAGATCTAAGCATCGACTTTTTCTACTGATTAGTATTTAGATCCTATCCATGTTCTGGTACTGTTTTACCATTTCAAACTTTTTTAGACTCTGTGCTGCTACTGAGAGATCGGTGGTACAGTTTAAATTAATTTGGCCCAATTAAAAATTGAGACCCTAATATTCATAGACGCGGACTAACCAAGATACTAAAGATGTATATTATTAAATATCCCTCATTAAATATCCCTCCACTATAAGAAAAATACAGGTTTTGGCTAATCGGTTTTCTAGACAAACCTTGTAAAGATTGCGTCATATTTCTGCTTCAGATAAAAATAACGGAATTGTTTGACAGGTGCCTCACATTGTCGAACCAATGGCCAATGGTGATCGGTTACTACTTTTTGTTATAAAAGTTATCATCCGAACAAAAATAAGCTTTTTATCATTATCATTATCATAAGCATAACATATTCATATCATTATCAATTTATATGCTAAAATAACGGAGCAATTCCATTACAATAATAATTATCTTTAGAACAAATGATGTGGGCATCTCAGTGTTTATAAAAAACGTGCATAGTAAGTCTCAGTAACACACTGAAGGCGCTCCGAAGACTGACAGACAGACAGCTTCGTAAATATGTAACTGTTGTTGATACGATGCCGTGGTGATGGTAAGAAAACCAGATCTACTGCGATGACACGCCTTGTATCCAGCTAGGGGGTATGACTCATCTGTAGGGTAATTCTCCTCGCTTAAGATGCTTTCGAGCAGCTCAGAAGTATTCAGGAAGCTGGGTGTGCCCCGCGGTTTCACCCACATACAATTTGCATATCTAGTATTGTAATCAATTTTAGCTTATGTGTTAGTCTGATGTTTAAGCTATATTATTATAAAATTTCGTCTAAATTTGTCCAGTAGTCTTTGCGTGCAGGCGTAACAAACATCTACTACAAAATTAAAGACAACGCAGTCATTAACGCAGTGGTTATTCGTCATTATTTGTTATTAAGCATTTTAGTCATGGTTTGTCGGGAATCAATAACGCATAAATTACTATTTCGATTTTACTTTTTATTTAATCAATTTAAAAAAAACAGGTTCCCATTTTTAATTATTATCAAAGATGCCGGTCTAATCGAAGAAAGTTGTTTTTAAATCTTTATTAGAACAATTACTTTGTTTACGGGACAAGCCCACCACTCGTGCCCATCATTGTATCCTGTAAGCCAGGATCTACAACGATAACCAATAAGAACCATCGAGGCAATGAAGCTCAAGGCGTCAGCGAAATGACTCGACTGTCTTGGAACTCGCAACGAAATTAATCATAAAAAGATATATAGAAGGAGTAGGAATATAAATATAGTTCCCACTTCCCTCCAGCAAGCGGGAGACACAACAACTGTAACAATGACTCTCCATCCGATTACCTTCGGCGTGAGGTCAGGAACTATCGCCGCGCTATCTCTTCCAAGAATGGTTTATTTTTATACAACGCCCGCCTGTTAAGTTCTCACAATTATATGGATGGGTAGGAGACTCATATCTGGATTCACAGGCATCTGTGCAAGCTTTTTTAATCATTTCAAAATGTGTATACAAAATACATAGTGGCAGGCTCTAGATCTATTATAATATACATGGGATTTATGATGTTCAGAAAAAACATAGTATTTCCTTTCAGGAATTTCAGGAAAGAACCACAGTGAGTGACAACCACAGCATACTAGAATAAATAAAAACAGAAGATGCTTGGAAGCTGGCCTTAGCTTTATTTTACAAAGGTTATGGCTCGAGACAAGGGTCAAGAGAGGGAAGGTATACTAGCAAACTCAAGAATTCCAGCACACGATAGGCAGCAGAACAAGTGGATGCACGAGCCACACAACTGTTGCAATGTTCTCGTAGTGCGGTAATTTATCTAGATAGTAAACGTTTAGAGCATCTGCGTAATGTATTGTGCACTTATGTAAATTGTAGATGCATTTACTGGCAACGCTTTAAAATATTGTATATAATAATTATTTGTATTCATAAGGTTTGCAAGCTGTATCGGTTGTTTTTAACAGTAATAACATTGGATGCAAATGGCCGGTTTAAAAATAGTGTTTGAGCTTTTTTGGTAGTTAGTAGCTAGCTTAAATGAACCGAAATCTGGGCCCGAATTTCAGACTCACATGCAGTACCGTAACTAGCCTTACATGCGCCCTTTTAATTATCTGTGGTCCTAGTCTGGACTTTTCTGGGCCCCTCTAGGGTCTGCGCCCTGAGCCTGGGCACTGCCCACATGGTCATAGATGCGTCCACACTTATAAAATTTGTCCATAACTTTTTTGCATAACACCGTTACTTTGGGAGTTCGGTATGGACCAGACACGCCACTTTGTTACGGTCACTGAGGAACGCTCGTTGACTTGTTACAAGTGTGAACGCACGTTAATATTTTTTGTTTATCGGCCTTCAGTTTTAGACAGACAACTACCAGTTAAATCTATATATTATAGCGTATAACAGCTTAATGTTGGAATGTCTAATGGTAGCTGTAGTGTCTCCCACTAAACAATGCGGGCTCCCAACACTTAGCATACATCGTTAGACCTAGTGCTACACCCACGTAATACACTGACTGCCGCAATACCATACAGGCAAAGAAACAATGAGGATATGACAAATTATAATCAGGAATATTCATACATAAATATGATCTAAGTTTGTTAACTAGTATACCTTGGCGTGTAGTATCGAACTTAAAGTTGAGAGAGAACTGTTTCCAGAGGTTAGACAAATTTTTGATTCCAAGATTTATTTCCTCAAAAATATGGTGGTGTACAGAGGATATTAGTTAAGTCTTATTAAATCATCGTTTTGAAACGAGTTGCAATGTTAAGTTATGTAAAAAACGTGAAAAGAACTATAATTATGTATGTTTTATTATTTAATAACAATAAGTTAGGCTACACTATATATATATATATATAGTTGATAAGACAAAAAACAATAATATTAATATAATATAATAATTTAATTATCATGTCTGGTCTGTATTTAACCTAACTTGTTGACAACTTCGAGTGCGAATGAGCATTGAAGGACAATCACAAAAAAAACGGACAGCTCCTAAAATTAACATAATATTGAAACTTATATGCACATTAGTATTATACAGTAGTAACGTTTCACAAATCCCAACAGACATTCTAATTTGAACCGTATTGTAAATGTCATAAGTCACATCGCGACTGGCAATACATTAGCTACACCGACACGTAGAAAAAACTTCGTCAGGCGCATGCGCAAAAAATATGCATACTCGTTTTTGCTTTAAGATTTTATACTAATATTCAGTGCTCAAACACCGGGATAAAATTGCGAAAGACGAAGATCAGTATGTTCAAGTAGTTCAGTATGCTGTATAAAATATTTATTTATTATTTAATAAAACCTTAAAACTATCATTACAGGTATGTACAACCCAATGGGATAGCTAGTAGTATTAGTGTGATAAAACGGAGCCAAATTGATAGATGGACTTTTGGACGTAATTGACGCCTTTTAAAGAAATTATTAAACTTTAAATCTGCATGTAATATCTTGTCTCATAGCCCAGAACTACCTTGGATTTATGCTCAGATCAATAAAAGAATATTGACATAAGAAATCATCCCTCCTTCAGTTAAGTCGTATCATATATAGTATGTGTACATACTCAAGCCCTAAGTTATTAGAATAACATAGAGAAGAGGTAATCTTGTGTTTTAGCTTGGTGTAGGATGACTTGACAAATCAATGTTGCACAAAGACACCGTTACGCACAACATTAATGGTAATAACTTTAATTGTCGCCGCCAATGTGTGATGGAACTGCTGAGATTTCTAGGCTAGGCTTGGAATGTAGGGTTTTAGGGTAAGAGGACCTAAGTAAAATATACGTACTTAAAATTAAAGAATGTGAGGATTTTAATGACTATGTTAAAAGTCGTGTTCTTAGGGCCTGTTTCACGATCTACAAGTAAAGTGTTGAATAGTTACCTTCTTGATTTACACTAATCGGCACGTAAAAGTTACGAGTATCTTCTATCGTATCTTAGTTATCGGCCAGTTTATCCCATACTAAGATATTGTGAAATACGTATGAGTATCTACGGGTGACTTTAATTGGCGGTTAGTCTACTTGACTCTTTACCCTTCGGTGGTGAAACAGGCTCTAAGAAATTTTGGAACAACATCTGGGTTATTGACTTTACCCATTAGAGTTACTACAGCCCCCTAAAATGTGGAAACGAGACGCCGCTACGTGCTGTGTAATACAGCGTCTCGCTTCCACATTAAACTGTCCTGCTTTAAGAGTTCATGGTAAGGGGGCTGTCTACTGATGAAAAGTACTACAAACGGCAGACAAGACTGCTAATTGATACCAATTTGCCTCCGTGGCATGCTGCTTTTTAAGATGGCAGTCAACTGAACTATTATTTATATTCTTTCCTACTGTTTCTCCGTCCGAACTTCCCTCAATGCACAATCTATTGACTCACAATTAAGACTAGCGGCATGACATCAGCTGGGAACAAAGCAAGCGATTTACAAACACTGCTGCATTGTGAACTAATATAGCATCAGACACATGTCACGACTAGCCAACATATTGGAGCTTGTCTGAGGAACAATGCCAGGAATGTGGCCGATTAGTATTGGAATATATCTTCTTAATGATGGAGTGTCCGGCTGTGTAGCGAGGTTTTTGTAAAACAATCAGTTTTCAAGATGATGACTCTATTGTCTTAGTGGAAAGTTTTAGGTTTTCGTTGGAATAATGTAATTTGTTAGTGTCCTAACCAGCTAGTATTTTAAACACCTTTTCAGCGATTTTAAAAACTGCATCTTATAACCTAATTTGCCTCGTATTGCGATCCATTGCAGGACGTCCTATTCGCAATTTTGCGACTGAATAGCAATTTTGTATCATGACGTTGATGACATCATAAAAGCAATTATTCTGTATATTCTATTGTTTGTTATGTGTCAGTTTACGTACTAAACTGATTTTCATTATAAAATATTGGCTAAACAGCATTTTTTGACGACCTGATTGGCGCAGTAGCTAAGCGATTGGATTCCCGCACGGGACAAAAATTTGTGTGATCCGCAGATGTTTGTCCCGAGTCTGGGTGTGTGTATGTGATACAGGAGAAATTCGTAGTGAGGGGCGATGTTTTAAAAAAAAAATGCAGGCTTACTGGTGTCTTAATTTAAAAGTCCTTATCGAGTACTTATTTACCAACTAATTTGGAATGATATGACAATGCAAGTACATTGACATTTTGTGTAGGTACTATTTATATGAACGGTATTTATAAACGCTAATATTGGCTTAGACTCAATTTCTATCTTTACCTGTACTTAATTACCTTTATAACTCGTTGGTCTAGTGGTCGCTAAGCGCGACTACTGAGCATGATGTCCTGGGTTTAAATCCTGGGTCGGGCAAAGTGTTTCTAGGCTTTTTCAATAGGTAATTTTCAGCCGCACGGAGTCTGGATTTGCGCCTGGTTGATGGCAATAGGCTCGCCTCCTATTACATTGGGACATAATTGGCGAAATTTAGGTGTACTATATTTGAACCTCTGCCTACCCCTTCGAGGAATACAAGTCTAGTGTTTGATCTAGAACCTAATATATTTACATCAGCATACATGTCGCCATTAAATTTGGTAGCGCGTTGACTCATAGAATTCCCAGCGACGGTTGGCAGTCCGTCTCCCGGTAAACAATGACAGCACGTATTGTCTCACATACCTCTGAAGACATAGAAACAGTTTTGGAGCACGATTAGGTCACTGATGACTGCTTTGTTTGTTGATTATGTTGAAGCTGGGCAGATCAACCTGCTGGAACATTCTAAACACTGTTTGAACGTTATATTCACAAAGCAACACAAGACTGCACGTCTTGTGTTGCTATGTGAATATAACGTCTTCTGTAAATTAAGAGCTGTCCTGTCCTCAACATTCCATTCGATCTCCTGACGTTATCCAAAATGTTATTGTTTGGATGTATATGGACTAATTGAAGGCAAGCCGTAGGGATTTTCGTTCCCGGACTAATAAAGACGAATGCAAGACCGCATAAATACTTAACTTTAGAAAACTGACACCTTGGTGGCATATAATGTGAGGATTTTATAAAAGAAATCACTTAGGTTTTTTTTTAATAAATTAACGTCGCCTCACACTAGGAATTTCTCCTGTGTCGTGAACACCCAGAATCGGGACAATCAAATGTGGATCGCACAATTTTTTACCCCGTGCGGGAATCGAACCCGCAACCCTTAGCGTAGCAGTCTAATTGCTTAGCCACTACGCCAATCAGGTCGTCGTTTCTAAATTTTATTACTCATTAGGCATTAAAAGGGACTAACTTTTAACTCCATCTTGTTGTTTTGTCCTAGAATTAATTAAAATACTACATACTTACATCTCCATACAATGTAGTTGTCCGTGTGAATGTGTGAAAGATTATGTCATCGCTGACTTGTTTGTTTGATTAGATTCAAGTGTCCGTGTGTTGATTGGGCTTCTGTTGTTATTTTATCTGATAGATATTATGGGCACTGGACATCACTGCAGGGTGTTTTAGTAACCTAGTCTTATCTGATTTTAACATTAATTACTTTACTTTGTTCTTATATCGATAACAAGTTTTCAAAACAAGTACTTATTGGTTTAAAAGGAATCATTTGTTTTCCTAGAGAAGTAAACGATATACATAGTTCACGATTTAAAATAAATCTTTATTCCAATTCAAATTCAATAGTATAATAAAATGTTATATTACATTTTATGTAAATTCTGGTTTTAATTCAATAAGAAACAAGTCAATTCAATATGTACTGTAAAACGCCGCAGTAGCAAAAAGTATTCATTTGAATATGAATGAACGCTGCCGAGTCGGGCAGTCGCGCCCCTTCTTCACTGAGTTAGTTCCACAAACGTAACTAGATGGCGTTGGGATCGAGTTAGATCGCGCTAGCGTTTGGTTACCGCGGATATCATAAGTAGTTTCGGTCGGTACATTTTATTTAACTTTGCGCAGAGGCAATATCGTAACCAATGAGGTTAATCCGAGGTGCGATTATTGCTAGTTGAAAACTTTACCAATACCCCGCCGTGTGGACGTGAAATACCGTCCGCGATGGCAATTTTTGAATGGCCGTAAGGGCCTAAAAATTCCCTCATATTTACTTAAAAATAAATTCAAAGAAATCTTAGAAATTCCGACGTATTTTTTTTTATGAAATTATAGTTACCTTCATTTAGCACACAGACAGTCATTGTAATTTTGACGTCCGGGTACCCCTATTAGATATTTTATATGTATCAGCAGAACTAGTTCAAAAATTTCCAACGTTACTAGTAATCTTACATCTCTTATTTTCTGTGTATTCTTCGAACGAGTAAGGAAATGTTTACTTCGGCCAGTTCGCCTAGATTCGCCAAAATCTTGGTTATATGCGGCGAGCTTATTTCTAAGCTCTACGTACTAATAATAATCCCAAACTTCCCGATCTTCTGACTATTGGTATAAAAATATATAAAATAAAAGAAACCCATTAAGAATCAATAGTAGTACCAAGAATATGAAACATTACAATTAAATGAACATTACAGAAGTTTTGGCAACTCTCCATGTCATTTCAAAACACGTATTTTTCGGAACTCGTGTGTTTGAAGTAGTTCACAATCGCACGGCGAAGCTTTATAATTCCCGGTTATCTTCAAAACTACTTGAAACTATAGATGTCGGTACATAGTTACATCATCGGGACTTTCCTGTAAGTGTGAGTCTGAGAACTGTCGCATAAATCATTGGCTCAGTAAATATTAGGCGCGAGTGTTTCACGTTAAAACTTGGTATTCAGGAGTATAACGATTGAATGTTCCATGAAAGCGAATCAGATTGTTAATATTGTGGGGTTTATCTTTTATAAAATCATTATCATCTTTTACCTTTACGTTTATTACAGACGATTTAAACAGTGGCTCTTTTTTGGTGACTAAATATCCCAATTCTAGACCGACAGGGTATAATAAAACAAAATTGATATTAGACTGTTATTGTCCTTCTGTGAGACAAAAATTTCCTAATTGAAGAAGAACCGAACATGATTTATCATGCTTTACTAACGTGTTATATTTTGCTTTACCTCTAACAATAGTAATCGTATCATAGTTAACTTCAGAACTACGAATCAAGTCTCATTATAACTTCATCATCATCAGCCTAGCTTAGTCCAATGCTGGACATAGGCCTCTCCTATGGCACACCACCACCTATTACTTACTAAGATTTTAACCTGTTAACATTTTGCTACGAAGTCTGGTAACTTGCGGACCACCATGATAATTTTACCAATTCCTTTCGTAAATGTTTCCTTTTGTGACACCTGTCATTGTTAACGAATCCAGAGTGACGTGTTATGTGATGATAGCGACAGACGCTTGCGCATCAAGTCGAACGTAAACCATTACGTTTGCAGGACGTCATGTATGACGTGGATTATGGGATTTTATATCAACATAATTTTGTTATTATAATGTATGAGACGAATTAACGTTGGGAGTAAAACAAAGCGAAAAGTAGGGAGTTGGTTATCTTACACCTATTATGTTCCTTAGATTTTTTATTCATGATTTTAAAACAAGTCAATTTATTGGTAGAACTTTCAATTATGTAATGCCGTACAATAATGGTCAGAAATGATTAAACATAATGCAAAATGAGTACCTAAGCGTTGCAAAACGTGCAAACCTTTTACCGAAATCATGCCAAAATAACAGTCAGTGATATTGCGTAATTGAACTTGTTCATACTTTGTATAAACAATTGTGTTAAAGAAACCCTTAAAAGTACTTTGATGTTAACCCTTTTAACATTTACAATTTCGCCACAAAACGTGAAACGTTTAAGTTTGCAGAAATTTTCCTCAAAATTTTCTTTGTATGGTTTCTGAGTTCGGAAACTTGGCGGCAGCTGTGTTTACGATTAGTGTGAAGCCATCAAATATAATGGTTCGGTACGAATAGAGTACTAGCAGCGGCGCCACGCCACGTGCTCGCTCGGCTAGTTCAATACTCAGGTAATAAACTTATGGAAGCGGCTCACACTCACAAGAACTTCGTTTATGACTATTACGCAAATCTTGTATTTGCGTAGTTAGCTGATGCCGCGTGTATTTAATACGGCCTACGCAAATGTCCTGCAGATGGCACGAGACAGGGCCTGTCAAAAAAGGTCGACAGATCGGCATTTAGGTTAATTCATAATTTTATATAATTGTACATGTCTGGAAATTATAAAAGTTTTCGACCCTGAGTTTGCGTTTCTTCTCAGAGGTTGTCAATAAAAAAATCCGGCATTTTCTAATTGACAAATTCCATCTAGTTTATAAAACTTGTAAGTGGTAACGTAAAAATCAATTTGCAGAAATAAAACCATATAATTATCATTTATCAAATACATCGGAACTGTGAATTGAACCGTCGAAGCCGCCGCCGATTACCTAACAATATCTAGATCTCTATACTCAGAAGCGTTGCTCCAACGCCGGTGTTTTCCTCACGATCGCACTCGATCGCAGGAAGCGAGCGGATAACTTCTCAGAATTATATTTAATGGGAAACTAAAGTTTACGTGTAACGTCCAGTTTTTAGGAATATGTCAATGTTAACGCGCCTGTTATTGAAATGTAAAGCTAAAAGTGATTCGTTGCAGGCTTCGGAAGTAACGCAATGTTCTGGATTTTATCGCGTGCCGTTTTGTTGAGTTATATTGATATGAGCAATGCAGTTTAGAACGTTGAGTATTGTAAATAAACAAACACTTTGCTGTGTCGTGTGTGGATACAGACAAAGGGGATGATAATACACTTATTCACAATGTTGAAATCAATTTCTATACAGTTTTTTGCTATTATAATACGAGGTTCCGCGCATAATTTAATTCTAGTCCGTGGAGTTAGGATAAATGTCCTTTCACATTAAATTTTCGTTAGGATCGGTTCAACAATGTAGTCGTAATGAGGAAACAGATAGAGCTATTTTCGGATTCGAGTGAGGATAATAGGTTTTTGCGTACAACCTGGACAGTAATAAAAATAGATTTATTAGTTTGTTACCAACACGGAATGAACATTCATAATATTGGATTGAACAAAGAACGACAATGAAGTATTTAAGATGTCATACATTTAATAACCTCATGTATGGAAGAAAATAATTGTTTGACGCAGTGTAGCAATGGTATCGTGACGTAGGCGACCTATGTTTATAGTCGTAGGTACTACATAAGTGAATGAAAGTACTTTATGACGTGATTGTGCTACACTTATTATATTGTATCTTGCTTTTATACTCGGGCAATCAACCTTACGGAAGATACCCGGTCTTTTAAAAGGCTTACGTGGGGACACAGGTCCAACACGCAGAGGCCCGTTAAGAACTTTAATCCTAAAGGGAATGGGACACCAGCAAGGGACACCACAAAACTGCTATGAAAGAACAGCCATGAAAAGTCCTCAGAAGTTGCAGGACTATTGTGAAATATGGATACTAACATTATTTGGTCTATTGTGTTGAGATGTTTCGTGGATTAGATATTATTTGTTTTTTACTGAAGAGAAATCGGCGTCTGCCTTTTGACGGTGACTCACCACTCATTAGATGGGCCCCCTAAACAGTCGCCACTATAGGCAACAGGGAGCAATACCGGCTGCACTTATTAATGTTCTTTCTGGTAATTTCCAATGGTGAGTTAGCATGTTAGAAAACCAGGAAGAAGGATATGCGTAGATTAATATTTTAATTTCGATAGTGAAAAGAAGGGCAGTGTCCGCCCGCCTAGTGATGTTAAGGAGACACTATGTCTGGCAGTGGACAAAGTCGACTGTGTCTCTTAGTTCATCAAATTAAACTATAAACATAGTCAATTTAATTGGCTTTACTTAACTTCGTCTTTATATTTTTTGTCCCTTATTTCGACACGAGTACTAAAACTTTATTGGTACCTACTTTACTTATATGTGTATGGTATTAAGTGGGGTTGGGTTATAACGACTGCTCGCTGACGTCACCCCCGAATTCCCCACGCATCGGACCTTCGACATGCCTCGTAATTAATTTTTTAACCAACTTTCCATGTTTTTGGTGTTCAGTGGAAAGTTTGGGGACCTGTTATAAAGAATAATTTTAGTGTCGTGTACCTTTCGCACGCCTATGTCCAGCTGTGGATCGCGATAGGCTGAGAGATGTTCTTTCGTAGTTTTATTTTACTTATCGAAATAAGACCAAAGTTTTTACTATCCAGATATACACATGCTGGTTGATTTAATTCCAAAAATCCTTGCACAGCCCTTTCCTAAACACTGATCCATCAGGCTAAAAATATTTGGAGGCTGTGATTTTTAATAAAATCCAAATGTATCTTTTTACTTACATAATGTTATTGCAATCAATATAATATTTATCATTATTTCCGTGATGGCGCGGCCTACTCCTGGCTTCTTGGCACTTGCGTGCACACCGGTAGTTCAAGTCCAAGGTTTGTTTAACGGTTGGTGAACAACTAAATGTTATTTACTTATAGTAGGTACATAACTATTAGGTTGGCTGCCATACAATCAATTATATTAAAGCTTCTATTACTTGAAAATCTTGAAAGGGAGATGTAAGAGTAAATAAGTCGGTTTTAAATCTAAAATTTTCATGGTTTGGTCACCATGAACTTTGGCTTGAGTTGTTACTATAAGTTTCATTCAACATAGAAGACCTTATCAATAACTTTGGCAGAACTATAACAGAATGCCTATGGCATTAAGTCCGCCTCTGTACATTTTGTTAATTGTGCATAAAGAATAAATAAAATAAATAGCGATAGTTTCAAAGAACACCAAACATATTGAAGTTAAACTAAACAGCCCGCGATCCCCGGTCTACTTGAAACAATCCCACATTATGTCCCAGTCATGGAATTTGGCGGGCATAAACTCTTTTTCGCCATATGTTGACCCTGAATCTACCAACAAACTCGAACCGTACAAATTTTCCTCGACAGTCCCAAAAAACACTTTATTAACTCCACACAAAATTTAATATTAATTCGTGTGAACTGTTACTTATTACATTTGTTAATTGAGCCGTTTGAATACTCGGTAGTGTTGCGTCCTGTTCTAATGTATGCATTGTTTTTATTGTCGTCTCGTTTCGCGGACCATTCAGTTTGAAGTACACAGGTGCATCATACGTCTGTCTCGCTCGCGCCCCTTGTTTATATCTGGTTGTTCATAGGTCAGTCTCCCGTCCGGATCGGTGTGTAACTGACGCGTCGATACAGTAACTCGGCTTTTTAGAAAGCGCCTGTGGATGTGTTTGTGTTTTTTTTTTAATAAAGAAATTCAGTGATGGCAATGACATCGTGCCTTAATGCAAGTGTAGTGTTGTGCATCAGGTGTTAGTGACGTTCTTGGCATTTCGTTGTTTCCTTTTGGATATCCTTTTGTTCGGAAACGTGAGCGTCCGGCTTGCGCGCGTATTGTACGGTTTGTTTTTTTTTTAACTTACATTTTGTTAAAGATTGTCGCCAGTTATAATTATAAATAATATACATTATCATACGTTTAGATAGCAAATAATTGCGTGATAAGATAACAGCGTAAAGTTTTCTTAAGTTGTTTTAAATACTTCGATTGAACTTCAATAATATTGAACTCATTTACGTTTTAATCATCAATATTATTTTCGACAAAAACAAAACAAAAGAGGGTAGGCGATATTTTTTAATTACGAAAACTTAGGTACATAGATTTTTTCAGTCTGATCTTAAAGTGACGTCACTCTATTCAGACAAAAGTAAAAAAGCCATAAATACCAGTGTACAGGCAACACATTATTATAATAGTGTTAAGTCGATAAGTACATGTTTACACAAATGTTCAGTTATGACCGACTGTCAGTATTTTTATTTTAAAGTTATGACATTGTATGCCGAGGTATTCACGCTAAATGTTTGTACTGATTGGAATCCATATTTCTAGTTACACGCTCAGGGAAAACTATAAACAACGTTTCGTTTGATGACGGCGACGAGGATCAAAATGACTAAAATTAAACCAAATGAAAAACGGAAGATAAAATCATCTAAATTGGCAAATAATATTAGGTCTGCTGTGGGTAAAGTCAGGTTGTAGTTACTGATGATAAAAATAAATCAGAAGTAATCGAATCAAATTACAACAAAAACAATGCAGCCGTCAATAGTTCTACAGTCGTTTCAAAGATTCTGATCAAAAAAGAGGTTCTTTTCTCAAAGGAGGACGAACGAGGTTTCGTCTAAACCATTCATAAGATAAGGAAGCTATAACTGTTAAATATTGCTGTATTAGAGTCAATGCAGATGATAAAACAAATCTTTGAAACACAATCTGATTCAAAATATCCATAACAATCTTAAAAGACATCTGATTCATTGCTTCATCATCATCAGCTCTGAGGAGACCCATTGATGGACTTAAAGCCTTTCAAATTCAGTTTCCTGTTTTAGGCCTTTTGCATCCATTTTATTCCATACATAAATACTTTCAGACATGTGCTTCGCTATTGAAACATTATTTGTATTGTATCGATCGTGTTCCACGGCTTGTTCATAGTGATTCAGAAATTAACAATAACTATGTTTATATACTGCAGCATACAGTCTCGCTGGGAATTGCTGGACAGGCGAATCTTACACGATATAAGCAAATAATATAAATAGAATAGAATAGAATTTATTAACCGGGAGTTCTGTCAGCTTTGCCGATCTGTCACAGTCGATAGTGGTAGCAACTTCATCGTTAGCATTCTTATTAATGGTGCGTAAGATGACAATCATCATAGCCAGCTTATCATCAGAGATAACAGTATGTTGAAACACACTGTATCTTATATCCGGAAGAACGTTATTCGATCCTCTTTCAATCATTTCTCTTTCGATCGATAATTTTAATGGTAGATAGTGTTTTGTTTGCCTTTAATAACACCTCACATCACTGTCATAATTATTTAAGGCTTATCAACGCAGCCAACATCGTATTTCTATGATTTAGTTGTCAATGATGAAATACTATTTTAGAATAACTATTTCTGTACCTTCCTAATCGTCCAATATACCAACTCATTACCTATTTCTCTTTAAACCTACATAGTACGCCGCCTTGTGATGCACTTAGTGAATATTTTCACGTTCATACAGAGAAGTCGTTAGTTTATAAACCAGTCGATTGCCTCAGACTGTTCTAAAGCAATTCTCATGGGAACTCGGGTTTCTCGGCGACTCTATAATTTATATTCCTCTAGTAATCTAATCGGTTTTGTATCGTTAAACAGAACTGTTTGAGTGTGAGCAGAGGTATAAACGTCACCAAACAAAAGCGAAGCGCCTTCAATTGTTTTATATGTGATCAGAATACTATATTAACAATATGGCTTTATTGAGGATGCAAGTGTCAGGAGAAGACACATTAAATTGTCTAACGTTCCATTTGTAATGGATATAAAAAAGTGTGCAGTGATGAGAACATAGATTGTATGATTTGCATTAGATGTTGTTATGATAACTTTCTGCTTCCACTAGTCCAAACAATATTTCTATCAGAGAAAATAAACTTCAGGCAATGTTATCGCCTTCTTTAGGGCATTTGTCTGATCTTTAAAGACTTAAAAACTATGTAATAAATATGACTTTTGGTGACATTTTAGCATGTTGCCCATGCTAAGCTTAAATCTTAATTATAACGGAAGTTTGAAAAATGATGGACATTAGCGGGAGTTGAACCCGGGACCGCGCGATTATGTAATAAATAACCCATTACTGCAAGCATAACAGATTAAAATGTTCCTAAACACTCAGACAAAACGGGTTCTTTCTAATCTCAGCAAAAAACCGCTGGTAAAGCTCCGGGCATCGCGTGACTTGGTAATTCCACGCTTTGTCCGTATTATAACTAGTTCCGCAACTTATGTAATAAATTGTTAACATTACTGCGTTATCCTTGTACAAAATCTACGTGTTGTGATAATATAATATGATCAAATAAGACCAGTTTTGAAGGTGAACCTCATTTCCTAAATAAAATATGATTTTTTCTTACTTAAATAACAGTTTTTTGTTTGCGGATAATATGTTAACTTGATTCGATATTCCGTTTTTTTATTGTTTACATTATCTAGAA
This sequence comes from Abrostola tripartita, assembly GCA_905340225.1. Lineage (NCBI taxonomy): Eukaryota > Metazoa > Arthropoda > Insecta > Lepidoptera > Noctuidae > Abrostola > Abrostola tripartita. The sequence goes on from HG996512.1 coordinate 8,082,272, forward strand.
TTCTAGATATTGATATCTTATGGATCTGTCATTTCCTTACCTAATCAAGAAAATACGCTAAAACAAACGTTGGGGTCAAAATCTTGTTAATGTCCTTACATTATGCTATGTAGATGTTGTGGGGCTCGTAGCTATGCGGCTACCCGGCAGATCAGTCGATCCGCGAGGTTAAGCCGTGCTCGCCGCGGTCAGTCTTGTGATGGGTGACCGTTTTCACATGTCGAGACCCCACCGTGCTTCGGAAGGCACGTAAAGCTGTTGGTCCTGCGCCTGATCTCTCTCTGGTCGTGTCGGTCTGCCGTCCCATCGGATTATGAGAGTGAGGGAATAGGGAGTGCACCTGTGTCTGCGCGCATACTTGTGCACTATAATATCTCCTGCGCAGATGGCTAGTCACAGCTGAGACAGGCCGCCGTGACCGAAATTCGGTCAGGAGGACATTATGCTATGTAGAATTAAAACTATGTATCCTTGTCATAGTGGAAGTACTTAAGTTAATTAACTAGTTAGTTATATAGGCATTTACATTGTATATTTTATGAGTTAGCTTTTAAGAGGGATTGCGGGCTGTTTACGTCGATTTTTAGCAAGTAGGTAATTTATTGATATTTAAAGTACTTTTAAGATTGTCTGTTTTTAAACTATTTTATTTCTTGGTCCACTAGTCGCAAAGCACGACGGATGTGCGTAAGATCCTGGGTTAGATTTCCGGGTCTTCTAAAACATTATGGGCATTTTCAGTAAGTCATTTGAATAAGCAGCACGGAGCCTGATTTTGTGCCCGCATAATGTCAATATGCTCGCGGTATTTACACTAATATACAATAGGCCTAATACATACATTGCCAAAATGTGGGTTTAACTTTCCCTTCAGAGATTATAGGCGCGATGTTAAGTTATTAATTATTTCTGTCTCAAAAGCGTCATTGTCAACCCGCGAACAAGTAAACCCTTTTAATATAAGTAAGCTATAGTACCTACCTTTTGACTCTTAACAAAGTCATCGTCATGGAACTGACCGTCAATTGAATCATAACTCACGTGTTGTGTCTTACTCATATACCTACATACATATATTATTATTGTCCTTGTTTTTTGAAAACGTCAATTTATACGTAAATTCGTACTGTCGGGATATAAAGGACATGTCTTAGCAATGTATGTGCTTACCTATGTGTAATATTAATTGTTATTATGAGTAATGGCTGTTGAGCGAATATTCGCAAATAAATATGACATTTATAGAAGATTGATTTGACCGTTGCATGAGTGGGCAAGCTTTTGTGATGTGACTTGAATACTCATTGTACATATTGGCATGTAATTATATTTAATGTTATAACTTTACTTGTAAGTGTGAGAATAATGTAGGATTATTTTTTTTTAACTTTTTCTCTATATTATATGTCTGACGGTTTGAGTATCTCACACGGCCTACCCAAATGTCCTGCAGATGGTACGAGACGGAGCGTCTGTCAGGATAGGTCGACTCAAGCCGGCATTGGATTTTTTTCTTAAAAAAAAAAACCATCTCGGACGACCTACATTGTTCTCACACAAACTCACGTTTGTCTGGACTTTAAAAGAGACATTGACCCCTGTTTGTTTCGGCATTTCTTCTTAGAGCTAGTCAGTTAGGAAATGCCGACACCATCATTCTAACTAGTATATAAAAAGTGACGTGTAAAAGTGATTTTTAAAAACCTATTTGCAGAAATAAAATCATTTATCATTTAATGGAAAGATTTCTGATGTTTTGACAGATAGTAAAAATAACAGCATCACGCCTGCTTAGGGGTAGGCCACACCCACATTTCGTCAGTTATGTGATAGGTCCCGATGTTAATAGGGAACTTGCCTATTGCCATTAACCATGCAAAAATCTCGACTTACTGAGAATTAGGCACCTACCTAGTTGAAAAACCCAATATCTCTGTGCCGAACTGAAGACCTAGAGATCAGCAGCCGCGCATTGCAACCACTAGACCAACGAGGCAAACCAGATACAGAGACAGAGCACACTAATGTTATAAAGGCAAAAGTTTGTGAGTGTGTTTGTATGTTTGTTACTTCTTCACGCTCAAACGGCTGGACCGATTTTGCTAAAATTTGGTATGGAGGTAGCTGACACCCTGGATTAACACATACGCTTACTTTTCCCGAAAAATGTAGCGGGTAATACCGCGGTGCGCGGCTAGTACTATCTAAACCATAATCTGTGCGTAACATAGTGAGCTACACTGAACCTACGATTAACGATTATAAAACCAAGGCATTTAAGAGGCTGTCAAGTGTATACGGAAGTGTTATTATATATGTATAACGTAACTAAACATGTCTGTCCGTCGCCGAGTCCGTCGGTCCCACGTTAGAGTTTCCTAATTTCGCGTAATCTGTTTAATTGGCGTTAGTTTCCTGTTATCACGGGTATCATTGTGCCGTAATGTAGAAAGTGGTAATCAATCTAATTCGTTTTATGGATTTTTATGGAGGTTTAATTAAATGTTCGTGTTAGGTCATAGAGTATTGATTTGGTTGTGCTTGCTTATATAATTTACTAATGTTTTTTTTGAAATGATGAAATAAATGGATATTATTATTTAAATATTACTTTTTGGTAGTTATTAAAAATGTAGACTTTTTAAATTCAAAATGTTTTATTTCATGTAAACAGGCACCGATAGGATGCTAGTTTCTCAAGGTTCCAAAAATGTCATTCCTATGGAGAAGAATCGGCAAGAAACTCAGGTTACTTAAATTTTTATACTGACAGAATTTACACTCTAATTTTTGTCTGTATAATTAATTGTCTATTTTGTTACATTGGGTAGTACTATTAAATACCTAGGTATATAATCTTCTAATAATGTGTTCTTCTCGGTTTACAAATTTAAATATAAAGTATGGTATTCAAACATCTAGTCTGGTACAAAATATATTCATTTAAACAACAAATGTACGATGATAACAATCACCGTGTCCACAACTGATATACGTAGAAAAAAATCTAGCTACGACGTAGTCAAGCGATGACCTCATGTATTAGCGGCTCTGCCTTATCCAGCATCCAATTGACAGATCTGCTGTTGAGATAATCTTATTTTAATCAAAGTCAATGAACGATTCCGGTTTATCTTCTTGTAATCTTCAGGTGGACGCCAACTTCCTGCTACTTAGTTAACGTAGATAAATAGATATGATGACCTAGAGAGTAACTTACTAATCACAAGATAATCGCTAGATTAGCACAAAAATACGATAATCATCAACAACGTGCTAAAACGTAATAAAACATACATATTTGTTCAAACTTGACATTTAAGATAACAATTACCATAGTTTACGACAAGTGTAAGGACACAACTGAATCGTATTTAAAGTTCAGAGCGGCTCTGACTCACCGCCAATAAAACCACGGGCTTTATAATAACTGACCACCCAGACTAACCGGCGTAGTTAGACCTGCGTTTAATTAATACATTCATTTATCAGTTTTAATTGTTTTTTAGTATAGCTAGCTTTCGTCCTCGGGTTCGCTCGCATTTATTCAGATTTTATAGTAAAACAAGATTTGCGATTAGCGAAAACCAATCAAATTATTTAAATAACTCTTATCACAATACTTAAGTTTTAAATAATATAATTTAATCATGATTTCGAAACACGTTGCGCGCTAGCTAGCGTACCAAAGCAATTGCGACCGTCAAAAGGATAGGAACAGCAATTTTTTCTGGATGTAAGTTACCCTAAGTCCTTTTCTGGCTTCTTGACAACATATATACAAAATTTCATGATGATCGGTTCAGCGGTTTAGGTGTGAATAGGTTACAAATAAACTTTCGCTATCGCATTTATAATATTAGTTACATAACGTGCGCTAGTTGAGAGTGAGACGCTTTGTTATTGTACTCACAGAATTGTTTATAGAGTATGTCTCGTTTTTACCCAGCGCTAGGAAAGACTTGCAGATTGTATGATCTGATGTTTAATATACGATAAATAATATGCTTATAGTGCGGTTTTTCGTTTGGGAAACAAATAACGTGGGTTTTGTGCCCGATAAATGGTAAATGATAGGCTGGCTGTTGTTTATATTTTTTGTACTATGACTGACATGTGTGTCGCGATTTTACTTTGCCATTCTTCTGTGGAATACAGGTATGATTATATAGATACATTATGCTATTACGAGTACTGCTGTAGTAGTCAGTCTAAGTCCAGTTTTTATTTTCATTTCATTTTTTAACCCCCGACGGAAAAAGGGGTGTTATAAGTTTGACCGCTGTGTGTCTGTCTGTGGCACCGTAGCTCTGAAACGGGTGAACCGATTTGGATGCGGTTTTTTATTTCTCTTTTAATAAAACGTCAACACACTAGGAATTTCTCCTGTGTCGTGGGTGCGTTTTATAAACATGAAATATCACATACACTCAGACTTAGTGGCAAACATCTGTGGTTCGCACAAAATTTATCCCCGTGCGGGAATCGAACCTGCAACCCTAAGCGCAGCAGTCCAATCGCTTAGCCACTGCGCCAATCGAATCGAGTTGTCAAAGGTTTTAAGTTCTAGGTAAAAGGAGAAAAAGTTAAACCTTTCTCTACTCTACCAAAACGGCAAAACCCCATATGAGAATTATCTTTCAGAAGAACTCAAGAGCAATTGTGTAATAGTTAGTTAATTATAAAATAATTAGAGAAAGCGAACATTTCGCACTGGTGCTCGCGCGCATGACATGACGTAGATCTATTTGTCATTATGTATTTAATAGTTAGACGATGACGTTTACAAATTGTGCCTCTTAATAACATGAAAACTTCAATTAAAATTAAATTCTCTAGACTTGCTATTATCTTTGAGTACATAGGTAATAGAGATATTTTATTGACAAGGACAGAAATAGTGCACAACACAAATATAAGAATTTACAATAATGAAAGTCATTTATGTTATTTACTTTAAAATAAATTGTCATTAACTAGCTTTCATGAACATCATGAAATCTTATGGAAGTCATCATATATCTTGTACTAAGGGTCGTAGCTTCGATCCCAGCTTAGCCACCGCTTAATATGCTATTATGTGAATAGCTACAAGAGGTCTACGTAAGTTGGTAATACCAGCGTCATGTGAAACAGTATGATCTCATACTTATTTGTGTGCGGCCGCTACGAGCGCAGGCGCATGCGCCGCGGACGTGCCGATTCTTTTATTTCGCCTTTTTTTACTTTTACGCGGAGCGTTGCGTGCCCAATGAAAATAAAATTTTAAAAATGTCAGTGACACGGTTTTGAGTTGGTAAAGCTTAATAATGTCTATTTTATTCTGTAACGTTTATTTTACTATACTTGGATTTAGTTAGGGTGGGGTTTATGCTTCGATGCCGTGTTCTGAATTTAGTTTTTAAACTGTTATTTTCATGAAATTTTATTGAATTGTCCTGTTTTAGAACGTGCATAGTTTGAGTGTTGAATAAAACAGTGCATATAATCGCACCCCTAGATATAAATAGGTATTAAATAAAAACACGTTTTTTAGAAAAGGAAATAGGATAACGAAATGATAGATGGTGTGCATATCTCAAAAAAATTAGTTAATTGAGTTAGCTCTCTTTTACATCTTCATGTGCAATTATATGCTTAATTAGGTAAACAATAACCTCATCCTTCTTCTATCGTGTCGACGTGAGTGATTAGTTCGTGTCGTAGTAAAAAGATTAGCCAGTCTACCAGTCTGCCGGTTGGTAGCGGGGCTGACAGCCCAGGGTGCAACGAACGATCGATTTTATGTCGTATCGCTCGTGAAGGCTCTGTAAATGCACTTCAAGACATTAAAACAATTGTTATACACTACGACAATAGAGTGCCGGATACAAGAGATGAATTGGATAGATGTTAAGCCTTTTATCTCCTTCTGTAGAAATAAATCTATTTGGATAATGGGAGAGGAAGTATGTCAAGAAAGGAGTGACAGTTTTGAATGTTTGTTAGTATTTTTTTTTATGTTTGCCCCGTGCCGAAATCGAACCCGCAACCCTTAGCGCGGCAGTCCAATCGCTGAGCCACTGCGCCCATCAGGTCGTGTATGTAACTTGTTTTAATTTTTATGGATAGTTAGATACTTAAATCAAAATAGGGTTTTGAGATCATCATCATCATCAGCCGGAAGACGTCCACTGTTGGACAAAGGCCTCCCCCTTAAATACTTAAATCAAATAATTTAGGTAGGTAGGTACTTACCTGATTAAATGAAATTTACTTCTTATCTACTCCATGCTATGTATAGTATGGTATTAAAAAACTTTAATCGACCTGTAAATAAACCTTAAATTAATAAATAACACGAGTAGAGAAGAAACAACTTTACAAGTGAATTAACAAAATAAATAAGGACATAAAAAAGAATTATCTGTGACAGTTCTTTGTTTACATTGTAGATACACAAATATGGCAATAATTACCTCACCTTACCTTAAAGTGGTCCATTAAAGGAATACAATGAAGATATTCCGATCCTGCACAGTAACTGTCAGACACCCACCGACACGGCAGTTATCAACGCCTCCCACGGTGACCAACTGGTTCTTATCACCACAATTTGTTCGACGGGGAACGGAATGTGGGTTATTGATGATGCTTTTAACTGAATACCTGTGTGTAGTGGCTACGTTACGTTGTTTTGGTAGACGTCTGTGTGGGTTGGTGATCAGTAGCGTGGTGTCTGTTTTAGTGTTATAAGGATAAAGTTTATTGTCTTTGGGTCATTTTAACCGAATTAAAAAAAGGAGGAGGTTATTATTGGTCCAGTTTAAGCTCTTTTTGAATTGGATTTTGCATCGTAAAGAAGTTAGGTGAACTCAAGGATGCGGAAGCAATACTTCTGATAACAAATATAGACGTGCGTGGATCGAACCAGTGACCTAGGCTTAATAGGCTTGCTTAGTCATTGCACCGATAGGGTCATTATTTGAATTAAAACCACAGTTTCATTTGCCTCCTGTATTCGTTTAAATACATTCTCGATGACACTAAATATTAAAGATTACACTATTAATAACAACCAAACATAAATGAGCATGCGTTATGGATAAATATTACATGAGGTAATATTTATCCATAACGCATGCTCATTGCCAATTACATGACCACACATGACAGAGGCACGTCGCTAGAGGCGGCCCAGTGACAGCAAGGTCGCGTATTCTCATCCCGGTTGAGTCACGACGCCCGTAAACAATTGTTTAGTCACGTATCAGATATATTCTCGTTTCGTTTGAAACGCGTGGGGGTGTTAATCAGAATTTTTTAAACTCTATTTGTAGTGTTGATTGGTGTACCTTAGAAATGATATTATTGAGATTTTATTCCTCGACTAGCTGCGCCCAGGGTTGTTACCCGTTAAATTTTTATGGGATTAAAAATAGCCTATGTGTTAATCCAGGGTGTCAGCTACGTCCATACCAAATTTTAGCAAAATCCGTCCAGCGGTTTGAGTGCAAAGAGGTAACAAACACACCAACACACTCACAAACTGTCGCATTCTCATTATTAGTGTGATTTAGATTGATGTTGGGGGTCCTGCTCCCTTAATTTGTCTCCAAGAATGTCAGTGAATGGTTTGTCATTTATTGAAGGACGAGCCATGGAGGAAACCCATTTATGGATCACAAATGTCAACACAGCTGCTTCTAAACTTACTGTAGCTCCGAATTCCCAGCACTTAACAATTTTTCCAATCTACGAATTGAAACCTCACACTAGGCAGCCTCGTTTGAGACTGAAAAGAAAATAATAGTTTATTGACTTCAATTAGGATACTCCTATTTTATCTTATACCTATTATTCATCTTAAAATAAGGAGAACTATCTTTTATACCTGAAAAAGCTCTTAGTGTGGCAAAGATCTTGAATCTTCATAGTTTATGAAGATTTTTAATTACCCCAAAATCCAATCAAGCATAAGGTCGGTCTAATATTTAAATTAATTGTATTCAATGGTAAATAAAACCGATGGGTATAATTACTTAATTAGCCAACGAAGGATGTGTTCAATTAAAATATTAGCATAGAGGCATCGTGATAGATTTACAATTCCAATACGTTTCATTAGTATAAGATTATTTAACTGATTATTTACACTCTGTACTTCAAGTGTGGTTATATATGTATAAAAATATACCTATAGGTAGTACCTAAGTACCTATAGTTGTATGTACCGTAATATATAAGCATACGGAGTACGGATGAAGAAGAATAAACACTCGACTGTACGCTTCTTGTATTTATTTTTAGAGTCGTGAGGTAATACTGTTTGTTAATTATTGATGTATTATGTGTGCGAGTGATTGGAATGCTGTGGATAGGGGTAGTGAGTTCGAGTCTCGATCGCTTGTGGTACTTTCTGTTGGTCACGCTATTTAGTAGACATTATTAGTCTTATCGTGTGGTTGATGAACAACCAGTCTGAGTGTAAACCGCCTGTAAGTCTCTGACATGGCTTTACACACCGTTGAACAATCTCCCAGGTGTGCCGAATTACTATGGGGTTTTTTTTGGCGGAGATTTAAAACTTGATGACTTAACAAAAATTAAGATTATAGATTTTCATTCGTTTTTGTTTACACACGTGAAAAGACATCTGTTACCCAGCTGTGTACAGACCATAACATTCCATTAGTATTCATATTTTGTTATTCAATGTTTTCCAAATTGACAGACAGACACATATTACGTTGCTGTCAGAACCTTGTACCACCAGCAAACCTGTATGTTAACATATCTACAATAAAATTAGACAAAAAATTGTGATGTTAATGTCCTTAAACGAATTAATGTTATCTTCATAAATATGTTTATTTTATCCGGGGCCAATATCTTCCGCATTGTACATGTACAGTCAGCTACATAAGTAGCTTAACATGTTAAGAAACCTTATGTCAAAATAGCTGCGCCCAGCGGTGTTTCCTGCTACATTTTTACCGGATCAAAAGTAGCCTATATGTTAATCCAGGGTGTCAGCTACCTACATACCAAACTTTAGCAAAATCGGTCCAGTAGCTTGAGCCTGAAGAGGTAACAAACTTAAAAACACTCACAAATTTTCGCCTTTATAAGATTAGATGATAATTGAAAGAAATGAACATCAGTTCAAGTTATTGTTTCGAATTATAGGAGCGTCTAAATGATAATCTGAGAATATTTAAGACTTTTCTATTTGTAAAAAGTTGTAGTTTTAGCTTCTTATGTTGCGAACTGTACCACGAGACAAATTTATCTAACAATGATCCCACCACTAACTGTCTAATTCTGCGATCTGTGTGTCACAGGATGATGTCATACGCGATGCGCGAGCGCAACCATTGCGATTAATTTCAATATGGCTGGTGCGCTGAAGGAAAAACGTTTGAATGATAAAAACAATGTTATGTTTGTAATGGTTATTTGAGAGATCTGAGTAATGATCGGTTTAGAGCTTATGTTGATGGTATCAACTAATGTTAGCGAAAATTAATTAAAATCTTATATCTGACTTGGATAGTTATGACTTTGAATATACTTAATTATTAAATCGGTATTATTAATACCGATATATCGGTATTATTGTGTATTTAATAAAGTAAATCAGAGTATGTAGGTAAAGCTTAAGCAACCTTGAACTTCCTTCTTGCATTCCAGTACCTATTTGGAGTTGTTGTAATTATTTATAATAGTGAAAATAAGAATTTAGTCTACTGGTGTTAGTACCTACCCGAAATTCAACAACAGCTAGCAGTAATAATTTACACATCTACAGCTACATCGTCTCAGATAAATTATACCTTACCTACTCTACATCAGAAATCGACTAGGTACTGCTTTTCACAAAGCTCGGCGCCATGAAAATCTAATTTATCGACTCAGGAAGTAATAACACTATAACCAAGTAAAAGCCAGTTCATATTTAGCTTATGTGTTAATCCAGGGTGTCAGCTAAATCCATACAACATTTTTTCAAAACTGGTCCGGCCGTTTGAGCGTTAAGAGGTAACAAACATACAAACTTTCGCCTATATAATATTAGTGTGATAAAAGTGTAAACTAATAATTAAACTCGGGAAGCTTACTAGCTATAACGGCTTCCAAAAATTCTGGACGATTCCCAACTATGTTGCCGCACTTCCAGCCTGACCATATTTAGATAATTACATTTGTTATTTATAATTATTACGTGTTGTTTAATTACGGTTGCCAATTTGTTAGCTGCATGTAAACTGTTTGCTTTAGAAGTTGAATGGATTGACGTAGTTTAGAAAGGGCTTTTGAATGTTGATGCATAAATCTAAATTAAGGATTAGTTATAAAGGAAAATTGTGACGATAAATTAGGTTAGAATCGTAGCATATTGAAGTCTCTGGATTCTGTCCATTTCTCTGGGAAACAGAAAGTCTATGTATACGAAGACACTTGTACCAATGAATAGAACGGGAGTTTTTTAAACAGTGTATCGCATAAAATAAGAATTTAATCTTTATATAAACGGTTCGTTGATTGAATTTCATTCGACACGTTTTTTGTCAGAATTCATTTGTTTCTTTAATCCGTTTCGTCGTCTTTCTACGTGTTGTATTGTGTGCTAATTTGGTCCTCCGTGTGATTTTGACCTGTTTACAGTTTAACGACTCTTGCGCACTAGGACCGCTCTAGATCACCAACGTCTGTAGTATTGACCTATATCATCGTCGTCTAAGCTTTTTCACTAGGTTTATGTTTAGCTCCGGGTTTTTAATTGCCACATGTGGCTGAATGTTAGCTGGTCGACCTAGATGTCGATTATATTTTATAGAAGTTATGATCAAGTTTTACTTATGATTCATACATTATAATTAAGCCTGTAATCCTCGAAGGGGTTTGCAGAGGTGTTGAAACACCTACATTGTACACACACATTTTACTTAAAATTTCCATATGCACCATTCATTTAGTAGCGAGTTTTTTCCATATATGGGACCAATGTATACCTACTATTTTATTTTAATGAATTAAACATTGTTGGATACAATATTGGTATTGCTATCATTTGTGACATATATCATATTTACATCCCTATTAGGCCGCAGTTCATTCCAAGGAACATGAATGTTTGTTTTGATTTCCTTATTATTTCGCTTTCACGGTGACTTAGCTTCGTTGCACTATACGAGTACCTACATTATATGTTATATCGGATCTTGCATGTAAATCATTAACATTTAAAAACAAGAGTTCATGTCAAACCAATTAAAATGGATAGATGTGCGTTTGTGCTATTTTAGATTCTGTAATTAAATACCTTGTTAGCTAGTCTAGGATTTGGCCAAGGTTAAAATGCTTGTATCTTTAAAACTAAGATACTTCGTCTAAGCTTACCTACGCAGTAGACATCCTTTATAAAATTTTTTAGCGTACAGCTATTTTATTAAATGGTTGAGTTCAGTTATAATTTTATCCTGTTTAGTGCAAAAACTTATTGTCATCATAACAATATGTATCCTAAATACATTTATAAAAAACTGATGCTACATTCGTAGTTCCATAGAAATATTTTTATCCTACTTTATTATTTTTATACATCCTTAGTTTTCAATATTAAAATGTATGTATCTGTTACTATTTTTATTATTTACTTAATTGTCATTATATAAAACTTTTTACTTCTTCAGACTTAACGAGTAAAATATTTACTACATTTATTACGTCATAAATACGAAATGTGACGGTTTAATTGTTATATGTATACTCGTTTGTTATTCAAAGATACCACTAACATATTATTTCAGCTCTAAAAATCACAATCGCCCTCTATTCGGTCTGTAAAATGGGTCGTGTTATTACCACACCTCTGCCTATCCAACAGGGAATGCCTTGCAAAGAAATAAACATATAACGCAATGTTAAAGAACCTCCAATATTATAAAGAGTATACACACATACATACATCGTATCATAGTTTAGTATATTGTATCTCTTTAAAAGCTTTTCGACCTTTTGCTTTCAGAGAACAGCAATAACCATTACAGAAGCACTTTACTTCTTTAATAACAGTAACAGAATAAGGCTAAATACATTTCTCTATTGGCATGCTTATTAAGGTGCGTCTCCACTTGTAACATTATAACAAACATTCCTCCGTGATAACAAAGTGGCGTGTCTGGTCCATACCGACCTTCCAAAGAAACAGTGCTACCGCAAAATGTTACAGACAAATGTTACAAGTGTGGAGGCGCCTTAATGTGTTCTGTGCCCTTTATATAAAATGGTGTTAAAGGCAACTGAGGTGTGGTCGATTGTTACCTCATTCTTATTCCCACTTGGCTTAAGTAAATGTTAAGTAGATTGTATTCATAGCATCACGCATCCCTATGGATTTAAGTAGAAAGTATCCTGCTACGATAGTTATATAAGACTCTTTTAGTATGATAGATCGGTAGTTCGTATTCAGCACATCTATAGCTTAAGCAAATAGGTGATGATGACAATTTAAGTTTCTATCAAAGGAATAATTAAAATATTTTTAGCGCGTTGACGTTTACTATGTCATTTGAAAAGCAATTTTCAATATGTTTCTTTACGTTTCTCTCTAAATACAACATAACATTACGCCTGTAGTCCCAAGGGGTAGGCAGAGGTACCTATAGTAGTACCCCCACATTTCGCCAGTTATGTAGTTCCCATTGAAATAGGGGGCGAGCCTATTGCGATCAACCAGGCACAAATTTGTTTACAGACGTAATATACAATTACATTTGGTATTATCTATTTGTATGTATATTTTCCCAGCACTGTAATCCTGGCGCCTATTGAAGCCCACATCAAAGGCACCTGCGCCTGCGCGGTTATGGCGTAACATTCACATTCTCGCGGAACAGATGCTGTTTACAAGCGCTGACCTTGTCTTACTAGAAATAGTACGCGATAACAGGCGAGCTCCAGCCAAACGTAGTTTATATATTCTACACGGCTCAGGATACAGATGTACAAGGGAACTTGATTCATGTGCACGAACTAGCGGGTTCAAACCCATGCCAAGGAGTTTCAATGTCATGGGTATCTACTCTCTTACTAAGACAACACTGCACGGGCTCATCTTTGCTTCCTCCTTCGGGAATATCAACACAGTAGTAAACATTCTTGGAAACTTTCATCAAAAGCCGAAAGACGTCCACCGTAGAACAAAGGCCTCCCCCTTAAAGATGAGACGCTGCTGCCCATCTTCTGGAATTTTCCTTAGTCGCCTCCCACGACACCCAACGAGATAAAATGGAGAGGTGCTATTAGAGCCCGACACTCCAAGGGCTTGGAACTTAAAATTTTTACGAGGCTTTAAATTCTGGCAAATTCAACTGATCTTTGTCAAAATTTGTATTTAACAAAGTTTTAGTAACGTGTCTGATAAATCATTCAAGGATTTCTGATATCAATGTGACTCTAAACAAATATTAATATTCTATAACGAGTACTATAACCAGTTTCCGAGAAAACCTTCAGAATCAATATCACACATCAAACAGTATTATTAGTTCTTTATGTTCGTGTTCTCGGTAACAGCCGGGTTTGGAGTTGCGCCCGCTGAATTCAAACCATTAAATCGGATTTAATACTGTCTTCGACGAATTCGTTTGAATGTGCGATTTTGTACTACTGTCTACGTCTTTAGAGAATAGCATGGTGATGTATAATTGCATGTAGATAATCGATGTAAGCCCCGAAGAGGTAGGCAAAGGTTTTCTTCTTAAAAAGAGCATTGTTCTTGTCGGTGGAGCAAACGCCACTGTTCTATTATTTCATCAGCATTCCATTTGACCGCTTGGTACGTCTCAACTCCTACCTTCTCATTTGTTTGCTGAATACTACGCTTTCTTTATAAGGAGTGTATTTTGAGCTTCACGTTATAGAAGCCAAACTTATTGTCATTTAAAGAGCTGATCATCTCACAGAGTGCTTTGCCTTTTAGGATACGCTTTCCCGGCATAAAATTTTATTGTATTCTTAATACGTCCAACCGCAGCCAGTAAAATAAATGGACATGAATCCTATCAATATTGCCATTCAACAACACAAGGCACGCGTTAACCGGAATATAAAGAAGCAATCAATTCCCGGATATCGCACAATCACCGGGCGAAGACATGTTGACGAATAACCTCTGACCGTTACTGTAAGCACATTTATACATACTTACTTACACTGTGTTGCACATATCAGCTGGCTGGAAAATAGCAAAGGACAGGCATTTTATAAGTTTGATAGATCTCATTTGCCTGAATATACCCATCAAAAGATTAATATAGGATTTGGACAGTCGTTTCAGAAGCAATTTTATAATGACATTCTTTAATCATGGAATAGATCATTTTTTATTATGGTATATTGTAATACCAGCAACAAAATATCTCTATTTTTATTAGCCTATATTGTGTCCCACCGCTGGGCAAAGGCCTCTTCTTTCTTCTTTCAAACTACTCTATCCCTTTCAGTTTCTGACTAGTAATATAAAATAAAAAATAATGCTAAATAATAAATGCTGACTATAATAAGCTGATGTGTAACCTTGTTCAAAACATTCCTTACATCCTAGACGTTAGTATCCACTTGATATCCCACGCAAGTCGCAACCGTCAATTGGGGGTAATAGGTTACCATGACGATCGTCTGGCTGTCTGTCATGCATAGCTGTCAGAGTCATCCCAATACGGTATGGTGGAACGTTGTTTAGATTAGTGTCGACACTAAGGACTGGACTTATGGTTCGTGAAGGTTGTGGTGAAATTCAAATTCTTATTGATAGGCCATACGATAGCTGACGTGAAATCACATTTCATTACCAATATTGCTTGCTTTTAGCTTTCTATTAATCGGATTCTTATGTGTATAATGTACTTCATTCTTGTTTTCTTAGGTTCCCCTTTCAAGTCGAGCGGAATACTCGATACCAGATTTAGAATTGCTTCTTTTTCCTTTATTCTGAGTTAGTATAAATAAACTTGTCCTAATGCTTAGCAAGCTTATTTGTTTGAGTTGTAAGCTTTTAAATAGAATCAATCAATGTCAATCTTGATACAACTTGAGAAAACCAACCTGTTAAGCTTATATTTTCAGTTATTTAGATATTTTTATACCCACACCGAACTAAATTTCGTCTTTTTGAATTTCGTATACGTGGTTCGGAATTCGGCAAACGCTTTAGAGTTATTTTGATAATCTAGTCACAATATTTGTAAGATTCGTAATATAAACAAATGAACTACAGTTTAATGGGAATGCGCGAAGCTCCAGTTAATGAGAGCGATTTACTTTACGATAAAAGCGTAGCAGATCTTATTGATAAACAACATTTGATTCACTGCCTTGTCTATGTATGTATGTTTGGATGTCTCTTGGCCTAAATTATTAGATGTTTTATAAATATTATGTTCAGAATGTGAGCCAGACTCATTATTTTAACTGATGAGCTCAAATCAACAGTGCGTCCATTTGAAACTAGATTAATACGCGGAAGTATAAGAGGAAGCGGCAATCTTGAAGATAAATCTGACTCGTCGAGATTTTATGATAAATTGTGGCTTCAGAAATAATTAGTGTTTTTCATATTATATTCGTTGTAAAATCATCATCGATATAAAAATATCGGATAAACAAGTTTTAAAGTAACACGAACGGTCACATGTAATTTGAAACGATATGTTCCATTGGATAGAGTTTCTTGCCCGTCTCTAAAAGATTTAGAACGGAATTTGTACTTTTCGTAACTGTCTTAAATATTGACCTACATATATTCAATTTGTTATATATATATTTAATATAGTTAAGCTCTGTCTTACCCACTTCTTCACCCCCCCCCCCCCCCCAACACACACACATACACACACACACACACACACACACACACACACAAACACTCACACACACACACACACATTCACACACAAACACACACACACACACACATACAGGCACATACACACAATTATGTAAATTAACCATTTTCTTCTGCCTAATCGTTACTTACATACTTGCCTATTTATATTGTAAGGGAAGGAGCGGAGCCTCCAACTACAGGCATTTCTATGCTTAAATGGAGACTCCTCGACATGCAACTGTAAGCGAAAATAATTTGAAATAAACTTATTTTTTTTTTTTTTTTTTTATTATACCATCATCATCATCATCAGCTGGAAGACGTCCACTGTTGAACAAAGGCCTACCCCTTAGAACGCCACAATGTACGACAACTTGCCATCTGCATCCATTTGTTATATATTAACTAGGTCATCATTCTAAACAATCATTTGGATATCGATAAAGTTGTCCACCGACCACCTATCCGACAATGGCGAATTTCTGTTCCATTGATGGACGGATAACAAAACATCCATCGTTTATGGTTTATCTCCAGCAGCATATCTAACCGGAGAGTTCCTAAGAATCTCTCCTCTAAGCAACATTCTATCACGTACTGCTTTAATAACTTGTGGCCATTTAGATGTGCCATTGACTGCTCAATTAAGATTGAACGGGTAAATTATGGTAGTTTTAAAACGTGAGGTAGGGTTATTTTTGGTATCAGTTATTAGATTTTTATTCTTTGATGTTTGTAACAGTTGCGTCTGTTTATCGTCTGGGGTTATTGCTTGATCGTTCGGTTATGGACTATTAACTAGTAGTTTTGGTCTTCGTGTGGATTTTGATGATTATGTGTCGTAGTAAAGATTCGTTCTAGATTTATGTTGGTTTTTGTTTATCTGATATTTTATGCCTTGTTTTACCTATTTTTGATACTGTTACAATTTGTTTCTTGTTTTATTTCTAAATTGTTTTTGTTGATATTTATTATTTGATCACGTTATTTATTTTGTTTTCTTTTTTTATGGTTTACGTGAAAATAACGGGAAGATTAATTATTATGTTAAAGCGATTTCCGTGTTTTGTGCCAAATTACTCAATATGGTTATTTGCTCACTGTCCATATTCGTATTTTGGTTAAATGAGGAAAGAATACGCTAATTGTTAGTAAAAATACTGCGAATACTTCTTTTAGCTCGAAACATTAATTAATTGACAGCCCGTTGAGTCATTTTCTTTATTTTTCTTTACAATTGTGGTTAACGAGGAGCAGTTGCTGAATTTTATCTATACAGGCAAATATGGAACAGTCTTTATTTGTAATGATTAATTCTGAGTAGTTCTGTAGGTCGCAATATTACTGAAATACCTATACTCACATATCACTATTAATGTTCCCGTATAAGAAACATGTTGAGGTGTAAAAAAAAGTGATAGACATCATAAAAAGTAATTGTTTGTGACCATTGCAACTATAGTACCTAGCTACTGAATAGTTATAAAATAGTGTCAACAATATGCTAGTCTTTAACAGTCCTAGCCATATAGTGAAGTTGTGGTTTGTCATAAAGGCTTCACATATCTTCTTAATCGACATAGCAGCACTTTTTTTATTCGACTCTCATTCCTGGTAAAAAAAAATTGATATGTTAATAGCTGGTTCTTTGTATTTCGTAATTAGGCCCTTAGTCTGGTATTTTATTATTATTATTTCAGCCATGATCGTCCCACTGCAGGGTAAAGGCCTACCTTTCCTTCCTCCATTCGTCCCGGTTGTGAGCTGCAGTAGTCCTTGTGTCCTTACTACACGTACTTATTCATCTAAAATCCTATTCCTTCCTTTGAAGTTTCCTCATCTAGCTGTACATCTATAGGACCACCAATTCGTCACTCCTGTTTGCGTTGCACAAAATTAACTACGGAAACGCTTCCAGGCCTGACGTGGCGCGTGTCCCCTCCCTACGAGATAGGGTTGTGCGTACTGCGGATATTATTAGAGTCATTAACGAGTATGAGGGGTAGGATATCCTTATTGCATACGTGTGTTTATGAAGATTCACTTTGATATTATGGCTTTATAGGAACGGTAGTTGAGTTAGGTTCTGCAATAGCACAATCTTTAGTAATATCTGTTTACAGATTCACATGGATATACTTTTAAGTATATGTATTTTCCGCACCATGACAAAAATACTCAGTTCACCAATATTTGACGTAAAATCCCTTTATGGTCTATAATTCTATTTTGTGCAGCCCTGTTGATTCCATTCCCGGATCAGCACGGAATGTTACGATATTTTCGTGTCGGGCAACCCTCGTATGGAGGCGTGGCTAAATATAGCACCCAGACGTGCGCAGGCGCCGGTATTAAGAACAGAGCGCGGCTCTCGAATTCCATATTTGGTTAATTGCGGACGACATATTCTAAGGGTGGGTAAAGCAGGATGTTGTTTTAGTGGGAATTATTTTTAAAATAGTGTGAATAAAGACAGCAAAGTTAGACTGTTTTCGTTATATAATTAGAAAAACACATACATATATTACATACTCTGTAAGCCTATGAGAAATAAGATTTTGACCCTGTTCTGCTACTGTTTAAAGGTACTTACCGTATTGCTTTGAGTTATTCCAAATTCTTCGATTCCACAGTTTGAGTTTTATTACTTTTTCAGTTACCATTGTTTTATACTGTTTATGTTCCAAATAAATAAATAATTATTACTTATTACTATTAATTAGGTACTGGTGAATGCTCTGCCTCTAATAATATCGGCGTAGGATCACGTGAAAAGCGTAGACTGTGCGTATGATAATCACATTCTAATAGCATTATTAATAATAGCTTCATGCACGCGCCAAACCAACGTGTAATCCTAATCAAAATATTGTATCACGAAATCTCCTAGAGACAAATGTTTAGTTTCAAATCTATAAACATTGATATTCATTAAAATAACCTAGTGCTAGACGTGCGGACGTTTTCTATAACAGCAACAAACCCATTGAACGTGTTTCATTAAGAAAGCAATGTTTCTCAACAAACAATTAACAATGCCTTCTGTATTTGCAACACAATTCATGATGAATTCTTTATTTGAGAATCATTTTAATTTTGGTATCGAGATGAAAACACGCTTTTTGGTGCATGACTTTGCAAACGTTACGCTTATTAAATAATTTAATGTAACAGTTAAAATATTGATAATGTTATGTAGACTTCAAATAGTTTGACCTAACTAAAGAAGTTTTTACGTGTGTTTGTGAATTGAATTGGGTGCCTCAGAGAATTGCTATGGGGAAATGGGGTTTGTATTCAATGGTGTTTTACTTTAATCAACTAATTAATATAAATTTTCATTTTTTTTTTGATATTTTCATCGCATCGATTTTTTCATTTTATTGCTATAACCGGTTAGAATGCAGGGCACGTGTAATGTGTAAATATTGACACTGACTTCGATATTTTATTGGTGTCGTGCATATTTTAATTACTATGAGTTGTATTTAAATACGTATGGTAGCAATATTGTCGTGTTTTTATGATTTTTGTCATCTATTGTTATTTAAAGCTAACTTTATGAAGTGCTTTGCTATTCTGAAACACTAACATCATCTCGCACGTCACCTTGCTATGCGCTAGTCTCGAATCTCACCGCGGATTTAGAAGTGAGTTCGTAAGTTATGTCTTTAGAATAGCACAGTTGAATGCAGCTCCATTTGACGCAAAAATATGATGATAGGTAGGAATTAATATCAGTGGGTTTCCTGCTTACTTACAACTTACTACATTTTACATACATTTCGTTGTATGATTATTATGACTAGTTGCTTTCACCATGTTGGTAGGTACTTTGTTAGTATCGTTGAATAAAACATATTCTTTGACCATCGAGCTATTTTCATACCTAATTAGATTTGGACGTCACAAAAAATGCAATACAAATTTTATATATGAATTTGAGTACTTATGCAGTATTGCAGTTGTGTTGACAATAAGCGTATAACTTGTATGTTAACGCCATTAATATGCTACAAATACATTTCATAGCGTCGTCAAAATAAACTGTTCTCACGATGTTATTAACGACGCGTGATTCACGTAAAAACCTTTATAATGTACTGGCGCCATCAATATTTAATACACCATACGGCCACGTGGTGTATTGTTTAAAAACTTAATTGCTTTCCAATTATTTTTTTCATGGACCTTGAATTAGCTGAAACAATTATATAGTTTTTATAAACCTTATTCAATATAGCCAGGACCCTACGTCAGTTGTTTTGTTTTACGGCTTACTCCCTGAAAGGTTGAGCAGAAGTGTACCATGTATAGTAACTAATAAGTAATTTGTACAACTATTAATTGTATTTACATAAGAATTTTTATCAAAATTCAATTATATTCAATTCAAATATATGCCTACCTGAATGTCTAATAAAGGAAGGTACTGTTGGTGTGTTTGTCAATATAAATAGTCGTACGCAGGTAATGGAAATTATTTTATTGTCATTCCAATTATTCTAAAACTATAAAACCTAGTCCTCGCAAAAAAATTGCCCTAAAATCAATTTAAAACCACAAGCTTAACAATCAAGTACTCAACCAATATACGTAAATAATCCTTTAGCTGTAAAAGTTCAGTAATCATGGCTCCGTTTAATATTCATATATTTAGTTTTCATTTCACGAGCGAAATTGCCCTCGGTACACCGAACCGTTCCGTTTAATTTCGTATCTCAGTTTACAGATGTCTGCCACCCTGCTTCAGGGTTGTCAGCGCAATGGAAGACAATATTTAATTCAACTAGCTCCCGCCCGCGAATTCGTCCGCGTGGATTTCGAATGTTTTTTAGCCTAAAGCCTTCCTCCATAAATAGACTATCCGAAACAAAAAAAAAACAAAATTTTCAATTCGAATCAGTAGTTCCTGTGATCAGCGCGTTCAACCAAACAAACAAACTCTTCTAGTTGGGCTTGGGTTATAAAATCTTTTTGCAAATTCATGTTACATATTAAATGCTAGTCGCCTAACAGCCCTATACCCCACACCATAGCGCCCTCCCTGTCTGCCCAGTAAATGCAATTTGCGCCTTTTTACCCCGTCTGGCCGCTTACAGTGAAGTGAGGGGTAGGGGGAGATAGGGGGTAGCAAAAATAACCTCGAGTGGATACAGGAAGGGAATTTAAAAAAGATTTTAATTTGAAACGGGTTTGGTGCAGTCGGGTTGGAAATATCATTTACGAATTTTATGCTCGGTTTTAGTTAAAAATGGTTTATGTTTAAATTGTGTGAAAGCAGCTTTTATGAGGCTGTCTTATCTACATGGTATTCTGTGATCAGATATTGATACCATTATTAATAAACGATATCTTTAGCAATAATAATTATTGGTTCAGATTTACCATTGATTAACCAAAAACACCTTACCATAAATCTTGTGCATATTTAAATACGTCTGTCACGCCTGTTTCTTGTCTGCCTATAAAAACTTGAACTGTCCTGATTTGTGTTTGAAAAAGACTTCAGTAGCATTCACATCAAAGCAAATGGAAATCTGTGGTCTCTGCCTACCCCTCGTGGAAATAGGCGTGACTTTATGTATGTATGTATCGTCTAATCATGTTTATATTTAACAATAGCTATATCTACGAGCCGTGTGGTATCCGGCCTAGAATTGACCACCCCCTTTCCTCCCGTGGGTGTCGTAAGAGGCGACTAAGGGAAAATAACCAGAAGATGGGCAGCAGCGTCTTCTGTAACTTGACCACCAATACTGCGATCCCCAAGCCGCTTGCCAAGCGTGGGGATTATGGCAACCCCCCCCCCATTAAGGGGGAGGCCTACGTCCAACAGTGGACGTCTTCCGGCTGATGATGATGATGATGATGATGATATCTACAATCCTTTAAAACTTCACAGTAATATAATCTAAATCGCTCAGATGTAAGGAAGATATTTATATTTTCCTTACTCAAAAATATAGTTGTCGCATAAATATGTAATTTCGTACGATTCCTTATTTATACTCGGTCCGTTCACACGTACTACAGGACCGGTAGCATTAGTCAATCGCGCTTCGCTCGCCGGAAGAGCGGAGGCCGCATCCTCGCGACACTTCCGTCTGCGCCCGCGCAACTATACATCGCGGGTAGATTGCGATACGCTCCACTACTTAGTAGTATTAGAACGCTTTAAGTACAGTTATGTAATTTTTGCATTAGCTTTACCTATGGATTTGCTCGGGTGATATTCTCCAGTCACATGTCAACCTGATTGGACTGCTGCGCTTGGGGTTGCGGGTTCGATTCCCAAACGGCACTAAAAATTGTGTGATCCAGATGTTTGTTCCGAGTCTGGGTGTTTGTGTATGTGATGTTTTATGTTTGTAAAACGCACGGTAGAGAAAAAAGTCCCATTAGGAAACATTAAAAAAAAAACAATAATAACTAGTCACTTCATCTTAATGTTATAACTTTGTTGAATGTTGTTTGTTGAGTGTGTTATCTTACATATATTTTTTACTCACGTGTATAGTCGGACATTTCTCAAGTATACATGTAAAAACAAATAGTAAATAGCACTATTGTCTCTTTAATTCCATATCTGTACATATTTTATGTTGAAATAAATATTAATATTAAAATATTCTTGATCACGCGCGAAGGTGAGGTCTCGCGAGGTGAAGACAGCAAGCACCTTTGGATATAAGAGGTAATCTTCGAGACTGTCAATCCGATTACAAAAGTATTTCACCAATATTTAGAATGAACCTTTAGTGTAGACACAACGACATTTTCCAGGCGGACAAAATCGCGGGCTAAATCTAGTAAAATGATACGAGTAAAACAAATACCCTCTTATTCATAAACGAGGATTATACCTGTATTAACTTAAACCTGTGTTCAATCTATTGACATCTCTATTTTTGACTTGAAAACGAAAGTGACAGGTATCTTTTAATCCATAGTTTTGTAATGTTTTATGAATAAGTGTTCTCGCTAACGATATTTCAAAAAGTACAGATATGATACTAGGACGCTCATTTTGAATACTCTAAAATGTCCGAAATGGGTCATTTTGTCTAGCAAGCGGCTAACCTGAGTGACGCTTATATGCACGCGTAAGCTTATTGTTATAATTACGCTATCTCTTTTACGTCTTTGTCAAGTTGAATAATTATGTGTGTGTGGATTCGGAACACTTTTCTCGTTCATATGACGTATCTATACTTTTTGACATATCACTGGATCTCGCTATGTTTTACAGTTTACACCACAAATAGTTCGATACGATAGCATTGCGCCGATGACATTGATGTGTCTCCAGTCTCCTATGAATGCTGACTGATTGTGATGTATTGATTCAGACGAGCGGTACATTGAATGCGACGCCGCTTTGTTCGTAACGTGCTTTGAAATATTACTCAACTATTCACTGATTGACGTGTAACGTGTACCGTGAATTGATATTTAATTATCGAATTAACTAACTTATGTTGTGAATATTAGTTTCGAAGGGAAGGTATGGTTGTATGGACCGACTACCTTATAAAGGTAACTGGGTCGGACTGGATGCGGAAGGCGGTGGACCGGGTGTTATGGCGCAACTTGAGAGAGGCCTATGTCCAGCAGTGGACCGCGATAGGCTGAGAGAGAGAGAGAGATGGTTGTATTGTTGTATGATAAGTGAAGTAAATAAGAAAAGAGTGAGTGCAAAGATGACATAATCATAAAAAGAGGATTAAGTGCTTAGGTCTCATAATATATCCTATCCTAAAAAATAACATATGGAGGTCTACATAAAAATGTTCTCAGTAGTCTATGGTCCGATGTCCCAAATACATTTTAGGGGGCAGAATTTGCCATTTATCATTACAGAGTTCCAATCTGTCTGCTACTAATGACCTTATAAAACTTTGCCTGATCTAAGAATCGAACTTAAACCCTCATATTGAACAGTCGTTCACAAGCACCCGACACTCGAGGCTGAATGAAAGTATGTTTCATAAATACCACTAATTCTGATTTATGGTAATGTATGTATGACCGGCGTATGCGCAGATTGGAACAGGACGTTAATACGACTGCGCGCACTTTATTATCGTCTAAATACATTCGGCTGACAATAAGGAACGACCAGGAAGTGTGCGACACCTTTTTCCTTGTTACAAGTTTGGGAACAGCAGATGTAGTCGATGCACGTCTTGTTTCAACCAGGAAAATCAAACAAGGATAGGTCTTACTAATTTCCGACAGATCTAAAGGTCATAGGTTCAATACTCCTTTTATGTTTTAGACATAAAAAACTGTTAGTAAATATAAATAAGATTTACCTTGAACTGATGTTCTAATGTTTAGATATATTATATACACTTACACAGGTCCCTTCTTGGAAAGTCGACATTTTAAAGTGACGGTACTGTTGCAAATAGTTATATTACGTTCGTAAAGAAACAATAGATCTTTCAATAAAAATTATATAATATAAATAAAATAGGAATGCGTAAAGAAAAGTTCTCATTGTACAATAACCCCATCTGCCAGGTAAGCGACCTTGACGCCTGCGCATAGCGACGCGCACCTCAACATTATTTCTCACATCCAGATTAGAATGGACGTGGAAGAACAATAGCTGCGATAACAACACAAATAGGACAAACAATGTACTTACATAACTCGTGTTTAAAAATATATCTATTAAAATAGTGGGCCGTATTGATAAACACGTCTAATCGTTGAGCACAACGCTCGTTGTTTACATAACTATCTTTAATGATACCAGTAATGCGCTAACTAACACTGTACATTTATAATTACTCTCGGTGCGAAATTGGCGACAATCTATATATAACTATACGTTATACTTAACACCATACCTCGTGCCAAGAACGTCACTATAATTGATCGATTATCCATTTCAAGTTGGAGGTGTTCCAAGAACCAACCAAGTGTGGTGGCGGGAAGTGTCAGCGGTACCAATCAGTGACGTGCAATGGTGCAAGTGTAGGTAACAGGAACAGTGGAGCACCGTTATATATAGTGGATGTGATACATGGTCGGACAAATGATGTGGTTTAAGAGAGAAAAGTCGGTTGTGGATAAACCGGAGAATGGAGTGGTGGGGAAGTTGAGAAGGAAGAAGCCGGTCATCCTGAAGACGACGAGGGAATCCAGCGAACGAGAGACGTCAACAGAGAGCGATAAAGAAAGGAGGCGGTACTCAGACATCCTCGATGTGGTGTCAATAGGTTTGTATAACACAACGATCGATAAATCAAAGAATTTCTTGCCATTTTTCATCTCGAATCCCGTTGAAAGACGTCTGGAATGTGGGCCTTATTTTATGTAATCAATTCACACTCGCTATTAATAACCAAAAACAATGACGTGGCAAGCTATCCCGAAATAAGTCCATTGTTTATCGGTGGACTATATCCGATATAAAAAACGGTGTGCTGTAATTCGACCTCTGTCAATCTCGGACGGACAAAAAAGCATAGTTAATAAAACAATAACTTTGTGCTACATTTTAAAATACTTACGATGCTCACATTAGAGTACTTACTAATACAAAATAATCATTATAAATTGATATATTTAAAGCCGAAGCTAATGATAACAGTCCAGGTTATGCAAAAGGCAAAATAACACACAAATGCTCATAAAATCACTCTTAATTTCCGAAAACAGTAGCTACGAACTACCGTTTACTCATTAGTATAAAAGGCACTATTAGTGTCAAATTTACACGCGATCACTATTTAGTGCAGGCCTAGTGACCTGCTTTCAGTATGACGACCTATTTAGCTTTTAGGGCTCGTAAAATTATAATAAAACAATTCTATCGGCGTACCATAATATAATTAAGTGGTTTGTTTTAGTAAATAGGTCTCGGACATAAAATAGAAATGTTTCTATATAACTCTATCGACCTGCCACAAATACGACTGTGTAATGAGTCATTTTATTTGTTAATGTTTCCTGTTAGTTTCTCGACTATTTGCAAGCTGAAATGTCGGATCAAACTAAATGTAAAAAAGTGATTTTAACATTGCGTGACTTGATTCTGATAATACCTAAAACCATTAGCTAAAATCTAAAACCATTAAATAAAATCTGAGTCATAAAAGAAAGAATCGGATTGTAAATAATAATTGTACTAATTAGACGTTCACTATCTCATTCTACCAGTTAACATGAATGTTGCAAAGGAATCGAAAAGTCTACTTAGAAGCGAGATTTAAAAAAAACGCGAATTTCGTAAAATATTCCATTCAAAAACTTCAAAGATTTTTGTCAAGATGCTACCTGTTTAAAACACTTTTAAAAACCCCATATTAAAGCAAACAAGCTTAGATCAACAAAACAGACGGTCAGACGGTGAATAACCGTCCCTGGTGACGTCACGCAGTCACACCTCATACTAAAGGAAAACACGCAAGGAACTCCAATGTTCAATTAATAAGAATTCTCGGCGGCCAAGCTCGAAGGTAACTCAATTCCGGGAAATGTTTTTTTAACGTTTTTCCACTGATATTTATTTCAGACTTATATAAAAAAAACTGTAGGATTTTGTCGATGCAATTTGGGGTATTTTTCAAGCTTAGTAATCGTTAATTGATCTTAGTTCTTGGTATTGCAATTCTGATTAGAATCTCATTAAAAATTAACATTAAAGCTATTATATAAATCAAAAATAGACCCAAAAATTTCCTTGTACCTGTATTCAGGAAATGAATTTGCATTGATTTAGTACATACTTACATTGTTCCTACTTACAACTCAAATAGTTGGTGTAATAATGACTGGAGCTTTCAATATTCAAGGCTGCACGCTTGACAATCAAAATAAACAACGTGTGTTTAACATTGCACAACCTCGTCCCCACCTTAATGTAGAGATAGTCCAATATTTACAGTTTATGCAAGATTACAGTCAGGATTCACAGAGTCGTAAATACCAGTAAGATAATACACTGTTATCTGGATTAAGTAACACTGATAACGTATCTTAATCTGTTTAAACAACAGGTACTTGCACAGATTTAAAATTGAAGATGAAAAATAAAACACGCCAGTTAGTAGTAAAAATAATATAGAAAAGTTAACAATAAAATATTCCGCGTTTGATAACCTTCTTATCGCGGTAAAGTTTAACAAGAAATCTTAAAAATGTAGCGTAAAAATGATAAGGAACGACCTTTTGCAACAACAAAACTGTTTAAACGCGAAACTAATGTAAACCGAACATCAGACAAACGACAAACTTTCGCATAAACTTGCAGACAAAAGATAAATACTATCACTTCGTTACGTGAGTCTGTAATCTCTGTTAACAGCGGAATTATGTAAGGGAAAGCGTGATGTTCGAGTCAAAACAGTAGAACTGAAGCCGCATTGTATGCTAATACTTGTTAACCGAATCTCTGTAAACCGTTCGCACACCCGCCGCGCTATGACTCATAACAATCTTGACATTGTCTCACATACAATCAATCGGAAAACGACATTTTTTGCCCTCCAACCGGGTCATTGTTTCAGTTTTTGTACTACCCAGACGTCATTAGCGTTATTAATTGTGATTTGTTTTAAATATAGCAATTACAAGAAAAAAGTAAAATGATTCAATAAATAATGGCAAGGAATTCTCTTGTAACGTCGACAGAATTGTCTCATGACGTGATGTGATTTTAACAGAAAGACGAGATGAGAGCGACGAGTCTCTGTACGAGTCTGCGGATGGTCACAGCGATGCCATATCGGCAAGCGACGACACCCTGCCGAGGCTCAGCAAGACGCCGACCATCAGCAAAGAATCCCTTAAAATAGCTGTCACAGACGAAGAAGTAGACTTCGTCAAAGCTAAAAAAGGACACAGAAAAACTATGTCCTTATCAAACCCTCTTGAAATTGTCAGAAATTTAGGAGACGAATGGTTCGAGTCAGCCAAGCGAGAGTTAGAAAAAAACTCCGACAAGAAGAAATCCAGGGAGAGTCTATGGAGTGAGGAAGATCGGGATTCCATTCATGGGTCGACGATGAAACTTGATCAGATTCGGAAAAATAGTAAAAAGGAAGACAAAAGTCAATCGAACAGTAGGAAAAGTAGTACAATTGATGCTCCCAAAACCAGAAAAACAAGCAAAGGTTCATCAGTTAGTGCTCTTAATTTTCTAAGAAGGAAAAAGACTCCGACTTCCACTAAACCCGTGGAATCGGTCGCAGAAGATGACAAAAGTATAAGCATAGATGAAATTTTGAACTACACCCGATTGTTCTTAGAAGGTGAAAAGCGTTTCGCTTCAATCAGTGAAGCCAGGCCCACAAGGCCAGTCGAGACTGACTCTGAAGACGAGCCTCCAACTCCTAAACAACTAGCAGAACACAGAAGAAGGTTGAGCAGACAAACTTCTAGAAGTAAAAGTAAAGTTAGGGGGAAGAGTCAGTCGCTGAAGGTGAATACGTTAAGGAAGTCCCATAGCGGGACGTTAAAGAAGGGAAAAAAGAAGAGTGTGAAAACGCCAGCATCTGGAAGAAGTAGACAAGCCAGTATTGTGGAACAAACTCCTATTGTTAAGAAGAAACATAGTGATTCTTCAAAGCCAAATTCATGGCTGTTCAGTGGATCTCGAGGTAAGTCAACCATATTGACAAAATAAATATAGTTTCTATCTTTGATTAGGTGTTATTTTAATTACTTCCATAATGACAAACATATTATTGTGTTACAGACCAGGTACAAAAAATCTGTGTACCTTATTTAGGTAGTTTAATTATACTTAACATTTTTTGCCATTTAAGATTTAAAATTAATGAAAAATTCTGATGGTAAGAATGCTTTTTTATCGGCAGTTGCATTTCTCAGAAACTATAACCGATGGGCAGTTACTATTATGTTGAGTTATCTTAGTTGGATGATAGCGCGTGACCTTACGAGTGTTACGACGCGCTACGTTGGATACTTAGATGCTGCCCGCTGCTCAGTACTGTGTTAGATCATCGTTCTTTTGTTTTGTTGCATTTAATGAGCTGTTTTGTTCTTATTGCAGGCAGTTAGTTTTATCAGAATAGTCTGTGTGTGTGAACTAATTGTTAAAATTATTAGTGTTTTTTTCTTTAGTGTATAGTTAGGCATTTTTTGCATTTTTAAGCGTTCGTTTAATTACTTCCTAATCCATAATTTTTTTTGACGATTGTAAGAAAACTTCATATTATTTTGATCGTGCCTGGTTCAGTTTCATGTTTTATTGCTCTTAAATAATATGTTTCTTTGTTTGCTGCAGTCGGACTGTGGGACTAACATCTTTCTGAGAAACAATTGTTCAGTGTCCACCGACATTCTTGTCATATGTTATCATCCGATTAATTATTGGTTCATGCTTATATTATTTATTGCTGCGGCGTTTCCTTTGATCGATTATTATCAATTTCTGCATGAGGGTATGTCAATTTGTTTTTGCTTATAGACAAAATATTGTATACATTTTACCACAATTTAGATGCACAACAATAGATATACTTTTCCTTAGCTCAATATATTTTGCTTTTTATATAAATATTACAATGATGTCTATGGGTATTCGTGCTTGTTATTTCTGCGTCATCGACAACATCAGCAAAACCTACTTAAAAGAAATCCTAGCCTAGTTCTGTAAATCGAGGACTTAGATGCTAAATTATAATGTAAGGCATCAAAATAGCTGCATACATTATTTGTACGAACTACAAACATTAAATTACTCGTGAAATGTTTTCGTGACCCGATTCTAAGATGCTTAAAGCGTCAACACGGATTTTTACTTACAAATATCCCATTTAAAAGTAATATTTCACTGATGTTTTATTACTTAGAGTCACTCGACACACATGTAGTTTATTATAATATATCAAATGGGAATGACACCCGGTATTATCAAATAATAAATTATTAAACCTATTCTGAAATCAAATAAATTATTTATTTAACAATAAGTATTATTTATGTCGCACGGTTTCAGTATTAATATGATACAGATACGTTTTTTATCTCCTTGGTGACAACTTAAATAACGTCGTAGAGGTTTAAAGGTTTATAGCTCGGATTACTTGTTCAATGTATTTAGTAAATGGAGTAATTACTGACTGATTAAGGAAAATATCTTTAGCCTGGAAAGATAAGTCTGATATTACAGTGATGACCGAAACAATACTTTTCAATGACACTAATTCACCAAACAACTCGCTAATTCGTTATTTACGAGCGATTCAAATGTTACGCGATTGTAACAGTGAAATAGAACAATGTGCAAATAATTTGGTGAACGATCCATAAAATATGCTGCGATGTTACTGCCGGAGTGGAGTGTCGTTTCTATCGGTTTATGCCACTCTTACTGTTGCCTTTGTTTATTGCAATGATACACTTCACAATAAAGTAGTAGACATCTTTTTAAGATGTTTAGAAAATTTTCGAAGACTTTCTCTTAGATCAATAAGCATTTTTATCAATGTGTTTATAATTTCAAATAATTTCGTTAATATTTCGACATACATTCTATCTCCTACATCAAGTACTCAAGGTAATTGATCATTTACGATCACCGAATTGGTGTTCATTATAAATCCAAATGTTATATGCAAATATATATAATGTTACATTGATCTTAAAAACCGTGTCACGCTATCTGATCTGAACATTCCGAACCAGTTTGCAGTCCAATCGTCCATTCAATCGAATTATCTGCGTACCTATTGCCTGCTCGGTACTTGGCATTCCATTGGCGTCCATGACCTGTCATAGTAGACTAATGGTCGATTATTCCGAGCGCCCGGTATATCGCGGTCAATCGGCCGGTACTGGCTTGATAACTCGGTCGGCTGTTGACAGCATGTCTTTCTGTGCGCAGTCCTCGTTAAATGCGGTTGACACGAATCCTGTCCTCTAGTGGATTTATGTCTGATGTTTAGTGACTTATATTTCTGTTGGATAGTCTACATTCCTGATTCGGAAAGTCTAGTGTCGTTGCCTGTTCTCTCAATATAACTTTAGGAGTTTGCTAGATCACTTCTTAATGCTAAAATTTTAGCTATTTATATACATATGTCACGGTAAGCCGTCTTTCAACTTATTGGTATTTAAATTTTCGGGCCGTAGTTAAATTTCCAACGAAAACAGAATTAAACGCCCAGTCTGAACTAAATATCTTATAATTTGAAGTTCCTCCTGCCGTCTCACCCCTTAATTGCATCACCAGCTTAATTAAATCCATCCTAAAGTCCCGCGCGTCCCCTACTATCGTTAACTCGATTGATATGCGCGCGCGAACTCCGGAAGTCTGTATAAATAGTACGAGCATTGAGTCACGCGAACCGATGCGGCCCGCATTGTCTCCGCCGAGAGGTTAGGAGCTAATTTTGGATATCGATATAGTAGGGGACTTCTTTAGGCACAAGCTTTCATTGAACTGGCGATTTGTTAGCTTTGATGATTTCTTGATTCTCCAAAATGGTAGTCTTCAAGTAATAATGATTCTACCTAAGTGGTGCTTCATCATTTTGAGCCAGTTTATTGCTGGACTGACAGTGAAAGAGTAGCGTTAAGAACAAATAGCTGCTGCAATGGATTTTCGCAAACAGATAGCTTAAAATGATTTATAGAAACCGCCGGAGATTGGTAACGATTTGTTTCTACTAGCGTGGTGATGGATTGGATTTTTATGTCGATTTTATTGTTGTGTACTACTTAGTATTCTTCGCGTAGCTGCGTCGGAGGGTTTCCCCCTATTGTCATGTTTTGTTTAGCTTTGACGGACTAATCACATGATTGTTAAATAAAATCTTTTATTGGATAAATATGATAGGGCCTGACCAAATTCGGCCTTGAAACTATAATTCCGTTATGAGCTTTGATTTGTTCTAAACATTATACCTACAGATATTTGATTATTAGAGTTTCACTCAGGTATTGAAATGTAGCTGTATCCATTAACTAAAGTTGTCGACCGTGTATTACCGATTACATTAAAAATATCGTTTACTTTTTTCGTGTGATAGTTCAGTTTATAACAACATCCACACTACTAAAGGAATTTACGTGTTTATCAATTTTTATGCTTCACGCAGTTGTTTACACTGCCCAATACTGTTTAATTTGCTTATTATTGGATTGGTTTTCCTTATGTCCAACCGTGTCAAGGGCTTCAGAACTAATGCCTGGGCCCGACACTACAGCTCGAGTGACATCATTGTTATTAAAAGTTAAAATAGTATTGTAAGTACCTGTTTGAATATCATCTGCTTGGGAATTGAATAGTAAACCGCTTGGGTTTTGAGCTATCAATATTTTAATATAGGCAAAGGACCATTTGATTTTTAAAGTGTTTTGATAGATGACAAAGAGATAGGATTAGCTAAATACCCAAACAATGTAACTAAAAGTATGAATACATTAAGCTTTGCCTTTATAACCAAACGTATCATAGAACGAATCAGTAGATACAGTTACTACTGAAATTGTTTGTGCTTGTGAGATTTATGTTTCTAAACACAATTATGACGCAGTTAACCGACAAACGGGAGTAGGATCTGTTTTTAAACGATTTATTGTTGCAAATATGGATATCGACATGCGTATCAATGTTGTTGGATCAGATAAAGCACAACGTAGAGATAAACTAAAGCGTTTAGATGACGATGAAGCGAGGAATGATAATAATACTCCTTTTAGAAATAACACTGGGGGTGTCGTTGACTTACAGAAAAATACGATATTCATGATGGAAATATTTCGAAATAGAAACTTACGTACCTACCGTGAGTCAGTCCACTTGTAGCATCTATTATTCATAAAGTCTCTGACAGTACCAGGTGTCTGAGACACTTTTAATACATTTCTGAAAGTGACACTAGCAAAACATCCTCGGAATCCACGAATGACATGCGCACTGCGCGCTGATACTTCACACCAATATTTATGTCATTCTCTCGCCGCGTCACACCCTCCTTCCCAGTTTATTTTAAATCTTTCAGCATAAACGTGGCAGCTTTAAAAAATCCTCCATGTACAACAATGTTTATCACTTTATATATACAAGTATTATTTTGAGCCACTGCTCCACCCACTGATTGCAAAGGATGCACTTTTGGATACAGGTCGACGACCAATCGAGGTGCCTATGACGTAAGCATGGCCATTTTCGTGACACATTGGAAATGGAACCTTCGAATCTACGAAAAGAGTTGCTTTTCCTGTGATCAATGTAATGGCTCATCCTCAATGAGTCTTACCAGTACCACATTAGGAATTTGAACTTTAAAAATGTTGGATTAAGGTGTATAATGTTTTGACTTACAAGAATATTGATGGTGCTTGATACAATTGATTGAAGTGGATGAATAATGTTGCAAAATCTATTGTAATCCACTTTTAGCTTGAGAACCTGTTATTACTGATACGAAACTTTTTAAAATACATTACAATCTATAGAAAACGATGGGAATATTATATTTTTAAAATTTTATTTGACATTTATGAGAAGACCTTTTTAAAGCCGTGAAATTGAATGTAGCAGACAAAAATGTGTAGAAGCTATGCTTTCCATTGTTATGTTTAGTACTATCATCAAAGTAACGTATGAAGCATGGAAACAAAAGCTGGTACTGGTGACGCATTAAACCCATATAGAACCACCATACATTATACAAATTACGTCTTTAATTACATCCAAGTCTTCCACAAAGCAAAAGGAATTGCATACCGTTCTCCCATCCATCATTGTCCAGCTAAACTTTATAAAAACTTGTCATATACGTCTAAAGAGATTCTATGTACATTGTGCACATAGTTATATATCCTTAACGGTTGGCATGAGGTGTGACGTCAGCGCTTAGATCACCACTAATTGTGGACGTTAATTTGTATGGAGCTGCGCGGACGCATGTTGGGACCTGACTATGGGAATATTTGCGAACGGAAGCAATTGTGTCATTTATATGCTAGTTTAGAGATTACAAATGGTTAACTTAAATTTAGTTTTTTGATAATAGTTTTGATGTCTTATTTAATATTTTTGGAATAAATAATGCTCATCAGTGCCGTAACTAGCATCTTATACGCCCGGTGCGAGCTTCTTTAACAGCGCCCTTTTTTATTGTCTCTGGTTATAAAGCACCCCTCTAGGATCTGCCCCCTGTGCCTGGGCACAACAGGCACCTTATTTACGGCACTGATGCTCAATGGTCAAGCGCTTAAAATACTACGAGACATGTTAATGACCTTTGTGTAAACGCTAAAATATCGAGTGATTCAATATTATGGTTGCCATGTGTCACTCGTTAATAAAGTCGCATGCACTTAGTGATACAAAATGTAGCTTCTGTCCTGTTTCAAGTTTATGTGTTTTTCATTTCGTGGCGTTACCTTAAACAGATTTTATTTAGCATGTTTTGACTTACTAGCTGCTTGTCGAGACTGACTGCGGAAATAACAAGGTTTTAATGTAGACTCATTTAGGTAGATGAAAAAGATTTTGGAGCTCTTATATGGATTGCCTGTAGCAGATGTCTGTAGAGATTGTGTCTGTAATTAACAGAATTACAGACAGAATCGAAGATAACAGACGAGCTTGGAAAATAAAGCTATGAACCATGATTTAATATATATCTAATAAAAAGTCTCAATTTGCACTCCTTTAATTCCGAAAAAGACATGACAACGTTATTCACGCAAATGTTTTTCTTTTTTTTTGTAAACGATGCTACACACTAGGAATTTCCCCTATATCGTGGGTGCGTTTCACAAACATGTAAAATCACATACACACCCAGACTCGGGATAAACATCTGCGGATCGCACAAATTTTTGTCCCGTGCCGCAATCGAAACGCAGCAGTTCAATCGCTTAGCCACTGCGCCAATCAGGTCGACAAAAATATTAATGACACTATTACCTGTGATTATACACACCGAATCCCCTCCCTAGTTCCGCTAAGCAGGCACATCCCTACGGCGGGCATGGCAGGATGGTGTGGTTTCCGCGTCGCGTCATCCTCGCTTATCACGCTGACATTGAACCATATTGTATATGAGTGCGGCTTGTTTAGCACATAATGTTATGATTTAGGTACATAGCTGTACCTACGCGCATGATATGGACCGTTGTTGGTGTGCGTTTGTGATAGGCAAGCTCGCAATTGAGTGACTGATAGTGTTGTATAATCATATCACACTAATATTATAAGGGCGAAAGTTTGTGAGTGTGTTTGTATGTTTGTTACTTCTTTACGATCTAACGGCTGGACCAATTTTGATAAGGTTTGGTATGGAGGTAGCTGGCACGCTGGATTAACACATAGGCTCTTTTTCCCGACAAAATGTAGCGGATAATACCGCGAGGCGCAGCTAGTACAGTCAGCATCAAAAGTCGATGACCATATTCAGATTTTCAAAATCACTGTACATTATATCACCCATAAATCGCTCAACAAGATAAGGCGCCAGTATTGAATGAACATCATTAAAGTTCAAAATTAACTGAACACTACTCATCAAAGGTCACTGAACACCATTTTGTCAAAAATTGCTGATCGTTATAATATCCGAAAACATCGTAACATTCAGTTTTACAAAATTCACTGAACAATATAAAATGTTTATTTTGGTTATCTAGTGTAATCACGGCAACGTCCAAAAATAACTTAACATCATAAATAACAAAAGTTACTGAACATTACTTTGTTTCGGATACGTAGCGTGTAAACTTATACTATCAAAAGTAGCTGAACTGCAAACTAAAAAAGTGCTCGTTACTAACTTCAGAGTTATAAATCCAATCTTGTCCTATACAAACTAAATCATGTAAAAAAAAAAATGGATGTAAATTTCGAATTTAACTTTCCAAAATAATTCTGTTTGAATTTATACCATCGACATAATCAATGATTTTCATCATCATCATCATCATCAGCCCGTTGCAGTCCACTGCTGGACATAGGCCTCTCCCAATGTACGCCACAGAGCCCGGTCTGCTGCTTTATGCATCCAGTCATTGCCTGCCCTCTTATGTAAGTCATCCCGCCATCTGGCCAGAGGACGACCCACGCTACGTTTACCAAGACGCGGTCTCCACTCCAGAACACGCTTACTCCAGCGGTTATCGGTTCTGCGATATATGTGGCCAGCCCATTGCCACTTCAACCTACTAACTTTCAGAGCTATGTCGGTCACTTTAGTTCTCTGACGGATCACTTCGTTCCGAATTTTGTCCTTCAGAGAGACTCCGAGCATAGCTCTTTCCATAGCACGTTGAGCGACTTTGAGCTTATGGATTAGCCCCACAGTCAGTGTCCACGTCTCGGCACCATACGTCATTACAGGGCGGACGCATTGGTTGAAGACTTTTGTCGTCAGGCTCTGTGGTATATCCGACGAAAATATGTGGTGCAACTTCCTGAACGCTGCCCAGCCCAACTGAATCCTCCTATCGGCTTCCTTTTCGAAGTTGTATCTACCCAACTGCATTAATTGCCCGAGATAGACATACTCCTTGACAACTTCGAGAGGCGTGCCATCGACGATTACTGGTGATGATTTTTTTAGTTCGATTGAATTGTAACCTTATTCATGAAGCAATAAGACTAATTTCCAAAAATCACGCAGATTCTAATCAAATTCATAACGTCGACTTAGTTTATGATTTTTATAGTTACGATTGAATTAAAACCTAATCTGTATACATATAAGACTCATTTTCAAAATTCACACAAATTCCGTTTTAATTCAATTCTTTGGGAAACATAGTTGTGGGTATTTGAAAAACTGTTTACCCTTGAATGTAAAAAGAATATTTCTACTTAATTATCACTTTTTATCGGATGTAGACCATTGCGGTTGCAATTATTTATCATCTATAAATATTGTATTAGTTATCAATTGCGCTTTAGTGACAAATGAACATTATAAATAAAGATGGTATAAATTCAAACAGAATTATTTTGGAAAGTTAAATTCGAAATTTACATCCATTTTTTTTTTTTACATGATTTAGTTTGTATAGGACAAGATTGGATTTATAACTCTGAAGATAGTAACGAGCACTTTTTTAGTTTGCAGTTCAGCTACTTTTGATAATATAAGTTTACACGCTACGTATCCGAAACAAAGTAATGTTCAGTAACTTTTGTTATTTATGATGTTAAGTTATTTTTGGACGTTGCCGTGATTACACTAGATAACCAAAATAAACATTTTATATTGTTCAGTGAATTTTGTAAAACTGAATGTTATGATGTTTTCGGATATTATAACGATCAGCAATTTTTGACAAAATGGTGTTCAGTGACCTTTGATGAGTAGTGTTCAGTTAATTTTGAACTTTAATGATGTTCATTCAATACTGGCACCTTATCTTGTTGAGCGATTTATGGGTGATATAATGTACAGTGATTTTGAAAATCTGAATATGGTCATCGACTTTTGATGCTGACTGTACATTATGCTTGTACGTTTTGGCCCTGTGAATGGTAATAGTCTCGCCACTTAAGTACTTCAGACTGGAATTAAAGCATCAAAATGTGAAGGAAAAACATTACACAGACAGATATCTGGTCTGTGACGTCAAAATCTACCCCTTTTGGGTATAACAGGTGTGATTGTATCTAAATATAGAACTACGCAGATCTCGCAAGTCCTTGGTAAACCTTAAGCCATTATTGCCTTTAATCTATCCACTCCGGCGACCCAATTGGCACCGTACCTAATTACAATTGCGTAGCGTTATACACATTCTGCGCTTGAGTTTATTCCCTAGTCGGTATATTTGTGTGAGATCGGTCCCGGTTGGGGCTACTGGCTGCCTCGTCTTGTAACAATCGTCTAGTAATCTTTGTAATGAACACACGTTAGAATAGTGACCGTTGAATAAGGAAGATATCACTGTCAATGACTCCATATGACATGCCTCCTATCTGTTCCATTTATGCTGTGGTAGTTTCAAGGACATTTGTTCCTTCCCCTATTTAATCATTCCCTCCTTATCACGTGCAGATCTGTGAAACATGTTGTTGATAAATGGGTCTTGCTATTGGCTCGACTTAAAAATTGGTTACTTACAAAAAAAATCTGTTTATCACAATAACATTATCAAGGCGAAAGTTTGTGTTTTTGTTTGTTACCTCTTCACGCTCAAACGGCTTGACCGATTTTGCTACAATTTGGTATGGAGGTAGCTGACACTCTGGATTAACATATAGGCTTTTTATCCTGAAATGCAGCGGGTAACACCGCGGGGCGCTGCTAGTATTGTATAAACCCTAAAAACATCTTCTATTTTATGGTTTAATGTATAGTTGTTATTGAAGACTAAAAGAGGGAAGTAATTCATTGTAGGCCTCGTAGGCGAGGAGCTTGATGCATTACTGCACTTATTGCTAAACACTTCCTGTCTATTGAAGCGAGTTCTACCTAGACCGAGGCGAACATAATCTAGACTAGACCAAAGATGTTCTAAAAAACCTTAAGCATGTCTGAAGAATGTGATGAGAGTGATAAGGCGAAAACTCTGGATGAAAATCTGTTGTTTCTGCCTACCCTTTTAGAACTCAATCGTGACGCCATCTTTGTCCGAAATCAACGAACGCCATCTCTCGGCCAATAGACGCGTTACTTAATTTTTAATCTTATTTATTACGATTTTAATGTGATATAATAAATTGATTTGTTATGGTATTTTATCAAGCACTCGTATTAAATTTCTTGTAGATGAATGTAATAATAATGTATAAATTGCATTAGGCGCACGTGGTGATTCAAATTAAATACGTACATATGTATATTTAAGTTTAGCTTATTTTTTAAGTTTTATCTGACTTAAAAATCACCTATGGTTTAAGATAGCACACATTATTTCTTGCACAATAATTTAACTATCTAATTTTCTTCTTATCGTATGGTTGATGAACAACCTGGTGTCAGAGTTTAAACCGCCTGTAGGCCTCTGACATGGCTTTACACACCGTCGAAAAATCTCCCAGGTGTGCCGGTTTCCTCACTATCTAATACACCTCACCGATTGAAAACACAGCATAATTTTAGAATATAAAAATGAAAATTTGTAAAGAGAGAGTGAATGCCAGTAATTAAGGTCTTTATTTTTGTTTATGTCAATGTTGTGTGTAATAAATTGGATTCTTCTGTAAAGAAACAATTGGTTTGTAAATGATTAATGGAATAGCATATGCTGGTCAAAGCTGTAGGTGACTTTGTCACAGGTGTTTACTCTTTATAACTGCATTAGGCTGTCCTATAGTGGGCGCATTCGCAGAAAAATATCGCACAGTAAACATGCACCAACCAGCGTGGGATGTGATCCTAGGTCCTTAGCGAGCGAGGCAAGCTAGTTGGGCGTGTGTTTTATGTTAGCTACTATGTACCACATATTATATCGTGATAACCGTGTTCCTCAACGAGGTAGAAAGAGTTCTGCTAGGAAACAGATAGGTTTTATTTGGATTGCTTTATAACCGTGAACCGATAAGCTTAGATGATGTTAAAGAAGAGTGTAAAAACTTTAATCAAAGTAGAATGAATGAGAAAGTTTTTGGAACATTATTGTCTGCCAATGACTTTGAAAGGCGACTCCAAATTTCAACAACATTGTTTTCCGTCCTAAAAATTTTTAAATTCAATTAATCTCACACATCTGCTGTTTCTCAATGAGAATAGAGGCGTGATTTCTACCTCTATGCGCATGCGCTCACGTGTTTTGCTCATCGGACGACCGTGGCAATGTTTATAATTTATTATTAACGCTATTGTGACTCCACGTCGATTTTCCCTAAGTTGGCAACATTATAATAATATTGTGTTAACATTACTTTGTTGTAAAAACATTGGGTGTTGAGACTAGAAGATTATTTTGTGGTTATTTTATTTTTGATTTGTAGTGTCGAGGATAGATTTAGATGTATTTTCCTCGTATACACGATAAGAGGTATATTTGCCTTAATTCCAAGAGGAAAAATAAACGCATTTTAAATCTGTTTGGTCAAAAATTTGGAAACATTAGGTACTCTTCATTTAAGTTATTGAAACTAGATGGCGCTGTACGGTCCTTTATTTTTCATCGATTAGTAGGTTCCTATAAACAATTTTATAGTCGAATCAACATACATATATGTACGCGTAATCAAGTTTTTGAAAAGACTCAAAAACTTAACTCGCTCGTCGACTATTGAACCCCACACCTTATACTAATATACTCTACCTATAGTACCTATATCAATAAGTATGGGTTTATAGGTATCCATTTGCATTTATTGTATTGTATTCTTATAATTTGGTGAACACCAACTAACGCCAGAATTGTCTTTCCCCAGGAGAATCTCGTAGAGAAGGGTCGACGGATGAGCCCACAGCGCCCGACGCGGATATAGACACCAGCGACGCTAATACCAAGGAACCCGATAAGGATAATAAGTGAGTACACACACTATTAACATCTACCTACCAACTGCAAAAACACAGCTTCGTTGTATGTGAAATTCACAATGTTTTTGACAAAACAGCATTACTTATGTTGTCATTCAAAATATAAAAGAACCGTATTAGCCATGCATTTGTCAGGCACAACGTAACATAACAGACTAGCGTCACTGCTCACCAGCATTATCATAGCCGTAATTGTATGAAGCGCCATCTGTCTTTCAGCACTGGAAGTTTGTAGTTTTAAAAATGGTGGCAGATGTCGCTCTCATCGTAAAATACAAACTTATAGATTTTATTATCTAACCAAGTATATTTTAACTCATCAAAGTAATGCTTAACGATCAAACTGTATAAAATTCAACTTTGCTGTTATGATAATTCAACAAATTGTACTGAACTAGTATCAGTAGCGCCATCTGGTGTCAAGTAGCGGTACTACCTCGTATCTGTAGTTCATCTATTTACCGGTAGGTGGCAGATACAGTACTTTGGGATATTATAAAAGCTTACGGCCAAAGATTTCAATTAAATCTTTACATAGACTGTATTAATTATTTATATATAATAGACTGTTGGAAGCAGTCGCTATAGATCAAAACTATTATTTGAGTCTTCAGTTTTCTCATAAAATTCAATGATACTTTTTTCACATTTTAACGTAATACTTGTTGTGTAGTTGGCGCTCCCCGGCGGGCGGCGGGCGCGGCGTGAATCGCGCCGAAAGTTGTCGCGAGAGAGACGCGCCGCGCCGCGGCAAGCACCGCAACGCGAGCGACCCCAACAGACTCACCGCGCACAACAACCAGTACGTACCTTCATTATGTATTCATTAATGCAAATGTACCGAGGAATAATCAGGTTAGCGGGGCCTGAATCATCATATTATAGTGTAAGACCATAGCTTGGGACGGTTTTCCTTTAGATCCCCTATACTACCTATACATAATCATAGAAATGTTTTTAAATTTATATTTTTAATGAAAATCGTTTAAGTTAATTAGTTATTACTTAATTAATAGATAACAGGCTGACATTTTGCGTAGACTACGTTTATCTTCTACAAGTATACTTCGTTCTGAAATTATTTTCATATACACAAAGTCAAGCTATTTTCTCAGACAGATAGGCAGAGGCCAAGGATATCTATTGGCTACGATCCTGACATAAGTACCACACTAGTTATGCTGTTAAAATAAACTTTAAATAAATAAAAACTGCACATTTATCTGTCTACTATGCTAAAACCCCCCTTGCGTGATCTATCAATTAGATTGGAGGGAAGCGATTAAGAAACAAAACAGTGTCTGAAGGAAGTGAATGAATTCAGCCTACAATAACTGAAAAAATATATTTAAACACATTGATTGAAAACGAAATTAATAAATTGGAGAAAAATGTATGATTTATTACTGTACATATTGTTAATGCATTATAATATTAAATTATTTATTTAAATAATTAAGTTTAGCCATTGCCGGCTGCCGATGTCCAGGACTCCAGGTAGACCTAGAAGGCGATGGCGGGACAATTCGGACACCTTTGCGGAAATTATATGGCCCGAAATGGCGATGGACAGGGTTTTGTGGAGGAATAGTAGGGAGGCTAGGTTGCCCAGCAGTGTGACACAGAACAGGTTGTTAAAAAAAATGGCCATACTGACTAACAGTAATTAGTGCCTAATGAAAAGCAAAATGCGTGCATGCAGGGTTTGAACTTGCGACCTTTTAATTGGCAGTTCAACGGTCATACCACTCTGCTATTACTGCTATTCATATCAATATAATATAATTATATCGATTGTAAATGTTTACTTCAGTAAGCTAATAAGAACAAAATTCCTCGCGTGCCTCCCAAAATAGTGGTGTATTCCTCCGGTGTCTGGTACACACGCAGCATGCCAATACTTTTATTTCCCACTATCCACAGTGACAGACATTACAACGTCCTAACTATCACCGATGCAACACTAAAATAAACTTTATTGTTCGGTAAATAAAGTCAC
Organism: Abrostola tripartita; assembly: GCA_905340225.1. Taxonomy (NCBI): domain Eukaryota; kingdom Metazoa; phylum Arthropoda; class Insecta; order Lepidoptera; family Noctuidae; genus Abrostola; species Abrostola tripartita. Next base: position 8,124,588 of record HG996512.1, read on the forward strand.
TTTTTGTCCCTCCCATATTAGAATGTCTGGAATGGCATAAATTATAATTTTCGACTTTAATTGTGATTGTTATTGAGTGCATTTTCGTGTAATTTGTTTTTGTTGACTAATTCATAATTATGTTATTGATGTCGAGATCTTTTTATAAATAATTTCTGAGATTTGTTCTTTGAACAGAACTGCATCATAATATTTATACATATATTATAATTGTTACTATTGTCATCAAGTTACACCATTTTAGGACATAAGTAACTGACATAACTCATAGTTTATTGGAGAACGAAATAAATAGATTTAAACAATTCAATTTCCTTAGATCGTCATCTCAATACCAAGTATTATTGTTAACAGGTCGATGTGATTGCTATTCAAAGTGCAGTAATAATATAACTGAAACTAATATTTCATTTCGTGGTCGCTCTTTTGTCAAACAAGTTCAGTTTAAATTGACCCCTGTACGTATAAACCCACCTAATAAACACAGCTCTTTATAATTTGGATTTTCAGTCTCAAACAAACCATTGCAATTTGATCTTCTGTTTTCATGCACAACTAGCTGATCAAATATCTTCTTACACTGGTCGGTTCCTCCAATATCGTCCAGTACACCGTTGGTCCTTCGTTGGGTTATATAGCGTCGTTCGCGCGTACCTTTATATCTGGTCGTACTATCTAGTTTAAGTTGATCCTTGTGTGGGAAGATGTGGTTGGTGTTTGGGGGTCTACGTGTGTGGTGTGTTTGTGTGCAGGATGGGAACACAGTTACCGTTTCCAGTTGGCCACGCGACGCGATCGAACGCGCACTGCGGCGTTTTCATGAACCAGTGCGTTTACAGTGACTTTTTGTGAAAACTTTTCAATGATTTGCACGTGTTCTTGTGATTTTTCTTGTTAGAGGCAAATATGGTTTGATTTGTATTGTTTTTTGATATGTACTTATCTAAAGTTGGTTTTTTTGAGATATAATTGTCTTAGAGATGTTGTAGGTTTACGGTTGGTGCCTCATTTATTTAATTTCTTTTGAAACAGTTTTATAATTGTTTTACATAATATAGGTAAAGTTAGGTACTAAGTACTTTTTTTTTTATTAGTGTAGTTATTGATTGTCCTGTATCTGCGTGAGGTTATTTTAGAATATTACCTGATGATAGCAGTATTATAATTAACATTAAATACAATTTTATTGCGTCTTTTGGCCGCAACTGTTCGTGTTTTTGTTGTAATCTCAAAAACTACTGTTTAGAATCTAGTAAGATTTTTATCGTATGTACGTAGGTATGTTAGTTTCAAGACGCGTGATCCTAAGGTATCATACGATGCACTCACAGGGTGCATAGTTTAGATACGCAATGCGTGCGCTAACAATAGACAATCGTGTCTTGGGTTACATAGGCGATATTTAATAACATCACTCCGTAGGTTTCTTTATTTATCCATTGAGAACATTGTCTACATTATGCAATTAAAAACAGAATTAGTAAACGTGTCTATAAGGTACTCGAATTCTGTTCAAAATAAATCCATTACGATTTGTTTTAATAGACTGTAATATGCAGCGTGGTTGCCGTCAAAATATGCCGGTTTTCTATATACTGTAATAAAAAATAACTTCATAATTTTGCCCTGAAACATTACATTGTCGAAAAAGACAAAAAAAATCGAATCAATTTAAGACAAAGTAAACTATTGTAACTTACAATTTAATTCAACTAAAGCACACAACATTTGGGGGTGCAAATAAACGTCCATACACACTACAGTAACACTGTAGTCGTCGAACCATCCCCCCTACCCTTATCACACGCCGGAAGCGCCGGCGCCGCTGGAGCTCTGTGACAGGAACGATATTTACTTTGACTGCCATTGTCTCATTGTTGCGAACGTAAACAGTTGTCATACTGTGTCAGATACGAGGATGTACGTCGGAGAGGTTTTAAAGAGGACTTGTAGTTTCAGAGTTGAGAGGGTTATTTAAATGATAATGGTTTTGTTGTCCATTTCATTCACATTTACGAATATCAAGAAATAAAATATTCAGTCGCTCATTATCCAATAAGCACTGATAGCCGAGTGGTATGACAGTTGGACTGCCGAGTCAAAGGTCGCAAGTTCAAACCCCGGCACACCAATGTCTTTTCTGATTAATGTGCGTAGGTACTATGAATTAGTTATCAGTTGACAGCGTGAGGAAACCTGATAAACAACCTGGTGTCAGAGTTTAGACCGCCTGTAGGCATCTTACATGGCTTTACACACCGTTGAAAAATCGTTTGCCATTTCCTCACGATGTTTTCTTTCATCGTTTTCATTAGTGCGTGCCGGGGTTTGAACTTGCGACCTTTGACTTGGCAGTCCAACGGTCATACCACTTGGCTATCACTGCCAAGGTAGAATTTAACAAATGTTTAAGTTATAGCAGCATTTCGAAAATTATTTTAAGCCTTACCCCAAGAGGCGCCAGGCCGATGAATAGTCTAGTTTAAACCAAATACGTGTCTAGAGTGTCAGCTAGGATAGGTAAACGTTCGGAGTTCGCCAGTGCAAGCCGGCGGCTTGGCGCTGCGCCAATCTGTGTAGTGTCGGAGACGGCGCGAGACAGCGGCTGACGTCCTAACTTAGTTCATCATAGCAAATTAATTAAAATCACTGTCGTATCAGTTTTGAAATTTCCTCTGTTATATAGTTTATTACAGTATCATAATGCCGAAGAAAATGGCCTTTTAAACAAATGGTGAGATACAAGCAAGTAGACTTTTGTCGTTTTGTTAGTGCTCTTTTGTGGCCTAGTAAAAGTTAGTTAGCCAAATATGGACCTTATGACTATGACTATTACATTTGAATGACACGTTACGTTAAACTCTTCTCTAATCGATTTTACAAAACTCTTTCAAATCAAAATCTACCCAGTCTTCGACAGCCGTTTTTTCCAAAATTATATTTTCATAAATACGAGTACTTTACACAGAAGATTATGAACCAAATTCACGTAGCTCACTCTTCCACTATTATATAATTACGATGGTTTTACGATGTTTCCTAGCGCGTTACATATTTGCCCAAACTTCCGCCGAACACCGTCGTAACTCATCACTCGTGGCAATTTGTTACATTTTATTGATGCATAATGTCACTTGTGCGTGCAAAATAATATTTTATCACCTATCTATATTTAGTTAGTGGTCTGGTTACTTCGCCTAGTTTTCAACAAGACATCAATATACTAGCTTTTTAGTTATATCGGTATTTAACTGTCGTCTACTGTCTGACTGTCGCTAGAATTTTTTGAAGATATAGGTTCATAAAGTTAGATATTTTTGTAGAGGTTAGATTAGGTTTGTAGTCTGGTCTTTCTGACTGTGTGAGGTAACCTTTGAAGTATTTTGCCGGGCCTTCTCCAAGGGCATGACATTTTTGAACTTGACTACAATTTTTACGTTTCATAAGCGCCTGTAATTTTTTTAAATGAAATAAAAACATTTTATTTTCCCATTATAATTTAGATGAATACTCTGAAGCACGGAAGGGTCTTGAATTCTTCATGTGTCAAGAATTGATCGGGCCAGGTGCGAGTGTGTGTACTGCGCACATCACAGCTCCACGCGGCTATGCCTTGAACATATTTTTAGTATTTTTCGTATGTTTTTCACTTCGTGTGGGTTTGTTTTGAATCAACAAATGTGTTACACGTTGTAACTATTATGTTTTTCATTGGATTAAACCAGGGTTTTCCAGAGTTGATGAAATATTTTAATGCTTTTTAAATGATTTATAAAATCACGATCAATGTTGTGTTTTCCGCAACAAAATTGTAGTATTATTGGGTCAGCTGAAATGAATTCTGTTGGCGACCTCTTTGCGTGTTTATCTGTTTGGTAGGGCTCTTTAATGGGACATAAAATACCATCATATCATGAGTTTAACGATAGTAAATCTGAGTGCACTCTAATGTTTTATTTTATTGCTACTCAGTTTTTTTATTATATTTCGCTATTATTTTGAGTAATGCCAATCTATTTGGTAAAACCCTAAAATTGGTTCAGTCAAGAAACCATTTATGTAATCGTAAAAAATTGTAAATCGAAGTTTTTGGCTGTTATAATTAAATAGCTATTCTCCAAATTCCCTAACGTTAGTTTACCCGGACTGTTAGTTCTGGACAGCTACTGTACCAACCTTCGGTCACTTCCTATACAATAAACTGTTCTTATGTAAATCCTCCACTGTTCTCGACCGTATAATGTTTTCATTAACGCGGCGTTTATTTTTATGTTTACATAACAACTGATCAGCACGTTTCATGTCCGATCGGAATTTATATTTTGGTCTTATGAGTCGCTGTTTATTAGAATTTGAGTAGACGAAGTATTTTGTGCAAATGTGTAATGATTTCAATGCGGAAGTTTGGTAATTTGGAGGTTTTTATAATTACGTCACAAAGCGGCTGGATATGTGAATGAAGTTTTGTCGGTGGTAACTGTTTATCTTATTCATGCTTCTGATTTAGCCCCTTACAATTATTTCTTTGGTGTTAGTCTAAAATATTTTGTCTACCGGTTACTGTAACCTTATTTACCATAACCTTAATTAGGCTAACAAGACTGGAGGTGTGGTTATTGTCGCAAACCTGTCAATGCTTTCTTCCATCTAATTAATTGACATACGCCCTGAAGTCATAAGGCCTTCAATTAATCTTAGCTCCGTCACTTTTTCTTATTACTATCGATGTCGGTCTCTAATCTTATTTATCTGACTCTAAATTACATTGAATGTCTTTGTAATTTTATTCTTAATCTACTTAGCGTTTTCCTAATAGATTCGGTCTTCTTCGTATCGGCATCAGCCAGGAGCCACATAGAATAGGTCATGTCGTGGTGTAGAGATTAGTCAGTCAACAAGGATGGTAGCGAGGTTGACCGTCCAGGGTGCGCCGGACGTACTTAAGTATCATCACTCGTGGAGGCTCTCTACTTGCAACCCCCATAGTGTTGGTATAATTCTAAATTCTCATTTTTCGGTAACTTTAACTGTCTATGATAATGTGACAAATCACTCGTTTGATAACCTAGATCGATAGCAAAACGGACTTAAATCTCGATGTGTAAACATTTCTAAAACATTGCCGTTATCGTGTCAACGTCATCGAAACCTTTTCAAGGTTATTCCAAGTGTTCCCAAAAGCTTTGTCCTCATATTAACATGTTCAATTACAGCCGTAGGTGGGTACTCTAGGGATTTGGGAAAACATTTGCTCTTATCCTGGATATTGATAACGGAAGATATGGAACATTTTGATTGACACTCACGGAAAAATACAGGAGCTGATGTGTGTAGATGATTTCGATGTTTTCAGTATGATTCTATTCTGTCTATTTCGTCTATTGCGTTTTGAGTTCCGTAAACAGAGACACTGATATCTATATAGGTAAAGTGTCTGGTCTTAAAGGTTTTATTAGAAGACGATAAATCTCATGTCAGTGACAGCGAAAAAAACCCTCAACAACAATCTATCTTCATTTCGTCCTCCGAACCTTAAATGTCTTAATAAAATGTTAATTAATGATCTAGTCTTATCAGCCAGGCTATTTTTTCTTCATCTCTTGAGGGTTACAGATTAATTTAGGTAATGTCCCTGTAGTACGTAAATCAATTCATGCACAGATTGTGGGGTTCAACAAGACCTTGGCGCTCCAGATTAGATTAGATTATTTAACATTTATGTCTAGATTAATAATGTGACTATATTTTAATGTCTGATTCCTTCGTTCAAGGTTGACCTTTCGTGTCTTCATATCTCATCCATGACATCGCCTTTCTATAATTCCCTCTTAAAAATAAAGTCATTAATAATTTTCTTCCCCATTCTAAATCGTTTCTGAGTACTGAGATATATCTAAATCGTTTCTCAGTATTGAGAAATATTGACATATGACAATATTCATCGTCACCTCTTTAAAAAGACTTCAAAATTTGCTTGTTTACTATTTACAATCCTGGCTAAAAAGTCGTCTTCTAAAAACAATCTTATTCCACTAAGTTTCTGTGAGAAATTAGGCATTCATTTAGTTCCAAATATCTAGACTATGTCGAATGTTGGAGACTCGGAACCAATTCACGGAACGAGTGCTTGTGTACGGGTAATTATTTCATCACGAGCCGGACCGTTCGGCTGACGGAAATAGTCGCTAGGTCAGACACGGGAGACCCGTGGGGCCCTGGCACTAGCCGGTACCGAGACTTGTGAATCAAACATGGTATTGGGAACTTAACGAACAATGATTTGATCTGTGAATTTTTATGAAGACGTTCGTCTTAGCTTTTATGCATATCATCTTATTAATACATCATTTATCTTGCTTGCATTACCTCGTCTAAAGATATTTCTGAGGATGGTCTCGTCTTTGCGCATTGAGATCAATTTCCACTGTTTACGTCGTAGCCATAGTGCAATATATTTAGTATAGTATTAACTAAACGAAATATACAGAATTAACGATAGACTGCACACGTCATTCCATCATGATAAACATCCCGGTAACATCAACATTATCCAGCCCTATAGAGGAAGGAAGCTCGATTAAGACTCCATGACGTAGAGACATTACAATCCCATTGATTAATCCAAGAAACTGGTCATACCGTGCATCCATGGAAACATTACCAGTGCATTACCGTGAGGTAAGAAGGTCGACGCCCAAATGATCTGAGAGATTTATTTAAAACGGAGGATGTATTTCTTGATCCTTTGATCGGTTGCCAATGCTCCCGCTCTGCACTAATATACTGAAAAATTGTTTTTAATTACAACGGCCCTGATGGAAAATAGATTTTATTTGTCGTCGTCACGCTGCGGTGAGATGGACTGACATTCGTTTGATTTGAGACTCAGTTTTGTCTTTTCTTCGAGTTATTTTCATTCGGAATTTCGCAGTGGGTGCTGTGTCCGGTTGCCGTGTTCATTCACGATGTCTCGTTTTGTTTATTAATACACAGGATTTTAGGTGCCCTACAATTTGGCTTGTATTAAAGATAATCTTTCACATCAATCTCTCTTAGTGTCACTGCCGCATGTATATCCAGACCAGAGGTAAACAGGAACATTTAGGATTGTGTTGAATGGCCTGTTTTAAAGTATAAACATTCAGGCGCTGGACGTGATGACACGATACGCTTCCATTGGAGATCATCGACCTACAGACCCTGTCGTCAAATACTCGCGACAAGATATAGATATTACCATACAAATATAATCACCATTATATGCAACTCATTTTTTTGGTTCATATCTTTGACTCCATGACACTTGAATGACTAATTCTAGCCGAGACAAGTTTCCATTTGCATGCGTAGTTCTATATCGGTATTGTTTCCTCCGCCCACCTGATCTTACAACACTTATGTAACAATATGACTCATACGCGTTTACAAAACTCCTAATAACTAGGTACAGCTTAATTTTCAGCGCCAAATTGGTCTTTCCCATCAATCCGTGACAGCCATGTTTGAAAGCTGTCAAACTGACGTGCATTTGCGCGGGAAACGCGACGCGATACGGCTCGCAATACATCATTGACCCATTCCCGCCATCTATTCTGGTAGCCGGAGCGCGTATTATTTAAAAAATATATTTATTAGGGGCAACGATGTGATTCATCTTTTTAATTTAATTTTTGAGTTCAGCGTATGATAGAGTTTTTTATTATGACTGCTATTAATCGTTCACTGTATGCGATACGTTCTCCGTACAGAGTATTATTTTAGTTAAATTAATGGGTGGCATTGATCTTTCTCGTATTATAGATACACCATATGACCGGCCAGTTTCTCTGTAATTTCAGTTCTTTAAAACATAAAACAGTTCTTGGTCTTATTATACATCTTAGTCATAAATTAGGAGCAACAAAACATCGTAATGTGCAAAAATCTTTTAATCGCAATAAGCATTTGGCAAGAGGCTTAACTGCTAAAAAGTTGTTGGTTTTTAGTTAAAATCAAATTTGTATTATACAAACTTTATCTTGCCTGTTGTGGCTTCATCAAATCAAACAAATTAAAGTCGGATCGATCACAGCCGGTCCAAACAGCGCTGTGTTAGCAACACGTGACCACTGAAGACTTAGCGGCGGTGTCAAGTGGGGCGCGGCTCGCGGAAGTCACTCGACTCCTGAAGCCGTACACTCAGCTATCATAATTGTACCGACGTCTTACTGGGTGACGTCACAGCCTTGCTGATATTCTCTCGTGATTAGCTTCTGAAGGGAACAGCCATCTGAAGGTCAATCGAAAAGGATTTTTTTTTGTCATCTGGAAAGATTGTAGCGAATTTGGGCTAGTTTAGTTGTTTTTATATCTATGTTATCGCTACATTGTGCCTATACCACGCCAAATTTTTTACTTTAACATAAATAAAATGATTTTGGTATTGTTTTTAAATTCATTTTCTGTGGAATGCGTCGTAGATTTGACCAAAAATCTGTAATTTTCTAAGTAATCAGCCATCAAGGTCCCGTTTTAAAGTATACTGAACCAGCAAGAATTTTGTAACTTGAACCTAGAGATCACGATACAGAAATCTTTCCACACTCTTCTAAACCCAGAGGAAAATACGAACAGTTTAAAACCCTGAGCTAATTGATGTTGAAAGCAAACACCCGCCCGAGGCAGCTCACACCTATATTGGTTCAACGATTTATGGCCACATAAGACCAGAACCTACGCCAATGACAAATGGCGGCAAACACTATAAGAACACCATAACACTGGCCAACAAACATATAACTTGCGGACCTAATGATACCACGTGGAGTACCAAGTGTCGCGGTTTCGCGGGACAGTCCGGAAACATGTCCTTTCAAACTTCAGAATGAAAATGGATTTTTCATATTGAAGACCTCAGACTGCCTAGACTGCCTCGTTGGTCTAGTAGTCGCTAAGCGGAACTGCTGATCTTAAGTTCCGGGGTTCGAATCCCGGGCTTGGCAAAGTGTTATTTAGTTTATCATCCAGGTAATTCTCAGTAGCAACAGTAGTGGGTGTTCGAAATGTCCACCGGTGCGTACCCCTTCGGGCAATACAGGCGTGATGTTATGTTATGAAGCCAGTAATATACAGGTTTAATATTGCTGCGATTAATTCTTGAGATCTTCTCGATAGGACCAATGCTTGTTCTTTTTTGCACTGTATCGTGGTGTACACGAGCTTTCCACACTTGGTGATAGTCAGGGACTCTGAGCGCTACAAGCAACGATTTTCACTTGCCTACCACTACCTCTTCACTTTACTCATTTTTACATGATTGTGCCTAGTTATTCATTAAAGGTGGAATTGCTTTATCCATTGAAAGGTCAAACGATTTAATTTTATAAGGCGAATCCTGAGAGTCTATTAATTAAATTCCTTATTTTTAGCTTGTTTTTAATTAGAGTCAGGATACATCCTGTCTCTACGATGACTTGGTTCAGTTTTTCGGTCAGGGTGTATTTTGTGTTTGTTAAGTGTCGGTCCATCTTGTCCCATATCTCCGGAGCACGTGGCCTCCTCGTCCATACGGTCTGAGTAGACAATGGTGTGTCTTTATGCGTTCTATTTCCACGGGGTTGAGGGAGGCACGCCTCGTGACGTCAGCAGCACTCCTAGACTCCTCACATTCGGTGGTGGTGCAGTTTGGTGGCTTGTTCGTTGTGTATTGGTGATAAAAGAGTAAACTATACCATTAGACATCAATAAAGGTTTTTATCGATATTAAAGAAAATAAGTCATCATTTTTAGTTACTAATATTTTGCTTGACTGTTCGTGAAAGCCTGAAAATGGCCCTTAATAATGTAGTTTTTCTGTTCATGTTTTATGCGAAAATTATATATAATAAATTTTGGGTATATATTTTGGTAGTAAAAGTGTAATAATAAGCTTTTATTAATGAGTTTAGCCTACATTCCTAGCTACATCTAAGCCTAAAAACAATTGTAAAATAAGGGCTTAAATACCAGAAAATATTTCAAGAAACAACCTAAAGGTGCGCTTACATGTAACTAAAATTGGGCAATTCTTGGCAATTCCTATACAATTTTTGTATTGCCATACATTGCTAGGTGTTGCCGGAACATTTTTGACCAAAATTGCCAATAATCGCGCAAGTAATTGCACGTATAAATGCACCTTAATAAGGCTCATTCCGGTAATTTCTATTTGCGACTAAAATGGCACAATAGTAAGAAATCCTTTGAATATTATAATAACCTGCCGATACGTCAACAGCGCACAAGACAAGGCGCCCACTGCTTACGTACGTCACGTATGACCCTCGTGTACCTACACCTTTACATAACAAGCGCAATGATATAAGATGTTCTGAACTACCGCCTAGACCAGTTGCAGTCGCGACGAGAATCCCGCGCCGTCACCACGCGTGCTCTCGATTGTAGACACAGAATCGAGTTAGTGAATATCTCGTGTTTGATTAAGATAGAAGTGTTTAGTTTTAAATCTTATTGTGAGTGGACTGTGCCTATTGTGTAGCAGTGTTTTGAGTTCGTGGTCTGTTTTTATAATGGTTGACAAAATGATGTTGGATGTCGGACGTGGCGTGTAATGGCATTATATTGGAAGATATTGTGATTTATCTTTAGTTACTTATAGGGGTATTTGTAGAACATAATCTTTATATTGTAGTGTGTTAATAAGAGCATAACAAAAATGCATAGATATTATTAAATACGTATCAAACGAAACCTACCTATAGAAAAATCGTGTAATTATTATATCTAACTAAAATTTAAATTAAATACAATAATTACTTTCTGCAAATTAACGTGCATAAAAACCGTAGGCCCAAAAAATTTTGCTACGCGCAGGTACCGAACCCGCTACACCGTAGCACTTGACCTCGCAAAAGGTTATCATTACAGACAAGGTGCACAATCATATTAATCATAAAACTATGAAGTGATATAAGATTGATGATTCTTTTAAGGCCTCATAAGTCATAATGCAGGCATCTGTTTAGTGTGAGCTGATAGTGAACACAAATAGCTTGCATTTCGGTGGATACGGCCTGGCTTGCTGAACGATATGAAACCAATCGGCTTGTGTAATGTTACTCTTAAAAACAAGCCCTGAGTTGGATGTCTAGGAATATGCTTCTTTAAATACTTAAAAAATAACATCACGCCTGTATGTCCTAAGAGGTAGGCTGATGTGTATCATTTTAGCCTTTACGTACATTACCGACGATTTAATCTGTATCATGTGGGAGGGAGGCACTTATTTTATCATATATAAGTTACTATCGCCAGTTATTTTATATGTCCTTAGAAACAAATTGGTATTCTTTTAGCCGAATAATGTCCTGTAAACATCAAGTTACTGTCCTGGGGGTTTTATGTGCCTGTGTTTGATCGACTCTATCGACCTCTTTAAGGAATAGTCGTAATGTTATACCTACAGTTAGTCATTTAGCGCTTCAGTTAGTTTAAAGTAATTAGTGACAGTTAGTGCGACAGTCACGACTGACGACACCCGTTCACGTGCGTAACACAGCTAGACACCACCTATAGTCGATACCTTAAACGGGGTATTAGACCATCACACCTGTACCCTATAAAGGGGTAGGTAGAGGTTCGCCTGCAGGGAATGTAATGCATGCAGACCTAGTCGTCGGAATAAGTCAATATTTTAGATTTGTATTCTGCGTTAAATGTTAAGTTATCAATTCTATTATTGATAACGTTCAAAAAGTATATCTTGATGCTTTTTAGCTATACATTTCATGATTATCAGTACATTAAAACGAATATTATAAATTCAATGTTAATTTATATATTGTTGGCAATAGGGCGATTAATTAATACCATCAACACATCTTACAAATTTATTCATAACTAAAACACAAATATAATCACAAAGGATTAGAATAAAATCCAGACAGTCTACGTCATACCAAAATACGTGTTAACTGCGCCAACTAATCGTCCGGAGAGAGAGCTAGGCCCTGCGCGCGTCGCCTTTTATAACCTTCCCGAATGACAACAAGGAGGATTGTCTTGAAAGAGGCTGCAGTCTCCAACAATATGTATATGGAAACTTATTATAGTTTGTTATCTGTAGTATGTAGTGGTCGCTAAGCGCGCAGCTGTGCATGGGGACCTGGGTTTTCCCATTAGGTAATTCTCATTAGCAGCACGGAGTCTGGTTTTGTGCCCAGTCGTTGGCAATAGGCTCGCCCCCTATGACATTAGGACCTATAACATAACTGGCGAAATGTGAGTGCCCTATACACCTCGGCCTACACTTAAGGGGAATACAGATGCGATGTTATGTTTTATCTGTATTATATTAATTTTCTATTGACGAGGATTTCTAAGTAATTTCCATGTAAAACAGACATAAACAACACATTACTTGTTTCGGTAACGCAGACACTTTCCTCTTTCTCTGACGCGTGGTAATTGTTACTAAGATTAACTTTTACTTTTATCTTCGTAGCTTAACTCGTGTTTTACTGGTGTTGCTATTCATTTAGAGCAGTATGATCGTCCATTACCTAATATTACGTGCAGTCCGGGCAATGATAGCGCTATTTGTATACGATTACTAAACATTATCTCGCGGACTTCCGCGTATCCCTTCCGTCAATGAGATATAATTATGGCTAGTATTGAGATAAAAATGTAATTAGTTATTATTCACAATGATTAATATATAATTATACCCAAGCAACGTATATTTGTGTTTATATTAATAGAACCAACTATGTTTTTTAAAACTTCATCCCACACTTGGAATTTCTCCTGTATCGTGGGTGCGTTTTACAAACATGAAACATCGCATACACAAACATCGAATCGACCCCGCAACCTTAAACGCAGCAGTCCAATCGCTTAGCCACTGCGCCAATCAGGTTGTAGGTCAATGTTTAACGAGATCTTCAAGACACAGAGGGCTCTTGTTATGTTAATCAAATATCCAAAAACTGAGCTCTGTCACTGCATAATCTCTGTGGTATTAACAGATATTTTTACCTCAAAATACCTGTAACTCTGAAGAATATTATGCTTACTAAGTTCCTAATAAAAGCAGCTTTGCTCACGAAGTCACGATGAAACTACACTAATGCGCGGTTGAAACATCGCATAAAGTCTGCTATAAAATGACTGTTTATACACCCAGACAGTTTTAATCTAGGCTGAGACGGATCGCCGGTTGATGAGACTAGATCCAAAATAAAGGTGAAAAACAATCGTCATCTTTTACTGTTGTCTATTAATCAAAGTGAGCTAATCTGTAGCCGTCGTCGTTGCGCGTAGGTTGGACGGACACCCATCTAAATTCTGACTGTTTCTGGAGCAATTAACTCCAAGAACCATAGAAAAACGTTGTTATTTTCATGACTAACGTGCTAAATATTAGAACAATGTTTTTGATTGTGTTTTGTTTTTTCCATTTGTTTTACGAAAGTAGAGGTCGATTTTGATTGCTTTAATGATTATGTAAAGTTACCTCAATAAAGAGGATCTAATTAATATTTGATGACCCGATTGGTGCAGTGGCTAAGCGATTGGACTGCTGCGCTAAGGGTTGTGGTTGGATTTCCGCACGGGAAAAAAAATTGTGCGATCCGCAGATATTTGTCCCGAGTCTGGGTGTTTGTGTATGTAATATTACATGTTTGTGACACACACCCACGATACAGGAAAAGTTACTAGGTACAACAAAGAACCAGAACTAGTGACAACAGTTCCTGCTAATCTAACAGACTAGTAAGAGACAATACCAAGACTCTTGAATAAAGGCGACCTTACAACAGTGAAAACAACGTAGAATAGTTAGCGTTTCAAGTAAAATCATGTAACTATCCTTTCCTTATTCCCATAATGGTATTAAAAACATAATTATATCATTCTCTGTGCGCCAAGGCAGGTCTAGGCACGGATTAACATAGCCTTTAGTCTATAACCAGCGACTGTTTGCTCTATAAGGCCAGCGACCATTATCAGCCATTATCTTGGACAACATTGAGCGTTGTCTGGCATCTACGTCACTGGCAATTATGGTGTACCGATTTGTTTGCGGTGCCAGTGTTGAGAGGTGGGCAGGATTGACGATAAGATTTCTAGGTGCGAACGGTCATGTTTCTGGCCAATCAATTTGGGAGTTATAATGATATACTTAATAAAACACAAAAGGATAACTTCAGGTGTCGTTTTGGAAAGCATTAACAAGTTTTTCTGGTTACGTATCAAAATTGCATAGGCGGAAGACGGAACTTGGGGTAATTTAATGTCTAACATCCGATCTAGCTACATGAACCGAAAACCATTTATTTGAACATTTGATTATGAGTACCTAAGATATGAGTCGGTTACAGTGAGACTCTCCCATTATTTATAACCTGAAAAAATCTTATAGAAAATGTTTGGCTGGTAGAGTTTTACGTTAAGTTTTTTCTTATAACAATGGGTTCAAAAAGATTTTAGATATCGATTTCTCCTACGTGTGGGTATCACGGCTCCTACCTGTCTTCCTCCATTTATTTAAGGTAATTAAAACATAATTATTGCGTGCTTAACAAACTTTAATTAGTGCATATCGTAGGGACAGTGTACACAATGGGGACACAAAGTTTACGACTCGTGTGGACAAAACGATACGTTTTGTGGTAACCAGTACACATTAAGTGCGTTACACTAACACTGGGTTGTTATTGGCTGGAATTAGAATAGACTTGTTGATGGCAGGCTACAATTTATTTATTTATTTATTTTATTAAATTACAACGGCATAAACCAATTACAGTAATTTAAGACGTTACAAAATAGATACAAATTAAATACACTCCTACATACATGAACATATACAATATTTTAACCACATTTTATTATGTGGTGGTAAATTTCGACTTAATGATAAGACTATAACAATTGATATAATTTCTACATTACTAATATTTCACACAGACACAGACAAGTTCACATGAATCAACTTGCCATTTGCATCCACCGGTTGCCAGCAACTCTGACGATATCGTCGGTCCACCTTGGGGGAGGTCTAGTAGTAGTTTTAATATAGCTAATTGTAGATTTTAGGTAGGTAATATTATGACAAAACTTGAATTAGATTGCGTCTCTTCCGATATCCCATATCATTTGCCATGAACTTCATTATTGATTTACGATTTAACAATTAACCTTTACCAACTTTTGAATTTAGTACATCACGTAACTTACAAAACAGTAGCAAACCAGTGGTTCCGAATTAAGTGTGCTAAAGGAAATTAATACCAATTTATATCAGCTGTTAAAAACAATGACAATAAGTGACACATAAGAATAAATACAGTGTCGATCAGTGATTATTGTGAAGTGATTAGTGATCGGTTGCCATGGCGACCCCTGCGCCACCTCGTGTCTCCAGGAATGTGTCCCTTCCAGCTGGGAGACAGCCGCCCACTGTCGCTATGTTGGCCAGACGGACGCTTTCTGAAAGGTAAATGTATTGTCTATGAAGAATACTTGTGTGACAAAATATTTTTCGGTACTTGCAAAGTGTTAATGTTATCTTAAAATCGATAAAATAGATCTTTATCGCTGATTAAAGCGAAAGGGATTTTATAAACGATTACTTAAATCAAATCATCACAATAAGTATGTAAATCATAATGATTATTTTCTATTGCCTTCAAACTTTTGGATCAATTAATAGCAAACTGCAAAAATATTGGTCACGTGCTAGGATTGAACCTGCAACCACTAGCAAAGCAGACTAATTACTAAGCCACGTCGCTTATTAGGATGTTGAAGTCACTCCGCGTAGTCAGTCAGTTATAGATACTTACAGTCGAGTCCGAATGACAATGAAAATTACTTAGCATCAATATTTAATGGGTCAATGTTAGAAAGGTTCCTAAATCATAGAAATACATGACATTCTGTCCGTCATGTGTCTGTGTTATCGAGGGGCATACCGGACGATTACGATAAACGCGCGGCCGCTTACTATCGCCGCCTCTTATCCTACGCGTTACTTTTAAATTATAACTTCCGACAAATTACATAGGTATTGATTGTTAAGAGATTCTTGACAAATATTTTTGGGGTTCTGACCTGTATTTGGCAAATAGGCCCTCGGTCTAGCAAAATCTTGGAGTGCAACAGCACACTTAATAGCTTAACCGTTTAAGAAAACAAGCCAGATGATATGAAAACGAAGATTGTTTTGTATGATCATGGTCTCTTGATGATGTAAGTAATGTTAACACCAGTGTATACTCTTGACCAGCAAATAAATGATTAATAAACATAATTGACCCCAACTTTTAAAACTTGATCTTAGTACTGAACAAGGTAATCTTTGGTGATGATAATTATGGGCTTGACAAAGAAAACCTTTTGAAGCCTGAGTTAGACATCTTTGGCGATGATGATGAATAACGGCACCGATATCTGCTTATAAGATGCTACAATAGACAAAATTAAAGAAAATATCAAACCAAAATGTATAAAGAATTTAACGAACACCATATCATAACAGCCAATCGTTAAAGCCTGAACCTCCAACTTTCCGTATTTCGTGGAAGTTTCCTACTCGAACTGAGAACCCATTAGCTGCATGAAGTTAGAGGGCGTTATTATAGGAATTACACAACACTCTACTTGATGGTGTTCTGTTATAAACTGTGACAATGTCACGGAAAATTACCTGATTCAATTAGGGTGGTTTTTATTAACTTTGAACAACACGTATTACGAAGATTTTGCAAAATTTTCAACAATGCTTTGGGTAATTTTTGCGTGTCCGCTTTTCCATCGATCTAGTAATCCTTGGTCTCTGTAAGATATTTATTTTAACTAAGCAAACGATTGATTAATTAAGCGTGTGTATGAGAAATTCCACTGATAACTTGCAGAGCAGATTCTGGCCTACGCTCTAACACTACGCTCTTGTAAAAAGAAAAGCAAACAAATGGACAGACGCTTCTTGCATATAAATTAAATGAATTCCTTTTACATCATTGTAACTTTTTAAAGCCTTACACAGTCATATACGCTTGAGACTTGATGTATTAGTCAATAGAAAAGCGAAAACCAGGATCCGATCCAGTTTTTGATTCAATATCACTTTCAAACTGAACCTCTTGGGATCAGAAGAAAAACAAACTTTGATATAGATCAGCATCAATAGTATTACTATTATCAGCATCAGTAGTACTGCAATTGGTTTTATCTATGATCTCTTTACACTAGATCTTCAGCCAACTGAGTTATCAAACACCACATCACAAGATCCTCCATCAATCTTCAAAGAACATTTCAGTAGTTCCTGAAATGAATGCTCTTTCAGTCCCACAGGGCCTTTTTCGTAAAACATACCATTACATTACCGATTACCGTCTGCCCTACCAACCTTAAACAAATCAATTCGCAGCGCTCTGATTCTTGTCACGTCCGACAAAATGTGTTCTAGGAGTGTTTTGAGGCACCTTACGCCACCCGGAATGAATCACAATGATGTCGTTATTACTTGCTACGGATTTATTCGGGATTCTATAGGATTTTTTGGAACCATTTACTGTTCTGGGTTCTTTTTGCATTCCAGTTTTATGATGTCAAAGTTTAAATGGAGGTGAAAGGTCATTTTTGGCTGTTTTTGAAGCTTAAACCAGAAACGAATAAATCGATGGGTCCTACGTTTATGGGCCAATGCAACAATTTGCGCATTTTTATAATTTTGTGTTAAATGTTTTCTTTTCAACTGTAGTTGACAAGGACAAAAATTACATTTATAGGTGAACATACAATTTTTGTTGTAGTAAAAGTGTTTATCATTTGAAACATGTTAAAATAAATATCAAATTGAATATTGAAATAAACCTATATTGAAAAATGATTATTTTGCTCATTGGCCCTTATACATAGGACTCGTCGAAATATTGACTGCACTAAACAGTTGTTCAACACTCACGTGCTCGACAGGTTATAAATGATGGTTTCGGCAATATGTAGCTGTAAAAAATTGTAATTTAATCAAGTCGTTCTTCTTATTTTAGACTAGTAATGTGAGGAGATTAGCATACATGATATTCGCAGAGTAATTTGTGACATGAAATATTTGGCAAGCTGAGGTATAAAGCTTTGAGATAGATTCATGAAATTGTTTTGCGGAGTTTTGCCTTAGCACGTGGGCTTTGCTGTTTGGGCATGTGTACAAAGAACCTGAGTTGGAGCGTGACTTAATGAATTTTAGATTGCAAAGTTTGTGCCGACTCTGACTCTAACATTTTCTTTCGAAAATAAGTATTTATTGATGAAATGCGTTAGTTTTGCTCACAAAACTTCGTGTGATTCTGTTCAAGCTCATCATATAATGTTACTCATACTCAATTCTGGGTGCCATTGATAAACAGTAGAACCGTAGCGACGGTACTCGCCGCAACATCTAATCATAGCACGTCGACACTAAAATTTACTGGAGTCTACTAAGTGGGCGCAATTTGTGCGCACCCAGACTATTGTCGCTAATATTGTCGTACTAGTTTATTTTGTATTTCGGCTACAGGAAGGAATTTATTGAATAGAAATTAACTTATAGAGTATAAGGTAGATTCATACTGTTTCGGTACTTGAAGAAGGGGAAGACTGTATATGACCTCAGAGTAACAATTCTGACTTGAGAAAAAACTGCGTATAAGGGTTACTTGTGTTCTTCATTTGTTAAATCGAAAATACTCACTTTTTCATGACTTTCGCGGTACCTTAGTACCTACCATCGAGTATCCTAGTGGCCTCTTTCCAATTCCCAGTTCAACAGGAAACATTAACGACTCATCAGGAAAAAGGATGTTCTGATTACGTACCGTTAAACTGAGCTAATTCATCCAGCGTAAGGTCACACGCGTTGCAATCAAACCGTGCGCAGTATTTCATAAGCCGCGTCAGAATTAGCAATGGTTTTACAACTTCCCGCCCGATGTTTGGACTTGCGTTTCCTCCTGACCTTTGGACGTGGCGAGCTCAATTGGCGGCGTGTTCCCGCACATTGGATTCGGATGGATAGATTTCTTTGCTTAACTTCGCATGAATTTTTTGATAACAACATCACGGCAGAAGTGTATAGCACACCTACATTTCGTTAGTTATGGATAGGGGGCGAGCTATTTGCCATTTGCAGCGACTAATACAAATTTAGTGCTACTACTGAGAATTTCCTAATGGAAAACCATAATAACACAGCCTGATCCGGGAATCGAAATCAGCATCTCGCGCCCAGTAACCGAGCTTTGCAAGCCAGTTAAAATAGCATGCAAGATGCGCCTCCTATCTACCATCATGATAACATACCCGGTGATATTGAAAGTTTACGTTACCAAAAATAAATTCGCGTAAAATTAGCAAAGTGTTGCAGGTTTGAAATAACCTTAAGATTTATCTTCTAGGAGCACCTTTGGGTGTCGTGATCGAAGCTTGGCCGATAAAGAAAATAAAACACGACTGCCAAAATACACAAAACAAATCCGGCTATCGATCCTAGAATTATTTGTGATGCTATCAAATTGGTGCACGGTAGTGCATTGCCAAGGTTTTCTTACGATTGAGGCAGAATCCGATCAGAGGAAAAATCTTATATCATTCTCATGCTTAATTCTACTGTTCTCTTTTCTACTTAACTTAATTAATGTCCTTCTGACTGGATTCCGGTCACGGTGGCTTGTCTCAGCTGAGACTAGCCAACTACGCAGGAGATATTATAGTGCACAAGTGTGCGCGCAAAAACAGGTGCACTACCTATTCCCTCACTCTCATAGTCCGATGGGACGGTAGACCGACACGACTGGAGAAAGATCAGGTGCAGGACCAACGGCTTAACGTGCCTTCCGAAGCACGGAATACTTAACTTACAAGTTATGCCAACATGGCTAAACACGCCTGTTCTAAACAAAGTTTTTTGAGCCAATTTTCTTTAGCCACACACAATGTAAACTATTAGTGCCTACCTGTCTGAATTCCTGTTCCTAATTGTATGTTATCTTTGCAGTGACCTGGAGCCTGGCGCGGCGACGGCCCCTTCGGGCAGTTCGAGCAGTTCCAGCCTATCGTCCAGGAGTAATGAGAGCAACACTGTCGCTGCTGAGCAGCAAGGTAACATTATCTTTCACACTATTATCATTGTACATTACGAAGCTGAATAAATACCTTGATGGTTCAAGGACTGGCACTACTCGAAGAATACCTTCAAGAATGCGTGCTTTAAAAAATACAATATTATTTTTGTGATGCTGACGTAAATATTTAAGTCCTAAAAATATCGGAATTCAATCACACTCACGTGCTTTATTACTAGACAGTAGAATGTCCAGTTCCAGATATTATCTCTTAATTTTTGATCGAACTTATGACCTAAGTAACAAAATCCTCTCAGGGTTTCGTCACATAAATGAGTAGTAAATGCACTTATGTGAAGTCAGTAGTAAAAAGTGCACACTTCGCCTAAAATGATCTAAATTCGGAAATCAGATTGCTGAAGTCTACCAGTGTGTAACATTGTTAATGTATTGATTGTTGCAGCCTCTCAGTCAGACTGGTCGGAGGAGGAGGAGCCGCTGGCCGCCCAGTGGGCCGACAGCCTGCCGCCGCACGTGCTGGACTCGCTCGAGCTGTCCGCCACGCTGCGCAAGAGGCAGGAGGTCATACACGGTGAGGCTCTACAGGATCTATCATACTAGACTGGAACTGTTCCACTGGCTAAGGCGGTTTAGAACTGTAATGGAACGAGCAATGAACGAGCTAATTGGACTGGTGCGCTAAGGGTTGCGGGTTCGATTCCCGCACGGGACAAACATTTGTGTGACACGTAGATGTTTGTCCCGGGTCTCGGTGTTTGTGTATGTGATATTTCATGTTTGCGAAACGCACCCACGATACAGCAAAACTTCCTAGTGTGAGGCGACGTTTTTATAGTAGAATGATGCTTGCTATGAATTGAATCTTATTTTTTATAGGCCCTGGATTTTAAGTCGACAGGATGTCTTAAAAATAGGAAATAATACTTATTACTTGAGCACTTGTATTTATTACGTAATTCCATTATGTTTGTTTGTGTAACCAAAGTGTTTAGATCGATTGCGATCTAAATGTTCAATGCACGAGAATTTATTATAAATATCAGTAATTGTATTAAGCCATCAGACTCTAGATTTCTTTTGTTTTTCTAACTAAAACGTTATATTTTGATAAATATTTTAGATTTTATCGATTATTGAAACGTTTAATATTATTTTACAAATGCAGAAACGATTCTTAACAGGTTTTCTTCAAATAAATGATATTTCTGCGTAGGAGTAGAATTCACAATGTTTTACCCAAAAATCAGCATTAATAGGCCATGTATCAGGTCTAGTCGCAAAACGGTAGACCAATAGAATTGGATTAACATAAATATTATTGGGAACGTTATTCAACCCCTAAATATTCACTATTCTATTTCACATGACACCTATGTGTCAGAGGCCTACAGGCGGTTCAAACTCTGACAACCTGTTCATCAACCATACGATAAGAAGAAGAAGACATGACTAGGGGCGCTGAGCTCAACCTTTATCTAGAACTGGTGAGACCACCCAATATGGGTCCCACTACTTCTTTCGCCTCATTCGCAATTACTAAGATTTTAGGTGCAAATATAGCTTGTGATTCTGTCGTGGCTGACCGTAGCGTCATTTTTAATTTAGGCAGGCTCTGTCTGCAGCTTTTACAGCTGCAGCATATAGTGAAACAGCGCTGTAGTTTTTACAGCTGCAGCATATAGTGAAACAGGAATCTCTTGGCTTTGTACAGTGTGACATACGGTACCTTAAGGTGGGAGCACATTAAGGCCGTGTGTTACCCTTACTTTGACATTTACAGTTACCTTACACGCGAAGGCAGCATCTTTATGTGTATTTAAGAAGCACAACTAATGGTTTTTCCTTGTTTCCTAATGTCCCTCCCAGAGCTGATCGTGTCGGAAGGCTCGCACGTGCGCTGGCTGCGCGTGCTGGGCGGCGTGTTCCTGCGGCCGCTGGAGCGGCACGCGAGCCTGCTGGCGCCCGACGAGCTGCGCGCGCTGTTCCCCAACCTGCCCGCCGTGCGCGAGCGGCACTCGCGCCTGTACTGCGACCTGCGGGCCGCGCGGAACGACGCCGCCGGGCACGTGGTGCAGATCAGGCCCGTGGCCGAGGCCTTGCTGAATGCTGTGAGTGTTTCCCAATACAATAGAACATCATTTTTTGTTTGCATAGAATGTAGGTATTAGAAATCAGGTGTTACAAATGTTAGAGAATCCTTATAAGGCGTGCAAAATAATAACAGTTTTTACTTCTCATTTAATTTGGTTCAGATTGAATCACTTTCCATTTTTTATAGCTTTACATTCTTAACGTAATTCTCAAAGGGGTAGGCACTTAGGCAGACCTCGTATGAGAAGTCTAACCATTTTATTGCACTTCATATTATGTACAGGTCGTCAGGTCTACACTAAGTTTTTCGCCTGTTTTAGACTTGCTTTCCCAGCGACAAAAAGAATTGTATTTTCAATCTGTCTCCCGATAAATGTTTGACAACGATGATCTAAGACCCTGTAACCCTGATGTTTTAGCTGGGAGACTCAGGCTACGCGTCCTGCGTGTCGAAGTTCTGCCGCGGGCAGCGGATGGCGCTGGATGCGCTGCGCGAGCGCCGCCGCAAAAGCAAGGAACTGCACCAGTTCCTGGCTGCGCGGGAGCAGCAGCCGCTGTGTGGGAGGCTGCAGCTCAAGGACATGCTCGCCTGCGTCTGGCAGAGGTAACCACACTGTGTACTGAGTGGCAGGTTAATCCAGGTCTTAAACTACATCTACGCCAAATTTCATCCAAATCCATTCAGCCGTTTTTGCGTGATTGAGTAATAAACATCCATACTCATAAATTCCAAACTGCCACATATTTCATATTTGTAAGATTGTACACCATAAATGTCACGACACTTTCTTAAACACAACAAGTATTCACCATGTATTTATTGGTTCACAGGTTGACGAAATACCAGCTCCTTCTAGAAGGAATCCTGAAGACAGTATCAGAAGGTGACGGCGAGACAGAGGAAGATATCGCGAGGCTACGGCGCGCGCACGATGTTGCCAAGGATGTGCTGCACCGAGTGGATACCGCCATCAGAACCGCTGAGAACGAGCACAGGTAATATGGCCCATTTATATACCTGTATGTGTATATCGATTGTGAGTTTTACATTACAATACTGAGACTAATAATATAATACTAAGATGACCTGATTGGCGCAGAGGCTAAGCGATTGGTCTGCTGCGCTAAGGGTTGCGGGTTTGATTCCCGCACGGGGCAAATATTTGTGCGAACTGCAGATGTTTGTCTTGAGTCTGGGTGTTTGTGTATGTGATATTTCATGTTTGTGAAACGCACCCACGATACAGGAAAAATTACTAGAGTGGGGCGACGTTATTTAAAAAATAAAACTGCCTCATTGATTTGAAAAACATTCACCTGTAATGAAACATTTCAGATTCGATTTTATATTAAAATATTACACTTTGCATCAATTTGTGCAAAGTAATGCTCAGTTCTCTTCTCTCACTAATGTAATGCTCAAATCTGTAACATAACAGCTAGTGCACTGTAATGCTCGGTTCTCCTCTTTCATTCTTTGCAATGATTGACTTTGTAAAGTTACGTTATACGCGAATGCTGTAGGAGAGGGAACATCTTTAGACCGATAATTCCACATTGGAAACATAGGTTTTCCAAGTTGCTGTCAACATGTCAATACAAAGGGACGCAGTGCTAACAGTGTGCGTGTCCGTCAGGCTGCGGTCCATCCAGAGCAAGCTGGAGATCCGCGTGCCCGCGTCGCTCCCGGCGGAGTGGGACGAGCTGCGCCGCCTGGAGCTGACGCAGCACGCGCTGCGCACCGAGGGTGAGCTCACGCTCCGGAACGACTCCACCAAGAGGATCAACGTGCTCGTCAGTACTACACATGCATTCTGTAACAACCGCCTTCAGAAACACAAACTCTAAAGTTTTTGGATTTGCTACCAACGTCAGCTTCGCTTATGTAAAGTGAAGTGAATAAAGTATTATTTTTCACTTTTATTATCTTATGAGTACGTGTTTTTGAAGACTGTTTTATAAAAAAAAACACCCTTTAAAGTGGTACCTTGGATTTACCCCCCCCCCCTCCACACATGTAAGGCTTATATTTGAAATCCTCATATAAACATAATAGTTAGTGAGTTAGTGCCGCCCGCGATTTCGTCGGCATGGCAAAATTATCCTGTCTTTTCCGAGATTAAAGTGGCTTATGTCTATTCTGATAGTCCATTCTTGTAATCTTGAAAATTGGATTGATAGTTTCGAAGATTGCCAAGATACACACTTTACTTCTTAATTAATTATATTACTGAAGGTAATGTTTGTTGGTCTGTCAGGCCCTGATGCTAGAAGACAGCCTAGTGCTCCTACAGCGGGAGAGCGACAAGTTCGTGTTGAAGCCGATCCCGCAGCCCAGCCAGCAGCAGCAGCAGATGCTGTCCCCGCTCATCAAGTGGTAAATATTCTTCACCATTCATTGTACAGAAAACCTTGTGTCATTTGGTCAAAAATGATAATATTGTAAGCAACAATCACCGCTACAAACGTATAGACTAATAAACACATTACCCTTCTTTAGTTTTAGTTAGGTAAAACTTGCTTCGTAAGTGTAGAATGTAGTTCGACATTACAGTATTGTGTGCCGACTCTGAACATTGAATGCTGCAAAGGTAACAAAAAACTACTTCTTTACTTAAAAAAAAATTATACACAGAAAAATGTCACGCTGTGTAGAGACGAGCCACTCATAAAATCGTGTCTTCAAAAGCACAAATTAGGTGCTTCATTCCGATACAGTCGATACAATAATGAACCTTATGTGTATAGGGATAAGGTGCTGTTCCGGCCGAACGCGGCGGTGCGCAACTCGTTCTTCTTGATGAACATCAACGGAGTTCAGATGCACGAGCTCTCTGCCAACACCGCCACGGAATACGCCTCGTGAGTATAAACATCAATGGTTTTATTTTGCAAATAGGTATCACAAATCACTTTTACGCCTCATTTTTTAAAACTAATGGGTGACGGTATTTACTTTTCGACCTCCTCCGAGAAGAAATTCAGAAATAAACTCTGGGCTCTAAGTTTACCTTAAGGTCCACACTGGTACAATAATATATATACGAGAGAAATGTGGGTCGTCTTAGATGGTCTATTGAAGAACCAAGTTTGAGTAGACCAGCCCCCTTGACAACTGGCAAAACGCTTGACGAATAAAAATGGAATAGAATGAAAAATGTATGGGGCTGACATTGACTATTCGTCAATTTTTTTGCCACTTGTCAAGAGGGGCTGGTCCGAAAGCCATGATATACCTATATCAAATAAAACTTTTTGCTTAAAGGAGTGAACCACGGCTTCGACTTGTGGCAAAAAACGAAGCAAGGTCGAAGGAAAAATATTGACCGTATTGTACAAGTCTTAAAAGTCATTTTAATATCTTGTTAAACAATATAATTTTCTGCCAGATGGGTGAAGCACATCCAGGAGGCGCCACTAGCCAAGCTGACGGAGTTGAAGTCCACCATCACGCCCTCACACTCACACAGCAGGTCCACCGACGACTCAGGTGTGTTCCCTTATATACTGTTGTTACACACTTTCTGAACTTAGTATTTAGGGTGAAAGGAGGAAATTTGCCTATAACTATAGTCAATAAAATATATTTTCTTTTGGTCATAAGCTTACTAAGATAAAACTATGTTTAAAACGTTACATTACTATTTGTTAATCACACTATTTACTGCGTGATTTTTCTGATTTTCGTGGTAGCCACGTAGCTACGAGCCCCTCATAATTGTGTACTGTTCGAAATAAAAAAATACAAAGTTAAAATACCATAAACATTTCTTCAACAGGCATTAACGTCTCCCGCAACCCATCGGACGCTTCAGAGAAGTCATCATCGACAGCCCCCGGGGACGAGCCCGTTGAGCCCGAGAAGGACCGGACCTCCGCCGAAAGGACCTCCGCAGAGCCCGAGGACGACAAGAGGAGGGGCGAGGAGGACAAGAGGAGCCTCGATAAGGAGGAGCGTAGCTCCGTCGATAAGGAGGCGGAGAGCACCGATAAGGAAGACAAGCACAAGTGAGTAGCGTTATTTATATTCTCAGCGGATAAAACATGTATGTTCCTGCCTTCCTGGTATATATGTAACATCATGATTTTCCTGCAAATAAAATTATTCCATTTTTCTACAAATAAAGTTATATTTTGTGTATCGATGATATATGATGACACGTGGAAACAGATTATGGCGTGGTGTAGAAATTGTCTAGTCAATGAGGATTGTTGCGAGGTGTACCGCCCAGGGTGCGCTTGACTTAAATGATTAAATTATTTATTTATATAATTAGGTTTAAAAAATACTTTTATACGTCGAAACATTTAATTAAACAAGAAACTAGATGGTGACGGCATTTCCTCACTAACTATCCCTGAGAATAAATGCCGAAACAAACTCAGGGGTATTGTCATAAACTTAGGTATTTTTATTAGAGAAGGTTCCCTACTTGCGCCCACTTAAATTCAAATGGCATGGCGGTATTCAAATAGATACATTTGTTAAGTATATAGGTACAGCTAATCCTAGCGCGTAATTATGATGTCATTTAGCAAGAATATCGTGGGGTACGGGTTGCGACTTAAGGTGCAACTTCAAGTAGATTAATCGGTCATGTTAAACATTGTCGTACACCACCCTGGAAGAGCATCATATAAGACAGTGTCAACCAAAGCAGAAGTGACCAACATCCCCCCCCCCCTCCCTCCACCGCAGGCCGCGCCGGCCGACAGTGGGCCGCATCAGCACGCACGGCGCGTCCCCGGGCGCGCTGGAGCAGCCGCACGCCGTGCGGGTGCTCGCGCCCGCCGCCGCCGCCGCGCGCACCGCGCTCACCGCCTACACGCACCAAGGTATGGCCCTGCTGTGTACACATACACCATACCATTATATTACAGCCCAGGTATGTCACACGATCACTATACATATAAAAATCATACTCACAACTTGTAAGTACTTACGAAAATATTCACATTTATAGCCTACACAAACTGAGATATGTAATAATCGCCGCTAACATACACTCACCCATTATAAATGTCACACTCATTGGTATGCGTATACTTACAGCCTATACTAACAAAAATCCGTCACACTAACATTTTACCCACACCAAGATACGTCACACTTACCCCTTACACCAATACACTTACTTCTTACACTCACGAAGACACGTCACTCTTCCCTCTTACACCAATCACATCACACTTACTTCTTACACTCACCAAGACACGTCACACTTCCCTCTTTCACCAATCACATCACACTTACTTCTTACACTCACCAAGACTCGTCACACTTCCCTCTTTCACCAATCACATCTCACTTACTTCTTACACTCACCAAGGCACGTCACACTTCCCTCTTTCACCAATCACATCACACTTACTTCTTACACTCATCAAGACTCGTCACTCTTCCCTCTTACACCAATCACATCACACTTACTTCTTACACTCATCAAGACTCGTCACACTCCCCTCTTACACTAATCACATCACACTTACTTCTTACACTCACCAAGACTCGTCACACTTACTTCTGACACTCACCAAGACTCGTCACACTTTCAATCTCACCTCAAGGTAATAATTAGAGAGACAAGATATTAACAACATGTTCTGTACCCAGAGCGGCTGCGGCGGCTGGACGACGTGATCTCGCGCGCCCTCCGCGCCAAGTCCAGCATCGTGGGCTGCGTGCTGGGCGTGCCGCCGCACTCCTACCACCACATGGCCGACCTGGCCGTGGCTGACGCGCTCGGGGACGTCGGTATGGAGGAACAACATGTCTTTTCTGAGTTTAAAGTATTTTGTATCGTGTATGCTATCGTATGCATTGAGTAAAAAACTGTTATTTTAAAGTTACAAACAGAAACTCCAATTTCATTTATATATTTAATGAAAGTGGGCCTTTACTCAGTAGTGCAACACAGATCAGGCTAATTGAAAAACGACTTTGTATTAGGGTCAGTCTGTGAGTGAGGTTTCCTAAGGAGCGGGGTGGTAACAGCAGGCATGTCCGCAGACGTGTGCGGCGAGCTGAGCCTGTCGGGCGCGGCCCCGCCGGGCGTGGACCTGCAGCAGCTGCTGCTGGCGGCGCACGCGCAGGCCGCGCAGCTCACGCGGGAGCTGGCGCGCGCGCTGCGCGTGTCCGAGGCCGCCGCCGTGGCCGCGCGCGCCGGACGCTGCGACGGGTGCGCCGCCCGGGCCGCGCATGCCGCGCCAGCCGGGGCAGGTGAGGACCTAACCTAGAAGCTACGCCTTATTTTAGAAACTGTTTAAAATAATTTATGTTTTCACTTTACATACATTTTATCATTCTTACTTCTACTACATTGTGCATTAAGATACACTAGAATTTCTCTCATACATACTTAAAATCACGACTATTTCCCAAAGAAATTGACAAGGATCACAGATTCCCATTTATCACGATCCTGGCATACTCCTCATTCCCTCTCATCATATTAAATCTTGTCCCAAAGCTTCCCAACTCAAATCATTGTAACTAACAGCTACATGGACCGCATTGTCCTCACAGAGTCGTTTGTGATGCTAGAGCACCCGGAGCCGGCCGCGCATGCGCCGGACGACGCCATGTCCGCCGAGCTAGAGCGGGACGTGGCGGACGCGCTGGCCGAGCTAGAGCTGCCGCAAGACGAAGCGCTCGGCTGCGAAGACGTGGCCGATGATTCACTCGGTAAGTTGGATAGTATACAAGATGTCCCAGATTTAACACAAGACCTCAAACACTCCTATTTGTTTATTGTTAATTTATAAGATGAAAATAACAACTAACAAAGTAACGCTAGAATTGAACCCCGGGGTAATCCCACTTTTTAATACAGCCTCGGCATACGTCATTCTAGAATAAACCTTGATGTATACCCAATTTTAACCTAGACTCGTCATATGTCACTCCAGAATTGAACCCCGGGGTATTCTTACTTTTTAAACAGGCTCGGCATATGTAACTCTAGAATTGAAACCCGCGGTGTTCCCATTTTTAACGACAGCCTTGGCGCATGAAACTCTAGAATTGAACTTCGGGGTATTCTTACTTTTAACACCGGCTCGCCACATATAACTCTAAAATTGATCCTCGGGGTAATCCTAATTTTTAAGCCAGTCCCGGTATATTTACTCTAGAATTAAACTTCGGAGTATTCCATTTTTAACACAGGCTAGCTATATATGTAACTCTAGAATTTAACTCCGAGGTAGTCTTACTTTTAACACCGGCTCGCCATATGTAACTCTACAATTGAACCACGGGGTAATCCTACTTTTTAAGCCAGTCCCGGTATATTTTCTCTAGAATTAAACTCCGGAGTATTCCACTTTTAACACAGGCTCGCTATATATGTAACTCCAGAATTAAACTCCGAGGTGTTCTTACTTTTAACACCGGCTCGCCATATGTAACTCTAGAATTGAACCACGGGGTAATCCCACATTTTAAGCCAGTCCTGTATATTTTCTCTAGAATTGAACTCCGGAGTATTCCATTTTTAACACAGGCTCGCTATGTATGTAACTCTAGAATTTAACTCCGAGGTATTCTTACTTTTAACATCGGCTCGCCATATGCAACTCTAGAATTGAACCTCGGGATAATCCTACTTTTTAACGACAGCCTTGGCGTATGTAACTCTAGAATTGAAGCCCGGGGTATACCCACTTTAGGCTTAGCATATATGTTACTGTACAATTGGTGTAGGGTAATGGTAGAATAACTTAAATAAGTGCATAACGATACCCTGTTACTCGTAGAATGCACGAGTAGTGGAGCGGCGCTGGCGACTCGCCTGCTGCGCGTGTCGCACGGGCTGCAGACGACGCTCGCGCGCGCGCTGTCCGCACCGCCCGCGCCCGCCGCCGTGCGCGAGCTGCGCGAGCAGCTGGCCGCGCTCACCGAGCGGAACCACGCGCTGCGGGCGCGCCGGCCTGGTCAGTACATAGGTACTCCCTTAGGGGACGCGCCCAGTGTGTCGCACGGAATACACGGTCACACACACACCGCACACACGCACACACACACACGCACACACGCACACACACACACACACCGCACACACACACACCGCACACACACACACCGCACACACAAACACACACACACACACACACACACACACACACTCACACAACTGCAAGTTTCCTTGTAGGCAGACATCAGGCACAGTTTATCGTGCTTTCCGAGCTCCCAAACATGACTAAATATGTCCAACCATCACATTTATTCGTGTAGATTAGATAGTATTCCGTTGTTATAATTAGGTAGTTGACACCATAATTTCAAGACACTATTTCCCTAAAATAATGCTTGATTTTTAGCCCTCAAAACCCAAACTTTCAATTGGCTGTAAAATCAATAAATGAGAGGGCAAAATAGTGACGTGAGTGATAATTTGCCATTACCATACAAAATCTATGGAGGAATAGCATTTTGACGGCTCATAAAAAGTATAAATTTAGTCATCCAAGTTAACAGATCGGATCCCGAACAAAAAAAAATGAATGAATAAACTGAAGTAGAATGTTTGACTTACAGATCACCAGACGACGGAGGAGATCGCTTTCCCGAAAGCAGGACTGGACCCGTCTATACAGGTGAGAACTTGTCTTACAATCATGTTTTGATCAATCTCAAGATGTTACAGCCAGCAACGTAAGAAGCTGATTATTTAAATTTTTAAACATACCATTTATTGACGAAATAAATGTAAATATAAAAAGTAAATATTCTCACATCATCATTTGACACTCCTATAATTTGAATTGATTTTTATTTCTTGCAATTATTTGACAAAAGGCTTTTTAACATGTTAAGCTACTTAGACTGCTGACTGTACTTTTATATTCATATTGTACCAAAATGTTAAAGATTTTTCTAAAAAATTTACCAGAATGATCAGTAATTTTACAGAGAACTGTACCATTTCTAATAACAATACTAGATATATTAATTAAACTTTTTTATCAGGATCAACCGAGCAATGGCGGGTGATCACCCAGAGACGCGTAAAGAAAATTAAAAATTACCGGCGTTTTGCAAAGTGATATTATTCACACTAACTCTATGTATGGCTGGCCCACGAGCATGGACTGGGGACGTAGTCACCACTAACCATCGTAACACAACGGCGACACTCGAATATTATAACTATACGTGTACGAAAGTTTCACCAGAAACGGACAAGCAGTTTCGGATGTCGCAAATATTTTAACAACCAATATTTTTGTAATTTTCTCCGTTTGTTATACCAGCACGGCAAACATTGTATATTTTGTAATAATAATAATTATTATATATTGTTTTTTCGTTACAACTGTAAGTACTGCATTAAATTAGTATTATGAAGATGATTATTCCATACGTAAGAAATATTGTGATTGACTAGGTAATGTTAAATATGATGTCCTGTCTGTCACGTCGATGTTCTCCGCAAAGATTAAGTTATATGTTAAATGTTGATGTAAATAATCTTAGTGGTCCTAGTACATAAGTGACAACAATAATGTATGAATTATTATTATATATGATTTTGTGTATAAATGTTATGTTTTATTTTTGGTTTTCACGATCTCCTATTTTTTTTTTATATGTATTATATATATTTTACCTCTTGATTGCCCTCATATTTTTATTACTTAAAAATAAGTCGCTTTGTAAGAATTTGAAACTATATTTTTTTATTGATACATGTTAAGCAAGAAGTATTTATTTATAATTTTTGTAGCCATTTAATTACATTATAATTTTTCAGTCAGTGTCTCTGGATTTATTTGAGCATTTTTCAGTATTTATATTTTTTATAATGGTTAGCACAAATTATATTTTATTCAATATAAATAAGTTAAATACATTTCTAACGTTTCTATATTCTTAATTACATTTATAATATAGCTTGCTTCAACAATACAAAAGGTATAGGTATAATATAACATTATTTATATTTATTTTTCTTAGATTCAAATTTATAATTATATTGGACATACATTATCAAAATTTTAATAAGTATTATATTGACAATATTATTAAACGTATATAAATAACAAAGTTTATAAATATAATACTGTTTTCTAGCGTTGCCATAATATTTAATCTTTTTCATTAAAACTTACCTATATAATCTGCTATGAATGTTCTCTGCGCATGCGTGGTCTATAGTTGATTAGTTATCAATGTCGCAAATACATGTTACCAAAGTAAAAATATTATAGCCATGTTGTTTTTTTTTATAATATAACATCAATGATATTATATATTATTATATTTATCCTCGAGATACATGTTCCGTGCCAAATAAATAATGTATATTATTTGTATACGGAATCCAAGTGCACTAAGTATACAACTACTTTGTATATTACTGTATTTAACACGATATTATGCTAGTAGTCTTCCCAGTTATCTGAAAAGACAACCATACCTCTACATGTAGACTGCCCTTTATAAAAAATAAACGATCTACAAGTATTATACTCACAATAACTATGAAATATCCGCATTTTTCATGTTCAGGACAATATTTTACCTGGCAACATTATGGGAAAATATTTTAAGGATATGTAAAACGATTTGCCTTATAAAAGTGAATTGATTAATTGTAAAAGTATTACATTTTTGTCCAGCAGTATTCGAAATAGGTACCTACTAAAGTATATTTGAAATAATTAAATTAAATTGTTGTTTATGATACATTGATATATCAAAAAGTATAGTTATGCCATATGCTAACAAAAACAACTAGGAAAGTGTTCCGAATACACACATACTTATTTATACAACTTAACAAAGTCGTGTAAGAGATAGCGGAATTATAATAATAAGAGTAAAAGAATATACATGTGTTTATTCGCGCATGTCTAACCTCCCTCAGGCAAGCCGGTCACTGCTAGACAAAATGACCCCATTGGGACATTTTCGAGTCTTCAAAATAAGCGCGCTAGTAACATATCTGTACTTTTTTGAAATATAATTATCACATGACAAGAATAATCAACATGGATTGTCAATATTTTAGACACTTTACGACGCCCTCTGTGGACCAACGATAAAACTATTTTTTAAAGCACTAACAGTTATGTTGTAAGTCCCAATGTAATAGGGGGCGACCCTATTGCCATCAACCGGGCACAAATCCAGACTCCGTGCTGCTACTGAAAATTACCTAATGGAAAACTCAGTAACACTTTGCCCGACCCGGGATTTGAACCCAGGACCCCTTGCTCAGCAGTCGCGCTTAGCGACCACTAGACCAACGAGGCAGTCTTGCTTGCGCTTGCGCAAATATTGATAAATTATATTTATTATCTTCTGTTGCAGTAGCTATTTACGGAAGTTAACTATATTCTTATCGTTTTTAAAATTTCTCAAATATTCATTTATATTGGTTAAATAAACTATCGTGTTAATAAAGAAGCAGTTAGTATATCGGGAACATTATATCTAGCGGCTTATATATTAACGCTTCCGTATATTTCAATAACGTATATATGCAAGTAAGGATGAGAAAACGTAGATAATATATATAAATATTATTATTACATAGTCCAGTGTGTTGGGAAAATGTTTTTACAGTTACCCCTCTCAAGGAATTTTTCCTTTACCGTGGGTGCGTTTCACAAAAATGAAACATCACATACACAAACACCCAGACTCAGGACAAACATCTGCGGATAACACAATTTTTTGTCCCTTGCGGGAATCGAACCGCAGCCCTTAGCGCAGCTGTCTAATCACTTAGCCACTGCGCCATTCAGTTCGTCTTCGTTGTATTAGCTGCCCAACTTTGCCTGGCCTCCAAACGATGACAGTTGAATTCATTTTTATTATATTAATGAGTACCTACGCATGACGCAGTTACATCACGTATCGTATTAACCAGTAACTGGGTGGTTGAGGTCAGATAGATAGATAGATAGGCAGTCGCTCCATGTTCAATACTGGTGTCCAGCTGCAAGATGAGACACTGAAATACAACGTGTAGGCAGATATCTACTGATTCACAGATTGTTTCTACAGCCCCCATACCATGAACTCTTAAAGCAGGACAGTTTACGATGTGGAAGCGAGACGCCGTTACATGCAGTGTAATGCGGCGTCTCGCTTTCATAACATAAAGTGTCCTGCTTTAAGAGTACACGGTATGGGGGCAGAAGGTTTAACTTACATACATTCTTCCAGTTGTGTGCTCATTAACAATTTATTAAAAATTCTAAACAGACACTCCATATACTTATATTATATTTGTATTAAATAATATTTTGATCTAACACACTAGATTATATTTAAAAGATGCATCAGATTGGTTGCGGATATTTTATGGATTGTATATTTACAACAAAATGATGGAGTAAGATGCAACTAAGTACATACATGTTACAGAAGATTATATATACGCACCAATGTGCTGTAATCACCGAAGGGGTAGGCCTGGTGTTCTTAGAATAATAGATTCAATATTTATCAGACATAGAACATTAGTCTCCCTACTAGGTTTCACTGTATCATGGTCTTTTGACACCATTGCGCAGTTCAATAGTCCCTGATAGGTGGCGAGTCGATATCCGTTAAACTGACCCGCATTTTAAAGAAAAGATTTAAAATAATAAATATAAAAAAATATGAGAATGATTTATTTGCAAAACTAGCTGCGCCCCGCGTACTTATCCGCTAATTTTTTTCGGAATAAAAGCTCATGTGTGATAACCCAGGCTGTCAGCTACCGCCATACCCATTTGATATGCCATTTTATCAAAATTAGCCCAGCCGTTTGAGCGTGAAAAAGTAACAAACACACAAAATTACTCCTTTTTATTATTATTAATATATTGTGATAATTCCCTTCACAGCTTGCTACGCTATACATTATTTATTTATTAAATTATGATCTAATTGACTGTACATAATCAAATTCTGTTCAATGCCTTTATTAGGTCGCCAATCGACAACCACGTGACCTCTGCGTGTTTTTATCGCCATATTTCCTCTTAATGTTTTCCTATAACGTTATTGTTAAGTCTTCTAAACCTACAGTTATTTTGTTGTTATTATACGATTCTGGACGTGCCTCCGCTTCTATTAGCATCAAACGTAGACAAATTATACCTTTATGTATATAATTATATGTATTTGATACCATAGACTAGGCTTAGACCAAATGAATCCCATCCATTTACTGTATTTGTATGTTTATATAAAAATTATGTATGAAATTGCTTATAGGACAAATGTATAGTATGCTGTATTACCTGTATCTGTGTTTCATTGCAATAAACAATGTAAATTAAGATGTTGAGTATTTCTTTGATTTCTTATAAATCATTTACAAGTTTTGAATAAGATGTTTACATAATATTCAACAATTAACCAAGATGACGTCTGACGTCACCCATAAGTCGTAAATACTCAAAGGGAACTTAAAATTCGATGGATGCAAGCAGTGACACGATGGCTCAGTTGGTTATAGCAGCGTGGCCACGGTACGGCGAAGGTCGCAGGTTCAAGTCCTGCTCGTCTAATCTCCTTTATCAATGTAGAATTAACCAAGATTTTTATAGACTCACTTCCATAAAAATTTGGACTCAAATGAGAGCATCCTAAATGAAATAGGCGGGATACTTATCTAAGTCCAGTGTGTTTGTTTGTGAACTTAAATGCGGCGTTTGCATTTTTCTATTGTTAATGACAGACGAAAAATGATATCTAACGCGGTGGTCAAGTACCGTATCCTGAAAACTTACACTGACTGGTCTCAAGACTCGTGAAGTAAACATACTGTAGGTCTTAAACATGTTTAATAAATACAAAACTATCGAAGATATATCTTAAACTATATTAAATCGAGAGCACTTATAATTATGCGATCCTTGTATGTAGGAGGAATAACGTTTAGATTCTGGAGCAAGTAGTAGTCGCTTGTCAAGTCGTTTTAGTGTGTTTGACATTTCAATAACGCCCACAATCCTTGCAGGTCACAATCAAACGTTTCTGGTTGGAAGCCTCGTCTCCCGTTTATTAATAGTAATCGTACACATAGTCCACTGGTCTGAAAAAGGAATAATTAAAGATAATTAAGGATTGGAATATAACAAGGTAAGGAGAAAAAGAGACATGGGGAAAATGTTTTGCGCTTTTTACATCTATAGGATGGCCCTCCAAGACCCTCCTAATTTAACTAGACTTTGTTCATGTAATTTGGTACATCGTAGTCATGAACGTACACTTCTGCCAAGTTCTCCCAAGACCACAACAGTTGTAGCGAGGCTCTATACTACACCGCTAGCCGAGTGGTATGAACCTTGGACTGTCAAGTCAAAGGTCACAACTTCAAACCCCGGCACGCACCTACATAATTATGACTATGGCATTAAGTTTAAGTCTGCCTCTGTACACATTTTTAAAGTGCGTAAATAAATGTCTTTTTGAATTTATGTACGTACTAAATTAGTTATCAGTGGCTAAAATTGGTGAAGTAAATCATCGGAATCCGCAATGTTTTAACGGTGTGTAAAGCCATGTCAGCGGCCTACAGGCGGTTTAAACTCTGACACCACGGTATTCATCAACCATACGATAAGAAGAAGAAGACTGCACGTAGCTTTCACAATGAAAATGAAAATGGCTCTGAGTAAGAGCCCAGATAGTATAGGTACGTACCTTGGGGTTGTATATCTCACGCACACGTGTGCCCCGAAGTAGTAAATGCGCTTTCCAGGGCAGACTTCCTGACCAAAATAAAAGGCTGAAGCGTGCTGCGATACCAGCGACAATACGACGCACAACAATATTAGTCTCCACAACATTTTCACCAATCCGTTACTGCGCACAACCAAATACTGATCGGCCAATATTATTGACGCACACTTATGTATCGCAGTTCCAGTTGCTTTATCCTTATATATTACCGAGTCATATACAATATGTACATGTCAAGTACTATATATAGGTAATGCTTCGGAAGGCACGTTAAGCCGTTGGTCCTGCGCCTGATCTCTCTCCGGTCGTGTCGGTCTACCGTCCCATCGGATTATGAGAGTGAGGGAATAGGGAGTGCACCTGTGTCTGCGCGCATACTTATGCACTATAATATTTCCTGCGCAGATGGCTAGTCTCAGCTGAGACAGGCCGCCGTGACCGAAATTCGGTCAGGAGGACATTATAGGTAATTAAATACCTACGTATATTGACGTTGGATGCCAGTGACCTCACTAATGGTATTAGCAGTATCTTTCCCAGTGTCATCAAACGCACAGTCTTATATTTTTATTAATGAATGTGTGACCTATTTATAGATGAAAATCATTTCCTTGAATTATAGTTTATACGGTGCCATAACAATAATATTTCCTATGAGTTAGCGAGTTGATTTGTCTTTCCTTGATCCAACGATCCCAGAAAGATGTATTTATTTGGCGTTGAGATATATGGCCAGATATTGGGTACTGGTTAGTATTAACAAATAAAAAATGCTTCATTATAGCCCTGAAAACCTGACAGATTTTTCAATTAACTGTATTTGTTTTGTTTGTCAGCCAATTTGTGACGCCACAGATTACGATTGCCACACAATCTATGGAGGAATGGCGCTTAGACAGTTGATAAGAAGTACGTCAATTTATTCGTGGTGTCATATACCATATTACGCTCGCCAAGGATAAACACTGCATCACTCTTCATTATATTTTCGACCATAACTTTCCTCACATCACACCACCGCGAATAGGGTACCTACATTTAAAAGTATATAATTTCACCAAACTAATATGTATATCATAAATGAATTGCGTGATAGGAACGTACACTGGTCATAATATTATTTGTGACCTCTTAATAAAGGTAATTATTATGATTTATAATTATTTTTCTTCTTCTTATCGAGTCGTTGGCAATTACCACAATTTTGTCGGTCCAGAAATTTGCTGCGAGAATTGCATTGTCAATAGCGTTCATGAGGTCTTCCACTGTACAGGTGTAACGACATAAATGGGACATGACAGTAAGTGTGACATCGTCTGTGGGGTGATGCCACACTCACACCTCAGGTCAGGATCATATATGGAGCCCCAACTGGACAAGTCTTCCTGACGGCGACCTACCTGGGTCCGAGGTCGGTTGAGCGACTTCCCGGTTGACCAAGGCAGACTTTGCCCGGGAGGGAGATTTCCGGATGGTGGGACCGATTTTCAATTCAATTTTCACTACCATATAAAAGAGTTGGCACGATCACTTTCTGTAGGTACCTACTAATTAGAAGCATAACATAACATCACGCCTGTATTGTAGGCAGAGGTGAACATATAGTACACCCACATTTCGCCAGTTATGTTGTAAGTCCCAATGTAATAGGGGGCGAGCCTATTGCCATCAACCGGGCACAAATCCAGACTCCGTGCTGCTAGCCTGCTACTGAGAATGACCTAATGGAAAACTCAGTAACACTTTACCCGACCCGAGATTTGAACCCAGGACCTCTTGCTCGGCAGTCGCGCTTAGCGACCACTAGACCAACGAGGCAGTCTAATTAGAAGCTCCGAAATAAATAAAAGTAATATAAACAAATTAGACTTAATTTATTGATCCACCTTAAAACATAGCAACAAGGGCTAGAAGAAGCAGGATGGAAGGGGCCCCCAAGTGAGCCGCGGCGGAGACCGCGCGGGGTCCCACAATGAACTCATACATATGGTCTAGGACCGCATTCTTCGTGGCCTCCAACTCGGGAGTCTCACTGCTGCCGGTCGGTCTGTAAGAGACATTAAACTTGTATTAACAGCCATACTAAGAAAATAAGCGACACTAGGGTTATTACCTTTTTCTTCTTTACTTGGTCTTTTAAAAGTCTAAAGTGGGGACACAGGTCCTACACGCAGAGTCCCGTTGAGAACTTTAATCTTAAAGGGATACTAGCTAGGGACAACACACAACTGCTTTATAAAAGAACTGCCATGAAAAGTCCCAAGAAGGTGCAGGACTGTTTTGGAATATGGATACTAAATTATTAATTTGTTCTATTATGTTGGTATGTTTCGTGGATTCGATTAGTTTTTTACTGGATAGAAACAGCGTCTGCCTTTAAAATGAAACTTTTTATTAGCACACGGTGATTCGCCACTCACTAAATGGATCCCCTGAACGGTTATCACAAGGCTATAAGGATAGGCTACAAGGAGCAATAATAGGTTACCTTTTTAGTATTATAACATTATAATTATTTCTCTAGACTAGTCTTTCTTTCGTTCAAAATATCTTTTATAAATCAACAGAATATTTTGTATGGCCTTGTAGTTCAGGGTCAACACTCCACATTATTAAACAAAAGAACACTTGCCTGATAGCCCTGCAATGAGACACTCCAGGTACCACGTAGACGGGTGAGTTGTGGTGCGCATGCGTGGTGTTGGGCCCCATTGGGGACCAGGGGTCGTGGCCGCCGGCTACGGACACCACGCGGTCAGGCATGTGGGCCCAGCCACCGAAAAAGACGTTGGTCCTCTCGATGCCGGAGCGGAGTCTCTGCTCATCAAAACTAGGAAAGCATACAATAAAAAGATAAAAAAAAAAAAATATTCAAAATAGACTGAATAACGCCCGCCCGTCACCGCTTCCTAGTGCTATAGCTGGGTTGAAGAAACGGCGCAACAAACTACCCAGCAGCACAACTGTCAGTCAAAATTAGGATTAGATTAGGTTTAGGTTACTGACTATTTGTCAGTCGTCATCATCATCATCAGCCTATCTCAGTCCACTGCTGGACATCGGCATCTCCTATGGGACGCCACTGAGCTCGATCTTCAGCAGTTCGCTTCCAACCGCTGCCAGCCGTAATAGTCAGTAAATGAACTGTTTCTCTTAAGATGAATGAATGGTCCCGAATTGTTAGCAGTTCCTCTTATTTTGTTTAGGTATAAAATGGTTAAATAATGAAGTTAAGTATGGTGCTAAACATTTTCAATTAATTACTTTAAATAATCATTTTGTGTATTACTATGGTACACTATGAGTTATGACCAATTTGCAAAATTGCAGCAGATTCATAGATATTATCAGCCTAATATAAATAAGACCCAGAAATTGAAAGCTTTTTTTTACTTCCTCTTTAATTTTAGTGTTCTGTCAAGAATTTCTGCCTATTGAATAAGTTTTCCGTGTGCCGTGTGGTATCCGGCCTAGAATTGACCACCCCCTTTCCTCCCGTGGGTGTCGTAAGAGGCGACTAAGGGAAAATCCAGAAGATGGGCAGCAGCGTCTTCTGTAACTCCACCACCAATACTGCGATCCCCAAGCCGCTTGCCAAGCGTGGGGATTATGGCAAACCCCCCCGCTTAAACGGGGAGACCTATGTTCAACAGTGGACGTCTTTGGCTGATGATGATGATGATGATGAATAAGTTTTCATCAGTGTATAATTTTCGAGAACATCTTAAAGTCCTTCTTGCATTTATTAATTTTCCTGTTGCTATTCATCTTGTGGGCTGCGGTGAATCACCGTCATCTGGCGGTTCCTAGTTCGTTGTGCAATATAATATTAATATCTATGTATTCATAACGGTTTTCCTTGAAAATAGCCGTCATTACGTGTAACGCTTGTGCGTTGATGTGGTTAGCACATTA
This sequence comes from Abrostola tripartita, assembly GCA_905340225.1. Classification (NCBI taxonomy): domain Eukaryota; kingdom Metazoa; phylum Arthropoda; class Insecta; order Lepidoptera; family Noctuidae; genus Abrostola; species Abrostola tripartita. The sequence continues at coordinate 8,165,400 of HG996512.1, forward strand.
CGTATCAAAATTAACACAATTATTAATATAATATACTTCGGAACTCGATTCAATGCACGTGTCATCAGATGTCGGGCTTTATTTCGGTGGTGAGTGGCTTGCTTCTAGTCTAGAATTCCGGTTACGGCAGCCTATCACTTCTAAGACTAGCCAACTACCCAGGAGATATTATAGTGCACAAGTATGCGCGCAAACACGGGTCACACACTCCCTATTCCCTCTATCTTATAGTCCGATGGGACGGTAGACCGACACGACCGGAGAGAGATCAGGCGCAGGACCAACGGCTTAACGTGCCTTCCGCACAGAGAGGATGGGTTCATAGCTACATAGCTGCCTCGCAGATCTGTCAATCTGCAAGGTTAAGCGGTGCTCGCCGCGGACAGTTTTGTGATGGGTGACCGTTTTCAAATATCAGGAACAATGATAGTGTTACTTACTCTATGGAGAAGAAGTCTTTGCACATCTGGTGGAAGTACTCTAGAGGTACAGCGTTGAGGAATGGTTGGCGCGCGCCGGATGTGGTCTGGTACCATCCGAACTCCACGCATGTCTGGTACGTCCACAGGCGCACTGCAACACAACGTCAGTCACTGATCAGGCTGATAGCCGAGTGGTATGACCCTTGGACTGCCAATTCAAGGGTCGCAATTTAAAACATGCGTTCCGGGGCACCAATGTCTTTTCGAATTCAGGTGCGTAATATAAATAGTCAGTGGCTTAAACTCTGACACTAGGTTGTTCATCAACCATACGATAAGAAGACTGATTGGGCTACTGATAACATAACTTAACTATTTGGTATCTATTTTTATCGGGACATACCCACCACTCGTGCCCATCACTGCACCTCCTGTAAGCCAAGATCTACAATGAAAACGATTAAGAACCATCGTGGCAATGAAGCTCGAGGCGCCCCAAAGAAATGACTCAACTGTCTTGGAACCCGCAACGAAATTAATCATAAAAATAGGATATGTAGGAGGAGTAGGAATATAAATATAGTTCCCACTTGCCTCTATAGCAAGCGGGAGACACTACTACAAACAAAGATAGGCTGAGGTGAGTAGTACACCCACATTTCGCCAGTTATGTTATAGGTCCCAATGTTATTGCCAACACATATCCAGACTCCGTGCTGCTACTGAGAATTACCTGGATAAACCCAATAAGACTGCTTGACCCGGGATTCGAACTTAGGAAGCCAGAACCTCATGCTCAGCGACCACTAGACCAACAAGGCAGACTGACGCTGCTCTAATATTAGTATGGCTATAATTAAGATTGTAGGCATTTAGAATAATTTATAATTTAGATGACCTAATTTGACTAAGGGTTGATGGCGAGATCCGCAGTAGGACTGTTGCTGTCCGCAGCATGATTGTACCGAAGTAACTAAGTTAAAAATTGACATAGAGTTAAAGATTCGCTATTGAATTCTTCCTAATAAATAAGATGCAGCTGTATGGGAATGGACTTCGTAAATAATGCTAGCGGCGGCGACAAGGCTGGCGACATCTGCAAATCAAACGGGACGAGGGCCAGACGACACGCCGCCGACTACGATACGTCACACGGACGGCAAGGACGGGAAGCTTCTGAGCTCTAAAAGTGTGAGCAATGAATGAGTAAAGATTGATGTAATATTTACTTAAGGTAACTCAAGAATGGGGTTGGTGAGAGAAAGAAAAAGTAGATCTTGGTGATCGAGTTGTTGAAGAAGAAAATTGGTAAAAAACATGTTGAAGCTCAGCAGCCAGGTGTTGCTCATCACAAATCCCTCGTGCTCGCGTGCGTGATGAGCAACACCTGGCTGCTGAGCTTCAACATGTCAAGCAAGTTCTGCACGACAAAAAGCTCCGAATACCGCGCCTCCGTCACAAACCCCGAGTGAAACCGGCCACAGTTAAGCGACAACCTGCAGTACTACCATATGTCAAGGGAGTCACAGACAAGATTGGCTAAATCTTGAAGCGTGCTTCAATCAAAACTTACTTCAAGCCGCCGAAGAAGATTAGCCGGTTTCTACCACCTGTCAAGTGCCACATACCCTTACAAGATGCAGGCGTATACAAGCTCGATTGTGATTGTGGTCTCTCTTGCATAGGCCAAACAAAAAGAAACATAGGGACCCGCGTAAAAGAACATATCGCCGATATTAAACACCGCCGTGCCAGGAAGTCTGCAATTTGTGACCATACGCTTGACCAAGCCAACCATTACATCAGATTTGACAAACCACAGATCCTTGCCAAAGAAAATCGATTCCTTCCTAGGATGATACGCGAGGCTATTGAAATTAAGAAAAACCCCAATTTCAATAGAGAAGATGGCTGGGACATACCACCTGCTTGGAATCCCATCATAGATTCTATTAAAGTTAATTCCAAGCGTAAAACTGCAAGACCGAATGACACAGTGAGCTCATTTTGCGTGAATCGGATTGTAAATAATAACTAAAAATGTAAGGTAGTTGATAGTAATTGTTCAAATTAGACGTTTAATACCTCAGTCTGCCCGTGACCATGAATGCTGTAAAGGATTCAAAACGTCGGGACCAAAAAACAAAATTAAAACCGCGATAAAATCCGTAAAAATAGTTTTATTTCAATGACTAATATTCGCGTAAGTGATAGAAATCATTAAACTATTGGGTGAATAAAACTAACAAGTGATCGTCAGATTGCACGAAAAAATAAAAACTTTCCTGTCTTTCTTTCTATACCTTTAGACACAAACTGGCCAACAAGTACGGCATCCGATCCTATCTCCAACAGTCGCTGCATAATCGTCGCTCCACAATTAGCATCGCATCTACATTGCTAATACTACGCCTTACAACAATAACCTATTCATAGAGCGATGTGGCCACGAAACCAGCGGACACTTCATTGCAATAAAAGTGAGTAGAAACCACATTTCACCAGTTACAGGTCCCTATTGTCAGTAACCGGGCACTAATCCAGACTCCGTACTGCCACTGAGAATTACCTAATGGAAAACCCAATAACACTTCTCCTATCCTGGGAATCGAACCCAGGACCTCAGGGTTACCAGGGTAAGAATTGGAATTCCTGTGGTAACTTAGTCTTATTTTTTTTGTAGAATTTAAATGCTTAACCCAAATAAATTAAACGATTCATATAGTGAGCCTATGAAGATATTATCATTATTATAATATTAATTTTATTCTATTTTGTTGAGGAAAACAAACAAACGTTAAATGATATTTAAAATAAATTTTAATGGTTTTGAAATAAGTTTTGATTTAGTGAAAAATGAAAAAATGAAAATGAAAATTGTTTATTAGTCATACAAGTTGGCTTAACTGCTAGTGTATGGCGTCTCCTTTTAAGCTAATAAAGCCTGTGTTAGGAGACTCCGCTCTTTCAAGATAAATTACAATTAACTTGTGTCTAATGTTTATTTAAATAAGTTACTTTAAAGTTTAATATAAAAAATAAAATAAAAAGTGTTAATGCATGCGTGTATATGAGTGTGCGTGTGTGTGTGTGTGAGAGTGTATATAAATTCGTGTTTATGTGCGCGCGCGCGAGTGTTTGTGTACGTGTGTGTGTTAGTGTGAATGTAAGTGCTGCGTATACATATTCATGGGATTGTGCATGGGTGTCAGGTTTTGTTTTATTGTAGTAGTGCTTCTGTGTCTTCATAGGAAAGGGGTTTTATCCAATTTGTTATAGATCTTAAACATTCATATTTACTCTTATTATATATGTAGATAACTTTGTTCAATTTATTATACAGTTTCGCTGAGCGTTTATTATATTGTGTGCTGGCGAATTTGGTTTTAGTTTGGGGAACTTCGGCTATTATATCTTTTCTTCTTTTTAACGTAAGGCTGGCATCATAAGGTTGTGTCTTGTGCTTCTTTAAGATAGTTTTTATTATGTATAATTTTCTCACCGAAAGTAAGTTGCTAATTTGGTAAAGATTTTGTGTGGGATACCTTATATTTTTAAAATACATTAATTTTATCAGCGCTCGTTGTCCCCGTTCAAGGTCAATGAATTTAGACTTAGCCGCACCCCCCCAGATGGGGATGCAGTATACCAATATTGACTGCGCTAGTGCTATGTATATTTCATTAAGGAGGTGTTTAGGTGTTTTTGTATTAGAGGGAAAAACATTTCTTGGTACTATGTGCCTTAGTGTTCTGAAGATCCAGCTCAATTTTCTGATTCTCTTGGAAACTTGTTCGAGATGGGGAAACCATGATAGTCTTTGGTCAACAACAACTCCCAAATATTTGGTTTGTGACACTTTGTCTAGAGTTGGACATAAGCAATTTTTTACATCATGACATGTATGTACTTTTATGTTAAGGTTTGTGTTTGGTTGTGTACGACTTGAGATACTGAAGCAAATATAGCTTGTTTTAGCTGTGTTAAGTGTTAATAGGTTTACTTGGAGCCACCTGGCCACTACGGTCATACCAGCTTCCGCTTTAAGCGCAACATCGTGCCAGGAATTCCCAGTAAAGACAACAGCAGTATCATCTGCATATGAAAATACATTTGCGTTATTAATTTTGATGTTGCAGAGATCATTGATATAGAGCAGGAACAACGTGGGGCCAAGCACGCTTCCTTGCGGGACTCCAAATGTGACATTTGCGTCACAACTACTGAATTCTCCAACTTTTACCCTTTGTTTCCTATTTGAGAGGTAGTCTCTGAACAAATCAAGCGGGATTCCTCTTACTCCAGCACTTTCTAATTTATTTATTAGGATGGGAACAGAGACGGTATCAAACGCTTTTTTCAAGTCTAGGAACACAGTTAAGCACTTATATCCCATATCCAAATTATCAGCTACTAGTGAAGTAAGGGCAGTAACTGCGTCCTCACATGATAATCCTCGTCTGAATCCAAATTGTGAGTTACTTAGAGTATTAAATTTGTCAAAGTAATCTAAGAGTCTCTTATTTAGTATTTTTTCTATTATTTTAGATATAGCTGGTAAGATAGAGATTGGCCTGAAATTGTTGATATCATCTCTGTCCCCCCCCTTATGAACCGGAATAATTACTGATTGCTTAAGAGCTGTAGGAAAAATACCCTTTGCAAAGCAAAGATTTGTCAAGTGGGCGATAATTGGGGCGATTTCCTGTCCTACGTGTTTTAAGAACTTTGTAGATACGTTATCCCACCCTGGTGCGCTATCAGATTTTAGGCTCATCAGGGTTCTGAGCACTTCGTGGGAGTCCGTATCTACAAGAACAAAAGAGTGTAATTGTGTCGGTAATATACTAGGTAGACAAGTGTTAGAAGTATGTGCTGATGATTGAATGTGAAGGGCCAACTCTTTGCCAATATTTGCAAAATAATTATTGATATACTTTACCGATTCAGATGGATTTGACCTAATGTTAAGTAATTCTGTACTTTGGCTTATTGTGTTATTTGTGTAAGTTACAGTTTTAATATTTTTCCATAATTGTTTATTGTTTTTGACTGATTTTGACAGTAGTTCCCGTTCAAATTTTCTTTTTAGTTTTTTAATTAGGTAATTGCAATAGTTGCGGTAACGTCTATAAGTTATTTTTAGGACCCCGTTAAATGGATCATTACGAGTTTGTTTTTGTAATTTATTGCGATTTTTAATGCATCTTAATAAACCGGGAGTAATCCACGGTTTAATAATACGCTTACTATTGGGTATTATTTTGAAAACAGTGTTGCTATTTAAAGAATAAGTTAAATTGTATAACAATAAGTTGGTTAACCTTTCAGGATCATCACAAAACAGCAAGTCTGTAATATTATTTCTTCTAAGATCATTTAAAGCCTGTTCATAGTCAATAATCGAGGTAGTTTTATTTATATTATGCTTAGTTTTGAGTTTTTTTAACGATAAAAATGTAGTAAAGTGATCAGTGATAGTCGTATGTAAAATAGCAATAGATGCTGATACCTTTCGTTTATTAATTTTAATCATGAAGTGATCTAGACAGTTAAGTTCACGTGTGGGTAGTGTGTGTCCCGGTAATATCCCGTAAAGTGACAACATGTTTAGGTAGTTTACCCTATTTTTATATTCATGCTGCGGTTCTGAGGCTTTAGTTGTTAGGTTAATGTTAATGTCACCGGCAATAATAATGTTACGCTGAGATGTTAATGTATTAAGGTGTGTGCTGAGTGTCTCTATAAACCTGTCTGTATTTGTATTAGAAGGAGAGCGATAGATACAAAGGATAACGTTATTAAGTATCTCTAGTTGAATGCACGAAGCCTGGGCCAGAGCTACTTCTTTACCTTTTGGTTTTAACGATTTTTTTATATAAACAACTACACCGTCATTTTGATTTAATTGACGCTTGGTAAAGAAAGAAAAGTAGTTACTCATTTGCGGAATAGGTTTATAAGAGTGTAATCTACATTCGGTAAGAATTATTATATCGGTTTCAAATTTAAAAGTGGATAATAGAAGAGTGAAATCGTCAAAATTGCAGTAAATGCTTCTTATATTTTGCGAAATAATAGTCAAGTCAGTTTTACTAATAGTAATGTGTTTGAGTAGGTCCGTGCAGTCACACTGATAAGTTCGTGCAACTTCAATATCATCTATTTCATTGACAGTTTGTAGGGTGTCATCCATAGACTTTGTTAGATAAAATAGCCGTCGCTAATTGATATGGGTTGATACTATCTGTTATTATAATAATGAAAATGCTACATGTTGATTGATGCTCAAAATAATTCATTATTAATGGTTCTGTGAATGATACACATGAGTTTACAAAATTTTGTTTACACTGTATATTTGTATATGTGAGGGTATGATAATATATTATGTTGGTGTTGCAGTGAAATATCATACTTGTATAAAAAAATGATATCGAATAGATGATTGAATTGGACACTGTAAGGAGAATACGAATTAAAAAACACGATGAGTCACGATTGATGTTAATAATGTAGGTATATGGATTGTGAGATGATTTATTTAATGGAATTTTGTAGAATGTTATTTTTAGGTTGTGGATTTCAGTGTTGTTTGTGTTGTTAGTGTATAGTGTGAGTGCGTGCGGTCTAGAAACAGTTGTAATCATGCAAAGTGAAAGTAGGATATAGAGTATGAGATTATATGTGGATATTGCTACATTTCTTATATTTACAATGATATTTGTAAACAAAAACAAAATTCTAGCTATGTATCGAGTATAGAGAGTACCTAAAACAATTTTAACAATGTTTGCTAAAAAATTAAATAGCCCAAATATAGCTCGAAACCTGCTGTATGAAAACTGTAGCTCTGGAAGTCATTTTTCTTGCATTAGCGATTGAATTTGAGATTCTTTTCTAATTAAGTAAGTGGGAGAATCATCGTTTTTTTTTACAAAAACTTTACCATAGGCTGTCCAGCAGTATTTGTACTCTTTAGACTTTGCAAGATCGCGTGCTAAGAAGTATAGCCGGGAACCCTTTGCAGTCAGCTGTTCAGAGATAAAGATAGGTGTGTCCTCGTTTCTTTTAAGACCTAGATGTTTGGCGCATAGCTTATTATTCTGGTTTTGGGTGTTATAAGTTTTACACTTTTTTATAATTTCTGTTTTTATTAAAGTAGATGAAATTTCAACCACAATTGGTGTGTTCGTGATCCCTTGTTTCTTTCCTTTTACTCTATAGATATCTCTTATATCAGTTTTCATGATTCCATGGTTTACGTTTTTAGCTAAGCACATCACCATATTAATCAACTCTTCTTTGTTTTCTTTTGGCAACTTAGGAACGTTTTTCAATTCAATATTCGCCTTACGGCTTTCACGCTGCATATCCTCAATTTTGTCCTCCAGAATGATTATATATTCCTTGTCCTTTTTAGCTTGAGTCTCCATAAGTTCAATTTTTCTTTTAAGTTCTTCGTTTTGAGCTGAGAGATTTGCCACCGAGGATTCTATGTTGGAGTTAGTTTGCTTTATTTCCATAAGAGTCGGGGTAATTTTTTTGAGCTCATTTTCCTGTGCTTGTAACATGGATTTAATCATTGCTATCATATCTTCTTTAAGGTTTTCTAAGTCTTTAGTAGTTTAGTTAATTATTTTGTGTTTAGTTAAAAACATAATTTCTGGATATTATTATAATGTTGAATAGTCTATAAATACATCAAATAACCTATGCCTTCTGCTGGGTAAATTTTATTTTATTTACTTAGGCATGTTTTTATCCGTGGCTACATAACCATATTCCTGTGGTCCAATACTTCATGTTAAAATGATTCATGCTATCCTGTACTGTACTCTGACCTTCAAACTTTTACGTGGAATATAATGACAAAGTACAATATTGCTTATAAGTAAGCACAGACTACTTGAAATTCAGAGGTGTGTAGGTAACAGAGATTGATAGTTTTAAAAAACTTTACTTTTTTTCGTATCAACGTTTACTGGCCTTCGTATCAAAAATGACCTCTAGTTCATTTTGATTAATTATTGTCCAGTAATCTTTTTTTATTTTCTTTTTGGGACAAGCCCACTACTCTTGCCCATCACTATTACTCCTGTAAGTCAGGATCTACAATGATAATTATTAAGGATCTTTGAGGCAATGAAGCTCGAGGCGTCAGAGAAATGACTCGACTGTCTTGGAACCTGGACCGAAATTAATCATAAAATAATATATAGGAGGAGTAGGAATATTAATTTAGTTCCCACTTCCCTCCATAGCAAGCTGGAGACACAAAGACTACTTGATATGCCAAAAGCTCAATAAAATTGTTCTGTAAACTTAAGATACGAAATTAATATCAGATCTTGTGATTGTGGTCTAAAATATCCGTAATGGCCACAGCACTGCCCATCTCAACAAATCCACTTGTTATGCAAATGTCGAGAACTTCACTGAGATATTATATAATTGCCACTTCCTCTCCGAGAGCTGATTCCACTTATTCTCTACAATTCTGGCTTATTGCTGTTGTGTATAATTTTTAATGGCGGCCTGGAAGTTTCAGATTAGAATCGTCGTCACTCGGTTTATAATATAGAAGTTACGTAGCTAATTGAAAAGTGTCGACTTCGCAAATTGTTTCTGTGAAGATGTTTAGGAACTTGGAATGTTAGACTTTGACTGAGAAATTTCGAGGTGCTTAAAAGTTTTAAAAACTGGATTTATGAGTCCCATGTTTTGGGGTTCAAATCCAAGTATGTCAATGTGTATATCTATCTTAATATGTAAGTAATCAAAACTTGTCAAAATCGGATCAGTAAGTTTTGAATTAAATATTATAATATGTTTGTATGTCACAAAATTATAATATCCAAATAGATATTATAATTTCTAGAAATTCCATTTTACACACAGAACTTCCATTTTTCGAAGTTGGTTAAACATGCACTGTTTTAGTGACAAGACAACATTAACTGATAATAATAAAATTGTGTCTTGTCTCTTATATCGGTCTTATTCAGTCTGAAAATAAAACACATTACTATGTAAGCACTTTTTGGCCTGAAGCACAGGTTCTACCTAATTCAGGCAAATTTATATATTCGGATGTCCAAAAGCACTCCTCCCTTTCATCACAGAGTCTATTCATTTCATGAAACATGTCAAGTAATGAATAGTTATGATTCAGCTTTTAAATGTAATGTGAGGAATTGCTGGAAATTCGGGAAATTAGTCACTGTTAGGAGGAATTGCTCAATACTGTCATTTCAGACCAGAAAATATTATCAATCAAGGTCCTCTTCTGGTTATCAAAAACTCTGAACCCCTACATAAATCAGTCCTGAGCAGTGCCAGTCACAGCATTAATATAGTCTTCAATAGAATTAAAGTTCTGCAGTTCGTATCGATAGATACGAATACGATCGTACATCCAGCCTCGGGATAAACATCTGCAAACCACAAAATTTTTTGACCCGTGCGGAAATCGGAACCGCAACCCTAGCAGTCCATATTATAAACCCATGGACGATGGCCAGAGTTACTCACTGGTAGAATCGTCGGAGTGGAAACTGGTGTTCCTGTGGTTGGCCACCACCTGCGTGTAGCGCGTCTCGATGCACGGCTGAGTCCACTCGTGCGCAGTGATCCAGTTGGCCAGCCGCTGCACAGGGCTTGCTGGAACAGAGCAAGAGCTAGTGACTACAGAGGATACTCCCTTGGGATTTTGTGTAGAAATATCGATCGTTATAATGGCACGATGATGATTATATTTAGAAACAACTTGGGATGTACCATAAATACTCCAAATTATACACATTTGTGTTGTGAACGCAGACATCATTTTGAGCTGACTTGAGCTTGAGGAGTATCGACAATTAAGGTCTTCGATTACCTACCTAACAAGATACCCCTACAATGGTAGTTATTTTTATATAAGTTGGTATAAAATTATGCCATGGGTCTAAAAAATATGCTGGAATTCAGGGCTATATCTGAATCGAAAAAAAAATGTTAGTATCAAGATTTTGTAGAACTTGTTTTGTTAATGTAAATCTTAAGTAAAGAAACACAAAAATGACGAATAATATAAATAATATATAGTTTATAATATAATATAATATTGAGCGAAAATTATACTAAATATTCTTCAAGAATAAAATGTATGATACAAACTACAGTACAATGCCAGGGAATTTTATCAAATAACATTTTACCCCAGCGTACAGTCAGCATCAAAAGTCGATGACCATATTCTGATTTTCAAAATCACTGTACATTATATCACCCATCAATCGCTCAACAAGATAAGGCGCCAGTATTGAATGAACATCATTAAAGTTCAAAATTAACTGAACACTACTCATCAAAGGTCACTGAACACCATTTTGTCAAAAATTGCTGATCGTAATAATATCCGAAAACATCATAACATTCAGTTTTACAAAAGTCACTGAACAATATAAAATGCTTATTTTGGTTATCTAGTGTAATCACGGCAACGTCCAAAAATAACTTAACATCATAATTAACAAAAGTTACTGAACATTACTTTGTTTCGGATACGTAGCGTGTAAACTTATACTATCAAAAGTAGCTGAACTGCAAACTAAAAAAGTGCTCGTTACTATCTTCAGAGTTATAAATCCAATCTTGACCTATACAAACTAAATCATGTAAAAAAAAATTAAATGGATATAAATTTCGAATTTAACTTTCCAAAATAATTCGGTTTGAATTTATACCATCGACATAATCAATGATTTTTTTAGTTCGATTGAATTGTAACCTTATTCGTAAAGCAATAGATTCATTTCCAAAAATCACGCAGATTCTAATCAAATTTATAACGTCGACTTAGTTTATGATTTTTATAGTTACGATTGAATTTTTGTATACATATAAGACTCATTTTCAAAATTCACACAAATTCCGTTTTAATTCAATTCTTTGGGAAACATAGTTGTGGGTATTTGAAAAACTGTTTACCCTTGAATTTAAAAAGAATGACTGCAGGGTAAAGGCCTCTTCTCGTATAGAGAAGGATTGAGCACTGATCACCACGCTAGGTCACTGCGGGTAAGTAATTAAAAAAGAATATTTCTACTTAATTATCACTTTGTATCGGATGTAGACCATTGCGGTTGCAATTATTTATCATCTATAAATATTGTATTAGTTATCAATTGTGCTTTAGTGACAAATGAACATTATAAATAAAGATGGTATAAATTCAAACAGAATTATTTTGGAAAGTAAAATTCGTTTAATTTTTTTTACATGATTTAGTTTGTATATGACAAGATTGGATTTATAACTCTGAAGATAGTAACGAGCACTTTTTTAGTTTGCAGTTCAGCTACTTTTGATAGTATAAGTTTACACGCTACGTATCCGAAACAAAGTAATGTTCAGTAACTTTTGTTATTTATGATGTTAAGTTATTTTTGGACGTTGCCGTGATTACACTAGATAACCAAAATAAGCATTTTATATTGTTCAGTGACTTTTGTAAAACTGAATGTTATGATGTTTTCGGATATTATTACGATCAGCAATTTTTGACAAAATGGTGTTCAGTGACCTTTGATGAGTAGTGTTCAGTTAATTTTGAACTTTAATGATGTTCATTCAATACTGGCGCCTTATCTTGTTGAGCGATTTATGGGTGATATAATGTACAGTGATTTTGAAAATCTGAATATGGTCATCGACTTTTGATGCTGACTGTACAACCATTCTACTTGCGCGTTCATGTTTTGATTTAGTTAAATTGTTTGCGCTATCTTCATACATTCCATGATACGTCGGCCATAACTATTCACATTCAAGTTGGCTGGAAAACGCTGCATTTTGCTGCGATTTTCTCTTATTATGTTGTTTTGAACAATGGCTGGTTGTGGTTGTGGTCCTTGAATCAACAAAGGGTAATCAAATAAATTGGAGAGATGGTTGATTAGCGTGGATTGTCGATTACACTTGTTACTAGGTAGGCTTTTTGTAGTAAGGGCTATTTAAATTCACCTCATGGGATACTCAAAGGCCCTAAATAGCCCAAATTTGTCAGGTTATCATAAGTACAAAATAAAATTGACGTGAAATGGTGCTTGTAAGATTTTTGCCTAAAACACAGTCATTGATATTACCTACTTCCCATTAACAAATATTTGATGTCTCGGTTCATGAATCACCTAAGCCCATTAGTAAGTCTTCTGAACTGATCGCGCAAATAATTTCAGAACGGAACAATAATTCTTCTTCGCTTCCTTCATAATTATTTTTTTCGGTAGAACGCACCCTTTGTCATAAGAAATTCCGTCTGAAGTAAGGTTATAAACTAACACTGCTGAGTCGGAACAGACAAAAGACATCAACTAATGGTATACATATAAAACTCCTGGAGACTAAAAGACTGGTCTACTCACAGACAGAACTGTTGGTGAGGACTGCGCAGGCAGCAGGGATGTCACCGGGGGTGGCGAATTGCACCAGCCAGGCGAAGGTCTCCGTGATGCCGTACCAGAAGAATGTGGCCACGTCTAGAGGAGTACCAGCCTGAAGAGTGGTGCACGTGCTAGAAGAATAAGAAGGATAATTAAAGAAGAGAGATATGAGGCAATTTGTACTCTGGACATTTCTGGAACCTCTTAGTCATAAATAAGCTCCGTAACTATCTATCTGGTTTCCGACATTTCTTCACCAATATTTAGAATGGACCTTCAGGGTGGACAATTGGACATACATAGAATGTATCCCGGCACACAACAAATAATAATCCACACCGACAAAGTCGCAGGCGGAATCTTGTAGTTAATAATATCGAGCTATGTATTTATTTATGTTATGATTTCCGTTTTAATTAATATTTATGTTATTTAATTGCGCAATATTAATCAATTTTCAAAGTTAATTAGACTCTTTAATTAGGAATATAATTATTAGTTTTGCGCAGGCTAAATGTGGATCAAAACCACATCAACTGATAGGCAACTAAACAATTTTTGTTTTTGAAACCACTTATCTTAACGGCTTGGAGATCGCAGTATGCCCATCTTCTGGATTATGGAGCATAACACTTATAGTTTTTGTCTATTCAAAATAAATCCTCAGTTTGGGCCAAAATTTACTATAAACGAGGTATTCATGCTGTCAAACTGTATGTTTAATTATTCTTCATATTTGGCATTATATAAATTCCTTACCAGAACAGACCCTGTAAAACTCACTTGAACATGTCCGAGACCTGTGCAGCTCCTGCTGCCGTGTCCAGGAGCTGCACCACCTGTTCCATAGCCTGTTCGATGCTGGAGAGGCAGCTCTCACCACCCTGCACTCGGATAGCCTCGGCTATCATCTCAAGATACTCTGCGGAGAGTTGGATAGACATGTAAGACTAGCCTATTGCCACCTCACGTCTATGTTTTCTGTAGGGATAGATAGATTCCAACCCCGGCACGCTTCAATGTCTTTTCGAATCATGTGCGTATTATAAATTAGATATCAGTTGCTAAAAACGGTGAAGAAAAACATCGTGAGCAAACCGGCACACCTGAGAGATTTTTCAACGGTGTATAAAGCCGTGTCAGAGGCCTACAGGCGGTTTAAAATCTGACACCAGGTTGTTCATCAACCATACGTTATGAAGAAGAAGTAGGAATAGGCAGAAGTATATTGTGTACTAAGAGATCACCAATTGTGTATATACATATTTGTCAAATCCAGGCTGTGATACTAAGAGAGAAGTACCTAAAGGGAAAACTCAATAAAATATTATTGCTTGACTTATTTGCGTAATAATCCAAACGTCATAGAGAATAGTTACTTTAATTACAGGTTAGGTCAGTACGCTAGCCGTTAAGGATAAATATTATTTAAAGATATTTGAAGTTTATTTTGTGTTTAGTACGTAACTGACTTATCGATTACGTCACGTCCGATTTAATTACGAAGGTAGTTCAAAATACTCTAAAGGATAAGCACGACCGCGGATCGTGAAGTCGTGGGTTTTTTCCCGGAATGGGCAAAATGTTAATAAGTTTAAATTTCCATTAGGTAGTTCTCAGTAATACCCCGGAGTCTAGATTTAGTAAGGGGGGGCCTATTGCCATTAACGCTGTTAATGGAAATAGCCACCCCCTATTTATATAGGATGAAGACATAACTGGCCACAATCAAAGTACCTCTGCCTATACCTTCTGAGAATACAAGCTTGATGCAAAAAATTAAATTGCTAGGGCGCTATAAAGCCAGCCATTCATTCTTAGAGATTTATCATCATATTTTCTGTCTCTTAAAATGAGGGTAGAATGGACCGTCTCGCGAGGATAAGGGTTATCTTACCAGGGAAGTCTTCCTGGGCTTGCAGAGGCCCGCTGTCGGAGAAGGCGGCAGACACGAGGTGAGGGTATGCCATCCTCATCCACGTCGCCATCGTTCCCGCGTACGAACATCCCACCAGAGCCACCTTTGCATCCCTGAGACAGAAGACCATATTATACCACTGTCTTTTGTTTTTTGGAAAGTTTTGAAAGAACCGTCAAAAATGTTGGAGTAAATTTAAGTTTTTCTTCTTCAATAAGATTGGTTGTGAAAGAAATTGCTCATGCTATTGGTACAGTGAGCCAAAAAACTAGAGCTACCGACATAGCTCTATGGATGGACAAGTTGAAGTGGCAATGGGGATGTCACATCGCTTGAAAACCGATTACCGCTGGGGAAGACGGGTTCTAGAGTGGCGACCACGAACCGGAAGACGAAGAGTTGCGGGCAACCGGTGGTTGCAAATGGCAAGTTGCCATTCATTGCAACGTTCTAAGGCAATCTATGGAGATCTATGTCTGACAGTAAACGTCTTCCGGCTGATGGTACAGAGATAAGCGAATCAGCAAGATCATAGCGAGGCTAAATTCCCAGAGTGTGGGCAAACATATAATTGGGTATTTATCACCATTAACCAACAATCCGATTAATGATTTTATTAGTTAGACTAAATTAGTTCTTCAGAAAAATCAGTATTACCTGTACCGCCCATGCTCGAAGGCGTCACTCTTCACGTGTTGGATGAACTGCGCTAGGTCAGCCAGACCCTGGTCTATCGTCAGATACCGGAGGTCTGAAAGGTTTGAGTCGCTGGAACAAATGACAATGGCACATGTTAATGTTGAATCTTTTCCTGGAGGTTTTGGTGGTCTCTTAGTGGAAGATGGATAAGAAATGCCGCCATCTTGTTTTAGGTATCATTAAACTTTACTAATGATGATAATGATTATATAACAGTTTTTAAATCCAAAATAATTATTTGTTTTATTGATGATTGTTAATTAAAAATATTAAAGCAAAAAAATAGAAGGAGTTTGTCTTCGCTAGGTTGTGTGAATACCTACTTAATAGATAAAGGAATGGCTTATATGTAATAGAGTTAAAGGAGCCATAGACAAGTAGCCAAACCAATCGAAGGAAATATATATAAAGACCAGATTGGCACAGTGGCTAAGAGATTGGATTTCTGTGCTAAGGGTTGCAAGTCAGATTTCCACACGTGACAAAAAAAATTGCAGTCCGCAGATGTTGTCTCGAGTCTAGGTGTTTGTGTATAAGATATTTCATCAAAACGTGTGGAACGAGTCATCTACGATTCCGTCTCACAGGAGAAATTCACAGAGTAGGGTGAAGATTTTTTTTAATGTGGGATTCTATTTAATTTCTCTTTGTCAAGCATGTGCCACTTGTCAAGTGCCCATAAACTAGCCACATAAATGTAATATGACCCCACTGAAAGGCAAAACGTCGGCTTACTTTGATCCTGAAAGTTCAGATTTACATCGTTAGTCGCATTTGACCACGAGACAAAGAAAACTAGCACTTAATAATATAATTTTATTAGCACCGGTCAAAAATCAACGTCTGCGCAATTATGAGTCACTTGCAACTAATTGGTACCAGCTGGCGTGGTACTTATCAGTGTCACAGACCACATGTCGCAACTTTTGTTAGTTTTAATAATGAGCAGTTACTTCCAATAATATTCTTATTCAAATAACTGTTATCTTTTCGCCGAAATAAATTCATATAGGTAGGACATGCAACTCAAGGTTATTTTTAAAATAAAAGGAAGGATGATTTCTGGTGGTTATTTTGCAGGTTCTAAAGTAAATTCCGTTGAACACTAATAGTAGTTGTTTAAATTAAGTTAGTTACTAAAAGTGATACGAGATGGCGCCACTGGCAAAATTAAATGTCGCTATGGTTTCGTTACCGCCGTATATATAAGTCTCAGCGATATTTTCAATAAATTAGAGTCTTTACAAGCAAGTGTGGTTTTATTTACGTAACGTGCAGTGACATCTGGTGCCGAAACCCGGGAATAAGTGTGTGGACATAAAATAAGAAGTGTATAATATAAACATACAGTGAAAAGTGAAGTGTTGAAGACTTAGAAAAGCAACACGTGATGGAACAGTAAGCAGTGATAGTTTGGATCAGTTTTGTGTGAATATAGACTCTCTTCACACAGGACTTAGAATTATTTGTGTAATTGTGGTTATTGACTTAGTCTCCGGCTCTCTACGAGGGACTTAGTTTCTGGCCTTTTCAAGCGAACCGGCCATTTATATTGGACTTAGGAAGACACTTACACTACAACTAAAATGGATAATTTAATAGCAAAACAAGGAGAAATTAATGATCAAATAATAAGGAACTATAACAATTATAGGAAGTCTCCTAAGGATCGATTGACGAAGTCCTATATAGAAATACGTTCCCAAAACTTAGATACTCTATGGGAAAAGTTTACGGAGAACCATTTTGAGATAATAACGTTACTGAAAGGTCACGAAAAGTCCAAATTGTCATATTTTGCCGAGGATTTGTATGGTAACACGGAGGAATGTTATGTTTTATATAGGTCTAAAATGAAAGATGATTTAGAAGCACGATTCTCTGCATCTCCAAAAGTAATTCAGACTGGTACATCAGCTACCGCTGAAATCAAGCTGCCTAGAATTCAGTTACCATCATTTTCAGGGGCTTATGAAGAATGGCAGACTTTCTATGACATGTTTATCTCTTTAATTCATGTAAATCAAAATCTAAGTGCTGTTCAGAAACTACATTATTTGAAAAGCAGCCTGACAGGTGAACCTGAGATGCTTCTCAGAAATTTATCGACTACAGAAAATAACTATGAAGAGGCATGGAACAAGTTAAAAAGGCGTTATAACAATAAACGCTACAATTCAAATGAAATACTAAGACGTTTGTTTTCACAAAAGATTCTAACAACCGAGTCTTATACTGGCATAAAACAAATACTGGACACTACATCTGCATGTATAAAATCGTTAGTGAATTTAGGCATTAATGTAGACTCCTGGGATATAATAATAAATTATATTGTAGTCACTAAGCTTGATTATGAATCGAGGCGACAATGGGAAACGGAAGTTTGCCATTACGAGTCTGATGATTTGCCTACCTGGGATCAATTAGTCAAATTCTTGGAGATGAGGTTTAGAACCCTTGAGATGTTAGATGGAACTAAGAATTTTAAACCTGTTAATAATAATATTGCAAAAAATGTGTCCAAACCCAAATCATTTCACGCTGCTGTTCAAGAAGATAAGAAAGAAAATAATAAAAGCTGCACGTTATGTACGAGTCATCATTTATTACACCAATGCAAGCAATTTAGCAGCAAGACTCCCCAAGAGAGGTCCGAGTTTGTTCAATCCAAGGGTCTTTGCTATAATTGTTTGTCACCAAATCACAATGTAAGAGGCTGTCATCAGGCTACATGCTGTCGCCGATGTGGCAGAAGACACCACACATTGCTTCATTTCGAGAGAAGTCAACGTCAAGAGGCAACCACACCCACACTAACGAGTCCTGAGAAATCTCTTAGTCAAGAGACGAGCTCAGAGAAAACTGTAGTAGCTCATTTTGCAAGAGGAGAACACCAATCAGAAGTGTTATTGGCTACGGCCTTAGTCAAGGTCAAATCTAAAAATAACTACTCACAAATTTTAAGAGCGTTAGTTGATCAAGGTTCTGAAGCGTCGTTTGTTAGTGAAAACACTGTTCAATCTCTAGGTCTTAAACGAATTCCTGTAAATGGTTTAATATCTGGGGTGGGTAATGGTCAAGCTAGAACTAAGAGTATGGTTGAATTTTATTTAGAGTCGCTTTATTATCCTGAGTTTTGTATCCGAGTCAATGCCTTTGTTTTAAGTTCACTGACGTCCTTTCTTCCTTCGCGTAATACTTCTATCATAGATTGGCCTGAGATTAATAGCCTTTCTATAGCAGATCCAAGATACGGTCAACCAGGTAAAATTGATATTATCTTAGGTGTAGACGTTCACAGTGAGATAATGCTGGATGGCTTACTTAAGCATCCGGCACAATCAGGCCCTATTGCGCAAAATACAAAGCTAGGCTGGATTTTGTCTGGAAGAATTTCGAACCAAGAGTCGTCTAACCCTAGAATGATTAATTTACATCTTCGAGTAAAGGAGGATGAACTGTTAAAGCAATTTTGGGAAATAGAAAGGGAGCCAGATATGATAGAAAAGAAGCTTACTAAGGATGAAATTCGCTGTGAAGAAATTTATGAAATGACAACGCTGCGAAATAACAAAGGGCGTTACATAGTTAGATTACCATTTAAAGAGGCCGACCCAAAATGTATGTACGGCAATTCAAAGGCGATAGCAATTAGAAGATATCAACTACTTGAGAAAAAATTAAATAAAAACGATCCTTTAAAAGAAGAGTACATCAAAGTTATAGAAGATTATATTGAGCAAAATCATATGAAAATAATTGACGATCCGGACGATATTAACAATTCATGTGCAGTGTACCTCCCTCACCATGCAGTAGTGAGAAATGACAAGGAGACTACGAAAGTGAGGGTGGTGTTTGACGCATCCTGCAAGGGTTTAAATAACGTATCTCTGAATGATACGTTATTGGTGGGACCGAAACTGCAGCAAGACTTACGTCATATTTTAATGAGTTGGAGAACAAATCGTTTTTGTATTGTTTCAGACTTAAAGCAAATGTACAGGCAAATCCTAGTAAATGAGAAAGATATTGATTTCCAGAGGATTGTATGGCGTCCTAATCCTGGACAGCCTATACAACATTACAAACTTTGTACACTTACCTTTGGAACTGCGTGTGCCCCATATTTGGCTGTTAAATCTCTACAACAGTTGGCAAAGGATGAGATATCTAAACATCCTACAGCAGCGAGGATTACTTTACAGGATTACTACATGGATGACGTATTAACCGGTTGTGAAAATGAGGATGAAGCAATAGACATTTACGAAGAAATGAATAAACTGATGAATTTAGGTGGGTTTCATCTTCAAAAATGGTGCAGCAATAGTAAAAAATTGTTGGATCACATTAAGTGTGAGAAGCAAAGTTCTGGTGAATCCTTTGTGTTTAAAGCTAACGATATGATTAAGGTTCTAGGGATTTCCTGGAATAAAATATCAGATAATTTTGAGTATACTTACAATTTACCGGTGGTGGATGAATGTATAACTAAACGCAAGGTTTTATCCGATATAGCAAGACTTTACGATCCCCTGGGATGGATTGCACCCGTAATCATTGTTGCCAAAATATTCATACAAAAGTTGTGGAAGTCTGGTTTGCAGTGGGATGAAAACCTACCCCCAACTCTTCTTAAAGAATGGCTACACTTTAGACATGCATTGAACCAAATAAACATGATTGTAATTCCGAGATGGTTCAACACATTTAATGATGATTCCTTAGAACTGCATGCATTTGCCGACGCTTCACAAAAGGCGTACGTTGCAGTTGTATACCTTAAAACTAAAAACGCGGATGGTGTCCATGTCAAGTTAGTGACTGCTAAGACTAAAGTAGCTCCAGTGGAGAAAGAAATTTCCATTCCTCGAATGGAACTTTGCGCTGCTTTATTGGCCACTACACTAATACATGAAGTTTCTCAAGTAATGAAAGTGCCTAAAGAGAGGTTATTTGCATGGTCAGACTCGACTGTGGTACTAGCTTGGTTAAGTGGAGAGCCCAGCAGATGGACAACATTCGTCAGCAATAGAGTGTCCGAGATTCTGACGGTTATTGACCGTGATAAATGGCATCATGTTAGTACTGATCAGAATCCTGCAGACTGTGCGTCTAGAGGTTTATCAGTCTTGGAGTTAGCCGAGTATAAACTTTGGTGGAATGGGCCCGATTTCCTGCATCATCAAAATAGTTACAGAGTAAATTACGATTTTGTTACGAGCGAAGAAGAAAGACCCATTAAAGTATTAACTGCAGTTGTTAATATCAAGGAAGAGTTCATTTGGTTAAGGTTTTCTAGTTTACCAAGATTACTAAGAGTCCTATCGTATTGTAGAAAATTTCTTATTTTGAGATTGCCTAAGGAACAAAGAAACATAAGCGCGATAGTTTCTGTAACCGAAATGAATGAAGTATTAAAAATATGTGTAAAACTGACTCAACAATTGCATTTTAGAGACGAAATAAAACAATTAAAATCTGTCGGATATGTTCCTAAGCGTAGTCCACTTCATAGTCTTTGTCCATTTTTTGACGAAAATGGCATTTTAAGAGTAAGTGGTAGGATAAAAGAATGTTCAGCTAGTTTGGACAAGAAACATCCAATGATTATACCTAGTGATAGTAAAATCACTAAGTTAATAATTTTGGACGCTCATCACAAAACGCTTCATGGTGGACCTCAGATTATGATGAATTACCTAAGATCAAAATTTTGGATTATTCGTGCTAGAGACCGTGTCAAAAAATACTACAGGGAATGTAGCACTTGTACAAGATATTCTCGTCAAAGCAATAATCCGCTTATGGGACAGCTTCCGAAGGCCAGGTTGACACCAGATAAGCCGTTCAGATCATCTGGTGTAGATTTTACAGGTTATATTCGTATTCGATTTTCTCCTGGACGAGGGTCTAAGTCCTATAAAGGTTATATCTGTCTCTTTATCTGTATGACAACCAGAGCTATTCACCTGGAAGCGGTATCCGATTTAACTGCCGCAGGTTTCATAGCAGCATTCAGAAGGTTTGTGTCGAGAAGAGGTTCTTGTCAGCATCTATATAGCGACAACGGGACGAATTTCGTGGGAGCAGAAAAAGAATTACGAGAGATGTTAGTTCGTGCTAAATCACAACTCCCCAACGAAATATGTCACTTGCTGGCAAATGAAGGAACCACTTGGCATTTTATACCACCCCATGCTCCAAATTTTGGAGGATTGTGGGAAGCGGGTGTCCGATCCACTAAAACTCATCTTAAACGAGTAATCGGAGAAGCAACACTTACTTTTGAAGAACTATCGACAGTCCTAGCGCAGATTGAGGCTTGCCTGAATTCGCGTCCAATGTCAGTTTTGAGTGATAATCCGGTTGATCCACTACCATTAACACCTGGTCATTTTTTGGTTGGCGAGCCCCTAGTAACTGTGCCAGATGAAAATTTTCAAAACGTAACAATCTCCAGTCTTCAACGATGGAAGTTGGCTCAAAAAATGATTAATGATTTCTGGCGTAAATGGTCAAATGAGTATTTAGTGAATTTGAATCAAAGGTATAAGTGGACAATGAAACGACCAGAACCTGAGATAGACGATATAGTAATTATAAGAGATTCAAATATACCACCTGCGAAGTGGTTATTAGGTAGAGTTGTTGAAAAACATCCGGGAAAAGATTGTGTAACGCGCGTAGTTACTTTGAAAACTAAAAATGGTTTATGTAAGAGACCTTGTAATAAGTTATGTTTGTTACCTAAAGTAGAAGAATAGTTAAAAAATTTGTTTTATTTTGTGCTGTTTTGTTTACTTTAACGAGTCCTTACGGTGGGCGGCTTATAATTTTCCTTTTGTTCAGTGTTCTTATAGTTTTTTAATTTATACTTTGTATTATTAGTAGAAAGAACGAAGTTCTTTGGTGAGCGGCATGTTTAAATTAAGTTAGTTACTAAAAGTGATACGAGATGGCGCCACTGGCAAAATTAAATGTCGCTATGGTTTCGTTACCGCCGTATATATAAGTCTCAGCGATATTTTCAATAAATTAGAGTCTTTACAAGCAAGTGTGGTTTTATTTACGTAACGTGCAGTGACAGTAGTAATTTTAATAGATTATAATATGAAAATTAGTGTTTTGATGAAATTGAGTATTTCAATACCTACCCGTATTAGAAATATTTTGACACCAATTTTCACAAAAACGAAAGAAATATTTTTTTTTTGTCAGAATGTAGTACAATTTAGGTCTAAATTTGTATAGTTTCATATATTTTACCAATTCTGGTTTACAAATATTTTAATATCTAATAGTTACTCCTATAAACTCTTATGATACTCTGGTCCTCTTTCACCATCGACAAGTAAAGTGTCAAGTAGACTAAGCGACACTTAAAGTCACCCGTAACTACTCATACGAGTTTTACAATTTCTGAGTAACATTAATCAGGGGATAAACTGGCCTGTCACTAAGATGCGTTAAAAGGCACTCGTAACTTTTACTTGCCGATATTCAAGACTTTACATGTGGATGGTGAAACAGGCCCTCAGTTATCTCAATTTAAATTCGATAAAAAGCCAAGATTTAGTAAAAAGATTTCTTTCCATTGAGACCTATAACTTATCTGGCGTAATGTGGGTGTACTGCAAGAGTCCTTCGGGGAACACAGGAGTGGTTAGGTTATGTTGCTAACCGTATATCGTTGACTCAGTAATTCAATTGACTATATTAAAGTAAATCCAAGAAGCTAACGCCCTGAGTCATGAGTAACGTCTCTGGGGTCAATTGGCCATTATACTGTTACCCTAGTGACCTTAGGTCAGGCGGGAGTCGGCTGGTGACGTCATTAGCACTTGGTAACAGTAACAGCAGTGTGGGTAATGCGTTACTCGGTATTATTTTGATAATTTCGATTTTTTGGTTTTAGTGGTGACTTGGTTGGTTTCCTGTTATATTGGAAATTCAATTGTTTAACGTCATTATGCACTTTAAATACCTAATTATATGTATATGGGCTATAGATACTGGGTATAATTATAGGATATAGGTTCCTTGTGTGGTTGGCCAGAGAACACGAGTTTCCTGGCAAATCCTTTCGGCAAATTTAATCTACAGGCTTCATACATGCACGGTTTAGGGTATTCCGAACTTAGCTTTTCTACAGTATATCTCCAATCATAATAATGTAAGTTTTCCTTTAATTTTACTAAGTCTTACGATTATAATATACTTGCTTAATAAACCCTCTATCATTCGTCCCTTCAACTTGTTTCAATTTTTAGTTAGTAGCTTCCTAAAATAACGAATTTGTTTTAGGAATGGGATGAGTCATTTTGATTTAGCGTAAACTTAAAACTGCAACTAATGTATGTATGAGAATTAGAAAATAAATAAATTTATTAATTTCTGTGAAAACGGATGGAAGTAATGTTTAAATATTACTTCGCTGTTTTTTATTAAAAAATATATACTTAAAAGAAAGATCTTCAATTCATGATAGCCTAGTGGTAGACATACCGGATTTGTACAACAATGTGACTTTTTCAATGTCATAAATACTTTCTTAGATATTCTAAGACACCACTGACTAACGGTGACGGAAAACATGAGGAAACCTGGATTTAACTATCTGAAATCGCCCGCAGTGAGCTAGCGTGGTGATCAATGCTCAATCCTTCTCTATACGAGAAGAGGCCTTTGTCCTGCAGTGGGATAGTTATAGCCTGTTATTATTTATTTATTTATTAGATCTTGAAAGCGAAATCGCAGGTAAAACTAGTATACAATCGTGATGCCATTAAAGTACTTTTAACCGTTAACGAATTGGTCATAGAACTGTACCGCGTGTCGCGGACTCCCGGGGGACGATCAAAGCGCTTTCTTTTCACGCGAAACTGAGTTTAATTCAAGGAAAATATTAGACAAGTGGCTCCCTCTCCATGCATACAGAGAGCCCTATTACAAACTTAGACCTTCACTTTAAATAAACTGAAGTAGTCAAGAAATAAGGGCGGTTTTCCTTTAAAGTGTTGCCGGAATATCTTTGTGGAGAATTAAAAAGGTAATTAGTAAGGATTATAGTGGAGACAGATATTGGGGTCGGCAGAGAGTAGGCTTTTTAGCATATTTCCTGTGCGTTTGTAATGATTACTTTTATAGTATTAACAAGGTCGGTGATTAACATTTTAATTTAATGTAAACTAAGTAAGCTCTTTCTTTTCGTGATAATTACTTGGGGATGGAGAAATTACGTGTGGCAGTTGGGAAGTGGCCGTTTACACAATGGCCGATGCTGGAGTTTTTAATTTTTCATTGTATATTTTTTTACTTTGTGATTACGTTCGTTCGTTACGTACCTTATTAGCACAGTAGCCAGTGGCGTAACTTTAGGCTTAAGTAAGCAAAATGCCCTGGGCCCCCGGCGGATGGGACCCCTGGCCCGATAGGGTAGTCCATGTAGATTTCTACTAGGCAAGAAAAGGCCCCATCAATCGAACTTGCCACGGACCTAAAACGGTATAGTTACGTCGGAAGACGGAGCGTTGGCAGGCCGGACCAGGTGGACCGACATCGTCTGAGTTGCTGACAACTGGTGGATGCAAACGGCAAGTTGTCGTTCATTGTGGCGTTCTAAGAGAGAGGTCTTTGTTCAATACTGGACGTGTTCCGACTGATGATGATAGTTACGCCACTTCGCACACGCTAGGGGTAGAAGATTCGATTTCGACGCTGGACAAATATTTGTAAAACCTTTATAATAATATGATATGTAGGTATCTCAATAGGTAGGTAACTATATGTACAACGTTTTGAGGACAATACATAAAATGCATTACGTAAAAGTGTCCCCGTGCAATTTAGCACGACGTACAGGGTTTCGTGTCTGAGTCAGTAATTTATCCTTTTCAGGAATTTTGTTAAGTACCTACTGAGGTTTGTAATGTCCTAGTATTCGATTCTAGTTAAAGAGAAATTATATTTTAATGATAGAGGTCCAGATTAAATTGAGTCATTCTTAAAGCTACGTAATCAATGGTATCTACTGAGGGTTCGAATCCCGCTTGCTACATTACCCCAATTTTAAGCATTTAGCTTGTTATATTATTATGAAATGTCTTTACCTTGTATAATAAAGGCGAAAGTTGAGTTTGTGTGTTTATGTTTGTTACCTCACGCTCAAACGGCTGGACGAATTTTGATAAAATTTCTGGGGTAACACATAGGCTACTTATTATACCGAAATAATGTAGCGGGTAACACCGCGGGCGAAGCTAGATTTATATACTTAATTTATCAATCGTTTAATAAACATACCATATACATAATAAGTATTATTATTTCTTAAACAAACATAATAAAAAAACGGTAAGAACAAAAAAAAATTGGACCTATAATATTTTTTTTAAACGTCGCCCCACACTCCGATTTTCTCCTGTATCGTGGGTGCGTTTTACAAACATGAAATATGACATACACAAACACCCAGACTCGGGACAAATATCTGCGGGTCGCATACATTTTTGTCCCGTGCGGGAATCGAACCCGCAACCTAGCAAGAGTAACTATAGAGTTTCTTGCCGGTTCTTCTCCATAGAAACGACTTTTTGGAACCGTGCAACTAGTTTTACGTTTTGTAAGTGCTCTTTTGTAGCCTATATGAAATAAAAACATTATGACTATGACTAACCCTTAGCGCAGCAGTGCAATCGTTTAGCAACTGCACCAATCGGGTTGTCGAAATAAGCGCACGACGTATTTTTTGAGCCCGGAATTCGAACCCCAAACGCCTAAATACTACGTCACTAAGTCATCAAACATCAAGGCTACTTGTCACGTTATACCTATTAACTATTGACGTCATAAACCCACTGTCCCACATACAATTATGGCTACCCACAGCGCACAATAGCGCGATGATATATGAGCGACAGTCGCACGTGGCTTGGAAGTCTGCCAACCCCGCTGCAGTACGTGCCCTGATCATAAATCTATGGGTTTGACACCAAATATTGAAGGTATACTATGAAAATATTATGATTAATGTGTTCGAGGCTTGAGATAAGAATTATTCTTCTTATCGTATGGTTGATGAACAACCTGGTGTCAGAGTTTAAACCGCCTGTAGGCCTCTGACATGGCTTTACACACCGTTGAACAATCTCTCAGGTGTGCCGGTTTCCTCACGATGTTTTCCTTCACCGTTATTACCAACTGATAACTAATTTATAGTACGCACATGAATTCGAAAAGACATTGGTGCGCGCCGGGGTTTGAGCTTGTGATCTTTGACCAGGGATTCCAACGGTCATACCACTCGGCTATTAATGACATGCGAGTAAGTATAATAATTAAGCGTTATTTAATTAAAATCAAAAACTATGTTTATCATGGTAGGTTTAAGCTAAGAAACAACTAGGTTGCAAGTTTGATTCCCGCACGGGGCACTGTGTGCGATCCGCAGATGTTTATCCCGAGTCTAGGTTTTCGTGTATGTGATATTTCATGATTGTGAAAAGTGAAGCGCGCCTACGATACCGACGAAATTCCAAGTGTGGGGTGACGTTATTATAAAAAAAAGATAGAACGAAAACATACAGAAAAATAGTCACATTTTTTTAAGTCGGTTAAATACCCGTTTTTAATATTACTCAATAAATATTGGCTTTACCAAAACTAAGGAAAATATAAAATGTTCTAAAACATGAATTGACTAGACTATCGAGCATGTTATGTAATGGATACCGGCAGGAGCGTGTGGTTTAAATAAATCCTATCGCGCCGTTAATACTGACGGCTGGAAGCTCCACTATCGCCGGTTTAAGCTCCGATGCTATCGTTAACCGTAGTTTAGCTCCGTATTTACACCGAACACGAAAGAATTTGGTGTAACTTAGAAATATTTTCATGAAAAATCCTATAGACTGTATTTAAATACAAAATTAATTCAGACTGCCTCCTTGGTCTAGTGGTCGCTAAGCGCGACTACTGAGCAAGAGGTCCTGGGTTTAAATCCCGGGTCGGGCAAAGTGTTACTAAGTTTTCCATTAGGTAATTCTCAGTAGCCGCACGGAGTATGGATTTGTGCCCGGTTGATGGCAATAGGCTCGCCCCCTATTACATTGGGACTTACAACATAACTGGCGAAATGTGGGTGTACTATATGTTCACCTCTGCCTACCCCTTCGGGGAATACAGGCGTGATGTTATGTCATGTTATGTAAATTTAAAATGGTTTTATATCATATAAATCAATTACAGGCGCTTATGAGACGTCAAAATGCTAGTTGCACAGAAAACCTGTTGGCGCAGCAGCTAAGCGATTGGACTGCTGCGCTAGGGGTTGCGGGTTCGATACCCGCACGATACAAAAAATTGTGTGATCCGCAGACGATTGTGTCGAGTCTGGGTGTTGTCAGAAATTTCTAGTGTGGGGCCAAGTATAAAAACAACAATTCCCTACCTCCTAACCTCATTGAACTTAATTTATACTGTCAATGGTGAATAATGGGTTCAAATCTTCTGCCAACTCCTTCGGGAAATACCGGCGTGATAAAATAGGACACTATTTAAATTATCTTGTTACTACTATCTTGACTGTTAACTACTAATTAACGCCATAGGCAGAAGGGATTGGATCGAGGTCTGGCAACAGATAAGATAACATCATAATAAATGTTCTAATAATATTTGTTGGAATTATAACATATCATCACGCCTGTATTCCCCGAAGCGGTAGGCAGATGCACATATAGTACACACCCACATTTTGCCAGTTATGAAAGGTCCCAATGTAATAGGCTAGCCTATTGCCATCAACCGGGAACAAATACAGACGCCGTGCTACTGAGAATAACCCAATGGCAAAACCCAGTAACACTTTGCCTGAACTAGGATTCGAACCCAGGCAACAGCGGTCGCGCTTAACCACAACGAGACCAACGAAGTGTGTTGGAATAATATCTGATTTTATATGATAAGAAAACTGTGATGTTGTAAGTTGGGTCTGATTTAAGTTTATTATAGTTTTACGCACGCTCATAGATATATATATATTTAAATTTGAATAAATTAAAATAATAATAATTTATTAATTTAAAAGGTTGAGGGCGACCGCGTCGATGGTGGTGGGATGATATAACCACTTACCGGGGACGCACCTGGGCAGAAACAGGAAGAAGAAAGGGCAGGCCCTTGCCCAGCTGTGGGACACAATATAGGAAAATGTCTAAAAAAAAATAAAGTTTAATATATAATAATAATATTTGAATTTGAATTAGATGGTTATCTGATCAAATAGAAGTATATTTTAGTTCTACTGGCTTAGCATGTAGGATCGTAATATAGTTGCAATTTTTTGTAGCTGTTTTACAAACAGGCATATTATTGTATTTTTCTATTATTTTATTTGTTATTCTAATAGACTAATGGCTTATTTTATGGTGTGAATCACGCTAATATTATAAAAGCGAAAGTTTGTGAGTTCGTATGTTTGTCACTTCTTCACGTTCAAACGGCTCGACCAATATTGATTAGTTTTGGTATGGAGGTAGCTGACACCCTGGATTAACACATAGGCTACTATTTATCCCGATAATGTAGCGGGTAACACCGCGAGCCGCAGCTAGTTACTATTAAAAGGCTAGCCCCTTTTATATTATGTGTTTTGCAGACTTGGAGTAAGAAATTATTAAAATTAACTACACTGCAGAAAAACTTATAGCAATATTGTGTAATTAAATGTTGATTTATTAAATTATTATAAGGCACGTAATAAATAAATATGAATATAATGTTGGTTTAAGCACTGCAGGAAAACACATAGCAATATTGTTTAATTAAATGGTTTTAATTATTAAAACTATGCAAGGCATGCAACTAATTAAATATCGAAAAACAGGGTGAATAGAAACAAAAATTTGAATATTTTTTTTATAAACGTCGCCGCACAAGAGGAATTAGGTACTCCTGAATCGTGGGTACGTTTCACAAACATGAAACACATTTTGTCCCGTGCGGGAATCGATCCTGCAACCCTTAGCGCAGCAGTCCAATCGCTTAGCCACTGCGCCAATCATGTCGTCTAATTGATTTTAACATTGAACATTACAGTTAATTTGTCCATAATACAATTTAAAGTATAGGGCTCTCAACAGTAGCAATCTATTTTTTTTTTACTATAAAATCTGTTTCAAAGTGTAGTTTCGATTCAGCCCGTTTTACCGATTCTTTGTACAAGTAACTTAGCAATATTACGTGATTGAATGTTGAATTATTTTAAAATAAAAGGCACGAAATACAGTGCTAATATGAAAGTAATGGATAGTGAACTCGATTGAAGTCAAAGTGAATCTTCTTCTTCTTATCGTACCTATGGTTGATGAACAACCTGTTGTCAGAGTTTAAACCGCCTGTAGGTCTGTGACATGGCTTTACACACCGTTGAAAAATCTCTCAGGTGTGCCGGTTTCCTCACTATGTTTCCTTCACCGTTTTTAGCAACTGATAACTAATTTATAATACGCACTTGAATTCGAAAAGACATTGGTGCGTGCCGGGTTTTGAACTTACGACCTTTGACTTGCAGTCCAGCGGTCATACCACTCGGCTATCAGTGCTATAAAATTCAAATTGGATAATGTTTATTAAATAAGTTTTTCAGATTACATTACAGTGTATATAGCGGTCGACTTGGCAGCACCGTCTTACTCCATTATGTAAAGCTACAGCTTGCCAAGGGTAGTGGGTTCATTCTCGTGTCGTACAAATACCACAAAGAGTAGGATGTGGCTTTATTAGCACCCGTTTCAAGATATTGTTTATTGAAAAAGTTGACTCTTTTAAATAAGATTTAAATTATCTTTAGAGGGATTGAAATTAAAATTCAACTAAAATAAAACTTGAGCAATTCCTATGAATGCCACGCCACGGATCGGCCAAGGTCGCGCGTTTGAGTCCCGTTCGTGTCCATAATTTTGCAATTTTCTTTCATCACTTTCAATCCCTCTAAAGTTTAATTGCAAGCAATTCTCCTAACATTTATAAAATGGTTGCATTTGAAAGCTGAATACTACACAATTTATTACTTAACAGATTCGTATTTAGGCAAAATGAGTAAATTCCATGACAGGAATACATGCATGATGCAGGGCATAATATTATTATTTCTGACATTGGAATATGATTATAATATTAATGGTCTCCTGACCTTATTTCGGTCACGGCGGCCAATCTCATCTGAGAGCAGCCAACTACGCAGGAGATATATGCGTGCAAACACAGGTGCACTCCCTATTCCCTTACTCTCAAAGTCCGATGAGACGGTAAGACACGACGGTTAGATCAGGCGCAGGACCAACGGCTTAACGTGCCTTCCGAAGCACGGAGGGGTCTCGACTGTCGACATGTTAAAACGGTCACCCATCACAAGGCTGACCGCGGCGAGTATAGCTTAAATTCGCAAATCGACTGATCTGCGCAGTAGCCACGTAGCTATGAGCCTATGATGATTATAATATTTATGCAGTCTGATGACTATAATATTTATTATCCTACTATAATTCCATGCCTTCTTGACTTACCTGAAAGGCCAAGTTTCTCCATAGTATCTGTGTTCGGTGTAGAACAGGGCCGCCCCTAACTGCTGGGCCATCTCGTGGGCCAGGCCACCAGTGGTCCATCCTGGTGAGATGGCCCACTCTCCGCCAATGAATATCACTATATTCTTATCGGCGAACTCGTCGTTATAGTAGTAACGCTGAAATATAATTAAAACAGCGTTAAAGCAATACTAACAATCTTTGAAAACGATGCAGCAACTATTTGTTTAATACAAGAGCTGGTGCCATACTCTCCAATTTAATATCAATTCGAATACAAGACCAATAAAAATTAATATTGATTTAACGAAAACTTGACTCAGTTTTATTGAAAAAAAAAATGCTGTCAATCTTTTGATCTCAGTTAGATCCTCCCAATGGACACATAATATTGAAATCATTTGGCCAGTGTTAAGTTTAAAAGCTGGAAACTTTACATTTCCGATCCATTTGGTCGGAAGGTCGGAATTAAATTGCAGAGTAAGCCCACTGAACATGTAGATACACAGTTCAAAACCAAGGTGTTGCTCACTTAAAATAATTAAGTACATTAAAGCAAGCAAAAATAATAACCCTTTTATAGCATAAGTAATAGTATTTCGAGAGCATATATGGCATAGTTAATCAAAGTATATCTGTGCACCACTGCCTACCCCTTCGGGGAACAAGCATGATTTTATGTTTGAAATTCCTCAAAAACCTCACCATAAGGAAGGTCCTAGTGTCATGTGCCATGAAGTGGTTGAGCCTGACTTGCACCCAGCCCTCGACGGGCGCCCGGCGGGTGCGGGGCGCGGGGGGCGCCGGCTCCGGGGTGTGCAGCGACAGGCATGGGGCTATCAGCAGGAGGAGCAGCCCTGGGAGACGGTTTACATGGCTTTCATATGCTTATGGTCTTCATCTTATCGTATGGTTGATGAACAAGCTCATGTCAGAGTTTAAATCGCCTGTAGGCCTCTGACATGGCTTTACACACCGTTAGAAAATCTCTCAGGATTGCCGGTTTTCTCACGATGTGTTTAAAAAATGGTAGAAGTAAGTTTAAGAGCAACTGAATTTAAAGTGATACGGTTGGGGTAGCACTAGCATCTATACATAAAAGTTTTAAAAACTTTCACTGACAAGAAATCACATAATTATTAGTTCTTTAACTATGTATACAAACAATGTTAATTTAACTTAATTATATTATACCTATATTGAACAAAATAATTATTGTAATGGCTCAACCCTATTAAGGGACCTATAAGTCCTATAACATAATTTTCACTTGGGTACTCATTCTTATATACGGTTGCACAATGCACATGGCACATAGCTGCTAATCCCTTCAGTTCAGAGAATGCATACGTGATTACCATGATTTTATGATAAGTGATAAATAAACTCCACCGAAGTGGAGCTGCCAAAAAATATTTTAGACTCATTTGAGTGTCCCCCTCCACGGAAATCTTTAGTAAAAGGCGAAAGATTTATGCGTTTTGAAGGGAAACCAGAGTTATTACTGTAGAAGAGAATCTGAATTGACCCAACCAAACGGCGGAGAATCTTAACACCGCCTTTCAGAAATTGCGTCTCAATGCACAGCGCCATCTAGTTACAAAAAACCACAACTCAAAATTCTTTAGGTATGTCTCTAGTGCTTTAATAAAATGCTTATTGCCATATGGAACATTTTAAGGTTATGTAAACATAAAAGTTATCATACAAAATATTATACTAAGTAATAAGTATATTATTATTAATGCCATACATAGTATTTTGCCGTGTTTATCACTATACTGCACACATCGTTTTGACATAATTCGGCTCCACTTTAATCATTTAATATGAGCGGACCCCTGTGTTCGCCTCTTTGAATTAAAATCGTGTATACAATGGTCTTTATTGAAAAATAGGTCACGCTTATTTTTTATTATAAGATAGTGGTTTGCATTTGGTTATTGATTGACCTCACTATTTGGAATTTCGGATGGTTAAAGCTCATTTATAATATCACATTCTTTAGTATCAAATTAATAAGTATACAGAAATACTTGACCTTTAAGAATGTATTTGGTACTCGGAACATGTTGAAACATGTTTGTCGTATTTCCACATAGATGGCGCTGTGCATTGAGACGGCATTTCTGAATGGTGGTGTTAAGATTCTCCGCCGTTTGGTTGGGTCAATTCGGATTCTCTTCCTAAGTAACTCTGGTTTCCCTTCAAAACGCATAAATCTTTCGCCTTTTACTAAAGATTTCCGTGGAGGGGGACACTCAAATGAGTCTATAATATTTTTTGGCAGCTCCACTTCGGTGGAGCTTATTAATCCAATGGACTAATGTGTATAATATGCTATTGTTAGTACAATACAATATTATGTATATCACCGAAGTCCGAACTAGCTTCAAGATCTATATAGTGTCTTAACCTTGGGTACAGTGAGTCAGTGAGTAATAATTAATTAGTCTTTCTTACATTCAAAGAGGTATATATCTACATCGGATACCTGTCGATCTCTTGTATCCATTTTAATGACGTTACCGAATGTAATTATAAATAGTGTCACTATTCAATGAATCCTTTGATATGTCTCACTTACGGCTTACTTTTTATACACTAGCAAACATTGTTGTAGGCAATAATTTAAAGCTATTTTAAATACACTGGGAGTAATTGTGGGTATTTACTTTCAACCTTAATTTGTAATTATTGTTAAATCGCCTGCTTATCGTAGTTGCTAAGCGCCTGTTAGCCTGACGTCCTAGTTTCGACAGCCGGTTCAGACAGTATTATTGTTTAAGCTACGAACTGGGTGTTTTTAAGACCGGAATTTTGCTGTATTGCTTTGCTATTACATTTATAAATTACATAAAATTTATAAAAAACTGTTTTTAACGAAATGAGTGAATGTAAAAACCCCGTCTGCTAACCCCATTCTTAATTGGGTGAAATGATATCATATAAAACTAAAGACATAAAATAACAACACAGTAAAAATGAAGATCTCTGTCTAAATCGGTAAAATGTAATAGACTAATAGTACTTACACATAATTAATGCCAAAATATATAATTATCACTAATTAATACTAACACACAGTACTCGTCTACGCACAGCACGATAATTGTCCCATTTATTTTCTATATCTACTGATAACAAAGATTATGCTAAACTTTTTATCACTTTGATAGAATGGCATATCTTAATAAAAAAACGAAAAAATGTGAGTTAGTTGCAAAAACGCTGTAAGTGATGGCCGATTTATAATCTATTTACAATGCTAATTTTTATTTATTAATAAATTATAAAACTATACGATAATAATGTAAAAAAATGATGATGATGCGATAAATGTCTGCGGACTCGCCTATTACATAGTACTATGAAACTTCTGTTAGCCAATATTTGGATAAAAAACTCACACCTATACCACTGTGCCTATACCAGGCTATAAACAGCATAATATTGAAAAAAAAAAGATTGCGTCGAATTGAGAACCTCCTCCTTTATTGAAGTCGGTGAAAAACGTACATTTTCATGTTGATAAGAAAATAACAGAATAAAACAGGCCTCTATATTATTACCACTACTAAAAATTGCAATAACCAACTCAAGCATTTAATAAATTCCTATCTGAAGTTTGTAAAAAAGTGTCAATGAACACACATATTCACTGCTTATCATAAAAATATAAGCAAAAAACCGCCAGAAAAGACGTTATTTAACTAAGGTCCCTTATTTATAAGAGACCCTAAAAATAAGATGACGTTAGATACATTCTCTATAATATTGGGGTCACATCTTATCCTGTAAGATTGGAAGCAGATATCATCTAAGAGATGAAGTTGGTTCTATCTATTGTTGTATAAATGTTATTGGAAAACTATACCGCTAACCCTTTGCTGTTGTATTTTTGTTAACGTTATCTTGTGGGAATGTTAAATGTTAACATAGAATTGTATTGTTATAACTTTATGGTAATTTGGTGGTTTTCGGAGTTTTATAGCTTCGTGTGAAAGATCACGCATACCACCACCATCCACCACCATCGCTGTTTACAGCGCAAGTTTATGTAAAATGTACCTACTGCAATCAATAAGTTATGGGTTACTACCGATCGATCGAGTACCTTCGTTATGTAAATAATGTATATTAATGACATGAAGACCTAATGACAATGGCGACCCTGATTGGCGCAGTGCTAAGGGTCGCGGGTTCGATTCCCACACCAAACAAAAAATTGTGTGATCCGCAGATGTTCGTTCCGAGTCTGGGTGTTTGTGTATATGATATTTTATGTTTGTGAAACGCACCCACGATAGATGAAAAGTTTCTATTGTGGGGCGACGTTTTTATTTAAAAAATATATTTAAAATACGATTTGTAACTTATACTATTTTACTGTAATCCTGCTATCGCAACGATCAGATATTACGGTTTAATATTGAACTGATAAACAAATGCTTTGGATAACGGTCCCTTGTCTCTAACACTATTATATCTACGATTTACATAAATATACAAATATCTTTACCGCTTCATAAGGCTGTAGGCAGTATGCAAAGTTTCACCATTTTTTTTGCTTCCTTTCTTATTTCAAATTATGAGGTCCTGTAGAGGTCCAATCGTCCAAGGTGATATTTGAATCCCGGGTCGGGCAAAGTGTTACTGTTACTGGTTTTTCCATTAGGTAATTCTTATTGATGCACAATAGGCACAATAGTACCTAGTATAGTTTTAAAGTATGAGCCGAATAACCAAGGTACGATTTTTAATATTACCGTCTACTGTTGCACCTGACGAAATTCGAACCTACGACCCCCCGTATTCTGTTACGTCACTATTTACTACTCTAGACTCGGAAAATCCACGCTTAGTCATAATCATAAAACCAAATCGATCGCCAAAAATATTCAAAATGGCGCTTGAAAACCTGCATGTCTGATAAGATGATTAAAGATACATTCCGAGACACCCACGTTACGTACGGGGTGAGTTTCACGACAGGCGCATGTCACAATGTTGTCATTCAGCGTAGCACCTGTTATTATTGTTTGGGTGCGCATGCGCAGGGGGTCACGTGCGGCGCGGCGCGTGAGTCAGATTACAGTTGTACTGGCTTACGAAGATACGCGCTAACTGGATGTGACTTGGAGCGTAGTTGGATTTTTCAAACAAAAAATATAAGAAAAAAACGAATTTAAATTACATTTATCTTTTTTAATTGTGTTGAGATATACGACTTAAGGCTGCTTTTCCATCACCAGGATAATGATATCAGTAGAAAGTTTGACGTATTAACCCATACCAGATAAGAATAATCTGTCAAAATGCCAATTTGATGACTTGCCTAAAATGTATCCGATCATTGAAGGGCTCTTGTATGATAAAATAACTTACGCAGTGTGATGATTAATATATATAACAATGTAGGTATAAATAAATGGTATAGTCGCGGCGCGGGGCGCGAGGTGGGGGGCAGACACAAACGGTCGGCCAAGCCGAGCGAACGTGCAGCGACTATTACGAAATAGCACTATAGTTGTTTAATTACATTTAATACTTACCCCGTGACAAGTGGACGTCACACGCAGCAAAAAAATTTTTGTCAATCAGCAGGTTGGTAGATATAAATATAGGTATTTAAATTAAATAACAAACAACAAAAAAATCTTCGCCCCACACTATGAGTTTCTCCTGTATCGTGGGTGCGTTTCACAAACATGGAATATCACATACACAAACGTCCACACTCGGGACAAACATCAGCGGATCACACAATTTTTTGTCCCGTGCGGGTACCGAACCCGCAACACTTAGCGCAGCTGTTCAATCGCTTAGCGCTTGCACTAAACGGGTCGTCAGACTATTTTCGTTGTGACTGTTATAGCTGTAATGCCTAAAGGTTCTGATCGCGTGGTAAAAGTAATTAAAAAAATCTTTTTGTGTTGTCTGTTCTTGTCGTATCTAGTACATCTTTATCTGTGTACAAAATATTACTTATGCAAAATACCGCGCTACCGTGCTACAGTCGCGTGGCGCTCGCAATCACTCACTTTGAATCACTCACGCGCATGACTCACTACCAATTATAAAGGGATAAGCAGAGGTCTGCGGTCGTGCGGAAAAGAATAGGTAGTGTCTTTGTTTATTCTTTGTCATTTCAATCTTATTAATTTTAGCACAACCAAACCAGACAAAATTACACATTTCTTGTAAAGGAAAAATCAAGTTATCTATGGCATAATATGTAGCTTAATACTAATTAACGATAAGTGGTATCATCCCATAACATTTGCATTTTATTTAAATACACTCCGATCTGCATAACAAATAAATTGATAGCTGATTAAATAAACATAAGCGAAATGAAACTATCACAGAGATTAGGTTTACTGTATCTATAGAATATGCAAAATTAAACAACTTTTGGTAATTTTTAATATTCGTAACTTTTTCTTATACGATCTACTAAGTAAACATATTAAAGTTAGTCATATTATTTGTAGTGGGGGGTTAACTTGCGCTTATTGCGTAGACAGTTGGTCCTGCGCCTGATCTAACTTTGGAATCTTACCGTTCTATGCAGTAAGTAAGATAAGAGTAAGGAAATATAGTGTTGGCACACACTTGTGCACTGTTAAATTTCACTGTTAAGTTTCTAGTCTTAGGGCGGGTTGCTTCAGCTTCACTAGACGCAAACGTAAATGTTAAATGCTGTTGACAAACGGCTTTTTATGCCATGAAACAACGCTTCATTAAACGGTCGTTAAACATCTCCTGTAATCGTTTATTTTTTGTCATACGTATGTAATGTTAACAGACCGTTTGAACCAACCCGCCCTAATGTTATATAGGTCATTGTAACCAAAATTTGGTCAGAAAGACATCTTATAATATTCCAGTAGCTTTTTTATACCAACATGTTTATAGTATATTATCCTACCATACTGTGTATCTAGATTCGCGTGTAACTACCATGCGCGTGCGCACGGCCTCACGGTAGCCTCGTGACTCACACGTGAGTCATGGTGCCATTACACCATTAGTATGGACCTCTCGTATTATATCCTAATAAAACATGACATTGATGACACTGTACTTATTTATTTTCTATAGATTTCCCCTTTAGATGTTAGTACGGAAAATGGCATTGAAAACCAGATACGTCCGATCTCTCTCCGGTCGTGTCTTCTCGTCCCATCGGACTATGAGAGTGAGGGATTAGAGAGAGTGAAGGAGTATTGTGCAACTCTATCTCTTGCGTAGTGTCGTAGTTGGATTGGCCGTCGTAACTCAGTCAGGGCCCAGAATAGCACCTCCCCATTTCGTCCCGTGGGTGTCGTAGGAGGCAATTAAGGGAAATTCCAGACGATGGGCAGCAGCGTCTTCTGTAACTTCACCACCAATACTGCGATCCCCAAGCTGCTTGCCAAGCGGGGGGATTATGGCAACACCCCTAATTTTAAGGGGGAGGCCTTTGTTCAACAGTGGACGTCTTCCGGCTGATGATCATGAACTCAGTCAGAATATTTCATACATAATTATTTATTACAGTGTTTATTATGGCGCCTCTTTATAATAATAATAACATGTAAATAATTTGTCATTCTCACATATCCTTGTTTCCTTGTGTTATCGAGGAAAAACCTGGAGGTACGTCAACCCCACAACGTTATCTAGCGTGACGTTTTCACCATATGACGTATAATAACACCGTCAATACAATGCTAGGAAAGGTTTGGAAATAAAAGGCAGCAGCGTTCCCCTGAGTAGGTATCGTTCACCATACTGCGGCTGCCAAGCCGCCTGCCCAGCGTGGTGACTATGGGCAAAACTCCCCATGATAAGTACCCAAGGAAAACGACCCCCAGTTCCCGGCCACCCTACTATACCAGGTAGGTATAGTAGGGTGGTAGTGACTGGTTAGTGATAACAGGAGAGCGGGCCTTATGGCGTACCCTGGGGAGGCTTACGTCCAGCAGTGGACTGCAATAGGCTGATGTGATGATGACTGAACACTTATGTAATTAACTAAGTGTTCATTTAGTCATATTCAGTAAGGAGGACATTATTCTGAGGCTCACTATTCTACAAGGTAATAGCTACGTAAAAATATATTATTTACACACGATTTTCCCTCCTAGGTATTAGAGGAGGGGGAATATTACGTGCGTCAGCAGAAACATCCGTTGTCCAAGTCTGGCGCCTCGAATTTTAGCTTAAATTTATAATAAAGAGGTATCTGAAGCTTCTGAAAGAATTACGGATCAAGAAAAGACTTTTTATAATAATGATAATATAATTTATTTGCTCAAATGACGTACATTATACAGAAAACTTCACATCACATCCACAACCCTCCAGCTTCGGGTTAAACTTCTGCGAATCGCATAATTGTTTGTCGCATCCCTTAGCGCAGCA
This sequence comes from Abrostola tripartita, assembly GCA_905340225.1. Taxonomy (NCBI): domain Eukaryota; kingdom Metazoa; phylum Arthropoda; class Insecta; order Lepidoptera; family Noctuidae; genus Abrostola; species Abrostola tripartita. The sequence goes on from HG996512.1 coordinate 8,204,872, forward strand.
GTTCAATCGCCACTGCGCCAATTGCTTACTAAGTAAACTTAAAAAAAAAATTACTGAATTTCTTCCTTTCTGGAGAGATTGGCCGCCCAAAACCTGGTCGAAGAAAAAAATAGCCTGCTGCAGATCTCCAAATGCCTGAAATGACATTCGATTGCTATCATTTAATTTGAATTCCATCAGTAGATCTCCATGTTTTTTTGGATCTTATCCAAATGTGTATACTTAAACGGAACTATCAAGGAACTATATAAAAATATTGTTACTTCAAGCTAAAAAAAACCATTAAAAATAGGCGAAAATATTGACAAAAACCTACAAAATAAATTAGAATTGAAACTTCTTTGAGTTTTAAAAGTCAGTTAAACAGTCTTGCTAATCAGCATCACCATCATCAGCCGGAAGATGTCCATTGTTGATCAATGGCCTACCCCTGTAAAGGGGGTTTGTTGAGAAAATCCCCACGCTTGGCAAGCGGGTTGGGGATCGCAGTATTAGTGGTGAAGTTACAGAAGACACTGCTGCCCATCTTCTGGATTTTCCCTTAGTCGCCTCTTACGACACCCACGGGAGGAAATGTGGAGGTGCTATTCTGTCCCGGCACTCCACGGGAAGTCTTGCTAATAGTCATACATAATACGTATCCTTGTGGAAACGTTAATTAATTTTTTTTTGTATTAATTAACTTTGAGAATAATGTGTTATCAAGCTAACATAACCGCGATGACTTAACCATTACTCATAACAATTAACTGGATAGTTTCACACAAACCTAACTTGAACCAATGATTCATGCAGTCAGGTGTCGAGTTAACTGTAACAAAGGGGTAACAGTTGTTGAGATAACTTGGGTTTATTGTGTAATAACTGGTTAAGTTAACTTTAGATTGCCTTTCTTGACGGCTTTTGTCTGGTTTCGCTAGTTATGTTATAGGTCCCAATGTAATAGGGGGCGAGCCTATTGCTATTAACCGGGCACTAATCCAGAGCCAGACTCCGTGCTATTTATTTACCTAAAAATCAGGAAAATCAGGAAAACACTTTGCTTAACTCGGGATTCGAACCCAGGAACTCATGCTCATCATTCATGCCAGCGACCACTAGACCTACGAGGCAATCCAAAGGTAGAAAAATTAATGCGAAGTATTTTATGAAATAACATACAAGCATAAAGTATTACACACATTACTAACACCTTGTCTCTGTGTTCTTAGGTTCCATTCCTGTGTCAGGCAAAGTTTATCAGGAATTTTAAGATATTTTAAATTTTCAATCGGGTAAGTAATTTGTAATTATTGTCAGAGTTAATTCCTACGATAATCTGCGCAATGAGGATCTACTACAGAACTGAACACCTCTGCTTACCCCTTCTTAAATTACAGGTGTGAATATAATAAGATTATTAGTGCGTTATATTAATTGTTTTCCGTAACAGATAGTATTTATACACGTACGTGCGAATATCTGCGACGGAACGAGGAAGTTGCACCGACGAGAATTCACACGCTTGAAACGACAGCCGTTTGTTTTCGAGTGTTTAGAACACTATAATCTTAAGTGTATAAGTACCTGCTTATTTGTTTATATTTTCTTTAAGAGTTATATGTTATTCGTAATTCACAGATATCAATTTTGTTTTGGATTTTGTCATTTACCTCTCGACGTCTTTACTTTGGTTTAAGGAACTATAATAGAACAACATTTATTCGACACAACACACATGACGGTACAAACATGAGAAAAAAACAAGACAGGGAATAAACAAATACTTATCATGACTGACAAACATGGAGTACCGAAAAGGTCACCAATTCAGCATATGCTGAAGTGGGTGCCAGCGCACCCACAGTGCCAGACGGGTGGAGGAAGAACTAAAATATTAATGACTGTTCTTAATGTCTTTTCTAATTCATGTGCGTATTATAAATTAGTTATCGATTGCTAAAAACGGTGAGGGAAAACATAGTGAGAAAACCGGCACACCTGAGAGATTTTTCAACGGCGTGTAAAGCCATGTCAGAGGCCTACAGGCGGTTTAAACTCTGACACCAGTTTGCTCATCAACCATACGATAATTAGAAGAAGTGACTGTTAACTATCACCCTGTATAGTATGTAAAGGGGTAGGCAGAGGCTTGCGCCTGACCAGGCTGTAAAAATCCAGTGTTAAATTAGAACATATACCTATTTACCTATTATTAATTTTTCCCGGATGAATAACGTCGACCATTTTTACAATTGGGTAAATCATGTTGTGTACTCAAAAGATCACGTGTTCATTGTTTGAATGATTGTTATTGCAATCAATTGTTTAGAAGATGATAGGTCATTCATTTGTTTATTTTGCCTATTGTAGGAAAATACTCAAAACGATGATATTTTACGCCTGTATTTCACTAACATACCGGAGTTATTCCAAGTGTGAAATAACACTTCACAAATAACCTAAAAATCCCTTCAGGGTAAGTAAGCGTCAAGTCCAGAGCTCGATTCCCGCATCGGGGAAAGTGTTACTGGATTTTTCCTCTAGCTAATTCTCAGTAGCAGCCATGGAGAAAGACTTGGTGTATGGTAGCAGCAGAGAGTCTGAATTTCTGCCCGATTTATGATAAGCAGGACCGCTCGCGAAATGTGGGTGTACTATACACCTCTGTCTTACCCTTCGGGGATAAAAGCGATGATATGTTATGTATGAATGTTTGCATGTATGTAATGAATGTCATAAGTAGCAAGATGGCCTTGTTTATAGAACTGCACAATAAAGAGGTGTGGTCGTATTCATGAATGAATGAGGAATAATCTTCGACAACTAAATGTCATGTGAGTCAACTAAGAGCAGGAAAATTTATTGTTAGTGTACTAGTCTTAGATTATCTAGATGGAGTCCCGCGCTATTATGAAACAAAAATCAACGTGCCAACCACGTGCCAACCGTTTTGACATGTGTGCGTGACAGCTACGTCTTACACAAGCTTTTTTAATTTATTTATTTTCCAATATTTTCAACAATTCATTCTGCCGGAACTATTGATAATTTATTTATATACCGGTTGATAGGATACATATTTATTAATATTTAATTAGCCTCTGTAATTTCTACACACTTTAATAGCTAATTTCGCCATTTTTATTACATTATTTTATGATAGAAAAACAAGCATCCCCATTGGCGCCCAAAAAGCTGTAAGGCCTCACAATGGGCGCTAAAAAATCCCGACGCTGTCAGGGCCTTGACACTCCATCTAGACATATATATAATCAAAGGTACTAGTAGTGTAGTGAGTAAGGTATGGGAGATTAGCAGGGATTTATAAGTATTGTGTTGATATATATAATGTGATGGCTCAGCTTAAACCTAGGCAAGTGTAGGTATTAATGTGAAATCGAGTTCCATTATGTACTTAAATAATTAGTAAATCGTCAGACTCATGCTACAAAAAATTACCTAATGGAACAATAACAGTATGCCCGACCCTGCATTCGAACCTACGACCGTATACTCAGCAGCCGTGATCTGCGACCGAGTGCTGCTAGACCGAGTAGTATTGTAACAACAACAAGTTAAAGCAGCCCCCGTACCATGAACGCCTGAAACAGGACGTTGACGAGTGAAGGTCACAGCACACACGCAACGATAACTGTCCTGCTTTAAGGGTGCATGGTAAGAGGGCAGGAGCTTGAAATGATCGTTGTTGAGAGAGTATTATACAGGTCACGTGACCCTCAGATTACCCACAAACAAAACACCATAGATCATCACCCGCGCCTGACTGCAGTCCCGCATAATTTCTACTTAATTACGTTTAATTGATGCCGCCATGAGCTCTAGTGACGGTGGCTGGCATACTGATAAACTTTACTTAAAACTGTGTGGTGTATGTCCAACACACAGGTAGGTAGGTAGCTACAGAATAAAAAAGGATTCGATTCCCAGTTCGGTTTTTATTGGGCAAAGAGTTGCTAAGTTTTGCCATTCGTTAATTCTCAGTAGCAGCACGGAGTCTGGATTTTTGCCCGGTTGGCAATAGGCTCGCGACATATTACATTGGGACCTATTACTTAACTGGCGAAATGAGCGTGTTACTATACACCTCTGTCTACCCCTTCGGGGCATACAGGCGTAACTGATGATGTACCAAAAGGCTTAAAAATAACAAAACAAATCTATTTTAAACACACTTAAATACAACATCATTTACAATTAAGTCATGCTGTCCCAAAATGCGTGTCCCATCACTAGAACACAAATCATCGTAAATCCCGCGATTAAAGGGTGGATATACCGCGCACCGACCCCGCGAGCCTCCACACACCCCGCAGACCCCCTCACACCCCCATGAGCTCTGCTGCCCCGTTATGGAGAGAGCTGTGTTAATTTTGGGGACTAAAGTATTAGAGAATGTTTCAATTAGAATGTGATTTTAGTTTGTTTTCATTTTGGAGCAAAAATGTTTTGATTGGTAACGCCAATGAGAACCTCCAAAATCATTGAAAATTAAAAATGTTATGTTATATATCGCAATGTAATAGACAGTTTATTATCATCAACCGGACACAAGTCTAGACTCCGTACTGCTACTAAGAATTACCTGGAAAACCCTGTAACTCTTCGACTAATAACAACGGACCTGGGAATTGAACTCAGAATTGATCTAACGCTCAGAGTTCGCACTATGCGACCACCAGAGGCAGTTCGGGAGTTAAACATGCCTACAATATCAAGAAAATATTCTAAAGAGTAGGTAATAATGTTGAAAAAACAACAAAATTACATAAAAATCATAATGGATTACAGATCCCGGTAAAAATCCCGGCGTGAGACAACACTGGCCTACTCACGGCTTACTCTTAAGCCGTCCACGACTTAATTGAGCCGGCTTTAATTTAAGTCCTTAAGGGATGAAAGAATTGTTCAAATATTTTTGTAAGGGTAGCACTGTCTTAGCGCGGGGAGTAAACCCGGCAAGAGTTCATTTGTTATTTTTATGCTTTTGTTAAATATTATTTTCATTTTTGTTAATTTCCGAGAGGCTTTAACTTTAAATTTTTAGGTTTAAGCGTCTGTACACCTCTGCCTACCCCTGCGGGAACTACAGGTGGGTTAGGTTATGTTTTATGGTTAATATCAAGATAAAAACAAAATCTTTTAGGTATTGGAATATGGGTTCTGACTTGAAGTGATACATAAACATAATACTCAAAATAGTATTATTAATTAATTTTGTTTATAAATATTGCCCCACTCTATAGCAGTCTCTGATAGCAGTCTTACTTAAAGAGTAGGCATATCTTAAATCTATCGACATAATATTAATTCTTTGTCATGTGAACAAGTGACGGGTATAATTAATTAGTCAATAATTAAAAATGGACACTTATTTAAACTTTTATGTGGAAGGCGGAGGACCGGGTGTTGTGGCACTTGGGTGAGGCCTATGTCCAGCAGTGGACCGCGATAGACTGAGAGATGATGATGATGATATAAATGGATGACATGTATGATATATTTATTTTAATTTTATTCTAGGTACAGATACAGATAACAGATTAACATAGTACAAAAAAAATTTGAACTTGACAGCAAGCTGTGAGTACCCCTGAAATATGCATTTAAAATATTGTTGCATTGTAAATTAAAAACAAACAAGTGCATTTCATATTATGTTTGGGAAATTACTTGTACCTACGTAAAATATATTCCTAATAAGTAATTACCAAACCACCGATACACCTATGGTAAACAATGTCTAAATCTATATAAGTATTGTGTACGCACATATTATGTACGCTACGTGCTAATCGTCAGGTAAAACAACTTTTTAACTAATTCATTGACTGGATTAAAATGAGCTGTCTAATTTGTAACCTGACATAAATATCATAGAAGGTTGGTAATTAAATAAATATATTTTAGTTTATAACACATAACGTCCAGCCTGTCTTCCCGGAAAGGTTAATCCAATGATATTTAAAAATGTACAGATATGTTACTAGCGCGTTTCATTTTGACTCGAAAAGGAAACTATTATAGTCTTGGGTAGTATAATTGTTTTCCAATTTGACATAAGATTAGTACAGTTCAGATTTAGAGTTCGGAACAGTTTTTCCGTTCATTTTGTTAGCAACTGCCGTATCTATACTTTTTGACATATCATTGGATTTGCGTCCGATTGATGGCAAAAGGTTCGCTTTCTTAATAGATTAGTTCTGTTTACTGGATATATGGTTGTGGGTATACTACACACATCTGCCTACCTCTACAAGGAATACAGTGCAGTGGTAAGACCGTTGGGCTGCCGAATCAAAGGTCACAAGTGCAAACCCGACACGCACCAACGTCTTTTCGAATTCATTTGCGTACTATAAATTTAGTGATCAGTTGTTAAAATCGGTAAAGGAAAACGTCTTGAAGAAACCGGTACACTTGAGAGATTTTTCAATGGTGTGTAAAGCCATGTCAGAGGCCTACAGGTGGTTTAAACTCTGACACCAGGTTATTCATCAACCATGCGATAAGAAGAAGAAGTCAGGCAAGTTATATGTTTTTAAAAGTTTGAATGATCTGAATCTGATTTATGAGAATATTCCTCATTCTGCTACAAAAACAATAGAAAATGTTAAACTGCATGCCATTAATAAGTTAAACCAGTGATTCCCAAAGTGGTCCAGGTGGACCCCCAGGGGTCCACGGGAGCCTTGCTGGGGGTCTACGTAGGCGTCAATAAAAAATGGGGGTCCATAAGATGTTAATAGGGGTCCACGAAAATTTATCTGCATATAGTTTTTATAAGGGCCTACCTATATTGTTTTAAGTACCTAACTAAGCAGATAACATTTTAATCTGGCAAGCGACTCTTACTTGTCCAAACTTGCGTATTCGATATTACAATTTCGTGTACAGACTTGCAAAGCGCAATCCGTCCGACAATGCTTAGTGCTTGTTTAGACATGATCTTGATCAAGACTATAAATACTCGATGCCAAAGGCATGCTCATTTATTTGTTTCCGGAATTTCGAAAAAGAAGGTGTGAGAAAATTTATATTAGTGTTCCTAGTGCCGGAGAAAAGTAAGTACGTACCTTTTTTTTGTTGTACCTAGTTCTTAAGTATTTTGTTTCGTGTACTGGTCGGTTGATAACAAATGCTTGTATACAATGTGTCCTAGGGATAAGTGACCGCCCGGCGTATTTAGAATATTTGTACAAAATTAAATTAAGTAAAGACGCGTGACGTGCTGCAGTTTTTTTACGATATTTCCTAAGTTTGTTCATCTTTTTCCATTATTTTTGTTTACTGACTAGCCGACATCATAATTTATCAATTAAAATCATTAGACAAAACTAAAATGTAGTAAAAAAATTACTTATATAAAATCACTAAGGCCGCTAAGTCACAAATGTAAATATAATTATTAATGATTTCGTACAAATATTCAAAAAACGCCGGGCGGTCTTATCGCTCGGACACATTGTATATAGCTAACTTAGTAACTTACAGATATTTTAATTGTCCTCTTTCGATTTGAAGACAAACACAGCACGTTTTATTCAATTGTTTTTTCACGAGAGGACTGCCTCTCTAAAAAGGCCGAAAAATCAATATTGCAGAGCAATTACTGTTTTATAAAACTACTAGCGCGTGAACTCATTGATTTAATGAAATTTTAGTTATTGTTTTTATGGTCACTTTTTTGGTCAATTTGGGATTTCGACTTTTATTTTTTCCTACACAAATATGATCAATATTCGATACTGAGTAAACTAATTTTTATTTCTACTATTAAAAAATTGTGGTAAATTAGGTATTTAACATTGATATCGCTTCGTGAAAAAGTCTGTACTTGTCTTAGCGGTTTATTAGTTGGTCCCTTTACAAGCCGTAATACTTTTTCAATATAATGATAATCATAATAATATAAAGCTGACAAAGGCTGCGTTGTGCTACCTATATTCAAATAAAAACTTGGTTACTATAACATTTTTTTTTACAGGGAAGGTAACTGATACAAAACATGGCTACAGCAAAGAAAAAATGTCGACAATACAGTGTCGATTATTTGAAATATGGTTTTGTTCCATCAGAGGCAGATAAACACTTGCCCATGTGCCTAATATGCAATAAAGTTTTAAGCAATGACTCTATGAAACCATCAAAGCTCGAAGATCATCTAAAAAGGTGTCATACTGATAAAATGGGTAAAGATTTAAAATATTTTCAAACATTGAAGGAAAAATATGAAAAGAGACCCACCATGCACAGCATGTTCGCTTCAACATCTCAAAGTAACGATGATGGCTTGCGGGCATCTTACAATATCTCATTACTAATAGCAAAATCTGGAAAACCGCACACTATCGGAGAACAATTAATTTTACCCGCTGTTGAAGAGGTTTTAAAAACTGTTTTGCACAAATCTCCATTTGACGTACTAAAAAGAATTCCATTAAGTAACAATACTGTACAAAGACGCATTGATGAAATGAGCTCTGACATCGAAAGTTTTTTGTGCAATCATCTGCAAAAAAGTCATTTTTCTATACAACTGGACGAGTCAACGTTACCCGGTAATGAAGCATTATTATTAGCATATGTCCGATTTATCATGGAGGAAGAAATTCACGAAGAATTGCTATTTGCCAGAACTTTGGAGACTGACACTAAAGGCGAATCAATATTTAATGTCCTGAGTAATTTTTTTACGGAAAAATCGATTCCATTTACAAACATTATTTCAGTGGCAACAGACGGAGCTCCTGCAATGGTAGGGCGATATCGTGGGTTTATAAGTCATCTCAAAAGAATTATACCAGGACTTACAGCTATTCATTGCGTAATCCACCGACAACATCTTGTGGCGAAACATTTAAGTGACAGGTTGAACCAATCTCTTCATTTTATAATAAACGCTGTCAACAAAATTAGAAGCAATGCATTGAATACGCGTTTATTTGCTCAATTGTGCGACGAAAATGACGAAGACTTCCAACGACTGCTCTTACATACTGAAGTACGCTGGTTGTCGAAAGGTGCATGCTTAACGAGATTTTACTCTGTTTTCGATTCCGTATTAGAGTTCTTAGAAAGTAGAGATCCAGATTTAAAAGAAAACTTGATCAAATTCAAAGGAGACATTGCGTATTTGACAGATTTGTTTAAAAAATTTAATGATATTAACTTGCAGTTACAAGGGGACAGCCTGAATTTAATAAAAACAAAGGGGATAATTTCGGCTTTTCTTGGGAAATTGAAATTTATGAAGCAAAACATTAGTCGGCGCGAATTATCTCAATTTCCAAACTTGTCGCAGGTAGAAACTATTGATGAGGATATCCATACCTACAGTCAACATTTAAGTGCCCTGCATGATGACTTCAAAACCAGGTTTGAAGATATGCTGACGATGGATATACCACCATGGATCGTAAATCCATTTGATGAAACTGAAGTGGCCAATGTATTATTACAAGAGGAGCTGCTTGAGCTAAGCACCAATGAGGAGCTGAAGGTGAAATTTAGAAAAGGCTACCAAACATTTTGGCTGCAAGCAGAAATACACGAAAAATATCCTGGACTGTGGGAAATCGCAAGGAAATTTTTGATAGCTTTTCCCTCATCATACCTTGTCGAAAGAAGTTTTAGTGCCGTTACAAACCTCTTAACAAAAAAAAGGAGCAAACTAAACATCACAGAGCGGGGGGATTTGCGGTTATTGCTCACAAAAATAAAGCCAAACATTGATCGTTTGCTGACACTCCATCAAATACATCCTTCCCATTAATTAAAATTATGTCCACAACCTATAAGTATTACCTTATTATTATTTTTTTGTAATTCTTTTCTTTTAATTAATAAAATGTTATAAAATGTACCATTTTTCGTTTTTATTTAAAATTTAAAATTTTAACCTATCAGAATATAGGGACGGAACTCAGAAGCGACACAATTTTTATTTTTTGTCGACTTTAACAATGTGGTAGGAATGTAGCAGCAGGGGGTCCACCGACACCAGTTTAATTTTGAAAGTGGTGCACGAGAAAAATAAGTTTGGGAACTACTGAGTTAAACCAATGAGGACCGCATACAGGCCGGACAGCGCCGGCGCCGGATCATTAACATCCCAGAACTTATGGACGTCCGATTGCGGTTCGATAACGATTCAATTGCGGTGCGGATACAGTGCGGTTAGCGTTAGGATTAACGAAATAAACAAAGCTACACTGTGGTCTAGTCTAAATGTATAATTACGCTTGTATTGTACAACGGGGTGGGTAGAGGTGTTTAAAACTTATCTTAACTTAACTGACTCGGAGAGGGGAGGCCTATGTCCAGCAGTGGGCTATTAAAGGCTAATAATGATGATGATATCGAACTTCAAGCTATCTCTATAGCAAAACCCATCGTAATCGGTTCAGTGGTTTACGCGTGACAATGTGACAAGCAAGTACCTAAGTCATAATAGGGAAGTGAGGATTTGTATGAAAATGTATGAAAAAGACAAAGTTTAGTAACGTCAATATTATAATCTATTTGAGGTTATTGAGTTAGTCATAATTATGGTAAGCCAATAGTAATTGTTAAAAAACTTATTACATCGCGTCATTTAAATATGTACTCTATGACTTCAGGTTATGAGCTATTTTGCTTTGATTAGGGACTTTTTGTGGTACCTATAATTATTGATAAAGCTGTAAAAATACTTTTTGGTGTCAGTTAATTGCTTTATGGATGCCTATTTATACTAACTTCATACGAATGTGGTTGGTAAATTGTGGGTTTAATTTTACAATAAATAAATTAAAAAAATCGCCTGTATATCTCGGAGAGGTAGACAAAGGTGGGTAGAATTCATGTGCGCACTATAAATTAGTTATCAGGTGCTAAAAATGGTGAAGGAAAACATCGTGAGGAAACCGGCACACCTGAGAGATGTTTCAACGGTGTGTAAAGCCATGTCAGAGGCCTACAGGCGGTTTAAACTCTGACACCAGGTTGTTCATCAACCATACGATAAGAAGAAGAAGACCTGTTATAAGTAAGGGGTATACAGAACTGTATCATCCACATAGCCACGTTAAAAGTCTGATAAAAATAGCCTGGTTACAGTATCTTTATGACAAGCGCCTCTGTCGGAAGCGACTTGGCATTTGACCCGGTGAATAGGATAAATTGCGGAGTATATTTGTCGCATCCTCTTTTAATATATAGAATGATCGTATCTTTAGATCGCTGAAGACAGAGATATGACAGCTTTTTGCCTATGAGAAATAGGCGTGACTTTATGTATTACATAACATCACGCATGCATTCTCCGAAGGGGTAGACAGAGGTGTATAGCACGCCCACATTTCGCAGTTATGTTATCGGTACCAATGCAATAGGGGGCGAACTTATTGTCAAAAACCAGGCTCAATTCCAGACTGCGTACCGCTACTGAGAATAATAGAAAGACTCGATAACACTTTGCCTCACTTGTTATTCGAACCCAGGATCTCATGCGCAGCAATCGCACTTACCGACCACTAAACCAACAAGGTAGTCAAAATTACAAAAAGTCATTGAAAAAATGAATTTTGGAAATTATCTTAACCGACGAGCGTGTATGAGGAATGTGATGCGAGTGAATGAGGCGAAAGAAGTATGCTAGGATCGAAGCACTTGGAAATCCGTGGTCTCTGCCTACCCCTCTAAGAAACAGGCTTGACTTTATGTATGTATGTAGACATGTAAGTTGCCTGGCATGTGCAACAAAATTTAAGGTGTCAAGATGTTTTTTAAGTGCGGTATCCATACTCTCCAAGTGATCATCCTTTTTTTCTATACTCCTTGGAAAACTAAACGGTGTTAATATAAGTTGAGTACTGGTGTCACTCACGGAAGTAGACTCTGAAGTCTCTGAAGGTCGTATTGATACAGCGCTCAATTACACACTCAGGACATTAGTTGTTAATTAACTATAATAGCTTACTGTTGTGCTAAAATTGGCCTGTTTTTATATTGGACGGAATGATTGGCCAAATGGGTCGATATAGGGTGATGTTAGCGATATAGATGTGTTTTGTTGGGACCAATGTTTGTCAATGTTCCTGTTGTATTGTTCATGTAATTTTTGTCTGGAAATTTTCGTCATTGCGACCGCTTTTTGTTCAAGATTTATCTTACTAAGGGTGGGTTGCTTCAAACAGTCTGTTAACGTTACATACGTACGACAAAGAATAACGATTGGAGAAGATGTCGCACGTAAAATATGACTTGTAAGCGTTGTTTCATGGCATAAATAACCCGGTTATCGACGTTATTAGGGCTGCAAGTAGATAAGAAAACAATTTCGTTATTAAGGTTGGTAGAAGAAAACAAAATTGGTATCTCCATTTTTAACAATTTCGCATGCGTCAAGTGAGACTGATTCAACCCCACCATACACTCTTTTTCTCGAAGGGATAGGGTAATACTGACACTGCCCGACCCGGTTATTGAACCAAGGTCCTCACTTTTGGCAGTCTCGCTTGGCGACCACGAGACCAAGAAGGTATCCACATAGTATAGGTATCATAAACAATACATTTCATTCACAGGCATTTAATTACTCCTGCCCGCTTACCATGAACTCTTAAAGCAGGACAGTTAACGATGTGAAAGCGATGCCGCTACATGCAGTGTAATGCGGCGTCTCGCTTCCTCAACGTAAATTGTATTGGGGGCTGTAATGTTCATGGTTCTCAGGATCATACAAGTATGTTATTTTTATTTTCTTACTTATAAATATACACCCATGTTTCGTTCATCATTCCATGTATTAGGTGGAGAGTCTATTATCATTCATCCGACTCATACTACTTTTCCGGCAATAAAGAAGAATTGTATTCTTAATCAACCTTCCATAGATCTGCTACCATTTTAATAGGAATTATAACAGTGACTTGCAAAATCTTCGAGTATATATGTAGGTTCGTAGTACTAAAAGATATCCTGTGGTATAGGTACCTACACCTCTGCCCACCTTTTCCCAGAATACAGGCGCGATGATACACTCAATGACAATAAATGAGTCACAGATGATTACAAGTGGATCTCAACCAACACGTTCAGTCGGTACACTAGCACTGCTGTCAGACAACAGACGTCACAGCTTCTAGAAGGAAAAATAACATTATTTTATACACCGCAAAACCTGTTAGATCAACTAATAATTTTTTTTTATCATCGCCCCGCACTAGGTATTTCTCCTGTATCGTGGGTGTGTTTCACAAACATGAAAATAATATCATACACACAACCACACAGACTCTGGACAGACATCTACGGATTACACAAATTTTTGTCCTGTGCGGAAATCGCAAACATTAGCGCAGCAGTCCAGTCGCTAAGCCACTGCACCAGTCAGCCCTCAAAAGTGTTGTTAATTAGTTGTGGAAGCGAGACGCCGCATTACACTGCACGTAGCGGCGTCTCGCTTCCACATCTTAAACTGTCCTGCTTTAAGAGTTCATGGTAAGAGGGCTGGTCATCAATTCGTCTCATTACTTGTTTTCCTGGAACGTTGCAGTTTTTTTATTATGCATTGTTTTTAAAGTACTGCAAAGACACTCCTTCGTAGTGAATACAACAGTTTAGACGCGAGTCGCTGATGTCATGCACCTTACACGGTACGGGTCACAGCGACCGTCACAAGGTCAATTAACCACAAGGGAAGGAGGCCATAATATGCTACGGTCCACGGTGTGTAACACTAACATGGTTATCCCAGGTAAATATTGACTTAGGTATTAAATAACACTTAGTTTATGTTAGTATCACTAAACACTCTCCCCCTTATTCATAGAAGATTACAGTTTAAAACCAAGGATTAAATTATACCTGTCACTGTCGTATGCATATCAAAGAATAGAGATGTCAATAGACTTAATACAGGGTTTAGATAATACCGGTATGATCCGCGTTTATGATTAAGAGGGAATTATAGCACAATATTTAGTAACGGATTAAAGTTGCCTGCCTCTGCCTCGTTGGTCACTAGACCAAGCTCGCTAAGAACGACTGCTGACCGCGAAATCCTGGGTTCAAATCCGGGGTCGGGCAGTGTCATGGATTTTTCCAATGGATAGTACTCAGTAGCAGCACGGAGTCTGGATTTGCGATTTCTTGATGGCAATAGATTCGCCCTCCATTACATTAAGAGATTTAGACCATTTTTATTCAAACTAGCATTAAATTTCGTACTTTTTAATAGCCTAAAACGGATTCGTTTTGAACGAGAATTACGCGTTAGTTAAGTTAAATTGCACTGCTAACCGCTTTGTGGACCACAGCCGAGGTTATAACTGTATTAATGTGTATATTAATTAAGGATTTCTTAGGAATTAACTGACAGAATGTATCTACTTAAAATAGTTACACAGTATTACGTGTAGCCGTAGTACCTACCTATAATAAAATTCATTGACGAATGTGTCACTGTGGATCAATTAGTATGTTCCAGTGACAGTGTGTATGTTTCCTAGAAGTGTGCGTCACCGTGCGTGTGCGCAGAGCGTAAACATGGTACCATAGAGGCTGGCTACATGAGCGAGCTTATAGCTATAAAAATCGTTGAATTTAAATCGAGGACAGATAAAACAAGTTATCTTTAAAGTACGTTGAGTTTATCGTTATTGAAAATACACACACACAGTTTTTAATCTGTTCTCTGCATATTAATATAACATTATCACGCCTGTATTCCCCGAAGGGGTAGACACACGTGCACATATAGTACGCCCACATTTCGCCAGTTTTATTATGGTCCTAATGTAATAGTTGGTGAGCCTATTGCCATCAACCGGGCACTGGAACACCGGGCTTCTACTCTGTATTAGGTACCTAACACAGAAACACGGTAACACTTTGCCTGAGCCGGGATTCGAATACTCTAACACTATATTGAACCAAACAGTTTCTTAGAGTTACAACGACTATCTAAATATAATGAAAAAAAAAACGTCGCCTCACACTAGGAATTTCTCCTGTATCGTGGGTGCGTTTCACAAACATGAAATATCACATACACATACACCTAGACTCGGGATAAATATCTGCGGATCGCACAAATTTTTGTCCCGTGCGGGAATTGAACCCGCAACCCTTAGCGCAGCAGTCCAATCGCTTAGCTACGAATCGAGTCGTTACATTCATCATTAGTATTACATTTGAAATGTCACATGTAACATGGATACTATTTTAACCCATGACGTTTTAAGATTAACCTGTTTTTGAGTGTCACCTTCACAGTTAAATCACACTGTTGAAAGTAAAAGTTAGTTTTGACGACCTGATTGGCGCAGTGGCTAAGCGATTGGACGGTTGCGGGTTCGATTCCCGCACGGGACAAAAAATTGTGCGATACACAGATGTTTGTTCCGAGTCTGGGTGTTTGTGTATGTGATATTTCATGTTTGTGAAACGCACCCACAATACAGGAGAAATTCCCAGCGTGGGGCGACGTATTAAAAAAAAACAATTGACAAGTTTGCATGAGTCAGTTTAATAAACTTCCGTTCGTAGTTAAAATGGACCGGTAACGTGTACAAGAAATCATCTTAAATATGACTCATATTCATCTCAAGCCACTATGGTAAACACGAGGAAGTGGGGGCATGAATCAGTGACGCATAGGAAGCAAAGTCAAGGTCGGGGGTTCGATTCTCGGAAGCGTGACTGTATTACCGAAAATTGTGAAGCGGATTTTGTAGTAAAAGTTGTAGAAGTTCAATGCACTGTGTTGATTGAATTACTATGATAAGGTTCGTGAGTCATTTATTGTAATTTAATTGTGTATTATAACGACTTTATTTCTTTATGGGGTAGAAATGTATGTGTTTTTGCACACATACATTTCGTTATTTTGGACGAATTACTGGACGACTATCTTTTTTTTTTAAATATAAAACGTCGCCCCACACTATGAATTTCTCCTGTATCGTGGGTGCGTTTCACAAACATGAAATATCACATACACAAACACCCAGACTCGGGAAAATCAAATGTGGATCGCACAAATTTTTGCCTTGTGAGGGA
Organism: Abrostola tripartita; assembly: GCA_905340225.1. Taxonomy (NCBI): domain Eukaryota; kingdom Metazoa; phylum Arthropoda; class Insecta; order Lepidoptera; family Noctuidae; genus Abrostola; species Abrostola tripartita. The sequence continues at coordinate 8,220,919 of HG996512.1, forward strand.
ATCGAACCCGCAACTCTTAGCGCAGCAGTCTAATCGCTCAGCCACTACGCCAATCAGTACGTCTGATTTGCCATATATTGGGTACTATTACTTATATGTTAATTCTGTCTTTGAATAAAGTAACTAAAAGCAAATTAAGATTGAAAAAGGCACAGAGCTAGGTGGTATCTATATTGGTTGAATATTTTTCTAAATCTAAATGTATCATTTTATAATCCTTCTTCATCTTCTTCGTATCGGCATGAGCCAATAGCCACATAGAATATGTCATGCCGTGGTGTAGAGATTGGCCAGTCAACAACGGTGGTGGCAAGGTTGACCGCCCAGCGTGCGCCGGAGGTACTTAAGTATCATCACTCGTGGAGACTACCTACCCATTTGCACCCGATAAAAATACCCTATTATAATCCGTAGATAATCCTTTCCGATACAGGCGTAAGCGTACTATAAGGCACAGATTATTTTTGTTTATTTTAAAAAAACGTCTCCCCACACTAGGAATTTCTCCTGTATCGTGGGTGCGTTTCACAAACATGAAATATCACATACGCAAACACCCAGACTCGGGACAAACATCTGTGGATCACACAAATTTTTGTCCCGTGCGGGAATCGAACCCACAACCCCTAGCGCAGCAGTCCAATCGCTTAGCCACTGCGCCAATCAGGTCGTCATATATACAGTATAGGAGAAACTATGAAAAAAATCTTGTACACTGTAAGCTTAATTAAAATGGTGATTGTGATAACCACGTGTTAGATGCTGAGTTCAACGCCCTCTCAGATAACAGCCCCTTACATCGGTGAAGAAGCTCTTTATCTCAGGCGGCCATGACACTTACATAGCTTGTTCCTTAGTGTGTTCAATTGCACACAATTTTAGGCATTTATCATTTCGTTTCGATACCGTTAATCCTAGCTCTAAGCAGAAACACAATTACTGGTCATTTGATTTAGGGCCAGTTTCACTATCGACAAGTAAAGTGTCAAGTAGACTAACCGCCTCTTTAAGTCACCTGTAACCACTCATACGAATTTCACAATATCTGTGTAGCTATAATCGGGGGATAAACTGGCTTGTAACTTGGATACGATAAAAGATACTCGTAACTTTTATTTGCCGATTAGCGTTAATCGTTAGTAACTAACACTTTACTTGTCGATGGTGAAACAGGCTCAAATCTTTAAAAAGTCTTTTAACTATCTTATTATATTTGTTCTGTGGTCACGTCAATTACGTTGCCTTTAATCAACTCAATTTAATCAACGACTGCCTCATTGGTCTAGTGATTGCTAAGCGTGGCTGCTAAGCACGAGGTCCTGGGTTCGAATCCCGAGTCGGGATTGTTGATTGAAGTGTTATTGGGTTTTTTCCATTAGGCAATTCTCTGGTGAATGGCAATAGGCTCGCCCCCTATTACAGTGGGACCTGTAACATAACTGGCGAAATATAGGTATAGGTACTGGGTGGCGTGATGTTAAGTTTCATGGTTTTATAATCTACTCAAATTAATTAAATATAGCAATATACATAGACTCGCTCGCAAAAAATATACCTACACACACGTATTTTTTACTAAAACGTATACGTCCATTTAAGTTTAACATCAATCAATTTCAGCGAACATTTTAGCAGGAAAATGCTTTTAAAAATGGTTTCAATTTTAAAAGCGACTCACATTTTATTTTTTACGTAATTCTGTATTCGCAATAAAAATTCTAACTTTGTTTTTTTTTTACTATGTTCTGTTAAATTCCGCCGAGTTTTCATCGTGTCGATACGAGTTAGGTATAGGCATTTAGACCGAATAAATACCTTAGGGCGGGTTTCTTCAGCTTCACTTGACGCACACGTAAATGTTAAAAATGGCGACACTAATTTTGGTATCTTCTAGCACCCTTTATAACGAAAAAGTTTTGCTTCCTATTAGCAGCCCTAATAACGTTGATAACCGGGTGGATGGTTGGTTCATTAACATGTCTCCAAGTTACCTCTGTCACCAAAAAATATCGCTACAATATTTGTCCACGTTATGTAACAACTGTTCGTAGGTACATTGGACGAGCCAGTTGTCACGTTACTAGTACATAAATACTATACAATAGGTTGTGATTCAATGGAAAAACTGTGTGGGTTTAATAAACAATGAGTAAAATGAATTCATTCATAATTTTTTGTTGCAGGTTGGAAGGATAATAGGGATTGTGACAAAACGTCTGTAAAGTTACCGATGGAAGTTGTAGGCGGGGTTGCTTCAGCAATCAGCTTCATTAGACGCACACGTAAATATTAAAAATGGCGATACCAATTTTGTTTTCTTATAGCAGCCTTAATAACGAAAATGTTTTGTTTTCTACTTGCAGCCCTAACGTTGATAACCGGGTTATTTTGCTATGACACAACGCTTTCTATTTTACGTGCGTTATACATCTTCTGCAATCATTATTTTTTTGACGTACGTATGTAACGTTAACATACGGTTCGAAGCAACCCGTCCTGATAAGTTGAAAATTGATATAGGAAATTTGATGGACACGAGTGGGGTTCGAAGCCGCAACCATCGCATATCCGTAGCGCCGCTCCCACTAACTAAGCTACCGTGTTTTGTAGTTTTAGTTTTATCTAGAATTGCATTATATATTAGGTCGTAATTTTGCTAAAGCTTTGTAAAAGATAGAGTGTTAAGATGATGACATGGTTTGGTTTGACTTAATTGGCGTAGTGGCTAAGCGATTGGACGGCTGCGCTAAGGGTTGCGGGTTCGATTCCCGCACGGGACAAAAATTTGTGCGATCCGCAGATGTTTGTGCCGAGTCTGGGTGTTTGTGTATGTGATATTTCATGTTTGTGAAACGCACCCACGATACAGGAGAAATTCCGAGAGTGGGGAGACGTCTAAAAAAAAATTGGGTAATATTGTAGTGGTTCACTAAATGACAATTAAACTACCATGCCACCACTGTGGACTATCATTGCGATAAAACAAGTGGTCGCCTTGAGATATTGTACTTTAAGATAAGAATTACTTTGATACTAAGTAAGCAGTAATTAAAATACCATTAACTACATAAAATATTAAGTTCCATAGCTGCAATTTCTAATGATAGTGTTCTCTGAAAAGACAATTAAAAGCCACTACTCTTGTATGCCACACGTCCTGCGAATATTCAATTAACAAATGAACAAAATGTAATCAACTTTAATTTGTTACACGTAATATTACGTGCTTTGTTAATGTTATAATTACTGCAGTATTCCGTTAAGCGTTATTAGCTGGTTCGTAAATAATTATAATGGCGGAATTGTTACAAAATACGCCTCGTTGGTCTTGAGGTCCCGGGTTCGAGACCAGTGTTGGGCTGTGTTACTGGCTTTTTCCATTAAATGATTCTTAGTTGCAATACGGAGTCTGGATTGCATGGTTGATGGCAATATGCTCGCCCCCTATTACATTGGGACCTATAATATAAATTGCAAAATCTGGGTGTATTTTACAGTCACGTCTGCCTACCCCTTTAGGGAATACAGGCGTGATCTTATGTTATGTTACAATTTATTTGTAAATTTTGTAATGGAATCAGGAATAATATCATCATCATCATCATCAGCCAAAGACGTCCACTGTTGAACATAGGCCTCCCCGTTTAAGCGGGGGGGGGGGGGTTTGCCATAATCCCCACGCTTGGCAAGCGGCTTGGGGATCGCAGTATTGGTGGTGGAGTTACAGAAGACGCTGCTGCCCATCTTCTGAATTTTCCCTTAGTCGCCTCTTACGACACCCACGGGAGGAAAGGGGGTGGTCAATTCTAGGCCGGATACCACACGGCCTATTCACATAGGAATAATATACATTTACCTAATTCACGATATTCCTGCTACATAAAACTACAATACAACTAAGGGGAAACCCTAAATCAAAGAAAGTAGTTTCCTTAAACGATTTCAAATCATTTAATGTTCTTAATAAGGTAAAAAACTTTGCTATCGTAAACAAAACACTATTTCTAGGAAATAAAATGGTCCTGTGCTATTTTGTAATTACAGGATAATTAGCCGCGCAGCACAAAGGGTAATGATGCAATTAGAATACACGTGCGGGCAGTGCAAAGCATTATGATTTAACGGCCTTACTGGCAGCACTAGGTGTGATCGCGGCGATGCACGCGCTTTGGTAAAATAATCACTCTAATTTAAAGGCGAAAGTTTGTGTGTATGTTTGTTACCTCTTCACGCTCAAACGGCTGGACCAATTTTGCTAAAATTTGTTAAGGAGGTCGCTGACACCCTGGATTAACACATAGCCTACATTTTATCCTGAAAATGTAACGGTAACACCACAGGGCGCAACTAGTCATAACATATCACGACTGTATTCCCTGAAGGAAAAAGTATCCATAGTACACTTTCATTTTGCCAGTTATGTGGAATGGAAAAACCCAATAACAGTTAGCCCGAACCGGGAATTAAGCCCAGGACCTCATGCTCAGCAGTCGCGCTCAGAGACCAATAGATCAACGAGGCAGTTAGGTATTATGCTCTTCATTGGGACCTAAATATAACTGGCGGAATGCGGGTGTAATACATACCTCTGCCTACCCCTTCGAGGAATATACCTAAGTTCTATCAAATAGGAGTCGAGCCTATTGCCGATATTTAGGCATATTTCAAACCCAGGAATTACCTTTTGCGGTTGAAATGAAGTGCTAAATTATAAAAGCATTCAGATAGCTGTGGTTGTTCGTTTTCCCTTTGTAAAACCTAGCACTTTGGCTTAAACAATATTATGACTTAAACGTAGAGTTTTCAACCAAATATTAAATATTATATATTTATATCCTCAATATAATAAAAATGATTCGACGACCTAATTGGCGGAGTGGCTAAACGATTAGACGGCTGCGCTAAGGGTTGCGTTGCGGGTTCGATTTCCGGCACAACATTTTATGTGATCCGCTAATGTTTGTCCCGAGTCTGGGTGTTTGTGTCTGTGATGTTTTATGTTTGTGAAACTCACCAACGATAGAGGAGAAATTCCTGGAGTGGGACGACGTTTATCTCAAGCAAAAAAGTTAGTGTATACCCATAAAGTTTTAGACCAGCCTAATACCTATCCTCAATATGATAAAGGGACAACACACAATATTAAAGCATAAGACTTTTAAAACAAAGAGTTCTAGTATAGGCAAGGTACCGTATAAGTATGGTCTACCAATTGTCCCATACCGGGATAGTTGTTTGTGCACGTGCCCGGAGTTTGGTATAACATCCATGACATACAAGCGTCTAGCACAGAGCGGTGTGATAAAAAAAATAGCTGAATATTTCTAAAACAAAAGAATTAAGGTTTCTAACTGATTATAGTATAGTTGCAAGGTTATGAGGCTTTTAAATGATAAATGATTTTATTTCTGCAAATAGGTCTAAAAAAAACACTTTTATACGTCTTTTTTTTTTTAAACTAGATAGATGGCGTCGGCATTTCCTAACTGACTACCTCTGAGAAGAAACACCGAAACGAACTCAGAAATCGAATTTTATTGTGTTATCGTTAGGTTAGGTTAGAAGGTTCTCCATGTCTTAGCAGCATGTAAAGCTGTCGGTCCTGCGCCTGATCTCTCTCCAGTCGTGTCTTACCGTCCTATCGGACTATGAGAGTGAATAGAGAGTGCACCTGTTTGCAATCACTTGTGCATATAATACATCCTGAACATTTGGCTAGTCATAGTTAAGATTGGCTTATGTGAAAGATTTTATTGTCAAACATAGCTAAGTAATATTAACGTAATTTAAACGACATCTTTACCTCATAACCTTGAGTATAATACTTAACTTGGCCTGTTTTTTGAATAATTTCACGGTTTAAAGCCTCAAAGATCCGGTCTTTTAGGAGTAGCAACGTATTGCTCAGGTAGAAATAGTTATGTTATTTTGAACACAGTTTTAAACTTTTAACACAGTAATTTGGACTGCTACAGTAGGGACTGCGGGACCGATTTTTGTTCAAACATATTGGTGTAAACTGCAGAAATTTTGTCCTGTGTAAGGGTTCGCATTATTTGGACTGCTACGCTAGGGATTGGGGCTACGCTACGGGTTCGATTCCTGTTCATACATATTGGTGTAATCTGCAGGTATTTTGACCTGTGTCTGGGTGTTTTCGTTACAGATATTTCCTTCTGTAATGATCACTAATACCACAGTAATACCTACCTTGTTACCTACGTCACGTGTTTATAAACAATAGATCTTAAAACAAGGCTCCATAACATTGCACCAATGTCAACGCTTTTGGGGTAAACAGGTAATAGAGTTGGTAAAATAAAAATATTTAGAAAAACATGTTCATAAGTTCGATGTAATAGGTGTGCTAGGTGGCCAGCCTATTGCTATTATTTAAACCCTCAAATAACGCGAACAAAACATGTTATTTATAAGTGAGGACAATAAAGACAGGACTGTGTCAAAAAACCACACAATGGACGCAATAAATAATAATAATTACAATTACCCATTGTTTCAAGATACCTAAGTTACAAGCTTATGTATTGTTGTTCAACCGACATTACTTCTTCCCTATACGGTTTAAAAAGTTTTAATGAAGAACTTAAACATACGACACCGACATAAATATAATATCACGCCAGTAGTCCCGGCTGGGGTAGGCAGAGGTGTGAAGCACAGCGACATTTCACCAGTTATGTTAGAGGTCCCAATTCCTAATGCGTGGGGGCTAACCTTTTGCCATAAACCGGGCATTTATCCAGACTCTGTGCTGCTACCTACTGATAATTACCTAATCGAAATACCCAGTAACATTTTTCCCTACCCGGGATTCAAACCCAAGACCTCATGCTCCGTAGTCGTGCTTAGTGATTACTAGACCTCTATTTAAAAGGTGTCATTGAATTCGGATATTTGTTAATCAAGCATACCGTAACGGCTGAACAGATTTCGAAGGAATTTGGAGCACAGTTGTAGTTGTAGATAGCACACAGATCTTGTACCTCGATTTGAAGTAAAATATTAGTTTTAAAGTAAACAATTATTAAACAGTTAAAGCGGGCCAAGTCGCGGGCGGAAACTAAGTTAAAATATAAAGGCCTAACAGATAGTTGTTCGGCGGACTACAGTAGCTGCGTGCAAGGCCGACTATTATACTAGTTAACTAACAGTTAAATAACACGTTCATTCTGGTTCAGTGTATACTTTACTAGAACATTTCTGTATAAGTATTATATACCTATAACATAACTGGCGAAATGTGGGTGTGCTATATGTACACCGTGTTTTTTTTAAATATAATTTATACTTATAATCATATTATAAAGCTGAAGAGTTTGTTTGTTTGAACGCGCTAATCTCAGGAACTACTGGTCAGATTTGAAAAAATATTTCAGTGTTAATAGCCCATTTATCGAGGAAGGCTATAGGCTGTAAAACATTAAAACTCCACGCGGGCGAAGTCGCGGGCGGAAGCTAGTGTTTTATTATACCTCAAAAGTTAATTTGGAGTTTTTAAAAACGCGGTGCAGCTGACAATATTTTATCTGTACCGAGAAAACTGTCAGAAAACTTCGCGTTTTTGGCATGCTTAAGGTTTTAGTTCATCGCTTTAACTCTAGGCTATAAGCTCGTTGGTAAATAAATAACAAACGTTATCGATTATAGATATCGATCATAAAATGCAACAACTTAACCCACTTTACTAAGAATTCATTTTTTATGTAGATATATATCTATATTTGGTCATTGCGTCTATTACAGACGATTTAAACCGTGTCATGTAAGCATTTTTGGTGACTACTGCAGGTTTATTTAGGTATAGCAGCCGATTAAATTCAACTTAACCTTAATTGCTTAACACATACATAAAGTCACGCTTGATACCTAGATGGGTAAGTAGAGACCACAGCCAAATCATCCTGGTTCACCCCTTTCGTCGCTTTCACTTCCATGTAATTCATAATACATACATGCTTATCGGTGTATGTTACTTTTGGCGCTTTCCTACTCAAATAAAGATTAAATTATTTAGGTAAATAAAAGCATTTTTTATTTTATTTTTATTTTTTTTATTTCTGCAAATAGGTTTTTAAAAAACACTTTTACACGTCATTTTTTTAAATACTAGTTTGAATGATGGTGTCGGCATTTCCTAACTGACTACCTCTGAGAAGAAATGCCGAAACAAACTCAGGGGTCAATGTCTCTTTTAAAGTCCAGACAAACGTAAGTTTGTGTGAGAACAATGTAGGTCGTCGAGGTGGTTCTTTTTTAAGAAAAAAATCCAATGCCGGCTTGTGTCGACCTGTCCTGACAGACGCCCCGTCTCGTACCATCTGCAGGACATTTGGGTAGGCCGTGTGAGATACTCAAACCGACTCAAACATTAAGAGTTAATACAGATACTTAAAAGTTAAAATATTTATTAATAATGAATTTTAAGATATTATACTTAGTTGTGTATTATTTGCAAAAAAAACAAATAAAATAAGTCATAATAATAATAATATTTCACCATCTACAGTTTTACGAACGGTAATTGTTCAGGAAGAAAGTACATAACATCGTGCCTATATTTCCCAGGGGTTGGCAGAGGTGAATAGTACACCCAAATTTCTCCAGTAATGTTATAGGTCCCAATGTAATAGGGCGCGAGACTATTGCCACTAACCGGGCAACCTAAATAAATCATACCTAAATAGCCTACTTCAATCAAATCTTATCCTCACCTCATAAGCTGACTAATTAGGAGGTAGACAGCACAAAGCATTACCTTTGAGTCATATACTTTTAATAATTATGTGATAAATACTTGATTAACTTCCTTTCATTTTCCCTTTAAGGTAACAGTCTATCGTGGGAAACACTATAACTATACTACAACAGTGATATTATGACTAAAACTTAATTAAAACACCTAAATGGCTAACCTTGTAATATTAGTTAATACGGAATTAATTAGGTAATTCGGTTTTAGTGTAATTACGTCATTAAGGACTCACACTTGATATTTAATGACAATATTATTAAACCCTTTATGAACTGTAATACCAAAACGAATAAAACGTTGCTTATCTCCTAATACGTTACACATATGACGTACTAAACAGATCAAAAACATGTTTTTCTAACTGAAACGTCAAGAAAACCACATAAATGTACTGTATAGCGTCACCAATAAACCATGATACGTGAATCACCGGTGTATAGGAAGACGCGGTCTGCGGCCTTATAAAACCAACTGGCGGCGTAGCCCCGCCATTCAATTGTGAACGTTCGAGCTAGCCACACGTGTTGCGAACTAAACGATAATCATGAGTACCACCGGCGCCTCCTCCGTACTCCTGTTCATCCTGAACATCCTCCACGTGATCTTCGGGCTCGCCATCACCTGCACGGCGATCTGGTTCTTCGTGGAAGTCCACAGCATCACGAGTTTGAGAAACGCGAACCATTACCTCCTGGACTACAACGTGTACTGGCCTCAAGCCATCCCCTGGGTGTTTATATTCGTCGGTATCCTAGTTATCTGTGTGTCGTGCTGTGGTTTTGTCGGTGCTAAGAAGAAGAGCAGCGGTCTAGTAGTGATGTACACAGTGTTCGAGGTTACGACGATAGTCGCGCTAGTCTCGGCCGCAGTTGTTGCGCTCGCGTTCGCAGACTCCTCGTCGACGGACAAATTCATTAAGGACACCATCTGGGATGTGTATGCCACAATGCGTACCGACAAAAACATCGAGTCGGCCTTCGGCACCATGGAGAAACGCATGCAGTGCTGCGGCGCGTCCACACCCAGAGACTACATCGGCTGGCGCAACGAGTTCCCCATCTCGTGTTGCGACACCTACTACCACGGCTGGATTGGCTCGTACGCCATCGACTGCGACTTCACCAACAAACTAGCCAATGAGAGGCACGGCTGCACAGAGGTAGCGACCAATTACACGAGAATTATAATCAAGGTTTTATCCGCTGCGTCGGTGTTCACAGCGTTCATTGGATTAATGAATGTAATTGTAGCTGTGACGCTGTCGAAAAGTATGAAGAAGAAGCCGAGAATACCAGTGCAGCAGGAGTTCGAGAGCAAAAAGGTTTTGTTGTAGATTAAGGCACTAGTTGTTGATTAGTTGTATACCTCAGGTCTCAGTCGGGTCCCGTGTCGGTTGCTCGGCAAGTTTTTCCTCTCTTATCGAAGAGAGCGATCAACGTTGGGCAACACATGTTGCGCGGACCAAAGTGCGAAGTGTTTATGTAACGACACTAGTTGGGTGCGACAGTATTTCTTAGTATTTATGTTTGTAGATTTAAGTAGGTCGACTGCACGCGAACGATTTGTAGTTGATAATTAATTTCCACCGTGTTCGCTCAAGAAAGCTGTGTCTAGTCTTAAAGCGATTGAGAGCAATAAGCACTTAGATATGAGTCGGGATTATGTGCAGTATGGGACAAAGGATCGTATGAGTCAACTTCAGGCTTAATTGGCTAATTGAATTGACTCTCCGTTGATACTCGGTCATTGAATGAACTTCAAGATGACTGACCCTTGTCTGCTTAACCTTCTAAAGTAATGAAGCGTGAAGGTATTTTTGTTGTTTAAAGTCGAGGAAAACGTGTACCTGCGTTATTTTTTACCAAAAATGTTATGCTAAATATAACAAAGCATAAATATAATTTTAATTTAGCTATATTTAACTAATTTGTTAGGCGATAGCACCTGTGTTACCAGCTAGTAAAAATATTATAACGTTATAATTTTTTACCGAATATAAAGCAAATGTTATATTACAAAATGAAGTAATAAAGTAATATTGTATCCTTTGTAGTGATTCTACTAATACATTGTGTCATTAGCTGCCATTGTATAAGAGAATAACCCGTTTTCAATCATAATAGTTTTTCCTCAAATGGCGTTAACAAATAGAGTTTAAAAACTATAGTTATTTAAAAAAAAAATGTGTAATTACCGTCTCTTAAGAACTAAGCTATTTATGTATGTATAATATCCTTATTTTTTATGGAAAATATATTGACAATGTAAAAAGCATGACATATGTACATATATTACAACAATAAGTACGACAGAGGTTAAATAATTCTCTAAGCAATATCTTAGAATTGTATTTATTCTCTAAAACTCGATAATTCCCTGTAAATACGGTTAGCCGCTATATAAAGCTTTTGAATGATGTTACTGATTGTTCGAAGTTAACCTCAGTTGCGTTGTAGTAACAGAAATGACAATAAAACATTCAAACCAAACTGATTTAAACTTTATGTTATAGATTTTAAGGACTGAATTCGATTCGCATAATCATCTTACGTAATATTTATTTTGTTTAGTAGTAACATCATCGTGGGTTATAGAAACTTTGTAAAGTATGTCGGTTGTGTACATGTAGAGTAGCAAGCAGAGGTCCGAGTGTTAGGCCCGCTACACACGATCAAGCGAGCGCCCGCCTAGCTTCAGTCCTCCTAAGAAATGAAAAGATAAATTCCATGTGAATGACTGTTAAAATAATTATGTTAAGTGGCTTTGTGTATTCGCATTTAGTGATAAAATAGACTGGATGTTTTTAAAGTTTTTGTTTCACTTTAAAATTTTATGAGAAAATATATATTATACAAAATATAACCCCATTATTTACCATTTCAAACCCAACACCTAATTTACTGATGAAATTGTTAAAAATACTACAATTTTATTTAAAGAAGAAAATTTAATATCCTTATATGGAAACTCACACACCCTATTGCGTCTAGACGCATAATAAAATGATCTAGGAACGAAAGTATACTACAAAAATGTATCATCGCATAAATATTCTCACCACACTAATCAGGTCAACATCAGAAAGATGAATAATCGCATGCAATCAGTAATGCTTGACAGGTACGCCTGACGGCTTGTAGCTTTTGCCTGCGCTCGCGCAAGGCGCGGCCGGAGTTTATAAAACTAGTTGCATCACGCACACACCTCTCATTCCGTTGTCAACCGCCCGCGCGCACGGACCTCCACCATGGGGAAAGACGAGCTTATCAAAAACGTTCTCTATGTGATGAACATCGTGTACGCGGTGTTCGGGCTGGTGACCGCCGCGACCGGGATTTGGTTCTTTGTGCAGTTGTCCGAGTTCGTCAGCCTCAGGAACAGCAACCACTACTTACTGGACTACCGGATCTACTGGCCGCAGGTCGCGCCATGGCTGTTCATCCTACTCGGCCTGTTCGTCATGATAGTGGCCTTCTGCGGCTGGTGCGGCGCCAACCGGGAGAGCAGAGGCTTGCTCGGGATGCACGGCATCTTCCTTATCCTCATCGTCATCGGACAAGTGATAGCAGCCACCCTTATCTTCGTGTACGTCGACGGAGAAGACACTGACAGATTCATCAAGGACACCGTCTACGATGGCTACTACAACTCGCAGTCCAACCCTGACGTGTTTAAAGCCTTCGGAAGGATTGAAAGAAAACTGAGATGCTGCGGAGCCAATGACGCGCGAGACTACAGGAGCTGGAGGAACGACCTGCCCCTCACGTGCTGCCTGGATAGCTACTACCGCGCGACATGCGACTTCACCGACAAGGAAGCGAACGAACGACTCGGTTGTGCTAAAGTGGCTTCAGTTTACACTAAAATTATAAGCTCCTCGGTTGCCGGAGCGTCTCTACTCATATCCCTGATAGAGATAACTGGTGTGGTGTTAGCGTGGAAGTTGTTCAACTCTTTAAGAGAAGTGGAACATTATATTACGGAGAGGAAGGAAGGTGAGACAGAGTGCTAGGTGCTGACTGTTCAGTGTACAGCATGCCTGCCGCCGACCGATACCGCCGCGGTTCGAGACTCGAACGATCCTTATCGACTCTCGCTGCCTGAAATAACTTTCTCTTTCTAAGTTTCCTTGTTTCATGGTGTCTATGCTTTAGAATAAAGTTCGTTTCCTTGTCTAGAAGGAAAGCCTGAAACCTTTGTTCCCCTTAGATCTGATTATCATACATTCCATCGGATTTTCGGTTAGTTTTAATTTGCTTTATCAAGCAATCTCATAGTTTAATTGTGTTGATTCTCGGCCCGCCACGGCTTAGGTCAAAGTTTATATTAAGATGGTATTACTCGAGCGAGTGGGCCTAATCAGCCGTTTCCTTCTTAACTCAATGATTCATAATAGGTACCTGCACTGACTCACAATAAACCTCAATTGTACCTAAGACATGGTGAATCTGTCGGCCGACCTCGCCCCCCACCAAGTGTCTTCGACACACACGATTAACGTAATGTTAGTTATACATAGCTCGGTATGTAAGTTTCGTAAGTTATATTTCGCGTTAATGGACGTCCATGGACGGTTGGAGATTGTTCGCCGATAGAAGGTCGTCTATGAGAAAAATGTGACCTCAAATTGGGCATTGGGCTTGTAGTGTCGAGTGGCCGTACCTACTCGCTCTGAGGCCTGGTTGAGGCCGCGTTGTGTAATGCTTGTAACCTGTAGGTGTGTCATAATGTCCCCGTTTGTATTTGTCGTTTGGAATGGTGAGTTTGTTCGTGTGGTCCATCGGTATATGCTAATTTTTACGCAAGACGTATTGTGTGTATCACATATCACATGTTAATTTATTACGACATAAGGATTTCACAATTTTATTAAACGTGTTTCTCAAGTAGAATCGATGTGCCAACTATTGGTGTTCTTACCGTATATTGATCACAATAGAGATATGTATTGTTTTTGTATCGAGTTTTAATTGTATTTATAGCTTTAAGTAAGATTTTGGAACGAATTTCCGTCCTTTATATAAAAGCCATATTTAAAAAATGTTTTTAATATATGAATGTGTGTTCTAATAGTGTGTGTCCAATTGCCAAAGAAAGTATAGGTACAAAACTTTCAAGAAAAAAAGAGAAAATATTTTGCATGCAAAAAAAACATTTATTTAGAGTAAGTGAGTAACCACAACCATTATTACCGTAATAATTATTAATTATTAGCTAATAATTATAAGTTATTTTTATACAATAAATAATAATGTCATGTAAGTCGAAACTAGTCTTAAGTCGTTTCGTTTGTAATAAAAAAATTAAATATTTCGAAAATGGTTTTTTAATAATTTACTTCCTTGTTTCTCTAAATATATGCTAATTATGATAAGATATACATAATGGCGTCACCCATATAATTATTATACATTTGCTTACTATTGATAGAACTAGCATATATTAACATTAAAAGAAACCTATTGAAAGACAATATGAAGGACATAATTATTAATCTACGTAATTAAAATAACTCGATTGTCTCAAAAGTAATTATAAAATCATTAAAAATACCTTTTAAGTATTTTAAATTAACCAAATTAATGACATCCCGCCATTTAGAAGATTGCACACTTAATAAGAATTTCCTTCTTTCATCATTACATAACTTGGAAAGTTATTGACTTAATCACACACACACACATACACATACAAGTCATCCAAACGAACTGTTCATACATAACATACAAATGTATGTCAGAGACCCTTTAAGTGGGAGAAAAAATAAATTTCTATTTTTCTTGACACACAAAAACAAGTATGGGTCTTATGTAACACAAACACATATATAGTAGCCCTTTAGCTTTAGGTAAACAAGTTTTATACATGCATACTTATATAATGCACCTCAGAGTAAACATTTCCGAACGATTCCGGAAACAGCCGATCACACACGAAGATGGTTGCGTCATCACAATTAAAGTTATAGACAAAATTGGTTGTTTTTAACATTCTTTAAACATCTAAATTGATAAAGGAAATTTGAAAAATGATGGACACGAGCGGGATTCGAACCCGCGACCTTCGCCGATCCGTGGCGCTGCTCTAACCAACTGAGCTGTGTCCATCATTTTTCAAATTTCCTTTATCAATTTAGATTCAAGCTTAGCATGGGCAACATGCTAAAATGGCACCAAAAGTCATTCTTTAAACATGTCTTTATTAGTTAATTCGTTAGTTAACAAATCGTTTAGCTAAAACTTTTGGGCCCTAGTTACCAGGTGTATAAACGTTTCACCACAAACATTTTTTTTTTAGGTGGGCGCCCTCCATCTTAGGCCAGAATATCACTTACCATCAGGCGAATTGTGGGCAAGTGCACACCTATGTATAAAAAAAACATCAAATGAAATGACTGCCTCGTTGGTGTAGTGGTCGGTAAGCGCGACTGCTGAGCATGAGGTCCTTGGTTCAAATCCTGGGTCGAGCAAAGTGTTATTGAGTTTTTCCATTCAATTCTCAGTAGCAGCACGGAGTCTGGATTTGTGTCCGGTTCATGGCACAAGGCTCGCCTCTTATTACACCTTTTGTGGAGAAAGGTGTTTTAAATATTGGTGTCAATTGACTACTTAATGTTTCAATAATGTATTTGATAGAATAATCAGTATTATTTACAGGCTACATAATAAGACTTCACTTATTCGCCCACTCTACGCCCGCTTCCTAGATTTACAATTAGGAACAAGAATCTGCGCAGGCGCATCTAACTACATAGCAACACGTAGTTTATAAAAAACGATACTAAATTCCATTCTTTAAATTAATTAAAATACCTACATAGTTTAAAAAAGATCTCAATTTTGGAAAATAACCTAAAAAATTAAGCTTGTAAATTAATTTCAGTATTGAATTCGCAAAGCTCTGTCATACACGATGTGTTAATTAACGGATGTAAACAACACCCACGTGGTGCACTCACGTGTATCGCATAGTATTCATTACATTTTACTACACTATAATCATTTCACGCATGCGCGGGAAAGTATAACTGTGAGTCAATGATGACGCGTTGACTAACCAACATAATATTTTATAGTTAATTAGTATACATATTCACGCTTGCCTTTTCTGAAGTGGTAGGTAGAAGAATGATGTTCAAGACAAAAATACGCAAGAAAAAAAGAAAAAAAATTACACTGTTTAAAAATATTTCAACTTTAAGTTGGGTTCGAATCTCAAGCCGGGTAAAGTGTTTCTGGGTTTTTCTATTAGGTAATTCTCAGTAGTAGCATGGAGTATAGATTTGTGCCCGGTTGATGGCAGTAGGCTCGCCCCCTATTACATTAGGACCTATAACATACCTAACGAAATGTGGGTGTACTCTGCGGCCTACGAAGAGCAAAAGTGGTATTGAAAAAAAAATCGAAAAGCGTATTTTTATGCCATCATCTTTAAACAATACGCGGCTAATAAACCAAGCCTTATCCAAGCGCAATCTTGTTCAAAACATATGAAAAAAACCGAAAGAAAGATTTCCGTATCTTTCTGACTAAAAGAAAACTATTTTTACAAAACTTTCGAAAACTGCTTTCATTAAGATAACGCGTTTGCGCTTATTTGGGCAGACACCTCTGCCTACCCCTTCAGGGAATTCAGGCGTGATGATATGTCCCCATGTTTTTACAGTCATAGTTTCATGCAATAAACTCAAGTAATTGTCTTTATATATAAACTTTCTACAATTATCATAACAAATCACCTTACTCAATTAAGCTGTAATTAAAAATCTTATTAACAACGGCATTCCTACACACTGTGGTTAGTGTTATCGCCTCTCGCATTAGTAGCACCGACTGTATTCATTCACCCGTGAATACTGGCACTGGGTCGGTTAGATAAAAAACTAATCTAGTTTTGGTTATAGCATACTTGACATTGACAATGGCCTGTGTGAGCTAACGTGATGATTTATGGGTTAAATGGACTGGGAAATAAGCTCGCTCCCTATTACATTGGGACCTATAACTTAACTGGCGAAATGTGGGAGTACTATAAGTACCCTTCTGGGCTTCTGCCTACCCCTCCGGGGAATACAGGCCTAATGTGATGTTAAATACACGTAATATATATTCCACGTAATTATAAAAATATAACCTGCTGAACAATTATTGATTGCCAGTATACTTCTTATCGTATGGTTGATGAACAACCTGCCCCCTTACCATGAACTCTTAAAGCAGGGCAGTTTACGGTGTGAAAGCGGGACGCCGCATTACACTGCACATAGCGGCGTCTCGCTTTCACATAGTAAACTGTCCTGTTTTAAGAGTTCATGGTAAGGGGGCTGGTGTCAGAATTTAAACCGCCTGTAGTCCTCTGACATTGCTTTACACACCGTTGAAAAATCTCTCAGGTATGCCGGTTTCCTCACAATGTTTACCTTCACCGTTTTTATCAAGTGATAACGAATTTATAGTACGCAGATTAACTAGGAAAAAAAATTGGTGCGTGCCGGTGTTTGAACTTGCGACCTTTGACTTGGCAATCCAACGGTCTTACCACTCAACTATCAGTGCCACCAGGTATTTAGTAACAAGGCATGACATTCTGAACCCTGAAACAGTAATAACATAGCCTGAATTGGGAACCAAACCCAGAGACTTGGGACCCTTGAGACTTGGGAACGCATGCGCTGGCGCCTTTGAACAGATAAAATAACCGCTAACATGAATAAATAACTAGCATTTACGTAGTCGAGTTAAACTGCGGTTTTAAACAGAAGTACTTCAAGATTATTACAGACATAAATAAATTATAAACGTCATACAAATAATAATTATATAAATATACTATCTCATGCGTCAAACAAGAATTATGGTCAATTGCCCCCCTACCATGAACTCTTAAAGCAGGACAGTTTACGTTGTGGAAGCGAGACGCTGCATTACACTCCACGTAGCGGCGTTTCGCTTCCACATCTTACTGTCCTGCTTTAAGAGTTCATGGTAAGGGGGCTGATTGGACTGAGCTAAGGGTAGCGAGTTCGATCCCCGCACGAGACAATTAGGTATAAGTAATTAAAATTAGGTACGTAATATTGATATGTAATGTCATTACTAATTCCTTTGTGCAAATTATTTAGTATATTAATTAACGTACAAAGAATTTGACTCAATAAGTACAAGAAATCCACTAAAGACACTTGGTAATGACATGAATACTTGAAAATAATCAAATAAATGATTCAATGTATTATGTACTTATTGTTATAATAACCAAGTACCTACTTATAATTCATACAAGTTTACAAGGGTACAAGGTTAAGCTACTCTTACCGCGGTCGTTCCCCGGATGGGTAACTAATGTAACCCACTGAATGAATTGAAAATGAAAATGAATTCCGAAAGGAAATCTCAGCAAATGAAAGCACCTGGTCTCTGCCTACCCCTCTGAGAAAAAAAAACATAACACTTCTATATTCCCCGAATCGGTAGGCAGCGGTTTATAGTACACCCACATTTCGCCAGTTATGTTATACGTCCCAATGTTATAGGGGGCGAACTACCCATCAAACGGGCACAAATCCAGACACCGTGCAGCTACTGAGAATTACCTAATGGAAAATGTTAGTAAGACTGCCCGACCCGGAATTCGAACCCGGGACCTCATGCTTAGCAGTCGCGCTTAGCAACCACTAGACAACGAGGCGTGACTTTATTATTTGTATGTATGTGAACAAAACACATAATTATTATAATTACACTTGTTTATATAATAATTGCGTTTTGTCACAGCGCATATCTGCACGTAAAGTAATTAAAACGAAATTATCACGTACGGAGTTCACGTAGACGTTCATTGTAGCGAAATATTACGTTTACATATATTTTAATAAATAGCATTACCTATGCTTTTCAACTGACTTCAAAAAAAGAGGAGGTTTTCAATTTGTCATAATAAAAAAATAAAAACCGCCTTCCAAGGACGACCTGCCACCTTACCATGAACTCTTAAAGTAGGACAGTATACTATGTAGAAGCGAGACGCTGCTACGTGCACTGTAATGCGGCGTCTCGCTTTCACAACGTAAACTGTCCTGCTTTAAAAGTTCATGGTAAGGGGGCTGATTGGCGCAGTGGCTATGCAATTGAACAGCTACACCAAGGGTTGCGTGTTCGATTTCCGGGAAAATTTGTGTGATCCGCCGATGTTTGTCCCGAGTCTGGGCGTTAGTGTATGTGATATTTCATGTTTGTGTCCCACGATACAGAGGAAATTCGTATATTTACAAAAAACACAAAAACGTGAAGCATATAAACTATACTAAAGTTTCATCAAAATCCGTTCAGTAGTTTTTGCGTAAAGGGGTAACAAACAAACACCCATCCATCGTCACAAACTTTTGCGTTAATATTGTAGAATCGCCCCAAAAACTTCCATTTCATTCGAACCCATTTAATAGTTGTTCAAAGCATTCTCTAAGTTGTTCGTAAGCATTGTCTTTCCATAGACAAGTACTCTATGCCCCACATTTACACCCAGCTGTGCTTACAGTTTCGTAACATCGTAAGCTACAGTGAAAGGGCCCAAAAGTACCATGAGTCCATGAGAGCACGCTTATGACCTTGGTCAACAAAGAAAAACTGGTTCTGATGGTACCTCTTCACTCTTTGAAGTCATTTGGCAACTGGAAACCATCTATACCAACAATATAAAGAGACAAGGTTTGTTTTTATGTAATGGGTAATCTTCGAAATTGTACCTTTTCACCGTCATGTACTATACTCAAATTGTAAATGAGAGAATAACCGATCTATATTAGTATTTTTTATTTGACTTTGATGCTACTCGTATTCTTATTTTAGGTATATAGTGTAGCTCATTATTCTCTCATACTTGAAATGATTGTCAAACATAACTACCACATATTTTTAAAAGAGTAACTATGGAGTTTCTTGCCGGTTCTTCTCCATAGAAACGACTCGGGCTAAGTGATTGGACTGTTGCGCTAGGGGTTGAGAGTACGATTTCCGCACGAAACAAGAGTGATCCACAAATGTTTGTCCGGAGTCTGGGTGTTTGTGTATGTGATATTTCATGTGTGTGAAACGCACCCACGGGACAGGAGAAATTTCTAGTGTGGGGCGACGTATTTTTTTAAACGAATATAAAATATCCAGGCGATTCCCAAAATTCTTTTGCCAATATTTAGAAAGGACCTTTAGGTTGGAAATAGGCTACCCTGACGGTCCTTTTGATCCCGGAAAAGTCATGTGAAAACCTTTGCACGCATGCAAAGTCGTGGTCTGAATGTAACATATATTATACAGGTAGGTACGTGTTACTTTAGTATTTTATCTGTGAATGGCAATCCAACCAGGTGTGCTACTAGTCACGATTCTGCGTACCTAACAATGCGTCATCAATAACAGCCTTAATTTTGATACTTTGTTGATGTATTGTAAGCGGTAAGAATTCCTACATCGTTCATACACATAATCACTTGTAGCCACAGACGTTATACAAAGTGTTTTCCTTTTCAGAAGTTTTTAACCGACCGTCAAAAAGGAGGAGGTTCTATGTTCGTCTGTATGTTTTATTATTATATATAATAATGTCCTCCTGACCGAATTTCGGTCACGGCGGCCTGTCTCAGCTGAGACTAGCCATCTGCGCAGGAATATTATAGTGCACAAGTATGCGCGCAGACACAGGTGCACTCCCTATTTCCTCACTCTCATAATCCGATGGGACGGTAGACCGACACGACCGGAGAGAGATCAGGCGCAGGACCAACGGCTTAACGTGCCTTCCGAAGCTCGGTGGGGTCTCGACATGTGAAAACGGTCACCCATCACAAGACTGACCGCGGCGAGCACGGCTTAACCTCGCAGATCGCCTGATCTGCGGGGTAGCCACATAGCTACGAGCCGAGAGAGTATTATATATATTTAACATTTCATAGAACCGTCAAAAAAGATAGAATAAAGGTTTTACAAATGAAAAGCAATGTATTCCTAATCTCCTTCATAAAGATTTTATATGCAACTTATATTTTTTAAGTAGCTATGTACTTGGTTTTAGTAATCCATATAGTTTCATAGTCTCTTTAACATCTTAAGATGTCGTGGCCCTGAGTTAACGGACCGCATTCATAAACAAGGTTGTAGCTTCAAACTTATGACAAGTACCAGTGTCAGTGTGAGTATTCGATAGACATATGTACTGATGAACCTATTCTAAACATAATATACGTTTAGGTAGAATTAGCTTTAGTAGTGGTTATTAGCTCACTTTTTATTATAACATTTATAACCTAACATAACATAACATCACGCCTGTATTCCCCGAAGGGGTAGGCAGAGGTGTACATGTAGTACACCCACATTTCGCCAGTTATGTAGTAAGTCCCAATGTAATAGGGGGCGAGCCTATTGACATCAACCAGGCACGAATCCAGACTTCTTAAAAACACTCACACTAAAATACAATGTCTTTTCGAATTCATGCTCGTACTATCTCATTGCTAGTAACCTATCTAATGTCCAACCCCAAATACATTACTTAGCTTTATCGGATCATGAAACGGGGCAAAGTGTTTCCTTTGAATTGCAGATATTTAATAATAAGCAAAATAAATCTTTTTGGTTTGAAAAAAAACGAGATCTTAGTGAAGATAATATTAAAACATTCCAAGCTAGCATTTCTGCCTTATCTTTTTCTGAGGTATATACTATAGATGATACAGATACAGCTTTCAATAATTTTCATGACCTACTGACCTTATTTTACAATTTGTGCTTCCCTATACTAAGAGTTAAAATAACAAACAAACCACAAAAAAATAAATGGATTACAAAAGGTATAAAAAGGAGTTGTATTATTAAAAGACGTTTATATCTCCAACATCGACAAGTACCCTCAAACAAAAACCAACACTTAAAAATCTATAATAGGTACTCTCAAACCTTGAAACGATGCATGTTGCAAGCACAAAAGTCTGTTAATACTCACCACATAGTTAAATCAAAAAATAAATGCAAGGCAACATGGAATATAATCAAAAATTCTAGTAAGGACCAGGACATGTCCCACGACATAGATTTAATCACGATTAATAAAACATCATATACGCAACCAGACATTATTGCCGATAATTTTAATAATTTTTTTATTGACACTACCAACAAAATAACTGACTCTTCCCCAACTAATTATACTGACTACAAACCAACGTTACCTAACCTATCCAATAGTATTTACTTAACTCCTACTAGTAACATCGATATTTATAAAACGATACATTCATTAAACCGTACTAATTCTACAGGCTTTGATGACATCAACACTAGGATATTAAAAAGATGTGCAAAACTTTTGGCTCCTCCTATTTCGCATATTATAAATCTATCATTTAACAAGGGCCTATTTCCATCAAGATTGAAGTTTTCCATAGTAAAACCTGTGTACAAGAAAGGTGATAGAACCGACATGAACAATTACCGCCCAATAACATTAATTCCAGTTATATCCAAGATTTTTGAGAAAATTATGCACGAAAAACTTTATTCCTTTTTTACTAATTTTAAGATATTAAAAGAAGAGCAATTTGGGTTTAGAAAAAATAAAAATACAACACTAGCGTGTTTTTCTTTTCTTAAATATATAACATCGAGTTTAGACCGCAAAATTCCTGTAACGTCTTTATTTTTAGACATGACTAAAGCCTTTGATTTTGTGAACCATAAATTATTACTATTTAAACTTAACAGATACGGTATTAGAGGAAACGCACTAGAATGGCTTGAAAGCTACTTAACCAATAGACATCAATGCGTAGAATTAAAAAAAATTGAGAAACACGATCATAATATATATAGATCCCCTTATCTCCAAAATAATTATGGAGTACCACAGGGCAGCATATTGGGACCCTTGTTATTTTTAATATATATTAATGACATACCTAATATTACTTCACATAACTGTATTTTATATGCCGATGATACCACGATTAGTATTCAATCGCATTTCCAAAACCTATCTGAGTACCAAGATGAAATCAATAATACCTTAAATAAAATCATAACATGGTTGAAAATAAATAATCTCCATATCAATCTTAATAAAACAAAAATGATACAGTTCCAAACATATAATAGCAAACATTCAAAAATTGAAATAAAATATAAAAATAACTATATTGAGGAGGTTGAAAACACAAAATTTTTAGGTATAACGATAGACAAAAACTGCAACTGGAAAGCGCATATTGACGAACTTTGCACAAGGCTAAACAGGTTTGTCTTTGCTCTTTATAAAATACTCAACGTAGCAGGCATTGACGCGGCACTGTGCGCATACCATGGATATGTTGCTTCAATCCTTCGCTATGGTTTAATAATATGGGGTAATTCTGTAGATGCTATTAGAATATTCCGCGCCCAAAAAAGATGTATTAGATCACTATGCAGAGCACAGCCTCTAGATAGTTGTGTTCCACTTTTTAAAAATCTTAAGATTTTGCCTCTTCCAGCTCTATATATATTTGAAATATGTGTCTTCGTCCACAAGTATTCTTATCTATTTGACAAGCACAATGATATTGTTTCTAGACCAAGTAGGAGAATATACAAATTGCATATTCCTCAACAAAGACTTCATATGTACTCCACTAATGTTTATTGTATGGCCATCCGTATTTACAATAAGCTACCTGATTCCTTTAAATCTTTAAAATATACAATATTTAAAACAAAACTTTCCCAACTCCTAAATGAAAAGTGTTATTACTCAATTGACGACTATATAAATGACAAATTTTAAATGTTTATCCTAAAATATTTGTACGCTGGAAACAGCAGAATATTATGAACACTATATAATGTAACACCTCTTGTAACAATATTCTTTCAAATAAATAAATATTATTATTATTATTACTAAAAATTAGTTATCAGTCGCTAAAAACGGTGATGGAAAACATCGTGAGAAAACCGGCACACCTGAGAGATTTTTCAACGTTGTGTAAAGCCATGTCAGGGCCTACAGGCGGTTTAAACTCTGACACCAGGTTGTTCATTAACCATACGATAAGAAGAAGACCATTTATTCCAACTTAGTATACTTAAGTAAATATTTAATCTTAAACGGCATCTTATTTTGCAACAACCAAGGTTTTATAGAGCACTTATATGCTTTTAAGCAAGCGTATCATAATTACCGCACAGTGCACAGTGCACAAGTCTTTAGATTATCTGGTCATCCACTGAGGGGCTATCTGTTAAGATTAGAGCAAAAATGTTAATGATCAAGTGGACTCGTTATCAGTAGAATTTGACCCGAACTCACTTGATATTTGACCTCTTAAGCCTGGATATTAAGATACGGGTTTGTGACGCATCGATCTGATATCAAGCTTTGTAAAAGTTTGATAAAATTCTGCTCCCTTACTTTAAATTCTTAAAGCAGGACATTTGTCGCTGTGGAAGCAAGATGCTGCTATGTGCATTGTAGTGCGGCATCTCGCTTCCACAACGAAAAAGGACCTGCAAAACAAGCTCATAGGAAGGCACCTGACCCTACCATGAACTTTTGAAGCAGGACATTTGACCGTTGTGGAAGCAAGATGCCGCTATGAGCAATGTAGTGTGACGTCTCGCTTCCAGAATGTTTTTTTTTTCAATCTTTTTTTTGTTAAGGGGCTTTCATCAAAGGACATATCTTTGATGAAAGCCCCGTAACAAAAAAAGCCCCATTTCCAGAATGGTAAATGACTTAATTTAAGAGTTTATGGTATGGGGACTGATCTCTCTTCCGACGCTTCGGTTAACCTGTTAGTTTATGAGTGTAAAGAGAATTAAAGAGTGCATCTCTTTGCACACACTTCTGCATTTCGCTAAGTCCCAGTTATGATTGGCCTTTGTGAACGACATTTGGCCAGGAGTATGATATTCTTAGGATGGTACTTAGTTGTTATTATTTTCTCCTGTGGCCTATCGAGGCGGCCTCGAGTGGTTTTACAAGGTTGAAGATTTAAACCTAGCCCGTGACATTTTCATTGAAAATTTTCACGCACACTTCTTCACTCTTCGGGAAATACAAGTTAGCGTTATTGTATTATATACACACATAGATACTGTTCTCGATGACATCACGCGAGTGGAATTTAGCCAATCATGCATGTTAATAATGCAGTTTTATGAGTTTTACAATGAGCTTGGTTCAGTAGATAATGTCGGCGATTTTTCGTCGTCACGATTTTGTTGCAAATAAAGCGACACAAATATGTATTGTGTGATCCCCTGATGATATCATTAATGCCAAGTCGATCTCCATAGGATCCTCCAAACTAAGGCACTGTGATAAAGAGACTGAGTGCTGAACCCTGGATGAGTGTATAGGAAATTGATTTAACTCTTAAATCGTGTATTCTGGAGAGCAAAACATCATCATCATCATCAGTTTCTTTCCATCCACTGCTGGACATGGCCTCTTCTATGACTTGCCACTGAGCTCGGTCTTCGATCTTCTGCTTCCATGCAAAACATACGGTAGCTAAAATAAATACAGGCTAAACTACAGCATATTCTAGTCCACGCAGCAGTTAGCCC
This sequence comes from Abrostola tripartita, assembly GCA_905340225.1. Lineage (NCBI taxonomy): Eukaryota > Metazoa > Arthropoda > Insecta > Lepidoptera > Noctuidae > Abrostola > Abrostola tripartita. The sequence continues at coordinate 8,246,284 of HG996512.1, forward strand.
TGATATAAAATCAAGCTGTTGAGTAGCTCATCCTTTTATATATTAGCAGTAGCATATGTAATAGGCTCGCCACCTATTATATGGGACCGAAACATAACTGGCGAAATCGATAAGTGACGTATGACTGAAGAAGATTGAATCAATAAGTGACGTTTATTTGCAAGCAGACAATATAATACTTATCTTTGATGCCCTTAAAACTTCATAACCCCATAACTGTTAGTACGTGAACAGCCCCCTTAACATGAACTCTTAAATCAGGACAGTTTAGGATGTAGAAGCGAGACACCGCTACGTGCAGAGTAATGCAGCGTCTCGCTTCCACAACGTAAACTGTCCTGCTTTAAGAGTTCATGGTAAGGTAAAGTATTTACGTAAACCATGAGAAAACCGCCATGTTTTTTGTTATGAAGTAAAAACTATTGAGGGCAGGCAACGGTGTGTCCTAGTTCTTCAATGGCGGTGTGACGGACAATGTTGTGGTAGCATCCTTGTGACTATGATTATTATGAGAAATCGTTAGGTGGTAAATAGATGGGCTATTCGGATCTACAGTAAGTTAGTGACCTTGATGATTCCCAGGTATGTTAGATTAGGTAGGTATTAGACAAAAGTTTTAGGTCTTTCTGCTAGGTTTATGGTGTCACCTTTCACCTTTCACCTTCAAGAGCCACCCTTGTGGTTTCAGCCGGTAAGAATACGGCATGAATTTTTCTTTTCTCCCGGGTGGAGGATTGCCTTTTCTGAAGACTATGAAAATTTCTAGAATTATTATCAGCGCCTCTACAAGTGAATTTTTTTTTAAGTTGCCCATTTTTAGTTTATTGTTGGTGAATTTTACAGACATAGCAACACAGGACTCGGGTAAAAATCTGCTGTTTATACAAATATTTTGTCCTATACAGGAATTGACTTATATCTTTGTCACTAGCAACTGCGATCGGGTCTTCAACTCGTCAGAAAAAGGCTAACTTAATGCCGAGGTCAGCTTATGACACAGTTTCTTCAATAGCGAAGACTGCGCGTAATATTACGGCATAAGTACGCATTGTCTGCGCACGATTCACGGAATTTGCGCGCATATAATGTCTGCGGTGAGATAGTACAAATGAATTGCATTTTAGTTTTGTTTTAACATATACCTTTGAGTAAAATATGAATGAATGGACTATGACTAATAAACAGTTCAATGGATTTTGATGAGGTTTGTTAATATATTTTTAATTGCTTATATTTAGGTTTTAGGCGATGAGTGTTTTGGCTAACGACCATATTAAGTCCATTGTTAGGTAAACACAGCTGTATTATTTAATGCATACCTTACATAATATTGCATTTCCATCACTTTTTTTGCCATTATTGTCAAAGACTAACCATGTTTTGTGCCACTCTGGATAAATCGCAAAATAATATGTTACTCAATATCTCACAGAAGACTATGGCTGCTGTAAGTAACAAAAGTCTAAGTACTGGGGAATTTTCATAAAACAATAGATATTATGGATTTAATAAAGGAATTAGCGAACATTTCTACACTGGGACCTTTAACCGCCGCACGCAGAGACGTTAATGATACTTAAACTGACACTAAGTAAAGATTTCACAAAGAAAACCCTTACTGAGTGATAGTTTAAGTAATCATTACATGTCTCTGAGTTCGGAAGTAAGACTGATATCTGATAATTGACACTATTCTTCTTCAGTTGTATCCTACTTCTTGAAACCACTGCTGAGGTTATCAATTGGTCTGCCACAAGGAGCTATTTTGGGACCCCTGCATCCAGTACGCAATGGAATCATTTGAAGTCGTTGTTATTCTCATCCCTGCCATCGAGTTATTAAACACAACTGTAATACTGCACGTAATACCATGATTCCCACTCGCTTCCTATACTCCACAGAACATAGTGACTACGATTGTTCTGTGATACCCGACACTGGCACCGATGATGTCAAGCGCCATATTTATGCTGCATATCCAGCACTAGTAACATTATAATGGTTATTCCTTCATTTATTACTGTAAGCGTATGCCGAGGATCAAGGAATCCAGCTCCTTCTCACAAGTAAATGTGTATCTCAAGTGTTTTAGCTGAAGTCCGTTTAATGATCTTACTGTTCTTAAGAATAACATAACATATATGTAACTTCACGCCTGTATTCCGCGAAGGGGTAGGCAGACGTGACTCTAAAGTACACATTTCGGCAATTATGTCATACTTCAAAAGGAATATGGGGCGAGTCTATTGCTATACAACAAATTCAGATTCCGTGCATCTGAGAATCACCTAATGGAAAAACTCAGTACTTAACACTGACAGACCTGGGATTTGAACCCGGGACCTCATGCTCAGCAGTCGCGCTTAGCGACGGCTAAACCAACGAGGCAGTCAAAATCGAGTCAGTCGAATAAATCAAATGATTTAAAGAAACCTGTATATTTTACTACATATGGTTTATTTCCAGTATCGTAAGTGTTTTTAAAGACTTTAAATATCATAATACATAAGCTGAGTTAATAAAACCAAGAAATTATCTGAACATCACACAAACATTAGTTATGTGATGAGATGCGGAGAACCGCCCGGAATCGAACCTGTAACCCCAGCTTAGTATCCAATCGCTAAGCTACACACATCTCATCACTCTGCAAAAACATCTCTAACGAGAACTGAACTGACGACTATTCTTAAAAACCCAAGCGTCCAACCACTGCGCATCAAAATACATAGTAAGACGTGACTTGTGTAATAGTGAATGGTGGCACGTTTTACGTCCCAAACATTTTAATTCGCTGACATTTTATAATTATAATTAATTTGGCAATCAATGTGTGTAATGTTTTGGAGTATTGCCCAAGGTTTGCCAGACAACATATTTTGGTCCTATGTAGTAGAGTCTCTTTTTACCCGACTGCCAAGGAAGGGTTATGAGTTTATAGTCTGTCTCTAAGACCATAGAGCAGGCAGTGCATAAATTTACGACCTGTTATTTCTAATAGAAATCAAAAACTTAGACGACCTGATTGGCGCAGTGGCTAAGCGATTGGACTGCTGCGCTAGGGTTCGATTCCCGCACGGGACAAAAATTTGTGCGATCCACAGATGTTTGTCCCGTGTCTGGGTGTTTGTGTATGTGATATTTCATGTTTGTGAAACGCACTCACGACACAGGAGAAATTCCTGGTGTGGGGCGACGTTTTTTTTTTTAAATAATAATAATAGGATAGGCAGATAACTGTGTTCTTATTAATAAAACTCACATAAAAATTGTTCTAAAATTTTAATAAAACAACCGATAAACCAACATACGGGCCTTTACAGGACCTAACAATTACTTATACCAGGTAAATACTGTATTTATAATTTAAAGTTAGTCTGACCTGAAATAGTCTGAAACCGAACCCATTATCCACAAAACCACAACAGATTGAGCCAACCTCTTAACTACTAAGCGATTGGGTTTGTTTATAGCATTATGTTATTTTAACTGTTATATTAATAACAGGAAGTTATTATTAACACTGTTATTATGTAATTAAGTTCATAGAGCAAGTACCTGAGTACACTAGACTGCAAAACAAATCTAAATTTTCAAGCTATTTTTGTCGCAATCGAAATTGAACTTTATGCTTCACGGGATAACATTCAAAATACATTGCGCGTAGTACACTCATGCTTTTTATTGAGAAGTTTTCTACATAGGAATATCAACTTTATGAGCTAAGACATAACAATTTAAAATCATATTACGTACTGAATTTGATATAAACATGTTCATAACAAATATATATTTCAAGCAATAACCGACTTTAATCCAATAGAAATAAAGTCCAAATTCGGTTGACAAAGAAAACCAATACGTGAGAAAAATATAATTTAAGACCGACAGTGTAAATTGAACTTTATTGTCTTAGAGTTATGGTTTAATATTATTTCTTTAGAAAGTTGTTTACAATTCCACACTTGATTGGTATTGCAAAATCGATTTACCATGTGACTTAACGTACAACTGAGTCAGAATTGCACAGGTTTCTCAATGGGTCACCCATCCGAATTCCGACCTTGGCGAAAGTCGCTTGACCGCATATTAATGCAGTTCTGTGCAATGGAGTAATAACACTAAATTACGTTTCGTACTTAATTACATGTTGCTAGCAGTCTACCTTGAAGGATCGTCAGAGTTGTAAGTGCTTGTACTTATTTGCAATATTAAAAACATATTATTAAGAGAACCTAACCAAATGAATAAATCTCACAGCAATATCACGTCTCGTAATATAACGAGTTTGATTCCCAAGTAGAGATTTTTTTTATTTGTCAATTTTCTATCTCAGTATTGTTACCAATGGTAATTTTGAATGAAAAATAAAAAACAACCGCCTACCTCTTAAAAATGCAAGCGTGAGCAAACACACATAATTCATTCAATATTACTTTTTACCCGACTGCCAAGAAAGGGTAGGTAATGTTTTTCACAATGAAATCTTTAACACAATCATGCATACTTAACTAACTAAGAAATAATGTAATATTTTATCTTTTAAACAACCAAACACCAGTTTTTACTATTACCATAGACCATTGTCTATGGCTACTGTGTGAAAACGCCACAAAAAGTGATTATTATGCAATTACCTATTATCTCCGGACAAAGTGCTAATTGCCCGGACATTCTCCTAATTACCCACCTGCTTGGACAGTCAAGGTTGGTTCTTCGGACCTTAGAAAGGTCACTGTTAATTGAGTGTGGGTCTGGAATACTAATTTTCGAAAACTGACAAAAAATGCGAAAGTCATAATTGTCTGTTTGTTTGTTATCTCACTCCCAGAAACTACTGCACCGATCGTATTGAAGATAGTGCTAACGCTACGTTTGAACATTTAAAGAATTGAATGTGCATGATATGAAAGAAGTATGCTAGGATTGCAGTGAATGGAAATCCGTGGTCTCTGTCTACCCCTTTAGGAAACAATCATGGCTTCATGCATAAAGTACTTCATCAGCTCAAAGTTTCAAAATTGGTTTAAAATTACCAATTTTTTTTCTGGAATTCTCAATATTACATTTAGTCTAAATTAGAAACTCCTTCTTAAAAGTCGATTAAAAAGGCTATATCGTTGTGATGATGAATGTTAGTGGAACGCTAATAGGCTGTGAAACAGGAGAGAACGGCGCCTACCTTATATAGGTCACCCTATATAGCAGCCAGGCTATTAAATCGTAATTATCAATTGTAATTATAATTAATAATCCTCATTAACGAGAATGCGGTTCATTATAATAGCTGACATAATTATGTATGAAGAATATAATTGGAATCAGAATTTATCTTGTAGGTAAGTTCTGATTCTATTAAATTCTTCAGATATTATTTCTACAAGGATCATTAATGATAAGACTTGAATAGCTCAGTCGCTATATGATTGGACTGCTGAGCCAGGAGTAGCGGGTTTCGTCCCTGTTTACAATTTAGTCATCTGCCCTGTACGCTACAATTTTGGTGTGTCTTCCAGTTTTCATCGAATGTGACTAGATAAAACTCAGCTACTGGGGAATACGATACCCCTTGGTAAGATTGGATCTCAGACTTTCTGACTAACTATCAAAGATCTGCGAATGACACTCGTTGCCTAGTTTAATTAATAAACTTTTTTCCTATCCTTTTTGCTCCTGCATCCTGGTGACGGAAAACATCGTGAGGAAACCTGGATTAAATTATCTGAAATCGCCCGCAGTGAGCTAGTGTGGTGATCAATGCTCAATTTTTCTCTTTATGAAAAGAAGCCTTTGCCCTGCAGTGGAACAGTTATAGACTGTTATTTTTATATTATTATTAGCTAATCCGGCGCACTTGCAGCGCCTTCTTACCGTTTAAACCTTTCCTGGACTTCCACAATTATGCCAAGGCCTAATTTAGCCAAATCGGTCCAGCCGTTTTCGAGATTTAGCGAGACTAACGAACAGCAATTCATTTATATATATATATATTGATATATCCAGGGTACATCAAGTCTGTGAAGTGTCCTGGGAAGACATATTTCGTGGTCACCTAACGTGAACTTAAAACTATTGCGCTGCACTATAATCGTGACTACCGTGAGCTTATAAGGATAACAGAATAAACATGTGAGTCCAAGGACGATCACACGGCTCACTGGCACAAATCCGTGATCTTCGCAACCTAGGCTGACGTCATCAGTGTGTGTGTGTGTGACTGCTGTTACATGGATGGGTACAAGTTGTACTATGAAATAACAATGTAGGCTGTATGTAAGCTGCTAGGCACTTAGACACGCTTGCAGTTGACCACAATATTGTTAATTCTTTTGGATTTTTATCCTGTTCTTATGTATTTCTTGTTGTCGAAGCCAGCTATTTTTGTACGATTTTTATCCTGTTGCGTTTAAGTTGACGACGCTAAAAACAAGAATTTAATTTCGACTGCATTTGATGTTATTTAGCATTCTTCTTCCTATAAATGAGTATTGAACTATTGATAATTAAAAGCATGAGCTATTATTTTGTTTGTGTTTACTTCGCCACTCACTAGTCACTAGGAATTTCACCTATCGTGTGTGCGTTGCACAAACATGCAGTATCACATACACGAACACAAACTCGGGACAAACATCTGCAGGCCGCACAAATTTTTGCTCCATGCGGCAATCGAAGTTGCAACTCTAGGCGTAGCAGTTCAATCGCTTAGCCACTGGCCGTCAAACATGGTAACAGGTTACGCTGCGTAGATACTGCGTCCAAGGTGACGGATATACTTAGGTATCACTCGTGGGGGCTCTATTCCCTCTACTAGCACCCCAATCTTTCAATTTTTCGCCATAGGTAAAATATTTTAGCACCTTGCAAGTTGAATGTTGACTCTTCGTTACCGCTTGTTATTGATTTATGATCACCTTATTGGCACAGTGGCTTAGTGATTGGATTGCTGAGCGGTCTGTAGGTTCGATCTCCGATCCAGAAAAATGTTTAAGTGATCCGCAGATGTGAGTAAATTTCTAATGGAATCAGAACTCAATCAGCCTCACTAAGGCATATAAAAAACGTTGATTTAGTTCGATCGAGTCAGTATGAATGTGGAAATGAACCTATTTCTCGACGGCAATTGCTCAATATTATGCAAGCCAACACGAGTACCCGATGTTGACGCATTCTATACATTGTAAAGTACTTATAAGGACTAATATATGGGGCTAACGATCAGCTTCATTGAGCTTTGGAGTTATTCGCGTAATTTAAAAGATTTGGTTCAGTCTAGTGTCTTAAATAATTATCACATTTTGACATTGTTTTCATACAAATATATGTAATTTTTGGCATAAAACATAATCTTCTATCACGCCTGTCTTAAAGTAAGTGTACGCTAAAGGGGTAGGCAGGTGAGTACCTATACTACTATAGGTACACCCATTTCACCAGTTATGTTATAGGTCCCAATGTAATAGCCTATTGCAATAATCCGGGTGCAAATCCAAACTTCGTGCTGCTACTGAGAATTAGCTAATGGAAAAACCCAATAACACTTTGCTCAACCCGGGATTCGAACCCAGGACCGCATACTACAGTCATGCTTAGCAACTAATAGATCAACGAGGCAGTCTTTTGGTATAGAATCATTGAGATTAAACCCAAATCATTGATTTGGTGCAATAATTCCAATTCTGCTTGTATTTTTTTGACAACCCGATTGGCTTAGTGGCTAAGCGATTGGACTGCTGCGCTAAGGGTTGCGGGTTCGATTCCCGCACGGGACAAAAATGTGTGCGATCCGCAAATGTTTGTCCCGAGTCTGGGTATTTGTGTATGTGATATTCCATGTTTGTGAAACGCACCCACGATACAAGAGAAATGCCTAGTGTAGGGCGACGTTTAAAAAAAATCAGAAGATAATGGAAGAAGAGCTCATCCAAAACAACTTCCCTCTCTCACTGACACTCCATACTTCGGCCATGACCGTCATAGTGTCTGCGAACTGCCTTTTGCCGTTTGCAGGACTGTTATATTGACTGCTGTGCCAAAGGGTTTTGTCTGGGTGGCGAAAACTGGAGAGCGGGCCTAGTGGCGTACCCTGGGGGAGGCCTACGTCCAGCGGTGGACTGCAATAGGCTGATGTGTGTGTGTGGAATACATAAATCGTTTTGTCAAATACAGGTGTATGAAATACTATTATTATTTGTTGCTGACTTGAGTCAACTATTATCGTCACTATTATATAATTTGTGCTATTATCCATTCCGCCTATTCATAATTACAGTACGTGCCATAACATAATATGTATATACATTATATACATGTTAGGCAGTATATTATGTATACAATATACTTGTTAACCAATTAAGTTAACTACGAGCAGACAAGTCCTCGACACAATGCTGTGAGGAAAATCTGTGTAACTTAGCTCGTGTTGTTTGTAAGTTGTAAGAAACTTGTGTCTTTATATAGAGCGGGCTATAGATACGTAGCTACCGCATAAATCAATAGACGTGTGAGGTTAAGCAACGCTAGCCGCGGTCAATTCTTGGATTGGTGTTCTTCACTTAACTTCAACATGACTGCCTCATTGGTCTAGTGGTTCCAAAGTGCGACTGCTAAGCATGAGGTCCAAGGATTGACTCCTGGGTCTGGCAAAATGTTATTGGGTTTATCCAATAGGTAATTCTCAGTAGCATCATGGAGTCATGATTTGTGCCTGGTTAATGCCAATAGGCTCGCCATCTATTACCTACATTGTGGCCTAAAACTTAACTGGCGAAATGTGGGTACATTACCCAAATTCTGCCTACCCCTTCGGGGAATACAGGCGTGATGTTATAATTACTATCATCTTATGTTTAAGTTTAAATGTTGCTTATTTTATAAGGGGTGTTGACAAGGCAAGTGGTACTGAAGTGGAAAAGACGACCCGATTGGCGCAGTGGCTAAGCGATTGGACTGCTGTACTTAGGGTTGCGGGTTCGATTTCCGCACGGGACAAAAAATTGTGCGATCCGCAGATGTTTGTACAAGTCTGAGTGTTTGTGTATGTGATATTTCATGTTTGTGAAACGCACCCGCGATACAGGAGAAATTCCAGCCGGGGGGGACGTTTAAAAAAAAAAATATATATAAAATTAAACCTTGTCTATAATAATAATGTTTTTGTTTACCATGACAGATATAACAAGCTTCATAATACACACGTACGCTTACTATACCTACCTACACAGGTACTTATAGACACGTTTGTATGTATGGTTGTCTGTGTACTGTGTAGTTGTCGGAATGCAATGTTTTAATTATTACCTGCCTGTCTCTAGAGCACGTACTTGACTCTAATTGAATGTTAGTTCTTATGTTAATTACATTTTCGCACCTAATTAACCTTAGGCCAGAAAGTCCATCTTTGGAGTGGTTTTACGGCTGTGAACGTTTTAATTTAAAAAAATGGCAATTTTTTTTTTAAGCAAAACGTCGCCACACACTAGGAATTCCTTCGTTTCGTGGATGCGTTTCACAAACATAAAATATCACATACATAAACACCAGACTCGGGACAAACATCTGCGCTTCGCACAAATTTTTGCCCCGTGCGGGAATCGAACCCGCAACCCTTAGCTCAGCAGTCCAATCGCTTAGCCACTGCGCCAATCAGGTCGTCATTTTATACTAGCTGCGCCCAGCGGTGTTACCCGCTAAATTTTTGGGATAAAATGTAGCATAAGAGTTAATCCAGGGTGTCAGCTACCTCCATACCAATTCGTAGCAAAATCGGTCCAGCCGTTTGAGCGTGAAGAGGTAACAAACAAACACACTCACAAACATTCGCCTATATAATATTAGTGTGATTTTATCCAAATCGCTCTCTTTTCACACTCTATATAAACTGCAACAACCAATTCAACCATTGAACACGTTATATACACGTGGGGTGAGCAGTGAGCACAGCGATAATAATGTGAGCTAACTGCCTCAATTAGTCAATTATGAGACGTTTCGGAAGCAGGGCCGGCTAATACAATAATTGTGGTTAATATTCTGAGCACGGTGGTAAGAGGTAGCGGGTTCGTGCCTGGGATTAGGGAATAGGTAAAAATGTTCTTCATAAGAGCTCTACAATAACAACATTGACTGTTTTGTTCACCTGTCGCTAGTCTGACGAGCATGTAGTCCTGGGTTCGATTCCTGCGTTAGGCAAAGTGTTAGTGGGATTTTACTGCCTTCTCCTTTGGGGAAAACGGTCGTGATATTCATTTTTTGCTTTTTTTTAAAAAACGTCGCCCCACACTAGCAATTTCTCCTGTATCGTGGGTGCGTTTCACAAACATGTAATATCAAATACACAATCACCCAGACTCGGGACAAACAAATGTGGATCGCACAAATTTTTGCCCCGTGCGGTAATCGAACCCGCAACCCTTAGCGCAGCAGTCTAATCGCTTAGCCACTGCGCCAATCAGGTCGTCGTTATGATATCATGCTATGTTATGAAACAATAGTCGTAAACTATAATATTAAAAGAAAAATGCACATCATGGCACTTTATTTCCGGATAGGCTACTCTCCTAGGTGTTAGAGGGCGAGCCTATTGCCATTCACCGGGCGAGCCTATTCCCATGAACCGGGCTCAAAGACAGAATTATTAAATTTCTTAATGGAAAAACCCAGTAACACTTACAAACAAATAATATCGCTTCTCTCCTCACTCAGACCGCTATCTCACACTTTCGTTTTCAATTCCTTATATGCCTTAGTGGGTACGCAATAAGGGCCACTTTCTCTGTGCGGGTCAAGGTTCGTTCCCGAGTGGGGAGCACGTGTTGGTTGCGACATAACATCTACTTGGCTTTCGGTATACTATTCTAGTTGTACGGGTTTTCTCGTGTCAAAGATCGAGTTATTGCTTGAGTTTTCTTTGGCAATTTGTCGATGCCTTTTATGACGTCACTTTTTGTAGATGCGTCTCTGTCTAACCATAGCGATGATTTAAATGACTTCGTAATTTTTACCGTATTTAATATTTCTTTTTAATTTTCATATTAAATCTCAAACCAATTAAAATCCTTATAATACATAATTATTTTGGTATTTTTTTCACTGGATGGCTACTTACAATCATTTTCATATTATTCACTCGTGAAACAGTTTCGCAATGTTTGCGTGTCTATAAGTAATGGAGGTACAATTATATTCTCCACTAAGTGCAGTATATAGCCTTAGATACAGCCTTTAGATCAGTCATACTTTTAGTTTGATTGTAAAACTGATTTTTAGTTCGTGAGTCATTCGCCGTGATCAATGCAGGTTTGATGTACCTATTGGGCTGATTGTTATACAGATAACAAAGAGTCACTCTACTACGAGTCGTTTAAAACTGTGTTGCACAACTAAACGTAGCTAAATTGTTGAGTTACACCTATGCGAGCTGCACTAAAATTTAGCTCAAATGAGTTAAGGAAAGTACCGCTTAAATAGACGTAGCTCATACAGTGTAGCCCTAATAGGTGTAGGTAGAATTCGCGTAGTTTAAAAGAGTATTGCCTAATATCAGTAGTGCTTCGGAAGGCACGTTAAGTCGTAGGTCCTGCGCCTGATCTCTCTCCCGCGGTCGTGTTGGTCTACCGTCCCATCGGACTATGAGAGTGAAGGAATAGGGAGTGCACCTGTGTTTTACTTGTGCACAATAATATCTCCTGCGTAGTTGGCTAGTCTCAGCTGAGACAGGCGGCCGTGTCCGAAATTCGGTTAGGATCATTATTATTATATACTTAGATTATCTAGATGGAGTCTGGCGTTACATTGAAACAAAAATCAACGTGCCAATTGTTTTTTTTTGCATGAGTGCATGACAGCTACCTCTTACACAAGTATATAATTTATTTCACATACGGGTGATATGATACATAATTATTAATATTCAATCGGTCTCTGTAATTTCTATACACCTTAATAGCTCCCTTCGCCATTTTTATTACGTTATTTTATGATAGTAAAACAAGCGTCTCCATTGACAACACAATTGACACTGTTGGCGCCAAAAAGCTGTAGGGTAGGTTTTTAGCGCCAATTGTGAGGAATTGGCGCTAAAAAATCGCGACGCTGTCAGGGTCTTGACACTCCATCTAGGCATATATACAATCTAAGCTACACATTAATAGCCCATTTCGCCATTTTTATTACGTTATTTTAAGATAGAAAAACAAGCGTCTCCATTGACAACACAATTGACACTGTTGACAAAAAATACCGACACTCCATCTAGACATATATATAATCAAAGATTATATAGTATAACTCAACAATGTGTCACACAGCTAAGTATAGCTGTAGTATAGCTCAACCAAGTGTAGGTGTAATAAGTATCGCCGAACTCAGTGTCACACCTCTCAGAGTAGATCAACGAAGTGTACTTTTAACTATTACTATGTATGTTTACATACCTGATGGACACTTGTGCACTCGTAGCCTAGTTAGGAGTTTAGATACAATCTTGCAGCTGTGTTTGTTTAGTTAAATAACGTGTTTCGTAAGGAATCCTTTATTCTATTAGGCGTAGCGTTTACCTATGTATATTATATCATCACTGTTTAACAAAGGGGCAGGAAGGCATTGTTTTTGCACACCTACAGTCTGCAAAAAGTATTAAAAGAGATTCCAGAGATCTTACGGCTCGCCTAGGGCAATAAGACTTTCTTTCTTTTGATTAAAAAAACATCGCCCCACACATGGACCTTCACCAGTATCATGGGTGCGTTTCACAGGCAACATTACATACACAAACCCCCAGACTCGGGACAAACATCTGCGGATCACACAAGTCTTTTTGACTTCAAGTGCGTACTATAAATTAGTTATCAGTTGCTAACAACGGTGAGGGAAAACATCGTAAGGAAACCGGCACACAGACTGTTCAACGGTGTGTAAAACCATGTCAGAGGCCTACAGGGGGTTTAAACTCTGCCAGTTCTGCCACCAGGTTGTTTATCAACCATTCGATAAGAAGAAGAAGATGTTTACTTCTTCACGTCTAAGATTACTGTTGGCCTTCATTTCATCTATCGTCAAAGGTATATTTACGATGCAAGTCGAAGACCTGATTGATGCAGTGGCTGAGAAACTGGACTGCTGCACTAAGCGTTGCGGGTTTGATTCCCGCACGGGACAAAAAAAAAGGAGGAGGTTAGGAGTCTACAATATCTATATCTACATTGACTGTCTTGTTGATCTGTCGAAAGTGCGACTGCCATGAAGTCCGGGGTTCGATTCCTGCGTTGGTTATGGAGTTATTGGGATTTTCCATTAGTAATCTTAGTACAGCACGGAGTCAGGATTTGTGCCCGGTCAAAGGTATATTTACCTTCATATTATCATGCTAAAACCAAACGTGTCCTATTTTAGACTTCTCACATTCGAACACAATGATGAAGACCTTAAAATATCAATAGAAGTACCTAACGTAAAAACGTTACATTATGTTCTGAAACTGTCAAGCGTGAGTCTACCAGAGCGTTATCGGTTCCGTAGTAAGTTATTATTTAATAAGTAAGTAGTGAGTTTGTAGATGGGGAATATATTACCTAACCATGACACGCAGTGGTTAAGCGTCTAAGACTCCTGTACAAAGAGCTGCGGGTCCCCAAAAGAGACTATAATTATTAACTTAGCGGGTGTGAAAATCAAAGCTTAAAAAAGGCTACCTGTTTGTACCTGTAATGAATTATCGTCAGCTTTAGTCTCATTAAAACATTTTGGTTACTTCTTAATTAGGTTAGAGCTACGACACGGCACGGCGAAGGTCGTGGGTTCAAGTCCCGCTCGTGTCATAATTTTTTAAATTTTCTTTATCAATTTAGATTCAAGCTTAGCATGGGCAACATGCTAAACTGACCCCAAAAGTCATATTTGGGTTACTTTTTTAAGAGCCTTGTAGTTAAATATTTAGAACAATATAGTTACTGACATACAGTTATTTGACTGCTAGTCACCTATTTTTCGTTTACCACGGATCCCTAACCTACAATTTAACTTTACATGTAAACACAAAAGACGCCGCAGTTGAACCATGGTCATAGACCTCAGTTTATGTCTGCATAAACAGTCGTAATGAGTGGTGGACGGTGTCTGTCTGTCACACGATTATAACCAAGGACAGCTAAGTAGGAAATATTAACTTAGATAATTATGTACCAGTGTGTAAAGAGTTCAAATAAGACTTCTTGACTGCCTCGTTGGTTTAGAGGTCGTTGAGCGCGACTGCAGAGCATGAGGTCCTTGATTTGAATCCCGGGTCAAAGTGTTACTGGGTTGTTTCATTAGGTAATTCTCAGTAGCAGCACGAAGTCTAGATTTGTGCCCGATTGATGGCAATAGGCTCGCCCCCCTATAACATTGGGACGTACAACATAACTGGCCAAATGTGGGTCTGCTATAGTTACACCCCTGCCTACCACTTCGGGGAATACAGGTGTGATGTTAGGTTATGTTAATACTGTGTTGACATTAGGAAAACCTGTAATTGTGTTTTCTTCCAAAGTTTATCGCTTCCACCTTATATAATTTTATCATTACATAAATAACTATTAAACTATCATTAATGTAGATACACTCAATTTATACGACTGCGCAGCAATGGGTCTAGTATTTTTCTTTTTTTTTTAAACGTCGCCCCACACTGGGATTTCCTCCTGTATCGTGGCTGCGTTTCGCAAACATGTAATATCACATACACAAACACTCAGACTCGGGACAAATATCGGTGGCGACTCTCGAGATTTTATATTTTAGTTGAGTTTTAATTCAGATCGTACCTTAACTGTTTTATTATTTTTTTCTTATCGTATGGTTGATGATCAACCTGGTGGCTGGGGTTTAAACCGCCTGTGGCCTACAGGTATCTAATATGTAGGCGTCTTTACACACCGTTAAAAAATCTCTCCAGTGTACCGGTTTCCTTACGATGTTTTCCTTCACCGTTTTAGCAACTGATTACTAATTTATAGTCCGCACATGAATTCAAAAAGACATTGGTGCGTGCCGGGATTTGAACTTGCGACCACTGACTTGGCAGTCCAACGGTCATACCACTCGGCTATCAGTGCTACGAGTTTTATTATTATTTCCGTAGATGCAGAAACTAACGTTTTTCATTCCCTCTTTCAATACATGTAATATCATGTTAGCTCAACACGAAGCACAACAATATAATAAAACATCAAATTCTCGCGACATTTACAACCCTTCCGCGCCACCCTCCCTGCTCACCCTCCGAAGTAAAACGCGCGTGATATTACCGCCGCTTCTTTATATTTAAGATAATCCCTGAAAAATCGAGAACGCGCGCAGAATACCATCAAATATCCTCACAGATACTTTACTCCACACAATTTTATATGACACACACACACACGTACACAATATTCGTTTACAGTTTACATAAAACCCAACAAGTTGTAAAGATAAAGTATAAAAACAATTGAAAGTGTGTCAATAAATAAATACTTTTCACTTGAAAGTAAAGTAACCTGAAGAAAAAAAACAGTATAAGTATAATTTTTTAGTGAATTTATGAAAAGCTAGGAGTGGATTAATTTGTTGTTGCATATTTTTAACCAATGAATAAGAATATAATCTGACAACTGATTACAGGTAGAATGATTTTGAAGCTTTCTTTCATGCAACGCTTGAAAACGTAACTAAGTTAAGATGTAGGTGCTTAGGTACTACACATAGGTCAAATATTACCTTATATTATACGACCTAATCCCACGTTGAGCACCTGCAAATAAATATCTACTTAAAACTTTTTGAGTGCGAATTTTTTCGAACACACTTCCCCGTGCAATAGTTGTGTGTGTGTAAGTATGGAGAGTTAAGTGTGTGTGTGCGTGTGTAGGTAATCTGTGCATAAGGAGGGGTATGTTTTAAGGGTTCCGTGAACATTTGTATGCGTCCTTCGTTTGTGGTGGGGCGCTGTGGTTAGGTGACCTTTGGGATAGGGCCACTGACAGCGGGAATAGTAAAAATCCACTTATTTAATTACTCATGCGTAACTACTTCAGCTTTCTTTATTACAATGTAATCATATTTTGTGGTTCAGGTCATAGAAGGGTTATAAAATTTTAGAGTCCACAAAAATTTTCGATGCCTTCGATACGGTTGACATTAATTGTAAAATGTGTGTGTCAACTGTCAGTCATTCAAAGGCGATCTGTCTGTATTTCCCGCAAGAAAAGTTGAAGTTTTATGATGCCCAATTGGAAAACATTAATATTTACTTATAATTTATTATTTAAATTATTCTTATATTAATAAATCGCAGGTATACATATATTTGTACGAATACGTAATGTTCTTTTGATTACGCCTATCCATGTAAAAACAGGTGTTATGAGAGTCGCTGCTCCGGTATTCTTATAATTTATAGATATCAGAAACACAATTGCATGATTATGTAACTGTATTAACATTGCGACAGACAACGAGACCCTTTATCGAACTAATCTTGACGCCATTGTAATTTAATGGGCCGCCATTATTATTTTGTCATCTAGTCCGCAAGATGGCCGACATTTTTCCCACGACAACAATTATTATGCTAATAGGTGTTATTTATGCAACAACGATAAATAACTCGCGTTGTTAATGAAATATGATACGTATTACTTCGTTATTTTTGTCTTAGTAATGTAGTAAAATATGTATCTCGCCTTCTTTTCATAACTTCTCATGAAATTCGTTAAGTCGTTGGTTTTCCCCCTGTCTTCTCCGGTCGTGTCGGTTCTACCGTCCCTCCAGAATATGAGTGTGAGGTAATCCAGAGTGCACCTGTGTTTAAATACTATATTGTGCACTATATTTATCTTACTGCGTAGTTAGCTAATCTTAGCTGAGACTGGATACCGTGATTGAAACTCAGAAGAACGTTTTAATTTGTAGTGATACGGAAAAATGCCTTATAGTAATTTAGATAACTCAATTCGCATTTTTATAAGCCAGACGGTAGCTGCTCTTTAAAATATCCCATACTAAATTTGAAAACAATGTGATAGTAAACGGTCCTTTTTCCAAAAGCTTTAGTCCCCGCTTCAACTGGGACCCCACCCTAACGCAATGTTAAACGGTTCAGATATGGGAGATTTACCTAAAATGTTTATCAAGCTAAGAATAGATGTAATAGTTAGGAGGTGCGCATCTAACTGCGGCCCGAGGTCTGGCGCAGCATACTAATAGACTCTAAAGGTACCAGGGATACAGGGATGTGAGGAGTTTTG
Organism: Abrostola tripartita; assembly: GCA_905340225.1. Lineage (NCBI taxonomy): Eukaryota > Metazoa > Arthropoda > Insecta > Lepidoptera > Noctuidae > Abrostola > Abrostola tripartita. Next base: position 8,263,548 of record HG996512.1, read on the forward strand.
TTACCGTTTTGTCTAGTTTAGGGACCTTAGAATGGGAGCGGGTTTTTAAGGGATATGGGATTTTTTGTGCGTTGAATGACGGGTTTGAAATATGGGTTACTGTGATAAAAGTGAAGTGCGTCGAGAAACGCCTATTTTGTTTAAGAATTTGATGTTTCTTTAGGTTGAAGGTTTTTGTAATTTTGGGTGGTAAACAATATATTTAAAGAATGTTCAGATGCCTAACTATGTGTTCCTGCGTTTTAATATGTTGGAGCGAGGTAAGTATTGATATTTCTTACATAGGGGAAGATTTAATAAAGAAGAGACTTGCTCCGAAAACTGGTGAATGACGGTCCTCAAATGGCTTTCTTGGTTGATGATAATAACTATTTTATGTCTGTAAAAAGTATGTGTATATGTCACCAACATAGCTCAAAGCATATGCAAGTTGAAGTGGCAATGAGCAGGCCATATCGCTCGACGAACTGACAACCGCTGGGGAAGAAAGGTTCTCGAGTGGCGACCACGAATCGGAAGACGCTCAGACGTCAGACTTGCGGGCAACCGGTAGATGCAAACGGCAAGTTGTCGTTCATTGTGGCGTTCTAAGGGGGAGGCCTTTGTCCAGCAGTGGACGTCTTCCAGCTGATGATGATGATGATGAAAAAGTACGCCCTTACGATGGCAGGAGGATATTCAAAGGATGGGAAAATTTGTCTGCTTAAGGAAAACGTCCTTTTACCCTCTTTAAGTCACATTTCAGCACTTCCCTACACCTTGTACTGATTTTTGTTATTTTGTTCTCAATCAAGCTACAAATGTTTAAACCCGGTGTGTCATCACGACTGGTTTCTTGCATTTCTCACTCGTATTACGTCAGTATAAATCCCAAGCTAAATAAATAATAATATTGGAAAATATCAAAAATTATAAGAGCTTTATAATAACTAAGAAATTAGGTAACATAGGAATATAATAGCAACTTAATTGATGCAGTGGCTAAGTGATTGGAGTGCTACGCTAAGGGCTACAGTTTAAATGCGCGTTTGGGACATAATTTTTGCTTCTTTCTCTTCTTCTAATCAACATGAGCCAATAGCCACATGGAATAGGTCATGCTGTAGTGTAGAGATTGGTCAGTCAACAAGGATGGTAGCGAGGTTAACCGCCCAGGGTGACGGACGTACTTAGGTATTGCCTCTCGTGGAGCGTCTTATTTGCTTGATTCGCAGGTATAGGTGACTGATAAGTATTTCATGTCTATGAAAGCTCTTACGGTACATTAATTTATTTATTTATTACAGTACATCCCAGGCATTAGGTCCGCCTTTGTACTTCGTAACTTTAAATAAATACAGGATAAATTAAAATGTAGATGTGTGGAGAGAAGTTTCTTTTTCAAAGAGAGATGTCATTGTCATCTAAGGTAGGTATTTTGGTGAATTTTCATTTACTGGGAACTTAAAATGTGTTGACCTAACGTTTGACCTTCGAAACCATTGTTTCGTGAAGGTCACTAACTCAGGTGTCTCCTCCTCACGCCACTAAAGTCACACATGTTGCGAATATTGTAACGTGAGAACTTCCTCACATTGTATGTTCTTAGGTTTGTGGTTTAACAAAATAAAACTAGACGAATCTAATGTGAGATAGAGTTAAATTAATTGGGATGTAGCTAGGTCTTATTGTGCTACTAGATTTACTACTTAAAAAAACCATATTATTATTTTGACTAACTTTGATAACAATAGAATCAAAAGTGGTAGGTACTTAACCATTTACGTTGAAACGGTTGCTAGTCGACTTGACCATTTTTTGGCTCCCTGCAAAACTGAAGAATTTCCCAAAAAGTTTAATAACTTATGCACCGGGTGATCAAGTTCCCATAAAAAACAAGTGGCACTTTGTAGATTACATAATTAATCGGGAATCCCATGACTACACGAGTTATACCTAAGTACGACCGTCCCTGGACGGTCAACCTCGCTACCATGCGCGTTGATTGGACAATCTCTTCACCGCGATATAACCAGATATGATTTTTCAACGGTGTGTAAGGCCATGTCAGAGGACAGGCGATTTACACTCTGACATCAAGTTGTTCATCAACCATACGATAAGAAGAAGTTTTGGAACCAGAGTTTCCAGTATTATTACTACCGCGTTTGCGTAGCCTTCAGTTTATTTGTCAATTGACAAAAGAAACACTCAAACGGTAAATTTAAATATATTGAATTCACAACTCAGTTTTTGTTTTAAATTAGCTCAAGATAATACGAAAACGGAGAATATTATTTTTATAACAGCTAAGTAAGCAAACAAACAACAAACAAATTTGTTGTTTAATTCAAAACTTTATCAAAAGGATTCTGAAAATATTTGCCAATTATAATGTTTATTCTTCTGCAAAACAATACAATAACTAAGTTTTTAACCGGTGTAGTATAATCCTAGCTGCTAGGGCAATGTCCTAAATGGGTGCAAAAATCTATGTTTGCTTACGTTCCTATGCGTCAGGATGAATGAACTAAGAAATTAAGGTTTGAGCAATACTTATTTTTTGCACCTACCTATCTAATACTACCTATTTGGTACTTAACCTCAAATCTCTTTTCAGGTCGTCTGAGGAATAGTTAAGGACTAAGCAATTTAGCGGCAAGACATGCTTAAGATCTATGAGTAGAATTCTATTGAGGATCGTAAGTCGTAACATATTCCTAATCGATATACTGTTATACTGGTAACCTATCTATTCGCTAGCAGATTTTTTTTGACTTCGGTGTACTTGGTAAAAGATTTATGGAGAATCATCTTTCCATTGTCAATTTCCGGATTGCCTTAATGTAGGTAGTAGGCCAATATAATTTTGTTTGCCTTACATAGCATGTTCTTTTCAGTTTCAGACTCTACACGAACAAAGTCGCATAGTCTCAACTATATTTGCATGGCCTGCCAAGTGACCATTAACCCATGGGATATGGGTCGCGTATTTCAAGTTACCGATAAGCTAACGTTCTACTGTACCTATGCTTAGCCATTGTAATCTAAGTAATTCGTTGTGCACAACTTAAAGCATTGCATTTGTACTTAATCGCTTTGTTTATGTTAGTTATATTTAAGTAACTTTACGTCTGTATTTTCCAAAATGCTAAGCAGTCGACCGAAGTCAATTAATAGCAATTCTTTTTTAGTAAAAACAGTACTGTCACAGAAAAAGAAGATGAAAAACACAATTTTTAAAGTGAACGAGATATCAGAGTGTCCATATTGAATGGGATACATACACAGCATATTCTGAGTTCCGAATACCCAGCACAAGATCCTACAATAACTTTTCAATATAACCTCCATCTGACCTAATTACCTATCCAAGCCAAAAGATAAATATAGGTAAAAGCTTTTATTACATTTTTCGGCTGACTTAGGCCTAACGACGCTCACAATTTATCACAGTGGGACGCGCACAAATTGCGTTTTCCCGCCAATTTGCTAACGCGACGCCATGACAGTTGCATTGACAGCTGTCAATGTCAGACATAAAGCCTGAAGGCGCGCTCGGTTTAGCGTCCTAATGGCTGTTGTTAGCAGGTTCAACGAATTTTTCTGTTTGTTCAACACACGCGTGATTACGTGTACGATGTGCTTGAAGTTGATCGGTTTGTTTCTGTAGTACTTTACGTAGGTATTTAAGTTCTGGACTTGTGAATAGATTTTATCTAAAGATCTAATCTTTCGCAGTGAATCTCGTAATTTTAAACATGTGATTATTTCTTTTCTTCTTGAGTTAGTTTTTTCCACAGTTACCATTAGGTTTTGGGGACATCAAAGTCAAAACACTGCACAACCTTTGACATTTATATTTTTCATATTGGACCTACTGCAGAAATTATGAGTTGTGAATAAGATTCTAAATGTGATATCAAAAATTAACACTTATCAAAAAAAACTTATAAAGCTGCACAGGAAACAAAACACGGATGTAACAATTATTCGCAATTATGTTTCTGCGAATTTGAAACGCAAGTCTTCCTCACAGCTGGTATGCATGAAATCTTTAATCAACATCGTACAAAGCCGTGAGGATTGTAATTAAATAATTCTATTAGAAATTATTTAATTTTATGTAATGGTTTTCACTTTCACTGTCTTGTTAACCATGACTCTCATAGTCCTGTTATACTGCTACTCTTTTTAAGTCAATTAAATATGTTACCTCGTTGAAAACATTGCCAGATTACCTAGAAGTACCTATTCTGTTTCCACAACACATAAATAGGCAAAATGATAAGTCGCAAAAACCGTAAATGTAAATAAAATACGCGATTACCCTGCACCGTTTCCTCAAACAAATCTTTTGTTGATCAGACAACAGTTTTTCGTATTTTTTGCTTAGAAACATAAAAACGTAATTTGCTCTCATAAATATCTGTTATTATTTGCACAATGGCATAATATATCAATGTAAAAACTAGCTCAGATTGTAAATGGATTTAGACTTGAAAAAACTGTCATGGCTGACGTAATTGACACTTTGGGTCGGTTTTAATGTGTCATAATGATGTCAGAATATAACTGTCCTACTGCAGGGCAAAGACCTCTTCTCAAAAAGAGGAGAAAAGGGAAAAGCATGAATTGCGACACTGTATTTGTTATTTTAGTAACACTTTGAATCCTCACGAATCAGACACGGCAGTATAAAAATCGATCCCTGTACGTCATTGAACTGTGAAAGGGTTAATTTTGAAAGATATAATGCCTAGGTCACTCAGTCTTACTAACAGCCTCCGAACGGTCAATGTTTTTTACGACTTGATATTTTACTATTAAAAAATAAAATATAAGTCAACTTAAACTTCAAAGTACTTAAATATTAATCAGCATCTAAGAATCAATTATTAAATACTGGCTGAAAACTCAGCTCCATTCAAATTTAAAATAGGAAAATAAGCAACTTCTTTTTCCTCGTTCTCAAACACCAGTTAAGTATTTCCAGCCACAATAAAACCTTTTAGAACAAAGAATAATAAACCATTGCTTCGACATTTGAAATTCAAATCCAATCGCGTTGCAGTGTCGACGTAAAATCGCCAGGCTTTGCGATTAATCTCGTCTGAATCAGTGGCATGCGACAAAAAGTCGCTGGCAAACGCAGCGTACCCAATACAAGGGATTGGTTGGTTCCCTTTGTGCACACATTTACAAAATATTTTGCTGGCGATTAAATAAAACGCAAGCAATTCTCTCCTTTATTGCCATTACCGAAGAGTGATGGCTAGTTTTGTTATGATCAAAAAAGTTGGTGAAAATATTAACGAATGAAAAATTCTGGTAATATTTTGACTTTTGACTATGTCAGTCGTTTTCACGCTCTGTCCAGTCTTCCGAAAGATTTGATTCTTTTTTGATACAATGCCGTTTTTAAAGCCGAAATATTTTTACGGTTTCCCTTTGAAAACCCACTGTATTTTCTGATGTCACTTTGTAAAAATAAAACTGTGCGCTCCGTATTTTCAATCAGAGGTTTTACATTGAGGGAAGCAATGGAAACTGAATGAAATGCCACCGTTTTTTCTTTGGATTAAATTTATATTTTTGTCTTTAGGTCTGTGTCAATCACTAATTATATTACATTTTTCTTCTTTCGAAATCAAATCAGTGAGCTCTTTCAACAATAAAGTTTTTATTTATAAATGCCCTTTATTGGCTTCCTTAGACTTGGAGATGACTCAGACCTTTGCCTGCTTCTTAGATCAATTTAGGTAAATGTGTTATACATTTTAAATAGCCTATTTTGTTTCCCACTGCAGGGTCAATGCCTCCTTTTTCTTCCTCCATTCCTCTTGGTTATTGGTAGTTGTCCATTTCTCTTTAAAGACGTCAAATCCCGCCATCTTCTACCTATTTACTTGACTGTAAATTAGCTATATTGGTACGTTGCCAGGATACTAACCTGATGATTATAACATCTCCACTTATGATGTAAGTAGGTAGGTAGACAAACCGATTCCCAAAGTCTTCTCTAAGTAAAAAAGGTAGTCCAATCCCCAACAATGCTCTACTATCTTTTCCAACTTCATCGTCAAAAGATAAAAGATAAACAAAAAGACAAATGAAAATAAAGCAAGGAACGTGATCGCACAACTTCATTTCTCCTTTCCTTTGAAAGAAACCCTAATCTTAATATATTACTTGTAGTAAACAAGTATAACAATAGTCCATGAGATAAAATTAACTTTTCTAGCGTTTGTCCATAAAAACGAATTCACAAGGTTGGTAACAAGATAACTGGAGAAACACGTCACTATCGCTTCATTCACTATACATTGATGTCTCACTATCGAGCTTAATTTACTTTTAGGTATAAATGCAGAAATGGATGTGTGCTGTAGGGAAGTGTCGTTAGTTAGTTTTGTCACTGATAAGGAGACGTCAGACTTAGTAGAAAACCGCTACAGTGACGTATTATAAGTAAACGTCGTGTTAAGGTCGATTCACATATAGGTAAAAAAAAAGTAAAAAATCCCTCGTGGTGTCCCGAAGTTTATTTTGGGCCGAAGCAGGGTTTTTAACATAAGGTTGGAGGTTCTGAACTTTTCTGGCAATAATTAAAATCATATTTACTAACTCTTAAATCAAACCTAAGGCTGTCAAGAACTAAGAAATGCTGCTCGTGCGACCATACCATAGTTAAAATTAAGTATGATCTAATGTTTTAATTTTACCATCAATTTACATAAAACAATAAGACAACATTTTTTACTACGACGTAGTTCCATCAAATATTTGTTAGGTGACGTAAGTATAGTGAAGAGATGTGATGACGTCATGCGGCTATACTATGGTCTTTTATAGTGATGCTCATTAAACTGTCAGTTGTTGTTGAAATATCGGGTCAGAGGCCTATTGGGTAAATTAATTGAGCTTTTATCATGTTCTTGTGATCGTGAGTTTCAAACGCGAAGGTTTTTGTCAGGTATAAAATAATTCTTGATGAGATGAAGAATTAGTAAGGATTCGAGTTTTTGACTAACACGACCCAATTAATACAGGTCTTTTTTATAGTTTATCCAGAATTGCTGCCCTAAGGGTTGCATGTCTAATTCCTGCAGGAGACAAAAATTTGTGTTTCTCCCGAGTCTGGGTGTTTGGTTATGTAATATTTTATGTTTGTGAAACGCAACCACGATACAGGAGAAATTCCTAGTGTGGGGCGACGATTTGTTTATAAAAAAGTCAATGTAGGCGACAATATTAAGCTCACATAAAACTGTCAGTGCTCAGCTCAGATAAAACTGTTATGCAATTTTAAAAGTTTTCTAACGGATAAACACTTGTGTGAGATATAAATAAATCTTATGTATCGTGTAAGTATATGATAATTAAGAAGAAAAAAAAATAAAATTTTAAATGATAAAATATTTTACACACTTGGTCTTAGTTACTAGCTTAGGTACTTAAAAGATCATTTATAATGAGTCAGAGTGAGACATTCTCACGCAGGAAAACACCCAGAGGTGAGAGTTAAAGAGTAAATACTTTAAAGAAATGACAAACAAACATACCTGCACAGTATACCGACTGTGTACGGAAGTAATAATGGCGCTTATGAGCCTTATAAGCTATAATGATTACATACAGGTAAATACAGAAGGTTTACGTATAGGTATTCAATGAGTGTCTTTGTTAATTTCCTGATCAGTAGATTCATACTCTTGCACGCTCACGTCTAGTAATTTATAAAGATAATTGCTATGCAATTTTTGAAGAATTTATAGTTAATTTTTGGAAGCTTTCATTGAAAAATAAGGATAATCATAAACGGTTGAAATTACTTTGTTACGATACTTTATTCTAAGCCTTTAGTACGTTTTGTGATAACTAATTAGATGAAGGGCCTGTTGCGCTGCATTTGTCTTTAGTGAAATGAAGGCTGCACATATTATGGGAATCGCGAATGCTATAGATTCGAAGAAAACTTACACTACAGGACCTTAATTCCGTTGAAACCAATACTAGTGAGTTTAATTCCACACTTCGTTTAGAATGCACCTTTTGCACACACCACGGTGATATTTTCTGATTCATTGATACCACGCGATGCACCCAAGCCATGTATTTACGCTAATGTTGGCGCTGCGAATGCTTGGACGATTACCGTAGCAAGAATAATAGCAGAACGAAGTTTCTCACGTTTTTTCCTCGAGATATAACAAGAGTAAGATCCTCATAATGCTATAAATTAATTAACAAATCACTTTTCCTGTTAAGACTTTTATCCAGCGTGATTAATCCCGAGCTCCGGGATCCGCCTTGTAATTCAATTTTCTTAACTTTTCTTGATAATTTGATTTGTTTTTGGATTTTACTTTTATGCACGTTCAGTTTTCGTTGGTATCTCTAATGATTTGTAACTGTCGTAGAATAATATTTGGATGGTTTTACAATAATATAGAGAAATAGAGGATCCGGAAGGAGGATTTTTGCAACTGGAATTGTTTTCAGTTAAAAAATTAAAATTTTAAGTAGAATTTTTTTTTTCTCTAAAGTATTGTTTATTTTTTTCATTAGCTTCTTCCTAATCTATTCAAGAACTTCAGAAATGGATAAGCAATCTCTTAAACTATTTATATTTCTTGCTCATTCCTAACTAGATCATTATAAATAGAAAACAATAAGACACTTATCATTTAACCCTTCACAACCGACACATCCCGGCCACATTCTTCCCATAAACCCCGCAATACATCCGCACCACCGCGTCGCAGCTCGGCGAAGTGTAAACCGACCTTAACAGTGACGTATCTCCCACAATCATCCCGAATAAGGTCGCCATTGGGTCCAAATTGAATGGAAATGGTCTGTGGTGTGCCGGGCCGTTGGCTATCACCAATGTTAAGTTAGACATTATAAATATATTTTGTTGTTGATGACACGATTTAAGAGCAAGGAAGAGGTTAATCCATAATACATTACATAACGATGCACGCTTGTATTCCCCGAAGGTGTAGGCAGAGATGCAGTATCCCCACAGATTTTCACAAATCCACATTTCGTGCTGCTATTGTAAATTACCATAAATATCCCCCCCCAGAACCTCACGAACGCTGATTTGCTTTTTAACCACAAAGCTGTAATCGGTTTGATTAAATATATTGTTCAGATAATTTAAAAAGAAAACTGTGGCGCCCATATTATCTTTTCCAGTTCAAATACAAAACAATGAATCCATTGTGCGCCGGCTACGTCCCTTTTTTCTCTCCCTTGAGTATTTAGTAAAAGCAGCACCTTCACTAAACATTATATAAAAAAAACTCTGTCAAACACACTGTAAGGTTAATAAATCATTATTTTAGTGACTGACTTCAGTATTCAAATCCCGTCACAGATTTATTTTTCCATGACTCCATAAAAGATCAACAACCAATCGTTAAACATAATAAGAATCAGAATCCACTCAAATAAAGCGTAATACGCCGCCATTTTGTTTCCTGGCGGCCATCTTGATGGAGTTTAGGCGCGAAACGACCATAGATGCGATTCGTCTCCCCTTTTATCGTTCTATTAGGATTTTGTCGAGGATATTTTATTAGAAGTGTAATGTTAAGTGGATGGCTCTTTGGATGGGTCGGAAACAATCTCTGCCAGATTGAAAGCTTTAAATTTTTAAAAGCGACTGTTTGCGAGGCATTTCTTTGTCTGGCTTTGTGAGTTTATCTTTTGTGTCAGTATTGAGAGCTGGGGATTTTTAATGGCGGCGGGATTATGAAGATATATGTATATGAGAGTTTGTTTGTATGTTTTTGCTTCATTTTGGTATCTGGTAGACCTTGAAAGGGATTGCGTACAAATGAAACCCGATTGATTTCACTGGGCGGTTCACGGGCGGTGAGTGATGAGGGTATTATTGCAATCGATAACAGTACTTTTACATTGATGAGCAATATCCGAAAATGTGGTTTTCAATTGTTTTTTCATTTATGTAATGTAGAACAAAAAAATCTCTAGAGTTAGTCTTTATTTTTTGTTGATCACAATAAAAAAACTTGCGTGTGTGCATTTATTGAGGTCTGTATTTACACAATGGTTCTACGAAAATGGCTTTAAGCACGCAAGTGGGAATTTTGAAGATCGATGTTCAGTGCTCGGCGCAATTTATTTTATGTAGGGAATGGTGCAAGTAAGTACTTGATTTTCTTCAGAAAATAGTGAGCAGTTGTCCAGAGTTTAAAATGTGCCTAGTGAAGAACAGACGTAAATAGTAGGTACCTATACTTAAAACTGATTTAATAAATAATAACTAGAAAAAAAAATGAAAATTTAAAATTCGAACCGTGAAAAGTTAAAAACTACAAACGAACATTAAAATCATCAGAAAATGTAAGATAAGGGGAAAAACGTGATTAATTAAAAAGTTGAACATAATCAGCGGACGCAGAACTAATTTAAGAGATAAATACAAGCAATAAAAGTGACAAACAGTTTCAGGCAACACCCACTGCCAACACGACGGTATACAGGGACACGCAGAAGTACAAGTCTAAAAAAATTAAATAAAAACTCAGCCATAAGACTAAGCTTCGTCAAGTCGTCACCACGCTTGCTTATTATATAATTGATAATCCAGTTATTTATAAACATTTAACTCCATATTGTCCTTGGTGGTGTATATTTTTTTGGTAGATAGAGAAGAGGTTATAAGAAATTTAGAAACTTGTACACTGTACAGCTTTAATTATATTGTTTCGTAAATTGTGTATTTTGACACCAAACATGTAGTAAGCGTAACCTTTTCCCATTTCAAAAGAGTCACGTTGATACATACCTGGATTTCAACTTGCAACCTCATTACTTATATTCGATTGATACACCCTCGCTTTTACACTAGTTGCAGATGTACAAAAAAACAGCTCCATGACGATTGAAATTTGTGTGACCTTAACCTACTGTTTATTTTCTGCACTTGTAGTAGTGCTCTCGCCAAAATTGAATAGAACAGTGTTCCTAGCTGAAAAACGTAGCTACTGTTTGTAAGCCCCATCATATCTTAGTACTAACTTCTGAGTCCTTTGTTTCATTCAAACACAAAGGAGAATAGAATGAAGTTGTATTTTGTAAACTATTTTAGGAATATTTAGAGACGTCTGTGTTCAAGCACCGAGCACCACTAGAATAGATGGTTGCTTGGTTACCAATTGTTAGGAATTAAATATAATTTCTAGAAGGAAGAAGAAGCGTATTTCTTGTTTTGTCTTTCATTTTGGTTTTAAAATCGTACTAAAATTCTTGCTCTATGTTTCTTCTTTTAAAAGCAAAAATACCGACGTATATAATGTTAAAGTACGGAGTCGTCATCATCATTATCAGTCGGAAGACGTCCACTGTTGAACAAAGGCCTCTCCCTTAATACGCCACAATGAACGACAACTTGCCATTTGCATCCACCGGTTGGCCGAAGTATCTGTGTTTAATATAATTTTGCCTTATAAAAGTCCCATCACCGACCCCCGATCTAGGATTCCGCTCAGGAGTCGCGCTTAGCAACCACGAAAACAAAAAAGCAGTCGTCGATCTTGTAAAAAAATATACAATCAATTCATTTAAAACAAAATAATTGAATTCTCTTGTATTGGGTAAAAGAATGCAATACTTCTTTCAATAAACCGGCGAAGTATTCGTGATTTATCTGAGCATTCGGCAGAGCACTGGCTGTAAATGTAGTTGTTGTTCTCGGTTTATGGCCTGGTGAGATTGAATAGGGCTGGGCAGGTTTACTGCTCGGAGGCTGGATCGATGTGGGCATCGTAAAGTTTAGGATGCCTCGGTGAGAATAGTCTGGTAACCTTTGTTGTTTGTTCAAGTCTAGTGGGACCAAGACTTGATTGATGAAGCTCCTACTTTATGCTAGCGTGTAAATATAGGCAGAAAATATTGAATGGAGGATATGGAGATTTCCTAAATACCGACTACGACAAAACTGCGATCTGAAATGTATGAATTTTATTTTATCGTGTATGTTTATTTAATTCTTCATATTTAATTTAGCGTGATGTCATATTCCCTATGACCTGTCAGCAAACAGTTATCCAATGACACCTCATTCACCGACCTAGAATAAGTATAAATGATTTACTTCTATAAATAGGTTTTCAAAACACTGTTACACGTCAGATTTCAATCAACAAGAAACTAAATGGCGTCATCGTCGAAGTAGTTTTTGAGTAACGAGGGGACAGATTAACATTCCCACATACATAGACTGAACACAGCCCCTCGCCGGGTTTTTTGCCGTAGTCGGGTAATTAGCCTTACACCCGGTTTTAAAAGACACTTCAGGAGATCAACATAAAGTCAACCAAGCTGGAAAATCTTGTTTGATGTCAGTGGAGTAGCCGAAAGCTTTGTTAAAAACTCTGATCTGCCCCCTTAGACAAGTGGCAAAACGCTTGTCGAATAGTAATCGAGTGGAATGATAAATGTATTAGGATTACGTAATGTTTCGACTACGTTATCGATGACATATATCAAACCCATAGGTATATTTTTCATTCTATTCGATTTCTATACATCAAGCTTTTTGCCACTTGTCTAGGAGGGCTGATATTTTAATCCGTCAACACAGCAAGACCTCCCGACCCCTCCCTTCATAACCGCGACCACTAGCACACAGCCCCCTCACAAGTCCATACCACATCAGATAACAAGCAATAAAACTTCAATCTTAATTAGTGTACGACTCATCTTTATGGCATCTCCGGAATTGCATGGCGCTTCCCCCACAGGGGTGAGCAGTGCCCTAAGTAATCAGGGAATATTTACTGAACTCAAACGGGCGGTTTAAAGCATGTGATTTTACATGATGAAGGTTACTTCGGTTGTGTAAGCACCCGTTTCTGCCCCTGTTAATTGTTATTTTAGTTACCCTTACACGTAACATCATGCATATATTTCTCGAGGAGGTAGGCAGAGGTGTACAGTCAGCAACATAAGTAAATTAACATGTTAAGAAACCTTATCACATTGTGTTTGTGTGTTTGCATGTTTGTTACCTCTTCACGCTTAAACGGCTGGACCAATTTTGCTAAAATGGTCTGGAGGTAGCTGACACCCTGGATTAACGTATAAGCTAAGCTTTTTATCCCAAAAAAATATAGCGGATAACACCGCGGAGCGCAGCTAGTGTAAAGTAATTGTTAGAAATAAACATCAATTTAAGTGATTGTTTCTAAATATAGAGCGTCTATATAATATGACTATGAATATTTAAGACTTTTTACTATTCAATAAGTAATTAGTTCTTCAATTAATGGTACCTGTTTAAAAATTGTAATGTTCAGCTACTCATGTTGCTGACTGTTCATACTACCTCCATTTCCTATTGAGATAATTTTATTTAGATAATCGAGATCACACCGCTACTGTAAAAATGATACAACTGCCTCTTACCATGAACTCTTAAAACGGGACAGTTTACGATGTGGAAGCGAGACGCCGCTACGTGCAGTGTAATGTGGCCTCTCGCTTCCACAACGTAAACTGTCCTGCTTTAAGAGTTCATGGTAAGGGGGCTGCTGATCAATTTACCTTAAAAGTAATATACATACTAATGGAATATTCTTCATATCAATAATAACTTGTAACGAATGACTAAGAACGCAAATATTAGTACAAAGGTTCGTTCTGTCTAATTTGAGAGGAACATGATAATAAAACTATGTGTTTAGTGATACATGCTGTGAAACAAGTCTTCGCTAATATTTTGTGCACACAAACTTCCTAATACTACCACTAAGGTATAGAATATGATTGTAGTGTGCTTGAACATAAGGTTTTAAATTAAACTAGTCGAGAGTGATTCAATGTTGCACATGTCCTCTTCTTCTTATCGTATGGTTGATAAACAGCCCGGAGTCAGAGGTTTAGGTACATTACTGCTTGTCTAGTTAACTCGACATGTCAAAGGTCAACGGTGTCTAAAGCCTAAAGAGGCGTACAGGCGGTTTAAACTTTGACACCAGGTTGTTCATCAACCATACGATAAGAAGAAGCCTGAAAAATACTAGGAAACCAAATACACTGCATAACCCGGGAAATAAACCCTGAATTTTACGCTCAACCAACGTATCCAAACCTTTTAATGTTTTCACTAGCACCATATCATGGATCATCATCAGCTATGTCTTCGTTTAGCTGAGCTAATAAAACACAATACCATTATGCACATTGTACAGTCACGGGCACAAGTTAACTAGCGCGCACAATGGAGCACACAATGCATGCGGTGCCGCTATGGGAGCGCCTGTACATCCTGTGACGTCACTGGTTTGTGAACAGTGTTACAAAGAGTTTATACTAAGAATTATCATTACGTCGTGTATTTGCCGTGTGGTATCCGGCCTAGAATTGACCACCCCCTTTCCTCCCGAGGGTGTCGTAACAGGCGACTAAGGGAAAATCCAGAAGATGGGCAGCAGCGTCTTCTGTAACTTGAGCACCAACACTGCGATCTCCAAGCCGCTTGCTAAGCGTGGGGATTAGGCCCCTCTCCCCCCTTCTAAAAGTGGACGTCTGATCATTACGTCTACGGTAGAAGTAGGTATTTATAGGTACTGCTCACAAAAAGCCAATAAAAATATAGGTAGAAGGCTCGCAAGATCTCAATCAAATTGAAGATCTAATTGCAGTAGCAAAAAGATTAGACTTGCGCATAGTTTGCGAATAAGATCACTCCGTCTAGTTCGCCGCTCTTAAACGAAGTAGTTCGCTCTTCTAGTTCATAAGCTCCCAGCTCGGATCAGAGGAAGGCAGAACTCGCTCATTCGTTCGATCTTTTTTTACATTTTATATTTTTAACTTTACTTTTGACGCGCATCAAACGAACTAAAGAGCTTAAGAGCAAAAGATCTGAGAACTAGTTCGCGTAGTTCGTCTGTGGGAGCGGTCTTACGAACTAGATCGTTGGCGAACAAGACTATAAATGATCGTACAGCTTTACTTATGGTAACTGGTTCGATTACGCATGGGATAATTAAGCGTGTGATTCAAAGATATTTGTTCCGAGTCTGGGTATTTTTCATGTCTGTAAAACACACCTACGATAAAAATAAAAAAGTCTTTGGATAATGTACGTATAGTAAATTATCGAAAATGACCTGTCTACAGCCGACCAATGACCTCTTTTCGTCATAACTCTCATAATTTACATCAAACATTATAAAGATGTTATCTTAATGAAGTCGCAGCCGCCATCTTAACACCACTTTATATAATTAAATCCCTCGCTTGAGGCACGTAATTATGCCGATTACAAAGACTATATTTCATTGCCCTAATTATTATGCTCACATGTCTGGCTACGTGTCTCATCTACGTATATTATGTATATATTATATATTATTGTCTAGTCTGTATTTTTCGTGCTGTCTTTGCTTCGTTGGTCTAGGTGTCGCTAAGCTCGACTGCAGAGCACGAGGTCCGGGGTTCGAATTCCGGGTCTGTAAAAGAAATACTGGATTTTTCCATTATGAAATTCTTAGTAGCAGCACGGAGTCTAGATTTCTGCCTGGTTGATGGTAATAGGCTCGCTCCCTATTACATTGGGACCTTAACAAAACTGGTGAAATGTGGGTGTACTATTTAACTACACCTCTGCCTACCCCTTCGGGGAATACAGGTGTGATTCTATGTTTATGTGTTTTTAAGACTAACAGGGTATTTTTTGTATATATCGAATATTAACGCCCCAATATTTCTTTATGGGCTGACAGAGTTATATCCCAACTCGCAACTTTTTCCCTTTAATAGGGCATCTACAAGCTGTTGTTTCCTGTGTTTGGATGTGTGCCAATAAAGTAGCAATATGCCAGACAAACTCCAAACATTTATTTGCATACTACAATAATAACAGCCTATAACTGTCCCACTGCAGGGCAAAGGCCTCTTCTGGTATAAAGAAGGTTTGAGCATTGATCACCACGCTAGCTCACTGCGGGTTGGTGATTTTGGATTATTGAATTCAGGTGTCCTCACAAAATAAGGGTTGCGGTTCGATTTCCGCACGGGACAAAAATTTGTGCGATCCGCAGATACTTGTCCCGAGTCTGGGTGTTTGTTTAAGTGATATTTCATGTTTGTGAAACGCGCCCATGATACAGGAAAAAATCGTAGTGAGGGGCGACGTTTTAAAAAAAAATGTTTTACCATCACATTCGACGGTGTCTTAGAATATCCAATGTATTTATGACATTGAAAAAGTCACATTGATACTTGCTTGGCTTTGAACCAGCAACCATATGCATTCAAATCTGGTATGTCAACCTCTAGGCCACCACGACTGTTAGCATATACGAGTACTGAGGCTTTATAAGCTTTTTCCTGAGAATGCTTTTCCTGTAAAGTAGGAATTTGACGTTTTATGTTCACCAATTATCTTGAAGAAATGGAAGACATTGTGATGAAATCAAAACCTTAATGTCTTCTTCTTCTTCTTATCGTATGGTTGATGAACAACCTGGTGTCAGAGTTTAAACCGCCTGTAGGTCTCTGACATGGCTTTACACACCGTTGAAAAATCTCTCAGGTATGCCGGTTTCCTCACGATGTTTTCCTTCACCGTTTTTAGCAACTGATAACTAATTTATAGTACGCACATGAATTCGAAAAGTCATTGGTGCGTGCCGGGATTTTAACTTGCGACCTTTGACTTGCTAGTCCAACGGTCATGCCACTCGGCTATCAGTGCTTTATGTCTAACACCACCAATATATTATCTTGAGGTGTACGGGAACAGCCTATCGCCCTGCAGTGGGACAATACAGGTATTTACCAGCTAAATACAGTAGGTACATATTTACAGCCTGTACCTACTATATATGCGTATGACCTCACAAGCTAGCAACTATAATTGCCGCTGTCCGCTCGCACAAAGGAATATTAAAAGCATAAATTCACACAGCTTTTTTTCCAATTTTTGGATATCGCTATCATTTTGGGCGGCTAAAATGATGCTTGACAATTTATTTTAGTTTCAAATCTGGCATTTACTTTTCAGTTTTTCTAAGGTTTTTTTATTGCACGATTGTAAAGTTAAGCTATGCTTGTAGCGGTCAATCAGTGAATACATTACTGACAATTCCGCTACCGAGTTACGGACAGCACATCCAACTGTCGCGTCGGGCCCGACTGCCATTGGTAAGTCTTTGACAGTCGTTACAGGCTGTGGGGGATTAAAATAAGACTAAAAGCTACCGCACGCGCCCCTTAGGAACCTCGCGTGCCCCTTGGTACCCTCTCATGCCCCTTGGTAACACCGCGTGCCCCTTGGTACCCTCTCATGCCCCTTGGTAACACCGCGTGCCCCTTGGTACCCTCTCATGCCCCTTGGAAACACCGCGTGCCCCTTGGTACCCTCTCATGCCCCTTGGTAACACCGCGTGCCCCTTGGTACCCTCTCATGCCCCTTGGTAACACCGCGTGCCCCTTGGTACCCTCTCATGCCCCTTGGAAACACCGCGTGCCCCTTGGTACCCTCTCATGCCCCTTGGTAACACCGCGTGCCCCTTGGTACCCTCTCATGCCCCTTGGTAACACCGCGTGCCCCTTGGTACCCTCTCATGCCCCTTGGAAACACCGCGTGCCCCTTGGTACCCTCTCATGCCCCTTGGTAACACCGCGTGCCCCTTGGTACCCTCTCATGCCCCTTGGAAACACCGCGTGCCCCTTGGTACCCTCTCATGCCCCTTGGTAACACCGCGTGCCCCTAGGTACCCTCTCATGCCCCTTGGTAACACCGCGTGCCCCTTGGTACCCTCTCATGCCCCTTGGAAACACCGCGTGCCCCTTGGTACCCTCTCATGCCGCTTGGTAACACCGCGTGCCCCTTGGTACCCTCTCATGCCCCTTGGTAACACCGCGTGCCCCTTGGTACCCTCTCATGCCCCTTGGTAACACCGCGTGCCCCTAGGTACCCTCTCATGCCCCTTGGTAACACCGCGTGCCCCTTGGTACCCTCTCATGCCCTTTGGAAACACCGCGTGCCCCTTGGTACCCTCTCATGCCCCTTGGTAACACCGCGTGCCCCTTGGTACCCTCTCATGCCCCTTGGTAACACCGCGTGCCCCTTGGTACCCTCTCATGCCCCTTGGAAACACCGCGTGCCCCTTGGTACCCTCTCATGCCCCTTGGTAACACCGCGTGCCCCTTGGTACCCTCTCATGCCCCTTGGTAACACCGCGTGCCCCTTGGTACCCTCTCATGCCCTTTGGAAACACCGCGTGCCCCTTGGTACCCTCTCATGCCCCTTGGTAACACCGCGTGCCCCTTGGTACCCTCTCATGCCCCTTGGTAACACCGCGTGCCCCTTGGTACCCTCTCATGCCCCTTGGAAACACCGCGTGCCCCTTGGTACCCTCTCATGCCCCTTGGTAACACCGCGTGCCCCTTGGTACCCTCTCATGCCCCTTGGAAACACCGCGTGCCCCTTGGTACCCTCTCATGCCGCTTGGTAACACCGCGTGCCCCTTGGTACCCTCTCATGCCCCTTGGTAACACCGCGTGCCCCTTGGTACCCTCTCATGCCCCTTGGAAACACCGCGTGCCCCTTGGTACCCTCTCATGCCCCTTGGTAACACCGCGTGCCCCTTGGTACCCTCTCATGCCCCTTGGTAACACCGCGTGCCCCTTGGTACCCTCTCATGCCCCTTGGTAACACCGCGTGCCCCTTGGTACCCTCTCAT
Organism: Abrostola tripartita; assembly: GCA_905340225.1. Lineage (NCBI taxonomy): Eukaryota > Metazoa > Arthropoda > Insecta > Lepidoptera > Noctuidae > Abrostola > Abrostola tripartita. The sequence continues at coordinate 8,282,261 of HG996512.1, forward strand.
GCCCCTTGGAAACACCGCGTGCCCCTTGGTACCCTCTCATGCCCCTTGGTAACACCGCGTGCCCCTTGGTACCCTCGCGTGCCCCTTGGTACCCTCGCGTGCCCCTTGGTACCCCTTGTACCTTGTACGAAAGTCCGTCAATCAGTCTTACTAAGGGGTATCTTATTACCAGTTCAACTTAACTGAGTTCACATAGACAGTCGCTACGTATAACACGATTTTAGGAGACGGCTAGTTAGATAATATATAAATAGTCCTTCTTATCGATTTCGAAAACGGTGACTCCTAAATTAATTTTCTTTGATGAGCTCTTATGTGGCTCGCTAGACCGAACTTAGTTTTAAATATCTATGCGGTCGCATGTACTGCAATAGAGTTGGCCCGATAATTACATGATGCAGCACTGATAGTCGAGAGGTATGACCGCTGGACTGCCAAGTCAAAGGTCGCAAGTTCAAACCCCGGCACGCACCAATGTCTTTTGAAATTCATGTGCGTACTAAATAAATTAGTTATCAGTTGCTAAAAACGGTGAAGGAAAACATACATCGTGACGAAACCGGCACATCTGAGAGATTTTCAACGGTGTGTAAAGCCATGTCAGAGGCCTACAGGCGGTTTAAACTTTGACACCAGGTCCGTGACCAGGTTGTTCATCAACCATACGATAAGAAGTTAGATAATGAAGTAAATTCGGAAGGCACTGAAAGCGTGGGGTTCAATGCTCGTCTCCTCTCTGACTGATAACATGACTTTGTCCAGGGTCCTCTACGAGGACACCCGCAGGCTAGTGTTACATTAATCTAGAAGAATTTAATTTATTTAAGTAAAAGAAGAATTTACGAGATAAAACGTGAGATTAAAGTTAAGAATTCAATTCAGTTTTCTAACTTAAATTAACTAAATAAACTTACTCCACATTGCCTTTAGAAATATAACTCTTTGAGACTAACGAGTCAAAGAATTTAATTGAATATCTGCAGCCAACAGCTAGCGTGATTATCGCAGTCATTATAACAAGAAAACCGTTAAATAATAATATTCTAATTATGTGCAATAATTGGCAGTACACTGGAGACTCGTAAACATGATAACACAGAAGATCCATTCTGTACAACTGCTCAAAGTATTTAATTTTCTTAAATTTTAACTTTAGTTCAGTAAAATTTAAAAAAAAAACTGCTTCTTTGACGAAAAACGTTACTGCTTAGCGTGTTATTGGTTTCAGGTTCCTGTGTGGGGTGTAATTTGGTTATAAGATATTCTTCAGTAGCTGAACGGAGGATTTGTGCCTAGTTAGTGGTAGTATGCTCAATGCTTATCCCCTATTACATTGGGACTAATAACACAACTGTGGAAATGTGGGTGTACTATAGATACACCTCTGCCTACTCCTTCGGGGAATACAGGCGTCCGCGTGATGTTATGTTATGTTTATGTTAAGTTCTTAGTAGCAGCAAGTAGCCTACTACATGGGACTTAAAAGTTAAGACATGGTGAAATGAGGGGATTGTACTTTTCAAATGGTAACCTAGGGTCCAAGATGGCTAGATCTGTCTCGCGGTAATTTGTTGTCTCTGTGTGTACGTGAGCCTGCCAATTATTGCTTCTATTGACGCTTTAAGTATCAAATACTAATCAATGTTCTAGTAATAGAGTTAAAACATACAATATGACACCTCGTTGATCTCCAATTTTGTCTACAATAAAGGTGATATAGCTTGCATTTCATTGCCTTAAGTGTAAAGATAAAAAGAAACAATATAAGAGTATACTACCTTCTAAACTTATCTTTGCTATAAAGATAATAATATCTTTTATAAAATTGACTGGCAGACTGCCCAGTTTCACTGAAAGTGTAGGATACTTAAGGCTGGATGAGAGAGCGCATTTTTCTCTATTTCTGATATGAACGAAGGTTATGAGAACAATGAATCCGCTCGGCTGGAAATAAAAGGACGTTGCGCCGCCTCATTATTTTTAAACCTTTCTAATACTGAGAAGATTCTTTTATAGAGATGCCGTTTGTGAACGAAGATTTGTGACGATATCTGTTTGTCAAACTCTCAACTAAGTATATTATTTGTTTTATGTGCGTTTGGTATGGTACTAATACCATGTAATAATACAGTACCACATACATTACATACTTAGAATTAAATAGTTTTCTAAACAATAATGCTGATCAACTATACAATGTAGACTCTCTCAAAGTTCATGCGAGGAAGTTAGGGACTTTTGTGGATTATAAACTCCACCGAAGTGGAGCTGTCAAAAAATGTGTTAGACTCATTTGAGTGTCCCCCTCCACGGAAATCTTTAGTAAAAGGCGAAAGATTTATGCGTTTTGAAGGGAAACCAGAGTTACTGTGGAAGAGAATCCGAGTTGACCCAACCAAACGGCGGAGAATCTTAACACCGCCATTCAAAAATGCCGTCCCAATGCACAGCGCCATCTAGTGGCAAAATAAGATAATCAAGTTTCAACATGTTTCGAGTATCAAGTTTGAAATCCAATATCTTTTGGTCTGCATGTATGATTCACCAGTCTCATTGTGAGAATTTCGTTACATATTATACAATTTGCTCATCACTTAATCTGATACTCGACCGAAAAAAACGTGTTATTTATTTACACGGGTCGTAAAACTAAAGGAAATTAACTTTAAAAGAAGATAACATTAAGTAAATGCTAATAAAAACAATTAAATGTTTAGATTGACTAGTTGTTAGTAAATTAGAAAAAAAAAATATGTCGATTATCAGAATTTGATGATGAAATTCTATATGAAAATGGTAAATTATTATCCATGTAGGCCAAAAGACATTAGACTTCAAACTTGATACTCGAAACATGTTTAAACTTGTTTATCTTATTTTGCCACTAGATGGCGCTGTTCATTGAGAGGGTATTTTTGCATGGCGGTGTTAAGATTCTCCGCCGTTTGGTTGGGTCAATTCGGATTCTCTTCCACAGTAACTCTGGTTTCCCTTCAAAACGCATAAATCTTTCGCCTTTTACTAAAGATTTCCGTGGAGGGGGACACTCAAATGAGTCTATCATATTTTTTGACAGCTCCACTTCGGTGGAGTTTATAAGCCTACTGTGTAGGCATGGGCGTTTTCGTTTTTAGTTGCAAACGGATATGCAACCGATATCCAGTTTTCATATCGATATCGAAAACCGTTATCAGATATCGATATCAGTAGTACGATTTGCACAAGTAATTGAAACGAACGAAACGCACTAACTATAAACGCAAACTCACACTTTTACCGTTAATAAGGAAAGTTGCATACTAAAGGAATCTTTGTTGTAAATAAATAAATAGAAACTAGACCTTATTGCTAGCGTGTTAAGATATAAATATTACGTACAGACTATTATTAACCAAATAACCAATGACTAGCCGAAGTTACGTAATATTTATCGCATTTATTCGCTTCATCACTTTTACGCCAGTAAAAAATTAAATGGTAAGACAGAGACAAAGCGAATAAAAACCGTCGATGACATATCGCTCGTGATTTGAAGTTTGCGTTTTGTTCGTTATTCGTAGTTCGTTCACGTTGTTGCGTTTTGGATAAACTATAACTCGATGAAGCTTAAGTTTTTGTGAAAACGGTTATGTATATTTAGATATCGATACGATGTGATAATAAATACATATCCGATATAAGTTACGTTTTGATATATCGAACCCATGCCTACTACTGTGTACTTAGTTACTGATTAATAATGTTTTAAACGTCGCTCCAAATTAGGAATTTCTCCTGTGTCCTGACATCGTGGGTACGTTACGACGTTTCAAAAATTCAAAATATCACGTACACCTACACCCAGACTCGGGTCAAACATCTCACATAATTTATAGTCTGGTGCGGGAATCGAACCCACAACCCTAAGCACAGCAGTCCAATCGCTTAGCCACTGTGCCAATCAGATCGTCGCCATCCCCTCACCATGCGTCGTGAGGGGATGTTGGAGCACATTGTTGCTACATTGTAAAATTATGAGCGATATTATTAAATAGAAAACGATTTATTTCTAAGTAAAGGTATGATACTAACAGTTCTTATATTATTACAGAATCACATTTACGCACATATAACAAACAAAGATAATTCTCACTCTTATAATCATTCTGCCTAATGATTATACCTACTAACTACGTCCTATAAAGTAGTAATGTGAGCGCTATCTTAGCGCCGCAGCGGGCACGCATCGCCGCACCGCGCCGCGTCAACTGCACGCGCCGCGCACATAAATTTAGTGGACAGGCACACGGTTCATGTTGCACATGCATTACATTGCTATTGGACGCATAGACTATATTGCATTTTTATACTAATTACTATGACCGTTTTTAGCTTTCTATAATTATCAACACTGCAGCACTCCTTGTGGTTTGAAAATACTAGTAATAGGAATGCAGTACGTGTCTCATGTATTGCTCTTACAGTCAATACATAATACGAAATGAAAGTCATATTCTTTAAAACATAGAGAAACTACAGACTTTGTTAACCTTGGCCTTAATACTGTCTTATACCCTTATAATCTACAAATTACAGTGACTTCATTTTCTTAGGTACGAAAAGTTTAAGTTGTTTAAAGTTTTTCTTTTACGTCTTTACAAGGACATTTACTTAGATGAAATTATAATTATAGAATATTAGTATTACATGGAAAGATAAAGTTTGTTTTGTTCTAAAATCATTTTTAACATTCAAGTTTTATAATACATATTAGAACAAAAACAGGTTTTTTTATAATAAATCAACAATTTTCATCTTGAAATAGACGAATAATATCATTGAATTATAAATATTTTTTCAAATTGCTTTTGTAAAAATACATTATGTGCTTAGAACTCTAAGCAAACCTAGGACGGACCACTAGTGGTAGATGAAAAGGTAAAATAAACACAAAATACGCCGAGAATTTTGAAGGATTATCAAGTTAACACAATTAACTGTTGCTTCAAATAATGTTGAGCAATTCATTAGCGTAAAATATGCTTTGAAGGTACAGTATTTTGTTTCATGAACGTACAATTCATTTAAAAACGACACGATATTTTGTTTCTAAAACTTAATAATTTAAAAAGGTTTTAGTTGGATCGTTGTTTATGTTATCCATTATGTTTGTGGTTGTTTTAAGTTGTTTTGTACAACACAACGCTTTTAGATTTTGTTTTCATGCGTAGTTAAAGTGAGTACATTTATTTTGTAGATGACGGTATTATGTTACATATAATAGTTTACATATTTAGCCATAAGTAGATACTTTAACTTTAGTGGTAGAAATTGTGAGGTCGATTTTGTTATTATCTATTGCCCACAGATATTTGATTAGCGATACGACACAAGTCAATATCCTAGGACAGGGATCACTGTTTTAAATCCTGTAATCGGGACAGTAGATTTTTATTACCTTATAAAACATAAACACTTTTCTCTGTATTATACAGAACGATTTCCTATCGCTGACGCCATAAACCTCTCACCATCACTATACCAATCCACTAAAAGAAAATGAAATCCTATCAACCATTCAGCAAGTGCTCATACACTTTTATGTTATGTTCGGATCCAACATTTTTTGCCGTTCCACACATTATTGTCGTGTATGTTGGACCGTCTACATCAGCACTTACAACACTTGGTTCGCAGTCATCTGGCCAGTCGGTGCCATCTAACTTTATGCACACGTAAAATTGTTCGCAGTTAAAACTGTACGATTTAGAAAAGTGTGGATTAAAAACTTTTAAACTGCCCTTTTTATGTTAGTGGACAGTTTCATACGTTTGAATCGCGAACGGTTTTATGTTATCAGGGTTGATAACTAAATGGTGGAGTGGAATAAAAATAGGGAATGCGCGCAAAGGCAGTTTTATATCTAACATACGGTGGGTTATCGAGTTAGATTTTGGCTATCGAAATATTTATTTCAACTTTCAGTGTCCCTTGTCTATTCCCAGTTATTGTTAGCGATTATAACCTATTATATCTGCGGATCCCATGGCGTCGCTCACAACCAATACCTTTGTAGATTTTTCTTATAACCTCTTAAGACCTATGAAATTGGTAGCGAGTCTATGGTCACCGGCGGGACTATCCCAGGTTTCCTCCCTTTGCCGTGTCTTTTCGGCAACAAAACTGAATAGGATTCTTAATTCACCCCCTAGTACCTCTAAAAAGCAAAAAATCTAATTATAGTCTTCTGGTGTTTTTATCCGAAATTCCCGCGGACGAAGTCGCGGGCAACAGAACCCTAGTTACACCCGTCCGACTCACACTTGACAACATTTCGTGTGAATTAAGTTTTAAGGGCTCCGTGTTCACAAATATTCCGTTTCAAGTCTTTTATAAACAAGCCAAAACAAATTTGTTTGAGTAATCAAATATATTCACAGACACGGTGCGCACACCAACAAGTTCGCAAACTGTCGAATAATTGTCAAAGAGACTGTTTTAATTTGGCGGGCATGTTGTACAGGGCTTTCAATCCCCTTTGGTTTTGCGGACAATTTATGGTGGAGTGTCGTGGTTGGGTAGTTTACGAACTGGACTCGTATGTTTGCTTTCGAGTTCGAATCTGGATAAATAATAATGTGATTAATATGAATATGCAAAAATTAAATGATACCTAAGTACTCGTACGTCCGGCGCACCCTGCATGATCAACCTCGCTACCATCCTTGTTGACTGATTTTCATACGTACAAGAGAAAACTACAACACCCATACCATGAACTTTTAACGCAGGACATTTTCCGTTGTGGAAGACAGCCGCCGCGCCGCGCCGCTACGTTTACTGTAGTGTGGTGCGAAATTTCGTCAGTTTGGATCCAGCATTGATGACTAAATAATTCGTGACGCATTCAGGGTTCCATAAATAAATAAATAAATTATTCTCGAAATTTTGTTGTAGGTACTTTACGTACTCTGCGTACCCAGTAAGTAATATAGCATGATGCTATACAAACAGGACCCCACACCGCCTGCTATAAATTCAATGCCAACGACATCACCGCTTCAGATCTGTATCGCAACCAATCCATAGACAAGCGCTCCGCTCAAAATTTACTTACTTTATTGTACAATTTCCATAGATTATAGCCAATTTTCTTTCCCCTAACTCACGGCCCCTAATTAGGGATGGGACTTGTCGAGTATAGTCGAAACTCCAGTTGGAATTTGGAACGACTATTTTTTAGAATGTTTAGTGATGTGACACGCAGTTCTTATAATTATTTAGTTTTATATAAATTTATTATATTGGCATAGGTGTTTTCTTTGTCAGCGCTTGCGATTATGGCCTTTTTGGGACAATGCTAGGCATTTTTTTGTATTTATTTTTGTGACGCGTCTGGGCCTTTGTACGAGATTTTTTTTTAACCAAACAAAGATGGTTTTATATTTTAGTCTCTTTGTAAATAATAGCCCACTCAACCTACTTCAAAATGAGTAGTTAGATAATTTGTTTAGATTAATTAATTATTGAGTGCTCTGCATAAGAAGTTGTTAGTCATGGTGACGGAGGATTGAATTGTTACAGTATTCATTAATTATAGGTAATTTGTTTATGAATTGGGACGCATGTCTCGCATTGAGATTAATATACAAAATGGATATAACATAAAATATTTTACAATTTGCTGGGTTAACATTAAATAGTGCTAAGGTATAAATATGTAAAATTTAATATACACTTCGTAAATGCTGTCGTCACACTATTTATATTATAAAGGCGTAAGTTTGAGTGTGTGTGTGTGTGTGTATGTTTGTTATTTATTCACACGAGATCAATTTTGATAAAACTGGTACTGAGGTAGCTGACACCGTGGATAAACACATAGGCTACGCATGTATATCCCGAAAAAAAATGCAGCGGATAACACCGCGGGCCGCAGCTAGTTGTAAAATAAATTAGTATGGCGACCATATCTCTACCAATAATTAGTAATTTTCATTACTAATTATCGATAATTAAAATTATAAAGCAAGTTTCTAATAAATCAAAAAATAACAATTACTTAGAATTAAAAGCATTTTTACTTAACGAAATTAAATGCCAGTCATTGCTCTCGCAGATTAATATTACAATTGGAAATTTACACAATTTCAATTTTCTAATGAATCTAAAAATTACAATTACTTAGCATTAAAAACACTGGACTCCATTCAGTGAGACAACAATTTTTTTTAAAGCAGCCTGTTCTGTTATATTGCCACTAAATGGATACCCACCGCCAGCCGCCGACGACCAGGCAGACCGAGAAGGCCATGGCAAGATAACTATTTTAATCTGAAAAAATACCTTTTTATAATCGATTGTATCTCTTCTCCTCGTGGCACATCACTAGAACAAGTTCAGCCATATAGCTGCCAAGCGAGTTGGCATCTGTTCAATGTTCCTTCTCTCTCACTCCCTCCTAGATTTATTACTCTTTTTCATTTAACATGTGCAATTACATAATTGCATGAAGCGACGAGATTACACTATGGAGCCTATGTATGTACTCGTAAGTAACTATAGATACACTGGATTGGTTAAATGGTCCAATACTGTCGACTGTAGAGAGATTTGATTACCAAATCAAATAATTTAGGTTTAATTTTTTTATTGCTTGGACAGCACTGATAGTCGAGTGGTATGACCGTTGGACTGCTAAGTCAAAGGTCGCAAGATCAAACCCAGGCGCGCACCAATGTCTTTTCGAATTCAAATGCGTATTATAAATTTATTATTAGTTGCTAAACGGTGAAGGAAAACATTGTGAAGAAACCGGCACACTTGAGAGATTTTTCAACGGTGTGTAAAGCCGTGTCAGTGACCTACAGGCGGTTTATACTGTGACACCAGGTTGTTCATCAACCATACGATAAGAAGAAGTTTAAAATATTGAGATAAGTTGTTGATCACTTTAAAAAACGATGAAAGAAAGATATATTGTAACTTTACCTTGCCTGTCTACCATCTATTTGATAATGGGAGGTGGAACTTCCTATAAAAAAATCTATAGGGACATAGAAATCATGTCATCATCAGACTATTTTGTTTCTTGTACAAAGGTTTAGGAGTGAAGGTAATCGTAGCGTTTATGATTTATATCCTGCAAACGGGTAGTAAAAGGAATATTAAGGTGATGACGTGACTACGTAATACCCTCAAAAGCCCACGTTACAAGAGAAAGTTCTAGTACAAGATAACCGTTTTTAAATAAAAAGCACAATTGCACATACTATTATTGTTGTAATGAAAGGGTAGGCAGAGCACATACAGTACACTTATTTCCCCAGTTAAGTTTACAGGCACAAAATCAAGACTCCGTGCTGCTACTGAGAATAACATGGGAATCCCAGTAACACTTTTGCCGATGCGGAATACAAACCCAGGACCTAGACTCACTTGCTGTTGCTGATAAATTTATTGAGCTACTTGCAACAATTGAGAATAAAACAATGTTATGCAGTATCAAGATACATAATATGTATGCTAACGTAGCTTTATAAATGTATTAATTACAAACAACAACAACAGAAGTCCAATTAAAATTGAGCGAACGCACCACTATACACAAGATTGTGCGTTTATTAAACTTTTAATCCGGCTCGTACCGGATACAAGCGGTAATACCCGGTTACGGCGCAGTGAGCAAATGGAGGACTCTTAGTTACGCCAACAGCTAAATGGTAATGTTGAGCTTACAAAAAGCGCTCTGAAATTTTAGGTATACACCTGTGATCTAATTTCAGTTAGTTGTAAATTTGCACAAGAATTTGGATTTACTAAAATACTACAGTTTTGCTTACTCTCTCTTACCTTAGCTTGCCTCCTATAATGTTAAAGAAAATAGTCGAATGTTTCATCTCACTAAGATACATTAATGTACCGCAAAAGGCACCTGCAAACAAATAAAACCTTGTCAAACATTTACGAGTATTAATTACATATTAAAAAACTTACTTTAAAATAAACATCAATGATTTTTTTAATTCATATATCTAATATTATATTAAATTATTAAGGATTTAGGGTCTTAAAATAAATATTTACTACAATTCCTCAATATTTCCCCAAAATGGTCAAAATCCAGGTTACGTAACATTTTGATTTCTTATTGATATTATTACGGATATGTTTGCGCACTCCATCTACACATTATTCTGTGTTGCCAAAAATACTGGCGCGATTCGCTCGGGCTCGTTTAATTGCATTCCATTGTCTGGCCGAAGATTCCTAGTGATGGGAACTTGTGCGAATTACATTGAACACCATTTTTGAAATATTTATGCTGTTTATTGCACAGCGGAATGTTTGGTGCAGTTTGCTTTGAGATTGGCTTAATTAAAATATATTTTTATTATTAATTTGGACATACTTACGAATGGGAGGGTTGAGAAAAAGCTGCAAGGGTCGATCAATTGATGCGTGATATATACGGGACTTTAATAAGTGATGTAATTAAGATAATGCTCTGGTTAAATGGGAGCCAAACTTATGGCTGTTATTGAAATAAAACTATTTTAACTAGGTTTTAATTTGGTTTTTTGGTCCCGACGTGTATCTAATATTCGCGTGAGTGGTAGAAATTATTATATTATGGCTGTTATTTAATTCTTGTAGTAGGAAATTCTAGGCAGAAAACATGTCCACGAGTAAAGATTAGATTTACGGTTTTGAATGCACGTTAGTTTTTAAGCAGGTTTTACATCTTCTTCATTCTTTAAACCTTTATCAAAATATTCTTGACTTAAAAATAAAACCTTTCTTATTGAAACATTTGCATTTGTTAGGTTAAAGATTCCATTAAAAATGTAATCTTGGGCAAGTTAAGAGATAAAGTAATTTAAAACCTAGCTCAGTCTAGCAATTGTGATTGACGTGACTGCGTTCGTTAAAACTGAACTTGAATAATGTCCTTTAAAAGTAAAAGAATATTAATATCGAATTAAATTCACGTGCAGGTTTAAACCTATTAATTTATCTAATTGAAAAATTCAAATAGGTACGCATCACGCCTCTATTTCCAGAGGGGTAAAGCAGAGATTTTCATTCCAAGTAAGATGATATTGCCGTATGTAGCGAGCCTATTGTAATTTATCGAGCTCAATCCGGCTTCGTCACCGCGTACTACTTGGTAACCTTAAACTACATAATTAATAAAAACATCTACTTAACCGCCTCTTTTTTGTTAGTCGGTTAAATATCCGCCTTTTAATTTCCTTATTAATTTCGACAACTTCAAACTAAATTAATTAAGAACCTTACCAATTCTTCTCCATGTCAAAATCCAAGCCATGACACGACTTCTCCGTCTCCCCAATCCTTGTCCCCGCACTATCCGTAGCAATTGTTCCGGGAACGATTTGTAGTGCGCCGAGTGAGTTAGGGGCCCCGGATAAAAAGATTTGTGATAACGACCCGGATAAGAAGGGGAATCTGAGGGAGTTATGGGAGTTTTTATGGTGTTCTCTGTCTATAATATATTGGAAACGATTTTTGTTTTTGACGGGTCTGGGTATATTTTTTTTTTGGTAGGTAATATCCGTTATGATTTTGATTATACTTATCTGTTTGATGCGATGGAAGTGTGTTCACGCTTGTATTCCCTTGGGTAGAAGAGCAGAGATACTTACCGACATATACTTAACATTGCGATATGACATAGATAGAGATCTTTATGAAATAAGCAGTACCATTGTACTTAATGTTACTCTCTAATGTGTACATAAATTGTAAGTGAATAATTGTTAATAAAGAGCCATTTTTCAGGCTACAGATATATTGTTTTACAGTTTACCGAAATAACAGATTTCGTTTGTCCTGAGATATGAATCCAGGACCTAACGCCGTATATACGAAGTATCGAACTATATAGCAAGAATACCCAAAAAAATTACTTGCATGTATACAAGAGGCGAAAGACCTGCTAATTCTGTCACTAGCATATTTGCATATTTAAGCAAATCAAAACAAATAAGTAATGTTCACAATAAACAGTATACTTAAGTAATGTTACTTACGTTATTTTGCTTTATTTACCCACAAAACATTAATATGGAATCGCAATCATTACCGACCCAATCTCAACTAACAGCCCTCGCCGCATTCTACAGCTAATTCCGGGTTCAGCTAAAGACTGTCAATAAATACGTAAGGAAGTGTATAGTGTCCCTAATAGTATAGGTAGGGGGGGGGGGGGGGGGCAGTGCGGACATTAGTCTTGACCCTGATAAACGGTCCCGGGGCGGTGATATAGCGGGACCACAGGCCACGCGACGTAGCACCTACGCAACAGTGAACTAAGTACGAACATAAAATAATATTGCCCGCATTTCGACAGGTATTTTTACAGGTGTTGCTAAATCCTTTCAGAGTCTATATTTGTTGAGGATAGCATGTATTTGTTTTCTTCTACATAGTGCAATAAATAAATATGTAGGTGCCAATGTAATGGGGTGAGCCTATCGGCACTGAGAATTACCTGATGGAAAAATCTTTTGAAGTAGGAAGTTTTCATGACTATCAGACACAAGCGTTGTTGCAGTTCAGGGGATGTAAATGTAACCCAGAGTCGAAAGGTAGGCTTTGTTGGTTACCTGAAGGTTACGTGTAACTCACCAGAAAATGGAAAGGACTAAGATATACTTTAGTAGCAAGTGAACAGTTGAAAATCGATATGTCTCTTCCTGCCATCAATAATTTTACATTCGAAAGAAGCATACAAAGCATTGTCAACAACTCAGAATTGCCAGCACCCCAAAACTATGAACAAACATGACACAAGACATGTACAGTATGAAGTTAACGTGAATCTCATTCGATATGCTAATGGCATGTCTTAACAAACACGTTACTCGCACCGCGACATTCTCATTATCATACACAAACGTGCCAATCGGAATCTATTTAAATAAATACATAACGTATTGGATATTAAATATTATACAGTGCGTGACGACATTCTGAAACCAGAAAATCAAAAAGCCATAAAATATTTGATGTTATTCTGACCGAATTTTTGAAACGGCCAATGAATGGAGACTAGCCAACTATGCAGGAGATTATAGTGCACAAGTGTATGATACACAGGTGCACTCTGTATTCCCTCACTCTCATAGTCCGATAGACGTTAAGAACGAGAGATTAGACGCAGGACACATGGCTTTGTGCTTTTTGAGATACAGCCCTCCTGGCAAGTGGCAAAACGCTGGTTTGATTCCTTGACTATGTTATCGATGACATATGTATGTCATCTCCATATATTTTTCATTCTATTCGATTTCTATTCGTCAAGCGTTTTGCCACTTGTCTAGGGGGCAAATTTTTTTTAGAACTTGCGTCGGACATCGATGCATGTTTCTAAAGAGCCCGTGAAAATAGGTCCGGTTGAGTGTGTTGCCCATTACAGCAATACACGTGATGTAGTCTATAAATAATTCTGACGCGGAACTTATTAATATTTTGTTTTTAAAGTCAAAGGTCACAGCTTCATAAGTCAAAGAATAATATTTTTTATTTTAGCACATACTTAAAATCGCTCATTCTGCTATTTTGGTGACGCAAATAAAATTCTTATGGAATAGCAGTGAAGTGCTGTTTTAACGACGGTCTACGGAATAGAGAAATTAAATGATGTAAGATAGAGGCCAAAGCCTTAACAAACATGTAAGTAATAATATCTAAAACGCTTCAGACCAAACCTCGGTCACAGCAGCCAACCACGCAGAAGGTAATATAGCACCCAAGTTTGCTCAGTATTAACTATTTAATAGTGCACTCTAGACTCTCACACCTATATTCTGATGGAAATGATAGAAGATGACACGACTGGAGAAGGATCAGACGCAGGACCAATGCCAACGTGCTTTCCTCAACCAAGGATTGACTGCACCAACCGTTGCTTAACTTTACTAATCGACTGATCTGTTTGGTACATAACATAACATCATTACATCACGCCTGTATTTCCCGAAGGGGTAGGCAGAGGTCTACCTATATTAGTACACCCACATTTCGCCAGTTATGTTATAGGTCCCAATGTAATAGGGCGAGCCTATTGCCATTAACCGGGCACACATCAACACTCCGTGCTGCTACTAGGAGTTGCCTAATGGAAAACCCCAATAACGCTTTACCCGACTCGGGATTTCAACCCAGTAGCGATAGCGACCACTAGACTATCATACTATTATCCATAGCAAACTATACTCCAATACCCACACAATCTTCAAGTCCCTCCCCTCGAGGTCACTCGGCCCAGTCATGAAAGCTCGCGTCTACAAATGACACTACTTACACAAACCTGTTTGATGTGCAAGGCCTTGAAGATGTAACACTAGTCTTAACGTTGTTGATTCAAGGTGGAAGATTCCAATATATTTGTGAAACGATAGCGATTCTTCTCATCGTATGGTTGATGATCAACCTACATAGTGTCAGAGTTTAAACCGCCTGTTATAGGCCTCTGATATAGCTTTGAAATGGAATAGAATAAAAAATGTATGGGGATGACCCATGTCATCGATAACATAGTCGAAACATTATGTCATCCGCATACATTTATTATTCCATTCTATTTCTATTCGTCAAGCATTTTGCCACTTGTCTAAGGGGGCTGGTAAGCAGACGAAGATGATGTTTGAGATACTGAAGAAACATGGACCGAAGCCACGGAACAGATTATTTTTCTTAAGGTTAATGGTTCAAAACATAGCAACACGAAGAGACTTTATGTCTTGGTAGCTTGTAGACGGCCTCCACGAGTGGCACGTATGTAGGTATATGGAGCGCACCCTGGGCGGTCAACCTCGCTACCATCCTTGTTGATGACAATCTCTGCACCATCTGTTTCTATATGACAATTATTAGCTCACGCTGATACGAAGAAGAAGAATATCATTTAATAATATTGTACATACATAAAGTCATGCCTGCTTCCCGGAGGGGTAGGCAGAAACCACGGATGTCTATTTGCTAAGATCCTGGCATACTTCTTTCACCTCATTCACTCGCATCACATTCCTAATACAAGTTCGTCGGTTAAGGGTACTCCTCACTACCTTTTGCAGAATATCTCCGATTTGTTCAAGCATGTTCACCGAGGTCTTCCGAATAATATTGTGTTACTTCTTTTTAACTATTCTATGACATCACTGACTAAAAGTAGTGATGATATAGGTACATACAGATGTCAGTAGATTATCTGCCTATTCAAAAACGGCCAGGGAATCTTAGGACAGGTACTTCTTTCTAATAAGCATGTGATTTAATGATAGTTTTAATTCTAATGATAATTGAAACTAACAAAAAGCAACAAGTCATTCTTAGGAAACTGTGTTCGGTTTTATAATAAAATTCCAAATTATATAACTGACCTTACAGAAGGCAAGTTTAAATCCTATGTGAAACAAGTACTAATTAAGAAAGCCTACTGTAGTATTAATAGTTATATTGACGATAGGGACGTGTGGCACTGATTTTTCCTGCATTTGTGGCTTCCCTGGCATACTGCCATTCAACCATAATTTGATATTTAATATTGTTTACTGATTATATTGAACCTTTTCACTGTCATGTATTTTACCCAAATTGTAAATGAAAGAATAACCAATCTATATTAATATTTTTTATTTTGACTTTGATGCTACTTGTATTCTCATTTTAGGTATATTGTGTAGCTCATTATTCTCTCATACTTGAAATGATTGTTAAACCATGTTTTTAAAAGGGTAACTATGGAGTTTCTTGCTGGTTTTTCTCCATAGAAACGACTTTTTGGAACCGTGAAACTAGTTTTGACGTTTTGTAAGTGCTCTTTTGTAGCCTCTATGAAATAAAAACATTATGACTATGACTATAACTATTCCATAAGTACACTTTTGCCTACCCCTTCAGGGAACACAGGCGTGGCTGTACGTATGAAAAACATTACCTTATTTAACGCCAAGCATTCTCCTCTTACATATATGTATATGCAAATGTGACGTCGGAAATGCACGGACCACCTCTTATGCGCAGAATATTCCGAAAATGCAGCCGTTAAATAATATTATTCTCTGTATTCAACCGTAGTGTTGTGCTGTCCCGAACAAAGACCAATATTCCGGAATCGGATTAATTAAATACTGTGTTTGTTCCCGATCTGTGAGCGTGAATGTTATTTGCTCATATGTTATAGGATAATATCTTGTTTTGTATATAATAAAGCTTTGAATGTTGGACCGTTTTACTGTCAGATAATAATTATTTAAATTTCTAGTGGTAGGGTAATTTTCTGCCTGCGATTTTCGGTTTAGAATTAAAACATAATTATAATTTTTTATCTTGCCAGAGTTTTTCGAAGAGGTAGAAGAGGTGTTTTTCTTAACCAGGATGCTACAACTAATTTTATTAAAAGTCCTATTTTGCAGGTGGCTAGTTTATTGATTGTTATTTAACGGTCTCAAATCAGATTCGTCATTCGTTTATTTATAGCTACGTTAGGCAATGAAAAGAAGTATTCTTATTATGATTTTATCCATCACAAAAACTTATAAATAAATAAATAGTTATGGTAATATGCTGGTCTTGCGCTACTGTTCTCCCGGGACTGTGGGCCCCGGGATCGCAGTAATTACCCAGCGTGCTGACTGCGCGCTGAGCTAATCACACACACGGTCCCGATACACCCCCACACTATTACACACTTGGTGAGAGGACTTCTTTCAGCGGAGAGTTATGGCCGAGAGGGGTGGACAATCTTTTGATTTACTCAGAACAGTGTATTAAGACCGGTATGGACTACATAAGAAATGTATGTTGATTGATTTTAGAAAGAATGGATGATGTGATGACACTAAAGCAAGATGTTATCTTGAATCAAATTGGGGATGTTTCAGAAAATTAATAGGTAAGAGAGATAAATACGTAGCTAGGTAAGCTGCTCGGTAGAGTGAATTAAAATTATGAGTTTAACATTTTGGCAGTTTGATTGGGTGCGAAGCAGGCACAATGAAATAAATAAATTATTATTTAGTGCTTTGTTTATCAACATAGACACAATTCCATAGGTGTGTTCAAAATATTCTCATACCCCTCACCTACCTGCCACTTATCAAGCTAGCAATACAATACTATTTGTCACTAAACTATAGGTACCTAAAGAGTTACCTCTCCGACTCCGACCCACCAAAAATATTCCTCAAAAGATTCTCAAAAAAATACAAAAAGTAATTTTTATCGTAGACAAATTCCTAGCTCACGCATAGTTCCAGCAATATTTCACGAGGCCAGGTAATTGATGGGAGGGCATTTATCTCGCCGTTCACTGGAAGGGGTGGCCAGAGGTGACGGATGTCTGATCTCCTGGGGTGAGCACAACTTGGTTGACGGTAGATGACAAATGAGAAGCAGGAATAAACCTGTGAATCACTTCACGCCCGTATATCTTTAGGGGTAGGCAGATGTGTAAATTATGTTTTAATTGGGTATTTTAATTTACCCTTGTTGGCTTACCAATCAGTATAAACAAATGTTGTTTAGTATTAGTGTGTACATTACTTTTTATTGTTAATTTAATAATGCAGTAGATACATCTGTTGTCCGAAAATGTTAGAAGCGTAACCCTTGACATTTTTGTTTCCATTTTCATACTTCCTTAGTCCCATTTTCTAAGTGGCCGTAATATATCTCGCTAGGCAAATAACTAAGATAACAATAGGCACTATAATTACATCAAAATAACAAAATAATACAAATTGTTACATATCATAAAACAAGCGAAAATCTTAACACCGTGATTCACAAAACCAATCTCAGGGTGCAACGCCATCTATCGGAGTTTAAATACAACAAACTATCTGTCTCAAACATCACGGCCATACACAGCTGGTACCTACTAATTACCTAAGTGGGTACCTATATTGTCACACACAGGCCATACAGCGGTTATGTCCCTGTATGTATGAGTCATTCATGAGATTTGTATGATATTAGTCATTGTTTATACTTTATTATTAAGTTCTGAGTCATGGAGGATAAAATTATAAAATATTTATCTTTGTAATCATCGGGGTTTGTTAAGATCATAGCATAATTAATTAATATCAATCTTCTGATATAACTTGTGAAGATTATTGGCGCAGTGACTCACAGCTTGACTTTTCGCAACTAGGACAATATTTCACTTCCGCAAATGACAAATGATTGTATGGCTGTTAACATGCCTTAATGGTATCATAGGCCCGTTGGAGAGACTTTTATGCCGTCACTGCGAAGGTGGTGAACCCCGTGTGGGTCCGATAAAGGCTCTAGTCTTGCCACCCATTACATGGGACTTATGTAGTGTCTATTGCCATTCACCAGGCATAAATCTAGACTCTGTACTGTTAATTACCGAGTGAAAAAAACCCAGTTATACTTTGCCCGACCCGGGAATTGAACCCAGGACCTCCCACTTAGCAGTCGCGCTTAGCGACCACGACACCAACGAGCCAGTAAAATCGGTTTACCAATACCCTAAATTCATATTTAAATAAACCCAACAAATTATAATAATTTCATGGTTAATTAGCAAACACCACACCTATGATTAAAATTAAATTAATTATTTTGTTTGTTTGTGTTTACAAGTTTATGGGTTGCGGTGAGTGAACAAGTGGTAAGTAAACAGATTATTATAATAAAAGTGTTTCCAATTAATTCATTAATTTTATTAATGTTATTGTGGTCGAGTATTATCACGGTTTATTTTCATTTAGGGGAATTCTAGAACTTACCTATAGTTTTTTACGCTAAGCGTGTCTGTTGAGCAATAGGTCCTGGGTTTGAATCCCGGGTCGGGCTAAATGCTAAATGTTATTGTGTTTTTCCATCTGGTCGTCTTATTTTCCATCCGTCGGTCTCGGAATCGAGATTTGAGCCTGGTGAACAATAGTCTCGCTCCCTATTACATTGGGACCTATAACTTAAATGGCAAAATGTGGGTGTGCTCCACAGTATTCACCTTTGCCTATTGCCTACCCTAACAGGGAAAACAGGGGTGATGTTTAGTGGATTAATCTGGAATTATTGCAAACAAAGCCACGTGATTTAGTACTCATCATTTCAGCCCGGTATCACCCACTGGGTATAGGCCTCCGTTTTCCTCAGCCAATCCCCTCTATCTTGAGCGTCTCCTGTCCAGGTACTCACAACTCACACAGTCATATACACCACATATTATACCCACTGGGCGCTAGTATTATAGTTTCCTTCTATGAGTCACCTTACACCTACCAGCATTCTTTTTTAATTATGTTTTCCCGCTAAGCTAACACGTCACGGTATCTCTATGTAGCAGATACTGAATAAGTAACAGATCAATCTAATAACATAGCGTAACTTGTTTTCCAATGACGTCATCAGGCGTCTAGCATAGCGCCAGTCGAGAACGATAAGCGCCATCTAGCGCCGATAATATGAGGTTCAGTAGCTGATTGAGACACTTAAGATTTTTTTATTTGATTAATCATTATAGTTATTCATTATACAGTGTTGAAGGAAATCTTAGTAACATGGTTCATTGTTAGACATTATGTGCGATAAATGTTATATTGTGGTAAACTTTTGATCAGATTTTAGATTGTGTCAATTAACAGGAATCAGTAGAAATTTATAAAAAAATTTGAAGTATGATGACAGTAAAATAAAGTGTTATATCAGGATCGTTACGTAAAAATCAATGATCTCTGCCTACCTCTTCTGAAATTAGGCGTATTAATTATGGAATCATGTAGGTTTCTTCTTTGACAAATCTCCTGACGAGCTAGGTACCTAAGAACTTTACATACCTACATTCAAAGCTTACTGCACACTTATCACTAACTTGAGATCGTGTAGTGTAACTCATAATCGGCATTTATCATCACTAAATAAGCACACTTAAGCAATTATCGTTAATATAACTTGATAATGTTATTTAAACAACGAAAGTTCGCACACATACCCAGATATCACGAAAGCATCATAAACACCACCTGATATGATCGCACATTATATAAATACTGAAAGGAGATAGCGACTCTCACAACAGAACCTAGTTTATTATTTATTATAATAATATTGGGAGCACGTCTAATAATAGCGGTCGTATTAATTAATGCAAATTGCCTATTGATCGCGTACTAGCACGCATATCTGATTACACGTACTATTGCTATTATAATTGTGTCAGGCGCTCGCGTGCCAAATAAATGAGATGTAGTGCTATAGATTGTTCTAATGAGGTCTAAATTTGGTGGATTATTGATATTGTTTACCTGTCAGCATTAGTGAATAGCGTGTATTGGACATGTTAATTAATTCCACAAATTCACTGATTAGTTTTCATTATTCAGTATTATTTTGATGGTTAATAAATTATAAATAAACTCAAAAGGCTTTAATAGATTATAACAAGATGCATGGAAAATCAATATTATTATAAGTTAATTAAGTATATCTTAATGACGTGCTTTATGTATACTTCAAGATTGTAGGGTTATTTATAATAAATATAAATTTAAAATATTTATTTAACATAAATATACAAAAACGAGAAGGTCATTCAGTCCAATCACATTCGAAATTACACAGCGGTATGTATTTAAGTAGATATTTTTGATACTTTTAATAACTGAAATGAACTGAATGCTTCAGGTAGGTACCTACAACCTGAAGGATTCTTATTCTTATAACTACTACTTACATAATTATGTACGAACTTGAATAAGAATTGGACCCACAAGCTATCTTATTGGTGTCTGTGTACCACACCGACATAAACAAAGAAAAAAAAATGCGGGTCGTTTTTCGTTATAAAAGCAAGACACCGCAGACCGCACTACACTGTACATAGCGGCGTCTCGCTTCCACAGCGGAAAATATCCTGCTTTCAGATTTCATGGTAAGGGGGGCAGGGGGCTGTTAGCAGTTAGTTGGCATATTTTATAGCTAAGCAGCAAAGTTTTTTAAAATAAATTAGTTCCTCTGGAACCCTAGACTGCTTCTCACATTCTCAGTTTTCAAATGGCATGCTCTTATATTATGAACACGTAACCTAATTATAGTTTTAAGTGAAGTAGGTAACGTATGCAGTCATTAAGGATACATATTCACCGTATAACATCGTAGAAATGTACTTAACAAATAGCTATAAAACGTAAATGAGAATTTTTGCTCATAGTTTTTCATAAGGACGTAACATAATTTGTTTTTATGTGTTAAAGTGTTTATTATACACATACATTATGTTTAAAAAGGCACTTAAACTAAAATAGGTACATATATAAGGTTTATAAAGAATAATAAAACCTAAAATAAACTTTATTTTGGTACGATATAAAAAAATGTTTTTTTTATTTCGTACCAAAAATAAGATAGGTAACAGAAGTTTATTTAATTAATTTAATGTTTTTGATTCATCTCAGAATTTTTAATGCACTGCTATTATACTATATCTACCATAATTTTAAGAAACCAGTTTTCAACTCTCGCGCGCGCATAACGTTGATGTTGTCATGACACATGTCTACGGTAAATAATTTAAAACGTTGTAGTCATATCTCGAATCTGGCAGAATAGTTGGCAGCCCGACTCAATTGCCACAAGAAAAAAAAATCCCTTTGAAAAAGTTTCACCTTAGTGCCTTTACTGGGAATCGTGAAACCGCAGTGTCAATGCCTTCAGAAACCGGATAGCAACACGCACCTACGTGTACATTTTTTATTTCGCTATTTAACCTACCTACACGTTTTGATTATTACACTAAAATTTAACATTTGTCCAAGGAATGCGCTGTTTTATTGAACTCCATGAAATAACTGAAATCATTGTGAACACTATGGATCTGTAGTGAAGTGTCTGTATAGTGAAGTGCCTGTGTTGTGAAATGTCTGAGTTGTAAATTTCCGGTTGTGAAGTGTGTGTGAGCCGATCTAGAACCGAGCATCCTGAACATCGAGTACATGAACCGAAGAGGTGACGGAGAAACTGAAGGTAGGCCCTACACACTTCTTGATAAATTGATTTATACATGTTTTAATTAGGAAAGTACGTAGGTACATAATTATATCATTCGAAAATCAACCGTGATTTAATACATTTTTTTTCTGTTTCCAATGGTAGCTAAAATCAGTTACTTGTAAAATGTAGGTGTAGTTCGCGTTTACCAACATACCAACCCCTTCGGGACTAACAGTCGTGATGGTTAACGTAAACACCCCCATACCGACTTTATTTCCGACGACAGACTACATTTTCGATTCATAAGCAGACGACGAGACTAAAGTATATTCTTGTTCAAGATTCCATAGAAATGTTTGATATCCATTGCGTGTTCACAACTGAAGTTCTAAACTAAGATTCTTTACGAACAATACATGTATAACAAAGTTAGAAATGTAACGTTTTCGCAATATCTTGGTACTGGCTAAGAAACTTGTAGTTTTCAATTCAGCAACGTTCAAGTTTGGAATCCCGAGTAAGTTTTTTCAAATTTCGACTACTGTATTCGCATTTCAAAATCGGAATCATGATTGCTGCGACTTCGCAAAGGAATAAGTTTTGTTCCGAATTTAAACTTTCAGAAATCACTACGCTCGGTACTGGGATCACTGTGATTTTAAAAATAAAATACGTTTATGGCATCTGAATTTTTAAAATAAAAGGAAAAGCAGTTGGATTTTAGGTGTTTTTTTGTATAGAGGCTGAATAATTTCGATTTCTATCTTAACAAAACGTAGCCCTACGTTATGTAGGTAGGTAGAAGTGATAAGTACCTACTTACAGGTACTTACATTTCGCCAGATAAGTTAAAGACCCACGAAGGAGCCCTTTCCGATTAACCTGCCGTAAACGTGGACACCGTGCTGTTACTGAGAATTACCTCATGAAAAAACTCTGTATCACCTTGACTGACCCGGGAATCGTACCCAGTACCTCACGTTCTGCATTTGCGCTTTGTGACCACTAGACACAACGAGGCAGTGAGCTACTTACCCTTATAATAATTAATTTATTTTAAGTTAAACAGATTTTTAAGTTTACCTACAAAATGATAATGATATTATTAGCGCTACATACATTCATAAATCTACATAGTACATATATTCACCTCCACTAAAGTAATTACCGTAACAGCGCATCCTGTGGGAACCCATCCATTACCCGTCCTCGGGGAGGGAGCCTGCACGGATCATCATCTCTCCTCCTCTCTTGTATTAATGGGAACTGTAATAGTCTGCTCCGCGGGTTTAAACTTTAAAGCTAGGTATTATGTATAGGTATCTAACTCTGCCTAAACTTAGTTAACTTCTTTGACTGACTCACTAATGTGCTCTAAGCTTTATGCTAGCGTTTACTCTCGTGTCACCATAAACTTCCTTGTTTGTCATCGCGCCCGATTAATTGCAAAAGGTAGCCAGCCACGTCAGACTAGTCGTAGGTCCGATAATCGGCCCGACTGTTTGTAGGACGTGTGCGTTGCTATTGCAATCAGTAGATACGTTACCTATATTTTTCTCCTAGAAATCTGTCTCCGAATATTATTATCAGACGTTGGCTCGCCACGAAATACATAAAGGTGCGTCCACACTTGTAACATTTTGCCGTAACTCAGTTTCTTCGAGAGTATGGTATGGGTCTCACTTTTGTTACGCCTCTTTGTTACGGTTACGGAGCAATAGTTATTGAAATGTTACAGGTAGAGACGCATCTTAGCCTCGCGGTGTTACCCGCTTCAAGTATATGTATTTGTGTAAATCGAAGTCTATAAAAATAAGTCTATGTGTTAGCTACCTCCATACCAAATTTTATCAAAATTGGTCCAGCCGTTTGAGCGTGAAGAAGTAACAAACATACAAACGCACTCACAAACCTTCAACTTTATAATATTAGTGTGATAATAAAGTGTGACGGCGATATGTGGGTAATACTTTTGTTATAGGGATTTCTGCTTACTTTATAACAAAATTTAAAAATCTTAAGCATGAAAAACAACAAGAATCCATATTGCAACCTAGCACTGCATCAGCCTATGTCCTCACAATACAGAACCCATAGATCATGGCGGACTATTACGTATTATCAAGCATGTCCGTCCACATTACGGAGCCGGCATAACATACACCATCATTAGATTTACCGGAGTGTCTGTCTCGATGTATGGGACGCGGCGGTGGCGAGTTATGGGGGTGCCCACGGTGTTTATGTCACGTCAGCTTACTATAGTTTAGGGGGTGCTAAGTAAGGGATACAGGCTATACATTATACGTTGGTAGGCCTATCGCTCGTTGATCAAGGTTGAACAGTGCTTGGCATAAGCAGTGTTTAGATGGTTGTCCGTTATTCTCGCACCGTGACTTGAAGAGGTAGTTGAGTTGTTATTTTGCTTTAAGTAAACGTCGCCCCACACTAGGTCTTTCTCCTGTATCGTGGGTGCGTTAACGTGGAATACCACATACATAAACACCGAGACTCAGGACGAACATCTGCGGATCACATAAATTTTTGGCCCGTGCGGGAATCGGACCCACACCCTTAGCGCAGCACTACAATCGCTTAGCCACTGCGCCAATTAGGTTGTCCTGTGACTATTAATTCTCTCTCAGGTCGTGTTTTACTGTCTCATAGGAATATAGAGTGAAGGAATAGAGAGTGCACCTGTTTGCGCACACACTTGTGCACTGTATTATTTTCTGCGTATTATTATTCTAAATTTGGTTAGGAGGACATTAATATCATTGTTAATTCACAGAGCA
This sequence comes from Abrostola tripartita, assembly GCA_905340225.1. Lineage (NCBI taxonomy): Eukaryota > Metazoa > Arthropoda > Insecta > Lepidoptera > Noctuidae > Abrostola > Abrostola tripartita. The sequence goes on from HG996512.1 coordinate 8,307,031, forward strand.
CCTAAAGTAAAATTCTTATTTTGTAGCAACGTATCAAAAAGTTCTTAAAACTATGCAAGTTGATAGAAAAACACCTTGCCTACAGTATTCCTCGTTAGATAGCTGCAGTGACGTTATCTACGTATCATTTAGATGGGGGTATAAAAGGAACGTGTGAATACAGGTCTCCGTTGACGCGCACTCTCCCAAGATTGACCCAGCCTTTCAACGCAATGGCGTTTCAAAACACTGAATGCACACATGTTGCTATAGAAATGTATAAGGCGTTCTATTGACAGTGTTCGGTGCGCTTACACGGGCAACTAAAATTGGGCAATTCTTGTCAATTTCTATGCAATTTTTGTATTGCCATACTTTGCTAAGAGTAGTCGGGACATAATTTTTGAGCGAAATTGCCAATAATCGTGCAATTAATTACCCGTGTAAGCGCACCTTTAAAGGGGCCAGAAGATTCACGAGATAGTGTGGTTTGAAAATCTAGCAAACATGAGCAAAACGGCATGACATCGTCATTCGACACCAACCCACCCGCTGCCATACACCTGCATACGGTGTAGACAACCCTGTTGCTCCAGAATTGGCTTATGTCATCATCATCATCATCATCAGCCAAAGACGTCCACTGTTGAACATAGGCCTCCCCGTTTAAGCGGGGGGGTTTGCCATAATCCCCACGCTTGGCAAGCGGCTTGGGGATCGCAGTATTGGTGGTGAAGTTACAGAAGACGCTGCTGCCCATCTTCTGAATATTCCCTTAGTCGCCTCTTACGACACCCACGGGAGGAAAGGGGGTGGTCAATTCTAGGCCGGATACCACACGGCCAATTGGCTTATGTAGTCACCAAAAAAGTGCCTACCCCCCACATGTACCTTCTTATATCATACGGGATTGACGGAAATGTCAAAGATGACGTAAACATAACATGACTGTAAAGTACACCCACATTTCGTCAATTATGTTATACGTCCCAATGTTATAGGGGGCGAGCCTATAGCTGAATACAGAACTGGGCACAAATGCGTGCAGCTACTGAGAATTACCCAGTAACACTTTTGCCCGACCCAAAATTCAAACCCAATACATCATGACGAAGAAAGAAACGAGGCAGTCAGATGAGATTGACAGTATAGCTACAACCAATGTCCTAGATACTTAGGTCCTCAGAATCTATACGACTAACACATGAAAGTTAGATCCTTAAATAATTCGCAGCGCTCTCAAGTTAAGTGTAGGTAAGCTCCAAGTAGAGATCGGAGCACCGCTCAAGTTACGATGAAGTTACTTCACACTTGTAAACTGGGACGGACTATCTGATAGGATAGTATTGATTCTGGGGTTTAGTTCACCACATAATAGACCTAAACGTGAATACTATCGATGAACATGAGTGCAGCGGTGTATGAATATGATTGACTTGTGATTTGCATGGGATAATTACAAAGTAGCGTAAAAAAAGGAATATAACATCACGCCTGTGTTCCCCGGAGTGGTAGGTAGAGGTGTAGTACATAGGTACTACAATCCCATGTTATTTTGGCACTTCAGTTGAGGTCCCAATGTAAGTTATGTGAGCGTATTGCCGTTAACCGGACAGAATTCAAGACTCCGTGCTGTTACTGAGAAGTACCTAATAATGAAAAAAAAAAATACTTTGTCCGACTCGAGAATCGAACCCAGGACTCTACTCTCAGCAGTTGCGCTTTGCGACTATTTTACCTAAGAGTCTGTCAATTGGAAGGCATCTGATAACTGGTAATCGGCTTGCTACTGGTAGGTACTTGAATAACTATCGTACTGAAAGTAATAGCACGAATCTGCCTGTATACCTACTCCTTTGGGCAACTTAGTGAATAATTAGTTCGTACCAGAATCAAACTTAGGACCTCCAACAAAAACAAAAGAAACCCCATTACATCAACAAGCCAAACCACCAAATAAATTAGACAAGAAACTTAATAACAGCAGAAATAATGTAAAAGTCGTTATCACGTCAACAATTGTCTTCAACCCGACCTCGAACCCCACTCACTGTCGAGGGATGAACGTTATCTAGCTCACAGTACCTGAGGCCGCCCCGGTACGGGCAGGCTCCCGGTCGGTGGCACACGTCGGCGAATTTCTTGCTGATTACAGAAAAACTTTACGGGATTCGAAGTTATAAGGAACTTGGTTTTGTATGTTTGTCTTCACGCTTGTATTTTTGGGAGTAGAACTGTACTGATACTAACTCATATTTCGAAAGTCAGTATTTTCCCATGTGAGCCTATATAAAACACCGGTAACTTTTCAAATAATTCATCGGTCTCTTGGAAGATTATTTTTATCGTACGGTTGATGAACAACCTGGTGTCGGAGTTTAAACCGCCTGTAGGCCTCTGACATGGCTTTACACACCGTTGAAAGATCTCTCAGGTGTGCCAGTTTCCTCACGATGTTTTCCTTCATCGTTTTTAGCAACTTATAAGTAATTAATAGTACCTACGCACATGAATTCGAAAAGACATTGTTACTTGCATGGGTTACTGCCCGCAGCGGCTTTGTGCATTAAAGTCTAATGAATTTAAGAGGAACACATTGTATTTATTAATCATGCTATTTTTATAGAATTATGTTTAACTGAATAAAATTATGTGTTGTCACAGAAAATGAAAGTCTAAAATAGGCTCAATAACAACTTATCAAAAAGTTCGCCACCTATTACATCTACTTAAGAACAGCGCCGAAATGTGGATAGACACAAGATGCGCCTTTGCGTAATCATTCAGGATGAAATGTGTACCAAGTCTTATTCTAATTGCTACAGTAATAATATCCTGTTATTTTCATACTGTAAGTTTCGGTCCAGTGCCTTCAGACCCCAATATATCTAAAGGTCACGGCTACAGAGCCTGACCTTACGGCACGAGGACGGGTATACTTTGGCAAATTATTTTCATCTTAGGTACTACCGGACGAGGCACGAGTAATCATTATTTCTGAACGTGTAGCTGCTATTGACATAGAAATATACTATATTTTGCACCGTCTATAAATTATATTATAGTATATAAGTTATATAGTGAGTAATTATATAGGGTAGGTAAAGGTGGTAGTCCCTTATATCGAGATTCTATACTTCCAAATTATATCATAGATACCCTAGGTAATATAACGACCCGATTGGCGCAATGGCTCAACCATTGGACTGCTGCGCTAAGGGTTGCGGGCTCGAATCCCGCACGTGACAAAAATTTGCGTGATCCTCAGATATTTGTCCCGAGTCTGGGTGTTAGTGTATGTGATATTTCATGTTTGTGTAACGCACCCACGATACAGGAGAAATTCCTAGTGTGGGGCGAATTAAAAAATATCACCACCTACTATCTGCCACCTATAGCACATTAGTGAAATTACCCAGGGCTTATAATTATCGAACTTTTGTCATTTATCAAGTCCTAACGAGCGTGTGGCGTATGGTTCATTTGGTACACACATTCGCCATTTATGTTATAGGTCCCATGTAATAGGGCAAGTCTATTGCGACATTTAATGATTACTGAAACTATCACTAAGTACAGGTTTCCTTTGTGAAATCCTTACTTAGTGACAGTTTAAAAAATCATTTACGTCTCTGAGTGCGGCGGTTAGATATTTAAGCTGTTGTAAACAGTTTTTGAGTAGGTAGGTAGTATTTAAATTGTCGCTCATCTTAAATAATTGGGACAAAAAATAAAGATAAGTAACTTTTTAATTAACTTTAAAAATGGAATTAAAAATCATTCTTTTAGGTTGGTACAAATAGTCTTCAATTTAGAAGGTTGGTAGTGTTTATCAGACAAGTAGGTAATACCAACATAATAATTATAACATGTAAACAAGCACACAGCAGTTATAATCATAATTAATAATCGTCGCGTTTCTACCAGGAAATGAAACTTCACGCAGGAAATTACAGTTTTAAGAGCGACAGAGATGGTAATACGGGCGGTATTACGACGTACTTAATGTTGTACCAAATGGTGTATGGATCAGATTGAAAGTACTAATTCAAATTCAAGATTGCAGCTACAAACTAAAAAAAATTTTTGGGCACATTTTTTTTTTCTGTTTTTCTGTCACTACTGTACTTATAAAAATAAAACATAACATAACATCACGCCTGAATTCCCCGAAGGGGTAGGTAGAGGTGTACCAATAGTACATCACATTTCGGAAGCTATGTAGGTCCCTATGTAATAGCAGCATATTGCCATCCGGGCTTAAATCCAGACTCCGTGTTGCCACTGGAACCTAATGGAAAAACCCAATATCACTTCTCCCCCGACCCGGGATTCGAACCGAGGACCTCGTGCTCAGCAGTCGCGTTTAGCGACCACTACACCAACAAGCAGACCGTATAACAAATGGTCGATAAACTGTTTAATAGGTTCGTCCCCTATTACGTAGGAATAGGACTAGTATCATTTTGAAGAGCTATATTATTTTTTTTAAAACGTCACCCCACACTACGAGTTTCTCCTGTATTGTGGGTGAAACATGAAATATCACATACACAAACACCCAAATACATGCGGATCGTACAAATTTTTGTCCCGTACGGGAATTGAACCCACTACGCCAACTAGGTCGTCATAAGAACACATCTCTGAAATACTTTTGTTCAAAACAAGCGATATAATTATGAGAGAGATTTGTGACTTACCCTCTTACACCATACCTTACGATAGGCAATGGTAAAGTGGTATCTAAGAGTGTAGGTATGAATGAGTGAGTAATTATCTAAGACTTAGATTATAAGTAAGACTAGTGAACGTGTCTCTAAATCATTCCCGCTCCGATATTGTGGCCTTCCCTCCAGACATGTCCAAGTTTACTTTATACCGATCTAACTTTTCACATTATGCCATTATTAAAGGGTTCGCTTTGTACGGAACCACGGCTGGCAGAGAAAATACCCAATGGCTTGTTAACGATGGAAATTCGACTTTATTACTATGATCCTACGGCGCGAATTCGTTGAAGCTGTCGGCATTCTAAAATGTTGTTTGAATTTATCTGAGAGTTTTAATAAGTGCAGTTTTGTTTTTCTTGGAAATTGGACTTTAGCTTGTTGAGTTAAAGTTCATTTTAGAGTGTGTAGGTTTCTTTGTTGTCGGGTAAAGCAATTGGGAGGTCTAAGTGTAAAGTTACGTTAGTATCACTAAAAAGAAGGGTGACAATAAAACGGTGGCGTTTTCAAGGAAAAAATGCAACTTGAGTTGCCATTTGTGGGTTTGTAGGGTGACCATGGGTTTTTGTTATCTCGGACATTTAGATAAATGGATTTGTTTTGTTTACCCTGTTTTATCCGTTGTTTTGTTATAGCTTGAGTTTACTATTTAAGGTAATAGTAACAATAAAAAAAAATTATTTTTTGGTTTTGTTTGGTTGTAATTTTTAACTTATTTGAGATGACCTATTATTTTTTTTTAATCCTCGCCCCACTAGCAATATCTCCTGAATCGTGGTTGCGTTTCTCAAACGTCATCACACACAAAAACCCAGTCTCGGGCCGAACATCTGCGAATCACACAATTTTTTGTCGCATTCGTGAATCGAACTCACAATACTTACCGTAGCAATCCAATCGCTTAGCTACTACGCAAATTATGTCGTCAAAAATTTAGTTTTATGAGGTTAAATTTTGCTTCATTGAGCACTTTATTTTCAACTACATAACATACTGCTGTGTGGTATCCGCCTTAGAATTGACTACCCCCTTTCCTCCCGTGCGTGTTGTAAGAAGCGACTAAAGGAAAAATAATGAAAGTCTTCTGTAACTTGACCACCAATACTGCGATCCCCAAGCCGCTTGCCAAGCGTAGGGATTATGGCACCCTCCCCCCCTTCTAAGTGGGAGGCTTTTGTCCAATAGTGGACGTCTTCCGGCTGATGATGATGATGATGAATGTATAGTATTATTGTTAAGTTTTGGATTGTACCAGCTCAAAACATACCTTTTACCGTCCATTTTAACGATCAACCCATTGAAGCGTACAACACTAAAGCACCTATTTTTACACCAATATATTGCTAAACTAAATTGGGAGCTTCCAAACAACGCCATATATCTAGCCGACGGACTTTGATTTATTCTCACCAACTATTGGAGTCTACCTATGTTAACCTAATAGTATGTAGTTCAAGACCTACTTGAACTACAATGTAATTGACTATTATAAATAGGTTTATTTTTCAGTATCTGAACGTCACCCCACACTAGGTTCCTAATTCTTCTGGAACGTGGGTGCGTTTTACAAACATGAAATATCACATACACAAACACACAGACTCGGGAAAAACATCTGCAGATCGAACAATTTTTTGTCCCGTGCGGAAATTAAACCCGCAACCCTTAGCGCAGCAGCACAATCACTTAGCCGCTGTGCTTATCAGGTCATCGTCATATCCCCAATATCCATCTGTTAAACAATTCTTTGAGTTATCGTTGTTATTACGTAAATTATAGAGATTCTCATTAAGCTGACGCAGGATTCTTTTGTCATTTCACTGGTAATAATGATAAAATATTCGGGTCTATACGTTGGCTAAATTATGTCACGCGTCATTTGACGTAACATACGAAAGTTAATAAAAGACGAATACTTGTAATTTTCAAGTTTAACTTAATAAATATTCATTTAATTAATATTATGTTTGTGACAGTAGAAACAATCCCATCAAAAACATATCTGTAAAAAAACCAAGTCGCGCAACTCAGTTTTTCTACCGTAAAAAGTTGTGAGATCCATATAATACCAAGTAGCGTCTCACAAGTATAACTTAATACATTAAACAAAATTGTTTAATCCGATTGCCAAGTCAATCTATTTTATTTAAACATAAAAGATTTTTAATGTTAATATGGTTAATATAAGATGTTGTTCGTTTAGCTATTTACGTAATAACTTAAGACAGAAGGTCCCTGAAGTAGGAACTTAACCATATTGTTATGGTTAAGTTCCTACTTTACCTTAGTTAATAGTATTATATGGATCTCACAACTTTTTACGGTAGAAAAACTGAGTTGCGCGACTTGGTTTTTTTACAGATATGTTTTTGATGGGATCTCATTCCTTTTTGTAGAAATTTCATAATTTTTGCATTAGTTAGTAATAGTTAGGGCCGCACTCGTCAAACGTAAGTTCAAAGTTAATCCTTGTGTAAAATTGTTATCTGTCATTCACTATAAATACTGTCAATGTACCTAACAGAAAATTACATCATCAAGCTTAACAGAGGATTAACTTGAACTAATGTACGGCACTCACTGTCGTACACAAAGTTTTTTTTTAAATTAATGAATTACTTAACCCATTATTTCTCCATAGAATTATATAGAGATTATTTAAATTTTTATACTCATACTGACTGATACAATGTGCGTAAGATAAATAGAACATGATGTGTGTATACCCGCGATATTGCAGTAAGACCCAAAGGTTGCCTGAAAGAAAGAAGCCGCCTTTCCGTGACGGACGGGAAGCGTGAAAGCCGCGGCGCGGGCAGGCGACGTCCGCCGCCCGCGGTTATAATTATTATTGTTCTCACTTTCATTTCATGGTGATTTAGTCTACTTAATACTTTGCAAGATTTTGGTACCCACTACTTCATAAAATATGGCCCATTCTCGCTTTTTCATTCCGTTGACCAATTTACAAGTTACCTTTGAACATAATTATATCTAGATACCTATCTACACCTATTATTCCACTATATTATACATATACAGTTACATTGATTCATTTACTGCAAGAGTAACTTTGTAATCCTGTATCTACACCTATTATCCATTAATAATAAAAATGTTCTCCTAACCGAATTTCGGTCACGACAGCCGATCTCATCTGAGATTAGCCAACTACGCAAGAGATACTATAGTGCACAAGTATGCGCGCAAACACAGGTGCACTCCCTATTCCCTCTCTCTCAAAGTCCGATGGGACGGTAGACCGACACGACCGGAGAGAGATCAGGCGCAGGACCAACGGCTTAACGTGCCTTCCAAAGCACGGAGGGGTCTCGACATGTGAAAACGGTCACCCATCACAAGACTGACCGCAGCGAGCACAGCCTAACCTCGCAAATCGACTGATCTGCGCGGTACCCACATTGCTACGAGCCATATTCCATCATGTTATACATAAACAGGTACACTTATTCATTAATTGCACTGCAACTGCAAATGTAACTTTGTAATCCTATACATTTATATGGGATTACAAAGTTATTTATGCAGTTAGCGAATCTAGAAAACTAGACCGAAATTACAAAATATTTTAGTTTTCCCTTGATTTATACACTAAACACTAATTGTATTCCAAATTTGAAGCTTCTATGTCTGCTAGAAGTGCCTTAACATTTTGATGATCGGTCAGTCAGTCAGTCAGTGACTGACAAAATTACGAACTTTGATTTGTTATAATTCTTAAACTACTGGTTCAAATTGAATGAAATTTGAAATATCCCGTGTTTATACAATGCCTAATTGGTTACTGAAAATTCAGGCTTCTAGTTTTATTCACAACGAAGTTATAGGGGGTCGAAAATGGCCTGAAGTGCTTCGAGAAAAGGATAGTACGGCCGTGCCGCTTTATTGCTCGACTTGGCGGGGGCACTGCCGTACCCCCAGATATTAGATTTGGTTTCATTTTGACATGTTTTAGGCTAACACTCACAATATGTAATATCTAACTCATAATTCAATAGTTGAATTTGAATTAAAAATGAAAATATTTATCAACATTCTTAATTTCGTTATACAATTTTTTCTCTGAACTACCGATCCACCAGATTTTACCAAAAACTTTAAATACTGGGCTTAACCTGCTCTTCTTAAAGAGAAGAAAAAAGTGATTACTTTGCCCAACAGTGGAATAACAAATACTGATAATAGTTCCCATAATTTTGAATTTTAATTTTGAATCCATATCCTGAATCTTAAGAATCATGGCGTCCCTACAGTCAGGTAAACTTATACAGCGCCGGCGAGCATTGTAAAAAAGTTGTATTTCTCCAGCTACCCGCGGTTAGGTCGCGCGCCGTACGATCCTGTTCGCACTTAACTTAGATATCTTCAGATTACTTTCATCCGTGTGAGATTGTTATTTGAATACTTCAGGTCTGAAATACTTTTCGTGTTCAAGCATAGAGAAATTTAAGAGATAATGTTTTAAATAAAGGCTTTTGTAAATTAGAGTAGAATAAATAATTTCTATTTTATCAGATACTTAGCTTTTCCTAAATAATTTGAGCATCTGTATGATTCCTGTCAGATGCCTGTATTTTGTATCGACAATTGACTCTCCTTTACCTCTAGTAACTGGCTCTTACTGGATCTGATACGGTATACTCCTTAATTAATACTCTTTATATGAAATAAAAAAAAAGAACTCTAAGACTAGCTAGTCAGAATATCGAGCTTGTAACGTCCCGGCACGACTATCATAGATCTACGAATGACAGCTGAAGCGGACAGGCCAACGTGCTTTCCAGCGCACGGCATGGCCTTCTGATTACGTTGCTGGTTTGACGTTGATCGATCGACCCGTGCGACTCTTACTTAACCATGAGCACCAGATTATTTGCTATATTAAAATAAATCCTATGTAGCGTCATTGTTCACCAAGTACTAGGTATTGGCTTCATCCAGGTTCCATCTGCAATGACTACGTTGACACCCACCTATGAACAGAATCCGTTATATCACTGGATACCTCTTTAAAAACGACCGTCGAATGCTAGTACATAAACACAATATAGTTATGCGTCAACAAAGCTAATTAGTATAATCAAGATTCAATTAGCGACCGATGACTAATTTACGACGTGATATCGGTGTGCCGGCTGCTGCTGATCATAATTATGTTGTCTTGGCCTGGTGCGATTAGTGTCACTGTCGTTAATCATACCGACTGATGGTGCCAGGTTGTCTGATCAGAGGAGTCAGGGTAAAAGGCCTAGGGGAGGTTTAATCAAGTCCAGCTTCCATGCTGTTAGAAATTTGGTGATGATGGGAGAAACCCAAGATTAGTGGACGCTTAAAAGAGGGATAATGGTCAACGCGTGTTGACGTTTTTTTGCTAAAATTGAGTTGAAAGAGAACATCTGGTGGAGATTTCTCAGTAATAGTCAGGAATTTCAAATTGAGACTGATAAATAGCAATAGGCTTTCCCCTTATCAGCCGGTACGGATACTTTGTTCTTTAGCAAAATGACTGTAATGTAATATACCTTTGCATCTTTCCAACGGAAATATTCTCCAATACGCCTGGTTCCAGTATTACAAGTTCCATAAAAGAATAGCACTTGACTCTAATTATCATCTGAACCTTTACCTTTTTATGATAATGTTCGAAGCCCTTAATTATAACCGTTAAAACTTTTACATCCCGCAAAGCCTTAACCCCAAAGTGATTAAAGGTAGAACTAATTAAAGTTGACGAAAATGATATTACGTTTAAACACTGAAGCCGAATTATCAGCGACCGGCGACGGTTATAAATCTGAAACTGAGCTAAGATAGGATGAAGAATGGGCTGTGATTTAGTGCCTGCCCAGCCCCCGCCCCCTCGGCGTCTGCACCCACACCCCCGGGCATCGCCCTGCTGCAAGCTAGGCCGGTCAGGGAATCTAGACCAAGCGGGTCACCTTAGACGGACCTACAGTTCAATATTACTTTGAACATCTTAAATCGGATTGTTGGATTAGAATTTGGAATATCAGAATTTCTTTGGTTCCTACAATTCCTTATCCAGAATTTAGGATTGAACATATTATAATTCGTTCCGTTTGTGGGTCGAACCCGCGTTATTTCAAGCAAGCATTTAAAGCGTCAATCGGGTCGTATTAATTGGAATTCTCATCCAATTATTTGCTCGAATCTGATCCGACTTCGATCCTCACACTCGTCGGTTTGGCCTCCACATCCGACGATCTGTTGACACAACACTATGATGTAAGGCCGCGTGAGTTGCCCCTCATCCGCGGCGCCCCTGTGTCGCGGCCTGGCTCGCCTAGGCACGTGCTTCTGTTTGATAAGGGAACTTTATTAGCAAGAACTTACTTTATTTGCTCTACGTGTGTGTACACTACCAACCATTCCCACACACACGATTCCCAACCTTATTCCAACTACATAAGACCACCACGAGTTGGCAAAGAAACCAGAAACTAGTTTTCGGTATATAAAGACTCCGTATCTATATTTCCTTTGCTGTGTGACTTTCCGATTTTCAAAGTTTTGTTCTGAAATAAGACGGTTTTGATTTTGAAAGAGCTAGCGATAAAATATCTTGGCTTAGGATTTCCTATATTTTATGCGAGCGATTGATTTTCTTTGTGGATGTTTCTAGAAGGTTCTAAAGCGAATTTATTACTGAAAGGTTTTTGTTATGGAAACGAGGCGAGTGGGGAGGAAATAATAAGAAAAGAAAATAATTTTGTTCGTTGCAATGAAAGAGCTGCCGTTTAGACAGGTTTTTTAAATGGGATGGTAAATGCAATATAATGTAAAGATTTAGATGAACTTGCTGCAGTGAGACGTTTTCAAGACTCCACTGGCAGTATAAACCAACGACAAGTAGACAGTATTTTTTATTTTTTATTCCAGAACTAAACTGTATAGAATTATTAGTTACTGGGTATTGTCAGACTTATATCTATATGAACTATATTATACAGTATAAGTATTTCTTTATACGGGAGTCTCCAATCCTCGTAAAACGTTCTTGATTTCATAACTGACCTTTAGTTAAGGTCCTGAGTCAGTTTGGACCCCTGTCAGGCATGACTGATCGCCGTTGTGTCCACTACATTACTTTATTAAAGTTTATTCTTACTCTTATTGTTTCACTAACGCGTTGTCAGCGGTCGTAGGTTTTCTTGTGTTTTTCTTTTCGATAGCGAGACATTATTTTACAAGATCGAATTTCTGTTTAAGTAGGTTCATTATTGAAGTTGTCGATTCGGCAATTTGTTATTTAGCTAAGAAATACAGATTAAAAAAAAAATGTAGGACAATAGAATTTTCCAGATGGCAGTACACTAATTGACGCTTCTGATGTAAAAAAGGAATTCTCACTAACTCCACCAACCTACCATCTACTAGATACTGGCAACGATGAAAACATTAACTTACAGATTTCCAACAATACATACAAACGGACATGAGTACATATACACAGATATATAAGCAAGAAATCAATTTAAGTAAATAACATTTATTTAGGCGAAGTATGATGAAATGTATTAACCGCCATAAAACTGTAAAAAACTATATTTCTACAAGTAAGTTTTATTCTATTCTATTCCACGTAACGACTAAAAATAAAAACATCTCTATACCTACACAAAGCAGCTTCGTACTTCAAGTTACATCCACTAATTACACCCATAAAATTATGAATTCATCCGCTGACTTGCATAAAATCGTAACAAAAATGTCTTCCGCCAACAGATTTGCGAATATTTTCCAACAAGACAAACTAATAAAGCAATTAACGCTCATCAAACAAACTGCCTGATTTTATGCTTGCGTGCGAGCAGGATAGAATATGAAATACATGTGATGAAGAGAGACGGAGGATGTAGTGTCATTCGCTTTGCAGCCAACCCTTTGGAGGGTGACGATGAGTTGAGCAAGAAATTAATTAATGTTTGAAATGGTTTTGGATTATGTTCGTAAGCGGTTTGTGTGGAGGATATTATAATAGTCTAGGGTCTAATAGCTCCGTGATGCTGACAATTTGGTTTATCGTCGTTAAAGTACTATTACACAGGACGAGAGGGTAGTTATTGCTGAAATTACAATATTTGTAGCTGGTATTGTGAACTAACTAGACGAATAAAATTAAAAGTGATATGGTACCTACTTACCAATGTATAATGTACAGTGTACACTGTAAGCAGTGATAGCCGCCAGGTATGACCGATGGACTGCCAGTCAATTCATGTGCGTACTATAAATTGGTTATCAGTTGCTAAAAACGGAAAAGGAAAACATTGTGAGGAAACCGGCACACCTGAGAGATTTTTCAACGGTGTGTAAAACTATGTCAGAGGCCTACAGGCGGTTTAAACTCTGACACCTGGTTGTTCATCAACCATACGATAAGAAGAAGAAAAATGTACACTGTGTTACAAATACGAAAATCGAAATTAATTAAAAACATTATTTAATGCCATTAAAAGGTACTAGCTACATTTTAACTAGGTAGGCACATTTTATACGAAAAATGTTCTATCTTTCAAATAATTAGGACTGTCTCATAAAAATCACGAATCACAGTCCGCGTGTTCCGGCGACGCAAATGGTTTTTCCATCGTATTTTTCCATTAAATTTCCCTTAAAGAAAACAAAGTAATTACACTAATGCTTAATTGCCCATCCAGCTTTCTAATATTTATCATTCAGCACAAAAATATTTCTAGAAAAATAAGCGAACATTTTCCACGAGTATTTTGTTGAGTTTCTGATACGAAGTGTTTATATTTTCACTTGAGAGACAGTATTTACGATATTTAACATAGAAAAGAGTTTTTTTTTACAAATATATTATCGTTGAAACAATGTAAAGATATTTCTTTTGACATTTTAAATGAAGTCGGTATTGAGAGCGATGATTTATTGAATAGATCGTTTGAATAGCTCTCACTTGATGCTGGACATCTTTGGCATTTCCTGACTTGTTGCGAACGATTGGTATTCAAAGAAATACATTTTGTTCATCATTGAAATAGGTACTTATCAATATTGAACTGAGCTCGTTCAATGGAATTGAATGAAACATAATTAGAAGTCTCTCAAAGTTGATTACTTACTCGTACTCCATTCACCATGCGGCCGCAATCTAAAATTATATCCTAGTCGTCTTAGATAGTGTCCCACCGAATGATGAGATAACTACATTTGACTAAAAACAAAAACAAAACGAGTCTAATATAATTTTAACCAATTATTACAAGACACTACTATAAAAAATGCTTGATTTTAACTCTAAAACTAAAACTGACGCTTTCGATTACCGCGAGGGACAAAATTTTGTGTGATCCGCATGTCCTGAGTCTTGGTGTTATGTGATGTGTGTATGCGATGTTTCATGTTTGTGAAACGCACCCACGATACAGGAGAAATTCCTAGTGTGGGACGACGTTTTTTAATAACTCTCAAATAATATCTAATCGTTTTACTTAGGTACAGCCGTCATACATTTCTTCAAACCTAAGTGTAACAAACGTCATGACAGTCTTCTTCCTCCACAATATAAGTGTGTAATGACACCCTCACACAGTCCCAATCAGTGTTTTGGACAGATATTGCCTCTCTAGGCCACCCCGGTCCCTGGGGGATGGTGATACAAGGGGTGGGGGGAGGGGGGTTGGTCTATCAAACGCAGCCCAACGTTGTCATATCTCGCACTCGATATTTTATGAAGCGATGGATCTGTTTGTGACGTTTGGTGGGGGCTCAGTGCTGAAGCTAAAGAAAAATGTATGAAAACTGATTAAAGTATTTGCATAAATTGCTTTTAATAGAAGGGGAACTCCCTTTACGTAATATTTAATAATAGAAAAAAAACTCAAAAACTATGGTTTTAGAAAATGTTTGTCTAGGTATTTTTTTTTAAACTTTATGAGAATGACAAAATTGTTAAGTGAAATTTAAAGGACATGTTTAAAAAAAGGTGGACCACGCCACTTAAGAATCGCTTGGATTATCACATTCTAACAACACTGTTCTAGTACGATATGAAAATGAAAATTTTAAAGTAAGTTTTTTGTTGTTTTCTTCCGTTTTCTTATTATCTGTGACAAAGAACATCATCATTATTAGCATCTAAAAATAGAAATGAAATCCAAAAACTTGGTCAAAACTTTTTGCCGAAAGTTTTGTAGTGTTCATACTTCTGACGACGGTGCGTACGTCTTCTGAGAAAAACGGGTTTGGTAAATAGGTACCTAAATAAAATAGACAATACTTCAATACCCACAGTACCTACAGAGCCCGCCATACCTAGAATACTCCTCCGTACCCGCTGCCAGTGAGCCCGCGCTCCCTAAAAGGGTGCACTCCAGCATTTGAGGAGTGTTCACATCAAGTACGTTGTATATTTTGGTACGCACTTGTATCTCGTCAAATAAGAACTTGCAGAATGTCCACTTCTTGTATATTTTAGTTGGATACAATAATAATGTCGTCCTCACCAAATTTCGTTCACAGCGGCCAATTTTACTGGAGATAGCTAACTACAGAAATATTATTGTAAAGTGTGTGTAGCCGAGTGGTATGACCGTTGGACTGCCAAGTCCAAGGTCGCCAGTTGAAACGCACGGCACGGCACGCCAATGTCTTTTGAAATTCATGTGCATACTATAAATTAGTTTTCCGGTGCTATAAACGGTGAAGGAAAATATCGAGGACACCGGCACTCCGGAGAGATTTTTCACGCCTCAAGGAAGATCAGGCGCTGTATATAAAGGTAACGGTGACCTATCTATTGTCTGAACGTTGCATCTGTTGCTTAACCGTTGAATCAATAATCTGCGTTGTAGCTGTGTAGCATCTTCCTTAAAAAGGACCAAGGGTAAAAACCAGATATAAACTGAAATATCTGCCCTTTTCTATTTTTTTAATACGGCGATAGTACCTACCACCTAGGTATGTTTTCAATTTAAGTATTGTAGGTAGGAACTACGTCTTTTGAACATACAATCTGTCTTGTACCGAGCGTCGCATCTGCACGTTTCTGCTGACGCCGCGTTATTCTGTGTTGACGGGTAGATTGTGTCGACCGTGCGACGCGACCGTCTTTTGTTTCTCTTGAGCATGACCTTTTTGTAGTCTGCATATCGGGCTCAATTAGTGGGTGTTAATTAGTGTGGGTACTTGTAATAATTAAGATGACGACTTAGAAACGAGTCAATAATTCTAAGACTCTACTTCGATATAAAAATGCTTCAATTCCCCATGAAACTCCATAACTTTTTAATTAATTGTATAACTTGATTTTTATTTGTCTACAATCAATAAATAGTAAGTCAATTGAGTTGGCAAATTAGTGACGTCACGGGCTGTTTTAGTCTTACAAAAACTAATAGCGTTTGACAGCTGATAAAAGTACGCTAATTGATTGGTGGTGTCAAATACCTAATTATAGTAATTATGATAGGCTTATAAATAGGAGGGTGCGGGATCAAATCTTGTAAGAATATAGATACCCTTTCCCTGTGCAATGTCTCAGTAACACACAATACATGGTTTTTTTTTTTTTTTAAAAACGTCGCCCCACACTAGGAATTTCTCCTGTATCGTGGGTGCGTTTCACAAACATCAAATATCACATACACAAACACCCAGACTCGGGACAATCAAATGTGGATCGCACAAATTTTTGCCCCGTGCGGGAATCGAACCCGCAACCCTTAGCGCAGCAGTCTAATCGCTTAGCCACTGCGCCAATCAGGTCGTCAAATGACGTCAATTGTTTAACAATTGTGTCTACTTAGCAAACAATCAGTTTGTAGATGCTTTTCGTTGTTAGAGGGATCAAAGAAATGCAATTTTGGCATTTTTGGCTCGGCACCAAGTTTACATGGAACTTTTGAGCGACAAAATAAGCATGTGTTAGACTCTTGCCCTCTCATTCATAAACGAGGATAATACCTTTGTTAACTTAAACCTGTCTTTTGTCTATTGTCATCTCTATTATTGACATGCAAACGACGGTGACAGGTATAGTTTAATCCATGGTTTAAGATTGTTTATTTTTTAATAAAGTGGATAATAATTATGTAAAAATACTTCTACTTTCCCTATCGCGAATATGTGTTATAAAGAACATCGTCAAAGGTTCCCCATCTCTCCCGCGCGTGCATTTTCTTGTTAAGTCAACAGAGATCAGGTGTCGAGTTCAGCTAGTGGAGATAAAGTTTCAAAGGAAGCCGCGCGGTACCTCGTACGCTGAATTAAGTACCGTATTAGTGCCACACCTCTATTATGTGATCGTTAGCAACGATTGGTGGTGCAGCGAGTGGCTTTTGGTACTTCGGTACGTGAGTTCAGCTTAATAATGAGGCTACTGGAAATTGCTCTTCTTAATCAATGAAAATTTGGAATTTAAAGTTTTTGGCGTTACTGCATTGCTTCTTGATACAAAAACAATATATCGAAGAATAAAAACAACGTTATAGGTATCTAGAACCAGGACGTAACATTAACGGTCGGCGTGTGTATGTAGGTACTCGTATGTCACTTGACAAGAAAAGGGTTGACGGTCTAAAATCACAATCATACTTTCCCCAATCGTGGATAAAGCTTGCTTCCCAATCTGAGAACAAAGATCAGGCTACATTGTAGAGGATTTACCCGATTGGTGCAGTGGCTAAGCGATTGAACTGATGCGCTAAGGGTTGGTTCGATTCCCACACGGGTCAAAAAATTGTATATGTGATATTCCATGTTTGTAAAACTCACCCACGATACAGGCGAAATTGCTAGTGTGGGGCTAAATTAAAAAAAGAACTAATAAGGAACAGTTACATAGTAACTTATCTATAATACTCAAATACCAGTTAATAAGTCCCACTGTCATACAAAATCGCCCCATAGTCATTCTACCATCGTAAACCGTTTCTGCTACTTACGATCAGTCCCAAACATTTTAAAAGCAGAAATATTGAACAGTATCCGTCCGCTTCTCTGCTAGATCAGCGTCAAGAAATATGTTTTTAATAAGGTGTCAGATCCCATACACGAGGCGTCGTCGGAGGCAGAGGCATCGATGTAAACAGCCAATACAGCTATTTTCTGCTTCATTTCCGCAAAAAATACAGAAGGTCCAGTGTGTTGTGGAAGAACCTTGCTTTATGATAGAGGCTAATAAACTATTAAAAATGGTTTCACACAACTCATATTATTTACTCGTGTATAAAACACAGATTAGAGAAATGAAAGAAGGTTTATAATAATAATAATAATTGTATTTCAGACCATAGTATCCAATTTATGTAAATTAATCCTTATCCTATCCTTGACTGCCTCGTTGGTCTAGTGGTCGCTAAACGCGACTGCTGTGCAAGAAGTCCTGGGTTCAAATTCCGGGTCGGGCAAAGTGTTACTGAGTTTTACATTAGGTGTTTCTCAGTAGCAGCACGGAGTCTGGATTTATGCCTTGTTGATGGCAATAGGCTCGCCCCCTATTACATTGGGACTTACAACATAACTGGCGAAATGTGAGTGTACTATATGTACACCTCTGCTACCCCTTCGGGGAATACAGGCGTGATGTTATGTGATCCTTATTATGTTGTAGACGTCATTACTAGGTAAACTGGCAACACTGAAAATAGTCTGAACGTTAATAATATTATAAATGGAAAAGTAAGTTTTTTATATTAAGCCCTATGCTTATTACAGCTTGCCAGAGTTCTACACAGTATGACTCCCATATACCAATACTGATGCAGTATGGGCTTTCGGTCGACAAGATTGTTTAAAATCCTTAGTCAATAGTACCTATATTAATAAGAAAGTACATATAATTAGTGACATTTAAAACGTAAGTTGACTAACAATTCCAACCTAACTTTAAGCTCCAACATTGTGCTTGTGGATACTATCTACAAACTTAGGATGTAATGTGCATTCGAGTTTAGAAGTGTAGAACACATTGTAGTGTACATGTGTACAATGTAGTGTATTATGTGGTACTACTGTAACCTTCCTGCTCTGTGTCCCTTCGTTTATATTGATCATAAAATCTGCGCCGGTGACGGAGCGGCCAATAGCGCTGCGTCGGCGTCTACACAAGTGGTTCAGTTTTTACTGGGCTGCAATAAAACTGTGTACAAACTGTTCGGGAACTACTACACACATATATGTACATTGAGTGATAAAGTGGATGACTGTTGGAAATTGTTGTAAATAT
The DNA here is from genome assembly GCA_905340225.1 of Abrostola tripartita. Taxonomy (NCBI): domain Eukaryota; kingdom Metazoa; phylum Arthropoda; class Insecta; order Lepidoptera; family Noctuidae; genus Abrostola; species Abrostola tripartita. The sequence continues at coordinate 8,325,976 of HG996512.1, forward strand.
CTGACAAAGTCGTAATTAATAAACCTGAAAACGTAGTCAAACCTGTCTATTACATTGGTTAAGTCATCGGACTTCGTGCGTAGGATTGTGGGTTCGTTACTGTTACGTTTCTGAGATCCACAGATAATTGTTCGATGTCTGGGCGTTTGTAGATAATGTGATTATTCATTTCCGTGAAAAAATTCACAGTACATTACATGAGCGTTATATATAGCGTTTGAAAAATCGGTATGTCAGAAATGACTTCTCATTTATTAGCGCAAATTATTAAATTACACATTAAAGACGACTTGATTGGCGCTGTGGCTAAGCGATTGGACTGCTGCGCCAAGGGTTGCGGGTTCGATTTCCGCATGGGGCAATAATTTGTCAGATCCGTATATGTTTGTCCCGAGTCTGTGTATTTGTGTAGGTATGTGATATTTCATGTTTGTGAAACGCACCCACGATACAGGTGAAATTCCTAGTGTGGGGCGACGTTTAAAAAAAACACGACCCGAGAAAAGATTGAAAAAAGTATTGTATTGCTTTTTTAACTTTGAGAATAAAGTAGTTGTTTCGTAAAGTAATTAGGTCAGTGGGTCAGCGGTAGGCATTCTGTGCGCACGGACGCGGGATCTTACAGATTATCCCGCGGGATTAGCTGAACAGCTTAGGGATTAAACCGAAGAGCGATAGTGAGAGGACTACTATCGATCTGCGAGGATTACATCCAGCTCGCAGTTAGGTTTAGTTAGACATTTTATTTATTCATGACATTATTGTCATTTAGAACCAGGTCATGCTATGTAGAGATTGGATATCAACAAGGATGGTAGCGAGGTTGACCGTCCAGGGAGCGCCGGACGTACTTAGGTAGATCTAGAAACCATGGAGTCCCTCCACTTACGATATCGAATCGTAAGTCTAATCGCATTGCCACAGCACCAAACAGGTTGTAAAATTCGTAGAATGACTAATATTCCGTCTTTTTAGTTTTACAAATTATGAAATCTAGGAAAGTACGAATATGATTGTCAGTTATTTTCGAACATTGCTCATAAATAATGATGCCCGTAATGGCAAGTGGCTCGCCTTTAGAACTTGGTACTGATACAGTCTGGCAAACTTTGAGTGTACGAACACCGTACACACCTCTACCTATCCCTTTGGGTATTACATTTATATTTTACATTACATTTATTCATACACGAAGTAATTTGCGGCGATGAAACACATTTATTTCAAACCTACACAACAAGGAATTCCTCCCGTGTCTGATTGCGTTAAAGTCATTAATCTCACACGAACATAGACGTTGTGTGTATGTATGTATATCTGACACACATACACACATTAATTGCCGCTGTGTAACATTAATTAAGGAGCGGGTATCAATGAATAACCAATGACTTTTATTAGACGAGGAATTTATTTATCAAATTATATATTAATTTACCAAATTAACATTTAATCTGTTATAATTATGGAACCTACAAGTGGTTGTCTAACGAATAAAGGCTCCCCCCCCCAGTGACGTCAACAATATACCCTAAAAGTAGGCTCATATCCAGACTCAGAATTCAGAGAATTACCTAATAGATAGACCCAATAACACTTTTCCCGACTCGGGATTTGAACCCAGGACCTCATGCACAGCAGTCACGCTTAGCTGACTAAAGACTGCCTCGTTAGACAAGTGGTCACCACACAGTATTTAGCAGTCTTTAAAAGATATAGACGAATATGCCAGGCACATGTGTCCTGATGGCCACATGTGCCTGGCATAGCAAAATGTTGAGACTTGAGGGGTTTATATGGGAAAAGTGCGACTGTCAGTTCAGTGCAGTTTCTAAACAAAATGATTACCTAAACTAGCTTCCTCCCGCGACTTTGCCCGCGTGGATTCCAAATGTTTTAGCTTATAGCCTTATTCGATAAATGGGCTATCTAACACTGAAAGAATTTTTTAAATCGGACCAGTAGTTCTTGAGATTAGCGCGTTCAAGCAAACAAACTCTTCAGCTTTATAATATTAGTATAGATATAACATTCCCAAAGCCACATTGCAACTACAGACTTCAAGAGTTAGTTGTATAAGTCAAAGCTGAAACAAGAACAACTGAATACCATGCACAGCTTGCATGGCGCGGGTTGCCTTGGCAGCGAGTAGCAACCGCGGCGGCCAGACCGCTCCGTGTGCAGCCCGCCTTATGCAATGTACAGTATGTACACGATAAACAAGTTATGACATTATTGGTTAGTACACAAAGTACCCAATAATGCTTTAATGTCAAAAAAATTGGCAATGTCGCTAACATTGCCAATTGGAGGCAATTGCCGAGTGGTATGACCGTTAGACTACCAAGTCAAAGGTCACAAGTTCAAACCACGCCACGCAACATGCACGTTTTTTCAAATTCATGTGCGTATTATATTAGCCGTGTGGTATCCGGCATATGTCCAGCAGTGGACTGAGATAGGCTGATGATGATCCGGCCTAGAATTGACCGCCCCCCTTCCTCCCGTGGGTGTTGTAAGAGGCGACTCAGGGAAAATCCAGAAGATGGGCAGCAGCGTCTTCTGTAACTTGACCACCAACACTGCGATCCCCAAGCCGCTTGCCAAGCGTGGCGATTATGCCACCCCCCCCCCCCCCCTTCTAAAAGGAGGGAAGTCTTTGTTCACCAGTGGACGTCTTCCAGCTGATGATGATTATAAATTAGTTATCAGTTGCGGAAAATGGTGACGGAAAACTACGCGTGGAAACCGGCACACATGAGAGATTTTTCTCACGGTTTGTGAAGCCATGTAAGAGGCCTACAGGCAGTTTAAATCCTAACATCAAGTTGTTCATCAACCATACGATAAGAAGAAGATTGTAGTATATTGGATCATCAAACAAAAAATAAGTTTCTTTCTTGTTAGAACTCCACCCTGTGTATTACAAATAGCAATAAAACAAATTATAAGTCGAATATTTCCCAATATCTGTGCGATTCTTGTCTGAACCTCTGAACATGTTATAACTAGTTCAACAACGATAACTGTTATAGTTGTTTTTTTACGCCATTAAAGTTGTACGCTGGTCCTGCTATAAAAACTACTTGGAAATCGCCTAAGTTTTGTAATGACGAAAAATATTAGTATCTACCAGATAATAACACTTTTTGAGTAAAATAATCATTATCGTTTATGGCACTAAAGAAAACGTATCAAGGATTCTTTCAAGAATTTAGAGTTACAAAAAAAACCTGTCGATTTAACAACCTCCTCTTTTTTGAAGTCGGTAAAAATTACATTAGAATTATAACGTGATCAAAGGGCTGGTATATCTTTTGTCCAAAAAATCAGCGTTACCATTCAACGTGGCTTTGTTGTGTTTATTTGGTACATTACCGGTTGACATAGATGAGAATAAATACTATGATGCTTTTTAAATGTTTATTATATAATTTTCATTTATTGTTATCTATGTTTACATAATATGACATATTTTACAACTTAAATCTATTACAAATTATAACAATTTATTAAATCTAGAACCTCAATTATAATACTCTACTCGATGTCTACTGATTTAATAATAAAATTATTATTAAATCAGTAGACATCGCTGAAAGCATAATTAAATTATTCAGTTAGAGTATTAGATAATTACATTATAATTAATAGCTTTAGAATAACATTTTACTAAATAATATAATATCATTAGAATATATTTGTGTATAACAAAACATTTAAATTGGTATCACGATGACTTGAAGTCAAAAACCGCGTGACCTCGGGTGACCCTCACGACTTGAGTTTAACGGAGTGTAGTCAGAGGCGACAGATAACACAATTATAATGATATATGCTCGGTACTGCTTAGCTCAGCGTGAAGATACTGATAGGTTCGTACAATGATATTTTTAATTTCTTTCATTTGTTTATCGAAGTGATTGTGAGTTAAATGGACTGCTTTTTAACTGATTAATGATAGTACCCGCTTTCTGTTTCAGAGAGAAAAAGAAGATAACTATTTGATTTATTTCTAGTGGTGCAGTCATGGTGGCCTAGTGGGGTTATGGGTTCATATCGGATTTGTATGCGCAAGGTTGCAGCTTCAGACCCAGGCAATACTTTCTGAGATATTCTAAGAGCCGGTTGTTTAAGACACCACTGACTAACGGTGACGGAAAACATCGTTTCATTATCTGAAATCGCCAACCCGCAGTCAGAGCGTGGTGATCAATGCTCAATCCTTCTCTACACGAGAAGAGGCCTTTGCCCTGCAGTGGGATAGTTATAGGCTGTTATTGTTATTATTGATTTCTGGATTCTAAACCTGCATGAATAGGCTCACAACCTATTTATATGGCATTTAAAGATGAGCTGAAATGAGATAAAGAAGAAATCACTGCCTAGCTTTTTGGACATTACAGGTGTAATGGTATATTTATTTATACACCGATGCTTATTTAGTGCGTTGTTATATCAAACCCCATAGTCCAGTAGTCAATCGCTTATCCACGGCAGTCCAAATCAGGCATAAAAAATAAAATTTGCGAGAAAATTAGTCAAGCTACTTACGACTCCAACATACCGATATATAACTTCAGAAGACAATATTCCGTAAGTTTGTCATCCACAACACAAGCCTCACTATCCATCATGCCCGCCATTAATCCAGATTGATTTATTTAACAAACTGTAATCGTTACAGTGTACCGTTGAATTATTCACGGCTGAATATTTTAAACTGTGCAGACGGCGCGCCGCTCTCAAGAGTTTTCCATAATTTGGGGGAGTCTGCCATCACGGTTAGCCATCGATTTTGGAGGGAAAATCCTTTTGGACGCTTTACATATATTTGGGTGCTAATTTTCGCTTTTTATAAAAAGTCACCCCGGTCTCAAAGGGATAAACAAAGACCTGAATTTCCATTAGCTCTGATCCTGGCAGAGTCGTTTTTCATTATTTATTCTCATTTTATGTTTGTCGGTATAGAGTACAAAATAATTACAGTAAATGCTTGATTATCGAGACCTCAATTATACGGATTCGCGATTATCCGGATTGTTAACGGCGATTGAATAACTTTAAAGGTAGGATAATCCGTTCGTGCACCGACAAATCGAAACTAAGCTTACGCCCCGCGCGTCCCCTGCCCGCGCGTTCGATATGGTTCAGTCAGTTACAATCAGTACTCAGCTACGGCGCGACGTGTCCCACCTGCGCTCTAAATGCCGAAACTTAAAAGAGTGGTGTTATCTTTAAAAGATAAAATAAATATTAATGATTTATTGATAAAGGGTGACACCGGTCGTGACTTATAAGTATGAAGTAGGCACTTCCACCATAAATGATATTAAGCAAAATGGTGATTCAATTTTGAAATACACCTGCTGATTAGATTTTAAAGACGGGCGAAAACGAAAAGCTATGAAAAAGAGAACAATGACCTCATGGAGGAAGCTTTATATTGTTGGTTCTTACAACAACGATCTGCTGGACAACCGATGTCTGGTCCTTTGCTCAGTGAAAAAGCGTTGCAGTTAAATAAAAAAAATGGCGGCGGTGACTCGTTTGTGGCAAGTTGCGCATCGTTGGGCAGGTTTAAAGCTCGTCATGGAATTCGCGAATTGGAAATACAAGGTAAAACAATGTCAGCTGATGTAGATACCGGTCATTCTTTTAAAGATAGTTCCAACAAAGAATTGGAGAGAAATGAATATGACCTGGATTTTGTTTATAACGTTGATGAAACCGGATTAAATTGGAAATAATTGCCATCAAAATCTTTATCTTCTAGTAAAGAGCGAGCGCTAACGCTACTGGGACTCATAAAATACCATTGCTCCTAATCGGAAAAGCCAAAAACCCCAGATGCTTCAATAATATCAGGATTCCCTTAATTTACAAAAACCAAAAAAGCGCATGCATGAGCACCGAGTTATTCATTGATTGGTATGCCAACACTTTCATCCCTGAAGTAAAAAAACATCAAAAGGAAAATGGTAAACCAGGGAAGGTCCTACTTTTACCGGATAATGCGCCACCCCACCCTGCGGCTGAACAGTTAGAGAGAAAAAATGGAATGTTTAAAGTAAAAATTGTACCTCCTAATGTAACGTCATTGCTACAACCAATGGATTAATATGTTACTGAAACGTTAAATCGACTATATAAAAAACTATTATTACGTAAATTGTTATTTGTTGATAAAGATACAAAAGGTGTTCTGTCGTTTGTAAGGCAAATGAGCTTCAAAGAGTGTTGTTACATGGTGGCAGATGAGTAGGATGTGATTAAAATGAGGACTTTAAACAACGCTTGGAACAAAATGCTAAAACGGGAGGAAGAAAATTCGATAACAATTAAGAATGATTCTATTTTGGAGGATATGTATGGGCTAGTGTCAAACGTACAAATATGGAACCGGAATATGATGTTGACGATATAAAATAATGGCTCAATTGTGACAGTAATGATGAAAGCTTTCAAATGATGTCGGATGACGAAATTATTAATAACATATTGCAGGAAAATGAACAGCAGAAAATAAATGATGATGAAACAGAAGACGACATTAATACAAAAGATGATGCAGGCCCATCTCATGCAAAAGCATTCCAAGCTCTGGAGACAGCTCTCAAATGGTAGGAGAAACAATTAGAGAGTGATACCACGGTTTACTGCAATTAAAGTGAATTCGTGATGTAGCAGCTATTGTTCGCGACGAAGCGTCACCAACATTCAATTGTTATTTGTATTACCTTAAGAGTTATACGCAATAAAGATAGTATTAGAATAGATAGTTACGGCGATACTTCGCCAATAGCGTTTCAGCTAAAATAAAGCATTGTGATAGGTTTTCAGGACAGTGAGTCACTGAAAATAGGGTAATTTAGGTCTTGTTTTATTTAATTAATAAACTTAAACTCATAAACAGGTAGTCATACACCTAGAATAGTTTAGAAACCCACTGTTGAATTCCTTGACTTGATCATGACGGTAAGAGTGTTATAACTCATGAACGGTTAGGAACCCTGGGTCTAGACTTACTCTGAGTACTAGCCCCAGCCGTAGTATGCCCTAGACACTCTTATCCTCGTGATTGAAAGAGGGATAGGCAGATGGGCAGCTTTTTTTGCAATAACATGAAATGCGATTCTTTGTATCGGCACATAAGGGTATATGGTGCCTTATGTGCTTGATATGTAATGTTTAGATAGCTTAACTTCGTCAATTTAATAGATTAGCTAGTGCTTTCAGTTTATTTCATGAACCTAGCTCTTGTAGTTTTCTAGATAATCGCCTAGAAAAATAATATTCCACCAAAATTTCCAATTTTTTCCCCTTTTTCATTCCACAACTTTTCAGCCATAAGGCTTAGGAGGTACCACTATACCTCATTAGATAGGTGGGATCAGCAGGATTCCAATGATGTATGACACGCCTGCGTACTGATTAGGGTATAAGTAGAATAAGCAAAAAACTGTATATTTTGTAATAATTTTGTATAATAAAGTTTGTCTCGGGGAACGGCTCGCGGTGGCTCTCGTTATGGTAAAGGAGCGTCGTACTTAAGTGCGCGCTCAAATCGGGTCATTTGTAGTCATCGGCAGAGCCCATTTTTTTGTTAACTTAGAATCACTTGAAGAATTTAGAAGCAGTCGAGTCGTTCCCTGAATAGTCCTGAAGAGTTATAAAATAGTGTTTTCATTAGTCCGAGGTACGAGATACCCCTTCTTCGTAAGTATAGATATCTTCAAGCTACGGTGTCATTCACAGGGATCCCTGAACCGTAGGTGCAGGACGTGAGAGCTTCACGAGTGTGGTACGCTGGTATTGTACTCGACCGAAGCGCCCGTCTGGCACATCTGATGGTCCTTCGAGCCGGATCTCCGTGTGGGTGCCGCTGAAGACAGAAGACTTATAGCTACGACTTCAAGCCAACTTCAAGAATGCCGGTTACCAGATCGCAGGGCAAGGCGCCTGAAGAACGGGTGGTGGAGGCGAGCAGAGAACATCCCCCCGCCATTCGACATCAGCTACCCCCGCGTTCACCATCCACGATCGAGGGCGCCGAGTCGGCGCGACCACCGCAAGCGGCCGGCGGAAACAACACGCCTACACTAACCCTGATACCGTTGGAGCGTGTCGAAGTTGAGCCCGTAGCTACGTCGAGTGCCAGAAGGGGAACCCGCATAGAGAAAGACTATTCAGACAGAACGATGAAACCAACCGATAAGAGCATGCCGATGACTACCCGGGGTGACGCCCGTCAAGAATATCAGAGACCGCCGTCAAACAAGACGAACCGGTCAAACAGAAAAGCTATGAAAGCACGTGAAGACTTATTGAAAATTAAGTTGGAGCTTGCCCAGTTAGCGTTACAGAGAGCCGAAGAGGAGTCGGACGATGGCTACATAGATGACAGGATATCGAACGACGAGTACGTGCGATCCTGGCTGGAAGAAGCGCCGGAGCCTGAACGATTCAGGTCCAGAAAGGAGGACATCGCCGCCGAGGGAGACGACTTGCCACCCCCTGCGGAATCAGAGAATATAGTGAACCTCCAACTAACAGGGCCTTCTATGAAACCCAGTGATGAGAAGAATACAGTGCCATCAAAACAGATAGAGGACTCCAAGGCTGAGGACTCACTCCGTCCGTTCATCACGGAGTTGACGTCTGCTATAGCGTCGCTAGCCGACAAGAAGATAGGACCATGGACTCCGAGCAACCCCTCGGCGTCGAAGGTCATCAGGACGCTCCCGAATTTCAGCGGGGCGCATACAGAGTGGTTGTCATTTCGTGCCATCTATGAGACCACACGGGGATATTTCAACGACGTTGAAAACACAGCGCGACTCAGAAGGAGCCTACGCGGGAGAGCGCTCGAGACAGTGAGCTCCGAACTTATCGGACATGCGAGACCGGACGACATCATGAGGGAGCTGGAGCTGCAGTTCGGCCGTCCAGACTCAATAGCACAAGCGGAGACAGACAGACTGCGAGGACTGCCGCGCTGCAGTGAAACGCCCAAGGATATATGTACGTTCGCGAGTCGAGTCCGGAGCGGTATCGTCACTCTTCGCGCTCTCAAGAAGGAACATTACCTCATGAATGCTGAGTTGATGCGTGTGCTCACAGAGAAGCTACCGAATTCCCTTCGTGTGCAGTGGTACAGGACGTACACGGAAAAATATAACTCAGTGCCTAACCTCACCCTCTTCAGTGATTATATCACCGAACAAGCTCGGTTTTGTAGTGCTTTCGCGCCGCCAGAGAACATCAGTGCCGCCGACGGGCCCGTGCAGAGACGTGCGACGCAGAGGACTCACACAGCTACGGACAGACCGACCGCGAAATGCCGATTGTGCGACAAGAGCGGACACTACGCATCCGACTGTGCTAAGTTCAAAGAGGCGTCGCCGGAGAAGAGATGGGAGCTCGCTAAAGCGCAACACATGTGTTTTCGTTGCCTACGGACGAGGCGATATGGTCACACGTGTAAACCTAAGAAGTGTGGTGAGAAGGGGTGTCCAGCGACGCATCATAGACTCCTTCACGGCAGTAAGAAGCCCGCGGCCGAGCAGAGCGACAAGCCAGAGACTCCAACAGTGAATAACTCGACTCAAGAGACAGTCGCGAGCTCGCGTGCTACCTCTAGTCACGCGTATTTGAAAATAGTGCCTGTGAGAGTGATCGGACCGGCGGGAGAGCTGCCGACGTATGCGCTTCTCGACGACGGATCGACCGTGTCGCTGATAGATGAGGACGTCGCCAAGCAGATCGGAGCTAGAGGCCGCGTTGACCCTCTTAAAATAGGAGCGATCGGAAACACTATGATCGACACACCCGGTTCGCGTCGTGTCACCGTTACGCTCGCGAGCAGAGGAGACAGCAGAGTGCCGTTCAGAGCGCGCACTATACCGAAGCTCGACCTCGCCCCGCAGACTGTCAGTGAAGAGGACATATCGCGATGCAGCCACCTGCAAGACATCAGAGAGCAGCTGATATACAACACAGGTGCACCCAAGATTCTTATTGGGCAAGACAACTGGCACCTACTGTTAGCTAGCGAGGTACGTAGAGGGCCGCAGCATCAGCCCGTCGCGTCGCTAACATCGGTCGGTTGGACTCTGCACGGTGCGCACACAAGGACTCTGGGTCAGCAGGTGAATTACGTCAACGGACTGACGAACGCTGACCAGAAACTCGAACAGCAGCTACGCGAATTCTTCGCCCTAGAATCACTGATCGTCAACCCGCGACGCCCAGACTCTGACCCAGAGAAACAGGCAGAGGACATCCTGAGTAAAAATACCGTACAGTTAGAAGATGGACACATAGAAACCGCTATGCTGTGGAAAGACAGCCGCATAGAAATGCCAGATAGTTATGAGACAGCCATAAAGAGACTCGTCTCTATAGAGAAGAAGCTGGACAGCAAACCTGCACTCAGAGACCGATATATAGAACAGATAGACGCCCTCGTCAAGAAGGGCTACGCAGAGAAAGCTCCCAGCACCACTACACCCGGTAGAACCTGGTATCTACCTCACTTCGATGTCTTCAACCCGATGAAGCCGGATAAACTCCGTATAGTACACGATGCCGCCGCCAAATCGCGTGGGATGTCGCTCAACGACTTCCTCCTAACAGGACCCGACCTGCTGCAGTCGCTGCCGGGCGTGATGATGCGCTTTCGCAGACATAATATCGCCGTCTCCAGCGACATCGCGGAGATGTTCATGCAGGTGAAGGTTCGCAGAGAGGACAGAGACGCACTCCGATACCTCTGGAGAGGAAACAGACGTGAAGGGGCGCCCGAGGAGTACCGCATGACGTCCATCATCTTCGGCGCAGCCAGCTCACCGTGCATGGCCATATTCGCGAAGAACTGGAACGCGAGGAGATACGCCGCAGAGTATCCAGAGGCCGTGGAGGCGATAGTAGAAAATCATTACATGGATGATTACCTGGACAGCTACAGGACATTAGAGGAGGCGACGCGCATCGCGACAGCTGTCAGAGACATACACAGGAAGGCACGCTTCGAGTTAGGAAAGTGGGTGTCAAATAGCACCGAACTTATAGAAAATATAGAGCCGACACGCGGCACAACAGAAGTGGTCAACATAGGACACAGTGATAATATAGAGAAGATACTCGGTTTAATATGGAAACCGCAGTCAGACGTGCTGAGCTTCAATTTAACGCTCGCACGACTCCCGAGCAGTATATTAGAAAAGGGAGCGCCTACAAAAAGGGAGGCTCTCAAGATCGTAATGTCGCTGTACGACCCGCTCGGCCTCGCCTCACCAGTCACGATTCGGGCAAAACAAATATTACAAGAGGCCTGGAGGCGAGGCGTCGACTGGGACCAACCGTTCGACTCAGACCTGGCTACGCAGTGGACAAGCTGGATACCACACTTAAAGAAACTTAAGGACGTCAGTGTACCGAGATGTTACCCGGGATATAGTGAAGCTACAGAGACACAAGTTCACGTGTTCACCGACGCGAGCGAGGTGGCATATGCAGCAGCGGTGTACTGGCGAACCACCACAGAAGACGGCGCTACACACGTCAGCCTCGTCATGGCGAAGGCGAAGGTGGCGCCGCTCAAGCTTCACTCCATACCGCGTCTCGAGTTGCAGGCCGCGGTGATGGGAACCCGCGTGGCTGTAGCTGTGATACGCGAGCACAAGATCGAGCCCGCATCAGTGACATATTGGTCAGACAGTAAGACCGTGCTTACGTGGATACGACGTGGAGCACGCGTGTACAAGCCCTTCGTTGCTCATCGTATAGCCGCGATCGAGGATGGCAGCAAAGTGGACGACTGGCGGTGGATACCTACCAAGCAAAATGTAGCGGACCTCGCCACACGAGACGTGCCACACGACCTACATTCAACACACGAGTGGTACAACGGACCCCGCTTCCTGTATGAAGAGCCATCGTCGTGGCCGACAGAGAAGCCCCTCACAGACGAGCCAACAGGTGAGGAGCGGACACTCGTCACCATCGACAGTACCGACGATAGGCTACTGACAGAGGTCGTGCCAGATTCAGCGCGTTTTTCAAAGTGGGAGCGACTACTGCGCGCAACAGCAGGTGTTTTACACTTCATAACACAGTGTCGAAAGCGTAGAGAGAAAACCTACTACAAACGCACCAAGAAGGGTGCCGACAGCGATCCAGACTGGCGTAAGCAGGAACCGAGGATAGTAGCGCCACCAACGGCGCCGAGAAAGAGTCGTGTAGCGGAGCGACTCGACATAGAAGCCGAGCATCTCAAACAGGCCGAGAGAATGCTCGTACAGATAGTACAGCGTGAAGTTTTCGCTCAAGAGAGGGCGAACCTTAAAGAAAACCGAGAGATATCGAAAGATAGCAGGCTGCGACCGCTGCGCATAGAAATTTCAGACGACGTGATACGTCTGAGTAGCCGTATAGACGCCGTCAGCGGCATAGAAGAAGAAGTGAAGCGTCCGCCTATACTACACGGTGACCATCGCATCACACAGTTATATATAGACTGGACACATCGCAGTCTACAACACAGTGGGACCGAACTCACCGTTAACGAGGTACGACAGCATTATTGGGTCGTAAAATTGCGACCAACAACGAAGATGGTGGTGAGCAGATGCCTACAGTGCCGTATTCGTAAGGCACAACCCCCCGTACCTGCGACTGGCGACCACCCCAGGACGCGCCTCGCGCATCACCAGAGGCCTTTTACTTTCACCGGGCTAGACTACTTCGGCCCGTTGTCCGTGACCGTCGGCCGCCAACATCAAAAAAGGTACGTGGCGCTGTTTACGTGTCTCACCACTAGAGCCGTTCACCTCGAGATCGCGAGCAGCCTCAGCGCAGACTCCGCTATACTGGCGCTGCGCCGATTCATAGCACGTCGGGGCTGCCCTACGGAGATACATTCGGATAACGGTACCAACATGCATGGCGCCGACAAGGAGCTGCGCGATGCGTCTAAAGAGGAGGCGAGTCGTCGAGGCGTAGTGTGGCGCTTCATAACGCCATCCGCGCCGTTCATGGGAGGAGCCTGGGAACGCCTCGTTCGATGCGTAAAGTCCGCGCTATATAACGTGCTCCAGGAGAAACACCCGCACGAAGAGGTGTTGTCCACACTGCTGTGTGAGGCAGAGTACACAGTAAACAGCCGACCGTTAACACACGTGTCCGTCGACAGTGAAGACGATGAGGCCATCACGCCGAACCACTTCCTACTAGGTGGCTCGGCAAGAGTACCTTCCCCCGGCGAGTTCACCGAGCAAGACATCGACAGCAAGAAGCACTGGCGACGCTCTCAAATACTTGCTGACATGTTTTGGCGTCGCTGGGTGCGTGAGTATCTCCCAGAGCTTCAATACCGGCGGGAGCCGCAAAGCCGCGGCCCCAGTCTACAAGTGGACGACCCCGTACTCATAGCGGACGGTCAGCTGCCTCGCAACACTTGGCCGCGAGGCAGGATAGTAGCAGTTTTCCCCGGAGCAGACGGCGAAGTCCGGACCGCTGAAGTGCGCACAGCTGGCGGCACTCTCAAGCGTCCGGTGAAGAAACTCATCCCACTCCCGAAGTAGACGAGAGAGGAAGGCACCGGCGGGAGACGCGTAGTCTAACGCCGTGCCCATCGACAGCGCCGCAAGGCGCTCCAGTAGCGTGTGCCACAGCACGCAATCGCAGCGCGCGTCATCAGATGCGCGACAGCGCATGCACCACATGCGCCAGCAGCCGTCCCCGCGGTGTGAACCGCAGGGGCATCGACAGCGCCGCAAGGCGCTCCAGTAGCGTGTGCCACAGCACGCGATCACAGCGCGCGTCATCAAATGCGCGACAGCGCATGCACCACATGCGCCAGCAGCCGTCCCCGCGGTGTGAACCGCAGGGGCATCGACAGCGCCGCAAGGCGCTCCAGTAGCGTGTGCCACAGCACGCGATCACAGCGCGCGTCATCAAATGCGCGACAGCGCATGCACCACATGCGCCAGCAGCCGTCCCCGCGGTGTGAACCGCAGGGGCATCGACAGCGCCGCAAGGCGCTCCAGTAGCGTGTGCCACAGCACGCAATCGCAGCGCGCTTCATCAGATGCGCGACAGCGCATGCACCACATGCGCCAGCAGCCGTCCCCGCGGTGTGAACCGCAGGGGCATCGACAGCGCCGCAAGGCGCTCCAGTAGCGTGCGCCACAGCGCGCGATCACAGCGCGCGGTCATAGCGTGCGTCATCCGATGTACGACAGCGCATGTACCCCATGCGCCAGCCAGCAGTCCCAGCGGTGTGAACCGCAGGGGCACCGACAGCGCCGCAGGGCGCTCCAGCAGCGCGTGCCACAGCACGCAACCACAGCGCGCGTCATCAGGCGCGCAACAACGCATGCACCACATGCGTCAGATGTCGTCCCAGCGGCATGAACCGCATGGGCATCGGCAGCATCACCAGGCGCCTTCAGCAGGCGTGCCGCAGCGCGCGATTATAACGCGTACAGCAGCGCGTGTCCTCAACGCGTGCCACAGCGCGTATCAGCGCGCGATTATAGCGCGTACAGCAGCGCGTGTCACCAACGCGTGCCACAGCGCGTATCAGCGCGCGGTTATAACGCGTACCCTTAACGCGTGCCACGGCGCGTATCAGCGCGCGAGTACAGCGCGCACAGCAGCGCGTGTCATTAACGCGTACCACAGCGCGTGTCATCAGCGCGCGTAATAACGCGTGCACCATTGTGCATCACCGGCGCGCAGACACCGCATCCATGAGGCGGACCAACCAGGCGGCACACCAGCGAACCCCGCCGCGAATTTACGTCGCGGCGGCAGGCGTCGCAACAGACACCGACAGCACTGGCGGCGAACCCCGTTACGGCCCAGGCCGTGACGGCCGGAATCGCGCTAGCCAGGCGCATCCACCACGCCAACCGGCGACCCCCGTCGCGGTAGAACGTCGCGATGATAGGCGTCGCACAGAGCAGATGCGCCTACCAAAAATGCAAGAGCAAAACACAGCTACGTGGTGGCGAGTATCACGCTACCAAAGGCGTCACCAGACACAGCAGAGAGAGCGGGGCGGCGGGCATCGCGACGGCAAGCGTCGCGACTGCGGTCGTCGCTCACCGGAGTGATGCAGCGCCGCGCCGACACCGAGCCGAGTCGTCACTGCACTGCACGGCGGGAGAGATGTTCGCGACGAAGCGTCACCAACATTCAATTGTTATTTGTATTACCTTAAGAGTTATACGCAATAAAGATAGTATTAGAATAGATAGTTACGGCGATACTTCGCCAATAGCGTTTCAGCTAAAATAAAGCATTGTGATAGGTTTTCAGGACAGTGAGTCACTGAAAATAGGGTAATTTAGGTCTTGTTTTATTTAATTAATAAACTTAAACTCATAAACAGGTAGTCATACACCTAGAATAGTTTAGAAACCCACTGTTGAATTCCTTGACTTGATCATGACGGTAAGAGTGTTATAACTCATGAACGGTTAGGAACCCTGGGTCTAGACTTACTCTGAGTACTAGCCCCAGCCGTAGTATGCCCTAGACACTCTTATCCTCGTGATTGAAAGAGGGATAGGCAGATGGGCAGCTTTTTTTGCAATAACATGAAATGCGATTCTTTGTATCGGCACATAAGGGTATATGGTGCCTTATGTGCTTGATATGTAATGTTTAGATAGCTTAACTTCGTCAATTTAATAGATTAGCTAGTGCTTTCAGTTTATTTCATGAACCTAGCTCTTGTAGTTTTCTAGATAATCGCCTAGAAAAATAATATTCCACCAAAATTTCCAATTTTTTCCCCTTTTTCATTCCACAACTTTTCAGCCATAAGGCTTAGGAGGTACCACTATACCTCATTAGATAGGTGGGATCAGCAGGATTCCAATGATGTATGACACGCCTGCGTACTGATTAGGGTATAAGTAGAATAAGCAAAAAACTGTATATTTTGTAATAATTTTGTATAATAAAGTTTGTCTCGGGGAACGGCTCGCGGTGGCTCTCGTTATGGTAAAGGAGCGTCGTACTTAAGTGCGCGCTCAAATCGGGTCATTTGTAGTCATCGGCAGAGCCCATTTTTTTGTTAACTTAGAATCACTTGAAGAATTTAGAAGCAGTCGAGTCGTTCCCTGAATAGTCCTGAAGAGTTATAAAATAGTGTTTTCATTAGTCCGAGGTACGAGATACCCCTTCTTCGTAAGTATAGATATCTTCAAGCTACGGTGTCATTCACAGGGATCCCTGAACCGTAGGTGCAGGACGTGAGAGCTTCACGAGTGTGGTACGCTGGTATTGTACTCGACCGAAGCGCCCGTCTGGCACAGCTATAAAGAGAAAAAAAAATGTCCAGTGTCAATTAGCAAATATTTAAAATCAAATTAAGCTAAAGCCGGAATAAAGCATCAACTTACGCAATTGTATCTTTAATTAAGGCTGCTGTCAACATTTAATTTAATGTTCATTGAGACAGTTTCCAGACTCTGTTTGTCTGAAGTTCTAAGACTAGTTTCTAGTCTTCAAGACTTATATAACTACATTATATATACAAGTTGTGTGCGTGGATAGATTAATACGAAACAATAAGCAACTGTAAATTACTTTACTGACAATATGGGATCTTTTCAAAATGATGTAAGGAAAATTTTAGACGTAAGCAAGATATATACCCGATCTTCGTCAATCCTTGGTCAAATGGGCTACTATATCGTTGACTCTCGCCTATAAAAAGCATCAAGGGTCTGGAACTTGAAATGTTGAATACACCATAATATGGTAGTATCTGGTGATTCCCAGTCAAGGCAATTGTTGGAAAAAAACACCTCCTGTATAAGATTCAAATCAATAAAGGAAATTTGAAAAATGATAGCCACGAGCGAGTTTCGAACGTGCGACCTTTACCGATCCTGTAGTACTGAATAAGAATACTCTAAAGGATTATATCGTTATCGGTCCGGCCAACTACGCACACTTGAAAATTTTACCTTGTATAATTTATTATACATTGACATCATGTATACATTTTATATACATATATACACGGCACAAGCTCGTTGGTATCTGGCTCTATCCGGCATTTATTTGGACGCACGGAGCACGTACATTGTTTCGGAGTTCCGCTTCATAGAGACAAGTTTTGTAACGTTCGCTCTCGGCGAGGGAGTATCGATTCATTACCAACCAGACGATTTAGTTATAGACAATCACGCGTGTAATAATAAAGCGGTAGATAGATAGGTGGTCTCGTGTTTTTAGAGTCTATACGTCCGAATGTCCCTGCTAAGTGTTTTATTTTACATCTACTATGATTAGTCTCGACGTCATCTTATGATTGGTTAGTAAGGAATGTTAGGACATTAAGTCTATCTTTGTGCACATTATTTTGCGTCGGTATACATATAAGAGATCTTATGGAGAGAGAGAAAAGAATTGGGGGTTATGTGCCCTGCGCTTAGACATTACACCCAATAATATTATCTATAATAGTTTGCTTGTCTGTTCGTTTGGTGGAATGCGCTAATCTCAGGAACTACTGGTTCGAAATCGACATTAAAACATTTGAAATCCACGAAATAACGAAGTCGCGAGGGAAGCTATTTGATGGCGAGCCTATTGCCATTCATTAGGCCCTAAACATACCAACAACCAAAATATACTTAAAAAATAAACTATATTACTGATTTTAGTGATAAAGTTACCGCGGAACCCTAGCTTCCGAGCCCCAAATCCCTCTTGTCTAGTTTTTTATTTGTATTATGTTTAGCGAGCCCGCCGGCTGGCGCTCTGCCAACCCCCTTAAATTAATCAACAATTAGTGCGACGAGATTTGTACGGCGCTCTGTCCGACATTTTGAAACGATGTGTTCTAGTCCAGACTAATTAACTTTTTATTAATAACTATAATGGTTACGTAATTGGTGAAAGATGGGACGGGAGTATGAATAACTGCCTCGTTGGTCTAGTGGCTGCTGAGTATGAGGTCCTGGGTTCAAATCTCGGGTCGGGTAAAGAGCTTCTGGGTATTTCCATTAGGTAGTTCTTAGTGGCAGCACGGAGTCTGGATTTGTGCCCGGTTGATGGCAATAGGCTCGTCGCCCTCTTTTACGTTGGGAGCTAGGCGAAATGTGGGTGTACTATAGGTACACCTCTGCGTACCCCTACGGGGAATACAGGGGTTATGTAATGTTATGGATAAAGAAAACTATAGATGACACCTTTTTTAGGTAATTTTTTTTATTGATCATTATCTCTCCGTATATTCTGCATCGTGCGGTTAACTATGGCGTGGATTAAGTTTAACTTCAACGGTTCTAGTGACCGCCGCGCGCCGTCTACTCGTCCAACAAAAAGATACTTGCAGCTGTTTACGTGTTTCGCAAAAAATACAGAAGTGAACTCTGAGGGACGTTATACAGAATATTTACAGTAGTCCCAGTTCACACCAACGTTACACGCTATAAAGTGAGTTAACATAACATAACATCACGCCTGTATCTCCTGAAGGGGTAGGCAGAGGTGTGCGTATAGTAGGACACTTACATTTCGCCAGGTTAGTTATAGGTCCAAATGTAATATTTCTAACAACCAGGCACAAATCCAGACTCCGTGGTGCTACTGAGAATTACCTGACCCGGGATTCGAACTCGGAACCTTGTGCTCAGCAGTCGCGCTTAGAGACCACTAGGCTAAGGAGGCAGTAAATTAATACTTACAATTATGCCTGTAATTCCCAAAAGGACACGAGTGTTTTATCTATTAGATACACCTTCATGAAGCGTATCAAATTCCCATGTTTAAGTTGTGCGCATTAATTACCATACTTCGGGCCAACAATTTCGTTCGAATTTACTTGAAAAAAAAAAGTTGTGTGTTAGAAATTTATATTCCAGATAATACATTTCAAGTAATTGGGTTCTGAGGTATCAGCCTTTTTAATGCTAGCGGGACTGGACTATAGGAAAACTGTAACTTTGTAATCACACGAAAGATTTTATATCTTTAAAGTTATTGATTACTTTCATAAAAATAGCTAGGTCGCACACAACACGTGTAATATAATATTGCCTTAAATGAACCTTCTGTTCTTGTCATCATAACCCATTACTGTCAAAACTTCTGATGAGTTTCTTTATATTTCTTGGAGTTCGCAGTGGCGCCGTAGCGGAAACGTAGCACGTCTCGTAGCCGCGTAGCCACGTAGCCGCGTAGCTCTAACTAGAGGTGGGTATCGGTTTTTACGATATTTTTCAAACTTTGTCGATATTGATGAATATTGATGAGTGTTGTCGATGTTACCGACATGTTTCTCTCGGTTTTTGCTGCAGTTTCATGTTTTTACATAAAATGACATCGATACCGTGTAGTGATACATACATAATTTCACGCCTAACTGCCTCGAATGGGTGAGCAGCGATGTAAATTTTATGGTTGTGATCATACTATTTATGAATTCGAAAGTTTTGATTTTATATTGGGTATGCAGATTTTATGTCTTCACGCCCGTGTTGTACAGCTACATGACTAAGGTTTTTAGTTCTCCAGAACGTTAAACCAGCAATTGGAACTAGATTTTCTTTCTTAAATCCTCATTAGAGAGATGAGAGGGATTGGCGAGGCCAGAGCAAGACAATGCAAGATTGTTATTACATAAAGATCCATCAGATGCTGAGTGAAATGCAATAGGACTGGAATTTTCATCGCAGATTTAGATGCCCTTTGAAAAAAGCAAGTGAAAATTACACTTACGTGTTATACGTTGCAAGAAAATTGTTATACCATCGTAAAAAAAAAACGAATTTTAAAATAACTATTCGTTCATCAAACGATGGCTTTTAATACCTACCTTGGTCAACATTTCTTGACATATAAAACGCATAAATCAAATTGAACTGTATTCCCCAAAGGGGTAGACAGAGGTTACTGTAAAGTACACCCACATTTCACCAGTTATGTTATAGGTCCCAATGTTATAGGAAACGAGCCTATTGCCATCAACCAGGCACAAATCCTGACTCCGTGCTGCTACTGGGAATTGACTAATGGAAATACCCAAAAACACATTTACTGACATGGGACTCGAAACTGACACCTTATGCTCATCAGCCACGCTTAGCGTGCGTAGTTTAGCGACAAACGTGGCAGTCACTCTGAATATCTAGCAATATACAACAAAAAACGGTTTAACGACAGAGAAGAAGAGTCGCGGAACATTTACATAAATTAGGCTGATGTGTCTGCGCGTTAGTCTGTGGCGGCCGCGTGGTCGTGACGGGCCATCCATCATCAGTCAGGGTATGGAGTGGACTGCCCGGCGCATGCGCGGGCACCACTCAGTGCTGAGGTAGTTGAAGACGACAATTAGGATCATTTTTAACGTTGACG
Source organism: Abrostola tripartita (assembly GCA_905340225.1). Classification (NCBI taxonomy): domain Eukaryota; kingdom Metazoa; phylum Arthropoda; class Insecta; order Lepidoptera; family Noctuidae; genus Abrostola; species Abrostola tripartita. The sequence goes on from HG996512.1 coordinate 8,346,361, forward strand.
CATTTAACTTGTCATTAATAATAATTTCGCTAAAATTAAACTGTATATTGTGCGTTACATTACGCCTGTATACCCAAAGGTGTAGGCAGAGATGCACATAATAGTACACCATAGTGTATACCTAAAGGGGTAAGCAGAGATGCACATAATAGGGCAGCTACATTGCGCTGCTACTGAGAATGACCTAATACAAAACCCAGTAACATTTTGCCCGACCAAAGATACGAACCCAGGACCTCACGCGCAAGCAGTCGCGCTTAGCGACCACTAAACCACCTAGGCAGTAATTTCAAGTTGTCACCTTTAGTTTTTTAAATATATTTTCTTAGCGATATACTTTTAGCATAGTGGTTGGCACAGCTCCGCTAAGAGTCGCGGGTACAATCCCTGCATGGGACTATTAATATTTGTGCGATCTACAGAATACAGTATTTAGGAATTTGCCCCGAGGCTGCGCGTTTGTACATGAGATAATTGACACGTGGAAACAGACAATTGACCAGTCAACAAGAATGGGAGCAAGGTTGTATCATAAATCGAAGAGACCATCTACTTTATCATCTACGATTTATCTTATCATTCGGAATTCTTTAAAATAACTTTACATCACAATATGCTGTAGATTAAAAGGAACACACAAACCTTTCTCTGTAGAAATAGACAAGTAGGTATTAAGAATAAATACGAACGTAGCTTGTCTGTTGCAGAATGTCTTTTACAAGAAAAACTGTATTATTTAGAACGTCAGCCGGCATCTGGCGTATTGAGACGAGGAGCGCGGAAGATGCGCGTGGATGCGGCAATGTGAATCCTCATCACTTCTTAGTTATAATGATGAAAGTCGATCAGCCCGCCTTGACAAGTGACAAAACGCTTGACGAATAGAATGAAAAATATATGGGTTTGACAAATGTCATCGATAACATAGTCGAAACCTTAGGTCATCCCCGTATTTATCATTCTATTCGATTTCTATTCGTCAACCGTCTTGCCACTTATCTGGGGGGGGCCGGTGGTCTTTACCGTATCAACAAATTGTTAGAAGAATTGTTTAATATGTTCTCTTTATATCCATACTTCCATACTAATATTATAAATGTGATCATAACTCTTTCTGTCCGCCTATCTGTCTAGCTGTCTGTTACACGTTCATGGCTAAACCGCTGGACGGATTTTGATTAAATTTTGCATGTAGTAAGTTTAAGACTCGAGAAAAAACATAGGCTACTTTTGTTTTTTAATTCAACCTCTAAGGAATTTACATAGGGGTTAAGGCGGGCGAAGCCGCGGGCAAAAGCTAGGCAACTATAAAAAAGCGCCATAAATGCAAGTTCTTGTACTCTGGTATGATTTTATGTTTTGCGAAAATGTTCTGTTGATCCTTCATCAAGAGAGTTATATTCACACGTCACCAGCAAGCCTACAGCTCAGGTTGTGAATATGTATTCTACGGGAATTATAGATTTTCAGCTGTTGGCTTTAAAATTCGTTGTTATAGTACTTATTTATATAGTAGGTAAGTAGAACAGCACTAAACTGTTACGTCCTATATTGACAAGTTCTACATTATAATAATGTCATATCCTGCTCACCTCATAGCTCCATGGCTTAACATTTGCATAGTACATTGTGTTTGTTTAGCAGGAAGTGGCTCGCTCTCTAATAAGAATGTTACAGCTCTAGTCTATGGCTCGCCTCGCGGCTCTACTGCACTGCCGCTCCACTCCACTCTCTATGGACGACTCTTACCACTCTTACTGGCTCTACTTTGTTGCGGCTAGCGAAGTAATTGGGTTGATCTTTGATATAAATATGTACGAAATAGGGTAAGCTTTTGTTTGAATGCTGTTTTGTACGGTGTTCGTTCTTTTTGTGTTTATTTAGAAACTATTGCATTTTTTAAGTTTGTTAATATAAATAATGTTGTCCTTAGGAATTTGTTACGTATCATTATGTCTTAATTGTTGCGGACATAAAATATAACATAAAAATACATACAGAAATTCCCAGACTCGTGACAAATATCTGCTCAATCGCCAACGGTAATAATAATTTACAGAAAAAAATAAAATTAATTAAATAGGTTATGTATCTTTTGAACGATTGTTTACGCTGATTCAAATCTAAGAATAACAACGTGTAGTTTAGATAAATATATAAGTATGTATTTCTCACTTATTCGCGTTTGCTTCTCTTAACATGAGATGATTGTCTATTGTCCTGCAGTGATTATCTAAATAGATACAGCTAACCTGCTCTCGTCCCCGGATGCAACTCCTTACAATTAGGCAGCGCCGTCGCTTGGGCCGGGGCCGGAGCCGGGGCTAAAAGCCTTATTACGCGATGCGAAAGTGAAAATTTGCGTAAATTTCGCACCCGAAGCTACCAAGAGTTAAAAGGAAGCAAGGGATGGGAGAAACGCGGATTGGACTTAAAAAGATATTCCCTAAACCGACTATAAAACATAACATCACGCATGTACTCCCCGAAGGGTTAGGTAGTACCAATAGTACACCCACATTTCGCCATTCATGTTTCTGGTTTTAATCTAATAGGGGGCGAGCCTACTGCCATCAATACAGTAAAACCCAATAACACTTTGCCCGAATTCGAACCCAGGTCCTCATGCGCAGCTGAGTTTCAAAAATATGTTGTATATCGTCAAATTATAGCAGCACTAAAACCTTAGCATTATTTAAATCTTTCTTATTTTGTTGTTTTAAATCTCGTTTGTAATGGTTTCGGATAAGATCTGATCTCTTGTGTCTCGCCCCACTGGCAGCATCCCAGGGTCCCTCTTTGATCCGCCACCTGCGACGTCTTTTGATCAGCGCCAAATAAAAACACCACTAATTATATTGTGGGAGTCAGAGCGAGGCTCCCTTTTTGTTATTTTTAAATATTAATATGAGACTTAGAAACCGACATGTTACAAACTCTTAAAAACGATTTTTACTTGTATGAAATTCATTATAACACCGACATTTTTTGACAAACAGTTACTAAGTAATTTGCATTTTCTTTTATCATTGTTGGATTCTAATTGACGAAACCTGAAAACTATCAAACTCCAAACTATGTGTTTTGAGTGTGCTCGTTAAAAAAACCTGTCAGTAATGTAGTAGGTACTTAAGGTTTCGTGAATATCATAGCTCGTAGCTACGTGGCTAACGTGCAGATCAATCTATTTGTAAGGTTAAGCCGTTAGCGCCGCGGTCAGTCTTGTGATGGGTGACCGTTTTCACATGTCAGGACCCCTCCGTGCTTCGGAAGATATGCCGTTGGTCCTGCGCCTGATCTCTCTCCGGTCGTGTCTTACCGTCCCATCGGACTTTGAGAGTAAGGGAATTGGGAGTGCATCTGCACTATAATACCTCGTGCAACCTGCATAGTTCGCTAGTCTCGGATAAGATAGGCCGCCGTGATGGGCGTGGCTCAGGATGACATTATGTTATAGTAACATTGCCCATAAACTTTCGAAATTATAACAAAACACAACTTAATTACTACAAAACATAGGGATTAAAAATGAATGATGTTATGATTTATCAGTAAGCGTGATGCTGATGATGATAAATGCTTATTACTTCCTAACTTTAATGCTTTGAGTGCCACGGTCTTGTATAGAAGACTTTTCTAATAACATCGTGGCGTGGAGGGATCGGAACCGCTTGTCTTTCATACAAGACTAGCGCTCTAAAGGTTAGAATATATACATACCTTTCCCTGCAAGGGACAGTTACAAGCAAAAACGTAGTTACACCCTTTCTCCTAAATCACAGTAAAATAAAACTACGCTTATCGATACCGCTACCGTCTCGTAAAACTCCGATACCATTACTATAACGGTAGCTATCTGAAGCAGAAAGATAAAAATAAGGAAAGAAAGATTCAAGACATGAATAACAGCCATAACACCGCTCACAGGTAACGGCGCGGGATTTACGAGCAGTACATAACGAGTATATAACCATTATTGTGTACATACACGTTATGTACTACATACCAGCTCGGCCGTAGACTTAGCTCCCGGTATAAAAGTCATATATATGCTAATCCGCGATACATATTACTTGCTTGCCAAATTTTCATCTGTACCCATCCACACGTTAGATTGAGTTACTAATATACAAATATTATAAGTTAGGCTTGAGATGTTGATGGGGAGTGTAGATTTTCACGACATGAAATATGGACGAAATTATAGCTTATAAGTTTATGTTAATTATGCATATCAGTGAAGCTCATACGATTGTTATCAATAGAAGCTTGCACAGTTAGTAAAGCAAACTAGATAAAAACTAGCATTCATTACATTATACATAGAGATCGGCTGCCGTGCCTGCCATTCAGTCAAGAGGACTAACCATGATCTTCTTATCGTATGGTTGATGACCAACCTGGTGTCAGAGTTTAAACCGCCTGTAGGCCTCTGACATGGCTTTACACACCGTTGAAAAATCTCTCAGGTGTGCCGGTTACCTCACGATGTTTTCCCTCACCGTTTTTAGCAACTGATACTTAATTCAGAGTACGCACATGAATTCGGAAAGACGTTGGTGCGTGCCAGGGCATGAACTTGCGACGATTGACTTGGTAGTCTGACGGTCATACTACTCGGCTGTCACTGATACTAAGACAACCGTATCTAAGGATAACCGCAATCCTATATCAATGCTAATACAAGATTCCGCACAATAAACATCTTGGAGTTTCAAATAGCCAATAGTCGTTACACCAACTTATCCCAACTAAGAGCCATAAGGAGATAGTCGCCAGGCGGGACAATAGCGCCGCTTATACAACACGTCTGCCAGGAGTGGGAGCAGACAATATCGCCCGATAGCGTCCCCGGAGTAAGAAATCCGAACGATTGGAGTTTTATGACCATCGCCAGGGGTGGCGCCTGTCACTTGTAAGAAACTACCTTAAGGGAGAAGATATTTTATAATTTATTATTCAGTGATTAGACTCATAACAGAGCCTTTACGAGTATAATAATAATAACAGCCTATAAATGTCTCACTGCTACCACGCTAGCGCCCTGCGGGCGATTTCAGATAATTCAATCTAGATCTCCTCACGATGTTTTTCGTCACTGTAAGTCAGTGGTGTCTTAGAAAATCTAAGAAAGTATTTATGACATTGAAAAAGTCACATTTGTCGGTCGTCTATGGTCTTCTGTAACCGGTTCGCGCACTAATACAGGCCTAATTATAATAATAATTAAAAAAACTGTTTAATTTTCTTGCTATTTGCATCCCGGATACATTGCGGTTGGTTCCCGGTCACCACACGATCCTGGAGTATTGCCAAGCCATGATCACCCGGACATTGCTGAACTGATTCCATATTATCTAACCTAACGTTACACTCTGCAGTTATTATAATAATGCTCCTACGATATAGCATTAAAGCAGTTTGTGGCTGGTTTTAGTTGAGAATATCTAAAAGGAAACATCAAGAACCAGGAATTTTTTTCTTTTGTTCACACAGAGGTTTTTTAATCCGGTTTTGGGTGCAATTAGAGCCTCCATTAGTAATAACATAATACCTCAACCTCGCTACCATCCTTGGTGACTGAAAAATCTCATCAATATGACCTCTTTCTATGTGGAACTTAAATCATGATTAGAAGAATTTTTTTTTTTTAAGAAAAATTCATTCTTTCCTATAATATTTGTGCTTGATGAATAGGTATAGACCTGCGCCTTAAACTCAAAATACTGATATAGGAAACCTGCATACAATAGTAATAACTAATAACACCCCATCAGGTGGACCTACGATATCCTCAGATCTACTGGCAATCGTTGGATGCAAATGGCAAGTTGTCGTTAATTGTGGCGTTCTAAGGGGCCTTTGTTCAACAGTGGACATCCTTCGGATGATGATGAAGATAACCACATATTGATAAACTAGCTGCGCCTCACGGTGTTACCCGCTACATTTTTTCGGGATAGCCTATATGTTAATCCAGGGTGTCAGCTTCCACCATACCAAATTTTATCAAAATCGGTCCAGCCTTTTGGGTGTGAAGAGGTAACAAACATACAAACACTTTCACAAACTTTTGCCTTTATAATATTAAATTATAAGTGTATTCACGAAAAAAATTTATTTATTTTATTTATTTATTTATTTATTTAACACACAAACACAGCTATCATAACAGGTACATTTTCCCCAATGCGGTAGTGTGGTAACAAACTCTTCTATCATCTTTCACTGTAACATAATACATACAATGTAGTTTTTGTGAACTCATTCAAAGAGCAGGAAAATAGGTCTATCCTATTAGCAGTGTCATTCAGGGTACGCAAGGCGCGCGTCAGTGGCGCTTTACCGAGTAAATTAGTTCGCGCGCTTGGCACTGCTAGTAACCGTGGCCGCCGCCGTCGCAATACGTAATTATCAGGCACATTCAGATTTATCTCCTTCAAAACTCCGGCATTATACGTCTCACCACGCAACAGCTTAAACACATACGTGGTAACAGCTAACTCCCTTCTCGTCTCCAGTTTGTTGTACCCAACCATGCCGATTACAAACAAGGTGGGGTACATCAACGGATAAAAGGGGTAGACCCCATAAAGTTTCATGTATAAATAACGCGTAAACTTGTTCTGTATGCGCTCCAACATAAGACTATACTTAATCTCATGTGGAGCCCATATCAAAGCGTTGCACTCAAGCTGTGTTCTTATTAGAGCATTATATAATGCTGTTACCGCGTTTATGTTTGTAAAACCCGCTGCCCGACGAAGTATGAAACCCAGGCTTCTGTATGACTTTTTACAAACATTTACAATATGTTCACGAAATGTTAGCTCTGTATTTAGGCGTACCCCCAGATCGCGTACATTGTCTACCCGCTCAATTGCCGTGCCATATAATTCATACTCATGATGATGTGGTCCTCTCATTCTGCTAAACGTTAAAATCCATCCAAACCCATCAAAAGTCCATCGAAACCGTAATGGACGTCACTGCAAAGCAATAGAATTCATCTGAACACCAATACTGATTGAGTACCATAATAATGTCGCCTGTTCTCTCCTGTTCCCTCCTGTCAGCCCTGTCGCATCCCGTTCCCGCGAGTCGTTGCCACGTTCGATAGTCGCCACAAACAAGTTACAGCTGTTAAAACTTTTTATAAAGCTGCAATTGTTTGACCGGCGCAGCGCTGCGATAGGAGACCTATATTTCACATGTTTTATCGTGTGTCGCGATAGCTTTGAGGTTAATGGACCTGCTCTAAAAGTGGAGTGTAGTGCGTTCTATATCAGGAATCACTTACACGACTTTTTAAATGTCATATGCTATTTGAGGTAATCTTTACTATATTCCTATTCTACAAATGTTTGTAATAAAACATTTTTTCAAATGTCGGGCATTTGGAAATTTCTCCTGTATCGTAGGTGCATTTTACAAACACCCAGACCCGGGAAAAATACTGCGGATCGCACAAATTTTTGTCCCATGCGGGAATCAAACCCACAACCCATAGCGGAACAGCCCAATCGTCAAATTAAATACTTAAAAGCTTAAAATAGGTACCTACCTCCTTGTTGTCCATTTCGCACTAGGAGCAATAATTAATTTACCTTACCTTAGTGTTTACCATTGCACCTGTGAATTGTACCTGAAATATTATTTGATCTTTGTTCAGGTAGATTTGACTAGTTGAGTTTTATAGTCTTGATACACTTAAGGACTAGCTAAGCTGCAGTCCACGTCAGACGCCAAGCTCACAGCTCAGAGTGAAGTGCAGTGCAGGTCGCGGTCGATAATCATCGCCGTTCCACCGACCTCAATCATGAGGGCTACACGAGAGGACACTGAAAACTACCCACACACATTTTTAATAGCTTCAGTTGTAACTAACTGTGTAATCTAATATTGGAAGCTATTTTAACACTTCTTAATTCTGATAGGTTTAACAAACAATTCATCTGCCAAAATTTAAGTTCTATGAATCAAAAAAATATATATATTACCCGGATTTTCGCCCGTGGGGTGCCGGGCCAGGATGGAACCTCCCCATCTCGTCCCGTTGGGTGTCGTGGAATAATGATGGGCAGCAGCGTCTTCTATAACTTGACCACCAATACCGCAATTACCAAGCTGCTTGCCAAGCGGGAGGCCTTCATTCAGCAGTGAACGTCTTCCAGCTGATTATGAAGATGATCTAAATTTTGTTCTAAAACAATTTATTCGTAGTCTAAACTAATAAAGAACTTTAACAGCACAGTTAACACCCGTAAAGACTAAACAAGTACAGACAAGAGAGATACAAAGTTGATTGTTCTAATTAAACTTAGATCTTCACAAACTGTCTGTCAGCCATTTGGCAACCAACGCAGGGTAAACTTGTCTTTTATTTCTCATCTGCAGCTTACCTGGAGCAGTATTCACAGCGTCCTGTCAAAATACTCTAGATATTAATTCACGGTGACGTAAGCAAAGCTCTCATACAAGAGTATGTGACTATGGGTCACACTAGGAAAGAACAGACAGAAAATTCACGTAGAAATAAAAATGTTTTACGAACGTACAATGTGGGTGCACTCCACACCTCTGGTTCCCCTATGGGGAATATATGCTTGATATTATGTATTGTGTTCCCCAAAGAGGTAAACAGAATTGTATAATACACCTAAATCTTACCAGTTTTGTTATAGGTCCCAATGTTATAGGTAGCGAGCTAGCCATGAACCGGACGCAAATAAAGACTGTGCTACTACTGAGAATTATATAATGGAACAATTCAGAAACACTTTGCCCGACCCGGGAATTGAAACCAAGATCTTAGGCTCAGCTGTCAGGCGTTTTGCGAGACAACTAGACTGAAGCTGTCACTTTAATTTTCACACTAGGTATATCAAAGTTGACATTCTGAATTTTGCTATATAGTGTTGTTGGTAGAATTATCTCAGTGGCTTGCTTTGTCCTGTCGGTTAGAATATCTCGGAGAATAGGGTAACGTAGCGACCACAGTCCGGAGACAATGGTTCATGCGCCGCTGGCCGCGCCCGCTGTGAGTCAATTATACTGGCTCCACTTGTATCTTCATGAATTTAGTTTAATGTTTTGGTAAATAGGTTAATTGTTTTTGGTTGCATGGATGTATTGTAGATATAACTGGTTAAGGTCACTCTGGGAGTATAGACTGCTTATAAAGGAAGACACTTCTGTGCTTACAAAAGTGATGGTATGTATTTGTGTGTGTGTCTAAGTACTGTTAGCACTGCCTGGTAAATAAAGGGTTCTTTCTTTCTTTGGGCAACCACATTGATAGCAACTTTATCCTCAAAATGTTGGTAGTTAGACATTGTGAAATTTACAACATTTAAAAAATCTTTTTAAATGGCGTCCTGACTGGTACAGTGGCCAAGCAATTAAACTGGTGTGCTAAGGGTTGTAAGTTCGATTCCCGCACAGGACAAAAACTTGTGCGATTTGCAGATGTTTGTCCCGAGTCTGGGTGTTTGTGTATGTGATATTTCATGTTTTTGAAATGCACCCACGAAACAAGAGAAATTCCTAGAGTGGGGCAACGTTTTTTTTTTTTTTTAAAAACCTAAATCTCGATATGGATCTTAAGTTTCCACAGTCAGATTTTATAATTTTTTGACAATATCTCGGTGTAAATACGCGTATACCACTTCAGAATAAATAATACTTACATCGACTCCGAAACTAATGAAATTCGGAGCGTAATCGCGTTATGAACACTTGATTAAACTTTCATAAAATTCGTTCCAGTAACTGTTATTGAAACATCAATCATGTCAGTGAGGGCGCCGAATTGAAAGTTGACTGCGTCGGGTGGATCTCGAGGTAGACAGAGAATCTTCAGACAGATATTATTGGATCAACGATTTAAAATTAATAATGTAGTATACTGACTCGGAATTTGATACTCAAGTGAGGGTTAGTTGAGTTTTGATTTCAAGAGATCCGTACCGCGATCTGTGCTGTGCCTGATCTCTCTGCAGCTGTGTCGGTTACCGTCGGTTATCTAGCTATGAATGCTCTAGAGTCTGCACAAGCACATGTGCACTCAGCACCTGTGTTTGCGCACACTTTGTGCACTATAATATCTATTAATGATTGCATATGTCGTGTGGTATCCGGCCTAGAACTGACCACCTCCTTTCCTCCCGTGAGTGTCGTAAGAGACGACTAAGGGAAAACCTAGAAGATGGGCAGCAGCGTCTTCTGTAACTTGACCACCAACACGGTGATCCCCAAGCCGCTTGTCAAGCGTGGGGATTATGGCAACCCCTCCCTTCTAAAAGGGGGGGCCTTTGTTCAACAGTGGACGTCTTTCGGTTGGTGATGATGAATGCGTAGCCTATGCTGATATTTTCAATTGGGATTAGTTGCCGAGATATTTTTGTTTTCATGTTTATAGGATATTTTCTCGTTTAAATTTTTCATCGATGTCCTTCATGCATTTTAGGAACACAAAAAGGCTATCATTGAGACAATGTAATAATTCCTGTGTGACGGTTCCCTCGGCCGCCAGTGTAGGGGTCAAGAGGCTCGTCACTCGAGCGGCGCCGGCTCCAAACAGAAGATGTGTGCCGAGCGCGGCTCGAGGGGCAGCCGGTGTCGACGGTGCGGGGAGCGAAGTGTGAACCACAATGGAGGCAGTTTGATCGAGATGTGTTACATCACATCACGCCTGTATTCCCCGAAAGGGTAGGCAGGGGTGTATAGTACAGCCACATTTCGCCAGTTATGTTATGTTACAGGTCGCGATGTAATAGCCGAATTGCCATCAACCGAGCACAAATCCGGACTAAGTGTTGCTATTGAGAATTACCTAATGGAAAAATCCAGTAACACTTTGCCCGACCCGGGATTGGAACCCTGGACCTCATGTTCACTACCAGACCAGCGAGGTAGTCAGTGAGATATTATGTTACTTAGTCAAACCAAGTCCAGCACTTACAAAGTAAAAAACATAATCCACAGAAAGTTCAACTCTAAAACCGTTAATTGCAATCAATGCTGCAAAGTGTCGGTCCCGAGATAAATCTGTTAGATGAGGGAGTCTGTATACTGTTGATGAAGCCCAAACGCTCCAGATTCTGACATCAATCTGCGTCGCGGAGCCTTCGACCGCAGAGGAGAGATGAGATTATGACGCGGCAGGAGGCTGAGCGATAGACGGTTATAATGGTCTAACTCTTTTAAAAATACTAACGACTCGATGATAAGATTAGCACATGATTATTGCAGAGACATCACGCTTGATTATTGCTTTGCATGAATACTTACTGCGGTATTCTTCAGGCTAGGCTAACGCAGATGTAAGTTATTTTACACGCAAGTTTCGTCAAACAGAATCATGTAGTATAAGTACATAAGTGCTAATAGTAATTGGAACCAATAGTGCTAGATACTAATAGTAGGTACTTGGTACTAACAGTACCTGGTACCGTGATATTAACTTTTGGCCCATCATGACTCTGCTTTAAGCGTAAATTTACTATGGTTATTTTTTCATTTCATTTGTTAAAAAACGTCGCCCCACACTAGGAATTTCTCCTGTATCGTGGGTGCGTTTCACTAACATGAAATATCAATACACAAACACCCACTCGGGACAAACATCTGCGGATAACATGTGTAAGGTTACACAGAAGTATACCAAACACGAAATTCCAGTAGATAGAGTAGTCAGTATAGACAGTATATAAATCAAATACCTACGTAAACATACTCGTATTGTCCCTTTGTAAACGAATCCTCATTCGCCAATCGTATTACCGAATAATCAATTAAATTGCAAATTAAATAATTATTGACACAGTTCGTAAAACAAGAGCGCTCTGTGGTCGAGCCAATTATAGAGCGAGCTCGATGATGAGGGCAGGCGGAGCCGGGCGGCGTCGTGCAGCGCGGGGTGATTGTATACGAACGGACAGTGTAATTGTGTAACCGATGTGTTATGAAAATGAAATATTATAATGTGTATTTGGAAGTAATTAATATGTGTTGTTGTATGTATACTAGAAAGTAGGTAAATAAAAGTGTGTGGGTAGACGGATTATATTATGATTATGACGAACGCGGTACGGGCCTATTATAAAAAAAACAAATTGACAGTTTAGGTTGTTGGGCTAAAATAATTCATGATAAGAGAGATTAATACCTCTGTCTACCTTCAAAGAATTCAAGCATGAACATAAACGTCCAGCTCTACAAAGTAAACACGTTTGAAGTCATTTTGAATGTCGGTCACGTGTGGGCTAAAATGTTACAAATGCTATTGTAAAGGTTACAATCCTGGATAGGTTACATTTTATTGCTCGCTGACTACCCCCAGTTATGTAAGCGACGTAAGGATAAATGAACGAGGTTTACGTCAATGAGAACCCAAAAATATGAGCTTTAAGGTGCCTGTTGGTAAAGATCTTAATCAGAATTGAAACTTAACTATGTTTGAAAAAACTTGTGGAAGATTAACACAAGTGAAATTTATAGACAATTCTTGGTGATTCCTTAGTTATTTAAAAAAAACACTGAAACAGGATTCGTGAAATTATGGTAAAATAGTACACATCTGTCAACCCTCTCGATGAATAGAGGCGTGATAGTGTATATTTCTCAAAATTATGGAAATAAACATAAAACTTATCATAGCTGCAAGTACGAAAAATACAAAAAAGTTAGCACCATACTGAAATGAAACTATCCAGACAGACAGCAGATACACAAGTAATCGTGCCTCCAATCCTATTAAGAGGCTCTATCCAGGCCCCAACGCCTCCATCAACACGACATTAGCGCAGGCCGCATAAAGTACTGGAATTTATCGCCTCCCAACGATACGCCAAATTATACGACATCACGAACTCAACGAGGAAAGCCATAAATTCTCGCGAGCTGCCAAAATATTTCATCAGAATAATAAATCACTTAGTCTGAACCCCTAAATATAGTCATAAAGCCACTTAGCCACAGTATTCATTACGAACCAATTTTTCTATTAGTTTTATTAGCAATTTGAGGGAGCTAGAGTAGGTGGTTGAAGTAGTGGGGGTGTACGTGCCGCGAATATCAAGCGCCGAGTTAAATATATTCGTTATGATGCAGTTGTATGCGATGAGAGTTGGGAACTAATATGTCGGATGTACAGTGTACACCGGCGGTATTCAAATAGGTTATGAAATTCTAGGTAGGCGAGGTTTGAACCTTGTGGGATCAATATGGAAGTTCATGGAATTGGTTTATGACATTACTTAGCAACTGTTTCAATAATACATCATGTCACCTCGATTATTGCAGTACGGTTTGGCGACCACATTATTCCACGCATTCTCTTCGAATCGAAAGAATACAGAAGCGCTTCATGTGGCACATAGCTGGTTGTTCAAGAAGGAAATTTTCGTATAGCGACCAATTAACAACAGCTCAACTTGATCACTCTTGAACGGCGTATGTTGATGCAAGACTTAGTTTTTCTCTATAAGGTTATGACCAATAATATTAACAGCCCTGAAATTCTCAGTAGAATACGTTTTAGAGTACCCAGTCGGAATCCCAGGTATGCTATTAAACCACTAATCCTGCTAGAAAAACCGTATTTGGCCAAAATTCCCCTCTTTCCCGAATTTGTAGATTGTACAACGATTACAGTGGATCTATAGATATGTACCATGTGTCTTTACGCAATCTTCGAAAAATTATTACGGACAAAATTCGAGTAAATGAGTCCTAAATAAGCTCTGTATTAAATTGTCGCGTAGAATAGAATACAATAGATTTTATTTTAATCATTTAATGTATTTTTGAGTTCCTTTTTATTATAATTAACGATAGGTTTGCTACACTAAGCATGCGGTGTTTGCCTGTAACGGGTTATGCATTTATAATTTGCTTGTATAATTTTAGATGTAATCTGTATTAAATATATGTAATGTAATAACTATTGGCAATCCAAATAAATTAATAAATACATTGAAGTTTGTAGGTATTTCCTAAAATCTATATTGGATAGAGGCCAACTGTCAATTATGATGAACCAATAAGACTGACTAAATGGCTCACTCTTGTAACCCACTTCAACTTTGTTTTTAAATCCTCGCCCCACTCTATTAATTAATAATTAATTTGTCCTGTATCGTGGCTGCGTTTCACAAACATGAAATATCATATACACCAACACCCAGACTCGGGCCAAACATCTGCGGATCGCACTAATTCTTGTCCCGCGCGGAGATAAACCAGCAACCCCTAGGGCAGCACTCCAATTGCTAAGCCACTGCGCAAATCAGGCTGTCAAAAATAGGTTAACATTGTTATTCTTCTTTTGTACATACCTAAGCGTAATTCAAGTCGTGTTAAAAACATCAGACAGTCGGCAGGTGGTGATACGACCAATTGACAATTGACTATCGACTCTCGTAAACATCTTCCGTGTACACCAATACTTACGTCATACCTTCACTAAATTATTCTAAACCTACATCTGCTGAACTACTTCAGATCGGTGCAGGCACACCCGCTGGTTCAGCATTACGTTCAAGAAACTCCAATAACAATACCTAATAGCAGGCACTCAAGGAAATGTATGAGCCGACACGATATTTCCGACATTGGCCTCTTAGTTTTTGCGAGAGTTTCGGATCAGTGGTTGTCAAGCTGTAGGTTAATGTTTTAGATGTTTTCTCGGCCTTTTGGCTAAGAATGAAATGTAGTATCTGTTTTTTTCAGGATGTTTCCTTTTACACATAGATAATAGTCTTGACTTCGTACTGGCATGAGCTGATAGCCACCAAAACTGGTCTTGCCGTGGTGTAGAGATTGTCCAGTCAACTACTTACTTTAATTCGTCCACTGCTTGCACGTGACTTAAGTATAAAATTCTGAACAGCTTAAGAGATAGATCTTCGATGCTACTGAAAATATCTTTCATATTTCTCAACGCCAACATTTTTGTTCTGATCAACAAAATCAGATAAAATTCTACATAGTCTTGTTTGTTTATTTCTTTATAAATTCCACTGTAATTCCTTATCTAGGTAAGTAAGTCTTAGATATGAATCACAATCTATGTAATAAATAGATATATGCTGTAAAGTACAGTCTCTCGCTAATAAACCGCCCGCGGCGAGGTTTGAGCACCGCTGACCTCCCCGTCCCGCACCGATGTAATCACGCCGCGCCCTTGACACTCGGCGATTCGATTTAAATGTAAATAACAAACAAATACGCACTTTGTGTTACATTTAACTTTATTTGTTCATCTGTGGTGTGCGCGGGTTGCCTCAGTAGAGGTTGATGATCGATTTTAGGTTGGAGAACTTCGAACTTGTACTTACATAAGAATATTGTGGCTATACAATATACATACATTAGTTAACAGCATTTTTTATTCAATAAATATATAATGTCTAGTTGAGGACCTCATCTTTTTCTTGCCTTGGTCAAAACTATCACAACTCTTATCAGAGTATTATTTAAACGAAGCATAGGTCCTGACAACTGATATATTTTATAGCATTCACGTTCTGTTAGTGAGCAATCCCACAGGCCTTAGTTATCTAAAAAAATAACAATGTTAGTTACAACCTCAGCGTTTTAATTCCACCATTTAGACTAAACCATTTGATTTAACGTAATCTGTGGCCATAAACCTGATGGCGGTGTGATTCGTGAATAACTAACAGACAGATCTCTCGGACACCTAGCGCCGTTATAATAACATCCCCGACCACCTGCCATAAGTATTTACTGTCACCAGTCTCACCACAATACAAGGAAAGCACAGAATATCCACTCCGCACGGACCGGCCTTTATACTGATGTCCACAACACGGGATAAAGGTACCGTGTCGTTTGTGTGTGTGATATTATATTTATAAATGTGATTAGCACCCACAATACAGGAGATATGTAGCAAAGCAAATAATGAACCAGACTCTGTATAAAATATTAGTGAAACACAGATATTGGTTTCGTTTAGTAATATGATCTTCATTCTAAATTTGTATCCACTGCACTTATATTGTAACTCTGTCTTTTTGTATAGGTAAATATAAAGTTTCACGTTGAAGCAATTTTGATAACATTTAGTTTTGTGACGAGTACATAAGCTGCTATACATCCTGTGATAAACCTTTTACCAATAATGTCAACACTAAAGTGGTCCTTCTGACCACAGTAACCACAAATGTGGTCCTTCTGTACGAACTGTTAAAGTAAATCTGTCTAGATTTAATGAGCTTACTTTTATAGCTAAACGATTTAGCTGCGCCCGAGTCACAGCGAGGTCTCCTGAATACTAAGTTGTTCGGATGAGGTCTGATAGGACCCGCGCCGTTTTTATATTCTACTAATCTTGATTCCAAATAAAAGTATTTTAGGATTATCTGGCTTTTAGTAAATTGTTAATAATAAATATCTGAGTGTATCTAGATTTTATTGGTTCTTTTTAGGATGAATACTAAAAATATATTATATTTATTTATAAAGGTATTCTGAATATCCAATAAAGAGGCAAAAGGTATTTAAGGGATGAAAGAAAATTCTAGTGTACCCAGATAGGGGTTTCTTAATTTCTTTCTTTAAAGATCTTGCAGTTTCATACACACCCAAAGTTATTAATAATATTTTTGTCCTGTGTGGGAATCATAACAACACATTTTTCTGTTGTCAATTAAGCATCAGCAATCTGCTGTGCTGTGCTAAAATTTGAATTTTTGGATAGCAAAAGCACCAAAAATATTCCATGTTCCATTTATCGCCACTAACATTTCCATTCCTACCCTAAAGAAAACAAGCGTGATGGCATATAAATGAAGTTTTCAAAGTCCGAAGCTGTTCAATTTACATAAACTACAATCAGAGCAGCATCTTCTAACTCGGCCCAAAATCAGCATATAAAGTTAAATGTGGAATATTCGAGAACCCCAAATAATAACGAAGAGACGCAAAAACGGCCGACGTCCGGAAACTGGAGTATTGTGTGGCCGTAACACGGACGGTTGCGGCCACCCGGAGCGTTGCGGCCGGGGGCTCAACCGATCGCGCCCCAAATATTTGCTAGGAATAGTTTTAAGATCTCCGCGTAGTTTAAGTGATGTCAGTTGTCACTGCTCTAAAGTTATTGTTCCTTTTCTCTACTTTTGTTCTGCACGAAATAAGTATGTAGTATAGTGTTAAAGAGTTTGTGTAGGTAAACCTATTTACTTGAATTAGCGCAGTGACTGCGGTTTTTTTTAAAGCTTCGCCTCACACTAGGAATTTCTCCTGTATTGTGGGTGCGTTGCACAAACATGAAATATCACATACGCAAACGACCAGACTCGGGACAAACATCTACGGATCACACAAATTTTTACCCGTGCGGAAATCGAACTCGTAACCCTTAGCGCAGCAGTCCAATCGCTTTGCCACTGCGCTAATCAGGTCGTTAGTTTTTTGTCTTATATGACAAGTTTGAGGTCTGATTACAGCATGACCAGGAGACAAATAATTATAAGATAAGATAAGATAACATTTATTTGTAAGTTTTTTAAATTTTTTATGATCATTTTTGTATTCCTATCGAGTATGGGCCCAATTACTGGCATTACGCTTTCCACCTATGTATTACATGGGTTTATAGAGAGCTTGGCGTCATATAAACTAATGTTTAAGTTATTTCTATGACGTTAGTTAATCGCATCTACTTATCCTTGTAAGTGAAATTCTCAGTGCTAGGAAAATCCAAAATAACAATTGTTTCAAACAAACATTTACACCTGGATAAGAATCCTTTCTTACAACCGTCTGTACCCTCCAGGGACCATCTTATTCTGTCATGTTTCCATCTCCATTGGTTTAACGTTGTCTGTCAATAAGATTGACACAGGATTATTTATAGACCTGCGGGTATTTCATTCATTCTGTCATGACGTGTCGACGTAAGTTTTGCAATAAAAATATTTCATAATGTGGATTTAAAAATATATAGTTTAAAGATAATTTTTGGTCTGCCTCGTTGGCCTAGTGGTCCTGCGTTCGATACTTAGGGCAAGTGTTTTTTTATGTTTCCATTAGGTAGTTCTCAGTAGCTGCATGGAGTCTAGATTTGTGATAGATGGTTATAGGCTCGTCTGCTCTTGCATTGGGCTTTATAACATAAGAAATGTTGGTATACTACAAAAAGATAGAAGTTACCTCTGCCTACCTCTTCGTCAAATAGAGGCGTGATGTTACGTTTATACATCAGTCTTGGTATAGACTTCTGATAAAGACATGCACCTGTGCCTACCCTTTTGGGTATAACAGACGTGATTTAATTTAATAATATTAGGTTATCAGGCACTAATAAGGTGATCTATCAGACTAGACACCGAGCAGATACTGAAGCTATTAGTTTTTGTGGAACTCCGGAGATACCCACTTAGTATTCAGAAGATAGAGCCATAACTCTGCGACATGCTTCAGCAGCAAAAACAACGGCTATATATAACAGCTTTAAATAACGGCTTTATATAACGTTCACAGGTTATTTTCTGATACGATCACATTATAAATCAGGTTACATAGGTGTTGCCAAATTCTTTTAAAAGAAAAATAGATTATGATGCACCCTAAAGGTATTACTAAAAACCTGTATAACCTAATTGTTATAATACCTCTTTAGTGGTTACAGAGCAGTACAGTGTTTTCACATAAATAACGCAGACAAACCCCCATTTCTCAAAATAATTAAAATACTTCAGAGCATTCTCGAATACACTCAATCTTAACCCTCTTGAATCTTTTCTATGGCCTGAAAAAATGCGATATGTCGCGTGACGTCATATTTGAGTTTGAGAGTTACTACTTCTAAGCCTTTATTGACGACATCATTACCCATAAATGACGTCATTCGCGGCACAAACTGTGTTTCCGATCATTCAACCAAGTAGGTAGATATACAATCATCTATCCCAGTATCTATCCTTCTCAACTTCCCACTCATTATTATTCCACTTTAATTATACCTCTAATATTAGTTTCAAATTATTCTGTATTTTCGTCCTGATAGACTATATTTGCATGTTTGCATCTTAATAGTGTTTTTACTTCGCAGAGTCCATGCATATGTATATAGTGTCTCCAATAGCGAGCCGGAATCATGTCGTGTAGTAATAGGGTTTTCTGGTCCTTCCGTACGGAAAAATAACAAAGTTTTATTAGCTGTAGGTAGGTAAATAAGACTTTTGTATTATTGTTTATATATTCTTCAAAAAATAGGTAGAAGGTAGAGCTATATCTACATTTTGCTAAATGTAACCAGTGTGAGCATTTGTTACTGCTAACGTACCGTAATAGGTTTTTCTCCTATTACACGGCGCTGCCCGTCTTTGAAGAAAAATTGGTTTGAAATGAAACACCTTTTCGTGTACAGGCGTGATAATGATGATGTCACACTTTATCTCTGCGGAGATCAAAGGCGTAATACAGAATGCTAATAAAGTTGTAAAGTCCACACTTCTCTTATCGGAAGTCGGTATCAAAATAACCCTAAAATATTATCCACATAAACTTTCAAACTAAAATTCGAGTGAATACATGAAACTGTGTTACCGTAAGATCTAATAACGTGCAGGTAGCACAATGATATGCGGGCTGTCCTGGCGGTGTGAATAATTCGCTTGTCTATTGTCCCCGGATTACGCTCGGACCGACCAAACCCACCCGGGCGGTCGCCACGCGGACCCACGAATACCGGACAAGACAAATGTGCAATTTACAGTACAGTACCTGCGTGTTTCGAAATGAAAATTACCCTTCCAAGGATACATTGTTTCTTTATCTCCATATTATTACACAGAACTAGTTTGGAGACAATTTTGCTGCGTATTTGAGAGGCTTGTAGGTACACAATATCATTATTTCAATTTAGTCCATAGGAAAATGTATCATTACATTTCTGGAAGTTGGTCCTTGCATCCTAATACATTCATATTCATGAAGATGAATTGCATAATTTACAGAAGGAACACTAATATTAATTATTACAGTTCCCATTGACCAAATTAGTAATATGTTAAATCGTGTTAGTAGCGTCGAGTTTGCAGCATCTTGCAATAAAAAACTGGTCCTTTTGCCCGGATCGTGTAAATAACACATTTCTGTGAGTTTTTTTTATTGTAATGCCGATATCATCCATTTTTTTTTCTGTATAAAGCTACATTTATTTCTTTAGTTCCTATATTTGTTTTGAACATTCTTATTCTTAACTTGGTTTCCATGACAAACCAGTAGTACACTAACAACTCCCTCACACATATTATATTACTCGTAACTAGTTTTCCGCAGTCTCACATTCTGTAAAGAGGCTAAGTTACTGAAGCACTTCCTAAGTCTAATATGTCTCCTTAAATTATTTTCTGTGAGAAAGCTGAAAACTTTCGTAGATTGACTATTACAACTTGAGAGCTTGAAACTTGTGTTAAATCGTACATAATATATTTTTCAAACGGCTTTAGGATTGTAACGATTTACTTTAGGTACTTTTAAACAAACTTTAATTTATCCTTTTTTTAAGTCTCGTAGGTAATCGTTTAAAACATCAATATTCTTGTAAAATTACTTAGGTATCATACAAAACAAACGCTGCCCTTATTAGCTGTTTCAAAGCTGCGAGAAAATAGATAATAATCCTGGTCCTTTTATCCGGAGTCGAACGAAACAATAATTCATAAATGAGTCTGCTACTACATCTTCGTTCAGACATAATAAATCTTGATCGTCTTTCATCCTTTCTGTCTTCAATATTATAAAATGGCTACCCTACAGACACCCACCCACCCCCGGCTGGACATTATTGAATTGCACCCTGTTATACCGAAACTACCCCACACGCATAGCTATGAGTTTTTACTCAATTATGGCGAATCCAAGGGGTTGTTAGTTTCCAAATCGTATTATGTCGTTATTTGAACGGTCTAGTGGTCACAATTTGGACATAATGAAACTTGTTGGAATTTGAAATGGAGTGCGCTGTGGACTCTGTGGCTCGCTGTGGTGGAGTTACAAGTGGAAGTGTTTAGTGGAGCTTATTGCAAAGTGGGTGCGGCAGAAATCGATTTGCGTGGGAAAATCCTGGAGTCTGCGGTATACCACTTCTGAATGAGCGGCTACTCTTTTCTAAAACATTATAACTAATATTATGGTATCAAGGAAAATACTGAGTTTGGTGTATTCAATGAGTACAGTAAATGTTTTTATAGCAGATTAAAACTTCTACTATTGGTAATCATTAACCTAGCTTATTCCTAAAACATGAAAAACTGTTGTCGTTGGTCTGTATCTGGCGGTTTTTTTAACCACTAAAAACCTTTTTCTTAACACTACAAATATCTTCAATGGTATGCTATTAAAAGTTCATTAATTACTTACAAACTTAAATTATGGGCTTCTTTTATTTATTGACAATTGCCAATCGAAGAGCAGAACTTTTGTTCAATTTAAAACCAACAACAAAAACGTCGATGATTTAAACAAAGAAGAAAATCTTGAAAATAAAGTGAAGGAACATAGACCGCCACTAGAGACTATTGTACTGTAATAGCAGGAAATAAATTTGAACCGTTAAGTGGCCGCAATCCGGCCGTAATGAACTTGTTGAGATTATGAAGGGGCTTTTTGTTGAAGTAGCTTAAGGACCCGTCGGGGTATCGAACCTTAACCGCAGTTTATATGGGGGGTTATAGAAATATTTTTGATTGCAGAGGGTAAGTGCAACTGTTTTGTTCTGTGTGCTATTTAATTATCTATGTGTTATCTAAGTCGTACAGCCAAAACTTTCGCCTTAAAATATTAGACCATTAAGCTTATGTGAAGAAAAAGATCCTTAGCTACCATCTAAAGTGACTTAAGGTTTATATAAGGTAAATCGACAGGACGTGGAGTATTGAGTACTACTGCTTTGGAATTCTGCGAGCCAAACACAAGCTAAACAATTGCAGTGTACCATAATTATGTAAGTAAGGTTTAAGGCAGGACGGATAATCCCAAATAATACCAAGATAATCTGAGAGGGCTAAAAAAAGGACTTCTTCTTCTCATCGTATGGTTGATGAACAACCTGGTGTCAGAGTTTAAACCGCCTGTAGGCCTCGGACATGGCGTTACACACCGTTGAAAAATCTCTCAGGTGTGCCGGTTTCCTCACAATATTTTCTTTACTGTTTTAGCAACTTTTATTTGATTTATAATACGCACATGAATTCGAAAAGACGTTGTTGTTTTCCGGGGTTTAAACTTGCGACCTTTGACTTGGCAGTCCAACGGTCATACTACTAGGCTATCAGTGTTACAGGAGAAGGTCTAAAATACCAGAGAAGTCAAACAATTAACTACAATGCCCAATCATCCCGAGTCTCTGATTGCGTCCGACACAACTAAGTAAGAACCCTTCCCGCCAAAAAGGTGGCCATTTTACAACGAATGACTCAACAAGAAAGTTTCTATTACACTTTCCTGTTAGGTAACCCTAAAAATACTTCGCCGAACTCGTTCACATCCCCCTCTCGACGAATCGACGGAACTCTTAAGCTCACGTCAATCCCAACAAACGTCATTTTGGGGGGTCCCGGAATTGACAGGCGAAATTCAACTCTATTTTATTTGAGGAGGGTCGGTTTTGATATGGTTAGTTGAGCTGTTGAGAAATACTTTTTTGGTAAGGCGGCGTTGTAGTGACGTATCGGTGTTTCAATTTACATTTATGATATGATAGCTCTCTGATAAAATATAACTTGTGATGCTGGGATTCGGAGATACCTCAATAATACTGTTTTTCGTAAGATATACCCTGTCTCTTATGTAGTAGTTGTAACTTTGGTATCTCTTAAGGAAAACTTGTGGATGTAGATCTGGCACAGCGAAGACAGTCAATGAAAGGGTTGACTGTCTTCGCTGTGCCAGATCTACATCTGAGGAGTCGAGAGGCATATGATTGCGACATAATCTTTCGTCATCCATGTCATACTTCTTATGAAATAACAAAACTTAGCATTAACAAATTACTCCATAAAATAACATTAAATCCCCAATTCCAAGCGACTAAGCGAAACGATTCCTTGCCGAATACGTTTGAAAAGAAACAAGATAAACCCTAAGCGGAGATCTATTTTAAAGCTTTTGTGAAAGGAATACATGAGCGTGCTGGTCCTTGTGTACGAGTGTCTTTTATGTAAGTGGTGCTTAAGTAAAATGTATGAGAAAATAAACAATGTATGAATACTGACAAGATCAGATTGTCAAGCTGGCTGAGTGGCGAGGAACGAATGTTTGTGTGACCTGCTGAGGAGTGTAGTGTTTTTTAAGATTTACAGCTGTAAATTAAACTTTAGCCCCCGGACATTTTCAGTTGCAGAAGCTAGACGCCGCTACGTGCAGAGTAGTGTGGCGTCCTGATTTAAGAGAACGTAGTTAGGGGGCGGTTGGTAAAACATGAGTTTAATAATACACGATTCCCCTAATTGGTCGGAATGGCAAAAGGAAAAGAAGTCTTCATCCCAGGAGCGAGACAATTATGGCTGAAAAAATTGCATGTACTTGTTCTATTGTCGAATTCTTATTTCATAATTATGTACCTAACGTAACATGGAGAGGCCTATATCTAGTCAAGTCAAGTCAGGCTGTGAGTGATGAATACGATGAGAAAAAATATCTCCTTGTGTCCGTAGAAAACTAAATCACATTCCAAACTACCCGCATACAGTGCAATTAACAAAACAATCATGAAACACAATAACACAGGACTGGTCAGGGGAGATTATGTAATTATGACCATTAGGGGCAGCATCTGCGCGTCCATCTGCCAGGGTGACTGTAACCGGTACAAATAATAACCGAGACGGACAGACTGCGGTACTGCGCCATTACCAGGAACTCTTAAAGCTGCACATTTTCCGTTGTGGAAGAGAGATGCCACAATACACTGCACGTAGCAACGTCTCGCTTCCATAACGCATAATGTCCAGCTTTAAGAGTTCCTGGTAAAGGGGCAGTAGTGGCTAAGCAATTTGACTGCTGCCCTAAGTGTTGCGGATTCGATGCCCGTACGGGACAAAAAATTGTGTGAACCGCAGATGTTTGTCCCGAGTCTGGGTGTTTGTGTATGTGATGTTTCATGTTTGTGAAACGCATACACGATACAGGAGAAATTGCTAGTGAGGGGCGAGGCTTTAAAAAATATATATTTTGTGTGACCTACAGTCTTGCGTATTTTATATCTATAGAACAGACTCAACATACTGGAAAAAATATCAATATATTTGCAAGTTTTATTTAATAGTTTTTTAATAAGACAATTCGTGGTGAACTCGTCCTTAGGCAGTCGATTGACAAGCGATTACTAAGTCGGTGAATCGATACGCACCAGGGTCACATTCCGCGAGAGATTGAGGACGTGTCGTGTACACATACCTACCTACCTGCCTACCTACCCTCCTAGCTACAAGTGTGCCGATCACTTAGGTAACTGCCAGCTGATTGATGATTGAGAGCGACTTAAATATACAACAACATCATTCACGAGTTTAAAGCGGAACTGAAGTGAAATGAAAAGAACTAAAAGCCCATGTTAATTCTGTTGGAATGAAGCTGAATGCACTGGATATGTTTGAGAGATTATTTCTCATTTGCATCGAAATACGCCTTTATTTAACTACTTTATGAACGCAGCCTACATTTTTGTTCGTTTCAATAATAATAACTGACTTTATAAATACGAATGCCTCGTTGCTCTAGTGGTTCGCTAAGCGCTGCTGAGCATGAGGTCTCGGGTTCGAATCCCGAGTCGGGCAAAGTGTTATTGAGTTTTCTATTAGGTAATTATCAGTAGCAGCACGGAGTCTGGAATTGTTCCCGGTTGATGGCAATAGACTCGCTCCTTATTACATTGGGACCTATAACATAATTGGCGAAATGTGGATGAACTTAAATGTCACCTGTGCTTACCCCTTCGGGGAATACAGGCGTGTTGATATTTTATGTTATTGTAAATACGTGGCATTAATTTGTTATTATAGAAATGAGAGAGGGTATTTAAAAATAAGGATTCTTTTAAATATTTATTTTAATCTGTTTAATCTATGACAATAATATCAAAGAGTATAAAGATGAATTTTTACAATAGAGAAAGAACTCAAAGCTATTTCGGAGAGCAGTGGAAATATATTTATTGGATCGTTCAACAATAAAACAATCGAAGTAAGATGCGTCATGCGACAGACATTGTATAGCTGTACTCGTAGTGCCAGCCTGCCATAGTGCCAGTAGTGCCAGGAGTGGCGGCGATGCCAACAGATCACCATAACGGCTGCCAATAAACTGGCAAGTTATTGTTCACTATAACTCAAGACACTTGTCTTTTATCTTGACTTTGTAGTTTAAAGTTGTATGGAACTGGATTTTATGGGTGTTGTACTCTTCTCTATACAGTCCTCCATTGTTAAGTTTTTAAGTCAAACATAATAAGATGGAACGTCAATGACCTCTGCTTGTCAACTGTCATCTGTCATTCTAAAGGTACGATTAGCAAAAAACTGTATTTTGCATGGATACCTGAATAACATTTTGACTACATTATTATCTTACTCAGCACTTGTGAAGTTGATAGAATGTTTATTTGAAACAGTAGGTTAATAACATAACATACGCCTGTATTCGCCGAAGGGGTAGGCAGAAGCGTATAGTACACCCATATTGCGCCAGTTATGTTACAGGTCACAATGTGACAGGGAGCGAGCCTATTGCCAATCTATACTCCATGTTGCTACAGAAAGTTACCTAACACAAAAACCCAGTAACACTTTGCCCGATCCGGGATTCGAACGAAGGACCTCATGCTCAACAGTCGCACTTTTCGTCCACTAGACCAACGAGGCAGTAGGACCGATATTAATTAGTATATGGTTTAACCTATACCTAAAAATATCAATTAATTATGAAGGCGTTATATAAACATAGGTTCTCCAATTTCTAGATTCTCAATACGTTAACATCCAATACTGTTGGTTATCTAAAACAAAGTAACACTGTTATTCCGTTTAGTCGCGACAAAGAACGGTAACATATGCATCGTGTGGGGGGGTGGGGATAACCAGACGCCACTGTAGCAGGGAGGGACGGAAGGTCAAGTCCTAGCTGGATTTGGGATCAATTCACACAATATATGTTCCATAAACGATTTACTTTAACTTGAATAAAACTTCTTTACCACTAGGTACATAATTATACTCGGTAAACGTAGTGTAGCACGTCCTCCAGCTAGGTGGAGTGCAAAATGGCTGGCAGCACAGCGGTTGGAAGCGGAAGGCCGAATTTCGAGCTCAGTGGCGAGCCATAGGAGAGGCCGATGTCCAGCTGTGGACTGAGATAGGCCGACGATGGTGACTAGATATTATACACTTGATGAACACATTAAATGACCTGGTCTCTCGCAAGGCTTAGTAATAGTTAAGTCACGGGACTTATACGTACAACGTGAGAGGTACGTAGTATATACAGTTGAATTTGACATTTGTCAAATACAGTCCTTATAATAATTAACCTGGGTTTTAACTACTTCGCGCTTTGAATCCAAAGTCCTTAAACCTCACAGCTACCACGACATAAAGATTACTGAAACAGTAATTTAGTAATTGTGCGAAGTGTGTTTTCTGTAACTTGTCTTCGATGTGGCATCACTCACACAATAAAGGCGTGTATGTGTATAGTGTCGTTGTGACTGTGTGCGTGCAGTAAGTTAATGTTCCGATGGGTATCAGATCGGCCGCGCTCCAGAGAACCGCCTTTTGTTGGGACGATCCTGGAAATAGGATGATGTTCAATGCTCGCGGTATTCTGAGTTTCGCTTTCATTTGTGTGTGGGGGTTAGATGTGTTATGTGTGGCGTATTGGTCGCGGGTTCTATGATAATCTTTAAGAATATCATATTAGAAATACTGTTATGATAAACGTGTTTTAAAAACTAAATATCAACACTCTGTTCATAAAAGTAGGTTTAAAACTCTGCCCCTAACATCAGTAATTATTGATAGTCTAATCAGATAAATAGGTAGCAAGGCACGGATAGACACATGTTAAATGCAATGGAAAATTTATTATGAGGAAATTTACACTAGGTATTCTCCTGTATCGTGGGTGCGTTTCACAAACATGAAATATCTCATACACAAACACCCAGACTCGGGACAAACATCTGCGGATCGCACAAATTTTTGCCCGTTGCGGGAGTCGAACCCGCAACCTTTAGGGCAGCAGTCCAATTGCTTAGCCACTGCGCCACTTAGTTCATTTCAAAAGGCTACATAACTGCTAAACAGACAAACCCTGGCTCGACCACTAGTATCTCACACATCTCAGTAGTTTCTCCCGTCTCTGACTTATTACTCATCGACTGTTGTCCCGCCGCTCACACGTGGACGGGCAGTAAACCCTGATTTCTCCTGTTTTACTGTCACAATGTTCTGTAACTAGGTTGGTGGGTGTTGAATTATATCTATCTACGTTTTAGTTTGACAACTATGTAAACAAAATGTAGACAATATCCCTTCCATCTCATTTAATAACGAGGGGGGACCTGTATTAACTTAAACCTGATTTAAGTCTGAAATAAAACTATGTTTACGGATTTAATAGCGGTTTTAATTAGGTTTTCGGGTCCCAACGTTTGGAACATCCTTAACAGCATTTTTGGTCACGGGCAGACTGAGGTGTCAAACGTCTAATTCGAACAATTACTATCAGCTACCTTACATTTTTTGTTATTATTTAGTCTTAAGTCTATTGACATCTCTATTTAATGACACGCAACAACGACAGGTATAATTTAATCCATGGTTTAAAATTTCAATTCTTTATGAATATGGGTTGTTCAATGTTCATGTTTAGACACGTGTAAAGAGATTAATAATAAAAACGTTTTGATATCCCTAGATATCGATGAACGTTCGTTTTAGATTATCCCAATAAGTAAAAACATCCCTTTTTCATTATTTAGGTTTTATATTTTCTAGGAAAACACATAGAAATATTATAAAAATACTGAAATATATAATAACGCGTGTAATAAATACCGTTCGTTGTTTTATATTCGTAAATCTCTTCATACCAAATTATGCTAGAACCTCACCCGACTAATGTTTACATCCTTAGTATCCCACATAACAAAATAAAAAGAAATAAACATTCTTTATTTGTACATCCGAGGTCCGTAAGAAGGATTTACTGTGAACTGTGAGTGTTACCCGGACAAGATATTACGCACACATTACGGCCAACGCTACCCTATTCAGAAGCACTTCTTAATTCGGTTGGTTTTGAGCCCGGGTCCGAAATAAACCCGTATTAAATGTGGTTTATGTTGAGACCTAGTTACCGCCGGCATTAGCAAAACGTGCGGCGGAATCAAATGAAATTAGAAATTTAATAGTTAGGCCTCCGCCGCTCGGCGCGCGGCGGGGTGATCAGTGGCGCACTAGAGGTAGACTTATGGTACTATGTTAGGTGGGAATAAGCTGGAAATACAGACTGCTCTGTTGTTTTTTCTTCCAGGGGTTAATTAGGAACTTAACAGTATTATTACTGTCAGACAGTACAGAGGTATACGTAGGTACACCTATACGATGTGTAGGTCTTACATTTCGGATATGGCAGTATACCAAGGATTACAGCTGTGATTGTACCTAATTTCGTATTGCTTTATGTAATCATAATAATATGTTTTGTGTACAATTAATAATTAATTAATGTTAATTACTCTGTTGTAAAGTGTAATTTACATATTCATGTAATTACAACATGTGAGTACAATACTGACGCTCCTCTAACGCTTGCTGTCCGCCGGTGTCTCCTGTCTCCTGTCTCCTACATAATAACAACCCACTCATCTCTACTGTAGCTGTCATAAAAGTCGTCTAATGGACATATTATCTTTACGGCGCCCGAGAACTGTTCATAACAGAACCTGACTACTTGTAATGTTCCATTCAGTTAATCTTTGGTATCCAGACACTATTTGTATGCAGAGATACCAGTATATCACGCCTGTACTCTTGGAGAGGTGGGTAGAGTTGTGCTTCTTCTTATCTGATTTTGATCTTGACTGACACATGAAAGCAAGTCATGCCGTATAGAGATTGGCAATAATGAGGATGGTAGCGAGGTTGAGTGTCCAGGGTGTATGGACGTACTTAGGTATCAATTGTTCTATTTATACCCTCACTTAAGGTAAGATATTCGGTGGTTATTTATTAAGGTGCTAGAAGAAAATATAAAGCCCGATTCTACATTTCTACAGATATCACACGTACCAGACACATTCCATACATATCTTCAAAAGTGTCTGTGATACTTTCCGCTGATGTTCTTGGTGAATGCAATCATAGATGCATGACTGGACTCATTTATTAGGCTCAATAAACAGCGATTACGAAAAACAGCATGCAATAGAGAAAAAATATTGTTTCACTGTACAACATAATATTGTTGAAAACCAGACAATATCTAGGTACTAGTATGATCGTTGTAGTCTGTCTGTAAATGATACACCAAGGTTCTCCTAATTAATTTAAAGTAGAGATTGTATTTGTCAATTATACAACTGTCCCCCCTTCCCCCTCACCCCCGCGCTCACTCTTCACAAATATAATTGTAACTCGGGCCTGTCCTCGTTAATTTATTGTTTCGACACTAAATTGGTGTGCCGTGTGTGCTTCAAACAATTAAAGTACGTTGTAATTCAATTACTTATGAGTTAGCTACAAAAAGGTTTGTTGAGAAAGGGGTGAGGGGTGTTACTGGCTAGCTAGAGGCACAGGGGGTGGTGAAATAATCAAAGGCTTATAGGCAGTAGGGAGCTGTGCTGATGATCGTGACATAACTTATATTTGAGTGATAAAAAAGAACAATTTTGATACAAGTTTAAATACTAACGCAGTGAGCAACCATTAAAGATTGCCTTTTGTTTTACGTTTATATATATATATATATAAATAAACTGCCGAAACAATAGCAGGACAGCACAAAGCATACCCTTTTAGTCTTGAGCATTGAACCATGACAATCAAACCTTAGGCTTTTACAGGATACCTACAATCATCCCGCAGATTGGTCTGCGTGTAGGTTTTTCGTGTCTTTTCTTCTAAAATAGCTTTCTAAATCTATTCTAAATCTAAATTAAACTAAACTAAATCTAATTTCTAAATTTATTCTTTTTGGTTAAAGAATGTTGGACATCGCATAGATAGTTTGGAAGATTACCCATTACATACTAACACTTTACTTCACTTTACTGTTACTGTTTTTTCCATTATATGATTCTCAGTAGCAGTACGGAGTAGTAGTAGTAGGAGGATTTGTATCCGGTTGATGGCATTGGGACCTATAACATAACTGGCGAAATGTGGGTGAAATATACCTCTGCCTACCCCTTCGGGGAATAAATACAGTCGTGATATTATTATTATTAGTAATTTTTCTTTATAATATTAGTACAGATTAATATAATATGGAGAAACTAACTATTTATAGCATTCATAGTAAGATTGTTATTGAAAAAAATGTTTAATAAAGTTTAGCGCCATTCTTACATCCCGGTCCCTGCACGAGAAAGTTATTCGTGGGAGTTGTGTCGCCAATATACGTCCTCAGAATGGATGAAAGATATACATACATATCGATATAGATATATGTATATCTGCGTCGAAATTTTATTGTGATCTAATGGCAGGGACCAGCTGAAAATCAGTGTTGTGCCCTTTGCACAGCAAATACTGAGCTGGATCCCTTGCCACACATGTGTTATGTACCTATGTATATTATGTGTCTATTGTGTGTGGCAAAATATATGGTTATATAGGTTCTTACTGATAATTTACAACAAAGTTCGTAATATCTTCATAATATAAACACATAACCCTTCTCCGGCTTTTTTGCCGTATTCGGGCAAAAACTGAGCCCGTCGCGTCGGTAGTCTTGCTTGTTTGTTTGTACATGGGATATTGCATGAACACACAATACAGCAGAAGCAACATAATCGAATCCAATACTCCACACATTGGGTAGAATCGGGTGTGACAGTGACACGCGCTGAGCCTGTGGGAGTTCCAGGTGACAAAATGGATATTCTATATTCATCCTTGTAAATTGAGATGAATCAATTCTAGCTTCCAAAGATAGTCGCAGATAGGAAACTGTGAATGTTGAACTTATTTCAGTTCAACGATAGCTTAGGTGTTGATAACTTCTTTGACACTATTTATTTATTAAATGGTTTCAGGAACTGAGTTTTTATCATTTTGGATGAAATGAGAAAAGAGTTCGGTTGGTTATGTAGAAGATAACATCACATTACGCCTGTATTCCCCGAAATAGTAGGCAGAGATAAATATAGTACACCCACATTTCGCCAGTTATGTTATAGGTCCCAAACTCCCAATGTAATGGGGGCGAGCCTATTGCTAGCAACCGGGCACAAATCCAGACTCCGTGCTGTTACTGAAAATTACCTAATGGAAAAACCCAGTAACCTTTTGCCCGACCCGGGATTTAAACCCAGGACCTCATGCTCGGCAGTCGCGTTTAGTAACCACTAGACCAACGAGGCAGTCAGGGGCGGTTTAGGGGGTGCCTCATTCAAAAATACGTATTTCTAATTTGAATATATTATTCTTTTTTATCTTTTAAAGGAAGATTGAGACGAAGCTTCGTACAAAAGTAAAGCAAAATTGTTGGAGTTGTATCATGAAAGAGGATGGATCACAATGGAAATTACTTCACCGACAAGAGATGAATTTTCATCCATTTAGTTTTAGTGGTAGAACGCTTGACTATAGAGAGAAAAGTATTCGGTTTTGTTTTCGGATAAAATGCTTGAAAATGTTCGTTATAAAATATTTTTATTTAGAAGTTCTGGGTTTATAATCGTACTATAATGTTTCCAGCGGCTTATTATAAGGAGGTCACCGTATAAGTAAGTAATATAAAATCCTCGTATATATTATTTTATGATTAATCTCGTTGCGGGTTTCAAGACAGTCGAGTCATGTCTCTGGGACGCCTTGAGTTTCATTGCCTCGAGGTTCTTAATGGTTATCATTGTAGATCCTGGCTTACAGGAGTTGCAGTGATAGGTACGAGTGGTAGGATTGTCCCAAAAAAGAAACAAGAACATAGTAATATTCTTTGAATCCCTAACGACTGGGAACAATAAAGATTTATTTTTCTTTATAAACCGCTGCCCTACTTCAGCATTACTCTCGGGGCTGCATTAACATACATTTTAAATGAACGTCCTACATACACCAAGACTCCACTATACTTTAAGTCGTTTAATTCTCTATTTTGGAGCAGTGACTAACCTACGACTGAAGTATGGGTTCGCCAATACCTGACAACCTGATCGGCGCAGTGGCCAAGCGATTGGACTGCTGCGCTAGAGGTTGCGGGTTCGATTCCTGCACGGGACAAAAATTTGTGCGATCCGCAGATGTTTATGCCGAGTCTGTGTGTTTGTGTATGTGATACGCACCTACGATACAGAAGTAATTCCTAGTGTGGGGCGACGTTTTATTATTAAAAAAAACAATAGGTTTGAATGAAATTAGAATACAATTCCTTTTGGCCGCTAGAAAATAGCTTCGTAATACAGGCTCAATGAATGTTAATAGGCTAGCCACCTATTACGTGGGACTCATGATGGGCAGCAAATTGTCAGATTATAGACTTGTTATAAAAGAGAAAACCATTGTCGATCCATTAAGGAATTATAGATGAGATTATTTGTATGTTGAATCTACATAACATATCATCACGGGGTACGTGTACCTACCTGTAGAAGGACACCCACATTTCGCCATTTATGTGCCATCAAATATATGCCATCAACCGGGCATAAATCCAATCTCCGTGCTGCTATTGAGAATTACATAATGGAAGAAACCAATGACACTTAGCTTGACGCGCGACTGCTGAGCGTGAGGTCCCGCCTCACGCTCAGCAGTCGCGCAGTTAGCG
Organism: Abrostola tripartita; assembly: GCA_905340225.1. Lineage (NCBI taxonomy): Eukaryota > Metazoa > Arthropoda > Insecta > Lepidoptera > Noctuidae > Abrostola > Abrostola tripartita. Next base: position 8,379,391 of record HG996512.1, read on the forward strand.
ACCACTAGTCTAACGAGGCAGTCATATAACCATATTGAATCTATCTCGTATAAACGTTGAAAACAGATATGAAAGAAACTTATTTTAACAAACAACAGTAGTTCTCGTAACATCGATATAACTGTCCAACTAAATCGATATCGTTTGAGCACCAATTCATATCGATTGCATATAATCGAGAGCTGTCCGGAGCCTGCGAGTGGGTCGGTCTGCGATCCTCGGACGCTGATCGATCGCTCCGCTCATAGTTATACTACTCGGATGATTCATTGATATTCCATCTAGTTTCACTGCGAACGTTCACTTCGTTCCGATTTATTGAAGAACTGTAACTGTTCTTGTGAAGCGCCAAGTTCTGTACTTATTGATAATGGGATTTTGATAATGAAGCAAAGTAATGTCAACTTTGGAACCGGCCAACTAACTTTGACAGTTTGTGCCTTTTAGTGGCTTATTGAAATACCTGTATGATTGTGAAGCCGAGCACAGACAACGTGCTAAAATGACGTTAAATGTCATGTAAATTATGATTGTGACGGATGACATTAATTGGGTTTTTCTGTCATATTATAATATATATTTCACATCTTTGTCCATTACAATAACAATTATATTTCCCCGAACTTGGCGGTCCCTCTGCCACGCATGCACAGCTGGCAACGTCGTGGCGCGATGTTTGACAACGTCGCGATTTGCATGCAGTCTGCGTTGCAGAACAAATTGTGAACACGGATCGGACGTGTCGTTTTAGTGTCAAATGTTTCTCGCGAGCGCTTTGATTTAAACTTAGATTATCTTCAAATATTCTGTCTTGGCTTCCGAGGAAATCTCTTTGAAAGGAAGTGTGGAAATGTGTCGTTATTTTCGGATAATGTTAGTTTCGAAGAAGAAAAACTAGAGCGTGATCTGTTCTGTATGACTAGTATGCTAAAATGTAGTTATCTGTAACATGGTCCAGCCCATGTTAGCGAGCAAGCATTCTCCTATTCACTAGGTAGTCTGGATAGCGCCAAAGCTTTGGAATTGAAAATGTTATTTCAGCATAATCCTCTTGCACGACGTCTGTCCGACTCACGTCAGGTATTACGTAGCAGTTAGGGCTCATACTTTCAGGGCTGTCAGTGAATTGAAAACCCATTTTTTAAGTACTTTTTTGTATTTTTTACATAGATTAACAGATACAATTTGAATTTCATTTGTCGTTATTGATGTAAAAGTTTTGGTCGTATGGGATATATTTTTAAGCAACTGCATGCAGGGGAAGGTTCTATCCTCGTCTGTACGTATGTGTATATTTTTTTATTGATGTTCATCGATATCTCCGTCAATTTTAGACCGATTTTGAAGATTCTATTTTGTTTAACAGAATATACTCCCGAACTAATTCCATATAAATAACGTCACGATTTAATAATGAATTTCGGAGATATGGATTGTAACAGTAAATAAAAATCCTTGAACTAACGTTATATTTGTGTAGAAAGTCATATAAGTCATGTCAAGACTCTAGTTACCAATCGTAAATATTTCTGAAGTATCTTTACAACGCTACCATCAAGACATTTATGAGAGCATGACACACTCTTGTAAACAAATTGGTTTAAGTGCTCCAGAGAGATTTCATCTCTCGGCTTTATTAGCATATTAAGTGTTAGGTCCTAAGTTTAATGGGTGGCACTTAATACTTAGTGGCCTTTTACAAGATGCAAAGGTTAAGCTGTTATATGTTAAGTATAGGTCAGAGTTAAGCGCCCAGGTTGTAGGGGAATCTTATTGATACCCTGAAAACGAACGTCATGTTATTGTTATCATCGAAGATATATCTATTCCTAGCTTCCGCCCGCGACTTCGCCCGCGTGGATTTCAAATGTTTTATAGACTATAGCCTTCCTCAGAAATAAAGAAGAATTTTTTAAATCGGATCAGTAGTTCCTGAGATTAGCGCGTTCAAGCAAACAAACAAACTCTTCAGCTTCATAATATTATGATTAGTATAGATAATGGTCTGTAAGTGAGGATAAGGTATAGTGTAGGTAATTGCCAACAATCGAGCATATTTCTAAGCCACAAGTGGTCTTCTTAATTTCGTAAGGAATTCCAAATGTTTTTCTATAAAACAAGCACTTCACGCCTGTATTCTCCGAGTGGGTAGACAGAGGTGCTTATATAGTAACACCTACATTTCGCCAGTGGTGTTAAAGTCCCAATGGACATAGGTGGTGAGCCTATTTCCATCGACCGGGTACAAATCCAGATTCTGGGCTGCTAATGAGAATAACCTAATGCAATAACTCAGTAACACTTTGCCCAACCCGGGATTCGAACCCAGGACCTCATGCTCACTAGCCGCGTTTAGCAAACACTAGACCAACGAGGCAATCAGTATTTATAAGGAAACTTTTAAAAGTGAACGCAACAAGATTCCCTAAACTTATTTTAACCTCGAACATCACATTCATACTTGCCCGGCGTTAAACCTGCCAACTTGTGCATGGAATTTCGAAATAGTAACTTATTTCTTTTGAATACAACTAGCACAGCTAGACATCTGGCAGCTCATTAACTAAACTGTATAATCAACAGGATAATTCCCTAATGGCGCATGTTGAAGATTGGTTGGATCAGGTTTCCTCGTTAGGGGAGAGTTCGATACCGCGTGGGACAATTTAACATTTCTGCAAGCTTGATTTATTTAGACAGTTAAGAAGAAAAACGATTTAATGACGATTTCAGATAGAATGAGACGAGAAAAAAGGGTAAATTACAATTAAACAATTACAGTATTTTGAATACATTCTCGTTTGTTTAGCAAATTAATAAATATCAATTAGAAAATGTAGAGTCTGTGACATTAACACCAGTTGTCGGTGTTAGTACCTCTAGGCTAGTAGTAATGTGTGTTATCTTAAAATAAAATATTTGTACGTTGAGTTTCCATCACAAAACAAAAACCTGTACTAGGGAAAAATACTACATTATTGGCGCAGTGGCTAAGCGATTTGACTGTTGCGCTAAGGGTTGCGGGTTCGATTCCCGCACGGGAATAAAAATTGTGCTATACGCCGATGTTTGTCCCGACTCTGAGTGTTACATCCACGATACAGGGAAACATTCTAGAGAAAGGCGACGTTTTTAATTTAAATAAAAATCAATGCCTTTCTTCTTTTATTATTAAGTGTTTATTGACGTTGCTTTTGTTTGTGTATTTTAAGCTTTTAAGACCCTTTTTAGTTAAAGCTAATAAAAATAACCTCGTTATCCATGTCAAACTATCATTGTCCATATCTACACTAATCTACACCGGCAGTGGAATGCATAATGTAATCAAATCAGAGCATCAACGAGTTAATTCAGCTGCAGTAGAGGGGTAGGCAGAGCAGCGGCTATTGTAAACGGTTTAAAGGTTGATGGACCATTGAGCGTGACTGCAGAGTGTACTGCACTTGGGGTATGAAAAATACAAGGTGTACTGGCAGTGTGAGTTATGTAAGAGTATTGTGTTGTTATAAACTTGTATTTTTAAGGAAATGTATTCACACATTTTTAACATAACATTATGCCGGTTTTCTCCGAAGAGGTGCTGCTGTTGAGAATTACCTAATGGAAAAACTCTATAACACTTTTGCCAACCCGGGATTTGAACCCAGGACCTCGAGCACAGCAGACGCGCTTTAAGCGAGGAAAGACTGCATCGTTGGTCTATATTTAGTCTTTATTATACGTATAAATAATTCGACACCTCTTACTTACATAACCATTCTTTGCTTCACAACAAGTACTACATCTGCAAAACATTGAGTTAGTATGTCTATTACAATATCTTATTAAGTTAGACAGACATAAAATGATGTCATTTTGAATATTGCGCTAAATTAATTATATTCCTATCTATTCCAATCGATTACCAGCGCTCTACACTTTCATTCATACCCCGAGTGCGGGCCCTGCACCCCATTTCAGAGATAATACAATTATAAAGGGGTCTAGTGCAGTGCTCGACAGACAGTTACAGTCCCTGACAGGCCCCTAACTAGAGAAATAACATTGTAGAGCTGTAAGTATTGATTGTGGACGTATTCTCATCGACACGTACTCATCGCCTTGTTTTGTATGTGTTGACATTACAAAAGGACCAGTTTCTTTAGATGTTTGAATGTGTTTTACAAAGTTTGTATGAATATAACTGTAGATATAGGTACCTAAATTGTGTACAGATTTTACTTTAGGAACTTTTATTTGAAATCTTGAATAACATTCGCGGATGTAAGCTCATGCTTTAGAAGTAATCTGGTCCTTCCAGTAGGAGTTTCCGGATCACAAGAAGTTCATTCGTAGTTTTAGAATTCGAAGGAGTTTTGCTTACGTTAGAACTCTGCACTACAGCAGATTATATGAAATGCTTTTTAGCCTAAACATTTGGATAGATAACATTAGTATTAGTATTACAGAGCAGTGGTATGACCGTTGGACTGCCAAGTCAAAGGTCGCAAGATGAAACACTGGTACGCACCTATGTCTTTTTGAATTTATGTGCGTACCATAAGTTAGTTATCAGTTGCTAAAAACGGCGAAGATACCTAAACATCGTGAGGAAACCGGGAAACCTGAGAGATCTTTCAACGGTGTGTAAAGCCATGTCAGAGGCCTACAGACGGTGTAAACTCTGACACCAGGTTGAATCAACCATACGATAAGAAGAAGAAGAGTATTACTATACTACTATTTTAATAAGTTGTTCTATGGCATTTTGGTATTCAGGCTTCTGCAAAAAATTCCTGTTCAAATGATGTAAAAGGTTGACATGCCCAAGAAATTCTTAGACTTGAAGCACTTAAATAAAAATAGAGATAACTGTATGTTGATACGTGTTTATAGGTCTAGACATTTAACGAAGGTAGAAATAAACAATACTGACTAAGATAATGTGAGCTGTGGCCTTCTCAACTTGGGCTCAGCTATTTATGAAGAAAATGATACTGCCTTGTCTCGACCTCACTCAAATAAATAACTAACACCCAGACAGTTTATATTCTCAGTAACAATCCAAACTAAATGAAACGACATGATTCCTTCAAGCCTTTGGAACAAAGCCTTTGTTCTTCTGAAGTTAGTATAATAGGTCAATCATAGTAATTAAATTAGAACAATGAGAAAATTTGTGAACTTCTAAATGTCAAGGCTGGCAATATTTAAGATGAAAAAAAACTTAACAGACTAACTGTGCGGTGAGGTATTCTGTTATTTACAGGTATTTTTCATTATTAATTTTGCCAGTAACTTTAAGGCCTATGGCATTAAGAGTGAGTCTGTTGCAATTAAATGGACACCAGTCTAGACTCCCTGCTTCTAAAGATTACACTATGTCTGACCCGGGTATCAAACACTCATACCTACTACTCCTTCAATGCGGCAGTCTACTCAATTTCTCACTGTTCCTGATTACTCCTTTATTCTATGAGACTTGTGCCCACTGCCTTGAAGAATACAGCGTAATGACATTTATAATACAGCCAGTAACTTCTCCTTAAGTTAGAGGTCAAATTACTATCATATTTGATTCATGTAGAGCACCGACAAAGTCACACGGATATCGTTAACGAACCTTCATAGTGAGAGCTTCCAATAGTCTGTTGTTTGTGTTTCGTTCTCAGAACATATTGTTTACGTTATTGATGATATTTTTCTAAGAAACTTTAATATATTTCCCAGAATATCCTAACAACAAACAGTTGTAATATCCGTCAACAATAATAGTAACGACGTGACATCTTTTTATCTTCACTTATAGTACAAACATTCTACTTAGTCTTCCTTTTATTATATTATTCCACTTCATTGAAACACAACACAAAACATAATATCACGCCTGTATGACCCAAGGGGTAGGAAAAGGTGTACCTCTAGTACACCCACATTTTGCCAGTTATGTTTGTTTTAGGTCCCAATGCAATAGACGCGCATTACTGGGGAACTCAAAATACTTTCACTGAAGATATATGCGTGGCACACTGGTGTGTTTGTATGGAATATAAATGAATAGAGAGATGTATTTGAAGATAGCTTTAAAGTACTGATCTGACTTGATAGAATGATTCAGTGAATATATTATGTACTTAAGAAAGCAAATATGACGACCTGACTGGCGCACTTGCTAAACGATTAGATTACCGCGCTAAAGGTTGCGAGTTCAATTCCCGCAAGTGACAAACATTTGTGTGAACCGCAGATGTTTGTCCGGAGTCTGGGTGCTTGTGTATGTGATGTTTCATGTTTGTGAAACGCACTCACGATACAGAAGACATTCCTAGGACGGGGCGACGTTTTTTTTTAAATCGTCAGAAAATAAATACATCTTTTTCTTCGTTAAGTGAAAGGGGATCAAGAAATGTAGAAAAATGGAACTGGCTCAAGACGAAATTAACGGTTAGAAAAAAGAACATTCATTAATTTGCATTCCGTGGCAGTTTGGATTACCATGTTAGGTAGACTGTCTATTGGCTTTATTTATCGAGCACCACTTTACCTTTTTTTTCTAAGAAAATACTTATGCTTACACTTTTTGTTTAACGCGGCAATCAAACCTCAGGTTCGACAGTTTTAAAACAACAGCTTAGCGGTCTAACTGCGCGATAAATAATTAAATCCAAAAAAACACATCTAATTAGAGAATTTAAGTCGTTTTTATTTTTGGAAATCGTTCTCCATTATTAATTTAGCTGCTGCTCTCGACGTTATCGACAAAAATACTTCAAGTTAATACATTAATATCTCCTGTCAGCTCTAATTCTGATATTATTTCAACTCATCACTCAATCTCTGTGATCTGATTCAAAATAAATGTGAAAATGTTTCTTTTCGCTAACGATTCTTTAAACTGTTGGAGCGGAGTATTAACGATGTTATACGTGTACTAGCTGCGCCCCGCGGTGTTATCTAGTATGTCTTTTCAGGATAAAAATACCGCTACCTCAATACCAAATTTTATCGCAAACGGTCCAGTCGTTTGAGTTTGAAGAAGTAACAAACATACGGACACTCACACGAACTTGGGCTTTTTAATATTATTGTGATAAGTATTGGTTTATAAAAAAAAAGTCGTGGTGGCCTAGTGGTTGACATACCGGATTTCTATGCACGAGGTTGCAGGTTCAAACCCAGGCAAGTATCAATGTGACTTTTTCAATGTCATAAATACTTTCTTAGATATTCTAAGACACCACTGACTGACGGTGACGGAAAACATCGTAAGGAAACCTGGATTTAATTATCTGAAATCGCCAACCCGCAGTGAGCTAGCGTGGTGATCAGTGCTCAATCCTTCTCTATACGAGAAGAGGCCTTTGCCCTGCAGTGGGACAGTTATATGCTGTTATTATTATTATTATTATTGGTTTATTGATTAGATATATACATACGTATGTTACAAATTTTAGGGATAGGCAGTAATGTTACATTGTACAATTGCACACACAAATCGCGAAACTCATCGACATATTACTTTACGTTAAGATACCTATAGGTGTGGTGAACAAAGATCTACGAACCAACGACCCATTGCGCAAAAGGTTTTTCTGTCAACTAATTAAGCCTTTCGGGTCACAATAGTGCTAAACTGCAACTAAATGAGGGTGCAAACAGAAAACATGATATAGTTACGATATTAAAATACGGTCAACGCACCCTGGTCGGTCAACCTCGCTACCATCTTTGTTGACTGCACATTAAAGTATATCAATTTTCCATGTGACAATAAGCTGATGCCGATTAGACTATGTATCTAATGAGTCAGTCTAACTATAAGGTTCCTTCAAGCCGGTATTTTGGCCAAATCCGTAAACCAAATAGAAACAGAATCCGTTGATCGGCACATAGCGAGCGCGGTGTAAGCCGGCTGTAATCCCGGGTTGAGTTGAGTTGAGTTGAGTTGAGTGCGGTAAGTAAACAAATTACTGAGTAATGGCACTCTCGTCAGGACGATTCAGTAAACGTACATCAGTTTGTGAGGTACCGGGAGGGCCGAATATACTGGATACGGTATGAATCGTTGGGTTACTGCATAATACACCGCTTGACAATGTAATAGGGATGCGCCTATTGCAATTCCCAAAAAGGATTAACCTAAATTAACTACAAAAATGTTGATGTTATTTTTGTTTGTTTATTTGGTTTTACCCTTTATTATAGCGAGTAGATTTAACTAAGTCTAGATGATATTTGTAGATAGATTGATTGTAGGTACCTACACCATTAAGGTATTTTTATTTGTTGTTACATGTTTTTATTTTGATTAAGGACTATAATATCAATTAAATCTTACGTTTAACCAAAAAAGGTGCATGTGGTATTAGCCTGTAAGTAATTGTTGCACTTACAAATGTACAGATACCAATTATTGAAGATGTATTATGTAAACAATTGTAGCTAATCTTAATAAATAAATAATTTCAATTTGTTTTAAGTTCATTTTCAAGTAATAGTTGTTAGTAAATCTTTAAAGTTAGTCACTGCTCACGTCTCTCCAACCAGTGCCGATCAGTCATTGGCTTCGAACGCCCTCGGGACCCGTAAAACATTCCAGCGAACCAAATTTATACCAAAAACTTTCGCAGACAGCCCCTAGAAAACAGATGTTCACGAATAACAAGAATTCTGGTTAAAAAAATATTTGTAGACGTGCAGTAGGTACAATAAATTATTATTTTGAGCTGGTAAGAAATTCCTAATAAAACAATATAGTTATTAAAGACCAAGCCCTTTAAAAAAAATGTACCTTTAATGTCTCTACCACATCCGCGCTCCATCATATGTACATCTACAACCACAAAATTCTCGGTTTCAATTTTCCGTCTGATTTTTCGTCAATGAAAGCTGCCCCTGCTCCCCGTGCCCTCGGCACCTCTTCCCCTCGCTTCCCCCTCTCCCCTCCCCGCTCGTCCCCCCCGGTGCCCGCGGGTCGGTGATGATGCCCTCTTTGTGCGACAGACAGAACGCGTCGCCGACGTAATTGCTTCTATATATAACACGCAGATTGAATTTCTAGCAGCGGATGTCGCTGTCGGTCCCTGAAAGGAGGCATTTTATAGTTAATGTAAACATCACAAGGAATTGGGTGAGAGCGATTAGTGTCGGTGTAAGACTACGTGCAGTACAGCGCTATAATGGCTTTGTAGGTACCGTTGTGTTTAGACGTAGCCCAACAGCATTAGCCGCGTAATAGCGATTTACAAACATTTCACATAAGACTAGGAAATTATCCGTGGATGACACAAATATTGATTTAAGTGGGTTTCGCTCGATCTTTCCTTTCCACTGCGCTGTTCGGGTCAGTCTTATAAATTTACGATTGCCATGATATCTTTCACGAAACTACATTAATGAACTTTCACGAATCATTTTTTAAACGTATAAGAAAAAATATTTTTTAGTTTCTGCAAATTAGTTAATCAATTGTAACATCCATCCATGATAAACGTTATTACAAGAGTTAATCAAGTTACTAACTAGACACGGACCTGTCAACCATCACGCTCGGTGCTAAAGAGGTGGAGCAGTGACAATGACTTAGCAGCGACTTATTAATTACTGCGAGAAATTTAATATTATAAGGGAAGAGCAATTCGGCTTCCAAAAAGAAAAATCTACAACTTTAGCAATATTCTCGCTCCTGAAAGCAGTTCTAACTAATATTAACGATCATCATTTCACAACGGGTTTATTTTTTGATCTGTCTAAGGCGTTCGATCTGGTTTCCCATGACATACTTCTTCAGAAATTAGAGTCTATGGGAATTAGAGGACCGCCACTACATTGGATAACATCATACATATCCGACAGACAGCAATGCGTTACCCTCACTAACATAAATGTTAATAAAGAAATGGTTTCACACCGCTCTGAATTTAATACTATCAAACGCGGCGTCCCTCAGGGTAGCATACTGGGTCCGATTTTGTTTCTCCTTTATGTGAATGATATCGTTGACGTAACTAATCATAAAAGCTTTCTTTTCGCTGATGACATTTCGATAGTTGTATCTTCTGATAAAAAATGTAAATCAATAGTTGATCATGAAATAGATATTAATAATACAATTGAAAATCTTATAAACTGGCTCAATAATAACAACTTAACCATTAACCTTAATAAATCAGTATATGTACAATTTAACAAATCTTATAATAACAAATTTAACTTTACAATGAATATACCAAAACTTCAACAAGTAGCACAAACTAAGTTTCTGGGAACGATCATAGACGAACACCTAGATTGGAAAGCTCAAATCGATAGTGTATGTAATAAAATTAATAAATTTGTATATGCTCTCAGACAGATTAAAAACGTAACGAACATTAAAATAGCTGTAATGTCCTATCGGGCCTATGTTGAGTCCTCTTTGCGATATGGACTTATTGCATGGGGTAACAGCACTGACTTTAGTAGAGCATTTGTAGCTCAAAAGAAATGTGTTCGAGCTATTCAGGGTATTCCGCCGGATGAAACTTGTCGACCGATATTTAAAAAACTTGGTTTGCTACCACTACCCTCACTATATTTATATGAAACTTGTATGTTTGTACGAAAGCACAAAAATCTATTTAAAACAGCGGCAGATGTAAGCTCTAGAAACCGGCGAGACCAACTTAGACTTGTTTTAGAAGAAATCCCTCGATCAGCAAAATATAATAAAAGCTGTTTAGCTATGGCTGTACGAATATATAATAAACTACCATGTAAACTTAAATTACTTAATAGCAGATTGTTTAGAATTCACTTGTATAAATGGCTAAATGATAATAATTTTTATAGTATTAAGGAATACCTAGAAAGTAAACCATGTTAACCATTTCGCACGCTTTAGTCATAAGCAAAACATGTATGATCTTTACCAAATGTAACACCTTTGTATACCATGTTTTATGCGAATAAATAAATCTAAATCTAAATCTAAATCTAAATGATTGACGAGGGTCGCGTGTCAATGAGCCGATGACACGAGCGGCGGTATAAAAAGGATTCCGGCTCTAAATCTAATATCGATGTTGACGATATACTCTTATATTATGGTCAACCTATCGGTGATACTGTTTAACTTGTAGTCACATAGCTACGCAGATCAGTTGAAGTTAAGCAGTCATACCACGGTCAGCCTTTAGATAGGTAACCGTTTTTTACTTATTGAAACCTCACCATGTTTTGGGGAGTAAATCAAGTCTTGTGTCTGATCTCTCTCCGTGTGAGGAAATAGAGTCCTAACCTTAAACCTCCTGAATATTATTATTATTACACTAATTTCACGATTGTAAACTAATTAAAAACAATCCTGCATCAGTCATCGTACTCTACTGACTTATCCTCTGTAGATCTAGATGTTATTAATTCGGAGTTCCATTAAATATTCTATAAAACAACATTCTACCGATGAAATAAACCTTCCCCAAGACGTTTCAGTTCCATCTAAACACATTTGTGGACAACTAACAAATTACACAAAATAATTATGTTCCTAAACAGTCTCAGTGTATGCGTCTGTTTGGTGTATGTAATGACAGCGTCACAAACAGCCCGGCCGTGTTGCCGTGCTGCCGTGTTGCTGTGTTGCCGTGTTGCCGTGCACGCGTGTATGCTTATGTATTCATACATTCACCCCGCGTTTACGAGTATTTGCGGATCTTCTGGACAAATATAATAAAGGCCATGTCAAAAGTGTTTACTTTGAGGCCGAAGATATCGAAGCTATATAGTGATGGCTTATACATCAAGCTATGTATGTATCGGAGATTCTTACATAAAGACGCGCCTATTTTCCCGAAGGGTAAGCAGAGACAAAGGGGTGGCGGTCTCTTATCTGGTTACATTCTTCGTACTTGATGTTTTGATGGCTATTTCTATTTTGATTTTGTTATTGATAGATCCAGTAGAATCCGCAGAAGGTTTATGGAATTACAGTGATGTTGCCTTGAAAGATTCGTCGCCTCGACAAGGTCTCGTAGTGACAAAAACAATTCCATTTTTTAGCAATAGCTGAACAATAACTTATTTAATACCTTTTAAGGCATTGCTAATGTTAGTATACCAATTGGATCCACTTAGAATCTACTTCCCGCATGCAAATTCAATATGATTGACGAACAAATATTTGGAGTTCGGTCCTAATATCTTATAGGTTGAGTATTAGACTAAGTCGGGCTGCAAGAACCAACAAAGTATGAGGGAGCTGTTTGCTGAGGGTAAGTAACTCGCGATCACTAGCCTTGAGCCGCGGGCGCCCGCATGACGCCCCTGCACGTTGCACCCCCGTGCACCCCTAGACCCCCGCATGACCCCGGACCCCCTATCATTCAGCATGACGAGGTAATAGCAGTGAATTGTTTGCCCTCCTCAGTTACAGCGTGGGATTATAATTACACGGTATTTGATGAGTTGATTAGCAACAGTGATAGGTTTGTGATAGAGTTGTTATGCGGGTGAGGTTGATTACTGCTTGTTTGTTGGGGGCCCGGCGGGTGTCACTGCCGTAGTAGCGATTCACGTGATTTTAAATTACAGTTCAAGCCCGTGTCAGAGTTTAACAGTATTCTTTACAAATAGATGCCATTTTTAGCATTAAATAAGTGAGTCTGTAACAAAAATGTAGTATTTCAGCTCATATACGAGTACAAACGCAACGTTGAGCAACTATTTCCAGTGTGTGACAACGAAATAAAAAAAGGAATAAGTTGGTAAGTTATGTGTATGTCTGTACTTTAGAGTCGCAGCGAACATACAGCCATTCATATTTATGTTGTTTAATATGTGTCTTATAAACTACATGGAGATTAATGGCACACGCAGGAGATAAGATTGTGTCCTATATTTGAAACGTTTTTCATTTCCCTCGTGTTAAAATTTTCAAATATTTCTGCATTCGTTTTAATAACGCGCCACGTAAAAAGCGACCTTACACGTGTAAAAACAAAGTGCATATTTTAAATATAAATACAAAAAACAACATTAATATGTGTGCATTGTAAAATTAACTTTATGTGTTAGGAATTAAAGTTGGTTTTCACATGTGTTTGTATCTGTTAGGTTGTTATGTCTCTCACGTATTAGATTAGGCCACGCGCAGTTCGCGCGATGTCGCGTCTAGCCGCGTCGCGCCGCGCGTCAGATAAATATGCTGATTTATAAGGCGACGTGCGGCGCGACGCGCGAACACATGTCGCCACTCACTCACTAATATTATACCTACATACTGTAATCACGCCTGTCATCCCCGAAGCTGTAGTCAAGGTGTTCCATTTAATCAGCAGACTATATCTATACCTATATTCCTCCGCTCATCATCAGTCCTGTATGTGGCGAGCCTATTACCAGTTTTCGGGACAATATTGGGTTCGCTATCTCTTAAGACTCGCTTTATCGGCGACAGAATGTATTCTAATATAAGTATTTGTTTAATCTACATGTTAAAAAAAAATTTGTTACCTGAACGCAATTATTGTCCGTCATTTTTTTTATTTCCTATATCAATTTAAAAATAATTTAAAATAATAATATATTATCATCAGGCGCACCCGTGGGTGTATCTAGTTCATAACCATACAAGTTTCACGTTCGTCTCGTCTACTACGAGTATGTCGTTAACATTCACATCTAGTGTTAAGTTTTATATTGTTTTGTTTTAAGAAGAGGTATGCTGGCAGTTGAATGAGGTGTGGAGTTTATTTTTGTGGTAGTAAAACATTATTATTTGGCTGTGCACACGGTGATAAAGGAGGTCTGTTATGCTATTAAGATTCGTCAGTGTAAAGCTATTATACCACCTCTAAAAATAATAATTCAACTTTAACGAAAAGATTAGTACTAACCTGAAACAAAGCCTGACTATATAACCAACTACGTATCAGTGATATGATGAGACAATAGAAAGCAAATTTTATTTAATTTTAAAAATTATAATATTTCAACTATGTATAGGGCGCCATATACATACATAGTTGACAGTTAATTTAAGATACCAAATTTCCTGGAATGTCTGAAGTAGGTGGTACAGTCAGCATCAAAAGTCGATGACCATATTCAGATTTTCAAAATCACTGTACATTATATCACCCATAAATCGCTCAACAAGATAAGGCGCCAGTATTGAATGAACATCATTAAAGTTCAAAATTAACTGAACACTACTCATCAAAGGTCACTGAACACCATTTTGTCAAAAATTGCTGATCATTATAATATCCGAAAACATCATAACATTCAGTTTTACAAAAGTCACTGAACAATACAAAATGCTTATTTTGGTTATCTAGTGTAATCACGGCAACGTCGATTTAACGAACGTAGTTTATGATTTTTATAGTTACGATTGAATTAAAACCTAATCTGTATACATATAAGACTCACTCTGCCAGGGGCTTTACTAAGTCCTCTGGGCCACCACTCTGTTAAGGCCTTACTCCACATGCCATCACCAAATTTTGTCAGATGGCCTGCCCAACTCCACTTAAGTTTGCTAATACGGTCACCTACGTCCGCTACCTTTGTCCTACGCCGGATATCCGTATTGCGAACTCGATCTTTTAAGGAGATGCCGAGCATGGCGCGCTCCGTGGCTCTTAGTGCGACTCTCACCTTGTTCATAGTCTCGTGAGTAAGCGTCCATGTCTCGGCGCCACAAGTCATGGTGGGCAGGACACACTGGTTAAAAAGTTTAGTCTTCAGGCATTGGGGCATTTTTCGGGCCTTGAGAACATCGTCTAGCTTGCTAAATGCAGCCCATCCAAGTTGTATGCGTCTAGCAATCTCTTTGAAACGGAAGATTTTTCAAATTTCCTTTATCAATTTAGATTTAAGCTTAGCATGGGCAACATGCAAAAATGACACAAAAAGTCATATAAATTTGGGTTGGTATTATCGTTTCAGTGATTTATAGCTGTAAAGGTATAACACTGAGTTGGTAATCATAGATGCCAACAGATAATACCTGACGTCACCCTTAAGACATAAATATTAAAAGGGAACTTGAAATTCGATGGGTGCTAGAAGTGACACGATGGCTGAGTTGGTTAGAGCATTGCCACGGTACGGCGAAGGTCGCAGGTTCAAGTCCTACTTGTGTCCATCATATTTCAAGTTTCCTTTATCAATTTAGTATTAGTTATTGCAATAAAATGGCAATAAATTCCTAGTCAAAGTTCATGCATCAATAAAGAATAGAGATGTCACGTGTGAAGCCAACATCGGGCACACATCACCAATATTGGCTGGCGGCTGACGAATGCCGATCAAATGCCTGTGGTATGCGGCGCGCGTCAAAGGCACGCCGCGCGCGGACCGGTTGGCTTTTGACGTTACATTTGAAAGGGGCACGACTCGTAGCGTATGAATATTTGTTGCCAATATTATCGGGATTTAAGTGATATGGGCGATTCTATATTGATTGTATTTACCGTGACCTAGTTTGTAGGTATAATATTTACACTCCAGCTGTATTCTTCCTGAAGCAGTAGGCAGAGAGGTATGTAGGTGTTGGCCGACTATATTCTCCATTTAGTTTTATATTTGGCTTGATGATTCTCGTGTCTCAAGTCTCAATGCCTATTTTGTTTAACTTCGCCTAGATTATTAACATTCGGCCGTGTGGTATCCGGCCTAAAATTTACCACCCCCTTTCCTCCCGCGGGTGTCGTAAGAGGTGACTAATCCTCCAGAAGATGGGCAGCAGCATCTTCTGTAACTTGGCCACCAACACTGCTAAAAGGGCGAGGCCTTTGTTCAACAGTGGACGTCTTGGGGCTGATGAAAAAGAAGAAGAAGATTATGAACATTCCTAAATAAAACAGTTTTTAACATAAATCACAAAACAAAAGACCGTCGACGTTCACGACACTAACACTACAAAACTAACGCGGACATTTAATAAAAGGCAATAATATATACTCCCCTATAGTAAAAAATAATAGCGTCACATTGCGAATCTAATAACACTACACATTTGCAAACTGTGTAATATCGATAAAAATGCATCCGATATCCGTAGACAGGTCTGGCGTTAGGCCTGGTTCTCACTTGTCGGTTCCGACCAAATGTCGTATGCTTTAGTGGTTAACGATTTTATGTGAAGCTGTTAAGATATACATATCTGACACATTTTTTCGTCAGCTTCGAACTGTATTGCCACATGACACATTTTTTATGACGACCCAATTGCCCTAAGTTTAACATCGTAGGTACGGTTTCATGGACTTCACGGACACGACCTGACGATTTGAACGATCTGGGTATCTGTGTATGTTGAATTTCATGTACTAGAAACGCACAAACGACTCAGGAGAAATTCATAGTGTCGGCAGAGGATATAAAAAAAGTATTTTCGAGTTTTTTCTATATTTTAAATTTCGGGTTTTAAAACCTGTCTTAAAACTTCAATCAGATGAGGTAGATCCGACTAGAGTGAACTAGCCCTTAGTGCGTCCATGTTTACGGCGCGGCGCGGCTATAAGGGCCGTCTCACACACGTGCCGCGCGGCTGCTGCGTCGGCGTTAATGTTCTGCCGTGGAGGGATAATGTGATTGTGAACTTGCCTAGCGTCGGATTATGTCCGACATCGATTTTGGTGGAGGGTGATTTTTATTTGGATGGAAGACCATGTTACGGTTCAGAAGTAAGTATTAAACTTCGACATTATAATATTGAATTTGTTATGCTTTAAAATCTTTTTTTACGTAAAATATAATACATACATACGTACATAAAGTCACGCCTATTTCCACGAGAGGTAGGCAGGGACCACGGATTTCCATTAATAGATGTGTAATAATAATTTCACATTAGCTACTATGTTATGGTATAGTAATTGCCATTTTATGAAGTTTTTATTTTATTTTGCATTTATAACACAAATTGTGACAACTCGCGAGGTTCTGCGTGGGTCGAGTTTCCAAGAGGGGAATAAAGCTTTACCAAAATGATGTAGGTATCATAAATATTACGGTATCTAGGTGCTCCTTTTAATATTTAGAAAGTTAATTTAAATATCTAGAATATTACTTATAATTCAGAATATATAGTGTAGTAGTAGTAAACTAATAAGTGAAGAAACTTTCAATTTAGGAAAATAGCGTCTAAACATCCGAAAATCAGATTACAATATCAACAAAAACGTGTCACCGTCAGCGCTGAGCTCGCAGTAAATTGGCCAATAGATCAGCGTGCGGAGGCTCCACGCATCTTATAAATGGGAGGGTAGACGGTAATAAAGCGTCTAACGCAGTGATTCCCAAAGTGGTCCAGGTGGACCCCCAGGGGTCCACGGGAGCCTTGCTGGGGGTCTACGTAGGCGTCAATAAAAAATGGGGGTCCATAAGATGTTAATAGGGGTCCACGAAAATTTATCTGCATATAGTTTTTATAAGGGCCTACCTATATTGTTTTAAGTACCTAACTAAGCAGATAACATTTTAATCTGGCAAGCGACTCTTACTTGTCCAAACTTGCGTATTCGATATTACAATTTCGTGTACAGACTTGCAAAGCGCAATCCGTCCGACAATGCTTAGTGCTTGTTTAGACATGATCTTGATCAAGACTATAAATACTCGATGCCAAAGGCATGCTCATTTATTTGTTTCCGGAATTTCGAAAAAGAAGGTGTGAGAAAATTTATATTAGTGTTCCTAGTGCCGGAGAAAAGTAAGTACGTACCTTTTTTTTGTTGTACCTAGTTCTTAAGTATTTTGTTTCGTGTACTGGTCGGTTGATAACAAATGCTTGTATACAATGTGTCCTAGGGATAAGTGACCGCCCGGCGTATTTAGAATATTTGTACAAAATTAAATTAAGTAAAGACGCGTGACGTGCTGCAGTTTTTTTACGATATTTCCTAAGTTTGTTCATCTTTTTCCATTATTTTTGTTTACTGACTAGCCGACATCATAATTTATCAATTAAAATCATTAGACAAAACTAAAATGTAGTAAAAAAATTACTTATATAAAATCACTAAGGCCGCTAAGTCACAAATGTAAATATAATTATTAATGATTTCGTACAAATATTCAAAAAACGCCGGGCGGTCTTATCGCTCGGACACATTGTATATAGCTAACTTAGTAACTTACAGATATTTTAATTGTCCTCTTTCGATTTGAAGACAAACACAGCACGTTTTATTCAATTGTTTTTTCACGAGAGGACTGCCTCTCTAAAAAGGCCGAAAAATCAATATTGCAGAGCAATTACTGTTTTATAAAACTACTAGCGCGTGAACTCATTGATTTAATGAAATTTTAGTTATTGTTTTTATGGTCACTTTTTTGGTCAATTTGGGATTTCGACTTTTATTTTTTCCTACACAAATATGATCAATATTCGATACTGAGTAAACTAATTTTTATTTCTACTATTAAAAAATTGTGGTAAATTAGGTATTTAACATTGATATCGCTTCGTGAAAAAGTCTGTACTTGTCTTAGCGGTTTATTAGTTGGTCCCTTTACAAGCCGTAATACTTTTTCAATATAATGATAATCATAATAATATAAAGCTGACAAAGGCTGCGTTGTGCTACCTATATTCAAATAAAAACTTGGTTACTATAACATTTTTTTTTACAGGGAAGGTAACTGATACAAAACATGGCTACAGCAAAGAAAAAATGTCGACAATACAGTGTCGATTATTTGAAATATGGTTTTGTTCCATCAGAGGCAGATAAACACTTGCCCATGTGCCTAATATGCAATAAAGTTTTAAGCAATGACTCTATGAAACCATCAAAGCTCGAAGATCATCTAAAAAGGTGTCATACTGATAAAATGGGTAAAGATTTAAAATATTTTCAAACATTGAAGGAAAAATATGAAAAGAGACCCACCATGCACAGCATGTTCGCTTCAACATCTCAAAGTAACGATGATGGCTTGCGGGCATCTTACAATATCTCATTACTAATAGCAAAATCTGGAAAACCGCACACTATCGGAGAACAATTAATTTTACCCGCTGTTGAAGAGGTTTTAAAAACTGTTTTGCACAAATCTCCATTTGACGTACTAAAAAGAATTCCATTAAGTAACAATACTGTACAAAGACGCATTGATGAAATGAGCTCTGACATCGAAAGTTTTTTGTGCAATCATCTGCAAAAAAGTCATTTTTCTATACAACTGGACGAGTCAACGTTACCCGGTAATGAAGCATTATTATTAGCATATGTCCGATTTATCATGGAGGAAGAAATTCACGAAGAATTGCTATTTGCCAGAACTTTGGAGACTGACACTAAAGGCGAATCAATATTTAATGTCCTGAGTAATTTTTTTACGGAAAAATCGATTCCATTTACAAACATTATTTCAGTGGCAACAGACGGAGCTCCTGCAATGGTAGGGCGATATCGTGGGTTTATAAGTCATCTCAAAAGAATTATACCAGGACTTACAGCTATTCATTGCGTAATCCACCGACAACATCTTGTGGCGAAACATTTAAGTGACAGGTTGAACCAATCTCTTCATTTTATAATAAACGCTGTCAACAAAATTAGAAGCAATGCATGGAATACGCGTTTATTTGCTCAATTGTGCGACGAAAATGACGAAGACTTCCAACGACTGCTCTTACATACTGAAGTACGCTGGTTGTCGAAAGGTGCATGCTTAACGAGATTTTACTCTGTTTTCGATTCCGTATTAGAGTTCTTAGAAAGTAGAGATCCAGATTTAAAAGAAAACTTGATCAAATTCAAAGGAGACATTGCGTATTTGACAGATTTGTTTAAAAAATTTAATGATATTAACTTGCAGTTACAAGGGGACAGCCTGAATTTAATAAAAACAAAGGGGATAATTTCGGCTTTTCTTGGGAAATTGAAATTTATGAAGCAAAACATTAGTCGGCGCGAATTATCTCAATTTCCAAACTTGTCGCAGGTAGAAACTATTGATGAGGATATCCATACCTACAGTCAACATTTAAGTGCCCTGCATGATGACTTCAAAACCAGGTTTGAAGATATGCTGACGATGGATATACCACCATGGATCGTAAATCCATTTGATGAAACTGAAGTGGCCAATGTATTATTACAAGAGGAGCTGCTTGAGCTAAGCACCAATGAGGAGCTGAAGGTGAAATTTAGAAAAGGCTACCAAACATTTTGGCTGCAAGCAGAAATACACGAAAAATATCCTGGACTGTGGGAAATCGCAAGGAAATTTTTGATAGCTTTTCCCTCATCATACCTTGTCGAAAGAAGTTTTAGTGCCGTTACAAACCTCTTAACAAAAAAAAGGAGCAAACTAAACATCACAGAGCGGGGGGATTTGCGGTTATTGCTCACAAAAATAAAGCCAAACATTGATCGTTTGCTGACACTCCATCAAATACATCCTTCCCATTAATTAAAATTATGTCCACAACCTATAAGTATTACCTTATTATTATTTTTTTGTAATTCTTTTCTTTTAATTAATAAAATGTTATAAAATGTACCATTTTTCGTTTTTATTTAAAATTTAAAATTTTAACCTATCAGAATATAGGGACGGAACTCAGAAGCGACACAATTTTTATTTTTTGTCGACTTTAACAATGTGGTAGGAATGTAGCAGCAGGGGGTCCACCGACACCAGTTTAATTTTGAAAGTGGTGCACGAGAAAAATAAGTTTGGGAACTACTGGTCTAACGTATGGAGTGTCAGTTGTCGCGTCGATCGCTTCAATATAGACGCGACATAAATCGCGCGGCCCGTGATTTACGCGGCGCGCCCTAACTCGCGGGACCGCTCGACCGCTCGCCCGCGCGGCTGCTCGTGCACACTCGCCACTATCGGACAATTACAATATATCTGGTTACTGAATATGGCAAAATGATACCCATGGTTAATGTGCTAATTATTGTGTTGACATAATACTCAAGTTTTAATTGTCGATTTGATTTCGTTATAACATTCGAATTAAGTTGTCTCCTTGAAAACTAAGATTAGTATTTCAGAGTATGTCACTGATTGATTCAACAAAGACTACTAGTCGCGTGCGCAACGGTATGTGGTGCGCTGTGTGCGCAGTTTGGCTCGCGACCCCGCCGCGTCACCAGCTTATGAATAAGGGCTCCGTTAGAGTCCAAAACTAGTCAGGGATTCCCGAATACACACGTGAGTATAACTAGAATACATAGTAAATAAAACCACTAAGTATATTAATATTGTATAAGCCTAGCTTCTGCAAGGGACTTCATTTGCTTGGACAGTTCGACGGTATAATAACTTGCCTTGATCTTCCCCAGCTATCTCTAAACAAATAAAGCAATTTAGCACTCTTTTTATATGTATCCTTCACAAACTGTGAATTTACACACGCGTTGTAGTTGAAATAACTTTTAGAACCATTATCTGTATAAAATAACGTTATTTAAACCTAATGCGCATTTTTATGCATAGGTTTTATTCAAACATAGGTTTGTTATTCCAGCAGTTAGATCGCTGCTATTTTGCTTTTATACAACGCTGCTCATTTACATAAAAATGTAGAATATACTGATAATGTAAAGAGGAAAGTTTTGTTTGTTGTTTAAAGTTATTGTTGTGTGGAACCTTAATAGCCGGTATACACGACATCGATACGTCATTAAGTAGGATATTATTCCAAATGTTTTATAAGAGTTGTTCAATGGATATTGTTTATTAGTTTGTATTTTTGAAACAAATAAAGAAAATGATAAAAATCTGCCGATTCCAGCTGAGCGTCTCACTCTCCCTCCATAACTGTCTCTGTCCACTCAGAATATGTCCACTTATATCAACAACTTGTCTCCTATAATCAGTGATGTGTCAAATCACTCAACCATTCTCTCCCTTTCTTACTGCAGTCCTTATTTGTTCTATTTAGGTACGTGACGACGTTTAAAACGTTTTTTTTTTACTTATTTGCAGAATTAAAATCATTTACCATTTACTTGAGACGTTCAAAACATCCTTAAACCTCCCATCACATGTCTAGACCAGCAGCAGCTTAATGTTCACAAAATAACACTGTTAACCTACAAACGCTCCACTACGTAACTTCTCTCATTATTTCGTCCACAAAACTTCCAAACAGTTTAATCGATAGATCGCTCACCCATTTAACCAAGAAGCAAGTAAACAGCAAAAACATCAACAATAATAAACCAGCTTTCCTATTCGTATAAACCGCTACGTTTTTCCGACCCAGTGCGTACACCGGAGGTCTCGTCCGCAAATAATAAAATATTCCAAGGAAATAACCCACACACGGCGAGCGATCCCTTTACACGACCAGCAGTAGTAGACCCTTGCCTCTATCTAGTTATTCCAAACAGCAGTCCAAGGTATTTTGGTCCTTTAATACACAAACCAGAATATGAAAACCTGTAGGATTGTGTTTTTGTGGCGGAACAGAGGTCAAGGCGCCTGGTCCTTCAGTACGGGACTTATTGACTGGGCTACCTGCAAAGTGCTGACGGATCCGACGACAATCATTCAATCTCGACAAATGTTTTTGTTAAGTGAAGTATACAATGTACTCGGTTTATGTTACATTAGCTATTGTGACACATTACCGGGGACATGACCGACGACACTATACTAACAATGTTACCATGCCAACCAATCATCAATCACTTCAGCTGGAAAGGGTGCAAGTGGAAAATCTCCTCCAGCGATAGTACCGAATCCCTGGTATTTGAATCACACTCAAATCTTGCTAATTATCTACTCTCTAGCATGGTATGGGCTATTTATACCTCCATGAAAAAATGGCAAAAATTATGTTTGGAATAGATCCCAGTAACCTTGTAAAAAAAACTTAAGTATCGCATATCAATGATATGAGCTGATTCCGTGATCCGAACGTTTTATCTCCGAATTTGGCAGAGAACCGGCTAAGGAAATCTGTATGAATTTATTGCTTCCAACCTAGCTATACATGGCTACCTATGTACTGTAATATATCCGTATAAAGCCGTTGCCCCGGCGCCACTCGTGCGTAAGTAACGATCCTCCGTAATATAACACAGCAACTTCCTCACAACGTATTTTACCGAGAAATATACGTTTGTTACATTGTAAATGTTTATTTTAGGAATTATTTCTTTCTGCTTCTATTTAAACTCGAAATTCTAGAGAATAACAAAACTATATCCAAATAAACATGCGGTTCTTAGCACCAAATCGGCATCTACTAAACAAGCGAAAAAAGTAAATGTTACAACATACTTTTTTACAAGCATTATAAACCCTTACCTTAATAACCCTATGGTGTGACTTTTGGTGCCATTTTAGCATGTTGCCCATGGTAAGCTTGAATCTAAATTGATAAAGGAAATTTGAAAAATGATGGACACGAGCGGGATTCGAACCCGCGACCTTCGCCGATCCGTGGCGCTGCTCTAACCAACTGAGCCACCGTGTCGCTGTTCGAATCCCGCTCGTGTCCATCATTTTTCAAATTTCCTTTATCAATTTAAACCCTATAGTGTTTTAAATTAAGTAAATGTAGCCGCTACATAAGAAAGATAATATAATAAACCTAAAGCGATTGTGATTCAAGTTATTTAGTATTGACGTTAACTAAACTATTAAAACAAATGTATCGTAGTCCGGTGCAGTGAGCAGGCTCCCTACAGTGTTGTGTTCACGATACATTGGTGATGTGATTGAATATAAATACAGAGGTCTTAGCGTCGGGTAGTGACCTCTGTTCCCGGGCCGGTGAGCACGGACCACGCTGTGACCTTCTCGGGACTGGAAGGTACCGTGACGGGCACCCAGCGGACCCTGCTTAAAGTTTCATGAGTAATATCGGCTGAACGACTGATGAGGACATATTGCTTCCTAAACCTGTTATGATATGTTGTGACGTATAGTCTGTTTTCTCATTAACCAGCAAAGTTTGCAAGCAATGTTTATAGCCATTGATATTAATAGGCATTAAATAAATAATTTGTAAACTCCCTTGCTTAAAGAATTATCTGTATTCCCAATAGTTTCACGAAATTTTCACAGACTGTTAGGTTTATAGGTATCAATCACGTTTTTTTATTAAATTAGAGAATAATAATAAATTGTACAGACCTGGAAAGTAAAAAGAGAAAAGGTTAAAACTTTTAGAAATAACTACGAGGCTGGTCACAATGTTAAGTAATGATTTAAGTAACGTTATAAGCTCGTCTCAAGTCCCTCGACGACGCAGTTCTTAGAGACCGAAGACAATAATAGAACTTATAATTTCATCCTTCCATAAACAATAGACTCATTGAACATTTAAATTTATTCATTTTAACTTTAAATTCGGGTTTATTGGTGGTGCTGAAACTTTATCGTTTTAAGCAATACATTTTCATTACCGTAGTATAGCGCTGTGTGGGTTATTTTAGCATTCTTTTCGTTTTCGCACGTAAATATTATTCTTTTTTTCGTCAGCGTGTTACAAAGTAGGTACCGTCAACAAGTCTAACAGAAACTTTACCTACTTAAAGTTACAGATGTTAAGACACGGCATAACCTCCACCTATTGCGTATACCGTCGCCCTACCTAGCTGCAGGACGTCCTACACTACGTTTACGGAGCGTGGTCTCGCATCCAAATTACATTTAATTATTGAATGATAAAATCGTTGCTTACAAATAACTGGCGAATCAAAGCAGCTATGTGTACCTACATCAATTAAATAAAGCTGCCAATCAATTAACCGTTAAACACTCGATAAAACCTGTCGGTGTCGAGTTAGGGATGGGTGAACATGTAAAGGACGGGAGCTGGAGCCTGATTGAGAGCGAGGGTACAGCGTGAGGCCGCGCCCGGGAGCGGACCGCGGACTATAGGGGATGGTTAACAATAAATAAAGGTATTCCTTTTACAGCTACTAACCAACTACACTTGTATATGTCATACAATCAATCAATGACGACCTGATTAGCGCAGTGGCTATGCGATTGAACTGCTGCGCTAAGGGTTGCGGGTTTGATTCCCGCACGGGACAAAAATTTGTGCGATTCGCTGAAGTTTTCCTGAGTCCAATTGCGGCGTGACGTTAATTTTTTTTATAGCGAAACTTCATGAGGGTACCGGCTCACCTGAGAAATTTTTCGACAGTGTGTAAAGCCATGGCCGAGGTCTACAGGCAGTTTAAACTCTGTCATTTACATACTAATCTGTAAGAAAATTTAATGGAGAATCCAAATATATATACATATATATTCGTACGTATTCATACAAAATCATCGAGAAATCTGCAAAAGAATGTACCTAATCCCCTCCAGCGGGGCCTCCCTTGCGGGGGGGCGCCCGACGCGGGGGGCTGTGAATCGTCCCATTTTTGGTCGCTCACCACTTGAGAGGTTATGTAACTTAAAGGTAAACCGTATTCACTCCGTTCACGAGATAGCCTCGAACTAGTTTTAAAGGTAAGTAGGTAGTTATGCACAAACCTCCAGCGAACACATATCATTAGACCATACAAATATTTGTACTGTATGGGGATCGAAAACGTCACCTCGTACTCATCAGTTCAATAACTTAACCTAGCCGCCTAAAAAGATCGTTATCAATTACTTTCTATCATCTATGTAAATTGAAGTGAAATAGGTATACCTATAGTGAACACTTACCCACCTCAGATATTCTCTTAGGAGAAACAACTGAACCATCACAGGTCGAGCCCTGATCGGCTGCAAGGGTTTGTAGGTCAGCTGTGGGCACGGGGTCGTGGGTTCGATGCGGTCTGGTGAACACGCCACTCTCGTTTGTATAGGGACCTTGCAACATACATGTTGGATGTGGTTCGGTTAGAGCAGTGACTGGACCTACGGCTTTTGTTGCAGGTTTGATTCTGTTGACAGCAAGTAAGAAAAAAGAAACTACATTTAATTATGTAAAACACATTACAGCAAAACATGTTCCAAAAAATACAATATTTCAGTAAATAACTACTGAAATTATGATGACCACGAAACTCCTAGTAATAGTTGATTAACATTCAGCCATCAACGAGCGGTGTTATACTGCCTTATTCTAGAAACCTTCCTGACCGCGTTAATTAAAGTAGTTATGTTAATAGTTATAATTGTAGGAAAATATATCGTATGATATACGTAAACTACGAACTTAACATCATTGTGTTCGTTTACGTATAAAACGCATGATAAAATAGAGGTTTAAAACGATAAAAATTCCAATTCACTTACGTGAAACCATAGAGTAAATTAAGTCAGAAGGTCTACTACTAACAATCCTCTAACTTTCTTATCTTGTGGTCATACTATAAAAGTAAAGTAGTATTGTAAAGATTAATAAAAATATTTTTTTCTAGATAGCCTATAATAGTTCTGTTTGTACGTCATAGTACATCAAGACAGCCCCCAAAATGCCCGCTCGCCACCGCTTCCTAGTGCTGTATATATAGTTACGCTTCCTATCGTAGCATACTAGTTACAAGATAGAAAAGACGATCAGACCGCATACAGATCAGGTCAAGTGGTCCTTCTGTATGCGGTGACTCTGTGGCCATTAAGTGTCGCTATGTGTGAAGTAGGGTGGCGCGCGGTAATGCCGGGATCGCCGCGATAAACCCCGGACAACGGGACGAGACAATGCTCTATTGTTTCGCGGGACTAGTGTAGGGCGCAGTAAGTCAACTGTATAATTAGGAATGGACCATTAGATATGATTGGGGCCCTCCGGCTAAAGATAACTGTTATTGAAACGGTAAGTACACGCCGCTATGAGGAAACTTCAGATTGACTAGTTGGATGTATGGGTCTGTGAAGGATCGTTGTTGTAATAATAATGTTGGTATTTACTAGACTTTTCTCATTAAAGATAGGTATAATAATCACTTGTTAAAATTCTCGCTAAAGTCTGCTAAAGTTCGTAAATTACTAAGTAGATCGTACAAAAAAAATACCCGCATTCAAACATACTAAGTACTGATAACATCGAAAGTTGTCAACAAATACTTTGTTACTAATAAGGCTGGCAATAGATAATAATGTTTTGTTACATATTTGTTGACCTGCTGTGTACGACGACGCTGTACCACTAGGACACAACTCTGCGCGTCTCAGCTTAACGACACGACTTTATATCGTGCGTTTTTGTTGCAAATCGCATTATGAAAACCCTACCATTAACTACCAAAATACAGATACGTTCTTAACAACAAGAAAATAAAGACTATATTACCATGGCTAGGAAAAGCAAATAATAATTTCAAGAATTTAATTTTGAAAAGGATTTATTGAACTAAACACGTTAGTCGATTATCGTTTAGCAGGTTTCTGCTCATATTTTTGTCAGTAATTCAGAATCCTTGTATCCGCTACAATCCAGTGTGTAAGCTGCTTAGCGACACATTACACAAGTTATAGTGATGATCATCACACAATGATGGGCGGGACTATCAGACTACAGGTGTTTAACGGTTTGTCCGGCTGATGACCGGTTTCTGAAGACCTTTTATGGGGAGTTTATGTATTCATTAGCGCCCAATTTATTTTTTGCCGACTTACTTATGCATCGAAACGTAACTAGTAGTCAATCTCGTAGTAATAGTGACCCTCGCGTCAATAGTGACCCTCGTAACAAAAGTGACCCTCGTAGTAACAGTGACCCTCGTAGCGACTTTTATCCTTGTAGCAGCAGAGACCCTCGTAACAGCAGTGACCTTCGTAGAACCAGTGACCCTCGTAACAAAAGTTACCCTCGTAGTAACAGTGACCCTCGTAACGACTGTGATCCTTGTAGCAGCAGAGACCCTCGTAGTGACTTTGATCCTTGTAGCAGCAGAGACCCTCGTAGCAGCAGGGACCTTCGTAGCAACAGTGACACTCGTAATAAAAGTGACCTTCGTAACGACTGTGATCCTTGTAGCAGCAGAGACCCTCGTAGCAGCAGTGACCTTCGTATCAACAGTGACCCTCATAACAAAAGTGACCCTCGTAGTAACAGTGACCCTCGTAACGACTGTGATCCTTGTAGCAGCAGAGACCCGGTTCGAAGCAGCAGGGACCTTCTTAGCAACAGTGACACTCGTAATAAAAGTGACCGTCGTAACGCCTGTGATCCTTGTAGCAGCAGAGACCCTCGTATCAGCAGTGACCTTCGTATCAACAGTGACCCTCATAACAAAAGTGACCCTCGTAGTAACAGTGACCCTCGTAACGACTGTGATCTTCGTAGCAACAGTGACCTTCGTAGCAACAGTGACCTGCGTAGCAACAGTGACCTTCGTAGCAGCAGTGACCTTCGTAGCAATACTGACTTGTAGCAAAAGTAACTCTTGAAGCAACAGTGGCTTTCGTAGTAACAGTGACCCTCGTAGCGACTTTTATCCTTGTAGCAGCAGAGACCCTCGTAGCAACAGTGACCCTCGTAACAAAAGTGACCCTCGTAGCAGCAGGGACCTTCGTAGCAGCAGGGACCTTCGTAGCAACAGTGACCTTCGTAGCAACTGTGACCCTCGTAGCAACTTTGATCCTTGTAGCAGCAGAGACCCTCGTAGCAGCAGTGACCTTCGTAGCAGCAGGGACCTTCGTAGCAACAGTGACCTTCGTATCAACAGTGACCCTCATAACAAAAGTGACCCTCGTAGTAACAGTGACCCTCGTAACGACTGTGATCTTCGTAGCAACAGTGACCTTCGTAGCAACAGTGACCTGCGTAGCAACAGTGACCTTCGTAGCAGCAGTGACCTTCGTAGCAATACTGACTTGTAGCAAAAGTAACTCTTGAAGCAACAGTGGCTTTCGTAGTAACAGTGACCCTCGTAGCGACTTTTATCCTTGTAGCAGCAGAGACCCTCGTAGCAACAGTGACCCTCGTAACAAAAGTGACCCTCGTAGCAGCAGGGACCTTCGTAGCAGCAGGGACCTTCGAAGCAACAGTGACCTTCGTAGCAACAATGACCCTCGTAACAAAAGTGACCCTCGTAGCAGCAGGGACCTTCGTAGCAACAGTGACCTTCGTAGCAACTGTGACCCTCGTAGCAACTTTGATCCTTGTAGCAGCAGAGACCCTCGTAGCAGCAGTGACCCTCGTAGCAGCAGAGACCCTCGTAGCAACAGTGACCCTCGTAGTGACTTTGATCCTTGTAGCAGCAGAGACCCTCGTAGCAGCAGGGACCTTCGTAGCAACAGTGACCCTCGTAACAAAAGTGACCCTCGTAACGACTGTGATCCTTGTAGCAGCAGAGACCCTCGTAGCAGCAGTGACTTTCGTATCAACAGTGACCCTCATAACAAAAGTGACCCTCGTAGCAGCAGGGACCTTCGTAGCAGCAGGGACCTTCGTAGCAACAGTGACCTTCGTAGCAACTGTGACCCTCGTAGCAACTTTGATCCTTGTAGCAGCAGAGACCCTCGTAGCAGCAGTGACCTTCGTAGCAGCAGGGACCTTCGTAGCAACAGTGACCTTCGTAGCAACAATGACCCTCGTAACAAAAGTGACCCTCGTAGCAGCAGGGACCTTCGAAGCAACAGTGACCTTCGTAGCAACAATGACCCTCGTAACAAAAGTGACCCTCGTAGCAGCAGGGTCCTTCGTAGCAACAGTGACCTTCGTAGCAACTGTGACCCTCGTAGCAACTTTGATCCTTGTAGCAGCAGAGACCCTCGTAGCAGCAGTGACCCTCGTAGCAGCAGTGACCCTCATAGCAGCAGAGACCCTCGTAGCAACAGTGACCCTCGTAGTGACTTTGATCCTTGTAGCAGCAGAGACCCTCGTAGCAGCAGGGACCTTCGTAGCAACAGTGACCCTCGTAATAAAAGTGACCCTCGTAACGACTGTGATCCTTGTAGCAGCAGAGACCCTCGTAGCAGCAGTGACTTTCGTATCAACAGTGACCCTCATAACAAAAGTGACCCTCGTAGTAACAGTGACGCTCGTAACGACTGTGATCCTTGTAGCAGCAGAGACCCTCGTAGCAACAGTGAATTTCGTTGCAATACTGACTCGTAGCAGAAGGACCCATGAAGCAACAGTGACTCTCGAAGCAATAATTAGTGATATTATCATCATCAAAATAAACCCCTCAAAATTGTACTCGTAGGTAATATAAAACAATCTACTAAAGCGTTCCTATAAACATCCCAGCCACATTGCATGCCTGCTGCACACATGTCGGTGTCCCCACAGACCGATTATATTCAACCCCTGTACTACCCCTACACACACCCCTACGAATTACTTATACGGTACAATATAATAACACTGTCAGCGTCTTCCTTTGTCCAAACCTTCTTATGAATGCAAACAACTAAATACTATACAGATTTTTTATAAATTCTGCGTTTGGTTTTTGCCTCGTTGTCCTAGTGGTCGCTAAGTACGACTGCTGAGCATGAGGTCCTGGGTACAAATCCCGGGTCGATCAAAGTGTTACCGGGTTTTACCGTTAGGTTAATAGCAGATCGGTAGATCTGCGAGGTTAGATAATGATAGGCCGCCGTGACCAAAATTTTGGTAGGAGAATATTATCATTATACATACTCGACTCACACGCATATGAACAATAATAATGTCATCAAAGCATTGCACACCGCCTAAACCGAATAAAACAAGCGTAAACTTAATAATATACTATATCGTACAACAAATATATACATATAATTATGTGTAAAGATATCGCCAAATAAGTGTGAACGGCGGTGGGGCAGCGGGGAGGCGAGGCGGGGCGGGGGGCTCACGTCTCGACCGCGGGCTACCGTTTTATTCACAGCTCTTGAATAATCTCCGTGGACCGACAATGTTCCGATATCTAGGATAGATCCCACCGTGAGACGTACTTGTTATGACAGGCGGTGTCCGAAAAGGATGGTTGTATTAAAGTTTTATTGTCTTTGGACTTACTGTGGCATGAAGCCTCGTTGATGAAGCCAACTAAAGCTGCTTGCCAAGCGTGGGGATTAGGCCCCCCCCCCCCCTCTAAGCTGATGGCGATGATGATACTGAAGGTTATTTTTTACTATGAAGATAAAACATCATCGTAGCCCCTGTATGCCATTATCAAAACATCTTCTCGTACAGAACGACCAGCTTCTCGTTTGCTATTTTCTCAAAAAGTTTTTCTTCACTAGTATACAACTGAGGTACATTGTATTATAGTCTTGTTGAGTAAAACCTACGCTTTATTAGCATCGTAAAAAACACAACTTCTAGAAAACAAATTGTAATACCTCGCGCAGCTTGTTTTGTGTATGTGTTATGTGTGTGTGCTCGCTTTGTGCAATCAAACTTGCTGCGGTTTTTATATAGCCACTACGTGTGATCCTCACGACACAAAATATTACGGACAGAAGGACCAACCCACTACTCGTAGCCGTGTACCTACTAATTGATTTTACATAGATTCTTCTCGACCGAAGAGACAAAAAATATTATTTTTATCACAGAGAGGCTCTTACTGACGACGTGATTGGCATTGAAGCAAAGGATTAAGCTGATGCGTTTAAAATTCAACTCCAGCGGAAAAATAAGATTAAAAATTCCAAAATCATTATCAGATAATTAGGTTTTAGTGGTCTAAATTCTACATAACATATCTATGTTATCTTTCTCGTAAAAAATTAATAGCAACAAAACTCAAAGACTTAATAGGCACGTAAACTTGTGTTTGTGTGCCTATTCGACTGAAGCTTCTGGATGTTTCTATTTGTTGAGGGGGTTGTAACAGGACCTGCGGTGCGGGGCGTACGCAGAGGGGGGGGGGGGGTGACAATCAATCGGCGGCTTTGTTGCATCTCAATCAGTCATATCAAAAGGCGGCCTCGTTGGTGCTCACTGTTGTATGCGTTTTGTTCGGTCCACGTTATTGGTTTATTTTGTATTACTCAGTAAATGAACTGACAGGAACTGTGTAGCTTCGAATGTCTGAGAACATTTTACAAAGCACAGTGTACACTAAAACAACCTGATTGGTTATCGCAGATGGATGTTAATTAAAACTACATTAAATAAATTCCAAATACTCGACCAAGATGGTACGCGTGTCGTATTGTGTAGGTATAGAAATACAACATAAAAATATCATTATAGTATCGCACTTACGGCTTGCAGGCCACCAATCATCAGACCGAACACTTCGTTTGTAAAAACACATCAAACCCATTTTTCAACAAAATGGATACCAGGAATGTTGTGAATTTGCTATGAATTCTGAAAACCCACCTGTTATTATTATTCAAAAACAATCATCTGAATAACGCTGGTACTTCCTTTTGTTTAACTACCAACAATTGTACCCTTCCGAGAATAATGATAATATATTCTTAGAATACTTGGTTATTCACAGAATAGACGTAACCTGTTCCCTGAAACACAGTTAAATTCATTTGTATATTCTTAAAACTCAGTTATCACATAATGGTAACGGAGGTGGAAGACTTTCATACATTATTTGCTACGCCTCGCTACACTCGGCTACGCCGCGCTACACTGCTACGCCGGGCTACGTGGCTACGCGCTACGATGACGGCGCATAATCCCCTTGTTCAAATACACGTTCAGCAGAGAATGTTCCGTCGGTAAAAACGGGTTTAATGGAGCTTTTAACTGTTTAATATTTTATGAAATAAATAGGGGGTGTGTGCTGTGTGCGTGCTTTGTAAATCTTTTGTTGGGAGATGAAAATAAATTTAACAAGCGTTTAATTTTTTGAAAAGCCTTTCCGTCTCTAGTCTCCATATTTTTTTAATGTTACTATTACAACTATCTTTAAGGACTTTTATACCCGGAACTTTTAGGGGCAGATAAATAAATATACCTCGATTTTATCATACAATGCAATGGCAAGACCAATAATGTTGAACACAATTTAAACAGACTACAATTGTCAATGTCTTAACACAAAACTCAATTCCACTTCTCCCCGCCCGGGAACAGTACCAAGTTCCTTAACATCCATACTATTACAATACTACAAGACTTGGCATTAGTTGCTGGGAGGCTGTGTAACTTATAAAATAATTCAGAATAGTCAATTTAAACAGAAGTTTAATAAACTTTTGATACGGTTCGAGAGCAATTAGTTGTAATTAATCCGATTTAAATATGCTAATAGTAGTAAAGCGCGAGCGCCGGCTAGGAAGGGATAATCCCGCCACTATCATCCATTACCACTGACCCTCTAAACAGCTTAGGACCAGCTTCTGTAAACCACTCCACTATTAACCTTTCCCCTGAACGTCCACTTAAAGCGGAAAATTTAATAATTATCATTTCAAATTATACCATTTTATGATACGATAATTGGTCGTCAAGTTGCGCGGTAATTGGCTCACGTGAGCGCGGCCAGTGGCGGGCGTGTTTAATTGTGCCGCGTACATCGCTGCATGGCCCAATTAACGGGAGCACGGGTACTATTATTATTGTGTCGCGCGCGAAATGGAATTTGATTAATTTTATACGTCGTTGTTGGCTGTATGCTGTGGAGCCACGATACAGGTACTGGTGAAGAAGGTTCATTGCCTACTGCTTATAATTATATTTGTAAATATGAATTATAGTTGGTACTAGGTTAGCGTGCTTGACGTGGTTCAAGACATTTTTTACAATTTGACTTTTTTTAATTGTCATCCTAGCAATTTCTCTTGTATCGTGGGTGCTTTTCACAAACATGAAGTATCACATACACAAACGTTTAGACTCGGGACAAACATCTGCGGATCGCAAAATTTATGTCACGTGCGATAATTGAACCCACAGCCCCTAGCATGGCGTCTAATCGCTTAGCTAACTGTATTTGTATATTACACGGACCTTTTATCTTTTAAGTCTAGATCAATAAGTATTAATCAGTTGTTATAAGTTATAAACTGTACAACTTCATGCATAATGTGAAACTTCTGTACCGGTTATGACGTGGTGAACAAATGCAACGCTTGTAAAAATTAAAGCCATAAGGACCAACTTTCTTTATTGGTCTTTTTGTTCGGTGAAGTTTTTTATTGGAGAATTCAGTTCATCCTTTAGCATAATATATTCTATTAAAGAAGAATATCGCAGTAACGTTAGGATTGGTTGAAATTTAATTTAAACGCGAAAGAGATGGAATCGTTTGACCGCTCGAAGACAAGAGTAATAAAATTTATTGCCAACTCTGGTCGTATCACAGAGACAGTGGAGTGAAATATATTAAAATACTTCTTTATAACTTGTTCTTTACAGCATGACTATTGAACAAAGCCAAGCTAAAGTAGTTTTGGAACACGATTGGGAATTTTATTATTGGCGTCTGATTGATCCAGAGCTTATAAACGACTGTTCAGAGTGAGTTCTATTTTCGACTTCTACGTCGTGCTTTGACATGAAATATACGTCATGGAAGAAAACTCTAAAAAACAAAAAACTCTAGATTTGCGGATTATACAAATATTTGTCCCGAGTGAGGATTTAAACTGTTATCGGCAGCGTAGAAGTTCAATCCCTTAGTCACTGTTTCAATCAGCCACTTATCAAATGATTTATTAAATATAATTATTTCTTGCAGGTATTTCAAAACACATAAAATTGACAGCATTTTCTATGACTTCCCTACGGATTGCCTACCTCCTACTACATTAATCTTATATGACGATGTAAAACATTTTCAAGTTTAACTTTACTGAGAAGAATCAACAGTATTTATAATAATATATAATTATGACTACACCACTAACATTACACAAAACGGTTTGTTTGACTATTAGCGAACATTTGTCCTAGATTATTCTAATTTATTGTTGGTATGCAAATGATAACTGAGCCAAATCAATGGTCGTAATATTTAATGTTATGCAAGCAAAGCTGCGGGTAATGGCTGGTGGCAGCCGCACAATGCTGGCGATCCAGACTGGCTCAGTTACCAAACATCGAAGTAGGTCGCAATCTAGTTACAATACAAGCTACTGAGGCAACACAAACGTTACAATTAACTGGTGATATTCATTGTTATAGTTTAGCTCAGTAATCGTATTGCGCCTCGTAGGACCAGAATAATTGAATAACATGATACGGGACCTTTTTCTTTAACACCCGTTAATGGGCGAGAACTAGATTAGCGCAGTGGCGACGTGTTAAAGTGTGCGCGTGGGAAACCGGACCAATTCTAGGATAGAGTTTAAATACGTGCTGTCATGTTTATTTAAATTGAACTGATTTTGAGAAAAGTGGTCGATCGAAACACTGATGACAGGCTTGTCAGATTGCGGTAAAACTACTAATCTACTGAGAACGGCCAACAAATACCAACCGTTAGTCATTGTGGTACTCATTAGTTGTAGATTCCTCTAATCTAATAAGAATAATAAAAATACTATTTTAAAATTAAACAAAGTATGTGGGCAAGCAGTGTTCGACTAATCTCTGCTGAATAAATAATAAGTAGCAACTCAGGACTCACTAAAACACGAACTGATTAAACTTTACATTACCTCGAAATAAAACCCTGGACTTAGTTTTCAGTTGCGGAGCTAAGGACTAACCGACATGCACGTCCCATTACTAAACTGTTTATAAATTAATATTATATGCCTACTAAATAAAACATAACTTTATTCAAGTTATTATACCTTCGACATCCAATTATTTATTCAGGGCATATTATACTTTGTATTTACATCGTTATACATATTTTACCTACATATACATATTTATATTTTAACTGAAGCCGGGCTGACGAGCGGGGAAGTCCCGCGGGCCGCCCTGTTATTATATATGGCCAGTGATCGAGCCGCTCACCGGGACTATTACGTCATTTGCAAAATTAACTATACATGTATGAATGTAATTACACATATCTCCCATCAGAGTGTACAACCTGATAAAATGAATGTCCCCGCAGACCGCTGTAACGAACCATTTTGAGGAGATAATGGTATAATTACCGCGGAGTATGAATTGGTGATCAATGTTTTTTTATGTTGCTTTACGTGCAGAAGAGTTCTCTTTCGCGTCTCTTTTACGTGTATTCAAGTCTCATCGAAAATAAGTTCGGTTTGGAATAGACGTGTTTACAGTTGTATTTGGCTGAGAGTGTATGATTTAATTTCATTCCGTAATTTGTTTGGTATTATTAAATTTAATGTATTTCATTGAATAAATAAAGGCTGTTTGTGCTCGAAATACTTCAATAAATGTTCATTCATTCTTGTATTGTTGGAAGTAATGTGTGTATCATTAATAGCTATTAAAATTATTACCAAGACCTTTCTACCCACGTAGGTGAACCAGAAACGTTTATAACAACATCAAATATAATTTGAAGTTAAGCTTTGCTAAGAAAATGTTTTTATTTCTTACCATTTTCCGTCCATTTGTACCAATTATTTGAACGTTATTTTAGCAGAGTTAGCAGTTTTACTCGCTCCACGTTAGCGTTACTTACACAAAATAGCCAATTCGACAAGTTGCATCGTCCGATAGAATCACGTAACGAGTACCGTGTCGCCCTCGACACAATAACTGAGCCAATCTCTACGGCTAGTGTTGTTCTCGAGTGTCGATTTTATCATACCTCTATTCTAAATAAAACTTTTGATCCGCGTAGCTTACAGTTGTGTTATTTTGCTCTACAGTATTATGTCTTTGTGAAATTAATAGCAATTGCACAAAGCTACGGTGTTTGGTGTGTAATATATTAATTTAAACCACAGCTGGTCGAAGCTTTTGCTCAGATGGAACTAATATGTGTTTTAAGACGTTGAGTTAGAGCGTAGTTAAAGTAAGTTGAGGTAGAGACAAACTTCCATTAAAATGTTTGATCGCATTAAATAGATAGATAGCATTAAATGCTCGACAGGTTTAAATGTATGCTCTGTTGTTTTGTGAAAATGTGACCTAATAGCAAGTGCTACTATATTATCAAGTGTTCAATGACAACACAACTCTGTTCCAATTTCTCCCGGTAACTACAGCGTTTCCGATTTGTAGAATACAACCTTATTGGTTTGCGATAACAACGTCGATTCTCGCCACACCACACTGACTCAGCACTGTTCATATTTTTTGGTCCTAAGGTCCGATTGAGGAAAATTCCCAATTTCCATGATTGGAAGTGAGTCTACTGCCTTAACAATAGTGTCACGTAATGAAGTTAGTTCCAATGTTTGTGTGTTAGATGTAGGTACTATTTTACGTGAAAATACTTACAAGGGAACTTGATCGTTAATTACCAAGTTTTTGCAGAAATCGTAATGTAGAAGGCTCATTTAGAATTCCTGTACTAATCTTTATATTCTGGGTAAAAGTTCGTAAATCATCCGATCCCGCAATGTTATATTAGTGGGTTTTAGGAAAAGACACAACGAAAAATTCTTACTGACTTCAAAAAAATGTATCTTACATAATATATTTTAACTCCAGAATCAAACGTGCAACCTTCATAGAAGAAGGCCAATTAAGAAGTATAAGCCACAGGATTAAGTATAAAAACATTTCTAACTAACACCTAATTACAAATATTAATACAACCCAAATTGTTTGTAATAACAAAGCATTCATTATTCAATAAAAGTTAATCCAATTACCAACCGGCCTGTGTTTTACGTAATTAACTTGTATTTACGTCCATTAATTGTTTGAATTTGGTGTTTGTTATAACAACAGTAATTACTTTTTGGCATAAATTAACTTATTTTGTGGATAAAAATACCGTGACTTTTGTCGGTCCCCAGTAACTGAGGTATAAGTAATGACTTAGTTAAGTTATGAACAAAGGATGCTGTTTTCACGTAGATGGTTTGTGCAATGAACCTTTACTGTAGGTACGGCCAAAGTGAATATTTAAAGTGAGTTGGTCCTTTGTGCCGCGTTGCATGAGGTCGGGGGTGGAGCCTGAGGAGTTTAGTCACGTCAAGCCCAGCCCCGGGAGGATGTGTGGTACTCACAGAGTTCAACAAAAACCCGCTGATTGAGGGCCGCGATGAGGAAAAACTCATTTAAGGCAAAAGGGGAATAAACGCAAAGCTTTCTAGATTGTTCATAGTTTCGTTCACTTATTTGTATCTAATTAGGCTGCTTGTTGTCCGTGTTATTTACTTTTGCTGAAATTTATTTTTTTATTTATTTACGTCCTTGCTTCGTTTCTTGTATTTTCAAAAAAACATTGGTAGTACAAATTACATTTTGAATAAGTTTATTAAACTAGGTAGCTAGTCTGAAATACTGAGAGGAAATGGATAACGCTCACTCTATGTTTTCACGAAAATTTAATAACACTTATGTATCTGTGTTGGTTTATGTAATTGTTTGACGTATTATTAAATACACAGCGATATTTACCGAGTCAACAACATGTAAGCGATATGAGGATGTAAGATTTAATATTATTACTCATGTAAATATAATGTTAACTGTTTGTATTCCCGAAATGGAAATAAAATGAAGCAATAAAATACTTAATATATTTATTTTTGATAATTTTAAAGGACTTTCCAAGCATTCAGTTGTTGTGTAAAAAAGGCAATTTTTTATGCGAGTAGGTTTGTATTATAAGGATTGCTAAGCGAAGATTTAAGTACCCATCCTAATCTAGATGGATAGTTGGACTTAACGTTATCACTAGGCACTTCTCCACCGCGCTCCTGACCCTGACCTCTGCTCAGCTCTGTATATAACATTATATACTACATAGTGATGTGATTGATGGCTGAAGCCTCTCCGAAGTTGAGCTTTAACAGAGAAAGCGTTTTATATCAAGGATACATCGTGAGTGATGACGTCAGCGATGTAGGCCAGGCTTTATGTGTGACTGGTCCTACGATACGCGGAGTTTATAGTTTGATATATATGTGTAGAGACTTTGCTACTAATGTTGTATGACCAGGAAGGTACGTAGGTGTATTATAATAAATATCGCAACTGGTAACAAATTGAACTTAATTTTTCAGGCGTGGAACAGTGGACTTAATTTCTATAGAGCCAAGAAACAACTGTATAACTACAAACAACATAAAAGATTTCCCACGCAAATCTCGAATCAGTATGCAGCAGTACTTCTCTTACTTCGTGAGCATTTAACAGTTAAAGTCAAAGGTAATACAGTATAACAATGAGAGTCATAAACCCGAGCACAGCCTCCATTGTGTAGATCACAAAGGGAAGTGGACACGTCTCGTCGCCGCCGCCGTCCCGTCGCCTTCCCGCTGTCGTCCCGCCACCGTCTCGAGCCACCGTCGCGTCGTAAACAACGTTTTGTTATCGCGGTAACATCTCGCACGTGATTTTCCTGTTAAAGGTGCACAGGTGCAAAACTAGTCCTTTACTACGATGTTGTTGTACGTTCCTGGAATAATTTGGTTAACTTAGCGACTCTAATAATCAACCCACTTAGTAAATATTTATTCTAAGTTCTTCTTTTATATTAAAACTACTTCGTTAAGGCCAATTATAATTACAGCTAACAAAAATAAAACCTTTTTCTTTCACATAATTGTTTCGTCTATTTAATTCTAAAAATATTGGTTTGCTTCAAAATTGTTTTCTATATACCTAGGTAATTATGATTTCCCTCTAAGAAATTCAAAATTTATTTGAGTAGGTAAGCTATAATTATTTAGATCGGACAAACGAAAGGAAATTTTACCCCGATAATAAACTGACAACATTCTTGACAGTTACTTTACCGTGTACATAAACACAATAGAGCGTGACCCTCACAGTGTCACCGCGGCCACAGTGTGACGGTTCACGGTAGGGCTCATAAACAAACAGTTTTTACGAGCGTGGCCGTCATAACGCAGGATTAACATATACACGTGCGAGGCACTGGGTGCCGGCGCCAGCGGGGATTAGCCTGATAATGTAGTCCGTAGCGGTGTTTAAATATTGTACAGGTTATGGTAATCAATTTCACATTTATAATTACGAAGCTCAATTACACATCAATCAATATCAACTCCTATTCAAAGCGACTAATATGAAACGTAATTAAAATAATTATATTTTATGTTATTAGAAGTCACGCATATTAGCTTAGGTACAGTCATTGTTTAAACAAGCTGACCTTTTAGAGCTTAACCAGACCTTTATACACAGTATTACATTTATTTAAACCTCAATAGCATAACCATTTAAAACTTATATTACCGTAGAAATAATTCCTCTTTTCGTTCAGCAATCTCCATGGATGATGTTTCTATTTACTTTGTAATATCTTGCAAATTGATCCAGATAGTCGCACGGCAGGAACTTGGTGTTATCGGAATCGTAAACTAGGCTTGTTTGTGGGACTCTCCGCGCTTGCGAGGACACGCGTGGCTGGGATTAAAACATGTCGCGCTTGGGAGGTGCGAAGTGAAGGCCGGAGGGTCACGTTATTGTAATGATGATACTCAAGAAATATAAATATAACATTGTTCTTCTTTTGGTTCACATTGTTAGGATTATTATTATAACTTGATTTTTGGAATTGTGAAGTGGAATAAAGAAAAAAGGACGCTAGTCAAGTGATTGGTTCAAACAGTATTTTGTTCAATCTTCTTAGTCATCAAACACTTTCCCATAAAACTATAAGTTATATAATTAGATTTAAGTTCTTCGGCTCACATTGAAACCTGAAGAGGAGAATGCAAGTAACTTATTTACTACTAACACATAACGTAGGTACTCATAGTTATGCACTCCGAAGTAAACCACTAATTAAAACTCCATCGGACATAAACAAGTGAGCGAGGAGCTGATAATATTCCACTTGCTGGGCACAGTGCATGGCAGGCTGCCAATCGATTTACAATTAGTGTCC
Organism: Abrostola tripartita; assembly: GCA_905340225.1. Lineage (NCBI taxonomy): Eukaryota > Metazoa > Arthropoda > Insecta > Lepidoptera > Noctuidae > Abrostola > Abrostola tripartita. The sequence goes on from HG996512.1 coordinate 8,420,112, forward strand.
GATGTGGAATCAGCAGCGGCATACATTATTATCGCGGCGCCGCGGCCGCGGTGGAGAGTTCATGAAATTTTAGATAATAGTGCAGATTTGCAGCGAGTACCTACATACTAATTACAAAATTTATATTTATTTTATGTTAATTATTAAAGTTATGAAATAAGCAGTTTTAACTATTGTTTTACTACCTATTTATACATTTAAATGGAAATAAGTAATTCTACTTACTTTCTGTTATCTATTTAAATACCACTTGGCAAACGCACATGCGAAAATGTAATGAAATGTAAATGAAATCTAGCAATTAATAATTCGTTTAACATTTAAATGTCACTGAAAGTTGTGTAACCACCCACAACAAGTCACACAACATGTTTCAGTCCCAAACACGTCATAATAACAGTTAACAAGTGTATCCACAAACACGAAAACTCGACAGACAATACTCTTCACTGTTAGTCTGTTTAATGTGAGTTTAAATGTTCCCGTCTCTAAGGACCACGTACAAATGGATGTTTATTTAGTTCTCTCCACTTATAAACTACTGACAAACACATAAGGTACGATCGGAACTCGCTTCAAGTGTTAAACGATGAATTAGTTCAGTATCACGGTCCCTTGAATATCTGTTTAAATATGTACTCAAAGGACCAATAGTTCAGTAATACTTTCTTAAGTGTGCGATGCAGACTGAGGATACAAATATTGAAGATGTACTTATGTAATAATTATATTCAATAAACACACGTGTAACGTTATTATAGTGAAACAATTTTGTTATTAGGTGCTCAATGTTATAAAATGCCTGTAGTCTGACGAAACATAAATTGTTACGAAAAGGACTCAAAGAAAGTGCCTTCCCTTCCTCTGATCTGAGGGTTGCGACAGACAGCAGAGGGCCCCAAACTTTAGTTGTTTGGACACATTTATCAAACTATCATCACACCCTCCAGTAAAAATCGCTTAGCGGACACTAAACAAACTCTCGAAGTGGGAGTGATTGTTACAATATATTATGTACGAGTCAGACTATCATGTGTGATTGTGTGTGCAGATCAATGTTGCAAAGGGTATACATAATACTGTCAGTTACAGTTTTACTGGTGGAAATAAATCGTTATGGCTAGTTAAGCGATGTAATAATAAACACTTATACACCTAGATTCGTATCAAAGCTCAATAAATAAAGCCATGAATATGCAATACAAGTAGTCAACCTAATAAACTGGACTGAAAGAGACTGGGCCCCACGAAACAGGGAATCCTAATGTGGGGTCCAGGGCTATACAAAAATGTAATGGAAACAAATTTTTGTTCAATAAAGATATTTTTATTTTATTTATTTATTTAATAAAGTTTGCGAGAGAATCTTGAATTCCGAACATAATCAAAACATTGTAATACCTCTGGCCGTGTGTTGTCCGTCTGATTTATCCGACCTTCTTAATGTGTGATTATGTATTTATTGCCTGTCTTCCCCGAGTGTGAAGTGTTTTAATGCCGACGTGATAGACATATATTGTGAAACTTTACTCATAAACTCGATGTCTTAGTGAAAAGACATAACTTCAACTATCTGACTCCTCATATGGAGTATGATGATTGAATATAACAATGCTAAAAAGTTGAATCTTCAATAAAGTCATCGTTTATGATACATCAGAAATCTATCGAGAACCAGAATAAACTTGAAAATAGAATAAACAGAAGTGAATCGTTTCAAAAGGATTGAACTAAACCGCTTACGTGAAGTTCTCACCAAGAGTCTCACTGAATAAAACTAAATGAGAACATGAGATGTTGTATTGGATTGCGTTTAAATTTATCATTATACTTACTGCGGTTATTGAAAAGTTAATAATATAATAATATGTCATTGAAAACTTACTTGGTAACTTATTACTATTGTAATAGTGTTATGTTCTGTTAGAGAACATTATTGAAAAAATAATAGTTTCCAAAGATTGATACAACTGGACAACCCTAGTTTGATTACATTTTGACCAGTCCCAAGAGACTAAAGTCCCCTAAATCCCTACCCAATCGTAATTTCACTTATATTGGAACTTGAAACAAAACCACGAGCTTAGTAATGTAACACACTCAAAGACAATGCTTAGTAAAAATAAAATAATACAACAACAAGGTAAAGAGCATCACAACACAACAGCGTTATTACATTAACAAGTATTACAAACATTTTGTTTTTCAGTAACATCTTATAATATTCTCGGTACAGATATCTTATTTTAGGTCCTTTGGCACGGCAGCTGACGGCCCCCGCGAGGACCATTACATTTTTTGAATCTCCGCGCCGCCGCGATATCAAGTTAATGACGAAACGAAACAATCTAAATGGAGTCATCGTGAAGGGTTGCTCGTAAAATCAGCGCCTACCCTCGAGGACGGGTAGGGAGAGTGACGTATATCGGATAAAAATTAAGTGTTGCTCATTTTTGAATCTTTTTATCCTCGTCCAGATAAGCTACTGGACTATATTACAGACCTAAGGAATAAGATACAAATTCAATCCTGATCCACGATTATTAACGTCAGTGTACTCATAAAGAATCTACGTTCCTAAGAGGTGAAAAATAATGTTTATTATTCCACAGATCTTCCTACCTTTGTTATTCCACAAAACATCTGGAAATATACAGTTTCAACATTTCCACAAGTTTCAATAGCACAGAGATAATATCTAAGAGCCGCCTTTCTTGGCAATAATAGACAAATTATTTTTCAGTCATTTCCCTCTGTTTACGCTCAGTCACACGTTTTCCTCGTCTCTTAGGACCAAAAAACGTTTCGGTCAATTATAAAATAATTGGATAAAGTACTAACTTTACATTTTATTTATTGCCGCACTTGTGTATTTCAAATTGTAATTTTATTATGGCAAAAAGTTTTTACCATTAACCTTAAACCAGCCCAGAGACGCTTAATCAATTTAAATTGCAAATGATGTCTTCAATGAAAAGGAGTTTCAAAGAAGATAACTAACAATAACACTTGAACCATTTCTATTTTTAGCTGTTTTGTAAATAAGCAATTCATTGGCCACCATAAAACCAGTCTTTCTTTTCATTACGAGTCGTCCACGCAGTGAGCTGTTCGGGCTAAGCCGGCGGCGCGGCCCGGAGCGCACCGGACGAATAAAAAGTCGCCGTCACGAGACTTTACGACAGTTTGATGGTGGCTCCAGTATACTTCTGTAACACTCTGATTGGCTGTTGTTTTAATACGAACCGTCCAAAGCATTATTTTGTACTTTTGGGGTCCATTTTCGTTTTCTATTATGTTTGGTTATTCTAATATCCAAAAAGACTACTGATAATATAATTTTATCAATATTTTAAGTAGATGGTCTAAGTCTCGTATATATTAGGACTAGTCCAACGTGAACGTTAATTTCTACTCACTATTATACGTCTCCTCTTCTTGATCTTAATAATTATTTTTCTCCAGCAATACTTATGCATCGCTTTTTTCATTACTGATATGGTAAATAGGTATTATACCTATTTAAAATATGCCAGACAGACGCGGCGTCCTTCCGTAATAAATTTAATTTTGCCCTAATTTCTATATAAACACCGCAGAACAAAGATTTCTCGACAAGCCGAGACTTTAATTAAAGCCCGACTCAGAATGCTAATTATTACAATAGTAAAGATTACTCAAGGCTCACATTTTTATACATTCGTCTCGAAACACCAAATCTCATAACAAAGAATGGTCTGCAGTCCGACGAACAAAGACGTAAGTTTAATTTAGTTCGGCCTAAAAACGGCACTGAACCGAGCCCAAAGCCGGGATTAGGACTGGAAGAGACCTCGTGTGGCCGCGATCCCCGGGGATTTAGCAAATTAATCCCACACTGTTTACTTCCGTAATCTGAACAATCTTGGACTTTCCTTGACATTTCCTTTTTCTTGTAAAACTTGCTTCGTCATCTTGAATTCGAAATGTAAGGTTAAATTGAGAATGGTCCTTGTGTACGCATAGCGTCGTTGAGTATGGATACCTTCAACATTACAGCACTAGTATAGTTGTTTTACTCAGGTTGTACTTCACTATTATTTTGGTAATTTCATACGAAAACGAATACACATGTCGTGCACACGAGTAGTGCCTTTAGTTAAGTATAATTTAATACTGTTTTTATTATTATTAAATTATGTTGTATGAGCTTTTCTTATTACTTAATATAATTCCGTATGTTATACGCAATATACACTATCACTTCACCGTTTATTTTTCAATAAGTGATCTATATCTATTTCATACCCAAAGGTAGGAAATCTAAATCGAAATATTACCAGTACGGTCCTTAGGTACGGAGGTCCTTATTAAAGTAAAACGGACCTGAAGCTGGTCGTGTATTTGGCACAGAGGAATAGTTATAAGGTTCGTTTGGTTTGCTATTACGACGCTTTTAGCAAGATACGGGAATGGCCTAATAGGACTGGGTGGGCGGACAATAATGTCTGTAGACACGAATTTCAGCCATTAATGTAGTTTATTAAAGTAATAGACGATAAGTTATGAGTAGCTATTTATTTATCGAACCTGAAATCCGAGGATGACTGGCTAATTGCATAAAAGCCACCACAGTTGGGATAAATATCTGCGGATCACACAAAATAAATACTATTGGTCACAAGCAAGAATAAACCCGCTAGTTTGCCTGCACCCTGCACCTAACATACCGGGATCCGTAGGTTCGTATCGGCAGATCTCAAGTCTGCCACAAACCACGCGCTTCTTCAAATTCACAATTATAATTAACATTCGCAAATACCACACAAGAATACAATTCATACAGAAATCCTAAAGAAGAAGCAGTGGTTGTAGTAGCACCTTTCTTAATTAATATTCTTGATTTGAGTTCGTACAAGATTCTCGTAGGTAGAAGTTTATTCTTGTTTCCACTTCACTTGAGAATTGTAGATTCAATTAGTGAACAAGTTATTAGGTTTTTATGATTACTTAATTCAGCATTAGAGTAATTAGGGCCGTAATAGGAAAGGCCCGGAATTATTTAACGGCCGGGAGTTTCGATCGTAAAGTCTGGCTGGGTGTACAAAGTATACTGTACAGGGGGACTTAGTGTGATTGACTCAATTATTTCTTTTTAGATTCGAATCGTTTGTTAATTGTAATGATCATTTAATATTTTATTTAAGTTTCAATTTGTTGGCTATGCTGTAGGAGCAAAACAAATTAATTGGCCAACAAATAACGTAGTGAACGTGAAAATTGAAAACTCTATTTTTATAAAGACTTTAAAAGGATTGATTGAAAAGTCCTCCTTGTGTAACAGTACTCAATTAATTGTACAACGGCGGTGTAGCCGGTACTATATATAGCCGTCGACATTATTACTGACAGACATATTTTTATAAATCATTATTGTAGGTTACCTACAGTTCTCGGTGAGACGATGCGCGCTGGAAGGAGTTTGTTGAAATTAACTAAGTTTTAATTATGACCATCGATTTAACAGATACATAAAAAAGGCATAAAGCGTCAGCCTGTATAATTCTAAATAAGTAGGAGGGATATAATTCACATGGGCAAGATGTCCCAATCAAATTAGCATAAAAGTGCCCTCGGCCGATGGGTGGCGCAATTAGTGGGTGCCGCGGCGCGCTCCGCCCGACCTCACTCAGCTGCGGGTGTCGAACAATAGCAGTGGAGACCCCGAGCTGAGTCAGGCTGGGCTTGAGGCCAACGTGTTCCGTATTATATATTGGTGAACAGTTTAATATATAGTATTGTATTGTAATTAATTGTCGTATTATGAAGAGCGAAGTACTATTTACTTTAACTTAGTATCTGACATTCGGAAACGTGATGATATGTTAAAGAACAGAGATGGCAATGATCGTTTAATGCACCCTGGACAGTTGACCCGCTTCAAACCTGCTTACCGGCTAATCGAAAACCATTTTGTTTATTGATTAGTTTCAACAATAGTGTAGGTACAGTATTTAAGAAAACATTGTCAATACATTCTGTTAATATGCCTCTGATTTTCAACCTAGCCCAGTTACCATACTAAGTACGAACAGAACATAGGTTACTACTCATGTTATCAGCTCAACATTACTACAAATTATATAAGACACAGCGCTCGCCTTCCCATTCCCATGCAAGCTTCTATCTCAAACGATCTGAAGCTCCGATTTCTGATAAAAAGATTCCGACCGTAACAGATCGCGGAACCGGAGCCGTTCCCGGCGGACGCACGGTGTAGATATGTTGGTGCCGACTGCTACATGTGTTCGGGCTGTTGACCCACTTGCCGGGAAGCAGTGGAGGACTTGCACAGGGGGCGGGGGAGGGGGTAAACGAAAGACGGCTGAAGAACCCTGAGGAAGATCATGGGAGCAGTTATCTCTAATTCACTACCGACTGAATATGTCGCACACTTCAACAGTTTGATGAATGACAGATAGAATATTGTAATGCTAACATTTGTGTACCTAACATTTAACTTCAGGATTGCCTATATAGAAGCGAATGTAAACATATTTTTTAATCATGATTTGCTTTATAAATTGATATTTAGCTTTATTCGTGCTTCAATTTGTCTATCAACGTATGTTTGAATGATGACCAATTAAGATTGCGTAGCTCTTTACGATTTGAGTTTTTCATAAAGCTAAATGCTTAGGATACGTTACTGTACGTATGATTTATACCTTACATCAGAAGTGTAAGCAGAATACCTAGTAAGCAGCTCGTTTATTGGCCACCTGTAGCGAGCCGGGCCGGCTCTGAGAAATAATTAATAATTCAAGCGAACCAATCAGTTCCCATTGGAGCTCTCTTCTCGATGTTTTCATTAGTTCTGTTACTTTGATGTCTTGTCTCAATGGTGGGTTAATGAAGAGGAAGCAGCGCTGTAGTGACCGTTGCATCACATTCAGTCATTCACTGGTCATTCAAGTACGAGCTGCAGATTGTGACTGGACTGTTCACGAGACAACTATACAATTCTAAGTAATAATAATATCGCACCGATAAAGTATATTTAAAGGTGCGATATAATGTTTATTGACAAAAACATGGTAACATTAACTACAATTATTTAAAAACTAGGTCTACAATGTCCTGTGTACCGGTGGACATTCTTCCGTACTTATGAGAGAGAGTAAGCCTCATGTAGATATTTGTGAATATCGTCACTTATCTTATTATCGTCCAATATAACTAAACTGGATTTTAAAATAGATCCTAAAAATTGTAGGAGAACATTTCAATGACAGTTTGTCCAGCCAGTGAATCGAACCCTTAACCTTTCATAATTGGTTCACCACTACGAGACCAACCAGGAATCTAAATATATTCTTGTCTGCTTTAAAATAAAAAATAATTCACTCAAACTAGACTTTACGTACGTTTCGTCAATATTACAAAAAAGTTACATAAATTGAACACCTTCACGGCTTCAAAGAAAACAAACGTTTTTAAGTAATTCCTAAATAATTTCCAGCCCTCCTCAACTCGGTGCCTTTAGAAGAAAAGCCTTAAAACCAGAGGTCAAGGTCTGTTCCAAGATCCATTTGTACTTAATGAATTAAATTATTAAGCGATAATTATCTTCCAATTAGCATCCCTGGATGTTTCACGTCTTTAGGAAAGTGTTCTGAAGTCAGATCGATACACTTTCATCCTCCTGCAATTACTTACATAACATCCCACCTGTATTCCCCGAAGGGATAGGCAGAGGTGTACCTATAGTACACCCACATGCCGCCAGTTATCTTATAGGTTCCAATGTATTAGGGGACGAGCCTATTGTCTTCAACCGACCACACATTCAGACATCGTGCTGTTACCGAGAATTTCCTAATGGAATAACTCAATAACACTTTGCCCGACCCAGGAATCGAACCCAGGACCTCGTGCTCAGCCATTAACATATAATAATAAATCTTACATTTCCAAGCGTTTCCCGAGAGTTCACCCCCGCCAGGTCATCAAAGGGTTGAATTAAAAAGATAGCTCACTACAACCCTTTCATTTACCTCCCCGGGCTCGAAGCGAGTGTTTGTGTTCATCAAACAACAAACAACTTACTTGAATGGAATTATAGAATAAATCGCTTGTTTGTGCCGATGGATAATGTACGGAATATTTTACACTTTTTATTTGTAAATTATTTGGGTGTGTTTGTTGAATGCTTTCTTTCGTAAAATATAATGTATGTATACATACATTATATTCGAGATTAATGTATAATTGAGCTCAAAATTGAAAGTACCTAAAGCTACTGTATCAACTTGGTGATATTTTTTTAAAAACGTCGCCCCACACAAGGGATTTAAAACATAAAATATCATATACACTAACACCCAGACTCGGGACAAACATCTGCGGATCGCACAAATTTTTGTCCCGTGCGGCAATCGAACTCGCAACCCAAAGCGCGGCAGTCCAATCGCTTAGCCACTACGCCAATCAGGTCATCAATCGTTCAATTCGTTAGCACGTGTAAATGCGGCACGTTCATTTTACATATTGAGTAAAAAAACATTGTATTAGTTTATCGATCAGGTTTGGGGATTAGCGTGAAGTCCTCCAAGTTGGTTTCGACTGTGACCTAAGCGTGTATCGTAAGTGCATAAAGATCAATGGTTAACATTTTGTTTTAGAATTAATCTTCAAATAATTTCAATAAATGTTGCTTTAATCGACAATGTGTCGCCACCCAAACGGCTCGCACTTAATTACACCGATGTATGTACATACATATATTAAAAACGATGTTCAAATACGATACGAACTGTACGACTGTGTGTATGTAACACATTACACTGATAATAAAATTATAATGTAATAACGTATCGCGATGCTGTAGCTATCATGGCCTTTCTTTTTTGTGAAGTGAATTTGAATACTAGCGATATCTCGCTAACCTGGCTCTAACAATATTATAGCGTATATGGAATGTCTTGAAAATAACTTAAATGTTATGCTGAATCCATATGTATTGTATTAACTAACACAAAAAGTATTTTTCTCATAAGGGAAAGCATTATTTATATCAACATATATTTATTTTCCAACAACGATTTCTTCTCAAATTATTCGAAGTCTGTATTTTACTTCAACCAAGTAACTTGACTCCGGCGTATCCGAACACATGTAGGTTAAGCTCCCCCTGCAGTATTTTTCAAGTAGACACATAAACTATAGGCCACTTGACTGGCGCTGTACAAGCGTGCCGGTCTTGTACACAATGGGCCATGGGGGCCATCCCAGTGGGCCATCGAGGGTACTTGGAAGCAGACGAGTGCTTCACACATTGTTGCCGTCATCTATTACGGCTACACGCGCAGTGGTGGAGGGCTCGACTGTCTGTCGGAGGGTCGCGGGTAAATATTATGATGGTCAAATGTATTACAGCTGAATTACGTCGTTTGGGAAACTTCACTCTCTTACACAAAGCGTTAAGTAGAAAATACCTAGATGACTGGCAGCATCAGACAACAATCTGACAATATATTCTACTCATGGACGGGTCCTACAAATGTGTACAATGTAGATACATGTGTCTATGGTAGCTACGTAACCAGTCAATGGTCACGAGCGGACCATGACGCCCGCGTTGTGCGGGGATCAGCAGACACGCCACGTGACCCGACTGTGAAGGCTTTGCATGAGAGATAGCCCGCGACATGTCTTGAGAGACGAGTGGCTTGGTTTGATCCTACGCTTATCGTTGGATGTGGATACCTATTTGTATGTATATGACGACCGGATATTTTAGGGATAGAGTTTCCTGTTATATAGCCTGCCTTTATAGCAGCTTTTGTTATAGAGCGAGCCGATTGACTTGATTGTTCCTGTGACAAGCACAATGACAACAAGAGTATAAACTTTTGGTAAACTCCAACAGAACACATAACTCATGATACAAGCAGGTCGAAGAGTTCTGCCTTCTTTATATTATACAACATAGAATTGAATTAATTCTCCAAGTTGTCCGCGGGGCATTGGACGGGGGCTGCGGGGCGGGCGGCGGTGCCAGGGGGGGGGGGTGAGCTGAATAGCACGACTTTCACAAGTTCGCGCAAGTTTTTCAACGCCTCAGATATCATCTGTTGGATGATTTATATTGCTGTGCGTGGGGCAAAAACTTCTGAGCCATACGCCCGCTCCCTCCGCTACCCCCGCATACCCCGGCTCACCTCCTCCGGGCAGTTGATGAATTCCATCCATACATTGAGTGTGTGTACAAGGTATTGACAGAAAGACCACTCCATGAGAGCAACATAACGAGCAAACATACAACATACAGTCACTTAAAATGCCAAAAATTATATGAGATTTAGGCGTTCTGAAGAGGTTAATGCTACCGGAGGCCTCTGAGGGGTTTTGAAAATGGCCACAACATTGAATGCCCCGAGACTGACCCGAGATTTGTCGTCAAGTCGTGATAAATAAAACTTAAGCAGAATAGTCACGAACCTCAACAAAAAATTTGGCTACAATAAGTTTGATGACAGGTTACTAAAAAAGTAACTGCAGCATCAAACCAACCAGAATAAAGTAAAACAGTATCTACTATACCAGTCGCTGGACCTTAACAACCCCATCTATCACACCAGACCCACTCACATACAAGTCAGTAGAACTTCTGCAGTGTCTTGTACCGTGGCGTGTGTACCCGGAAGTTTTCTAAGATATATTAAATTGTATGAAATATGAATCTGGACGCGAGCACGTGTGAGTGGTCGGTAGGCCGGCTGTGTATGGAACTGTGTGTGTGTGTGTGTGGCAGTGTATGTAGTCGTCACAAAAACCGAGGGCGTTATTAAACTGTATTCAAGCGGAACGTGTGTCTGGAGCTGTGTGGACAGACTCCGAAGTAGCCGGAGTGGAGGGCTGCGGGCAGTGCGGGGTGTGACTTGTGGTGTATTCACGTACCAGTACTAAATATGGCAGCTCTCTAATAGACTTGAAACTTGATGATAATAGAAAGCGCTTACAAAATACAGGGTTTCCTTCGAAAAATACAGTTTCTCGTACTAGGATTTTCATCTGAGCCAAGAATACTTGAATAGTTTTTAAAACCTCACTAGGTGATTGGGTATGGGTACTTACAACTAACATTTAATTGACATGACATTTGGGTGGAACTAAATTAAATTAAAGACACACGTCATGTTCTAAAGTCCTCCTTTGATTGCTAGACCTCTACCCAGGGCAAAGGTCACCAGTCACCGATACCAACGGCTGACAGTCGCACATGACACATGTATTATGTATCGATGAATACATTACGTTCGTGTAAACTGATCCTAATTGGCAATTAACGTTTCTTCCGAAGTGGAGCGAGTTAACAAAGGATTCGTATTGTATTTGTAACTTTAGTGAACTTTGTTGTTAAGTTGAAGTCAGGTGAGCGCTGTGCGTGGGGGCCTCTGATAACATGCTAATGTATTATACAATTATTACGTTGTACTCATAAGTGTGTGAGTGTGGTGTCAATGTTGGGTACAGTGTCTTGAAAAGCACCCCACACGCAAACGACAAGCCTATATTATTAATATTATGTACCACAATTTATTGAGGCTACACCTGGTGGGAGGCCTGCCTACGCTGCGTCTTCCGGTTCGTGGTCGCTACTCGAGAACCTTTCTTCCCCAGCGGTTATCGGTTTTTCGAGCGACAGGGCCTGCCCTTTGCCACTTAAACTTACACATTCTTAGAGCTATGTCGGTGACTCGAGTTCTTTGAGTTTGAATTTCCGTATTCCGGATCCTGTCGCACAAAGAAACTCCGAGCATGGCTTACTCCATAGCTTCTGAGCCTCTCCAAGAGGCCAACCGTTAGCGACCACTTTTCTGAGCATACGTCATTACTGGCAACACACACTGGTTAATACAACACATACATCACATCATCGTTATTTGAGCAAAATCCCTCCTCATCGTATTTGATCATGTGGTAAAATTAAGATCAAAACGTTTCTTAATTTCTTCAGCCACGCCATCCACCAGTGTGCGCTGGCCTGGCTTTCCTATATAAATCCATGATTATTGTTAAGTTCATCTAAAGTGTAATTAAGTAGCATTTTACAAGATAGATGCATTAGTGATACAAGAGCCGTAAATGACTAACGGAGCCGGTCCGGCGCGCGGCGGTCCGGCCGCGACGGGTATTGATGGAGGCGCGGCACTACTGCCAGTACTGGTGACCTAGGGGGAGAGGGGGAGGGGGGGGGATATGTCAAGCTTTTTATTGTTGTATCTTTTCCTCTTCAATGTGTCTTTAGTAATTGAAGGTATCTTTGCCTTTATAAGTACGACTGACTTAAACATAACTTTTCTATGATCTTATTCTATATGAGCAGTCGCGCTTAGCGACCAGTAGACCAACTATCTTTTCAACTTTAAAAAGCCTCAAGTGTATTATAGTTATTGTCCTAATGGCAGCCAAGCTTTTTCACGAAATGAGAAAATATCTCTGTGTCGAGTGACCTCCAAATTACTTTAAAGCCATTTATAATAAAGGCCTCATTTTGTCCCGCGCAGCTGCAGGGCGAGTCTCGTGTGTACCACCTCTGGTGCCTATAGTTAACATTAACATAGTGTGATGCAGGTGTGCTTCAGACGCGGCATAGCGGCGCGACGCCGGGGGGGGCGGGCAGCGAGCCAGCCGGACGACCGGGTAATGGGCGCTACCTCACGAGGACGGTGGAAGCTAGCTCGCGTTGCTCCAGTTCGTCAGTTGGAACTACTTTATGGGCTTAAGCAAAATATACCTTATTCGTTTCTACAATAGAAACCAAAATGGATTCACGATGGTAAAAGCTAATAAGCTACAATGCTTTAAAACAGATAATATTCATACGCCACATAACACCGAGTTACTGCTTGATTATGATAGTAATTATGCGTACCTACACTACCAATAAAAAATATTTTTAAAGATAACGCCATATGCAAACTATCCACTAAGACAAAACAAAGAATTGTACAAAAACCATTGTTAATCCGACTAACAAAGTGTTCAGTGTATACACAAACGATAACAAAAATGTTCCGCTTTATAACTGAAGCACATGCCGTAACGGTAATAGTGCTGTAACACGGCCGTGCTGCTGGGATCACACGACACGTGCCTGCCGGGTGACGCCCGACATCTCACGGCACGTGTGGATCCTGTTAATTATACAATTCTTGTAATTGTGCATGTAATCTATATTATTATGGATTCTACTATCAGCAAAGTCTTGTCGACATTAACATTTTCAAACGATGTCATTAAAATAGAAAGAAATTTCAATCGAAAAGCATCCTGGTAAGCCTTTTGGCTAATTAAGTACCAACAAGATATCTGCTACATCGCCAGTAATCGTAGGTAGTACACTCAGTACAGTTCAACAATCGCGCCTACTAATTAATGGTCACAAAATCATATTTTTGCGCCTATTACAATCGGTATCCTTAAATTCATACACCTTTAAAGATTAGACACATACCCCCAGCTCTGACAAGTCCCTTACAGAGGCCTCCTTCGCCCTCTCTATACCACGTGAATATTACTCTCCTTACGGTAGGTACACTATCGCTATTCCGCGGATGAGTCGGGCCACACGTTGGGTGCCAACAGAGCGAGTTAACGACGTCGTTCTAGCCTGCCGAGCGCTCGCTACACAATGAGGGAATAAAATGAGCAAACAGTCGCCGTGTGGACACCAACTATGTTGGCCTCAGATTCTTGACAATTAATGTCTAATGGGTAAGCCTTTAACCTTTTATTTTTCAGTATATTTACAAGCTTTTATTTTAAACTAGCCTGCCTATACCGTTTTTGGGAGCCAGCACAAGAGCCTCCACACTTTTTCAACTGACCACGCTTATTCTTTTCATCTGGACTCTCTGTTCTACTGTAAAAGGTATTATGATTGTTCACACGCCTATGTCGACACGATAGCAGAATAAAATAGTTTGTTTACTTATGTTTAGTATATTTCTGAAAATACTGACATAAATATCAACATGCAGGTTCTCGTTCCATCGGTCACTTGGTGTATCTCTGCAACATTGGCAAAACATGTGGGCCCAATACCACGGCTGCTCCTCGTCTCGTACGGCGACATCACCGCAGCGACACATTCTGTTACTACACTCAGATTACTCTGAAAAACGACGTGTTTTTCATAAAGCTTATAAGCTGTGTAACAGCTTTGTTGTCGGGTAGTGATAGGTTTAACTAGAGCAGACTCTATCCTGCTAGATTTAGTTTTCGGATATATGACTTTGTTTGTTTGCAACTCTAGGTGTACATAATTAGTTTAAGAATGCACATGTAATAAATAATACGTGAAAGATTCTTAAACTTTAAAATATAGTCAATCTATCTGCCCTACATATGATATAAATTTATTAGTTATAAAATCAGCACTTATAACTATTGACAAGTATGTACAAAAGTCACTGTAATCTTATTAAGTAAGGATATAGAATTCCTACATTATATCAACCAGTAATCGCTTTAATTAGTTCAGCACGTACTCGTATAATGCTACGGAACCATGTAATCCAGTCCAGGTATCTAATGTTATCAGGCTGCCAATTAACAAGGCGTAAGTGAACTCTACGCATCTCTACGTCACAGTTACGGTTGTATTCGCCGGGAGGTGAGACAGCAGCCGCAAGATCCGAGCTGAGCTAACATGTACAAGTGTACACTGTACAGTTCAGCGGAGGCCACACCGCAGCGACACAGAGAGCGAGGGTATAGAGATACACATAATGTGGGCTTTATAGGTACGGGTCACCACAAGTGTCTGCATTGTTCGACAATATTTGTTGTATGTACTTCTGAATCAAATGAGTTGTGGATGCTGAGTAGTTTACAGACACTTTTCTAAAACGTAACGTATAGTAAAGACCAAGTCTACATACTAAACGCTTGTGCTCTTAGTTCGCCTTTGGGGCGGATAGGCTGATAAACTTTGTGCAAATACAAAGCAGTAGGTACAACCGATCATCATCATCATCATCAGCCGAAAGACGTGCACTGTTGAACAAAGGCTTGCCCAGCTCAACTCGCCATTTGCTTCCACCAACAAATAAATTATCTATTTATTATAGGACTTTCGGGAAGTCAGCTTCAAACATATAAGAACCGTACTTACTTACCCCGAGTGCGTCTTTGTAGTCGAAGAGCATCGTATCTGTGTGTGGGGCATTCTTCCTCCGCTATCAATGCGTCGCGCGGCGCGCACGCGCGTGTCTCGTGACATTCTATTCATAATTCTATTTTGGTACTTACGTCTTTGTTGGAGCTCGACAGTAGTCCTCGAACCTTTTCTGTCCATTCTTCACGACTCCTCAGGTCTTCAGCCTCTATTCTCAGTCATTGTGAAGTATATAATATTATACATATATATAAGTATTATAGCAACGTTGTTATTTATACGATTGTATAAAACAAGATTACTTACTTCTTAATTTTTGTGATAGTATTATTGTACTTAAGTAATTTGTCGAACATATAGGTTCCATTATGAGCTTCTTGCTTCAATGAAGCTTTATTTGTGAAACATTACTTAGTTTTTTAAACTCAAGCTTGCCGTACGTACTCAATATAGTTGCGCACTAATTTGTAATTAAATATACTAAATTTTAATAATACTAGTTCGACACATATTTTTTCTACCCTGTATTCAGCGGCTTTAAAATAAAATAGTATTAAGTCTGTCTAGAATGGAGTGTATCTAAGTTAGGTTAGTATACGTGGGACTCTGCTCCTCCGCCGGGTGGTGGAGCGTGAAGGCGGCCTCACCTGCCCGCTGTTTGTCTGCAGGCTCAAGGAGCTCTGATTATTAACACCCCTACATTACGAAGCTACAATTTATTTGTTTGTAGACTTTCATCGTACCTACTCACTGTTGTATTCGTTGACATAACAACTGGGGTTATATTATAAAGTGTTTGTAAAATAAAACCCATTCACAAAAGCACTCAAAACGATTCATTAATCATTGGTGTTGGCTCCAGGCTCCCGGGCTCCGAGATAGTCGGGCACGTTTCACGTCACATTACATTTCATGGACTTTTAAGAAAATGAATGCACACGATAATTGATAATTCCGTCTTTCAGTTGTAATTATTTTGCGACATCATATCACACTTATATTATAAAGGCGAAACTTTGTTTGTATGTTTGTTACCTCTTCACGCTCAAACGGCTGAACCGATTTTGGTAAGGAGGTAGCTGGCTGCCCTGGATTAACACATATGCTACTTTTTACCCGAAAAATGTAACGGGTAACACGACGGGGCGCAGTAAGTTGATTTATATTTAAAACTTATCTTTCTTATCGTGTAATTCGTATAAAATACTAACATTCGTTTATCATTTTACCATATATTGTACATACAAAGTGATCGCCGCGCGCCATACCGCCGCCCATTGTGCATTATTTAGTTTGTAACTATATCAATGTTATTCGTTTACTTATAGTTTTGTTGTACAGTAAAGAGTTTAATTAATAAAAGTAGACATTCTGTGATATTTCCGTCAGGTGGTATTTATTTTAATGTTCCCGTCACACCACTAAGGTAGGACGAATGTAATATGTATTCATATTCGTATGAGTGGAGCCTCCGGTAACAGTCAGAAGGTAGTTATTATTAGTGTAATTAAATAGTGGCTTAATAGGCCGCTTGGTGTAAGAAATAACGATAAACGTGTTTGATTGAATATTGTGAAATAGGTGTTATTAAATGTGTTACGGAGTTTTTAAATTATACTACTTTAGAAATACAGAACATTTTACTGTTGTAGTTAAACCTGGGTTATTTATACATCACTTATAGTGGGTACTTACCCCCAAAAAGTCTCTAATTATATTTGTCTTATTTTGCTACTTAGACATAAATGACATTTTCACTGGAATGTGGATTGCAGACGTGTTTATAAGTATGTTCTCGAACTTTTCGATAACAACAGCTGAATCAAACATAACACAGAGTACAGTCTCGGTTTAAATCAATCACATATCTCCACTCTCCACACGCTTGTAATACCCCGGCGTCTCCCACACTCCTCACTCGTCACGTGGAACAGTTCCATCTGTCTCGCGTGGTGCTCGAGGAGTCGACAGCTGCACAAGTACCGTCATCCGGCGTCGCCCGCATGCGTGGATATTAGTGTGCCAGTAATAACTGGAAGCACTTAGTTAACTCACGAGAACGACGAACAAATTGAACCACTTATTGAATTTTTTGTCGTCGCAAAACAAGTTAATCCTTGTTAATAACATGTAAAATTGTTGCGGTTTTATATTAATTAAATATTGACCTATAATTGCAATGACAAGACAAAAGTGTCGATGTATATAATGTAGTATGTACATATGTAGCCCACTCAATTAGAATGTAGAGTGTGTTCAGCATGTCTGCAGGCAAACACGAGCAGAGCCAGCTGACGTGCAATATCCTGGCCAGTGACGTCACGGGTCGCACACGCGCGGGGCTCCCCCGGGACACGGGACGTGGGACTCCGGGACGTCACCGCTCATTACTCATGTAATATGATTTGTTCGGCCGACGGACACTGGTTAACATTCATTAGTAACATTATTCTTGTGCTCTTGAGTAACTTAATTGCTGTGTTTAACAAGCGTTAAGTTAATGATGGTGATTTGACACAAAATACTGTCACAGTTTAGTTAATTGAATTGATATGCTGTATGATGATTTTAAGATAGCAGCTTTTGTCTATTCCCACGTTTCGTTTAGCTCAATGGCTTATAAACGAAATGATATGTAAATCCGGGCATTACTTAGTCCTTAATAGCCATTATCATGAACCTGGTAATTTATCCATATAAAATATCGGGAGGATACCTATAAGTAGTCGCGTAAATAATTCCAATGTCCCGGCACGAGCACATCACTAACGCACAACCGAGGTCCGGTCACAGTCCGTTAGCGCGGCCTCGTTGGCGCCGAGATGAGATCAAAGCAATACAAACGTTGCAGGCGAGAGATAGCTCTCCTAGCGATACAAACAGACGCACTGGCTGCTTTCGTTCTAATTAGGCTTCGAACAGATGTCTCTGCCCTGCCCGGGCAGGCGGGGCCGCGAGCTGGGGTTATGGTGTATACTTCGTCTACAGCCACTATTGACTGACAATTCAATACTTCTTCAGATTTGTAACTCAGAGAACATTCACAGTTCATTTTATGTTCTTTGTTTTATTACGTCTTAATGGTTTCGTGGCACTAGGCAAACCATTCGTTATTTTGCTTTAGCTTTTCCTCCCACACCTTTCTGACTTCGAAGGATTCTTCTTTCTTTACAAATGTGCTGTATGGAGTAGTGTGGTGCTGTGACGGTATTATAGTAAGGTTTACGTAGTGGGAAAAATTTCCAAAGAGGTTTGTCAAAATCATAGCTAATGGGAATCCGTAGCCTCTACCTGCCCCTCGGGGAAATAGGCGTGACTCAATGTATGTATGTCTCAGTCAGTATAGTCACTACAGAGCTAGACTGGCGCGGAAGACAGTGCCACGAGACTGATATTAGTTTGTTCTGCAAATAGTTTCCAGTTTGAGCGCACGTGTTAACAGGAGACGTTGCTAGTTCGTGCGGGGTTCTGATAAAAGAAAACACTTACGCCGTGTCGCTCGCAGGTTCAGAAGTGCATCTCGCTGTCAGTTAGTTTACGATAATGGAAACGAAAATGGGAACTCTGGACATGGGAGCTCTGCACCGGGCTGTCAGTTGTTAGGTTGTTCTCTTTTAAACTATAAACTGAATTTATTTTATGAATTCGAAGCATTAACGTTTATTAAACATCTCTATCCTCTGATCAGTATGTAGTAAGTAACGTCACGTGACGATGGTAATTACAAAAATATAAAAATACTGGCTACTGCTCCTGTCTTGGCTTAAATGCGCTCCTTGGTAACCAGCGTCAGGGTCGCACTCGCAACATGTATGAGTGAAATACATAATGCAGAGCCTTCAGTGCTGAACATCACGAACAACGCTCACATATTGAAGTCCGCTACGTGCCACACTGCACTGCACTAGTGTCACAATCTGTACCACGTACCACAACTTAAGTGTGACAGATAACGACGTAACTTCGCCATACATCGCGCTTTTATTGCCCGCTGCTATTGTCAGCGCCGAACAAATGTCGCAACGGACCATGAATCTCACAAAGTGCAGTTTTCAGAAGATAAGAGGCGAGCAGCATCGCTAAGTGGCGCAGATTACATACTGTGCGACGTACTGACTTTGTACAGTCGGTAAATGGCTGGAATGGTCGACATTGTAATTCTAGACGATTAGTATCGAAACTGGTGTGACCTGTCATCTTGTTCATCAAAATTAACTAAGTATAGCGGTAAAGGTAAGTGATTGATACCTACATAGGCACGGTAATTAATTATTTTTAGAGTTCCGTCCCATGGGAAGTTGAGAAGGTGGACATTGTTCGTGACATGAAAACTACCGTAATTCTGACGAATGGTGTGGAATGTTATTTTCATGAGAAAGATCCGAATCAAGACATCTGTTTAGAAACCTGGCAATAAGGTGTGTGTTTGTGTGTGTGTGTAGGTAATAGAAATACCATTCAACGTGTTTAGATGTTTTAACAACTCACTGTACGGAAAGTGTAGAGGGGCTGTGCAAGACGGAAATAATATCTATAATCTTCCTCATTCTCTTTGACGGCTTTTTCGGAAGACAGTATGTAATCTGTGTTCTTAGTAAAGGTTCATCGGTATCGCTTCAGTGTGTGAAGAATAAAGGAGGCTGTCGGGATCAGTGGGTGTCGCAGCTGGCTTTGTTTAACGTCAGATGAGTGATGGATGGTGTGACGGCTGCGAGCGGGCCGCGGTGAGGCGGTGACAATAGCAGGCAGCGGCCGCGGGTTATCACCGCTGGAGTGCGGGCCCCGCGTGCGCTCACCTGAAAGCGAGTGGCTCACTACTGTCATTAATCAAAGCTCTCGATGTATACAGGAGATTGTTTTCGTCAACTCACTAAACATTGCATGTGGCCGAGAGGTGTGTGGCCTCGATTAGTATGCACTAGCTTGAGAGTTCAAATCTTGACGAGTAGCAAACTCTTTTTCGTTGTCATTTTCATTTTCTTAGATATTCTACAAAACTACTAACTTATAATTTGTTACCCACATATAGCAACAGGCCCACGTGCCTTTCTGCTTAGGGAATGATGTAACAAGATACTTTCAAGAAATACCGGTAAAGCAGTCAGTCTATCATAACGACTAAAACGAGTGTGCGGAAATCGAACCCGCTTCCCTTATCGCAGCAATCCAATCGCTTAGCCACTGCGCCAATCAGGTCATCAAAATGATGATGACATTTGTCTGTCTTTTTGTTACACACTTCGACGTCAATATCTCTGGTTCAAGGTAGGTGTCCTCATCTAATACCTATTCAATATCAATATTAGATTTTCAATCTAGTTCACCAAAAATTCCAATTTGATTAAAACGCTGTTCCATCGGGATAGTAGAGAGAATAATTTAATAAAACATTACTTTCCGGCGAGCGGGCCGCTGGGTGCGAGCGAGACGGAGCATGCAGTATATTATGAAAACCTTCCTGGTTAAACTGATCAGGCTCAGAAAAAAAAATTGCAGTTTTTTAAGTCAGTGGTTTTTAAAGGTTCTTTAACAGTTCTGTATTATTCCCCGGTCATGTGTATTGTTCAGCCACTCATTACTTGTGGATTTCTTAGTTTAACGGTCATACTGCTAGAGATAATTAGGCTTTTCTTCTCGGTTGTTTATATTTTAATATCATCTGTGTAAAATCGCCGCTAATCTCGCACTCTTGGCATTCGTGCGTGTGTGTGTGTGTGTGTATACACAGGGAGCTCCGTGCGCGCGGCTCGAGGTCGGCCGCCTGGATAGCACGCGTCACTGAGTCCTACGCGCCCTTAGTGAAATTAATTTTATTAAAATCCCGCCCTTGTACGCCGAAACATACCGTATCCACATGTATATAGGGCTCACATTGAAGTGAATCCATGTCGCCGACGACACCGTATGCACAGACAAAGCAGGACGATGGAATGAAACCCCTCAATATATATTTTTATCGTTTATTTTATCCGGTATACGATTTCCATAAACACATGGCGATGAATATATGGATTCTGTACATTCAATATCAAAGTAAACAATAAAATGTATATAATAAAATGTAAATATATATCATTATGATCTATTAAATTATGTTGGCACCGAGATGCGACACAGTTGTATCGAATGGACGCTAAGTACGAAAGTGACGGGTGACGCGAGACGCGCCGACCCGCGCCCGCCCGCGTCGCGCCGCGCCGAGCCGCGCGGCTCTGTCGCTCGACCGGCGCTCACGCGGGCCTCCATCACAATGGGATTCACAGTTCACACCTCTGCTGAGTGTGTCGCGAGATAATGAGCAGCGCCGTAGATATGCAGGCACTCGACTGCGAGTGAGTAACCCTAATCAGTGCTCATGTTCACTAACAATGAATCATAACATTAAAATGAATTGAATTTCAATGATTTAATCGTGTTCTCAAAGTTGTGACGCGGAAGGGTGCTTCACCCTTTTGACGCGTTAACTGTGAGCGCTCATCTCACTCACGACACACTGACAGAGTTTGTGATGACGTTGTTATGAGACGTAAGAGGGAGGCGGAGGGCGCGGGCGGCGGGGGTACACGAGGTGCGGGGGCCGCGGAGCGAACTAACGACTGAACTGAACAGAATTATCATGAACACCGTAGCAGCTACAGCCGAAGGACCAAACGAAACCGCCACGAGGGCTCCTAGGACCAGAGGACGAGAAAAGGACGAGTGCGAAAGGACCAGAGAGTATTCTCCGTAACAGTGACAACAGACGACATCCTACAAAATGATTCAACGACACAAGAAGCATCAGAAGGTCCACTGCACAACTAGCGGTACGCAGCGCCGTCCAACGTAACAAACAGACGGGCAGGGGCTCGTGAGCAGTGCGCCCTCTGAGCCTCGAGTTGCTAGTCAGCGAGCTAGACACGACAGACGCGGGAGGGGACGAAGGTTCTACGTAGCTCCTTAACTAACTACATCGAATTCCGCATGGACGGATCATTAAAACATCGACCAGGTACGAACGAAACAACGACTTCCTTGGGTCAGGCTCCGAGCACACCGGCGGCCGCCGCGGTAGAGAAGTTGAAACAAGTGTCTGTTAATTTATTTTAATGTAAAAGATACTCAAACTGTAGAATAAGTAATTCCAACTCTTATAGAGTAGATAAGACGATAGACATAGATGCATAAATCATTATTTTTTAACCGATTTTGTTATAATTATTATATCTATGTATCAACATTTAAAATATATAATTTACTTCAGAGCCACCCTTGATCTGTAGATAGTGTCATTCCCGTGCAGTTATTCAGTTCGTCCCGCTGGCTCAGCCGCTCGGTGTGCGCGATACCTTATACATTAATTAGAATTACATACTTTTTCCAAAATCATTGTCCAATTGACGATAAACGCTCAGACATACAAAAATACATCTCGCTACAGCTA
This sequence comes from Abrostola tripartita, assembly GCA_905340225.1. NCBI lineage: Eukaryota > Metazoa > Arthropoda > Insecta > Lepidoptera > Noctuidae > Abrostola > Abrostola tripartita. The sequence continues at coordinate 8,442,701 of HG996512.1, forward strand.
ACGAACTAACGATATTGTTCCTGGATACATTCTCTGTGACACACACACACACACGGACAGACTAGACGGACAGACGGACAGACGGACACATCCGCGACGCGCCCGCGCCTCTATATCACAATGTTAACAACAAGTATGTACTACACTTTATCCTCTGAGTGTGTGTGGGAGGGTTAGCACAATATTTTGATGTCAAATTTATTATGATGCTACTGATGCAATGATGGGGATGGTGATGAAGACAGAATTCTTTAAAGAAAAATAACAATCTGACAGAATGATGTGGATATTATATAGTCACACACACACGCAGAGACACTTGTGCTGCACGTAGAGACAGCGTCGAGAATCAGAAGAAACAGAACCATACTAAACACAATCTAACGAACCTAACAGACCAACACCAACGCCAACGCCAACTCCAAACATTTGATCAAAACCCCTTATGCTACGAGATTGTTGCAAAAATTGTGGTAGCAAATATTATTAGTATCTTGTCCATACAAAAACGTCCGATCTAAACGGACGACTAAAATTGACATCGAAATTTACATGATTCAGTTTAAGCTATGATACATACGTTATACTTTAAGAATTTGACATCTATATAAAATATATTATAGTTATATGCTAGCCTGGACCGCCACGGCCTGACGTCACTGCCGCCCGCTACACGACTTTATATATTTATTGCTATACATTGCTGTCTGCGGCCGAGCCGGCCTCGGCGCCTGTCACACTCGGAGCGCGCACTATGACTATCAACCGCGATAAAAAAAACATCGCTGAGTAGAATGTATTATACATTACACGCTATCCAATCATTTCGCTTAACAGTCTCTAGTAAATCTGATCTAAAAGTCGCGTGTTGTAACATTTTGTTTTGTAACAAACTATCACTATATTACTTTAGTGTAATCATAAGTAGATTAGACCAGCATACAGTGCGTGTTTAGGCCGGTCGTAGTGCGCGCCGAGCCACACTCACCCGTCGATGGACGGCGCCGTGACGTCAGAGCCGCCGCTTCGTATTGCTTTACAACTAGCACATGAGCTTACTCTCACTTACTTAACATTAACATTATATCTTTATCTTTGGTGTTCACATTGCACGATTAATTCACTATCCTTTACAACATACGAACGTAACGTAATAATCGACCATATATTTATAATAATCAATATAAGAAAAATCTATTTTAAATATTAAAATATCAACAATTTGGCACATTCGTTTCCTGTTTATATTACGTTAGAAAATAAGAGGATACAGGAAGGTGAAGAGAAGACAACGAAGGGGATACAAGGGTATAAGGGGATATAAGTTAGGCCGAACACACGCTCGCTGAGGCAACGGACGGAGCGCCTACTTCCGCGCAGCGAAGACATGCGCACGCGGCGCGCGCGGGGCAGCGGGCAGTTTGAAAGTTAAGTTGAAGATACAAGGGGCTGCAACTTTGGTAAGTCTATCAGATTCATAACAAATCGAACTTTACTGATAGTTCAAAGTGACGTTAAGCAGGCCCTGAAGGTTGAAGACGAATACAAAACGATGGTTGCTTCACCGAGCGTGTTGGTAGATACATACGAGTACAGACACGCTAGAGTAACCGATAGAGACGTCATACAGAAGGTAGCTACGAAGACTAGAGTAGGAGAGAGACAAGTCAGCTCGTCTTGGACGAGTAACAACACATTCCGGCGAATGCTTCAGTTTGTGGCGCGCGGACACGTCCCCGGACGCGCGGACACCACACCACCACACTACACCACAACACCACACCACACACCACCACACCACACCACACCACACCACGTGACACTGCACTTCATTGACCACCCTTCTTCCTTGAGGTGGAGTTCGGACGCAACTTACTCGATGACGTCAAGTTCATTTATTTCTTGCTCCTCAATTGTTTTGATAGTGAAAACGGTTTGATATTTCCGAGCACTTCCCCGAAATTGTATAAGGCATGATGTCAAATTTGCTCTCAATGTTGTAAGATGTTTCTATGCGGAGCAAGAACTTCAACCATCATAGGTCGTTAATACAGACGCCACCGATGTGGCCATCAATCACTAAACGCTCTTCAGTCTTTCTTCTGTGGTCGGCTGCTGGTGTCGGCTAGAGACACATCCTTCACTCAGGCACACCAGGTCACTGTAGTCTCAGGTGTGCCGCGAGCAGGAGCAGCGCCGCGGGCAGGGCGGGCGGCGCAGGCGCGCGGGCCCCGTTGTGCAGCGCGCGCACGGTGTGGCGCGCAGGCGCGGGCGAGGGCGGCGCTGCGCGGCGCGGGAACACAGCTACGGCGCCGCTCTGCCCGGCCGCCGCCACGCACCACACCTCGTCGGGCTCAGCCACGTGCAGCACGGCGCGCCAGCAGTGCTGCGCCAGGTCGGGCGCAAGCGCTGCGGGCGTAGCGGCGCCGGCGCGCAGCCAGCGCACGCGCACGCCGCGCCCGCACGCACCGCACTCTAACCGCCAGCCGCCCGGCGCAGGCTCCGCGCTCAGCGCCGTGGCCGTGGCGCCGCCTGACACACACACGCTACACTACTTGACTGAACTACAGCTACACACACCTGCTTTAACCTCGGCCACAACCAAAGCTTCTTCAATGCTGGAAGTTATTTCTAAAATACCTTATGTAGATTACAAAATATGATACCTCCCAAAAGACAATTTTGAACTCTAAGTAAAATAATTGACAACATCTTACCAGTCACTTTGAGTGTGACTCGTTTCAGCTCTCTTAGCCGCATGAGATCAGGCGCACGCGCACCCACGCAGCGATACTCCCCACCTTCTTGGTACAATGCGTCCTTTATACCTGATGAAAATATGGCCAAACTTAGACTAAGAGCAACTTGTAGTTAACAAAGAAATTATTTTTAGAATAATTTATTGCTTTAGTACTGAGGGGTGTGACTCTTGGCCTAGCTTATTACACGGCAGTTAAGTAGTAAAAGCACTCACCCAGCACGCCGTGCGCGTGGTGAGAGCCGGCCGGCGCCCACGACTCGCTGGAGTTGCCCACCACGCGCCGCCACCAGCAGCCCACGCTGCCTGCACACCAGGACATACCAGTGTCACCAACAGTGGAAGATACCGAGGTATTCTCGAGTCATAAAAGTGACCAATAAAGCTATGTCTACTCATCAAAACAATTTAAGTCTTCATAAGGTGAACACAACAGATCAAGGGTATTCCTCTAATATTCAGGAATTAGTTCCATCTCAAAGGCGAATCATATTTACTTAATATTGGTAAAGTGAGTGAGTGGTTTTTTTTTTTTAATTTTTGTTTGACCATTGAGGCCTTACGATTCTAGGGGTCTGTTCAGCCCCCCGAAGGATCTCGTACCTTTAGGACAGTGCAGCTGCACGTTCCCCCCGAGCGGCACCTCCACCTTCTGGTGGTCAGGCTCCTCAGGCTCGGTTTCAGTTTCCGTCACCACCTCTGTGTTTGCTTCGGGAGCTTGGGTTGGCGTATATATATGGTTAGCGTAACAGTTATTATCACAAAAATTTATGGATTTTTACGATGTGTAAAGACATCGTAAAAATTCATCAATTTTACTTTTAGAAGTTAAAACATTTCAAGCTGAAACAATGTACAAGAAAGTGAAGAAGAGTACTCACTCATGACGTTGAGGTAGTAGCCGATGGAGGAGTAGTCAGTGTCGAGCCAGGTGGCGCGGCAGCGGTACCAGCCGGCGTGCGAGGCGCGCAGCGCGGCCCAGCGCAGCGTGGCCGAGCCGCGCGCGCCCTCGTCACCCGCCTCCAGTGGCGGCGGCGAGCTGCACACACAAGCCTTACTCGCACGGCAGTCCAGCCCGGAAACCTTTGTCACTACTACACCAACGAGGCAGCCTTTTTAGGAATCATTGGAAATATTTTGCAAAGTTTCCATTGCAAAGTAAACCTCCAATATATTGACTTGGAAATAGGCCACGAATAAATATTGTTGTTGATACAACGAACATCAACTAAACACTTCAATAATTGTGTCGGTACCTATTCATATCGGACCAAACTTCAAACAACTTTCTACTAACAATGTAAACTGGCCTAAATAAGTAACCGCAGTTGTGGCGCGTCGTGTAGTAGCAGACGGCTGCGACCTTGAGGCAGCTCGGGGGGTCGCACCCCGCGGGTGCGCCTGACGAAACTCCCCCGGGGTGCGGGACCAGCCGGCAGTAGCAGTGCACTGTCGTCACCCGCTCTCTGTCGCGCACTACTTAGTTCACTCGCCACGAGGGACACTCCACGGTGTCCACCCGCCGCATATACAACCGACCACGTCGTACATTTATTATTTACGAAAATGTGATTCACTAAGTTACGATACGATACTATTATCTGTTTGAGGCCGTCATGCGACAGGGTAAAGTTGTAATGTTGTAGGGCTCAATTATTCAGAAACAAGTTCTAAAGACGGATATTAGACAATTTTCAACAGCATTGTTACAGATGAGACTGCCTCGTTGGTCTAGTGGTCGCTAAGCCTATATGTTGAGCATGAGGTCCAAGCAAGCGTCATGTTGCGTGTTATTGTTACACATTATTTTCCTGTACCCTTGATACTAAAGGGACACGTCTGTGGGTATTCTATGTGACGTGTTGTGTGGGGTTTGTACCTGGTGGGGTTCGCGTCGTCTCGCAGCCACCAGGCGCGCGCGGGCGGGTTGGCGTCCACGTCGCAGCGCAGCGCCGCCGCGCCGCCCGCCGACAGTGACACGCCGAACCCCGGCCAGCGAGAGATCACGAACGACGGCGGATCTAACACACGCACAGGTGCTCATACACAATCTGATTCAATACTACAGCAGAGCACATAAAAGGGGCATTAATAAAACTGATCTGCACTAGTCCATCATCAGTCAACCCCTAGAAAGCGATCTGAGAACCAACAGCTATACATATTTTTACCAATTCAGAAAGTGTCAAAGTGGACTATGGATAAGATTCAAGAAACATGATTGTCACAATTTAGAGCAACGGATTTTGGAAGACCCGTTCAGTATTGCAGAGAAGTCATCAGTCAGTCCCATCACGAATAATATTATGATCAAATTGAACTTAAAACGCTTCTAAACCTCCAGTAAACACGAGCTTAACGTAAAATGATGAAGCATCACGGAGCGATATATCCGCGCTCTACATTCGCGCTCCCCGGGGAGCGATCCGAGCGCGCGGCCGGAGCGAGGGCAGCCTCCGAGAGAAACGTATTTGTACGTCAGAGCTCGCATCATCATACTCGCTAATATTTGAGTTGAGCCAACTTTTAACGCCATTTACATAGATTTTCATATTAAGCTCCAACTATTGAACCAATGTGGAATATGTTTGCCTCCAACCTATCTATGTGTGTGAGTGTGTGCTCAACATTAGCTCCAGCTGTGTGCACAAGTACACATATATCTACACATAAACTTACATAATACTTAGGTATTTGTATAACGCCGAAGTCAATATTAAGTATGCTGAACTCATGTGAAATTATAGAACAGCGATGTGGGCAACATCCAGTTCAGGGTTCAGCTGTCTAGAATAGTCATTTTAAAGGTTTATTTGATTTATTTTCCTGCCATTAAGTTAGTAAATCAAAACAAAACACATAGTGAAAAAATGAGCCTAAGATGGAACCTTGGGGCATGCCCACACAAGTGGAAATAGAAATCGGGATTTAAGTGGTATCTATAGCAATTGCTTTAGACGGGTGTTGTCGTTTATGAAGTGCTTTCTGAAATAAATGTATCACGATGGTTGTGATCGACGAACAATATACAACTCACATGTGACGTGTATCTCAAGCTTGGCGGATATAAGATGCAGGGGGGCAACGGTAGCGGCGGGGGAGGCGGCGGGCGCAGGGCGTGCAGGGGATACCGTCGGCTGCGCGGGGTGCGCGGGGGTGCGCTGGCGCGCGTCGCACTGTAGTGTGGCGTTATGCAGCTCCCGCGCCGCGGTCACCACCGCGTGCGACACCGATACACCTTCTGCGCATGTGTGACAACCATAATATCTCCAGAAATTGAGAGTTTGAAGTCTTCGTCAATGCTCTTCTGATGAATAGACCTCACCGATGGAGTAGTTGGTGTGGTGTATCCTGAGGTAAGGCCGGTGGTCCAGCGCGGGCTCCAGCGCCAGCAGCCGCCACGACAGCTCCGGTGGAGGCACGCCGCCTGGCATAACACATGGTTGTAGTCAATGGACTGCGCTGGGCTACTAACGGTCCTGAAACCCTCCTCAACTCAATTCTGAACGGTCAATACCCCAGCAGTGAGCGTGGCTTACCTTCAGCGACGCAGCGCACCTCGAGCTCGGTCTTGTCACGCACCGGCACCCACGTGTTGCCCGCGTCCAGGCGCCGCCCGTCCACCGCCAGGTACACCGACCGCACCGGCTCTGTCACAACCACACCACGTGACATCACACCACTATACCCAGGTTCATTAGACATGAAGTAGACACGATAATCCTCTGTACTAGGTCTTTGTCTCGCTCCTGTTTTAGAACTTACTGATAGACTATAAACTTGTTCTTAGGTGACTGTGGATTATATAATAGTAATAGCCGGGTCTATATCAGACGATCTAATGCGCTCGATCGCGCGCGTCACTAGCGCGATCGAAGGCACACCACGGCTCGACGATCCAGGATCGTCAGACAGATCGCCGAACCCAATTCAGGATCGTAAGATTGATCGCCCGATGTAGATCCAGCTAATGAGAACTAAAGTAATTATAACCAGAAAAAGTAAATGATGAGTTAGCAGTGTCTGTCAGCGGAACGGTGAGCGAGGTAAGAATCCACCAATAGAATTGCATAAGCGGAGATCTTATGCAATTCAATTGGTGGCCACCTCACTCCGCTTCAGTGGACAGGCAGTGTAGTAGTCTGTCGTGATAGTCTGGTGTCTCACCGTAGATGAGCAGGTGCGTGGGCTTGCCGGCCACGGTGTTCCCGGCGGGGTCGCGCGCGGCGCAGCGCCAGGCGGCCGCGTCGCCGCGCGTGGCGCGCCCAACCACCAGCGCCCCACCATCGCGCCACACGCCCTCCCCCCCACCGCCCGCCGCACCCCCCACACCGGGGGCCACCAGCACCTCGCCGTCCTTGTACCAACGCACGTCGCTGGAGTTGCTGACGTCACACTCAATGCGCGCGCGCGCATGCGCCTCCACCAGCAGCTCGCGCTCGTATTTCGGCACCTAGCAGAGAAGTTATAAGTTCCGTAAATTATATAATTGTAAGACCTAATGTACACTTAGTAGGCAATATTCCGTAATAGGTTATTCTATAAGTCACAGTAATTCGGTAATAACTGTAACTTATAGAATTTTAACAAGCCTGAAACCAACCATTCGTAACAAAACAAAGAAGATTCAAACAAAGTAAAATATCACAATGAAAAGTTACCGGCGCGGCGGCACAAGGAATAAATTATCCGCACAAATAACGATATTAACATTAAAATGATAACAAATGGTCAAACAGACGAGAGCGACAATCAGAGAGTCCCATGTAAATCACAGCTGTGCCTCCCCCCCCCATGGGGGAGAGGGGAGGAGGGTCGTCGGTGCCGAGATTGTAATTACGTTATAACTCCTACTAATGAAGTCCGCGACGGTTTGTAAGAAAAATAACGAGCCGAATTTATTTACTGAAGCTAATGAACAACGGACTCCGAGCGGGACGGGTGCGGCCGATACTAACACTACAGCTTTATGCATCATTTACAGCCTGCTGCGGACAGCTGTGTACAAGGAGCGACGAAGACGCTTAGTAGTCTCGTGTTTAGCTGCAGTCCACACGAACATAAGTACGAGTCTCAGTAGGTAGCTTCAGGCGTTACTTTAAGATTATAATAGAAACAGTTGCAGTAACATGTTGCGTTACCTGTTGCGCGAGTGTGGGCGCGGGCTGGTCGTGCTGCGGTTTGCGCTGCTGCTGCGCCTGCGCGGGCCGGATCACGAAGGTGTCGAGGCGCGAGGAGGCGCGCGGCCCGGGCGCTGCGCCTGCGTCGCCGATAGCATCGCGGACGGCGCCGCGGATGTTTAATATCGTGTCGCCCGTCTTCACCCGCCGCTCGCCCGCACTTGACTGATACACACACAAGATGAGGTAGGGGGACTTCTATGTGTAGGCCTGACCACCTGAAGAAGTTGATGGTCGTAGCAAGTGCTAAGGGATCTAGAAGTGGCGACGAAATGCAATAAGAGACCTCAGAGCCCCGCTACCAACCTGCTGACTGGCTCGTGTTTTGACTACGATATGAGCTACTAGTGGCGGATATTATACGGTACAAAGTTGTTTAATAACAGGAATTACGGTTATACGTGCGATGAAATTGTAGAAATATGAATACTAATCATTTCTTTGCCTACTCAGGTTATATTATTTTTCTTTCATATTAATATTAATGTCAGTTGGTTATTAAATGAAAGTAACGAGAGCCTGTATTTAAAATAAAGTTATTTAAACGCATAATTATACTCAAATTGCGAGTGCCTCTTAATCTCTTACAAATCGCCCGCCTCACGTAATTAGACTAAGAAACATTAATTTAGCGGAACATTACGAGCTAGTTACAAGACAAGCGCCGCCGCACCATCGTCGCCTGCCAGCGACCTCCCCAGGCGACACGTTAAACATTCAGTGTGTCAAGTGTGTCTGATCTACGCTCCGCTCGCCCCGCTCGCCCCGCTCGCCCCGCTCGCCTCGAGGCCGGCGGTCAGCCTCGCGCGCTGACACGGCCCGAGGCTACGCACCTTTGTCTCTTTTGTTTTTACAATGCTCGTGTTGTGACGTTAACGAAGATAACTGTCCCACTGTTAAACAAAAGCCTCTTTCATACAAAGGCTAGCATTGACGACTACTACTACCACAGACTGTGTAATACATAGTACTACATCACTACGCTTATTTACTTTGTGAGAGACATTTTAGTGAAGTTTTCTTGCGATGTTTACTTGACCGTTGTCAGTAGGTACTAGTGTCCGACATTGGCCAAGGAAATGGTAGTGTATGAGGTGTAAAGACACACTACTTGAGCCGCACTCACCTTAGGCGTGCGGTCCCAGTCCTGCCCGCTGCTGCGCTTGCTCCTCGCATCGTGCGCCTGATCGTTGGTCGCCGGTTCGGGTTCTGCGTCGCTGTCGGAGGCGGCGGGCGTGCTGGTCGCGTCGGTCACATCGGTCGCGTCGGGCGTGTCGGTCGTATCGGTCGTGTTGGACAGCACGGGGTAGAGCGGCGCGTCGCGAATCGCGTCGGCCGCGTCCGCCGGCGCCGGGGACGCTCGCTCTGAGCTCGACCACTCGGAGCCGCGCGAGAAGGGGAAGCCTGCACCAAACACACGGAATGCTTAGTTAATTATATTAATACGTTATATACGTAATATAATCTAGATCAACACCTCACAGATAGATCATATACTTATACTACACGTCTTATAACTTTAGCGGTTTACCATTCACATAAACAAAACACAATTTGTACCTATTACTTATCCCGACCTACCCCGAACTCCCCGTAACATTTCAAACAGAGTCAGTCACTCTAGTAATATAGTCTACCTGTTGGCAGATCCGCCTACTAAGAAGACATCAGCTTATGTCTTTATCGCTATTACGTGGGAACCGGCGCAGCCCTCGCTAAATCCGCGACACATAAATATTTCAGTAAAAATGTGTCCACAGGCGTGTTACTTGGGTAACAACTTAAGCGGGCAACCCTTCCGCGCGTGGGACGCGACACATGTGCCCGCACCCGGCCGCACTCGCGCCGCCCGGAGACGAACTACGGAAGAAATGGCGGCCGAAGAGAAATGATCGAGTCATTTATAAATAAGGAGGAGTCAACAAACAACTTGCGCTCAACTTCCTGTAATTGGAGAGGCGTCTGAAACGCCAAGTTATTTATAAGAACATTCTGTTATTTGTTATAAACAGCGGCTACAGAGCGGACAGTGGTGTTGTCGGTAAATGTTCTTTTAAGAATTGGCAAAATAAATGTCTTGAATTAAATACGGAAACCGTTGCATTTCCACACGACGTCGAATTAACTACATTAACTTGTTTCCTTATAATAATAGAGCCAACTTCACATGTGCTACGTATGGAACAACAGCATGCTACCTGTAGGTATGTATATGTCAGGCTATGTTAATAGGTAGCTAGTAGCCGCAGGTCCCAGTCCGAGACGAGCGCGCCTGGAGGGTCTGTGCGCACACAGTGTGACATTATTAATGACGGCTATTAATCCGGAGTGACACGTGTCGGCCGCGCGCCGCGACACGTGCCGCGCTCGGATAGGGTTCATGGGGTAAACATAGTTGGCGATCATTTAAAAAGTTTCCCCTACTTTACACACACACACACACACAGTAGAGAGGCGCCAGATAACACTATTGTCACTCGCTCGGTAGTTCCACTGATTATATAATGAACGGCCCCGGCACCAGTGTGTACCCGGTACCATGAGAGGCACCCTCTCACATTAAATCTATACGATACGGAAATTGTTACTTTGTGTTTGAAGAATTACAGGAAATCATAAATTTTATTTTTTATATTCATGTATTCAATATGTGTGTCGCCGCATCTCATAAAAGTTGGAAATAGTTTTACCTGTTTTTCTTAAAGCAATTTAACTTAGATAGCCTAATTTTTGAAAAAAAAAGCTTATTTAGATTATTGCTCTTAGAACCCAGAATTATCCAATGAACCTTTAACTATCAACGTGGACCACGTCTGTTCGACCCTCTGTCCTGTGTCGGTCTCACGTCGACTATTACATACCTCCATTAAAGTCGATGTCCTCTCAAGGGTGTGAATAATCCCTAGTAGTCAAGGTCGGCTGTAGAGCGGCGGGCGGACGTGACATATGACGGCCAGTTACAAGCGGCGCGTAATTAATGCGAGCTCACCAAACAACTCATTACTAAGAACAAGTCCTCGCGGACTCCACGGCCATTACACATGAGAGCTGCGGGGAGCGCTTATCTCTTTAAAACTTGATAAACCGACACGACCGGTGATCAGGGGCTTTTTGAAGGATTTCGATGTGAGAGAAACGGTCAGTAACCCTAGGACTGACCGCAACAGGTACGGCTTAGCCTCGTACATTGAATAAACTGAAACCAAACTATAAGTCCATCGAATAAGGCTTCGAATAATTATAATGAGCAGCTTGAACAGAGCAGATCTGAGCAAGTACATACATTACACATGTACATGAACACTAATAGCACCAGCACCACGGCGTCAATACATTATTCTTTCCGCAATACATTCCTGCCAGCACCTGCCGGCCTGTATTTGTTTTCATGGATTACAATCCGACAAATTTTAAATAAAAACCCACGAAACAATTGACGAAGCGTGGTGCCGACCGTCAGCGGGTGAGCAGCGAGCGAGCTCCCCGCGGACTGGCGCTCGGCAGTTTTATAGCAGCTGTGATTTACCATGCTGTCTACAATCTACATGTAGATACTCTTTTGTACTCTTTGCCTGTACCTAGTGGACTGTTGTGGTGATGGCATGTCACTCCATTCAATTCCGGTAACTGCTTCTATCAGCTGTAGTATTAACATTACTCCCTACTGATAAAGTAAAACCTTCTTCTCTCTTCGGGGATCGCAGGCGTGACGGTATTGGAGACAAATCGATTAGGAAGTGAATCCATCGCGGCGCAGCTGCATCACGTAGCGCTCCGATTGATATGTGTCGCTGGAACCCTTTGAGTGCTTCGCGAGCCTCCGAGTGACTCAAACAACAGCTGAGGCTCGGCTGAGACACATACTCAATATGTACAACAGCCATCGAATTGTTAATCAAATGTTTAGTGTTTAGTAACGTAACTGCGCCATCCTCAGTGATGGGTGTACGATTTGATTATTTTAATTATCTATCGTGTTTGTTCCCAGTAACAATCTTACTATTGCTATTGCCCTGTACAACAGCTGTACTAGACAGCTGCCGCTCCCCGGGCCGCAGTACTGGCAGCGTCTGTGTGTTGAGAATGTTGAGATAATAACATCGTGTCGGCGATCCATCTTTCCGCCTCGCTCACTCATTACGCTCATCACTCTCCGACACGCCGCCGACGTACCCCAGCCTCCAGGGCACTGTGTCAGGAAGTACTCGCTGCTTGTTAAGTTTCTGTTACTAAGTACCACCAGTACAACGTGAAATAGTAATGTACAACTATAGAATACTAAAGCTTGGTGTCTGGCAGACAGAGGTGGGTTACTTGGAACCACGTTAGTCTGCTTCCACATCTCATTAACACGTTGAACGCCACTCGGCCAACCGGTAAGCCGCAAACAATAGCTTTTCTATTGAATTTTTATTTCTATCCTCCACCAGATACTTTTAAAGCAATAGATACTAATGTTAATCTAAGTCTCGCCTCGTATCTGCGGGCTTCCTGATGGCGCGGCTCGCTTGTTTGTGCACGGTGCCGGCGGCGGGCGGCGGCGGGCGGTCTGCCTGCGGCCGCACTAATTAACTTGGTGACACAGCTCACCGCGTCACGTGACACTGTTTGAGGGAGACCCCGCCCCGCCCCGCGCAGGCCCCGTCCCGTCACAAGAATTACAGGAGACTTGGTAGTTCACGATACAAACCGTCTGTGGATGATGATAGAGAAACCCGATAGTGTTGAACTACATAGGGAGCGTGAATGAGGCCACCTAGTAAGTGTCTGTGTGTTATTTCATCATGAAATTCGATATAACGAGTATAACTTTAGCCCTTCACAAGTATATGGGACATTTTCTATTCAGAAAGTTGCGGCAACACGGTCAAATATAAAGAAGCTCGGCGAATATAAAAGTAACGACGAAATCCAAAACGAACCATCAACTAAGTATGTTGTTTACATGGCAGCGTCGCGGAGTGATCCATCTCCCATTAGAGGCGCGCGGCGCACGTGACGCGCCGGGAACACTTGAGCGGCGCGTTATGTCAGACAAGCTCATTACCACCCCCTCCGCACCCTCTCCCCGCGCACACCACACAGGTGAGCGACTACAGAAGGACCAGCAATCAAGATGGGTACATCAACGTTGTTGGAACCAACGCACTGTAACAGTTTCGTGCGTGGTTCATGGCACATCGCACTAAATAAGATTGCTGTGTAAGGGTATACTAGTCGTGGATGCAATCAAGTAAGCATTCCTATTAAGCAATATTTAAGTTTGGTCAAGCTTCAAACTTGAGCTTTCTGCTGTTTCTGTCTAGTGTCTGCCTCTCGTAGACGGAAAGAGCAACAAAGGTGTGTCCCGGCGCGGCGCGAGATGAATGTGACGTCACAAGACAATACACTGAGCTACTACTACGGCCGGCCGTCGGCGTCGCGTGGCGCAACCTATGTATACTGCACAGCTAGTAGGGACGGCGGGGCGTCGCGCAACCTATGTCTACAGTATACTTGTAACAATTAGCGTTTATGAAAAGGCCCCCACTTTGACAAGTGAAAGGACTTTAGTGGAGTGTACTTGAGAGGAGTAGGTACAGCCTCCGCCGAGCGGAGCAGCCTTTGTGTTGTCAGTGTTGTGACGCCGGGCGGCGGGCGGCGGGCGGCGGAGAGCGCGGCGGTGTTGTCACGAGTCCTGTGTCTACCTCGTTCCTCGTTGATGAGTGGCGGGGATGATGGGCCCACGACGTATAACATGTGTATTAACTCTATTCAAATGTTATAACGAGTATGTCTGGTGTTCTGTGAGAGAAAAAATACGAGAGTTTTGTCTATTCGATGTTAACTAATTTCACTGGTTGTGTATCTTGTAAATAACAATATTTGTATGTCATAGACGACATGTGACCCGATACTTTTAAACATCATCGAATAACGAGAGTTTGTCCTAAACTTTAATGTTTGAGAGTATTTGTTTCACCATACTGCACAGTAGACTAACTTCGACCACATGTCATAAAGAATTAACTCAAACTGAAACGAGTGGAACTTCTGTGTACTTGTGGCTGTTGGCTAGTTCATTCAGTTAGTGAGTTAACGTCTCATCTAGACAGCCACGACAGAAGTAGAGCAGCGGCCGCCGCGCCGCGCCCCACTTGTTATTATTTATGGCTTAGACTACTAAATAAACATTTATTGGTGTACATTCTGTATTGGACGTGTTTGAGTACCTAATTAACACTCCTTTTTTTAACTTCCTTAGTTGCGATACGTTTAAGATGGACATGCTCGTACCACATGGGTGTGTCTGTATTATACAAAGTACTCTGTGGGTCACTGATCGTATGTTGTACTTCAGGGAGCTACCACTCCCCACACGTCCCACTATAAACAATCGCCGTAATGGACAACCCGACAAAGAGAACTAGAAAGTATTTTATAATAAACCGATTAACCAAAGTACGTATATTTGAAAACCACCGCCGATATAGTTACAATATGGAGCTCGCACTCGGTCTGTCAACACTGTCAGGAGTTCAGAGCGCGCGGCCGGCAGCCGTCCCTGGCAGCACACAGCACGTCGCAGCACACAGCCCTGCTGACCACGTCAGGTACTGGCAGGCGCCCCTCTACCACCTCCCCTAACCCGCTCCCCGCGCTAATCCTTCCCCGACGCCGAGTGAGTCTTGAGCCTAAATCTGTGCGATACAAACACGGTATTAAAATGCCGGCTGCGCTCCGCGGCGACACTTCTCAGTCTCACTGCCCCCCCCCCCCCTAACGCGCTATCCCCCGGGGGCCCCCGACACGCGTCTATCTAAAGTGGCTTGATGTAATCTTAAGAGGTCGGAGACGAGTGACGTCCGCCATATATGTGAATGAGAGGAGCGAGTGAGCCCGGCTCGGGTTGGCCTGATCCTGCCGGGACAATCCAGGACAAACTACAACTGTTCCTCTGTTTGTAACTGCGTAGGGTATATCGACGACAAAGTTAATATGAAGGATCTCAGAAGCATATCAATATCGTAAAAGGAGAAAAGATAACTACTATTATGTTACTACTCAAGTAGTACCTACATACATATTACATACTGTTCAAACGTGCTCCTTATATTATTATTGAATAAACTGTAAATGTATTTACTGCCTTGGTATTACATTTGAGTGTTAATATGTCATGTATCATTTCCTACATCGATCACTTGGAGGGTTTAGTAATGTTGCTAATTATCCATAGCTTGTATAGTTTTCTCAGACAACCGTTAATGCTTCATCATAGGGATGGAAACTTGTTGTTTGCAGAGAGCCCGATGAGGGCAGACCTGCGGACCTCTGTAAATAAGACTCGCGGGGTTCCATTAGCGTTAGTTAATTAAAACCAGCTCATTAATTTATGCCCTCGGAGGGTCGCGGCGTTAATGTGTAGCTGTTAATACTTGGAACGTTCGGCCCGATCACTTACACTTGATCGGCTTGATTACACCTGAACGTTAAGCTCCCTAATACTCATTGGGCATCATTAAACTTGTTACTTTAAAGGATACCGGCAGCTTCACACCTTCGGTCTCCACCATCAAAGGACCAGCCAAAGACAGAGGAGACAACACAAGTGATGTGTACAGACCTCACAGCTGCACGCCATACATTGTCGCGCACCATTGTTAATCTCTAACTGGAAGCATGCAGCGAACTGCACGATCAAGACGAGGACAAATGAAGCGCGTGATGAACATCCTGAGAGTTCAACGTTCGACAGGCGACCGACTGACAAACAGCACTGATACTTGTGTATTACTATTTTTGTAATGCCGATAAATACTATAAAAAGTAATGTACATATCACAAACATGAAATATCACATACACAAACACCCAGCTTCGGGATAAACATCTGCGGATCACACAAATTATTGTCTCGGGCGGGAATCGTACTCGCAGCCATTAGCGCAGCAGTCAAAACGCTGAGCCACTGCACCAATCAGGTCGTCGAAATAAACTCTTGCGGTACGTAACTATGTACTATGCCAAGGCTAGAATAATCACATGGTCGAAGATCGACTACATCGTCCTTATACTTCACCCTCAGAATATTTCCGCCACTTTCGTAACCAACGTGTTTCCTCGTCGCGCCTGCCTCAAGCTGCTCTACAAATGATCACGAATTTACATAACACGTTATATTGACGACAGCCCTTCCAGCTCAGGGGACTGATGTTTTTAGTAACTGTGCTAATGTGAGGTGAGGATGGAGGACTATGTACGGCTCATTTAAGGGTTGTATAATAATCTAGAATTCTGATATACCTATAACCTATACACTACAGTTTATATCAGCTAACACACAGAGACGTGTCAATGTTGGTTGTTCTCCAGCAGTGCACCACAGCAGGTGGCTCTGTGTTGCCATGGTAACCACGTGCCACTACTGTCACCCGTCAAACTGCCCCCCCCGCTCCCCTCCGCGGCTCCGCAGTCAGCTGGGCCCTCGCCTCATTAGACAGACTTCACAAACTGATTACCATTGATTACATTATCACCCCTCGCTTGGCATACTCCACATCTTAGTATTCATTAGGTACATAATTATGCAACTTTTACAAACTCTTCTTACTAATTCTGAAAAATATTTTGTTACTTGTTTAAGTAACAAAATATTTTATCTATGTATATTTATACAGTATAATTTTGTCTTAAATTTTCCGGTTTACATAAACTTAATGTGCGACTCTGACATTCACTTGATTGTCATCTAATAGCCTATATTGTACTTTGTCTACATTCATAATATTCTCATAAAACATTACACAAGATGGAACTATTCGTAGATGGGTTACGTTACCGTAGCAACGATCCGCTACGATCTGCTACGCCAGCCCCCGCTACGACTCACACTGATACGTAGAGCTGATTTAAATTTAAAACGTGACTTGATGAAATTGCTTGTAATTAATGGAATTAAAAATTAACTTTAAGTGTTTGTACAGCCTCGAGCCTAAGTAACTGCCCATCGGAATGGATGCAGGCCTGTGCGTGACGTATGGTCGTAGTAGACCGTAGACACTGCCAGACTGCAGACTCGCTGGCGCAGCTGCGTGCGTGTGTGTGTGTGTGACCGTGTGTGAAGCGATGCGTCGCAACGGGATCGATACACACAGAGCACACGCTCAGACTTCCGGCCGAAGGTCTAGTTTGTATAACAGACAGACACATGTTTAATTATCAATGGATAACTAAGGATAGTCTAGCGATGGGATAGTAGGAGCTAGTCATAAGAAGTTAGTACCAGGATTTAAATCACAAGGATGATTATTATAATACTTTTTATAACTGTAATATTTTTAAATGAATAATTAAAACCAAACTTTGTTAAATAGCAAACAGATTTCCAGTCTCAGTTTGTAGCAGCATGTTGTTGTGATCGGTGACTCCTGCTCGTGAGTCAGGCGCGGTCCTTCTGTGTTCGCGTGGAGTGGCGTGCAGTAGCTGCACCACGCTGTACGGTATGCGTGCTGCAGGGGACACAGTCGATACGTAATCTCCTTATAACTTATTTATTTCAGTCACAATTCAATGAATGTAATCAATATTCTGAGAGTTAACATAATGGTGGCCCACGGCTTTGTTCGAAAGTAAATACTCACTCTTCTGGGAATGAATACAACAACATATACATATATTATACATTTGCTCACATACATTCCAAGAGTCTGACAGGGTGGGCAGGTGTGTGCGCGTGTTATCTGAGTACAACACGAGCTCTCTCCCCTTCTACTGAAACAATTCCGTCGGCCGAACAATGGAAACTTATTTAAAGTTAGTTTTTTGTTATCGAAACAGTTTTTGTGATCGGAGTGTGAGAGTTGCAAGTTCCCAACTCCGGCCAAAGACTGTTGCTTTTCCCCCCCCCCCCCCCTCTGCACGCCCCGCCCCCAGCGCCGCCGCACCCTGCAGGTCGAGGAGGACACAAAGGAGGTCTTTGTTCCGCGTCGTATCGGGCCACAATGTTTCTCCGGATATTTATTGAAAGGTTCGTAACTAGGAAACGACTCGGTTTAACGGACCACTGCTACAAATCTATTTAATTAGTCCACAATATATCAAATGGCGCGAGGGATTATTCCTCTTCTATCTTTTGCCCCCGACTTCGCTCCCATTTCGATTATTATTATGGTTCAGGACTCACACCGTCACCGTCTCACCGTATGAGCCACACCACACGCAGTCGCCCCGTTGGGTTACACGCCGTAAGAGAAGTCCTATCTGCAGCGCGCTATCAAGTTATACCCCTCCGTGTAACTCCCTACATGCCATGAACTTTCAGTTAGTATGACAACCGGAGCACTCTGTGTCGCGATCAATTCGAATAGTAAGTTCCTCACGACCTTGAAATTTCGAAATTCACACAACACACAATAACCACATCATATCGTATCACTAGGGTCTACCCCCTCTCCCCTCTCACCCCGCGTGCGGCTCGTCTGTGCGCGGCGCTCGATGTCCGCCTATAAACCAGTTTTATTGGTTTCCATTGAGTTGATCGCCGCTGTAGTGAAGCGATGCATCCCGTCCGCGTCCCGTCGGCTCGCTAGCAGTGCGTCGCTCGGTTAGCTCGCTCGTGTTGTAATGGCGGCCGGCTTTAAGCCGTGTTCATTAGCGCCTGCGCTATTGTGGAGCGCTGCAGCTGAGAACTAGCGCAGACGTCTGCCGCTAATCCACTCATACGTTCATTTGTAATACATTTTCCGGAATTTCGATGCTTATATGTCACACTATAAATAGGTATATGAGGAGTATATTCCCCTCGCACCATCTTCATTCGCACCTTTAGATACTGAATAGCCATAGTAACTTAACTGCATAGTTCTTGTCACGCAGCTTACACTATGTCTGGCGACGTTCCCGAGAGGCGCAGGAACGGAAACTTAATATAAGTGATGAGGTGGTGCCATAAAAATAGTGCACCGCTGTGGACACGATGTGATAACTCTCGGAGGTCCCCCGACTCAGGCTTCGGATTAAAACAAATGTCATCTTAAGTGGAACTCGAACCTTCTCTCATACATTTCTAACCCCTTCTGACAACGCACTCGTGTTGCTACAGTACTGTGTGTAATGTGTATACAGCACGTTTTATCTCCAGGACTCCAGCGTCTCAATCTTCTATCCGACAACAACGCGGTGGCAGTGCGCCTGTGCTTCCGCTTATAATAATACAGCGATCAACAAATTGTCGACACTCCACATTAATATTGATGAGCGGCCGACCGGCGCTCGCTGCCGGCGACGCGACGCAGGGGAGAGGACAGAGGGACCGCTCCGAACAGGGCACGATGACCAGCTCACTCACTATCAAGACATTACTCAAGTACTAGGAACTGTAGTTTGTCTCTGTTGAACCTAATCCTAATCCTCTGTTGAAATTAAAACCTTATATATTTTTTACATACATACATCTCTAGGAGCGCTTCTCCTCGGGCGTCTTAATTGGACTTCTGTAAGATCATGGTTATGGTGATCGCGGCATCGTTCTTAGCCGCAACCTATGAATACATTAGCCGCGCCGTAATAACGTTTTAAAAATAATGCCTTCATTCGGCTTCCTTCCGTATCCGCTACGGGAAGACGCCGCGGGGGGGGGGGGGTGGGCAGAGAACAGCGGGGAGGGGGACTGGCGGAAGGGAGGAGAGAGAACATTTTTCAGAGGATTGTTCTCAGTGTCGGTGAGTGACGAGGTGACTGGCGGCCATTACCGAACAACACCAGTCATTATCTGGAATGGCTCTCCCTGTTGTGGAGCGGTTACAGCGAGGGCTCTTATTAGTATCGTTAGCGCTGACTGCGGGATTAGTACAGTCATTAACGAATCAATGAACTGTATTTTCAGATTAATTGTTTCTCATGAACTTAGTAAACACGTCACATTCGTAGCGGTCGTAGAACCTAGCCCTCGAAGACGCAAGACTTACGTAGCGAGTTTAACACTTTCGTAGTACTGTAGCAGTCGGCGTAGGCCGTAGCTTACAAACGAACATAATAACAAAACGGTTCCTACTTACATAATTTGATGTTAGGACTGTTTGATGATAGACCTATTATAATAGTATAGCGCCAAGTGTCCACTATTAGGTGGGACCTGTGGAGGAGGGCCGCGGCCATGATATGTTCCGTAATGTGACTCGTTCACTGAGGAAATGTAATGGTTATCAACACTTGCCTGGCATTATTAACTTAATAAATTGTATGTCTCGTAGGTCTAGTGGTGGCGACTGCTGAGCATAAGGTCCTGGATAAAATCTGGGTCAGGCAAATTGTTAGTGTTAGGTTGTTCCATTAGGTAATTTTTAGTGGTAGTACGGAGTCTGGAATTTTGCCCGGTTGCCGGTTGATGGAAACAAGCTTGCCCCTATTACGTTTTCGGGTGAAAAGCATAATAGGCGAAATACGGTTGTACTATACACCTCTGATCCCTTCGGGGAATACAGGTGTGATGTTATATAATGCTTGTTATTTATTAAATGTTAACAGATCACAGTTTTATTTACAAGATTCTCTCTTTACGACTTGTGCTCTGGTCTAGTACTTTAAATATCAACTCATCCATATAGGAGAGCTACACACTATCTGTGACTCTGCCCCCCCCCCCCCTGCCGCCCCCCGCGCCCCGCCCCCCGGGGTGATCTTACACTGTAGTGACATCAGCACAACGTTCACGACACATCACACACCACGTGACACGCACAGAACGCCCACTCCGTGAAGACTGGCTTATGCTCTGACAGTCTGGAAACGGACTCCACTACATTGAAGATCCGTAAAGTTAACTTCAGACCATGACTAACATGTTTGTTTATAAAAAACCTCGTCATACTCTAGAAACTTCCAGTGTTGCAAGCTCGTTTCACAGACATGAAATATCTGTGGATCATACAAATATTTGTTGTACCGTATGGGGATCGAACCCTTAACCCCCAGCAAAGCCGACATCACTCATTTACTTACTTAGACACACCCCCAGTCTGGTTTTCGGTTTTGTTTTGTCGCCTACGCTCCTACTGCCGCGTGTGTCCTGTGTCGCGCCTCCCATGCTAATGCCGGCTGCGGGACCTCGCCGCGCTCCGAGGACTGCTCGCTCCGTGTTATCACACATTGAACGCTGATCGATGAGACCCCTTTATTGGGCGTCGTTAGCAATGAATCCCAAGCACTCGGAGGGAGCACATCAAGCGGAGGGACACGGAATGCGCACATGAGAGAGAAAAGAGAGCCATTAACGATATATTTCCTTTCTTTCTTAATAAAGCATTGTGGATATGCAAGGTTATAAGCAGACAATCTGACGGAACGTGACGAAATAATAAAGTCTTGTTTATTGTTCTCTGCCGAGCCCTAAAACTAAACGGGTTTAATCGAAGGCGCATGTCACCGACGTCGGTATGTCCTTTTGATTTATTGGACACTGTCCCCTCCCCTCCCCGCGCCGCACCTCACGTGAGGGGAGATGTTCTCAGTACGTGGTGCACTCCGCGTGGCACAGCGCTGGCCGGCCGCACACTACCACCGTCCGTGTGGGTACACTGGACACTACGTCTTTGTGTGTGTGTCTCGGACACCATTAAACGAGGAAGAACAAGGTATCTGAGTATGAAATCATTGTCGAGAATACTCTACACAGTGGTAGGCGCGAGCGGACACTGACGAATTGCACTCTTTACTGCGGCGAGGGAAGACGGAGGTCAAAAGGGGCAGAGACGCGTCGCACACACGGACAGTAACAGTAACTTGATCCGTGTTTGTGTTGAGCTGACACCAGACTCGCACGACCAAGACAAAGATTGACAAGAAGTGCACGTGCACTG
The DNA here is from genome assembly GCA_905340225.1 of Abrostola tripartita. NCBI lineage: Eukaryota > Metazoa > Arthropoda > Insecta > Lepidoptera > Noctuidae > Abrostola > Abrostola tripartita. Next base: position 8,464,476 of record HG996512.1, read on the forward strand.
CAGTTAGTGTTAGACTGTCGTCACAGTTTGCCAGAAACAATTTTCTGTTGTTTTGTTAATTTTACTAGCTGTCTATAGAACCTAGTATTTAGTTAAAATAATAATTATATCCATGAGTGGTGAGTTAAGTGTCGCCTATCGTTCGAGCGATTTGATTTGAATAAAGTATGCTCCCTTCGCTCCGTGACACACGCGACACAGAGATAGACTCGCGTTATCGTTAAGTATACACTTTAGTTAAAACCTTCTTTGGCAGTAATAATGATCTTATTACTACTGTAAGCCGCGACATAGGCCCGAAGTTGTATCGTAAAGAGAAAGACTTTGAGCTTCGTCGCGTGCGACACCTACACTACCCCCCCCCCCCCACACACACACCCCGCACCCCCGCACCCCCGCGACCGTACAAACAATAAATAAAGAGGCGCGCGACTCATCTCGTAGGTTCAGAGTGAAGCCTTCGTAATTAAATCTGTTCATTAATTTGATGGCGAGAGATAACGCGGATTACATGAGTGTGCGGGAGTGGAGAGTGGGGAGCCAGCACCGGCGCTGGTGACGGGCGGGGTTGGTGCTGGCTGTAGTCGGTTGTTGTTTGCTTTGTTTTTTTAAATAACCTCACCGTTTCAAAAACATAAATAAAAAATCACATACACAAACACCCAGACTCGGGACAAACATCTGCGGATCAGAACCATGTCCCGTTCGGGAATCGAACCCGCAACCCTTAGCGCAGTAGTCCAATCGCTTAGCCACTGCGCTAAATGGGACGTCAACGGTTACAGGTTACGGTTGTTCATGGATAGCTAAGGTTTTGTCCCCCCCCCCCCGCCTAGCGACGCCACGAATGCAACCACCGCCCATCGTGGTAGCCCCAGGGAACTAGGGGTGCAGGAGGTCATGTTATCTCGCACGATTCTATCCTCAATATAGAATCCTATCATGTTTAACCTCGCTGGCCACATAAACGCATCACCTCAACCTGTCTGTTACCGGAGTGAAGAGGACACCGTGAGGTTAATCACGTCGACCTAAACATAAGCCAGTCATTACAAACTTTTGACCTTTACTCTGACAGCTTTCACATAACATTTAACGAATTTATTTTGATTACAAGTTTAGTCGCGGAGAGAACAGTATCAACAAGGCATACTAACTCCTAACACTTACCAGCAAGGAAGGTGAAGTAGAGGAGCGTGGAGAGAAGGGTGCGCGTGCGCCGCGCGGGGCGTGGCCACGCCGCGCTCGGCCTAGGAGCGCACATCATAGCAGGGGGTGGGGCGGGAGCGAGGGACAGGCGCGCGAGCGAGCGAGACAGAGGGCCGGCGGCGGACGCGACTCGCGCGCAACGCTCATCTCCACGGACGCTGCATCTGAAACAAGATAACAGTTGAGTGCACCGACAGAGGGACACCTGACCCACGACAGGTGTCGGGGAGCGGCGCGCGGCGTGTCTTACATGACTTGCTGACAACCATGAGGTTGCTGTGAAGTCATAACGGTTATACACCACGTCACCGTCATGTAGTCAGGGATCGTAGACACTGGAGACATAGCTCGCGTAGTTGTCACATCATTTTATTGTAGCTCCAGCTATACAGATGACAACATGTAAATTTAGTAATTACAAACGCAATATAAGTATATAATTATTGTGTAAGTACCGACTCAGCGACTCCATCCATATGAACTGTCACGCGTCACATCAACCTTTGATTGATACATGAGCCGTGTTGGGGTTCAAGGGAACCTAAAAATAGTATTGACATTAAACTCACTAGACTGAGACATCTCTTTGCATTCCAAGATATGATTATTAGATAGTACTCCATATTATCAACTTTAGTATCAGACTGTCTAGCGCGAGCCCCTTTGTTATGTCTCGCTGCATGTCCGGTGAGTCATAACTCTCTCAACAGCTGCAAGAGATGACATTCAACAAAAAGTCAAATAGTTCTCCTTGTATGAGTCACCCCTGAGCGGGCCCTCTGTAGTACCACGGGCGGGCGGGACGTGCGGGGTGTGAGCGGGGGAAGGGGGGAGGTGATCGTATTTCTCCGGATCGAGAGGAAGGAAGTGTTTAGCGAGCTTCCTCCGGCGGAGAGAGTTGCACCAAGCTGCTATCGGAAGCGCTCGGCTATTGGCGCCCGCGTGGGGCGCGCTCACGATCTGTTTGGTATTCGCGCGGCCGCGGGGCTGTGCACTGTGCACTGTGCAGGCCGTCCGCGTCGGGTCCCACTCTGATACACCATCAGAGTGCGTGGCCATGCCTGTGCGAGTGAGTGGTCTGTTATACGGCCTCTACTTATATTACGACTAACAGATGCTTGGCGTTTTGAGTACTCTTAATTAATTGTTCCTTTAATTTTTTAGTTAACATACCGGACGGTAAATATATTTTAAAGTGGCGCGTCTTTGGCGAGGATATTAATAATGTGGTGAAGTGTCCTGGACAGAGGTCTCGGTTGTGGTGTGTCCGCTGTCCGAACTGTCAGCACGTGTAATAAATCACGCGTCGCTGTATGTGCGTGTGTGTGTGTGGGTGTGTGGGTATGAGTATGTTGTGGGCATCGGGGGAGGAGGGTGGGGGGCGTTTAGTGGCTCTTATTGTAATGATTATGGTTTGTGATTTTGTTGCTCAGGCTGATACAACAATCAAGAACTAATCAGTTATTTCTATTAAGCAAAAACAACTTAATTTGGAGAAAGTGTATCGTTGCCGTAGCTCGTGCAGCTCCCAGTGTTAACTACTTATTTAATTTCAAACATCACGTCTACAGTCGTCAAGTTGTACACGTCACTCTGTCCTCGGCCGTCACACCAGTATGTACCACTTCATCCACGCCTGTGGGTCCTACTTCCGCTCGATCACTGGAACCCTCGGAGATTAGTTTTTAAATCCTCCTTCGATTTCCACAACATCCAGCCGAAGGGCGGCAGGGGAGCCGGGGGGAGCGCGGGGGGACGCTTGATAAATGTCAACGACAAACGCGCTCAAGAAAAATTTAGCAATAACAAGTTGCGACAAGCTTACGGCGCGGCTCGGAAACGAATATTAACAATTTATTGCTGCTCCGCACACTTTTATTGTTTGGCAACAACTTTCGTTTTCCAGTTTTCATATTCGTTTCCCTACCGACACCTGAGTAATGTGCTGCTCGAAACTTGGTCGTCGGCCGGGGGGGCGGGGGGAGCGAGGTGCACCGCCACTCATACTAGTACAGTAGGAACTTATTTGGACTGTATTGGACACACTTGTCTTTACCCTAGACTACTAATTGACTTAATACGAATCGTCCTGGGAACGACTTCCGGATCGTGTGTTATTGAGTTTTATCAATTAGCTAATATTCTGTAGCAGCACGGAGCGAGCCTGTAGTCGTGTGCGGGGTAAGGTAATAGACTCCTAGGACATGCCTATCACCTGCCTGGTGACAGGTGGGTGACCTCTTCACTTGTATCTATCTTGTGCGGAATACGGGCGCGATGTAATGGTTATGTTAAGAGTAATAAACTTAGTCCTTTTATGTGAATCTCATGAACCATCATCCAACACAGTGACCACAGTCACTAGGTGGTCACTGTGTTGAGTGCAAGTTGTGTGTGACAAGTCTGTTGTGTTAGTGTTCTGTTTAGTTTGTATCGAGGGATCAGTGTTATGTCAAAGGCAAGACAAGAAATACTTTGCTAAAACGGTCGGTCTACCGTCCCATCGGCCTTTGAGAGAGAGGGAATAGGGAGTGTTCTTGTGGTTGCGCGCATACTTGTGCACTACAATATCTCCTGCGTAGTTGGCTAGTCACAGAAGAGATCGGCCGCCGTGACTGAAATTCGGTCAGGAGAACATTAATGTTGAAATAACTGCAACTCAAGGTAGTCATCCTTTCATTCTTCCCCAAGTTACGATCCTGACACTGTGTCTCTCCGGCCTGGTTGGTAATATAAAACTGAGTAATTATAACACAGCTTGTTTATATTTTCCTTAATTGATGTCGTTTATCGCGAGTGACTGCCTCGTTGTTCTAGTGGTCGCTAAGCGCGACTGCTGAGCAAGAGGTCCTGGGTTCAAATCCCGGGTCGGGCAAAGTGTTACTGAGTTTTCCATTAGGTAATTCTCAGTAGCAGCACGGAGTCTGGATTTGTGCCCGGTTGATGGCAATAGGCTTGCCTCCTATTACATTGGGACTTACAACATAACTGGCGAAATGTGGGTGTACTATATGTTCACCTCTGCCTACCTCTTCGGGGAATACAGGCGTGATGTTATGTTATGTTATGTTATGTTTTATCGCGAGTTATATTTTTGAAGATTAAAGTATCAGTGTTCTTTATGTTTTCTAAATGACTGTCTTTACTCCAAAACTGAAATCTTTTCCGGGTTCTAGACTACCCAAGTGTTTTAAACCATTCAAATCGGTAAAGTGGTTGACTCTTGATCAGGTAACAAACAAACACACAGCGTTACTTCCGCATTTATTTCGTTAGGATTTGGTCCTTCCCTCTCTATATAAACATCACGAGTTACATATTATGCAGCACGGAGAAGTGTTGAAGTGAGCTAACAAGAAAAGTGATAGTTTGTTGGAGAACTAATAGACCAGACTACTTGAACTTCAAGTTGGATAACTTTACAAGGAAAACCAAAGTCTCGGCCAGTTACTTAAGGAGATGTTCCAGATAAGTTCACTTTGTAGAGACTTGGATCGAGCTCAGAGCCCCGGGCTTGTGTGTGTCGTGCAGACGACCAGACACCAAGGATACGGTATGTATGTTATGTACCGGCGTCTTGTGATGCGGCGCGGTCGAACAAACACTAATGGAGCTAACTAGCTTATAATCATATGTAAATGAGATCGTAATAACAAATGTATCGTGGCTGGCCGCCCACCGTGCACCGTGCACCGTGCACCGTGCACCGTGCACACAGTACAGTCCGCGGCGTCACGACGTGCTGCACGGAGCGCTACGGTACAGGGTGGGCTGACATGTAAGTAGTTCAAAAAGTGAAAAGTTTGAAAAAGTATTAATAAATTTCTAGGGTCGCTCGGGTTGAGTGTGAATTTCCCTGACCGAACAGTTATAGGTTCGAATCCAGACCACTTAATATGCCTATGCCAATGATTACTCATATTTTAGCAGAAAGTACTTATGTAGCGACATCACACATACATATAACCACGACTGTTATCCCTGGGGAGGCAGACAGAGGTGTATTAATTTTTCAGGAGTGTATACAACTTATACAGCCACTTGGCCACACTCTAAGTTCCATGTGGCGAGGCTGTTGCCGTTCATTGGAGCCGCATTTAATAGATTCCTAGAATATCAAGTATATCATAGTGCGGTGTAGCGGACATGACAACAACGTAGTCAACATCACCGTAGTGCTACCAGTCTACTACATCTACTCCCGCGTCTGGTAAAGAAAAGTGATGCAGTTTGTTTACTGAACAGACTCTTGGGGCCTATACATGAAGTAAGTTCGTTCTTTAATCGCTAATCAAATGCCTGCCAGCCACAGTGTAGTGCTCGTAGCACCCCTGTATGAGCGACCAGCACCAGAGAGTGACCGGGAGGAGGCAGAGAGTGAGGGACGTACGGCCGAGGGCCTGGGAGGACACGTGGAGTGGAGACAATGTCGAGAGCCGATAGCAGAGACATAGATAGGAAGATGGGGAACTGAATCTTAAATAATAGGGTACCTTAGTAGTACGTACGTAGTACCCACGCGTTCAACTAGAGTGAAGGAACCACCATTCATGTAAATACAAATAAGTAAATACATACATATTTAGTTTAACTGACAATGATTAATGTATTTAATTGTTTACATAATGAAAGCTACGTCTGGCCGTCAAACCCCGAGCCGATGATAAGTTAAGTGATGCGCAGCGTCCCGGAGTACACTACACTGTCATGTTGTAACACTCACCGGTATCGGATCGCGGAGCCTAGCGACACACACACACACACGCGGGCGACCTGTCCCGCCGGCCGCCACGAGGAAACTGCTGTCTGTTCCCGCGCCGCCCCCCTCCCGCCTCCCGCGACCCGCACCCCGCACCCCGCACCGCCCCCCGCGCGCGACGCACAAAGAGGGATCAGGCGATCAGCCGCTCCCGATACCGACGGGATTCTCTGCCGGGTCCGGTGTCGGATTTCGGATGTCGGGTGTCCCGCCGCCATAAATCCACACATCGACTATGTCCTGGCCTGCGAGCCTCAACCAGCGTGCTACGAAGCTGCCCAAACAGGAAAAACTATAAAGACGACTAACGAAAGCAAAACGACTACGCCCTGTATACTGAAAACATCTAGTTATGTAACAGAATCACGTAGTTTTCATAGCATTATGATTGAGTAGCCTTCGCTCCGAGACATTGTCCGCCGGCATTGTCTCCGGCGCGGCGCGGGCGGCGCGGCCGGCGCGGGCGTGACCGCCGATTACACGGCTTAACCGACGGCCGCCAGAGAGTCAGCCGGCTCGCCGCGCACGGGCTCACAGTCAGAAGGTTCACTCCATACACGCGGAGCCTGCTTACATGTACAACTGTAGGTGTAGACTCGTGATATAGTTACTCATTACGAAGACAATAGCGAATGTGTCTATTCCAATGGTTACCTGAGTTACAGATAGAATGAAAACCTCAAACCTACACCCTGACGCATACTCTGAACCTTCAGCAGGAGTCCGTTCACACGGACTATGTGACCATGTGTGAAGCATCGCCGCTATGACCGTGTGTAGCGAGCCTTCTGCGCATGGATGTGCAGTGGAAGCGCACGAGACTCATTCTGATGGTAATGCGCGCGCACTATAAACATGTGTGCGCGCAGCTGTCCAGCGCAGTCCCTCGCCTCTCAGTCGGAGGCACACAGTGTAGTACACAATCACACACACACACATCATGTGGAAGAGCTCGTGCATCGCGCTGGTGCTGTCGCTGCTGCTGTTCGTGAGTACTCCTCCGTTGTGACCACCTCCATGGTTCCTGTGAGCCGGAAGCATGATCCTCGGAGGCCCGGCGCCACAGACACACTGTGACGAAGGCAACTAGTGATGCGCTCACGAACAGGTCGCCTGAGGGTCCATGAGGCCATGAATGCGATATCGAAACATACAGGCATACAGCGTCTTGGGCGAGGAACTATGTGCCGTGTTATGTTGATGTTTACACACGCCGCTATTTCTATTTATTTACTTTTTAAAATTATCAGTTCACAGTACGTACGACCAAAACACTTACGTTTAAAAACAAATAACATATACATATATATTTTATATCAATGTCCACATTGACATAAACGCGGCGCGGTCACCGGGGACACAGAGCCGACCTCCGCTGCGCTCTCGAGCGGTGACCGGTGACCGGTGACCTGCACGCTTGTCACACATCATTTACATAACATGTCTTAGTCCTACTGGTTAACATCAGTCACAGTTCTATATTAATCACAAGGTGAGGTCTGTAGTCAGATAGGACCGGACTGTGCACTGTGCAGTGCTAACACGTTCTCTTGTCGCCAGTGGTGCAGCTGCGTGGAGGGCCGCCCGTTCCTCGGCCTGCTGAGCCTGCTCGCCGGCGGGTACGTACACACACACACACCACCGCACGCAGTCACACACACACACTTGTGATGCCATCGAAACAACTGCGCTCATGGTCATGTTGCAGGGGAGGGTCCTCGAACGGTAACGGCTCGTCCAGCTCGCTGCTGGATACGCTGGCGTTCGCGCACTTCAACCACAAGCTGCTCAAGCTGCAGCTGCTGTCAGACCTGCTGGGCGGAGGCGGCGGCGGCGGCGGCGGCGACGACTACGGCGGCAACTTCACGGGTCAGTACTAGTTCTTGTTTACTGACCACACTACGCCAAAACCAGACTCATCTTTACTTATCATTTAAACAAATTGTTACGTTTTGATTCACAATAACTATATTCGGTCATGTGTCGCTATTTGGTAATGTCAAATAATCATCAGCACATCGAACCTATCGAAAACAAAGCTCGCGTATGCGATCTTGACGCGTGCGACCGTGCGTATATAAAATCAAATCTGCTCTTGCACTGCTAGTGAGCGTCTTGAGCGATCGACCGACAGTGGGTAGACTTAACGCTTCTTAAATTGAAACTGCTTGAAAGAGAAACACATGAGATGAAATGTCCTTTTATACATCAAAATGTTATTATAGTTTAGAATGCACCATCTTTTGTTTTTTTTTTAAGAAACGTCGCTCCACACTAGGAATTTCTCCTGTATCGTGGGTGCGTTTCACAAACATGAAATATCACATACACAAACACCCAGACTCGGGACAAACATCTGTGGATCACACAATTTTTTTGTCCCGTGCGGGAATCGAACCCACAACCCCTAGCGCAGCAGTCCAATCGCTTAGCCACTGCGCCAATCAGGTCGTCATGCATCTTTATTATCCTGTATGGCCTGCTTAATGGGACTATAAATATTTATTGCAGCTTTCTGATGGAAGATGCACCGCCGCTTCTTGCTCACCACATATTAACCTTCGGAACCTACTAAATATAATACTGTGTAATGTGCTGCGTCCACCTCACGAGGACACCCTGCTTAGAGGACCGTAGACGACTGCTACCGTCGTGACGTCAGTCGGGCAGCGTCGACACGTGCAGCGGGCGCGTGTGCCTCCGACACCATGAGAGGCCCCGGAATATATTATATACCAGTAGCTGATGACATCAGGGTGTCGATATAACTCACACATTGTCATCGTTTAATAAAAGTGTTATCGTAATGTTGGTTTCATTTCTGCCACTACTCACTGTTTACAGTATTCTCTGCGTCGCTCGAGGGTGACGTTTGCGGATGCACCTCACCACAAATTCCTCCTTCCACTTTACTATGAAAATAATCAGAGTCACTACCCCGAGTTTATCTTATTTTAAATTCCACCTGAAACAATGTTTTATAGTTACTAGCACTGAATTCAGAACAATCTGTACTCAGAGGTTACTTACAGAGCCCCGCGGCTTGACTCACGATACATTTCAATTAATGCAGGTGACACAAGGAAGCATAGCTAGTATAGTCATAAATTATAACCTGTTCGTTATTCTAATGTATAAGCTAGATTACCCTAAAGTTTCATCAAAATCCGTGCAGGAGTAACTAGATCACATCCGTTCATCCGTCTTTATAAACTTCGCGTTTATAATTATAACTAGCAGCTACCCGTTACATTTGTTCGGGATAAAAAGTAACCTATGTCCACTAATCCACGGTGCCAGCTACCTCCATACCCAATTTTATCCAAATCGGTCTAGCCGTTTGAGCGTGAAGAAGTATAATTTACTAGCTTCCGCCCGCGGTTTCGCCCGCGTGGTGTGTTGATAAAAAGCAGCCTATTGCAAAAATAACAAAATCGAAGAATAAATAAGATTACGTCTTTTTTTAAGATTACGCCTCCAAGGTAAGAACGGGACCCTAAAGAATTTGAATTTGAAGAATTTGAAAATTTTTGAGAAGGATAGATAGGTACGGATGTAATGATTGATGGTGATGGTAATACAAAAGTTATAGCTACTGCAATATACTCCTATAATCTACATTAAAAGATTTATTTCGGTCAGCAAAGACATGTAGATTTTGCGATTTAGAAACGCGGGAGCAAGCCACATAGAGCTGGCCGTGGGAAAAACATGGTGAGCCCAAATGTACGCCCGCTACCTTTAAGGGCAATAAGGCCTTAAAGGGCTCCTGTTAAAATGGCAATTACATCATACATTATTTTGTTATATCTTAAAGGGTTTAGGCAGCGTTTTCGTTAAAAGCTCCCAGACAACTTATTTTTTCCGACATTGTCAACAATTATCGTTACTTAAACGCTTTCACCCCTGTTGACCGGGATAAAAAGTAACCTATATGTTAATCCAGGGTATAACCTATCTACATACAAATAGCCGTTTTTGCGTGAAAGAGTAACAAACATCCACACATCCATTCTCACAAACTTTCACATTTATAATATTAGTAGGATTATTTAATAACCAACTTATACTAACACATATTATTATGTACCCATATAAGTTATAGGTTAAGATTTAATAAATGTTTAGTAATTAACTACCTATCTTTACTTACATAATATTAGTGTGATTTTCATACTTTAAATTAAATACCATCATTAGTATTGTTATCTGTTTTAGAATTGTTATTGTTACATTCTGTTTGCAGAGAAATATTTTCTTTGTGATGCTCCAGCTACACCTGCGTCTTAACGCGTTTATTAACGCGCTAGTTAAGGCGCTATGCTCCCGCTCCATCTGTGTTAACGTTAATGTTAGTGTCCAACTACGCGTTAATTAAGGAACTAAAAATGCATGTTGGCTACATTAACTTACAAAGCCGTCAAAAGTTAATTCTTAGTGAAGTTACACGTTAACCGCTCAACAACGGAGGTGGAAGCGGCTGCATTGGTTGCAGCAATAAGTGCGAAAATTATTATATAGAATTAGACGGAGGTAATGTAGCCAACATAGCTTAACGCGGTAAACTACGCGCTAAAATCATTTGATGTGTCAAAAAAACCGACACCAGAGCTATCGCTTAGCGTTTAATGCCATTAGTAATGCCGTTAGTAAATTAACACGTTAAAATGTTGTCCACATCTACGTAACGCCTGCGATAGCGCATTAATTAACGCGTTAGGAAAACATCGTGAGGAAACCGGTACATCTGAGAGATTTTTCAACGGTGTGTCAGTGGCCTACAGGCGGTTTAAACTCTGACACTAGGTTGCTCATCAACCATACGATAAGAAGAATTAACGCGTTAAGACGCAGGTGGAGCCGAAGCATTAAAAACATCTAAAACTATAATAAGTGATGGACATGGAGCCTGTTTGCCTTCCAGCATCAAAGGACCATGTTCTGCAGTAAATAGGAGCATATTTACGAAAATTACATTTTATACCTACAGCTGGAATTGATATGGCTGAGAGAGAATGGGTGGGTGGGAGGGCAAAAAAATGACGTTTCGATGCTCGTAGAAGAACAAAAATTATATCAAAAAAAAAGCGTCTCGGCGAGGACTATCCGATAAGAATAGTAGAAGGAGTGTAATGTAGTCAAGTAATTAGTTATCGACCGAAAACTGATTAACAAATTCGTGAACATTTAAAATAAAATGTTAGTAATGTATCTGTTTAAAACTGGTAAACGACTCTAATAAAGCATTACAGGATCAGATATCAGAAAAAATAACATGGTTAGCTAACGAATAAGTCATAACTCAAGTATACGTTTGATAATGATCGTAACTGAGATGTAGGCGCCTCACCTTCATAATTATAATAACGCTCGAATCTTGGTTAGGTTTTAACCTAACTCTTAGAAACTAAACTCAAAGTTAACAAAGCTGCAGTGTGAGATTTGTGAAAGTGCGATTTCACACAGGTTTCAAAATGTTAGATTAAGTTTTAACCTAACTATGAGAAACCTAACTCTAATACACCTTACTCGAATTGACATAAACTGCAATGTGGGGTTTAAAAAGTGAGCTTTCACAAAGGTTTCAAAATGTAAGGTTAGGTTTTAGCCTAACTATGAGAAACCTACATATGAGAAACGTAACTCGAACAAACCTAACTCGATCAAACCTAACTCGAACAAACCTAACTCGAGCAAACCTAACTAGAACAAACCTAACTCGAACAAACCTAACTCGAACAAACCTAACTCGAGCAAACCTAACTCGAACAAACCTAACTCAAACAAACCTAACTCAAACAAACCTAACAAACAAACCTAACTAAAACCTAACCTAATTCACTATAAGATGTTTGTAAAAGTGAGGTTTCATACAGTTAGGTTTGAAAAAGTTAGGTTGGGTTTGAACCCAAGTGAAACCTAACTCGAACAAACCTAACTCAAACAAACCTAACTCAAACAAACCTAACTAAAACCTAACCTAATTCACTATGTGATGTTTGTAAAAGTGAGGTTTCATACAGTTAGGTTTGAGACAGTTAGGTTAGGTTAGGTTAGGTTAGGTTAGGTTAGGTTAGGTTCCCGCGGTGGGTCAGTCTGGCCTGCCGGACGAGTTGCTGGTCTCGTATCGGGCGCGTCCCCCGGGTGGCGGATAGGGGAACGCCGCGCAGATATGCGCGGTACCGGTTTTACCGGCGCGGACCAAAACCAGACACGTGGGATCGCTTCTCACGGAGAGGAGCGATCGGTGCGGCGGGTTCCGGTCAGTCGCGTTTTGACTGGCCGGACGGCGACTTCGGTCACCGTCGGACAAACCGTAAGCCTCACTGAGAGGAACGGGGGCTCGCATCGGCTTGCCGGGACGGGCTGCGAGGAAAGCACCTCTATAAAAAACTAGACGTGGGCGTCTACGGACGCGGAGTCGGCGGGTCTGGTGGCCGCGTGTGCGGCCGGCGGACTGGCAGCAATGCCAACGTCGTGCATATCGTAAACCTGTTCGAGTCTCTTGGGCAGGAACGAGGGTCTTGGCTTAATTGCCCGGGCTGCGAGGAGTAAACCTCTATAAAAAATCCCCGAATCTCAAGCTCTTGTACGTGGCGACTTGATGGATGGCTGATGGGATCTTCAGTTCCGAACGTACACACTCCAGAGAACCGGCGGCCTCTCTGGTAGTAATACGCTTACCCAGGTACAGGGGGCACTGCCTGGGTGGACCGGATATTTCCCCCATACTCGTGGGAATCATATGGATACTGCAAATTTAAAAAACAAAAAAACCCAAGATGTTATGGAGGGTGCGGAGTCTGACTCCGCATCGAGTGAGATGGAGGTGGTGGTTCGCGGCGACTGCGGAAAGTTTTTCCGCAAGCGGCCACTGTCTGGGGAGTCGGCGTCGTCAGGAGACGAGGCTAGGCCGGCGTCCAAATCTTCGCTTTCGGGGCGCAATACCCCAAAGCGGGGACGAGGGCGGCCACCAACTACCGGCCAATACGTTGGTTTGGCGGCAGCTCAAGCTGCATTGAATGCCGAAAAAGAGAAGGAGCTGAGGCTGTCTGAAGAGGAGGAGATGATTGTGGCAGCTCAGCGCGCCCAAAAATCAAGGGCATACTTGAAGAAGGTTGTAGATGACACCGGCAAGCTGAGCGACAAAACAGCGTCGGCTGTCAAACTCAGCGCGGAAGAAAGTATCGCGACGATACTTAAGGTTGTGAAGAAGTCTCGCAACCTAAAGGGCCCCTTCCAGGGTGCCCTTAATCAAGCGGCGGCCTCCCTCAAGGAGGTAGTGGAGACGTTGAGCGCTCGCTTCGTCTCTGACGAGACTGCGCTCCTTCAAGCGGAGTGCGCCCGTCTGCAGGCGGATAATGCCCGTATGCAACGGGAAATGCTTGAGCTTCGCAAGGAGTTTGACGAGCTTCGGGTGGAAGCGCAGCTGCAGAAGGCAGCTCCCGTCGCTCCTGCTGCTCCCGTCACTCCGGTCGCGGAGTCGCAACCGGTCCGTCGAACGCTCGACGAAGATGAGCTAGTGCGTAAAATCATGGTCCAAGTCGGGACCATGGTCAACGCCAGGTTCGACGCATTGGATGACCGGTTGCTGCCGGAGGTCCGCCTGCGGCCACCACTTGCTGCTGATGCCAAGAAGTTGGCGCAGGCACCGAAGCCGCCAGCTGAGGTGCTGAAACCGTCGGCCCCAGCAGCAAAGCCGCAGGTACAGCCGGTGAAGCAGCCCCCTCCTGCAACCCCTGCCAAGGGGAAGCAGAAGGGGAAAGCGAAGAAAAAGGGTGCGCGCAAGACAGAAGAGTCTGCACAGGTCGCACCCTCTACTGCCTCACAGCCCACCGCTGGTACCAGCAACGACGACGGCTGGACTACGGTGGTGAAGAAGGCGAAGAAGCCGAAGGCGCCTGCCCAACAACCCAAGGCAGGTTCTAAGTCCTCCAAGAAGAAGGACAAGAAGAGGGACAAGGCGCTACGCTCTCCGGGCTCATCAGCCGTGATAATCACGCTGCAGCCAGGCGCGGAGGAGCGTGGCTTATCATACGCGGCGGTGCTAGCAGAGGCCAAAGAAAAGGTCCCGCTAGCCGACCTGGGAATCACCTCGGTGAGGTACCGGAAGACGGCGTCGGGAGCTCGTGTTTTTGAGCTTCCGGGTGCTACGAGTGGCGGGAAGGCGGATGCTCTAGCCACGAAAATCCGCGAGGCCTTCAGATCCGAAGACGTACGGGTGTCCAGGCCTGTCAAATGCGCCGAGCTGCGCATCAAAGGCCTGGATGACTCGGTCACCACTGCCGAGGTCGTCGCCGCTGTGGCCAGAGTGGGTGGTTGCGAGCCGAGCGACATTAAGGCTGGCGAGGTGCGCCACAGCGAAACGGGGGTGGGCACTATTTGGCTCAGCTGTCCTGTCGCTGCGGCTCGCAAAGTTGAGCGGGGCAGGCTTCTCGTCGGGTGGGTGTCGGCACAAGTTAAGCTGCTTGACGAACGCCCAAAACGGTGCTTCCGATGCCTCAAGTCGGGTCATACCAAGCCCGAATGCAACGACGCGGTGGACCGCAGCGAAGCATGCTTCCGCTGTGGACAGACAGGCCACCAACACAAGCAGTGCTCCCAAGAGCCGCACTGCACATCTTGTGCGGCTGCCGGGCTTGATGCCGGGCATGCTATTGGGAGCAAGCACTGCAAGAGTGGCTTGTCCAAAACAGGGAAGGGAAAGGGGAAGAGGTCTGCTCCGCAGCCGCCCTCAGTCCCAACTCCGGCTGAGAAAGCCGGGGAGTCGGTGGTACCCATGACCACAGATTAACATGGCCCACCGATTCCTGCAGGCGAATATCAACCACTGCGCCGGGGCCCAAGACCTTTTGGTCCAAAGCATGGCGCAGTGGGAGATAGACATCGCGGCGGTTGCGGAGCCCTACTTCGTCCCACCCAGGGACAACTGGGTGGGTGATCCTGCGGCACTCGTCGCCCTCGTCTCACGGACTCCTCTACGGGTCGTCGCCAAGCGTCCGGGCTGCGTTGCAGCGGTGGCGGACAACATCTTCGTTGTGGGGGTATATTTCTCGCCCAACAGGGTCCTTGCAGAGTTTGAGGTTTTTCTCAACAACCTAGGGGCCCTGATTGGGCAGAATCGCCCCCTTCCTACCATCGTTCTTGGGGATCTCAATGCCAAATCCACGGCTTGGGGTTCCCCCGCCACCGACGCACGAGGCGAGCTCGTGGAGGAGTGGATGTTGGAGGTGGGACTGTGCGTCCTCAACCGGGGGTCGGTGCACACTTGCGTGCGGCAGCTGGGCGGGTCCATTGTGGACGTCTCTCTCGCAAGTCCAGTTGTCGCGCGTAGGGTCACCGGCTGGAGAGTCCTCGAGGGGGTGGAGACATTATCGGACCACCGGTATATCCGATTCGACGTCTCCACTCCTACATCGTCGTCGTCGTCGTCACAAGCGATCTTCCCGCGTTGGGTGCTCCAGAAGCTGGACAAGGACATGCTGCAGGAGGCGGCTATCGTCCAGGCCTGGGTCGGCACAACTGCTGAGCTCGTGGGGGTAGACGAGGAGGCGGCTTGGTTCCGGGACGCAATGTCAAACATCTGTGACAGTGCAATGCCCCGGGCCAGGTCGCGGCCCTCACGACGCCAGGTCTATTGGTGGTCAGCTGAGCTGTCACAACTGCGCGTGGCGTGCGCCCAACACAGGCGTGCGCACACGCGCCAGCGCAGGAGGCGCACCACCGACCGCGATCTGGAAGCCCGGCTCTACGCCGCCTACCGAGGGGCCACGTTGGCCCTTCAAGAGGCGATCTGCCGGGCCAAGGACGCGGCTCGCGAGGAGCAGCTGGCCACCCTTGACGCAGACCCTTGGGGGCGCCCGTACCAGTGGGTACGTGGCAAACTCCGCCCTTGGGCGCCCCCGCTGACCCAGACCCTGGATCCCCAGTTTCTGGACACCGTGACGACGACCCTCTTCCCGATGAGGACGCACCACACTCCCCCGCCGATGCACTCGCGTACAGCGGGAGATGACGAGGGCGAAGTGCCCGCAGTAACGGCTGCGGAGCTAGGGGCGGCTGAGCTTCGCATGAGGGCGAAGAACACCGCCCCAGGACCGGATGGTGTGCCCGGCCGTGCACTGGCCCTGGCACTGAAGGCCCTAGGGCCCCGACTGCGCGAATTACTGGACGCCTGCCTGCAGCGCGGAGAGTTCCCACAGTTGTGGAAGGCAGGCAGGCTGGTGCTGCTGCGGAAGGAGGGGCGCCCTGTTGACGCTCCATCCTCCTACCGGCCGATAGTGTTGCTTGGCGAGGTGGCCAAACTCTTCGAACGTGTCATCGCTGCCCGTCTCGTCAAGCACCTAACGAGGGTTGGGCCCGATCTGTCGGACCATCAGTTCGGGTTCCGGGAGGGTCGCTCTACCGTCGACGCGATCTTGCGCGTGAAGGCCCTCTCGGACCAGGCAGTATCGGGCGGTGGGGTGTTGTTGGCTGTGTCTCTTGACATAGCCAATGCCTTCAACACCCTGCCATGGAGCTGCATAACAGAGGCGCTCCAATTCCACGGGGTACCGCAGTATCTGCAGCGCATAGTCGGGGCCTACCTGGCCAACAGGGAGGTGCAGTTCGAGGGTCGCGGCGGGCTACAGGCGAAGCTCGTCACTTGCGGTGTTCCACAGGGGTCAGTCCTCGGACCTCTCCTGTGGAACATCGGCTACGATTGGGCCCTTCGGGGCGCTACTCTCCCGGGTGTCAGCGTAGTCTGCTACGCTGACGACACGCTTGTCCTTTCCCGGGGGAGATCTCACCGCGAAGCTGCGATCCTCGCCACGGCCGGAGTGGCACATATGGTCGGGCGCATCAAAGCTCTGGGGTTGGAGGTGGCGCTATCCAAGTCCGAGGCTCTATTTTTCTACGGGCCTCGGAGAGCGCCACCTGCTGGGTCCCACATCGTCGTCGGGGGGGTCACCATCAACGTCGGGTCCACCATGCGCTATCTCGGGCTAGTGCTCGATGGCAGGTGGACCTTCGACCCTCACTTCGCGCGATTGGGGCCCAGAGTGTCTGCAGCGGCCGCCGCTCTTGGGCGTCTCCTGCCCAATTTAGGCGGCCCAAAGACGAGTGTCCGGCGTCTCTTCATGGGGGTTGCCCGCTCGATGGCGCTCTACGGGGCGCCAGTTTGGGCGGACAGTTTGACGCCGCGCGGCGCTGCTTGCTTGCGGCGGCCGCAGCGCGCGATGGCAGTCCGGGTCATCCGCGGCTATCGGACCATCTCATACGAGGCAGCGTGTTTGCTGGCCTCGTCGATGCCGTGGGACCTGGACGCCAAAGCACTTGCGGCCGCATATTACTGGCGCAAGGAGCAGGAGAGTCGCGGCGAAAGGCTTCCGCCTCGAGCCATCGAGCGGCGCATTGAAGAACTCCGCGAGATTCTTCAACACCAGTGGGCGGATAGGCTTACCCGGCCAGTGGCCGGTCACCGCACCATTGAAGCTATCCGTCCTCATCTCGCGGAGTGGCTGAAGAGACGCCACGGAACCTTGACGTTCCGAACGACGCAGGTACTGTCGGGGCACGGCTGCTTCGGCAAGTACCTGTGTCGTATCGCTGGCAGGGAGCCGAATGACTCCTGCCACCATTGTTCGTGCGGCGAGGACACGGCGCAGCACACGCTCGAGCATTGTCCGGCTTGGGCTGTGCAGCGCCAAACGCTCGCCGCACTCATCGGGTCGGACCTCTCGCTTCCGGCTGTCATCGAAGAGATGGTAGGGAGCGAGAGGTCCTGGAGCGCCATCACAGAGTTTTGTGGGGAGGTGATGGCGCTCAAGGAGGCGGCTGAAAGAGAGCGGGAGCTCACGCCCGCTCTCCCAAGCCGCGCACGTCGACCCAGAGGAAGGAGGAGGGCAGACAACGCCCTCTTCCAACCTCCATAGGCCAAAGGGCCTTAGGGCCACCTATGCCCGTGGGCGCGCGCTATGTTGAGCGCTGCGCGCAAAGAGAAGACGGCGAGGGGTGAGACTAGCTGACTCCTCGCTGTGCGGGGGCCAGCGGAGGCTGGGTTGGGAGACCCACCTCCGCATTGCACTGGTCCTCGCCGAAGTCCTGCAGCCCCCCTCCATCCTCTGGGGGGGCCATACATCGAAGGTCTGCCCTTTTCAGGGCGGACAGCGCTGACGGGGTTGGCGGTAGAGTGCTTTAGCGATCCCGCCTCCCCGTCATTCAAAGCGCCGAGCAGGCATTGTGTGAGTGGTTTTAGTGGGTAGGCCTCCGAGGATCAACCGAGCGGCTTCGGCTTCTGGGTGGGTCCACGGAGGAGAGTCCCACATAACCCCGTCGCCTCCTAGCGGCGGGGTATGCGTAACGCATTTCCCTCACCTTAATCAAAAAAAAAAAAAAAGGTTAGGTTAGGTTAGGTTAGGTTAGGTTAGGTTTTTTTTTTTTTTTTTTTTTTTTTTATATTTGTTTCTTTGTACCCCTAACATAATCAGGGCCTTTGGTAGTCAGGTTGTCTATTTTCGCTTTGTTTGGTTCGGGTTTTTGTGGAGATTAAGGGTTGTTTGCTTCTATCTTTTTGCAGTTTTGTTTTGATTTGCATTCTTTGTGAATTTAGCATGTTTCTTCTTGTATGTGTTACTTCCCGTCTTCATTGTCAGCTTCTTCTTTTCGTCTTTTGTATGACCGCCGCTATATACTTATTATACAGTGGTGTCATACTTTACCTTTTCGTTCTTTCTGCAAATTTTGATTTTCTTTCTTCCGAAACTATTCCTTCATTACTCATCATTCTTTTAAGCTGCAACTTTTTTAGCTGTGGGGTGCTACATTTTTGATCTTCTTGCTTCTTGATGCTTTTATTTTCTCTTTCAGGTTCTGTGTTCCTGTTCTTGCTGAGTCTTCTCGTTTCCATGCACCGTTTTTCTTCCGACAGTTCCTCAAACCACAACGACAAGGTATGTGCTTTTTTATTGTTTTTTCTGATGAGCTTGTTTGATTTATATTTGTAGATTGATTGTTTGCGGGTTTGGTTAGGTTAGGTTAGGTTAGGTTAGGTTAGGTTAGGTTAGGTTAGGTTAGGTTAGGTTAGGTTCCCGCGGCGGGTCAGTTTGGCCTGCCGGACGAGTTTCTGGACTCGTATCGGGCGCGTCCCCCGGGTGGCGGATAGGGGAACGCCGCGCAGATATGCGCGGTACCGGTTTTACCGGCGCGGACCAAAACCAGACACGTGGGATCGCTTCTCACGGAGAGGAGCGATCGGTGCGGCGGGTTCCGGTCAGTCGCGTTTTGACTGGCCGGACGGCGACTTCGGTCACCGTCGGACAAACCGTAAGCCTCACTGAGAGGAACGGGGGCTCGCATCGGCTTGCCGGGACGGGCTGCGAGGAAAGTACCTCTATAAAAAACTAGACGTGGGCGTCTACGGACGCGGAGTCGGCGGGTCTGGTGGCCGCGTATGCGGCCGGCGGACTGGCAGCAATGCCAACGTCGTGCAAATCGTAAACCTGTCCGAGTCTCTTGGGCAGGAACGAGGGTCTTGGCTTAATCGCCCGGGCTGCGAGGAGTAAACCTCTATAAAAAATCCCCGAATCTCAAGCTCTTGTACGTGGCGACTTGATGGATGGCTGATGGGATCTTCAGTTCCGAACGTACACACTCCAGAGAACCGGCGGCCTCTCTGGTAGTAATACGCTTACCCAGGTACAGGGGGCACTGCCTGGGTGGACCGAATATTTCCCCCATACTCGTGGGAATCTTATGGAATCTTTAAACATAAAAAAACCCAAAACCCAAGATGTTGTGGAGGGTGCGGAGTCTGACTCCGCATCGAGTGAGATGGAGGTGGTGGTTCGCGGCGATTGCGGGAAGTTTTTCCGCAAGCGGCCACTGTCTGGGGAGTCGGCGTCGTCAGGAGACGAGGCTAGGCCGGCGTCCAGATCCTCGCTTTCGGGGCGCAATACCCCAAAGCGAGGACGAGGACGTCCACCTACAACCGGCCAATACGTTGGTTTGGCGGCAGCTCAAGCTGCATTAAACGTCGAGAAGGAGAAGGCGCTAAGGTTGGCGGCTGAGGATGACGTTATCCTGGCCACCAAACGTGCCCAAACGTCTAGGGCACACCTTAAGGCGCTAGTTGATGGCAAGGGCAAACTCAGCGAGAAGTCTGTCTCGGCCATCAACAAAACGGCGCAGGAGGGTATCGACGTGATTCTCAAGGTTGCGAGCAAATCGCGCAACCTCAAGGGCCCCTTTCAGGGTGCCCTGAATCAAGCGGCGGCCCTGATGAAAGAAGTCGTGGAGACGTTGAGCTCTCGCTCCGTCTCCGAAGAGACGACTCTGCTGCAGGCGGAGTGTGCTCGGCTGCAAGTGGACAACGCTCGCATGCAGCGCGAGATGGAGGAACTCCGCAGGGAGTTCAAGGAGCTGCGGGCGGAGGCGACGCTGCAGAGGGCAGCTCCCGTCGCTCCGGTCGTTGAGGCGCAGCCTGCCAAACCGCTGTTCGACAGCGAGGAGCTGGTGCGGACGATCATGGTCCAAGTCGGGACCATGGTTAACGCCAGATTCGCCACGCTGGAGGACAGATTGCTGCCGGAGGTGCGGCTACGGCCGCCGTTGGCTGCTGATGCCAAAAGGGCGGCGCAGGCACCAAAGCCGTCTGCTGAGGTTCCGAAACCGACTCCGACGGCATCTGCACAGCCCCCAACTTCGGCTCCAGTCCAGGGGCGGAAGAAAGGGGGTAAAGGGAAGAAGGGTGCGGGCTCCAACAAGGAGCCCCTTCAAGCAGCACCCTTAGCCCAGACGTCTGCTGAGGCCAGTACATCTACGGCCTCACAGCCCACTGTGGGTACCAGCGCCAACTCTGAAGGCTGGACCACAGTGGGGAAAAACGGCAAGAAGGCCAAAAAGCCCAAGGGTTCCGACAAGCAAAAGTCGGGCCCTAAAAAGGGCAAGAAGAAGAAGGAGCTGCGCGCGCCCGCCTCCTCAGCTGTAGTGATACAGCTGCAGCCGAGTGCGTTGGAGCGGGGCGTAACCTACGCCTCGATCCTTGCCGAGGTCAAGGAGAAGCTCCCTTTCAAGGAGCTGGACATCCCAGGCCTCCGCTACAGGCAGGCGAAGTCGGGAGCCCGGATGTTTGAGCTGCCAGGGACCAAAACCGGCGATAAAGCCGACGCCCTGGCGAACAAAATTCGGGCGGCCTTCAAGTCGGAGGACGTGACTGTCTCCAGGCCCGTGAAGAGCGCACAGCTGCGCATAAAGGGCCTGGATGACTCCGTCACCAGTGAGGAGGTCGCCAACGCCGTGGCCCGCGAGGGTGGCTGCGCACCGGAGGCCATAAAGGCATCGGAGGTGCAGCGAGGGGAGTCCGGCGTGGGCTCTGTTGTTGTGCGGTGCCCTGTCGCCGTCGCCAGGAAGGTGTCGCAGAAGCGGCTGCTCGTCGGGTGGGTTTCGGCGCAAGTGAAACTCCTCGAGGAGCGCCGCAAACGGTGCTACCGGTGCTTGCAGATGGGGCACACAAAGCCGGAGTGCACTGGGGTGGACCGGAGCTCGCTGTGTTTCAACTGCGGGCAGACCGGCCACCTCGTCAAGCAGTGCACTGCTAATGCGCACTGCTCGGCATGTGCCGATGCAGGTCGTCCCGCCGACCATCAAATCGGGACAAAGGCCTGCAAGGTGGCCACGGCGCAGAAGCCAAGGAAGAAGGGGGGGAAAAGTGCTGCGGCTCCGCAGCTGACCCCTGCTCCAGCTGCTCCGGTAGCCGGGGAGTCGGTGGTACCCATGGCCCAAGATTAACATGGCCCACCGATTCCTGCAGGCGAATCTGAACCACTGCGCCCGAGCTCAGGACCTTTTTGTTCAGAGCATGGCGCAGTGGTCAATCGATGTGGCAGCGGTCGCGGAGCCGTACTTCGTTCCCCCCAGGGACAACTGGGTGGGTGACGGAGCAAGCTCAGTCGCCCTAGTCTCGCGGGCTCCTCTTCGGGTGGTCGCTAGGCGGCCGGGATGCGTCGCAGCGGTGGCAGAGAACACACTCGTTCTGGGGGTGTACTTCTCGCCTAACAGGGTCTTCGCCGAGTTCGAGACGTTTCTCGATAATGTGGGGGCCCTGATTGGGCGAAATCGCCCCCTTCCGACGATTGTTCTCGGGGACCTCAACGCCAAGTCAACGGCTTGGGGTTCCCCCGCCACCGATGCGCGAGGCGCACTCGTGGAGGAGTGGCTGGTAGCGGTGGGACTGTGCGTCCTCAACCGGGGGTCGGTGCACACTTGCGTGCGGCAGCTGGGCGGGTCCATCGTGGACGTCTCCTTCGCAAGTCCAGTTGTCGCGGGCAGGGTCACCGACTGGAGAGTGTTAGAGGGGGTGGAGACATTATCGGATCACCGCTATATCCGGTTTGACGTCTCCGCCCCTTCAACGTCGTCGTCGTCATCGTCGCGTCCGATGTTTCCGCGATGGGTGCTCCAGAGACTGGATAGGGATGTGCTGCAGGAGGCAGCAATCGTTCAGGCCTGGGTCGGCACGTCAGTGGCGTTCGTGGGGGTAGACGAGGAGGCGGCTTGGTTCCGGAGCGCAATGTCAAGCATCTGTGACAGCGCAATGCCCCGGGCCAAGTCGCGGCCCTCACGACGCCAAGTCTATTGGTGGTCAGCTGAGCTGTCGGAGCTGCGCGTGGCGTGCGCCCAACACAGGCGTGCGTACACGCGCCAGCGCAGAAGGCGCACTACCGACCGCGCTCTAGAAGCCCGGCTCTACGCCGCCTACCGAGGGGCCACAGTGGCCCTTCAACAGGCAATCGGCCGGGCCAAGGACGCGGCTCGTGAGGAGCAGCTGGCCACCCTCAACGCAGATCCGTGGGGGCGCCCGTACCAGTGGGTACGCGGCAAACTCCGCCCTTGGGCGCCCCCGCTGACCCAGACCCTGGATCCCCAGTTTCTGGACACCGTGACGACGACCCTCTTCCCGATGAGGACGCACCATACTCCCCCGCCGATGCAGCATCCGCGGGCGACCGGGAGTGATGACGGGACCGTGCCTGCGATCACATCTGCAGAGCTAGGGGCGGCAGAGCTTCGGCTTAAAGCCAAGAACACCGCCCCCGGTCCCGACGGAGTGCCCGGCCGCGTTCTGGCCCTGGCACTCAAGGCCCTAGGGCCCCGACTACGAGGACTACTCGACGCCTGCCTGCAGCGCGGAGAGTTCCCACAGCAGTGGAAGGCAGGCAGGCTCGTCCTGCTCCGGAAGGAGGGGCGCCCCGTGGACGCTCCATCCGCATACCGGCCGATAGTGTTGCTTGACGAGGTGGGAAAGTTCTTCGAGCGAATTATCGCCGCTCGCCTCGTCAAGCACCTAACAAGGGTAGGGCCCGATCTGTCCGACAACCAGTTCGGATTCCGGGGGGGTCGCTCGACCGTTGACGCGATCTTGCGCGTCAAGGCCCTCTCGGACCAGACAGTATCGGGCGGCGGGGTGTTGCTGGCTGTGTCTCTCGACATTGCCAACGCCTTCAACACCCTGCCATGGAGTTGTATTGCGGCGGCGCTCCAATTTCACGGAGTGCCGAATTATCTCCGCCGAGTAGTCGGGGCCTATCTGGCCAACCGGGCCGTGGTCTTTGAAGGCCGTGGCGGGCTGGTCACCAAACCGGTGACCTGCGGTGTTCCACAGGGGTCAGTCCTCGGACCTCTCCTGTGGAACATCGGCTACGACTGGGTGTTGCGGGGCGCCACTCTCCCGGGTGTCAGCGTCGTGTGCTACGCTGACGACACACTCGTGATGGCCCGGGGGAGGTCACACAGGGAGGCGTCCATACTCGCCACGGCCGGAGTGGCCCACGTGGTCGGGCGCATTCGCGCTCTTGGTTTGGAGGTGGCGCTATCCAAGTCCGAGGCCCTCTTCTTTCATGGGCCCCGGAAAGCGCCACCTGCTGGGTCCCACATCGTCGTTGGGGGGGTTCGAATCAACATCGGGTCCACCATGCGCTATCTCGGGCTGGTGCTCGATGGCAGGTGGACCTTCGACCCCCACTTCGACCGATTGGGGCCCAGAGTCTGCGCAGCTACAGCTGCTCTGGGACGGCTCCTCCCGAATTTGGGGGGACCGAAGGTGAGTGTCCGGCGCCTCTTCATGGGGGTTGCCCGCTCGATGGCGCTCTATGGTGCGCCAGTCTGGGCGAATCATCTGACGCCGCGCGGCGCCGCTTCCTTGCGGCGGCCGCAGCGAGCAATTGCCGTCCGGGTCGTCCGCGGTTATCGCACCATCTCGCACGAGGCAGCATGTGTGCTGGCCTCGGCGATGCCGTGGGACCTGGACGCCAGAGCCCTTGCGGCTGCCTATTGCTGGCGCAAGGAACTGGCTGAACGCGGCGAAAGGCCCCCGCCTCGAGCCGTCGAGCGGCGTATGGAGGAGCTCCGTGGAGCCCTCGTATTGGAGTGGGCGGACAGGCTTACCCGGCCTACAGCCGGTCTTCGGACCATTGAAGCCGTCCGCCCTCGTCTCATGGAGTGGCTGAAGAGGCGCCACGGGACACTCACTTTTCGAGTGACGCAGGTGCTGTCGGGGCACGGCTGCTTCGGCAGCTACCTGTGTCGGGTGGGCAGAGAGCCGTCCAGGGCCTGCCACCACTGTCCGTGCGGCGAGGACACGGCGCAGCACACGCTCGAGCATTGTCCGGCTTGGGCTGTGCAGCGCCGAACACTCGCCGCTGTTATCGGGTCGGACCTCTCGCTTCCAGCTGTCGTTGAAGAGATGGTAGGGAGCGAGGGGTCCTGGAGCGCCATCACGGAGTTTTGTGGGGAGGTGATGGCGCTCAAAGAGGCGGCTGAAAGAGAGCGGGAGCTCACGCCCGCTCTCCCAAGCCGCGCACGACGACCCAGGGGTAGGAGGAGGGCAGACAACGCCCTCCTCCAACCCCCGTAGGCATAAAGGCCTCAGGGCCACCTATGCCCGTGGGCGCGCGCTACATTGAGCGCTGCGCGTTAAGGGAAGACAGCGAGGAGTTGGACTAGCCGACTCCTTGCTGTGCGAAGGCCTGCGGAGACTGGGTTGGGAGACCCACCTCCGCATTGCACTGGCCTTCGCCGAAGTCCTGCTGCCCCCCTATTCCCCGGGGGGGCACATACAGCGAAGTTCCGCCCTTTTCAGGGCGGCAGCGCCGGCGGGGTTGGCGGTAGAGTGCTAATAGCGATCCCGCCTCCCCGCCATCATAGGCGCCAGCAGGCATGTGTGGTTTTTAGTGGGTATACCCTCGTGGATCGGCCTTTTCGGTCACGGGGGGGAGTCCCACATAACCCCGTCGTCTCCCAACGACGGGGTATGCGTAATGCATTTTCCGCACGTTAAAAAAAAAAAAAAAAAAAAAAAAAAAAAAAAAAAAAAAAAAAAAAAAAAAAAAAAAAAAAAGGTTAGGTTAGGTTAGGTTCCCGCAGCTTCGGCTGGCCGAGTTTCTGGTCTCGGACCGGGCGCGTCCCCAGGTGGCGGATAGGGGAATGCCGTGCAGATATGCGCGGTACCGGTTTTACCGGCGCGGACCAAAACCAGCGGGTGGGATCGCTCCTCACTGTTTTGAGTGGGTGATGCGATCAGTGCGGCGGATCTTGACTTCGGTCACCGCTGCACGTGGGGTCCGCTCCTTGTGCTGCTTATCAAGGAGGCGGAGTGTCCGTCGGCGTCTCAGACATATTCTGAGTAGCGGCGACGGACGTGATGTTCGCTCCTTGTGTTCCTTATCAAGGAGGCGAAGTGCCCGTCGGCGTCTCAGACATATTCTGAGTAGCGGCGACGGGCGTGGTGTTCGCTCTTCTCTCTCGTACTGGAGGGGGAGGAGTTGGCGAACGCGGGCGGCGTGTCTGGCTGGTGCGAAAGTGCCAGTCCAGACGTGGCTTTGGCTAACGTCGGCCGAACCCGCAACCCCGTTCTTTTCAGAACAGGGCCGGGGGTCCCTTACCTTCGCTGGTTGGGGGCCGAGTGAAGACAACACTTTAACATCACCCGAAGCTCGTGTTCTGACGTCTGGCCGTGGGCTGCATGGCGGGGGAGAACCCCGTCCCAAGGGCGTCACAGGGGACCTGACCCCTGTCCAATAAAAAAGGACAAAACAAATGAAAATGGCGAATATCCCAAAGCGAATACACCTGGTGGGTACCGGAGGCGCTGCCGATGGAGAATCCCACTGCTCTCCAGTAGAGTACAAGCCGACGTATCAGGTGCGGCAAGATATCGTCACGGGGAGCGAGGAAACTCGTGACCCGACAGTTGAGAGGAGGGAGACCCGTTCTCAGAGCAGGATGGGCGTGGAGAAGACACCAGCAGTCAAGGAGGCGCTGGTTTTAATAGAGCGAATGGCTACCCAGACGGCGACCATTAGCCGGACACCGGATAGGAAGAGGCCACGGCGAGATGGTTCAACAGAATCACTAGATTCCATTACCGTGAGGCCTTTAATGGAAGATAGAACCGATGCTTCTTCGGAGGCAGGTGGATACCAACCTTCGTCTTCGTTGGAACAAGCGGCGAACACCAGCCGCTGTGATGACGCGGTGGAGGTTGACGTAGAGATGGAGCGGACAGCGTCTTTGAGCCGACAGCTTCAACAGCTGACGACGGGTTCTGACCCTAAACGTCCTAGGAGGAACGATTCCGTGGAGTCTGGGACCCAGGCTCTCTCAGACTGCGATACGGACTGCTCAGTCGCTTCGACGGCGTCGCGGTCTCGGGGACGAGGTCGACAGACGCACGGCAGATATGCTGGCGTACATCGCCACAGACAGCTCTTAAAAGAGCTCAATATGGAGGCTGAGCAGCTCTCTGACACGAGTGAGCAGCAGATAAGGGCAGAGGAAGCTCGAGACGCTAGGGAGGCCAGAGCGGCGGTTAGGGAACTGCTGCGTTCGGGCAACCTACCTCAGGACTCGGCTTCTATTAAAGAGCGCATCGACAGCCACCTTACGTCCATCTTGGAGGTGGCACAGCGCTCTAAAAACCTGAAGGGCGACTTCGTCAGAAGGTTAAAGGACGCGGTCGAGTTCATCCAGCTTGATGTTCTTGGCCTTTCGAAGAAGACCGTCACGGAAGAGACGAACAAACTGCAAGCCGAAAACAAGCGGCTTAGCAAGGAGATCGAAGATCTCAAGAAGAGCGTGGAGGCTATGCGTCAGCAGATCGCCCCCGAAACCGACTGGATACAGGAGTTCCAGCGCTCCATCATGCTGTCAGTGGGAGGTATGATGGATGCCAAGTTGGCTGGACTCAAGGATCTGCTGCCACCTGAAAAGGTGATCCGCCCGTCTCTAGCGGTGGATCGGAAACGCGCTGAAGCGGCGGCAGCTACGACGTTATCAGGAAACAAGGCTTTAGCCACTCCATCCAAGGCTACACAAGCTCCTGCACCGGCACCGAAAGCAGCAACTGCAGCAGCACCGGCAACAACACCAGCAACAGTTCGCGCTGCAGCCGCCTCGTCAATTACTTTTGTCGCGGCGGAAGCAGAAGAAGGATGGGCCACCGTGACTAAACGGAAGGCCAACAAGAAAGCGAAGAAGAAGGCACCTCCTGCTGCCGCAGCCTCAGCTTCGACGGCTGCTTCAGCTCAGGCACCTGCCAAACCGGCGAAGAAGAAGAAGCGAAGGTCAAGGAGGAGGCGACGACGTCCGGTTCGCACTACCGCGGTCGTTATCACACTTGAACCTGAGGCTGAGCAGAGAGGTGTGTCGTACGCCAACGTCCTGGCTAAGGCACTGCACCAGCTGAACGTCGCTGATGTGGGCATAGACCTAGCGGTCAGCTCCATCAGGCTGCGAAAGGCAGCAACTGGTGCTCGCGTAGTGGAGCTCCCCAAGAACGTCAGCCAGGACAAGGCTGAACTCATGGCTGAGAAGCTCAAAGGCATACTTGCCGAAGATGCCCGGGTCACAGTACCCATCAAAAGTGCGGAGCTCCGAATCTCCTATTTGGATGACTCCGTCACTAAGGAAGATATCCTTGCCGCGGTCGCAGAACAAGGCCGCTGCCCACCTACTTCTGTCAAAGTGGGCAATATCAGGGATGGCCCCGGCGGTAACGGCGCTACATGGGTACAATGTCCGCAGGCGGCTGCGCAAGTACTCGCAAAGGCTGGACGACTTCTTGTCGGGTGGATGTCGGCCAGGGTCGTGCTGTTGCCGGTACGGCCTATGAAGTGTTTCCGATGTCTCGAAATCGGACACACAAAGGCCCGCTGCACGTCTGAAATAGACCGCAGCGGCCTCTGCTATCGTTGTGGAGAGTCGGACCACAAATCTTCGACTTGTACGGCGAAGGTCAAGTGCGGCATATGCGCCGCGGCTGGACGCAAGTCTGCCCACTTGATGGGAGGCAGGGGATGTGCTCCCCCCGCTCCCAAGAAGAAAACAACCAAATCGGCAGGAAGGGCCCCTGCCGCACCGGTTACGACGCAGGATAAGCCCTGCGAGGAGGCAATGTTGGTCGAATAATGGACCAAGTCCGTACTCATTGCTTTCTCCAGGGCAACCTCAACCACTCTGCCGGCGCTCAGGACCTCTTCCTGCAAGCAATGGCAGAATGGTCGATTGACGTTGCGGTTGCAGCAGAGCCCTACTTTATCCCCCCCCGGCCCAATTGGGTGGGTGATATGGACGGCTCTGTCGTCATCATCTCTGCAACTGGCTCAAACTCCCTGCCCCTCGCTACCATCTGTAGGGGTTCGGGCTACGTCGTTGTGTCGTTGGGACCATACATCATAATTGGGGTCTATTTCTCTCCCAATCGTAGTCTCAGCGAGTTCGAGGCTTTCATGGCCCAACTAGACGCCACTGTTCGGGGCTTGTCACCTCGCCCGGTCGTGTTGCTCGGGGATCTCAATGCTAAGAGCACAGCATGGGGTGAACCGACAACAGGCCGGCGCGGGGAATTAGTCGTCGAATGGGCGCTCGGTTTAGATCTCACCCTTTTAAACCGGGGTCGAGCCCACACTTGCGTCCGGTGGAACGGGGGGTCCATTGTGGACTTGTCGTTCTGCACCCCTTCCGTCGCGAGGCGAGTCACCAACTGGCGCGTTGTTGAGGAGGCGGAGACGCTATCCGACCACCGGTATATCCGGTTCAGCGTCTCCCCACTCAGAAGCACTGGCATTCGCCCTTCCATCCCGGCGAATCTGAGTCCTAGGTGGGCTCTTAAGCAGCTGGATCGCGATCTGCTGATTGAGGCGGCCATCATCAGCGAATGGTTTGTTAGACCTCCCGATAACTCGGTTGAGGTCAACGACGAGGCACTGCAGTTCCGAGTCACTGTCACATCTATCTGTGACGCAGCGATGCCTCGCGTTCGGAACAGACCCGCCAGACGGGCGGTTTATTGGTGGTCACCAGAGATCGCCAGTTTGCGTCGAGCTTGCATCAACGCGCAACGACAGCTCACCTACCATCGGTCACGACACAGGGACGAGGAGACCGAGGCCATCCTCTACGAGGCCTACCGTACGGCTAGGAGGACTCTTCGCTTGGCCATCTTGGAGGCGAAAGCCGCCGGGAGACAGGCTATGTACGACGACCTAAACCGGGATGCGTGGGGTCGACCGTATCTGGCAGCGAGGAATAAACTCCGCGTTGCTACACCCCCGCTGACTGAGTCCATGGAGCCCCACCTGCTCCAGAGAATTATTAACGCCCTGTTCCCACCTCGGACGGCTTTCACTCCCCCCGTAATGGGAACTGCGGTGCCTCAAAGCGACCTAGAGGCGATCAGAGAAGGAGAGCTTGGAGCGGGCATTGACCGTCTCCGAGCAAAGAAGACTGCTCCTGGACCGGATGGTATACCCGGTCGGGCACTCTCTTTAGCCCTGGGCCCCCTCAAGAATAGACTGCGCGGTCTATTCAACACTTGTCTAGAGAGGGGCCAATTTCCGACGATCTGGAAAACGGGCAAACTCGTCCTCCTGAGAAAGGAAGGGCGTCCGGCTGACTCACCATCCGGGTACAGGCCAATTGTTCTACTTGACGAAGCGGGCAAACTTCTAGAGCGCATTATCGCCAACCGCATCGTCAGGTACTTGTGTATGACGGGACCGGACTTATCTGAGTCCCAATATGGCTTCAGGGCGGGCCGTTCCACCTTGGACGCCCTGAGTCAGGTTAAAGCCTTCGCCGCGGAATCGGTGTCACAGGGGGGAATGGCGTTGGCGGTCTCACTCGATATTGCCAACGCCTTCAATACGCTGCCGCATCAATGTATTGAGTCGGCGCTCCGGTATCATGGAGTGCCTCTCTACTTGCAGCGTATTGTGGTCGACTACCTTCGCGGAAGGAGCATAGTCTACATCGGACAGACTGGACTGCAGCGGCAGGAGACCGGTCTTGGTGTTCCACAGGGGTCTGTTCTTGGACCGCTCCTGTGGAACATTGGGTATGACTGGGTGCTGCGAGGTGCCCTATTTGCAGGACTGCGGGTGATCTGTTATGCTGATGACACCCTTGTCCTGGCACGAGGTACCAATTCCGACGAGTGCGTCCGTCGCGCAACGTGTGGCGTCAGCCTCGTTGTGAGTCGGATTCGTACGTTGGGTCTGGAGGTGGCCCTGGGGAAGACGGAGGCCCTTCTCATCTACGGTCCTCGTGGTCGACCCCCTACTGGAACTCACCTGACAGTGGAAGGTGTACGGATCCCCGCAGTGGGGTCAATGAAGTACCTGGGCCTGGTCTTAGACGGGCGGCTGAGCTTCCGCACTCATTTTGAGCAGATGGCGCCGAAACTCCTGGCCGCCGCAGCTGCTCTAGGCAGGCTCTTGCCAAACGTCGGTGGACCTGACGTGGGATGCCGCCGTCTCTACGCAGGCGTCATCAGATCGATGGCCCTGTACGGCGCCCCTATATGGGCTGACGCTCTAAAGCCCGAAAACAAGGCTCTCCTGCTTGGTACACAGCGTGCTGTTGCCATCAGGATCGTGAGAGCATACCGCACGGTGGGACACGAAGCTGCGTGTCTCCTAGCAGGTACACCGCCCTGGGACTTGGAGGCCCAGGTTCTTGCGGACGTATACAACCGGATGACCGACCTCCGATCCCGGGATACTCAGCCCCTGCAAAGGCAGGTCGAGACATGGCGGCGACAGGCTCGTCTAGTCGCCCACAGGAATTGGGAGCTTCGGCTTCTGAGACCTGCTGCTGGACACTACACAGTGGAAGCAATCCGCCCACACTTTCACCAATGGGTGGAGAGGCGGTATGGTATCTTGACCTACCGCCTCACGCAGATGCTGACCGGGCACGGGGCCTTTGGCCACTACTTGTGCAAAGTTGCCAGGCGTGAACCAACAACTGCATGCCACCAATGTGGTCACACCGACGACACGGCACTGCACACCTTGGCCTCTTGTCCGGCTTGGAGTGAGCCTCGCGCCGAGCTTCAATCGGCGCTTGGAGGCATAAATATGCTGTCGCTGACCGCGGTAGTTGCCGCCATGGTAAACAGCCGCGCAGCCTGGGACGCGATGGTCTCATTCTGTGACACAGTAATGTCGCAGAAGGAGGCAGCGGAAAGAGAGCGTGAAAACGATCCTCACGCTCCACAGATCCGCAGAAGAAGAGTTGGGCGCAGGAGGGCGGCGCATGAACGCGACCTTCCGCCCTAACTGGATCCCTAGGCGTCAGACACGGGGGTGTCTGCCGTCCGACTACAGGGACCCGTGGCGAGGAGATGCACCAGGTGTTCAGGTGCGTCTCCAACAGGAGGAGTCCGAGGCCGACGTACACATGTCGGCCTAACACAGTGTTTGCTGCAAGAGCAAACAGGCGTGCCGCTTGCCTTGATTGGCCGGCGGCTGGCGCAGGACTGGTGCGTGAAGTATTGCAACGCATTTCCACGCACCAGTCACTCTCTGCGCAGGACGGAACACGGAGGGTGGTTTAGCCGGTAAGAGTCCGGCACTACCCGCTCACTCCCCCGGGTGGGTGGGTGTCCATGTAGGATTCCCCCGCCTGAAAAAAAAAAAAAAAAAAAAGGTTAGGTTAGGTTAGGTTAGGTTAGGTTAGGTTAGGTTAGGTTAGGTTAGGTTAGGTTAGGTTAGGTTCCCGCAGCTTCGGCTGGCCGAGTTTCTGGTCTCGGATCGGGCGCGTCCCCAGGTGGCGGATAGGGGAATGCCGCACTTGTGCGGTACCGGTTTACCGGCGCGGACCAAAACCAGCGGGTGGGATCGCTCCTCACTGTTTTGAGTGGGTGATGCGATCAGTGCGGCGGATTTTGACTTCGGTCACCGCTGCATTTGGGGTCCGCTCCTTGTGTTGCTTATCAAGGAGGCGGAGTGTCCGTCGGCGTCTCAGACATATTCTGAGTAGCGGCGACGGACGTGATGTTCGCTCCTTGTGTTCTCTACCAAGGAGGCGAAGTGCCCGTCGGCGTCTCAGACATATCCTGAGTAGCGGCGACGGGCGTGGTGTTCGCTCTTCTTTCTCGTACTGGAGGGAGAGGAGTAGTCGAACGCGAGCGGCGTGTCTGTCTGGTGCGAGAGTGTCAGTTCGGATGTGGTTTAGGCCAACGTCGGTCGAACCCGTTATTCCGTCCTTTTTAGGACGGAGATGGGGGCCTCTTGCCTTCATTGGCTGGGGGCCGTGTGGAAGAAAACCACTCTAAAAACACTTTGAGGAGGGAGGAAGAGAGAGGAAGAGGGAGAGAGAGAGGGAGAGGATGAGGGAGAATAGGGACCAAACCCTGCAAAGGACCTTTATGACAATGGCAAGCGAAACAGAAGTACTACCCCAGGGAGGTACCGACCGCTCCGCGGTCGGAGAATCCTCCACGGATCCGTCCGTCTGCCCCACGTATTCTGGGGGGGGCAACGACTGCCATATGTCCAATTTTAATCAGTTGGATGAGAGAAGCCAAGAGGGCTCGGGTCCTTCTAAGGACCGTGACAAAAAGAAGGAGCACCCTAACATCGGTGGTGCGGAGATGATGCCAGGCATTAAACGTCTGGAGGAGGAGACAGGCTCCAAATTTTGGAGGAAACGCTCGCATGACGAGGCGAGCAAACTAGAGTTAGCAGGTTCGTCGGGTGACGAGAGCCTGCCGGCTCCGAAAATGCCCTCGGCTACTAGAGGCCGTGGGCACGCGGCTTCTGGGCCTACATCTATCCCATCGCGAGATGGGAAAGGTCGTTTTCTTAGGCGAACTGGAACGCCAAGGCCCAGTGGTGGAAGCGACTCGGGTGACTCCGTATGTTCACGGATGTCGCTTGGGTCTAACAAGTCGGCGGTGGTTGTTCTAGAGCGGCTGCCGCTACCGAAACATCGAGGTGATAGTGATTGTCCCACAGACTATTCGGCAAAGTCGGTGAAGTCACGAGGAAAAGGCCGACAGACTCACGGACGATACGTTGGCCTGAATAAGCAGCGAGAGCTGTATAAGGAGTTTGTCGCGGAATCGTCGCAGCTCTCTGATCAGAGTGAGCTTGATGACGAAGAAGCCAAGAAGACACGAGAAGCCAGAGCTGCTGTCAGAGAGCTAATGCGCTCCGGCAAGAAGCCCTCGGATACGGTCGCCATCAAGGAGCGCATCGAGAAGCATCTCTTCTCGATACTGGATGTTGCAAGTCGCTCCAAGAACCTTAAGGGCGAGTGGGTCAAGAGGTTGAAGGACGCGGTGGAGTTCGTCCAGGACGATGTTTATGTCTTGGCGAACAGAACCCAGACGGAAGAGACCCAGAAGCTACAGGCTGAAAACCTACGCCTTAGCAAGGAGGTCGAAGAGTTGCGTAGGAGCATGGAGGCTATGAGTAAGCGGATAGCTCCAGCTCCTGAGTCCAACTTACTCGAAGACTTCCAGCGTTCCATCATGGTGTCAGTGGGAACCATGATGGACGCCAAGCTGGCAGGGCTCAAGGAGCTCTTGCCGGCTGAGAGGATTCTCCGCCCGCCTTTGGCAGCGGACAAGAAGCGGGTAGTAGCAGAAGCGGCAAGAGCTTCTGGAGGCAAGGCTACGGTCAATGCACCTAAACCTAAGCAGGCCCCTAAGCCTGCATCGGCACCAACACCTGCCCCTGTCACTACAGCTGCTGCTACTGCGTCTGCATCAACTGAGACGACGGTACCAGATGAAGGATGGGCAACCGTCACTAGACGGAAGCCCAATAAGAAGAAGAAGATGCCGAAAGCTCCACTGGTATCGAACACGACAGCCAACTCAGCTCAGACGTCGACCAAAGCTAAGAAGAAGCGGAGGTCAAGAAGAAAGAAACGGCGACAACCTCGCACTGCCGCCGTCGTCATTACCCTCGATATTGAGGCGGAGAAGAGGGGGGTGTCGTATGCCAGTGTTCTGGCAAAGGCACGCACCCAACTAAATGTCGCAGAGATGGGCATTGATCCTAGGGCTAATGTCATCAAACTGCGGAAGACTGCAACGGGGGCTCGCATTGTAGAGCTTCCCAAAGATGTAAGCCACGAGAAAGCCGATCTCCTGGCTGAGAAACTTAAAGGCATCTTCGCCGAAGATGCCCGGGTCACTCGGCCTATCGATAGTGCGGAGCTCCGAGTCACTTACTTGGATGACTCCGTTACTAAAGAAGAGATCGTCGTTGCTGTCTCTGAGCAAGGTCGTTGCCCACCCAACACCGTAAAGGTGGGTGACATTAGGGACGGCCCCGGTGGCACCGGCGCTACGTGGGTGAGTTGTCCAGTTGGAGCTGCGAGAGCTCTCGCTTCAGCTGGTAGATTGCTGGTCGGATGGATTTCAGCCAGAGTAGAGTTGCGCACAGCTCGGCCCATGAAATGTTACCGATGCTTGGAAGTCGGTCATACTAAGGCTCGCTGCACGTCGGCAATAGATCGCAGTGAGCTTTGCTTCCAATGTGGACAGCCGGGCCATAAGCTCAAGACCTGCACGGGAAAACCCAAGTGCATTATTTGTCAAGAGGCCGGACGTAGGTCGGCTCACTTGATGGGAGGCAGAGGATGTGCTCCCCCTGCCTCAAAGAAGGGCAAAACGAAAGCGACAAGTGGGGTCCTTGCCGCATCGGTGGCTGAACAGGCTAAACCCTGTGAGGAGGCAATGCTGATCGAATAATGGATCAAGTCCGTCCACATTGCTTCCTACAAGGTAACCTCAACCACTCTGCCGATGCCCAAGATCTCTTCATACAGGCAATGGCAGAGTGGACGATTGATGTTGCGGTCGCAGCGGAGCCTTATTTTGTCCCCCGCCGGCCCAACTGGGCGGGAGACACTGACGGCTCCGTTGCCATCATCTCCGCAACTGGCACTAATTCCCAGCCCCTCACTACCATCCGTAGGGGCTCGGGCTTCGTCGCAGCGTCGTGGGGGCCGTATGCCATAGTCGGGACATACTTCTCCCCTAACAAAAGCCTCTCTGAATTCGAGCAGTATATGCAAGAGTTAGAGGGGGCTGTTCGAGTATTGGCGCCTCGCCCGGTTCTGCTGCTTGGCGACCTCAATGCTAAGAGCACGGCATGGGGGGAACCAGCGACCGATCGGCGCGGGGAACTCCTTCAAGAGTGGGCGCTCGGTTTGGAGCTCACCCTTTTGAACCGAGGTCGCGTCCACACTTGTGTTCGGTGGAACGGTGGGTCTATCGTAGATGTCTCCTTCTGCGACCCCACTGTTGCCAGACGTATTGTCAACTGGCGTGTCGTGGAAGAGGCGGAGACGTTATCCGATCACAGATACATACGGTTCAGCGTCTCCCCTCATAGGGGAGCTGGATATCGCCCTAACATCCCGGCGAATCCGGCGTCCCCTCGGTGGGCTCTCAAGAAGATAGATCGAGACTTACTCGTCGAGGCGGCGATCATCAGTGACTGGTTCGTCCAGCCACCCGGTCATCTGGTGGATGTGAACGAGGAGGCGGTGCAGTTTTGCGTCACCGTAACCGCTGCATGTGACGCAGCGATGCCTCGTGTCCTGAGCAGACCTTCCAGGCGCTCAGTCTACTGGTGGTCGCCAGAGGTCGCGACCCTTCGACGACACTGCATAGGCGCTCAGCGCGAGCTCACCCATCACCGCTCGCGACATGGGGATGAGACGTTGGAGGCGCTACTCTATGAGGCCTATCGGATGGCACGCAGAAGTCTCCGCCTCGGTATTCTGGAGGCGAAAGCCGCCGCTAGGCAAGAAATGTTTGAAGAGCTGAATCGGGATGCGTGGGGTCGCCCGTACCTGGCGGCAAGGAACAAGCTCCGCGCCGCGGCACCCCCGATCACAGAATCCATGGAGCCACATCTGCTCCAAAGCATCGTCTCTGCGCTGTTCCCGCCCCGGGCTGCTTTCGAGCCTCCCACGATGGGTACTGCAGAACCACGTGGGGAGATGCAGGCAATAACGGGAGGGGAGCTGGGGGCATCCATCGACCGCCTCCGGGTTAAAAAGACTGCTCCTGGACCTGATGGCATACCAGGTCGAGCATTGACTTTAGCCCTAGGCCCGCTCGAGCACAGACTGCGAAGTCTCTTCAACAGGTGCCTTGAGACGGGCCACTTCCCAGCCATATGGAAGACGGGGAAACTCGTTCTTCTTAGGAAAGAGGGACGACCGGCTGACTCAGCATCAGGGTACAGGCCGATCGTGCTATTGGACGAAGCGGGTAAGCTCCTTGAGCGCATCATCGCCAACCGCATCGTCCGCTACCTGACAAGGACAGGGCCTGACATGTCAGAGTCCCAATATGGTTTCAGGGTGGGCCGGTCCACCTTGGACGCCCTGAGCCAAGTGAAGATCTTCACCGCGGAAGCGGTCTCACGGGGAGAAATGGTGTTGGCGGTCTCGCTCGATATCGCCAACGCCTTCAATACGCTGCCTCACCAGTGTATCGAGTCGGCGCTCCGGTACCATGGAGTGCCGCTCTACCTGCAGCGTATTGTTGTCGACTATCTTCGTGGTCGTAGTGTCACCTACACTTCAGCTACTGGCACACAGCGGCAGGAGACCGGTCTCGGTGTTCCACAGGGGTCTGTTCTTGGACCACTCCTGTGGAATATCGGGTATGACTGGGTGCTGCGCGGTGCCCTGCTCTCTGGGCTTCGTGTAGTGTGTTATGCGGACGACACGTTGATATTGGCTCGAGGAGCCAATTCGGAAGAATGCATACGGCGTGCGACCTGCGGCGTCAACCTTGTCGTAGGTCGTATTCGGCTGCTAGGACTGCAAGTAGCCTTGGGGAAGACTGAGGCCATACACCTTTTCGGTCCTCGAAGTCGACCCCCTGCTGCAGCCCACCTGGTGATCGACGGAGTTCGGATCCCAGTGCTGAGCAGTATGAAGTACCTTGGCTTGGTACTGGACGGACGGCTGAGCTTCCGCACTCACTTCGAGCGTATGGCGCCAAAACTTCTGGCCGCCGCGGCAGCTCTCGGAAGGCTCTTGCCTAATGTCGGAGGTCCTGATGTGGGGTGCCGTCGTCTTTACGCCGGAGTCATCAGGTCGATGGCTCTGTACGGCGCTCCCGTTTGGGCGGATGCCCTATCAGCAGAGAACAGAGCGCTTCTGCATCGCTCGCAGCGCACTGTAGCTAATAGGGTTGTCAGGGCGTATCGCACTGTCGGTCATGAGGCGGCGTGCGTTCTAGCTGGGACTCCACCCTGGGATCTGGAGGCCGAAGTTCTTGCGGACATCTACCGCCGAACGGCCGAACTCCGATCTCGGGGTACTCATCCCCTGCAAAGGCAGGTGGAGGTATGGCGGCGACAAGCCCGAATTGTCGCCCACAGGAATTGGGAGCTACGTCTCCTGAGACCTACTGCCGGACGTTACACAGTGGATGCGATCCGTCCACACTTACAACAGTGGGTGGAGAGGCGGCATGGTATTTTGACATACCGCCTCACGCAAATGCTGACCGGGCACGGGGCCTTTGGACACTACCTGTGCAGAGTCGCTAGACGAGAGGAGACGACTGTGTGCCACCAGTGTGGTCATAATGACGACACGGCACTGCACACATTGGCTTCGTGTCCGGCATGGAGGGAGCCACGCGCTGAACTACTCACAGCGCTTGGGGGTATCAACCTGCTCTCACTGATGGCTGTTATTGCGGCCATGGCAAGCAGCCGAGCAGCTTGGACAGCGATGGCCTCATTTTGCGAGACCGTTATGTCGCAAAAGGAGGCGGCGGAGCGTGAGCGCGAAAATGATCCTAGCGCTCCGCAGATCCGCAGACGTCGAGTTGGGCGCAGAAGGGCTGCGCATGAGCGCGATCTTCCGCCCTAGCTAAGTCCCTGGGCGACAGGCACGGGGGTGCCTGTTGTCCGGTTCTAGGGACCCACGGTTGAGAGATGCATTTGGGTGTTTCGGATGCGTCTCCAAAAGGCGGTAGTGGCCGACACAACATCGTTGGCCAACAACGTGTTCGCTTCGAGAGGAGCGTACAGGGATGCCGCTTGCCTTGATTGGCCGGCGGCTGCCGCAGGGCTGGTGCGTGAGGTATTGCAACGCATTTCCACGCACCAGTCAGTATATGCGGACGACGGAACACGGAGGGTGGTTTAGCCGGTAAGAGTCCGGCACTACCCGCTCACTCCCCCGGGTGGGTGGGTGTCCATGCAGGATTCCCCCGCCTGAAAAAAAAAAAAAAAAAAAAAAAAAAAAAAAGGTTAGGTTAGGTTAGGTTAGGTTAGGTTAGGTTAGGTTAGGTTAGGTTAGGTTAGGTTAGGTTAGGTTAGGTTAGGTTAGGTTAGGTTCCCGCGGTGGGTCAGTCTGGCCTGCCGGACGAGTTGCTGGTCTCGTATCGGGCGCGTCCCCCGGGTGGCGGATAGGGGAACGCCGCGCAGATATGCGCGGTACCGGTTTTACCGGCGCGGACCAAAACCAGACACGTGGGATCGCTTCTCACGGAGAGGAGCGATCGGTGCGGCGGGTTCCGGTCAGTCGCGTTTTGACTGGCCGGACGGCGACTTCGGTCACCGTCGGACAAACCGTAAGCCTCACTGAGAGGAACGGGGGCTCGCATCGGCTTGCCGGGACGGGCTGCGAGGAAAGCACCTCTATAAAAAACTAGACGTGGGCGTCTACGGACGCGGAGTCGGCGGGTCTGGTGGCCGCGTGTGCGGCCGGCGGACTGGCAGCAATGCCAACGTCGTGCATATCGTAAACCTGTTCGAGTCTCTTGGGCAGGAACGAGGGTCTTGGCTTAATTGCCCGGGCTGCGAGGAGTAAACCTCTATAAAAAATCCCCGAATCTCAAGCTCTTGTACGTGGCGACTTGATGGATGGCTGATGGGATCTTCAGTTCCGAACGTACACACTCCAGAGAACCGGCGGCCTCTCTGGTAGTAATACGCTTACCCAGGTACAGGGGGCACTGCCTGGGTGGACCGGATATTTCCCCCATACTCGTGGGAATCATATGGATACTGCAAATTTAAAAAACAAAAAAACCCAAGATGTTATGGAGGGTGCGGAGTCTGACTCCGCATCGAGTGAGATGGAGGTGGTGGTTCGCGGCGACTGCGGAAAGTTTTTCCGCAAGCGGCCACTGTCTGGGGAGTCGGCGTCGTCAGGAGACGAGGCTAGGCCGGCGTCCAAATCTTCGCTTTCGGGGCGCAATACCCCAAAGCGGGGACGAGGGCGGCCACCAACTACCGGCCAATACGTTGGTTTGGCGGCAGCTCAAGCTGCATTGAATGCCGAAAAAGAGAAGGAGCTGAGGCTGTCTGAAGAGGAGGAGATGATTGTGGCAGCTCAGCGCGCCCAAAAATCAAGGGCATACTTGAAGAAGGTTGTAGATGACACCGGCAAGCTGAGCGACAAAACAGCGTCGGCTGTCAAACTCAGCGCGGAAGAAAGTATCGCGACGATACTTAAGGTTGTGAAGAAGTCTCGCAACCTAAAGGGCCCCTTCCAGGGTGCCCTTAATCAAGCGGCGGCCTCCCTCAAGGAGGTAGTGGAGACGTTGAGCGCTCGCTTCGTCTCTGACGAGACTGCGCTCCTTCAAGCGGAGTGCGCCCGTCTGCAGGCGGATAATGCCCGTATGCAACGGGAAATGCTTGAGCTTCGCAAGGAGTTTGACGAGCTTCGGGTGG
The DNA here is from genome assembly GCA_905340225.1 of Abrostola tripartita. Classification (NCBI taxonomy): domain Eukaryota; kingdom Metazoa; phylum Arthropoda; class Insecta; order Lepidoptera; family Noctuidae; genus Abrostola; species Abrostola tripartita. The sequence continues at coordinate 8,504,433 of HG996512.1, forward strand.
AAGCGCAGCTGCAGAAGGCAGCTCCCGTCGCTCCTGCTGCTCCCGTCACTCCGGTCGCGGAGTCGCAACCGGTCCGTCGAACGCTCGACGAAGATGAGCTAGTGCGTAAAATCATGGTCCAAGTCGGGACCATGGTCAACGCCAGGTTCGACGCATTGGATGACCGGTTGCTGCCGGAGGTCCGCCTGCGGCCACCACTTGCTGCTGATGCCAAGAAGTTGGCGCAGGCACCGAAGCCGCCAGCTGAGGTGCTGAAACCGTCGGCCCCAGCAGCAAAGCCGCAGGTACAGCCGGTGAAGCAGCCCCCTCCTGCAACCCCTGCCAAGGGGAAGCAGAAGGGGAAAGCGAAGAAAAAGGGTGCGCGCAAGACAGAAGAGTCTGCACAGGTCGCACCCTCTACTGCCTCACAGCCCACCGCTGGTACCAGCAACGACGACGGCTGGACTACGGTGGTGAAGAAGGCGAAGAAGCCGAAGGCGCCTGCCCAACAACCCAAGGCAGGTTCTAAGTCCTCCAAGAAGAAGGACAAGAAGAGGGACAAGGCGCTACGCTCTCCGGGCTCATCAGCCGTGATAATCACGCTGCAGCCAGGCGCGGAGGAGCGTGGCTTATCATACGCGGCGGTGCTAGCAGAGGCCAAAGAAAAGGTCCCGCTAGCCGACCTGGGAATCACCTCGGTGAGGTACCGGAAGACGGCGTCGGGAGCTCGTGTTTTTGAGCTTCCGGGTGCTACGAGTGGCGGGAAGGCGGATGCTCTAGCCACGAAAATCCGCGAGGCCTTCAGATCCGAAGACGTACGGGTGTCCAGGCCTGTCAAATGCGCCGAGCTGCGCATCAAAGGCCTGGATGACTCGGTCACCACTGCCGAGGTCGTCGCCGCTGTGGCCAGAGTGGGTGGTTGCGAGCCGAGCGACATTAAGGCTGGCGAGGTGCGCCACAGCGAAACGGGGGTGGGCACTATTTGGCTCAGCTGTCCTGTCGCTGCGGCTCGCAAAGTTACGCGGGGCAGGCTTCTCGTCGGGTGGGTGTCGGCACAAGTTAAGCTGCTTGACGAACGCCCAAAACGGTGCTTCCGATGCCTCAAGTCGGGTCATACCAAGCCCGAATGCAACGACGCGGTGGACCGCAGCGAAGCATGCTTCCGCTGTGGACAGACAGGCCACCAACACAAGCAGTGCTCCCAAGAGCCGCACTGCACATCTTGTGCGGCTGCCGGGCTTGATGCCGGGCATGCTATTGGGAGCAAGCACTGCAAGAGTGGCTTGTCCAAAACAGGGAAGGGAAAGGGGAAGAGGTCTGCTCCGCAGCCGCCCTCAGTCCCAACTCCGGCTGAGAAAGCCGGGGAGTCGGTGGTACCCATGACCACAGATTAACATGGCCCACCGATTCCTGCAGGCGAATATCAACCACTGCGCCGGGGCCCAAGACCTTTTGGTCCAAAGCATGGCGCAGTGGGAGATAGACATCGCGGCGGTTGCGGAGCCCTACTTCGTCCCACCCAGGGACAACTGGGTGGGTGATCCTGCGGCACTCGTCGCCCTCGTCTCACGGACTCCTCTACGGGTCGTCGCCAAGCGTCCGGGCTGCGTTGCAGCGGTGGCGGACAACATCTTCGTTGTGGGGGTATATTTCTCGCCCAACAGGGTCCTTGCAGAGTTTGAGGTTTTTCTCAACAACCTAGGGGCCCTGATTGGGCAGAATCGCCCCCTTCCTACCATCGTTCTTGGGGATCTCAATGCCAAATCCACGGCTTGGGGTTCCCCCGCCACCGACGCACGAGGCGAGCTCGTGGAGGAGTGGATGTTGGAGGTGGGACTGTGCGTCCTCAACCGGGGGTCGGTGCACACTTGCGTGCGGCAGCTGGGCGGGTCCATTGTGGACGTCTCTCTCGCAAGTCCAGTTGTCGCGCGTAGGGTCACCGGCTGGAGAGTCCTCGAGGGGGTGGAGACATTATCGGACCACCGGTATATCCGATTCGACGTCTCCACTCCTACATCGTCGTCGTCGTCGTCACAAGCGATCTTCCCGCGTTGGGTGCTCCAGAAGCTGGACAAGGACATGCTGCAGGAGGCGGCTATCGTCCAGGCCTGGGTCGGCACAACTGCTGAGCTCGTGGGGGTAGACGAGGAGGCGGCTTGGTTCCGGGACGCAATGTCAAACATCTGTGACAGTGCAATGCCCCGGGCCAGGTCGCGGCCCTCACGACGCCAGGTCTATTGGTGGTCAGCTGAGCTGTCACAACTGCGCGTGGCGTGCGCCCAACACAGGCGTGCGTACACGCGCCAGCGCAGGAGGCGCACCACGGACCGCGATCTGGAAGCCCGGCTCTACGCCGCCTACCGAGGGGCCACGTTGGCCCTTCAAGAGGCGATCTGCCGGGCCAAGGACGCGGCTCGAAAGGAACAGCTGGCCACCCTTGACGCAGACCCGTGGGGGCGCCCGTACCAGTGGGTACGTGGCAAACTCCGCCCTTGGGCGCCCCCGCTGACCCAGACCCTGGATCCCCAGTTTCTGGACACCGTGACGACGACCCTCTTCCCGACGAGGACGCACTACACTCCCCCGCCGATGCACTCGCGTGCAGCGAGGGATGACGAGGGCGAAGTGCCCGCAGTAACGGCTGCGGAGCTTGGGGCGGCTGAACTTCGCATGAGGGCGAAGAACACCGCCCCAGGACCGGATGGTGTGCCCGGCCGTGCACTGGCCCTGGCACTGAAGGCCCTAGGGCCCCGACTACGCGATTTGCTGGACGCCTGCCTGCAGCGCGGAGAGTTCCCACAGTTGTGGAAGGCAGGCAGGCTGGTGCTGCTGCGGAAGGAGGGGCGCCCTGTTGACGCTCCATCCTCCTACCGGCCGATAGTGTTGCTTGGCGAGGTGGCAAAACTCTTCGAGCGTGTCATCGCTGCCCGTCTCGTCAAGCACCTAACGAGGGTTGGGCCCGATCTGTCGGACCATCAATTCGGGTTCCGGGAGGGTCGCTCTACCGTCGACGCGATTTTGCGCGTGAAGGCCCTCTCGGACCAGGCAGTATCGGGCGGCGGGGTGTTGTTGGCTGTGTCTCTTGACATAGCCAATGCCTTCAACACCCTGCCATGGAGCTGCATAACAGAGGCGCTCCAATTCCACGGGGTACCGCAGTATCTGCAGCGCATAGTCGGGGCCTACCTGGCCAACAGGGAGGTGCAGTTCGAGGGTCGCGGCGGGCTACAGGCGAAGCTCGTCACTTGCGGTGTTCCACAGGGGTCAGTCCTCGGACCTCTCCTGTGGAACATCGGCTACGATTGGGCCCTTCGGGGCGCTACTCTCCCGGGTGTCAGCGTAGTCTGCTACGCTGACGACACGCTTGTCCTTTCCCGGGGGAGATCCCACCGCGAAGCTGCGATCCTCGCCACGGCCGGAGTGGCACATATGGTCGGGCGCATCAAAGCTCTGGGGTTGGAGGTGGCGCTATCCAAGTCCGAGGCTCTATTTTTCTACGGGCCTCGGAGAGCGCCACCTGCTGGGTCCCACATCGTCGTCGGGGGGGTCACCATCAACGTCGGGTCCACCATGCGCTATCTCGGGCTAGTGCTCGATGGCAGGTGGACCTTCGACCCTCACTTCGCGCGATTGGGGCCCAGAGTGTCTGCAGCGGCCGCCGCTCTTGGGCGTCTCCTGCCCAATTTAGGCGGCCCAAAGACGAGTGTCCGGCGTCTCTTCATGGGGGTTGCCCGCTCGATGGCGCTCTACGGGGCGCCAGTTTGGGCGGACAGTTTGACGCCGCGCGGCGCTGCTTGCTTGCGGCGGCCGCAGCGCGCGATGGCAGTCCGGGTCATCCGCGGCTATCGGACCATCTCATACGAGGCAGCGTGTTTGCTGGCCTCGTCGATGCCGTGGGACCTGGACGCCAAAGCTCTTGCGGCCGCATATTACTGGCGCAAGGAGCAGGAGAGTCGCGGCGAAAGGCTTCCGCCTCGAGCCATCGAGCGGCGCATTGAAGAACTCCGCGAGATTCTTCAACACCAGTGGGCGGATAGGCTTACCCGGCCAGTGGCCGGTCACCGCACCATTGAAGCTATCCGTCCTCATCTCGCGGAGTGGCTGAAGAGACGCCACGGAACCCTGACGTTCCGAACGACACAGGTACTGTCGGGGCACGGCTGCTTCGGCAAGTACCTGTGTCGTATCGCTGGCAGGGAGCCGAATGACTCCTGCCACCATTGTTCGTGCGGCGAGGACACGGCGCAGCACACGCTCGAGCATTGTCCGGCTTGGGCTGTGCAGCGCCAAACGCTCGCCGCACTCATCGGGTCGGACCTCTCGCTTCCGGCTGTCATCGAAGAGATGGTAGGGAGCGAGAGGTCCTGGAGCGCCATCACAGAGTTTTGTGGGGAGGTGATGGCGCTCAAGGAGGCGGCTGAAAGAGAGCGGGAGCTCACGCCCGCTCTCCCAAGCCGCGCACGTCGACCCAGAGGAAGGAGGAGGGCAGACAACGCCCTCTTCCAACCTCCATAGGCCAAAGGGCCTAAGGGCCAACTATGCCCGTGGGCGCGCGCTATATTGAGCGCTGCGCGTAAAAGAGAACACGGCGAGGGGTTAGACTAGCTGACTCCTCGCTGTGCGGGGGCCAGCGGAGGCTGGGTTGGGAGACCCACCTCCGCATTGCACTGGTCCTCGCCGAAGTCCTGCAGCCCCCCTCCATCCTCTGGGGGGGCCTTACGCCGAAGGTCTGCCCTTTTCAGGGCGGACAGCGCTGACGGGGTTGGCGGTAGAGTGCTTTAGCGATCCCGCCTCCCCGTCATCCAAAGCGCCGAGCAGGCACTGTGTGAGTGGTTTTAGTGGGTAGGCCTCCGAGGATCAACCGAGCGGCTTCGGCTTCTGGGTGGGTCCACGGAGGAGAGTCCCACATAACCCCGTCGCCTCCCAGCGGCGGGGTATGCGTAACGCATTTCCCTCACCCTAAACAAAAAAAAAAAAAAAAAAGGTTAGGTTAGGTTAGGTTAGGTTAGGTTAGGTTTTTTTTTTTTTTCTTTTCTAAGTTTTCATTTTCTTCCTCCGATATGGTGGTCGGAGCCTTTATTAGACTGTTAACATGTTGTTTTCGTTTTTGTTATCTTCTTTATGTTTTGATCGATTACTTATTTATAATTTTTCTTCTATCCAAATAATTAGTTGGTATAATCATCTCAATCAATCCTTTTTTTTTTTTTTTTTTTTTTTTTTTTTTTTTTTTTTTTTTTTAATTTAACAGTTTTATTAAAGTAAGTTCAATTTGTGCATATTTTATCTTGTTTTATTCTTTCTTACAGCATCTTCTGCTATTTTCGTGCAATAACGAATAAAATGTGGTCTTGAAGTTTTATTTGATAGTAGTTGAGACAGCGTATCTATTTTAAGTTTTCTGTCTGTTTGATTTTCCAAATCGTGTCGCCAATTTAAGTGTCTAGGGCATTCTATTAATAGGTGTATAATTGTTTCCTCATTGTTCTGATTACAAGTGCATGACGGGTCATCCTTACATTTAAATCGAGCAAGGTAGGAGGAGAAGCCGCCGTGTCCCGTCAAAACTTGGGCCATTATAGGAGTAATTTTAATTTTCTTTATTAGTCTGTATGCCGTTTCTATATTTGGGAGAAAATGTTTAGTGATTGATGCTGTAGTGCCGTTTTGGTATCTATTGTTCCATATAAAGATTGATTCCGAGCGAATTTCATTTTTTATATGTGATATTGGTCTTTTGTCGTAAATAGCTGCTGTTTTTGTGTTATGGGCCGCTTCCTTTGCTAGAACATCGGCACGCTCGTTACCCGGTATTCCTGAATGTGCCTTAACCCAGTATAGTTTGAGAGTACAACCACTATTACTAAGATCTGCAATATTTTGCCTTATTAGGAAAGCTATGGGATGGTATGTGTCTGGGTTTTTAATTATATCCAGTGAGGATCTGGAGTCACTAAGCACGGCTATCATATTTTGTTTTAGTCTGGCTGCTAGTTGGGTAGCCTGGTAGATAGCGTAGAGTTCGGCTTGAAACACCGTGCAATAGGACTCCAGTTTCATTTTTTTCGTGTGTCTTTCGGACCCACCGATCCAGCACGAAAATGCTGCACCGACCTTATCATGTTCCTTGCTTCCGTCAGTATATATTTGTACTTCCGGAAGCTGGTGATTTACGATGTCCTCGGGCAGCATTTCGCCCAGACCAATGTAGTCAATGTCGGGCTTTTTTGCAGGGTGCGGAGCCTCTCTCCAACTTATGCGGTCCTCTACCAGTCGGATATCTTCTTCTGGCGTGAGATCACTTCTTTTGGCTACATATAATTTTGCTGCTTCCTGGATTCTAATGTCCAGTGGGATCAGCCCAGCCAGCACCAGCGCAGCATTGAGCGAAACCGTTCGATATGCCTTGCTTATCTTCTGGGCAAATCCCCTCTGGATGATGTTGAGTTGCTTTTGCGACATCAACTTTTCTGCGGCTGGGGCCCACGCACTGGCTGCATACATTATGGTGGGTTCTATGACAGCAACATAGATAGTTCTTATAATCTCGGGATTGAGACCCCACTCAATTTTTGCTGTGCGCGAGACCATTTTATATATGTTTGCCGCTTTGCGACAGATGTGTGCTATGTGGCTATTAAAAGTTAGCTTTTTATCTATGATGAGGCCTAGCACTTTTATTTCATCTACGAATTTAATTATGTTGCTGCCCATGCTCACACGTGGGATTACGAATTTTAGTTTATTAGTTATTAACATGGCCTGGGTTTTATGAGCTGCAAACTTCAGTTTGTTCTTATAGCCCCACTCGCACACGTGTTCCAGGGCCTCACTTGCTTCGATTTCGATTCGACTGGAGGATTGCCCGGAGAAAACCAACACTACGTCGTCAGCGAACGCTTGGCAATAAATTCCTTTTGCGTGCAGTTCGTTCAATAGTGGGTCCAGTAGAATATTCCAAAAAGTTGGACCACCTATTGAACCCTGCACGCATCCTTTTGTTGTCGATCTGTGGAATGTGGCGCCTGCGTAATTGACAACTACTTTCCTTTCTGTAAAGTAGTGGTTGACGACCTTTAGGAGATTGGTTGGGCACCCCCTATGAGCTAGCTGGCATTTAATCGCAGGCCACCAGGCATTGTCGAAAGCCCCTTCAATGTCCAAGGAGACAACAACTGCCATTTGTTTGTTTTTAAGTGTCGTCCTTATATGTTGCATTAGATCATATAATGCATCCTCAGTGCACCTTTGGAGAACGAAACCGTATTGCTTGGGGTTCGTGTCGGGTTGAATGTGCCAGCCTATTCTCTTTATTAGCATTTTTTCGAAGATCTTGCCCAAAACTGACAAAAGGCCTATTGGTCTGTATGCTTTCGCCTGAGAATAGTCGGCTCTTCCTGGCTTTCTGAGAACCACAACTGAGGCCTCTTTCCAGCGAGCCGGAAAACAACCTAGGGCCAGACATCTATTGGTGATTTCAAGAAATATTGATAGATCTGCGTAGATAGCTGCGTAACAGATATCCGCCGTGAATCCGTCCGGCCCGGGGGCCTTTTTAGGGTTGAAACTATTGACAGTTCTCTTAAGTTCTGCTTCCGTGAATGGCAGGTCTTGTCTTCCACATGGCTCAGAGTTAACGAGGTCTTCTGCGTGCTTTCTTGTGTTTATGTGAACATTATCATCAGTCGTATGATCGTCCGATGGGAAGAAAGTTTTTGTCAGCAACTCCGCCGACTCCTCTGAACTCAAAACTGCTCCATCTTTGACGAGCAATTGATCTTGTTGTTTCTTACTAGAACACTTGATTACCCTATAGATACTATCCCATAGGCTTTCCCTGTCTTGCTTTGTGCAGAACTGCTTCCAGCTTTCAGTTTGTGCGTTGTTTGCTGCTTCTTCATATTTTCTTTTTGCTTCCAGGTACTCGCCTACGACATAGTCTCTACGGGAAGGAGCTGCGTTGGGGATTCTTCGGCGCTTTGTGGTCATCTCCTTCTTCAAGCGTTCCAGCTCATCGGTCCACCAAGGTAAGTATTTACTTTTATTGTTTTTCTTTATTTTAGGTATACTATTGTTGCATGATTCTTCTATACATTCTGTGTATTTATTAACTATTTCTTCTAAGTCTTTGTTGTTATTTATTGATATAATTCTGTTATATGTGATGTTATATTTTACTAATGAATTTTTAAAGGTTTCGGTGAACTGACGCCAATTAGCCTTTCGAGTGTTGTATACGCGTGTTGAGGTTTTACTGTTCTCTTCAGTAGGTTTGGCGAGGTCGACGCAGAATGTTAAGGCGTTATGGTCGGAACTAGTAATAGTTTTATTTACTCGCCAGTCTGAAGCTTTACCTAAGAGATCAGTAGAGCAAGTAGTAATGTCAACATGACTTGTGTAGGCTCTACCGCCGCGAATAGTGTCGAATGTCGGTTCTGACCCTTCATTTAAAATGTGTAAATCATTTTCGTCTAGAAATCCTCTTAATATTTCTCCCCTGTCATCATCTTCAACACTCCCCCACCATGTACTCCATGCATTCACATCACCACCAATAATAATCTTATTTGTTACAGCTTGTATTTTGTCCAGTGCTCGTTTAAGGTGTGTCAGGTAAGGTTCAATCGGCATATTACCTTCAAAATACACCGATATCAATCCTATAGTCCAGGTGTTGGTTTTAATGATTACTGGTACTATATTTTCTGTGACTATAGTTGGGTCATTCAATACGTCGAGGTCACTGTCGTATATTATAATGGCTGCTTTAACAGGCTTTGTTCTGCCCGATTCGCACTGAATGACTCTTGTACCGGTGTATTGTTTTAGCTCTCCAGTCGATCCTACATAGGGCTCTTGAACGAGTGCGTAACTGATCTTTTTATTAATAGCCTCTTGGTGTAACTCTTGAGTAGCTAATCTTTTTCTTTGTAGGTTCGACTGAATTACTTTATATGCTCGTGTCACCACCTTAGCAATACGCTATTGTGGAGCGGGCCAAACTGTCCCACTTTCTGCGTACTGGGCATTCAGCGTCAAACGCGTTGTGGTTGTTCTGCTTATTTTTTGCTAAGGTGCAATTGCGGCATCGCGGTGTTTCAGCGGTTTGTTGAGCAGGACAGTCCGCACGGAGATGCTGTTCGCCACAATGGCTGCAAGTGGGGGAAGTCTCCTTACAGAACTTCTTAGTATGTCCGTAACCCAAACACGTGGAGCACTGTATCAACGGGGACTGATCAGCGACGTGGATTCGCTGAAGGTCCACGTGTACCTTACCGGCAGATGTGAATCTTTGCCAGATGCAGGGGGAAACTTGTACAATTATATGCTCCATGTGAGGGTTTCGTGTACGGCGACGGTATTTAATTGATGCTCTGAAATCAACGTTTGGGACGTCACTGATTAAGTGTGCGTTCTGACATTTAAGGGCCGTGAGCACGTCCTCATCAGAGTTATAGGAAAGGACGTCCTTAAGTATGATCAGGGGATCTTTATTTGCCATTTCTTCGACCTTAAGTTTGCTGTCGAACTGCATCTTCGCTCTGACTCTATCCAGTTCGGCCTTGGTGTTAAACCCTACTATGACCTTCTGGTCCTTAGCCTTTCTGAGGCGCTCCACCCTCACCCCCTCCTTCTTTGCATCAACGGCTGCTCGGATTTTATTAATGACATCTTCACTCGTGTCTTTCTCATCAGATGAAGAAATGATCACAGAGTGAAGGGGCTTTGGTAGGCCTCTACGAGCTGCCATCTCTGCGAAAGATGGCCCCTGTCCTCCTACAAACTGCGTCGGCGCCTGCTTCAATTGCTCAGTGAGTTCTGAGGTGTGCCGCTTGCAGTCCTCCATCGCTCCGGTGTGCGAACGGAGGCTTGCCAAAAGCTCCTTCATCAGTTCGTTCGGTGGTGGTGAAGAAGAAAATACTTCAGGGGGTGCTCCGGACAGCGGAATATTATTAAGGGTAAGCTCCGCAAGCTGATTATTATGCCTCCTTTCGATGTTAAGGAGATCCTCTTTTAATTGTAGTTTAAGTCTACCGAGCTCCAGCTGCAATGCCTGGCGAGACTCTGAAAGATTGACCGCTAAGTTATACAACCCCGTAAGGCTGCTGGTCACTGCATCCTTAATAGATGTCTTGAGATTGCCAGACAACAACAATTGGGACTTGGCCTCTTGGAGTAGTTTATTCGCCGTAGCGGTGACGTTCTCCTCTGAGTTTAAAAACTCACCTACAATCATAGGGCTAGTAGCTGGATCTTGGGACATAGTGATGGGTTATTAATTGAATATAGCGCGAAAATATAAACGAATAAAAGCTAGGGATCAAGTATCTGTATATGTAGGAATGAATTATAATTAGTCGCAACAAATGCTAAAAGTTACAAAGTATTAATTATGTATTATGATAGGAATTTTAAGGAAAATACTGGAAATACCACTACTATAACTATTTTAAAACGTAGTTTTAGAGCTCTGGTTAGGTTAGGTTAGGTTAGGTTAGGTTAGGTTAGGTTAGGTTAGGTTAGGTTAGGTTAGGTTAGGTTAGGTTAGGTTAGGTTAGGTTAGGTTAGGTTAGGTTAGGTTAGGTTAG